>CM070501.1:52801325-55651325 GCA_036346375.1 Guadua angustifolia | reverse complement strand
ACGGTATCGGTAATTCGAAATTCAAAACCGCTGAAAATTTTCAACCGGACGTGTCGATCAGACGGTAATTTTCGAATCGAATCGAATCGGTAATTTTGTCGGAAACGATAACGTAACGGTTTTGATCGGTTCGACCGCTTTCCTTCGATCCGAAAAAACGGTAAATTCCGTCGGTAATTACGGAATTATTCCACCCACAAATCACACTCCTTCGGTCACTAAACGCACATAACTTTTTACTCCGAACTCCGATTTAGGTGATTTTAGACTCTATGCGAAGCTTATCACGAGGGCTACAATCTTCACCCATTTTCATGATTTAACCAATCATAGATATTTTTAAATATCATAAAAACAAAACTCTAATGTAGTCATTCAAGTCTAAAATTTGATGTGTGTTCATCGTAAATTTGTGAATATTTATTAATTACTAATTTCTATGTGGATGTACTATTTGTGTGAATTTTTGAAGTCAATTGGTGGTACATGTCCTACGACGTTCTGGGTCTCTTTTTCGATTCCGATCGTTATCGATATATATTTTGTATCGAATTTTCGTTTCCGATATTTTCAATTACCGATGCCGTTTTCGCTTCCGTAGTTATCGATTCCGATATCGTTTCCGAGAAAAAATATGAAAACAAAAATGGTTTTAGTGTTTTCCGACCGTTTTCACTCCTATGATTACATGTATTATGTTTAACATATTAATTAGATGGATCTGTAATTTGATATTTCATATATATTATTTAGAAGGGCCCCTATTTTAAATCTCGTCCCGGGCCCCTAAAATCTCAGGATCACATTGTTAATTAGTCACTTAATTAAATGATTAAATAATTAAAGTGATTAATTAAGTGACTAATCAAAGTGATTAATGATGAACATGCCTACGAAAGTGAGTTCACCACATAGCAAGGTCGAGTAGAAGACTATTTTTATAAATTTATTAAAAGGACTATATTTATATAAAAAGCGTGGCTAGAAAAAAAAGCTTCCGCATGCCTGGCTAGGGAGCGACTTCTCCTGCAAGCACGACCCTATATATACGCATTCGTGAGTCCGTACAGCACGGCTGTCTAATCCGGTCCATTGATCGAATAGAATTAATGGTACCAAAGATTTGGTGGAAAACGGTCATATGAGGTGGAAAAATAATACACTTTATTAACTTCGTGATTAGTGCTGGAAGTTTTTTCAAAACAAATTTCTAAGCATCATCCTCCTGGTATAAATTGTATAAATCTTAAAGCAAATAAATAAGTAAGTAATCATCATCCATTCTTCATTTATGTTTTAATATTTGTGCAATTTTCAAATAATTAAGCATAGAAACACCTCCTATCGTTTTCATATAGCTTGTCTAGATTTTTATAAAGATGTTATTAGTCTAAGTTAAAATAGTTTGATTACACACATTCTAAAACGATAGTACGTGCGGCTGTGACTGATTTTGGTCATTAATTTGGGGGAAGTAATACAATCTAACTTTGGAGTGTGGTTAGGCGTGTGACAATGAAACAAACAGGCCTTACTAGACGAATGGTCCAGAAACAAAAGGAAAACGGTTTTACTACGACGGGGACGTATGATACGATGCTAATCGGACGTTCCAACTTTAGGCTCACACCCTTCACGTCTATCAGATGTTGCTTGTTCGGCTCATAGCCCAGCGTTGGAATCTGAAGATAAGGTTGTCCAAAGCATGCCAATCTTTGACTCTCCTCCCACCACATACAAGCTCACATCCCGTCTTCTTCGCCATCACTCCTCAGACTCACCGACGCTTGGATCTCGTTGGGGCTAGAGCTCACCGGCGGGAGCCCGTGTGTCTTCGCCCCCCCCCCCCCCACCCCACCATGCAATGATATGATGGTTTCACCGGTGCTGGACCGTTGTTGGCCACCTCTCGTCTTCTCTCAGCATAGAAGTTTCATTATTTTCGCCACTAATTTTGACTATACCACCATCATCGGTGAGTTTTCCCCAATCTTATTTCTCCTTGTACCTTCTTCAAATTTTTTTATTCCTGTAATTGTATTTAGTTGTTGCACCAATTGTTTTTCTTGTTGCAACAACCTTTTCTATTGTTGCAGCAAGAATCATTTTTATCGTATTGATCTCTGGAATTTTATTGCGACAATGTTATCGTTTTATTGCATTAGGTATTTTCAAATGTTGCAAAGGAGATTTCTATTTGTTGCACTACACCTTTTGTTTTGTTGCATAGGGTGGGCATAAAAAACCAGTTTAACCGAACTGAATTAACCGATTATTTCGGTTTTTTCGGTTCGGTTTTTAATCTAGTGTTATTCGGTTTTCGGATTTTGGTTCGATTTCTAACCCTCAAAAACCGAACCAACCGATATACTCGACTGACTGACTGAGACACCATGCGAGCGCCTGCATTCCCCATTCCCCATCGGTGACTTTGGTCCTTCCTCATCGGTGACTTCGGTCCTTCCCCATTTGGCGTTCCCCATTCCCCACCACCATCGGCTCCCATCCCGGACATTCCCCTGTGCAGCGCCCACACGGCCCGGCCTCCATCCGCAGCTCCACGCTATGCGACGCCTCCCTCGCCAGCCTTGCGGACTCCGCCCACTCCGGGTCTAGGGCACCACCGAGCCACTCCTCGCCGGCTTGCCTCTTCAGCTTCGCAGTCACTCCACACCACCCACGACCATATCTGGCCAGGCTGGATCTGACATGCAGAGGCAGCGTGGAGGAGTTCGATGACCAGATCTGGTTGAGATAGGGCAGATACGTGGAGGCAGCGCGAAGGCGCAGATATGGCATGGAGGCATCGTGCGGTCCCGAGCCGTTGTCGCCAGCAGTCGACGTCTACAAACCCCTGAGTGGCCGCCGGCTGAGCTGTCGCTGTCCTCTTCCCCGAGGCCTGAGCTGTGGTGTTCCTAGATGACCAAATCTCATTATGCTTGTTCACTTCATTACTTCTTGTGATTTGTGATGTGTGCTTGTTGTTGTTTAGTGAATTTTATACTGGTGTGGCTTTCGAATTCTAGTTCATTTGTGTACGAGATTGTTTGCTAATGTTTTGCTAGCTACTGGTTAGTGGAAGAAAAGCTAGCATCCAAGAACTCTTCCAGGTTTTAGTTAGATCATCCAAGAACTCTTCTAGATTTAGCTACTGGTTAGTCGAACAATTAATTTACCTAAAAACCGAATTTGTTCGGTTAATTCGGTTCGATTTTGAATTTTGTTCGGAATTTACAATTCTCAAAAACCAAATTTTTTTAGACCGATAAAACCGAATGCCCAAATTTGTTTGAATTAGTTGAGCAACCGGAGCTAGAAATCTAGGTGGAGTTGATACTAGGTGCACCAGTTTGAGGTCGATGCCCCAGGTATGCACATGAGGAATAAACAAGGGGCATTTTGTTGTAAAATGTTTTTTTTTGGCACTCATTCGTTTTTTGTTGCACCAAGCGGGAAGGTAAATCTAACGCAAGATCAAATTGCATTACGATGATTCGAAGGCTACCAGGAGCTCACGGAGCTAGCGCCCGGATCGGATGTACCAGCGCTAGTTACTCCCAGAAGAAAATCTTACCTCTATTTTTCCAACGTGATCAATCCAAAGTGTAGGAAGTTGATCATCGAGTATATAGGGCTGAAAGGCTTAGGATGTGTTTGGCAGGGATTCAACTTCTTCAGATTCGTGAATATGGTGAAGCTAAAAATTCTAGCTTCACCAGATTCGTAAAAGTCAAGTTCTCATGAAAGACATTAAGAGTGTTTAGATAGATCATCTTGTTTACATTTTAGGCCAAAAATATAAACTTAATTCACTTTATTTTAGCCTACAAGTTTCAGATTTTAGGAAAAATTAGAATCTAAAGCGCTACCAAATAGACCCTTACTGCAGTCTTTCTCGAGCATCGGTAGACCCGTTTACAATTTCGACACCCTTTCCATGTTGTCACGTCAACGCTAGCTTCGGTGGCCACATCCGAGCTCATGAAGACGCTAATCACAATTGATGGATCGTACGCGTAGCTGGGCCCCAGGTGCCATTTGCTCAGCGCTGCACTGTTACCATTGTTGTTGTCATGGAAAGCATGTATGGCTCTGTTCAGAACCGCGGACCTGGTGCCCTGGACCCAGGTGAGGAAGGTGGGTGCGACCGCGATCGCGAAGGTGTCGTCACTCGTCAGTGTCCACGCGAGTGAGATCAAACGCAAATAGTGGCGATAAATTTAGCCTGGTAAGGTTCAATCAACTATGCCTGGACAGTGGACACCACCCCTTTCGATCTCCCGGCCGGATCGGCTCGATCGTCTTCACTTACGCCTTACTCCATGTATCCAGGGAAAACCTGCCTGCTCCGAGAGATCGAAGGGTCCAATCCTGTCTCTCGATCAATCTATGTCCCCGTGTGTGCTGCATTGTGCCGGCAAATGAAGCCATTATGACCTGATAACCCCTCCCAATGTTGACACGACATCTTGCAGGCTGCGAGAAAATTCCATCCAGTCCGTCTTGGCATTTGGCAGCTAGGGGAGATTCATCGTCATCATCATTCGGCATGTTAATTAACTATGTGTGTTGAGTACGTGCCTCATTGTCAGCACAATGATATACTAGTAGTAACACCTCATAAGGCTTCATAAATATCATCCATCCATGACTAATTGACTGCATATACTACTAGACTTCAGATTTTAATCCGCACGAGTTGTTTGGAAGAAAAGGAGGTTTGTGTGTATGTATGGATACACTTGGAGTCGCAGTTCTGGCCAACCGACGGATCTGTCACAACCTCGCAATAATTGCAATGTATTGCTTGGTATACGTGCGAGACCTGATGCTTAAGTCGCAGAAAATACGTACGCTAACAACTATTCATTAACACAAATGTGTCTAACCAATCAATAATGTGTTGAAAGTAAGATAAAAGTACCTGAAAAAACTAGGAATTCTGGATTCGTCTCTTCAGTTGAATTCCATGGATTCGGTCGCATTCGCACATACAACTTGAACAGATGTCTTTCTGAAGAACTGACCGCTCACCTGAATTTGTAGACAAATGGTAGAAGTCAGTAGTGGGTAAAAGTCATAGCTTCTTTGGGCAATGCAATCTGTACACATATAGTAAAAGTCAGATAATATTATCAATCTCAACACATTCCTTGAAAACAGATAGCCACCTAAAGGGGGTGAAAGGAAGATGGAAAACAGACATCAGCTCCAGGAATAAAATGTTAGCTTGTCGCAGTTTTACAGTTGGTCAAGTGGTTAACCTGTATGCTACACAAAAGTGATAGCAAAGACAGAGGCACGATAAAGAGGCTGACTAAACCGTGCGGTGAGCTTTCATCGCTATCATCGGAGTAATACCAATTACAACAAATAACAAATTCATTTTCAAAAGAATGCGAGGGTCATATATAAAACTATGCGGTTTGCACCTGTTGTGGTCATGCTCGTAGCACAGGTAGTACAGGTCCCCTCCCATGCGCCATGAGGACTTTTAAACATCATCAAGCACAAGCTTCTCGCACATGCTTCCGTTGATGGTTATTTAAGTATTAACCAATTTGATCAAAAGGTGGGCAACAATCATTAGCTGATCACACTGCAACAGTTGCTTTATTGAAAGAAGCAACAATACATGAGGAAATGCATGGGAAAGATAGGCAATTAAAAACAGGGATAATCTACAAATGCCAGCCATTTTCTTCCTTCTGAAATACTCAATAGTAAAAACAAAAGGCTACAGAATAAATTCAGTTAAGTGGGTGTGTTGTCTTATAAACATGTCCAACAACTTCGGAGTATTGTGTTACTTCAAGCTATTTAAACTTTTCCAGCCAAAACAAGGAGAATTGGAAATGTTTGTTCAAGGAACTGGATAGCAATCACTTAAAATTGGATTTCCAACAATGACACATATATTATGTCTGATCACACGTCAATGGAATCAGTATACAGCTCCTGAAAGCTCACAAGGAAATGAACTGCTGTCTATTTTGCTCCAAATGCTCAGAAACAACTGTCACAATACAAGGGCGTTTTCAGGACATGAACACTAACATTCTAACAGGGGGATTACAGACTCCAAATACAAGAGGATTAACTGCAGTTGTGTTTATATGTGATCATCATCAATGGAGAAATTGTGTCGACATTCCACAGAAATCAACATTAATACACTAGCCAAAGGTGCAACATGCCTTACTGTAATTGGACAGAGGCTAACTAGCAACTTGTAATTAGCAGCTACCCTACATCGGCACATCACAATCAAGCAAGAAATCGAAAGATTGGAGAACATACTCTGGTAGTTCACCAAACCCTTAACATGTTTAACAGCTAGTATTACCATGTATAGGCCTTAAAACCTACTAAATACTTGCATGACTAATCTGTATGGGCCTTGATACGATGACACGATCAAATCAAAGCAATAACTCCTGATGAAAATATGATCGACACCATTGAAGACCCTGTACCTACGCTCACAATGACCAAACACCTTCACACACCAACCCTACACACACACACACACACCAAACGCATGTTCAAAATCCAGAGATGACCATGTCGACTTGAGCCGTATCATCGTATTGATATCCAAAACCTACCGCCCAACAAGCATCTTGGACCACCTGACAACATTGCACACAGCACATGTACAGACAAATTGGAAGCTATACCTGCTACTCTTTATGAACTGAAGCTGGCATTTCATCAAGCAGGTGGTCGATCGACGCTGTACACATGCCCAACGCGATGGTTTCATAACAGAGGCAATCATCTCTCCACTTGACATACTACTATGGAATTGAAAACCCTCCATTCATGGAGCCATTTTGCCGGAGACATTTGCAAATGCAACAAAATCAACAAGGTGGAAAATGCAACAAGTAGAGAGAGGAAATACAAAACACACAAGCAAATAATCCCGGAGGCTACGAAATTCCTCGGCATTTGATCAAACAACTCACCTGCTCGGCGCCAGGCCCGGGGCTGGGCACCATCGGAAACCTCAAAGCTCCCCCGCGAAGCGGAGCAGGCTACTCCCAATGCCGCGCGATCAACGCCGTTCGCCTCGCCGAGCGTTCCGCAGCCACCAGCCGCACGCGGTGACCCGACGTTCGCGTTGTTGCCGGCGCCGGAGACGTAGAGCCAACACGCGGCGCCGGTGATCGCTCGGCCCATCTCGACGAGCGCGACGAGGGGCAGCGGTTGCTGTGCGATGCGCCGATGCGATGACCACGAGGGCAAGTTCAGGTCGGCCCAACACTTCGCGCCGGCCCGACGCCACTAAACAGCAGGCCCACTAGACCTAATCATCACGGAATGTTTGCGTTTTGAGTTACATAAAAAACTGACCTCGAATCCTTCCCCGTCTCCGCCTCCGCTTCCTCCTCGCCGCCGGCGACGACTCCGTCGAGCGACTCCGCAACAGGAACTGGCCACCATGTACCGCGCCGCCTCCGGCATCGGCGCCCTCAAGGTCAGCCGCCCCCGCCCGAAACCCTGGCCTTGCCTTCTTCCCATTTCGGTAGATCTGGTGTCTCCGTAGCGCGCTTCCCGCCGCGATGCGTCTGATCCGAGCCTCCCGTAGCTTATGCTGGCGTCACGATGCGTGTTGGATTAGCATGCCTAGCAGTTTGGTCGTTCGAACTTTTGATCGTGCGGATTTGATGTGTGATAGTCGAAGTAGAGGCATTTTAGATGTGGCAAGTAAAACTCGTTGTCTGAATGTTTGCCCTGCCCTATTGAATTGGAAACGCGTGGTTGTGGGATACGATAATGAGTGGTGCGGTATGTTTGTTGTGTAGCATAGTTCTATGTGAATGCGAGGGGAAAAGGGGATCCCTGTGGCCGTTTGCAAAGCCATGATAATTTGTGTATTAGTGGAATGTGTTTTATGTGAAACTTGTGATCTTGCTAATTTGATGTGTGAGAGTCGGAGTAGAGGTATTTTCAACGTTGCAAGCAACACTGGTTATCTGAATGTTTGCCCTCGTCTATTGTGGAACACTCTGGTTCCGAGATGTGATGATGAGTGGTGTTGGTGAGTTTGTTATGTAGCATGGTTTTCTGTCAATGTGAGGGGGAAGAGGGGGATCTTTGGCCATTTCATAGGCATGATAATCTGTGTATTAGTGGAATGAGATTTTTCAGATAGAGCCTGGACCGTTTTCTCATTGCTGCACGATTTCATGAGCTAAGCAGCTAGTATTTTTGTGATATCATGAGGTTCATGTTATAGCCTTGATTCTTATTTTCAGTGTAATAGAGATAGGACGCTTTGGATTAGTACCAGAGTAGCACCATTGTAATACTTGTTTTCTGTTTTTTTCCCTTTGTCTTATGTGTTTGAGATGCATATGACATATAATCAAATGTATGATTTGGAATGGCTTTGTTAAGAGTCTCTTTGCATGATTCATTTCCTATTTCATCAGTATCAGTATTATATTGACACAGACAAGTGGATATAGTCTTCTGGCACCATCAATAGTTGCTTGGCAATTTGGCATGCTCATCGTAGATTTGCCCAATACATGTGCTTGAAATCATTTGGATGTTTGATCTTACTTAATGGGCAGTGTTCTGTTGATGAATGTTTCATCCAATCTCCATTACCATTGTTGAACTTTTTGTTTTCTAATCATGGATAGAGCCCCCACTTTGGATGTAGATAACCTTTTTTGTGTGAGCATGGCAGCATGCAGATAACTTCATCTCGAGATTTCCATACATGGAAGTATTTCTTTGATGCGTACTGTTTTATTGTAACATTCAGCAAGCAGAGACAGTTTGATTTTGTTGGGTTTTTAATTGAATCTGTCCATAATCAGATCAACTTTAGCCGCAAAATCATAATATTGATTGTTTACCATTTGATTTGCAGCGGCATGGGGTGAATGCTCAAGTATTGAATATTGCGATTAGGTCTGCTAGCACAAGTGTTGCACAGAGGTCGTCAGGTGGCTTCTGGAGCTGGCTGACAGGTGCACGCTCAAATGCATTACCTCCTCCAGATTTTACACTTCCAGGAGTCGTCATTCCTCCTCCACTACCTGATCATGTGGAGCTTGGCAAGACAATAATCACAACACTTCCAAATGGTGTAAAGATTGCCTCCGAGACATCTGCAGTATGTGCTCCTTAGTTTTATAATCTAGTTGTTTCATGCATGTTCTTGTGGACAGTTAGCAATATTATTTTGTTTTGTATATCCTAACCAGGGACCATCTTGTTCTGTTGGAGTTTATGTTAATTGCGGCTCTGTCTATGAAGCACCTGAAACACTGGGTGCCACTCAGCTGTTGAAGAAGATGGCCTTTGGAACCACTACAAACAGGAGCCAATTGTGTGTTGTTCGTGAAATCGAGGCAATAGGTGGCAATGCCAAAGCATCAGCTAACCGTGAGATGATGTGCTATAGTTATGCAGCCCTGAAGACTTACATGCCTGAAATGGTTGAAGTACTTATTGATTGTGTGCGCAATCCTGCATTTCTTGACTGGGAGGTCAAGGAACAGGTATTTCATCTTAATATTATACCCCTTCACATCTGTAATCTAGATTAGTGTAATATGTTATTTGCTGATTTATTTCCTTTGTAGATAATGGAACTAAAGGCAGAGCTTGCAGAAGCTTCATGTAACCCAGAAACTTTGCTTTTGGAGGCTCTTCATTCAACTGGCTATTCTGGTGCTTTGGCAAACCCGCTGATTGCCTCCGAATCTTCAGTTAGCAGATTGAATACAGATGTCCTAGAAGACTTCTTAGCTGTGAGATTCATCTCCAAAATCCTTGTAGTAGTCTATCTATGTAGGTATGCTGTTAACATGCTATCTGTATTTTTTATTGCATGGATGTCAGGAGAATTTCACTGCTTCTCGAATTGTTCTAGCTGCATCGGGTGTTGATCATGATGAATTGGTATCTATTGCTGAACCACTTCTGTCTGACATTCCCAATGTAACTGGACCAACAAAGCCAAAATCTGCCTATGTTGGTGGAGAATATAGACGAACTGCAGATTCATCGGTAGGTGTTATGATTTAAGCTACTTACCAAGTCATTTGTGCAATCTCTTCCATCACCTAGATTCTCTCTTCTTAATTTGGGTTCTTCTTGAAAATAGAACACAGATGTTGCATTGGCATTTGAGGTCCCTGGTGGCTGGCTGGAAGGAAAAGATTCTGTCACTGTATCAGTTCTCCAGGTTCATGAGACAACTCATTAAGATATCCTCATTGACAATTTTATTAAACAAAGCACTTTAATTGAATTTGCTGCATCATTCTGGTTTAATTCAGCAAGAGCTATGCTATCTTTTACAGACACTTCTGGGTGGCGGTGGCGTGTTTTCTTGGGGAAGACATGGAAAAGGCTTGCATTCACGTCTAAGTAAGTAGACACATATGTTTTATATTTTGGCTCTTTAGCGTGCCCGGTAGCATGGGCTATATCTTGGGAAACTGTTCGTACTTATGAATAAATTGACAGATGGTGAAAAATTGAAAATCATATTATCAAACTGCAAATTATTCAATATCTGGCTGGTGGGTAGTTCAAGACTTCAAGTAGGATGTGCTCCTGAGCCATCTGTTCTTTATTGAGATCTGACAGGACAAACCATCATAAATTGTAAAGATATAGTTCAACTTTTATTCTAATCCTTTTTTTGGTAAACAAAATAAGTTAATAACTATTCAATCTAGTAGTGTCTTGCGCAAATGCTGAAATGCTCTTTTATCTGCATTTCCATCAGAGAAGATTGTTGCCATAAGCTGAAGCATTACAATATAATTCCACTAACGAAAGCTGTCAGTATCTATGATTTGACTTTGACTTGGTTTTATATAATTCATGGTATCATATTAGTGTCTGAATTGTTGTATGCTTTGCGCAGATCATCTTGTAAATGAATTTGACCAAATCAAATCAATCTCTGCTTTCAAGGATGTTCACAATAACACTGGCATTTTTGGAATTCATACATCTACTGTAAGTTGTTTACAATCGCATAAGCATGTCAGTCATGCATGGTGCATCTCCTTTGAAGTGGGGAACTGAAACCATACAGTTGCACTGAAAGAAAACTCATCATGTTATACAGTAAAGCATAGTGTTTTCATAGTTTGGTTTTATTCTGTTGTACCATAATGAAAATACTATTTCATAATCAGGATGCTGCATTTGTTCCCAAAGCTATTGACCTGGCAGCCAGAGAGCTCACTTCCCTTGCTACTCCTGGACAAGGTAGCTTAACTCTCCTATCTTGGATTATTACTCATCAATTGTTTGCATTTCACTTACCTGCCTGAAACTTCATTTTTAACTGCAGTTGACCAAACCCAACTAGATCGTGCTAAAGCATCAGTTAAATCAGCAGTCTTGACGAACCTAGAATCAAAGGTATATATATTCACATCATATATTTCAATTGTGCTGATGATCCACACTAACAATTGAAACTCACAGACATCAACAACTGAAGACATGGGACGCCAAGTATCGGCATTTGGCGTAAAGGTATAGTGCTATAACTGTTCTAATGTTGTGCTAAACCTCAAAATTTTGTCTGTTGTCTATCTCTATTCTTTGCAATGTTACGACAGAATATTAATAATTCGGTAATTTGAAAGAAGACATCACATAAGTTTAAGCTGCTCGCTCAGGGAGGTCAGATCTACTATGCGATTTTAGCTGGTCTGCGGAATAATGGAGTAGCTTGAGGCTGACCATGTTATGGTTATTTCTAGCACATATCCATATTAGATACAAGGGAGCCCTGTCTTAGTTATTACTGTAAATTGGAAGTCGCTCTTTCTCTGTAAGACTATGAGGCATACTTGGTTTCTTATTGGTATGACAAGACTACAAGATAAGTGGAGAAAAGCAGGTGTTTGCACGTGGCGGATATTTCGTAGCCAATTTGATAGTACTAACAGAAATTAATTAAATTACTGTAGAAAGTAGGAAAAATAATTGCTCATGATCTCTAGTGAATTAGGAACTTTTCTTTCTGCCCATAATATTCTTGGAATATTTCTTTTCCCCCACTGTGCTCATGGGTTATCTGGTCTTCATAGTGTGTAATGTATTACAACAATATGAGCTACCACTTGATATGTGCCCTTACAATATCATAAGCTCCACAGATGGAGTTCATGTTCTTTATACCACAAGTTAGTGAGAAGAAAATGAACTCCACAAATGGTTTTTTTTATTAATCTGTATCCCTGGAATCTGTTTAATTTGCTGCTTCGAATTTCGCGCTGTCTAATCTTTGCCGTGTAAAACTTTGCAGGAAACCTGTTGAGCACCTTCTTAAGGTTGTTGATGGTGTTACTCTGAAAGATGTATCATCTTTTGCTGAGAAAATCATTTCATCACCATTAACAATGGCATCTCATGGAAACGGTTAGCTCATATTTCCATATAAAGAGTCATATGTACATAGTGCAGCATCAATTGCAGTGTTTCTAATTCTGCCCTTTGCAATGTGCAGTTCTGAATGTGCCAACTTATGAATCTGTCAGTGGCAAGTTCCGCTCGAAATGAGTAGAATTTTGGCCGTCACTTTCCCTGCCCTCCGGGCAAGTTAACTGTTCATGTTTTTCCTCCTAGACCATTCATGGTCACAGTTTCAGAAAAAAATAAGGAACTTCATACAATTTTGATCATTAACTCCTATTCTGGGATCGTTTGGAGAGCTTATGTATTTTCTACGGTACATCTGTCCACTTGGGTTGGTGGTTTAATGCTGTTCAACATCAATTATGTGTTTGTAAATTTAGTCAAATCTGTGGCGCGTCCTCTTTCGGTGGCAAGGCCGCAAGAGTGTACAAAATGTCACTTCACCTTTTTTTTGTTAAATATTTGACACGTGCTTCAGCACATGAATAAAAATTCGACTTGACAGTGAAATTTTGCACAGGTTGCTTCCAAAACAAATTGGTAGGATACATGGCCTTCCATCCATAGTTTACGTCTTGGTCTTGGAATTTGATACCGGCCAGTTTTGTCAGGTTTCATGGCAGTATAAAATGGTGAGGCATCTGAACAGACACAGATGCGGTTTCTGATACTCCATTTTTGCATTGGGAGTTATCACCAACCATCTGGTCATATGGCAGAGTTCTCGAACTACGAAAGCAAAAGGAATGTTGCTAGTAAAACTTCTGGGGCAATGCATTTTTTATGAAACACATTGGAACCTCCAGATGGCGACACCATTGGCCTGCCTCTTGTTTTTCCGAGTAGTCGTTTTCGACTCGTGCTCGGGACGGCTGGAAGAGGCGGAGGCGCGCGGTTGGCAGGAGGAAGCAAAGATGGGAACAAGGCAGAATTTGGGACGGGCGACGACGCCTGGTAGCTCGGCTTCCACGTTACAACTGCCCAAGGATCGGAGGCGCCAGCGTTTTTCCGCGACGCCAAGATCCCCCATGGTTTCAGCTCTCTACTCGCTTTCTCTCCTCTTTCGTTGGACGTTCGAGACTTATGCATCACCATTCACCAGCCTACTGATAACCACGGCAGCCTATCGTCGTATACAATATGCTGTCATATTTTCTCAAGTATTTGTGGGCATGGTGTTTAGTTCGATGCCTATCGAGGTGAATTTCAAGTTTATCGTAGCCGTAGGCTCTGAGGAGCGCGGAAGCCGGCGTTACATAGCTGGGGCCGCAGAATCCGGCGGGGCTCGGTTGAGCTCAGGAGCATTGTGGTTCACCGTGGCCTTGCTCGCACCCGCCCATGGTCTCCAAGCACGGTAGGAGGTATGTGTCGTTTGTCGCGCCTCCGCGGTGAGAGAGGAGGCCAAATTTGTAAATACGAATGTACAGGAGCTAAATTTGTAAAAAAAAATGAAGTCGTATGGAGTGATCGATTGATTATTCTCTAACCAACTCATTGAGAACTCTTATGTGTGCACACTACTACAGAAAGAACTATATTAGACGCTTTATAGGTGTTAAATCTAATCACTTGTGGTTTTTAAAATAGTTTATATTAAATCTAATTACAAATGGTTTTATAAGCATGACCGTCAAAATTCCTAGTTTAGTTAAGATCCACCTGTGGCAGTGTTCGTAGTCTGAGATCACAACGCCGTAAGGAGTATTTTAAGCTCGGCCAGACCTTAGCACCCAGCTCATTTTCAAATGACCCAAACCCTAACCCCTGGTGCACTCGTCACCTCCTCCATCCACAAGCACTCCTCCCTCGAGCCGCCCTGCCTACCCCTCGTGGAGGCGCTTGCCACCGACCTCGAGGAGAAGCGACACCTTCGTGAGCTCCAGGAGGACGAGGCCGACACGTCCGAGCCTCCCCCCCAAAATCGTCTCTCTCTTATTGATGATTGCTTTCTATTTTCAGAGTATCGATCAGCTTGATATTTTGTTTTCTTCTGGCATTAAATCAGGAGAATGAACTTTCAAAATCTATTGCCTCATGTAATGTGGAGGCTGGTGTAGTCAAGATTTGGATCAATTTCCTTGAGGATACATGGCGCTTCAGTCATCATACAATAAATGTATGAAAGGAAAACCAAGTATGCAAAGTGATTATGGCCATCTGTGTCTTTGCTTGCAACCCTTTTGTCCTATCATGTCACAAACTTGATCCTCTCCACACAAGTTCTCACTAGTACTTGGATAATTTGAGGACAATAGAAGAGGAATTGGAGTTTAGATCGGGAAGAGCATAGAGTCGAGGTATAGCAAAGAGAGAACTTGAGGTAGCAGAGAGAGATGGAGAGAGCAATAAGCAGAAGAAGAAGAAATGCTTCAGATGTTTTTGATGCCCTCAACAAGGCCGCTTTTTTGCCTTTTGTATCACCATTGCTCCCCAAATGAGCGGGCTGCCAAGAAGCCCAGCCTGTGCCCAGTCCGTGACATTCCTCCTCTTGAATCTCGGCTTGTCCCCAAGCCGATGATAGCAAACCAGTGATTAGACATATAATCACCACCAGGATCCCATGTCAACTGCAAGTACAGACTTCTGCTCCCAACTTGATCAACATATTGGTCAACCATGTAGATGAAGCTCGTCCTCCTTCATCCTTGTCACATAGTCCCGAGGCCGGTCACCTCATTTCCGCTCTTGGTGAAGTGGTACTCAGAGCTCAACACTCTTGTTCCTGCTCGAGAAGTCCTCATGGATGCCAAGTCGCAGTGTTCTTGGAGAAGGCCCCGAGAACTTCAAAGAGCGATTTACGTAACCCAAGATTCTTGTTCGCTGAATTTGTTCCCAGAGGTTAGGTGCCCAGATGATGCCGTAACCTCTCGCAAAGGGTGTCACCAAACTATGCCAAAAGATGGCACCAAGTCGCTTCATAACAATGATGAGTAACAAAATCTTTGCCAAACCCAGCCAAGTCCCAGGTCATGGAAGCAGCTGGTCCAAAGGCAATACATGAAGAGGATGGTAACTTCTTGTTCTCACGTAGCATGTATGTTAAAATAGCTGCAATACCAGCACCCATTGAATGCCCAATGATCTTAATCCTGCAGTCTGGGAATTTCTCGACTGCTCTGCGGAGGCAGGGAATGGCTTGATCTGCAATCCAGCGAGCCGCTGCAACCATCCCACAATGCGCATGTCCAACTACTACATTGGATACACGGCCTTCTGGTAATACTGAATGATGAAATGGAACCTCTCGCAGTTAGCTTGTCATTGCCAGCGATCCCTAACACTGATAGCCTCCCAAATGAAAAAGAGGAAGCATTTAGTACTTTCATCGCGACAATCGTGAATGCAGCTTCATAAGCCTTGCCTTACACTTCCTTATGAGAATATCGCTCGTCTCAGTATCCACCAAATCAGAGGAACACTTCATATGGCTTCTTTGAGAAAAACATGCAAAGTCTCGTGTCTCGAGAAGTGAAATTAGCTCCCGCTTTAGACTTGATCTTCTCTCGTTGTCCGACTCGCTAGAGCAAGTGTTTTCTTGGTAGATTTGATCTTCTCGTTGTCTCGATCGATGTTAGTCAAAGATCCTCATTTGTCGCTTCATCAATTACCATCCGGGAAGCTTCCCGTAAGAAACTAGATCACCTGCTTTCTTGGACAGATGTTGCATTTCAGCATGCACGACCGACTGGCCTTGTTGGGGCTTTTGCAAAGTCACGATTTAAGCAAACTCCTCCTATCGTCATGCAAATCATTTTCCAAATTTGTCGCCATCACCCAACGCACTTCATAATCTGTTGATGCCAAGTAGTTCTTTATGTAGTTGTTCCAATAAATGTAACTAAGCTTGGACTTGCTAGCCATCTCAATCAATGGATAATGCATATCAACGCAGCTCATTTAAAAGAGCATCAAATTCAATATTTTAATTTTCTTTTGAAACCCCAAAGAAGAAGAAAATATTCTTCATCCTTGTTCCGCTCCACCATCAATAGCCTTCTTTAGACCCTCGTCATCACCAATACTAGCAAATAGTGGACAATGGATTCATCTTCGCTTCCACCTTCCTCCTCGCTTTCAAGACTGTAAGGTTCAAAGAAGAAGCGCCCAAATGGGATGGTAGTTCCCATTGCCCGCCAATCTTTTGAAGAATTTCGTGGTCATTCCAAGATTTTATCATTGCAAATGGACCACCATTCTCTAACTCATCCCGAATTGGCTTCAAGGTCAGATCTTCCTTAACGCGAGACATGCGCTTCAAGTCGCTTCCTTATGTGATGGACTAGTCAAGTTTTCCATCATATCGTCATAGCAGATCTCGCATAAGAACATCCCCAAGACGCTTCGCCATTGACACAAACCGAGGATTTTGCATAACTTGTTTCGTTGTTTCCATGTAATCGTTGAGGATCCAATGGAGGAGCACCTCGTTCTATTCTTGCCGCTTATAGGAGGTTGAACAAATTGATCGTTGTAGTGGCATGCAAAGGTCGAGATATTGTTTTTAGCCCGGTCATATGTGGCACAAATCCTTATATTGTCATTCACATTCATCGCGCCAAGAGTGAACAAGATATCATCTAAATCTTCTTCAACATCATCTTCACCAGACTCCAGAAAGATGGATCGCCACCGGTCTACAAGTGCAAACTCGCAGCCTCCCAATAAAAGATTTATCCTCCTTGCAACTTCGAGACATGATGTAAGATCCGATATCCAAAAGAAGAATCGTCAGAGATGCAACGGCCATGAAGGGCCTCTCGAGCTCGGCTGCATCCCCGCATGACCAATAGGATGAGCACCTCCACGCTTATTTGTCCTTCCAAGCTCATACACCTTTTCAAAGACCAAATGTGTCAAAGACCGTGAACACCTCCTCGGTCATCGGATAGAGCACATGGCTCACCTTGACATGAATAATATAGCCGGGTTTGCCCTTGGTGACCGACATTTCCTCAAACACCGGTATGCACCGATAGGGTCGATGTCGTAGTATGCTTGCCGGTCGAAGTCAGCCAGGTTCAAGGTGTGCAATGGATACATATATGCCCACCAGAAGAGCTCCCAAAGAACAAAGAAAATCACCGTTGTCGCTTCTTCCTCCAAGTACCCTTATGTCTCCACCAACCCAACCACACGTGACAACAAGCGCCTAACTCGCAGAAGGGCGGGCCAAACAGAGTTAGCTACCGACGACACCCCACGACCTTCAAATAGGGTGAAGAAGATCACGACGCTCGACGGTTATACGAGCCGGGGAATCTGAGGCTTGGCTCTTGAAGAAGACGGCGCCTAACGGAAGATTTAGGCGGCGGGTGGCCGGTTGGCGGACGACGGATGGCGGCGCAACCGATCGGAAGATGAAGATGCACACAAGCGGTGATGAAGATGAACCTGGCTCGATACCAAATGTCACAAACTTGATCCTCTCCACACAAGTTCTCACTAGTACTTGGATAATTTGAGGACAATAGAAGAGGAATTGGAGTTTAGACTGGAAGAGCATAGAGTCGAGGTATAGCAAACAGAGAACTTGAGGTAGCAGAGAGAGATGGAGAGAGCAATGGCGGCAGAAGAAGAAGAAATGCTTCAGATGTTTTTGATGCCCTCACTGCTACCGCTTCTTTGCCTTTGTATCACCATTGCTCCCAAATGAGCGGGTCATGCCAAGAAGCCCAGGCCAGCCCAGTCCGTGACATATCACTCTTTTTTTCCCTTGTAAATCTATAATTAGAAATGACGTACCCCATTTTGAATGTTTAATCAATTCAGCTTTATTTTTTTGTGACCATAGTGATGAGCTAGAGAGATGCACAAGCAATTTTCTAAAGTTGACCAAATGTCACCTTTCTGCATTCAAGGTACTTGGTTGGATATATATTGTTCAAAGCCCTTGTTACATTCCTAGCAAACACACAACTATCAGAGTGTATCTTCGATTTACTGTCTTATATGCATTTTTTTGTCTTGGACAGGGAGTTCTGGACCCTTCAATTGAGCGGATCCGCACACACATGGCTAATTTGGTTGTCTTAAATACAAGGTTGTTCAATTGCTCTTTCAAATGTGCTTTGGACCGAATCTTGTTGGGAGGAGCCAACAGAACATGAAGATGACGAGGTATCAGAAACGACCAGTCCAAAGAAATCCCCTGAGGAGGAATATTTGGAAGCTGAAAAGAAGTTTCCCACTGAGTACCTACTGTTGATTGCCTGGTTTTATAATAATCGCTAATTGTGAGACATTTTGCGTGGCCATGGAACACAAGATTCTTGCAATGTGAGATCGCTAACTTGTTATTCACCTTGAGAGTTGCACAACCAGGTTCCTTTCCAGTCAGATCACCGATCAGGCGCCCGAGCCAAATTTCTTGGCACACCGCCGTTGTAGTGGCAATGTATTCAGCTTCGTAGGAGGACAAAGCAACCACTTTTGTTTCTGGGACTGCCAGCTTGTCAAACTCCTTCCGAGCAAGAACAAAACGCCGATAGTGCTCTTGCGATCATCAACGTCACTTGCCATATCGCTGTCACTGTACCCGATCAATGATGGTTTCTCCTCCTCCTTCCTTGCATACCAGTAGCCCAAATTGTGTGTACTAGTGTTGTACTGCAAGATGCACTTCACGACTACTAGGTGCTCGATGGTGGGATTCTCCATGAACTGGCTCACATACCCCCACTGAATATGCAAGGTCCGGCCATGTGCATCAAATATCTCAGGTTCTCGATAATAGTTCTATAAAAGGGGGCATCGATGGGTGGACTGCTGCTATCCTTGCTCAGTTTGAGCCTTGCTTCCATGGGAACTTGAGTTGGATTGCAATTGTCATACCACTCTTTTCCAAAATCTTCCCAGCACATGTCGCCTGACTCAAGGTAATATCTGCAGCATTCTGATGCACCTCCATGCCGAGATAATAGCTCAACAAACCAAGATCACTCATGCTGAAGAGCTCCTTCATTTCTCCTTTTAAACTTGATGATCTCTTGTGGGTATGTTCCTTTTATAATTAAATCATCAACATACACTCCCACAATTAAACTCAAGGAGCCAGTACCTTGTTTGTATATTGCATTCTTAGCTGGGATTATCTCAAACCCAAGGGAATGAAGATTGCTGTCCAGCATTGAGTTCCAAGCTCTTGGTGCCTACCGAAGTCCATAGAGTGCCTTGTGTAGCCTTAACACCTTCTAATCACATTCCTTATCAATGAAACTTGGTGGCTGGATCACGTACACTTCCTCCTCAAGTTCTCCGTTGAGGACCGCCAACTTGACATCCGTGTGGTGCATTTCCCATCCTTCATTTGCAGCCATTGCAATTAGAAGGCGCGACATCTCCAGCCTTGCGATGGGGGGCGAGAACTTCCTCAAAATCCACTTCCTGTGGCTGCACATAGCCTTTAGCAATGAGTCAGGCCTTTTGCTTCATCACGGCACCTGAGGAATCCTTTTTAATCTTGTAGACCCACTTGAGGTCGATAGGACGGTGCCCACTTGGTAAATTCGTGAGCTCCCAAGTGTGGTTCTCCTTGATAGATTTGATCTCTTCCATCATTGCTTGCCGCCAACACTGATGCCTTTTAGCTTTAACAAGATTCGCAGGCTCCTCCATTGCCTTGAGGCATAGCCCACTGTACTCGAAGTTCTCCATCGGTCGTGTGGTGGTGTAGTACCCCCCATGGTTCGATACCAATGGCAAAATTGTCAGATTGTGGTGAGACATCTGTCGAAGGGATCACGAGCTCCGTTCCTGACAAGGGCATCGTGGCATCTATTGTTGGTGGAGACGCTGTAGCCAGCGGCCCATTGCTGGGCGCACGACTCAACATCGACGTCGCTTGCTGTGCTGTATCACCGTCCGGTGGTACTACATTGCGTGCATCACCTATAGTCATGTAAGTGGTATATTGCATAGTGATATCTCACCATAAATTGCCGCATCCTCATCACCCTCTGGTGTCATGCTCCAATACCACTTGGCCTCCTCGTTGAAGACCACATCGCATGTGACATGTACACGCTTGCTAACCTGGTCATATACCCGGTACACCTTGGAGCCTGCCTTGTAGCCGATGAACACCATTGGCTTACTCTAGTCTTCAAGTTTCTTGAGGTTTGGCTTCACAACCTTGACATGTGCCACACATATGAAGGTTTGGAAATAGTGCACATTGGGACGCCTGTTCTACCAAGCCTCGTACGGTGTAATCCCTTCGACGCTACATGTCGATGCACGGTTCATAATGTACATCACCGCTGTCACCATCTTGCCCCAAAATCTCTCTGGCATGCTCTTGGCTTTTAGTAGGCTTCGCCATGGCCACCACCATCTGGTTCCTTCATTCCACGATACCATTCTGTTGCGATGAGTACAGCACCATGAGATGCCGTGTGACATCGCGATCTGCACAGTAGTGTCCAAACTCCACAGACATGAACTCACCACCACGGTCAATGCGAAGGGTACACAATTTGTGTTCCACTTCCACTTGTACATGGGTAGTGCGATCACTGTAGCCTGAAAACGCTTGATAGCTGTCAGTGCCTCGTTCTTTGTCACTAGGAGAAATAGCCAAATATAGCGATTGAAATCATCGACAAGTAGGAATCACTTATTGCTGTCGAGGGTTGCTGGCATGATCGGCCCACACAAATCACCATGTATAAGGCCTAGCTTGTTCTTGGCATGATAGGATGCCTCTAACGGGAATGGTGCTCGATGTTGGTTTCCCGCCAGGCAGCTGTCACAAATTTGATTGACATGATCGATTTATGGCAACCCACGCACCATCTCCTTTTGCGCTAGCCTATGGAGTGACCTGAAATTCAAGTCCCCATAGCGCGTGTGCCAACGCCACACATCTTTGTTGTACCTTGCTACCAAACACACAGGTTGTGCAATGTTTAAGTTAAGCATGTACAAGCGATTTTTGGGCCGGTTCACCTTGGTGAGGAGTTGATGCTTCCGATCACAAACAATCATTAGGCCACCTTTTATGTGCATCTGGTAGCCTTCCTCATTGAGTTGTCCTAGGCTCACAATATTGCTATAGAGCCGAAGACGTAATAGACATCAACCAAAGTTCGATGCTCGCCATTGCGGCATGTGAGTAGGACTGTTTCCCGACCACATATGTTGATGACGGAGTTGTCACCAAACTTGACGGTGTTTGTGAAGCCATTGTTGATCTTCATGAAATTCACCTCACACCTAGACATATGGTTGATGACGCTAGTGTCCAGGTACAGGCGTCATCATGGTGGTGCTCCTTGCATCCGAGATGCACTTGGGCATGCATCCCATTGAGGACGACCTCGCCAAGGACATTCTTTGTCACCTTCATGAATGCACTAGTAGTGCCTGCACCAAATTAGCTTGTTCCTTTTATTTGCATCATGGCTTATGACACTCGCTAGAGTAGTGCCCATAATAATTACAATTGAAACACTTCACTCTCGTTTGTCACAGATGTCACTATACAGAGAGCCTCCCTTGCTGTCATGGCCACGACCACGGCCCTACTTGGAGCCATTACTGTTTCCAGTGCTCTTGCCGCCGCTGGAGGAGCCCTCCTGCTCCTTGTGCTTCATACGAGCCATACATTCTTCCTCCATAAGAAGCGGCTAGCCGACTTGACCGTTGTTGTCCCCCAGCTTGTACCGCTTCTCAATGGACCTCAGCTGCCCGGTGAGCTCCTCGATACTCAGGGTCTTTAGATCGACCAGCGTCTATATCGAAATTGCCACATGAGAGTACCTCGACGTGACCATGCATAGGTACTTCTTTACTACCTTCTCTTCCTCCAGGGTGTCATCGAGAGCGCGGAGGTTGTTGACAAGGCCCATCAAGGACATGGTGAAATTATCTACCACTTTGCTTTCTTTCATTTGGATCATCTCGAACTCCTTCTGGAGGGTTTGTGCCTTTACCTCACGGACATGTTTGGCATCCAAGCACATAGTCTTCACTGCCTTCCAAACCTCCTTGGCAGCATCCTTCATTGCTAGCATTGCTAACACTTATGATGGCATTGTCTGGAGGATGGCAAGCAGCGCCATTCTGTCAATGCGGTAGTTTGCGTTCCCCGGCTAGATTGCTTCCCACACACCTTGGGCTTGCATGTTCACCCTCATCAAGAGAGCCCAGCCATAGTAGTTCGACCATGTGAGCATAGGGTAGCGCCACAGCACCCCTGCCTCCTTCACTTGTCGCACCACCGATTCTGTTTGCCATCGCCAAACTCATCGCCATGGCACGCCGCCGATCGCAGCTCTTGGTGGTGGAGGGGATCTTGAACCATCATTAGGCATCTCCACCACAGGTTCGTCGTAGCACCGCTCTGATACCAATTCTCATATTTCCAGCTGGTGCAAAAACACGAAGGCAAAACACAACGCAGGATAGTTCGTAGTTTTTTTGTGCCGTGCAAAGACTTTGCAGCTTTTCTGTTTTTCTTTGTTATCTTAAATAGAGCAACTTGATTACAAGCATAGGCTAACAGCCTTATCTAAACTAACTCAATGGACCAGCTACTTACCAAACTAACTCAATCCTGACGCATAACATGGTGTGTACAAGATTATTAGCACCAGTGGTGAGCTGAGGACGAAGTGGAGGGTGCACCTGGAAGTCACCGTTGGAGAAGATGACGAGTGGCGCACCTCAACGCCACTAGATCTAAGCACTAACGACCCAAATCTGGATGGTCCGGTGCCACTCCAGAGCTAAGGAAGACGGTGGAACAGACGCATGGTGGAGGTGCACCGTGCACGACAGCTCAAGTGCATGGCAGAGGCCTAGGTGCACCTCGGCGGAGCATGGATCTGGCGCCGCATCTTCTCCGGGAAGGTCCAAATCTGACGGTATCGCCTCATCATCGGGCCAGGACGGTACCACCCTAGCCCTGATTTGGAACTGCACCAATGCGGCCTTGCTAGTGTTCCACGCCTCACCGGAGCTGAGAAAGATGCCTGTGCGGCCTGCCTGGATGCGTCGGAAGCGGTGCCTAGATATGGACATGCCACCGCTTGCCCCATGCTCCTCCTCCGTACGGTGACGAGATGCATCGACGAGCACAAGCACGAGGTGCGTCGGCGAATCCTTCGCTTTTCCAGCTCTCTTATAGACTTTTTTTTCAAATATAGCATCTTCTAAATAAATTTACAAAAATAACATCATCTTTCATTACAGAAGGTATGATAGGTGATACATGTCACCTATTTGCCATGTCCATAAAGCTCAGTAGCCTTTAACCCACGCTTATATAGTTCTCATCAAGTTCAACTCACCTCAAGAAAAGACAAAACAAACTAATTGCATACTCCATATTGCGACTACGAATCAACAGAAACAAGAATTTGGAGTAACAAGACGATTTTGGAGTTGACACCTAGATTCATCCGTTTCAATATAGTTTGTGATAATTGTGGAAAAATTTACAAGGCATTTTCAATTAGTATGTTTTTAAACTATTTTCTATCGATTGAAATAACATGCGAAATAGCAGTTTCTCATTAAGGTGGATTAAACTAACGCAAAGGACGGCGTTTATACGCAGCCATGAATAAATAATAACAATCAAAACGATCATATCATAACATCTCGACAAGAAAAAAAAATGCTTGCATCATTTGATAGAGCCAACTTGAAGAAAGAAAGAAAGTCTATACATGGCTTCAAAAAAGTAGCCAATATTTTTTCCTACGTTGCATAATGCCATTTGATGACTCCATGAAGGGTTCGTCTGACCATTTAAACACAGTATGTCCATAGATGGATGACTCCATGAAGGGTTCGTCTGACCATCACTGATTGGTACACCTGGTAGTTTATACATAGATCAAATCTTTAACTGTCACGAATGGATAGAGATCAAATTGGGACAAAGATGGAGGCAGGTCATGCATTGGGAGAAAACTGTTAACTAAAACCTAATGCAAACATGAAACATCACTAGTTACTTATTAAAGCATGCAACCTAGCAAGTTGTTTTTTTGCTCCTTCCATTTGATATATTTGATCTCCTCCAATATGCAAGGTAAATTTGAACTGTGAACAACTAGAGTTTGAGAATTTCCCAAGCAGCTGCAGAGCATTTTATATATTTGTTGCAATATATCACACGCGCACGGTAGAGTTAGATTTGTTGGGATTTCTTGACACCAAACTACCACTAGCTTTCTTTACACGGCTCTCCACCAGATAGCTAGACTGATATCATTGCAGAATCGATCACAAGAAATTGAATTCATCACTCGTATGCTTAATTAAATAGTAGTTTTCCTTGATCCCTATTAGTGGTACTTAATTGCTTGTTTGATGTATCTTTTCGGGCTCCAGTTTGGACAAGGTAAGCAAAAGAATTGGCAAGCTTGACTTTGCCTAATTAAAAAAAGTTCTTTTATTCCCTTTTTTTTTTGACAAATTGAATCTTCTTTTCTTGATACTGTTGGTGTGGTCATTTTCATGAGCAAACCCAAGAGGAAGCAATTAATGGACGCCAAGTTTTTGGAGGTGATTCTCGTCATAATTTTATTCCCCTAGCTTTCGGACAAGGAGAACTTTCAGAGGCTTTATATGATTTTGGTGGTATTTGATTGCCTGGTAATCAATTATGGATATTATCATAGCAGTTGTCATATTTTGGAATTCATGTTTTTGAGATGGTATTCCCTCAAAATAGTAAATATATGTTAGATGAACTTCTGAGTATGATGACTTATATATAATCTTTTACGATTTGGATAGGTGTGTTATAAATAGTCTGCGATGAATCCTAATATTCTTACTTTCCTTCGGAGAACTAAAAGGGCATATAAACACATGAGATGGTCATGAAGAATCCAGGCAACCAAGAAGCCACAAACAAACTCATCTTAAGCAATAGGCGTATGAAATAGTTAGAGGCTATATTATTTTTTAGCACTAGATTCTTATACAGGGCACAGATCCGATGATCTAAAAGGTTCGAGAGCTTTACGAGAAAGCAACAATCATTTATATTCTTTTGAGGCTGTATTTCAACTTTGTCAAAATTTTTGACTCCCGTCATGTTTGCTTCAATATCGTTATTTTGGTTCTCTCTACAAGATTCATCTTCTTTGTTCTTCCGACCATGCACACTTATGTTGTATCTCATAAAACTTTGATCTAATCCAAAAACTGCTACGTATAAAAAGATATCAAAATGTAACATGAACTATCTGTGGATTTTATTAGACGTGTTATGTGAACCATTGGCGGATCCAGAGGGTGGGCCGGGTTCCAAAGTCGTAAGATTAATTCCCGTCATTACTTACACAGTTATATTGCGAAGATAATATCTTTAGATCCGTTGATCCGATCGGATTGATTCTTGTTGTGTTAATTTCGAAATTGCATCTAGTTTCTACAGTTAAAATTTCACAACAATCCAACGGTAGGATCTTTGGGAATTATTATTTTGGTGAACGTGAGTCAATCTGTTTTTATTTGGTCTGGCGTTTTATTCAGTAAAATTACGAAGAAAATAACTTTAGATCCGTAGATCCGATCGAGCTGATTTTTTTTGTGTTAGCTTGAAAATTGAGTCTAGTTTTAGTAGTTAAAATTTCACATCGATCTAACGGTGGGATCATCAGAAATTACTATTTTAGTGAACGTAGGTTAATCTGTTTTTGTCGAATCCGAATCAGTTAATTGGGGTGTTTCAAAAATAATCAAAATTTGATTTTAGCTTCACAAATCATTCACCCCCTCTGATTGCTAGTTTAATATATATCGATCCTACATATTGTATTGCGTAATTGTTGAAACATGAAGAGGGATGGGTGATAGTCTTTTGGACAATTGTCTAGTCACATTCATTGAGCAAGATATTTTCTTTAAAGTGGATGAAGAAGATATAGTGGACACTTTCATGGCCATTAGAAAGCGTAGATCCAACAAGAAGTAGTACTGTAATCTTCTTCAAATTATTGTAATCGTATAAGTTTCTTTAAGTCAAATTTCATACTTAGTTGTTGATTTTAAGATGTTCGTAAGACACCTTATTAATATATCATGATGCACTTTTGGTAAATTCTATACTTGTATTGTATATTGGCATGTTAGATTTATAGTATTAAAAAAATTTATGCCAAGTTGGACCACCCATACTCAAAATTCTGGATACGCCACTGATGTGAACTATCGTTTCGCTCTACGGAAGATAAACCTCGCATTGATTTAAGCAGTAGATGTGGTATATACTAGCACAAGTCATCTACTTATTCTACTACCATGTAGTACAATCAGCTGCTGGCAGGTGTCACACTCGCTAGTTTTGACAACAGATTGAATTTTGAAGTTGAAAATTACATGAGGTTCTAGTCATTCAATATTTTTTTATATCAAATTCAATCAATTTTAAAACATACCTCAAGTAACATAAATGGAACAAAGAGATCAGCTCCAGGAATGTACAACCAACCTCAAATCTATTCAACCAAAGGCCATAAAAACAACACACATAATAATCAAGAATCTTAATACATGCCCCTTTTATAATAATCTCCCCCATCCTAATCTCCCACAGGCAACAGCCAAACATCCGATCAGGATCAGGTACAAGAAAGAATCTACCAGGGAATCATACTCCTATAGTGCTATCACCCCAAAAACCACTGGTAGGCAGCCTATCATCAGTTGCCTATAAGCTGGTCACATGCCAAATGAGAGGTTATCTAGGGCACGGGGCCCTGGTTTTGACTCTAATCCACTAGCATAAGCCTATAAGCCGATCATATACTGCTTTTTTGTAGAGTGCTATCATGAGTGAGTTGTTCAGAGCAGTTGTGTTTGTTGTTCGCTGATGAAGAATAGAATGGTTGAGGAAGACAAGACGGGACCGCAGAGTCTTGTAATTTTTTTTAAAAGATCTAGTGCATGAAATGCCCGCTGTTTCTTAGCGCCTCCACTTCATTTCTATTTGATTTATTACGCAACAGACGAGAGCTAGCTTTGCATCTGCTCATCTTGCTTCTTTTCTGATGAACATCACTTTGCGGTAACCAAGTAGAAAATGTTGCACATCTTCCCCTGCAAGCACAAGAACGTCAAAAAGTGGTGGTCGGTAGAAACTGATAGCTTATATTGCATCTTTTGAATTAGTTAGTGACTTAGTGTGTTCTATTTCGTCAAAAAAGTTTTAATGTGCTCTACAATCTACATATCTGATGGTTACGTACTTGTGTTTGCAGAAATGTGTTGTGCTGGAGCTGCCTGCATTTGTCATCACCATGATCCTGAGTTGGAGAGATCAGCCTGCTGTCTGCTGCCATGTCCCTACAACGAAAGTTGTGTGCGATGTGTGGTGCTGATGTGTCAGTATGTGTGTTTTGTTTCGATCATGTTTTTGAGTCTTGTGATAGAATCTAAGGCTTAACTAAACATGAACATCATAAGCTAGTCTAAAACATGATCACCAAAACATAATGCAGAAATAAACATTAGATGAACTAACCCGGTGTAGAGGAAGCAGCCATTAGGGTTCGGTGCCTTTGAGCGTCGGTGATACGCGATGAAGAGAAATGGGAGCACCGTGATCTTCACGGTGATGGTTTAGCTCTTCGATAATTTGTGCGCTAAGAACCCTAAATCGAAAGGGATATCGGGGAAGATGGCAAAGCTCAAGATTTTCCTTAATTTCTTGAGTACCGGCCTCTTCCTATTTTATATGGCGACGGTTATCGAGACTAAAACCAAAACTATTGAAACTACTCCCGATCAGAGCGTGTAATGGTGGGTCAAGCCCAGATTTTCGGATCTTCTTCCTTGATTTTCGGTATTTTCTATTATGACTGAAGATCACAACTAACATTTTGATCTATCAGAAAGGAGAGGGGAACTGTGCCTTTTGTTGAGCTATCCGATGTAAGCATTTGGCATTTGTGATTTGTGCTGTTATACAAAGCTCAAACATTGAGTACCGACAGTTTTAAGTTGCAGCGGTAAGTATTTGATATGTAGACAATATCAGAAATTTCTGATTTTTCTGAAATTCCTGGATTATTTTCGGAATTTTCTGGACAGTTTTATGAATTTTCTATACTAATTTCGGAATTTCCTTTTTTAATTATCTTACTTCTAGTTAAATTCAAGTTTTTAAATAGGAGTTATTCCTACCAAATCCAATCATAAAACGTTAATATATATATCAGTGCATCGGCCATAGAGATCGGCACAAGTCGATCAGCTATTCAACTGGATTTGACAAGCTGACGACGGTAGTTCTGACCTCCGATCGAGCAACCTTTTTTTTTGTTTGGCTAATGAGCCGTTAAATCAGGGGTTCACTTCACTTTTTGAGTATGATCCGGAGCGCGATATGCTGGATTCTACAGTAGGGGGAGGCGAGAGCCCGTTTAGAGGGTTAGATTTGTAATATCTATAGAAAAATAGAATAAGGACTAGAAAAGTGATTATTTCTCTAATGCGAGCCAAGGCGAAAGATCCACATGTAATGCTGGAAAGCAACAGCAATAATCCCTCTTATTTATGTTCAGCCAATGACAGCCTCAAATAAAAGCAATGAAAGTGATAATATAATATCCAAAATAATCGCATACACTAAATCATTACAGGTACAGCTTATACACATACAAGGTGGTTGATCCAGCAGGTCGAAATCAACGGATGAATGGAGCAGAAGAGGAGAAAAAAGAAATGGTCGGAGTAGCTTCTGCATGTGTCACTGTTTGCCCTGTAGCTGTGCATTACATTAGCATGCTCTAGAGAGTAAACATTTCTTTCGGTGTTTTAATGTAGAAACTACTCGATCTAATCATAAATAGTTATTATTTTAAACGTGATACGCCTATAAAATATAGCTTTAATCACTATTTTTATTATAATATATTTATAAAACTTAGTAAAATTATATTACGATGATAGTGTTTTTTAAAACAAATATATACATATAATTTTTATATATCTAATTTAAATATTTAAAAAATACTGAGTACTTACATTTACGGGAGGGAGTAACGTTTCTTCCGGTCTCTCTCTTTTTTTTGGTCCATGCTTTTCCAACGAGTGCTTGAATCCCGTGCACCGCCATTCAGGATGAAAGTGGGATAGGATGTGGGTAATGTGGCACTGTCCGCATAAGCCGCCAAAGTTTATACGGGTTTACGCGGCAGCTCGTCAACGGTTATGATAGCCAAAGCGGCACCCACAACCCGCGTAAGCTTTGGCGGCCGGTGCTTCAACATTAAAAAACATTCAACCAAAAGAACTCCCAAAAGAACTCAAGTAGTGTAGGGCCACAACCCGCGTAAGCTTTGGCGGCTCAAGATCTGAAGTGCGTAACTGGGCAAAGCTCAAGTCTCTGCTTTTGTGTTCTTCAGATTTCTTGCTTGATCGAACAGAGATCGAAGCGCTGACTGGTTTGAACAAATACAAATATAGCCCACGCTAACGATCAGCAGAGGCCATCTGCAACTGTTGAGATTAATCTTGTGCATGAATCTAGTTTTGGTTAATGTCGAGTCCAAATACTTTTGGTTTTGTTTTTCCTGCTTAGAATCTTCAGATACTAGGTTGCGAGTTCGTGTTGTCGGACAAGCACAGAGTTTCGCCTCGCTTAGAACTCTGATGTTTGAGTTAAGAATCTAATTAGTTCATGCAATCCGGATTGTCATCTCAGAATCAATTCAGTTCATGGTTTTGTAATCTCTAACTATATAGGCAATAGAGGAGAAAACAGAAGTCGCAGCAAGATTTGCAAGACTAAAAAAGATACTTGTTTGCCGATACATTATTCTCATTGTGTTTGATCTGGCCGAAATGAGAAGAATTAAGTCTTCCCGCCCGCAGAGATCAGTTTAGCGTTGAAGTAGTATTACATCTGCGCTGCCATCTGTTTATCGCTTCGTATTGTCATTGTCATCTATCGATATAAGAGTAGCCGTGGTTCATTGCATCTTCGTAACAACAGTAATCGGCAATATGTAAGCGTTTTCAAGTTACGGCAGGAAGTAACTGATAGCTATCAAAGGAAGAGTTTCAACACAATCTGCGACGATCCACAGCATAAATAAAGATCAAGCCTTTGCTCTAACAAACAAAAGATGCGCTTTTTTTCCCCAATGTGAATGCTCAAGGGGAGAAGAACCAATAATCCACAAGCCATTATCATGAAAGGTATGGTCTTGCATTGGTGTAATAAGCAACTTCGCCAAATAGGGGTCAAGTAGGATGTGGGCTAAACGGCGTAATGTGGGCTACATGAGTTGACCGCAAATGCCACTTAATTCATTAATTGGAATTTGGGTGTCCACTTAATATTTTATGCGGGCTAAATTAAGCGGGTTAGCGGACAGCCCGCACCCACTTTCATCCTTAACCGCCATTTAGTTTTTTCCCTTATGCTGATGTCGATGTTTCTAGGTTGACACGACTTGTTAGAAATTACATCTAAAAGATCCTATTTAAATAAGTGGTAATTACTTGATAGGTTTTGAAATTAAATTTAAATTTAAACTAGTTATTAAAATATTTTAATACAATACTTCTAATCCAAACACCCTTAAACTGGTTAGAAATTACAGGTCGTGCAATTATAACTCGGTAAGAACGCCTTTTGCCTTTACTTTCCAATTCAGTGGCTGGGCCAATGTGGGTCCCGCCGGGACAGAGTTAGTTTGTCGCCGTTGGGCACGCGAGTCAATCTTACAGCGCTTTCCATCTATGCCCCTGATTTGTACTATACATTCGACAGGATGTCCTTCAAAAAAATAGGAGACTCAAAAGTTATCAGGCATGAAGTGAGCCTAGCTCAATTCAGAGTAGGGCTATAAAAAAAAAAAGCTCGAGACTCGCGAGCTACTCGAACTTGAACTCGAGCTCGCGAGTCTAATCGAACCGAGCTCGAATAGTTCGCGAGTCTACTCGAGCCTAGATCGAGTTTACTTAAATCGAGCTTTCTCAAGTTTGTTACCGAGCTTTCTCGAGCCGAACTTACTCGAGTTTGTTACCGAGCCTACCGAGCTTACAAAATAACCGAGTTTACTCGACCTTACTGAGCTTCCCGAGCTTATCGAGCTTAGTCGAGCCGAGCTCGAGCCTGAGTCCAGACTCGAACCCAAACTCGAGCTCGAGCCGAGCCTTACCGAGCTCGAGCCTAGAGGGCCAGGCTCGCTCGAGCTCGACTCGTTTACAACCCTAATTGAGAGGGAGGCATGTATTCACGACGAGGCTTAAGTCTAACTAATGTATATAGGAAGGGTAGATACAGTGCGTGTGTATAGCATATGTGTGAGTGTATGGGGTGTTTGGGACAGCTTCACCTTCAGCTCCACCAAAATCTGTAGAGTTAGTGGAGTAAGGTATTTCTAACTCCAGAAATTTATAAAAATGGAGCTGTGAGTATATTAAGAATATTTAGGTAGATCATCTTGTTTACATTTTAGATTAAAAATATAGACTTAATTCATTTTATTTTAACCTATAAGTTTCAGATCTGAGCTGAAACTGAGATCTGAACCTCTCCCAAATAGGACCTATATGTTAGTGTGTGTTTATAGTCTAACACTATCATTTTTTATATAAAAAAGTTTGTAGCCTAACCGTTGTTCTATATCTTACTACCAATAACTCTAGCCCGAACTTGACAAAGGCCAAATCGAAAAAATTGAGAAAGCTGTAGTTAGCTACTTAGCTAGGCACAAACTAAACATGAAACCTGAACATGATGCTCAAGGTACTGATTGATTTGCACGCGAATTGTATGCACTACGTCCCTATAAGAAATCTTCATAATTTAATGTTCTTTTACCATCTCTAATGTGCAAAGGGAAATGCCGTGATGTATGTATGTGTACATCTTTAAAAAAAACTACTATTAATATTTCAGCGCAGCACGCCAGATTCTAGTAGTCTCCTGGAATATTCCATCTTAGTACTAAGACATTTCTTCTCCTCCAAACCATACAAAACCATTACGAAATGGCGTAACGGCAAATAAATGGAAACCCCAGCCCTTCTTAGGAATTCCACGAGCCTTCTCTCCTATCCTCTTCTACCCCGTCGTTCCCCTCCATCGCCGTCGTCCAAAGCCGCGCTTAACGGCGGTGCACGACGCTAATCCACCCAAATCCAATATATAAACCCTCGTGGCTTCCCCAAACACAAACAAGAACACTCGCAAATTTGTAACGGAAATTAGTTAGCATCACGGATTCCGGATTAAGCTTTTTCTTTCTAATAGCTGACACGAATCTTTGCCTTGTATTCACGGACGGGCGGTCCCTGCCATGGAAGCCGTCGGAGTCGCTCCTGACCCCGTGGCGGTGCCGGAGAAGAAGCTCCTCGACCTGAAGGACCCCCTCGCTGCCACCAAAACGCCTTTGATGGCGGGCAAGAAGACGGTGAAGAAGAAGCTCGTGGGCGGCGACGCGGGGTACGTGCTCGAGGACGTGCCCCAACTCACGGACTACCTGGCCGAGCTCCCGGTGCGTGCGACAGTTCCCGTGCTTCTCGGTGTCTCCCGTTTTGGTCGGTTGGTCTCCTGATGGTTAGTTTTCGTTGCGGAGTGGAAAGTTCTTTTGCTTTCCTGTTTTTTTGGTGCAATTTTATCATGTGAATTTGCCGGTCAATATGGGATTTTGCCGCTTTTTTTGGGGTCCTTTTGGCTGTCTTTGATTCAGGATGTGTCATTTCTAATTTGGATTCGAGTAATCACAATTTGATTTCATGGTTAAAGTGATCGACTTGTAGTTCAGTTGGTCTGATAAACTTTGAACTGAAGCACAGGGAAATCAATGTAAAAAAAACTTACAAAATTTTGATTTTTATTGGCGATGCCCTTACTAATTAGTATCCTTGAGTCATCCATTTCTTGAAGCAATTACTCACCTGTTGTTGCTATTGATCATTTGATCTGCAGACGTACCCGAATCCACTCCAAGACAATCCGGCGTATTCGGTTGTCAAGTAAGAATTCTCCCAATCTCCTGGTTCCAATTTAGTTCATTTGATTCATCCAAAGTCCAAACACGCATGTTCCAAGGCTTACCTTTCTTCCCACCACGTGTTCTCTCAGGCAGTACTTCGTCAACACAGACGACACCGTCACGCAAAAGGTGAGACTTCTCTGTTTTTGGGCAAACAGAATGCGATTACCATCGCAGAGTAATTTTCTTGGGTTAACTTTGTGAATTGTGATATCATTGTTTGCAGATTGTTGTTCACAAGACCAGTATGAGAGGCACCCACTTCCGGCGTGCCGGGCCGCGGCAGAGGGTGTACTTTCAGTCCGATGAGGTGAACGCGGCCATCGTCACCTGCGGTGGCCTCTGCCCCGGGCTGAATACGGTGATCCGCGAGCTCGTGTGCGGGTTGTACGATATGTATGGCGTCGCCAGCGTTGTGGGCATTGAGGTGAGGACTTTTGGAGTGCTCATCTTGTTTGTGGTAATAATATTCTTGTTTGGCTTGTGTAAGTTACAATGGTACGGTCAGTTTTTTTTAAGTCTAGCTTAATGCTTTGTTACGATGCTAATGATGTATATCTGGTTAATTTTAACTGATTCCAACAGCTTAGAAATGTTTGCTTGGTATAAAACTGCCTGAGCATACGATATTGATGGTGACAGCAATAAGCATTTTTAGTTGGCATGCAGTTAGAGTCTGAAAATAATAATACTTGCCAACTATTATGATCATTCTGCTTTTGTTTTTTTGAACCTAATTCTGGATGTGCAATGTGTAGTGTGGATACAAGGGTTTCTATTCTAGAAACACCATTCCATTGACACCCAAATCGGTGAATGATATCCACAAGAGAGGCGGGACAGTTCTCGGAACATCTAGGGGAGGACACGACACTGCCAAAATTGTTGATAGTCTTCAAGACCGTGGTATTAACCAGGTTTATATTATTGGTGGTGATGGTACTCAGAAAGGTGCTTCTGTAATTTATGAGGTAGCAACGATTGATACTACAGAACATTCTCAATCAAATGCACAATGCTATGTCTTACAAATAATTTCCGGAACTTAATTTCAGGAAGTTCGTAGACGGGGCCTCAAATGTTCAGTAGTTGGTATACCAAAGACCATAGATAATGACATTGTGGTACTTTCCTATTTCCAGTAACCCTGTATTTGTATAAAAGAGTTATCTTTTTTCATGTCTGGTTGTAACTTTGATGTTGAATTATTCGCACAGGTGATTGACAAGTCGTTTGGGTTTGACACCGCTGTGGAGGAGGCTCAGAGGGCCATCAACGCTGCTCATGTTGAAGCTGTGAGTGCAGAGAATGGTATTGGTGTTGTGAAGCTGATGGGTCGCAACAGCGGTATGTCTCTCTCCCTATTACAAACTTGCAGCTGCATCTTCTAGTGATACCTGATCCTGCATACTTTGCAGGAATGTGATTCTAAATATCTAAAGGGGATTAAATTCTACTGATGCAGGGTTTATTGCAATGTATGCTACTCTGGCTAGTCGCGACGTGGTTTGTTCTTAACTTCTATCATTCTATTAGTTCCATACATTAATATACATGTGTAAATTTCAAGTCAATTGACTTTATCACTTTGTTCTATTTGTTATCTCAGGATTGTTGCTTAATCCCAGAGTCACCATTCTATATGGAAGGAAAGGGAGGCCTCTTTGAGTTCATTGAGAAACGGCTCAAGGACAATGGCCATATGGTAATTGTGGTGGCTGAGGGTGCTGGGCAAGATCTCATTGCGGAAAGCATGAATTTTGTGGACACTCGAGATGCTTCTGGAAATAAGCTTCTTCTGGATGTTGGCCTTTGGCTCTCCCAGAAGATCAAGGTCAGATTTCTGGTCCAAACCTTCATTTCCTTGTCAATGTGGGGACAAACAATGCTCTTTGCCTTGTTGGCTCATTCAAGTATATTAGTAAAAAAGGACAATGCCCCAATTGCACTAATTTCGATCAAAATGGGCTTCTTTTCTAGTTTTGTTGCACAAATGTATAGAAACTCGTCTTGTTTTCTTCGCGCTTATCAATAGCTTGAAACATGGAAGAACTGAAGAACAATGATGTGCCCTGATCTCATTCCAGTGCTAAATCACTATCCTCATTCAAGTATATTAGTATAAAGGGATAATGCCCCAATTGCAATAATTTCGATCAAAATGGGCTTCTTTTGTAGTTCTGTTGCACAAATGTAAAGAAAGTCATCCTAGAATTATTAATATGTCTTGTTTTCTACGCACTAATCAATAGCTTAAACCTGGAAGAACTGAAGTACAATGATGTGCCCTGATCTCATTCCAGTGTTAAATCACTTTCTTCATCACGCAGGATCATTTCAAGAAGAAGCCCAACTTCCCCATAACTCTTAAATACATCGATCCAACCTACATGATCCGCGCCGTCAGATCGAACGCGTCTGACAACGTGTATTGCACTCTGCTTGCGCACAGCGCACTCCATGGCGCCATGGCGGGGTACACCGGCTTCACCGTCGCTCTGGTCAACGGCAGACACGCTTACATCCCGTTCTACGTAAGTGCAGGACACCGTGATCAACCTTGTGCTCAGTTCAAGCAGCTGATATCACCTTATGCTGATGGTGTGAAACTTTTGACCATCTCTGCAGAGAATCACCGAAAAGCAGAACAAAGTCGTGATCACTGATAGGATGTGGGCGAGGGTGCTGTGTTCAACGAACCAGCCTTGCTTCCTGAGTCACGAGGACGTCGAGAACATGAAGCACGACGACGACGATCACCACCTGCACCACACGCAGCTCCTCGACGACGAGAACTCGCTGGCGAAGAACTCTTCCAAATGCAGCGGGTCAGCTGCAGCAATGTGAGAGGCATACGCAATATATATGAATATATTAAGCACATGTAATTGTAGCTCTTTTTAATTTACATTTTTGTTTTTTTCTTTTAGAATTACTGTATACTAATATAGTAAGGGTTTCGTAATAATGGTTCATAGCAAGCTCAATTTTGTTTGTCAATGGGTTAATGGTGTTGCGAATCAAGAGTACGATTCAAGCTTTGAAATAAAAAATCATGCTGATTTGACTCGGCCATTGCAACGCTATTGTTGTGTTCGTATCTGGTGCTAATTTGCAATTTTAACCCAAGATTTGAGTTGATCAATACGCTGTCTAAACCGTGATGTATTTTGATGGACGGATCCTCGTCAGAACGGTCACGACGATTGTGCGTACACGGAGCAAGTTCTCCATTCTGGCTTTCGAGGATGAATGGTATAGGATGGATGGGATGATTCTGGATGAGATAGTACAGGGAAGGTGTTTGATTGCTTGAATGGAATGATACAAGATTTTGTTTGGTTGCTTAGATGAAATGATACAGGATGGTACGAGATGATGTTTGGTTGAAGCAATGAGATTGGTTTGAAGGATGGTGCGAATGAACGATCCTGTCCTGAACCGATTGGTTCGGTCAAATTTTCTGTACGGGATGGTGTAGTATCTTTTTAGAATATTCCAAGAATCTATACCATCTCATCTTATATCAAATAGTTCCATTCAACCAACCAAACGCAAAGACAGAACCAAATCATGTACGAGACGGTTCGGTTCACCCTCGTACACCCAACTGGATGGGACGTGGCCATTCCAAAGTTTTAAACTTTGTTTTCGAAGGTAACTGAAATTCAAAATTTCGACGAAATCTAAAAAGCAAAATTTAAATCCGGTTTTTTTAACGAGATTACCGAGATCTCGTCCGAAATTGCCGAAACCTCGGTAAATTTCAACCCAATGAAAAATGGTCTCTCGAAAGGCCGAAACTCTAAAAAACTGGGGGAAAATATTAAAAAAATCATGCAACCATTTATGTATATTTTCACTAAAAGACCTTAAATTTAGAAATTTTGACAATACTTACACATAATTGAAGTTATATTTACTGATCCGGAGTATTTATTCTGAGGACAAGGGGACAGTCTTGCACACTATTTGTCTGAGTATAACAGCAGATAAGGTATATTAATGAATGCAAGATGGAAGTTGCAACGGTTCGATGAATCCAATTCATCGTCACATAAACTTCAAGCTGGGGCTTATCAATATTCAACGAACAAAATAAAACGCAGTAGTAATTAAGGTTCCAACACAAAAGTTAAGCAATTACAAGCATGGTCCCTAGTTTCTGCAAATATTTCTTGTTCTTTTGATGCTAAATGCATACCCTACACATCAACTACAAACAAAATGCATCCATAAAATGTTTTCAGAGCCAACTACAGTTTTAGTTTTCGTGCAAGATGTAGCGCATGCTTAAATAATACTACTGAAACGTTCCCCTATTCTCCTCTATGCTTCTCCTTTTACTTCTCGTTCCCTTCTTAACGCAAACAGACGAAATAGCTACACGCAGTTATTTTTGACATCTTGTCCAAATCCCTACACAGGTTCAGGGAAAGCACTCTAACTAGCCTAGGAGGAGGAAAAAAGAAAAAAAATATATGGGTACCAAATCAGCATGCAAGTGCTAATTAATTGAGGTGGTTGATTACTATCAGAACAAAGATGAGTGATTATTAGGGGTGTACCGGTGCAGATCCAGTCCCCGGCGCAGAGCCACTTGGAGTCGCGCAGGGTGTGGGGATCGACAAGGAGGAACGACTGCTTGCAGCAGTTGCAGAGGGAGCGGAAGGCGTAGTTGCGGTTGTCATAGCCGCCGCAATCTTAGTCGCCCTCTCTCCCACCGCCGCTTCTAGATCCATCCGATGATGAGCCTGCGTCTCCGCCTCCGGCCATCGCCTCCCTTGTGGTGTGGAGTGGAAACGAAGGGGAATTTTTTTAATAATAAATTTTAAAAACAATTACAGAAATAATATGCCATTTTAAAATTTTATAGAGCTACTCTACTGTCGCTATTTTATTTGGCAACAGAACTCTATCACCAATTGAAATGACAGTAGGAGCCTATCGCCAGTAGGGTAGGTTTCTGTCACCATTCCATTTGGCGACAGCCAAATAAAATAGCGTCAGATGTTTTTTTGTCATTTATTCGCTGCAAAGCGAACATTTGTTGACTAGATACTCGCATTCTGTTGCATCCATATCATTCTTGATACGCCTTGTCTGTTGACGCCCAACGCCCATCCAGAACCCACCTTGTGTCCTCCCAACTATGATACTCCATGAACGAATCAACCACACGAAGTTGCCATCACCACTTCTTTCGTGAAGTAGTCTGACATGAATACATTCGGATCCATACGCGCTGTTGAGCAGATACCATAACGTGTGCGCATGGTCTGTGTAATAGACGGTGCTTGTTGCATGTGCAGAAATATGTTTGCCTCTGGATGAGGCACTCCTGACAATTATTCTTCTATGTATACCACAGCCGGCTTTGTCTCTACATAATACCTCAAAATGAAGCTCTTTCGTCCTCATTTTCATTGCTCTATGTATCTCCCCCTTGCTGCCTTTTTGTTCCATGTATGCTCTAATCATCTTAGAGTATTTAATAACAGGATCGTTGGCATGCTGATCTATTCGTGGTCCCATGAAGAACTCCCTGCACTATAGTTACCAGGAAAAGAGGTCTCAAATCTCATATGACTCAATTGTACACCTTAGCTAGGTTTGTCGTCATAGCATCATACCTAGCTTCGTTGGTGTCGTAAAGCAAAGACCACTTCTCACTAGACTCATACTCTATCAACTTGAAGAAGCATTTAGTGCCTCGTTCGTTCCTCCGAACCAACTACGGAGGGTCCATGGGTAGCTTTTCAAGCACAACTGGGGACTCTCTAGTGGCAGTCGTTGCCTTCTCCGATGTATGCCTTGCTATCAGCTCGTCCAACTTCTTTCATAGTATGTTAAACTTTCGCTATTGGTTCTGATCGTACAACCTCTTGAATAGCTTCGTGAGCTTGTTCTTAAACTGCTCGTAGAAGTTGGCACCTATGTGATGCTTGCACCACCTACTTTACAAATCAGGCCATGCATATGGTTCATCTGACCCTTGCTGCAACTGCAAAATCGCCTTCAACAGTTCAGAATGTCGATCATTTATGATACATACTTCAGGTCGCTCACTGATGATGCCAGCTTTAACGTTCCTTAGAAATTAGAACCAGTTGTTGGTGTTCTCACTCTTCACATATGCTAGCACTATGGGAAGAACTTGATTGTTGGCATCCACTCCTATGGCAGTTAAAATATGGCCCTTGTACTTCCTAGTTAGAAACGTTCCATCCACACAAAGTAGTGAATGGCAATACCTGAAGGTGTTGATGCATGCACCGTAAGCAAATAGCAAAGAATACGCACTTCAATACCATCTTCTCAATGAAGCACTACAAATACTGCTCATAAATATTGGCATAAGTCCCAGCGTTCTTTTCCTTGATCACTTAAATCATGCTAAACAGGTTTTGATAGGAGTCTTTGTACGTCCCTAACCTTACTTCCAAAGCCTTCTGTTTTGCTCTCCATGCCTTTGCATAACTGATGATGTACTGAAACATCTATTCTATTGTAACTATGATGGCACGTGGCTCCAATTCCAGATTGTCCACAGTCTTCCCATACATTGTATTCACAACAAAGCCTAAAAAGATATTTCTATATGATTACATAGACTCTATCAGCACGCATGTATGCGGGACCACTACAAAACACTTCCAAATAGTTTCCCATTTAGACTGGTAGGTATGGACACATCATGGGCAACCTTCCATCTCACATCTCATATCATAAACTCGGAGATTTGACTTCACAACCTTGAAAGTTTTCCATAGTAGCACTGCCCATACTGTTATTACTTGCTATTCCTCCCACTTGCTCTTATAAATGGCTCCTTACCTCATATCATTCTGATCATACTCTCATACGACGCCTTTGGTCTCATTGACCACCAACCTATGAACTAGTATTCCTCAGACTCCACAGGAAATACCTATTCATCACCTTCTTCATCAAATAAAGCTTCATAGCCACGGCTCTTAGGCTCAATCGTTTCTACCAACTCTTCAATATGTTCTCCCTCATTTGCCACACCCATCAGTTCCTGCACCTCCGGCAATGCAACATTAACTTCCTCAACTTGTGCTCTCTCCTAACCTAAACTCACATCCTGCCTCACTAAGCATTCTGCATTTTGGCTACTCTCCCCAACTTCTCTCGGCTCAGCACCAATAACCTCCTTTTGCGTTACATGGCCGACATCGACTTTTTGAAATGCTTGAGCCAACAACACTTATGGCCATCTTTTCTCATTCGCCAACCTTATATATGAGCTTTACGACTTTGGCCTCTTCAGTTCCAGTAACTCTCAGTATATGCATTCTTGCCTACAACAGCCTACCAGTACAATTCAGATCATGCAACTCATGATCCAACGAGCATAGGTGGTACAACCATCTCGTTACCGTGCCCCATGGACACTCCATTACATGTGACAAACCAGCCACCATACTTAAAAAATGGTCTAGTCCCACACCTTGTGTATCAATGTGCAGAACCCCTTTTCCATAGTGTATTTTAGACTATACTTGTTCATCTATCACTATTGAGCATTTCATCAAATTTTTATTATGCACACGACATAACAACATCTTGTCTAATGCACATTTATAAATTTAGCTTCTAAATTATATACTATTGCACATAGTTTTTATAATTTTTATGCCAAATCTGATCTATTCTACACATTTCAAATATTATTACAAATCTTAAAATACCTACAAAACTTCTCAACTATTGTTACTCTATATAGCTAAAGCAAAACTAGACAGAAGCAAAAATTATATCTGGGACGTTGCCGACGACTTGTTCTTCCCCCTTCCTCCTCCTCCTTCCCCTTCTCTTTCTCCCTTTTTTGCCTCTCCTTCCCCTCTCTCTTTCTTTCTCTCGGTTGGTAGATGTAAAATGTGGTGTTCTGGCCGATAGTGTGATGCTGAGTAGGGTGTAAGAGGCTGTATCGTGATTTGAAATGGCGACAGGTCTTGGTCACCATTTAGAATGGTGATAGGGGCATTGTTGCCATTCCAAATGGTGGTAGTAGGGTAGTTCTATAAAAAATTTAATAACATATTATTTATGTAATTTTTTAAAAATTCAAAATAGAGGTGGTGGGATTTGATTTGGTTTGGTCTGGGGGAAATAGGATTCAGGAGCACAGGTATATTCGGCTTAGAATTACCTAGGGCCAGCTGAGAGGAAAGAGGGGAGACCGGCAGGACCAAGTGGTGAATCTAGTTGTAAAATTATGAAATCTAGACCAAATAGTGATCATTTTGGTTTAAATATCCGAAATTTTTGAAATCATTGTAGCAATTTATTTTTTTCAAAATTTTTATTCTGTCAGGATTTTAAATCTGGTCCCTGGTTGAAATCCAAGATTTCGCCTGGAATTTGGAACCTTGGGCCATCCACCCTATAGGGATGAAGCCATCCAAAGTTTCTATTTGGTTGGAGAGATGAGAGATACATGAGATGAGTCAAAATTTTGTTTGGTTGAAGGGATGAGAGTTAGATGGTGGATGACATGAGAGCACAGTTCAAACTCTCACCGAGATTTCAAAAATCTCAGTTGAAATTTTGGATTTTGACTGAGGCCGAGATTCCAAATTTTGACGGGATAAAAAATTGAAAATTAGGGTTTGCTACAGTGGCTACGACAAATTTTGGTGAAATTTCACCGATATTTCAGGTTTTTGAATCGATTTACATAGTTTTTAGACCAGATTTCGCACCAATAACCCTAAGTTGGATTTCAGCCTTAACCCTAAACCCCAACATAGATTCTGGCCTTAAATTGTGTTTGGTCTAAACTCTAACTTGGATTTCGACCTTAAATAATATATTTTGGTCTAAACACTAACTTGAATTTTGGCATTAAATGATGTATTTGGGCCTAAACCCTAACTTAGAAATTTTATGTGCAAACACTTAGTATTTTGCATTCAAATATATGGGAAATGTAGATAGATGCTTTCATGATTTTTTTCCATATTTTTTCAAATTTTCTAGCCTCGGGAAACCATTTCACAAGGTTTTCGAAATCATCGAATTTTTGGCTGATGATTTCAGTCGAAATTTCAGTTTAGGGTTCCTTAAAATTTTGGATTTCAAATTTCATTTTTGAATTTCAGCTGGGTTTCAACCTTAATTTTAGATTTTGACCACCCCGAGATGTTATCCGAAAATGAAATTTTAAATCTTGCATGAGAGTTCATATTTGGTTGGTGGGATAAAAGTTAGATGGCCTCATCCAGCATCTACAACGAATATTCTCGTTTCTCGGCTGCCCTCGTCCACTCAATCCATCGAATCAAATAGTCAGATAAGTGCAAAAAGATAGATCACACCATCCTATTTATCCTTTGCCCTTGAACCAAACTGAGTACAAGACCACAACGGGCCAGGAAGGATGTCTCGTCCGTATCGCGAATCTTTCCTTTACTCATGTGCCCCATGACGCGGCTTCTTCTCCTAGGGTTTTACATCTATCGTGCCCTGATGCCGTCGTCTCCATGAATTTCCAAATCCTTGTCGGCGACCACATAAACCATAGCCTCCTCCTCCTTCCACAGTGGCGGAACCGTAGCTGCTCGGTGTTTGCGCAGCAACAGAGAGCTCGATCGCAGTGTAGGCGGAAGATCATAGTGTCGTGGAACCCACGAAAATCCCAAATCCATGTCATCAACAACATAAACCCTAGCATCCTCCCCTCCCACTGTGGCCACCACAACCGCAACCGTCGCTTCGTGGCATTCGAACGGTGGTGGAGAGTTTGCAGCGGAGCCAACAAGTGAAGGCATGGCGACACCCATTGCATACTCGTTGAATTCGTTAGGGTTTCGCTTCCTCGCCCTTATGCTGCTGCGGGCCACCTCCACAACGATCCCTGACACTCTCCGTCGGTCACGGATGTTAGAAATATAATAAACTCACGCGAGTAATGGATACTACTAACACGCCCTGACGTGAAAACACAGAGAAGAATGTACACGTACTAGTGCATTTTCACTTTATTCTCATGTCTTGAACCAAACGATTACACAGGCTGGGTTAAATAGTAAACAACTAACTACATGCAGCCACTAATCACTCCATGCTAATTATAGGAACCACGTTCTGGGAGACCCATGCATGCAGCCACTAATCACTCCATGCTAATTATAGAAACCATGTTCTGTGAGGCGCATGCATGCAGCCACTAATCACTCTATGCTAATTATAGAAACCACTAATCAACTCCACTAATTTGTCCTCAAGCATGCCGAAATAGCTGGTAGCTAGATCCGGTTCTCAAGCCACGTCGCTACGGCGTCTTCTAGACTCGGTCGCATCTCATGAATCCAAGACACCGACTTGGCCACAGCTTCACAAGTCCAGGTAACTCGGCCACACCTCAACGAGTTAGACGACGTGCTTGAACACCAAAACATACACTAGCTCCTAACATACACGCAACTCAAGTATTTCCTTAGTATAAACTCACACAAAAATAAACGTGCAGACTAATATGAATTTCCACAACAAGATTAATTCCCAACAATCACCTCCTTAATCTTGTTGCTTCTTTATTTGTGCACCTTCTCGTTAAGCTTCAAAGTAACGTCGGTTCATCATCCGCATATGCAAGAAGTGCCTCCTCCTTCTTCGGCTTGCGACACTCTTTAGCAAAGTGCCCAAGTTCTTGACAATTGAAACAACGCACCCTTCCCTTGTCAAAGGGACGTCTACCATTATGTTTCTTCATGGATCTTGCTTCCCACTCGGCCTACGTGAGTAGGAGGTTGTCGCCTTCTTCAACTTGCCATCGACCCCTATTGCGTTCTTCATACGCCTTGAGATGACCGACCACTTCCTCCATCTTCATCTTCTTGATGTCGACGAGCTGTTCAAAGGTAGAGACAAAAGGAATAAATTTGTCGGGGACAAAGACGAAGAAGCTTCTTCACAACAAAGTGCTCCTCCATCTTTTCTCCGAGGCTTCAGATCTCATTGACGGTGGTAGTTAGCTTCATGGCAAAGTTGTTGATCGACTCGTCTCCTTCATGTACATGTCCTCGAATGCTCTCTTCAAGGTCTGTACACGAGCTTCCTTCACACGGGCGGAGCCGATGTGCATTTGTTGCAGCGTGTCCCATACCTCCTTGGATGTCTTCTTCTCCGCCAAGACCATCATCATGGCCTCAGGCAGACCCTGCATGATAGCTGCGAGAGCCATCTGATCTTTGCGCTCATCGATCACCTCCGTGCTCTCCACCACAGCCCAAACTCCTTGTGCGCGCATGAAGATTTTCATCTTCACCGCCCAAGGTCCATAGTTGGTCTCGGTGAGCATCGGGTACTGAAGACTGACGGAGCCTTCTCTCGTCGTCGGCGGCGGTAACTGCAAGGCCTCCATCAGATCCTCAACACGAGCTCTCGGACGTGGTGGCGTTCGCCGGTGTTGTTATGGCCACATGCTTCGAACACGGCTCTGATACCAATTGTTAGCCGGACCACCACACCTAGCGTGTCCGGGCCCCAGGTCGTTGGACTGCAGTACACTCGCAGGCCCAACTAGAGCAGCGGGCCAAGGTCTTTTGGGCCATCTCCCCCAAAAAAGCTAGCTCAATAAGGGGGTGCTCCCTCACCCTTATAAACTATGCTCAAACCCTCTCCACAACCGATATGGGACTATTCCCAACAATCTCCCCCTCACACATCGGGCTGAGATTATCTAGGAACCACCTGGATTGCCTGGGCTCTGATACCAATTGTTGGAAATATAATAAACTCACGTGAGTAATGGATACTACTAACACGCCCTGACGTGAAAACACAGAGAAGAATGTACACGTACTAGTGCATTTTCACTTTATTCTCATGTCTTGAACCAAACGATTACACAGGGTTAAATAGTAAACAACTAACTACATGCAGCCACTAATCACTCCATGCTAATTATAGGAACCACGTTCCGGGAGACCCATGCATGTAGGCACTAATCACTCCATGCTAATTATAGAAACCATGTTCCGTGAGGCGCATGCATGCAGGCACTAATCACTCTATGCTAATTATAGAAACCACTAATCAACTCCACTAATTTGTCCTCAAGCATGCCGAAATAGCTGGTAGCTAGATCCGGTTCTCAAGCCACGTCGCTACGGCATCTTCTAGACTCGGTCGCATCTCACGAATCCAAGACACCGACTTGGCCACAGCTTCACAAGTCCAGATAACTCGGCCACACCTCAACGAGTTAGACGACATACTTGAACACCAAAACATACACTAGCTCCTAACATACACGCAACTCAAATATTTCCTTAGTATAAACTCACACAAAAATAAACGTGCAGACTAATATGAATTTCCACAATAAGATTAATTCCAAACAACGGAAACCCTAGCTCCATTCTAACGGGTGGGAGGCGAGGCTAGAAAGACTATTTTGAAACAGGAAGAAGCTTCCAGGCGAAGGGTGGAGACATGGAGTCACGGTACTAGGACGCCTCTCGACTATCTCTGCTGGTTAAAAGAGGGAACTGTGTGGGTGATACGTTCTTCTATCTCTTTTCCTCCTCTTTCTGTCACTAACTCGTGCATTTTTTAGCTTAAGAAGAAAAACCAACCGTACTTAGTGATGCCGTACTCACCCTTATCTCATCATCCGCCATGCGCTCCAAACTCTAAGGCTGCTAGATCTTCACTTCAGCTCGCAACCCCGCGGTGTTAATTATGCTGGTTAGGAAGCACAGTGGCTAACGGAGGAAGCTCAGTGGACGGCGGTGACTCACCGGGGGCGAAGAGAGAGCATGAGGTTTTTGCACGGGGGTGGAGGAGGTCGCGAAGCTGTGGTCGAGGGCGATTGGATCTGGCTGGATCATGCCGCGTTGCTGTCGAATTGGCAGGACGGGGGGGCGCTACTATGCCGTCACACTGCCTTGTCTTTGCCGTCTTTTCTTCATCTCCAGGAGAGGGGGCGCCTGGTAGGGAGGACGCCACGACTGCCTTGCGCGTGCGCATTCGTGCCCCTCCGCCGTCGAAATGAATAGGGCTAGGGTTGGCAATTGTAGATACTATATAAACAGGTCGTGCACTTGGCGCCCTGCACGAACCAATAGGGCATTTGCCCAACGGGCCAAGCGGCACAAGCCTGCAAAATTAGGAGCAATATTCTTCTGCGGGCTGACCAATTTGGTGAAGCAGTTTAAAGCGGTCCTGCCCGAATGCCCGCTTCACCAGGTTGGCACTTGCCAGCGAGGTGTATCCCGCAAGGAACGAGAGCTTTGCGAGTAGGGGTGGCAGCACGGGCAAGTGGGGGACAGCTCGTCACATGTAAGTGCCAAGTATTCCACAGGTCAGAGTTTCATGTGGGCATTTTGCTAAGATAAGGGATAAAAGTAGACAATACAGACAGGCACGCAGCAACTGTAGCTTTCTTACAAAGGTATTTTGAAAACAAGGCCTGATATCATATATATAGACCAATAAGATGGTTGTCCAATAAGAAATACAATTAGTACAGGGAGTTGCATGTAGACCGCAGCCCCAGACATCACACAACATACACACACTCTGGCATGTAGCTTCAAATCTTCATTGAGGAAAGCTGAAGCTTTAGCAGACAACTGCAGATTTGGGAAGGGAGAACAGAAGCACGGCTGAAGCCGTAACAACAGTGGAAAGAATCAAGCTCCTCTTGAATTGAGTAGACGGAAATCTACCCTCTGTACACGCCGGACAGGTCGGCGTTTTGAACTATCCAAGGGTGCTCAAGGAGCTTGTGAAGGGAGAGGCGGTGCCCCGAGCTCTTCACAAGCATCTGCAGATCAAAACATTTGCGAGGTTCAGCAATACAAACACACACCTCATGACCATTTCTTGTTGCGGAAATCGGTACAGGAACCTCTTACCTGTGAAATAAGGTCCTTAGCAGCAGGAGAAACCAAAGGTTTCGGTGGAAACTTCAAATCAACTTTCACTATCCTGAATGTGAATACAGACAGTTTCAGAAACAACAGTAGCTTACAAGTCACTAACAAGAAATAAAACGGGACAATGGGAGCTAAGTGGAATTGCATATTAGTGGAACTAGTTGTAGTCAATTGCATATTAGTGAAACTAGTTGTAGTCTTTCAATCATGAAGGATATATGATACATGCAAACCTATTAGTGATGGATTGAAGAAACCACGGAAATAAAGCATATCTAGCTGGCGGGCTCAATGCAGTGTTTCTCTCTCCTATACAAGCACCATGCGCAACTTAAGATATTGCTTCATAATGGGAAAACATGTTATAAGGTAACTGAAAAAAGGACACCAACTAGCACAGGGTAAAGCTCACAAGCCAGAAGACATACTACATGAAACAACCTCTAAAATGAGTGAAGCAGTGAGATTCATAAGGATGACATTGAATCAAGAGACACATATGGACAAGGTAACAACGAAATCACTGCATCCTGGAATACATCATGAGTTACCTTCGGTATGTCTCGGAGTGTTCTTTTGCTTCAAAAGGTGGGACCCCATAAAGGAACTCATAACACAGGATCCCCAAGCTCCAGATGTCGACATGGTTATCATGTTCTGTCTTCTCCACTGGAAAAATTGCAACAAGTTCAGAGCCAAGGAAAGCAGCTCGGCACTAGAAAGTTAAAACAGTTGTGGCCTTTTTTTTTAGTGACGAATGAATTGTGACATGGAAGTAAAAGGAAAGCAAAGTACCCATTTCGGGAGGCAGATAATCTAATGTACCACACATTGTCCTTCTTTTATTGAAGGTGTGGACAGACCAACCAAAGTCTGCAATTTTGAGCTCACCCTGTTCATGGAAGCATATCACCATGTAAATACCAGAGAGCATACAGCCCCAGATCATCAGGACCGAAACAAAATAATATAAGTACCTGGGCGCCAATTAAAAGATTTTCTGGTTTAATATCTCTATGGATTACGTGCTTCCCATGTAGGTAGATGAGCGCGCGTGCCAATGATGCAATGTACTGAAAATCAGGAAAATCTGAATTACTACTTTTCAAGGGTATAAAGGGGCAGAAGATAAGTTACCAAGTATATGTGCAGAGCATCTACTTACAGTTGCTGAGCGTCTTTCAGAGAAATGCTTGCACCTCTGCAACTCCTTGTAAAGTTCGCCTTTTGCAGCGTACTCCAAGATAAGGTAAACTCGGGTCTGCAGAAGCCATATGACAGAGAAATGATGACCAAACGAGAGGCAAAATGAACAAATAATAATTTTCTTTATTAGAGATGTGTCTGTCTGGACCTGATCATAAAAGTACCCATATAGGCGTAGAATATTGGGATGCCGGAGATGACTCTGTATCTCTACTTCACGGCGCAGCTGATGCTCCACCTGAGATTGCTTAAGTTGGCTCTTGAAAAGAACTTTCAAAGCCACAATGTGATTACTCTGTGTCCATAGAAAGAAAATAGTGTAAGTCTTCACTGATCACTGGAATGATTAGATAAAGCATAAATGGACAAACATTCTGAAACATGCATTTTTTAGGTAACAAATATTAACAATTGCAGACGACATCAAAGAACTCTCACATTCGACATGTTTACTATGATCCAGTTAGGGCCATATTATGAAAGAGCAGCAGTGCTCAGTGACATAACATTCCTGCCATCTTTAAGAGTATATTTAGCACGATATAATGGAATAGCGGTATGAAAAATGTCCATTAAAATTATACCTTACTATGCACGATACAGAACCAAAATTTACACAAGAAAACCAGACATCCACGGACTTAAAAGTTGGGAGTCTGTTTCTCCTTTAACTATTTCATTGTGGCAAATATTAAGCTTCTAAAATAAGATGGACAATGAAAAACAGGTACATGTAGATAAACGTGTGATTTCTACTTCCAAACCCAAAAGGCACAATAAAGCAGCAATATAATTCAGTGCCATGCTTAATCGTAGAGCAAGTAGATCTGAGCTCTCTAATTACACCATTAGATACGGTAGTAGATCTTAACATATTATGATACTGAGCTAATCAGCTCCCAGCAATTCTAATTCATAAAATCCTTCACTTTAAGTTATGATACTGAATTAATCAGTGCCTAGTGCATAGAAAAAGAAACAAACGTAGAATAATGAACATAATCATCTATGCTGACTGATGAGAGAAGAAACTAAAACATCTTACTTACCCTCTTTTCTCTGGCCAAGTAAACATGGCCAAACTTTCCCCTCCCAAGTGGTTTCCCAATGTCAAAATCAGACAATACCCACCGCTTCTCCTCCTGCGAATGCGGCGAAGCCTACAGCAAGGCAACAGAAGACATCATTATCGCTCCATTACATTATAATACCCTCGAGAGGAAAATTTTAACCACCAGATCGAGAGGAAAAATGAAGCACTGAATAGTGGATACTAATCAGATGATCTAATGAACACTAAATATATGACATAATTGATGGGTTTATTCACTTTATTGAACCCCAAGATGCAATCTTCTACCAAACAAGAAAAAAGGGCAGGATTCTTGCAGCAGTTGAGATAAACGTGCAAACCCTAACCATTGGGTCACCAAAAACCCTTAGATAGAATCGATTGCACGAAACCTAGGAATGTGACTAAGATGGAGGAAAGCAGAAATGTCTTGTGGACCGTGTCGCGGCCACAAGCTACAGAACCCATGAAAAGGGAGAAAAGGAGAGGAAAAGCTAACGGATTTGCCAAACGGGACGAGATCTCCACCAATTAGGGCACGAAAACGAGAATACATACACCCTAAGAACGGCACCACGCTAATCCCTCGTCAAATTCCACGAATCCACAACTACGAGCCAAAACCCCCCAAATTTCACCGCAGGAGCCGCAGAAAGATCCGGCCAGGGAGGCGGGGGAGGGCGAAGAGCAGGCACACCTTCTCCTCGCTACGCGAATCGGTGGAGATCGCCATGGCCGGTGGAGCGAAGGAGAGCAGGCGAGTTTGGAATTGGGCAATTTGGGATCGCAGATTTGGGCGCTTTTAAGATTTGGGCGGAGACCTCAACGGTCGAATTCTTCGCCTACTGTACTGCCTGCGGTGGCGAGCCGTTAATGATTTGGGCCCCCAGGTCGACAAATCTAATGGGCTAGATTATCCAATGGGCTACTGTGATATTGGTATGAGTGGGCCGTAATGGTGTTAATCTTATAACTTTTTGGTGTCCCATTTGTAATTTATGATTTTGTTTTTTAAATTCTGTAGGAAATAAATTGTTGCATTCCAAACTGAAAATACTTTTCACCCTCACTTCCTCTGCAAAAAAACTGCCCACCGGTTACTTCAAACACTCTGACAAAGTACCGGTGCATAACAATCATTAGCTCAAGTCATCCGTATGAAAGGAGTACAGACCGACTGTTTTTCTACAAGAGTACACACCAACTTGATAACGCTTAATAAAAACATTTTATGTACATTGATGCATGCATCCCCGGAAAACCAGTATGAACGCAATTCTCACACAACAATAGAACAAATTAAATTATGTGCAACTTGTGCCGTTGTGCGTATATATGCACGCATGTATTGTACTAGGCTAAGTTTGCGCGCGTTGCCGCGCCGCGACGAAAAAAGCATAAATGCGATTTCCAATTCAGCTATAAATCCTCGACGAATCTGTGTTTTCTAAGAAAGCCGTTTTTTCCGTTTTTTTAGAAAACTGTGTGAAAAAAAATCGATGAAAGGGCCTAAACGCTATTTTCAATTTAGCTATAAACCGCGTGTAGGGATCTAAACGGAATTTCGAAATTTATCGGGTCTATCTTACTAAAAAAATAGAGAAAGGATCTAGACGTAAGGAGTAAGGACCTGTTTGTTACGTTTTTGGACATGTCCGCTATCCTGGAAAATTAGAAAAGGGCTTGCTCGCGATTTGAATATAACGGGAGGTGTTTTCTGCAAAACAGCGCGCGAGGGACCAAAACGTGATTCAAAAAAAATATCTTTCCCTCACAAAAAATCGCGAAGGACCTATTTGTAATTTTTAGGGACCTATCCGTAATTTAAAGAAGCGGAGGGGTTTTTTCGCAAAAATAGCAAGCTGCCACCTGGACACTCTGGTTGGCCGGCAATCTCAGCGCATATTATATGGGGTATATACTAGCTATTGCATGCAGGCCAAGAATCTGTATATACTAAGTATATAAAAAGAGCTTATATATATTACATGCATTACACACCGCAAGAAGCAACTTATCCGGTTATCCCGCACACATAATGTCGTAACAAAGTGGATCGGAGTTTCTTGGTAATTTGGAAGGTTCCTTATCTTTGACTCAATCATCTTCCAAATTATATTCGACTTTTTAAAATACATGCATAAGTTTCAAAACAAGAGCTAGCAATTGGCCGAAGATGTCAGATTCCTTTAGTGTTTTTTGAGGGAGATGATCGAAAACGGCACATATTATATTATATAACCTACATTGCAACTTCGAAAAACTACAGGTAGTCTGAAGTTTGAACCTTTAGGTACGCAATCTATTCCAAGTACTAAAGTTATATGATTGATTAGACTTCAACAAAGAGTACATATCGCAACTATTGAAATGAAGGGCCTGTTTGGTAGGGATTCAGCTTCTTCAGATTCTAAGAATCTGGTGAAGCTGAAAATTTTAGCTTCATCAGATTCATGAAGCTGGAGCTGTGAGTATATTAAGAGTGTTTAGATATATCATCTTGTTTACATTTTAGACCAAAAATATAAACTTAATTCACTTTATTTTAGCTTACAAATTTCAAATTTCAGAAGAAGCTAGAATCTGGAGCTCTACCAAACAAGCCCGAAATTACACAGATTCTAAAACAAGCAAAATTTTCGATAGATGGGCAATATATAACCGCACATTTAGCGCAAATAGATGAAAATCAAGTAGATAAAAAAAAAAAAGATGATCATACTTTTTTTGGCGAGGGAAAAGATGATCATACTTAACCCCGAAAGTGAGCCAATAGCTGCTACAGTAGAACCAGGCTGCAAAGCTCCTTCTGTGCGGAAATTATATACGCTGACGCTGTGACTTGTAATTTTGAAAGGCCTTGATGCGTAATTAGTCGGACAGTGACCTGTTAAGAACTGGCGTTTCGCTGTCTCGTGCAGGAATATTCAGAAAACCAGCGTCGGGACAAGAACACTGCGATGAAGCTTCGCTGTCGACATAAGTAAAGTCGTTTGCTTAATTAACACTAAACTAAAGCAGTGCGTCTTTTCCCTATCCGTGTGTGCCATGGAGCCAAAAGTGGCCTCCGTTTAGACGTATGCTCAACGTGACCTGTCTTGCTCTGTAAAGGGAATAAGGTATTGATGTTTGAGCAATGTTGTGAAAAACGAAATGCGCTCGATGGACAAATATGATATCATTAAATGATTAATCGCAATACGGCCAATTAATTAGAATTTAGCATGATAAGCATGATAAACGATTAATCGCAATACGGCCGATTAATCGCAATACTTGGAGATGGTGAAGAGCCGACCGAAGGTATGATAAGCATGCAGAGAACAGGACAGGGCAAGGCAGCCTGCAGGCGATGAGCGTACGTACGGCTCACAGCCGTTCATCCCTGGATGGACGCCTGCGATTTCGTCGACAAGGACTGGTTGCAACATGGGTGAGGATGCAGAGATGAGGATCGTACCTGCTGATCGAAAATGATTCTGACACGTTCGAAACGGCCACATTACTGTGGCCCATGCTCCTCCTCTAGAATGCATGATTACGAAGCCTTGAACCATGCGTACCAACTACTAAACCCCGAATTAACAAGAGATTTTTGCTGTTATTTCAGTTTTGTTTGATCGATCAGTCCTCTACTCCCCATACGACTCAAATATGGTGCTATCTTGTCGACATAATTCTCTTCTCCTCTACATGGCTCTGTCAGTCAAGCAGGGATCAGGGGGGAAAAGGGGGCCATCATAAAAACCAAAATTTTACTCACCACCTGATATACACAAAGTGTGATCAATCAAGCTAATCCTGTTAACTATAAGAAGGTCTCTCCTCTATTATCACACAAGCGTCCTCATTAACCATATACTACTATCCCTTTGCATGGACCCCATCCATCCAGTTTTGTTCCTCCTGTGGTGGCCTCTGCTGTCTGTCCAGCTTTAAAAATCTCCCAAGACCTTTTTGTTATTGCCCACTTGGAGATCGGTGCACATCATGCACGAAAGCGAATCTTCAGATCGATCGTGGCTCGTCATCTTTAGCAGCCCTAGCTCCCTCCCCATGCAAATTGTGAGCAAGGAGCTAGCACAACCTTTCACAATTCACATGCGTGATACACATACGAACAAGCACAGGGGCCAGTTCTTTAAGCGCAAATTAAAGAGCTGCTAGACCAAACCAATCGTTTTGCAGCACAGTTCCCAATTGAGATGAAGCTGTGCAACAGCGCTGTAGCATCTCATGTGCTACTACAATAAAATAGATGACAAAATGAAGATAACCATATCAAGCACGAGTATGTACTAACAACCCTGCTTTTTTAGCTCAACTTCCACACAGCTACTGGCTCAAGGACACCAAATTTGGACATGCATGGTGCCCAAGAAACTGAGGAGTAACTGCTTCAAAGCTATCCAAAAGCTCAAATTGACAGACTAGGAACCACTTCACAAACAAGGACACAAAAATTAACCAACTCTTGCTAAGTCAATTCAAAGCTAAGGGTCTCCTTTTCAAGTTTTGATTGGACATGATGGATATGCTTAGTTGAGAAAACTGATCAAGATTCAAAATACACCAGTTAATTAGGGAATAGCATGGTCACAAGAACATAAATATCCTGAATTTTGCTAATGCACACCATATGAGAACACAAGCAAATTAAGCAAGCACCACCTGGGAGGTGAGTTTTACCTGAACTGAAATGTACACCACATTTGAAGCACAACAAACACGTTTTCTTTTCTGGTAGCAACCGAAATTTGCACCAGAATTTTCTCATGAAGAGAAGACATTTTACTTGCATGCAGCATTCGGAAGAAGCTATTGGCTAACGATATTTGATGGATCACAAGAACATGCACATGTGACCCATATACTGATCCTACCACTACTGTTTAATTGAGCTCAGAAACTAGACTAGTGACGAGCTCGGATCGATAGGGTAGTAGTAGCCAGCGAGGAACTGGTCAGCCGCGGCGGCGGCGTCGAGATCGGAGCCTCCGCAGAGGTCCGGGAAGAGCCCGCCGCCGTCGGCAGCGCCGTTGTCCGCCGACCAGTTGGACACCGACGACGCGGCGGAGGCCGACGTCGAGCCATCGGCGTCCGCGCACCCGGCGAACGGGTCCTGGAGCTCGGTCGGCACCAGGAAGTCGTCACAGGTGTACATCTCGGTCTTCACAGTCGGTATGGCGAGCGGGAGCAGCGACGGGTGCGTGGGCACGGACTCCAGTGCTGGCGCTGGGGCCGACAGCGGCAGCGGCAAAAAGGACGGGGAGGGCATGGAGGAGGCCGCCGCGGCGAGGCGCTTCTTGAGCTTGGTGTTCCAGTAGTTCTTGACGTCGTTGTCCGTCCTCCTCTCCAGGTGCGACGCTATCAGCGACCACCTGCAAGCGCGAAAGCGCGCGCCTTGGTCATCACGGCCATGCCAAGAAAAGACAAGCACCTTTTGCTTCTTGCCTGGTGATCGATCGAGAAAGGAGTGCTCCTAGGCCCTAGCTACTTACTTGCTCCCCAGCGTGCTGTAGAGGGAGATGATGATGGCGTCCTCCTCGTCGGTGAAGCCGCCGTGCCGGATGTCCGGCCGGAGGTAGTTGAGCCACCGGAGTCTGCAGCTCTTGCCGCACCTCCTCAGCCCTACACCAACACATGCGGCACATCCATCAAGAACAGGAGGGGGGTGTGAGTGCATCGTGCATGCAAGGCGTGGCATGGCAGGACCAGTGATCAGCTAGCACGCACCGGCTTTCTTGGGGAGCGAGATCCAGCTGCCGCCGCTGCCGTGGCGCTGGATGTAAGCACGCAGCACGTCGTCCTCCTCCGGCGACCAAGGCCCCCTCTTCACGGCCGCCCTGTCGCAGCACGGCAACCTCCCCATGGACACCTCACCACCAACCACTCGCTGCTTCCGGCTTTGTTCCTTTACTCTGTACCACGCGCAAGAAGAGAGAGAAGACAAGAGTACGAGAGGACTGGCTGTTGTATTGGGAGCCGGAGCAAGTCAAGTAGTACCTACTACTGCTTGTATTTGTCCTTGGAGTTGTGGCAAGAATAACCGGAGCCAATTGGTGCGTCTCTTTCCTCTGTCCTCATGTGCAGAGCTCAGTCTCTAAAAATGAAATTCTTGGGAGAAACAGAGTGAAACAGCGTTGGCAAAAGGGCAATGCACTGGCCGAGCCGCCGAGGTTGTAGCGTGGTTTCCCATTTCGATCCTGATTCTCCTTTCCTTTGCATGCCTGCTGGGACAGTTGCTTCTTTTTTTTTTACAGTCTTCTTTCGCAGGGTGGGGTCACTGGGGTTAAAAGAATATAACATACCAAACCAACAATGTCAATTTACTGATAGGTAGTGCTAATTATTACCCATGTTTTGTAGGGATTAAAAGGTCTCTGTGCTGTTTTAACCTCTGTCTTTGTTGTATCTGGTACTACTCAAGTACTGAAGCAATCAAATAGGAGAGAGCGAATGAGGTTGGAGGCACAAGGATGGATCAGGATTCAATCCCAAATGAGGAATTAATGGAGATGGTTTTTTAGGGCGAAGATCATAGAGTCAAGAAATGAAATCTGCATGTTTGGAGACCGTGGCAGGCACGGCCCGACCTGTCTGCGGTTTCAGTTTTTGTACCTCACCTGGCACTCCGGCAGGCACAGCTGCTTTAATTTGTCACCGCTACAAGACCAAAAGTGCGTGGTCTCATCACTCGGTTGGGCACGAGCGTACCCTCTATTCGTTCATCCATATCGTATGTACCAACACGGCACGCCTCTGGAATTGCAGCATATATTGTCTATCTCGGTAATTCTGTGAGGAGTTTGCCTCACGGATCGATCACCTGGTGGGTTTTGATCTTTATCGTCCATCAACTGAGTCCGTTTAGCCTGCAAAATTGGTTGATACTTGATAGTGTTTTTATAATCCCGTTTTGCTCTCGTCATTATCCTACTATTAACTAACTGTATCCAAAAGCCTACCCTTCGCATGTAGGCTTGCATTGCATATCTAAAGTACTGCACTTTCTGTGAGCTCCTACGTACATCTTTTGCATGCTCCAGTGAATCATGCAATAGTCCCAGCTGCAGAAGCAACTTTTGGCTCATCATCAAGTTTCAAAGCCATTCTTTTTTTTTTTTTACTTCCATATCTTCCGGAATGATTACACCGTACTGCTTATACGATACTTTTTAACTACTCCCTCCGGGAAAATTGATGATTTATCCTCCTTTTTCCTTTGTCATTGATCATTTACATTGTAATGTCTTACTGATATGTGAGTCTTAGGGTTACATGTCAGTGAGATATATGGGGTAAATGATCAATTGCATCCAGAAAAATGAAACAAATGATCAAATCTCCCCCGTTACATACGCTGCTTTAGGATTTTGCGGTACAACTAACTTACGTTTAGAAACAACCAAATCGTACTCCTTTATTATTAGCTCACAGTTTGATGTGTATTACTTTAATGCAATGTAATAAGTAATATTAGGAATAATGAATGGTACGAATATACAAAAGAAAAAATCCTTCGTTAGCTCACAGTTTGATGTGTGTTACTTTAATCCACTTTAATAAGCAATTTTAAGAATGATGAGTTGTAGGAATATAAAAAATAAAAATAATTAAAAGTTAGCTCGAAATTGTTGAATGATATATATTTGACAATAAAATTTTAGAACTAGAGTAGCATGCATTCAGGAACAAGGGCAGGAGTAAGGAGATAATTTCGGGACCAATGTGCCATCCACGAAGACTATGATTAGGCATACTCATGTGATTCGCTTTTGATAAGCATCCATAATTAATCACCCTGGCAGTGATCCACAAAAGTCAAAAGGTTAGGACAAACAAATTAAAATTCTGTGCCAGAAAAGGAAGAAAGACGAAATTGTGGGCCCATTTGCTGTAGGCCTTGGAAACTGGCGGGCCAGGGAACGGACGGCCCCGATGGAGACACAACGTGGGCTAGCTTTCCTCATAATGTAGAAGTCGTGTAGAGCGAATACAGAAAGAATAAATAGGTATCTGACATTATATGTATTCAATTAAAAAAAATGTAGAATAGATATAGATAAGATATTCGTTTGTATCTATCCGATGTCAAGTGGGGTTTGAGAGAGGCTATTATGACTTCACTTAGGAACAGAGTAACAAATAGGAAGATTATTGCATTTGAGCAGGTAGGAAATACTGAATACTCTTGCTTCGACATCTTAGCAATTAATCTCTCAGTGTTTGTTCTAATTGCATCTTTACTGTCCAATGTTCTATGTGGAGGTGCAAAAAAGCTAACCATTCATGTGTGTCTGATCGATCGAAGGCTTGCAAAACAAATACAAAATAATAGAGACATAGCTGTCTGATACTATACTTGTCTAACTCCAACTCAAAAAATAAAAAAAAAATACAATAAGCTACTTACGTCGGTATCTACTTTGAATGCACGCAAGCTTCCCTGCTCGTACATACAATACCAAGAGGCCTTGGCGTCGTGTGGTCGGGCCCGATTGGTGAAAGGAGACGGCCTTTTATTTGACATTTGGGGCGCGGCCACGTCAGCTTTTCCCATCGCTCCAGAGTCTGGTGGCCGGCCCACAAATCGCCGCGTCATTTTCCATTCCGTCTCGTGTTTCATACAAAGACTTTTCATGGAGAAGAAAGCTACCAGCGTGTGTATGTAGCATAGTTATAAATAGAGGAAATTCCTTTTTCTTATAAAAAGTTGGTCGGATCTTTAAAATATCATCATAAAATAATTCTTTCCTTCGTTATCATCGGGTCTCAACTTTCATCCTGTTTTTACCATTTCTATCACTTTGTCGTAAGTCAACTGTCATTTGTCCTCTTGGTCTTGTCGGATTTTTTTTTTAAAATGACAGTTCTAGCCCCTTGGTCAAAACCCTTTTTCCCTCTTTTTTTTCCTCCTTGCTCATATGACTTTGTTTGCCACTACCGCTCGTATCCACCAAATCAAGTCCACTTGTCAGGCTGTTTAAGTCAGAGTGAAATGAGAATAAAGAAAGACAAAATCATCTTTTCACGTATAAGTTAACAGTTAAGTAATGGGCCATTGATAGGAGTGGCAAAAACAGGATGAAAGTTGAGATCCGATGGTAACAAAGAGAAGAGTAGTTTGGTGATGATATTTTAGGAATCTAGCCAACTTTTAGTGGCAAATAAGGAATTTTCTCTTATCAATATCGTACCGATATAGTCAGTATATACTATTTCGTCACCTAAATCACTACGAAGTAATTATATATGCCATACGAGTTGCGATATCGATTAATATCAGTCATAATACCGGCTATACCGGCATCGATGCCAGACAATACCGGCCATATAATATCAGTCATATCGATAGAATTGATAATATCGTATATTAAACTATATATTACATTTGATAGTACTACTATGTATTTAGAGTAATATTATAAGTGAAATTCAGTATAAATATAACTAAACATGTGTATATTTATAAATATATATTATTATAATTAACCCGAAACGGTACGTTGATATAAACCGGTACTAAAATATACTACTCTAAAGCCAAACCGATATAACAGTTTGGTACGTAGCAATTATAAGTTCAAGCTTCATTAGTTTTGATGATTGGTTTAATATTAATGTTTAATTATTGTTTAATGATAAATCTAATCATTACGAGTTAACATGTTTGATTGAGCTACATTCTTATTAGTCTCAAATTTGGATGAAAAATGAAAAACCAAAGGTATACACTTGTATCCACTCTATTGTCTTAATGCATATTTAGGATTTAAGTTAAAAGATGAAGTCTTCTATTTTCTTAGTCTAAATATGTGCATTATATTTTCAAATTTGTATATACATGAATGCACACATCTAGTGGGAGTTGATAATTTAACTTGATGTTTCAATTGCATTGACCTATGTCCTCTTGCCATATAATATAAAAGATCGAGACTTTGAAACAATCTTTTGAGTATATATAAAGGATCGAGACTTTGATAATTTAACTTGATGTTTCAATTGCATTGACCTATGTCCTCTTGCCATATAATATAAAAGATCGGGTCGGGTACCCGCGGGTACCCGGACCCACGGGTATTTTTGCCATCCCTACTTCAATTCTTGTTTCAACTACAAGCCTCATACAAATCATGTTGCACAATTATGGCCAAATTAGGGAACTCGTATCAATTCTATTACAACTGATCCATTGGCCTGTTAAATACAACTCAGCTATAGCTATCTTGTGTTCCTCAGGCGTTTTCCCAAGTTCAAAGCACTTTCAGCCTTCCTTATCCAAGCTTCAAGATTATCTCCATCAAACTTTGAAAATTCAACCTTAGATCCTTTACTAAAATTACTGTTATACTAATGGTTCCTATCCCAAGCTAATTGTACTGGTCCTTCAGATGCTCTAGGCCAAGCGTGTCCATAAGGATTATTGTACCTTTGTCTTCCAAGAGGACCATAGCTGAACTGATGGAATGGATAATTATAAGGTGGTCTACAAACTGGAACAAAAGGTGCAAATGTCCCAATTGCCATCATAAGTGGCTACATACTAACCCCAAAAGTGCCACCAGCTATATTTTCTATTCCCTATCCTTGAACTCGAGTTCCCATGGAAACAATTGCAACCATCTAGGGCAAACTGAAAGGGATTGGATGTAGTTCACCCATATTGCTGCTTGCAGGTATATTTGGAGCAAACAAGTGCCCACTGCCTAGTGTTCCATTTCTGAGTGTTGCTGATGTAGACCGCCTGGTGTTAGATTGCATCAACTGATCTCTTTCCCCTACAATATTAGCCACATGACTAGCCACTTCTCCTTGCCCCGATTTGTCCATGTAGGCCTTTAACATCTCCATGACTTGATCAATTTTGGCGGAGTCTCCCTGCAATTGCTTCTGGAGTTTATCCATTTAATTCTGAACCATCAAAGAACTTCCCCAAATTGTTGTTGCAGATGACTCAGACCCTTCTTCAAATCTTCCACATCTCCGGCCAGCATTGACCCCACGTCATCTTCAGAAACCCTTCCACACTTCGGCATCGCAACCAAGATTTGGAATTTATGGAAAGAGATTTGAAATCCTTCCCAACCCTTACTGCACGATCCGAAATATAGGCCTTGTTCTTCGGAATCACCTCTAACCCAAAGATCGATTGTACTCTGATATCAAGCTGTCAAGAACTAACAACTAATACCAAATCCAAATAAGAATCAACTCCAGAAGATGAAAAGTGAAGCACGCAACCAGAAGGAAAGATCCGAACAAGAGAAACTAGATACAGTAGAATACAGAAAACTAGGGCATAATTTTGCTTATTAGCTTCCAGATACTTTTTTCTCTACAAGACAGTGGTATAGATGGTAGTTGTCTATATATAATACATCTTCATATCATCTACAGACGGTACTAAAAACAACTCATACAATGAATCGTCTATATAGTTGTCTGTAATGGTCTCTCGTTCAATTAACAGACTGTCTATACAGTGGTACACAAAATGTAAAGCTATCTATTAAATAGTAGACAATAACTTTCTCTCTCCTTCTCTCTCCTCTACATCCTACGTGATATCTCTTATAGACAGTTGACTGTGAACCATTGTATGCGCCCTTACAGCAAGCACAAGCCAGAAATTACAGTAGTGACAGTGAATAGAAACAACCCAGGTTCTAAACAATTAACAGTAACTACCGACTTAACTCTCTGCCGTTGGATCACTACGAAACTTCATCTTCTTCTTGGAGCTGCAGGATCTTCATAATCCCTCCGAAATGCTTCACAACTGCAAGATTTTATTAACTGAAAAGGTATGAGCAAATCTCCACTGTCCGTCCACTTCTGAACTGAGTTATAACTTGCAAGCCATTTGGTCTTCAGATTTCAGAGACCTGACAGTAGAGGCGGGATACCCCCCGCAGGGGATTCCACAAGCCTGAGGGAGACGCAGAAGGCTTTGCCGATGCAGATGTACGCGGTCTCGGAATCCGATGCTGTCTTGCCGTTCACTTCCCGTGTCCACGTCCGTCCCCGCGCGGTGGACAGAATGACAGATCGACCGAACGTCACCCAGCGAGGGAGGTGAGTCTGGGAGGACGCCGTGGAGGTGGAGTCGGGGGCGGAGGGTTTGCTTGGTACAAGGGGATTTGATGGCCCAGTAATGCGTAGCAGATCAAGCTTCGGTGTGGGCTCTCTGGCCCACGTGATCCGAGGAATCCCAAATTTTGGGCTCGCTCGCTCCGTCCGTTTCCTTACCTTGGCTGCAACTCTGACAGGAACTTCAAACCTTCAATCATAAACTAGCTACATGCAAAGCTCATCCACGCAACAAAGTTAGTCCTACAATAGATACAGTTCCATTTTTCAATCGTGAAGTCAAATTAAAACTAAAATCGGGAAGTTTTTGAAAATAAAAAGGTTAAACGTTACTATTCATCAGGTCCTCTTTTCTTTTTCTTTTTTAATTTCTCCCTGAACCGAGCACACTCGGCTCTGAAATTTTGTAGACTGTTGAACCGCAGTATTCCCCGTATCCACGAATTTTTTTTTTGGCAGTTATTTCATTTGTAAAAGAAATGAAGAAAAATCCGGACCCTCCCGGACGTGATACCGAGGAACGGCCACCAAGTACCCAAAATCATTGAGCAAGTCAACGTCGAACAGCTCGTCATGCAATCTCCGGTCACAGCCGGTCCACGCGAACGCGGCGGCGCAAACGCGCGGCGGCCCTCCTTGCCTCGCCGCGCCTGGATTCTGTCCGCCACCACATGAGGTAACTCGCCGCCGCAGCAGGCCCAGCGAGCGCTGCTGTTATAGTTCTTGTTGTCCCTCTCGCTCGCTCGATCAATAGCCCCCGGCACGATCTGCTATCGCAACAAGTATCAGCGCGTAAACAACTTCACCATATTTGCAAGTAGAATTTTCAGTCGTAGTAACAGTAGCGGCACATAAAAAGCGAGGAGACCGAGACCAAACGTATCGGCTCACCATTAAGCCTCGTACGGAAAGCTCATTTACAATACACTAAATTCAACATTCCTGCGAGAATTTCCTCGTTCAGATCCCTTCTGCGGTTGCTTTAGCCAGTACAGGGACGCGGACAATTGCAGAATAGTCGAATTCTTCCTTCCCTTGGTAAGCAGTCTGCATAGCTTGTCTTCGTGCGTTGCATCATACAGTGGATTAGTGCTATCATTGATCCGACAAATCAGTGTAATAGCTGCAGCAAGTTTGAAAGAGGACAGGAATTATTGCGAGCATACTGGCAGCTTCGCATCCTACTCGGTCATCGGGGTACATGCGTCCTCTGATCCCGGCCACAAATGGACGGCCCCGAGCACAGGGAGGGGGGAGCGCCACCGCGGGCAGGGTAGCTCGTACTACCTACCAATAATGCACGCCGTGCCGTGCCAAAACAGTACGAGATGGGATCTTGCAACAGTTGCTATATAGGCCGTTTCCTAGTGTGATTCCAAGAGCTAATGGCATGTCAGTTTTCACAGGTTATTGTGTCCTTTCTGAAACTCGACATTAGTAACTGAATAAATCCATATATGCTACTACGATTTTATTTGGAACTTGCGCGCTTCAGTCTGACCAATTCGTTTTTTTTTTCTCAGCTGCCAAAATCTTTTTTCTTTTTCTTTTTTGCTGGGACTGAAGATTTCTACCTGCAAATCTATGTATATAGCTATGCAGCTGTGGAGATGAAACTACCGCCTCTCTCTATCTCACTATAGTACAACATAGCTGTTTGTGCTGTTTACTCAGTTGCGAATTGCAATACATTGCTATCCGACATTTTAATTGTCGCTGGCACGACGGAATTCTGCGAGTGACGCCAACATAGGATAGTCCAAAATTAATGTCGCCCTTGTGTGCCGTCCGACGTATCGCTGCCTGGACTTGACATGCACCGTGATAGCACTTGGCTGCCAACTTCTTCCTGTTACTAGACGCGGGCATGGGTCAGCTTTTTTTTTTTTTTTGACTGACTCGTGATACAGTAGGCAAGGTAGAATATGTATGCGTATGGACTTAATAGACACAACACGATTATCATAGCTGTGCTGGTCTGGCGACTGGATACGATGGACGATATGACACGATATGCTTCAAAGGGTCATATTTAGACCAATACGGCACGTTATTGAATTGACGGGCACAACACCGGTACATCACAAGTTTTTTTTACAGATTTTTACAAATATTATGAATGTTTTGGCAGAAAAGTTGAAATAAGAAGAAACCGTCTCAATAATTCAACAAACACAAGGCGTTTTGAGCACTTCAACTCTTCAAGCATGTGGAAAAATCTAAAAGGCGAAGAGTTTAGTTCATCTTCTAAAGTGCTAAGCATGTCGTAATAGAATCTATGAGTTGAGATCAATCACTATCTCAATACGTCTTTTACGGATAATGAATAAAATTTAAATCTTTATTTTCCAATATTTTGTGTCCACTGCCTTGACCATACGTATCTCATACTTCTTTCTTCTCCTCGTAATAATACGAATGAACCTAGTATGAACCGGTATGATATGAAGGTGGCACGACACGAGACCCACTGGAGACAAGTCAACCCCCACACCATACGACACGGCAGACTAAGGCCCTGTTTGGGAGAGCTTCAGATCCCAACTCCAGCTCAGAGCTGAAACTTATATGCTAAAATAAAGTGAATTAAGTTTATATTTTTAGTCTAAAATGTAAACAAGATAATCTACCTAAACACTTTTAATGTACCTACGCCTCCAGCCCACAAATTTCTGAGCTATTATACTGCTTCCACCAACTCCACAGATTTTGGTGGAGCTGGAGCTGTCCCAAACACCCTCTAAATAAACCGTGATGATACGGCACAATCTGGACCTATGCCCATCATGCCCGGACACGATGCCGAGTTCTACCCATTACTACCAGCCGTTTTACTCGATCTGTTTGTTTCTCTCTTGCTCCGGTCAATTTAATTTAGTGCCGGGATTTGATCGCACAATGACGCTTCTGGCCACAGAGTATTGGGCTGTTACTATACGTGGGCGAGTGGTTCGCGCGACAGCACAGTGGCTCCTCGGCTCACCCTTCCACGGCCGCGACTACCTTTGGCGTCTCTCTACGACCGTCTATGCCACTGGAAAGCCCATACATGTGTCAGTACATATCTTCCGTGCAGGTTCGCTGACGCAGCGGCTTCCATGCTGCATGCAGCGAGAGTTGGAGCGACTGGACGTGCGCTTGCTCGGCGACGGACACATTACTGCTCACCGCCGGTGCGTCACGGGAGGCCAATCGTATCGAAACACTGAACTGCAGCGCACGGCCGGCGCTCGCCGTGCAGTGGAGACAGTTTACCTATTCCCAGCGAAACAACGTTTCTTTTTACTGCTGTCGACGCGTGTGGGTGTCACGCTGGGCACGCAGGTCACTCCCAAGCCCCAACCAAATCCACGATTCTCGGGATGTGTGAAGGCGGATCGGGTTGCGAACGGTTTGACGTGCAACCTCTGCGTTCTTAGACACGCTTTATCGTAGGACACTTAAACAAATCTCTGACGTAAAAAGGAAATCTCTTTCTATTTTCAGACGAATAGAACTGCTTCTTTTAAAATACCTACTAACCTACAGAATTTGTGCTACTTAAGCTGCAACAGGAAAGGCAGTGCGCAGGAGCACCAACAGATGATGACGACCTTAGCCCCCCATGTGCTCGCTGGTTGATACAGAAACACATGCTGCAAAGTCAAGAAAAATGACATGGGTCACTGGAACAGGAAAGGGACACGCACAGACAGATCTCATCTACCTGATCTATTAATCTAAGTCTGCTTGCACGGGGCAGAAGGCTTTGGTTAAGATTTTGCTCGCGCTGGTGCGCCCGAAGTCGAAGAAGAAGCAACCGAGTCCAACAGACCAAGACTGTTCTCTCCTCTTTTGATGCCGACGTATGTGTGATGTGCTCACGCCTCATGGAGTGACGCGAAAGCAGTGCCCCTAGTCTCCTACTCTGCTTTTGTGTAGTTTGGGGGTTTCGAGGCTGCCAGTGCCGGGAGATCGCACTACACACGCCTCCATTCCATGAAGACCAAACCAAACTTCTTCTGGCTTCCTCCTACTTGTTTATTATGCATGCATGCCACACCGTCGGTTCGATGTGGTAATATTTTCACTTATTCAATCGACCCTGTGGCAGGGTTCAAGTTTTCGTTTGAAGAAAAAATTCGTTCTAAGTCGAAATCTGAAATTTCGTCCGAAATTTGGTAAATTCGGCCGGAGGACATTCAAAATTCAAATCCGGTTTTTTTGTACCGAAATTTCTGAAATTTCGCCGAAATTACCCCGAAATTCGCCGAAATTACCCGAAATTTCGCCCAAATTGGACTGACTGAAAATTGGTGCAAACGGCGTCGAAAAATTTTGAAATTTTTTTTGTAGGTTCCTGACACATTATAGATGTTCTCATAAAAAATTCAGGTGATTATCAGATCTGTGAAATTTTAAAAAATTCAAACATTGATACTATGTAGACGAAACGTTGATCGGCAAGTTTGAACCGGATGAAAAATAGTACAAACGACGTTAGAAAATTTTTAAATTTTTTGTGGAGATTCCTGACATACTTATGATATTTCTCTAAAAATTTCAGATGATCATCACATGTGAGGAATTTTTAAAAATTCAAAAACAGAGAGAGTTGAAAACTACTACTTTGAATGTTAGAATTTTTATAAATTCCTGGAGAAATATTTTGAGATGAAAATTTTACATAAGAATCCTTAGCTCAAATGAATTTGAAAAACAAAATTTCAAAAAGTTATAAAAATATTTGAATTGCCTGATAAATCCTTAGCTCAAATGAATTGATTTTTGAAATATAATACAACAAATTAAGTTTAGTGCTTACTGCATTGATAGATTTTATTGAGCAAACCAAGAAAGTTAAAATTTTTTTAAAATTTTATATAATGGTACTGAGGAAGTTCTTAATCTGTCATAAAAATTTTAGATGATTATCACACTCAAGAAAATTTATAAAAATCTAACAAGTTTACTGTCCCAATTATGTCCATTTAATTTTTGATTTTTTTAAGATAACAAATGATGTTAAATTATTTTGAAATTTTTTTCTATGATCCCAAACAACAAAGTATGGTACCATAATTTTTTCAGCTGATTATCAGGCTTGTAAATTTTTTAAAAAATCTGACAGTGTTTCTGCCTAAATATTAAAAAATCTTAAAAAATTAGTTTTTCATCAAATTTTCATGTAACAAGACTTTGTTAAGGGTTATTGGACCCATTCCGTTAAAATCCGGCCAAAACATTTGAAAATACGGATTAAAAACCCGAAATTTCGGCGAAATTTGCACGAATTTCGCCGAAATTTCCGAAATTACTGTAGCAAAATCAATTTTTTTAAAATTTTGAATTTGGCCGGTAGATATAGATTCGAGGGGGGTCCGAAAACCGAAATTTCGGCAAAATTTCGTCGAATTTCGGCGGTTTTTTTATCCCTGCCCTGTGGGCTCTACTCTACTTGCTTTATGTTTGCAACGCAATAATTTCACGCAAAGAAAATAACCTATCTCTGGTAAATCTCTTATAATTAAATTCAAATTAAATCATTGCACGCAAAATAAGCTTGAGCAGCTTCTTCGGATTGCTCTGCTTTGGGCGCGCATTCGGTTTTTTTCGTTCTAATCGATTCGGTTTCTCAAGTTTTATAATAATTTAGTTTTTGAAAACAGGCTACCTAGTTTCTCGGATAAAAAAAATCGAACCAAATTAACCGAAATATTTCTGTTCGGTTAATTCGGTTTTTCGGTTAACCAGAATATGAATAAACACCAGGAAGATTAGATTTAGTCGTTCTCATATCGCAACATAAAGTAGGAATAAACCAACACAATATTCATGTGTCATTACAGAATAGGCATAATAGAACATATGAATATACTAAATATATGCATAATTGTTTAGTTGCCTTATAAAGAACATTATAAAAGTAAATATTGTACATGGACTATTTAGTTATTTTGGTTTTTAGAAAGCAAAAAACCGAACCGAACACCGAAACCCAAATTATATCAAAATAAAAATCGAATGTCGTTTGTTTCGTATATCGGCAAGTAAATTTAGGCAATCTGAGGGCCGCGTCCCTCTCCTTGAATGGTTAGACTACAGAGTCCTGGATGTATCTTGGTTGGTGAACGCCCTACTTCCAGTTCGTGGTGGCGGTTTGTATTGCTCAAGACGGAAGGAGCTACGAGGGATTACAAGCGAGGGCTAAGGACAGGCCCTTAGCGCTCGTTCGAGTGGAGGTGCTCGGAAGCGTTCGCTCGGGTCGGGAAACTCGAGCTGAATCACGCGGGGAAAGATCGACGCGTGCGTGGTTTGGCTGTTTTTTTTGTCCCCCTTTTCTAAGGGCCCTGCCCCCCTTATATAGGCAGAAGGGGCGGGTTACACGGGTGTTCGGAGGAAAAAGGTAGGGGCATGCCATGCCCGTGAGTCCCGGTCTTTGGTCTAGATGACAGACAGGTCCCTGTTTAGCCCATGCCGGGTTGGTAGACATAACGGACATCGCTCCTTTGGGAAGGCGCGCACCTCCCCTCTATCGCCTGTCAGATAGCGACAGCGCGAGGGGACGGGCACTTGACATCTGGTGACCCTCGGGCCGCATTGGGAAGGAGCCACCCGTCCCAGCATAGTCGCCGTGTCCGCGGGGCGGGTGACCAGCTTGTTGCTGACTATCGATGTGGCGGAGGTCGAGGGGCCGAAGCTCGCTGGGGGCCCCGTCCTGTGGCCAGGTCGGAGTCTTTGGGGGTGCCGGACCCAGGGTCGGGTCGGTGTCGGCGGGATCGTTGGACCCGGGTCCAGGTCGGAGCCTCCGGGGGCGCCGGACCTGGGTCCAGGTCGGAGCCTTCGGGGACGCCGGACCCGGGGCTGGGTCGGAGCCCTCTCGGTGGGCTAGGCCGGGGCTGGGAATCCCTTATCCTGGTGAGGCTTTTGACTAGAACATGGCCCAGAACGGTCCGCCTCTTTGGCACCACGTGCTGCCTCCAGTCTCGCTGCCATGCAAGAACGATCTTAAAACAGATGTATACCTTGCTGGGGGTACTCCTGGTATGAGTATCCATCAGTAGCCCCGGGGGCCGTCCTAAAACGCAGGCGTTCCTGGATGGACCCCTCGTCTTTGACAGCACGGTTTCTTCGTATGTATGATGATGTCCGGTTTCGACCGGGTGCGCGCGAGAGCACCCGGTGGGTGTAGCCCCCGAGCCCCCAAGCAGGTCGGAGAGCTGGTTGGGGGGTTACTTTCGTCTGCGTCGATAACCCGATCGGGAGCGCGCGAGTGGACTCGATCGGCCCCGAGCCCCCGAGTGGATCAGAGGGTTGCCTTCGTCGGCAGCGTCCGACCGACCTGGTCGGCCGGTTTCGACCAGTCGAAGCGCCTTCCGGGGTGTAACTCCGAGCCCTCGAGCGGTCCTGAGGGCTGGTCGGGGTTACACGCTCATTGGGTCCGACCGATCCGGCCGGGGCCTTGCTTTTGTAGATGGGCGGCGTGGACGCCTGAAAGCCTTGGACAAGGTTCCGGTTGCCCGGGTGCCAATTTTACGTCGTAGCTGGACGCTATCGCGGACGACCAAGCGCCTTGGGCGAGGTTTAAGTGTCCGAGTGCTATTTTTACATCGTAGCTAGACGTTGCCGCGGACGACCAAGCGCCTTGGGCGAGGTTTAAGTGTCCGAGTGCTAGTTTTATGTAGTAGCTAGACGCGTTATCAGGGCTGGTTTTACGCCGGAGCTAGGCGAGGCCTTAGCCGATAGGGATGCCCAGATGCCTTGGCGAGGTTCTGGTTTCCGAGTGCTTGTTTTACGTCGTAGCTAGACGCGTTTGCAGGGCTGGTTTAACGTCGGAGCTAGGCGAGGGGCATCCGTCCCGAGTCCTCGTCTGGCGAGGGCGTCTATGGAAGGAGTGGCCGCTGTCGGTCCCACGTATACGCCCCGTCCGCAGGTGTGGGACCTGGAGGGGGTGAGCAAGCGTGTGTTTACCATACGTCGGCCGAACACCGTGCTCGTGGAGCTATTAACGGGTTATCCGAGTGGGCCCTGGAGATCGCGCGACCTCCGAGTGGACGATCGCTACGTCGGGTGTCCGACCCGCTGGGGGCGACCCATAAAAAACCTTTCTTTACTCGATCCCGCACCGGACACCGGGTCGTCTGCCGACCCAGAGCGCAGCTGGCTGCCACCCATCGACGGGTTCCGTAGGAGAGCTTGAAGTATGGTCTCGGACACGAGTTAAGGCGATTAGGTCGTCCGCCGACCCAACTAGAGACCCACCGAGGGTTCGCCTTGTCCTCGCCCCTCGCTCGTTTTGCCGGCTGGGGCGGCTTGGGATCCACTTGGTGAATCTGGCCTTCGGATCCACAGCGCTAGGCTTACGTTGGGCGTGAGCCATCGAGCTCTCTCGCCACCTCGAGGCCGCAGCGGCCCGGTGGACTTTTCATACCTGTTTTGATCTATGTCGGCCTAGCCCAGAGGCGGAGATCGAGAGGTTGTAGTGGCGTATCGGCCGAAGCGGTCTTCTGGCGCCTCCTTTGACTCTAGCGGCGTGGCGTGGCGGTCCAATGGGACGGACGACGCTTCATCTGAGAAGGGGTCCAGTTTGATCGGCGTCGCCCTACCGATGTCGCGAATTGGCCTAGAGCGCTAGAGGGCGTTACGCCATCGCCGCCGCCTCGCCTTTGTCTTTCCCGCTTTTTCACGATTTTGCTCCTAGGGGTCTCGTGGTCCGAGCGTGTACCCGACCGATGATGAGTTGCACCACGCGGTACTCCTTTCTCATGGGCACTACTGGCCGTGGGCCGGGCGCGTAGGTCGAGCACTTGGATTAGAGGGGTTGCGCTAGAAGAACCGAATAGTCGGTCGGTCACAATCCTATATGGGCGAGGGGAGTCGAGCCCCCGAGCGGCGGGGGACCAAGCAGGTCGCCAAGCAACGCTTGAACTCCTGAGGAGCGGAAAACAAGGGCGAGGAGGAGAAGAAGTTTTAGGGATAGAATTGCCTTAACTTTTACTCCTCATGTTGGAGACGTCGCTGCCATTGGCCTCGTCGTTCGGCTTTCCACCAGGGGGCGAGGTAATGGGCCTTCCGTCATTCAGGCCGCTCTGCTTCGTTCTTAGGCCGGCGCTGACCGGCCAGCCTGCAGAGCCAAACCGGCGGGTTGCGCCGCCTTGCGGCGGTCCTTCCGCCTCTTCGCCCCATCGCATTTTAATGCGAAGGGGGAGAGTGGAAAGGGCACGTCCCGTCGTGCGGGATGTGGAGTTAGTCGCGACGGGCGGTAACGGCCGGGCGACGCCGCTCAGCCACTCGCCCGCCTATATATATAGCATGATGGGCGCGGGGGCGGTCGCAAGCAGCCAATTGCCTCTGCCTAATCGCCACCCCGCACTTTCGTTTGATACAAACAAGGGGTGGCTCCCGCGCTTCGAGTCGGCGAATGGCAAGCGGTGGGGACGACCGGAGAGCCGGCAAGCGGGAGGCGGCAGCGGACTCATGGGGCTCGGACCCCAAGAGGCCCCGGGCCGACGTCGGATCCACCGCTGCCTCGGCGGGAGGCAGGATCACACTGCCCTCGTCGGTCTTCCGCATTAGGACTCCCCTTACGGGGTGAGTCCCTTTTTACCTGGCCTCGGTGTGCCTTCGACTCTACCTTGCAGATGCTGAGTTGCTTGTTCTTTCTTTCAGGGCTCCTGGCTCGGGCTCGCGCCCGCCGTCCATGGCGCCAGCCAGTGGCCGTCCGGGCGGGAGGCGATGCTGCCGAGTGGCGCTCTGGCGCTCCTTGGTCGCGGCGGGCGATCCCCGGGAGCCCGGCGGCGGACTTGTTTGGCCGATTGGCAGGTCAAGGCCTCTTGACGCCCAGCGCGAGGGCCACCTCCCACGAGGTGGATGCGCTGTGGCAGCGGGCCCAACGCCGGGCCGCTGAGGAGGAGCTCGTGAAGATGCGTGAGGAAGTTCTGGCGCTGCGGGCCCGGGCTGAGACGACCGAGGAGGAGTTCGTGAAAATGCGCGAGGTGGTGGCGCCGCTGCTGCTGCGTCGAGAACGCCGGGAAGAGCTGCTAGGCTTCATGCGAGCGCCGTCGACGCGGAGAACCTTCCGCCCATGCTCCGCCCGCCGAGAGCATGGGCAGGAGCTCGAGCTGGGGTGAGGCCGAATCTGCCATCTTGAGGATACTCGCCGCAAAGACGCTCGCCCACCAAAGGCGCCTTCTTGAGACCTACCCGCGCTTCGCGAAGCGCTCTGCCGAGAGGCGGAAGTCGCCGTTAACGCGGCGAGAATCGTCTTTGGCTTTGGGCACCAGGCGCCTCGACCCAATGGCGTGCCGCCGGATCGAAGGTGACGCCGACCGGGCAGGCCGGGCGGCGGCGCGCGAGATTGCGGTGGCTAGGCGCGGTTGTTACTGAAGCAATGATAGCCCGACGACGATGATGCCTCCGGTGAAGGGTCCTTCCCACGGAGGAGACAACTTGTGCCGGCCAACGTTGGACTGAACCTAGCGCAGGACCAGGTCGCCAACGCTGAAGGACCTCCCGTGGATCTATCGATCATGGTAACGCCGCAGCGTCTGCTGATACTTGGCCGATCGCAGAATGGTCACGTCGCGCGCCTCGTCGAGCTGGTCGACCGCGTCTTGTTGTGCATCGAGCCCCCGAGCCTCGTCGAAGGCTTGCAGTCGTGGGGCGCCGTACTCCAGGTCGGTTGGCAAGACGGCTTCGGCGCTGTACACCAGGAAGAATGGTGTAAATCCGGTCAAGCGGGTCGGCGTGGTCCGTAGGCTCCAAAGGACGAAGGGCAGTTCAGCGGCCCATCGTCCCGCAAATTTCTTCAGTCGACTGAAGATTCGCGGCTTGAGCCCTTGGAGGATCATACCGTTCGCCCGCTCGACCTGGCCGTTGGTCCGCGGATGGGCTACTGCTGCCCAGTCGACGCGGATGTTGAAGTCGTCGCAGAACTCGAGGAACTCCTTCCCCGTGAATTGCGTGCCGTTATCGGTGATGATGGAGTTCGAGACTCCAAACCGATAAACGATGTCGCGGAAGAAGTTGGCCGCCTGCGTCGAGGTGATGGTGGCGACCGGCTTTGCTTCTATACACTTGGTGAATTTGTCGACCGCAACAAGCAGGTGAGTCATGCCCCCGGGCGCCTTCTTGAAGGGCCCGACCATCGAGGCCCCAAACGGCGAATGGCCACGTGACGGGGATCATCTGCAAGGCTTGCGCAGGGAGATGCGTCTGCCGAGCAAAGAACTGACACCCTTCGCATGTGCGGACGATTTGCTCGGCGTCGGCCACGGCAGTCGCCAGTAGAAGCCTTGACGGAAGGCTTTTCCTACGAGGGACCGCGGCGCGGCGTGGTGGCCGCAGATACCGCCACGAATATCGAGCAGCAACTGCTTCCCTTGGTCGGCCGGGATGTACCTCTGGAGGACTCCTGAGGGGCTCCTCTTGTAGAGGCCTTCTTCGACCAGGACGAAGGATTTTGCCCGCCGAGCGAGGCGCCGGGCCTCGGTTGGGTCGGCGGGGAGCGATCCGTCAGTCAGCCGGTCGATGAAGGGCTTCCTCCAGTCGGAGTCGGCGACGAACATGCCGCGAACCGACGTGGACGGTTCGCCTCCGCTACCGACTGCTCGGTCGGACCGGCCGCCCGGAGTCGGTTTGCCGAAGTCCAAATGGACGGAAGGTCGGAGGAGGTCGGAGACGAAGATCCCAAAGGGACCGATCCTTTGCCGGAGGCGAGGTTGGCTAGGTAGTCGGCCTCACCATTGAAGCGTCGGTAGCTATGGTGAAGCTCGAAGCCCTTGAACCTTTCCTCGAGTTTGCGCACCTCCCGGCAGTACACCGCCATGCGGGCATCACGAGGCTCCGAGGCCTTCATGACTTGGTCGACGACAAGCTTGGAGTCACCGTGCACGTAGAGTCGGCGCGCGCCGAGGTCGGCAGCGATCCGGAGACCGTTGACGAGTGCTTCGTACTCGGCGACGTTGTTGGTTGCGCGGCGCGGTACCGAATGGCGATCGAGCTTGTTTCCGAGTGGGAAAACGAGGACGACCCCAACACCGGCCCCGTTCTTGGTGTAGGACCCGTCGGCACATCGCCCAAGATTGGGGTCTTCCAGTAGCCGCGCTACCGAGATTCGGTCCACTCGGCGACGAAGTCGGCCAAGACCTGCGACTTGATCGCCGTCCGAGGGACGTACGATATGTCGTGGCCGTTGAGCTCAAGTGCCCACTTGGCGATTCTTCCGGAGGCGTCGCGGTTGCGGACGATCTCCCCGAGTGGCGAGGAGGTCACCACGGAGACGGGGTGTCGGTCGAAGTAATGGACCAGCTTCCTCTTCGTGATGAGCACCGCGTATAGCAACTTTTGCACCTGCGGGTACCGAGCCTTGGACTCGGAGAGTACTTCACGACGGCACACACCGGCCATTGCACCATGAGCACATGGCCTCTTTGGTTCGTTTCTCGACGAAGGCCATGTTGACGACTGGTCGTGGCGGCGATGTAGAGGAGGAGCGATTCTTCTGGCGCCGGAGCGACCAGTACCGGAGGTGAGGTCAGGAAGGCCTTCAAAGGCCGAGGGCCTCCTGGCCTCATGGGTCCAAATTGGTGGTCGGACTTCTTGAGCAGCTTGTAGAGCAGCATTCCGCGCTCACCAAGGCGAGACACGAAACGACTCAAGGCTGCAAGGCATTCGGTCAAGTTCTGGACTCCTTTCAGGTTGGCTATCGGGCCCATCTTCATGATTGCGGAGATCTTTTCTCGGTTGGCTTCGATGCCGCGCTCGGAGATGATGAAGCCCAGCAGCTTTCCCTTGGAGACCCCGAAAACGCACTTTTCGGGGTTGAGACTTATGCGAAACCGCCGGAAGTTTACAAAAGTCTCTTATAAGTCGGCGACGAGATCGTCAACCTTCTTAGTTTTGACAACAATGTCGTCAATGTACGCCTCAATGTTACGTCCGATTTGGTCGTCGAAACACGTTTGCATACATCGTTGGTATGTAGCACCCGCGTTTTTTAGACCAAACGGCATCGTTACGTAACAAAATGAGCCGAACGGAGTGATGAAAGAGGTCACGAGCTGGTCGGACTCTTTCATCGCTATCTGGTGGTAGCCTAAGTAGGCATCCAGAAACGACAGGGATTCACACCCCGCGGTGGAGTCGACAACTTGGTCGATGCGAGGCAATGGAAAAGGGTCCTTGGGACATGCCTTGTTCAGGTCGTGTAATCAACGCACATTCTCCTTTATAAACCCTACAGCCAGAAGCTTGGCGATTTGCTCGCCGATGACCCTGCGCTTTTCCTCGTCGAAGCGGCCAAGCGTTGGGCGACCGGCCTTGAGCCGGATCGGATGTTCAAGGAGTGCTCGGCGACTTCCCTCGGGATACCCGGCATGTCAGACGGCTTCCATGCGAAGACATCCCAATTAGCGCGGAGGAAGTCGACAAGCGCGCTTTCCTATTTGGCGGGAAGCGTGGCTCCGATCCGTACAGTCTTGGCCAGATCTTCGGGATCGACCGCGACCTCCTTCGTGTCCTTGGCAGACTTGAAGGAGCCAGGCCCCGACTTGCTGGAGTCGGGGGCAAATTCGGGGGTTTCCCTCCGAAGGATTTCGAGCTCGGCAGACGCAATGATTGTCGATGCCAGGTCGCAACTGCTTTGCTCGCAGTTGTAGGCGAGCTGAAAAGACGCAGCCACGGTGATGACTTCCCGCGGCCCCGGCATCTTTAGCTTGAGGTAGGTGTAGTTAGGGACTGCCATGAACTTGGCGTAGCATGGCCTCCCCATGATGGCGTGGTAGGAGCCAGGAAATCCCACGACCTCGAAGGTGAGGGTTTCGGTCCGGAAGTTTTCTGGGCCCCCAAAAGTGACGGGCAAATCGATCTGATCGAGCGGGTAGGCTTGCAGGCCAGGGACGACGCCGTGGATGGGCGCCTTGCTCGGTCGGAGACGCGAGCGAGGGATCCCCATGGCGTCAAAAGTCTCAACATACAGGATGTTGAGGCTGCTGTCGCCATCCATGAGCACCTTAGACAGGCGCTTTGGACCCACGACGGGGGCCACGACCAGGGGATATCTCCCCGGGTGCAGAACGTGGTCGGGGTGGTCGGCCCGATCAAAGGTGATCGGTGACTCCGACCACCGGAGGTACTTAGGCACGGTGGGGGCAGCCGTGTGGACTTCTCGGAAGGCGAGCTTGAGCCGCTTGTTGGCATAGCTCATCGTCCGCCAAGATCATGAGGCGGCCGTCGGATTCCGGAACTCGCGTCCGCCTCCCCCTCGGCGGGGCCGGCGCTGGTCTCGCTTTTTCCTTTGCCCGTCACGGGTTCCGGAATGAAGCGCTTGTGGTTTCAGCCTCAGATTTGTGCTTGACGGTACCGTGGTGCGATTCTGGTGTCTGGCCACTTTTCGAAATGGTCGAGGTCCGACCGTACTGCTTATGGCGAAGGCGGTGGCCATGCTTGCGACTCGTGGCTCATGCCTCTGCTTCCCCTTTCGCCTCGCTTGCCTGAGGCGGCCGGAGGGGCGCGCGCTCTCTTGGCCTTCCCCTTGTCGAAGATGGCCCCTACGGCCTCCTCGCCGGAGGCGTGGTTGGTGGCGATGTCGAGAAACTCTTTGGTGGTTCTGGGTTTGGCGCAACCCAGCTTATGTACTAGGGCTTTTGAAGTAGTGCCGTAGATGAATGCCCTGACGGCGTCCGCGTCGCAGATGTCGGAGAGCTCGTTGTACTGTTGGGAGAACCGCCGGATGTAATCCCGGGGACTCTCCCATTGGCCGCTTGCACTCTTTAGGTCCTGAAAATTCCAGTAGCTTGTAGGTGCCCTGGAAATTGCCGACGAAGAGGTTCTTCAAATCGCCCATTCTTAATGACGCTCATGGGCGGTACTCGAGCCGAGCTCGAGCAGAGTCCGCGAGATAGATGGGGAGGTATTGACGATAAAAGATCGCTCAGTAGCTCCGCCCGCATGCGAAGTCGGAAGTCTTCAACCGCATAATCGGGTTTGTCGCCCAGCTGTACTTGGTTATGTTGGTGGTGCCCGAATCGACGAGGAAGTCCGCATGGCGGATCTCCCGGCCAAACGCCCGAGGCCCGTGGCCATCGTGGCTCTGACGGGTGGCGCCGGCCGTATCATGCTCCACGACTGGGCCAACGCGTCGGTTGCCATTTTTCGTGCCTCGATGGTGCCGCGGACGTCCGCCGCGCCCAGACGCTCAGAGCTGGAGCGCGGTGGCTGGGGCCTCCCGAGGGCGGCTTGCCAATACGGACCCCGACGATCTGGAGGGGTCGTGCGGCTTCGGTGGCATGAGGAAGCCCCCGAGCGGGGGGAACCGGAAGCCTGAATGTGTTGAACGACAGCACATTCCACCAGCCCCCGGAGGTTCTGGAAGGTGGCCTTGGCCCCGGTCCTTCGCTCGGGAATCTTGCGGCGAAAGATTGCCGCCGCAATGACATTTTGGCCGGGCGTGGGGAAGTAGAGAAGACCGTGCGACCCTCGGCCACCGGCCTGTGAACTGCTGTCGTCTTGACGCGCGCTTAGGCGCGCGGCGGGCCCAGTCGACTCGCCTGTGTCGACTCGAGTTTGTCAAGCCTGGCCTTTTGGGCCTCCAACGCTCGCATATGCCGCTGAAGCTCAAAGATGGCGAGCTTGAGGCTCTCAGCGGCTATATGTGATTCTCCGCCTCCTGCGCCAGTCGTGGAGTGACTCCCGGACTGACGGCTCCCGGACTGACGGGGGTGGCGGCCGAATCCTCCAAGCCCGCCATGTTGCACTCGCGAGAGTACAACTCGTCCGTAGTGTGCTCCGTGTCGGAGCCGGAGTCGTGGCCAGAGGGGCTCTCCATCAAGTCGTGGACAGAGGCCAACCGATAGCCGACCATCGCCACGAGATGCGAGCCGGCGGGAGGCGGGGTCGCCACCGTCTAAGTTAGCATCTTATTCTTCCGCCGCGCAAGCGGCGTCGACGGTTCGGCGCTCGAGTCCGCAGACGGGTCTCTTTAGCCGAGGTTGCCGAGGGTGACGGCGACGGAGTCCAGGCTCGTGGCGAACGTCCGAGCCTGAGGAGCGGCGGGGGCGAGTACGAACTCTCCCGCCGGGGTGGCAACGAAGTCGAGAGAACCGAAGCGGATCCAGCTCCTCGGCGCAGATGCGCCACCGTCGGTGAAGAAAGCCATCAAGGAGGAAGATGGGAATACGAAGATCACGAAGATGACGCGCAAAGGCCCCTACCTGGCGCGCCAACTGTCAATGTTTCGTGTAACCGGCAAGTAAATTTGTAAGTACAGGGGTCGCCGTTCCCTCTCCTTGAATGGTTAGACTACAGGAGTTCCGGATGTATACTGGTTCGGGTGGAACGTCCCTACATCCAGTTCATGGTGACGGTTTGTATTGCTCAAGACGCAAGGAGCTACGAGGGATTACAAGCGAGGGCTAAGGACAGGCCCTTAGCGCTCGTCCGAGTGGAGGTGCTCGGAAGCGTTCGCTCGGGTCGGGAAACTCGAAATGAATCACGCGGGAAAGATCGACGCGCGGCGTGGTTTATTTTTTTTGTCCCCTTTTCGAGGGCCCCGCCTTATATAAGCGGAAGGCGGAGTTACACGGTGTTCGGAGGAAAAGGTAGGGCATGCCATGCCCGTGAATCCGGTCTTTGGTCTTGATGACGAGCAGTCCTCGCTTAGCCCATGCCGGTTGGTAGACACAATGACATCGCTCCTTTGGGAAGGCGCGACTGCCTCTATCGCTGTCCGATAGCGACGGCGAGGGGACGCACTTGACTTCGTGACCCTCGTCAAGATTGGGAAGGAGCCACCCGTCCCAAAGATAGTCGCGTGGTCCGCTGGGCGGTGACCACTTTGTTGTTGACTATCGACGTGGCGGAGGTCGAGGGCCGGCTCGCTGGGGCCCCGCCCCTGTGGCCGATCGGAGTCTTTAGGGCGCCGGACCGGGTCGGCCTGAGCCGGCGGATCGTTGGACCCGGTCAGTGTCGGAGCCTTGGGGCGCCGGACCCAGGGTTGGGTCGAGCCGGCGGATCCCTGACCGGTCCAGTCGAGCTCTTCGGGACGCCGGACCGGTCGGGTCGAGCCCTCTTGGTGGGCTAGGCCGGGGCCGGGAATCCCTTATCCTGGTGAGGCTTTTGACTAGAACATGGCTCGGAACGGTCCGCCCTCTTTGGTACCACGTGCTGCCTCTAGTCTCGCTGCCATGCAAGAACGATCTTAAAACAGATGTATACCTTGCTGGGGGGTACCCCTGGTATGAGTATCCGTCAAACTGAAAACTGAAAAAACAAAATAATCAGTTGATTTGATTCGGTAATTTGATTTTGGTTTAAAAATGCCCATCCCTAGCTCTGCTTTTAGGCTTTTTAGCTTCCCCGCACAGGGCATTTGCGTAGAGATAGGCTTGACGATACCATAACGGTCAATATACACAGATGGCTAGAGGTGGGCGTCGTGTCGGACCGGCCGTGCTTCGTGTCTAAACCGTGCCGGGTCGTGATGGCCCGTCGTGCCTACCGTGCTGTGCCAGGTCGGCCCAACTCACTTTCGATGAGCCTAAGCATGGCCCATTTGCGCTTCATGCCTGCTTCGTGCCATACCGGTCCAAACCCTGCCTATTTGTACTATTGTGACGAGAAGAAAGGAATCAGAGACACATGCAGTTAAAACAGTGGACACAAATATTATAGAAAAAAGAACTAAAATTTATTTATTCTTAGAACGAGAGGGATGTGCTAAACACGAGTGAGAGAGAGGGCAACGCGAGAGTAAGGAAGAGAGGCAATGGAGATTGAGAGACGGATGAGCGAGGGAGAAATTGACAGAGACGGGTGAGAAAGAGCTGATCTGTCTCTCTTAATTGCCAACAGCGGGGTGGCATTCATGCTGTTGGGTACGTCCATAACGCTTATACTCTGTAGGTCGGTGATTTTCAAACTGAGCTTCTTTCTCATGCTTTGAGTCATCGGGTCCGATATAGCTCGTACTACAGTGTCGTACTGGGTCGTACAACCTATTGTGCCTGGTTCTTGAGCCCGATACGACCCATACTACAGTGTCGTAGACTGACAAAAAAAAAGTTCGATCTAAGTGTCCACCTGTACTGGTGGCGCAGTGTCCAGAATCTCATATACAGCTGCAGAACTGTTTGCTGCCTATTTGTGCTGGCTCGTAAAATAAAGAGGTTGTGTATGGACTGCAGCTGTGATTCAAACATGTAACCAGCGTATACTATATATCGTGAATCGATAAAAAGAAACTCATACGTACAGCAAGCCGTGCTGATTCGACCTCCGGAAATATAGATTTTACCGAACATGGTAACCAAATTCTGCTGTGATTGTTTTTCCATGTAAGAGCTGCCGCCGCGTACACCACTGTCTGTGTTACAGCGGGCTCTGCAGGCAATCCTATATCTAGGACTGGGAGTCTGGGAGTGCTCGTAATTCTAGGTGCTCTCTAGATCAGGGTCCAAAATCAGTGTCCAAATTTTGTTCACGCTTTATATCGCGTTTACGGTTTAGATCAGGGTCCAAATTTTATTTGCGAAATCTCGTTATTTCTAACAAATTCTGGACTAAATTTAAAAAGTAAAATTTAAATTCAGAAGTTTTGGACCGAATTTCGGACAAAATTGATAAATTTTTGGCAAATATCAACTAAACAAAAAATAGTTCAAATGATGGTGAAAATTTTTGAAATTTTTTATAGAGGTTACTGACACATCAGTGATGTTACTATAAAAATTTCAGATGATTATCGTATCTAAGAAATTTTTAAAAATTCAAACATTGCTGCTGTCCTGATAAAACATTGGCTGACAAGTTTGAACCGAATGAAAAGTGATTCAAATCACGTTAGAAAATTTTGAAATTTTTGTACAAGATTATGATGCATCACTAATATTCTCATAAAATTTTAAAATGATAATCAGGCTTCATAATTTTTTAAAAATTCGAAAGGTGCTATTGCCGTGTTAAAAGGCTTACGGAGAAAATTGGCCGAAACGATAAATGGTACAAATTATGTTAGAAAATTTTGATTTTTTTTTTCAAATGGTTGTTACATAACATTAATATTTATAAAATTTTTAGATGATGATAATTCTTAAATAATTTTTAAAAATTCTGACATTACTACATCCTCATAAAAGCCTTATAATCAATACATAGATTTGTTTTAGCAATAATAAAAGGTTTAAAATTTACTTAAATTTTTACATAAGGGTGGTAAGGAAATGCTTAAAATCTATAAAAATTTTGAATCATGCTCACACTCCAATGAATTTATAAAATTCTTACAACGCACAATACTATTTATGTTCTTTCTTTTTTATTTTTGAAATATAATATATATAACAAATAAAGTTCAATGCTTATTTAGACTTAATTGACCAAACAAAAAGTTTATTTTTTTTAAAATTTTATATAATGGTACTGAGGCAATTCTTAATCTCTCATAAAATTTTATGATCATGATCACACTTGAGAAAATTTATAAAATTCTGACAAAGTTACTGTCCCAATTATGTTCATTCTATTTTTGATTTTTAAAGATAACAAATGAAGTTAAATTATTTTGAAATTTTTTTTGTATGATGTTACACTACAGAAGATAGCACCATAAAATTTTTAGATCATTATCAAGCTTTTATAATTTTATAAAAATCTAATTATGTTTCTACCAAAATTTTAAAATGTCTCAAAAAATCTGTTTTTCAACAAATTTTCATAGAAGATAACTTTCTTAAAGGTTTATGGACCAAATCCGGTCAAATACAACCCTAAAAGTTCAAAAACCAGCAAAAAATGAATTTCAGATGAAATGTCGCGCGTAGGTTTGACCGGAATGCAATTTTTTTTAAATTTACAAACCATTCAATTTTTCGCAGTTTTCAGCTTCGAAACAAAATTGTGAACCCTGGGTTGGGTTCACGTGGTAAGGTGAAATTTTAGAAAGTATTCTATCAGCAGAGGCCCATGGTTTGTTCAAATTTTTGTGGCCGTCTGCGAAACAACCCCAAAATCAGCTTATCTTAGATTACGTTTACGTACTTTACTCCCCAAGTTGAAATGCTGCGAAACTAATCAGTGTGCTAAGCCCATTGGATTACGTGAATCTGCAGCTCTGCGCGCTCTGCCCATTCTGCGCCATGTATGTTTGTAACCGTACGATGTAGCAGCAGCAGCAGGAACGCGAAGACAGATTTGTATGTTGTAAAATTTGCGGTATTAGCAATTTTACTAAGACAGTAACTCCAAAGTACATATGTAACCATGACAGATCATTGATAATTGAGCATATGCACAAGTACTGCAACCAAACATATGACTGTATCATAGTATTTGTGCTCATAAACAAGTATCTTGGCAGATGCATAACAAGAAGCAAGAAAGGAGACATACAACTAGTAATAATACTCAAGTTGATTCCATTTAAATTGTTCTCAGATGTCGGGTTGCCTTTAAAGGCCATCCTCGCCACTAGGGCAAGAAATAGATTTGTTTGTGACAACCTTACCCCAATTAGCAGTTTTATACACACTTGGCAGTTTTACAATTTGACTAATTGACAAGTGCAGCAGATACACATAAGCAAATCAGAGAAGACAGTGCTTACTGAACAAAGGTAACGACAATAGTATGAAAGGAAACAGAACGCTACCAACGAATGGAATCAGAATAGCAGTATACTTATTGTGAATCTACAAGCCACAAATATTAATCAAATTATCTACCAAGTATAGAACTCTATGAACATTAACTTTGTTGTCACAAACAATCTATCTCAACCCAATTCCTCACAGAACAGCAGTCCCCACAAGCAAAGTCCCCAAGCAATCAACTGGCCCCAGAATTGATTCCCACGCTGATTGACTGGCCTCTTTGCACAATATAGAAATTGAGTACTTACAGATGATAGAAATACTCACAAAGCACCAACAGCCCAAGTTAGTGCTGCAGGCTAGGCACGTCGAAGACGCTGTCCCAGAAAACAACACGCCGCTGCAATGCCGCAGAAATCACCGGCGCTGGTTTCGGAGATACAAAGCCAATAATTCCCACGGTGAGGCAATTCCACCTGAGAACCCGAGATGAAGCAAGTGCCGCACAGAACAACTGAATCAACACCCTCGGCCAAAGGAGTAGAAGTGAAGAACTGGTATTGCAGCAAACTAGCCTCAAGGGCCAGCTCCACACAGAGGTAACACTTCTGCCGAACCAGAGTACAGGCACCAGAGTTGATCTACACCACAAACCAGCAGGTTCCAGTGCAAGATTCAAGAGCACGAACTGCTCCTCAAATCCTCTGAAACCTTGAGTATTCAATCACTCGTCTATCCCTTTTCTCAATCAATTAGGGTTACACACCAGTGGCGGCATCCACTAATTGATGGAGCTCGAATCAAGAGTGAGAAATACAGTAAGGTATTCAGAGAATCAAATCTTGTCCAGGAACATAAGAGAGTGGATTATCAACTAATCAATGAATGGGGATTTGATTTCTTCGCTGTATATTAGAAACACAAACCTCATGGGAATAAAAGGAGGCACGGGCCAAGCATCTGGAGAAACGGCAGCCGGATGACCGCTCCTCACGCCGCACGCTGGCGGCCGGAAGACGCGGCACAGCCGCCACTGCCGCACCCATGACCCGTTCTCCTGGCTTCCCACGACCAGCGCAAGATAGGGCATCGAGATGCCATATCACCAGGGGCATGGGCCGGTTGGGCAGGCTTGTCCCGAAGAGGCAAGTCGGCCCAATTGGACCAAAATTTTTCCTTTTGAAATTTGGGAAAAATACCCCAACAATCCCCACCATTTGCCTCAAATTTCATCACATCCACAAGATTCTCAAGCCCTGTTTTATATCTTGTTATTCAGCAAGGTATCAAACGGTTTGAACCAATGCTTAGTTAGAAGAACTATGACTCTGCATAGACAAAGGAGGACTACGCCTTGATCCAAGGTCTTAATTTGAGAGCTTTCATTCTAATAACACACGATACTAGGCGCAAAGCTGCACCTCTATCGGGCGAGGACTTTACGGTCATGTCCTTGTATCTATTCATGAGCTCACTAGAGAGTATACCTGAACTCTCGAACCGCGACCTCACGGTCGCCACTCACATAGGTGAATTCTTCAGAAATTTCAGAGGACAATTCTCGGCCATAAGGCATCAATTCATTAAGAATTTTGATTCAACCTTCCATACGAATAAGCCAGACTAACATGACTCTTATTAAATTGTGCTTTTGATTCCCACATAGCTTAGTTGTCCCAGAGCTGTTTCACGGATCGCGGTCTTCTGAGATGGGTTGCCACTATTGAAACCTCTAACAGTCACGAGTCCCATTCCCTTGATCTTTGCTTGAATAGGTCCTTTAGATGTCCTTTGTGAAAGGATCTCCAAGTTCCTTTCGATGGATGTATTCTACAAGAATAACAACTCGCCTTCTCGCATGCCGAGTAGACTTAAGTCTTCTCTTTATATGCCTCGAGGACTTCATATTGTCCTTTCTACTCTTAACCTTGACTATTACAGTCAGTTGTCGCAGATGAACTAGGATTGCTGTATCGGCTTATCCAAAGACAGAAGGTCGAATAAGCTCTTTGAGCCATTCGCCTCTACTCTCATTGAATCGAAGCGCTACTAATTCAGCCTCCATGGTAGAGCGTGTAATGATAGTCTGTTTGGAAGACTTCCATGATCTGACCCCCACCACCAAAGTGAATGCATATCCACTAGTGGCTTTCATCTCATCCGAAGTCATCGATCCAGTCAGATCATCGAATCCTTCTAAGACAATGGATGGCGAATAATGTATCCCAAGATTCATGGTTCCTTTAGATACCTTAGTACCCTTTCAAGTGCTATCCAATGATCATCTCCTGGATTGGCCGTGGTATCGACTCAATCCTTCTGACATATGAGATGTCGGTCTTGTAGCACTAGTCAAATACATTAGGGATCCAATTATCCGAGAATATCTTAGTGGTCTCTCCCAAGTCCAGGTGTTCTTGCGTAATTTAACATTTGGGTCATAGGGTGTGGCCACGGTTTGTAATCCTTTAAACCAAAAGCTGTTCAGATTTTGTCCACGTAATGGGATTGTGATAATGTAATCCCATTCTCACCCTTTAGAAGTTTGATGTTTAAAATCACATCGCCTTCACCCAAGTCCTTCATATCGAAATTTTCAAAGAGGAATTTCTTTGTCCCATTGATTACATCCAAGTCGGCCCCAAACATCAATATGTCATCCACGTATAAACATAGAATGACACCTTTGCCCCTCTAAACCGATAGTACACACATTTGTTCCGCTTCATTTACACGTAATCCGGCGGTATGTCAATGTGTTATCGAATTTCTCGTGCTGCCGCTGGGGGCCTGTTTGAGACCATACAAAGATTTAATCAATCGACACACTTTATTTTCATGACCGCTAACCACAAATCCATCTGGTGACTCATGTATATCTCCTCATCCAACTCTCCGTTTAGGAAAGCAGTCTTTACGCCCATTTGATGGACATGGAGTTTACATGCGGCAGCTATTGCTAAAAGCACACGGATTGTGGGTAAGCGAGCCACGAGTAGGTATCAAAATAATCTTCTCCTCTTTACGAGTAAAACCCTTAGCCACTAAGCGGCCTTGTACTTTTCAATAGTACCATCTGCCTCCTCTTCCTCTTGAAAATCCACTTGCAACCCATCGGCTTGCAACCAACCGGAAGATCGGTGATCTCCCATGTTCCGTTAGCAATGATGGAATCCATCTCACTCTGGATTTGCCTCCTTCGAAGACTCGCGATCCGGAGATCGCGAGGCCTCTGAAAGGTTTAAGTGGTTCATCATCCACGAGGTAGGTGACAAAGTCATCGCCTAAGGATTTTTCAATCCTTTGCCTCTTACTCCTCCTCAACTCCATGTCAGGAGCGATATCGTCTATACTAAGAGGAGTAGAGTATTCACTTGAACTCGAAGGAACAGTGACTTCTTTTGTTCTCATAGGAAATATATTTTCAAAGAATGTCGCATCACGAGACTCCATTAAGACATTTGTAGAAATGTCACTAACCTCGGATTTGACCACTAGAAACCTATAAGCCGTGCTGTTATGAGCATATCCTAGAAAGACACAATCAACGGTCTTCGGACCAAGCTTCCTTTTCTTCGATAATGGAACATGAACCTTAGCAAGGCATCCCATATATACGAAGAAAGGATGATTCGGTTTTCTCCCCTTCCACCCTTCATAAGGTGTCTCCTCGCGATTGCGAGGTGGAACCCTATTTAGGACATAATTGGCTGTGAGAACTGCCTCACCCCACCATGAGTCCGACATACCTGAACTTTGTAACATGGCGTTCACCAAGTCACAAATCGTTCGGTTCTACGCTCGCAACTCGTTTGATTGGGGTGAATATGGTGGAGTAATTTCATGAATTATTCCACTTTCTTCACAGAACTGGGAGAATTCCTTGGAGACGTACTCTCCTCCTCGATCCGACCTTAGTCGTTTAATTGTTTTTTCTAGTTGGTTTTCCACTTCGGCTTTATAGATTTTAAAATGTTCTAGTGCTTCATCTTTCGATCTAAGTAAGTAAATGTAACTAAACTTAGTCGAATCATCTATGAGGGTCAAGAAATATCTTTTGCCACCTTTAGTTAGAATTCCATTCATCTCACAAAGATCAGAATGGACAAGCTCAAGAGGTGAGGTGTCTCTACTCTCAACCGAATGAAACGGCTTTCGAGGTTGCTTTGCTTGCACACACACTTCACATTTTGAACCTTTCTCATGGTTATAACTTGGAATTAAGTTCATTTTGCTTAACCGCACAATGGCCTCAAAGTTCACATGACACAAACGAATGCCAAATATCATCCACTTTATTGCACGATACATTATAAAGAGAGATGTTATTAAGATCTAAAATAGAAAGGCGAAACATTCCGCCACTTTCGTATCCTTTCCCAACAAAAGTTCGAACTTGGTCAACACGACCTTATTTGATTCAAAACTAATTTAAGACCTCACCTACAAAGCAAAGCACCGCTAAGAAGGTTCCGATTCATTGTCAAGACATACAAAGACTTCGAAGAACTAATGTCTTGCTCGAAGTTAGCTTCAGCTGACTGTCCAATTCTCGAATTGCTGCGGTACTGCAGGCTGCCCATTAAAACGAGAGCCACCTCCTTGACCCCGAAAAGAGGAGAATAGATCGCGATCAAGACAAATATGGCGTAGCACTGTGATCAATCCACCGGTCGGTTGATGGATTAGCCATAAAGGCTCTAGGTACATACCGTCGAAGCGGTTGAAGCCAAGACGACGTTCGCCCACGGCTTTTGGCCTCCTTGCGAGGCGAGCGCCTTTGCCCTTTCGTTCCACGGCACTGCGAAAGCAAGTGTGGCGGGGTTCCGCAAACAAAGCAAACAAAATTCTCCTTCTTCTTTTCATTTGCTTCGGCTTGGTCGGGAAGGAATTTTGATCTTCTTCTGGCCCTTTGCATTCTTGGTTTCCACATGATGAGCTCGAACACGAGACATGGGAGCCTTGTTACTAGCGCGTGCGCTTTTTCCACATTAATGGCATCTGTCATTTCGAGAGAGACGATCGCTCCTTAATGTGTCTCCTAGCTGTCACAAAATCACGCCACGAGGCGCAGCTTTGCTAGTATCACATTCACTTGAAAGCTCTCGGCAGATTGCGGTTGTATTGAGTCAAGTCACGAGATAAAGTGAAGCTCATGGACTTGATCCAATCTGATCTACCATCTACCATCTTATAGTTAAGATAGCTTTCTACAATGAATGACTCATTCCCATTGTCTCCTTCGTAAAATTTCAGTTCTAGCTCATCCCAAAGTGCCTTGGCGAGGTGAAGTTTGAGTATACGCCAAAAAGCCTATTGGATATGATGACCAACACCTAGCTAGAGTGAGTGGTTTGCTTCCTCCCATCGCTTTCGACCTCTGCTTCCATAGGAAGTTCAGAGGATTTGCAATGACCCAAAATAATTTGAGGTCCATTAACCACGCCTAGTTTTAGCTTGCCGTTTAAAGCTCGCAGACGTCAAATATCTCGGGCTTAACGACATCGAACTAGAAGCCATAATTTGTTGTTTTCTGGAATGTTGTAAAATTTGCGGTATTAGCAATTTTACTAAGACAGTAACTCCAAAGTACATATGTAACCATGACAGATCATTGATAATTGAGCATATGCACAAGTACTGCAACCAAACATATGACTGTATCATAGTATTTGTGCTCATAAACAAGTATCTTGGCAGATGCATAACAAGAAGCAAGAAAGGAGACATACAACTAGTAATAATACTCAAGTTGATTCCATTTAAATTGTTCTCAGATGTCGGGTTGCCTTTAAAGGCCATCCTCGCCACTAGGGCAAGAAATAGATTTGTTTGTGACAACCTTACCCCAATTAGCAGTTTTATACACACTTGGCAGTTTTACAATTTGACTAATTGACAAGTGCAGCAGATACACATAAGCAAATCAGAGAAGACAGTGCTTACTGAACAAAGGTAACGACAATAGTATGAAAGGAAACAGAACGCTACCAACGAATGGAATCAGAATAGCAGTATACTTATTGTGAATCTACAAGCCACAAATATTAATCAAATTATCTACCAAGTATAGAACTCTATGAACATTAACTTTGTTGTCACAAACAATCTATCTCAACCCAATTCCTCACAGAACAGCAGTCCCCACAAGCAAAGTCCCCAAGCAATCAACTGGCCCCAGAATTGATTCCCACGCTGATTGACTGGCCTCTTTGCACAATATAGAAATTGAGTACTTACAGATGATAGAAATACTCACAAAGCACCAACAGCCCAAGTTAGTGCTGCAGGCTAGGCACGTCGAAGACGCTGTCCCAGAAAACAACACGCCGCTGCAATGCCGCAGAAATCACCGGCGCTGGTTTCGGAGATACAAAGCCAATAATTCCCACGGTGAGGCAATTCCACCTGAGAACCCGAGATGAAGCAAGTGCCGCACAGAACAACTGAATCAACACCCTCGGCCAAAGGAGTAGAAGTGAAGAACTGGTATTGCAGCAAACTAGCCTCAAGGGCCAGCTCCACACAGAGGTAACACTTCTGCCGAACCAGAGTACAGGCACCAGAGTTGATCTACACCACAAACCAGCAGGTTCCAGTGCAAGATTCAAGAGCACGAACTGCTCCTCAAATCCTCTGAAACCTTGAGTATTCAATCACTCGTCTATCCCTTTTCTCAATCAATTAGGGTTACACACCAGTGGCGGCATCCACTAATTGATGGAGCTCGAATCAAGAGTGAGAAATACAGTAAGGTATTCAGAGAATCAAATCTTGTCCAGGAACATAAGAGAGTGGATTATCAACTAATCAATGAATGGGGATTTGATTTCTTCGCTGTATATTAGAAACACAAACCTCATGGGAATAAAAGGAGGCACGGGCCAAGCATCTGGAGAGAAACGGCAGCCGGGATGACCGCTCCTCACGCCGCACGCGGGCGGCCGGAAGACGCGGGCACAGCCGCCACTGCCGCACCCCATGACCCGTTCTCCTGGCTTCCCCACGACCAGCGCAAGATAGGGCATCGAGATGCCATATCACCAGGGGCATGGGCCGGTTGGGCAGGCTTGTCCCGAAGAGGCAAGTCGGCCCAATTGGACCAAAATTTTTCCTTTTTGAAATTTGGGAAAAATACCCCAACATTGTATTCTTGCGCGTGTCTGTTACGGACGCCGTACACTACGTCACATGATCACCCAGCATCGATCCTCTTGCGTACTACTCCATATATCGCCATGCTTGCCCGACCTTATCCACAAGAAAGTGGAGAAATCCTATCCGGGCGGCTGGGCCGCGAGTGTCCCCGTGCATGCGTCTACGCAACGCCACGAGGCGCCCATAGATGACGGAACTCCTCGTATGGTAATGGCAGTACCCCTCATACTGAGGACACTACTAGTAGCAGCGGCAGCTACTCTCATAAAGTTGTATCATAAGATATTTTGGGCACGAATCGATACAGTCAGTTTTGGTTTAACTGGTCTCTTGCATATATATATATATATATATATATATATATATATATATATATATATATATATATATATATATATATTCTTAAAATGTGATATTTAATGAATAAAATTGTAAAAATAATCTTCTATCTGATTGTGGAAACTCCCTCGTAATCGTGTATCGTAGCATACGGCCGATCTACGGTAACTTGACACAGCTCTGAACCCACGGCGGCGAGAGAGGTGCAGTGTCACCGTAGGGCACCGTGACAGCGATGAAGGGCCAAAGTGCTAATGCTTCTCGGTAAAGAGTACGCCTACCCTACCACCACCTCGCGATGGATCTGCAGCGTGAGCTCAGCTTTGCAAAGCGACAGGAGCTGCAAGTTGGTCCACTTGTGGATGGTTTGTCGATTAGCCAAAACCGGTCGGGGCGTGTTTACTAAGGGAAATACGCTGCCTTGCTTGCAGCTCCCTGCTCATACCAACAGCGACAGCCCGAGGACGAGGAGTACATATCCGATCCGATCCAAACTGGTTACGATTTGCAGCAGGATTCACGTACGCATGATCCATTCATCCTTAAGAAAGTAAGACACATGCACTAGGAATTTCTTTTTAAAATAATACATTTGGTGACAGACGGAAGCTCTCATGTCGATAGAGGGGGTGTTTTTACACTACTACAAAAAGGATCTTCACTCCGGTTAAAAGGGCTATTAGTACGGTTTTGAACCGGGATAAGCAGATCCGGGATCGGATGCCTATTAGCATCAATCTGTTCCACCAACCGTCTTGATAGGATTATAAATGTTTTAAAATATGTCGAAGGTGTATGGGAGAAGCGGAACTCGAACCCGCAACCTCGTGACTCATGCCTCACCCTTCTAACCAACCCACCCACCATCGCCAGATCGATATACATAGAATATGCATTCCTTTAAACTTTCTCAACGAGACGCATCGATCTGGGTTAAACGCTTATCCAAAGACGTCTTGGCATCAAGATCTGCTAAGTAACATGAACCGTCTCGATGTTCTTATCGATATTCGGTTCGTGTTACGAACCCAAGTACTAAAGTGGGAAGATATTAAACCTGGTTAGAATAACACGAACCTAAGATCGATCAGGAAGAACATCGATCTGGTTACTTAACCCAGATCGAAAGCCCACGACAAGATCAGAGCCAATGAACCGTCTCGAAGCCCTCATCAAGAAGAGTTCAAATCCAACCGGATTGATGGGCATATGGAAGCTGCGATCAGAGTAGTGTTATAATTTTTGTTTTGACGCATTAAATTTGCGAAATTGTTTAAAATTGCATTATTTCTTTTGAAAAAATTCCATGCACTAGCTAGAAACTGAACAAGATATAATATATAGTCCTCCTGATCGACAGAGTGGTTCCTTCAAAAAAACAATCTGACAGGACGAGATAGAGTCTACAACTAACTATACTCCGATGTAAAATTTCACGATTCCAGTTAATTGTTATCGCATTATCAGGATTTCAAAAAACAAACATACCAGAAGGTTACGTACAGTACTTCATATCAGATTACGAAATTCCCTCTCTCTCTCTCTCAGGAAAAAAGATGGTAAAATCAGGCCGTGAGGCTGTTTTCCCGGACGAGGAATATAACAAGCGGCCGCGGGGTCACATGACGGCGACCGTGTCGCGGCAAGTGGATCCATGTGCAATGGATAACCTCGACCCAAGTAGTTTCGCCTCACTAGAACCGGTTCCACCGCACATCGATCGCCTACTACTCTCTCTTCTCTCTTGCTAAGCCCGGAGGCCAAACTAGAACTTCTCGTTAGAGGTGTATATTTAACGTATACAATTCTATGGTTTATTATAATAATTTTGTAAAATTATAAATCTAACATATATTTTTAAAATTTATTAAAATTAAAAATATGATACAAATAATTTTAAGATCTTAAAAATCTCAAACCATTAAAAATTAGAAATAATTTGATCGATAAATTTGTTCCATCAAAGATACGATAGCACTTTTAAAATTTTTGAAAGGTGCCGCCCTGCCTAGGCTTCAGTTTCTTTCTCTGTTCTTTCTTGTTCGTTAGCGTCCGTATAAGCCTGTCGGACAACAAGCGGCAAACCATGCGTGACCACAACTTGCCAATTGGGAGCTCTACCGTACTGTACCATCTTCCATCAAAGGATTTTTTTCACACCTATTATGTTAGGTTACTTGTTTTTTTCCGTGTAAGTCGTACCTTCTGAACCACTAGATTCACGCGAAAATCAGGCGCATATAGGTCTCGAAGCGTAACATTTTCTCCTTGGAACTATATGAGACTTGTTAGAACCACCCTAGCCTACACTCAAAAGTCAGTTACGTACTTACGTTTGACGACTTGTAGCCCGATGTTTGTAACAGCATAGACAAATGTAGGCTAGAAAATGAGTCCACCGCAAGTAAACCCTAGGGCCAAAACAACGAGGCAGGTCACAACCATGGGCAATGAACCTGCAGATTTATGCCACGAAAATCCAAATCTGTCAGACTTGAGTGTGCCAAATTGTCAATAAATGAATCAGTGCCTTGAACGGCCGGCGAGTAGAATCAGCTGGCGCGTGATTGCATAAGATCTAACGCCCCCTCGAGTAGTAAGTCACCAGGACCTACGCTTTTTTAACAGCAGCGAAAAAGACGAGACCGCATCAATGCAAGAAGCAAATGATGTGATAAACGACGACGAAAAATACCCCAAAACTAGTAGGCTAGGCGTCCTCAATCGGATATCTTTTCCCTTGCTGCTCGACCCATTGTTTCTTTGCCGTTGCTTTTCGTCACCAGTAATTAGCTTTTTTTTTTTTTTGCACGGGGGTGGTCTTGGCTACTTTGTCTTTTATATGAACGAAATTGTAGATCAGAAAATGAGACGTGTCATCTGCTACGATGTGAAACCATCGCATATCCATCTGTCGTAGTTAGGGGCACGGTAGATGTCTAACACTATTGCGAAGATGACATTTAAAATTTCGTTTAGATGAAAACCAAATTTGCAAAGAAGAACCAATAAACCGGAAAAAAATTGCTTCATTGGCGGAGGCGCTGAGGCGGTAGGCCCCTCGCCTTGTTTTGATGCTGGCCTCTGCATCGGTCACAAAAGGAAAGATCTCATGGCCGTGCTCGCTCCTTTACTTCCTTCACAATAACCCCAACAGCAACAGTCAGAGATGATAAGAACAGTGTACAGTGACTCAGTGAGTTAAAAAGGACAACCAGACCAGCTGAGAGATCGTTTAATTAAGGAGAAACTAGCGCTGGGTGTCCGATTACTGTTATCTTATCGGACGTCTTTTACAATATTTTTTATCTATACTTACAATATTTTTTGTCGACGCTTGCAACATCCGTTTACTGTAACGTATTTCACTGTTTATCGAAGGAAAATGCTGCACGTGTTGTAACAAAATATTGCAACACGTTCGAAAATTTTGAATGTCCGAGCACAAGTCATTCTGTTTAACCAATTCTGCAACACTGGTAAACCGCCAAATAAATTTCACTACGGTGATCGAAAGCTCTTAACACAAATTTCCGGGGAATACAATGGTGTATGCAATCTGAGAGCGAGATGACTGTTCATGACGTAAACTGAAAGGATAGATAAGGACAGTTTTATATTAAAAAAACACAGAGAGAGAGAGGGAAAAGAACCAAAGAAAAAAAGTAAAGAAAAGAAAATAAAGACGCCCCCGGTCTCGTAGAACCGGACAGGCGCTGATATTTATTTCTACACAAGGACACCGCACGACGCAGAATTGAAGACCCACCCACCCATCTAAAGTTCGCACGCCAAGCCAAGCGGGCCGATCCGATCCAGTGCAGTGAAACCAAGACGGAAGTAGTAATCACCGAAATCTCTGCTGTACAAAATAAAAGTTTCTTGCTGTGTCCTTTTATTAAAATTATTTATCTTTAACATTATTTTTTAATTATCGATCTTTATCATTACTCTTTAATTATCCATCTTAGTTTCCGTTACAACACACGGACACATAGCTAGTATCAACTCAACTGTAGAGTGGCTAGAGGGTCTCTAGTCTAGATATGTCTTATGTAGCTTTTTTTTACAAATTTATAAATCTAACCCTCTGACATATACATTTCTAAATTTGATATCCTTATCACCGTAAAAAACAACCTACGCTCCATAAGTACAGCAAGAGACATCACCGCTTATTATTATGGAAAACAACCTACGCTCCATAAGTACAGCAAGAGACATCACCACTGCGTCTTCTACAGTAAGAAGAGCGATCAAATTTACAAATATATATAAAGAGTTGCATTCAAAAAAATTATGTAAATAATGCGCAGAGATATATTTAAAAAAACAAGGTGCGTAGATTTCTTAGTCTACGCACAGGCAGAAAGTAAGTGATATGAATCACCGTGACCGTGATGCAGACATCGATCACATCAGGAGCGTCGCTCTCCCACCCCACACCGCCGCGCTCCATTATTCCTTTCCCTCGAGCGAACATAGCTCTCATCGCCTCATTAGATCCGGGGTGACACGACATCGTCCGGCCCCACTCAACTCGCTCGCTAGACCTCCGTCGTCGTCTCCGTCGACGCCTCGCCTCGCCTCGCCGCGTTCTCGGACGCATTGCTCGGCCCAACAGCAAGGCAGCGACAGCACAGGCAAACAGCTAACGTGTTATACATCTGGATCGTTCCCCAATTAAAAGGTGCATGTATGTAGCGCACAAGGAGCACGTAATACGGCCGCGGCAATTCTACAGGGCGCATGTGCAACGGCGACAAGAACGATGCGCCCGCGGCCGTGCAAATCTTCTCCCCCCCACCAAAGAGGAAAACGACCGGCCGGCAACTCCGCTGCCGTCGCACTCTCCGGTCTCTCTCCTGGGAGGTTCCACAGGACGCATCGCCCACTCTGTTTCAAGTCCAACCATCCACACCAAATCGCGCGCACATGGATCGATCACTAAAACTGCAGTGCAAACAATTTGGCTCTGAACTCTTCCAAGCGAAGCAAGAGGCATAAGAACACGAAGCAAGCACAACGAAAGACATGAGAATCCAAATTATTAGGATGATAAGATCATTTACTTGGGCAGAAAATTACAAACATTACATGCAGGACTTCATCACCATTGGTTGATGAACCGGAAAAGATTTAAGCTGCTAAGATACAAAATAAGCTGTGGGGGATCCTTAAAGAAATATTACATTAACAAAATGGGAAATCAACAAGGGGTTGAAATCGGTCGATATTCAGCTAGTCCATGATGCACATGATGCACGAACGAGGACGATAAACATCTTCAAACTAGGATACTCCGGAATCACAGAAGCAAGCAACACCGGTGGCCGCCGCCGTACCAGCCGGCGACACCGAAATCCAGCCATCTTCCATCTTGATCGTCACCATCAGCTACCATGCTTTCACCACCGCACCCTATACACAGAACAGAACGCAGCCACCTCCAAATACTTCCATTCCTACACCCCTTTTTTTTGGTATTTTCTACTACCTCATGAACCCCAAAACAATTCCATCTTGCCTCCCTTCCACCAACCAAGAATATTCACATGGAGATGATATGTACAGGAATTAGCAGGAACAGGAAATAACAAAATAAAATTGGAGTGTTTTTTTTTCGTGCCATTCTTCTTACCACCACCTTCTCCGTGCCATCTCACTACTCAGGAAAGAAACTTCCACGAACGATTTGCCGCGGTCTCAGTTGATGAGCTCGGAGACCCAGCCAACGTCTGGGCCTCCAGCTCCGCCTGCGCCGGCGTTGCCGGAGACGGCACCATCCCTGCTCAGCCGTTCGAACACCTTCTCGCGGAGAGCTCTCCCGGACTCCACCCTCTGCACTGGCTGCTCCTCGTCGATGAGACCGAGGTCCAGTGGCTCCAAGTTGGCCATGAAGCAGGAGGCCGTGGTTACGGTCGCCGGAGTAGCCCTCGGCGTGCAGGGGAGGCTGTAGAGCCCCGCGGAATTGGGTGACCCGTAGGCGACAGCCGAGGCGGGGTAGGACCACCCACCGGACGGTGCCGACTGCGCCTTGCTGAGGCGGAGCTGGCGGAGCGAGGCCAGGACGTCGCTGACGGGCGACCCCACGCCGGGCCAAGCACCCCGACGGATGGCGGCGGCCCCGTCCGGCGACAATGGCGGGGACTCGGACGGGGGCGACTTGGGCGGCGACACCAGGGTGCTAGTAGGCGACGAGGACATGATGCTCTTGGTGAGGTAGCTCTCGAACGCTTGGCGCCGCAGTGGCGAGCCGTCGTAGGACTCGGCCAGCGGCGACGAGGCCGCGCTTCTCGGGCTGGACTGCTGCGGCGGGAGGACGCGGAGCTGGTCCGGGGTGTGGGCGAAGAAGCAGACGCGGCGGCGGCAGGCCGTGCCGTCCTTGCACGGCTGCGTGCGGTAGCGCGCCGGGTGTAGCCAGCACTCGAACACGCCGTGCGCGTACTCGCAGGCGTCCCCGCGCTTGCAACCGCCCTTGCGGAAGTCTGGGCACGCCGTGCCGGAGTAGTGGTACTTGCGCGGGTCGCGGCGGCGCGCCTTCTCCCCGGGGTGCGCGAACGGGCACTCAGTCCAGTCGTGGCTGCGGCCGCGCGCGCACCGCCGCACCTTGAACTCGTACATACGGAACTCGTCGCACGCGTACGCGTCGACCGCGGCGGCCATCGCCGCCGCCTCGTCCTCGTCGTCCGCGCAGACACCGACGTCGTTGGAAGGCAGGTACTGCTGCAGCGCGGCGAGCAGGTACGGAGCCATCTCGTCTCCGGCGGCGGCACCGCCGCCGACGTCGACGCCGCTCAGCGGAAGGCTCCCCCACGGCGGGACACTAACCCCTTCGCCCATCATCATCATGGCTGCCGCTACTGGGATCTGACTCTCTCTTGTCTTCTTCTCTACTGGTCTATGGAAAATCTCGTGGGCTCGGCTTATGCGCGAGATTTGTGGGTGCTTGGGACGGATGGTGAAGATGAACGCGAAGCGGTGCGCGCTTATAAACTGCTCCGCTAACCCTGGTCACCACCCTCGGGCACCACGATAACCGCGGTCAGGCTAACCATGGTTAAAGCAGACGGCGGAGTCGTACCTAGCAGGAGGTAACTGACGCCGTTCGCGCCCTCCACGGCGGCGGGCGCGCAGCGGCTCCATTCGTCTCACTGACACCCATGTCCACCGTACTCCTGACCAACCGTCAGTGAGACAAGCTGGAGGAGCGCGGGGATAAAGCGTTGGACAGCGCGGGACACGTGGAGGCCGGGGAGGGACTGTGTCAGGCATGCGGAGGGCGAGGTGGAGGGATGGGGCACAGGATTTGGGACACGTCGCGGTGTGGGGGAGCCCTACGATTTTTTTTTTTGGGGTAGATTGGGGTTTGTGTCCGTCCGTCCGTCAGGTTAAGATATTCGTGTAGGTTCTAGAAATCTTGGGTAGGGACTGGGCCTCTCTCTGCTTGGAGTTGTTGAACGCATGCAGTGCTTGCAGTTGCAGGGGCGTGGTTGGATCCACGCAACGCAGCCGTGAGTTGGGTTTTGTTTGCCTTTCCCGAGCATGCCCAGCCCTGCCTCCGTTCCTTTCTCGCTTGGCTGTATCCCCCATTTTGGGATATTATTATGGCAATATCCAGCTTTTATAACTTGTAACACAAGGGAAATAATAATGAATCGATAGTCCGAGTGCAACTTCACTTTGGGGTAATGATCCCGTAAGCGCACTCTGATTTTTTTGGCTCGTCAGGGTGTTTTTTTTCGAGTTGTCGTGGGTGGTTTTCATGAGTAAACTGAAAATTCTGGATTGCTCTTAAACTTTTACAGCTAGGCAAATTTGATTTCAGGCTGCGCGTACCTAACCTACGTTCTTGTTTTTTTCCCCTTTGAAGTAACTAATGTAGGGTGCCAGATAGATTTTCTTGGCTGCCAATGTTTATCGAGTTACTAACATTAGAGTATGATCAACTGACTATGGTAAGGTTGCATTCAACCATACCATTTTTTTCTTGGTTTATATTAATTACTCCAGCTTTTCTAAGAAGGATCATTAATTTCTTTGAGGTAAACATGTACTAAATCAGAGGTAACATAACATATTCGAAACTTGCATGAGAAAACTCAGTGTCTTGATATAGAACTTTATTAAAAAAATGTTAAAACGGCAGCACAATCTAACGGAATAGAACCGGTTGGTCACCCCCGCAAGCGGCAACATCAAACGGTGGTCCCCGGTTTGGGATGTCACAAGCTACGTGAGCACGGTGGTACACATAAGGACATCCACATCGTTGCTTTAAAAAATTATGGTTTTTGAATACTACTATTCACACAAAACTATGCAAATCTAGCCAACTACGCAAGTAGCACTGTCGCCTAACAACGGGTCATGCCCACGATGCCCCACCGTGCCTGCCACTCGGTTGAGTCACCAGGCTGCGCAATCCGAAGCGTCCACACTAGCGAAGTGTCGCGTTGTGCCCCGCCTCATGGCCGTACCAGCCGGATTGTAGGCTCTTTAGCTCCTACGCCACCGCTGACCTGACGACGTTTTATGCCATCATCGACCTGACACTGTTTCATGTGCGCCATCGATGCAAAGAGGAGGGCTCTCGTGGCGGGTTTTTCACCCTAGCATCGTCCCACTTGGGCCGCCATGGGCTAAGCGGCTTGTAGGCCACGACTAGCCCGCAAGTACAACCCGTATGACATAAGGACTTGTTTGTTTTTGGGAAGAAAGAAAGGGAAAAGGAGGCATTTTTCATTTTGACCCTCCAAGTTCTAGTTATTATGTCCGATCCCAAAAATATTTATTCAAGGGTACTGATGTTACCTATAATTACAAAAAAAATAGTAAATAAGTTCTTAAAATTTATATTAAATTCTAGAAAGTAAATTTTTGGTATATTTTCTTCCACAAATCTGTTGAACCTTGGACTTAGCACACATTGGAAGCATCATATCTCTAGATTTGTTTTTCTAACATAATTCTATGTTAATTCATGCTAAATTTATATTGCTCATTATTCGATATTTCTAAAATATTACTTGATAATTATTAGAAAATTATGAAAAATGTTAAAAACATTCTGAAAAAATACATAATTATCTATTGCATATATATAGACCAAACTTTACTGATTTAATGATAAACATGCAAAATAATATTTTACCAAGAGTAAATTTTGATTTTGTTTGCATATAGGATATGTCGTGCATCGTAAAGCGAGAATTTACTGGGCTCACCCTAAATGGCAGGAATTACCTCATATGGGCAATGAATACCAAGATTAACCTGACAACTCGATCTCTTGTAGCTACTATTTCCCAACCTAAAGCTAGTACACATGCTCTTCCTAAGACTAACAAGTGTGCAATCCTGCACTTTATGAGACACCATCTCCTTCCAGACTTGATATAATCATCATAGATCCGTCCTATTGCCATACAGTTTTAGTCCTTTATAACGAAGAGAGAAGTAAACAGTTGAATTCCGAGAGAGAGAGAGGAGAAGGAACCGTGGAGAGAAAAAATAGTTATAACCTTGTATGACCTAGCGATGAAGAATAACCGCGGCCACACCAACGCGCGTGCGTCGCCACGCTGGCGGCTACGTGGTCGAGGAACCAAATCGAACGGATCGTACGCGTAATAGTCACCCAGACATTTCATTATCGCTGGCATGCTCGCATTAAAGTCCAATAGTAGCGTACTAATGTCCCTCATGGTCTCATCCGAGCTTTCTCTACAAATTTACTATAGATATTGCTAATTTGATAGCACTTTTACCAAAGAAATATTTAGATATTGTTATACGGCGTTTCTCGCTTCACTTTCCCTACTCTGGTTCTGTCCCACCCTCCCTTCTCCTTTAATATAAAAATTTGATTTGAAACTTTTAGATAAATCAAAATTTTCTAATAATTTTTGGTTCAAAAACTCGATTAAAATTTTTTTGGTTCAAAATTTTCAATTAAAAATTTTGATTCAAAAAACTTTTAAAATTGTTAAAAATATTTTCTGTTACAAAATTAGGAACAAATTTTAAAACAATAACTTTTTTAACTTTGAGCGAAATGGAATTAGAGTGTAAAAAAGATGAAGAAGATGTCACCAAGTATCACAAATTTGAGTGAAAAGACGATGTCGTGAAGTGTCATGATAAGAGAGAATTTGAGTGAAAAGAAAAGCGAGAGAGAAAAGAGGAGGAATGAGATGTGCTATCATGACGAGAAACCATCCTACCAAAGAATCTCAAATTAGCAAAAACCAGATTTGCCTTTAGCGGAATGGAACGCAACTCTGGTGTCACCTTTTGATCGTTGATATTTTTATATTGGTAATGTTTTACCACCAGATGGACTAATACAGTTAAAACGTATACTAGTAAAGTAGTATAAGGCTCATTTAAATGGACAAGGAAATTAACTGGAAGGTCCAACACGTCCAAACAAAAGTCATGGATTGACACGAGCGAGCCAGGCAAAGGTCGCACTGCCTAGGATGGTTACCGTGTGGATATTTTTAGGTATGATTGGCGTTCATCCGAATTTAAAATCTAAAACCGTGTTTTTCACATGAATTCACTGGACTTCTCAGATATAGATATGTACCTATATCCGAACCCGATAATAGCATTCCACACACATGATAGAGAGGAAGATATCTCGTTCTCACATGCCATATTCTAATTTTTAAAGCACGGTCTCTGAAATCAACAAGATATCTGGCTCTGACCATTAAATTTCACCTGGAAGCTTATCCTAGACTTAACTAAGAGGTAACAACAATTCTATTCTTCAATGAGGGGAGATTCGGAGATGTACCATTACCTTCGAGCTCAGAGGAGGGCTGTTGCCATCTGCCATCTAAGGGGGAGGGGATTGCAGCCCAGAGGGTGCACTTCTGGCGACAAGGCATAGGGAGAGCCAGGCGTTAGGGGAAGGGGATTTGTGGACTTGCGTCTTGCGGCGGTCGGCTGGGCGTAGCCGAGCAGGAGGACTGGAGAGGAGCCCCTAAGGTGCTGACGCGATTGTGACTAGCCGAAGGTGGAGAGCCAAGGCACGAGGGAGTTGGGGGATTGTAGCGTCGATGATCGGCTAGGCGCAAGAGGCTAGTAGTTAGGGTTTGGCAGGCAGCGTGGGGGATTGGGGTATGGGAATTTTGGACCGAGCCAATCTAATCTGCCGATGGGGTATGCCATATGTGGTGTGGGGAAGGGGAAAAGGAGCGCAGGATGGGCTGACGACATGAGAACCGGAGAAAGTTACATATTTTATTTGTATCTTTAAAAATTAAGGTCTGTATGTTATAGGAGACCTATTGGATACTTATAAGTATAAATTGATATTCACACCTATCCTATAATTTTATTGGGTATCGAATCCGAAAACATACAAATCTCAAGTGCTATTTGTACTCATCTTACCGGATCGGATACCCGCAGGTACCAAATCATAAAACTGCCAACCCTAACACACACGGTGGCCGTGCACTGCACTGTATCGTCTCGGTGCGGGCGCGACGCGTTCTTCGGCCGAAACGGACGCAACAAACATTTGCGCCACGCATTAACGGGTGTCAGCAAAGCAAGGCCCGAAACGCCAGATATCCCGTCGAGAAAGGAGACACGAAGAGCCAAAAACGCTGACGGGCGAGGGGTCTCGGCCAAGGGACCGTGTTCACGGTAAAGAGAAAAAGCGAGCGAGTGGCGAGTGGCGAGATTGTCTCATGGGAAAAGATGATCGAGTAAGAAGAAATGTTTGTCGAACATGAACGTGTAGCACGCTGCACGCCCCGCGCGCGTCGGGACCACAGCGACGGTAGACATGCTATCTTATCCTGATTTACTGTGCTCACCAGTAACGGCGAGGCACACGTGTCTTAAATGGTGTGGTTCTAGGGCAATCCCAATGCGTGGTTTTTATATTCATATATAAAAATACCTACATGATTAATAAATAGTACTAAATACTACTTCTTCAATTTTTTTATTTTAGCATAAATGCATTGAGAATATCAAAGAAATATTATGTAAAACATAAATATAACCCTTCTCTTTTCGATGCATATTTTTGTTGTATCTTCCTTTGATTTCATGCAAGAAATAGCTTCTATCTCTCTTATTTTTAATTTTCTCTCTATGTAAACATTAATCCTACATGACATGTTGAAGAAACTACTGACACAAAAGTATTAAAAGTGCCCTTATTATCTACCTAGCCACGAAATGCTGAAGATATTACTTCCTCCCTTGTTCGAAAGACTTCATTCTATAATATTGATTTCTATTAAAAACACATCTATAGAAGATTGTATTGTTTCTCTTTATTAAATTGTTTCTTGTTCTTTAGAAGATGTGTCTTACTATAGTTTCAATTAGCATTGAAACTAGCTAGTAAAAGAGAGACATATAAGAAAAAAAAGGAAAAAAGTTACCTTAAAATTGTAGAATGGTATGTATTTATAAACAAAATTTGAAAGCTTGAAGCTACCATTCATCCAATATACGATACTTTCAAATAAATCCACAGAGGGCATGCCATCCCTTTATTTTTTTCCCCATTTCAGCCTTATACATTTTTTACTAATTTTATTGAAACTTTTACGATAGAAACCTCCGAACACAATAGTAAATTACACACAAATCTTCAAGCCACCTGTCAATCTATACTAAAGCCCTCACCGACATCATTTTTTTTTCTCCCCAGCCTCACTTCTCTCCCCCACATAAATTTCTCATCCCAAATCTCGCTCGGTCTCTCTTTCGATCGCCGCGACCCCGAGTGAACCGTGTCGTCGCCATTCCCCGGCAGGATCGGGTCCGACCGGTTATGCCTTGCAAAACCAGTCTTTTAGGTCCATCGTTGCATTCGAGTTTAGATAGACCAGCGAGGCATCCACTGAAAGTAGCATGGTATCTGAGCGTTGATGCCCGTGCGAGCATCCATTTAAAATACTAATATCTGTCTTAAGCTTATCAAACGTGTTTTTAATGACTATATGGTATTAAATATAGTACTTAAGATAATAGTTAAAAGGTAGTATAGTTATTTTCAACGTCTTTTCTATCAAGTGTGTCGAGGAAAAAAATTTATGTTCTGTAACTCGGACGGAGCGAGCTCAGTATTATTTTAGATGCATGACGATGGAGATCTAGCCGCAGAGGATAAAGGAGGGAGACAAGAGGCCAGGGAATCAACGGAGTTGAGGCTGTGACAAAGGGGTGGCCAGGGAAGGCGTACGACGTCGCTCCACGCGGCCTGGCTCATCACGAGATGTGGCTCGCGCGCGTACGGCCGGGTACTTCCTCTGGGCCCCGCGGCCCTGGAACCACTCCCCCCGAGCCCCGACACGTCGAGACGTGTTCTCCCCGCGCCACTACACTACAGTGGCTACACCACTCCATCCATCTACAGCGCTTCGAGTACTTGCTACTAGTGCCCCTTTGTTTGCTTTTAACTGCCCCGGTGGCCCGGACACTCGCCCTCTCTTTTCTCGGCCTCTCTTTTCTTGGCCTCTACTACTCTACCGTGCTATCTCTTTGGGTTCGGTGAAATGCAGTCTTTACTCCTGCCGGGAAGTAAGCTGTCCTTTGCCCATCCATACGTCGTGATTTCATCCGTCTTGTACCGTTCTCACATTGGAGACCTTTACGAGGCCGCCAAATTTCACAATTTGCAAACCCTTTCCGGACGGTTTCCAATAGCGTGGCCTCCAGTACATGGCGAGCTCCATGCCTTTGGATTCTGTTGACATGATTTTTTTTAAGAAACAAAAAAGAAAAGAATAATATAGATTTTAGTACTGCTACTGTGTTGTTCTATCAGAGATTTAAATTCACACACCGTGCTGCCATAAATCGGACCATTAAAGATAAATGGGGATCGTTAGGGAGCAGCCCCCCAGCAACAGGTCGCACGTTAAGACGGGGGACCATGTTACAGCCGATCGCTCCAATTTGGTCCCTTCTTTCCGAGCAAAATGCATTCAAATCCGCTCCGACATTGTAGCGTTGTTCCGCGAACGAACGACCAGACAACTTCAGTTGCACAATGGCAATTCAAGGTATGCCATGCAAAGAATCTTGCAATGCACGCGCATAGAAACGAAGGTTTGCGAGTCGTGTTAGACAGTTAATTCGTTCGTACATGCATGACGGTCGAGGGTGAAACATACTAATAGTATTGAATAGCATGAGAATATGAGTTGTGTCCAGAACATCCTACCTAAAAGTACACGTAGCTATTAGTTGCTACTTGCTAGAGGCTTTATCAAGTAGCTGCCGCCTTTTGGTCACCTTGAGCCTCCATGCCATGTCCAGCGGCAACAAGCAAGGCACCCTTTGCTTGGCTTAGATGGCTTTGCTCCCTGCCTAGGTTGTTCCCTCATTCCCTAGCTAAACCATAGCGGGCACTCATCATCATTCCAGCCCATCTGAGCTCCCCTCCACTTTGCATCTATCTCTTTTTCAGCACCGATCGGCGATCTGCAGCTTGAGACCCAAGGCTGGCGACGGTACAGGAGGGCATATGTAGTTTCACTGTTTCAGTCATCTGTACTGCCATCACTCATGCAGGCAGGCGGGCAGGGCGTGGTTGTTTGCTCCGAACTGAGTTTCCGGAATCTTCTTTGCCCAGACGTTTCAGGAAAAATTTCCGGTTTTGTTCACGATGCACGCACGTTCTTTGGTGCTTCAGGAAGGTAGCCAGGCAATAACCGAGCGAAGCGATAGAACACAAACCTTGATATTCTCCTTTTTCCCCCCTTTCCTACAGAACGCCATGTGGTAAGACTTATTTGAAATAGGGCATCATCAGTCTGGAGCAGGGTCTCGAAGATAGACAAAAATTACTTGAAATTATGATTTTTGACCGTATCGTACCGGCTCAATAAATTATACTGGTCGATAAATCGGTCAATTTTTTTTAAAAAAAATAAAAAAGTAAGAAAATTTTATACGACGTAAACCGTTCTAATCTATTATCGGTGAAAATCGCAAAAAAAATTGGCTGCCGAGAAAATTCGTTTGAACGACTGGTTTTCGGTTAAAACCAGTTGATTTTTGAAATTTTTTTTTAAATTTTTTTTGAAAATTTTGATATAAAAAACCTTCGATTTTTCAGAATTTTCGGTGAAAATCGATGCTGGCTGAGATTTGATTTTCGATCTGGAGTCCTCGGCAGGGCAGGGCAGGTACCCCACTAGTACTCTGCATTACAAGATTGCTGTCGGTCACACGCAAATGCAAGGTGCGTGCTCCATAGTCCATACAGCATTACATGGGTGCCTCACCGGCGCCGTTAGCCGCGCGGTGTGCGATGCACGGCGTCCTGGCTCGTGCATCTGGGTATGGGCGACACCGTGTTTCGCGTACCTGGGACTGGGAGCAATGCAATGCATTCCGACGCGACGCGGTGCGGTGGCGATGGACGTACGCGGACCACGCACCAAACCAGGTCGAACGGATCGGACGATCCAAGTACAGTGCTCCTGCGCCTGCTTTATTCCGAGTGGGGTGAGCAAGCCTTGGCCCCGGTTTCGAGCTGTGCTTGCCCATATTTGTTCGTGGTTATCTGCTCATCAGTACTAGACAGCGAGGACTGGAGAGGGCCTTTATGCATTATGCATCACAAGGGCTTTTTAAGAGTAGAATGGATGCATGATATTTGTGTATAAGTGGGCATAATTTGTAGACATAGGGCACCTACTAAGAATATATAGTTTGCACCTTGCGAAACAAGGACTTTTTGCTTTTTTGTTTTTGTTTTTTTATGATGTACAAATTAAGCCTATGGAATTATTGGACTTGTTTAGTATTGAACACCACTGGATTGGATCTTATTGGATTTGGATATATCCAGATTTAGGTCCAATATAGGTTTTGAACACTTGGGCATTAATTGGATACATAGCAGGATATCCAATGGACGTCGCCTCTAAATCAAGTATGTTTTCATAAAAAGTTCGGTATCTCGAATTTTGAACTCACAATCGCAATACAAAGTTACAAAATCGACAAAAAATTACCGGAGATGATTCGATTTGTAGAGAAGCAACTATGTGGGAATTGGTGGACCCATGCACACAGGTGGGTCCTACGGGTTTTGTATTATTATTAGCGACTTGAGCCTAGCTCAGTTGGTGGGGACGCTGGCGCGCGTCTCCGCCTGCCCGCGTTCAAGGCTTTACCCCAACAAGCGTGCACATGAGGGTTAGGTGTATCACGTGTGTGTTGGTGTGTTTATGTTTGTAGCCCAGCTGTTGTTCTTTCTTCTACAATGAATACTAAAGATTTTGGCCAAATTTCAAAAAAAAAGGAAGCTTTTTATTAAGAGTAGTGCTTCAATACTTTCCCTCTCAATACAAATTGCACAAATATTAAAACAAGCGAAGGGGTAACTAATCAATATTTACCATTCATTCATACTTTAATATTTGTACAAATGTCAAAAAGAAAAGTATTGTAGCACCTCTCTTTTATTAATGTTTAGTGTTACAAGTGTCAAAAAGAAAAGTATTGTAGTACCTCTCTTTTATTAATGTTTAGTGTCTGAAATTTCTAACTCACGTTCACACCATAAAAAGTTTCACGAAATCGACTGAAATTTATCCAGCATGTAAAGCAGCTCCTTTGTGCAAATTGGTGGTGGCCCCGTGAGCTTTTGAAAAAAGTTTAATATTTGAAATTTCTAACTCGGCTTCATACCATAAAAGTTCCATGAAACCAATAGAAAATTATTGGAGATATTTCAACATGTAGAGGAGTTACTTTGTACAAATTATCGGGACGAGCATACTGGTGGGCCCCACATCCTCACCTCAGCCTAATATTTGTATAGGTTCATTTGGATTTGGATATCTATAGACCTTGTGTATTTAGATTTGGGTGGATACAGATATCATCTTATTTAATTTGTATTACATATGAATTGAATCAATTCTATTTGGATTTGTATATCCATCCGCTATCACCTCTTGTCGTAGATGCGGAGCATAAGTCATAATGGTGCACTAATGTAGCCAGGTTTGTCCCCTCCCGAAGACCCTATCGGGAGCAGTCTGATCCTTCAGTCCGTACAAGTTCCCTGGAGAGGGATCTGTGTAGTTCCATAGGAGGCTACTTGAGCGGTGTTTATACGTTAAAATTATCCGATTAAACTAATAAACAGTTTGGATCATCTAATAGCGTGCTACTACAGTCTATGCTATAGTAAAAAAATTGGTAAAGCACATTCGATTGGTATTCTAAAAGATTTGAACATCAAACACTCTACATACAACTGTTTAAATTGTAGTCTCAGTAGGACATAAAGATATAGAGTAGGACATAAAGATATAGAGATAGCGGTGACCAATTCCCCATTTTATTTGGGGGCGGAAAATGAACAGTCGGTAATTTTTTTCCAGTGCAATCGAATTGCAATCTCTTCTAAGCCTAAGACGGATATCGGTACGGGGCTCATGTTGACATGCACAAGATTTTTTGAGCTCGTCCAATTTTAGTTTTTTTGTTAAAGGTTTAGGGCTTAGTTCGACACGGCAATGCCATTTCAGGTTCAGCAAGGCCCTGTTCGCTGCTGATTCGATTCTGTGACCAGCGGGCGTCCGCAGATTAGCATCCTAAACAGCTAATCCCTACCACTCCAGAACCAAATGCAAAAAGTATGGCAGGTTGTGGAGCATTCAATTTGAAGATTTGCCAAGGTGCTTAGAGCTTAAGGTTTGACCGGTTCTTTCCTTCCAAGCAGTCTTATCACAGATCAGCTTAAATTGCACTCCGAGCAAAGCAAACAGGCCATCCCTTGTTTAGGAGTAGTAATTAGTACTAGTGTACAGCACCCCTACTGGCTACTACTAATCTTGTAGGTCCAAGTTGCAATGGAAACCATTCATTCACCTGCCGGTGCAGTGTTTGCTTCCGCTTTGAGATTCGCAGGCTGCACGTGTGCACGGCATGTGGGGTTTAGCTAACTACATACATATCCCAGGTGCAGTAGACTGCAGATTCTTCCTTATCCTCCATCGTGGTCTCAGTGGTCTATATCCATCTTATGGTCCATGCAAACTTATAAAAATACTCTACAATACTGAGCAGTACTATCTGTCTCTTGATTCTTGAATGACACGATGGCTTAATGGAAAGCCATCTCTTTAATTATTGTTTGAGCAAATTAAAGCCGCACTTCGATCTGGTGCTAAACAAGCTAGGAGTACCGCAAAAGATATTTTATGTTAAAAGTTGGCGGTAGCTCGAGCTTTTCACAGAACAAGTCGAGTTGTTTTGTCGTTGCAAGTTGCAGCATTTGTCCACCGAGGAGATGGTGAGAACACACATGCCGATTTGCGTGCGTCTCAATCCGATCAAGTTGATAAAAGTAAAGCCCGTAATTTAGGGCGTTGTGGGCTACTGTGGTTCTGTATAGTTAATCAGTTATGGTGTCAATTCCAAGCATGCAAAGTCCAAGTTCGTGCCCAATGGCTGCCTCCAATCTCTGGACGCAATTATATGGAGCATGCATGCTGTAATGGGTAATTTTGCTGTTACTGCAGCCGCCTTTCGCAGCACGGAGGCTCAGGTGAAGGCGGCTATTTGAGGACTTAACTGTGGATCAAGTAACAGCGACATGCTAACGTGGCCGCATCATGCTCTGCTTGATCACGATTAGGAGGTTGTCTTAGGAGATAAGCAGTGATCGTTCACTGGGGACAAGGCTTAGTTTTTCAAAAATTTGATTGCTCCTACGGCGGAAGCAGACAAATTGAACGCCAACTGTGCTGGTAAGTCGACACTTGCGTACACAGCGTACCTGCAGTGTTATACTTCCACGAGGTAGAGGTCAACGGGGCACAATAATTCGTCGCGTTTGGCGCATTTTCCCTATCACTGTGTGGTGTGTAAGTTATCAGATTAGATCCCATTCAACGGTCCAAACAAAACGACGTGCTCTGCCCTGATATGCAAGATCGAGATGGACATTTGGGACTTAAGACACACCATCTCGTAAGCCGGCCACCACCTGATCTTAACAGACCACTCGACAATTTCCTTTTTATCCTCGTCAGCTTCCCTATCCCTGGGGATCTTCTGTGTCTTCTTTTGTTCGCGACGGTCTGCTCGCCGATCGATCCGTTCGCGTCTGACAAGCCAATCCCACGTACTACTAGTACCACTAAAAGCCGGTAAGCGCATCCCCGCCGACGTGGCATCACATGTGTGCGGTGTGCCCATGCTCTGTTCCGGATAAGATCCATGGCGCGGAAAAGAATATGTTTATGCAGCCTATTAACCTACTTAATTAGCGTTATGTGCAGCTAGTAGTAATAATAGTACGCAATAAAGCATCCGTTGACCGTAAAAAATATGACGAAGGATTGATTGTATCAAACACATATAAATGTCGGGTTCAATGAGGTTTAAAGCGTGTTAACCGATTTGATCCGCAATCGGCAAAATAGATTGAAAATATATGCTTAAAGCTGATCTAATGTGATAATCGGCAAATATCTAAACAACTATAAAAATCCAATCAAATCAAGGATTACGATAAATCTAAAACAACCGATTAGGATTGATTAGATGTTGAAAAAGGTATATTTTTCTGAACAAGATGATGCACAACAAGATCGGAGAAAAACAAACCTGGCGTAATCGAGAAAGATCAACAATCGGCGATGCACAACTTTATTGATCAAAATCGAATTATAAAGGAGATTATAAATTACAAAGCTACTCCTAATCAACAGGAAAAGGTAAAAAAAAAAGTATATGTGAGTTGTTTGATTGAGCTTGGATTGTTTTTTCTGCTTGCCCTCGTTCTCCCTTTTATAGTGCATAGGCCGATCGTATTCGTTTCCTATATGTTGCCAAGCGTGATTTGCATCGGCCTTTGTGTGGATAAAATTTCATTTTTGAATCAATATCATTCATGATTCTATATTTAACTTATCTTTTTCTTTTTTAACCGATATTGGCCACAAATACTCATTTTATCCTCAACCTGACAAATTGGTCATACCTTACTAAATTCTGGAGCAAAATATGTCTCCTATGTTTAGGAGATAATATGTAATTTCAAGGGCTTGTATTGTCTCGATATAAGTTTCTTGAAATTAATAAAGTTCTTCCTTTATCAAAAAAATACGTTATCTCCAAAAATTTTCTCCGTCGACTTCAACCATCATCAGCATAACCATCATTCTCAAATATTTTCATCACAGTTACTTGGTAACCATTCCACTTATTGCACCGCAATCTTTAAAACGCTCCATTTTTACTATAACCACAGCCGTCGCTTCGAAATTTTTTTCGCCTTTTACTGTTCCTTTTAGCCCTCTATAAATATAGGGCCCATCGTTCGTCATTCTTCACGTGCACAACCTCTCAATTTCTCTGCAATCGGCGTCACCTTCAATTTTGGACTTAAGCTTCTATTCATTCATCTATCATTCCATCGGCTTGACAACTTCCAACAAGCTTCAACAAAGATGGACCCTCATCGGGTATTCATCCCCATTCCTGATAGCAACAATTAATATTACTTAGGCCCAATAAGAAAAATCAATCCATCAGCCATCATAGAGCAAGAAATCCCTCAACTTCTATTAAACGCTCCTGGTATAATTTAGATGGATGTAGTAAGAGTTTTAGAGTTTGGCCAACAACACTTAAATGATCAAGAGATTGGTACAATCGGCTTGCAATGGTAAAATTGCCTCAATAGGAATAAATAGGGATAGCAAAGTGCCTTCCTTTGTATCTAACCAATCTAGAAGTCAATGAGCCTTTAGTAGTCATGGCCTATTATTTCTAGTCGGATATGCTTAACGCGTTTATGTTTAGAAATGGTCCAATCAGCTCAACACTCTTGGACATAGCGTAGCTTTGTTATTTGAGGCCTGATGGAGATCAGATATTGGCTTTTAGCGCCAAGCCTCAACACAAGCTCATTCATACCAAGTTAGAAGGCTAGAACAAGTATATTGGTAATAACAAATGAACTGGCCCAGTATTGGACAAGGAGCATATCGCCTTCATAAACACGTGGCTAGAATATTTTCTACTCCGCGGGGCATTTCTTGGGCTGACTCAAGTGTATCAGATCTTGGCCGAGCAATTAGTAGAAGGCCGTTGACTAGCATTAGGAAAATATTCCATAGTGTAGTTTGTCAAATAATGCACGTTATACACAGTTGGTTATTCACTGGGATGGAGCAATTCACAGCCAGAAATGTGAGAGGCCCACTATGGTTCGTTCAAACTTGACTATATTGTTTGTTTAGCTAACCATTTGAGATACATCCATGAGTGATAGCACCCTTCCCTCGCAAAGAAATTCCCAAAGACCAAGAGATGCAGTTTAGGAATAGCTGATCCTACGATGGAAAATACATCCTTTGCTCTGGCAGTGACCCAAAGATTAGAGCCGTTGGAGCAAGAAAATTCTTGGCTTTTTTTTTCTTTCAGCTCATCCAAAGTGACTTCGGCCAATGTCGATGTTTATTGTCGGCAATAATGAAAACGGGGCTAGGCGCTGGATCTAAACTCGATGGTAACACAAGACACAGGAATTATACAGGATCGGGCTCTCGCGGATTGGATAATACTCTAGTCCTGTGTTCTGAAATTATTTGTGGCTAGCTAATTTGCTGATGAGATCATATGATGATGTTCCCCCGTCCCTCTCTTTATATATAGTAGAGGAGGGTGGTTACAAAAGAGAGTTCTGGTCGGATACAAAGTAGGGATTATATCTCCTGCACCTATTCGTTTTGTAACGGCTTGGATTACAATCATATCTTACCTAATCCGGTTCGGTTGCTATCTTCAGAGCTTCCTTGTTTTGCATGTCTGGCGCAACCCTGGTAGCTTCTATTTCCTTGCAGTCGGCCCAGCCTAGCCTTGTTCAGTTGGGCCTCGCAGGCCTGCCATGCAGATACCCGTGGTGTATATATCCCACAGCCAACACGACTTTTTTTGTTACAAAGAAGTCAATGACTATCCATGCCCTTATTTCCTTTACTTGATGAGAGATAATGATACCATGCTTGAAGAATCATTGAATCTATATAAAATCTTCTTCTCCTCAATTGTATTGTCCATCGGCTTGCACCCAAAAATGGACGTATCAACCATCTTATGACTTGCATCATTCATTAGTATATGCAAGACAGCTCGACTTTGGACAAGTACCTCCAAGTTTTCAGATTTTTGATTGACTTCAACCAAGAGATCGAGTACGGCGTGCTTCGTCGGCTGAACTGGTGCTGCATATAGCTAGGCCAATATATATTATCCGGCCAACGTGCAGGATAACGCGGCCTATTTTCTCTTCTTTCATACTTCTCCAATAATTGGGAGAAATTTGGCTTTGGCTCATGAATCGGTTTGTATGGTGGCGATACTTTCTGAGCCTTGTACCACTTATTGATCTGTAAGTCTCCCTAGGCCTTACTAGTCCTTGAATTGCTTCCATCGCGGTTGGTTTCTATTTTCGGTCAGCCGACTGTGATCTTTAGGGTTTCCTTTTCGCTAGAACTTGAAAAAATGCCAAAATGACGTGCAACTTTTGATCCCGTATCTTACATTGGCTTTTTTCTTTTTCCAGAACATAGAACCATATTAATCGAAAAAGAATTTGCATACAATTGCATCGTCGGCTCTTATGAAAATTTGAGTCAGCAATCTTCTATAGCCAATTGTATATGCAGTAGGCAAATATTGTAATCATTTGTATTATGTGAAAAAAATGATGCCATTTGCAATACTTTCACTTCTTGATTTCGTCAATCGATGGAATAATGTGTCCTTTAGTCAACCGTATTATCTTTTCTTGCAGCAATAGATCAAAATTATGGTCACATTTAGAAACATCAAAAGAATAATTTATTTTAGACTTATTTTTAGTCAGCTTGAGCCAAGAACAGACTTGGGACTTCTTGGACTCCTTAACCCATTCGGCTATATTTACTTCAGTCTCATTATCCTCAAATGAATTGCTTTAGCCGTACTCAACAAGGTTGATCTTAGCTTTATCTTTATCCTTATTATTGTTATTATTCTTGAATTTATACCTAAAGCATCTATTATTGGTAAAATGGCTTTCCTGAGTTGATACCCTATGCAACAGGTGACTTAAATCGGTAAATTTCTACCGGTCGAATTTCTCCTTTAGCTGGGGAATTAACCATTGGAAGGCTAAATCGGCTAACTAATTATCAGGCAAAGTGACACTAAAACACCGATTTCACACTTTTCTAAATCTCTCAATATAATCTGTAACCGCTCCCCCCAAATTTCTGTCAAACAGAATTTAAATAAGAAATTCTAAGTTCCAGACTTCTAGAGAAAAATTACTTATGGAATCGACTTTCCAAATTGGTCTAAAATTGATCGAATTCGAGCATAAGCTTGTGAACCACGTAAAAGTAGCTCCTAACAAAGATAGCAGAAATATTCTAATTTTTAATCCATCGGATTGAGTAGCTTCATTGCATTGCGCGATAAAACGTCCGATGTGCTCCAAAGCAGTGATGGAGTCATCCCTTGAGAATTTTGCAAAATTAGAAACTTTGAAGTTATTAGGATAAGACATCCGATCAATATAATCAGGGTATGGTTTTCGATAGCCTGTAACCTTCCTTTTAGGCTGTATGTCGAATTAGTCTCGCAATATGGTAGATATTTGATCGACACAATTTACTGTATTAGATAATACAGTGTTAGAAGTTTGCCAATCATGCTTGTAATTGGCATTCTGTTTCCTCGAGCGTAGGCTTGGGTTGATAGGTCACTTGAGCTAATGGGAACTAACGAGATTGCTCATAGCTCATGTTGTTTTCCTAGTAATCGGCTCTGGTACTGGAATAAAGGGTTCCGAGTACGTCACAACCTTGTATGGAGGCATATTTCTCTCTAGAATCAGCTCAGGGTATTGTGGATACTTAGGAGGTTCAATCAGTTGTGGAATCGATTGGGGAAAAGCGTAAAAAACGCACCAAGGGTGGTAAGTTGGCTGGTGCATCCAACTTAGCGGCATCAATATATGCTTAATAATATACAATCCCACTTGTACGAGTCAATATTATGGTCTGCTCGGTTGGCATCATAGTAAGAAATAGAGTTGTAGCCGATGGTTGGGATCGGCCATTAGCACCGGACTTTGCATGTTTGGTACTACCGAATAGACCGGGTAATTTGGTAGGGTTTGCAATTGATTGTGTAGGTTTCTAGCTGATGCCAACTTTTGAACTATAGTTTTAACACTTTTGGCTATCATCGGCTTTAAAGTTGTAACTAGAGCCGATGATTGATTAATTAAAGCATAGTGTACAAATTGATTAATCATGGCAGATAATTCAACTTATGAAGGCATGTATCAACTTACTGATGTATCGGTAATCCTTGTGTCGCTGAGAGGATTATCTGTCAGCAATGCGGTCTTTTGAGTGATACTATGTCGAGTTTTCTGATAGCAGCTTAGTATCATCTTTTCGAGCGCGGCCTTCCAATCCTCGATTTCCATGCGTTGTTCTAGTGTTAAATTGTTCGATGATGGGATGATTATAGATTCAGTGTTGAGATCGGACGACGGAATTGATTTTTGGCAGAAGACATCGGGTCTCACCCGACGTGCAAAAATGTGTTGGCGCTGAAAAAATGATGACAGATTGATCGGCACAAACACATGCAAACGTCGGGTTCAATGAGATTCTAGGCGTGCCAACCGATTTGATCTGCAATCGGCAAGATGGATTAAAAATATACCGCTCAAAGACGATCTATTGTGATAGTCGATAAAGATCTAAATAGCTTTAAAAGGCCAATCAAATCAAGAGTAATGATGAATCTAAAACAGCCGATTAGGGCTGATTAGATGGTTGATAAACATATATTTTTTCGAACAAGGCGATGCACAATAAGAACGGAGAAAACTAAACCTAACGTAATCGAGAAAGATCAATAATCGGTGATGCATAAATTTATTGATCAATATCAAATTATAAGAGGGATTCTAAATTACGAAGCTACTCCCAGTCGAGAAGAAAAGGTAAATAAAAGTAGATGTAAGTTGTTTGATTCATTGGATCGTCTTTTCTGTTTGCCATCGATTTCCTTTTTATAGTGCATAGGCTGATCGTATCCTTTTCCAACACGTTACGAACCGTGATTCGCATCGGTCTTTTACGGATAAAATTCTATCTTTGAATCAATACCGGTCATGATTCTATCTTTATCTTAACTTTTTTCTTTTTAACTGATATCAGCTAGAAATACTCATTTTATCTTTAATATGATAAATTGGTCATGTCTTATCAAATTATAAAGCTAACAGCATCATTATGGCCGCATTATGGATTATAATCCAAGCAAGGCGGCCGGCGTTTTAACCTCAAGGGATCGATCCATGATCCATCAATCCATCTTTAGACTAAAAGGAGAAAGTTACTGACCCAAAATTAAATATAGTTAAATAAAGCAGAGATGGAGACCTTGTGATGGGTAGATAAGAAAACGTTAACCGGCTAGCAGGCTAGCTAGCAGCAGATGGATGGAATGTTGCTATTTTTTCCTCCCAAGCTACAGCTTTATCGCCGAGGCACGGGTGCACGACCAGCAATGCCCGTATCAATCAATCCTGGTTCAGCCGCCACGTCCCTCTACAAGGATAAGAATAGGGATACCAAAACAGAAGGGTCAGTGGTCAATTTAGGACAGTTTGATTAGTTGGTGTATACAGCATGCTGGAACCCAAGATTCGAGGAGGTAGTTAGCACGTAATGCGGTGAGTCAGCAGCTAAGGGAGAGGGGAAAGCGACGGGCCGTACGTGCTGCGGACCAGGGAGCACATGTGAGCGCATGTGCGAGGGAGGGAGGCGGCACACGTCGCCCGGGTTCTGGAAGGCGAGGACGGAGAGGGAAACGTCCAGAACGAGCGACGCACAGGTCTACGTGTGCGCTCGGCGCGGGTCGACTCGACTCGCAGCGGCGCGCTTGGCACAGGAGAGGATCGAAAAGAGACAGAGAATCGACGCGCGGCGTGATATTAATAGTGCATTAAAGTTCTAATGCAAGGTGTATGAATTTTTGAAGCAAATGAATAGATAAGTATCCATCGCATCACATGAGGACGAACAGTTGCTGGGTTGGTTTAAGAGCGGCCGGGTGAGCTCTCAACCGGTCACGAGAATCGAATAGGACTCACCTAAAAAATATAATTAAGATCTCCAACAAATATTAAAATTCATTCTCAAAATCGATTTTGGGTTTGATTGCAAAAAGCCTCCAATAGCTTTCTCCAAGGCCTCACACCCAAAAACAAAGACTCGACTATTTTTAAGCTCATCTCAGGCCCAATCAACATTATTTCGTGTGCATGACCAATTCAAAGGTGTTTTGAGAAAATATAGAACTGTTGGAGAACAAGGTATTTTGTAGACCCAAATTTTTTTAGGAAGGTCCCAATCTAAGAATATTGGGAGTCTAAATATTAAGAACTGTTGGAGATGCTCTAAGATGGTTACTTAGAGGCTCCAAGGCCTCTACAATATTTCCATGTGTGCATGTATGTGTGCGTGTGAGTGTGTGTTGTATATATACGTACTTTGCCCTATATGAAAAAAGGTAATCATCACATACTTTTTATTTATACTTTAATGTTTATATAATTATCAAATAATGATGTATAAAAGCACCTCCTTCAAATACGGTTGAACATGTCTTGCCAAAAAGGACATGTCTTGGCGTACAGTGCTAACCGTTCTATGGGAAAACAGAGGTTGATCGCCGGTGAGGGTGGCTATGGTGCACTGCACAGTTTGATGGGCGGTGGCCGTAGCCGACTGCTTTCCGACTAGATACACTACAACCGGCCAGCCAACGTGGAGTAATTTCTACTAAGGGCATGTACAATAAAAATACTTTAACTGCCTTTTAATTTGTATATATCAGTTTTGATTTATGTGGAAGGGTGAAAAAAAAAGAAGAGGGAAGAGAGTTGACTTTTATTTAATAGTCAGTTTTATATAGAAGTATAGATAGATTATTTATGTACAAACTAGATTGTATCAGCTGATTTTTAACTTACAATAACCGCGGCCAACCCAACCACAGCACTAGCGATTGGTGTCTCGCACGGCTCCGACAGTGGCTGGTGCTTCTCCCTTGAAGTGTGACAGGAGGAGCAAATGGAACAACCACTTGGAGTGGGTACATTTCGTCGGTGTAGCTTGCGAAAGCTTTCTGAGAGAGAGAGAAAAAAAGAAATAAATGACTCGGGTGAGGCCTCGTATGTAAGTTAGGCCGACCTATGTACACGTTTGCCTTTCCGTAGTTTGCATCGTGCTGGGCTCGGCCCATCCCCTCTCCCACGCAAGTTTTTGTACATCCAGCCTGCCATACAGCGCAAACTTGAGATGAGCCACGCAGACCAGAACGGGTCGAGCCGTACGGACCGTACAAGCATAGGCCTCTGCCTCAAAGCCTGGCGATCGCATGCGATCACAGCGCCGAGTCGGCCTGTCCTGGCCCAGCATGTTCTTCCCACATGAATTCTTGGGGGACGCATTTCTTTTGTGCGTTGCTTCACAATCTGTACCATTTGTGATCATCTTCCAGGCTTGGGGGACGCATTCCCTGTCGGTTGCAAGTTGCAACTTCGACGAACGCAATGTTCATCACAAGTTATGATGTATGCACAGGCATTTGATCAATGCTGATTGACGTGAAAAAATGTCGTATATATGGACGGTAAGTCTGCCTATCTGCATTCTCGCGGTACTTCGAGTCTTCAAGGAGAACCCTGACTATAGCAATCCCAAGTACAACATCGAAACCGGTGTTTACGCTGAAGGATGCCGGCTCGACAATTTGCTCATGTCTTTTGGGGCATGACGATCGACGACTATATTGCAAGTTCTGTCACTGGCAGGTTGCTAAAAGGAGAACAAAACAACCCTGCCTTGTGCATTTGCCGTTCACCTAGTACTGCAAAATTGCAAGGGTGAATTCATCTGTTATCAAGTTTTTCAGCTAGAACACGCGTGGTCAAAACAAAAAACCCCGAGGGCGACTCAGGAGACGACAACGCAAAACGACTCAAGAGCCCCCAACCACCGCGCGACTCCCCTCGTCGGCGCTTGCTGATGCCAGTCTTGGAACATGGATGATTACGTTGGAAAATTAACAAGGTATAATATTAATTTAATTCTAAAGATATATAATAATAACATGAAGTTAAACATTGCGTCTACAATATGGTTACTAGTAGCCATCAGATTTACAGAACATGCTAATGAAGAAAACATGCCTACATATGCTTAGGGGTGGGCACATTTATACCGAAACCGAAAAACCGAACCGAATTAACCGAAAATTTTGGTTTTTTCGTTTTCGGTTTTCGGTTCGGTTTTTATTTTAGCACTATTCGGTTTTCGGTGTTCGGTTCGATTTTCTTATTTCAAAAACCGAAAAAACCGGTTTACCGAATAAACCGTTCTCTGCCGGTCCGGTCGCCAACGCTGGTCTCGTTTCCTGTTTCCCATTCGGCCTGCCATGCCATTCGCCAACGCCAATGGCCCAACTCCAAGTTGCCAACCCTGGTTTCCCCCAATCCCCAATTCCCCATTCGAGGCTCGAGCATTCACATCAGGCGGGCGGCATTGCAGAGCCCCAGCGCCAGCCGCCAGCCACCTCCCGTGAGAACCAAATTTTGCTCGCTTTCTTGATTTGATGTTCTGCACCATGTTTAGTTTTTCTTGTCGCTTAACCGCGAGGTGTGAATGGCGCCAAAAGATGAATTCTTGCTTGTTTTTCCCGATTCGCATGGGTCGCTTTCATGGCGGTTTCTGAATCCATTTTGTCACCGATTCTTGCGATAATTGAATTCGATTTGTTTTTCTTGGTCAATTGGTGCTCACGGTGATCCAGCAATATACTCAATTTTCAGAGGAGTTGATTAAGGAAAGATGCAGCTTTTGATTAGTGGATCTCTGTTTCACTACATCCAGTTTCATAAGAACTATTTGTTTGGGGGGTTTTCCCTGCAAATTCTAGCTCAATTTCTTTGTTCCTAACTTGTGAGGAATGGCAGAATCGTGGACAACATTGATAAGATTTTTTTTCGTTTTAGATAAATGGCAATGTTAGCCTAGCCTTCTTCAATCTAGAATTAGTACATTATGTCTCTTACTAGTAACAGCTGCAAGAGAAGTAATCCTAGTAGATATTTAGTCCATTTTTGCGATTGTTCTTTAAACTTTAGTAAATACTTGAATCTTGTCAAAGTCGTTTATACGCCAGATTGCAAATACTAATTAGTAGGCCGATTAACTGGTTTAATGACTTAATCTAATCGAGCAATTTTGGTGCGAACTCGTCAAAGGCTGCTTGTTGACCGTGACTTCTTTTCTTCAACTCGTAGACCAAGCACGGCAGTTTACAGGGCTTCGAGTAGTGAAAGAAAGAACTAGTGTTTGGAAATTCGGTTTACCGAATAACCGAAAAAACCGGACCGAATTATTTCGGTTTATTCGGTTCGGTTTTTTCGGTTATTCGGTTTCGGTTCGGTTTACGGATCTTAAAAACCGATTTTTTTTTAAAACCGAATCGAAAAAATCGAATGCCCACCCCTGCATATGCTAGATAGCCCAAAAGACACATAGATGTAAACAAAACTATCGTAGTAGCATACATCCTCAATAGATCTGATCACAAAAGGAATCAATTGGATCAAGAACTACTTAGTCTAGAACACTCACTGTGGGCTTGATGAAGACGGGAAGAAACGTAGAATGACTCGATGCGATGATGAAGACGAGCAGTCATGCAGTGTAGCGCTTCCTAGAAACCTAATCGCCGGTCTCTCGTACAGGACGTCAAGTGACCGGCGATGGATTGGAGACACCGCTCTCCCTCACGCTTATTGCACGACAAGCGAAGAGATTGGATGACTCGAGAAGCAGCAAGAACTAAGGAAGCATAGATTGGCGGAGAGAACAAGATTGATTTCTGTCACGTATCTTCTTACGAACAGGGACGACTCCCTTAAGAAAGCACGAACCAAAAACCGCCTCACGAGATATCAGTTGAACTACCACGATTCTAGGAACCATCTCCTAAAATCTCGCAATGCAAACGAACGGACTAACCGCACAAAAACACGCGTCTCCTTAAGTCCGCAGCGCCACATGGCAAAAGGTTAAATATACTTAGTATGTCTCGATCATGCGATAAACACGCAAAATACATGCGCGCGTGTACATAGCCTAGTATAGCCAACCATATTTACCTCTAGCCTTACCAACAACTAATACTATAGTCTATACATTAACTCCTTTTATAAGTTAGTTGCACTCCACCTAACTAAGCAATACGGTACTAAAAGCAAACTCAACTCAACACCCCCTTTGATTTATTCCATTGAATTAATTCAGATTAATTCCAACCGGTTCTATCCAGTTACTGTTGCACAATTGACAGTAATCGGCATTCGCAATATCGCTGCAGAGTACAGACTAATCATGGCATATCCAGTCTTAGGCACTAATCAGTTGTTCTACTTTTTTTATTTCTAACTATACATCCTCCTGTTACTACTTAATAACAACCATCACCCTGAAAACAACAGTGGTTCAGATTTCACCTTGGAAAGTCGTCTTGTTTCGTGCACACAATATTGATGTATCGCCTTTCCCTTGGGCGAAAGGAAATGTACTACTCTGAATTTAACACTAAGTATTCTTTCAAAAAAAAATTTAACACTAAGTATTTACTATTTACAGACGAGCAGATCCTAGTACATGGCTTCCTTGCTCAACTGTCGCCATCAAATTTCTTATCTCTGCAGGAATCTTAACTTAATTTAACATACGAACAAAAACTTTTCTATGATGCAGATGAAAATAGTTGTCGATACGTCTCTTCTCGTCGAGCACAGAATGGAGTACCGTGCCCTGTATTTTCCAACGATGGGTTGTATCAATTTCATTTGCGCGCATGGTCAATCCAAATTTCGTTCTGTACGAGCATACGCCGAAAAAATGAGAACAATATGTTTTATCTCCATCAAGTCAATTTGTCTTTCAAATGTAGACGCAACTAACACATAACAATCGAACTGTCGAAGCAACACAAAACAGGAAGCGGTAAAAGTCAAGCATGATTTTGCAGGCATCGGTTTTTCTTCTGCAAAAGATGTAGCTTTAAAGAAAGAAGCAAGCAATCATCGTACGTGCCAAGTCACAGTTAGGTACTTTGTTTCCAGAACAAAGCTGTCTAGTCTTGCCGTGTGACGCACTTGCAAAAGAAGTGGATCTCACCGCCACCGCTGCTTCCATCACGCCCCAAGACTCTGCCCAAAATTAGGTTCCTGATCATGTCCCCAATTCAGATCAAGAGTCTTGCTGGCCACACAATCAAACAGGCAAAGCTTAGCTTATCTGATCTTTGGTTCTACCTTATTTTTATGAGCCATTATTCCACCACCCTTTTATTGTTTTCCTAGAGGGACTTTTCGAGAGAGAGGAATCTACCCTGTTTTTTTTTTCGTGATAAGTGCGTGCATGAAAAGACCCAAACTTGAAACCTGTGCGCACCAAAATAGGATCGTACAACGCAATCTCTGTTGCCCGATTAGTCGCTTCTCTCCTCTTGGAAGGTTTCTTTCTCGCGGTCAGGTCACTTGAGGTGTGCTAAGATTTTCTTTTAAAACACAGCTCAATTTCTGTAGGAGTCGGAAAGCATCATGGTGTTTTAAACGTGGCTATGCTAGAAAGTTAGAATTTTGACGACAATTCTTGTGTTTGAATGTTGGAATAGATTCTTGACATATATAAGAAGGTACATCCATAACTTTATGGGTTTTGGATCAGCCAATTAAAAGTTACATAGATTTTTACTTTTTGTGATCGTGCTGATTTTACTATTCATTCAAGACTATTCACTTGATCAGTGTTCATTTAGCAATATTCACCCGATCAATGTTGTTCTTATTGGTCAGCAGTACTGTTTATTCAGCCAAGCACAATTACTGCTTTACGGGGGTGTTTACTGTTCACCGCCATAGCTGTTTTTACTGGTTGGCAGCGCTGTTCACTGAACCTGTGCTATTTTACTGTTCATCCAACCAGTGCTGTTATCACTGTTCATCATTATTGTTCACCCAACCAGTGTTGTGTGTGTTGTTCATCTAACTAGATATTGGGTTTACTATTCATCCAACCAATTTATTCTATCAGTTTTTTTAGCGAGAGAAGTGGTTTGAATTTTGAAAGAAAAATTTTATTTAGCTTCTATTCATCTCCTCTGGTCGCTTTTCTGGTCCTTCACACCTGATTTTATAACGGCTGACGTCTGTGAATCAGGTATATGGATTGCAGCTCGAGCTGCTGTGATCCTACATATGTAATAATTCTGTAATTCTTAAGTTGTGCTATTGGGAACATCGGATTTAATACGATCGGTGCTATCTAATCTCTACGCGTTGGAATTAGCTTTCGTCCCAGGTCAGAAGAACAGCTAAAAGAAGATTATCCTTCCATATCCTTTGTGGATCAAATGATCAAAGATAAGATTGCAGCACACCAGCTTTGTCTGTTTTTTCTTTTCTCGACTCATCCCTTTATCTCGATCGCCAACCGTTTCGCATGTTAATTTACAATACTTTTCCAGCATGTGCAGGGCCTACGTGCAACTCCAATTGCGATCCGCGGTTTGCATCTCAGCCTTTGTCTTTACTCTTTACACCATATCCTAATCTAATCTTCTGTCTTTCCAATCTGTACCCCAAATGGCCCAATATTTTGCTCTCAAATTGGCATGCAGGTGTGCTTTGTTAGGTAAATGGCTTGATCATTATCAAAGCAAGCAATCAACTACCTGATGAGACCATGAGAGAATAGAATACTAGACGTGTGTACGTCTGCCTTGAGCGTGCATCCATTCGGGAAAGCGACGCATGTCGCGAGCTCCAACCACCGATGTTGTCGTGCAACATTAAGCGACGAGCTCACGGCTGCCACCTGTCAGTTTAGGCGAGTTATCAGATATTTGTTCCAGGATCCTAATTCTCCATTCTCTGATGACATAGACCTGACTGGTAACTCACTCAAGGAAGAACCATCCCATCAGGACTCAGGAGCGAAAGTTATCGGGTCCGGATCGGATAGTGGTAAAACCAAATTTGTTTACTATGATATGATACGCGAAATCATTCATAGACAAGAGCCGAATACTACGAGCATGGTACTAAAGCGGTTAGCGTAGTGTTTGAGGTCACAAGTTTGGCTCCGTCTCCTACCTTAATTTAAAGACGCGTGTTCCCTCCTCATTTTTCTCAAATTAACCTAGGGATCTTTATCTGCAGCACGCTAGAAGTAAACTTTGCCGTAACACGAGGACTCAAAAGTGCCGTAACTGCATTATATAACCCTTTGTCTCAGGTACGAACACTTTGAGATGATGCGGTCCATGCAGGCTTTAGTTTACCAGGACAAGTAGCCCACCATATCATACTGTTGCCAAAAAAGATAATAAAGGAAAAGGATGTACGTGTGCACTAGCTGCGCTAGTGATTGCCTGTTCTTCTCAGTATCCACTGCAAACTGAATAAGTGAAAATTGTGAGCTCATCTTTCGCCTTCTCCAGCCCAAAGAACAAACCTACCTGCATTGCCTTTAGGTCAACGTAAAGAGGCCGAGGTGATGGCAAGAGGGAGTGGCAGCCGTTCTTTATTTTGCATGACTAAATTAGGCCAGTAAAGTTTCATCTTCTGATGATACATGATGGATGTCATTGTTTTGCCAAGGACACGCCCATACATCACTGACAAAAGCTCTTCTTCTAGGAACAAATCTTTCAATCATCTGTTGCATGGCCCTTCGATTAGGTCACCCTGATAGTCCCGAAAAAAGGCGTCGTCGGCGACGAACTGGTCTGATCGGCCTGCGGGGATGTCGAGATCTTCAGCTCCAGATCAGGCGTCTGGAGGTGCACCTGAGGCTTTGCTGTCCACGCAGGAGGGAGTTTCGGTGCGAGATTTGGTGACGTGCTGCTCACCGCTGATGAGCAGCTTGACATCAGAGTTGGGCATGGAGGCAGCACAGCTTCTGGCCTTCGGCTTCTGACACCTAGAGATAGAGTAGGGAATTCCATTCCAGACACAGTAGTAGTCTCTTCTTTCAGTCTCAAACGTTCATTCACACTCGTTGCCTTGTTACTATTTTCAGCCTGAAAAAGGAAGAGTTCATACAAGGCATGTTATTCTTCAACTCGCGACACATGCACGATGCCTCAGTAGATGTTGCATGACATGAACATACCACATCAAAAAGGCTGGACCTTCTCTTCTTTTGCGTGAGGCTGCTCTGCCTGAGGAAGTACTTCTGAGCATGGCTGGCGACCTGCGTCGGGGTTCGCGTCGTGACGAAGTTCCGGGAAATGCCCCGCCAGTCGCCTTTCCCGAGCTTCTCAAGGCCTGCTAGGAATTTCCGGTGCTCATCCTCGGTCCATGGAACCCCTGACGACGATTCACTCAGGAGTTAAGTATTATGGATGTAATTTTTACATCTTCAGAGGTGGTAGAACAAAGCACTTAATTCAAGCGAACTGAAAGGGTGGTTATATATATGTTGGAAAGGTCATCGATAGTTGAAAGATCCATCATTAAGAGTTTAAGACTCTGAAAGCAAAGATTAGGACAACTAGGCTAAAGTCCTTGTTTGTGGCAGGCATGAAAGTTTCAAGTTGCAACCCCTGCCATGAGGCAACGATCTAAATGTTACGAAGTTACTCTAAGTCAGCTATGCATATCCCTGCACCAAGTAGACTTTCTATGGCAAAACTGGAGAAGAGGATCCAAACAAGTCAAATAACCACTCATCTACAAAAATCTTCAGAATTTTTTCCTAATCAAACCTTAGACTCCATGATGATCATATTACTGTCACAGACTATAACTTCTAAAGCATAGCACATCAAGTATGAAACCGTGCTATATCAAACGAATGAACTCTCCCATAATCCACCATGTTACTTACTCACCCTTCTTCCTCTCTTGAGCCCTGCCCATGAGGCCATCGGAGAGGTATCCGTTGGTCTTCTCGGCGATCTCATCGATCGACACAAGAGACGACGACGACACGGACGGCGAGTAGTTGGGAGCAGAAACAGCAACCGCGTAATAGGCCGACGCCGACGACAGGCACTCCATGCTGAAGGACTTCTTCAGAGGGGAAGAAGAGCCTACGTGCAGCTGCACCCCAAATAACCTCAGGCCGCCGCTGTTCTCCAGGCTCTTGTGCCCGCTGCAAGTTCTAGAGTTGTGGCCGTTGTTTCCACAGCTAGAGCATTTCCTAGCCATGCTGCTGGCACAGGGAAACAAGAAGGTGGAGGAGAGAAGAAAGAAGGGAAGGAATTCTATGGCCTTAAGATAAGATGGTGTGAAGATGTGGCATCTGGTGGCTTAATAAGGGAGAAAGATGTGGCAAGGGACTAGTGAATTGTTGGGGAGCTCACACATGTGCCATGGAAGGGGACACATTGGCGTCATCTCCTTTTAATGGTATTGACAATTCAATCCAGATGCTGGAGATGTCTGGCCTATTTAACAGAACTTCGAATCCACAGGAATCTGCAGGGTCTTGGGTGCTAATAGTATTATTGCTGTCACTATCATGCTGTATATGTTATTATTTGTATGTATGGTTCATATCAGGAATCTTATATCTTTGCTTAAGTATATTTTCCACTGCTTTTTATTCTGACAGTCTCAACTGATTGGAAAAGGCCTGTGTTTCCTCATAGCTTGTACTACAAAAACACTCTTTATTATGATGTACTGAACGTGTGTGCCATGCCACAGTTATGATTCTTGTTTGAGTTATAGGCGAAAGGATGGCGTCGATATCGTCAAACTTGTATAGAGATTGGACTGGATTTAGTAATGGTTAGTTTGTTAGAGAGTCATTTTCTGGAGTCTATTAATCCTTGCTAGTGTCATAGTTTAGGTCATCTACTACTTTAAGGTATCTCATTTTGAGATGCCAAGTTACACTACAATGTCTGAGATGTATGCTGATGTTTTTGGAGGGAACTGTATGCTGATGTTATTATCCAGAAAAGTAAAATTGATCCAATGTCCTTTTACATTTGCGCTACTAGGAACTGGTTGCGTCCGTTGAGGAGGATTTCCTCTGGCGCTCAGATCCTGGAGTTCATGCAACTTTGGCAGGCACTCAAGCAGGTTCAGCTGCTACCGAATGTGCAGGACGGTATTTTCTGGAAATGGACGCAGCAGGGGGACTACTCGGCAGGGACAGCTTACAGGGCACAGTTTATTGGCGCCACAACAGATCCAAACTGAACGATGATTTGGCGTGCCGACGCCGAAGCAAAATGCAGATTCTTCACCTGGCTATTCCTACATGATAGGATTCTCACAGCGGATAGACTGGCTCTTAGAGGATGGCCGCATAGCACTCTTTGCGCGATGTGTGGACTCGAGCCAGAGTCATCCAGACACCTCATCCTGTTATGCCCGTTTGCAAAGCAGGTATAGAGAAAGGTATTCCTCTATATAAACATAAACTTCATCGCCATCCAACCTGCATTGGTCCAGTAGACATTGCAGCTTGGTGGCGATCAGTCCGTTCCACCATTCAGCGTCAGCATCATAAACAGGCAGACGACACCTTCATATATGTAGTATGGAACCTATGGAAGGAGAGGAATAGCAGGATCTTCAATAATCAATACAGAACTATCGATGCCGTTGCTAGCGCCGCGGTAGACGACATCCGCAGTCGAAGGGTGGCAGTACACACACCAAATCCATAGTTTTGGTGGAGGCGTTTCCTATTCCGTCATAGGCTCTCTAGGATGAAAAGTTATAAGTTGACTTTGGGTTCGGAATAGGCATAAAATCCGTTAGGTCTACCGCCAATTTCTGTTGTTTTATCCTCGTTTCATAAGCGGTTTTTGGAGTGTCTACTACAAACTCTCTGTTGTATCTCTGTCAATCTTCTTTAATGTAAGGTAGAGCTCTTGCCATTTCCTTTCAAAAATATTTGCGCTACTGTTAGCCTATCTTGAGAGAAGAAAATCCAATTGAATATAAGGAATAATAGAGCAGTAGCAAACTGTACCCTGATTCCTGGTAGTATTATGCTGTTTTGTTTCCTGCCAGAAGCTTAGTGTAGTCTGTTTCATACTTTCATCCAATATGAAGTGCCACAAGATCTACAAACATAATGAGAGTGATTGGAATTGGAGTCTATTTTGTCGGCTCATGTAAATCAATAGATCACCACGAAAAACATTTCAACCTAACCTAACCGCCCAAGAAAAAAAAGAAACCAAGATTCATTTCCATCATGCAAGAAACAAGAGAGATACTATTTTGATCTGTCTTGACTTGTAATCTCATATACTAATGCATCTATAATGAAATTAAACAGGTGATTAAATGGGATAGGATTGGATAAAAAAAAAAGAGAATATAAAGTAGTTGGTGTTGGTGAATATTTCTAATGCGGTTCTTTAGCTTCTCTTGTTTCCAGGATCAAGGATAATGGCCAATTAACGGGAGATAAAATGAAGAACTAAGTGCCCTTACTATGCAAGCAAACATAGTTATCAAGGTTAGGTGCCAAGATCCAAGATTGGACGAAAAGGTCATCACTATAACAACCGCAAAATAGAGATATGCCATTACCTTGTAGCCTCTAGGCTTACATAATATTAGAAAATATGTGCTAGTTTCTTAGGCCCAAAAAACAAAAATTCAGACAAATGTTTGTTCTACTTCTGCTCCCTCCCCTTTTGTATTATAAATATACTAGGTGGAAAAGCGCGCTACGCTGCGCCGGTTGAATTTCGATAGCATGCGCGGTTATGACCCGTTGGTAAATCCATAAGTTGATATAAACCTTCGATGAATCCGTGTTTTGATTGTAAAACATTGTTTTTTTTGTGTCAAAACATTTTTTTCGGTTTTTTGTTGCGTTTGTTAAAAAAATGGGTCGTTAGGACCAACCGCGAATCCATGGAGACGAAAACATTGTTTCATTTTTGTGTCTTGAAAACATTTTTCCGGTTTTTTTTGCTCGCTAAAAAAATGGGTCGTTAGGACCCACCGCGAATCCACTTGTCGCTATAAATCTGCGGATGAATCTACATTTTTTAAAAAAGCTCATGGTTCGACCCGCTTAGCAAATCCATACGTGATTTAAAACATTTTTTCGGGTTTTTGAATCATGACGAATCTACATTTTTTAAAAAACCCGCTACACGATCCGCTGGCAAATATATAAGTTGCTATAAAACATCGATGAATCTGCGTTTTTTGGTGACGAAAAAATTTTTTCCGGGTTTTTTGGGTGGCGAAAAATTTTTTTTTCGGGTTTTTCTGGTGGCGAAAACATTTTTTCGAAAACGGAGAAAGGACTCGAACGTAAGAAGCAGGGACCCGGATGTTATTTTTTGGACCTGTCGCTATCCCGAAAAATTAGAAAAGGGCTTGTTCGCGATTTGAAACTAACGGAGGCTTTTTCGTAAAAATACCGCCGGACCCAAACGCGAAGTGAAAAAAATATTCTTGTCTCTTAAAAATCGCGACAGGACCTATCCGTAATTTCGAGAAACGGAGGACTTTTTCAAGAAAACGCCAAAGCGGCAATGTGTGGCGCTGTTGTTGCTCTCAATTCTTGTGGGTATAGGTGTTGTTACTAGGTAGAAAAGCGCTTACGTCACACGGTTGAATTTCGATAGCACGCTTTAAAAATAAACTTTTTATTTTCGCAAAACCACCAACCGGTCAAAAATAGTCCAGAGGAAAAAGGGAAAATTATCGAGATGACAACATTCTTTTGTCGAGCCTAATACTCTACGTGTTCACCGAGTAATAATACATGTTCGCAAAACCACCCACCGCGGAAAATAGCCTCAGAGGAAAAAGGGTGAAAAATCTTCGATTTAACTCTTTTTTTTTGTGACCAAAACATGTTTTTCGAAGTTTTTGGGTGACGAAAACAATCTTTCTCGAGTTTTTTTTTGCGCTTTGTTAAAAAAGAGTCGTTAGGATGCGCCTGCCGAATCCACTCGTCGTTATAAATCTTCTGACGAATCTACATTTTTTAAAAAAGACCCGCTATGACCCGCTGGCAAATCCATAAGTTGATATAAACCTTCGATGAATCCAGTGTTTTTTTTGTGACGAAAACATTGTTTTTGTTTTTTTATCTTTGAAAACATCTTTTTCGGTTTTTTGTTGTGTTTGTTAAAAAAATGGGTCGTTAGGACCCACCCATGATCCATGGACGAAAACATTGTTTCCGCTTTTTGGGTGTTGAAAATATTTTTCCGGTTTTTGTTGCGTTTGCTAAAAAAATGGGTCGTTAGGACTCACCGGCGAATCAATCTGTCGCTATAAATCATGGACGAATCTACATTTTTTAAAAACCCATGATTCATGACCCGTTAGCAAATCCATAAGTTGCTATAAAACTGATGAATCTGCGTTTTTTGTGACGAAAACATTTTTTCCGAGTTTTTGGGTGGCGAAAACATTTTCCCGGTTTTTGGTGACGAAAACATTTTTCCGGAAAACGGAGAAAGGACTCGAACGTAAAAGTAGGGACTGGTTGTAATTTTTTGGACCTGTTAGCTATCACCAAAAATTAGAAAAGGGCTTGTTCGCGATTTGAAACTAACGGGAGGCTTTTTCAGAAAAATACCGCGCCAGGACCCAAACGCGAAGGGAAAAAAATATCTTTGTCTCTCAGGAAATTGCACAGGGACCTATCCGTAATTTCAGAGAAATGAAAGGGCTCTTTTGCAAAATTGCAAGGTGACAGGTGGCTATTGCGGTTGAGCCGGAAATCTTGCGCATATAGGTATTTTTATTGATTTAGATTGACTTGTAATATGAAACGGGTTACGGGAGTATTTCTCTATTAGACACATTTTTTTCTGTGTTTGTACTAAACTTTTGGTAGTTCCATTTTCCTATGTTTTCATGAGCTCCCATCTTTCTTCTCGTTCATTGGTAGACCCAAGTAGCCAGCAACAGGTCTTTCTCTTTAACCTTTACATGAGTACAAATGGACAACAACAAAGTTTGTTGTAACCCACACCAAACCAAAGTAAATTAAAGAAAGTGGCAAGAGGAAGATGTCTCATTCAGCTTAACAGTTCACTTGCATTTAAAATTTCAATAGTACATACAAAAGGACCCAATCCAGGCTTAATTTTATGGGTCAATTAAGTCCGTTTTGTGCTTTACTGACAACAGCGATATTTCAGCGTTCTTTGAGGCTTAGGCTGTACTATGAATGGGAAAATCTTGCCACTTGTATGTCTTCATTTATATTTCAAGTTCTCAATGGCGTCATGCATACGCCAACCATAGGATAGCCTAGCGGAGAGTTACTTACGTGGATTTTCAGTATTTTCTGGGATTTGAACCCATGAGCCTTAAGATGATTGCACCCCACCATCTCAAAAAAAAAAAAAAGCATCATGCATACGCTACAATACCCTACTGAAAGAAGCACAAGCACTTATTAGAGGATCCACTGTACTGAAAACAACACTTCATGTGATGCTGTGAAATATCCTTCTCCGTTCATAAAGGACGATACACGATATGGTTAATTGATGTATTGCCAAGCGCTCCTGCTGGGTTCATAAGAAAAAAATGTGCAAGTTGAGAATGTCATGAGAAAATCTCCATGCCATGACCTCTTGTAGATTCATCATCCCAAAGAAAAAGAACATAGATAGGAGAGCAATTCATCCACCCATCACCGAGGCACCAACCTTGTTTCTTGCAAAGTATCAGCTTCAATTTCTGACTTTATGAACAGGACACAACAATGTCTTCTTTCTTCAGTGATTGTGCCCTTGTGACTACACACGACACGAAAAAGGAAGCTGTGACAAGGTGGGTGGTGGGTGTGTGTGTGTGGGGTGGGGGGGGGGGATCTAAATCCAAAGCGGATGGCGAGTGCGACATGTTGTTCTCGATGAATTAATCGCAAAGGAACGTAGAATTCAGACAGATATCCAGCAACAGAATACTTCATCTTTTGGTTTTCCTACTGCATGTGGTACCTATGGTCCTGTTCTGAAGAATTACTTTTCCTTCTTGCCTTTTCTTTTTTTGGAGAAGAATCCAATCCATTGGACTTTCAGTAGGAGGAACATCCTAAGTGCGGATAGCAAAAACACATGAAACATGTACACTTCAGCTGCCCCTTTATGCCCGTTAAGTTATTCTTATCATCTTTTTCCATAGGCCGAAATACTGAAAAGACAGAAGCACTATACAAAAACAGTACTTCAATTTGTGTTTGCAGGCATTCATGTTCATCAGTTTAAGTATGAGATACATCAATCGAGAACTGTATTCGGTCGTGTCCAAATTAATGTGACTAACCACTGATCCTATAATCTATCTCCTAGCTACTCTTGCGTGTTTCTCTTGGAATGCGATGTTTGAGCTGCCAAGAACAGTCTCAGTGGTCGCATTTGCCGTCATCAAATCACAGTAGTTCATCCACTGAAACATCACAACACAATTAACATACACGGCAGCTTATGTCTTAATTTTCATCCGTTAAGATCGCCGATTGAAAGGTCAATGGGCAAATGCAGGTCACGATCGATCCTGAAGGAAAAACCCTGTGCCAATGTCCCCAGACAAACTGGACTGTTTTACATGACAAGAAAGGCATCAAAGAACATATGTGATATCAGATTGCTTCGTACTGCAGACATATATTGGATGCCCACCTTTTCTGACCTTGAAAGTGAAAACAATCTCTTCAATTCTACCACTTATGATGTTTCGTTCGCTTCTGCTGCTTGGTGCAGTTTGTGTCCGTGGAAACGATGGAACAGGTCGGTGTTGGGCCGAGAATATGGTGAAATTAAGTGATATGGTATAGCTAGTACGTATGTACCTGATACCAGTCATGAATTCAATCCATACGACGAAGGAAACCACAGCAGCAGCACACTCTACATACACATGTATGGCATGCAACAAAGCACCGGCCGTGAAAGTCTACAGTCACCACACCGTACATACAGCTATCAGGGTCAAACAAGACGGATGCAAAATTTCTTATCCTTGGAAATTTTATCTTGGACTTTGAAGTTAATTAAACTTATACGGTGGTGAGGTATGCGTCCTGGTATACCGTCAGGCAAGACTATATGACAGTCCCTGAACCTGGCCTAACAATTGGTAACATTCGAAGTTGTCACCTGAGCTCCGAGTCCTCCGACCAACTTTGAGGCCAGGAAATACAAGTATGAACGAGGCAGATGAAGCTAGGTTAGATCTGAACATAGAGAATTGGACCATCTGGTTGAGCCAAACAGCATACGCATGTTTCCTTAGTGATTAAATGGTATGCATTCGTTGCTGCAATAATGAAAACTGCCAGCCAGATCTGTCCATCTCCAACCAGTAAGAAAGGAAACAACAACCACACCACAACTTCATAGATACATGCTTAAGCGATGTAGATTTCATAAAAAAAAAACACATACTAATTATTGGCCAAACAAGAGATTAAGACAAAACACATGGAACTCATGTCTGCATGCGTAGGAGAGAGAGAGAGAGAGCGCTGAAGCGAGTCAGAACCCAAGTTTGAGCCGGAAACATCCGGCACTGAACCCCGACAGTAGAAGTACTAATGATGCACGAGAAGATTAGCCACATGGATCATAGGCCGCACAGAGTAAGCACGCGGGGTGATATGTATTTTACATGCCATAGGCATTACGCGAGCAGGTGACACACGCAGTCGCGCGCGTGGTAGTGTCTGGAGTTTGGAAGGAGCAAGCAAAGCCGTCGCCGTCGACAACCAGGAGTTGTCCTCTCCTCTGCCCGGCACGGGCTCCCAGCCCAACAAGAAGCGGAGGAAGAGACGAAGTTTGAACGGTGGAAATGCCGGGCAGGCACAGAGTGAGGCCCGGCACTGCCCATCTTTCCTCTGCAGTGCAGTTGCATCTGTAGAGAGTTATTTAGGGCAAACACCACACCCATTGGATGAGGGGTGGCCTCTCATATATAGCTGGGCAATGCCAGGATAAGGCAGTTACAGAGAGCCCTCAATCTGAGGAGCTAAACAAGGCATGTACAACAATATCCAGCTATACAATCTAGATATACTCTAATACCCGCCCGCAGTCGCATCGGGAGGTTTCCGGACGCAAAGACTGGACCGAAAATCGGTGAATAACTGAACGGGCAGACCTTTTGTCATAATGTCTGCAAACTGGTGTGCCGATGGAACATGCAATACGCGAACCTGCCCAAGAGCAACCTTCTCACGAACGAAGTGGATGTCAATCTCAATGTGCTTCGTGCGACGGTGTTGGACTGGATTGGTGGACATGTAGACGGCACTGACGTTGTCGCAGTAGACAACGGTCGCAGAAGTAACCGGGGCGTGAAGCTCCTTCAAGAGTTGTCGAAGCCAACAACATTCGGCAACGACATGAGCAACCGCACGATATTCAGCCTCTGCGCTAGAGCGGGAGACCGTGGTTTGGCGCTTGGAGGACCAAGAAATTAAGTTTTCACCAAGGAAAACACAATATCCAGATGTAGAACGCCGTGAGTCAGGACAGCCAGCCCAATCCGCGTCAGAATACGCGGTAAGGGATGTGGGCGAAGAGGTGCCGAGGTGGAGTCCGGTGGAGATAGTACCTTTGACATATCGCAAAATACGCTTGATCAGCGCAAGATGCGGCTCGCGAGGGTCATGCATGAAGAGGCATACTTGCTGCACAGCATAGGCCAAATCTGGACGAGTCAGCGTGAGGTACTGAAGAGCCCCCGCAATGCTGCGGTAAGACGAGGGATCTTGAACCGGTGCACCATCAAGCACGGACAGTTTAGCATGAGTGTCCACAGGTGTCGATGTGGGGTGACACTCAGCCATACCAGCGCGTTGAAGGAGATCTTGAGCATACTGTCGTTGTGACAAGAACAAGCCTTTTGCCGATCGTGTGACGGAGATGCCGAGGAAGAAATGAAGATCACCAAGATCTGTCATAGCAAACTCAGAGTGCAGAAGCTTGGTAATGCGCTGGAGGAGGCCGTCGGAGGAGGCTGTCAGAATAATGTCGTCGACGACAAAGAAGAGGTAGGCAAGTCGGGTTCCATCTTGGAGAATAAAAAGTGACGATGTCTGGCGTAAGCAATGAAGCCAGCGCTTGAATGTAAGTGGCGGTTACCGTACCAGTCCCGTGGAGCCTGTTTCAAGCCGAGAGAGATTTCGCAACAAGCGCATATTGTCGGGCGGATGGGTCGACGGCCCGACGGTTCTTGACAATAAACCGCTCTCGAGATTGCCATGGAGAAAAGCGTTCTTCACGCCGAGTTGATGGATGGGCCAACCACGAGCCAGCAAGAATGCTAAGAACAACCCAATGGTGGCCGGCTTGACCATCGGATCGAAAGTCTCGCCATAGTCGGCGCCGTGTTGTTGCGAAACCCACCAGACGACCCAACGGGCTTTGTGACGTGCTAGGGTACCATCAGAGTGAAATTTGTGCTTGAAGACCCACTTGCCCGTCACAATATTGGCACTGGGAGGCCGAGGAACTAGGCGCCAAGTGTTGTTGTCGACCAATGCCTTGAATTCTTCGGCCATCGCACCACGCCAGTTGGCGTCAGCGAGGGCACTGCGATAGTTCGTTGGTATTGGCGAGATGGAGACATGCGTGGCCGAAAGATTCATCCGAGTGATGGGCTTCACGATGCCGGACCGGGCACGAGTAACCATCAGGTGAGGACCGGGAGCCTGTCGCGCGGAGACAGCTCGTGCGTCGTGGGCAACAACTGCAGGCGCCGACGAGGCCACGAACCGACTGGGCAGAGAAGACGCCGCGTCCGCGGAGTTCAGCTGAGGCCCGTCGGGGGTGTTGTCGAGGAAATCATTAGGCGGCCGTGTATCGATGGCAGGCGCCGGTGTTGCCGAAGAGCAAGGCGGTCGCTCAACGTCCACACGGGACGGAGCTCCCGCAGAAGAGCGCGATCGCTCAACGTCCACACTGGACGGAGCTATCGCAGGAGAGTGTGATCGCAAAATGTCCACACGGATCGAAGCTATCACGGCCGAAGCACTGCCGCCGGAGCATGAGCTCGACGGATCATCTGCAAGAAAATCGAAAGAACCAGTGCGAGGTGGGGCAAAGTAGCCGCAAATGGAAAGGTGTGTTCGTCAAAAATAACATGACGAGATATAATGATGCGTTTGGTAGTGAGATCCAAGCATCGATATCCTTTGTGAGAAGAGGGATACCCGAGGAAAACACAGGCGGTGGAGCGTGGAGCCAGTTTGTGAGGAGAAGTGGCTGTGAGATTAGGATAGCAAAGGCAAACCAAAGACGCGAAGATGGTGAAGGTCAGGAAGTTTGCCGTGCAAGAGGGAATAGGGAATGGCATTGTTTATGGCGGAGGATGGTCAAGCGGTTGAGCAAATAGGTGGTCAGAGTAAGTGCTTCAACCCAATATGCAGGGGCATGGACGCATGGAGCAAAAGAGTGCGGACGGAGTTGTTGAGTGTACGGAGAACCTGCTCACCTTGCCGCTTTGTGGGAGGTATGTGGACAGAGAGACGCAATATGGTGCCATGGGATGCGAGAAATGTGGTGAGGGCATTGTTGATTTAACTCACCCGCTTGTCACCAAGGCTTTTTAGGGCAAGGTGAATCGGGTGTGGGCAAGTTTAATAAAATTGACAATATGGTGGTAGACTTCAGATTTGCGATTTAAGAGGAAAAGTCCAACAAAAATGTGTGAAGTCATCAAGTAACACCAAATAGTAGGAGTAGCCGGAAATACTAGTGATTGGTGATGTCCAAACATCACAGTGAACAAGTTCAAAAGGTGCAGACGTACTGGAAGTAGAAGAACTAAAAGGCAGGCGAACATGCTTGCCCAATCGGCATGAATGACAAGCAGAGCGCGCTGTTTTATTACATGAGATAATGTCCTTATTGTGCAGGGTGGCGAGGACGGCAGGACCCGGATGACCGAGGCGCTGATGCCAGAGGTGGTTGACAGCGATGTTGGCTTGAGCGGCAGTGAGATGGTGGGAATGGTGTAGAGATCGCCAGACTATTGGAGCGAAGAATCACGCTCTGGTTCGGAGGTCCTTTATGGAAAAACCAAGAGGATCAAAATCAATAGAACAAGAATTGTCACGGGTGAATTGTCGAACGGAAAGGAGATTATGAACAATGGAAGGAACGACAAGAACATTGTTTAGAACAAAATTAGTGGATGATGTGGGTAAAACAGAATGACCACAAGAGGTAACAGGAATGGTAGTACCATCACCGACAGTAATAAGAGAATGAGAGGAAGGAAGACGGGACAGAATTATACCATCAGTGGAGGACATATGTGAAGTAGCCCCTGTATCCATCACCCAGGAACTTGTTGGCTGCATGGACATTTGATTAAGAGCGACAATAAGTCCTACTCGTCCCAAGAATTGGCGGTGGTGATGGTGACATCTGCGAAGGGAGCAAAGACGGCATTGGCTCGAGGATGAGGACCGAGTAGACCAAGACCGAGCCACGCCAGCAAAAGGCCCTACCTCTTTTTATAGCCAAGGGATTAAAATGCACCCATGGGCCGAGGAAGCCGCCCATGATTCTGCTGAAGGAGCCGGTGATGGCCGTCGCCACGATCGCGCCACGCCGCCGCCGCCGCGATGGTTGCCACGACCACCACGCGAGGATGACGAAGAGCCGCTTCCAGATGATGCGAGGAGGAGGTGCAATTCACGGAGCAAAGGCGAGGAGGTGGAACCTGCAGCAAAAAGAGCAGTGTCGGCGGCCACTTTTGCTTCATTGGCCATGCGTAGCTCCTTGAGCACCAACATGGAGCGAGCCTTGGCGAAGGTTGGAAGAACAAGCATATTGGCGATGTCGCTCAGCGGTGTTGGAGTAACGGGGGTTGAGGCCGCGGAGCAAGTTGAGAACCAATTGGGACTCAGTGACGCCATGGCCAACATCGCGGAGGGAGTCGGCGGCGGTTTTGATGCGTTGACAGTACTCCGAGATGGAAGCATCGCCTTGAGTCATGGAATGGAACTGGTGGCTGAGGAAGATGGCACGAGATTCCTTGTTGGCCTGAAAAAGATCGGCGATGGCAACCCACAGGGTGCGAGCATCCTGATCAGGTTCCATGGCAAGATCAAGAACATCATCTGATACCGATCCAAACAGCCAACTTCGGACGGAGCAGTCAGCCTGCTCCCACTGAGGATCGTCTGTATGCGGTGGAGCAGAGCCATCGATGTCGCATCGAGGCCAATTTGCCACACATGGCACTAAGAAGGAAGACCACTTGTTGTAGTTGGAGTTCTTCGCCCAGAGTAATCTGAACGCAGACTTGACAAATGACGAGCGTAGGGGTTGAGGAAGACCGAGTGGTGGAGAGAGCGCCATTGGCAAGGGTCAAGACGGCCGGAGGAAGTTGACATGGTGGCGACGCCGAGTAGATTGGATCGACGCCGGAAGAACAGGGCGGCGTCAGATAGGGAGCGATCACCGCAAGGTCGATTGGAGGATCATAACCAACGATACCATGTAGAGAGTTATTTAGGGCAAACACCACACCCATTGGATGAGGGTGGCCTCTCATATATAGTGGGCAATGCCAGATAAGGCAAGCTGAGAGAGCCCTCAATCCGAGGAGCTAAACAAGGCATGTACAACAATATCCAGCTATACAATCTAGATATACTCTAATAGCATCAGATAGAGGTGGCAGTTTTATCCATAGGTTTGAGTGAGTTTTCGGATTTAGGTATCTGATAAGATCTGTTAAGGGACACCTTGTCTTAGCATATTTAGACAGTCTCTAATTGGTTCCCTTGTATTTTGGAATGCCATTAATGATTCTCTTGTATTTGGTATATATGTGCCATTGATTGGCTGCCCCTACTGTACGCACTAATACAAGGTTTATGTATATGTTAGCCGCCCCAGTAGATTGTTGTGTGGTGTTTTGCTCTCATTGTTTTCTTCCTTCATGGTATCAGATTATCTTTCCTGAGCTCCTTCCGCTACCCTTTTCTCCTCCTTCCGTTCCCACGGCCGCCATCAATCCAACCGATGTCTTCACTGCTATTGGTATCCCGAACGGTGCCCCTGCAAACGACGCTGGCGCCCAGCTTGCTGCTGCTGCCCATGCAACCCACGTCGGTGCACCTGACGAACATGCAACCGACATCGGTACACACGCCCATGCAGCTCACGTTGGTGCCTCCGTCGCCCTGGCCGGTGCAGCTACCCCCATCGCCCACGAACTGCTCCCAACACCTCCGGCGGTGACACCCGCCATCAATGTTGCTTTCGTCAAGGCGCACGTCCCCGTCATCCTTGACCTTAAGGCCTTCAACTACACCAAGTGGCACTTCATGGCGATGTGCGGCAAGTTCGCTCTTCTCTCCCACATCAACGTCACCGTTGTTGTGAACCCCAACGACGCATCCTTGACCTTAAGGCCTTCAACTACACCAAGTGGCACACCTTCTTCATGGCGATGTGCGGCAAGTTCGCTCTTCTCTCCCACATCAACGTCACCGTTGTTGCGAACCCCAACGACGCATCCTTGACCTTAAGGCCTTCAACTACACCAAGTGGCACACCTTCTTCATGGCGATGTGCGGCAAGTTCGCTCTTCTCTCCCACATCAACGTCACCGTTGCTGCGAACCCCAACGACGCCGCTTGGTCTTAGGCAGACTACACCGTGCTCTCTTTATTGTATGGCTCCATCGCCGAGGATATCCTCGATGTCATCATGGAGCCATATCAGACCGCTTGCGATCTCTAAACTCGCATTCGTGAGCTCTTCAACAACAACCACGAGCGGTGTACCTCAGCCAGCAATTCCGCATGCTGGTTCAAGGTGACTCCTCGATCGCCGACTACTGCCAATGCCTCAAGACGACGATCGATGCTCTCCAGGATGTTGGCTACTGTTAGACTTCCCAAGCGCACATACGCACTCAAATGCTCAAGAACAGAAACAGCGGGAGGAAGAAGATGATGAGCAGTAGGAAAAACAATGCGCCCAAACACTTGCAAATAAGACACACGCCGCACTCGTTATTTTTCCATACTACGGGTGCTATACAAATAGACTAGCGAGGTGACAGAATAACAAGTAATCATGCATACTAAACAAAGCAAGTAATCACCGGATCATGCATACTAAACAAAGAGCACTAATCATGGGATATGCCCATAATAGCACCGGATCATGCAACAAGACGAGTCACCGTAGATGGCGCCGTGAGGACCTCGCCACAAGACGACGCGCCTAAACGCCAAGACGACGCGGCTGCCTCCAACAGATCGCAATGGCCCCTATCGCATGCAACTCCTCCACGCTACGACGCTGCAAGTCGCAGACCGACTCAAACGCATGCATGCCCCACAACTCGGATCGCCACACGACAAGACACGACGACTTCACGCCACTCACGCGACACGCCATTGGTTTATTCCCAACACAAAGACATGACGACTCACGCCACTAGTCACAAGACGCGACACGCCATTGGGTTTATTCCCAACACTACCTCGCCGACATCGATCTCATCAACAACATGCTGCGCGGCCTCAACTCGCACTTCTCCACTGCCGCCGATACCATCCTCTTTTGCTGAGGCTCGCAATCTTCTCCAACTCCACGAACTTCGGCAGGCTCACACATCCTTTGCATCGTTTGCCACAGCCCTTCTTTCCACCACTAGTTGCTCTTGAGGTGGCTGCCACCAACCGAATTCCAACTCCTCCGGTAACTTTGGTAGTGGTGGTGGTGGTGGTAACAACTGTCGTAACAAAGGACGTCGGAACAACAAAGGCCATGCCAACTCCTCCTCTAGCGATGGTCGTGCGCCCCATCCCACACCGCCCATGCCTTAGGGGCCATGGATCTGCTTCAACTTGGGGCCGGTGCACCCCAATGGCGCCCAACCACCAACCAGGGCATCCTTGGGCCTCGCCCCCAAGCACCACAGACGTTCCACACCTCCGTCGCGTCGCCTTCTACCATGCCGGCCACTACACCCTCATGGCATCAAGCCAGTCTTATCGCAGCCATGAACCAGCTCGCCTTGCAAAATCAAGGCAACTGGATTATGGACACCGGTGCGACTTCCCACATGGCGTCGGATGATGGTATAATCCTTCTTCCCCTTCCTATACCCTCCTTGTCTAAAGTCATAGTTAGTGATGGCTCTCACCTTCCCATCTCCTACTGTGGCCACTCCGTCCTCCATACCAATTCCAATCGCTTTCTTCTCAATAATGTTCTTGTTGTTCCTATACTCATTCGTAATTTTATCTTTGTCTGTCAGTTTACTCGTGATAACAATTGTGTAGGATAACCGACTAGAGAGGGGGTGAATAGAAGGTTTCTAATTTTTTCTACTCTAATTTCAATTTTCAAGATCACTAATCAAGAGATATAGATTCACCAATTTTAACACTAAGTACTTCTAGTGATTACTAAGTTATCCTAACAATTCTAGTAGCCCAAATACAATCCTATGCTAAATAAGACACTCAATTTGCTTGAATTGTAACTTGTGTCAAGAGAAAAAGAAATGCAAATCACAAATGATGAACACAAGGATTTATCCCGTGGTCTCGAAGATTTGCCGGTCTCCCCTACTTCACATTGAGATGACTTGAACTCCTTCAAGCCGGCTCCAATCGCTTGAGCCATTCTCGATCACTAGTGGTAGCTCTTCCCAACTCCGGGTAGGCGAGCTCCTTGCCTTCACAAACGATCGGGTCTTCTCACAAGCTTCTTTGAGAAGATCACCGATTCCACACGCCTCCAAGCCGTCTAGGAGGCGGCAACCTTCAAGAATAACAAGTTTTGGCGCTTACTTGAGGTCGAATTGAGTGTCTAAAGGCTCACACTAAATGCAACACTCAATTTCTCTCCTTACTTACTCTAAATGATAATTGAATACACTAGAGAGAGGAGAGGGCTTTGCTAGAGCTCAAATATATTCAATAATAGCCAGGAGTTACTGTAGAGTGTAGGTGGAGGGTTATTTATAACCCCAACCACAAAAACTAGCCGTTGGACTTGAAATTTTGATCAAGTCGGGATTTTCGGTGCTACCGCCCATGTAGGACCGGTAGCACCGGCTCCATCCCTGTGGGCATGTCAAAGCATTAAATGCTTTTAACAGAGGCCACAGACAATAGGTCCAATGCTACCGCCCAACTAGAATCGGTAGCACCGGGTTATTGTTCCTTTTTCGAGCCGAAAGAGGTGCTCTCTGGAATTTTTGCATTGGGCCAAAGGGCCGGTGCTACCGCTAACTGAGTAGCACCGGGCTACCATGGGCGGTAGCACCACCCTGCCAAAATTCCCAAAATTCATGCCTATTGGAATTTTTACACCAGGTCAAGGGTCCGGTGCTACCGTTACCCCGGTAGCACCGCCTGCCAGATCCCAAAATAGAACGCCTCTGAAAATTTTAAACTGGGCATTGGGCCGGTGCTACCGCTACCCCGATAGCACCGAGCTACCATGGGCGATAGCACCGCCCTGCCTGGTCCCCAAAAGAACCCCTCTTGGGTTTTTACACACCGACCTTGGGGCCGGTGCTACCGTTGTCCCGGTAGCACCGGGATGCCCTTGGCGGTAGCACCAGGATTCCAGAGGCTTTTTTTTAGGTTTAAGAAGGTTTATAAAATTAGATCACTATGAGATAATGCATGAGTTTAATCAATAGATTTGAGCCTTTAGATCTTAAGACGATATCAAGTTAACGTCAAAACCTCTCTTAATAGTACGACCCTATTTCTAGCAATCCGATCTTTTCTCCAAACTCCGAGATCGATAAAATGACTAGAAAAATATCCTTAGATTTTTACCTTTGTTACTTGATTGATATTTTGATCTTCTTTTGCTCCATTTTCATACTTCCATGATCACAAATATTACCAAAACCAAGAGAGACTTTTGGGGCCTAGATGATTTCAAAATTGCTCTATCGAGTTTGATGTATTTGGTTTTTCTGTCAAGGACCTTCGAACCCGACATGTGACTCTTCGCTGCAATAGCTCCGACGATCTCTACTCGTTGTTGCAGTCCACCTCCTCCAAAGCCTCTCCAACTATTGCAGCTCACGCGTGCCTCGCCACATCATCCACCCTTTGGCATCAACGTCACGGTCATCCCGGCCTTCCCATCCTCCACCAACTGATCATACTCTTTGCCATACCTTTCAACTTGGCAAACATGTGCATCTTCCATTTGGGCATTCTAGTTCTTTTTCTTCAACCCCCTTTGAATTAATACACTATGATGTATGGACATCCCCTATTCTTAGTAATTCAGGCTTCAAATATTATCTAGTCATTCTCGATGATTTTTGTCATTTTTATTGGACCTTTCCCCTTAAACAAAAATCCGAAGTCCACCAATATATTGTCCACTTTCATAGCTATGTGGCCACGCAATTCCACTTGCCCATCAAAGCCATTCAGGTAGACAATGACACTGAATATGTTAACAACGTCTCTTCCAAATTCCTTCTAGATCATGCCATCCTCCTTCGGCTCTCGTGTTCCTACACTTCCCAACAAATGGCAAGGTGGAACGTATTCTTCCTACCATCAATAGTACGATCCATACTCTTCTTTTTCATGCCCACATGCCTCCCTCGTACTCTGTGGTGTTTTCTCTCATTGTTATCTTCATTCAAGATCATACGATGGACATGGATGTTAATTTGTACTCATGAGTACCCAATAGGTATGTGAACCCCACTTTTTTATAAGATATACATTAGAAAAATAAAACTCTAACTCGCTAAATCCTCCCCTCACCAAGTCACCAACCGCAATCCCCCCGTCTGGCCATCCCCTGATTCTAATTTCTCCCCAAATCTACTTGCTCGGCCAATCAGTCTCCTTCCAGTCGCAATCCCCTCATCCCCAATCTACTCACCTCGGCTCCCTCAGCGCTGGCTCCTCCCCTTGCCTCCCTCCGCCGCAGCCGCCCTCCGCCACCGCCTCCCTCCGGTCACAATCCCCCCGTCCCTCGATCTACTCGCATCGCCTCTCTCAGCGCTGCTCCTCCTCTCGCCTCCCTCCACCCCGGGCGCCCTCCGCCCCTGCCTCCCTCCCGTCGCAATCTCCCTTTCCCCCAATTCCAATTCCCCGATCTACTCTCCTTGGCCTCCCTCCCCTCGCCCCGCCTCGCCTCCCGCGGTGCTGGCTCCTCCCCTCGCCTCCCTCTACCCCAGCCTCCCTCCCACCCTCCTTGTCGGAGTCTGCGTGCCCTCCAGTCTGCAGCAGCCCTCCTCCAAGCGATCGATCATTCTATTCCGAAGGTATGGTGCATCACCCCTAGTTTGTTTTTGGGAGACATTTGAATCGTAGAACTGAAGAAACAAATTTGCTCAGTTGTGGTAGTGTTTACTGACTTGTACAACTTTTGTTGAGACTAGGATATGCAAGCAACGGTATGGTGTATCAGGTTCAGTTAGCCATGTCTTTTCTTCGAGCATTTTCTTTCTAACAAAGCTAATGGAGTACAGATATGCATGCTGAAGCTTTTTACATTAGCTTCATCACTTGTCAGAACAGAGTGAATGCTCGGTGAGTTGGGGGTCATGGCACCGAGCCTAGCAAATGATAGGTTGAGCTAATTCACAAACCCAAAATTACTTATGATATATTCATAAATTATTTGGAGCTCATATACCCTATAAGATCTTCATTCACATACCCCATATGATGCTTAGTATGTATAAGTGGCTTGTGGTTCAGAGTTTCAAAATTATGCCCATTCTATTTCGTTGGTAAATGGTGTTTGGATGTGCGGTTTTAACATTAATTATGAGCACCATTAATTATGCTCAATATGTATAAGTTTTAACATTAAATGGGTTTTAACCTATAGACCATCATGATGTGCAGATTAAATGACATAAGCTAGAGTATTATTGGTTACCTATAGCTCAAAAGCGTCTAAGGGCTTATTTGACAGAGCTCCAGATCCTGATTCTCCAGCTCTATCTCCTGATTCTTTATGGAATCGATTCTCTGGTGGAAGTGATTTCTGTCTGAGAAATAGTTATGAACTTGGTGGGAAGGTTCATAACTGGGAGGTTGTGAATCAGGTGGGGAGCAAGTTTTTTTGGCTCCTAGGTTACAAGTCAAAAAACATGAATCACTTCCTCAGATTTCTATATAAAGCTAATTGATTTTTTCTTATTTGGTAGAGCTCCTCAGCTTCTCATAAGGAAGCTGAAGTTGGGAGCTCTGTCAAACACACCCTAAGCTGTAAAAATCTTGCTTCAAAGTTAAGTATTAGTATACTGAAGAATTGGATAGATTAAGCATATACATCCACAAGGACGAGGTCCTAGCTTGGAGGTCTACTAACCTGTGAAGATTTTCTATTACATACATGGACTATATCAAATTTATCTGTTGACCATTCTTGCTGGAGGAATTTGTAACTATGTATTGTTTGGTCAAAGTATAGTATAAGGGCATAAGGTATCCATGTGTATCTACTGGGTATTGGGTATCCATCGAGTTTAGATGTAGGCATAGATCTGTACCTGATAAATTTAGTGAGTTCGGGTGGGTGACACGTGTTCGGGTTTGGGTTTCGAGTCTGGGATAGTTGTACACGAAGGTACCCACTTGACTGCTATCCCTAGCATCACATAGCCTAATTCCCTCCTAAGTATATTTCTATACTAGCAACATATCCAGTGAAAACCCTTCTTACCATAAAAATTCTTTAAAACCCATATGTACAAGTTTTAAAAAATTACCATATGTAGGGGAGGTGAGTTTCTATAATCCTATAAAATTTGAAGACCAAACTCAATCTCATTTGAAAGATAAAAAACAAACAGTGAGATGAATAATACTAAACAATAAAAAACCACTATTCAAGCTAAATTTATCTTTTTCATATTTTTCAAGTGCGATTGAGTTAGGTCTTTAAATCTTATAGGTGGTAGAAACTCACCTTTCCTATGTATAGTAATTTTTTAAAACTTGCACATGTGGTTTTTATAGAGTTTTCACAGAAAAAAGGGTTTTCGCTGGATATATTGTCTTCTATACATCACTGTTCTGATACAAATTTCAGAAATCTTAAAACACATGAAGAGACAGATATACATTTATTATACTTCAAAGCAGTGATTCAATGTTTTTTCTCTCAATACAAATTGTATAAATTTTAAAACAAGTGAAGAGATAAGTAATCATTATCTACTATTTATTTATATTTTAATATTTACATAACTGTTAGAAAGAAAGACATAAAACCATCTCTATGTACTTTATTATTTATACAACTTTTTGAGTAATAACGGACCTTCCAGGTTCGCCCGGCCCACGTTCACTGGCGTTCTAAGCCATACCAAACCTTCCCGTGCCTGAGCGCATTCGGGCGGGCCAATCACATCCTGCACTGGAATCCTGCAGCTCGTTCTCGCGCCTGTGCTCCCGCGCACGGCCCAATTCCACGCAGCCGCGCCTCTATATGAGGTGGTCGCTCTCCGCCTCCTCCCCCCGCCGCCGCGTAGAAAAACCCAAACCCTACTAGCTACGGTCCGTACGGACGCTCTTCTTCCCCAAATCCATGGCTTCCTCGCTTGGTCTCTTCTTCTTCTTCTTCTTTGCGTGATGTCTCTCTCTCTCTCTCTCTTTTGTTTCTAAGACGATTCACAATTTCACATCGCCTTTGAGAGAACTGGATGGCTTCTTGTTCGTGCCATCTCGGTTCCGTTGCGGGCGTACACGGATCCATCTCTCTTTAGATCCATCCATCGTGTCCCATCCCTCGCATCTTCTTGTGTTTGTTGGGTGGCAGGGTGGTTCTTGAACATTTCTCTGCGCGTTGCGTCGCATTCTTCTCTCTCTCTTGTTCGTTCATAATTTGTGATTGGGCGGGCCATTGGCAATCCCAGGCGAACTGTCATCCAATGTTCGGCTGATACACAAGAGGCCTAGAGTCGCAACGGAGCTGCTCGCCGATGCGACTTTTCCACCCCGATTCTTCGCTCTCTTCGCGGTGGTCGTTCGTGCGGCTCTCCGCGTATTGATCTTGCGGCCCCTGATTCAGATCTCAAAAATGCTGTTACTGTTGGTTATTACTTGTCGTGCTTTGTTTGTGATTAGCGATGGTTCATGGCCTTCATAATCCCAGATTAACTCGCTTAGCTGTTCTTCTGATTCATGGGAGGCCGAGATTAATAATCGGGAGTTTCGCTGATAGCGCCTTCTTACTCTTTTGAGGTGCTTCATTAGTAACTCGCCACACAGCACACCATCCATTCTCCAGCATCTTCTTTGTTTTTTTTAATAATAATTGGCAGATTTAGATTTGCGAATTATTATAGAGAATTCTTTTGAATAGAAGGAATTAGAAGGCGAGGGATTAGACAAGTAGAACCAGAATGGATGGTTTTGGGTTTATTATTGTTCTTCCTCTCATGTTGAGACCAATTGTTGGCAACTCTGGATATTAATGATCTTTATAAGAGAGTTCTTCGTGGGAACATTATCTTACTTCGTTTGTCTTAAACGAAAGAAGACTTCTATATTCAAGTTTAGATGATTAGATCAGACATAGCTGTTTTCTTTTTAGGCGAGAAGTAGTGTCAAACTAAAATTAGAATAAAAAATTGTGGTTGGGAGTTTTACAATAGCAAAAGCCATTGTAATTAATATTTTATATAGGTATAATGATGAAGTGGTGACTTCAGATATTAACAATCTTTATAAGATTTCTTCGTCGGAACGAAAACCTCGGATTTTCACATTCTCTTTTTCTTTGGTTTGGGGAAAACCCAAACTAAAACATTTTTAAAAAGCGGGATTTCTAGTAAAAAAATTATAGATCCTATTTACTATATGAAAATGAAATAAAGAACATTAGGAAAAATCATATATTTAGAGATGAGTATGAAAACACCTATTTGGATCCTCAAATTAAAAGAGAGATTAAGAGAGGTAAATTCCAAAGAATAGATTTAATATGGAGTATATAGATCTTTACTATATAAAATAAAAACAAGGGTTTCTTTTTTTTGCCACGTTCTTTAATTACTTATCTTTACACTGTTCTTTAATTATCTACTTTTACTATTGCTCTTTAATTATCTATTTTTAACATTGTTAGTGTTCTTTACAAATAAACTTTTTATTGTAAATTGAGTTGTGGACACATGGCTGGTAGAATACAAAACACGAGTTAGCTCATGTGATTTCAATTTTCCAACCAAAAAAACCATTTTTCATAAAAAAAACCTTTTTCTTAAGAACTATATTTCTAGATATTCCGGTACATGGATTTTTTTTTGATATAATTTGGGTCTCTGTGGCTTCTTTGACGAGTATGCTAGATGTGACTTCTGACGAGGATGCTAGATGATGCATCCTTTTCCTAAGAGCGAACCGTGACGTTGTGCATGTGACTAGGGGTGCAAACGGATCGGATACGGACGGATTTCGCTTATTTCGTATCTTATTCTAAATTTTTTCTGATATAGAATCGGATACTGACAAAGGCCGGTTTGAATACTTAATACGGATTACTTGGTCATGTAATCACGAGCGAATACATATCATTCCGGATACGGTTAGTCTCGGTTACGAATAGTTAGTCGGATAATGCGTGAAAGCAGAAACTATATATGTCACGCATATTAGATACACAAAACTTTACTAGAACCTTGGAGACATATAAGTGTTTCAAATTCAATAATAGTTGCCTTCCCTATATAAGAATAATATGCAGCCAAGTATAATTCCAATCAACATATGAACTTATATGATGTAGAATGTTTATATTTATCGGATCTGTTATCGGATATCTATTGCACTCATTTACACTGATATTTTTCGGATATCTCGGATATGCGGGTATGGATCGGATACGGATCGGATACTTCTCTTTCCATATCTTACCCCATATTTTTTTCGAATAGGCAGATTCGAATCCAGATCGAATCTTGATATAAACGGATATAGCCGGATATCATTTTTTCGGATTCGAATCGGATTTTAAACGAATTTGGTCTTCGGTCGGTCGGGAATTATCCGCTCCGTTTGCATCCCTACATGTGACTAATGAAAATGGTGTTGAACTGTTCTCACGACATCCGAAATCGTATGTTTAGCTTGAAGCAATTGAACCTCTAATAACCTGTATAATTTGACATTGGAATTGCCTTCTTTGCATCATTGACAAAAAAAAAAAAAACTAAAGATTTTTTGAACCAATTATTAGAAAATGACAGTTTTAAACTTCTACTAGCAAGAGTTTACATGCTACGCTGCGTCCGTGCGAAATTTGGTTGCGTGATACTGCGCAACATGAAATTTGATATGATGATTATTTATGAAAAAATAGATGTAAGGATGTAAACACGAATTCGTTTTTTTCTTCGAATTTTCTAAAAAACGCGCTAACTAGGAATCATTAGTGAATTTGCGGTACCATAAGTCATCTTTGTGTGGTGCGAAATCGCTAGGAGTCGTCGTTGAATATGTGAAAACATGTGGTTTTTTGTGCGATTTTGGTTTTCTCGGGTTCTTTTCTAAAAAATGGTGAATTCTTTTTTTTTTTTGCGTAATTTTGGATTTCTTTTTTTTCTTTAAAAAATGGGTTACTAGAGTTATCGCTAAATATGTGGATTGCTATGAGCCATCGGTGAATTAAGGGAGATTGGCGTCACTGACACTCTTTAAAATTCGTGATTCACTTTATGACACCCTGGTCCACTGTTATACACTCAGATGGACTCGCGTGTCATAGACACATCACTAAAAATCAACGAATTGGGTGTCACTGGACTAATTTTTCCGGTGAATTAGTGGCTTTAAAAAAACATGGAGGGATGTAAATGTAATTTTGTTTTTTCGGATCAATTCAACTAAAAAAGCTTTTTGGGACTAAAACGTAATTTCGTTTTTCTCGAGTCTATTGTGTTAAAAACCGACATGAGAATCTGAAAGCAAACCGTGAAGGGTCCTAAATGTAATTTTGATTTTTTTGATCTATTTTATTAAAAACCGACAAAAGAATTTGAACGTAATTTCAAATTTTATAGAGGATCTTTGCGTGAGGGAGGGTGACACGGCATCGGCGGAAGGGCGCCAATCCCTCCTGCTATAATATAAGTTATACATTTTATAAAAGTATAAATTTTAGAAGAATTTGTATTACAAAAATACATATTTTACAATTTATCGGTATTTTTTAAAGAGTTTGGTAGTGGAGCAATTATACGGTAAAAGTGGACACCCGATGGAAGTAGGTAAGCAAGAATGTTGGATCGGTCTCAAATGATTTAGAGACGGGCAAAATCTCACCTTTTCCATTTAAAATCGTGGAATTTTGTAATTTTTTAGGGGTTATGTGTAAAATATTTTTAAGTGAAGGAGGTGGAATTTCGCCTGTATCTGAACCATTCGAGATTGATCCAACAACCCCCTGTTCGAGATTGATCCAACAACCTTGTTTGTCTATTTTTATCTTTTCTAAAATCTATAGTTTTATAAAATGGGGACTAAAATCTTTAGCTTTCTGATAGCTTGTAAATAAAATTATTTAGGTTTTTTATAGTTTGTAAATAAAATTTTTGTTTTATGAAATCACGAGCGAGCAAACGAGAAAATTCTACCAATCCACTAGAAACCTAAAACTTGTGCCTCCTCGATTATGATGGACAGACGGAGGCGCCACGGCAGTACAGATGTTAGTCTTCAAAATTCAGATGCGTTGTCCGGCTTTTGTATCGAGGTTTCAAATTTTGTTTTCAGACCACATCTAAAAGGTGGTCAAAATCTAACATTTTAATAAGATTTCAGAATTTCAGTTTTAGGCACTCCCCTTTGTTGCGATTATCTTGTTGTCTGTAGCTGCGAGCCTGCGTACAGGGTCGGAAGGAGTAACGATCATCGTCATCTCCAGAGGTTGTCGTCGAGGTGCTATCGATGGGCTCCTGGTACCACACCTTTTCAGAGGGTCTCCATTTCGTCGTCGTTGCCCACATTCGGCTTGTCATCGCTTGAAGCCTTTTCTTTCACTTGCCACACAGGCAGGTAGATAACTTCGTCAACCCATTTAAAGCACCTGTTAGCCTGTCCTTCTCATCGTCGGTGCGACGCTTTCTCTTTTCTTCGTTGGTGTCGCTGATTCCCAGCCAAAATTCCGAGAGCACTTTTAACTATTATGTACATGGTTGATTAAGGTGGTATATTTAAAACCGATTCTTTTTTTATTTTTGTGCCATAATTTGTATTTTGCAAATTTTCACTTGTATTCTTCATAAAAGGTATTACAATTTGTCATAAAAAATCTGGTGTTAAATCCAGTCTAAAAACATGAAAACCGGTTGTTTATGTGAACATCTCGATTGAAAAGACTAAATTTACCAAAATCACTATAGTAATTTTAACACCTGTAAACCCTTTTATCCCGCCGAGATTTAGAATCTCGGTCTCGGCTAAAAACCGAAATTTCGACCGATATCTCGTCCAGATTTGAACCCTGCTTTGCATGGCACAAGAATGCTTCCAGTACCGGGTACGAACATCGTATATTCCTATCTCGTATCGAAAGGGGAAACAAAATGAAAGTGGGGGAATGCGTCACGTACGCAATGAGTTGCATTGATGAGAAGTAATCGGTACATATATAGGTACAGGAGGAGGATAGCACGCCATCAGTCAACAAACTAACAAACGAGCGATAAAGGTTGTTAGCTAGGTACAGCAACATGCACAGCACAAGTGCTGTTGTTAACATCCTTGAATAACATGTCCGCGTAGTAAGAGGTTGTAAGGGCATAAACTTGGGGTACGACTGAATTGTCCATGCAGAAGACTCTGGTCCTCTATCAAACTTGTAAAATAATAAAGGTGATAATAACATATCTAGAGACTTTTAAAATAATAAAGGAGACAATAACACATTCTGAGACTTTATTGTCTTACATAATGAATTTACAAGAAGTGTAGGAAAGAATGTTGTCTCCTTAAATGCACGCAAACCCTCTAATTTACATCTGTATAAGGGACAGTAGTTCATGTTGTAATAGGTGTCTCTTGGCTTCACGCATGTGTCTTGTATCTTGAACCGTCGTACCTTGTCTCGTGTTCAATTAAACTTTCGCGTGGTAAACCATCATGACTCCAGCCAGTTATACATATAGTCATTGATCGGGGAAGTTTATTTATTACCCTTTACTGATTGTTAATGGGTGTAACTTGTCGACGACTAGTTATCTTTACTCTTTCTTTTAAAAGAATCTAGTGATGGCCAACTATGCATTCTTCGCCTTCCAACCTCTGTCCACCTCTCCTCAAATTCCTTTTCCACCCCTAAAAAATCTCTAATAAAAAATTTGCACCATAACAAACAAATTAATTACTAAAAACATATAATACTTATCCTAAGAACCTCCCTTTATGCGGTGCGGCGCAAACATCATCTCTGGTTGAAAGCGCAACAGGTTAAATGAGCCCTGTTTAAAGTATAGATGGACCTTAGCTAAGAGGACCCTAAAAATATTATGTCTTTATTTTTCTTGACTTACAATATATACTACTCAAAGATCCTCGTCATAAATATTCCTCGTAGAGATATTACTCGTTTTGTTTCAATGAATTAAATCCGCCAAGGCTATTCAAATGGGCGTGGAAAAGCAAGCACACGATTAAATTAAAAAGAATTCGCATGTCTCCTTTTAGTGGATCGCTTGAACACTGAAGCCATTTTAATATATGACGACAATATTTACAGTGTTCTTTGCAAGGACAGACAAAAAGAGACTTTGAATCACTTGTTTTTTCTATCCTTTAGTCAAAATTGTTCGAACCACATTGGTTTCAATTGGGATATTTATGAGGATGAAGTAATAAAGATAGAATCAACATGGTTTTCTTTAGGAAAAGTTCATTAGGGCACTCTCAACGGTGACATTATCTAGCAGTGTCCTTGTGTTGCCTCGTCATTAATTCTGCTACGTCATCTAAGTCATTCAATAAATTTCCTGACACCTGTACTAGACGATTGGACTACCACCTCCCTCCTCTGCCTCCTCTCTCCATCATCTTCTTCATTTCTTTCTCTGCATAGCTAGTAAACTCAACCGCGACACCATGGAAGCCACCGTGAGCAGTGAGCCGCACAAGCAGCAAATAGCAAGTCCAATAGTGGTAGCTAAATGCGGGAGGACGGAAGCAATGGCATGAGGGTGTGCTTGTGGGCACAACACGCCGACGAGTAGCCTGGAGCAGCGATGAGTCAAAGCCTGGAGAGTGCCACCACTATGGGCAACGATGAGCTCGACATCAAACTCGATGGGCATGGCGGCACCTAAATCCGGCCATTGTAGCCTCATAGGTGGGATTTGGAGAAGCACAAAGTCGATTTAGTTTTGAGGAAGACACAGCTTTTTTCCCCAACGGTGTTTTCCATTGTTTCCACCAATTTCCAATGGTTTTGGTCCACGAGCTTGAGCGATGTCGTATGCAGGACACCACTTTCACCTCTCTCTTCCTTTATTGCCTGTACAGCTCAACAAAAAACTGATGTGCCACAGCATTTATTGTTTATAGACATTGCTGAGGTGTATCATTGAGAGTGTCCTAGCAGCATGCCATGGAAACAGCGGAATGGAAGAGTCTTTGAGCATATTCCTCCAAGTGTAGCAAACTTGAAAATTCTCTTGAAAAATGAGCTTACCTGCAAGTACATCGAGTAAAGGAAGATCAAATGCATTGTATTTTAGACTGGCTTTAAACATTCCTTTTACCTATCCTTAGATAGTACATTTTTCCGTTTTTTTTTTCCTTTTTTCTTTGTACAATGATATGTATTCAAGAATAGGAAGAGTATACTGTAGGGACTTCCCTACAATGAAACATCAGGTGCTGATCCCAGCTAACAGATTTGAGAAATATTTCTTATAGTTGCTGAACCATTCTATTCACCCAAAATAATAGAACAATGGTGCGAGCTGCGCATAGTGAGTGACGCCAACACGTTCTACATCGAGACGATCCTGAAACAGCACGGCATCATTGGCTGTTTCTCAGAGATCATCACGAATCCGAGCCATGTTGATGCCGACGGGAAGCTGCAAATCTCAGCTTAGCATGATGATAGTGCTGCCCCTTCGCATGGTTGCAGCCTCTGCCCTCCAAACTTGTGCAAGGTCTGGCTTTGCGATAGAGATAAGTACACATCCTGCATACGCACATCTGGGCTGGCTTACGCCTTACGACTGTAATCATTGTTAGGGTACTGTAGTTGAGAACATGCGACAAACGGCGATCAAAGAAGGCAAGAAGCGGTTCATCTACGTCGGCGACGGCAAGGGAGACTACTGCCCATCTCTGAAGCTCACCGACAGTGACTGTCTCATGCCTCGCAGGAGCTTTCCACTGTGGAAGCTCATCTGTGGCAACCCTGAGGCCATGAAGGCCGAGATCCAGGGGTGGACCGACGCGGTGGATCTTGAAGCCATCCTTCTTCGCCTTGTCGTTAGATCAAGTCTCTGCACGCAGCTCTACGTAGGGATGCAAACAGATCGAGTACGAATCGAACAATGATTTTACTATATTCGTATTCGTATTTTTAAATAAATAAAAATGCAGATACGAATATGGTCAAATACAAATACGAATCGAATGTTGTAACGAATAAGAATGTGAATTGAATACTTCCTCAATTCGGTCGAATTCAAATATCCTAAAATATAATGAAGTTTTACACAAGAAGTTCAAACTCCAAACATCTACAACTAGAGTTCCAATATATGCAATTATATGTCAAACCCTATTGAGTTGCATACACCAACCAATTCAAATATCCTCAAATATAATGAAGTTTTACACAAGAAGTTCAAACTCCTAACATCTACAACTAGAGTTCCAATACATGCAATTAACGTGGAATAGAAGTGGGCTGCAATTATTTTATATTTAAACAAAACTGTTGGATTATCTCCGTATTTGTATTCGACGACGTCTTCTGATACCGCATTTGTATTGTATCCGGCAAAAAAAGTCCTGACACTATCCGGACTCATTCGTTTTACAGTACAAATGCTATTTTCCTTACCACATTCGCTGCCATCCAAACATGTATACCGGATAAAACGGACTATCCGGATTCATTTTACACCCCTGGCTCCATACACTCGCCTTCGCCGTTATCTTCCCTCTGAAACACATCTGCGTCTATCGCCATCCCTGACGATCTTCCTATCTTCACCAGTGACCATTTATAGATAGATAGTCTTGTTAGTGCTACAGGGCATCCGGCTGATGAGATCTCTGTATCTGCCATTTGCAAGGAAAGCCTCGCTCGATCCACCATTGCAAGTTTGTAACTGAACACATCTGGTACGTACTACACCATACGTGAATGTCTTCCATGGTACTGAAAGTGACTAGGAACCAAAATAGCAGAAATAATCTGAAGCTTCAACGATAAATCCGCAATTCAACCAGATTCAATTACACCAACCACCAATAAGTCAATTCATGACATATATATCAATGTGCTCATCAGAAGCTCAGGGCCTCATGGGTACATGCAGTGCGCACAGACGACATCAACAAGATAGAGCACAACCAGTCAGGCTAAACTGTAGTAAGGTAAAGTTTCTGAGACTTTATAACAGGATTCTGCTTTAGCTTTTTTTTTCTATATGAAATGACGTGATGAGATATACATGTGTGCTGACTACCAACATATGAACAGAGAGCCATGCTCCACCCCTACAATCTCCCCCAGAACACTGTTTCCCTTGCCTATCCCAGTGACATAGATTGAAGTAATCCACAACAAAATCTGTCATTAGCGTATCGATCTAAGCATGCCAGGTACCGGAAGGTATCAAAATTTGTGTCCAAGATTTGCCCATGTTAAACATTAAGCGAGCTCCGAGTCTTGATGGGCTTCAATTTCATTCCCATGCTCTCAGGTGATAGAAGTTCAGGCGATATACAAAATGGGTTTAGTGTACTGCGAGGACTGCTGTCAAACTGGAAAGGTCTGTAAAGCCCATATCCAATCAAGAAGTATTCCATCGGAATCAGCATTGCGTGTGGCTGTTCCTCGGTGACAAGTGACCCGCATGCCTGGACCTGTAATTTGCCCACAAAGGACTCAGCACCTGCCTTACTCTGGGTATGGATCAGCTTGTAAGTTATAACATCAATTGTTAAATTGTGCAGTACCTCAACTAGAGCACAGTATCTCTGGTCTAATTTTGTGGTCATGTGGACAGCGTCAGTGTAGAACTGTGAGTTCTCTCCCACAAAAATCAGCGTCCGGCACTGAAGCTTCAACAATGCTTCCGTTAAGTCATGTCTCCTGATGGATTAAGTGGTTGAATTGGGTGCATTCAGATCCCATTTTTAAGTATGTTCAGGTAATTTATAGCAAAGATATTGTTCACTTACTCATTTATTGCTTTAAGGAATCGCCATACATTAGCTCCCTGCCTCTCATCAAGTAACTGCATAAAAAAACATGGCTTCAACCTTATGTTCAAACAGCAGATATAATCGCCACTCTCATCGAAATAACACTAGAAAGCTGGAAAGGAGATAAAAAACTAACACTTCTACAGGCTTGCACAATCTCTGATTCAGGATCTCGTGCATTCCCACGAACTTCCTGCACATGGCATAGAAAAATGTTGAGTGAAACTTACAAAGGTGCAAGAGTGTAAACAAAAGAAGTCAGTGGAAGACCAAATATACCGTGCTAAAATACCGCTGAAGCAAGCATTCCTTCACTAGCCCACATGTCCCGTAATAATAAAGCAAGTTTAACAATACCTGACACATGAGATTTAGAGGTTAATACAGAATACACTCCCAACACCACACAAAGGAATAAGAAATAAAAATCATTACTAAAATTTGTGTAGGTTAGCACCTTATTATACAACCATTCGCTCCAAGATGGGGCCTTGCATAGAGGTGAAACCAACATTAGGCCGAGAACCCTCTCCCGGTACTTAGTCTGTGACAATGTATAAAAGCATTCTTAGCCCAAGCTCAAAAGGCAAACTTTGATAGGCCTAATCACGGGAACAACTTACAGCAAAGAGGGCGAGAATGTAGGCACCAGCAGTGACACCCAAGCACATCACAGACCCTAAACTGTAGAGCAAAGCCACAATCACAACATCAGAGGCCTTTTTTAAGCACCAGTAGGATAATACGCAATTCAGCTAGTGTCGAGATACACACCCAAAGAAATCAAGAACATCGGCAACCTGATCTGCGAGCTCGTCAACAGATGGCACAGGCACATCCGATGGAATTGGAGCCACTCCCAACTGTAGGGCTCTTAACAGATGCGGTGAAAATTTATCATGTAAGAACCAGAGCTAACAGGAGCATCGAATGATCACGTAAACTAGGGTGAGAAAGCACCATCATGACTGACCTCGTGCCCTTGAGGAGTGATGTGGTACACACAGAAATTGTGCAGCAACAATGACGCAGCCTCTGGGCAGAAGAACAATCCTTGGAAGCAAGACATGTCTACCAAACAGGAATAATAGCACATGAGTTAATCTAGCTTGATATAGAAAAAATTGTAAATCTTTACCAACAAACCTAAAGATCACGACGGCACTCACAATTTAGAGCTACATCTGGGTATGTTATGAGCGCGGGCTTGTCTTCGTCGCCATACACAGAAACAGATACAGAACCATGTCTGGTTCTCACTCGATGCTCCTGATAAAGCACATGGCACAAGAACATATTTAGCATATTGAGAACCCTGTTTGAGCATTAGTGTAATCAAACTACTCTGATTTAGAACATTAGATTCAATTCCCCAATCGACCAATAGTTATTTCTCGGGAAAACACAACAATTCATTGCTTAAGAAACAAAAATCACATGAACACGCTTCTTGCCATTGCTTCATTTTGCTATGAATAGTAACCTAGGGGTTTGCATATTTGCATCAACAATAAAATAAATAAATTTGTGAGTGTTTTCTTCTTTTCCCTACTCCTGAACGACATTATAATCATAATCATAGCATCCCCAATTTGCAAGCATTGCAAGTAATTAAGAACAGGAATAACAATACTGATAATAATAAAGCAACAGAAATTTGCAAGAACAAGTTCCCCCTACCCAACCACGCTCAAAAACCAAACAAAAAGAGCAAACAGAAACCCCACGAAGCTTCCCAGCACAAATCGAAGCTCCCTACAAGAATGCACCCAAATGGGGGCGAGAAGCGGAATCCGAGCACGGACCTTGCCGCCGAAGGAGATCCGCTCCACGTCGACCGACACCGACCGGCTCGAGTCCCCCATGGCGGCTTCCGTAGCGTTCTAGAAGCTTCTCCTCCGCCACAAAGCTCCTCTCCTCCTCGCCACCACCTTCTGAGTCTCTCTCTCCCTCTCCCCCCTCTTCCTGCCTCCCCTCGCTAAATTCTTCGCGTACATATATGCGCGCAGGTCGCTGCCCAGAATGAACTCCCACCGACGGCGGTGAGCTTACCCAATGGTGACCAGATAGGATGAAACTGTAGATTAGTTTTAGATCCACTCGTTGTTTGCTCGTTTTGGCGGGCCCACCTGTCACTGGCTGTTCTTCGCACGCGTTTGACTAGCCTGTAGGCCTAGCATTTTGTTCTGTTTCTGCTGGTGTGACAGCGTGGACCAAGGGTTGCCTGCTATGGGCACGCTATTTCGTCCTCGTGAAAGGCGTTGCAAATTTGCAACTCATGGCATAGCTCAATAGGTAGGATGTCTCGTCTTTTTTTGTTGTTTTTTTTAGGGCTCTCGATAAAATGTCTACATTGATTGTTTGCCAGAACTTTTTTTTACGTTTGAGATAAATTCCCTCGTGGTAGTACTAAGGGTGTATTTGATATATCTCAGTATTATTAGATTCGTAGATCTGTGGAGTTAGCAATTATTCATTAATTTCACTTGTTTAGATTATAAATTTAATTTAGGTCATCTTGTTTATATTTTAGACTAAAACTATAAATTTAATTTACTTTATTTTGGCCTACAAGTTTCAGATCTCAGGTTGGTGGTGTCGGCGTATTTATCGGACAGGGACTGTCGTGACGGTGTTTTCTCAAGGATGGAGGTGAAGGATCGGTAGAGGCGTCTTATCGATCGAAAACCTGATAACTCTCGCTGAGGATCCGGGGTCAGCAGACCAAAGAACACACTGATGTACCCAGGTTCAAGCCTCCAGTGTGGGTAATAGCCCTACGTCCTGTCAGATCTTTGTTGATGAATATTGAGCGGGTTACAATGCTTTTTTCAGTTCGCTCTCCTTCTCTTTTTTCTCTCTAAGTTTGGGTTTTTCTTCTAAGGCTCAGTTCACTCGGATCGGGGTCCGGTTCCCCTCTCCATGCATCAAAGCTCCCTTATATAGACTGGGCAGGTGAGGGGATGACATCATACTGATTTATGATTCATTTATTACACTTATCACTGTGATCTTATCATACTGATCTATGACTCATTTATTACACCTATCACTGTAAGGATGGGCGTCATCGTGTCGACAACAGAACTCTTCGCAATCAATGGCTCTGACACGGGGTGTCAGGGGAAAGAGATTTCGAAGCGAAGTCTTCTCCTCATTCTTTTGGTTATCGCGTGGCGTGAAGAACTGGCGCCACTTGCTCTTAGGAGCCACCAAGTGGTAGCTTCGTTTGGCGAAACTGCCCGCTAAGCCGCCACGTGGGTCGCTCGCCCGGCGAGTGAGGTCTCATCGCCCGCCTATTCACCAGGCCGCCACGTGGACCGCTCGTCCGGCGAGTGGGGCCTGATCGCCCGCCTACTAGCCGGTCCACCACGTGGTCTTACTTATCTGCGGCGGAGAGGGTGCCTGACGTAAAGTACGTTGACAGTTGGGATCTAAGGTTCTACTAAACAGGGTCTAAATAACAAGATCTAAGGGCATAAAAGGATTTTGAGAATAGTTAGACAACGAAACTTAAGTTGAAATAACTTTAAAAAGTGAGGCGTTGTTTTCAAAATGAAAGTATAAGATTATTCAAAAGACTTTCCCATTTCATTTTGATCTGGATTTCAAAACTGTAATTCCTATGTACTCTTGCTATCTTTATGCAATTTGATCTCGTAGACAAAATTCAATCTAGAGATATATTGCCACGTTTCCTTGTTGTTTCAAAGGATATGGCCCACATGTCATCGAGAAGCTTTGCCTCGCGGAATTTGTTGTGCCTTTCTGGCTGCCAGCATAGATCAGAAGCGCCGCACCTTTTGGTTGAGTTGGACTGGGCCCACATTTCAGTCTAAGAAATGCTCGATGTGGAACATTTGAGAGTGGGGTCCCGACGCGTCATGGGGTTCTCTGATTGGCCGCGCCGCTTCGGTCCGTGCGTCACTGACTCACTGGAAGCAATACACTCTCATTCTGCTTTATAAAAGTATGTACAATAATAAAGTTTATTATTTATTATATTTTTCATTCATGTTATTTAAATTAAATAATAACTCAGTTTATATAATAACTATATTTAAAAATTATTTTTAGAGAAATATTAAAGCATTTAATTTGAGCATCAATACTAACTTCATTTTTATGGCTATTAGTAAAACACTAACTTCAACACTAATAGGCGCTTGCGCCAGCTCTAACATTGACTTCTAACTGATGATAGCACTTATTTTTTCATACAATTCTAGCTACTAAATAGGAGCTATCTCTACTCTTTCTCACTCTTACATATACAACAAACTGATGTGTATATATGCTCAAAATAAACTGAGGTGGTCTTATTATATATGCCCTGAGTTATGACTCGTGATAGAATTAATACTAGTCTCAAAGTTCATTTGATTATTTTAGATTTAAAAATTAACTATTGAGATGTGGACTTCACTTTTGCGTTTAGGTTTCTTCTCGCTGATAGCTAAGATAAACTAATGGAAAATGCGAAGTATAAATGATTTGTGAGAAAATTCTAAATGGTATGCAAGCTAACAAGAGATAATTATAAAATACTTTTCTAAATATATCGAGCAATGATGATTTTTTAGGGAAGGGCCATCCGGTGCCGGCCGTCACTGAAGCATTGTAGTTTCTACAGTATTAGCTACAGTGATTTTTATTTTTTTTTAAAAAATAATTTTTGAAAGAAGATCAGTGCATTTTGTTGCTTTTTTAGGGGTTTTCGTAAAAGATTTCAACTCTCTATTAAAATCTTCATTTGTCTTAAAGCTTTCTTCTATCCACAGTAACATGTGGACCTAGCGAAGCAACAAGTTTAGGGCATGTTTAGAAGAGCCGTAGCTTTTTTGAAAAGCTGGTATTTTGTTTCCTAAGTTAAAAAGTGGTTGTAACTTTTTATAAGAGGCTATTTAATATATAGCTAATTTTTCTTAGCAATAAATTAAAAAAGCAGGTTCAACCCAATTTTTAGCTTTTGACTTTTGTTAGCTATATATGACTTTTGGCTTGCGTCAAAAGCAGCTTAAAAGCTAAGTTGTTTGAAATGTTCACTGACTTTTAGAAGTTAATTGACTTCAATACCAAATAGGGCCTTAGAGATGGTCAATTTGGCTCACTTCCCAGAATCCCACCAGAACAACCTTTCTCTTCCACTTTTTTTTTTTCTAATCTTCTCTCTTACACACACACATGACAGCAAAGCAATGCTAGATATAAGAGCTTCTTTTGCTTGGCTGTCTTTTTGCCAAACTTTTGAAAGGCAAAGGATTGATCAAGCATAAATTAGAACCAATATATTTTTGCATGCTTTTTCATTGGCACGAAAGAGGATTTTTTTTTAAAAAAAAAACAAATGGACACACATCTGCATGTGGAGAAGATCTCACTATGGCATTGGCATAGTAGCTCTAGATCATATGGAAGACATTTAACTCTAATCATCGCCCACAAGCCAATAAATGGGATCCACGTGAAACAACCCCATCTGCAGATCGATCTCACCGCCGCACGCTCCGCTGCAACCACACAACCGATATAATTAATCATGGTATGTTTGAAAACGAGAATGAATTTTTTGCATTTTTGCTAGATTCATCTGAGTAATTTTGCAAATTCCTGCATTCTTAACGGGTGCTCGGTGTTATAATACATGTCTGAATCGCTGACAGTTATCCGACCTTAAGAAAGTCGAGCCGTTGCTAACTTAATTAGATGTTTAGTTGCTCTCCAACACATGCTTAAGAGTGTGGTGCTCCACTGCTCCTATATGCAAGTGATAAAATACACCTGGGTTGAGAATTGAGAGTAATGAATCGGTATGGTCTGAGAGGAAGAAAAAGAATGTGCCGAATTGCAGATCGATCTTACTACGTGCATGGTTGATCTGCCAAAAAACAAACAAACAAACAAAAAACAAGCAAGATGGCGAGGAGAACGTGTAAAAAGCGCATGGCTGTCACCTAACGTAACTAACGTGGTTTAGTTACAAACCCTAGCCTCTACCCCAAAACACGCACGACACGTACACCAATTAGAGCATGTATAACAGTAAAGATAATTGTTATCTATATATTCCTCTTTGTTATCTAAAAATAAAACTAAAGATAATTTATACACTCACTACGGAAGCGAGAATAGTGTAAATGCGGCGAAATATTTTTTAAATCGGTAAAAGGACCGGCGACGGAAATTTTACCTCTGTCGACGGCTTCCATCTAACGACGACATATATACACCCCAAAGGCGTGTGGTCGGCAAATATCTGTACCGCCGATATAGAACACGATGGCGTGTCGGTAGCGGGATGAAATTGAACTCCAGATCCATGCCAACACGAGTGTCTCAGCGACTACATCAAAGCGCCGACACAGGCACTCCACCCCAAGCAGAGAGTTCAACGTGCTCCACATATCGGTAGGAAAAACATCACGCCATGTGGGACCAACCAGATGCTCGGCGCAATGGAGCCGGCGACACGGATGTGGCATCTGTGTCGGCTGACCCTTTTTAATGACGACAAAAATGCACGGGTGTCGGTAGGCCCGGGATGGCATTTTTGTCGTCGGGTTTTATGCTCGCCGTCGACATAGGTTAGTTGTGTCGTGGGACTTGTGTCGTCGGCGGTAAACGACCAAGCTAATGTCGGCGGTTTTGGGATCGTGTAAATCGGTAAAAGCCGGGGACGATGAGCAAGATCCTGTAGTGACTAGATGACACTTTAAGTTGTCTCTATGAGATTTTACAATATTTTAATTATGATATGAAAAAATATTTATTATATGCAATAACTTATGTAGTGGTTTTTGTGTTGACTATATGATCATTTTTTGTACAGCTATACTCTCTTCTCCTTTTCTCTCTTTCATATCAACAAAAAATCTTACATGGCAAAATAAATAGATAGCTAATGTCACATCAATTTGCATGATCTTAATCGCTCGCAAGTCTCCATCAAAATCTGTCGGTCGGCCCTAATTACCGGATTGACCCAGTAACACAGTTGCATCTGCCTCACCGTGCTGCAGTACTAGCTTGTTCAATCTGCTCGGTCGTATATCCTGTCGTGCGAGTAGCCTGCAGCATCCGCACCTACAGTACTATTCTAGTAACTTTCTAAGAGCAAGCCACAGTGAATTAGTAATTAATTGTCCCTTCTTCATCAACGGCGATTCGGGAGTACGCCTTAATTACCAGTCTACTGCTAGCAGTAAGAAAATGCTCACACGAGCACACACTCGAATGCTCAATGTGTCAGTGTCTTTGACATCTACTAGAGAACTACCGCTAGTTCCTGACGAATAATGCTGGTTGACTTGTATACTTTTGAGAGCCAGCTGTTTGGCGTCCTTTAGGTTAGGTTTTTAAGGTCCATGTGTACGTGTCTCCTACTCACCCCTTCACCGTGGCAGCTGGCGCTGAGCCGATTCCCTACCCGGCGCCTTCCTCCCTCCCAGCACTCCAGGCGCTCCCGATCTGGACCGGCGCTCCCAGATCTGGACCGCGGCGCTCCCTTCCTCCCCCTCCCGGGCGCTCCCTTCCTCCTCACTCCCGGCCTCCCATCTCCTCCCGGGCGCTCCTTCCTCCCACGACCAGCGGTGCTCCTTCCTCCCACGCCGGCTCTCCCATCTTCTCCGGCGGTGCTCCCAGTCTCCAGCGCCCGAGGGCTTCGGCTTCCACGACTCTCGGCTCAGCCACGCCTCCGCCGGCCGTGAGGTCTCAGTGCCACCCCGCCACCCTCCTCCGGTTGGTCCGGTGAAGGAGCTCGAGCCACCGCCAGTAAGCTCTAGTCTACACAAAATTAAGGAGTACATATAGTATATGCGTAGTCTACACAAACAAATATGAACAAGAAAGATCTGCCCATGTGTTGGTCTACATTCTATGGAACAACAGGTTGTAGATACTCTAATTAAAAGACCTAACAATCTTGACTGGCAGATAATTTGCAGAAGATGAGTTTTACTTTTCCTTCTAAACCAAGAAAAGTAATCCTCCTGGCATATAGCAATACCAGAAAGGGTCACTGGATACCATTGTCACCTTAATTGTCAAACCGTAGGTGGATACCAAGCAGTATGTAAGTGTCAAGAAAAAAACAAAATAACTGGGTTTAAGTAAGTAAAAATTACGCATACAGCATCATTTAAAACTGATTCTCCAAAAACAAGGGCATAGAGGTTCACATCGGTACCAAGTTCCTGTAATTCCATGAACAATGTGCAATTGTTTAGTTTAAGATAGCAGTAATTAGATATGCACATATTACGCTGACAGTTATCCGACCTTAAGAAAGTCGAGCCGTTGCTAACTTAATTAGATGTTTAGTTGCTCTCCAACACATGCTTAAGAGTGTGGTACTCCTCTATATATGCAAGTGATAAAATACACCTGGGTTGAGAATTGAGAGTAATGAATCGGTATGGTCTGAGAGGAAGAAAAAGAATGTGCCGAATTGCAGATCGATCTTACTACGTGCATGGTTGATCTGCCAAAAAAACAAACAAACAAACAAACAAAAAGAAACAAGCAAGATGGCGAGGAGAACGTGTAAAAAGCGCATGGCTGTCACCTAATGTAACTAACGTGGTTTACTTACAAACCCTAGCCTCTACCCCAAAACACGCATGACACGCCAATTAGAGCATGTATAACAGTAAAGATAACTGCTATTTATATATTCTTCTTTGTCATCTAAAGATAAAACTAAAGATAATTTATACACTCACTACAGGAAACGAGAATAGTGTCGTCGGCCGAAATATTTTTGTCGTCGGTAAAAGGACCGACGACGGAAATTTTACCTCGTCGACGGCTTCCATCTAACCCGACGACATATATACACCCGCAAAGGCGTAGGCGGCGAAATATGCAACCGCCGATATAGAACACGATGACGTATCGGCGGGATGAAATTTGAACTCCAGATCCCGCCAACACGAGCTGTCTCAACGACTACATCAAAACTGCCGACACAGGCACTCCACCCCAAACAGAGAGTTCAACGTGCTCCCACATATCAGGCGGAAAAACATCACCGCCATGTGGGACCAACCAGATGCTCGGCAGATGGAGCCGACGAACGGATGTGGCATCTAGATCGGCGACCTTTTTGCGACGACAAAAGTCGGTGTCGGCTCCGGGATGGCATTTTTGTCGTCGGGTTTTATGCTCGCCGTCGACATAGGTTAGTTGTGTCGTGGGACTTGTGTTCGGCGGCACGACCAAGCTCAGTGTCGGCGGTTTTGGGATCTGTGTCGTCGTAAAGCCGAGGACAGTGAGCAAGATCCCTGTAGTGACTAGATGACACTTTAAGTTGTCTCTATGAGATTTTACAATATTTTAATTATGATATGAAAAAATATTTATTATATGCAATAACTTATGTAGTGGTTTTTTGTGTTGACTATATGATCATTTTTTTGTACAGCTATACTCTCTCTTCTCCTTTTCTCTCTTTCATATCAACAAAAATCTTACATGGCAAAATAAATAGATAGCTAATGTCACATCAATTTGCATGATCTTAATCGCTCCCAAGTCTCCATCAAAATCTGTCGGTCGGCCCTAATTACCGGATTGACCCAGTAACACAGTTGCATCTGCCTCACCGTGCTGCAGTACTAGCTTGTTCAATCTGCTCGGTCGTATATCCTGTCGTGCGAGTAGCCTGCATCCGCACCTACAGTACTATTCTAGTAACTTTCTAAGAGCAAGCCACAGTGAATTAGTAATTAATTGTCCCTTCTTCATCAACGGCGATTCGGGAGTACGCCTTACCAGTCTACTGCTAGCAGTAAGAAAATGCTCACACGAGCACACACTCGAATGCTCGATGTGTCAGTGTCTTTGACATCAACTAGAGAACTACTGCTAGTTCCTGACGAATAATGCTGGTTGACTTGTATACTTTTGAGAGCCAGCTGTTTGGCGTCCTTTAGGTTAGGTTTTTTAAGGTCCATGTGTGTACGTTCGTACATAGGGAATTAAGCAACAATTTCCCATCCGTGTTTTGTCGGCAACCCTAGGAATCGATAATCAATTCGTCAACTATTTGTCCATCTTGGACAGTGCTTGTATTAGTGCTTGTTGTGCTGGTATTAGTGTTTATTGTTTCTTATTGTTGGAATTGAACCAAAGTTATCCTTTGTTTGAGCGGCGGAGCCAGCTCCGGAGGCTCGTCTGGGACAACGGCCGGCGGCTGGCGAGGAGCAGCTGTTAGACTAATCCTGTTGCTTCTCGGGTCCGTGTCCGAGTCTTATTGCGTGAGTAGTATGGCATGTTTTCTAGTCGTCAGCAGGCATGCAAGTTTTCTAGTCGGTAGCGTTTGCGTGCATGCAAGTATTGTATCTAGCCGTTTTGTTGCTTGTCCGTTTGCTGTTTGAGTCGGCTGCTAATTCTGCTATATAAGCAGGAGTTGTATGCTGGTTTGAGAGCAAGAAAATAAGAAACGGTTCGTCAATTTGAAGCACTATAAATTGAAAGAATTTCTTCTTTGCTAGCATCAACAACAGAAATTTAACAGCAGCATCGCGAACCAGAGCAGTAGGTTGTCGCTGTCATCACGGTCGCGGAGGATCTTCGACAATCTATGGGTCGGAAAGCTACCCGGCGTGGTCGTCAGCAAGAGCTCAGACACATGTAGAAGCTCACAGAGCCCACAGTCGTTGACCTAGCCGACGGAGTCTAACTCATCTGACTCGTCATTGAGGAATCGGCTAGCCGCAAATGTTAAAGTACTATAAGAAATACAAATGCATTTGACGGTGTCTTCAGCTTAAAGTTTCCTCTCCCTACCCCTTCACTCGCGCCGTCCCTTGTTGCAGCGGCATCGTCGCCAGTCTCAAACAGCTACCACGTGTCTACATCGCCGTAGTGGCCCTGGTGGCGCGGCGATGGACGTGTCAGTGTCTTTGACATCTACTAGAGAACTACCGCTAGTTCCTGATGAATAATGCTGGTTGACTTGTATACTTTTGAGAGCCAGCTGTTTGGCGTCATTTAGGTTAGGTTTTTTAAGGTCCATGTGTGTACGTAGGGGTGAAAACGGGACGGATAATTCCCGTCCGATCCGGAGCCGGATCCGGGAAGCAAAACGGATATCGGGTCGGATCCGGATCCGGATCCGGATAGTTGAAAGCGGATACCGGATCGGATTCGGAGCGTTCACTATCCGGAAAATATGGGTCGGGAAATGGATATCGGGTATTCGGTAATGCGGATATCCAGATAGTCTAATGTCTGTCTCATCTATCAGGTCTCCTACTCACCCCTTCACCCGTGGCCGAGCCAGCCCGATTTCCCGTACCCTTGGCCCTTCCCTCCCCTCTCCAGCCTCCGTGGCGCTCCCAGATCTGGACCGGCGGCGCTCCCAGATCTGGACCGGCGGCGCTCCCTTCCTCCCCACTCCCGGAGGCGCTCCCTTCCTCCTCACTCCCGGCGGCACTCCCATCTCCTCCCGGCGGCGCTCCCTTCCTCCCCACGACCGGCGGTGCTCCCTTCCTCCCCACGACCGCGCTCTCCCATCTTCTCGGCGGTGCTCCCGGTCTCCAGCGCCTGAGGCCCGGCTTCCCGACTCTCCAGCTCAGCCACGCCTCCGCCGCGCCGAGGTCTCAGTGCTCCACCCGCCACCCTCCTCCGGTTGGTCCGGTGAAGGAGCTCGAGCCACCGCCGGTAAGCTCTAGTCTACACAAAATTAAGGAGTACATATAGTATATGCGTAGTCTACACAAAACAAATATGAACAAGAAAGATCTGCCCATGTGTTGGTCTACATTCTATGGAACAACAGGTTGTAGATACTCCTAATTAAAAGACCTAACAATCTTGACTGGCAGATAATTTGCAGAAGATGAGTTTTTACTTTTCCCTTCTAAACCAAGAAAAGTAATCCTCCTGGCATATAGCAATACCAGAAAGGGTCACTGGATACCATTGTCACCTTAATTGTCAAACCGTAGGTGGATACCAAGCAGTATGTAAGTGTCAAGAGAAAAAAACAAAATAACTGGGTTTAAGTAAGTAAAGAATTACGCATACAGCATCATTTAAAACTGATTCTCCAAAAACAAGGGCATAGAGGTTCACATCGGTACCAAGTTCCTGTAATTCCATGAACAATGTGCAATTGTTTCGTTTAAGATAGCAGTAATTAGATATGCACATATTAATTAGTATATGAAGAGATGGCAGAAACCTGAAATATAGACAACACTGGTGCTAAGCTGAATCCGGACTGAGTAAGATGCAGTCAAGTAAAACATGACAAACTTCCCAAGAAGTAATTAAGAAACAAAATCAGCATACAGTAAAGGATATAATATGATACCCTGAGTATATGAACACATCAAAACTAAAAATTGAAGCAAAAGGTCCTGCTATATTGCATTAGTACAGTTACTATGAATAGAGACTTGACTGCATCTTACTGATGGGAATGAAATATTCATTTTTCTATTGTTCATCGTGATGTAGACATGTACTGTTATCGTCTATGTGTGAACGGTTTTGTTAAACTCTATATTAGACATTAGATTTGAATTATTCTCATGTATTCGTGTGGTTTGATTCAATATATATTACTTTATGTATGCGTGCATTATCCGTTTCCAAATTATCCGTTCCCGATCCGAATCCGTCATATATCCGACCCGTATCCGTATTCTAAATTATCCGGATTTGTATCCGGATCCGGCTAACCCGTATCCGGTTCCGAATCCGGGGAAAAAAATATAGGTTAGGATACGGAAAGAGTAATATCCGACCGTATCCGATCCGTTTTCACCCCTATGTGTACGTTCGTACATAGGGAATTAAGCAACAATTTCCCATCCGTGTTTTGTCGGCAACCCTAGGAATCAATAATCAATTCGTCAACTATTTGTCCATCTTGGACAGTGCTTGTATTAGTGCTTGTTGTGCTGGTATTAGTGTTTATTGTTTCTTATTGGAATTGAACCAAAGTTATCCTTTGTTTGAGCGGCGGAGCCAGCTCCGGAGGCTCGTCCGTGTCACGGCCCACCTCTGCCTGGGACAACGGCCGGCGGCTGGCGAGGAGCAGCTGTTAGACTAATCCTGTTGCTTCTCGGGTAGTAGTATGGCATGTCTATTGCGTGAGTAGTATGGCATGTCTTCTAGTCGTCAGCATGCATGCAAGTTTTCTAGTCGGTAGCGTTTGCGTGCATGCAAGTATTGTTTCTAGCCGTTTTGTTGCTTGTCCGTTTGCTGTTTGAGTCGGCTGCTAATTCTGCTATATAAGCAGGAGTTGTATGCTGGATTGAGAGCAAGAAATAAATTAAAGAACGGTGCGTCAATTTGAAGCACTATAAATTCTTCTTTGCTAGCATCAACAACAGAAATTTTAACAGTAGCATCGTGAACCAGAGCAGCAGATTGTCGCTGTCATCACGGTCGCGGAGGATCTTCGACAATCTGTGAGTAGGGGTGGAATCGAGCGAGCCGAGCCAAACTCGGCTCGGCTCGACCGAGCTCGTCAGTTTGTGAGCCGAGCTAGGCTAGGCTCATTGTCTTTGTCGAGCTGAAAACCAAGCTTGGCTCGGGCTCGGTCGAGCCTCGAGCCGAGCCGGCTCGTGAGCCGCCTGGCATGTGGGCCCGCCTCAGTGCCCTAGCCTCTAGCTCTACTGCTTTCCTCTGGACTTCTGGAGTCTGCAAGACTGCAAGAATGGAATAGAACTATGGAAATGGAACTATGGAAGTATGGAACTATGGAAGGGTATTTTGTTACTTTTGTATACACTTTGTGTTATGTTATTTATGTCAGACTGAATCACTAAACCCTCATGCATTCTATATTTTATTGTATGTTCCTTGTTCAATATGACTGTATGAATGTCAAGCCGATTGAATGTCTGTGGACTGTGGCTAATTTTGTATTAAAATTAAGCCTCATGTAATTTGGATAATTGATTAGTGATTAGTGAAAGTGATTACAATGTCTGAATTTTACCGAGCCTAACGAGCCAGCTCATAAGCCGCAAGCCGGGCTCGGCTCATCTCATTAACTTGTCGAGCAGACGGTAGGCTCGAGCTCGGCTCGTTGATGCACCAAGTCGAGCCGAGCCACACCGAGCCCAAGCCGAGCCGCGAGTCTCGAGTTGTTTTTTCACCACTATCTGTGAGTCGGAAAGCTACCCGGCGTGGTCGTCAGCAAGCTAGCTCAGACATGTGCGGGAGCTCGCAGAGCCCACAGTCGTCGGCCAAGCCGACGGAGTCTAACTCGTCTCGCTTGTCATTGAGGAACCGGCTAACCGCAAATGTTAAAGTACTACAAAAAATACAAATGTATTTGACGATGTCTTCAGCTTAAAGTTTCCTCTCCCCGCTCCTCATGCTTCGCCCGTCCCCCCTGCGGCGGCATCGTGCGTCGCCGATCTCGAGCACTACCGCCATGTCGGCGGACCCGAAAAAATTATAGGTGGAGCGGGTTTAAAGTAGTATTAAAAGCGTCAAAAGAATGCAATATCACGTAACAACAATAGTACTATTAAAGAAACATACATAAAGAAACAATTGGTTCTAAGTTAGATTCAGTTCTAAGCAAAAAGCAGCAGAACTTCTAACTTCAAATGCTAATCCACATCCAACAAAAGATTTCATCGGAGTTAAGGACGATAGGACTTCTGACTTCACAAAGCTGCTCAACTAGTCGAATCTGAAGATGTCGCAGTAGACTCGCTGCATCGCGCGCAAATGGGCTCGTCTCGTCGACCTCGGCGTCGGCCGTGAAGGCGATGTCACCAGCGTCCAATCCACCGGGAAGGCGGAAGCGCGAATCGGAAGTATCTTTGAAATCTTGGGCTGCGTGTACGCAGGTGGCGGAAAGTCTTGGTGGCAACTGGCAATGAACTAAATATCCTGTCGTGCGTTTACATATCTGATATATACAACATCATGGCCATAAATTGTAGCGCAAGAGATCGAATAGGTAAGCTGCTCGTGGCTCCTACCGTTAAATGCAGCCATGTCTATGGCGATGTGCCATTAGAGGCCCCGGCGTCGTGACACGTCAGCGTCGGCGTCGCGCAAGAGATCGAATCTGTCGTGGGTCAATCCGGGAAGGAGTATCGGTCCATGCAAAATGGCAGTCATTGTGGGTCATGCCCAACGCCTTAGCTAAGCGTGGCGAATAAAAGCGAAATGCGGCGTTTAACGCGTTTTTGCTTAGTAACGCTCAACTTCCAAATATGTTGGCCTATATATATCAGATATACAACATACCTTGACCTTTAGAATTGTGGGGGCAGAAATTGCCGCTTCTACCGTTAGGTCCGCCGCCATGTAAATTGTAGGTGGGGAGGTAATCGTGCAAACATGGCCAAAAGGAAGTCTTGGGACGAGTTCAGCAAGAAGTTTGTCGATATTCTCTACGAGCTTGCTCAAGCTCCTAATAAAGATCGTCGTGCGTGAGTTACTTCAGTTCGATCAGTAACTTCAATTAACCGTCAGGTCTACTACGCCCAAACAAGGATGCGTAGAAGTCTGTCAAAAATAGCCTGAAAGCTACGTGGTGACAACGAAATCAATCGAATCGAGCAATAGTTGCCTTGATTGGCTCTCGTCGATCGACGAACGGAGAAAGTTTCGCTACGACAGGTGAGGGCAACTTCACTTTCACAGTTTCACGTACGATCGATTGGTACGAGTAGTCGTCAACAGATCCCGGAAGTTAATCTTGAAAGCAACTCAATCTTACTATCCATGCAACATGCGCATGGAAATTTAATATCATAATCAAATTGGTACACTAAGTTAAAGAAGATTTCTCGTGAACGAGGACATGCAAATTACATGACACCAAATTCTCGTCACTGAATAAAGATTAATCGATCAGCTGGTTATGTCTGTACGTATGTACTGTTTGTCATTACTCTCTTCTTGCACAGTATATACTTTCTGAAGTGCTTTGCTGGATATCTGCTTTGTTTAATCTCTTCGATTTGTACGTATCAATTGAGTAGCTAGACTTCATTTGCCCTTTCATCGAACCAATCAATTAAGCCGGCTGCTGCTGCTTGAGCCGCAGATGCAAAGTACAAACAAAGTAGTGGCACAGACGGGGCAAGACCATCACTTAGTTTGAGCAACCTTTTCTCTAATAGGAACAAAAAAGTGACCTAATAATTAAAATATTTGAGTGCAAGCCAACGCATGATATACTAAGCAATTAACACCCGCAGAAGAGTAAGAATTACAGGAGAACACACCTCGGCCGCTGGACATAAAACCAGAACTACGATATGATCTGGCACAAAAACAAGAGGCTGCAAGCAAAGACCTACACATAAGCAGTAAATTTACATGACTAACTACAAGAGGCCTGTTTAATTATATTGCTTTCCCACGTGATAAAATCTTATTAACCCTTTAAACCCCTTGAGCTGTCGGTGAGTATAAAGCAGCATGCTGTTGCTCTGCCGCGGAGTTTACCAGCATGCTGCTACAGCTGCAGCCGGTTGGTTGGTAGAGCAGGTACAGGTCGCGTTAACTAAGCAGCCATGGCCACCCAACCACGGTTCACAGAACCATTTTTAAAAAAACCGTTCGAAAATCAAAATTCAAAAATTAGAAATATTGAATTGAAAATTACTCGAAAATCGTCATAAACCGAAGGGTTAAGAAAAAAAATTTGGAAAAAAAAATTAAAAATCGAAAACTGACCTACCAATTGAATACTCCTTAGAGCCGATTTTTATTGATTTTCGACCGGTTTATGTCGCATAATTTTTTTTCAAAATTTTTGAATTAGACCGATTTGTCGACCGGTTTTGAATCTCAAAACGGCTCGATGAGGTTGAAAACCATAGTTTTCGATGGTTTTGTGAACCCTGCACCCAACAATGGCAAAGCTAATGGCTGCACCGTTCATTGGTTCATCCTCATTCACGTCGGCATGCAGGTGAATCACTGTGCGTGCCAGTAGGAAACCGTCAGTAGATTGCTTGTCCATTCTTAGACTGGATAGGTTCATGTGCGATCCTGGGACAACAACTTAAGCAATTTCTGTAAAATTAAGACAATTCAATCGAGTGAATGAACGGTCTATATCTTCTAACAAATGTTGCTACTGTGTAAAATTAGACCCTTAGTGAGAATTTAGTACAGTATTTTCAAATATCTGAATCATTGCTTTTTAATTTAACAATCTACGCGCAACTATTTGAGTTGTGTATCTCTTCCCTCTTATACCAGCAATGGTAAGAGCAACCCCAACCCACCCCCTAAACCTCTCCCTATCCTAAATTATAAAGAGACTTAGAAAAATATAATCTCCAACCCAACCCCTATTATAAACCCCTATTTTAGGGAGGTACTCTCTCACCCCTACATCTAAGAGGGCTTCTCTTTGCCCCTATTATTTTCTTTGGTATTTTTTTATTCATTTTAAAATAATAATTCATGGATGCAAAGTAATAATAATGTTTAGATAAATAATAGGGGTGAGTAATAGGGAGTGTGGGTTGGAGACAAATTTGATATAGAGTACCCCTAATTTTTATACCACCCCTAAATGAGTGATTTAGGGGGAAAATATAGGGGTTTAGGTTGGAGTTGCTCTAATAGCAACCATGTTTACCCCGTGCTCATGCATGTGTCGTCTGGAAGAATCGGGAGGAGCCATTTACGCATCAGTCGCGGTGTGACAGGATAGGGATAGGGTTGTGTTAATTAGGGCTGGACCCTCTTCGTCGAGGGAAGCTTGCGAGATATTATTCTCGTTCCTGCATGGAATAGATTATTTGTAATGAAATTCCTGCAAGCTTTTCATGTTCAAAGCAGGGCCGACCGTTGTTTGGAATAAAGGGGAAATGGAGGATTTTACATCATTTTGGATCCCTTTGGATCATCACGAGATCGATAGATTAATTTCTAAGTTCCAAGCGAGACCTTAGGGGGCATGCATCTATTTTTTTTCAAATAGACCATTTCGGTTCATCTAAAAATTAAAACGAATGCAAGAATTTCACGTGAAACAAATTAATTTCCCCTTCATTCATTATAATGGATCCCCACGCCTGAATGGATGCTGGCTATTTTATGCAACTGTAGAGAGTTAGAGACTGAGATTTGAGAGGTATTCGTTGCAAACTACCGCCCGTTGCAACACGTAGATCTATGTAAGCTAATTATTACTTATGATTGCATGGCATGTGGAGCGCAATCCTACGATGATTTCAATTTTGTTTATCATACCTTACGATTGGAACCAATTTCTGTATTCTACTGCCTTTGGCAAATTAGACAAGCCAAGCTCTACGTGGAATTAGGGGGTGCATTCGAAGTGGATATGGATGTATATCATTCATCCTGTATCTTATTCCATATTTGTTTCTCAAAGCTAAAGTTGGATATAAATAGTGATGAATATCCATTTCTCCATTTTGTATTCGCTCCACTCTATTGATCGGTCGGTTTAGACAATACAGGTACAATCAGAGTGAACGCAAAAAGACTAATCGTCGAGGTATGAAAGAAAGAGCATTCAATATCCCTCCTGCTCAGATGTTGCAATCCGCCTGTCTGTTATTATGTTCCTAAATGAAGTCACAATAAGCTTATTTATACCACCTAACCTACACACATACAGATAAATAGTGTTCATCTTGCATCCTTCTGTATTTTTCTTAAGTCAGCTACAAATAGTATCGAATATACACATTTATCCTTTCTATTTTTTCTGTACAAGCCTTCATTCAGTTGGTCGAATAGAAATCCGCTCCGTTTGCACCACTAGCTGCTGAGATGGCGGATCTAGCTAATGATTGTGTTTTTTTTTTGGGCGCATGCGAGATAGAATATGGCCCTTTTCCCCCTTGGTTTAACGTGTATGCGTGTCGTTTACTTCGGGTTAAGGCGAGGATTGGATTGTTAATCATGATATGTATTTCTCGCATGGTACGTAATTCGGATCTTGTAGTACGTACTATAGATCGATCGAATCGGGCCTTGGCATTCTTTGTCAAACAAAGAACAACAGCACGCTAACTGATCGAATCGTTCCCACCGATGACACGTCGAAATCAATTCCTTATGATTATGTTTCACAAGGATCAATATTCGGTCGGTGTATATTTTGCTGCAATGATTTTCGAGAACTATTATTGAGATCGATGGAGATCGATCTACTGTGGTTAGATTAGATGTCGACCCTGCAGAGGCTGAGGCTGCACTGCAGCAGTAGCTCACTTTGGGTGTACGTGCGTGGCTCCTGGACCTCCTGGTTGGCTTTGATTATTACTACTACTGTTTCCTCCTTCCAGCTCGCTTGAACCTGCAGACCGATCGATCCACCGACAGGCTACGCAGATTGCAGAAGGTGCATGCATGCTCGTGCACAATAATACATATTGCAGTGCGTTAAATATTCCACACTGCGTGCTAATTAATGCTGATGATCTCACAGGTAGGTTACGGTTCACCTTTACTCGTAAGTTTTGATTTTTGTCACGTTGAATTTCGACCATTATTAATTTCTTAACTTAAGTCAAAAGTGACGAGTAAACGTGGAGGAAATATTTTCTTTTCCTGTCCTGGGTAAGTCCTGAGCAAAGCCTCTCCTTGAGTAGTACCCATAGCATGTTGGTCAAGCCCTCGTTAATTAGAAAATATTAAAAATTTCTACATTAATAAAAAATTGTTAGACAATCCTACATTATTTCAAAAAAGAGAAAATCTTGGTCGTCCAATCTCCTTAATCATTTTCATTTACGACTTAGATCTATTTATCTATTCATAAGAGATATATGGTAAATCAAGAGTATCATATGAAAGTGAAGCTTTACTTTTTATATCTACTCGCCAACTTCAAGTGCTTAATAAAGGAGCAATGACCTGAAAATATAAAGGAAGATAAGAAGATATTATTGCATACATTATGTATTAGATCTATTTATAGAAATTGCTAGTTGTGCAGGCGCACAGATTGGCAACTAGTGGCACCTAATTGTATTGCCTGATCGAATATTTGTTCAGCCTCCTTCACCGTGTGATCATTCTACATACTTTCATAGGATAGAATTTTGGTATGGTAATGAGGTAATATGTTGCGGCGCTTTGTTAAAAGATAGTACTAAATACTACTCGTGTGTAGATTTTCCACTGTTCATTTAGGATTTGAATCCGGGCTGTGAGAACTTTTGGTTTTGGGTCGCTTTAATCCCGGACGTGGCCCAATTAACATCGTTCGGCTAATTGCCTTGATCTATCTCGCAATTGGTCAATTTACTGTGCTTACCATTAGAACATTGTCAATGATTCATTGAAACATTGTCCATGAACTGTTTAAACATGGGAACCAAATGCCTGGAACATTGGCACATTCCCTTTATAACTTGATGAGCATCGTCGGTGAACTGGTAGAACGTCATTGATGAACTATTATAACATTAGAACCAAACACGCATCGAACATTGCCCCGTTCCTTTAGAACTTAATTGTGCAACATCATTGATGAATTGTTGAAACATCGAAACCAAATATGTGTAACATTTTATTTTACCTACCGAAACATCTAACACCCACACCATCCAATTCAAAAAATATGCACCGAAACAGCATCCATGAACTAACAGTACATCGTCGATGAAATTGCCGGAACATTCAAATAAAATACGTGGAACATTATGTATCGACTGGAACATGTCACATCCTCCTATTTCATCACCCTAATCATCTACTTTACCCAAAAAATTCAAATTATGGAACAAAAGGACGACCCAGTGAATATATTAAAAAAATATGAATTGTGGAATATTAACATATCCTTTTTATGGTAAATTCCCAACTGAAATCGAAAGGAAAGGAAGAAATAAAAAAAGAAAAAGAAAACGAGATCTGTTTTGTGTAGGCCGTCTCATGAATATCATGTGCGTTTGAACAATGAAACAGCCCACAAGGAAAAGCGCCGAACAATTAAATGGCCCATGTCCATGCAAAACAGCCTGACAGCGAGAAATGGTCCGCGCAAGGCCCACGAGGGGCGGGCTAACAGGGAGGTGTGCGGCCGCGCGGCTAATTGGCGCCCGTTCCGCACCTAGCCGGCCCAAGTAAATGGCAGATAAAACACCAAAGTTTGGTGTAAAGTTCGTTCAGCAACCTGAACAACAAAATCAACTATTTATCCTCAAATTTTACAATCTAGTTCATAATAATCTGATCCAGTTTTATGTAGTGGTAGATATAATGAGTTGGTAGTTTTGCTATGTAGGATAACATGCTGGCCAAGTTAGGTCAATAACAGATGGAGCTCACATAGACTTCTTCCCCCGTTGAGCTCTCAATTATACTTCTATGCTTGTCAGTCCCTGTTGCTCCCTGTCCCTCTACTCCGATTTAGAAGAGAAGCCCATGTAAACCCCATCTATCATTGACCTAAACTTGCTTAGCGTGCCATCCTACATGGCAAAGTCACCCACTCACCACGTCACGCAGGAAATACCACTATGCGAGACCAGGCCAGGATGTCATTTGAATTGGATTGCAAAGTATGATGGATCAAATGTTTGGTTTCATAGTTTGTTACCACATGGTACCATTCCCTTCACTCTCCCTTCTCTTCTACTCTCCCACCCCTTAGTTCTCCTTTAATACAAAAAAAATTCAATTCAAAGCTTTTAGATGAATTCAATAAAAAACTTTCGGTTCAAAAAGTTTTGACTCAAAAACTTTTGTTTTGAACATTCTATTTAAAAAACTTCAGTTCGAAAAGTTTCGACTAAAAAAACTTTTGGTTAGAATTTTTTTGATTTGAAAACATTCAAACATGGTTAAAATACTTCCTATTCAGATATTTGGGGAAAATTTGAAAACATACTGTTTTAAGTTTGGGGAGAACAGAATGGAAGAGAAAAGAGGATGAAGAGATGCCATTAAGTATCGCAACGAGAGAAGCTCTAAGAAGGAATGGAAGTAGAGAAAGGAAGGAGTTACTACCAAATATCATAACATTCTACCAAAAATTTAGTGAGAACGCTCTCCAATCGGCAATTCCGGAAGTCTAAAGATAGCGGTCTGATAGGATTTATTTCTGGTTAACAACTAGTTGTATTTTCAATCGTCGTACCATGCATGACCTAATCTTCACCCACCAATTCTGACTCCCGGCACACAAATATCCTTTGCTTGCGACAAAAACAATAACGCGCGGATCGGACAAAAATTATGAACTCTCTTACAATTTTTTTATGTGGCTCACATTGAATTATCTTATAATTAATGTATGAGTATACCTAAAGTGATAAAAAAGTATTTCAAATTCATTTATGTGGTATTTCAGAGGTGGAAGTAACTACTCTTGGAAGTAAAAGATATTTTTCATGTGTGTTTATATATATATATCGCGTCAGCGATCTTACTTAGCTCGATCGCGGGAGACAAACGAAAACTGGAGAGCGAGAGACAGAGCCCACGGAATTCTACGCAGCTATATAGACATGCCTGGAATACAAGAGATGAAGTCACAAAAGGCAGGTTTCTGGGCTACCATCATCGTCTGACCTAAATAAACTAGTGGTTATTAATTTATAATGAAAGTCAAACCCTTTGCCATCCGGAGGACACACAGTTGCAGGCGAGATCGACACTTCGGTTTATCTGAGGGTTGACTTGCGAAGATGGGCAGCTAGCTGGTTCAATTTACGCTAGAATATGATGTTTCGGTTGCAATATCCTGCCAATGTCAATGCATATCTTGTCAACACCTGGCCTATGCATGCATGGAGTGAAAATGACACCAATATGGTAAACATTCAATTAATTTACTAGCTTGTAGATCAGTCTTACCATATATAAATATGCATGCATTCTTGGCAGTGAGGTTAAAAGATCCTCTTGGAAGGCTAACCGAGTGCCCGTACGTTGCAATAGAATCACCGCTCGTACAGACGAATTAAAATAGTATAAAAACAATTTCTGATAATTATATAAAGTCTAAAATACTAAACCGTAACCATCTGAACAGTTTTAAAGTGCAATTTGCAATTTTTCATACAGTGAAAGGCCTCATACTAGAAATTATAAGTTCCAGGGTCTAATTTACATTTTTTTCGCCGAAAGGACCTAAATTCATTAGAAGTAGGACCTATTGATAATTTATAAAAAGCCAAGGGCTTTATTGAAAAATTACATGTGGTCTGATTGGATCCCACCAGATTGGACTGTTAATGAGCCGCTTGGCCCATTAGGTCTTTGCTCTATTGGTTCGTGTAGGGCACTAGGCCTACCCACCCTGTTTATCCGGTGGCTATGATTACCAACCGTATCCCCGATCCATTTCGGCACTTGTGAGCAACACACGCATACATGTAAGGTGGCGGCGCGGCCTCCTGACCTGGCTCTCCCCCTCCCTCGGAGATGAAGAAGTGGTGGCAACAGTGAGGCAGTATAATAGCGTAGCGGCGCCCTCTCATCCTATCGGACCCAACGGTTGCATGGTTCTGTCCGACTAGATTTTCGTGACCTTCTCCTCCAACCCCTCGCAGAACATCCCTTACCCTCTCTCTCTCTCCACTGAGTTGTCGCCATCCACCACACTTCCTCCGTCTGCCATCGTTTGCCCAATCCAGCGCTGCACTGCCCCCGTCCGCTGCTCGATGTTGCCGAATCTGCGCCACCTCCACCCCTAACCTAGCCATGCCTCTGTTTACTGTTGTGCTACTGAATCCGGCGTTGTGCTACCTCAGTGCCTCCATCCACAGCTCGATGCCAGGTCGTGCCACCTATTGATACCATTCAGATCTGGAGCACACCATGAAGGTAGTGGCGGACGATGGCTAGGAAAGGGTCGAGCGGCAACAATGGGTGGATGGTTAGGATGAAAGGAAGGGGTTGGCTGTCGTGTGAAGGGGGAGTAAGGGAGAGATGAGAGAGATATATAGAGTAGTGGGGAGGGGGAGCAAGGGTGAGACGAGAGAGAAGGGTGAAGAAAATGGGCCTAAGGATTGAGTGAGAGCCAGAGTTTTGGGGAGGCATGGAGAGAGTTGGCGTAGGGTCCACCTGTCAGCGCTAATTTTTTGTGACGGGTGGTGGGATAGCAGATGAACCATCATTACTGGCTTCTTTTAAAATAGTAAAGATAGCAGTGGAGTTGTTAATTCGATATACAATTTTTGACTGTTCCAATGGATCCTAGCTATGTGGAACCATTTGCTAGGACTAGGAGATTGATGTAATTAATTACTAATGAACAAGGCAGTTTTGTACTTTGATTGGTTCGAGCAGCTTTCTGTCCCGAACTTAATTTACGGTTAAGTGCATTTTCATCTTTGAACTTTTCAGCGATGAAAAGAAATTTTCAAAATTAACTTTTACGCAAGACAATAACAAATAGGTGGTGGCTAATACAACACTGCAGTACTGTGTACAATAACTTGGCTCAGCTGTAGAATTGCTGTAGTTTTTTGCTTCATTTTGCCCGTTTTAAAATTTTATTTTCTCAAATGAACCCATCTAAAAACCATCTTTAGAAATGATTTTCTCAGCATCAGCGCGAACAGTGTGGAGTATTAACGTCCGAGTGCAGTGTCGGACTTATCCAAAATTTTCTTCTTCCAAATTAGGCTACGGTGATTTCAACCATTTTGAGTTGTTGCAGCTACCAAAAAAAAAAACAATATTCGTAAGCTTTTAGTAACTTGAACTGATACTCGCTCGTAAACTAATCGGTTTTTCAATACATCTGCTATATATATCCTTTTGTCAGAACCACACTATGTCCAAGCTTGACAAAGTGTGCCAATGTATACGTGTAGATAGTGCCAGTTGCAATCGTCCAACGACCATGCACGGCAATTGGCAAGCTAGCTTGTCATCAACCAGCTGTGAATCATGAGCATGACAAGTTAGTCAACTACGTATTATTTTCATCAATCTAATTAACCAGTATTCTAATGGCAAATTGCCTCAGATGTGTCGTCCGTTGTTCGCCCACGACGACTAGTGCTCACATTCCTTCCAATCCCAAGCAGAAGAATACATTATATATTAGCAAAGATCTTTTCCGGCCGCCGCAAGAACCTCGCAAAGTTCAAGCCAGATCCTTCAGTCACACATCTACCGATCGTACAGAAGCCACCATAAAAAGGTTGCTTAATTACGAGGAAAATTGACAAGAACATGTGGTCATGCAATGCCATAGGGGCCATAGCAGCTTTGCAAGTGGCAAAAGCCTGTGTGCTCAACTCTACCTGGATTCCTGCACACGTATCACAGCCTGCCGCTTCGGAACGGCCAAGTGTTCGTCTCCATGGCGCAGAGAACAGCCGAGTACGTGCATATTCCTCTAGCGATTGATCAATCATGCCGTGCTGACGCTTTTGCCAACCGTACGTGCATATCCCTCTACCGATTACCGAACCGGAGTCTAAGCACAGCAATTAATATTCCTAATGACTTGTGCCTGGATGTCCGAAATTTTCGGATACATTGCAACATTTTTTTCATACACGTGCAACATTTTTCGTCAACGCGCAATATTTTCCTTCGATAAATAGTGAAATTCGCTACAGTAAATGGATGTTACAAGCGTTCAAACGAAATATTGCATGCGTGGAAAAAAAATGTTGCAAGAGGCGTCCGATGAGATGAACAGTAATCGGACGTCCGAGCGCTAGTATCTCCCATTAATATTCTGAATCTGACAAACATCTTCTTGCGTAGTTAACTGTACATTCTCTGCTCTTTTTTTTTCTCCAACAGTATCCCTTAATGTAACCAGGCTTTCTCCAGCAGTATCCCTTAATGTAACCAGGCTGCTTGGCTAGATCCTGCAACACTCAACAAACCTGAGACTGATCTACGGAGTAACACGCATGTCCTAATGTGCTGCTATGCGCTAGCAGTATAGATGACACTTAACTAGAGATTTAGTTAGATGTCCTAATGTGATGCGGTGCAGTTGTTGGGAGGACAGAATCACAGAAATGTGGGGGGAGCTCTGCCTCTGATCATGTCCATTGCCAACCTGGCGCGCAGATGCCGACACACACTTGGTCGCTGGCGCGATTGGTGTGCTGGCCAATCGCGCGCGGGCGTATGGTTTTTCAGGCACTTTTTGTGAGTCGGACGGCGCCTAGAATAAGAATATTGTTGCCTGATGACAAGGAAGGCGTGCCTTGGTACTTGCGTCGTGTCTCGGGCTCTTGGTCTTTGACGACGAGATCTCTTTGCTTCCCGTGCCTTGTTGTCCTGCCCCTGTCGAGCTATATGTCCAGCCCAGCTCGGGAAAGATCAAGGAGTACGTCTCCCTGGTGCTCTGCCAATGGCAATCAAGGAGCGCGTCTAACGATTGGTTAGATCAGATCATTTTGTTTGTTTGTGTTCTTTAAAAACTGCGATATATAGAGTCGCGATACCTCACGTAAACAGCATTATGATGGCGCTACTTCAGTGGAAAACACATGCGTATATCTAGGCTTGATCCGTGAGCCGGTGTTACGAAACCATCCGTCCGACTATGGATTCCAAATTGCCATGTGCGTGCCTAGCTAGCGCCTTCAGACTTCAGAGAGCTCCGGTTTGAGCTTAGCTGTGCTCAAATTTAGTACTCTTGCCTCACTGGTTCTCCATATATTAACCAGCTTTTCAGCAACTCTTGTAACTTGGAAGCATCGCGAGCCGCTACATCTAAAACGAGCGGGGTGCTGGATTGTTGGATGCACACACCGAAATGGAAGGTGCGTGGAGCATTTCTCGTCTTTACTTCAGGACAATGCAACACGACCATGCACACTGAGACACTCCTCCTAAAGCCGAGCAGAACACAACTGTATCCTAGACATACATAAAGGGAGACCGGCCGTGTGTTTTTGGTATCTTACACTTGAAAACCTAGCGATGAACGACCCCTACAACAAGTACATGCTCTCACGATCGGTTCTACTTTGCTCGTCGTTTTGTGGGCTGTTTGGTTGTCTTCTTATCTCAGCCTAGCTCATACGAGTCAGTCAGGCTGGTGAGAGTCAAGTTGCGTAGATGCAAAGAGATGGTGTTTGGTTGGGTGTATGAGTTGAGTCAGGCTGTAAGAAGAATGAGGAGAATGTGTTTGGTTGATTGTTTATATGCCTCCCCATGCCTTGCATGCACCCTAGCTTGCATCCCACCAGCCAGACCCACAGGAAACGACCAAAATCTACGTTTCCCCACAAATGGCTCGGCGGATGCAATTGCATCTCGGGGACAGCTCCACCCTCATGCAGCCAACCAAACAAGTGTCTTTTGTATCTGTAGATACAATTCTCTTTGGATGCAGCCAACCAAACAACCCCTTGGTCTCCAATGCCGCAATACGTGTGCTTCACCATTTCTTTTTCCTAATTATACATTAGCGGAAACTATTATAAATATAATGATATCGAAGTACTATTGATTAAAAATCAAATAATATTATTTTTATGTGACAAATAAAAATCATTTTATGTATATTAACAGTCGAAGTTTTAAAACGTTGACCGCAGATAACAAGTAAGGAGGGAGGGAGTATATAAATATCATCGTGTCAAGGGGTGTACTAGGCAGAAGAACTTGAATTTTGTGCGCCTCCAAAAGTTACATCAAAGTGATGACCTCATCAAAATAATTTTTGTTATCCTGACAAAGATTACCCTTATATAATTGGTTTGACAAAGATTACAGACTTAACCTATGGGTGGGTTGACCTTTTGGAAGTTATGTATTCTCTTTTCTTTTCATAGAGTTTTCTTGTTAGAACTTGGACTAATTATTGGAGTTTTGATAACTAGAGCTATCATACAATGTATAAGCCAAAGCAAATTAAGATGCCATGTTCAGCAATGAAAGAAAAGGTAAAAATAATATGCAGTAAATTAAGATATAAGTCGAGAAACCATGGAAGCACACTGGCATCTTTATTGTTAAAAGATTTGAAGTTGCAATATTACTGGATCCTTAGTCCTTACTGAAAGAGTAAACACTGTCAGGCTCAATTACACCTTTCTAATCAGAAAGTAAAAAATGATATTTAAGGAAGAAAAACGGCCATAGTACTTGACACCTGAAGAAGAAGTGAAGAACACAGAATCACACCTCACAAGCAAACAATTAATACAAAAAGAAAAGCAAGGAGAAGCTTTTACATGAGCTAATTAACTACTCTTATATATCCTCTCTCCATTTGAGAGACAAATCCCGCTACAAAATTGATGCTCACCAAGCTCGATTAATTACTTTCTCAATTGATTGATATGGTAATTAGTTTACCCAAAAATAATTTTACTTTTTCTTGTCTAATGCTGTTCTTGCTGTGTTGTTGCCTTGTTCCACCTGTCCATGAAGCAGCTCATCCTCGCGAGTGCCACATCCAGAGTGGCCAAGGTCATGTTGGCGAAGCACACCCTGAACCAGCCGGGCTCCGAGCAATGGCATGACGAGCCCGGCGAGATGTTGAGCTTCACCTCGCGCAGCATCCGGTCCCACAGCCTCAGCTCGCCGGCGACGGTCGCCTCGCCGTCGCCAGCAAGCAGCTGCCGCATGTCCATCCACACGAACAGACCAGCATTGCCGAGCAGGCACGGCACGCCAGTGCGGGCCAACCCGGCCACGACATGGTCGTGCCGCTCCCGGAGGCGTTCGCGGTTGGTACGGATGTAGTCCTCGGCGAACGTGGCGTCCGAGAGCATGGCGGTGAGCGTCTTCTGCGTCTGCGACGACACAAGCGTGAAGCTGGACATGCGCCGCGCCGTGGTAACCACGGTGTCGTTATACGAGTACACCACGCCGACGCGGAACCCCGGGAGGCCCAGGTCCTTGGACAGGCTGTACACGATGTGCACGCGGCCGGCGATGTCCCCGCCGCCACCGCGGAGCGCGCGCGACTCCACCAGCTCCGCCACGCTGACGAGGTCGGGAGCGGCGAAGACCGAGCCGGAGTATATCTCGTCGGAGATGAGGTGTATGTTCTTGCGCACCACGAAGTCGAGGATGTCCTCAAGAACGGACCTCCTCACCGTCGTGCCGAGCGGATTCGACGGGTTCGTGAGCAGGACTCCGCGAACGCGCATCCCCGCCGCCGCGGCCTCGTCGTACGCCGCCTGGAGCGCGGCGACCGTGACCTGGAACCCGTTGGCGCTGTCGCAGTGCACCGGCATGATGTTCACCCCTGTCCTCCACCTTAAGTCCCTATCAAACCTGCACCGAGCAGAGCCGCCATGCATGTCAGCGCAACTGTTCTAGTGGAATGCTCTGCTCGTAGGCTGCAAGTGTAGAGCACTGTGGCAATGTAACAGTAGCACTAGTTGGTGCATGCTTGGTTGCTTACCCCGGGTAGTAAGGAGTAGGGATCAGAAGCGCGTCTCCTGGGTCGGCGAGGATGAACGTGAGCAGCTCGTTGGCCGCCGTCGCACCGGCTGTGAGCACGATGCGGTCGGGGTCAAACCTCGCTTTGCCGCCCCTAATCTTCTCCATGAAACTCGCCATCGCCTGCAAGCGAATGACACCATCGATCAGCCCGTCGCATTTGTAGCTTCATCGAGTCCATGACGTTAGAGACGCGCCAAACTGAGCACTTTCTTGTGCGTGTTCTTTACCTTCCTGAAGGTTTTGAGGCCGTGGTAGTCCTGGAACAGGGCGTTGTCCCTGAAGCTGGCCACGCCGGTGCCGCCCCACCCGGCCGCCTCCGGGTGCTCCCTCAGGTACCCCTCCAGGAGGTCGAAGGAGCACTGGTTCTCCGCGAGGCCCATCTGGATGACGCCATTCGGGTTGGCGACGGCGTCGTAGGGGTCCTCGTCGTAGGCCCTCCACCCGGCGAAGTAGGGGGAGTCCTCGCCGTGGGCGCCGGAGGTCGCCACCTGCGACAGGGCAGGCGACCCGGGGCAATCAGCAAGCAACAACTTACCACCCATGGCCTCGCACTCTCCACAAGCAATGCAAGAAGACTGACTCTTTTAAGGTTTGCAAGCTTGCAATGCAATGGTAGCTCAAGGAAGGCAGGGCAGAGTGCGGCGATCCTCCCAGGTGTGGGGCTGTATATATAGGCGAGAAAATGTAAATATACTAACGTGAAATCACTCAGATGTCAAACATGTCTTGGACGGTTCAGAGGTGAGTACCAGAAACCCTCTACAGAATACATAATTGTTTTTTGAGAATTGCTAAGTGACACTCGAGTGTTTTTTTTATCTGCGAGCACTCAATTGTTGCACGTGTTGAAAAAAAATGTTGCAACACATTGAAAAAAAATGTTGCAAGCGTTGAACAAAAATGTTGCAATAGGCTTCCAAATTTCAGATGTTGCAAGCATTGAACAAAAATGTTGCAAGAGGCTTCCAAATTTCAGACGCGTTGCAACATTTTTTTCCTACGTGTGTAACATTTTTTTCCTACGTGTGTAACATTTTTTTCAATGCGTGCAACATCCGAAAATTTGAGTGTTTTTAGCGAAAAAAACACTCAGGTGCTCCTTAGACACCCCCTTGTTTTTTTTAAAGGACACTAGAATTTTGAGCAGTTGGATCTAGATCCAAAGAACCTCATTCCTCCTCTCAAGCCATATATATTCCTCCTCCCCTCCCCTCTCTTGTGCTCCCAAAACCCTATGAGTCAGCCCTCCTTACCACCCACAGTTGTTGTGCCACCACTTTTCTTGATGTCGGTGTTGCCCACCGGCGAGCCTCCGCGGCCGCCACTCTCGCCTCCCTCTCTCCCCGTCACCCTTTTTCCTCCTCTCTAGTAAGCCGCTAGCTGCCCCATGCCTCCATCTTCTTCCTCTCCAGCAAAATCCCCCCACGCCCCCACCTTCTTCCTTTGATTCACAACTACTTCCTGCCGGCACCTAACTACTCTTGTTTCGTCACCCTAACCAACCTCCACCGTCCCTCTTCTTCTCTGACGAAATCCCCCAACGCTGCCCTCCTTCCTCGTCTCCGACAGCTAACGCCGCTGGATTCATGAACACCTCCCACTGCCACCTAACTGCCCACGCCGATCTCCACTGCCCACCGCCCTCTTCCAACCCACAACGGCGATGGCATCACTGCCAGTCCGTCACCTCCCTCGGACCTCCCTTTATACCAAAGCTTCGGTGAACCCAACCCTAATCCCAAGTGAACTCCTAACCTAACCTCGCGAAGTCTCACCATTGGTCGTCGGAGCCACATGGAGCACGAATCGCGAGGCAAAATAGGATGGATCAAAATTCAAGTGCTAGCAAGGTGAAGAAACACTCGAGTACTCCTTAGCAATCTCCTAGCTTCAAATCATTTTTAAAAAAAGGAGAGAAATTAAGCTCAAGCTTAGGTCTGGTTTGGAATGTAGGATGGTCCTATAATTTTTTGCCAGAAACCCTATGTTCAAAATTGTTAGAGTATGTTGTGATTTAGTTGTAAATCACATCAATACCTGCCATAAATAGATCTTGTATAGATAGAAATAGCCTTGCATTGTTGTTCAAGGATGTAATCCTCCGTGAAAATCTCCTGGCCAGTTGAGGGCTCTAATACCATGTAAAATAACATGTATTTTATGGAAGCATTTCTCTACTCCAGTAGGAGCCGCTCTCACGGATAGTGCTCAGTCAAGTGGTCTCCATGAAGACTGCAAGCCAAGTCTAGGCAACCATTGAAGGCATGTTCTCTTTCCCAGACTTGCACGCGTGCTGTGAATACATGCATAGGGCACAATGACAGTTGCTGAATATGTCAGCAAGATAAAGGTGCTAGGAGATGAGATGGCGTCTACCGGCAAACTACTTTATAGGATCGAAATATACTAATGTAGCAATCAGAGGGGGGGTGAATGATTGCGCGGAAGCTAAAATCAAATTTTTGGACTTTGTTTTTCTAACATACAATAATTTAAACTCAAATTGCTTGTAGACCAGTTCACGCAGCCGAGAGATCAGTTTACACAGTCAGTAGACCAGTCGGGAGACCAGTAGAGCAGTTTGGGCAACCAGTAGAGTTGTTGGGCGACCAGTAGAGCAGTCTGGGCGACCAGGCGAGCAGTCTGGGCAACTAGGCGAGCAGTTTGGGCGAGCAGACTGACACATATTTATTAAAACAGTAATTCCTAAAGATCCAACTGTTAGAACGATGTGAAATTGTAACTATAGAAACTATACTCAATTATAAAGCTAACGCAATAAGAATCAGGTCAATCGGATATGTAGATCTAAAGTTATGTTCTTCGCAAGATGACTGAATCTGGGCGACCACGCGAGCAGTTGGGCGACCACGCGAGCAATCTGGCGACCAGTTCACAAAAATAGTAATTCCCAAAGATCCCACTGTTGGATTGACATAAAATTTTAAATGTAGAAACTAGATTCAATTCCAAAGTTAACCCAAAAAGATTCAATTCGATCGGATCTATAGATCTTGAGATATTACTTTTGCAATATGATACCTTTGCAAGAAACCGAACTCCGTGATGAACTTCGTGACTGCTGCGACGAACAAAACTTCAGTCGATGCTCTAATCTACGCCGGGCTAAAAAACAACTCAAGTTGCTGAGAGCTCTTCAAATTCTTCTAGTTGCCTGACTCCTTTGCTGGCTTCAACTACGCTGCAATAGAATAAAGATCAAGCGCTAAAAAGTTGCAAGGATTTTCTTCTTCACGCCGCGATGCACAGGATGCTTAGATTTGCAAGAAGGATTTTATTTATCTAGATACAATACTCCAAAATAAAAGAGTACAAACCCTAAAACCTGACTCTCTACATAAACAAGAGACACCTCCTCCTATTTATACAGAGCAAACATAAAGAGATTGAATACAACTCCACTTCCCACATGAAAAAAGTTCGTATACATCTCAACCTGGCCCAACATGGCCAAATACAACTCTTGCACGCATGTACAGCCCACATGCTATAATTACGTGACTAACCAACCTTCATGTGCATGTTCTCTAGCCCGAATGTCCCGCATGACATCATCGACCACCAAGACCTCGATTCCTCCCTGATCCTAGTCCCAAACCTCAGTTCCTTCATGAACCTAGTTCCGGTCCCGTCATCGACCACGTTCGCCCTCGAGCAACACCTGGACATGAATAAACAAAACAAACAAATCCAAGCACAAGTCCACGACTTAACTCAAAGTCAATCCATGCAACCACTCACACGAGTGCGTTGCATCAAGCAAAATCATCATCATGCTATCACCAGCATATCAAACAAATCCGAGCACAAGTTCACGACTTGACTCAAAGTCAATCCATGCAACCACTCACCCGAGCGCGTTGCATCAAGCAAAACCATCATCATGCTATCACCAGCATATGCACAAGCACCACATATGCCATAATCACAACCACTTTGCAATGTCAATTTCATTACTCACCCAATTTTTCAGCACATGATTTCACACACTTGATGATGAAGAGATGGTCTCATACATCCTTGCCTGCCTCGACATCGACTTCAACCCCTTGGTTGCTTCCCTTATCGCCAGGGTAGAACCAATCTCAGTTGCTGAGCTTTATGCATAGCTTCTGAGTTTTGAGATGAGAATGGATCTCCTTCAAGGAGGTTCCAACTCTTCGTCGTCTGCCAACATTGCAAACCATGGAGGACGAGGTGGATTCAACCGTGGAAGAGGTGGCTGTGGTCGCGGTAACAACCGTGGTGGCTATCCAAGGCAAGGTGGCAACAACAACAACCGCATCAACACCAACACTTCAAAGCATCCAACATGTCAACTTTGTGGTAAAAATGGACACACTGTCATTACTTGCTGGTATAGATTTGATGAAAATTGTACCAGATTTGATGAAAATTTTGTGCCAGAAGAAAAGAATGTAGCAGTCGCTACAAATTCTTTTGGCGTGGACACAAATTGGTACGTTAACACTGGAGCCACCGATCACATCACTGGAGAACTTGAGAAGTTGAACGTTCGAGACAAGTACAATGGCAACGATCAGATTCATATGGCAAATGGTACGGGTATGGATATCAATCACATTGGTCACACGGTTGTTCATGCCCCTAGTCATAATCTTTATCTAAACAAAATTTTGCGTGTTCCAAAAGCTAAGAAAAACCTTGTTTCTATCCATCGTCTCGCTTTTGACAATCATGCCTTTCTAGAATTTCATCCTGATTTTTTCTTGATCAAGGACTAGGCCACGAAGAACATTCTTTTTAGAGGGAGATGTCACCATGGAATCTACCCTTTTCCTTCTGTATCCACAGAGAAGCAAGCTTTTGGAGTTGTCATGCCATCCTTTGCTAGGTGGCATAGTCATTTAGGCCATCCATCATCTCCCATTGTCCAGAAAGTCATTAGTGATAATAATCTTCCTTGTTTAAATGAGTCAAATAATAAGTCTGTGTGTGATGCATGCCAAAGAGACAAGAGTCATCAATTACCCTATCCCAAGTCTTTTAGTGTGTCATCCTTTCCATTAGAGCTTGTGTTTTCTGATGTATGAGGTTCTGCTCCAGACTCTGTTAGGGACAAGAAATATTATGTCAGTTTTATCGATGATTATAGCAAATTTACTTGAATTTATCTTCTAAAATTTAAGCCTGAGGTGTTTCAAAATTTTCATGAATTCTAAAACCTTGTTGAGAGGCTCTTTAATCGAAAAATCATCATGATACAGACTGACTAGGGAGGTGAGTATCAAAAGTTACATCCTTTCTTTTAGAAAATTGGAATCTCACATCATGTTTCATGTCCTTATGCACATCAACAGAATGGCTCCGCCGAACGGAAGCATCGCCATATTGTTAAAGTTGATCTTGCTCTCCTTGCTCATGCTTCTATGCCTCTCAAATTTGGGACGAGGCGTTCCTTGTGGCCACTTATCTGATCAATCGCACTCCTAGTAAAGTCATTCAATACACTACTCCTTTAGAGAGATTGTTTCATAAAAACCCGATTATTCCTCCTTGCGAATTTTTGGGTGTGCTTGTTGGCCTAATCTCCGTTCATATAATTCACACAAGTTGGAATTTCGCTTTAAGCAATGTGTGTTTCTTGGATACAATAATTTACATAAAGGTTTTAAGTGCCTTAATGTTTCATCTGATCATGTTTATATCTCTAGAGATGTCATATTTGATGAAACTATTTTTCCTTTCTCTAAGCTTCATTCTAATGCTAGTGCTCAATTACGATCTGAAGTGCTTCTCCTTCCTCCAACTTTGTTAAATCCTAATACCTTTGATCATGGGGGAGAACAAGCAACTGATCAAATGGCTGATATTCTTAATCCTGAAGCTAATGATTTTGTTGAGCATGTAGTGATAGAACAGTAAGAAATAGCAACAGAAGCAGATGCAGGTGGTGGCACGCGGATCGAGGATGGTTCACACCCTCTGACCTGCAGGCGAGCGCATCAGGAGGTTTTAAGCAAAGGTATGGCATAGATTATGAGGATACTGAAGTTCATTGGACAGCTGTTAAGCGGATATTAAGATATCTGAAGCACACTGTTAATCTTGGTCTAAAGATATGAAAGTTTTTGTCTATGCTTGTAAGTGCTTTCTCAGATACAGACTAGGCAGGATGCCTTAATGATAGAAGATCTATCGGTGGATTTGTTGTCTTCCTAGGATCAAATCTCATATCTTGGAGCGCACGCAAGCAAGCAACTGTGTCTAGGTCAAGCACAGAAGCAGAGTATAAAGCTCTTGTGATTGCAAAAATTATGTGGGTACAATCATTGTTGAATGAACTAGGCATTCCAAGTCCACAGTTTGCTCAGCTATGGTGTGATAACATTGGTGCCACATATCTCTCGGCGAATCCGGTATTTCATGCAAGAACAAAACATACTAAAATTGATTATCATTTTGTCAGAGAACGAGTATCTCAAAAGTTGTTAGATATAAAGCTTATTTCTTCTCATGATTGCGATAATTGGAAGATTTTAAACGCAATCTAAATCTTGATCAGATTTAAATTGAGGAGGCATGTTAGAGTATGTTGTGTTTCAGTTGTAAATCAAATCAATACCTGCCATAAATAGATCTTGTATAGGTAGAAATAGCCTTGCATTGCCGTTCGAGGATGTAATCCTCCGTGAAAATCTCCTAGCCGGTTGAGAGCTCTATATAAACATGTAGACGCCGCTCCTACTGGAGTAGAAACGCTTCCATAAAATACATGTTATTTTACAAAGATGTTAAATTTCTACAAAAATTCCCACATTACAAACAGGAAACTGAATTGTTTGTCAATGATTGGGCTCTCCCATCTTCTCTCCTCTTCCTTCTAGGGTGATCCTTAGCTAGGGAATGTGCACTGCAGCGTACAGCTGTTTCCCCCTTAATCCGCCTGCAAAAGCAGCTTCAGTTGTCGCCTTTTACTGGCTGAGGGAAGGAAGTTGGCAGATGCAGCACAGGCTCGCGATCGTGTGTACAGACGTGCTCCTCATCTCCTAACCCTTTGTTTAATCTTCAGTGCCATTGGCAGCCCATCCATGGCTGTGGGAGTTGCTGGTGGTTTAGCCCCAGGGGAATATTTGCCGGTTCTGGAGTGAGCTAATGGAGAAATCAAACAAGCTTCACAGCTCGGGATGTGCGGGAATTCTCCCGTGATGTGCACATCAAGTTATTTTTCCATGGGTTAATGGAAGTAGACCTCAAACCGAATGACTCTGCTTTGCTTCGGTACTATGTCCAATTTTATTAATCAGTGTTAACTCGAACCTTAAAAGGTCGGCCTGTTTGAGAGCGCGTTCTTACCGACTAATTTCAAGAGTTTCTAGCAGTGCTTGCCATACGTGATGACAGCGGATCATGGACTTCCTCCATTTGATTACAACTAAGCGAGAATTTAGTAATGTGTTTGACCCTTAAATGCCAGAGATTAAACAGGAGTTGTCGGCCCTGTAACCATCGACGACTTGTCTAGCTCTTGCTGTTCGCGAAGGTTGCCCTGAAATCTGAACACTAGTAAAGAATTGTGCTTTTTGTTTGAGATGCCAAGTATCCCCAAATTAAGAATGCCCCTACGGGCTACGATAATCTCTGCTCACTGATTACAAGACCAGCCATTTAATTATGCACCTCATGATCCACGAAAGACTATGATATCTGGGGCTGTCGAATCACTGGTGGTTGCAGCACAAATTCGCCGGCCTAATCTCATAATTCTGTGTGCCGTTTGGATTTTGGAACACACAAGTTCTTGCTCTTACCGAAATTAGTAGTACATAAACTAAAAATTAATAGCTCTAATACTAGTATTAGTAGTACTATATATTACGAAAGTGAGATATATCGGGAATCCTTCGATCTTAAGTCGTATAAATTTTAGTACATAAGACTAGGTTAACTTCACGTCTACTTGTTTCGATTAGAAATTGATATAAAAATATAAGTGAATTTAAAAATGTAATTTAGACCTAAAAGCTTAATGAAATATTTGAATGTGAATAATTGTTTGTTGAAATATAGTACATCTTTCTTGCGTTAAATCTGCCATTAAGAACGTACAAATTACTATTCCTAAAAACCAGAATAGCATCAAAACATAGCCGCCGGTTTTGCCAGTCAGCTCCGAAAAATGAAAAGCAAAACCACGGAACTCTTTCAATGGTTTGGCTAAGTGCATATTGTTTAACCTCGCGTTGCTTGATTGGAAAGCACTTATGAACTAATGATAAGCTTTTGGGGCTAACCTACGTCAGCAACATCAACAACACGGCTTTGGCAGCACCCAAAAAATGGCAGATTTAGGCATTTTCTTCATGATTGTATGAAACATGGTTGTAACCCTGCTGTTGCTAAAATATAATGGCACATCCAAATTTTGGACCATTGGATTGATTAACCCAACCGTTGGATCAAAAGGCTTAAGTTCTGCACTAATCAGGCCCACTTAACTGCACTAATCACAGTAAAATCAGGCCCACTTAACTGCACTAATCACATCAAATCACAATCAATCACAACAAATCACAATCAGTCCCACTTAACTGCACTAATCACAACAAAATCCAACGGTTCACGATTTGGTTGATTTTTGGTAAGAAAACATCCGGATGATGTTTATCAAAACTCATAGTCTTTTTCTCGCGGATAATTCCTGCACGTAATTAGTAATATGATTAGTCTTAAAAACAAGCTAACATTCTTTTTTCTGAAGCCCTTAAACATGCTTGCAGATCTTTGTTTATTTATAATAAAAATCCTCTCTTTTTTGCAGTCTTTTGTTTTTTGGATCGTGAGACGTGGATTTGTCTAGTATCAGACGTCTATTCTTCAATCAATCCTGCAGGAAACGTTTCCTACCTTAGAAGCAGAATCAAATCAAGCATGACATCTGTTAGGTGAGGCTCCGACTGGTGCCTAGATCCAACTGTTTGCAGAATCAAATCCTGATCAAAGTTTATGGATCACAATCTTATCAGCTTGATATTTTATAGGATATTAGAGATTGTTGGTTAGGTGCTGGTAAAGTTACCAGATAAATTTAAGCACAAAATATATAATCCCATGTATAGATATACATCATGAAGAGATTGGCACGGCTAAAGATGTGCTGTAACAGCAACAGTGCAGACATTTTAGCAAAATGTATACGTACTAAACACGCGTATTAAAGCCCTTTGGATTGTATGCATAAACAAAAATTGAAATAACTAAAAAGGAAAGAAAGGCCTCGTGTAAACATACATATATGCTGCCAATTTCCAGTCAAAGTGTGGCTGCCCATCAAATCTTTCTGTCCATTTAAATTGAGAGTTCATCACTCGTGTACCTTATTTTTATATATATAAATTTGGTCTCCTTCCAAACGTAATTATAAAAATAACCTCATCCCTCACCGCGAAAGAGCTCGGTAGGTGCTTCCACGTTCAGGGATATAACGTTGTTTTTGCAATCGTGTTCAGAAGGGCTCAGATTTAAAAAAAGGAAAATCGATTGATTAGGATGTTCCTTTTCGAACAATCGCGTACCGGGTCTCAAGCCTGAGCGATGATCGGTGGAGGACGACGCCGGGAATCGACGTCGACCTATTGTTACGGTAATGGCTGTGCGGAACCACCGACCAATTGTCGATGGCAGCGCCTATTATAGAGTTTAATTGGCAATCAAAGCATGCGGGCTCTCTCTGCCCTTCTTCTCTATTTATTCTGATACCTTCTAGGGTTTTACAATTGACTCAACAAACCAAAGGATAAACATAGAAAGTATGAAGATAGAAACTCTAAAGATAGGAAGGTAAGATTATGGATTCTCTAACAAACTGATTCTATGCTTCCTGCAAGGGGCGTCGGATATAAACCGATCTGCAGCCCTAACATCGATAATTTCTTTAATCGGAGCAATGTGAAGCACACATACTAGCTAGCTAGCTGTTATGATAAGCTACTTTGCGATTAGCAATATACAAAGAGCATTAGGATAATGTCAGAAGCATCTTCTCTGACCGATCGAGTATATTGTGCATGTGTACCGCTTTTGTTGGAAGCAGAATACCAGGAGCTGGTGACTGCTGTGCTACCGAAAAGAACAGGAAAAAAAGACCCAGCTATCCAGCCGGCAGCCGGTGTTAGCATGTTGCGGATTCCTTACGGATTCTTTCAGCTCGATGAATTTTTTTAGCCTTGCTCATGTTCCTGAATATGGAAACAAAATGCGGAGAAAGACAAGAAAGAAAGTGCAGAAGTATCCAGGACGCGTCAGTTCGCATACCAACCGTATTAGACTACTAGTAATAAAAACTAATCAGAAGAGTTGGAATGCCATTAGGTTAGGCCACAGCATCGGAACATGTCATGTAGCTGTCGTTCACCCCTGCTTGGAGACGAAGACGGAGTCTCTCAATTCATGGAGATACATGCAAGCATATGCGTGCATGGAATGGAACGATTCATTTTGCCGACTGCATATTTGTCATGCAGGTTGTAAATGTACGTAAAACCCTGGATGCATTGGTTGTTAAGAACGTCTAGATGTACTTTTTTAAAAAAAGATCGTATAGGCATTTGGCTGTGAGAAGATGATAGCTGATCAGAGGCAGATGGAATAGAACTTAGGGGAAAAAAAAGAAGCTAAACTGGTGTCTGAACATATGGAATGGGCCAATCTTATTTTTTCTCGGTATGTATGTAGGGCTGGTAAGGCCCATTTCGTGGTTCTTGAATTATGGGCCTGGAGCGTATTCTTATGAACTCTTCCTTCATTTTCGTCCGGAAATGCAAACTACGGTCTGATCTGATGGATTTTTTTTTTTTTTGAAATAAAGCTGATTCCATTAACACGAGGCAACAGCTAAATCGCTACACAGCTAGACACTGAATTAAGCCAGCACATTTTATCCCGAACTCAACGCTTTACCATATTTGGCCAACTCACGAGCTACATGATTACATGGCCGGCAATATCTAGTGTTACAAGGATTGAAAATTTGTAAGGAGGAACTTTGCTTCCTTGAACAGTACACCCAAACAAGATGAGTCGTGATCCATGCTGTCAATGGCATACGTACTCAGATTCTAAGCGTTTGTCTCAACTACTATAGCAGGAATACCGGTCTCGGCAGCAGTGTTCAAAGCTTTCAAAACAAGCTTCGGCTTCTACTTGCAGTGCATCTTCAGAATGAGGAGCATTACTGCTCTAGCACGAACTATTGAACCCATGAAATCTCTGATAACATAGCCCCATCCTTCACACTTCGATTCTATATCAAAAGCTCAATTAATCTTCAGAGAACCTTCAGCAGGTTTAAACCAACGACCAAACACACTGGTAAAAAATTTACTTGTATAGTGAAAAATTCTTTGAACTTGTCAGTAAATCTTTTCTAACAGGTGATAGATTTCTGAAAATGGTTTTTGGTGTATCATCAGCATTCACTCCATTCCTTGATGACCACATGATCCACATGAAAGTGTTGATTTGGATTTGTTCTGTTGGGGGGAACTTATTAGTACCTTCTGCAGCGGCAGAAGAACATTCAGACAGCGCAACTCTGAAATCTTTCATTTGCAGGCTGCGTCAACAATTCTTTAGCATTCTTGCACTTGAAAAAGACATGTCCACAATTTGCAGGCTGCGTCAACATTTTTTTAGCATTCTTGCACTTGAAAAAGGCATGTCCACCATCCTCATTCAGGCGGTGGCACATGGGGCAACTTTGAAGCATTGTTGAGAGAGAGAGAGAGAGAAAGATTATCTAATTGACTATTGTGGTGGTTTAATTCTTGAAATTGCTCGTATATTTGGAGTTTGGACGGGCCACTGATATAGTTATGAGTAATGTATGGTCTGGTCAGGTTGTCACCTAACACATGCAAAGTTAAAGAAAACCATATATATATATATATATATATATATAGTCCTAGCCCTCCGAAGGTTTTGAAGATTTGTGCAAAGTTATTATAAGGATTAGAAAATAGAGTGGTTGGTTTGAATTTTAAATATTTGCATTAATCTCGAGACACATTTGATGCCGGTAATTATTTACGTAGGTACATGAACACGTGGAAAAACATTCTAAAATGAACATGGGAAAGTCCAAAAGAAACCCTCCATAAAAAATGTGAAGTTTCTTCTGGATGGATCGTTAAGTTTTAAAATATTATACTAATACCTTAACAAGGGTTTGTTTTTATTGCCTCTGGTCATTGTGAAATTCGTATCAAGTCTCGTCTCCATTCACAGGACGTATCACTGTATTGCCAGCTTAAGAAACGCTACACGCTAGTAGAAATTTGTGATTAAGTAGTACATGCGTCAAGCATGTCGATACTACTGCGTTAGTACTACTAATCGGAACAGCATGTTGAAGTATAAGTGAATTACCTATCATTTTTTATCAACTTAAGCTTTTGGGTGAACTGAATGGTGCATACAACTCAATATGATATCAGAGCCAAGAGGTCTTGAGTTCAAGACCCGATTGGCACAATTAAAAAATAATAATTGCAGCCCATTTCTATTCCATGTTCTAGGCCTGAGAGAGTCTGCACGTGAGGGGGAGTGTTGAAGTTATAAGTATAAGTAATTGCCTACCTTTCCTCATCGCTTTTGGGTAAACTAGCTGGTGCATACAACTCAATACAGCCGACTAGCTACGAGTTGGCTCCTTTTCGTTTCTTTTTTTCTCTCTTCTTTGGCCCGAATCGAGTAGAAATGTAGAACGGACGGGTTACAGGTGTAGAACGAACCAACCTGAAAAGCTATCTGTGGTACAGGGACAAGATAGATGAAATTTGCCATAATTTTGGTGATCTGAAGTTATGAGGAAGAAGAGGAGCTCGAGTCGCTCGGTTTTGATGCTATGTGCGTTAGTCACGTCCTATAACTTTTGGGCGAAGCATGAAACCCTGGCAACATGAGGCACCTCTTAGGTTAACATGTACGACGCCCTAAACGTATATTCATATTTTCTCGGTTGTGGATCGATCTGTTACTACGATATTAATTACATGCTGAAGTTAGCCTATCCCAAACTGGTTTTGTGGTTGATACGATATATGCAGCACATTGATGTTGGCGTGGGTTGGTTGTGTCCTTATATCCTTACCTCTATGTAAATATGTGGAGTGGTTCATGTTAAAAAAATTGATGTTTCTCAGGTTGCTTGGAGATTGCTAGTGGGCTGGCCCATTAGGGCTTCGGATGAAGGAAGCAAAAGGGTCTCCTCTCCTGTGCGGCTGCGCGATTGTGGCTCGGCTCTATCGGCTAGATCCATAGAAGGTGCCGAGATTTCAGGAGGAGGGCGAGCTCTTCTCGCCGGCCGGTGAGATGAACAGGGCGTAAGCATAGTGCGGTTGCAGGTGTTTCCTTTCCTATTTATCCATGCCCTAGTGCATCTTCCAGGAACACGAGTAAGAAACTCAAAAACCTTCTTCTTCCCATCCTGGTTTTCCTCTAGCTCTTGGCTTGATCTTGGCTGTTGAGGTCTGTCTTCAAATCAGTGATTTGGAGTATTGGAGTTGGGGTCTTGCCTTGCCTTGCGCATTCAAGCGCTCGGTTGTGAACTTGCAGTTCTGAAAGCTTTGGTCCCTGGGACCAAAACTTTGTGAAAATCTTCAGTTTGGAGGATTTGATCTTGTGCCGCTGCTGGTGAGGCTCAATATTGCAATTGGGGTGTCACAATTGCGGTAGGGGCATTGTATCTCTGGAACCTAGCCTTCTTCTTGTGGCACTTGCGGCGGCTCTTGGTTTTCTGGGACAGTAATTTCAGTTGCGCCTTACCCTGTTTTCTGAATAGCTTTGGGTGCTATTTTTCAATGATTTATCTTAGATTTTCGGTGCCTTATACTTGCTCAGTGATGATATGGGTATTGTGATGAAAGAACAATTATTTTTGTGAACTAGGCTTTGAACTGTAGACTTATATGCTGAGAATTGTTGATTTGTTCACTGTTTAGATAATCTATTTAATTGCCAAATCTTGATTGTTATTATCTTACTGTCAGTATCTCATTATTCTTATTAGCTTTTGATTTGCCTTTTAACCTGCTGGTGCTATTTGTTTATACTACGGGCCTGTTTGGTAGAGCTCTCTCTGATTCTGATTCTCTGTTAGAAGTGATTCTCCGAGAGAAGTGATTCTGTCGCTGAAAGTGATTCTCTAACGAATCCATAGGATAAACTCTATGGAGAAACTGACTCTTTGTTGGGAGTGAATCAGGAGAAGCAGCTTTTTTCAGCTCCCAGCCCCTAGTTCATTTTAGATAATCACTTCACGGGAATCACCCTGGGAGCGATTCTCAGAAAACTGCTGTTTGGCAGAGCTCTACATATTCACTCCACAGAAGCTGGGAGCAGAGCTCTGCCAAACAGGGCCTACATACCGTGTTGTTCAATTAGTTAGCTAGTTACTGATCTGTATGCAAATTGTTGATTTTGACAGTCATGATGTCTAGATACTAAATGGTATACAAGCTGTTGGTTTAGTTTTGTGCTATCTTGCTGCTGATCTAATCAACATTTGCTTAATTAGATTGGTAACTTTGCTGTCAGTCTGATCTGAAATTATATGGTAGATTTGGTTGGCAAATATTGAATTGCTAATCTCAATATTTACTGATATGTAGATAATCTGTTGAAACAGTGAGTTAATATTGTTAATTCTTTACTGTGCATATTAAGGTAGTAAAGATTTAAGGTCTAATTCGCTGAATTAATTTGTTAGCTGATTCGTGGTTGAGGTTGGAGATTTAATATCTTCAAACAGACCCTAATCTGAGAGCAATATATTTCAAATCAAGTAGACATGATTCTTTATATGAATGACATAAAATTGCTTTTATGCTGTCTCCTGCCATTTATGTCATTTCGGCTTATGTACTATTGATCATATTGTTATATGGAATAATCAATAAGATCTTGCTCTTATTATGGCATCTTCTCCAACATTCCATACTTTAAATACTAAAGATCACTTGTGTACATCAATACACACCAATGCCTGCATTTGAATCATGGCTCCTTGAAATCCAGCATTTGACCTGTCTTTCCTTCTTAGGTCGCACTAATGATCTTGGAACTTACAATTGCAAGAAGAAACTTGTAGTGTCCAGAACCACTTGAGCATGGTTTGATATTTGCATCGAATGTACATGAACTTCAAAGGGAATAAATGAGCAATTCTCCTAAATAGGATGACTTAAAGGAAAAACTAGCAAGGGTGGATAATAATATGAATTTGAGTGCTTGCAAAATACAATATTACATTGCTATGCCACCATGCATATATAATAAATATTTAAACATTCTTATTTTCGAAAAGAATATTATAAGAACTCTCCATTTAAGTACATTGCTCTTAGGTGTTTGCTCTTAGGCCTTAACACATGAAAGCAAAAAACATTACAATATTTATCTAATTTCTTTTATATTTCTTTAGGGACACAATTGTAAAAGAAAAATGCATCAGATCCGCACCGAAGCACTTATAGTAAACCTTCGCTATATTTTAAAATTATAGGTTCATATCATAAGCCCGTTATCTTGTCAAGCACGGTAGATAACGATCTGGAGTGAATGTATAGTGTATTAGATCCAACTAATGATGTACGCAAAGAGAGGATGTGAAAAGGCTAGAGCACCTACTCCGACCGTTGTATCTTTGATATCTCCCTGAGTCTTGTAGCTCTTTTCCAATATTTCTTTTAAGAGGCCGCAGCCCCTAAGTACGCCATGGGCCCAATAATTAGCCCGGTCGCTCTTTTTCGCACTCGTTTTCTCCTCTAGAGTGTAGACAGCTGACAGCCCCCTTGCGCCATGGTCTCGCCAGGTTCAGCGCCGCCGGTCCATCACCCCCCGATCCCCTCTCTCTCTCTCTCTCTCTCTCTCTCTAGCGTCGCAGGTGTACACGACACGAGTAGCCGAGCCTAGCGTGCAGGGTAGTCTGGGGAGACGATCGATCGTGCAAGACGACGACAGCAAGCGTCCAGAACCGCAGCGAGGGGGAGGACGGAGAGAGAGGGGACAGGATGGGACGTGACGCGTCCACGTCGTTCCGACCGTGCCGCCCATCCCAGCTTCCTTCGATCGATCGCCAGTCGGCTCGGCTCGGCATCGGCAACCGCGCGCGCGCACGGACTGACGTGCGTGTGCGACGCTTGTAAATGTTGGGTCTGGACTCGGAGCCAGGCGAGGCTCCCCAGCCAGAAATAAAATGATCATCACTGCTTTGCATACGTTGCTGGACTAGTCTCTCGTTCTACTCTACAATGGACTAATGTTAGATACGGGCCTATACCGCACAAGATTTATTGCAATTCTTTCGAGACTCGCGCTAGGGGACTTGACGGACACGGGGCCAACCATGCTCCATCCAACACAGGGCAAGGAACGGCACCGATTAGCTGCGGCCGACGAGCAAGAATTTGGGACCTACGATTAGGATCAATATTCCCAGCTGTGGCCCATCAGACCATCCGTCTTTCATCTCGTGTTGGAGGCGAAGACGAGAGAATAAGATTGGCCCTGAGGAATGTTCGTTGCTGGCTTCTTGTCTACAATAGACTCCAGCCAGAGCCATTAGCTAGTAGGCTGCACTAGGCCAGGCCAGCAGCTGGCCCAAGGGCCCTGCTATGCTTGCAGTTTCAGGAACCATCGTCAAGCCCCAAGAAACCAAGCCATCCACACATCCATTAAAGAACTTGAAAACGTCAAAAAAACCACACACAGATAGATATATATGCGTCAACCGAGTATACAAGTTCTTAGTTGCCCGTGCCAAAATAAACCAGATGTATAAGTTACATTTCTCTTAAATCCTTGCAAAAAAAATACTCTCTCTTCAAAATAAAGTCTAAGTTGTGCAAGTGAATCGTTCTCCATTTGACTGCACTGAAAAGTTTACATTGAACTGAAGATACGTATTTCCAGCGGCAAAAGTTCCAATTGATCATAGTTTCAAAAAAAAGTTCCAATCGAATAATCGATCAGCTTCCAACCAACCTAGCGCTCTGCTCCACCAACCAACTCCCTGCAAGCTGGGCCTGGCTGCTGTAGCTCTGCAGGACAGTGGCCACTGCCTGCTGGGGCCGGCTTGGCGTCCTCTGCCGGTGGCAGGCACCAGAGACCAGAGGAGTATTGCTAGTACTGCACTGCACTGCACTGCACTGGAGATTCATGCAGAGAGAGAAAATAAGGGAGCAGCCAGCCGTTGGCCGGTCCAAACCCTGCCCCTGCGGCCCTGCCTCTGCATCGCCACCCCCCGTCTCTCTCTCCAAGCCGGTGCTGCACCGAAGCGATCGCCTTGCAAAACCCAGCTGAGATCTACTGTCCTACGACCCCTACCGCCGTCAGGCATGAGGAGGAGCATCTGTGGATGCCTTCCTGCTGCCGCGAGTCAGAGTTTGTTGCTATACGTTTCGTACTTGGCCTCTTCTCTGTCTCTCTCTCTCTGTCTCACTTGCGCTGCATGTGGACTTCGGATTTTACCATTAGCTCCTTGGGTATTCTCAATCGTCTTTGCTTCTACACGTACCAGGGTCCAGGGCATCAAACATTTTCATTTGCAGTGCATATAGACAAGCGAAGAGACTGCTCTAGTAATTGACTGACCTGACCAGTTTGATGCAGACACGGCACCCTTCGATTGATCCTAGCTATGGTGTTAAGTGAACTGATCGGGCATCTAGCTAGAATATTCTAGACTGCACACACGCTACTAATATACTTCAGTAAGATTTTTATTAGACCGTAGATTTATCTTCGGTTTATTTAAACATATGCTAAGAAAACGTACTTGCGGATGATCGATGTGCATACCTGATGGTATACGTGTTCGTCTTTCTTGTGATCGGGAAAAAATTCTAGACTAACCAGCTGATAGCTAACGAAACGCCATATTGCGCTGCACAAGCGATCGATAATCTATTGAATTCTTGCACTAACAATTTTCGCTGCCCAAGGAATTAAGAACACTGCTAGCAGCTGGCCGCAGGAGACAAGCGCTTCAATACGGTCGCCTCGCCCCAACAGACATTGAAGAGATCCAGGCCTATGCCCAGCCCTTGGGGAAGATTTGCATCGCCCCGGCAGATCAAGCAATGGATCCAACTATCCAAGCATTTTACTTGTGCTGCTGCTGGGCAGTCTACCGTACGTGTCACAAATTGTAGACTCGTCGCTCCATGCGCTATTTGTTGCACTGAGAAAATTGTCATTGGGTCACTCTGGACATGTGGCTTCACCTAAATGCCATTATTAACGTGGCAATCGTCAAAATGTCACTTTCAACGCTGACAACTCGTTTCCATACCATTTTAGAGTTTTTTTGTGCATTTACCGGATAATAGCATGGGGAAATAACCTCTTTGCCCTCGGCATCGGACAAACAGTGGGCTCGAGCAGATCGAGCAGTTTGTTTGCATTCTCGGTTTCATGGCCGAAACGATTTTTCTTGCAAAAACTCATAACTAGAAAGTTGTAGATAACATCGAGACCTATTTTGTGTAATTTTTGCGAATTTTTGGAGTGACGGTATGGGATTAATCGCCGTTAGAAGTCAGCTATCAAAAATTGGAGACAGATTACGCAATCTGTTTTGGACTGCTGATTAGTCATAGATAACAGTGGAATTTAAATTTCTTGTCTTCATGAAAGTTGTAGCTAAGGATGAAATCTAGCTTCTGTAAAATTTTCAGATTTTTAGGTGTAGTATAAAAATAGTTATAAAATTGTAAAGCAGGCGTTCTGCAGCATGTTCCCGTTGGATAGTGCACAGTGCCGAGGGCAAAGAGGTCATTTCCCCATGCTATTATCCGGTAAATGCACCAAAAAACTCCAAAATGGCATGAAAACGAGTTGTCAGCGTTGAAAGTGGCATTTTGGCGATTGCCACGTTAATAATGATATTTGGGTGAAGCCACATGGCCAGAGTGGCACAATGACAATTTTCTCATTTGGACTTGCCAAGAAAATCCACCCCCATTCAAGAACGGACGCCTTGCACACGCCACTCTGTGCAATACAATACTCTTGTACTCCTCTCCCTTACTGTATCAACGTTACATATTTCGGAGAAGGTAACCAGTTGTGTGCAGATCACAGGGGTTGTAGTGTCACAAGTCGTCACTTTTCTAACTCTATAGTAAAAATTTTTTGGCAAATTTAACCTCTTTGCAAATATAATTGTAAAAATACCCTCGTTTCTAACCGCAAAAATACCAAAAGATGACACGTGTTATCTTCCGCATCCCGTGCAGCGGTAGGTCTTACCGCGCTATGGGAACACGGCAGGCTTGGAGATTTGTCGCGCTCTTATAGCACGGGTAGCACTTGCTGCAGTATGGGAATAAACTTCTGACGTTTCTACGTCGAGAATAGAGTTCTTTTTTTAAAAAAAATCACAGTCTTGCCAGAAACAGTGATCATTATTTACAGCTGCACAGGCATAAGCACCTTAACCTTTGTCTTCTTACATATGAGCACCCTGCCTGCACAAGAGACCAAGGGCATGGCCAGGCCAAACCACACACAGTTTAGAGTGAGAGATCTAGGGAATCAAATGTCAGGAAGGCTCAGGCTGCTGCGACATTCTGCAGCAACCCAGCAACCAAATCCCTCTGCAGATGCCACCTCTCCTCTCCAGTGGCCGGATCAAGAAAAAAATGACCGGGTGTCACTGTTCCTCTTAGTGTTGGCAGAAACCAGACGACCAGACAAACTAGATATGCAACAGCCCCGCTATTGCTCTGGGCGAAAGGAATTACTGGTGCAGATAGAGATTCTAACAGAGGAAATAAATCTTTTTTGAGAACACCTCTAAAAATAAGAAACTAAATTGTCATAATTTTCAAAAATCATAAAAGTTTAATCATGATCCAATTTTTTTTTGGTAGCTCAAGTACACTCTCAGGACCCCTCTCACAAATTTTAAAGAATTTATAAATTTAGTAGCTCAACTAAATTAGTGAAGTTGTTTTAAGTGTGTCAGTAGCATTGTCAGAATTTTTATAAATTGCAAAAGTTTGATCATGCTCTGAAATTTTTACAGCAACGTAGGCATACTCTCAGGACCCTTCTAAAATTTTTTCAAGAACTTACAAATTTAGTAGCCCAACTAAATCAGCATAGTTGATTTAAATGCATTAGTAGCATTGCTAGAATTTTTAAAAATCGCACAAGCTTAATCATGATTCGAATTTTTTATGGCGGGTGGACGGGGTGCCGTATGTCCTCACGATTAATAGTATATATAGATTTCTAGCTTAGGCAATCCTAAGTTCCAAACCATAGCTAATACGTTGCGAACAAGTCAGACACGCTGATAGGCATCATACAAGCAAAGTATACACAAATGAGTAGTTTATAACTTTATACTCTCTCCAATCATAAAAGTTTCTAGTTTTGGATATTGACACGGTCTCTAAAACATAGTTTGATCACTAATTTCTATTGTAATATATTTTAAAAATCTAATAAAATTATAATATTATAAAATACTTTTCAAGACAAATCTACACACATATATATATAATTTTATGTATCTAATTTAAATATTTAAAAAGGTATTGATAGTAAAAATTTAGAAAGTCTGATTGTACTTATGTCTAAAACAATAACTATTTGAGAGTTGAGAGAGTAACTAAAAGCGGGGCCAATATACCTACGGAGATACGTACATAAAAAAACAAGCTGGATTAATTCCTTATTTGTCATTGTAATTTGGGGAAGTTCTAAAATGTGTCAATGATATGTAGGACCACAATGAGTGGCAAATAAGAGATAAGGTAAACTTTTAGTGGCATATGAGGATTTCATCCAAAAAAAACAAAGGCAATATATGACAATATGTACCTCCTAACCAATGCTTCGCTGCCAAAATTCCTACCATACATCCAGTGGCGAAACCAAGATAAAGATAGGGGCATGCTTCAAGGACTAAGCTAAATTGTCATAAGCATAGTCTTCTACTTTTATGCAATCCAAATTATACATACATTATGAATAGAAGAGATGCAAAATAAATACAAGTACGTAACTATGTTACTAGGCAACATATCCGGTGCAACCCCCTCCTCCGTGAAACCACCGTGCAACTGAACTAAAAAAAGTTTCAAAAAATTCTGAAAAAAATCATGGATGTACATCTCAACTTACCCCACCTACATATAAAATTTCATGATCAAATTCATCCTATACTAGCAGTTACAAAAAAAACAAGCAGCAAAAATGAATAGTGATGAACAGTAGAAAATCACTGTTCATGCTGAATTTGTCTTTTTTGTAACTGCTAGTATAGGATGAATTTGATCATGAAATTTTATATGTAGGTGGGGTAAGTTGAGATGTACATCCATGATTTTTTTCAGAATTTTTTGAAACTTTTTTTAGTTCAGTTACACGATGGTTTCACCGAGAGGGGTGATTGCACAGGATATTTTTCCATGTTACTAACTATACAAATAATACAACATATACTGAGTATATGGCTATATGCTAATCGGTTAGGGACACGAAAAAATGAAAGAAATTCGAGATCAACTAAATAAGATCCCATATTTATATATACCAAACCTCAGTCACCAGCTGTCCAACCGTCCTAGCGAATCGGCGCAAGCATCATCCACAGTAGAGCACAAGATGCTCCGCATTGGTGAGCATTCTTGAGAAAGCCAACGGGACACTCAATTTCGCTGACCTTGACGACCGACAGCTAAACTAAACGACTTCTTAGTAGGATGGCAATAGGGTACGGTGGATATGACTAATGCTTATCTATATCTATAGTATAAAAAATCAAATTCAAGGCGTTTATAAGTAGTGAACTCTACCACTATACGTTTATAAGCGTGAATACCACATGAGGAATTTGAAAGAATTGAAATTAAATAATATTATATTTGAAATAATTGAAACTAATATTCCATTTGCAATAATTTCTGTCCAAATATTTCATTTTCGATGATATTTTGTCTAAAATTTCAAATTTTGTCCGAAAATTCAATTTTCGTTGATATTTTGTTTGAAAATTCAAATTTTTCGACCATCTGATTTTGTGACACTTATCAATTTCAGATGCTACTTTTCGTTATCTTTCCAATGAGCCAAAGAACGCCCGATTGGAATCTGAGTCAAAAGTTATGTCTATTTTAAGAAATATGCTCGGTTTACGTATTTGCAAACTAAATTGGTGCCCAAAAGAATATAATTGGAGATCTTTATCGTATGATGATTTTGCTAATTACCTCAATAGTTTGCTAATTTGAAATAATTGAAAATCGGTGTTCGGTTTTACTAACTAAAGCCTCTTTTATGGTACATCTATAAAAATGGTGGGCAAAGAACCTCACTCATACTTATCGTCTGCGGGTACTCGATACCCACGGTATACCCGCAAGCATATTACATATGAGAAACATGTAACATAGCTCATAGATCTGAGAGTTGAACATAAATAACAAGCAACACAACACAAATCACAAGCAACGTATCGAAATTTAGGATAGGGAATAGAAGAAAAACGAATTTGGTGGTGGGAAATCGTGGGCTGAGAAAGGTGGTACCGTGTGATGTCTTTAGAATTTTTCAAACATAGCCCACTTGTTAGTGCCTATTGCCGGTAATCGGGTAGTGCATGTATGGATGAAGTTCCTCTACACCTATGTCTGTTTGTCTTAGGTAAAAATTTCCCCTACGAACATATATGTGGGTAATAAAGGAGGAATGTACTCACCTCTATTAAAGTTTTCCCCGGGGTTCATGAATAATCAGTCAAGATTGCCATTCCTATTTTTTAGTTACACTTATTGCAATTTGACTAATGTTCCACTGCAGATGGTTTCTGGTAGACTTTGAGAAACGTGTATGGTCCAAAGAAGTAACATACGTGTTGAATTCATTGTCAATGAAATATGGGATGGTGTAAAACCTTTGGATGTGTCTAATGGGGGAAGGCTATTCCTTGGACGCGCCTAGGCAACGAATATTCAATCCTTCACAATCGCACGCACCAGGCACCACCCATCGAGGAAAAATCGAATTGCAGACTTGTGATGACCTCTGTCTTCGTCTCCACCTCTGGCGTACCTCTACCGACCCCAGCGACTCCTCTCCAGCAAGCTCTTCCTCTACGGCGAGCTCGACGCTGTGCCACGCCACTCCCTCCTAGGGGTGCAAACGGATCGGATACGGACGGATTTCGCTCTTTCTGTATCCTATTCCAAATTTTTTCTCGGATATAGAATCGGATACGAGACAAAGGCCGGATTCGAATACGAATCTGGATTACTTTGATCGCGAATACGAGCGAATACGATCGTTCGGATCACGGTTAGTCTCGTTACTTAATAGTTAATCGGATAATGCGTGAAAGCGAAAACCATATATGTCGCGATATTAAATACACAAAACTTTACTAGAACCTTGGAGACATATAAGTGTTTCAAATACAATAATAGTTGCCTTCCCTATATAAGAATAATATGCGACCAAGTATAATTCCAATCAACATATGAACTTATATGATGTAGAATGTTTATGTTTATCGGATCATTATCGGATATCTATTGCACTTATTTACACCGATATTTTTTCGGATATCTCGGATATGCGGGTATGGATCGGATCGGATCGGATACTTCTCTTCCATATCTTACCCCATATTTTTTTTTCGGATAGGCAGATTCGATTCGGATCGAATCCGGATATAACCGGATATCATTTTTTCGGATTCAAATCGGATTTTAAACGAATTCGGTCTTCGGTCGGTCGGGAACTATCCGCTCCGTTTGCACCCCTACTCCCTCCTCTGCGCAGCCCGTTCGACGTCCGCAATCCTTGGCTTCTTGTCTCCTCCCCTCCCCCAGCTCGTCGCGTTGTCGTCTTGGCTCGTTGTGGTGTCGCTCCGCTGCCACGCCACGACCGCACGGTGGTGCCTCCTCTGCTCTTTGCAACGTCGGCCTGGGCCCTCGCCTTCTCCTCTTAGCCGCTCGCCGGCATTGCCCTCCTCTGCTCACCGTTGCCTCCCCTCCTCCTCGTCGCGCTACGCTGCTGCCGTCTGGCCATCGCTGCCTAACAACCTAGCCTAGGGTTTCTTCCTTAGCCTCAGCCCTCAAGTGCGCTCTCCTCTCAGTCTCACCGAATTCGATCGATTCATCAACGCCAGGTAGGGATTACGGAACATGGGGTAGGGTGGGCTATGGAGTGGATCTGGGTCGTAGTTGGGCCTTGTGGCCTTTTGGGCTTTGGCTATGGACCACACAAATACAAAATTAAAAGTAAATTTGGATTCCATACTTAACATTCCAGTAAAATAGATAAAATACATCAAAACAATATAACATAGTGGAGTGGTACAAAAAATAATATCTAATTAACGAATGTTTAACGCATTTGAGTCTATCATATCTTCATCAACATTAAAACAAGAACCTAGACCTCCAAATGTTTACATCAAATTGAGTCCAATCAATTAACCATGAAACACAAAAGTTGTTCAACCATTGTTGATATAAAATCTTCCATTTATTTATTTAATTCTCGATATAAAACAGTAACTACAGCATAGAGAGAGACCATCTAACTATTATAAACCAATACCTGGGTATGCTATTATTTTGTTATTGTATCTTCTTGTTGTATCAATGTAACGGCTCAACAGTTAGAAGGGGAAACATCTTTCAATTAGAGGTAGACTAATTCTTATAAATTCAGTGCTAAGTAGTCTTCCATTATATATGATGTCTTTTTTTGGGATTCCTAAAGGTGTTCTCAATAAATTTGATTATTTCCGATCTCGTTTTTTCTGGCAAGAGGATAAGGGCAAAAGAAAATATCGTCTGGCAAAATGGAGTGTTGTTTGCCAACCCAAAAACCAAGGGGGTCTTGGGATTCATGATTTAAAAGTTATGAATATTGCTCTTTTGAGTAAATGGTTGTTCAAGCTTTTAACTTCGGATGGTACTTGGCAACAACTTCTTCGGAATAAGTATATGGTTTCTAAATCGTTAGTACAAGCTGAGTGGAAACTAGGAGATTCGCATTTTTGGTCCTGTTTGATGAAGGTAAAAAGAGATTTCCTTCGATTCGGTACTTTCACAATTAATAATGGATCACAGGTGCGATTTTGGGAAGACATTTGGCTTGGAAGTAGTGCCTTAAAAGACCAATACCCTGGGTTATATAGCATCACTAGGATGAAATACATCACTATTGCTGAAGTTTTTGCGACCCCACAACCTAACATAACCTTAAGACGATCATTGATTGGAACTAAGTTGGTGGCATGGAATGATTTGCTTCTCCGCATTACCAATTTACAGCTGACACAGTGTGATGATGAATCTCGTTGGATTTTGTGTCAATCTGAACAATTCTCAGTGAAATCTCACTATTTGACGTTGATTAAACGTGATGCTTCTAACTTAAATTTGCGGCTATGGAAGTTAAAAGACCCTTTAAAAATTAAAGTATTTTTGTGGTAACTTAGGAGAGGGGTTCTTCTCACCAAGGACAATCTGGCAAAACGTAATTGGTAGGGTAGTACAACATGTTGTTTTTGTCACAAAATGGAGACAATTAGACATTTGTTCTTTCATTGTCGTTTTGCACGTATGGTGTAGGGTTTTCTGTTTCTAGCTTTTAGTATTAACAGACCTGGTAGTGTTGCCAATACGTGATGCTCCTCTGGTTCCTCCTTCCTCGAGGTTTTTGTTCTGCATTTATTTAGCTTCAACCTGTACCAGCTTTTGTCTCTCTGCTGTTGCAGAAAAGAAACGAAGACAGTGCCTCTAGACGGGCGCCCCGGGCGGGGTGCTCTTGGCATGAAAGGAGGAAAGATATAAGAGGGGAGAGCTTACCCAGAGGCCAGAGCAGATTGGCAACCCGCTCTGAGTTGCCTTGCCGTAGGGTCCTTATTTATGCAATCTTGAGAGCTTGGAGCTCATAACAATTACTGGGGTTTCTTTTGGCTGAAAATTCAGGCTAAATTGTTGTGCCCTTGACACTTAAGTGGACACTAGTCCTTTAGGACATTTTGGAAAAAATCACCCCATGGAAAAATTTGCAGTTTTCTAGCAGCCTGGAGGCTATTTCTGTTGACGATGGCAATGTAGAATTCTGAAATTGCATAAAAATTTGAAATCTGCCATGGAGTTTGGGCAGATTAGTTGCACTGGTATGTGTAATCGAGTTAGAAACCCAATTTCTTACATGTACATGCGTGTATATGATAACTTAGTGCTCTCTGATGTAATTCGTAATTGTGTAGTTTTATGCTGTGCAATGAATTTAAAGTTTTGAGTTTTGCGCGATTACATATCGTTCACAATTCTATCGTCCACCGCTTGAACGTCACATGCAAGAGCAACCAAGTAATAATTTGTTTAGGTCCTTGCCAGCGTTTAGTTTAGTTTAGTTTAACCAGCACCATGGCAATTTGCATTCCTTGCTGCTGGCTTGGCTGGACTGGTCGTAGGATACCTGGTGCACGCTACTGTAGATGCGGGTTGATGCCGTGAGCAATCTGATCCCCGCGGCGCGGGGGCCACCCTCTGACTGATTGGTAAAGGTGGACAAAGCTGTGGCCTTTGCCGCTGCCGAGCTTGTCCGCTTCCCCGGAATAGAAGTCTCAGCTCGATCAAAACCCTATTCAAACTGCCACCTCTGCGGCAACATCAGAGTTCAGAGATGCTTCTTGTACATGTCCTGCGGCCCAAGACCGCCTCCTGACCGCAAACCACGGCTGCGCGCTACTCTCCTCCTCCTGCGGTTGTTGCCAGTTTTGTCTTCTCCCTCCCCCACCCTACCTCCGTTACATATTGCCTAAGCCCTTGCGTGTCTTCGGTTCTTGCCGTTGCACCAAGTGGTAGCTTCGGGTAAAAGGATAGCCAAGGGTTGGGTTTCTTGGACCGAGAGCTAGAGCGAGAGGTGGTAGCTGGCCATGGTCCGGTGTGCTGCTGTGGAGGTGTCGGAGGCCGGGAGGGCGCTGGCGGCCGGCGGCGGAGGAGGAGGAGGAGCGAGGACCGAGCCGGAGGGGCTGCCCTGCCCGCGCTGCGAGTCCACCAACACCAAGTTCTGCTACTACAACAACTACAACCTGGCGCAGCCGCGGCACTTCTGCAAGGGGTGCCGCCGCTACTGGACGCGCGGGGGCGCGCTCCGCAACGTCCCCGTAGGCGGCGGCACGCGCAAGGCCACTCCCGCCGGCCGCCGCAAGCGCTCCACCCAGGCCGCCACGGCCCCTGCCCCCGCGCCGGCTCAGGCTCCGGCCCCGCTCTCGGTGGTGTCGGCCCCCGCGCCGCTGCCGCACTACGAGCTGTCCTTCGTGCCGGGCCTGCCGGCGCCCCTGGCTGCGATGGACCCCGACCGCCGGCTGCTAGACCTCGGCGGCAGCTTCAGCTCTCTGCTAGCGCCCGCGCCATTGCCCAATGCCCAATTCGCCGCCGGCTTCCTGCTGGGCGGCCCCGGCGCGGCGACGCCGGTTCCTCCTCCTCCTGCTCCCTCTCTGCCTCCGCCGCCGAATCCGCACCCACAGCCGCCGGTGTCTCAGGCGATACCGGAAGGCATCTGGTGCATGGGGTGGCCGGACTTGTCCATCTAGGCCGCGCCGGAGTTCTCCCCGCGCGCGCAAGGCGAAGTTGGCCCATGACTACAACTCAGTTCTAATTTACCCTTCTCTTTAATTTATGTGTTTAATTAACGGTAGCTTGCTGGCGTTGCATCATCTATCCAGGTTATCTTTTTTGAGAGCTTTAACAGCGGTTTAATCAGAAACGAGTGGTTGTTCGGTTAAGGTATTAAGAATCATGAGTGATTTGAGGATCGATGATGATGATGATCATGTTTGTCTCTGTCTCTTGTTTGCAAGCGTGATCTGCTGATGGTGCCAAGCATATAACGAACTTTATTTAAATTTGGAGTATATATTATGATGGTTATATATTAGCGGTAACAGAAAAATAATCTGTATAATTATGTAAATGCATGAGATGGATTTTGATTTCAACTAATATTTATTATTTTTAGGAGCTAAATTAATTCAATTTAAGCATATCAAATATAATAAAAGAAGGCGATCGTGAACAAAACACAATTAATATTTAAAAATATGAGAAGAATTGACACATGTAATATTGCGGAGCTATAACAGCTACAAAAATAACGGAAATAGCAGTCAATATATCGGCTATAGCAGGTATAGCTATATTCATGAAATTTTATTTAATCATATAGTGTTGTATATCTAAAAAACTATAGCGAGCTATTTAAATCATTCACCAGAACCATCTGTGTTTGAGCCAGATATATCTAAAGAAAACACAGCTTGTGATTTCTTTTTAGGGCATGTAGCGGATCATTCACTTTTCAGTAAACAAAAAGATTCGCAGATTACACATAACAAAGAGGGTTGAAAGCGAACACAGTCCCACAAACTGTTGTAGGGGAGAGGACGAGACGGGCAGCTTGAATGGGCCAAAACTCCCTTGGCCTAGGCAAACCTGTATGAGTGAGGCCCACATTGGATCGCGGAGATTTAGTGGAGGTGGCGCCCTACGACGGCAGGTTCGGCTCGGGACGGCGATGACTACTGTCTGATTACCTGTATGTTTTGTAGGTAAATATTTTAATAGAGGTTGATATGGAATTTTTTTTTTTTTGTCTACGGGCCGTCCCAATCAGTCATCCTTTCGATTTGCCAAGTTCCCCAGCAGTCCCCAGAAAATCCCCAATCTCTAGCCTTAAATCTCTAATCGTATTCCTGCAGCTCCCTCCTTGCAGCCCCGACTCCCCAATCTCCTAGCTCACCAAATCCCTAACTCTCAATTCCTGACTCGCCGTCATCGCCTATCGCCATATCCCCTGCCACGCCTTGCCCCCTATCGTCCTGCTGTGCCCTACATTTGTATGGGAGTATCCTCCTATTGTCTTGATGTGGAAGTGGGAGGTCACAGGAGATGTGAATGGCAGTGCATTTGTATAGGAGTATCCTCCTAGTTCAGATGCGGCACAGGATTAGACAGGAGGATTGTCCGAGATGAACGCAGATCATCCTGATGTTGTTAATTCACCTCAACCGTCAAGCCATGATGAGGCAGCACCTGGAACATTATCACCAGCACAGGTCGGGATGGTTCCAGGAGATTCATCACCCGTATCTAGCTAGACTTCTTCCACATCAGGTACTCTAGACCAGCCACAAAAGATGCGATCACTTAGGGATGAAAACGGGTCGGATATCTCCTATCCGATGAAAACGGGTCGGATATCCCCTATTCGATCCATGATCATATCTGGTCGGGACCGGATCCAGATTCTTGAATCCGGATTCAGGATCTGATTTGGGGCATCCAATATCCGGTAAATACGGGACGATATATGGATATTCGGATTTTTCTTATTCGGATATCCGGATTTTTCCTATTTGGATATCGGATCGGATATTCGGATTTTTCCTATGTGGATATCAACAAGGCCCAGCCCATTTTCATCATGTTTTTTCTATGTCAGCCCATTTATATTAATAATTAGTTGGTTCTATTGATCATCAAGTAGCATATTTTTTCTACGATGTTTGTTGAGTTTGATTGATATATAATTTGTTACTATAGTCAAGTACTCGTATGGTTTTAATTCAATATATGTTACTCTATATATGCGTGCATTATCTGTATATCTTTATCCGTTTCTGACCCAAATCCGTTACATATCCATCCCATATCTGTATCCCGAATAACCCGAATCCGTATCCTGTTAGCCCGAATCCGAGAAAAAAATATGGGTTATGATACAGAAAGAGCATTATCCGTCCGTATCCGACCCGTTTTCACCCCTACAATCACTGCAAGATATATATGCTGAGACAAGCCCGGTTGAACTAGCTGAAGATATTAATCTGCGCTTGCTGAGTGCGGAAGAACCAGGCAGCTATGTAGAAGCCTCAGAACAAGTGTCATGGAGGAAAGCAATGCAAGAAGAGATCGGTTCAATTCAGGAGAATGACACTTGGTTTCTGATTGATCTGCCGAGTAGTCATCGAGCTATAGGATTAAAGTGGGTTTATAAAGTGAAGAATCCCTAGGGTGAAATTATCAAACACAAAGCTCGTCTTGTTACAAAAGGTTATGTGTAGAAATCAGGCATAGATTATGAGGAGGTGTTTGCTCCGGTGGCAAGGATAGAAACAATAAGATTGCTAATTGCTTTAGCAGCCCAAGTCATGGGAAGTATATCATATGGATGTAAAGTCAGCATTTCTTAATGGGAACCAACAGAGGATGTTTTTGTGGCTCAACCACCTAGTTTTGTAGAAGAAGGTAAGGTGCTGAAACTAAAAAAGGCACTTTACGGTTTGAAACAAGCACCACGGCGTGTGGAATGAAAAGTTGGACAGGACTCTTATTTCTCTTCAGCTTGAGAGGTGTTCGTTGGAACATGCTGTTTCTAAACGAAGTCATGGAGAAAATAGTTTAATAGTTGGAGTATATGTTGATGATTTGAAAATAACAGGGCCAAACAACCAAGAAATTGAGAACATCAAAGCTCATATGATGAAGGCTTTCAAAATGAGTGATTTGGTTCTGTTGACGTATTATCTCGGCATTGAGGTGAAACAAAAACCAGGGAGCATCACACTGTGTCAATCGACTAATGCACAGAAGATATTGAAAGGTTGCGGCTTGGCTAACTGCAATCCCACGGCAACGCCCATAGAGGAAAGACAGAAGCTGAGTAAAGAAAATACAAATCCACCTGTTGATCCAACAAGGTACAGGAGTATTGTTGGAAGCCTAAGATATCTAGTCAACACCAGACCCGACATAGCATATGTGGTTGGAGTGGTAAGTTGCTTCATGGAAGCACCAACTACATTGCACATGGCTGCTGTTAAGCAAATACTCCGGTATGTAAAGGGAACACTCAATTTCGGATGTGAATACACAAAGAAGAAGAAGGGTGATCTTATCTTAACAGGGTACACCAATAGTGATTTGGCCAGAGACTTGGATGATCGGAAAAGCACTTCAAGTGTGGCTTTCTTTTTGGGTGCTAATTTGGTAAGCTGGACTTCTCAAAAGCAAAAAGGTTGTAGCATTGTCTTCATGTGAGGCTGAATACATGGCTGCAACTTCTGGAGCCTGTTAGGGTATGTGGCTGGGCAGGTTGTTGGGCGAATTGCTGAACAAACCCAAGATGAAAGCAGTGTTGAAGATAGTTAACAAGTCTGCCATCTCATCGAGTAAGAATGTAGTCTACCATGATAGAAGCAAGCATATAGATGTGAGATATCATTTATACGAGATTGCGTTGAAAAAGGTGATGTTGAAGTTGAGTACATCTCAACACAAGAACAGGTTGCAGATGTATTAACAAAAGCACTTGGAAGATTGAAGTTTGCTGATATGCGGAAGAAACTGGGAGTAATACAAGTAAGTTGAGACAAACAAGATTAAGGGGAAGATATGTTGAGTCAATCTTGTTTTTTTCCCTTTTCGGGTCTGTGTTGGTTTGCGCCAGGTATGTTGATTCTAGATGTATTTCAGTATCTGTGTCCAGAAGCGTGGTTAGTAAGTAATCGACAAAGTGCCCGATTAGTAACAATAATTTTGGGAGTCAGTTATATTGTCGTTTGGTCCTGCTCTGTTTAGATACGTATCTAGTTGGTTAGAGATAAGAGTTTGATTGCAATCAAGAGTCCATTAGAGTTGTAACTAACCCAGACATGTTTCGATTATAAATACGAAGACAAACAGAAAAGGATGCAGGCAATTGATGCATCGCAAAAGGAATTGGTGTCCTTCTGAATCCTGAAACCTTTGCTTTGCGTAGCTATTTCTTCTGCCTGGCTGGTGCTCTGTTGTTGTGTTGCTCTGCTGCTGTTGTTCCAGGTCCTTTTGCCGATAGAGCCCAGAGGATTCTGGAGCACGTTGAAGCCTGAAGATTCAGCGCATAAGGTGAATTGCTGCAACAGCCGAGAGCTTATTCCATCTCGACAAGGCCGAGATAAGTAGCCCGCTGGTGGCAGCGCCGGACAATGACCATGCCGCTCCCGGTGAAGGTGCGCAGGGCCGGCCCAAAGGGAGGGGCAGCTGGTGCGACCGCCTGGGGCCCCCAATTTAGGAGGGCCCCCAAATTGCATTTAACATGAATGTAGAAGTATCATTTCCGATAAAACGTCGAGCTACCTGGAAAAAACAGTTTGATTAAAGTGATTATAATGAAGAGGTTTTATCAGCTGAGAAGTCTTTTGAGGTAAATTACTTTCTTGTTATGGTAGATGTAGCAATTTCTTCATTGAAGAACAGGTTCGAAGATTTTACTACATTTAAAATTATATTTGATTTTTTACTTATCTCAAAAAGTTTAAAGTCATTGGATAATATTGAATTAAGAAATTGTTGCACTAAATTTGCAAAAATATTTTCCCATAATAGTTCATGTGATATTGAGTTAGATGATTTTTTTGAACTAAAAGTGCTACAAATGACTTTATCTACTCACTCACAGTCCGCCATGGAGATTTTTGAGTTTGTTAAGGATTTAGATTGCTATCCAAATGTTTTAATTGCTTATCGAATCTTATTCTCCATATATATGACTGTAGCCTCCGCTGGAAAAAGTTTTTCAAAGCTAAAATTATTAAAAAATTACTTAAGGTCATCAATGTCACAAGAAAAGTTAAATGGTTTGGCAATTTTATGCATTGAGAAGGATAAATTGGATAAAATTGATATTGATACTATTATTGATGACTTTGCATCTAAGAGTGTTAGAAAGAACTTTAACTTGCCCATTTAAATTTGTATGAGTTGGTGAGATTGGCTTTTGTCGCAGTATTATGATAGTGATGGCAATGTGGCGTGGGTGGGCTTGAAGGTGCATCTTAGAGGCTAGAGCTCAATTTAGTTGAATAGTACATGAGTTTGATTATATTTAAACTATCTTTTAGTTGTGACTTGTTCTCTACCAAGTTTATTACATATGAAAGCATTCGATATTTTATCTGCAGTAATTATGGTAGTCAATAAAAGGATCACTTGATTTAGCTCGCCCCGGGCCCCTAAAATCTTTGGAATGGTCCTGAAGGTGCGGAGGTTAAACCCTACGATTGGGCGTCGTGGCGAGCAACCGCCTCAGACTGTGAACGACACGTTCTTGTCGGACGGCGGCACGGTGTTCGCGGAGATGACGCAGGCGCCGGAGGTCCAGGCGATGCCGAAGCCGACAGAGGCCGCGGCGGCGCCGGCGGTGGACAACAGGTTCGAGCCGGACAGGATCCCGTCGTCCGTCTTCCAGACCAAGTCGTCGCCGTCGCAGTCTGAGTGGAGCGTGGCGTCCAACAAGTCGTTGTTCATCATCCAAGGCACCAGCCAGTCTGGCGAACTCGACGGCCTCTACGCCAGCAGCAAGTCGCACTTCGACTACTTCTACAACGAGGCGATGGCGGCACAAGGTGGCGTCGAGCCGGACTGGAAGCTCCCGACCGTCGCGGAGGGGTCAGAGCCGGCGGGCACAGTGCCAGTGAGCTACTGGAGGGGGCGGAAAAGAGGCTGAGGAGGTTCAGATGGGGCTGCAGACAAAGAAAATTAGGGGAAGAATTGATCATTTGCTCTATATATATATCAGTGAGATATCACAGGATAAATGATGAAAATATAAGTAAGTAAATGTATTTTATTAATTATTCTAAGAAAATGAGGGTATACCCAATCACGGCGCCAAGGAGGTAGTTTGTAGCAGCGGTGTGGGCGAGGAAGAGGTTTACAGTGCTGACGACGTTGTTGGGATTGGTACTCGCTGCCGCCGCTGTGGAATGGGGAGAAGGAAATACTTGGTTGGGCAAAAGGAAGAAAGAGCAGGAGGAATGAAGAGCTATGGCCTTATGGGGGGCTTGAGAGAGGGGAACGTGTAGTTGGAAGAGGCTGTAGACAAATAGGGATCCATTTGGGTTTTCGAGTGTGTGAAGCGAGGATTGTTCGGATAGACAAAGCGACCGATGCGAACAAAAGCATCCGGTGCAGGGCAATAAGTGTTTCCACTCTTCTTTTTGAGAGGGAAAAGGGAGCTTAATTGATCACTGTTTACAGATACAAGCGTATCATCATACACGGGAGGATTGAGCAAAACAAACATGACGCCCCTCCTCAAAAGAGCTTGCTAACTTCATGAGCATTATTGTTCAACTCCCTTCCTTCGTCCGTGATATGCACCTGTCTAAAGCTAGCCCTGGGAGGCTCAAATTCAGTAAGCACAGCCAGGTAATGACATTTAGCCTTCTTAATATTATTTACCATCTCCAAGGAATCAGTGGCTACACAAATTCTGTCCAGATTACAGCCTTGGGCGAGAAACAAGGCTTCACAGCAACCCAACTCCTCTAGGGAAGCCGGATCATTTAGATCTCGCCAAAAGACTTGCACTAGCAGCAATAAACTTCCCTTTTTCATCTCTGCAAATAACTCAAACAGCACCCTTATTCACTGAACGATAAACAGCTACATCAACACTGAGTTTAACACACTCTGCAGGGAGTGGAATCCATCTCGAGGCTTTCTTCTTCAGTTTTTGAATAAGTATTCTCCGACATGAATGAAGCTACGTGTACTTAGAGGGCTCTGGGAAACTTCTTCATAGAGTGCTTTCCTTCCAGCATGCCAAATAGCCCAACATGCCACTAGAATCTTGATGAAGTCCAAGTTATTTATATTTTCCTTCAGGGAAAACAACCCATTCCCTAGGATTGCCAATATTCAGAGAAGCAATGACATCAGTCAATTCTTCATCAACTGGTGCCCAGACATACTTTGCAATTGTGAAGTTAATCGAAGCATGATCCCAATAATCATTATCTGTTCCACAGATTTTACATTTCGGTGATGTCACTGTATTGCATGGTTAAGCCCCTCTGTAAGAATAGAACCATTTGCTAATCGCCAAGCAAAAATGTTGACCTTGGAAGGTATCTGTATTCCCTACTCCCACAGCAATTTCCAGGCTCTTTGACTGCTGTTGTGGTTGACACATTTGGTCTATTATCTAACCAATCTTCTCTCTGCCTTGTAACTTGAACAAGCATACGATACGCAGACCGAACAAAGAGCATGCCGTTCCTCTCATAGTGCCAAACCCAAGAGCCTTCGTGATTGCAGGAGTTCAAAGGGATAATACACAGCTTTGAGAGGCGGGCAGCCAGAGAATTTGGAGTCTATGGAAGCCTCGATCTTGGAAAATATTTCACACGCTAAGAAATTTGTAATAAGATGATCTCAGCCTTCGATAGCTCCCGGCACCCAATCCTACACGTGATCTACACCAACTACTCTTGATCCACACTATCCCATCACATGTTGTATCGTATGTAATATAAAAAACAAAGTTTGCGTATACAGCATTACCACTCCATCCTTGCCCTGCAAGAAGAGCCAAGTTGAAAATATTAATATCCCGAAAACCCTAACCACCCATGAATTTTGGCAGGTCAAAGTATGCCAAGTGACCCAATTCCTAGTTTTGCACCTTGAACACTCTCACTTGTTGTGGATACTAAGCCAAACAATAGAGAAAAGATGTGCTTAGGTGCTCCGAAGGGAGGGCGCTAAGCCGGATGAGATCGGGGAGCGAGTGAAATAGCACTTACATACTTATGAGTGCTAGAATACAAGTAAGGATGGCAAATGGGTGGGTACCTTCAAGTATGACTGCCTTGTTTGCTCGCCGCCCTACCTCGAAGCGACACCTTGTGGCCTCGTTGCTCGCCTCATCGTCCCTCTCGGTCAACCGCCTTGTCGCCGTCTCGGTCGATCGCCGCCTCCTCGCCATCACCCCGCCTCACCTCGCCGCCGGCCCACTTCGCCGTTTCCACCCCGACCTTCGTTGCCTCACCTCACCGCCTCCGTGTCATCTTCCCGCTCAGCTGCCACTGTGCTTCGCTCGGTTACTCCCCAAAAGCTATAGCTACAACAGTCAGTTTGCCAAACGGTATAATAAGAAAAGTCATAGCTGCTAGCTAAAGCTACTTTACAACCCAGCAAATTAAAAATAGCTTTTCAGTCCAGCCGTAGTCCCCCAAACAGGTCCTTAGTATACTCTGTTCTTTTGAAGACATGCATGGATGCTTCTGCTTTTATTATCTGTACAATTCGTCGTAGTATTTGTGTTCTTACTCAAAATGATGCTCCCTGCCACACCATTTGCAGACACCATTTGCAGGAATAGCATCAAGATTGCAAAGACCAACACATGGTATTTGTCGCATACTAAGCTCAAAGTAGAAACAGATGCTACATTAGGAAATTCCAAGCAAAGGATTGCAGTGTTTCATTTCACAAAAGCTCTGCACTGGAAAGCATCTGACAAGCTTACCACAGAACTCCATTAACCTCGTAATTAATAATGATCTGTAGCAGTTTTCAGTATACTGCAACATTGAGCATCTCTGTTACTTATATTAGGGCCTTTGGTTTAGGAGAAAGCGCTCAGCGAGCATAGCAAGGTTTCCGCCACGCTGTTGATTACATTAGAAAGTGAAGTTAGTTATATCCCTCCAAAAGAAACCAAAATAAAGAGCAAAATTGAAATGACTTGTGTGTGGTAAGAAATAATAACCACTTCCTAAGTTTAAACTTTAAACATATAATGAACATAACATGAGTGAAAAGCGTAGGCTCGGTCTACTGAATATGAATATTTCTTTTTTATCCACCCAATCAAACAGCTGAACGAGTAGAAAAAATAAACCACCCTATCTAAGATTTGACTTTGAACCAAAAAGACTTTAAGTCGTCCAGCTCTTACATAGTACCTAAGAGCATCTCCAACAGTGTCCAATATCTTTAACTCCCAATACATTTAATTGGGGCCTTCCTAAAAATCTTTTTCCCCAAAAAAACTGCCATACTCCAACAGCTCTCTTGTTATTCCCAAAACAATCTGTTAAAACATGGGCCCTTTCCCGTTGCTTGGCTTTTCCATCGTTCGACCCATGCATGCAGTCCAATTTCTTCACGCAACGACGCGGCGTGCCCATGCAGTCCAATTTCTCAAGGCATCGACGGGGCGTGCCAGGACGCTGTTGCCGCAAGAGTTGAAGACGACGGAACGATGGGACGCACGCACGCACGCAGCGTGAAGACGTCGCCGCAAGACGACAGAACGACGATCGCCTGTGTGCTGATTTGTTCTTTAGCCACCGGTCAAAAATCTTCTCGCTTTGCCAATGAATTGATTAATCTGCTAAATATTTTAATTAGGGTTCTATACTTGGTGGCTCCATTATTATTTGCATCAAATTGACCGAGTGGTATTTCCGGCACCATTCACAGGCTTCAGGTGCAGCATGAGTCATCGTCCATCCCTCTTCCAAAGGCTTTTGAACGAATCGTCATTGGACGATGAAGATGAATTTTTTTTGACGCTGCTCAAATCGTTCAACGTTATTCGCAACCCACACGAAAACATGGTGACTCTATCCCCGGACATCAAGTCAAGTATCGGGACAGAGTAGGAGGACACTTAAGAATGTATCAAGATTACTTAGCGGAGAATCCTACGTACGACTCAACTGATTTCAAGCGGAGGTTCGTATGTATTTGTTTGTTATTTCAATTAATGTTATATATTATAAGATTGGTCTCTTATTGTTCTTGGTTGCGCAGGTATAGAATGAGCCGTGATCTATTTTTACGCATAATGCATGAAGTAGAAGATCATGATGATTACTTGCGTGCAAAAAAGAAATGCACCAATACACTGGATTAAGTTGTTTCGAAGGTCACCGCAGATTCGTATGCTAACTTATAGAGTACCGCGGATGCTACGGATGAGTACGTTCGTATTGGAGAAAGTACTGTCATAGAGAGTCTGAGAAGGTTCGTCAAGACTGTGGTTGAACTTTTTGATGATGAGTATTTGAGATCACCTAATGAGAATGATACATCTCGATTACTTGCAATTGGAGAGGAAAGAGGTTTTCCTGGTATGCTAGGTTCCATAGATTGTATGCATTGGAGGTGGAAGAATTGCCCTTCAACATAGCAGGGTATGTACTCGGGCCACCTGCACGAGCCTACAATAATTTTAGAGGCGGTTGCTTCCAAGGATCTTTGGATTTGGCACGTTTTTTTTTGGTTTACCTGGGTCTCACAATGATATCAATGTTCTTCATCGGTCTCCACTATTTGCGAAGCTAGCTGAAGGCCAAGCTCCACAAGTGCACTACAGCATAAATGGTCACGATTATAAGATGGGGTACTACCTTGCAGATGGTATATACCCATCGTGGGCAACATTTGTGAAGACTATACCAGAACCACAGGGTAATAAGAGGAAATATTTTGCCAAAGCACAAGAAGCAATAAGGAAGGATGTGGAACGTGCTTTTGGAGTTCTACAATCCCGTTTTGCCATTGTTCGGGGTCCAACTCGATTTTGGGACGAAGAGACACTAGGTGTCATCATGAAAGCCTGTATTATTTTGCATAACATGATTATAGAAGACGAGGGAGAAGTGGACCCTGATGAACGTTTCAACTACGGTGGAGAAAATGTGAATCCTTCCCATGGGCAGCATCCTGATCTGGATGAATTTATTAAGACACACAAAAGAATTAGAGACAACGAAACGCACCATCAACTGCAAGAAGACCTGGTGGAGCACCTATGGCAACATCATCCAGATCAATATTAAATTTTCCTTTATTTATGCACATACTGCAACGAATTTATAGTCACTTAGGGGGTTGACAAATTACATATGTATCCTTAAAAGGTGATACAGTGTAATGGGAAAGAGACATTTTTCCATGCCATATTGCCATGGGCCGCCCTCTGCCAGCCGGTGTCAGCCCAAGCCTTGCCCGCCTGATCCCCGGTCCATGGACAATGTTCGGTGGACCGAACCTCTCCCGAGTCGGGGTAGGCTTGGTCGACTGGACTGGCCGAGATCGGGCAGCTTTGAACGTCCTTCTGGGGGATCCAACGGTTCGCAAAATTAGGGGTCTTCCAGGCGTGGCTCACCCGATCGGACGGAGAACAACTCCCACAACACCACCAAAACTGCTTGATTAAAGAATTTAGATGACCCTCTTGGTAGTCTAAAACAGCCCATCGAGTAGGTTGGAATCGCTTGTGCCACTGATTTTTTTTTCTTTTTAATGTTTTGTTCGCTCTGCCCTTAAGGCGTAAGGACAGAAACTCCACCACCCTTTCTGTGTCTAAATTTTGTATTCAACAAAATCCATCCAAAATAACTACAGTCTATACCCAGTAATGGCCACATGTAAAAAAAAGGAATCACATCAACGATGCTCCGGAAGCAATTTAACTTTTTAACACTAACTTGAAGGGATCAGACAAATGAATTCGCTTGTACAGTTTACAGTGTGTCAAAGATTTATCGTATGGTCGACCATCACTGTCAAAGATTTTCCCAGTCTTTTGTAGGGCGCAAGGGTTGCTCCAAGCTCCCAACCGCAAACGACCAATCAACTTCTGCCTTTTTTTAGGGAACCCTTCTTCTGATTGAGATAAGTTAACCGAAGAATTCATTCAGCAAAGCCGCACACTCATCATTAACAGCATTCCTACAAAACCAAAGGTGGGGTCTTCAATAAGTAGTAGATCAGTTGTCTGGTAACTTTCCAATGGCTTAAGTAATACACCATGGATCATGGATGGCAGGCCAATCTGAAAGAAAACAGAAAAGGGAACAGGTTTCTCAGTAATGCATGCATGCATAAAAAACGTAACCGAAAGTGTAAAATGATACTCGAACTGCCACTGCAAAATAGCATGTCATTTGTATGGTCGTATGGAATATGGATCAATGACTAGTAACTAGTTGCTAGTAACTAGTAAATCCCTTAGTCCCGCCCAGAGAAACAACTCAAGGAACATAGAAGCAAAGCGAATAAGCGATAGATCGAGTATTAGGTATTCGTATTCGGTATGAAGTTTGATGAGCGTAGACCATAGACGTATCAAGAGAAGACTAGGAGTCGTGGGGTCTCATGAGTCGTCTTGAATCGGCGTGGAGTTGGCGTCGAGCGTCATGATCGTAATAAGTCGCTTGTTACAACAAGCAGCCCACGCCAATGACCGAAGAAGAGCGAGAAGGCGAGGGCGTCGCGTGGTCGATCGGTGATTTCTGCTGCCCGATATTTTATTCATTAGACCTTTGGACGCTTGTTGCTTGGTTCGTTGGCCTTGAGCCCTCGACGCTTGCATTGCTTGAGCCTTGAAGCTTCCTTTGCTTACGATGCTCAATATACAGGCTTTTGCATGGTAAGACGGGAGCGAAGCATTCCTTCTATCGGCTCGCCTTCTTGGGCGCCCGCGATGCGAGGACAGCCTCACGAAATCTCCTGGCGTGAGCGAACGGACTAATCACATGAAAATGTGCGTATCCCCGAGTTAATGACGCCACATCAGCAGTCATGTGTAAGGTGATATGGCATGGCCAGTACACGTGGCAAAAGGTTAGGTATACTTAGCACGTTTTAGTCACAGTCGCGCGTCGTCGCAAATCACACGATAAACACGTGAAATATGCAATACACGTGTGCATGCGTATACATAGCCAACCATGTGTATCTCTAGCCTTGCCACCAACTCATATTAGAGTCCATGCATAAACTCCCCTTATGAGTTAGTTGTACTCCACCCAGCTAAGCAATATGGTACTAAAGCCTATATCCTCAACTCAACACCTCTTTGACTTCTTCCATTGAATTAATTCAGGATTAATTCCAACAATAGGTAGTCCAAATCAGGCGGATTGGGGCCCATGGTGAGTGGGTTTGACCCCTAGCGCGGAGTTTCGACTGTATATATATATCTTTATATAATACATCCAGATTGTAAGTCCTGGGAACACAGGAATACTATAATCTGAGTACATATATATATCTTTGTTAACTCTTCAGAACTTCGCGTTGGGAGAAATTTCCAGACCTCCATGAGATCACGTCCCAGCTCACCGCAACGCTTTGTATTGCAAACCCAACTGATCAAGCTTGAGGGAGTTCGAAATCAACACATCCTCATGCCTAAATCTCTAAATCACAGCCACGGCAGGTAGCTGAGGCGCGTGAGTGTCAAAAACACAATAAACGATAAGTGACTCAGGGGTGTTTAGGAATGCCCACTCAAATCATAATCTGTGGAGTTGGCGGAGTTAATATTCTAGCCCGAGAAATTTGTGGAGTACTGGAGTCAGGATACATTAAGAGTGTTTAGGTAGATCATCTTGTTTACATTTTAGACTAAAAATATAAACTCAATTCACTTTATTTTAGCTTATAAGTTTGACCTCGAGTCGGTGCCGAATCTGGAGCTCTCCCAAACAGGGTTTATGTGTCTAAGTCCATACATAAGCTTGTCTGTACTTGAATTGTTTCCTTTGTTCATTAGAACTTTTAGCTAGTATGGAGAAGGAGAACTACGCTAGCTGAACAGCAGTAGACTAGTAGTAGTAGTGAACAATTTGAACTTTCGTAGTTCAGTTGTCTCCAATTAGGTCAGGCTCTAATGATCCTGAAGGATCCATTTCCTAATCAAAAGATCTTGACAGTGTATTATACGGTCCGATTGGTTCGAGTTGCCTTCAGAAACACGCAAATTGACACACAGCATATTACTATTCAGATAACTGAAAACCAGTAGTTTAATGCCCAGCGACAGCAAGTCCTTTAATCATGTGAAACATATAGATATGTCCCGATTTGCTCTCTGTATGTCCTGATTCACATGTAATTACAAAATTCACATGATTTGTTATATATTATGCTCTCATTGACTTTATGTGGTAACTTTTCAGGTTCACGCTAGTGTGCAATTGATGATGAATAAACTAGATGGTAGTATGGACCTAATCTTCATTATTTAGGTAAATATCACACCCTCTAACTCGATGTTTTATTATGTTTTATGTTATAGTGGATTATAGGTTAAATTCACGCACCAATTATGTATTTGTGTTCCACTTTTTAAATTTTTGATGTGCTTAGTTCTCATTTGTTTGTATATAGTTTAGTGCATTATAATTTAGTCAAAACTTGACAAAACTCGTTCGGCCAATGTAGTCCAAATCATACATAGGTAGCTGGATTAAATGAGACTTACACTATTTGAGGGCTTTAACTTCTAGCAGCCACTTGATTAACTTCATGTGCATCCCTGTTGGTATGGATCTGAAGAATTTATCGATATCAATTAGGTCTAAAAGAAGAATAGAATTCCAACTGATCGATAGTAGCTCTCTAAAATTCAAAGAATCTTGAGCATGTTTGTTCCATAAGTGTTAACACTAAAATAAAGTTCCATTCCTAATGGTGGTTGAAATGGGCATTCGTTTTTTAGGTTTTCTTGTTCGGTTTTTTCGGTTTTTATAAAATTAGGTTTTGAAGATCCGCAAACAGAACCAAAATCAACGGAAAACCAATTGAATAAACCGAAATAATTAGGTTCGGTTTTTTTCGTTATTCGATGAACCGAAATTACAAACAACTAGCTCAGGCTCAGCAACCAAATCAGCAATACATCCATTGTCCAGTTACTTACTCCAGTATAGCACTAGCAGTCATCACTCATCAGTTCGGTGTTTACTCCAGTATAATATGCATATCATAAACTGCATATTTTCAAATTGTCCACTGTCCCAGTTACTCCAGTTGCACTAACAATCAGTACATCACACATTGACAAGAAATCCAGCGTAATAGTAGTAGCACAGCCATAAGAGAGGAGACAAGTAGCCAACAGGCAGTAGCAGGAACATTTTGTTGCTTACTTGAACAACCATAGATCTTACATGTACAAAACACTTCTCAAGTTCTCACAACTGGCCAGCAGGAGGATGGGGAGGCGCCGCTTTTCCAAGTTGTATGCTCGCGCCATTGATTGGGAAGGGCGAATGTCGGCTAAGGTTCGTCGTAGCCCTATAGCCGGAGGAAGGAGAGTGCTGCCTGCTTTATGGCATGCGCGGCGTCAGCGTCATACGCCGGGGGACGGGAAGCTGCCGGGGCTCAGCAAGGACTCGAGGGCAGCAGCGGCCGCTGGCGTGCGCCACTACGCCACAACGCGCCGGGCGCCTGAGGAAGGAAGAGTGGAAGGCCGAAGACTAACAATCTGATGCATTGCGCTTTGCGGACTTTGAAATTTGGGGTAAAGGGAAATTGGGAAGTAGGTTTAGGATTTAGGGTTGGCCGCACCTCTAGTGCTCTCCTGCTCTTGTCGATTGGTCTTGGGCCTTTTAGAGTTCTTTGGCCCGGTTACGCGAAATGGCGAAGCGACGATGGTGGCGAGTGACCAACGACACGAGAGAAATCGGTTTCCGGTTTTCGGTTTTTGAAAAAAGAAAACGAACCGAAAAACAGAAAAGCGAATAGTGTCAAAATAAAGCAGACACCGCAACCGAAAACGGCAGAAAAAAACGAAAATTCCGGTTTATTAGGTTTCAGTTCGTGCGATTGTTGATTCCAGTTCAAAAGTGCACACCCCTAATGGTGGTGTTAGCAGCTAGTGGGATTTTTGCAAAAACCCACTTGCATCTCAAAGTTTGTAAAAAACCCACCCGCAAGTTCTATGTGATTGCAATCCCCCCACCCCAACGGCCAATTTACTCGTTGAGGATAGCGCTTGCGTGGTAATCTCAGTAGACCAGTCTTACAGAATATGAGTACAGAAGATGTGCTAGCACAGGGTAGGGCACAAGTCAGAGCACGGAAGAATAAAGCATGACACAAGAACGGAGAATACAGAGACAAGGAAGAAGGAAACTCAACACCTCTTTGATTTCTTCCATTGAATTAATTCAGGATTAATTCCAACAATAGGTAGTCCAAATCGTATGATTTAGGCCCATGGTCAAGGGTTTCACTTAGGCGTGGAGTTTCAAACTGTGTATATATCTTGTATAATACATCCGAGTTATGGGTCTTTGCCGAGCCTCGAATACTAAGCATTGAGTACATATATGTCTTGTTGGCTTTCTTCCGGGAGCCTCGCGATCGGAGGCTGGGACCACGCGAGATCGTCCGCTGATCGCTGACGCTTTGATCACTGACCGCTCAAGGCTTGAGGAGTTCGCTGTCAACCTGTCCTCACTGCCTCGCCTCGCTAATCCACGACGGACAGTAGCGCGCGAGTGCCGCACACAGAGAGCAAGAAGTGACTAAAGGGTGTTTGGGATACCTCACTCCATCAAAATCATGGAGTTGGTGAGGAGTAGTATTTCTAGCTCCAAAATTTGTGGAAGCTGAGCTGTGATACATTAAGAGTGTTTAGGTAGATCATCTTGTTTACATTTTAGACTAAAAATATAAACTTAATTCACTTTATTTTAGCCTATAAGTTTCACTCACTCGAAATGGAAATTTGAATCTGGAGCTCTCCCAAACAGTACCTATGTGTCAAGTCCATACATAGCTTGTCTGTACTTGAATTGTTTCCTTTGTTCATTAGAACTTTTAGCTAGTATGGAGAAGGAGAACTACGCTAGCTGAACAGCAGTAGACTAGTAGTAGTAGTGAACAATTTGAACTTTCGTAGTTCAGTTGTCTCAATTAGGTCAGGCTCTAATGATCCTGAAGGATCCATTTCCTAATCAAAAGGTCTTGACAGTGTATTATACGGTCCGATTGGTTCGAGTTGCCTTCAGAAACACGCAAATTGACACACAGCATGTTACTATTCAGATAACTGAAAACCAGTAGTTTAATGCCCAGCGACGGCAAGTCCTTTAATCATGTGAAACATATGAATATGTCCCGATTTGCTCTCTGTATGTCCTGATTCACATGTAATTACAAAATTCACATGATTTGTTATATATTATGCTCTCATTGACTTTATGTGGTAACTTTTCAGGTTCACGCTAGTGTGCAATTGATGATGAATAAACTAGATGGTAGTATGGACCTAATCTTCATTATTTAGGTAAATATCACACCCTCTAACTCGATGTTTTATTATGTTTTATGTTATAGTGGATTATATGGTTAAATTCACGCACCAATTATGTATTTGTGTTCCACTTTTTTTTAAATTTTTGATGTGCTTAGTTCTCGCTGTTTGTATATAGTTTAGTGCATTATAATTTAGTCCGGGGCTTGACAAAACTCTGGCTCCGCCACTGGTCCAAATCCCATACATAGGTAGCTGGATTAAATGAGACTTACACTATTTGAGGGGCTTTAACTTCTAGCAGCCACTTGATTAACTTCATGTGCATCCCTGTTGGTATGGATCTGAAGAATTTATCGATGTCAATTAGGTCTAAAAGAAGACTAGAATTCCAACTGATCGATAGTAGCTCTCTAAAATTCAAAGAATCTTGAGCATGTTTGTTCCATAAGTGTTAACACTAAAATAAAGTTCCATTCCTAATGGTGGTTAGGGGTGGGCATTCGGTTTTTTCGGTTTTTACGGTTCGGTTTTTTCGGTTTTTATAAAATTCGGTTTTTGAAGATCCGCAAACCGAACCAAAACCGAAAAACGGAAAAAACCGAACCGAATAAACCGAAATAATTCGGTTCGGTTTTTTCGGTTATTCGGTAAACCGAAATTACAAACAGCTAGCTCAGGCTCAGCAACCAAATCGGCAATACATCCATTGTCCAGTTACTTACTCCAGTATAGCACTAGCAGTCATCACTCATCAGTTCGGTGTTTACTCCAGTATAATATGCATATCATAAAACTGCATATTTTCAAATTGTCCACTGTCCAGTTACTCCAGTTGCACTAACCCTAATGGTGGTGTTAGCAGCTAGTGGGATTTTTGCAAAAACCCACTTGCATCTCAAAGTTCGTAAAAAACCCACCTGCAAGTTCTATGTGATTGCAATCCCCCACCCCCCAACGGCCAATTTACTCGTTGAGGATAGCGCTTGCGTGGTAATCTCAGTAGACCAGTCTTACAGAATATGAGTACAGAAGATGTGCTAGCACAGGGTAGGGCACAAGTCAGAGCACGGAAGAATAAAGCATGACACAAGAACGGGAGAATACAGAGACAAGGAAGAAGGACGATCAGGGGGGATCCATCAATGGAAGACAACCAGGTTAGTAGTTCTTACCTGTTAGGAGCTTCAATGAGTAAATTGGTCATTTGGGGTGCGTGTGTACAGTTTTTTTTTTTTTGGTGTAGGGGTGGGGGTGGGGGGGTTGCAACCACATAGAATCTGTGGTTGGATTCTTGACGAACTTTGATATGTAGGTCAGTTTTTGACAAACTCTCCCACTTGCAGGTTGGTTTTTGCCACAAAAAAAAAAAAAAAAAAAAGAAGAAGAAGAAGAAGAATTGATACAAAATTCAAAAAGAATCGTGATAAATTTCTAGGAAACATCAGGAGACTAGGGAATTACGGTGCCAAAGAATAATAGCAATAACAAACCAAGACAAACCTCGTATGATTATGTCAGGCTTTGGAAATTCCTTCGCGAATGTTTCGTTGATTTTTATTAAGGTCTCCCTGAATAAATGTAGCATTACTGATACCATTCAACTTATCATTCTTTCGAGCATCCGCAACGGCTTCAGGGACAACTTCATATGACATGCTTTGCCCTGGACAAAAGCAGAGGAGCATTTGCTAATTATGGTTTTATGTTAACCAAAGAAAATTATTAGCTTCTTACAGTTGGTAGCAATTGCTCTCTCACAATAGCTACCACCACAAGAAAAACTACCTTCTTGCAATGGTCAGACCAATGGTTCCAGTTCCACAAAACAAGTCAAGAACAGTCTCAGAGTTATCTCCTTAAAGGCTAAAGCCCAGCAGAATCCTCAATAAGCTTATAGAGAACGTCAGCCTGCAGGAAAATCTTGATGCTTTCAAATGCCGCCATGCAGGAATCCATTATAAATATTCAAAGCACTAATCATCGTAGTATTAACACCACTCATGACGGACTTCCTATTTTCCTCATCTAGGTAAATGTGCAAGCTCCTTTTAGCTTCTTACGTAGTTCTTATTTAACTTAATGCTGTTTTTAGCTCTTTTCATGCATCTACTGAAAACTAAACTAACTAACAAACATAAAAAGATAAGATACACATCACATGACATGCTGCAGTAGTGACCGGAAAATATGTTACAATGCATTGATTCATTATAGAACATAAACAAACCTGTTTTGTATTAGTCTGGAAAAAGGAGTTGGCAGATATCTGGAATGTAAGTCCTCTCAACATCTCTGTAACGGTTGGTTTCCTGTACAAGGTATATTCTTGTTCACCCATGGATGTATTACCAACAGATGTGTTCACATTATTTACGACACTGACCTACATTAACAGTACAGGACATCAATATTGGAGGGACAAAACTTGGTACTGAAATATTTAATTGGCATAAAAAAACAAAACAGTTAACGCATAGAAGTAGCTTATATGAATATACAAATAGCAAATCAAGTAAATAATTATATGAATAGCAAATCAAGTAGCTTAAACGTCATGTTATCATCATACTAGTGTCGAAACAAGAAGGCTTCAGTTACGTACCACTTCAGGTATTTTTGTAGTACAAGAGGAGCCAGTAGCTTTGGTTTATAACATGATGTCAGAAAATTGACCATCACTTCTGGAGCACCAGTGCTGATATCTCTGGAATAACAAACAAAACAGAATCTTTAAAAGTGCTCATCATCCAAAAACAATTGCTCAGAAGGTAACAAGATGTTGAATAGTTCCTCTCTTTGTGTGGGAAACAACTACATGACTTGTCCCTGATTTGAAGATGAAACTCAATCGCATTTGAAAGATATGAAAAAGACAAACAGCAAAATGAATAGTGCTAAACAGTGAAAAATTACTATTTATGTTGAATTTGTCTTTTTTATATCTTTCAAATGCGATTGAGTTTCATCTTCAAATTTTGCAGGATTGTAGAAGTTCAGCTCCCCTATATATGATAATTTTTTGAGAATTTTTCAAAACTTCTACAGGTGGTTTTCACGGAGTTTTCATGGAATGGGTGGTTTTCACCAAATATTTCGCCATATATATATATACACATAGGAAAATGATTTCATACTCCTGGGTGTACGTACTCCTACCTTCATTATACCATTTAATTGATGTTGTTATACCTCTTTATCCTTTTGAGTATACTCTAATACTAATTATAAGATACTCTAAAGTGAGTTCCACGAAAAATTTCATTAAAGTCCACCCTTTATAGCAATATTTGTTTATATATTCCTTTTACATATGGAAAAGGGTATGTAGTAAAAAATAAAGAGTTCTGATGAAATTTTTTCAACCATATTGCATTGGAGTATCTTAGAATTATTATTGGAATATACCAAAAGTGATAAAAGAGTATAAAGCGTTCATTTAAGTAGTATACTAGAGGTGGGAGTATGTACTCCCAGGAGTACGGAAAAGGCTACATACATACCATATACATATATATATATTCAATTGAAAAAAAAATATACAGAATGTCTTTCTAGATATAAATATATGGTCAAGCAGTTAATAAAGCCAAAGGCAATAACTTGAGTAACCATTTAAATACCAAAACCATATTATGTTGCTCTATTGTAAAAGCAATGTATATCAATCCAATTTATAATGTTATCTTTGTTTGTTTGAGTCCATTGCATCAGTAGCATTCCATTGTTAAGTTCTAGCAATAAACAATTATTATGTCTAGAATTGCATTACACATGAAATTTAAAATATAATGTCATACCATATAAAGAAAGAGTTTCTTTCCACGTCATTTCATCAAAATTACTCACATTTGCCATTGCTCTTTAATTACCGACCTTTGCCACTGCTCTTTAATTACCCAACTTTGCCACTGTTAGTGCTCTTTGCAAATAAATTTTTTATCGCAAATTGAGTTTCCGTTGCAACGCACGGGCACATAGCTAGTATCATATTATGAATCAGAATGCAATACAATACATTCAGGTTTCAAAGATGAAAAATGAGATATACAACATCACTGGTAGAACAAGTGAAAAGCACAATCAGATGGGCCACCATACCTTCCAGTTCTTATCATAAGCTACGTCAGAAACCCAATGTGCTTGTGCACATCGTAAGGCGTGAGGCCAAGAGATGGATCCATCCAACTTTCTTGAACAACCGCAAGAACCTATGAGAATTAGCAACTAAAATCAATTCAACATTCCATCACGTGCAATCAAACACTAAGAACAAATGTGCTATGTGCTCACCAATTCAATGATAGTACAGTAACATAATGACCAAAAATTGAACAAACAAACAAAAACTGACCTCCACCACCACCAGTTAACAGGACGGTACCAGAAATCCATACAACCTCATTGACTCCACGACGTAGCATTCGCAATGCAATGTGGCACAAGCAGTCAACCTTTGAGCCATTTACACAATCAACAAGTTACATAGTTCTAGACTTCTAGTACAGAATGATAATAAAAATTCAGCAATATACTTCTGCTAATCCTAGCAATGCATGTGCATATTTCTCCAATGTAATGTTTAACTCCAATGCACAACCTTATTAATCAGTGCCAATAGCAGAGATTACCTAAACCACCCTTGTTCTGCAGTTGCATATTATAAAAATTCACACAAAATAAAAGGCTAAATTTAATGTTTCAAGCTACCAACTAGAAAAGCACAAATGCTGCTACCATCAAGCTAATAGTGTGGGCTACCTCTACCACCGCACTTCAACCGATCTAAAATCTAAATTTAGTATAAACACTTTGATCCAATACACCATCTTTTTAATTTGAACGAATCGAATCCAATACATGATCATCGAGCAGTTCATCACCTTATCTGCTGGCTCGCTCTGCAGCAAACACTTCTCTAACGTGAAGCACCTTGTCGAAGAACCCTGGTGCGTGCAATCCAAGCACATAACTATCAGCCTCCCTGTTTTCGGAATAATTGATGATTTGCCCTCTTTTCCCTCTTCACCACCACCTTCTCCTTCCACTCCCTTTGCAACCACCTCTTCGTCCCAAGCGAGAACTCCATCTGCAAACACCACAACCGAAAAAGTCGTCATCTTTCGCACCCAAAACCCCTCCTAACACCCACACCCAAACCTCACCTTGTTCCTGTACCGAAATATCACATCGCACGGCACGATGGGCTTGAGGGTGGCATCGAGCTCCGAGCTCTCCAAGTTCTTGGGATCAGACTCGCCGAAGTTTACGAGCAAGTCACGAATTCGACCTGGAGGTACTAGTGGTGGGTCTGCGCGGCGTACGCGAGGGACTGGGTCTTGCAGCCCCCGGCAGTAGGCGGCAAGGGGGCAAGGGGCCTCGACGGCGTTGTGGTGGGGCTCGAGCGTCCTGAGCTTCGCGGCCTCGGCGGAGGAGGCGCTCGCCGGGGAGAGCGCCGTCGCAGAGCAGGACGAAGGAGGAGCCCGAGACCTTGCAGACGCCCTTCCCGTTGAATACGAGAGCCTCGCAGTTGGGCTCGAGGGTCTCGCCGCGCTTCCGAAAGTAGCCTTGCGGGGTGGGGGAGGCGGTGTCTGGGCCTCTGGGGTGGGGTTGGAGTAGGTGCAGGGACTTCCGGGGCAGTGGCCGTGATGACGAGGAAGCAGCAGCGGTGGTGGAGGGGAGGGCGGCGCCGGAGAGGGGGAGAATGCGACGGCGGCGGCGGCCATGAGGGCGGCGGATGTGACGCGGCGTGGATGAGCGTTGGACGGTGGAGATGGCGCGGCAGAGAAACCGAGGGTGGTTGTGACTGCTGGAAAGTACTCTGTCCCACTTGTCCATTCAGAAACGAACTCAAGCTACAATTTGCAGCATGTATCCTGATGAAACTTTATATGTTCCATCTAACCCTTCTAGAACGGCAAATTGTGAACCACTAGGGTATACCGGTATAGGGCAAGACTAGAAAATTTTTCGCGGCATTTTTACGCCGCACGCGCTGTTTTCCGTAGAATTTTTTTTTTCGACGGTGTTCTTATTTTTTGAATCGTCGAAATAATGAGCGAAATGACTGAAAGAACACAATTTTTTTCGCGGCGTAACACACCGCGCGTGTCGTTTTTCATAGAATTTTTTCGGTGGTTTTATATTTTAAATCGTCGAAATAATGAGCGAAACGGCTGAAAGAACACAAAATTTTTCACTTACAAAATATACAAGGCCGCTTTTTTCAGAGAGAAAATTTCTTTTTTTTAAATCGCTTTATTTTTTAAATCATCGAAATAATGAGCTAAACGGGAAAAAAGAGAGATAGAGTTGTAGAAATATCTCTTTCGACTTAATTATTTGAAAAATATTGAGACCGAAATGGAAAACCGAAAGGGGAAAAAGTCTAGAGGAAAAGGGTGAAAAATTATTAGAGTGACAACCTTCTTTTATCGAGTCTAACACTCTACGCGCTCACCGAGCAATAATACATGGTTTAAAAAAAATCAGAGATCAAGATGAAGAAAAAGGCTAGAGATAGAGCTGCACACATATTTCTGGTGACGAAAACATTTTTTCCCGGGAAAAACGGAGAAAGGACCTAAACGTAAGGAGTAAGGACCTGATTGTTATGTTTTTGGACCTGTCCGCTATCCTTAAAAATTAGAAAAGGGCTTGTTCGCGATTTAAATTTAACGGAAGGTTTTTTTTCATAAAATGGCGCACGAGGGACCCAAACACGATTTAGGGAAAAAAATTTCTCCTCACAAAAAATCGCAAAGAACCTATTTGTAATTATGGATTTTGTCATGAACCAAAACGCATAAAATAAATTTTGAGCCGGTGGCCGGCCGACTCGGCTAAAAGTCACAGAGAAGTGGAGCTAAAACTGGTCTGGGCGTGACGTGGAGGCACTGTCCATCCGGGAACTTTTCCCATCTTAGTATAGGGTATGATTAGTGTCAATTGTTTTAAGGGCGATTGTTTTAAGGGCAACATGATTCATCATACATAAACCACCACCCAAATGTAGTTTACAAGAATTCTAGAAAAAAAAATGTGGTTCATAAAAATGAAAATCGCCCATATGCACGCATAGGGAATTATGTTGTCTAATCAGAAGAACTAGTAAATACCTCTACACTCTCATCCACGCTTCTTTATGACTTACCCTTGCTCTCTTGCTCCAAACAAAATTACCTTTTCCTAGGGCTCAATGTGCGCTATATCCTCTTCGTCGAATGCCATGCTATTCTAGAGTGAGGAGGTGATGTAAGAGTGCATGTGATGAAGCGATGGGGTGTACATGGCTTCTAGTATGGTGGGAGGCAGCATGACGACTGCAGGACTGCTTAAGTAGACAACCGTTGGTGTAGATTTGGATAGATTTTTGTAGTTATTTTCTTTTAACAAAGTTCCATTTTGCATTCCGAGAAAATGTATTGATTTGTTTTCTAATGTTTTTTTTATTTTTTTTGTTCTCTTATGAATTTTTTATTTGCGTTTTCAAATACATAGGATGGTTCTACATATTTTTTTTATTATTCCATGTGTATTTTTGTGCGACTTAAGATTATAATGTCTAAAAAAAAATCAGATTGCCTTGCGTCTAGAAACGACACAGACAATAAAAAGATGCCTATATGCATCATAAGGGATATGGCTTATATCATATCACACGTTTTTTTTCTTTTTTCTTTTTATCAACCTAGGGCACGCATGCAACCGGGAGGGGATGGCTGTAGAAATCCTATTGTTGGATCCATGGGCACAATAGTGCAATACTTTTCCAGGTTGAAAGAAACAACGTTTTTCCAAGGATGCAAGTGACGTAATCAGGTTTTACAGGGACATGAATGCAAAAATACCAAATTGCGTCACCAAGCGTCGGATGGCCGAAGGCCCACTTGGCGGCCCAAGCCCACACTGCACCGCATCCGAATTACCACTCCTCGCCCTAATTTTCAAACGGGCAATCTTACATATACCCCCCTGGAATCCACCCACCTTGCAAACCATGCCCCTGTTCCCTTCTCCTCCCCCCTACTTGTATCCTGCGCCCGCCAAGCCGCAAGCAACACAACCGGCCACCACGCCAATCGCCGCCCCCTCTCCCCTCTCACTCCCTCTCCGATCCAACCCCACCGCAGAAACCCTAGAACCCTAGCGCCAAGTATCGTCCTCCCCCCTCCTCCTCGCGCCCTTCGCCTGGTGGACGCGCATCGGCCCGAGCCCGGCCAGGCTGTGGCCACGCGGCGCCGAGCTGCGCCCGTGGTGCTCTCCGCGCGCGCGATTTGGCCCAGATCCGAGGCAGGTGAGCTCTGTTTACGAATTCGTTGTTGGAATTTTTCTCGGGAAGGTTGGTGTAATCTCTGGTGAGATGGTGGAGGGGTGGGGCTTACGGGTTGGGAGGCCGTGGAGATTTTTTGCGGTGGTTTTTGGAAGGTTTTGTGGGGAATTTACGGCCGTTTATGGCGTTTGCTTGGTTTTCCCCGATCGGATGTTTGCTTGATCTTTTGCAGTTTTTTCTCTCCCGACGGTTTGGTCGCGTTGTGAGGTTTTTGGTTGGGAGGTTTCTTTTTTTTCTCTCTCTGGTTGCTTTTTTAGAAGATTCGATGGGGAATTTGGGACCTGTGAGTTGCGGTTTTGGATGGTTTGATCTCTCCGAGCAGATATTTGCTTCGTTCGCTTGGATTTCTTCTCTCTCAGACGATTTGGATGCCTGAAGTTGTCTGAGCGCTTGGAATTGTGAGATTTATGGGTGTTAGTCGTTTCGTTTCTGCCGGGAGGCATTCTGGCACGAATTTATCTGAGATTTCTCGTGCGTTGTGATATCCGATGATATGTTTGGTAGGTTTCGTTTCCGGTATCTTCTGTTAAGATTTTGGCTTGGATTTTGACTGGCTGCCCTCTTTGAGTTGTGCTGCGGTGGCGTGGGAATTTTTGGTTCTACCCTGTAGCTGCCCCCTTTGGCATAAAAAATTTCCCCTAATCTCTCTGATTAGGTATCTGCTGCAGAACTTCTCTCCTTTGGTTTGGGATCCGTAATTCGGCTATCTACTCACGGATCTTATCTTACCTGTTTTGCTACTTTGCTTGGAACAAGCAAAGGTTTTTGGTTATTGGGTCGGCAAAATTCTTTTTTTTTTTAGTAAGAGTTTCCCTGGAAAGTTTTTTTTCCCTTGTTGGATGTGGATGGAGCAGCAGTTTGATCTTTCCTGAGTTTTGGATTTGTCGGCATTTCAGATATTTGAACTTTTTAATGAATTTGGAATAACTTTTGGGTAGATTTGGAGGAACCTTGGATACGACATTCAAAGTTTGTGCGGAATTTTTTTAGTAAAGTTTTTTTTGGCATCTGCCGTGCGATGTCTGGAACTTATCTTTCCGGAAGCTGATAACTTTATTTGCTTTAATCTGATTACTGCATGGGTTTCAGAGTGAGTTATTTATTTGACCCTTTTTCACTGCGTATATAAATTTTGGAGTAGTACTAGGAAGACTACGATTATTGTTGTCTTTACAGCTCTGTGAACTTATCTTGGGTTGGGACTTGGGAACATGTATAATTTTCTTTTCTTTCTTAGAGTAATAATGTCGAACGTTTGAAGGTGGGAGGAAATTCTAAAACATATAAATAGCATTCTTTATTTAGTTTTCTTAGCCGAATGCATATAGGCATTATGTATATTATGCTTTGTTAACTTTTGCATTACTGAACTTGCATCTGTGGTTTGCAGCAATATTTGTTGGATATCAAACCAAGGACGATTTTAATGGGTCCAGCAAAAGGTTCTCGAACAATCTCCAAGATCACAATTAAAGGATATGTGGATAAACAGCATCATGAGGATCCAACTAGTTCAAGCAAGGTTAAACTAAAAGTAAGATATATGAAGAATGTATGATATGTAGATTTTAGATGGTGACCAGTAATTGTAGCACCACATTTTCTTAAAATATCATCCCACTCTGCAATAATGTGTTGTTCTCTGTCTCTTTGGCTAAAATGTTTTTATTTCACAGAAGAGGAAAATGTCGGACTTAGGTCCCCAATGGAACAAGGATGAGCTTATGCGCTTTTATGAAGCCTACCATCAACATGGAAAAAACTGGAAAAAGGTTTGATTTTTAATTTTCCGATTCTCTTTCGTTTTTCATTGTTCCCAAGTATCTTTTGAGTCATAATGAGAAAGCTGTTTGTTTACTCTTTGCAGGTCAGCGCAGTAGTGGGTGGCAAATCAGCAGACATGGTAGAAGCTCTTTATAGTGTGCATCGGGTGAGTCCAAGCTCTCATGTTACTATGTCCTAGCTGTTTGCAAAATCTACCATCTTGCATCCTCTACCGTTTACTGGGTTTGGCAAAATAAAGATGATAATTTGCTTATACAGAACAGGACATCATATTGCAGAAATAATATTTATTTGGAGGTTCATGCATATTGCATAGTTACCAGAAACGCAGTTTGTTCGAGTCGTGGTACAGGATTCGGGTTCATGGTTTGCCACTTTTTCTTCTAATTTCCTTGGCGAACACAAACCCCGTCCCCTAAACTGGTTCGGGTTCGACGAATCCAGTTTGCGAATCCGGTAATTATGGGCTCATATTTCAATGAATATTGAATGGTCCTAGTATATAGTACATCTGCATTCATATTTCACACTATGATCTTTGTTTAGATTGACGTGGTTTAATTTGATAAGGGAACCTTAAAGTATTTACGGAGTGGCATTTGTTTTTGTAGACTTTCTTATCTCTTCCAGAACGCGAAGGTACTGCCATGGGATTTATTGCATTGGTGACTGGTCATCACAATGCTGTGGTAAGCTTATGATGATTTACTTGTGTTGAATGTTTGAATTACTGTTTACTTCTTGTTCTGGATATGTCAAATTGCAGTAATTTCTCTTTATCATGTGTGAATATTTGTACCATATGAAGCTAACATGCAGAGATTAGTTCAGTTGTAGTGAAGATGAACACACCTGATCATTCAGGTTCTTCCGAGTTCAGTTATAATGTTGCCTATAAGTTTGTGCCATACATTAAGACAGGTTTTATATTATATAACTATATCTAGTGATGATGGATGTTGCTAACCCTGAAAGAAACAATCAATCTGGAGTGGCTTGGACATTATAATGATTGCATTGTAGTTCATACTTCGTAGGCTCTGAAGTATGCTTTATACAAATGTGTGATTATCCATCAAGCATGAGCTTGGGAAAGGAAATACAACATGAAAATATACGTGTTAAAGCAAGATGAATGATAATGCTTGATACAGAAGTTAAAATGTTTCTGAATTTTGACTAACATGAAGCCTAATTAATACTCTCTCAATGGCAGGATGAATTCCCAAGTCATAAAGAAAGTGATCTAACGGTCATAACAACTGGGAAGACACTGAACAGTGGAGAAGCTGCACAACCTAAAGAGAATGGAGCACCTCACCCTCACCACTCCTATCATGGAAGGAGAAATTCTGGATTTTCATCTTCTTTCAAAAAAAGATACTATGGAGGCAAGTATTATATGGCAAATAAATGTCACCCCCCAAAAAAAAATCTCTTTCGGCTGCTCTCACAATGAAATTTTAAGAAGAACAGACTGGGAAACATTTTCATTGGATACTATCATCATATTCTGTTGGTTTCATAGTTTTGATAACTTTATGTGTGTTTTCAGAACTTGTCAGGAACATCCGAAGTCATCCTGTTGGGAGACGCACTCCTCGGGTGCCAGTTATAGTTCCTGCAGACATCAGTGCTACTGATGACACCACACCTGAAATTAAAAACACTGTCAGTTCTACTGAAAAGGCTAATGAAGAGATCAATAATGGTGGCACTATCTTTGCAATGAATGGGTTCTCTCCTGATGGAAGTTCTGGAATCACGGAAGCAACTAAGGTTGTTCATGGTAATACTTTCTTGGAAACCAAAGGAACTGGATACACTGAGATATCTCAGACTCAGCAACATTTGAAAAAGAGACGAATTGAGCAAAGTATGGATGAAGGTCAGACCAGTAAAGTTGAGCATGAAACCACAATGGTGGCTAGAGAAGAGAATAACTTTGCTGATTATCAGAGACTTAGCGACATATTTTCTCCAGGTAGTTTTCACAATGATTTTGTTCCATTAGTGACAAACTCATGGCTTACCAAGATTCCTCTAAAAATATGAGTTTGCATTTCCATTTTCTGTTTATGGAGCTAGACAGTTGTTACACTGCTATTGTCATCATATACAACTTATCCATCAAATTTGCTTTGTCAGTACTTCTGGCTGCCTTCTCGGCCATATTTGGAGAACTTGAGCGTGTGCACACACCCCTTAAGCCCTTGAGCAGCGGCCTAAGGATTGGGGAATGTTTGTTTTACCTTCTTAATACCTAATGCAATTATATACAAATAGGCCTTAAGGTCACTCGCTGCTTATGGCCAGTTTGTTGCTCAAAATCAAGATCTCACTGCCATGCCCTTAGTTAGTATCTTCGATTTTCTTCCACTTTAAATATTGTTAGAAACTTCTTTCAGGAATTTAAGATCATGGATGGAGTTCATGTGAGTTTTGAATATTATAATAGCATTTCTAAGATGACCTACAAAAAAGAACCAATTGATGCAAGTTTTTTTTAAAGATAAAGGAAACTCAAAACTCCTGGTTGCCATGCATAGAAACCAAAAGAAGCCTTATGGTAACTGCTTGAGCCCACTACCAGAGAAAAAATAAAAAGGAGATCTGCCACCTGATCATTAGTTCATTACAGAGTCATGTGGTGGCCAACAAAATACAACTTGAATGAGAACACATCCATGTCTAATTATCCATCAAGTTAATTTCTTCTGCTACCTAATTGCTGTTCAGTGCAGCTTCCTTGTCATATGTGATTGGCGAAAGGCTGCAACTACTTCATTTGACCTTATATTAACCCTCATTAGTAATGCATGGTATTGCAAAGATTAATCAGAAATATAAAATATTTAACTACCGTTTCTTGCAGATGAGATGTTGGTCTTAGATGTATTGGAGAGTCTGGTGACTGTATCCCAAAAAGTGTCACAGCCCAAGATTCCTTCAGGTTAGTGATATTTTATAACAGCTACTAGTTCATCTTGTTTCACATTATATATTCTCTCAGGAGTGTTGCTCATTGCCTGTGCTCCTGTTTTTCTCATGAATTGATCCAGGTACACTTGGAAAGAATAAGTCTGCATCATTTCACGGAAGGGAGGAAGGGACTTTGCCAGTTGATCAAAATAAACAAGGGAAGCAAGTTAGTGAATACAGTGCTTCCAAGACTAGGAAGAAAAGGAGCAGGAGCAGGAGCAAGAAGTTATTAGATGAAGAGGTAAGACATTGTGATTAGTGAGCTATGTTGTATGTACAATCTGAATCCAAATTTAGAGGTCCCAATTAATTCGGTTGATTGATGCCTGCTTTATAATTTGAGTCAACCGTTTTCCTGGCATTGTACTGATTTTCTTTTGGGGTTGGGTGGTAACTGTGCTCTAGTAATTGTACTTGATGTGTTCGTGCTGTCAGTGTTTACACTTCGAAAGATGTTTTTATTCTTCAATTAGATACTACCATTCTTGCATTTTCAAGTTTAATACGACCTGCATCCCATTTAATTCATAAAATTCTTGGAAGTCATTGCTTATTTGTTTCCAATGGGGAATCCATTTTGATCAAGATATATGCACTGTTTACTTACGTTTATTCCTTTTGAAGAGGCACCTTAAATATCAGTCAGGATTAATGTGTTCTCCAGTATTACTCTCTTCAGTTAGGCTGATGGCAGTTCTCTTTTGTCATACTTTTTTTTGCAGGTGCTGGCTGAAGAACAAAGCATTTCTGGTAATAATTTAGTTTTACCAGAAGCACGCCAGGTTGATACCACTGAGCGTCCCCTCCTGAATTCTGATTTTGAAAGAGGAGCAATAAATTTACCCGAATCAACTGCAAATATTTCTGGTGAAGTATGCCCTGATGTGCCAATGAAAATTAAGCCTGAAATAAATATGTCAAGAAGGAGCATAAGAAAATCCAAAATACAATGCAGAACCAAGTATGTGTCTTGCAATGAAGGTGCAGATAATTTACAGGTACAGTGATAATTAATGGGTACTGCAGGTTCAGATACGATACATAGTAGACTTTTCTCCTAACTCAAGACTATTTTCAGGCAAGAAAATTGCTTCACTGCTTGTCATCTGAATCACTTCGTAGATGGTGTACATATGAGTGGTTCTACAGCGCAGTTGATTATCCATGGTTTATGAACAATGAGTTTGTGAACTACTTGGATTTTGCAAAATTGAGCCATCTGTCAAGGCTGACTCGATCTGAGTGGAGCACAATACGAAGGTATTTATGACCAATCCTTGGAAGTTGTAGCATTGCTTTTTTATTCTTTTTTGAAGATGTTTTGTTTCGTTACGCTATACACTGAAGGAATTTTTACCTGCAGTTCTCTTGGCAAACCCCGACGCTTTTCTGATCATTTCCTGGTAGTAGAAAAAGAAAAACTTGAGGATTATCGTGAAAATGTTAGGAAATACTATGCTAAGCTAAGTAATGGTTCGCGGGATTCTCTACCAGCAGACCTAGCTCGGCCATTTTCAATTGGTCAGCAGGTCATTGTTCGCCACCCAAGTACCAGAGAACTTTGTGATGGTAAAGTGGTGATGATGGAGCGGGATTGTTACAAGGTCCAGTTTGATAGGCCTGACCTCGGTGTTGGTATAGTAAAGGTATGTATTTGATATTTTAGTTTCTTTCAACAATTATCGATATGATTGTTACATTGTGTAGGCAATTAGGCATTTTTCTCATAATTTAGTGTGTCATCTATCTCTATGGCTGAAGAGTTCAGCAATTAGTTTTTCACTGTATGCAGGAAGAATAATATTTCATAGTCCACTAAAGATCGCCCCTGCAATTGAGTACTGTAATTTTTACTTTCCGAGTTCATTCATGTGGATATGTGGTTCATTCTATAACGTATAAGGATTAAGGAGTATGACCATTTTAAAGTTTTAACACAAAAATAAGGCTGCTCGAAAGCAGACTGTCAGCCTTTGTAAACCTTCTATATGTTATTAAAACTTTAAGCCTCCCAAGGATAACTAAATACATATTGTACTGTTTCCATAAAAAGCTTATAATTAATGCACATCAATTGCTTTTCTGCTATTTGGAATGAGGTCACTCATGTATGTTTGCTGGGTGTCCATGTGTAGCATTTTTAGTAGTTCATATCATGGAAAGAAAAATCATGACATTTCAGTCACATTTTCACTTTTAACTCAGAAAGCATGTGTTAATAATTCACGATCTTTTGCATTGATGTAGTCAATATTTGAGAATCTCAAGACGATAATTTGGCTTAATGCTGTATTTTCACATCAAGACGTGCATAACTGAACTTATTTATTTTCAGGACACTGATTGTATGCCTGTAAACTGGTCGGATAATCTACCTGATGACCTCAAAAAGAGGACCTCCCTCTCAAATAATGCACACAGCGAGCTGGAGATTGAGCACATTCCCAAGCTTACTCCAAAAGAGAGCTGGGATCATACCACGAATGGACTTTCCATAACCAAGCCGTCCAAAAGTCTGAAGATAACATCAGATGAACGGCTTAAGGTTTTATTCTGTCCAAATCTATTTTCTAAGGGGCATAAATATTAGAGTTTATTGAAAGTTCAATATATGATTCTTATGCAGGTTAAAGCTACTATATATTTATGCTCATTATTTTAGTATCTCAGGGCTAATTATGGTTGATGTACTTTCCCCCAGGTTGAATCTACTGTAGATAGTGAAAGGCTACCCAACAAGAGTACCATAGGTAGATGTGCACCATTAAATTCACTCCAGTCCGTTGATGACACTGTACAGTCTAGAGGTCGTTCAAACAAAAGCAGTGGTCACAATGATGAGCTAGATTCGTATATTACTGCATTTGTCCAAACCTCACTTTCACAAGCCAAGCAGATGGTTGGCGAAATCATGCAGGTAAGTTGAAGTCTAGCTGCAATTCCCAACTTCTGTGTAGTCAAGGCACAATGTATTTCCACTCAATATGGTGTTTATGTGTTGCCTAGGCAATCTCTGAAGACAGTAATGATTCTCGGGTAGAAGAGACATGCACATCAAATCAAGCAACAAATCGTAAAAGCCCGGAATCTGAAGCTACTCTTCATGATGCCCAACATCCATCCAACCTGATATCGAACTGCGTTGCCACAATTCTTTCAATCAAGGTAAAACATTTACTGTTCCCATCAACGTTAATCTATGGTTACTAGTATTTTTCAATCTCACTTCATCTTTTCCAATTTCATGCAGCAACTTAGCGAATCTCGGTATCCGCCTGCTAACGTAGCAGGTGTCCTGGAGCGTGCTTCTTTAATGCTGCGCCCAAGCTGTTCAGAGAACCTCACAATCTACAACGACATAGAGAATTGTATCTCTGTCATAAAGAACCAGATACTAGCACTTGTGCCAACAACATCGGGTTTTGCCGCCGTCTAACTGTGACTCTGGTAAATTTTATCGCGAACTGTTGAATGACAGCAAGGCAAGGCATCTGGAGGAAAGCTAAAACTCTGCAATGCCAGCATGGGCTTGGATATGCAGCATTTGGAGGAGACGATGGATAATCGATGTGTTTCTGGATTGACTGTCCAGCTTCCTTGTAATCTGTGTACATACTATTGCATGAATAAACTCTTTTTTTAGTTTCACAGAGTTGTCAAATACAGATTCAGGACAGGGGAAATTGATAGCATTCTAGTACTAGTTAATAATAAGAGTAAATATTGCAAAACCACGGGTATTTTAACAAAACTATCACAAAAGTGTAGATTTGAGAAACTATTTCATAAAACTACAGATTTTAGGCCAAAAAGTTTTGCTGAGTTTTGTTTTGTCAAAATACCTGTAGTTTTGTGAAATTTAGTCTAATAATAATGATGTCTACGGCCATGCATACAAAATGCAGCTGTTTTTACATAATAGCATCTCAATTATTAATAGATCTTAATTAATTTATGTACTATTAAAGAAGGAAGCGGATAATGATGACTGTAATTTCCTTATCATCTGTAAAGTGCAGCGAATCCTGACCTTGCTTACAAAATGGTATTGACAACTTTGTAATTCCCTGTGCCTACTATACTTCCTATGATCCTATCCCCCCACCCCCAAAAAAAACACTGTAACTTGTAATGCTGTACTTTCCTGTGTCTGTTACACTGTAGATGAATGTACATAATGTTAGTACATATACAAAGGCGGTCAGGTAAGAAACACCCCAGAGTTAGCAGGTGACCACCAGTGTGATCATCTTACTTCGTCTTCTTGCAGGACGGTGAAGTGGAACTCTATCTGCAGCCGCCGGTGCGGCGCGGCGCTGTCGACGCAGCCCTTCTTCTCGATCTCCAGCTCCTCCCTCAGCGGGATGGCAGCCAAGAACCTCTTGATGAACTCCCTGCAGCACTCCTTCCCGGTAACGATCACGGCCTCATCCTCCTGCGACGACAGGCAGTGCATCTCCGACGTGCCGTCGAACCTGAGCATGTAGGCCTTGTCGCAGCCCTCGAACAGCCTCTCGCCGAGCGTGTCGACGACGTAGTAGCAGTCGCTCTCCGCCTTGAGCACGAAGAAGTGGTCGTTCCAGCTCACGATGTACACGTCTGCGTGGCCTGGCTCGCGGATGCCGCCGCTGACCTCGCGCCAGATGTCGTCGAATGACATGGCACCGGAGAGCGACGCGAAGCTCTCGGGCTGGAAAAAGCCGACGAAGGCCTTGTCGTGCTGCACGGCGATGGGCCTCGTCCTCGCCGCGAGGACCGTTTCGAGGTCGAAATGCCTGTTCGGGAACCGCTCCATGTGCGCCTCGTCGTCGCAGAGCTTCCTCCACTCCGACGAGCCGTCCCTGATGAGTGCGTCCAGCTCCGGCCGGGTGGGCATCGTCGGATGGTTGGCGTGGAGGGCGGCCGCGAGCACCGCGACCAGCGCCGTGCACGCGCTCTCCCCGCCGGCGGTGTCGTCCCGCTGGTCGATGGAGGCGAAGAACACCGGCGTCTTGAGCTTCGTCTCAGCGTCCCTGCTAGTAAACTCGCGCGTCTCCCAGCTACCGGCCGAATCATCATCCTGCAAACATCGCCGTTAATTATTCAACTGATCATTCCCTTACCAAACCGATGCAAATGATGAATCGATCAGTAGAGCTTAATTTCATCTTGTGTCAGGAGCTCACCATGCATTTCATGGGCAGCTCTTGGGAGAGCGACTCGGTGCTCCTCTTGTCGAAGTCCCTGCTCCTCCTCCTCCATGGGATGAACCGGTGCTTCGACGTCGAGCCGGGCTCCGGGCTCGCGCCGCCGCTTGCGCTGCCACTACTGAGGCTAACGGTGCTGCTGCTGCTGCTCATGCTGCTGACACTGCTGCTGTCGGAGTTTCGTTTGTTCCTGTACACCGCCACCTTGTCTTCCTTGTCAGCCAGATCAAGCAGCTGCTTCAGATCAAGAACCTCGTGATAGGTCGCTGCCTCCAAGCTCTTCCGATCGTCTCGCATTGTCGGTGCCAGTTTCGTTCTCGGAGAAGGCTTCTCCCTAAAGGAAACAGTTCTTTCCATCTCCGCAGGCGTGTTCAGATCCACGAGCTCCACATTAACCTGAATCATCAATCATGCAATTCCGTTGAGAGCATGTTAAGAAAATAGGACTCCATTGATGCATTGATGTTAATTATAAGCCAGTGGCCAAGAAAAGATTATACCGAAACCAATACGGTGATAAATGTAAACTAATAAATACTCGTATTCTAATACTCTAAACAGTTTCTGGTTGTTTATTGCAGCAAACGCTGATCACATCTACCATCCAAATTCCAAAGTAATTCCACTGGAAATGCAATCGGTCGACAATTCAAGAGGATGGGAGGATGTGCGAAAGAAGAAGATATCGCTTACATAAAGTATGGCATCACTTGTCCACCCATCCTTCCTCACCCTGATGGGGACAACCACCAGTTGCTGCTGTGGTGCTGCGCCTTTCTGCTGCTGCAGCTGCATCTCCCAGCAGCACTCCTCCAGGCTTATCATGGCTGTCCCAATCTCCTCAAGCCTCACCATGTCCTTACCCCTTCCTTGTTCTTGGAATCCCTGCATCGCAGAGCTATTCTTATTGCCAGCCTCAAGAACCAAAAGCCTACGCATTCACAAAAAGGGACCTAAAGATGCCTTGATGGGTACTCTAATTCCACTGTAAGTTTCAAGATTACCCTGAAATGGCAAAGGTTGATCACTGAAGAAACAATAATTCCCTGCCAAGTAAATGTTAACATGTACTCCTCAAGATTCCTACTTTGGAAGGAACCTAAAATTTGATTTGATTCCTACTTTGGTTCTGTTCCATGGGAGCTTAGGTTCCAACATTCCCGGTGCCCTTGTAATATGAAGCTAATGACTATTTACCTCTACCGACTCCCCCAAAACATATTTACTATGTCAAGTTTAGTTATCAGTCAATGAATTGAAACAAAACGGAAGTCCAATACCAAAACTAACAATATCATCACCAGAAAGAAAAGATTCAGAGGGCACCATCACTAATGAAATGCAACTTTCATGTACATGAAAGCGAGGGGTACTGTCAAAACTTAAGCCTCACAAACTAATATCATAACACAGATCTTGCTATGCTACCTAAAACTAAGCACAAACAAAGTCAAACTTAACTGACCGGACAAATAGGAACGCCCCACATGACCCTGGTTTCAAACGTCACGTTAAGAGGGTGTTTGGATTAAGGGGTTTTTTCATTGAAATGTTTTAGGATCTAATTTAAATTTGAGTTAAATCCCAACACCTTTCAATGAATTAACACTCATCCGAACAGGGTCTATGTCTTTTAGACAAAATGGCCCGACCACAGGAAATTTATTTTTCTTCAACTCTGGACTAAGTTATGAATTATGGAATCATGCTTAACCCAACCATTGACTTCTCCTCCCCCTAATGCTGACTGCTACTTGCAAAAAAGCTATGCATTGACCTGAAGCATTCCAAATCGAAACTACGGTCACAAACTTCCATTTTACAAGAAATGACGTCTACACCTTACCCCAGTGCGCCCCCTAAAACATCGACAATAATTCGATCAAAGAACAATTTTACAAATGAACTTCAAAATTTTAAGACCACTTACTAGTCATGTTTATAGGAGCATACATAAACTTAATTAAATACCTTAAATAAACCATATTCATAAGCTTAAACATAGTATTACTAATAGCAGAAACTCGTAGCGAAGGTTCAATTTGTATATGAATTCGTATGCATAAAAACTACAAGCTTTGCAAAAAAAAGGAGAATTCTAAGCTGGCAGATTGATTTGCTTCAAGAGAGAAACAGAGTAGTGCTCACATAGAGGATGGAGAAGAAGGCGCCGCTCTCCGACCTGCCGCCGCGCGCGCCGGCCGGTTCGACGGCGAACCGGAACCGGTTGGCGTCGGCAGCGTCCCACCGGACGGCTCCGTCTCGGCCGACGGCCTCGACGGCGGTGACCCCGCGGCCGCCCCACCTCCCCATGAGCACCTGCGAGAGCGCCCCGCCGGACCCGGGCCACTTGACCTTGACCGCCGCGACGGCCGGCCACGCGGCGGGCAGGCCCTCCAGCCTGGCAGGGCCCACCCTCACGCCGCACCGCCGCGCCCCGGCCGGCTCCCTCCTCACCACCATCTCGGCCTCCACCTCCCTCCTCGCGATCTCCTCCTCCTCCCCACTCGCTCCCCTGGCAGCTGTTCCTCTCCTTGCTCGCGTCGGTCGCGGTTGCTTTCTTGGACGTGTTCTTCTCGCTCCGCCCGCCTCCGACTCGGCTCCGAAACGCTTCGAGCCTTTCGTTTCGGTAGGGGGCGGCTTTTAATAGCCGCACGGGATCCGGCCCGCGACGCGTATATGCGCTGGGATGCGCGTGGGACCAGGGTGTCAGTGGGGGATACGGAGCTGCCGGGAAGATTGGATGTGGACGGGTGGGTGTGGCGTGGGACCGGAGAGAAGAGCCGCGCGCACGCACTGTTACGAACCGTGCTCTGCTGGCGCCGCAGCTCGCCATGCTGGTCATGCGCCACATCACCAACAAAACGCGGGAACCGCACATGCAAGTTTTTTTTTTCTCCAGCCATTTAAGAATTTTTAACATTATTTTGCTGCCGTTGGTATTTCCTTGGGTTTTTATTTTAGGCCTGCCAAATGCCAATCACATGGGATATGCTTCCTCCATTCCTCAGTCACTCTACTGTGAGAGCTTCTGATTATACAGTTTCTAGATTATCCAAGAATCGAATAGGTGACAATTTCTGATTCTCTAAGAATCCAGATTTTAGATTCTCCAAGAACCTTCTCCTACAATCAGAATCAGATTTATACACAAAATCAAAAACTGTCACACACTCGATTCTCGGAGAATCCATATAATCTACACAATCAGAAGCTGTCCCAAACAAAACCTAAGTCTTATCTTGACAGCGCCACCGCCGACATAAGTTGGCGAGCTATGTTTTCAGGGTTAAAGTTAGACCATCAAAGCCTATCAGAAACATTTTATTGAATGTAAGCAGTTAAAGCAGACAGTACAAAATTAGCGATTGTAGGCAGGATTCATGGATCCGAAGTGTGTGAGCTGTGGGTGCACATGTGTACAGTGACCATGCATATATGTTTGCGATGCAGCTAGCGCTTTCTTTCTCGGGGAGTAGCCAATAAATTTTGAGAAACTGGGAAATCTAACTACGGTTAAAAGTTTATTTGAGAAGACATGTACAGCTGCTTAATTTTATGATACGTAATAGCGATCGATCGGTGGGTGTGAGCAGTCACTCATCCTATATATCCGGAAGATGCTGCACCATACGGTACCCCTGGAGGATAGATGGATGGATAGTACACAGTCGATCGGGTGGCTGGTCGGGGTCAGGTCCAGGTGGTTGCTGGGTTCATTCAGCGTGATACACTCGTCGCTGGGTGCTTCTGTACATGGCTTCCGATCGAGGGCGTACGTACGTACAAATGCGCGACAGCGATACCGACCTACGCGTACGCTGGCAGAGAGAGATCGATGATACATCTAGGTCAAGCTAAAACTTATTTGGTCCTACGTACGTACGTACACGGCTTAGTTAGCTTAATTCGTTAGGAGTGCTTTAGACTTTAGTTATAGCGGTTCTACGTGTTAGATGGAACGGCTGGCTTAACCTTTGAGGTCACGGCATATAGCTTTTATATATAGCCAATGTTACAACAGAGGATTACAACCGTTGAGAAAATCACAGAGAGAATCAAGGAGGCGCAGCTCCTGGAAAACATGGGAAGAGAATTATCTACTTCCATCTATAGAAATCTCATACTATGTTGAACACCCCCCCTCAATCTGGACGGTGTAACACTAAGTTCAGATTATGCCGAAATTATCAAAGGAGGAGAGCGGCAGCTTCCGTCATAACGCCGCCTAGCTGATCTTTAGAGGAGATGGGCCGCACATCAAGCTGCCGAGTAGAAACTCGTTCACGAACAAAATGATAATCCACCTCGACATGCTTGGTGCGACGATGAAAAATCGGATTAGCACACAGGTATGTGGCACCAATATTATCACACCACGACTTGGCGGGCGTGGTTGGGATATGCCCAATTCTCAAATAAAACTTGAATCCAGATTAACTCAAATTAGTGGCATCAAGAATCGCCTTTATATTCCGCCTCAAGATTTCGATCGACACCGCCGGTTGTTTATGGAACTCCAAGATATAAGATTGCCACCAAAGAATATGGCATAGCCACCAAGACTCACGCCGATCATCGTGGTTCCCGCCCAATCAAGATCTCGAGAAGGCACTAAGGAATAAGGAACTTGACTTAGTGAAGCATAAGCCCATATCAATAGTGTCATGAAGGTACCAAGAATCCGCTTGACCGCGCCCGATGGTCTGTTGTTGGAGATGATAAAATTGACAAACTCTGTTGACACAGAAAGATATGTCAGGTCGGGTCAATGATAAATATTGGAGGGCACCAACGACACTACGATATCTGGTGGTATCTTCAGAGGAAAGCTTAGTACCACCATCCAGCAGCAATTTCTCAGTAGGAACCATAGGTGTAGACACCCCTTTGGCGGCAAGCATATTGGTGCGAGTCAATAAATCATGGATATACTTGTGTTGCATCAGAATAAGTCCTTGAGGAGTGTGCTGAACTTCAATACCAAGAAAGTAACTGAGGGCGCCAAGGTCTTTGACAAAAAAAATCATCACGGTGCCGAAGCTAGTAGTCGCTCGGTTGCCACGATGAGGAACTGATAATGATAATGTCATCAACATAGATGAGCATATATATCTGAATATCCTCCTTATTAAAAATGAACAAGGAAACATCGGCCTTGGATGTAGAAAAACCAAGGTGAAGAAGTTTAGTGCTGAGACGAGAAAACCGTGCACGGGAGCTTGTTTCAAACCATATAGGGATTTATCCAACTTGCATAAATACGCTTGGATGATGAGAATCCTCGAACCCGTGAGGTTGCTTCATATAAACATCTTCATGAAGAATACCATGCGTAAAAGCATTCTCAATATCAATTTGCCAATAGTCCAAATGCACGCAGAAACAAAGAAGAGATAATAATAGCCAATAGTGGTTGGTTTGACAACTGGACTAAATGTGTCATCATAATCAACACCATATTGTTGTTTGAAACCTTTGGCAACCACGAGAAATCAGGCTTTTGTTTGAGTTTAAAAACCCATTTGCAATCAATAATGTTAAGACCAGCACGAGGAGGGACTAAATGCCATGTTTTATTTTTAAGCAGGGCCTGAAACTCATCAACCATAGCCTGTCGCCAGAGAGGATGCTCCATAGCAGTGACATGAGATGAAGGTTCAACGATGAGCGATTCGGACCATCGAATAGGTGACCGCATTCATCAAGACGCACTTTGGGTTGCCGATATGATTTTTGAGCCGAGTCCCATACGGTGACCGTAAGAAGGAAGTGTTGAAGCGCGGTGTTTTGAGTGGCCAAGCATCACCAAGACTCCATATCAAGCCTGCTCACCATTTGTGGAGACACGGCAGGTTCGAACAGATCCGCTGTGGAGCTGCCAAGGTAGTGAGCGGGCACTGGATCGGCGATGATCCCGAGCCGGATTCACTCGGATGATGTGTGCTGAGGCGGCGGTCGAAGATCGCGCCGATTTCAAGCATATTCGTGGTTACCAAATTTGTTGCATCCAACAAAGTTAGCAGGAGCGTAAATATGCATATGATCACGGTCAAAGTATTATCACCGCTACCCAAATGCAAGGTGCAAATGCGTAACAGCAGTGGCGATGATCGGTTGAGATGTATTTGTAGATTTCTTGGAGAAAGGAAAACACATTCATCAAAAATAACATCCCGAGAAATATAGACGCGGCCCGAATCAACGTCAAGGCATTTGTACCCTTTATGTAATCTAATCAGAGCCCAAGAAAACACATTCTTTGGAGCGAAAAGAAAGTTTGTGCTTGTTGTAGGGACGAAGGTGAGGCCAACAAGCGCACCCAAAAACTTTTAATAATAAGTAATTAGGTGGAGTATCAAGAGACGTTCTAAAGGGCACTTATTATCAATAACACGCGGGAAGGCGATTGATAAGATATGTGGTCAAAGAAAGGCTTCATCCCAAAATTTAATGGGCATGGATGCATGAGCAAGGAGAGCTGCACCGCTTTCAACAATGTGGCGATGTTTATGTCAATGGAGCTATTTTGTTGATGCGTGTGTGGACACGAAACACGATGAGCGATACCCAAAGAGCGAAAAATTTGTTGTGGATGTGCTGGTATTCACCACCCCAATCGATCAACACATTTGATTTGAGTGCCTAAAAGGCGCCAACATGAGTCTGAACTGCAAAAATATGCGAGGAGCTTCAGGTGCGATCATGCATCGATAAAGCCAAGAAAATTTCTTCAAATCATCTATGAAGCTAATATAATATTTAAAACCCCGATGCATTTGAGGCGCAGGACCCCATACATCGAAAAGACCGCCCAAAGGAGACGATGAACGGCGAACAGAGCTAGTATAGGGAGTTGATGACTTTTCGCTAATCGACACGCATACAAATCGCAAATGTGACTCTCTAGGACATGAAATATTATTGAGATGTAAAATGGAGTGAACAACTTGATAGGCAGGTGGCCAAGACGCATGCCATCGACACGATTTGTGGATCTCGCCACTAGGGCTTGCTTGAGGGCATCGGCCGAGACGCGCGTGATCGGGTAAAGGCGATTCACACCGCCGGCCCGAAGACTTCTCCTCGACATGCGATCCTTGATAGAAAAATGCCACGGATGGAATTCAAAAAAATACATCATTATCACGAGAAAATTGATGAACGGAGAGGAGATGTTTGGAAATGTCAGGACATGCAAAACATTACGCAATGCAAGTGGGCGAGCAGCGGATAATGGAAGAATGACCAATATGCAAAATCCGCAAACCTGCGCTTATTGCCGACTTGAACTTGTTCACCACCATGATAGCGTTTCACGAACAAATCAGCGATCAAGATCATCGGGTTATATGATCAAGAGCACCCGTGTCATTGTACCAATTCGGATCAATCTTGTATGAAGACGTACGCCAAAGCCGCAGATCGAGGATCTTCGAATAGAGTCATCCATCCTGCATCAAAGATCGGATGGTCAGATGACCCGCTTGCCGCAACTGGCAGTGAGGAGCGATTCAGAATTGTCGCGCGATCACCACGGGCATCGCAGTCGCCAAGAAGAGCCCCCACGAGAATGAGCGTGGCATCGCGACCACGATCACCACGCATCGCGCCTCGGCCGATAGCCACTACGGCCAAAGATAGTTGGTCGACAACCCATGATGAAGCCGGAGGTCGGCTTGGTGTTGCAATTGACGGCTTCAAGGACATGAGATGCGCCAGACATCATCCAGAGTGAGGAGCTCACTTCGTGGTCATGGAGGTGACAAAAGGATCATAATCGGGGCCAAGTCCAAAGAAGAAGATATGCAATCACCTCGTCTATCTCGTAGGGCAAGATCGGCGGCAAAGAAGTTCGGCCGCCAGCCTTTGATCTTGCGAAAATATTCAACACCGCATATCGCGCTTGGTTGTAGCGAGCTCCACACGGATTTGAACTGCATAGCACGAAGTCGAGGAAGAGAACATGCGCTGCAACGTGTCCCAGTGCCGCTTTAGATGAGGTAGCCGAGACCACATCACGAAGGACCTCCTCGACATGGAGGAGAGGAGATCACCGAGGACCTGCTGGTCCCGATCATACCACCGTCATATGCCGGGTTCGCACTGTGTCTGGCTTAAGATCCTTGGAGGAGGCAACCATCTTGGCAGTAAACAATGGTTCCATCCAAATAGCCCATGAGCCAGACTCGGAGATAGGGGAGGAGCTGGGCGCACCATATGATGAAATTGGCCTTCGTGAGGCAGATTGTGACTGCATGGTGGAGGGGAATTGGGGCAAAGGCTGTCGGCTGGGAAGAAGAAGACATGTTCGACGTGGAGGAGGAGGAGGAGGAGGAGGAAGATACGATGTCAATGAAAAATCCTTGGCTCTGATACCATGTTAGATGGAATGGCTGGCTTAACCTTTGAGGTCACGGCACAGCTTTCATATATAGCTCATTTGTGCCGGTGGAGTAGCAACCGATTCGGCCCAAGATTCAAGCCTTACAAAGGTGGCGGTTCCTAAGTGTGTAAAGGATGTAAGAAGTTTCTTGGGCATGGCTGGGTACTATCGACATTTCGCTCAAGGTTTTGGCCTTATCTCGTTTACCTTTGACACAGCTTGCTTAGGAAGGGACAGCAGCTTCAATTGGACCATTGAGACCCAACATTCATTTGATGCTCTCAAGCATGCATCGATCTCGGCTCCAAAGGTTTGCACTACCGGATTTTTCCAAGCCATTCGTGATTGAATCGGATGCAAGTGATAAGGGAATTGGTGCTGTTTTGCAACAAAACAATCATCCCGTGGCATTTATCAGTAAGGCGCTTGGCATCAAAAATCAAGGATTGTCTACTTATGAGAAGGAGTTCTTAGCTATCTTGTTTGCGATTGAGCAGTGGAGACCTTATTTGCAGCATGCCCCATTTGTTATCAAGACAGATCATCAAAGTTTGACTAACCTTTTGGATCAACAGATTACTTCCTCTCGCAACAAAAAAGCAATCACCAAATTGTTGGGTCTGCAGTTCAGCATTCAGTACAAAAAAGGCCAGGATAACAGAGTCGCCGATGCTCTGTCTAGGCGACTAGACTTCCATTCCGACGCACAACATACATGCTTGACTGTGTCAGCTGTGTCAATTAGTAAACCGGTTTGGCTCGAACAAGTGATGGAGGGATATCAAAATGACCCTGAGACAAAGAGAATTCTGACAGCACTGGCAGTTGGACAGGAGGTGCCAAATTTCCGCCTTCAGCAGGGTATTCTCAGGTTCAAGGACCGGATCTGGATTGGAAACAATGCTGTTATGCAGACCAAGCTGATGCAAACCCTGCATGATAGTGCTCTTGGTGGTCATTCGGGTTTTCCAGTCACATATCGCCGTATCAAACGCTTGTTTGCCTGGCCATCCATGAAGAAGATGATTCATACCTTTGTTACCACATGTGCAGTCTGTCAACAATCGAAGCCGGATCGAGCTAAGTATCCCGGTCTCCTTTTACCCCTTGCTATACCTGAACACTCTTGGCACACAATAACCTTAGATTTCATTGAAGGTTTGCCTCGAGTTAATTCCTATAACTGTATTCTTGTGGTAGTGGATAAGTTTTCCAAGTTTGCTCATTTCATTCCGTTGGCTCATCCATTCACAGCCTTGTCTGTGGCTCAAGCCTACATGACTCAAGTTTATAGATTACATGGTATGCCTAGAGCTATAGTTTCTGACCGTGACAAAATATTTACTAGTCTATTGTGGCAAGAACTATTTAAGTTGTCCGGCACTTCATTGCACATGAGCAATACTTACCATCCACAACTGGCTGCATAAACGGAGCGAGTCAATCAGTGTTTAGAGGGATATCTTCGATGTTTTGTGCATGCATGTCCCAAACACTGGATCAAATGGCTATATTTAGCAGAGTTTTGGTACAATACGTGTTATCATTCGGCTCTGAAAGCTTCTCCCTTTGAGGTTTTGTATGGTCATCCTCCTAATCATTTCGGAATTGATTCAAATGAAGTTTGCACTAGTCCGATTTGCAGGAGTGGCTTGATCAGTGTCTCCACATGAATGCATTAGTCAAACTTCATCTCCAACGTGCCCAGCACCTTATGAAACAACAAGCTGACAAGCGTCGCCCGGAACGCACTTATGAGGTTGGCGACATGGTCTACGTCAAATTGCAACCGTATGCTCAAGCATCTGTGACACCCGAGCCAATTATAAACTTGCATTTCGCTACTTCGGCCTTACCGTATCATTCGCAAGATCAATGAGGTGGCTTATGAACTTCAACTACCACACCATGCTCAAGACATCCGGTCTTTCATGTGTCACTCCTTAAACCCGCCAATGGAGTGCGTCACTGTGTCGATGCTTCCATCCCCGACTTGGATCAACAATTTAATTTCCTTTACACTTTTTGATCGCTTCGGTTGTGCGTGCAGTGCGGAAAAGTGACTCCACAATTGCTTGTGCATTGGTCCACTTGGCCGGCTTCCATGGCAACTCGAGGATGAACAAACTATCACGGACCAATTTCGGCGCCCATTTGGGGTCAAGTCAAGGTCAAGGGGAGGCGGATGTCGGCGTCAGACCGACTTCGGGATGAGGAAGCAGCTTCAATAAGGAGCGCCAACGCAGAGGATGGACACTTGCGCAGACAGACTAATATCGAAGGCCCAACTCGAAGGATGACTCGAGACCTCAAGCCCAACCCACGTGTTTTCGGTCCAGAATGGATCAGTGATTAGTGTTTACTGTAAATGACTCAATACCTGTGTGGTGATTAGTTGAGTGCTTACCGGAACGCTCATATAAATAGAAAAAGGACTCGAATAGGACAAAGGGCGGAGATATATCAAAGAACTTGGCTCCTGCGAGAGCAAGGAGACTGGCGGCGGAGTGAAATTGTAATCTGGTTGAGGGTTCCTCATATGAATACACAGAATTGAGTACCTATTCTATACTAGTAGCCTCACACTTTTTTGTGTGTGTGACGGTGTAACGCACATAGTACGGTGTTACGTTGTGGATCGGACGTGTCATGTTTACGTTGGAAGACACAAGCTAGGGAACGACACGGTCCAACCTCCAAAACGGAGAAAATTTATGCATGCATCACACGCCCGACCAAGTTCGATCGGTCACTTTTTGGTTGATCCGACCCCATCATCGATCGACGTCGTGGAGTTCATTCAATCTGCACGTTCGTGATTCGCGAAATAATATGCCCCACACGTACCAACCTGATCGTGCTAAAATTTGCATCTCGTGGATCCGAATGCCAAATTGCTCCGTATAAGGCAAATCGTTAATTTTTCTCTTAGATTTCATGTGTGCGCGTGTGTGGCACGAGTAGATCGTGCGTGCTAGGGTTACTTTCTCAGGAAAAAAAAACTGACTCCCAAGTTCTTTCTCATTTTTTTTTCGAGATACTTCTTTCCCAATCTGACTGAGAAGAAATATATATATTGCTGCATGCAAGTCAATTTCGTGACAGTCATCAAATAAATTCCTTGCAAGATTTCGGGATTTATCCTGCTGAGCGCCTCCATCGTTGGTACTTGGTAAGCCTTCTAGTTACACTAACTAGCTGCCTTCTGTTCATTTGTTATGGTTACAAAACATTGTTAAGCCTGTAGAACAGCTGAATCTTTTTCCCTTTTGCCATTTTACACGTAGCGTATCATGCAGTAGGAGCACTACTGACGAGTGACTACAGTACTGAGCCGGCGCGCAGCATCATGCCATGGACATGGAAAAAAAAATCAAATCATAACGTGATGTTTATTTGCACTTTGCCCTGCGGTCCATGGCGATCGATGTGACCTCAGATGGCAACGCGCCGTCTGCACTGTACTTTTTTTTTCTGCGGGGGTGGTTGGGGGTGGACTGTACTCTGCTCTGGGCCAACATATTACATATTCATTCATGGATGCGTCAGTCTTAAGAGAGACTAACAAATCAAGCCTCGTGTTTAATTTGTTTCGTTTCGATACCTTGTCGATCTCCTGCTCGCAATCGCCAACGGAACCAAACACGCTGGTCGGTCACGTACCAACAACCGACGGCGACGTGCGTCCTGCATCGACCACGGCAGCGGCGCCGGCCGTCTTGAGCGCTCGCACGTGCGAGCGGCGCGAGTTCTTTTTTGTACCGGGATCTCTTTGGAGTGACCTTCGCTTCTCACGCCTTGATCTACTGCTATTACATGACATCGTCATGATGGCAACATATATACTCACGGATTACGGTACTTCTACTTAGCATGCTACTGTCAACTGATCGAGAGCAGTGCTGAAGCTAGCACGTGTCCTTCGTCTTCATAGCTTCGAATTCGATGCCTACTCATTCATTCATTCAACGGAAGACGAGCTTCGGCTTTCCGGCCCCACTGGTTGTTATCTTGTTGACGACGAATGAATAGGAGTGCCGGTCAGGAGCGACAGTGAAGGCATTATCTCCTTCGCTGCAACCCTCTTGTGGGTTTACTGTATCTGCTATGCATCCTGACACCAAGAGCTGCCACATTTTGAAACCTGAAGAAGTTTGAAAAACTTACCGAGACAGTGAGGTTTAACTGTGCTGTAACAAGAGAGGATGCGAGTATGCAACAGCTCTACACGCAGGGTAAAAGTTTTAGGCTCCGTTTAGAACACTGGAGTTTTACAGGAATTAACTGCCCTGCCAACTCTCGGCAAATGTTTGCTTTGTTGAGCACGAGTTTCATCCATAATTTGTACGTTCCAAGTAGAAGTTAGCATTATATATGCAATTGAGATTTGAGCTACTGTTGACCATATATGTGATCTTGCTTGTCTAGTGAGTAGCAAAAATTTGGGCCCTCTGCTCCAATCCAGGCAGTATGTCCGGACCCATTAGATACACTCATTGATTGACTGAATAGGATGCCAATAAAGTGGTCCTCAAATGTGCAGTGAGATTCTGATGCCTCGAGCACAATCAATACACGTTCAGTGTGGACAAGAGGACCCAATCAGTAAATTTTTTGCCGAGTCAGTATGATTGTATAGGGACAAGTTCAGGGCCAACATGGAAGCAATCTAAAGGCCAACCACTTTGCAAGCAGCGTCAGCATGGCAAATAGAGTAGTAATCTCAACGTTTCAAAACCCTGCCACTAGCAAAGGGATAGGTGCATATAACATAGTGCATTACTGAAAGGTTCTTTCAGAAGATGCATATTTTATACCTTGCATTGCATGATGACTGATTCTTCTGCATTTCGTCTTTTCCTTGCAAGTCACAAAACTTGTTTGAAGCTGCTTAAACAGCATTCTATTCTTTATTTTCGGTGATTTATTTAGTTATTAAAGTGCTACTAGCATATGATTCATAGATCACTAGGGTCTTTGTTCTCTGGGAAAGCAACTTCCATTGATGTTGATTATCTATCTTGTCTGTTTGTGGAAATATCACCAGTTCAAGAGGTCAAACAAGGTTCTTGGTCATTTAAAGCCCAACCATTAGTTTACAAGTTAAAAATGTATGGCTTAAATTACTTCTCAAAGAAGCATGAAAAGTGCACAGCAGAAATAAGTTGAGTATCTGCTGCAGTGTTCTTGGTCTTGGCAATTGCAAGGAGTAATGAAATGCCTTTTTGACCATTGTTTAAGTGATCTGAAATTTCTAATTTGTCTAGCTCACCATCAGCTGTTCAAGTAGGATCAAATGTTTATGTGGGTAAACACAAATATTCTAGTCATTTAACCATAAGTTGTATTCTACTTGTTCAACTAGATGTTTCTGCGGGTAGCGAAAAACGTAGTGTTTTTTATCGTAACCTGATTGGATATATTGGAGCCTAAACCCAAACATATACTCTCTCCGTTCATTTTTATAAGGCGTATTTTTACTTTGTGCAAGAATTAAGGTTGTGTTGAAATTAAGAAAAGCATGAGAGAAAATGACTTAGATGGCTCCACTTAATTGTCTTCGAAGATAAAAGATATACTTTGTGTGGGTGGTAATGAATAAATGTATATGGTTGAGAGAAAATAAATAGAGGTACAGAAGGAAATGCCTCATTAAATCTACATGTAAGCTTTATATTTATGAATAAGATTATTCAAAAAATAAGCTTTATAAAAATGAATGGAGGGAGTAGAAGGTAATGTAGCCTTAACACATACAGACACGCACTGATAGTCTGACTCTAGAAAGCTTCCTGTGTGATGGAAAATAACCACTGCAGTGTACATCACACTGATTTCAACTTTGTAACATGTTAAAGACCACAATAGAGTACAAGAAATAAGAATCGTGATGAAGCAACCCTAGGTTTTTAATCAAGCAAATGAGGTCATGAACACAGGCTAATAACACACGGCCATCAGTTAATCAGCAGAGTGTGAGATCATGTGATGAAAAATTGGTTGAATGGTGAAATTGGCATTGTAAAGTGATTTTGATTATAGCATGTGTGGTGCTTGTGCATGTGCTATATTGATATGATTATTATGCTGGTGATAGCATGATGGATTTTGTTTGATGCAATGCACTCATGTGAGTGGTTGCATGGATTGATTTTGAGTCAAGTCGTGGACTTGTGCTCGGATGCGTTGTTTGTTTATTCGCAGTGCGTGTGTTGCTCGAGGGCTAACGTGGTCGATGACGGACCGAACTAGGTTCATGGAGGAACCGAGGTTCGGACTAGGTTCGTGGAGGAATCGAGGTCTTGGTGGTTGAGGATGTCATGCGGACGCTCGGCTAGAGAACGGTGCACACGGGGCTGGTTAGTCACGTGAGTGCGGCAAAGGCCATGACGCTGCTGCAAGCAGATTTTGGGTTGTATGCATATATTGGGCCATGTGTTATTGGGCCAAGTGGATATGCATACATGTGTTAGGGTTTTGAGTTGTATAAAAATTCTGGAAAACCTAATCAATAAAATTAGGCTTTTTGCGGCGGCTGGGGGTGGCCGTTTTTAATTCGTGTCTTTGTTTGGCGGCTAGCAACAAGGAAAAGCTTCGGGCGGTGCATGCTCCTGGCGGCTGGGAGGTCTTGTGCCTGAGTTGTTCTTGTGGTTTTGTGCTTCTTGCTCCTGTGTTGACAATTGCTTATTGCAGCTGGAAGTCCATGGTGGCTGGAGATTAATTCCCTGCGGCCGGAGAGCTTCGGTTTGTACTCCCGTATTTGGTTGATTCTCCAGCCGGCAGTGCAAAAGGAACGGCGACTAGTTATTTTCTTATAAGTGCTGATCGCTGCATGCTTGAATGAATACTTTTGTTGATCTCTCCCTGCTGGCGACTTGCTAATCGTGAAAGATTGAAGATGTTCTGGCCGGCGACTAGACAACTAGAAGGCAGCGACTAGAAGTGCTCGTGTGGTTGCATGCATGCAAGGAAAAATAACATGGAGACTAGATAATTTCTTGCTGGCGGCCGGAGCGCTTGTAGGTCCTTGCGGCCAGAGCTTCTTTTTCTTTGCTTTGGAAGTCCTGGCGGCGGTATGCCATTGTGACTTGATCTAGCGCAAACAAGTGACCTCCAGTGTCCAGAAGATTGGCTGCTTTTCTTCGAGGTTTTGTCCGGCGCGTTGAGGTGGTGAATTCTGTTCTTCGTTCTTGATCTTTATTCACATGTCTATTTTATTCTTAGATTGATTCATAATTTCATTATAATAATTTTGGTTTGATTGGTTCAAAAACTGTCTAGGGCTTGATCTTAAAAGTTTGATTGGTTAATTCCTTGTAGATTTTGTTTAATCTCATAATTAGGGTTTGATCTATTCTCGTCATTATTTGATACAGTCAACTTGCAAAGGTCATAACTCTAGATCCGTATATCCGATTGAGGTAATTCTTATTGCGTTAGTTTCGAATTTGAATCTAGTTTATGCAATTAAAATTTCACGTCAATCCGACGGTTGGATCTTCAGAAATTACTGTTTTAGTGAACGTCTGTTAATCTGTTTTTGCTGAAACCGAGAGCAATATTTCATAATTAATTTAGGGGGTTTTGTGAATCAAGAAAATTTTGATTTTAGCTTCCGCGCAATCATTCACCCCCCTCTGATTGCTAGTCTAATATATATCGATCCTACAAGTGGTATCAGAGCCTAGTTTTTCTAATTAATCTTAACAGGTGATTAGAAACCGTAGCGATGGATAGTATTCGACAAAACCTTGTGTTTTCGATGGTGTTGATTTTCAGTTTTGGAAAGTAAAGATGGAGGCATATATTCAAGCTCAGGGTTTTGCAATTTGGGAAAAGGTCTACAAGCCATACAATGTTCCTGATAATGATCAAGTTAATGCAACCAATCAAGTACATGTTGAAGCAAACAGCAGAGCACGAAATTTGATCATCCAAGGATTGGGAAGAAGTGACTTCGACCGTGTGATTCATCTCAAGTCAGCATATGAGGTATGGAAATCTCTTTGTGATTATCATGAAGGTTCTAACACTGTCAAAGAGGTTCGTCAGGATATATATAAGAAAGAATATATGCGATTTGAGATGAAACCAGGTGAGTCGCTAGATGATTTCTTTGCACGCTTTAATAAAATTCTTAGCAATTTGCGTGCTGTTGGAGTTAGTTTTGATGATGCTGCTAATGCTAGACAATTGCTTGGTGCATTAGACATGTCAATTTGGGAGATGAAAGTTACATCCATTAGAGAATCAACTGTCATGAGTACTCTTACTTTAGATGTTCTTTTCTCTAAATTAAAAACTCATGAATTGGATGTTCTTGCTAGGAAGAATGATCATAAATCAATTGCATTGACCTCTCAATCTAGCATGTCTCAGAATAATGCTTCTTCAAGTTTTGCTTTGTCTTTCTTGTCTTCACTAACCGATGAACAGATTGAAGAATTTCCTGAAGAAGACTTGGCACTACTCTCTTCTCGTTTTAATAAAGCTTTGCAGAATGTGAGAATGAGGAAGAGAGTTGGTGGTGGCCCTCCAAGATGCTATGAGTGTGGTGATCTCAACCACATTCGTCCAAATTGTCCTAAACTTGCAGGTAAAGCATCAAGGGAGGAAAAGGACAATGACAAAAGAAAAGAGAAGAAGTTCTCTCCAAGAAATAGAAAGAAGAGTTTCATCAATAGCAAAGTTGTCCACCGGGTCCTTTCCGCTCTTGAACAAGTCAATTTGAGTGATGTGGATTCGGAGAGCAGTGAAGATGACACAACAGCTCCAAGCAAGCATGAATTGACAGGGTTGTGTCTCATGGCTAGAAGTGAGGAAAGCTTCACCGAGGATGATCACGACAGCGACTGCAATGAGGTAGAACCTTCTTACGATGAATTAACTATTGCTGTTGTTCGTCTTGGAAAATTGCTTGACAAACACGACAAGAAAATTAGGAAACATGATGTTCTTGTGGAATCTTTGAATGCTGAAATTGATAGACTTAAAACTTTGATTCCTGATGATGATGCTTGCAAATCATGTGACTTAATTTACAATGAGCTTACTTTGCTTAGGAAAGAACATGTTACCTTGTTAGAGCAAATTAATGTTGAAAAAGAGAAAAATGAGAAACTTGTTAAAAATGATAGTTGTTCTACTGTTGATTTGCATGATTCAACTACATGTTCTAAATGCTCCACACTTGAATTGAAGTTGAATGATGCTAATGGTAGAGTTTCTCAAATGGCCAATGTTTTGCTCACACATGAGGTTCTTTCGTGCTCAACCTGTCACAAGCAAAAAGAAAAAGTGGACGTTCCATGTAATAATTGTTTAACTCTTTCTCGAAAGGTTGATTACTTGAAAAAATCTTTAGAACGGTTCACTTCAGGAAAGAAAAACCTAAACATGATTTTGGATCAATCAAAAGTCAGTACTCATCACAAAGGTTTAGGTTTTGATTCTTATGCTCATTATAAATCGCATGCTCCTCATCATTGTTAAGACACTTGAAAGTGGAAAATTTGAGATTGTCAATGAGCCTAAGAAAATTATTTTCAAGTCTCATTGGTGTGTTATCTTCTACTATGATGAATGCAAATGCTACTTCTGTTTCTAAAGCTAAACATCATGTTAAGTACACTTGCACTCATTGTGGTAGAGATGGACATTTAGTAGATTTTTGCTTTAGGCTAGCCAAACAACAAAAGAAAGAAAAGGCTAAGGCTAGGTCTAATTTTAGGAAGGCACATTTCACTCCTCATTTTGTGCCTAGGGTGATGCAAACATCTTTTGTTGAAAGAAACATGAGAAAGGGCAAATCTGATTTTGTGAACAAGAATACTCGTGTTGTGCCTACTCGTCGTGTGTCTCAAGATCGATTCCCAAATGTTTTATTTCTAACCCCAAAGATCGAGGCCTCGACATCTTCTTGTGCTATGTAGGCTTTTCAGGATTGGGTTGGAGAACAGAAGCTTAGTGGATCTTGGTCTTTTGCAAGATGGGGTCAAGACTTGGATGGTTCTCACCCTTGAGATGGTTCTTGCTGGCTGAAGGAGAGGTATTGCTCTGTGATGATTTTAGGGTTTTGATGATAGTGACAATTATTTTGTGAATAAGGCCTTAAATTGATAGAAATACATGCTGTAGAAGTCTTGAAGTTATTCACTGTCTGAAAGTCTTGTTCTTTGAGTAGCATACTGACTGTCTGTGGTTTCATTCTAAGTCCTGATAACTGGATAGATTGGATTAGCTTACTGCTTTGAATTATTCGCTCACCATCGCTTTGAATTGCTACCGTAATAAACCGCTTGTAATTTACCGTCTGCTGGTTCAATAAATTATGCAAGAAGGTTGTCTTATTCCCGCCGCTTTTACTGAATTCATTGTCATAAGTGATCTCGAACTTAGAATGTCACCGCATATGTCGTTTAGATAAATTTTCGCTTTCGTAATTTATAAACTCAGTAAGAACTTAATAACAGTGAATCTCATTTTCTTTTCTTATTGTGCATGTTAAGGTGGTAAGGATTTAAGGCCTTATTCGCTCAATCAATTGTTTTGCCCATTTGTGATTGAGGTGAAGATTCTAATCTTCATTTAAACCCACTAATCTGAGAGCAATCATACTTAATTAACTTCACATTGCCAAAGAAGACATGATTCTTTTCTTGTTTGCTACAGTCTACATAATTTTCTTCTCCTCAATTATGTCTGAATGGCCATCTTTGAATCATGTATATGGAATCAAATTGATATATGTATTAAGGAATAAATACTTGCTCTTATACTCGCATCTTTTCCATCAACCCTAAAATCATCACAGAGCAATACCTCTCCTTCAGCCAACAAGAACCAAGGCTCGGCCCATGAGGTAGAGGTTAGTTTTCCTGGACCTTCTTCTACCTCCAGAGTCTAGCCTTCTACTTCCTCTACCTCCAACTTTATTCTTCATGGCTTCTCAACATTATGGTGTGCCCCAGTCCTACTTTACCCGCTGTTGAGTCTCCCATTGTAGCTAACCATTGTTAATCATTATAACCGCATAATGACATAAATAAATACTGATACTAGTCAACAAAAGCTAATTATATGTATTTAGTCGTGATAAAAATACACATAAAAGTATGCGTTCAAGAAGAAATGGAGTATATTGTAGGGCCTTGGAAGCACAAGAAGGATCCTATGTAAGTTTTCCTTGCAGTAGTAATTTTTTAGTACTACTTCACATCGCATTGGATTCTCTTTTACTGTGGCCTTTTTTCATCCTTTGTTGGTGCTGACATCTGCGACACACTCATAGGAGTTCTCTCTATGCTTTTTTTTTGTCCTAAAATTTTCTCGCATTTCGTTGCATCGGAAACAGCGTTACAGCAGCGAGAAGAACCGGGACTCGCAGGTCGCAACTTTACGTGCCTACTCGCCTTCTTTTTTTGAGTTCTTGCGATGCGAGAGAGCGAGAGGATGAGTGAGTCCAGGAAAGTCAGGAAAGCTGAACCGGCGGTTTTTGGTCAGTATGCTGAAGCTGATGACTCCGGTAACTTTTCTGGGGTTACGAGTTGCGTATAGTAGTTTTGTGCAGAGACCTGTTTTGGCCTTTGCATCTGGGGTTGCAGAGGAGAGATTTGGATTGGATCATTGGACCAATCAATGGGTCAAATGGTTTCTTTCTCCTCCTATCCAGTTTGTTCTTATATGACTTGTGACTATATGTCCTGTCTGGTTTGTTACTCATATGTGTGTGCATCAGTGCATGGATGTGATTTGGCCATCCGTGGTTGTTGGGTTTTGATTGATAAGCCACAGATGCAGATTGATGTGACATTCTTATAGTACTGTTTTTCCCAGGTTCTTTAGATTTACAAAAAGAGAACTAATAAAGTGATTTCTCAAAAGAACTAATAAAGTGGGAACATTTAGAGTCTATGCACAGGGAGGCTCCTAAGTCCTAACTGAATTGTTTGCCGTAAGTTTTCAAATCTGGACATGAATTTGTTCCAAAACTCAAAATAATGCCACGGTTACGAGATGGGAGGCAAGCCAACGTGTGGTTGACATTTATAGTTAGGCATGGCTCAACAAGACTTGTATCCTTTTCAAGTTAAGCGAATGGTAAAATTTGAAGTTCGTCTACCCTCCAAATAGGAGGACTAGTCCACTCTCGACGATGCTCGGATCAGGGTTAATTCATTGCATGTCACATGATATTTGTAAAATCGCTCGCTGCCTTACCGATAAGATGAGCTAGGCCCATGCCATGTATGATGTATCAGAGACAATGAGTAGCTGCATGCAAGGGAAGCAATTTTTCGGTGGCAGGATCAATGTTGGATGGTGCAGCTATCTTGATACTTCATGCCTATAGCGACGCTACAGAAACAGAAGTACTACATAGCTGTAGTCTACCAGACCATGATTTTCACATATAAAAGTTACCATCATCACTAACCCAGAAACCATCGAACACTTCGTATCTAGCCTACATGGACATCGGTTTTTTTTCCCTTTCTTTTCTTTTGCAAATCTAGCTTGCAAAATATTTTTTTATAAAAATAGCCCCCAACCGTGAAAGGCATAGCAGATGACATGTGTTTCTGTTGCGTCCAGAGAGCACGACAGTGGGTGTGGGCGGGAGCGGCCGGGAGCGCACTTGAGCGCCAATGCCCGCCGGAGATGATAGGGGGCTTCTGCGCTCCCTAAGTGCTACTCCCTAACTGCGGTAGAGGGCAGGGAAGGGTCCAGTTTTACAAATAGAGATAGCAACATTTGAAAACAATAAGGTTCTATGAACCCTATCTTTCTTCTGTTACTCTCTTACTAGAGATAGAGGGGAATATTAAAAAAATATATAAATCATGCTTTGCGGTCCTACTCTATCCATCATTCACAAAAACCTGGCTTGTGCAGGGCTAAAAGCATGTACTTCCAACCAAATGCACAAAAAAGTCTTCATTACACATAGCCTGATGTCCTACCATGATGCCATCTGTTACTCTTTCTTGGCTTCATTTGGGCATGATGGGCCCATCATCTTCATAGCTTGTCCTAGTTTAATAACTCTTAACTCCCATTTGAACTAAGCCAAATATCTACTGCTAGTGCTAGCTCCTGCAAGATTGGTAGTACTGCCCAGATGCCTACGACATGTTTGCTCCCTACTTGCATGTGCGTATCATCAGTTCAGTTCAAACGCGTTTAAAATGGTCATACTAGTTTGAAAGAAAGAAGACAGAGAGAGAGAGACCAACAAATGCAGGCAGACATGAATGACAAAGGGTTTGCTGGTGCCTCAAAAAGAGTAAAGGGATTGGTTTCATTCAAAAGAGAGAGCATCATGCAAGAAAAGGTTAAGACAGAGGAATATGATCTTGCTATTTGCATGCACAAAAGAGAATCTTGAGATTTGAACATGGGATCAGCTTTATCCCAATTGGTGCTCCCTGCCAAACAACGCTGGAAAGATCCATGTTTACGAGGATAAACAAAGGCAGGTAATTTGAAAGCTGTAATTTTTGTCGGGGCAACCGCTTTGTGTTGTTTAATCTAGCTATGTCAAAATGATGTGATCTTTAATAGGAAAAAAATCACTAATCCATTGCAGATCATCGATATGTGTACTAACTGGTTACGATCATGGTCTATATTGCAACATCAGGAGGATCGGGAGGTGTTGTTATCAACATGTAGACCGTTGAAGATTGTAGTCAACATGGAGATCACTGGAGATTATAGTTAGGGATCTCTTTATCAGCCATCGATGGCGATTCAATAACAGATTGTGTGTGGATTGATGTTTGTCATGGCTTGTTGCAACTTCTATGTTAGTGATCTCTTTTTTAATTTTTTTTACAGCTTTTTTTGCTCTAACATTGTGATAAAAGTTTAGTTGTGTTGATCTAATGATGCAGAAGCTGGAAAATATAATTTTCCATTATTAAAACAACAAGTATGAGAGGTGGGCTGCAGTAGTTGGACCGGACCAAATCCCCTGGTTTACAAGCCATACTGGGTAGGACTGACCCATGGGACTAGTTCATTGCAAACGAGATGAACAAAAAAGGAGAAGAGCTTGCCAATTCCAGTGCTAGTACTTGTGATGCATGCATGTCAAATAATTAAACAGTGTTGAAATTGTGGGTGATGCGAATTCGTTTTCTCCTCGACATAGAGTCTACTATGTATTACTATGAATATGTGCAGCGTTACCTTCGCATATTCCGCAAGCCTTTGTCCCCTGAAAACCTAATGGCAATTGCGGATTTGGTTGGTGGCAAAAGACAACGATCTCACCGCAGACCTTGGGAGCGGTAGGGGCGGTCGAGGATCATCTATCCGATGATTGACTCCATGAATGGTGCTTGTGTGTGTTTCATCTTTTGTGTTATGTAAGTCTTTTATGTCCCAATGCCTTGGGCGGTCTGTGATTCTATGATGGTGTGGTTATCTAGCTATAATGTAAATCTTTTGGGTGGTTCAATGGTGGTGTGTTGGTGTCGGATGGCACTCAAAAACACATGTTAGTTTCATTTCAATGTGCCGGATCGGTGGTGGTTTCCTCATGTACTCGGGTTGTAATCAAGGCGACGCTAAACTTGTATGCCCTCTAAAATGTTATTGCATGTTCAGATTAGACATCGAAAAGCTTTTGTTTCAAAGTGGAAAGTTATTTCGGTTCAATGGTGATCCGGGCATTCTTTCCACTAGGTCCATTATTTTACCACCGGTCTAAATCATTCTTCCATACAAAGTTTACGAATCGCCAATGCAGGTCGAGCAGCGAGTTGCGAGGATTCGTTAATCCATTCATGGCTCAAGAAGACGCACGATTTTTGAGCCGGAATGTCGGGGTCTCAACAACCCAAAGAAAAGGGCGGTCGTCGGGAGGTGGTCACACAGTCAAGGCCACTATTGTATGCCTTCAGAAACAAAATTGCAAGAGATTGATAGCTCTCTTTTGAGAGACCCGCTAGGTGAACCATTCCAACAAAATTATTGTTTCCTACCGCACAAAGCATAAGGAGGAATTCTTTTAGCTGTCTCATCTCTCACTTTGGGATTTCCGACGATATGTCGGATCAAACTCGATGTCTCGCCACAAGACGTATGAACAATGATGGCATCGCCTGGGCTCGCACAGGGTTTATGGCCCACATCTTGAAAGTGAAAACTGAACTTTTACAGAGATCGCCGATCTTCGTGATCACATGTGTCACGAATGGCTTATTGTAGGATTTTAATATGATCTACTGGGCCACCGACAAAAATAATACCAATTTTAACAGGAGGATTATGGGGCCTTTCAAAACATGTTGCACGACACTGAGCTCGGGGAGATTAGTTTAAATGGTAGAAAATACACATGGGCAGATGGAAGGAAAACCCAACACAAACAAGGATAGATGATTCTTTGCCTCAAATGAGTGGGAAACCCTATTCCCCGATCGCCAATTGCAGCTATGTCCACCTTTTGTGTCCGATCATTGTCCGTTGTTGTTGCGAGGGACAGTCTCACGACCAAATTTCGAGGGTTTAGGTTCGAGAGCTTCGACTAAATTGCTCGACTTCGTCAACGTGGTCCAAAGAAAGCGGGGGTCAAGAGGTTCATCCTCGGATGCTTTGCTCGTGGCATATTAAATTAGCCGAATCGCAAAGGCGTTAAGAGCATGGAGCCAAATATTTTGGGAGATTTAACCTCCAATTCTATATAGCAATGAGATCATCTTCCGCTTAGACAAGGCGGAGGAATCTCGCTTTCTCGAGACCGGAAAGGGAGTTTCGGTCCATTTACTGATCAAAGTTGCTCGGTCTAGCGGCCGTTAAGCGAGTCGAGTCGACGATAACGCCTAGGTTGACGACATTAAAGAAGGATGCGAATACAAAATTTTTCCACATCAAGGTGAACTCGTAGGAGGAAAAATCATATTCATCTATTGCAACCGAAAGGGCGTGGTCCATTCTTTTCACGACAAGCGGAAGAGCTATTCAATTATTTCCATCAACAACTTGGAAAAAAAAATTCAGCGTTCTCATCGCTTCAATTGGGACGCCTTAGACCTCCCTCGACATGACTTGCGCGATGCTTGAAGAACCTTTCTCGGTGAGGAGGTTAGGGAGGCGGTGTTTTCTATGCCTCATCGAAAAGCGCCGGGCCGGACGGGTTCATGTGTCTTTTTACTGGTCTTGTTGGGACATCATTGGTGAGGACCTAATGGAGGTTTTCAAGAACAAGATGGTATGAGCGGCGACACCTCCGTTTGCTCAATTGCGCAAATATAGTTTTGCTTCCTAAGAGGCAAGATGCGTCTGCCATCGCTCACTTCAGGCCTATCAGTCTCATTCACAGCACAGGGAAGATCTTCTCTAAGGTGCTCGCAACAAGGTTGGCATCTCGGCTGCAGGAGTTGGTACCTCAAAGCCAAAGTGCGTCACAAAAAAGATCAATACAGGATAATTTTATATACACAAAGAACTTGATCACAGAATTGCATAGAAGGAGGATCCCGTCTCTTTTTCTCAAGCTGGATATCGCCAAGGCATTTGACTCTGTCAGTTGGGAGTTCTTGATTGATCTCCTCGTCCGTCTGGGCTTCGGTGCGCGGTGGCGGGAGTGGATTTCTATGATCCTTGCGTCCTCCTCTTCCAGAGTTCTCCTCAATGGTGCACCAGGCCCCCAAATCCAACACAGGAGAGGTCTGAGACAGGGGGATCCGCTATCGCCTATGCTATTCATTCTGTCCATGGATCCTTTGCAGAGATTAATCTCTAAGGCCATGGAGGTTGGGATTATTTCGGACATCCCGATCGGTTGGGCTAAATCCCGTGTCTCCTTATATGCGGACGACGTGGCCATTTTTGCATCCCCTTGTAGGGATGAGCTCAAGGCTTTTAGGCACATTCTGGGTTCTTTTGGAGGAGCTACAGGTCTTCACAATAATGTCCATAAGAGCGAGGTCTACCCCATCAGATGTGACGCTGCCGATCCGAGGCGCTTTTACAGATTTTCCTGTTCAGAAAATCCTTCCCTGCAGTACCTAGGTCTCCTCTTCGCCTCGATTTAAACTCAAAGATCGATCTCCACCCCTAATTGACAAGGTCCGCTCCAGACTTGCAGGATGGAAAGGAAAGTTATTGTCCAGTATGCTCGCTTGACTCTCATAAACTCAAGATTGACATCTCTAGCGCTTTATCATCTAACGGTATATCCTCAGCAGATGGATCACAAAGAGAATCGATAGAATCAAAGCGCTTTTGGAAAGGAGAGCAGAATGCAATGGGGGCACTGCTTGGTAAATTGGAAGAAAATCAGAGGCCTAAATGGATGGGGGACTTGGGGCAAAATGTCCGGATAGATTTGGTCGAGCACTACGCCTCCGGTGGTTGTGGTACGATGGAAAGATAGAAATAAACCTTGGTCGTTCGCGCTTCCATGCTTGGCCTCGATCATGACTTATTTATCATAAGCACCGCCATCGCGATGGGCAATGGCGAAACAATGAATTCGGGAATCCAGATGGCTTCAAGGAAAATCTCCGCAGAGTTGGCGCCAAAGATGCTACAAACGGTGAGAAGAAAAACAAAGAATAGTTAAACATTTTCTATGAGACAGAATTGATCCGGCCTTTGCGAGAATCACAAATGAGGAACAATCGCAGAATTTTGTAGCCTTTGGCACGTGTGCATGTGTACAATTACAACCACAAACAGAGGATCGATTATTTGGAGATGGACATCCAAGGGGAGTATTCGCAAATTCGGCATATAAGGCTCGGTTCATCGGCTCCACTTCGGATCACGCTTATAAGATGATCCGCATGCACCGCCGAGGGAAGTGTAGGTTCTTTGCTTGGCTCTTCATCCAGATGAGCTCCTCACAATGACAGATTAGCGATGTGGATGGCCCCATTCCATCTCGTCGCCCTATGCGGATGTCAAGAAGAGACGGCCGCACACTTGTTGTTAGTGTGCCCTTCGCAAGGCAGTTTGATGAGGGTGCTTATGCAAACACATATAGTTTTAAATGCTCCTCAACCTTCGAAGTTCACATGGGGAATTCCACATGGTGGAGGAACTCTCGCCTCTCGGTGGTCAAATCTAGGAGAAAGGAATTTGATGGGGTGATCACATACACGCTATGGAACCTTTGGAAAGAAAGGAATCATAGGATTTTTCAAAACAGCTATGTACCGATGCAACAGTAGCAGATTCGTCGTCCGAGACGCGTGCAACAGAAAGCGGTGGCCTTTGAGATGCTTTGAGCGTTTATTTGTTGTTCTAGTTGTTTCTTTTTCGTTGGCTCGCTCTCGTTGGCTGTCAGGCTTACGCTCAATATCTAACTCCTAATCTTGTCAGGTCCTTGTAAACATTATCTATTTCCCCTAACTTAATGCATTTGGCAGAGCTCCTGCCTTTTTCTTCAAAAAAAAAAAACTATGAATATGTTCATGTAGTCAAGAGCAAGAACAAGAACTCATTGTAAACATCTCCTGATATAGTGATATTGCCCTCATACGTTCGTGGTTTTTCTCGAAAGGATTTTCCGCTTGAAATCCCTGTCTCTTATTTCTTTGATCCTATATTATTATCGTGCATTTTGTAAAAAAATAGGGTCGCTCAATTGCAGAGTATCATCTCCAATAAACAACAGAGTCAGAGGGAGCTTTCTCTTCCTTTTCTTCTAGTAATCAAGGCAGAGGGAAAATGTTGTTTACCTAGACAAACTATCTGTACTGATCTGGTACGAATCAAACGCAGTTACGCAGGCTTATTCTACTTACATCGCAATGGCATCACCAGTTCAGCGTTCCTACGTGCAAATGCGGATTCTCCAGGAGTTGTTTGCGTCCATGCATTGATCATGGGTCGAAGACGGCGGCGCCGCACTTGCACTTCCAGCCGACTGGCTGGTAGTTGGAGCACTGCTGGCCGAGCCGCCCCGCCGCCGCGCGCACCCGCCGCACTTGCGCTCGCAGCACGGCGGCCTCGACCCCAGCCTGCTCAGCTGCACCTCTCCTCCACTCATCTGAACACACGTACACTAACATCAGCATATGTGTTGCGTGCAGAAAGCAACAGGGGACGGAAGTGCAGCAATGGCCGCATTTGCAGTGTTACCAGTGTTATAGCATATCACAAGTAGAGATGATGAGAAAGAGATGAACCTGTGATTAGTACGAGTCCTCTTTGACATGCACTAGCTCCTGGTCGCCTGCAGAGAAGCTTGACAAGGCTTTAGGAGGGAAAGAAAAAGGAAGAATCTTTGTAGCTGGATCAGCAGCACTTCACCTTGGGACATGGCAAGCAGAAGCAGGAAGACGATGAAGAACCAAGCCGCCCGGCTTTACTTGTGCAGACGCCGAGCTCCACACATCGCAATGCTGCAAGAGAAGGATGCAGCACTTGCTAGTAGCTGCTACCTAGCTTGCTGCTAGTAGATAGATGCCTTCCACTCTTGAGGGATCAGAACTCTTCAGAGATCTTGGAGCTCCTCTTCTCTTTCTTGGACAAGGTTCTGCTGTATGTGGCAAGCAGCCTAGGAGATGCATGCACTGGCAATACGATTGTCAGGTCGCAACAACGTGGTGCCATAGTGCCATGGTGTTATAACCACTCCATTCTTCTGTGCATGGTTGCCGTGAGTTCGCCTGTGCCGTTGTAGAATCAACAGGCTGTGCCATGGTGTTATAACGCGCAGGCTTTTTGGGCTTCCTAGGCTGCAGCGCGCTGCTGCTGCTGCATCTCAAGGACTTTGCCTCGCATTAACAGCATTGGCCACGGTTCGGTGAGCCGTGAGCCGCCGCGCTTGTTTTGTTCAATCCAACAAGAAAATTTTACTTTCGAACAGGACAAAACTAACAGTAAATAGATGAAGTAAGTTCTCCATCAGGTACATACAATAATCAATACGATCATAACAAAGTAGAAACTCTATTTCATCAATCATCGAAGTCAGGAGCCAAGAACTGCTAGTACTTGGAATTCCTTTGATCAAGAACCACTGCAGTTACCAACTAGTACTTAGAATTCCTTTGATCAAGAACCACTGCAGTTACCGACTATCGTACAATAAAGGATTTTGAGTGATCCATATTACACACCTAGAGCACAAGTGCCGGTGATGGCGTTTTACAATCTACGGCGAGAGCTGTAAGCATTACTATTACTATACAAGCCAAAGTCAGCATAACTGTGCGGTATAATGGGCCAACAGCCTGACCATACCTCGTGATGCTACACGGTTAGTAGGATTTTGAGTGCGTTAAACAGAAGACAAACATCTGATGAGCAGCTCCAGAACGAAAATTAGCTATCAATATGGCGAGAATGGGGCCCAGTTGTTCTTCTCCTAGGCCGGACAGCTCCAATCGATGTGGACGATGAGGAAGATAACAAGGCCGACCTGTTAAGCTCCTCCTTGTCCTCACTGAATGCCTTCATAAGCACATCTTGCATTTCATGAAACCTCATCTTCTTCTCTATGGATGCATCTCTTCCCAGGGAAGCCAGCTCAGTTTCGTCATCCATGATCTTGTCGAGCACTTTTGAACAACGCGGGAAGAAGCGTTTTCCGAGTTTCACTGGTATATACATTCAGCTTTCAATTAGTTCAGATCCATAAGCCTATGATAGTATGTCTCTATGGCTTGTGTTGTACAATATAAGACTAGCAGGATGGCCCGCACATTTGCGCGTTAGATTTTTTTAACAGTTTGTAGTATCAAATTATATAACTTATATGCTTGAGAATATATTAACGTATTTTATAGACTATGTAGATTTTTAAGACATCATGAACATTAGAAATGACAATAAAAGCTTAAAGAAAAATTCAACATAAAGGATGTAATTGAAGTAAAAGCTTTGATGGAAGAAAATCTTTGAGAATAATAAATTGTTGGTATTCTTAGAAACGTAGCAACTCTTCATCTTACATAGATCATATAATTGTATACCCATGTTCTGATTATATAACTATATACCCATGTTCTTTCTTCATTAGTAACTCTTTTCTCAAAATATATGCAATATATATTCCTCTATTTAATCTCAAGTAATACACTGATTATTTTACATGGTATTAGAATACATTGCTCACGTATACACTTATACATCATAGACGATTTACTTTGAACGTATCTTCCTCATACGTTGGCTGTCCCGCAGAACCATATGTCTTATATCTCTTATTAATCGTCCTACAACTTTTCTGCTCAACCGTCAATAGCAAGCCGAATTTTTTTTATCGATCCCTCTCAACTGCTACCCTTTTAATGCAATACTCTATTGTATAACTATCTTTTATTTCTCTTCGATTATTATTTAATGCTGAACATTATAACATCAACATCAATGCTTACATATGCTAGTATTTCTTATCCCTATCAGGGATATCCGTCATGCTCTCACCAGTGGCCTCAAACATATTCCATAGAGTAGCGCCATCTCTACTCTGACTTTTTTGCAACTTATTTTGATTCAAACGAATTTATGCATGCATATACACATGTAAGATATTATACATGCTTGATTTACGCTTGTCCCATATCGGTTGTTTCTCTTATTTGATGTTTGCTAACTCAACGATGTTGCTTCTTCACTAACGTGGCGACCTCCCATCTTCTATGATGATAGTATGTTTGCTTTAGTCGTTATCTAACAATATGGAGAATTTTTTTACCATCATGTGTGATGTCATGTTCCTCAGCAGCGATAGCACATTTCTAGCTACCTAATAGATATATATCATCTGTAGCTCATCTTCTATACAAAGCTTCATCTCCTCTCTATCAGAACATCCCCATCATCAAACTTCTTTTGCTTCTGACTTCTTCAACAATGCAGATGCGCACCACTCGTTATCGCGGTTTTTCGCTCCTTCGGATTTCTCTTTTTATTTTATTTTTATTCTAAATTTCAGTTATTTTTTGCTTAATTCATACAAAAATCCAATAGCTAATGTTTTTTTATTTTTTATACTGGATTATATTTATTTATGGATTTTATTTAGAAATTCATATGGAAAGTGAATTGGAATTCTTGTGCAAAATAAATTAGCATTTTTTGTTTATTTTTATTCCAAATTATATTTGTGTGTTGTTGGATCATATATGACATAGTTTTTTTAATTTAGTTTTAGGTTAAAATCACATACAAATCCCATTGGTATTTTTTATTTCATTTTTATTTTGAATTTAAGTTATGTATGGATTTTATTTTAGAGATCGTGTGGAAATTAAATTGCCAAATTTATTTTGTTTTTTATTCTAAATTTTAGTTTGATATTGGTATTTGTATACAAAACCAATTACTAATTTTCAATTGATTTTTGTTTCAAATTTTATTTTTATAATTGCTAATTTTAGGTTTTTATTGTACTTGACATGGACTCTTTATTTTGATGTTCGTATGGAAATCAAATTTTATTTTTTATTTCGAATTTCAATTTTATGTTGGAATTCGTATACAAATCCAACTAATAATTTTTATTCTAAATTTCAGCTTTATTTTAATGTTTGTATGGAAATCGATTCTCGATTATGTTTTATTTTTTATTCTGAATTTTTAAAATTTTTATTCTAAATTTCAATTTTATTTTGATGTTCATATGGAAATTAGATTATTAATTATCTTTTTTGTTCCAAATTTTTTATTGTACTTGGACTCTTTCTTTTAATCGTATGGAAATAAAATTTCTGATTTTATTTTATTTTTATTCCAAATTTTAGTTATTTTTGTATTATACATGACACAAACTCTTGTATTGTGCATGACACAAACTAAATCTTTTAATTTTGACCGTTATAATTTGGACCCATCATGATCAACGGTGTAGATCTTCCTTTTTTCCTCCGATTAATGTGGTAATTTCTAATCTTGAGAGCGAACGTGGTGGCTTCTTTTGTCTCAACTTTAATATTATAATAGATGGGAAACAAATCTCAACTTCTTATCTAGTAATAGCTACCATAAATCCATTTTTTACTAAAATATTATTCTAGAATTGAATCCCAAAAGTTTATGCAAAAATCATTCACCCCCAAGTAAGACTAATTGTGAGCAATTCAACACCTGATTAAAATTTTATGACCATAGTAAACTGCACATATTTAGGCTATATATCTACTCTTCGGATAATATGGATTATCATTCTCAAAGAGCACAAAAGAGCCAAATTGTCCATGATTCACGGATTGACGGTAGAGCTAAGAATTTTACTCTTTGATTTAATGTGCAGGATTTTTTAAACCTATCAGGGTGCTCGACAGTAAACCTATCAATCTGGAGTTTCAATTTCAGTTGCAACAGATACACTAGAAAATAATAGTGCTTCTATGCATCACACTCCAATACAAGTTGCACAAGATAAAAGCATTGTGGACAAAGGCAAGCTGTGCGTCACCTGTTTTCGAGAGGGCTTCCATCCGAGCTAAGTGTTCTTCCTTCATTTTAGAAGGAGTTTCGATTAGATCAACAGTAGTCTGCTGTATCTCAGGAGGTGGATTTGCACCAGATCCGAGGGTAAACTCCAACGTTCCATCCACTTGAGCAATGTCCATGGCTACTCTTGCCTCCATTGGAAACAATATCCTCGCCAAAGCAACTACATAGCATGAAAATATCAAAACAGTAATGTGAAAACATAACTTTCCAAGAGAAAAAAAAGAGTATAAAACACTGACTAGTTGCCCATGAGAACTGCGCGCTCCATGCAACACCGCCAACCATGGTAAACAGACAATTCTGAAAAAGGAAAATCCAGCAATACTACATGATTTGATTAGTGAACAGTACCTCGGTTTTCAAGATACAACAACCTTCCACGTAGATTGTCACCAGCCATTGCAAGAGAAACCGATGCTTCTCCAAGTTGTGGATCCCTTCTTTCAGCTTGCTCCAGTATCTCAATACATAACCTATCTTTAGGAGACGGTTTTCCTTCTTCAGTAACCCCAAAGAAATCCCCATGTTTTGTGAGTCTCTTTGAGATCTCAACTGCTTTTCTTCCATCAAATGTAAGGTCTGATGGCCGAGCCCCCTTGGTTAAAAGAGAGAGAATGATTTTAGGCTCTCTTCGCCTAGCAGCGATGTGAAGAACAGTATAACCTCTAAGGTTTATGTGATTAACATCTGCAAGTGCAAGATCCAGAAGTTCCGTTGTAATTTTTGAGTCACAATGTTCTACAGCATAGTGCAATGCAAATGCATCATCAAGATTAGTCTGCCCTTCCTTGAGCAGCATCCTGACTAGCTCCACATCATCAGAATCAAGGGCTCTGTGTATCCTTCTTACATGTTTGTTAGGAAAGCCATTGTCCTCGGGTGAAACTAATCCAAGACTCAGCCGTGAATCAATAATTTGCTTGACAACATCTGGAGGCAACGCCTTCTCAAGGGTAATCATGTCAAGATTTGATCGAACTACCATCTCAAGGCATCTCTCAAGCAGTTTCATGCAAGATTTGTTGCATAAGTGTGCAACAGATAAGATCAATGGAAGGTTATCCACTTCAACCTTACCAAGTACATCAAGGAGACGCCGCTGCACGCAAAAGAAGGGAGTAATTTGGCTTAATACTGGCTTCTTAAAATGTTGAAACAATAATAATGATAGCAGACTGACAGTACTGTTCTAGTTAAAGTATACTGAGACAGTGGGGCAGCCATATCTGAACAACAATACCACTTTTAGAAAGAATGCTGAACAAAAGCAAGTAACATAAAACCCCAGCTGATCTTATCACGAATACTTGAAATAGAACCAAAGGCGTCCTTAGATATATCAGATGACATATAAAACAATTCCAAGCTCTGTACAGATTTATGTTAACAAATCAATGTTATAAATAGCAAGCCGAAAAGGAGGATCATCATTTGGAACAATGTAAAATAGGTTACACATATAGGACAGGTGACAAAATCTTAAGATACGATTACTGGGCTCAATACTCCCACTTAAAATAATATTTACAGATCCTAAAGAAAAATGGAGCTAATCTGCGTATAAATATTAGCAACCTTAGATGATTTAAATTTAATACTTGTGCATTTTTCTTCTGAGTGAGGTGTAAAAGATCTCCTCAGATTTTTTCCCTGCAAGATCGCAGTAGCCCACCTAGGCTCATGTGGCCTCTTTGGCAGACCACCATCTTTTTAGAAGGAGCCCGGTGCGGCTGCAAGGCGTGGCACGCCATCGTCAACGCACGCGGGCTGCTGCTCCCGCACTCAGGAGCGTGGAATCTTCGTAAACGAAGCTACGTAGAAGAATAGTAAGATGCCTCCCTCACGCCCACACCCGCACCCGTCCCTCCCCTCCCATGTTCGCCCAGATCCCATCGAAATCCCCAACAAATCCACCAAATCCTCCAAATCAAACCCAGATCCGGCCGCCCCGCAAGCAGATCTACTGTCGCCGGGGCAGCATTCATCCCAGAACTTGCGAGAAGAGCAGCATTCGAAGGGGCTGAAGGTCGCAGAGGAGGACTTCGCGGCGGCTCCGGAGGAAGAATCGTCCTTTTCTCCATGGCCGATGACCCACCGGAATATCCCCGAGGTGTTGGCTCTCTTCCTGGAGCTCATAAATCCGCCGCGTTCGCCCTGGGGACAGCACCAAGGAAGAGTTAAAGAGCATCGGCAGAAAGGGCAGGAGGAACAGGTTTGTATCCAACCAGAGGAGCGTAATGGCCCTTCCGGGCATCATTCAAGAGTAGTGGCCGAAGTAGATATTCTGGAATCTAGGATTCCAGCCTCTGAGAAGGGGAAATGGATTCAAGAAGGGAAGCGCAATGCTCCAGAAGCCAGCTCAATGCGCGTCGATTACGTCCGGCAGTTGGAAAAGACTCAGCAGTCTTTGAGGAGATCCTCGACGAAAACATCCAGAACTCAAGATTCGAGATTGCCATCTCAAGACTCTTGGAGGTCCGATGGTCCAATGGTGGAATCTACGGAATGGATCAGGGTAAAGCCTCAGCACTGGTGGAGGAAGCGTCAATCGCATTCATATCATGAAGGCAAAGCGGAACAACCAACGACACATCTCAGCGGCTCAGCTTTCTTCAAGTGAAAGGTAGAGGGTAGATGCTTTAATTGTTTTTCACCAGAGCATGTGGCACGATTCTGCAGGGCTCCGGTCAAATGCTGGCGGTGCCTCCAGTTTGGTCACAAGGCCATTGTTTGTCCAGGGAGCAGAAACAGCAACCGAGACTCGAATAAATACAGTCCAATGCCAAGCGCTCAAGCTCAGACATCATCAAAGCTCCCTCCCCCCAAAAAATCTTCACAACCCCAACAAAACTTTCTGCGACGTGGTTCGGGAAGGAAGAGACATGGCGGCTAGATACCCCGGCGACCCCAGGACCAGGCCGGCCAGGGCATTCTGCGCCATCTCGGCCACTGGCTCCATCAAGCGCCAAAGGGATGACCTCATCGAAAGGGCGGTGGTGTGCTGGTTCGATGGAAACAGCCATGATGTGGAGACGTCCACCGTGGGCGACATGCTGCGGGACCGGTTAGCTGCACGATCCACTACGTTCAAGAGCGCACAAGAAGAAGGGAACACACAAGGTCTTTCGACCTCTGGGCTTGGTGTGCGGACCCCTACGACATTCCAAAAGAAGTCAGTTTGGTGGTGATGGAGCCTGACAGGGAGCTTCCCCCCACCAGCATTCCACTTCCGCAAATGGTGCCGCACTACGACAAGCCAACGGACCTTAAGCGGGGACAAGTGTTCAACCTTCGCAACCACTTGGAGATTGTGGAGGATCTATCCTTCCTCCGCGGTCGCGGTGGCTTGGGTGGCCCACCGAATCGCAAGCAGCATCGAGAATTCATCTGGGCCTACGGGGCTCCGGATGAGGTAGGAGAGAGACGCGACCAGATGGACTTGGACAGGGGTCGGGCCAATGGCCGCCATCGGCGCTACGACCACGACGACGACGACGACTTCAACCACGACAACCGCCATTGCAACTCGCGCAGACATCGCAGCATGTCGAGCTGGGTCCGGGACACTAGATGCAGGGGAGGAATGGAGGACTGTCACAGCGCGTCTTGGCATGGCCTTGCGGGGTCATCGGCTCGGCGCTATAGGAACTACAACACGCAGCAACAACAGTCGCCGAGACATGCTACCAACTCTACCTGGCTGCCAAAGAAGCCATCACCTCAGAAGGAAAAGGCTAAACGGAGGGTCACCTTTGCTGAAACACTACCGTCTGAACAAGAGAAGAACCAGATGGAGGGACCACTCATCAGGCCGGCGGACATCAGGCAGGGGAAGAGCTCAAATAGGCGATTGCTATTGGGGTCGCAGGTATGTCCTAAGTCCCCTGAGTGCTCTATGCATGTGCAATTTTCTAAGCTTTCCAACATGGATCCCAATATTCTGGAAGAGGATAATAGGTAGTCCCTGGTATTCTTGTTGATGATAATTTGCGGGGTGGGGATGAGATACTCAATTTGCAGGCGGGGGATAATATCTCTATGCTGGCGCCATTTGCTGAACCCACTGCTAGTCCCATGCTGTTGCCCAGCCTAGGCCATACTGAGATTCCTAGTTCATCCACAGAAATGGAAGTCACAGACGCACCAAAAGAAAACACCCAACTGGATATGCTAGACCCTACTGAATATAACCGTTCGGTGGATCGAGAGCCTCAAGCACCACAATGCCTAGGGGAACGACAAACAACTACTCAAGAAACTTTACCTACAGACCAAAGCACATCTAATAACCAGTTGGGTTTAGAAGATTTTTGTCGGTGTTTCAAATACCGGCAAGTAAATTTGTAGTCAAGGGGTCGCGCGCTCCCTCTCCTTGAATGGTTAGACTCAGGGAGCCCAAGATGTATACTGGTTCGGGCCGAATGTCCCTACTTCCAGTTCGTGGTGGTTCTATATTGCTCTGGGTGCAGGGGACTGCACAGCATTACAAGCGAGAGCAAAGGGCTGGCCTGGTGCGCCTCGTCCGAGTGAAAGAAGAAAGAACGGTTTGCTAGTAGAAAAGCTCGTAAAAGTCGTCCCCTTCCCGGAGGGTCCTGCCTCCTTTTATATAGTCGGAGGGGGCAGGTTACATGGGAATTTAGAAAAGAAAGGATGGGGTGTCCTACGCCTAGGAGTTCTGATCTTCGATCTTGCCGACTGACCGGCGTCTTCTCGCCCCACGCCGAGTCGGTAGATACATCGCGTGGCATGGTTGCCCGTTCCGTCGGGAAGTGGCGCACCTACTCTCAAGGCTCGTCAGAGTCGACGCCAGAAGCGATGGCTCGGTCTTGTCTCGGCTCGGGAGGGAGCGTATCCTCCCACTGTACGTGACAAGACGATGAGACCGACGCTTGACTTCGGCAGCCTCCTCGCCACCTTGGGAAGGAGCCACTCGCTTCAAGACGGCCACTTTGAGCCGTCGTGTCCGTGGAGCAGGTGGCCAACTCGAGATTGACCGGCGATGGTCTGGCGGCCGACCCCTGGCGGAGATTGCGTTGGCTTGGTTGATGCCCCATGGCGGAGGTCGGAGCCTGCAGGGCTCCCGACCTATGGCGGGGGTCGGACAGCCCCCTGGTCGGTTTGGTCGGGGACGAGTGCCTTCGCAGCCCAGCGGGGACTTTGGCCGAAGCTGGGCTTGGGGCAGCCCATTCGCTCTCCCGGGCCGCTGGGGGTATCCAGGGTATATGTATTCGTCAATTTTATAATAGCAGTTTCACACAACACCAAAAAGCCCATCATACAATCCCCTCCCTGCATCAATGAACTGGATCCGTACGAGTCAGAGAACAAGAGAGCATCCCCTAACAACTCCACTCAAAGAAAGAGCTCTAGATTAGCTGCAAAGGCCAAATCCAGATTAGGAGGAAACAAAGGATCTATTCAATTAGCCCAAGAACTTCTAACGGCAAAACTCAAAGACTTATGTCCTCCAGCACAATCTGATAACTCACATGAAGATTTATTTGAACAGCTAGCTAGGCATTTCGAAAGACCCATCAGCAAGGAAAAGGTGGAGGCCATACTGGACCTAGTGAACCACGGCAATACCAAGCACAAGGCCAAAAAGAAGGCGGCTAAGGTGGCGCCGACGACAAAAACAACTCTCGACTGAGGGCCTCTTGACTAAGGTCGGTCAGAGGTAGGCGTTTTTTATGCTGCAAAAAATGTTAGACGGTATGCAGGGCAGACAGCGGGGAATTGTAGGCGAGCAAGGTCTTGTAACTGGCGGGCACCTTTTTGTCGGCAAGGCATGGCTAGCAGCTGCCCGTAATTGTTATGGTGCAATGTGGACCATTAGGCCTTTGTATCGTAGTTGTTCTAGTGTGATGAGGGCCATTAGGCCTTTGTATCGTAGTTTCAAATGTTCTAGCTACCTGGAGTCCTTTGTATCGTGGTTTGTACCTGGACAAGTTGTTGTACTGGTTCTGTCTTTTGGCAATATGACTGAGATCTAATATAAGTCTAGCCTCCCCTGAAGTGGTATGTTTAGTCTCTAATGTCAACAAATTGTACTGTTCTCTCATGGAATGTTAGAGGCTTAAATGATCCTGCTAAGCGAGAAAGTATTAAGCGTTTCATTCTGTCAAGCGGTGCTACAATTGTGTGTCTCCAGGAAACGAAAATAGCCAACTGGACAACAAGCTTGCTAATCGAAACATTGGGGATGAGACTAGCTACCCAGACTACCTGTATACCATCCAATGGATCCTCAGGTGGAATCCTACTTGCGGCTTTGGATGATATTTATGACCTCCAGAATACTCGAACCACACCACATACAATCACCGCAACACTAACCTCGAGATATAACGCGACGGCATGGGACATCACTAGGGTGTATGGACCACAATCGGACACGGACAAAAGAAATTTCCTAGCTGAGCTAGAAGCTCTAAATGGAACAGTGCTACCCATGTGGTTGATGTTAGGGGATTTCAACCTAATCAGACAAAGAAATGAAAAGAACAGAGGCCCGACAAATAAAAGAATGATGCAACGCTTCAACCACACCATCAATAGTTTACAACTTTTGGAGCTCGACCTACAAGGCCGTAGATTCACATGGTCAAATGAACAAAATCAACCCACCATGACACGAATAGACCGATTCCTGGCAACAACAGAATGGCACGAGGCCTTCCCAAATGCAGATATGTGCGCAATGGCGACTATGACATCTGATCATTGCCCACTTCTAATGCAAGGAAATACATCCTTCCAATACTTTAAAGGTTTTCGCTTTGAAGCTTGCTGGACCACGATGCCAGGGTTCCAAGAGACTGTGGCTCAATCCTGGACACATCCGGTCCATACGTCCGATGCTATGCTAAAGTTCAATATCAAAATGAGCAGAATAGCTAAGGCATTACAGACTTGGAGGAGAAAAACTTTCGCAAATATAGCGCTACAGACAGCGCTGATCCAAGTCATAGTCACTATTCTTGAAAGCACTCAAGAAAGACGGCCATTATCTCAAGATGAGCTAGATCTCCGGAAAATTCTCAAAACCAAACTCCTCGGTCTAGCTGCCATACAGAAATCAAGGGCTAGACAGCACTCTAGACTAACAAACATCCGAATAGGGGACTCCAATACCCGTTTCTTCCACTTAATGGCCAGCTCAAGAAGGCGTAGAAATCTCATTCGAGTTCGACGAAGAGACGACGCAGTTATGCTCACCCAACAAGACAAACTGAAAGAAGCATACCAGTATTTCAGAAAGGGATTGGGAGAACACGGAATAAGGGACAACGCGATACGGTGGGATTCCTTGGGATACAATGCAACAAACCTCAGCGACCTAGAGGCCCAGATCACTGATGCTGAGATCATTAGCACCATACAGGAACTTCCTACTCAGAAGGCTCCAGGACCGGATGGGTATATTGGTCTATTCTACAAAACCTGCCTCAACATCATCAGAAACGATCTAGTGGAAGCAATAAAAGACTTCTTCAATCTTCGCCATGAAAAGTTGCACAAGTTTAATGAAGCCAACATTGTCCTAATCCTGAAAACTGAACCTGCAGATAGATTGGAATGCTTCAGGCCTATTAGCCTTATAAATAGCTTCATGAAGATTATCACAAAAATTCTGGCAAATAGGCTTGCACCCAAACTAGACGATTTGGTCTCAGTCTCACAGAACGCTTTTATAAAAAAGACATGCATCCACGATAACTTCTTATACGTCCAAAGAGTAATCCGATAGCTGCACAAAGAAAAAAGGCCGGCTCTTTTCATCAAATTAGATATATCAAAAGCCTTCGATTCACTGAACTGGAGTTCTCTTCTTGAAGTCCTTCAGGCCCTAGGCTTTGGATGGAAATGGCGCGAATGGGTGGCTGCAATCCTCAGGACTTCATCTTCAAAGATTTTAATCAACGGACAACCAACGGCAACAATAAGACACGCACGTGGAGTTCGACAAGGAGACCCTTTATCACCCCTACTTTTCATCCTCGCAATTGAACCCCTACAAAGCCTCCTGGAATTGGCAGCGAATAGAGGTATTCTCAAACTGGTGCTCCCACCGGCAACAAGACTTCGGTGCTCATTGTATGCAGATGACGCGGGAATTTTTTTAAATGCAAACGCAGAAGAGTTGACAGCCCTTAATCGAATTCTTGAAATTTTTGGAAGGTGCTCGGGTCTGAAAATAAACATCTCCAAAACAGAAATTTACCCGATCAGATGCCAAGAAAACCTAGTACAAGAGTTGTTGAACATTTTTCCAGGAAAACTCTCAACCTTCCCAGGGAAGTATCTTGGTCTCCCCTTACACACCAGGCAACTAAGGAGAGTCGAAATTCAACCTCTGATTGATAAAATGAGCAACAGACTTGCGGGATGGAAAGGTAAACTACTTTCCAGAGCCGGAAGGGAAACCCTGGTCAAATCTGTGCTTACATCACAACTAATATATCATATGAATGTCTTCCCAGCACAAAGATGGCTGATTCGATGCATTGATAAACTTAGACGAAGTTTCCTTTGGAGTGGGAAAGAACCGAAAATCAGAGCGGGGCCATCGCTAATCAAATGGCCAAGAATTTGCTCCGCCAAAAACCAAAGGGGGACTAGATATCAAGGATATGGAACGTTTTGCCAGAGCTCTCAGACTTCGGTGGCTTTGGTTCAAATGGAAAAACAATGAAAGGGCTTGGACGGGACTGGACTTGCCCTGTGATGAAACGGATGCAACCCTCTTCAACGCTTCAACGGTAGTCACGGTAGGAAACGATAAACTAGCTGATTTTTGGAGATCAAGCTGGGTTCAAGGAAAAGCCCCAAAAAACATTGCACGACCCTTTTCCAAATGGCAAGAAGAAAGAACATCTCGGTCTAGCAAGCCTTGGCAAACAACTACTGGATCCGCTTTTTTACTCCGATGAACAATCAAAATGAAGTACGGGAGTTTGTAGATCTTCATGAAGCAATACGAAGAGTCAATAGAGATGAGCAGAGGGATGATCAAATAACCTGGCGTTGGACACCTGATGGACAATACTCAACAAAGAGTGCCTACCTTGTGCAATTTGACACTGTTTACTTAAGATGAAGATCTCACCAATATGGAAAGCCAAAGCTGAACCTAAGTGTCGGTTTTTCGCATGGATATTGCTTCACAACAAAATTTTAACAGTTGATAACATGCTCAAAAGGGGTTGGCTATGTAATGCGATTTGCAGTCTTTGCAACACATCACCGGAAACAACGAATCATCTCTGTAAAGACTGCTATTTCGCTAGACAAGTATGGGAGCTTCTCCTGCGATGGGGAAAACTGGATCGATGGCACAATCTGAGTCATGACGGCTCGATATACAGGTGGTGGAGAAGGTTAAGAACCCAATATGACAAGGAAAAACGACGTGAACTGGATGGTCTGCTAATTTACTTCTTGTGGAATCTTTGGCTCGAGAGAAATCAACGCATTTTTCAAGGGAAGAACAGAACACCTGAACAGGTGGCTACATCGATCAAGGATGCGGTTTTAGATCATGGTTTTGCTTGGCATACGAGAGCTACAAATTAGCGTCTTAATGGCCTGGGGTACGTCCTTGTAGGTGTGAGTGGTGTTTATTTCTCAGGATAATGCTATTAATGGTGTAAGTGGTGTTAGTGGGGCTTATTGCGAGGTTTTTTCAGGACCGGTTTTTTCCTAATAAAAACTGGGCCACCCCTCTTTTTCCTTCTTAATAAATTTTGCGGCAACTCTCTTGCTGCTCTTTCAAAAAAAAAGTTTTTTCCATAAGATATAGCATGTTTCCTGATCCGCAAATTTATTTGCTTGTTCCATTGATTTATATTCTCTCTTAGAGACAGTTTATCAGGGTTTGCCAAACTACATACAAGAAGCAAGATTATAACAAGTTATAACTTGTCGTCTGTTGCTCTTTTCTCATCGCTTCATAAATGTATGGCATTTTTGTCATGAATACTCTAATAGGAAACTGCATTTTGTTGGAGGAAAAAGATCAGTAGACTAGTTTACCACATCGACGATACTCTTGTTGAATAGTTCACACAAAGTTGAACACAGTTACCTTTCATTTTCACTGCATCCCATCTAACAAGGACCCCATGAAATAGCATGAAAATGACACGCATGCACCTCAAACCACCAAATTGCATCGTTTGCATGTAAAACAAATTTAACCAGGAAGTTTGAAATCAGACAGCACAAAACGGTTGGTGATGAAGATTGTATTGATTGGACAAGTGAACAGGGCATGGTTTGAGTTGATTGATGACTTGTTATTGCTTTCATAGAGCAGTTCTCGTTGAAATTGGGGGCATGATGCATAGCACTGCTAACTTTTGCTTCCGTGCACGCGTGCTTCCAAATTGCAAACAACTCAACTTGTCCGAGCAGCTATTCACAACTTCACCAATCAATCAGTCACCATGTAATTAGCACAAGCCTCTCATTGCACAAGCAAAGTGTAATTCTTAACTCTATTTTGCAAATGCGTTGCAAAGCAATTAATTGTTGGATAAGCAGCGACCGAGGGGAAGCAGAAATAGTATGAAAGGAATCTCTAATCTCATTTTGCCTCATATAGCGAACATCCATGCGCGCAGCAAAAAGGACACCTTTAAACCCCACTGCTTGAGACCATGAAACGTCTGAGCAATACGCATCCCAGAAAGCACAAGAAACGAAGAAAAGAAAATATATATAGAAATGAAGAAATCATCAGGAATGGCTACGCAAGGAGGCATCTTGGACGCGGGAGTAGAGGGGGAGGGAGAGGCGAACCTGGAAGAGGTTGGTGAGCTCGGCGACCTGGAAGGTGGAGGCGGAAAAGAGGACCTGCGCCATGAAGGCGACGGCGGGGCGGCAGCCGACGTGCGAGCACCCGTCCTCGTCGACGCAGACGCACGCCGTCTTGGGCAAGTGGCCGACGCGGCCGCTGTACAGGTAATCGAGCACCAGCTGCAGGGCCTCGTACCCGACCTCCACCTCCTCTCCTAGAAGCTCCCGGAGCTCCAACCTGTCGCCGTCAGCGCCGGCGTCGCGGCTCGCGAAGACGGCGCGCAGGAAGGGGCTCCGTGCGGAGAGCACGCAGCGGTGCACACGCACGTCATCCGCGCTCGGGACGGCGATGCGCGCGTCGGCGAGGAAGGCGAAGTCGTCCGGCGAGCGGAAGGCGGTGGCCAGGTTGTCGGAGAGGCGGCGGAGCGCCTCCAAGCCCTCGTCCGTGGCAGCGGCGCCCTCCACGGAGACACTGTCGGAGTCGGAGAACGCGGTGGTGACGTGGCTGGTCGGCGGCTCCATTGGCGCGACGCGAGGAGGAGAAGGCCAGCTGGTGGGAAGGCGCGACGAAGTCGAAGACAGCATGGTGCGCAACCGCGCAGCGAAAGGGATGATATAAAGGCAAAACTAGGGATGATGTAATTCGGATATCAATTTTTTTGCGTGTTCAAGAAAACAAATAGGATATAAATTTTCTATCCGAATTCATATTCTTGTTTGTGGTGTTGAGCTTATTCAAATTCATAAAAATGAACCTCAAATTCATTATATATTTATTTAAATGATAGAAACAAAATTCGGATATCAATCGGATACGGTTCGGATATTTTTCACCTTTTATTTATGGAAGCAAATAATGCGTAATTTTTTTATCTTATTTTATAATCTTATTTTTATAATGAGCTTGCTAAAGTGTTAAAAATGAAACCAAAATCGTTATATATCTATTTAAAACGTCGAATTTGTTCGACAATATCTTGCATCCCTAGGCAAAACCAATAGTAAGCGGTGGGTGGGACCTTGAATTAGGACCTGACTTTTGCATATTTTGCAAGTGGATCCTATCGTTGACCGGTGACCACCGTGATTTGGAGATTTCCGGCCTGCCACGTGCGCGGCAAATACCAATCTGCGGCGCAGGGGTTTTAGGACGTATACAATGGTATGTATATATGTTGTTTATAAAAGTATGGTATATAAAATTTTAGATAATATCATAGAGAGAGAATGAAGAAAGAGAAATATAATGTCTATTATTTAACAGACAGTTTTATAGATAGCTTTATACTATGTATAACATTGTATAGACAATGTATTAATTATATGAGAGATCATTACAAACAAAATATAGACAATCTATTGTATGAGTTATCTTAAGTACTGTCTATAGATGATATAGAAGTGTATTACAGACAACCATCATCTATGTTATTGTACATGCTCTTAGCTAAAGCCCGTGTTTCCTTTGTGCTAGCGTGGCATGCTTTTTTATTAATACTTTTCTATCCATTTCTTTCCTTCTGACACTGTGTTTTGGTTTTACTCTTCGGCCTCGTTTGCCCTTCGAGTTGATTGACGCACATTAATTAGTGCGGTACATACGTATGACATAACTCTCTTCTCGATTCGAATCGAATTCTTGTCATGTTCACGTGTAGACATTAACTTTTTAGAACAATATAAAGTTGACTTACTACCGTGGCATATCGTAATATTTTCTTATTACTGTGTTGTTGGATATATTTTCGTAAGAACCATTGCGTCAACATGTATTATGAATTTACGCAGTTTTATTTCTCTCATAATATCATAGGAGTCATTATTGTCTATCATCTTAACGTGTATCGTGAACTTGCGTAATTTCAGCGCGCATCTGGTTTCGTTCAATTGATAGTATATCATTATTGGAAGTTTGTAAAATATGCACTGAAACTAATTTATTTAACCCACTAGAACTTTTGAAAATATACATTCATTTCCCTTACCCATTTCCAAAAAAAAATAACTATTAGAACATCGGTCATGAACCACCAGAACAGTCAAAGATAATGCATGGAACATTAATTCCCCTTCTACTTAATGGAACATGTGACACCCATGCACCCAATTCATTTCTCCTATTCAGTTTCGAAAAATAAGCATTGCAAAATTACAACATAATTCGTGAAATATTTTGTTTTACCTACCAGAACATTTTGTTTTTTGGTTCAATATGTTTTGTAGAAACATGCTTATAGCATGAAATCAAGCGAAAATGGGCAGCAGGTAGTAATTCAATGCAAATCAATAAACTAGTGGCAAATCCGTCAGCAGAAAGAAAAAAAAAAGGAAAGAAGTGAGAAGAAAGGGGAAATAAGAAAGGCTTTTTCCAGCCGCGTTTTGTGAACACAGCGCACATTTATATAGGGAGTGTTCGGTACAGCTCTAGCTCCACTAAAATCTATGGAGTTGGTAAAACAGAGTATTCCTAGTTTTAAAATTTTATGGAGCTGGAGCTGTGGATACATTAAAAGTATTTAGACAGATCATCTTATTTATATTTTAGATTAAAAATATAAATTTTATTTTATTTTATCATACAAGCTCTAATGAAAAACCCGCACTGTGGCGACCCGTCTTTCCTGGAAGGTAGGTGGCGCGCGTTTATTAGCAGCGGGAGCGGCGTATACCAGTCCCCCGTGATTTGTCAGCTTGTGCAGCTCAAGCACACACGTAGATATCGTACGAGGTTGCAGCAGCAAGCATAAGACAACAGCTCTTGCCACAATTTTTTATGTAACGATTTCTATACTATAAAATTGTGGCACAATAATCATTGCCTAATCTTATCCAATATCAATGTATTATCCCTATTCTAATTTTTCTCTGTGTTAAATCACATGCACCGCGTGATATCAATAAGGATATTGAAGCAGGAAGTTCTTTAATCAATTGAAACCAGTTGTAAGATATCATTTGGTTTGAAAAAATTGGTAATATGCCCCCCCTGATATTGCCATTCGTTAAAATGCCACTCCTGTCTCAATGACATGTGGGACCTTCTGTGTCTATGACAGTGGGCCCGAGTGGCATTTTAACGAATGGCAATATGAGGAGTGGCAGATAACCAAAAGCCCCCATTTGGTTTATGCTAGCCTCAGTTGAAACGCAGAGATTGTATCGAATATATATATATATATACGGAAAAAGAAGACTTGCAGTTTCAAACAGTCTCTCGATCTTAGCACTACATACGTTGAACGCTCAATTTATAGCAAAAAATTATTTGCAAAAAAACACTAATATTGTCTGAATAATACTGCTCAATCTGAATATACAATGGTCGAAACTCAATTTACGATAAAAAATTTATTTGCAAAGAGCACTAATAGAGGCAAATGTGGGTAATTAAAAAGCAATAGTAAAGGTGAGTAATTTTAATGAAATGACACGAAAAGAAATTCTTACTTTATATATAGAAAAGATTATTTATTTAGACGCATCTCTCGGCTAGGGTGGGTACTGTACATTTGCCAGGAGCTGAAGGACCAAACAGTAAAAAGAAGCCACTCTATACGAAAAGGAGAAAAAGGCTACATAAAGTAGAGAATGCAGTCGAGTTGCCTAGTCGACTGGACAATGGCAGCCGGTTGAAGACAAGGAGAGTAGGCAGAGGATAAGTTTCCTCTCCAATGCACTTACTTTATTTAAGTTCACAGATCCTACTTTTCTTTTATATAGACTAAAAAGATTTTAAAAATAACTAGATCATATCTAATCACTATATTTAATACATGCATATAGATAATATCAGGTAAATCTTAATATTTATTAGGGGCATAAAGGTAATTAACAACACATTAACTTTTATCGGAGCATAAAATGTGCATTATATTTATAGAAAAGATTATTAAAAAAAAGTAAGTCTAGTAAATTTCAATGGAGGGGCTTCTTTATTGTCTTATGGTGCAGCTGCAATTTGGATATTTGGATGTACTTGTGGTAGTTGCTGCTGCTGCCACTTTACATGTTGGAACTTTTGGTAAGAAGTGGCATGCATTCCACTGCATGTGTTGGTTCTAAGCTATTAACGGTTTAACACTAATTGCACAGTGCCCTAAGTAGTTTGCTTGAAACAAGGCAGGCCACTACGAGATACAGCACGGTCGGCCCATTTCGGTGGATGCATCCTAAGGCTATTCCCAATATATAGTAACATATCCATTTAATACATGCTACATAAGTATTTTTGATAATATAGCAAGAGAGTTAAGATGGGAGAGAAGAAAGCTGTATCTTGAGGAAGATACCACTTGGGCACGAAATCATAGACATTGAAACTTGAATCATCTAAGTGGTCCACAATTCATACTCTCATACACATCTAGTATTTAATTATTTTGTGGAGACTAAGAAACAATCCATGATACCATGCATTGGGATAGTTGTATCTTCTATAATATCATATGACATGGCAGCTTTGGATATTGAGTACAATGCATTGTGAATAGCCTAAGGGGCATGTACAATGGAGAGTCAAGAGTGTCTCTTAGCACATTCTTCTAAGCAAAAAAGATAAGTATGTACAAAGGACATACACAAGAGGCAACATGCTATTTAATATTGCTCATCTCTAATTCTGCCTAGGAGCTTGTGAAGAGTCGTCTCTTCACCAAGAGTCGACTCTAGCATTGTTTGCATTTTTCCCTCTGCCACATCAGCGAAACATGTCCACCTCATCACTAAGAGACGTCATATTAAATGGCTTTGTACATGCCCTAAGTATTTTAGTTGCAAAGCTACAAACATGCCTCTTCCGTCATTGGCCAAAACGTGTAGCTTTGGGCCAGCATAGATAGTTTAAACACTAAATTATGATAAACACTAGCTTTTGGCCAAAGCTCTTTCATCAATTGAAACCAGTTGTGTGATATCATTTGGTTTATGCTAGCCTCAGTTGAAACGCAGAGATTGTATCGAATCACTATACCCTTGAAATGATGTTTTTATACCTATTTATCATTTTAAGTATACTCTAATATGGATTATAAGATACTTCAAAATAATTTTCACAAAAAATTTCATCAAAGTTTGCTCTTTATAGCATAATTTATATGCATCCGCCTTTTTATATGAAAAAGGCTATATAACAAAAAAATAAAGAATTTCAATGAAAATGTTCAACCATGTCACATTGAAGTATTTTAGAATTAGTATTGAAGAATATTGAAAGTGATAAAGGGATATAACACATTTGTTTAAATTATATATTGGAAGTGGGAGTGTGTGTGTGTGTGTATGAAGCCTTTAAATGCATGGATTCAAGCCAAATTCATGAGGCCTGGACACCATAATTTTAAATTCATGAATTCAAGCCAAATTTGAGTATATTTTTCAAAACTTTCAGTTTTAAGGTAAATACCCATCTATAACAATTCAAATAAAACACATAACTTTAAAAATATACTTAGATTCAAAGATTTGAATGAATTTAGATCATATGCTTTACTGATTTATATATAAAATCAGCAAATACCTACAAGCAAACTATCATAAAAAAAGGAACTCTAGTTCGAATTTCAGTTCAAATTTGTTTGAACTAGTTAATAAACTGGTTAAACTTAACATCATAAAATTTTTAAAAATTTTCGCATGCAAATACATAGAGAAAAATACCCATTTTAGATCATAGTACTCCAGGTAATTGTAATATATATATATATATATATATGAAGCCTTTTCCGTACACTTAGGAGTACATACTCCCACCTCTAATATACCACTTAAATGAACGTTTTATACTCCTTTATCACTTTCAGGATACTCCAATAATAATTCTAAGATACTCCATTGCGACATGGTTGAAAAAAATTTCATCAAAGCCTTTTATTTTTTCACTACATACCCTATATATATAGAGAGAGAGAGAGAAAATGATTCCATATTCTTGGGTGTATGTACTCCCACCTCTAATATACCATTTAAATGATGTTGTTATACCTCTTTATCCTTTTGAGTATACTCTAATACTGATTATAAGATACTCTAAAGTGAGTTCCATGAAAAATTTCATTAAAAACCACCATTTATAGCATAATTTGTTTACATATTCTTCATACATATGGAAAAGGGTATGTAGAAAAAAATAAACGATCTGATGAAATTTGTTTAATCATATTGTATTGGAGTATCTTAGAATTATTATTAGAGTATACCGAAAGTGATAAAGGAGTATAAAACGTTTATTTAAGTGGTATATTAGAGGTGGGAGTATGTACTCCTGGGAGTACAGAAAAGGCTTCCTATATATATATGTGTGTGTGTGTGAAAATGGTTTTATACTCTTGGGAGTATATACTCCCATTGTAAGTATACTACTTAAATGATGTTGCTATACCTCTTTATCTTTTTGAGCATACTTTAATAATCATTATAAGGTGCTCCAAAATTAATTCCATAAAAAAATTCATAATAGTCCACTTTTTATAGTTTAATTTGTGTACATACTCTTTTCACATCTACAATTTTTTCAGAATTTTTTATGACTTTTGTTAGTTGGTGTGTACGATATGTGCTTGAGAAACCCTGTATATACAGGATATGTTGCCTTTATGTATATATGTATATATACAGTAGAAGTACGGAAAGGAAGGCTAGCAGAGTCGCAGTTCCAAACAGTCCCCCAATCTTACCATTAGTCATTAGTTATTTAGGCGCATCTCTCGGCGAGGGTGGGTACTGTATATTTGCCAGGAGCTGAAGGACCAAACAGTAAAAAGAAGCCACTCTATACGAAAAAGGAGAAAAAGGCTACATAAAGTAGAGAGTACAGGCTACACCCGAGTTGCCTACTCGACAATGGAACCCGGTTGAAGACAAGGAGCGTAGGCAGAGGATTAAGCTTCCTCTCCAATGAACTTACTTTATTTAAGTTCACAGATCCTACTTTGCTTTTATATAGACTAAAACAATTTTAAAAATAACTAGACCATCTCTAATTGTTATATCTAATCACTATATTTAATACATGCATATAGATAATATCAAATAAATCTTAATATTTATTAGGGGCATAAAAGTAATTAACAACACATTAATTTCTGTTGGAGCATAAAATATGCATTACATTTATAAACAAGATTATTAAAAAAAAAAGTAAATCCAGTAAGTTTCAATGGAGGGACTAATTTATTGTCTTAAGGTGATTGGATGTACCTGTGCTAGTTGCTGCTGCCACTTTACATGTAGTTGGAACTTGGAAGGAAGTGGCATGCATTCCACTGCATGTGTTGGTTCTAAGTTAACGGTTTAACACTAATTTTACAGTGCCCTTAGACTATCTCTAGTGATATCCCTTCAGTCTTTAAATCTCTTCGTAGATAGATCCTAAGCACTCCAACGAATTCTCTTCATGGTTCCCTTCGGAAGGGATTTGGACAGAGAATTCTCTCTCCAATCTCTATACAAAACCCTTTGAAGGGATGCTGCTGGAGATGATAAGAATGAATATAGGGAAAGAAATAAAGAAAAATTACTAGAGATAGCCTAAGTAGTTTGCTTGAAACGAGGCAAGGCACTACGAGATACAGGACGGTCGGCCCATTGCGGTGCAGGCATCCTAATTATTTTAGTTGCAAAGCTACAAACCTGCCTCTTCCGTCGTTGGCCAAAATGTGTAGCTTTGGGCCAGCATAGCGTAGTTTAAACACTAGCTTATAAAAAGCTAGCTTGCCTTGATGGGACAGCTCAGAGAGAGTGATTAGCTGCAGGTATGTTCCACAGTAAAATAGATTGGTCGGCTATCGATGGGTTTTCTCCTTGTAAATGTCGATGATAGAAGCTTGCTGGGGGCCGGGTAGGGTACTACTGGCATTTTAATTTGCCGAGAGTCAATTGTGTACATTTGTTAGAGCCATCACATCATATAGGAAGCAGATATTGGATGTATCGGATTCACAATCCCCCCACTTCCACACCTCCTGACAGACACCTTTCGGCTTTGCATGAGCCCTTCGATTGGGATTGAATATGCTCCATGACGCATGAGACGTTCAACACGGGTTGTCGAAGCAGACAAGCAAGTTACTATCGACAGATCGAATATCATTCAATACGGGTTGAAGCAGACCACAAGTTATCGTCGAGGATGTCTGCAGTTAAAGTGGTCTTCGAAAAGTTTTCTAGAACTCCTGGGAAAAATCAACGGTCCTTCCTCCAAGGCATCGGTTTTGATTCGAAGGTCATGAATAATTGAGCTTGGACTCTCTGTGAGACACGAGATGTAGGCACGTAGCCATGGAGATGGAGAGAGGTAACCGCCCAAGTTGCATGCATGTCCAGATTAAATGGAAGAAGAAGATACACATCGCAAGGAGCTATCACACACACTGCTCGTTCCGGTCAAAAATAAGTTTTGGCCACTAACCTTTATTATGTTATATTTATAAAGCTCAATAAATTATAATATTATATAAGTTTTTTTATGATTAAATTTAAATATTTAAAAGATATTGATGATTAAAATTATAAAAATTTAACTACATATATTCGGAACGATAACTATATGCCGTAGAAGAGAGTATTACATTAGGTTTTAAAAAAACGTGGTGCTTTCGGTTTTCACTTGCCAGCTGTCCACCGAGCCAAAGCTTATTTGCCCCCTATAGTGTACCCTCTCCGGCACGTCCAGCCGTCTGAGGTTGACCCGTGGCTAAGTGAAACAATCGTGAATTTTATTAAGCAAATGATGCCATTAGCAGGAATCAAAACCCTTGATTAAATCAAAGTGATTAGTCTTTATTAATTCCATTTATTAAATAAGTATATCTAGTATAATCAATTGTTGCCTAATATAGTTCATCGAGGCACCAAATGTTGTCTGCGGACCAAGTAGTCACCTCTAGCAATTTGTTGACATCATTTGGCAATATACAAACCCGTTTTAAGCCGTAGACATGTGTATTTTAGAAAATAACACGCGGTAGAAATATTTTTATCCTCAGTCAATAGAGCACAGTGAAATAGATAAACATAGAGCACTGTGCTCAGGAGACAGCTCAATAGCCCAGAAGCTTCATTCGTAAGCCATCACAGCCCTCCCTCATTTAAGCCAAGCTACCAGAATGTTGCTCACAATAGAACCCACAAACCTAAGGTAAGCCAAGTTCAGATATTAGCCAACCATACCAGCGCAAGCTCACCATCTCTAGTGAGCAAAGTGACTAAAAGATCACTAGAACAAGGCAAGGAGATCACCAAGGCTAGAACCTCTTCTTTGGAGCCAAAAGGTAAGCAAGCCAGAAGCACTAGGAGGTCAAGCCAACCCAAACCAGATTGCTCAATGGAGCAAAAGAAGGGCGCAGGCACTTCTTCATCTCTTTCATCATCACAATCTTCACCACATTTCTTTTTCTTCGAGTCTCATGTACCCACACAATCCCTATCATCTTAGTAGCATCAAATTGCTAGTATGTAGCAACAGTGATCACAATAGACAACATATGACAGGAGGGAGTGAGTAAAAGAAAGAAAATGAATAGTCTCAAATTAATCGAAATCTTCACAAACCACATGATTCTTACCATTTAGTTTGCAAATCAGCATGCAAATAACAGATTGATACCATAAAAAATCATCATAAGGTTTGGGTATTCCAAACCCTAGTATCAAAACCGCATTGCTGAGTTTGTTCAACCAACCAAAAATCAAAAGAGGCCAAACCACGGACGGGTGGGCCGCCGTGTGCAGGCGCGCATGCATGCGCGATTGGTGGGCTGGTTCGACAGTCGTGGTGGTGGCGCAAAGGGAGACCGGAGCAGCGACGACGGCAAGGCCGACCAAGCCGACGGCCAAGCTAATTGGCCATAGATGGAACCGAAATAGGGGAGAGCGAGAAAAGTAGGGGCAAGAGTGAGAAACGGGGGGAAATGAGAAATGGCCAGAGCTAGAAGAAGCTCTGTCGGCTAGAGATCTGACTAGATAAAAAAAAAAGAGAAAGAATAGGTAAGGGAAGAAAAGAAATAGAGGAGAAGAGAAAAAGGAAAAAAAGAAAAAGAAAAGTAAGAAAATTTTGAAAATTCTGAAATGCATAAAATTGGTTTTTGATTGCAGAAAAATAATAACAAGATCAATTATGTATTAATAGATACATAAATCAACTGCAATTAATAAATGATCAAAAAATAAAATAAAGAGAAAAGAAGAGAAAAACAAGAAAATTTAAATTTGAGTAAACCATCTAAAATAATAATTATCTATCTTTGTGAAGAATTTAAAATCAATCGGATTTGTTGCAATCCGTTAAAAATAATTAAATTAGCTGGTCACACTATTAATAAAGTTCTAAAAATCGCAAAGCTAATTTTATAAATCTTAGAATAACAAGATGAGCACATTGAATGATTTGAAGCATGCAAACACTTATCCACCACTAAATATGATATTTATGTAATTTCAGGAAATAAATCAAATTGGATCGCGAATCAGCAAATAGGTGAAGACGAATATTTTGATCAAAATTCAGGCAAGCAATTCATGACCATCTTATTTTGATATTAATGTTTTATTTGGAATATATGTGGTATCATTGGTGCATGGTAAAATATTGTTTTAAATAAAATCTAAATCAATTTGTTGAAATAACTGCGGATGCAATTGTGATCGTGATTTTGACTCAACCGACGGGTGTGGTTGGTGTGAGTTGTTAAGTGGTGGGTAGAGGGTGCTATGTTTGATTTTGCCAGCAGGGCTCTCTACATTAGGATATAACATAAGGTTTAAACAACTACACTCAAACAATGAGCTGTAAATTTTAGTATCAACTATAGTGTGTGAAAACAACCAGAAAAGGTTGTCATATGATGGTGTTTAATCTCCACACTGGGTATGTATGATGTGTTAAACTGGGATTGCCGGATGCTCAGTGAAAGACACGGTGATAACCGGTAATGGTTATTTGGTGCTATATTTTAAGCCTAGATGAATATCTCTGATTGTCGTGGCAGAGATCAACTGGTTCCCCCAATATCTTAGTACATCTGAATTGAGTTGTAGCACAACTGGTAAGTGGTTAGGGGGAATATGAGTACCTTAATTGTCGTGGCAAAGTACAACTGGCTAACCCAGTTCATAGTGCGCTCAGACCAAAAGTGTACAACTTCTAGGGCCAGGGTTGGAGATTTAAATACTAAAATAGTGATAACATTCTGAGTTCTCAACGAATATTGAGTTCACTATAGGTAAAGTGATACAAATCTGTGCAGTGTCAAAATCATGAATTCATGCTTGTCTCCCTGGATTGGAGATTACAGAAGCTCTCATCTACGAGTTCTAGTAGTAGTTTTTCAAATTAAAATTTTAAACACCGGGTTTTATTAATAAAACCTATTTTCAGTATCTGGATAGAGGTTTGGTTTTGAGGAATGGAACCGGAGATGGTTCCAGAAGATAAAATTTATAACTACATAATTCCTACTAAGGCTTGCTGAGTATATTTTTATACTCACTCTTACCTACTCTCTCTTTTCTTAGACTCTGATTGCTATGAATGCTCCGACGAAGAATGGCTGGATAACCACCCGTAGGAACTGGGTGGTGAGGAGGCAGAGAGCCAGAGACTGACCCACAGGATTGGGCGGAGTAGAGGCACTTACAGTAGAGGCCTCCGTACTCTAGAGTATATGTATAATTAAATATTGTAATGACTTTTGTTGTAAATTATGTAATATAACAAGTAAATGATTATAAGAAAATACTGCGTTTGAAATGTAATAAAGTTCCTTAAAATTTCTAATTAGTGTGCCTGAAAGGAGCTCGGACGTAACTGAAGCCACCACCATGCCAATAATGCTCATACCACTTTCGAGCTGCGATATCAAGACTGTAGATGCATGGGCGTATGTCAAGGGTTGGCCTCAAGTTGGGCGGGCGGCATGGCAAATTAAGTGTTTCTTTACAAATTTTGTATTAGATTATATTCGACGATACACTGCATGCTGTTGGTTTCGTAGGCAAATTTGTACAGACAAACATACGACACGCTTGAAAGACATGCAAATTTTAGTGTTCGTAAGCGCATATATATTGAGAGCTGGAGCTATGTTGTGAAACAAATTAAGGGAATATGATTCATGACAGAAGGGTTATACCACTTAAGCCTTGTTCGGTAGAGCTCCAGAATCAGAATCGATTCTTCGACAATACACTAGGAGTAAAGAGTAGGTTGAAGGTTGCTCTCTGCGAGAATCGGTCTTGAGCTCACGCGGAGGTGAGTCTCGTCCCCATCACGCCGCCAACCCACCTCCTCCCCGTCGTCACTCCCTATCACATCGCCTCCCTCGCTTCCTTCCCGTCGCGCTGCCTCCCCACCTCCTTCCTATCGCGGACCCGTCGCCTCCCCGCCTCGTCCCCATCGCCGACCCACCTCATCCATGTCCTTGTTGTGCCGCCTCGCCGCCTCGTCCCCGTTGCCGAGCCGAGGTATGGCTCCCCTCCACTCGCTCTCTCCCGAATCCCCTCTCTTCATCTCTTCCCTCAAGAATCTGAAGCCCCGAGCTCTTGTTTCCCGAACACCTTTTTAAACTACTCCTGATTCTGATATTCCTGATTCCTTAGAAAATCAGGATCAATGGGAGTTGGAGTAGAATTTAAGAGGAGCTGAAGCTAAAGCCCTTCTGAACAGGCTCTTAAAAGTGTTTTGCTCCCAGCAGCCAGCAGGGAGAATATACGAGCAATACATCTAAGTATCACCTCTAATATAAATTGTACAAATTTTAAAGCACACAAAAATCATTATATATCTTTTATTCATGTTTTAATATGTAAGTTTTTTAAAAAGGGAACATATCTAGTGTTAAAGGTGATTTCAGTGCTAACATGCTAAAATCTAATCTGGACCCTTGGATCAAGTTTTGAAGGTTGAGATTTAACTAACCAGCTATGTGTGAAAGCATGTATGACATTTGGCTGTTTCGAGGTGGCAAACAGTAAATGCTTTCACACATAGCTGGTTAGTTAAATCTCAACCTTCAAAACTTGATCCAAGGGTCCAGATTAGATTTTAGCATGTTAGCACTGAAATCACCTTTAGCACTAGATATATTCCCTTTAAAAAATGGTGCATTGAAGTGCCTTCCAATATATACTCCACTTTCATCATCTAGGCCGGACCCAAAAGTACAAAGGTATCAATCAACAAATCAAAGGGCACTACACTACAGTCTACACACGATTCAACTTCGTCACGTCTTGAACGGGTAAGGAATCAGCAGGTGTTCATAAGCTTACCGATCTAATTATGAAAGGCCATAAATGGCTGGGTCAAAAGTCAAAGTCAACATGAAGGGCGACGTGATCATCTCACTGGCTGATCAGGCGAGTCGTGGGTCCCATGCGTGCGCGAGGGATTTGTTCTTATCTTTATTTATTGAAATCCCAATTTCAATTCTTATCACAAGCTCCGTCGCCTAGCCGATCTGTCCAAACGAAAAGGAACAGCGTATAAATGCTAGCAGGGGCGGAGCCACCGTGCCAGGCCTCGAGCTTTGTAAGAAAACTCCATGTTAATACTCTTAAAAATTAATGAAAAATTATGATTCAGTCCGATAACCGTTAGGCCAGTATAAGGTTTGGACATAGGCTGGCTGGCTCCGCCCCTGAATGTTAGATACGCTAATCCGGTCCAATCTAATACGAGCAGAGCTTGTATAAGGTGAGACTAGGAGTAGGATTAGCACTACTTCCGTCGTTCTTGAATAGATATCATTTAAGTATTTTACACTATAATCAAGTTATGTATACAGATCAGGATTATTAACAAGATAAGTATTTTTAGTCTAAGACGAAACCTTATTCAAGCCCATTTAGTCAAAGGCCCATGTAGAAAGTTAATCGGGCTCATTAAATCTGGCTGTGCTTTCAACTAGAAGGAAAGAGAAATGTGATCTATTTAACACTACTGGTCGTCGAACAATTGTGTGCATCGCCGACCAGTAAAGGTAATAACTTACTTCCCTAATCGGTAATTATATGTATACATTGGTCGGAGCCATAATGGTTTATCACAAGGAAGTTATTTGGATGTTGTTAATAGATACAGTGGTTGATGAAGGACGCAACAGCTGAAGATACTAAGGTCTTGTTTGTTTAGGCTTAGACTTTTTGGCTTATAGCTTAAAGCTAACTTTTTGGCTTAAACAGTTTAAAAGTTAATGGCTTTTGTACGTGACAGAGATGGGTAATTTTATCTAACTTTAGTGTTATTAGTCTAAAATCAACTATCAATAAGCAAAAAAAAGCCTCTCTCCAGTGGCTTTTGGCATTTAGTTATATGGAGGCTTATGGCTTTTGAAAAGCCCAGATAAAAAACAATTCGTTTGTTTAGATTTTAGCTTTTTAGCTTTTAAACCAGTGAAAAAACCCAAACAATCAGGACCTAAGAAGACACATGCGTAAAGTCAAAAGATGCGTGCTACATTATTAGCTGCCACTTCTTGGTTCAGTAAAAATTAGACGCCCTGCGTCTCTCTAAGGACGATAACACATTCTTTGTAATTTCATTGTCCATGGCAATGACATATCTATGGTGATTGTCGCCCTATTACTATTTTTGTAAGATTTTTTAGTATTAATCCTTATACTTCTATCATAGTATTAAATACCCTAATGCTGTCAAGAGAATGCCCAATAGCCCCTGAGCATGGAAGGAATGATACGAAAATAGCGAATTTGCCATGAGTTTTGTGCATTGACGGTTAATTAGCGTCGTCCATAGGAAGCTATCTCGTCTGGAAATCCTCGCCGTTATATTTTCAAGCCCTCGCGTATGGACGAAGAGTCAAGGAGAATTACTTCGACCTTGTCAGCTATGCCAACCTTACGGATGAAGACTACATCTCTGACGAGGTGCAAGTGTGACCTTCTAAGTACGTTCCCAGGGAGAATCTTTGTCATCCTCAACCAAATTCTTTGAGACCAAGGCGACTGGGATACCACCACCGCCTTCAAGCAATTATGAGGGTGAGTATGGTCCCGAACCCGTCTCAACTGGAGAGACAAGTGACAACCATTCTAGCACCATGGTGCCTACAGATGATATCACTGATGGTGTCCATAATAAGATTCTGGCAGAGTTATTTGCATAACATCTACTCTGGAATCCACCCTCCATTTGCTCAGAGTTTTGTGAATGTATGTAGGATTAGTAGTATTCCCTTCGTTCTTATAATAATTTCATTCAGTATTTTATTCAACCAAGGGGCACACTCAATGTAAATTGTGATAATGATAAAAGTCTATTAGTGGTTTATCCAGTAGTGGAACTTTGGGTTTGATAACTGGACTAATCATATTCTTCACATGCTTGCTGACATCTTGAGATCAAGTCCTCATTGGTAGATCAATTGTGCCATCGGTGAAGCAAAAATTAACCTTGAGAACCAATTTAAAGGGACACATAGTAAATGAGGACAAGCCTCTTTGGAATAAATTGAAATTACAATAATGTAACATGACCTTTTTCAGTAATTGCTATGTGGGAATAGGAGAGCATATAATGATTTTCTTGTTTGCCTAATTCTCAATACAATTATTATGGTAACAACTACATAGAGGTTTGGTAACCAAGTCTAATCACCACTTTTATAAACAAAATAAAATTTCTAGGAGAACAAAGTAATCACAAAAAAAGCAGGGTGACGAGATAACATTGCGCTGTGAAAGAGGAAACAAGGAAGGGTGACGAGATAATTAACAATGTTTTGTGAAAGAGGAAAAAGGAAAGGTGAGGAAATAATAGTGCACCATGCTTACCGCACTTGGGGTAGCAGTGACAATCCTAGAAAGATAGCAACAATATGTAAATAAATTATCTGAACCAGCTATCTTTTAGGAACCTACAGAAAGTAAAAGAAATATAAGCAGAAGCTAGAAGTAGAGACGACGCAAAAGAAACATAAATCTAAGCAAGATAGCTTGGCAGCGAAAAAGGACCATACGAAACATAATAAGTTTTAAGATACCTGACACTATTTTAAGATTAAAAAAACAGGTAGTATAACACTAGTTTAAGATCTAAAAAGTAGGTTTTAGGCAAACTAAAAGAAAATATCTAACAGATTTCAACGACCATATCCTAGCAGCACAAAATTACATGCAAATACTCATACCATGCATATGCATTCCAACGTGGATAGGATTACTACTAGGGAAAAAACACGCATCCAGAACACAAAATATATGTAAGTCCGCCATTGCAATTGACTAAACGTCACTTTGTGCATCCGTTTCCAAATTTTCAGCATCGACACTCAAATCGCACTTGATGCCGGAGTGGTAATCACTCTACTGAGAATGCAATACGTAGTTCACTTGTCTGCCTCTACGCTCCAAAATACAAACACGGGCTAGTGAGAATGCAAGGACTTTGATCCTGGGCCCTTTCAGGGAAAAAAAGAAGGGAAATCCAAACGCAGTCCATGAGACATTTTGGGCCAGGCCTAACAAAGATAAGGGAAAGTGATGCAATGCCATGCTGGACTGCTGGGCATGCTAAGGCTTTCGGCCTAGTGCCCCATCCTACTGCTATCAGTACTCCACCCGTCTAAGTTTATCTTATCGGACATATTTTTTTTTAACATATAGAACAAAAAAATATTAAAAATAGGTAGACTATGTCTAATTATTATCTCTAAGTACTATATTAAAAGATTAATTTCTCATATGCCACTGTAATTCGGAGAAATCTCTAAATGTGTTAAGAGTGTGGGATCAAAGCCTGCATATCAATGAAACAATGAGTGGCATATATGAGTAGTGGCATATACGAAATAGTCCCTATATTCAATACATGCATATAGAGAAGACCATATAAATATATGGATATTTATTAAGATATAAAAGGAACATCACATTGATTTACAAAAAAGATGAAATACATTTTATATCTATGGATAAAATTATTTAAAAAATATATCCTCTAGGACGGAGAGAGCAATACTATTCGGCCCATGTCCATCTATGTTTTCTCTGGGACTGGGAGAGATCCGTTGTCTGGGTGTCGTCGTTGTCCTCCGTTGAGCCTCACATTTGGATGGCTTTGTTTTTGTTTTTCTCATGACAGTTTTTGCCCATGCCAACGTCATGATGTAGGCCATGACTCATGAGGGTGCACTATTGCACTCACAAGCCCGGTATGGGGCATCAATAATGGTGTCAATTAGTGTGACGAACCTAGCCGGATCTAGGCGTCATATGCAACAAAAGAACTAGTATCGACACGTGTGCATTCAGTGGATGGAGAATTCGAGCGTGGCCTGCTGCCTGCTGCAATGCTCCACTGCCATGCAAATTATGTGTGCAGTGTATTTGATCTTAGTTGGTTCACTTAGTTTACTATCTTTTTACGTACGCTAAATTTAATACAAACCGTTCATTCTTTTCGATCTAATAGATCAGAGTAGTTAGCGTTTATTTATACTTCCTTCGATCGTCGTAGAGTAGTTGGAATACTCTCAACAAATCAGTGACTAGATATGAATTCTACTATCTACCATATAATGCCAGTATAATACACCGTAAAAGTTCTCTGATTTATTTATTGGTCATACAGTCCATTCGTAATCTTCCAGGCTCCTTTAGGCAAAAATTACAAAATGTCAAATTTTACAAAAGAAAATAATTTGGGGGGAAATTGTCGCGTTTTGCTGGTAGCGTGCACGGAGACAAACGAAAGGATCCGTGCGACCATGCACGAGAGGAGAGGACTGGCAGGCCCAGGTGATGGACGGATGCATCGATCACAGGGACACAGTAGTAAGACGACGACAAAGAATTGACAAACTTTGGAAGCTTTCCGAACGGTGATGTTACACACAAATACACGCACATACATGCATACGGTGATTCGGATCGATCTGCGGTGTTTCTTCCGGAGGCATGCGGTTGCGGCAGTGGCTTGCCAACACAGTGCTGACGGAGCAGTGGTTGGAGAGGCCCTGCCCCACGTGTGAGGTCTTAACTTGTCGTCGCCGCCGTTGCTTTGAACGTCATACGGTTTTGAAATACAGCTTTAATCACTAATTTTTATTATAATAATTAATAAACCCTAATAAAAAATATAATATCATGAAATTTCTTTTCAAGACAAATCTACACATTTGATTTTCATATATCCAATTTAAATATTTAAAAAGATATTGACATTCAAAGTTTCGAAAGTTTAATTGCACATATATCCAAAACGATAACTATTCACAACTGGAGGAAGCCTCTTTTCTACTCCCGTGAGTAATTACTCCCTATGCCGTATCTCATAACGTATTGTATCTCGTGCGAAGGAGGGTATGTACGTGTAATATACGAATATATAAGATCATCTAGGTGGTATATACATTTCTTCAGAGCTGATATGCACATTTTTTGGACCTACTCCTTTTTATGTATGTATATAAATGTATTGGCAAAATGCGCTAAAAATCATGAACCCCTTATAATTTATTCATGTAGCTCACATTAGAGTATCTTTTAATTAGTGTATAAGTGTACCTAGCTAAAGTGATAAAGGAGTATTTCAAGTTCGTTTACGTGGTACTTCAGACGTGGGAGTAACTACTCATATATATATATATAGGAAGCCTCTTTTCTACTCCCGGGAGTAATTACTCCCTATGCCGTATCTCACAACGTATGGAGTATCTCGTATGATGAAGGGTATGTACGCGTAGTATACGATTATATATGATCATCTAGGTGGTATGTACATTTTTCAGAGGTGGTATGTATATTTTTCGGACATACTTCTTTTTATGTGCGTATATAAAGATATTTACAAAATACGCTAAAAATCATAGATTCCCTTGCAATTTTTTCATGTGGCTCACATTGGAGTATCTTATAATTAGTGTATGAGTATACCCAAAGTGATAAAGGAAATTTCAAATTCGTTTAGGTAGTATTTCGAGATGGGAGTAACTACACCTGTGAGTAAAAGATATTTTCCTATATATATATATATATATATATATACACTCTTTCTCTCTCTCTCGCTCTAGCTTTATTTTCACATTCGCAGCTCGTTCCTTCTAATTCTAATTCTAGTATGCTTGTAGCACCAATTAAGGTTGCAGATGTTGAGCGGACTAGATTATTATTGTCCCCACACAAGCTAGGAAAGAGATGAGAGGAAGATGACGAGTGATGATATGGGCATGGTGGTGGCCTGGTGCACGCTGACGAATGACGAGCGCTAGAAAAGCAATAATTCAGTGGCCCATTCATGCATCGCCCCGAGTCCATCCATGATTGGTGTCGATCAAGATACGCTGGCTTAGCCTTGTTGCGCCGCTCGTTTGCCCATCCATGTATCATGCATGCAGCTAGCAATCGTCAAACGGAATTAGGAAGACCTTGCTGTCATCCAGATCTCTCTTCTCTTTTAGAGGAGAGATAAGGCTAAGATAACAAGGGATCGATAGATAGGTTGAGTACCAATTATGACTCTTAATCCCTGGGCCCTTAGCTGCCTAGCTTTAACGCTACTCAATGAACAGAGACCAGATCACAGCTATCCACTTCACACAAATAAAGCTGGTGTTTATCGCATACAGTATACAGGAGTCCCATATACACACACACTTCAATTAAACATCTTTTGCCCAACCGTGTAATTAACCTCCATATATACGCGATCTAAAGCTTTCTTTGTCTTAGTAATCGACGAACATCGATCACTCGTATAACAGCAAACAGTTTCAACCGATGAGCGGTAGACGACAAAGGCTGATTCCGGATGACGTAGCCTGTATACATACAAATGGCAGATTCTCGGAAGATTGACGGCCGGATTGGTTGCTGTATCTACTTAGTCTGGTCCGTACGAAGTTATCTCTGACTAGTTAGAGACAGACCAAGTTGATGCATGTGATGTTGTTTGGTCCGAGATTATCTAATGCCGCTGAGTGGAGCGGAGCCGTGGAACACGAAACATGCGCATGGCACCGTCCGTCTGTCTGTTGGTCAGTGAAAGCTGTCAGTAGATCTAATTAAGTTAGTGCTGCGAGCAAAAGGCCCCCACCGGATAAGAAAACTACTGCCATTAGCTTCTGGGGAAGCAAATGAGCAGTACGTAACCAGATGGGCCAGCGCCGCCGCCGCCGCGCTCCATGTGTGGCCGGAGACGGGCACACCTATCAATTATTGCTTTCTTTTTTCCCTCCAGAACTTTATTTATTTATGCGCCAACAAATGAAGATGCAGGGGGAATTGGAAGCAGAAGGGTTGTGCTCATTGCTGTAAGTTGTTAAGAGAGAAGGATCTTGTTATGTCTGTATGTCACCATGACGATTTACTTTGGAGGCAAATCTGTGTAGAAACTACGGCCGTGGAATTGCGCTGTTTCTTGTCAAAGTAAAACTGCTAAGCTGTCCAGCGCGAAGAAGTAGGCCCGTAGACTAAGGTTTGCGCTGTTTCTTGTCAAAGTAAAGCTGCTTAGCTGTCGAGCGCGAAGAAGTAGGCCGTATACTTTTTCTGAAAAACTGGTTTTTTAGTTTTCTGAATTAAAAAGTGGTTGTAGCTTATTATAAGAGACCGTTTAATAAATACTCCCTCCGTTTCAAAATATAAGACGTAGTTTGACTTGGCACAATCTCCTAAATTATATTTTGACCATTGATTTCTCTTATTCAATATCATTCATACAAACAAAATCACTATTATTACAAAGTACTTTCAAATGCGAATTCAATGGTACCACTTTTATATCACAAAATCTTTATATAGTTAGACAAATCATTGGTCAAATATTTCAAAGTTTGAATTTTGAAATGCGCGCGCGCCTTATATTTTGAAACGGAGGGAGTAGCTAGTTTCTATCAGCAATAAGCTACAAAAGCATATACAGTTTAGCTTTTAGCTTTTGGCTTTTGTTAATTATATATGGCTTTTAGCTTATATCAAAAGTCACTTAAAAGTTAAGCTATTTAAAGGTTTACTAGCTTTTTAGAAGTTGAAGTTGGATTTAAACTCCTAAAATGTCTGGAATATGCCCAGCGTAGACGCTGAATCTGACGAGTGGTAGAGACGGACGCGCGCACTGTCGAATTGCGAAACATCATTAACATGTGATTATCGCCAAACACTGAATACTCCAAAATATTCTTGTCCGACGCCGTATGATCAGTACCTACTACATGTGCAGGCAATGAATCGAACAGCATCCATCCCAATGCATACCTACTTGCCTAGCTAGTGGCGATACTTACATGGTTGCTGACCTTTGCTCCTACTGCCGACATCGTACTAGTACCTGTATCGAGGAGCCAAATCTGGCTTCCGTTTTCCTAGGTCTGATCTTGGGGGGACTACGGACTTCTGCATCTCGGTTGTTCAGGACTTGATCAAATGGTCTGATTCGAAAGTGCCACACCACACGATGACTACATGGACTTATGGAGCAAGGTAATTCGGTGTATAGCTCGTGGACGGTGCGCGCGCCGTGGAATGCATGCATGATCTGACGGCTCACGACGCAAAGTAGCAGGACCGTCCTAGCACCAGCGCCCTGTAGCCGACGTATATAGCATGCATCACCGGTCAGCTCAGCACAACCAGAGGCTCAGGCTCATGGCACAGTCTCGATCGTAGCATGCGAAAGTGTGGCTGTGATTTCATCTGGGCAGGCAAGCGGCGGGATTCGTCACGCGATACGGCCGGTCGAAGTCTGGTCTCAACCGTCGCCTCCGATCCGGGATGCGGGCCGACCGTGGTGGTGGCACGCACGCACGATGCTTTCGTCGATCGATCTGACGCACACTAGCTACACGACGCGACGCTACGCTACGGCCGCCGCCCAAAGCGGCGGGGGACAGCGACGTCAACGGCCGACGGCGCGCCACGTGCCCCGGAGAGGTGGCGCCGACGTCACCCGCGCGTACGTGCGAGCAGTACACCGCCTCACGAGACGATTCGCTATTCGCCGGTGACACTGTTGCCCGCGTCCGCCGGGCACGGACTGATGCCGTCAGCTCCCGCATCTTCGTCGTCGTGCAATCAGAGTCGTTGGCCTCTTCTTTTCCCACGCCACGCCTAATGATCTCTCTCTGCTAGCTAGTACCGCTTGACTACTGCATTCTTGTTTGACGAAACCCAACCGGTACGCCATGTCCAGATTAATTAAGCACATTAAACGAGATTCTTGTATGTACTATCTAGTGCCGAAGAACAACCGATCGTACCATCGAATTTCGATGGCGACATCTTTGAGCTTCACGCAGAATCTTCGCACTCAAGGATCGATGGTCCATATTGGCCGGCACATCCCGCGCACCAATTTTTTCTTCAATAAAAATAAAATTTTGGGATTCATGGATCCAGCCAAAAAATGTCACTAGGAATAGTACACCGCCTCAAAAGAAAAGGAAAAGGAAATGGAAATGTGACGTCAATTTCTTTTCCTTAATTCGCCTCCTCGTCGTAGGCTAGTACTGGTGCTAGATTTAGAAGGTGGTGAATTTAATGCCCGCTTCCCGTCCGGCCACGTGACGCAACCTCCGGACCCACCGATCCACGTCACCGCCCCCTGACGTCACCTCCCCATGTGCCGCCCCGGCCGCCTAGGCCTATATATGCGCCTGTCCTCTCTCGCCTCTCCCTCCACCACCTCCGGATCGACCCTATTCTTGACGGCGAGGCGTCTACTGCCCGCGGTAGATAGCTAGCTAGCCAACGGCGCCGTTTGTTTCGCGTGGATCTTGACGGCGGAGCAGGAAGCGAGCATGCAGGCGGTGGCCGGCATCCGGCGGGGGCTGACCATCGACCCGGCGGGGGAGGAGGAGGCGCCGGCGGAGCGCATTGAGCGGCTGGTCCGGGAGAGCCCCGTTGTCATCTTCGCGCGGCGCGGCTGTTACATGGCGCACGTCATGAAGAGCCTCCTCGCGGCCGTCGGAGCGCACGCCACCGTCATCGAGCTGGAGGGCGCCGCCGAGGAGCACGCCGCCGCGGAGGCCGGCGGCCAGGAGGCCGTGCCAGCTCTGTTCGTTGGCGGTGCGCCCGTGGGCGGGCTTGAGGGCCTCATGGGGCTCCACCTCAGCGGTCGCCTCGTCCCCCGTCTCAGAGAGATCGGCGCCCTCTGCGCCTAGCTACCTCTCCCTCTTCTGCCTCTCTCTCTGTCTCTCGCACGTGTGCACGCTTCGCACGTGCCAAGCCTTCGTCTCCTTGTATGTACATGTGTAATACCTGGGATCCGAAATTTGCAAAATGTAGAGGGTGTGGGATGAAAATCTACACGCTAAATAAGTTGTACTGCGCTGCGCTGCCAAAAGGTTGGGTGTCTATGGGGGACTGGGGGGAACCAAAATGGGGTTTTATGATAAATGGTTGGACCTAAATGTGATTATTTACTTTACTTAGGAGTACTCCAATATTTATTTTTACACCAGCTACTCGCTGTTTGGTCTCTTGTTTTTGTTCTTGCTTCTATTTTGTCTTGATGTGATTTTTTTTTTGTTTTGGTGTAAATTAATTACTACGCATGATTGGCGTATAATCCTACTTGGAAGCTGATTATTTTATGGCAGGAAGATAACATATTAAAGTACTGGGTGTTGGGGTGAGTAATGGAGGACGTCACCACAAACTTAGAACCTAATGGCTGCTTTACCGCCAATGATCGATATGCTCATTAATTTCACTGACAAATACTTCCTTTTTTTATAAGGGTATTCTAACCTCCACCTCACTCCATCTATAGAATTAATTACGCCAACCAAGTAGTTTAAGGAAAGGAGAGAAGGAAAACATTCATCAAGAATCTGGTCGATTTTTATTTCTCGCTTACTAAGATTTGTGGTGCATGCATTGGTTTATTGCTCTCATGCATTGCTTTATTGCTTTCTCCTCCTCTAGACACTACTCATGAAACCATGGGTTGAAACTATGCATTGGTTTATTACTCTCTCTCAGACACTACTCATGGACACCATGAGTTGGGATCGCCTAAGACTATTCTCGTTTCATTTCTTAATTTTTAGAGTGCCACATTTAATCTCGTGTTTCATCTAGATGAAACTCTCTCATCTCCCATAAAACTTTCTCTATCTCTCTTTTCATAATTAACTTGCCATGTCACCAAACATAATGATGTGTCATGTCATTTAATGAGAATGAAACTTAGTTGAAACTCCCACTGAAAATGGATGCGTATTTTGATTTTGCACAAGGATTAAGGTCTCATTAAGTATAGTCCATCCGTTTTTTTATAAGACCTATTTTTGAATGGTCTTGTTTACAAATGTAAGGCTTGCATATAGATTTAATGAGATCTTTCCTTTTATACCTCTATTTTCTCTCATCCATATGTATTTATTTATTACCACCTATACAAAGTATATCTTTCATCTTCCAAAACAATTAAATGGGGGCATCTAAGTCATTTTTTCTCGTATCTTTCTCAATTTCAACTCAACCTTAATCCTTGTGCAAAGTCAAAATACACCTTATAAAAAAAATAAAGGGAGTACATGTAAGCTTTACATTTGTAAATAAAACTATTCAAAAAATAGACCTTATAAAAAAACGGAGCGAGCAACATGAAATGAGATTTCAGTGTCTGGCTTCTCCGTTGGTCTTAACTGTTACTTCTCCGGTCAAGAAAAGTTATCGTACGTTGAGTGCTAAAGTCTAAGAAAAGCTATCGTTTATGCTTAACTAAGCTTTTATCTGCCGCTTATGCCTTTAATTAACTCTTGCACGTACGCATTCCCTTCTTATAATACCCTAATTAATTGTTGCAACATGCACTCCTTAATTCTGTGTAATTCTCAAAGCTCTTTGAAATATGTATTCTTTACTGCGCCGGTGAGGTGAATTGCATGTTCGTACTCTACAGAGAGCCGAGCTAGAGCTTAGGAGGTGTGGAGCACGCAATAGACGACGGTGAAGATGCGGGAGGGAGAGGCAAAGGCATGAATTTGTCAAAAATGAAAACAACCACATTTCCACCCGCCAAATTTAAACTCAAATTCAAAACGAAAAATAAAATTAGAGTTTAGGGTTTATCTTTCCATTTTTGGGGGGATTAGGCCCTCCTCCTCCGGTAACGGGCGGCGGCGTGTGGCGTACGCTCCCAAGGTCATGGTGGTAGCGCCGATCGTGGAGTGTCTTGCAACGCGTGGTGCCCGGCGAGCGTTCCCTAGGTCACGGCGACAGCGTCGATGGCTCCTTGAGCAGCCTTCGTGCAGGGCCCTCCTCTGCTCACGGACGCTTGAGGTCATCGTGGCCAACAGTGGCGGCTGTAGTGTGCGGTGGCGATGGAGCCATGGCCCTAAGAAGAAGGTTGGTGAATAAAGATAGTGCTGAGATATAGTGAGGAGTTAAGGCTGGTTAGGTGGGAGGCAATGTATTGACGTTAATGTGGGTAGAAGAGTAGTAAAAACTACCATTATCTTGGTATATGTTTTTCTGTCTAAAATGACAGCTTTTCATGATCAGAGGGAGCTACCATTAATGTCATGCACGATTCACTATATGGTCTGGCAGCTCTATCAGAGGGAGTACCACATGCATGATTTATGGTTGACTACTATTGGTTTCCGCTTTTTTTATGGTTAATCTGGACTGTCTATTTTGGAACTATGTATTTTACATTGCTTTTAGGGGACGAAATGGGAGAAAACGTAAAGATTTACGGTTGCTAACATTGCAAGGCAATGCACGGCGATGGAGTTGATCGATTCGACGCATCCGTGGCATGGCATGGCATAGCATGTGCCTGCTGCTTACTTCCCGGTAAAAATAAACAAAATAAAATGGACGCGAAATTTCATGTGCCGATCGAGACAAGCTACACACCATCCCACACTGTTTACCCGTGCATCCGGTTTATTTATTTTTTGAGCTGCAAATATTTACCAGCAGTGGGGTAGTGTGAAAAATACTCAGAGGCCTACGTGATCCAGTAGTTATTTTTCTGTATCATGTTGGTTGTCTGCTTCTGCGAGGGAGCCTCGTTGGACACGTCACTGTGTCAGCGTGCAACTCGTTTGGCAGATAGCGTTTTGCAAAGTCAATTTTTTAGTGCGTGCATGACTAGCTTTTGGCAGCCGTGGTAGCGACAAGGGTTTTTTTTATTAAATAATATATTTCTAAATAAAATTATAGAAAATATGTCGAAAAAATAATTACATAAGCGATAGAGACACGGTCGTGAAATGAATTAATCTACTGATTAAATAGACATATCGATCAAATGAATCAGCAACAAAATCGTTGGTTGAATAAAACTCTATCGTAAATTCATTGACGATTTATTTAGTTATTTTTAACATGTTTTTTCTACAATTTTATTCTAAATTGTATTATTTTAAAAAAATCCAGTGATTAAGTAGGCACTCCAGTGCACAATTGGAGTACTGGTACTACTGTAACCTAATCCTCAAGTTCAAGTGTTTTAGCTGCAGAGTAATAATGAGATCAGATTCTAATAGCCTGCTAAAATAAGGCAGCAGATCGCTCGCTGATTTCTGCGTGCTCTGATCTCTCTGCCCGTACTTGCTGTACTCTTAAATGGCCGTCTAAACTGTGCCGTTGCATCGTCTGAGAAACGTTGCCTGCATCTAGAAATTTTGTACAGCTTATCAGTACGGTGATAACTTGCAATCCAATGGCTACGGTTAGCTCATTTTGTTTGTGTTTTTTAAGAGGCTGTTTGTGTTGAAACTTAGAAGATTGAGAGGTTTATGATTGGCCACAAGTCCACAACAAAGAAGAAGAAGAAGAAGAAGAAGAAGACGAAGACGAAGAAGAAGAAGAAGACTAGATACTACTGTTTCTGGCGCCAAGATCAGGTTGGCCCTAAATTTTTGATGGGCTATGCAGTTTGAGAGGTTCATGATTGGCTAAGTGTCAGCCTGAATTAGTTATACCTATCTTGACCCATACTTAAATTAGGCCTAGATTTCCGGACACTTTCATTGTTCATTTAGGCAATGTGGCCTTAAGACATGCTCATTATGGCTCTGGACACTAGTCGGGCCCAAATCGATAATTCGGCCTATTGGCATAGCTTGGTTTTGGGCGGATTTTGTCTGCAACTTTGGGGAGGCCTGTATATTCAAGGGGTCACTGAACCTTCTGATGCTTCTCTAAGTCCGGTTTCTCTGAAATCTGAATTGACCTCAACCTTTAACACATCTATTTTATATAAACCTGAACCTTAAAATAATTAAAGAGCATCTCTTCCTCTAAAAAAAATAAAGGACGTCTATGATCTATCCCTCCACAAATACCTGGACCCTAGCTGCAGAGACAGGATCACTTATAAACCTTTAGATTTCAGCCATTGATTTTGATTGTAATATATTCGCAAATATGTAGGAGTGATCGTTCTAAAAAACTTCCGGACCCAGTACAGATTGCAGGCTGAAATTGAAGGCACTACAACTGTAGAGGAGTCAAGTGAGATCATGGCTCACGACCATCAGCTACCATTTGTCTCGTGTGGATGCCCCCTTGCCCGTCTGTCCCTATCGTGGAGTTCTCTCGATCGGACATTAGTTCTTTAGAATTCGATCCTTGGCGGCCTTCGCTTGCTTTCTTCCCCACAGCTGCCATTCGCCCATCCTAGTCAGTAATTAACCTTTTGGATTGAACTAGCCAACACTTGCTCGAACTGACATCATCCCCGCTCCAAATCCCCGCGAGAGTTGAACTATTTCGGCGAACGCTGCGAGAATTGAAATCTATCTGTACATGGAATTTTGTGCAAGATTTATGTGTCCCAAACATGTCTGAAATTCCTAGTATTTTAAACCGTACAATAGTGGTCGTAGAGCGAGATAAGTTCAACTATTCATATTGGTATCACCCTACCTAGAAGAACCTTTATTGGTATATTTGGTTGCAAGACCTAATGTGATCAGTGCAATAGTGGTCGTAGAGCGAGATAAGTTCTAACAACCTATTTACTCCGTAAGTGAAGTATTACACGAACCAAAAGAGCGTTAACCCCAAGCCCATGAATTACTTTATGATTTATTAATGGCTTCTCGTAGACTAAAACAATATTTTTAGTCACATAAGATTACAACACCATCATCCTTCGCCTTAAGAAGTATTCTTCGTAATTAAGAGGCAAATGGTTGTATTGCTAAATGAGTAGCAGAGCTTTGGTTATTTGATATCCATTTCACTGTTCAGATAACAATTAAATCCCAAGCTTTGGTAGATTTATCTTCGGGTATTGTTACCAAGAAAACATAACATTTTCCTTTCTTCCGCATTGTCATTAATTATCAGAATGATTACAAACTGGAAATCTTCTTAAGATGCGATTCAAGGCAAGAAAGTGTTAATTAGTAAATATTTTATTTTTCATAAAACTTGGATCTTAGCTGACGAGGATTATTGACCAGGTCAATATTTTACGGTCAAAGTCGCTCTAAAAACTAAGCCCACATCTCGGGACTCATTTAACATAATGGTTATGTCTGTAGTCACGATTCAAAGGAGGCAATATCTTCTTTAGTAGTAAACTAGTTGGAAGTTAACGGCGATCAGTTAAAATCGAAGGATGATCGGTCATACTGGTCAGAAGACATGGCAATTTTTCATATGATTAATGTGAGAGCGGTTATTAGCATATCTGAAAACTTATGACAGTTGACCAAAGAACAAGACGGTTCAAAAGTAGATGAAAACTCATGCGTGAAGACAAAAGACGTCTATAATAGAATTTACTACACCCCTACTAATTCTTATAACACTCTTTTCATGATAATCTATTTGATCTTACTATTATATTTTCACTTTTAAGTTCGACAGGGACCTTTGAGTTCGGATCATCGACACCCGAGTAGATAATGTCATGGACTACTGGACAAGAATGGCGCAACACGAGAAATGATAACGACATTGGTTTAGCTAGCTTGCCAACGACCAAAGTCATGATCCATCCGATACAGGTCGCCAAATGAATCATGACTTTGCAAATATGGAAATCCAAGTAGATATATAATTAACTAATTAACCTGGAAGAACAATTAAATATATATGTGCCTTTTTCATGTCCACCTGAAATATAAATTCTATAGAGCACAACTAGCGGGATTTTGCTCTCTTGGATAAAGAAAATTTGGAATATGAGCGTTTACACATCGCTGAACTGATTTATTATTTTCACTTCAATTTCCCCCGCCGGAGGCAGAGACAAACACACAAATCTTCAAGTACATCAATTTGAGAAATTTGACTGTTTTTTTTTAAAAACCTTTTTGCTTGAGTGAAGTATAGCAAATCTTTGGTTAAAAATACCATGTGTATATATATGTTGCTCTAGTTCCAGCCCTGCGCTATACACCACTTAGATTTTGATAAATAAATTTATTATCAATACATTTTAGGGATCATGCCCTATGAACTCGAGTGCCCAGATCCGCGAGGGACGACGGAGGTGCCATGGCGTCCCTCCACGCGACTAGGGCGCTAAGGAGAGGGGCACGCTTCGCCACGTCACGAGGAGATCAAGGTCACCGATTGAGTCAAGGCTCGGGATCCGGTCTTCTGGTCAAGGGGCGGATCTGGCGCCATGCCAGATACACCACCTCTCACGGTGTGGCCAAGACGCTGGGCCAGTGGAGGGGCTCTTCCCCCCCCTCAATCCCTATGTGGTTGCGCTCTCCTTCCCATGCAAGGAGCTCCAAAGGCTCGGCCACGGATCTTTAGTGCCCTCTCCGGATCCGTGCTCTCGCCCCGGATTTAGCCGTTTTGAGTCTTGCTTACGGATGTCAATCGCCGTTTCCTGCGGCGCCTACCTTTTGCATCGGCTTGAGGGTTTGCGTCTCGTCCTTCACAGTGATGATTACCGGTGGCTGACGTACGGTGGCAATCGGCCGCCCCTGTCTTATGGTAGTTTAGGTTGATCCTCACTTGTTGTTGCCAACACCGGTGCCGTGGTCGGCTTTGGCAACTTGTGGATGATGGGCGATCTAGGTGACTACTCTTCGCCATTGTTTTCATCTCTTACTAGCGTTGTTCATACATCTCTTTTGACCTATGTCATCTTAGCATCGATTCGCGGATTCGCTTAGGCGACATTAACTCATTTTTAGATGCACTCTATGGACTTGATGATCGTGTGCCTATTGGCTAGCTCGCTAATCTGTCATCGTGAGAGTCGAACATCTAAAAATTGTTTGTCCGGCCTTGAGAAGGTGGTCATTGCTATTGGCTAAGATTAAGTGGTATGGTGGCACTAGTTTGGAATGAGGGTGGTTGCAACACCGGGATCTCCTGATTTGACTTCGGTGAGAGAAATCCTAGGCTGACCTTAGTGGTTGTGCTCGCAATGGCCTTGTTGAAGACATTGTTTTGTAGTTTGAGGATTTACTCTCGAGGTGAAAACTTTTGGTCCGCCTTCACTGGTTGGATCATGGCAATGGCGGTGCGTGCAAAGATCGAGTCCTTCTTGAAGGCGTTGTCATTGGAGAGCTTTTATCGCGGTCCAAGTGTTGCTATGATGGTGGATAGTCTTGAAGACAATATTGCGTGATGTAGTTTGTCATGGATTAATAAATTCCTTTATCAAAAAATTTTAGGGATCATGTATGCGTATTAATACTTCCTCAAAAATATAAGCCCTATAGTTTGAATGATCTTAGTTTAGAAATATAAGATTTGTATGTATATTTAATGGGGCTTTCCTACTATACCCTATTTATTCTCTCTCAACCATATGTATTTATTCATTACCACTCACACAAAGTATTATCTCCCATCTTCTAAGACAATTAAATAGAGTATCTAACTTATTTTCTCTTACACCTTTCTCAATTTCATCGTAACCTTAATAATTATGTAAAATCAAAATACGACTTGTATTTCTAAATATAAAGTATCAACCAACATTGGATTCCGGACATTTGGGCCCATGATCACGGTACCATAGGTCGATATCAGTTGTTCCATCCGCTGTACCAACTATGAAAAAACCATTTTGGAATAAGCAGCAGCCCATGAAAGAGACCTACCTATCACACACTGGTCCAACAACTTGCCAAAAAATTACAAAACTGGCGCGCACAAAAGCCTCATGGGTTAAGGAATCTACTGTACATGCATGTTTGGTTGCATATGCTTTGCTTACCTAATGTTTCACCGGAACAAATTAACAAAAAATTACTATATCGGTTGCTTGGCTCCAAAGGAATTATAAATTAAATGAGGGTAACCTGGAAGAGAGTATCCAATCTACGTTCAATAAAAAAAAGCCTTTAGTTTGGCGTCCAGGACATGCTAACCCACGGGTCTATAAAGTGTTCCTTGGCTGTCTTCTTCGTTTGTTTCTTTCTACACATGTCGACTATGCTTGCTGCAGGGACCAACAGGCAGGCAGGTGCAGTTAAACCCTCAGGGCTCAGCTGATTAATTAGCTTAAATTCGCTGGGGAGACATGTGCAACCCCTGCAGTTTATCTTGTTGTCCAGTGTAGAACAACACTGTATCGGCCATCTACGTGGCAAAATCAATCAAACACAACATGGTGGTGGCACGCAGGCGTATCTGCCTGTCATTCTGGTGCTGCGTAGCTGCCTTGTTTTTCTGCCATTGTAATATGATATGTATGCTGCATGCGACCACTGCACGAGATGGATGTTTGAATCGGATGGGATCTGTACGTTGGAGTACGTCGTCTCGTGAAAAAGACGATGGCTTGGGCGCCCCAGGCCAGGGTGATGAACGCATCATCAAGCACCATGCATGCAGGGTGGGGGCTGGCCGTGAAAGCAGTGCGTACGTAGTCAGTCAGGCCAGGGATCAGATTTTTTTTTTGCTTTCGTAGCGGTCCCGAAGGCTTTTGTTGGGACCTTGCATCAAAATGTAGTGTTGTTTGTTGACCTAAGCCGAGCTCCCAGTACAAACCCTTGCCAATCCTGCTGCCACTGCCACCCAGCGCAGAGCAAAGCATTGACATTGCAAGCTGAGTGAGCTAGCAGCTGGGCTTTTTATGACCGTGGTCCGTGGAGCCTAGCTAGCCAGCCAGCTTGCCTGCAGTCCAATGATCCACTCCAATCTGACATGCATGCTTTAATTTTTTCTCCTTTCCCTTGCATATATATTTTGTTCTTATTCGAAATATAATGTTCTAGCAGTAGTTTTTAATAGTCATCTCCAACAATGGGGAGTCCAGTGCTTTTCATCTGCCGTGCATGTCTTCTGCTGCAAGAGAGAAGACTATTTTTGTAAATTTATTTAAAAGAAGATTAGATTTGTAAAAAGAAAAACAAAACAAACAAACAAACAAACTATGAGGATGCTAAAAAATTAAGGCGATGGCTTCAACGATGGGAAGACTGAAGGATATGATCATCTAGGTTGTTTGAGTGTAAATAAATAATCTGGCAAGATGCTCTAGCCTTCCCCATCAACTTCACTTCAAGAAAGACTAGCCAGTGTAACGCGCTATGTTGCGTCGTGCGGGATTTCGTCACGTGACGATTTGTTTTTTAAAAAAAAATTGGGCGCTAGGTCCCGCTGGCGAATCTGTGGACGGTTATAAACCATCGCGAATCTGCTCCCTTTTTGGGAGAACAGCGAATCCGTGGACAGCTATAAACCATCGGCGAATCTGCGTATTTTGGGAGAAAACCGGATCTAAACGTATTTTTTTAGTTCATCATGACGAAAACCGCTAGAAGGACTTTTCGTTACGCGACGATTTGGGTATTTTTTTAAAAAAAATTGGGCGCTAGGCCACGTCGGCGAATCTGTGGACGGCTATAAACCATCGGCGGACCTGCAATTTTTTGGGTAGAATAACGAATCTGTGGACCGCTATAAACCATCGAGGAATCTGCGTTTTTTGGAGGAAATCGGATCTAAACGTATTGTTTTTTTCGAGTTCGTCGTGACGAAAATCGGCAGAATGACATGAATGTAAATTGTAGAAGGACCTAAATGTAATTTTAATTTTTTTCGGATCTATTTTATTTAAAAACTGTAGAGACGACGTAGCACTCCTTTTGGCCGACAATCCTCAGCGCTTTAAAGTATAGTATACATTGGTTAATTGGAAGCTACTAGGACACACACTACGTACTATAAAATGATACGGAAGGCCAATATAAAACTTGGATCAGGCCGGGCTCGGGGTGATGGGCACGTCAATCTGTGAATTCAATCAATGGACCAATGATGTTTGTGTAAACGCAAAAGGCTGACCCTTTTGCTAAGCCTGCTTTACCACTAACTGACTCACCCCCTTCCCCCCTCGCTTCACAATATAAATGAATCAAAAGAGCCCATATCGTTCTCCCGGAAATCATACCAGCCTTTCTATCAGACTTTTTCCCACTCTTAAAAGACAACTTGTGCGCCCTAATAATTTATTGCCCTCCTCTCACACAATTTGCAAGATACCAAACCCAAAGCTGGAAGGGAGAGAGAGATCGATGTTGAAAGATATACATACATACACACATGACCATCAGAACAATGGAAAAGTCAGATCTTTGTGTCTCATGTCTTGATGCTGTCCGTGATGATGTGCCTATTCAACATGGGAAAACTAACCCTCGATTAGTTTGGACGATATGGCCTTAATTGTGCTAGTAGGATTTAATGGTCCCATGTATATATCTTCTTCATGTAATCAAATATGATGCTGACTCCCTCGATTCTGCTGGGGCTCCTACCACATGACATCTACAAACCGTTCGGGCGGCGTACATATCGTAAGGTTGGAGGTTGATTTCAGTCTCTACCAATGCCATATAACTGTTCCCAACGACAGAGCTAGCTCTTGTCCAGCGCTAACTCCAAAAGTTAATGGAAGAAAAAAGAGGAGGTAAATGCTACTCTCCCTCCGTTTCATTTTTATTTCTCGTCGTAGAATTTGTGCTGTAAGTAACACATTAATTAGTCCTGCAAAGTAATACCCACCCCATGTTCAGCAAATAAAAGTATGCAGAAACAGGGAGTTGTCATGCGCTATATCATTTCAGAAAAGTTCTTAGAAAAAGGATTACAACAAGCACAATCTTAAGACTGTGGTAGTACTGTGCCATGGTACTGTAGTAGTACATCCCATGCCTCAGAGACAGTTAATTAAAATCCCCTGCAAGAGCATGGGATGGGATTAGAGAACAGTAACAGAAGGTACAGGGGATTTCTTGAGTCGTGTGCATCATCAGAGAGAGAGGAGAGAGAGAGAGAGAGAGAACCAAAGGAAAAGACAGAAAGCCCAGCGCTCCGTGTGAGCCGCTGTTTTGAGAGAGGGAGAGAGTAGTGTGCTCCCGTGGGATTGTGGGTCTCCAATGGGTGGACGATTGCGCACTTGCTCTTGCCCCCCACCCCCGCGGCGCATCTCTCTCCTACCTCGCTCGTCTCTCTCTGACTCTCTGTAGCCATCAACCCTAGCTTAGCTAAGCTACCACCTTGCCTAGCTACTTCCTTCAACCCCACTCTTCCATCTCCCAGCTCAATCCGATTGATCGCTTACTGATCACTAAGCTGAGAATCGAACCTCGGTTCTTGCTCGCAATACCCAGCTCCATCTATGCCGCCATGATACCAGTGGTACATCACTACTAGCTAGCAGTAGTACTAGTCTCCTCGGCCTCAAGATTCAAGGAGGAGCTGTCCCCACTGCAGCGTGACCAAACCACTGGGTCGGCCTAGGTGCAACTGCAAGTACCACCGTCCCAGGCCGCTGCACATGATCGGATCGCCCACGAGATCTGATCCGTGTATCCGATTTAATTCTCGCTGAATCCATCATCCATAGCAGCAGGAGCAGGAGCAGGAGGAACTGGTTGGTTGGTGTTAGCCATCAGAAGAAGATCAAGACGATGTTGAAGGATCTGGCAGCAATTCAACAGCAGCCGCTGGCCGCCGCCGCCGCCGACGAGAACATGTCGAACCTGACCTCAGCCTCCGGTGACCAGGCCAGCGTCTCCTCCCACCCTCTCCCGCCTCCGCCCAAGAAGAAGCGCAGCCTCCCGGGAAACCCAGGTACAGCGAATCATCCATCGATTAGCTATATATTTCTTGGTTAATTTCTTGATGCGAAGAATTTAGTTATTGAGTTGTGACGGATGGGTGGACGGATCAACTGCATGTTATGGCAGACCCTGACGCGGAGGTGATCGCCCTGTCGCCGCGGACGCTGATGGCGACGAACCGGTACGTGTGCGAGATCTGCGGCAAGGGGTTCCAGCGCGACCAGAACCTGCAGCTGCACCGGCGAGGGCACAACCTGCCGTGGAAGCTGAAGCAGCGCAACCCCAAGGAGGTGGTGCGGAAGAAGGTGTACGTGTGCCCGGAGCCAGGCTGCGTCCACCACGACCCGTCCCGCGCGCTCGGAGACCTCACCGGCGTCAAGAAGCACTTCAGCCGCAAGCACGGCGAGAAGAAGTGGAAGTGCGACAAGTGCTCCAAGCGCTACGCCGTCCAGTCCGACTGGAAGGCCCACTCCAAGGTCTGCGGCACGCGTGAGTACCGATGCGACTGCGGCACTCTCTTCTCGCGGCAAGTCTCTCATCTCGTCGTCTTTTTCGTCCTCATCGTCTTCGTCTTCTTCAGCATGCCATGCATGAGCATGATAAGCGGTTGAGTTGATGTGTGCATGTGTTAATTGGCGTGTTGGTGCGCGCAGGCGGGACAGCTTCATCACGCACAGGGCGTTCTGCGACGCGCTGGCGGAGGAGAGCGCTAGGGCGGTGACCGCCGCGGCTGCAGTGGAGGGGCAGCATCCGGGACTGCTCTTCTCGCACGGAGGCGGCGGCGGCGGCGGGAGCGGCAACGCTGGGTTGCATCTGCCGTCTGTGCTGGACCCGTCGCAGCCGCTGGGCGGGCACGGGCTTATCCAAGAACTGTGCCTCAAGAGGGAGCAGCAGCAGCAGTTCGCGCCGTCCTGGCTCACGGCGAAGCAGCAGCAGCAGCTGGAGCTGGCTGGCGCGGGCAGTATGGCCATGTTTGGGTCGACGCGGCTGGATCAGGAGTTCATCGGGAGCTCCACGTCAGAAAGCAGCGCGCAGCCGGCGGGCCTGAGCTTCGGATCGTTCTCGTCGTCCGCGACGCCAGCCGCAGCGCACATGTCGGCCACCGCGCTGCTGCAGAAGGCGGCGCAGATGGGTGCAACTCTGAGCTGGCCGTCGAGCCAAGGCCAGATGGCGAGCACGCACAACAACAGCGCCACCACCAACGTCACGACCACCAATGCTGCAGCAGCAGCTGTTACTACCAACGTCACGAGCACTGCCGTTGGCGCTGGCTACGGGCTCGCGTTCGAGTCGTCTCGCTTCGGGGCGGACGAGAGGGCCAGGACGGCTGACCGTGACACCGGCAATGGCGGCGGCGGGGGTGGCAATGGCGTCGTCGCCGGAGGCGGCAACGACGACGTCACGAGGGACTTCTTGGGCCTGAGGGCCTTCTCCCACGGCGACATACTTAGCATGGCCGAGTTCGCTCCCTGGTCGACATCGGCCTCCTCAGCGGCGTATGAGCAAGGACACCAGAACAGCAAGCCATGGCATGGCTAGTGATCAACTTCGCAGTCGATCAGCTCGCTCGCCATGGATGGACTCAAATCATATCCAATTCGATGCACCATGCATGGAGTAATCATCGAACGCCCGGCATAGCTTGATCATATATATATATATCAAGATTAATCATTAGGTAAGTTGGATTTAGATCGATCGATATCCACTTCGTTCTTTTTTTGCTTGGCACTTAATTTGATGTTCTTTTGGGGGTTAGGGGCTGTTCAATTCATATATATATGCTTGAAGGTGCTATATATATGGAACTTTAAAAATTGTTGTTCATGCTATATATCATAGTTAATTCATGTCCTTATTGTAATAATAAAGCTTTAGCCCATCTACTAATACAGCTGTGCACTACTAGCTACTACTTCATTTTGTAATCGGTTATAAGTAATAAATTAAAATAATCCCCAGCTAGTTTTGGAATAATTAGTACCTCTGGAGTATGGAACGTGATGCTCAATTAGTAAATTATCTGGGTAAATGAGTTCTGTACGAAGTTAATCTTGCAAAGCCTGTGTTTACTGGCCGATGGTTCTGATATGCTATGCATGTTGTCGGCTGTACTTGACAGTAAAACGGAGGTTTTAAGTTTTCAATTGTAATCAAATTTGAATGTTTTCAAACTGCACAAAACTTGAATGGTATGTTTTTTACATGCATCCTAGAAGTGAAATTTCATGAAACGTCTAAAGAAAGAAAAGAAAACACTGCTATAGTGCTCCTAAACACCGTAGCATTTGAGAACTTCAATTACAGTATAGTCGTGTAAACAAACTGTCATCATATTTACAGAAAACATTTGATCACTTGCGCATAAATAAAGTGTTGACAAAGAAATAATTAATACTGCACATGGTATTTTGCAGCAGTAACCTACATTATTGACAAGGGCAACGTTATAAATTCATCAGAACATTTCACATTTTGGTTAACATAATTTAAATAGCTTTGCTCAACTATACCTGTCTCTACATTTTAGCTAACCTAATGCAAATGTAACCACACTGATCATGAGTACACCTAAGACATCATAAATAATGTCTCTTGCTCGTTTTATGTATTGTCACCTTTGACAAGATCAATTCATCTTTTTATTTACCTCGGGGACCATTGCATATTCTCCATATAAACTGTTAATAATTTTGTACTCTGGTAATGGAAGGTTGGACATTTAACAAACATATGTTGGTCTGGTAAAGTTGCTACCTTCTTAATTATGAGAAATGCGTACCGACATCACTTTTATTCCCTCAGCTCCATGTGAATCATGGCTTCATGGAAGATAAAAATATTCCTTACAAATCTTTCTTATAGGTGCAAAGAATGGGCATTTGTAATAGTTAACTGTTATAGGTAGCTAGCTAGCGTACAACTTTTAACTAGCTAGCAAGAACAGAAAAGACATTTCATATATATAATGCACTGCTACATATCACCCATCTGAGGCTATATTTGAAATGTGAAAATTTTTCTTTGTTCGGGCTAGAAATGAACCGACACGGGTAAAATTCAAATTCCTGCAAATTTTGTGCAATATCCTTACATTCCAAAAGTAGCCCTGGTTACACAATTCTAGGCCCATGCATGTTAAATTTATGGTGAAGAGATCTTGCATCGCAACAAAATGGATGTTAGCTGCATAAGAATCAGTGGAACTTTGTATGAATATGTGTAGTATATGTAAGCTTTGGGCAAAAAGGTTTGTTTCTTTTATTTGTCTTTTCGCTGAGAGAACATCGCCTGATTCACCCATCACCACACATGAGGAGGTAGAAGTAGCTAGAGAACTTCTTTTGTTCTTTGCTCTTTTCCTCCTGCTGCTGTTGCTGTAGTTTCTATAGTACCATGATTGCAACGGAGACGAGAACTCCAACAGGTTCCTTTCCACTTGGCCATGCCTTGGAGATCGAATTGTTTGTATGCCTCCCCTTGTCTTGTTTTGGGGAATCGTCATGATTTTATGGCAGTTTCATTCCAGGAACAAACCTTGAAATTTCAAAATGCCCCATCATTAATTTCGATCTAGCTTGCTAAGGCACATAGCAGTGTACAACCATAATTCCAGCTTCCTTTGGTTTCTTGGTTTCTTCCTCAAATGTATGGTCCATTGAAGTAGTAGCGTGCGTTCCCACACAAATGCTACTGTGCAAGCTAGTAGTTTGCTGTTGACTTGTCATAGCAGCCAAGCTTGGCCCTGCAGTGTCCGGCCGGCAAGATGGGCACTGCTCACGTGTGACTATGATTCTGTGAATGCATGATACATCGCTACGCTTGAAAAGAAGAGACGGAGATATACGTCATCGTGGATCTAAATTTATAAGACGTATTTTAAAATAATTTTACCTATAAATATAAGATATATTTTATCTTTCAATATAAAATTAATGTGATGTTCTCTGTATACCTCTAATAAATATCTATCTTTACTTTATAAATATTATCTACCGTATTGAATATAACGTTTAGTGATAATAAATAGTTCAGTTGTTTATATAAAAATTACATTGACGAAGGAGTATCCTATAGGTTTGTTAGTTTGGAACTATGCATAGACAACAGCCTTTCTTTTCCCATCAAATATTCCACGCATCAAAGTTTGGGAGTGCCTCCAAGAGCAACCGACAAACGCGTCGTCACGTGTCCCTTTCCCGGTGTGTCTGTGTGCATTGCATTTGCACACGAGAGAGAGAGAGAGATGTTGCTACTGTTCTCGCTAGCTGTTGCTTTGCGTTTCAGGTGGTGGTGGTGGCAAAGCTGGCCCTGAAAATTAAATTTGAAGGGATCGAGAGCACGCAGTCTTGCAGATGATGAGATCGATGATCGAGGAGGCAGCCTTGCCTTGTGTCTAGTTGTTTTGTGTCGTCAACGGGCGCGAGCCGCCGCCGGCCTGGGTGGGGGGGCCAAGACAGCCAGTGCTCCTAGTCCTAGCTACCCTATTTCTCCATCCATGGATTCTCAAACGCGCCCAGCCGGCACACGTACGTACATATTCTTTTTACCTGCAGTCATTTCCCATTTTACTTGCACCGCGAGAGAGAGAGAGAGAGAGAGATATATATGGCTCATCTGCCATGCACACATGCATGAGCATGACCCAAGCTAGCTCGCAAAGCCACCTGCGTCCTTCGTGCAGTGCCATTGCTTTTGCTTGCTCCATCGCCTCACGCACGAGAAGAGGGGGATCAGAGCGAGAAGGAATCTGCAGCTGCAAGCCTGCAAGGTATACTCCGGAAGCAAAGCCTACGCTTGAGCTTTCTTTGGTATGCTTTCTGTTGGGGTCGCGTCCTTGCACTGTGTGGGCGTGTAGGGAAAAGTTGGCGGGCGTCACGAGGCCTGCTCGTTACATGGGGCCGAGCCGAGCGCGCGGCTCCCCCACCACTACCCTGCTAATCCAACTTTCAATAATCCCTCATACTTTCGTAATATTATTTGGATCGTATTATTCAAACTTTGAAACTTTTACTATCGATATCTTTCTAAATATTTAGATTGTATTTATGAAAGGGATATGTGTAGATTCGTACTTTCATAATATTATAATTTTATTAGATTTTTTTAATATATTATAATAAAAATTAGTGGTTAAAGTTGAGTTCTAGGAAACGTGTTGATTTTCAAAACAATAACTATTTGTTATCAGAGGAAGTATCTCCGTACATGTTTAGCTGTGGGAATAACATATTTCAGAACTAGTCCATAGCAATATATCTTTATAGATTTAATATAATAAATATATTTATAGACAACATATTCAGTATAAACCCACCTTAGGGTGTTACCCAAGGTTCAAAATCCTAGCGAAATTTCAGAAACCTTGACCGATATTTCGGATTTCAGTCGGTGACGAGATTTCAAATCCCGACGAAATGAAAAAATTAAAAATTTTCAAAAATGCACATAACAGACGGTGTTTCACTCTGAGATCTCGGCAATTTTTGCCAAGATATCAGAAATCCCGGTCAAAAAAAGCCGGATTTGAAATTTATTTTTTGGATTTCATCTAAAATTCTAAGATCTTGCCGGGATTTCGAATTTCGGTCATCTCCGAGATACGATCCAAAACCGAAATTTGAAACCTTAGTGTTACCTATGCAACCCGTAATGTGAACTATCCGATCTGGACTATAACAAACGAGATGGAGATGGGATTCTTGTGCATTGACTCTAGATCGATGATTCGTGTTTAGGGTTGCATGGGTAACATCATAAGGTGGGTATACACTAGATATATTGCCGTATTTATAGGTATATATATTTAATTACATATACTCCAAATTTCATTTATAATATTACTCTAAATACATAGTAATACTATCAAATATAACGTATAGTTCAATATACAATAGTATCAATTCCATCGTCATGACTGGTATTATATGGTATCGAAATTGGTATGGCTGTTATTGTTTGATATCGAAACCAGTATGACCAGTGTCGAAGCCGATACGGTATACAAAGTTACTTTACACCGGCTTACGTGAAAAAAAAATTGTATAAAATGCAGCCACCACATCCTTGCATTAAGGTAAGCCCACACTGTACACACGCTACAGCCCTACGGCACGCCACGCACTGCATCTGCATGGACACATCTCTCCCCCTCTCTCTCTCTCCCTAGATGGCTCTGTGCATGCCTCTGCATGCATGTCATGAAAGAAAACTGAAGGGAGAGGGAGAATTCTTCTTGGCATGGCAGCCAGATCTAAAGGGAGGGGAGAGAGAGAGAGAGCAGATGGTGATGATGGGGAGACAATTGAGAGGTCAAGGTTGGAGAAAGCCTAAACTTTTGTAGCCGTTGACATGCATGGGTGAGCCACTTTCTATTATCTTGGATATTTGGGAGCGAAGGAGTGAAAAGAAGTGCATGCATGTCCCTGTGCGCGCTCTTGGTAGTACCGGTAACTAGTTCCATTAATTTTTTTTACTAATGGTTGGATATTTGTGTGAAGATTGGGACATAACAGTAGTGGACCCAGGATAAAAAAATTTAAGGGTGCTAAACTCCGATCCAATCTTCTTGGCTAGTTTGAGGGTTCCATGGCACGATGACACTCCACGGTAGGCAGGTGGTGCTAGTGATACCTATGATTTCGTCGGGAGTAAAGTGTGTCCTATCCTCTTTAACCCTTGCTCGGTCGCCTTCACATGCACAATACTAAGTATGTTTATACTTTTCCTTGGTCAGATCAAATTGAGATTGGGCTCGGTGAGAACTCCACATAAAGTTAATTTGGTGAGAGCTCCATATAAACGAAGATAGGTCGTAGTTTGGAAATTTTGGAGTGATAGTTGCCAGGATCTTTTTTCATCCCAAACAATGACTGGTATGGGGCATACGTTTCCAATTTCAGTTTAAACATTTTAAAATCAAAGTAATCGAGACGCAAACATGTACTACGTGTGCAACACACCCCTAATAATTGCTGTCGGTAGTGGCGGGTTTGAGACATATATACAGATATACTCGACAGAGCTATTAACTCATTCACTGTTCCATGTGCATGGAACTAAAAGGATAAATAACTCATATTCGAGGTAGCACATAACTACACGTAATTATCTCGGCGTTTTGCTTCGGAGAGTACACTGTGGCAAACATGTGCGACGGACTTGCAGTGATAACACGAGACTACGGTGTGTTTTCGAGGAACATTGCGACCTCAACTCTCGGCTTCCTCGGTGGTACCGATTTTGATAAACACATATAGGTCGTATTTTATATAGCCGTAGTTTTAATAAAAAATAGTTTTCGATTGAGATGCACAGTCTATTTAGTATAGTTGTAGCTTTTTTGAAAAATAGTTTTCGACTTGGATGTATAGCTGAAGGGTTATATGGCTGAATGGCTGGACTGAAGAGGCTTAGTGTTTGGTAGTCTGGTGTTTAGTATGCCTTTTAGGTGTGAGGTTTGGGTTGGGAATGAAGGTACGAGGGGTAGAGTTTATTAGGATTTAATGTTTGGTAGGAAGGAAGGGGTAATTTTTTTCAACTCCAATAGTAAAGTCAGAATCTAACCCAGCGAAGCTGTAGGAATCTATCTCAGTCCAGCTTTCAGTTTCTTTAAGTACAAATGGGCTGCTAGCTTTTGTCTTTTGACTAGAAAGAAATCAGCCATTTGAAATAGCTTTTGGCTTCTAAAGGAAAAAAGTTAAAGCTGAAGCCGTTCCAAATAAGGCTATAGTAGGTGTTTGTGTTGTCTTAGCATATGTATAATGATGCGATGTTAGTCATATGTATGCTTTGTCACTTAAGATTTTTGCTAACATAAAGGAAAGAAAGTATAATTGTCTCTTTATAAAAAGACCACTATATAGACACCATAAAACACTATTATATGAGTTGTTTTCTATAGGAATGACTAGTTTGAGGGTAAATCTAAAAACACCCTCCTAGAATGTCATTTGTCATCTTCAGCGTCCACCTCCGCATTTCACTCTTCACTACTCACTTCCCCACCTCCATTCCTTTCACTCTAACACAACATTTGAAATTTAGAAAGTTTTAACTTTGAAATTTTAAAATATAAAGTTTCAGCTATAAAAAAATAAATAAAAAATTTCAACTCAAAAAATTTCAACTTGAAAACAATTTCAAAGTTGAAAGTTTTAGCTCAAATATTTAAATTGAAAAATTTTAAATTAGAAAGTTTTAACTCAAAAAAATTCAAATAAAAAAAGTTTTAAATTAGAAAGTTTTAAATGGAAAAGTTCGAACTTGAAATATTTTAAATCAAAAAATTTCAAATTAGAAAAATTCAACTAAAAAAATTCAAATCGAAAAGTTTCAACTTTGAAAACATTCAATTCAAATACTTTTGATTAAAAAGTTTCAATTAAAAAACTTTAGGTTCAAAAGTTTTGATTTAACTTTCAACTCAAAATTTTCATCTCAAAAAATTTTAAATAAAAAAATTGAATTGGAAAGTTTCAACTCAAAAATTTTAAATAAAAAAAATTTCAAATTAGAAAATGTCGACTCGAAAAAAATTCAAATAAAAAAGTTTTAACTCCGAAAACTTTCAATTCAATAACTTTCTATTCGAAAAATTTCAATTAAAAAACTTTAAAAATGATTAAAAAATATTTGTTTTCAAAAGCTTAGGGGAAAATTTTGAAGAACAAAATCTATTATAAGTTCAAGGAGAAGAGAATGGAGGTGTAAAGTGGGATAAAGAAGTTGCTGCCATTTGTCACAAGGAGAGTGCCTCTAAGAATGATGGAAAGTGGAGGAAGAGGATGGTAGCGTGCTATCACTTGTCACGAAGAGATAGCCTTTGAGGAGGAAGAAAAAATGTGTTGTTATTTGTCACAACAGGAGTACGTTTTCACCAAGGATTTGATGAGTATGCCTTCAAATTAGCAATTTTTATTGTCTATAATAAACTTTTTCTATGACATAATTAAATGATCATAAGATCTTGAAACCACAACTTTAAGATATCATTTATTGTAAAAATTATATTAATTTTATCTATAGAGAATACAAACAAGTATAAAGACAACATACAACTAATATTTTACCTCATGTTAACTACGACGTGTATAGGTAAGTTGAGACGTGTGTCGTCTAACGCTCAACAAGATAAAAATAGGGAGAAAAAAAGGACAGACTGCAGTTGAGGCCATACGGCCTACATGGGCCATCGATCGGATGAGGGGCCAGCCGGGTAAGATAAGTGTTGTTTTTTTTAATAAATTTGATTTCTACGGTAACAAAATTGCAAATGAAGCTTTCTTTGTACCGTAGCATAACCTATTGTGCTCTTATATCACAACAAGTAATATATGTTGTCTCACTATCCTTCCACAACTGAGAAGAGCTAAATTTGTAACTTCATTTTAGACTGGTTTAGACTGGACAAATCTTTGGAAAAAAACTAAAAACTCAAGATCAATCTCATGCCCATGTCCAGGCCAAGTCCAATCCACCACCTAGGGGTAGGCATTCGGTTAATTCAATTTTTTGATTTGCTTTTTTTATTTTTTAAAAATTTACATTTTTGGATTATGTTAACCGACCCAGAACCAAATCGAATTAACCGAACCAAATCGATTCGGTTAATTTGGTTATCCAGTTAACCGAAATTCCCTTGAACCTCTCGTTGCCTCATTCTGAACCCCATCTACAATGATCCAGCGCATACATAATGGGTGAAGCCTAAAGAACTCTGCTTTACTCCTTGACCTGCTTGTTTGTTGCAGGGGTGTAAGACCATCTGATGTGTCATTGTTGATTGCTAGGTAGTGGGTATGACGACAAATTAAATGGTAATCATAAACTTTAACAAAAAAACAACTAGATCTAAAATAATATTATGAGGTGTTGGAGTTTTACACTTCTACCTCACCAACTACCGGACTCCGGAAAAAGTGCAGAGGCAGTCAACAGAGCAGCCGCAGCAAGTTCAGGAGGAGGGAGGCCACATGTAGAGCTGGCGTCGGTGTGGTGGACTGGTGGTCGGCAGAGACCGAGGCTCAGGGGAGGCAACGGATCTACTGTCGACGACACAGCGAGAGGCGGCAGCCAGATATCAACGCAGAGCCGCCGAGGGGCCAAAGGGCAGACCATCGGAGACTCGCAGGCACGTAGCTGCGGAGGGGCTGAAGGCCCCAGAGGGCTGACCGACAGAGGCGCAAAGCAGCGGAGGGCCGAAGAGGCAGAGAGCTTCCCAATGGCCAACGGTGTGAGCGCAATCTAGGGTTGGGACTTGGACGAAGTCGCCAACATCGAATGGAATGGAGGTTGGGGACTTGGGGCAGGTCAGGGTTTTAAAAACCGATTTTAAAAACCAGTTCGAAATTTGCGGTATGAAAACCGTAAAAACCGCTCGAAAACCGTCAGAAACCGAAGGGTTAAGAAATCAAAAAAATTTGAAAAAAATAAAAAAATAGAAAACCGTTCGGTTTTCAATGAAAACCGCAGTTTTTCACGAAAAATCGCAGTTAAGTGACAACACAATCTTGAATATATGTTCTGTACACAGCACAAGCAGGTGAACACGCATATAGTTAGCAGTAATAGAAAGGCGAGAACTAGCACTCGGATGTCCGATCTCAGCATGTTTCGTTGGACGTTCGGTGTAACATTTTTTTCAACATCTGCAACATTTTTTTCGCACGCACATTTCTACTGTTATCGAAGGAAAATATTTCACGCGTAGAAAAAATGTTGCAGCGATCCGGATCGACATTTCTACTGTTATCGAAGGAATCGAAGGAAAATGTTTCATGCGTAGGAAAAACGTCCTGCTCCTAGCAATTCCAGAAAAGACTCAGACTTGGAAAGTTGGAAGACCACTACATTTCTTCTTATTGAACACTAGCAATTCCAGAAAAGACTCAGACTTGGAAAGTTGGAAGACCACTACATTTCTTCTTATTGAATACTAGTACTTATGCCTGTTTAGATGAGCGGTAATTCTTTGGAAGTTTTTAGGATTTAGTTCAAATTTGAACTAGATTCTACATTATTCCAATAAAATACTCTAATCGAAACACCTCTAGGTCTCTAATGCTATACTAATATATGTGTGATTAACGCTTATCAATGTGCAAGGTTGGAGCCTAATGGCTGGGCATTTAGTGGCCGTCACTTTCTGCTTTATCACTCTCCGTTTGCCCTAGTCTCAATTGTCCCATGTAGCTTGTAGTTGCAGCCTATCACCAACTAAACTGCGTCATCACTCCTTCCGGCTTCATTTGTGTTCTTGCGATGCTTTCTTTCAGAGAAAGATTCAGATTTCGATTCTCCAAAGCTTGGAGTTCTTGCCCTTTCTAGCAGTCTGTTTAAGGACTAAATCAACATGGTTTCCCAATCATAATGTGATGATAGCAAATTTGGAACCTTACAAGCAAAAACGTTTGATTGGAAAGAAAACAAGTTAGGAAACTGGCAACATCAAGATGAAACTTTTGATCCCCAACTGAAAAACTTAGTGGGACTTTACAGGGGGGAAAAAGGGTGACCTTATAGCTAACCTGTTTTGTCTCGCAAAAACTTTGGATGCCCAGTGAGCTACGAGTTCTCATCCATATTCTCAAGGAGTCTGCGGATATGTGCTAGAGAATGTTCAGAACTTTCAGGATGCAGCGTTGCAGGCTTCTGTTCAGAAGGCGTCACTTCTCAACAAGTTGCACAGCAACACTGCAACGGCATTACCCACTCTGACTAGAGGGAAGAAAGAACAGAAGCAATCAACTGTGTCAGAGAAGCACCGCAAAGTTTCTTCTGAGAAAATGTGCAATCAACAAGAAGCAGCCACTAGTCAGAACCAAGAAGCTATCATCCTCGTTGCAGCAAATGTTAGTGTACAAGGAGTTGAAATACACGTCCAAATGTAGTATGAATCTATACATCAACAATTCCTACCAAACAACTAAGCAAACAAAAAAGAAAATAAATTAACCCAAACTGATATGCTGGAAAAAGAACATAAACAGAACAAATCCAAACGCAGGCGTATCTGTGTATGGCCACATAGCAGTACCCATTAAATCGATCCAGACGTTGTCCACAACTCATTCGCCGCTTCACTACTCTGATAATCCTGAACTGTATAGCCTTTATCTCCACATGCATAGTGTACACAAACTAGGCCTCGAAAACTCCTTATTTCCAATCGACTGAATATTCGTCTTCTCAAGATTTGAAGCTGAACAGAAAAAACCTCATCTGTTGCTACACTCTGAGCGCATCTCAAAATCTGGTGAGACACCATGCTCGCTCATACTACCTCTTGATAAGCTTCGCAATCTCTGCCAGAACTTCCTGCTCTTGCCTGTCATCAGAGGGCCTGAGCTGGACTGCTTGCAGAAAGAACCTGAATCAGCAGCTGGAGTGAAGACAGGAGTCGAGCCAAACATCTCAGATAATAGCACCCTCTCCGCTTCCATAGCAGTTACATCATAAACCACTGTAGTATGAGCAGCCAACTCCTGGCTGAAACTTCCTGATCCAAGACCCTCATCGCCCTCGCTGCAGACAAGTTTCAAGGCCTGCACTACTTCACCCATGCTCGGTCGGTGTGTAACCTCAGGTTGCACGCACATTGATGCAATAGCAGCTGCTTTTGCCACACTGTCCAGTGGTACATTAGGGCCAAGAAGCGGATCGACAGCTTGACGTAAGCTCACCACATTTGTCAGAAGTGGGCGGGCCCATGTGACTAGGTTTTCTTGCCCAGCTGGTCGAGACATGTCCACAGGCTTCCTACCAGTGAGGAGCTCAAGTAATACGACACCGTAACTGTACACATCACTCTTGACAAGAAGATGCCCCGTCATAGCGTACTCCGGTGCAACATAGCTGAGAAGACAAGAGATCACATTTTGTTTAAAAATTTATCAAGACTGGGTGAGGAGGATATAGTTCATACCCGAAAGTTCCCATGACACGAGTAGAGATGTGCTGGTTCCCCTCCCCCCTCGCAGTTTTGGCCAGTCCAAAGTCAGACACTTTTGGTGTGAAATCATGCTCCAACAGTATGTTGCTTGACTTGAAATCACGATGAATCACGCAAGGGCTTGAATCTTCATGTAGATATGCAAGTGCTCGCGCTGCCCCCAGGGCTATCTTCATACGGTCATTCCAATCAAGTGGAGCTGTCTCGTGATCTGCTCCTACAAGAAGCAAAGATGTAAAGTTATTTCTTTCGATCAATCGCTGACACTTCTACATGCTGTTGGCGTTAAATCTGCAATTACTTACCATGTAAATGGGACTCAACACTGCCGTTCGGAATAAGTTCATATACCAGACACCGTGCATTCTCCTCTACGCATATGCCTAACAACTTGACCAAATTTCGGTGATGCAAGCGTCCCAGCATCTCAACCTCAGCCAAGAACTCTCGCTCACCTTGGCCATCACATCTCTTCAGAACCTTTACTGCAACCCTAGTTCCATCTTCAAGTGTGCCCTGGTAGACACATCCGAAGCCACCCTCTCCAAGTACTGTCGAATCATCAAAGCCATTTGTGGCCTTTTCAATCTCAACAAATTTGAATGCCTTTGCCTGTCCTGTGTATGTTGCGATGCTTGAGCCCAATGAACCTGACGGACCTGATGGTGAACTATAGCGACCAGCTAACAGTGTGGGACCTGTCCCTTCAATCAAGAGATGTTTCAGGAGGGAAACTAGGTGCTGGCCAAAATGGATAAATAAAACTACAGCAAGCACATATTACAGAAGGCCTTATTATATGCTGAAAAGGTATGGAAAACACTGTTCATTAGCATTTGAAATAAGCAAATTAATTTTCTCATTATATACTTGAGCTGTTATAAACTTAGCAATAAGCCCATAAGTATAATTAAACGCTTGAATGTAGCATCAGACTCTAGAAGCAGTGACTAATTTAGTCCTCTCAAGATTGAGAATTTCCGGTTCAATAAAGTTGATGTTAAATGAGGATGAAATCAGGGTTTTGAATGTCTACTCTATAGGAACTAACTACTGTGTATATGTGGCCAGGACAAAGCAGGGAAAATATGTCCAGTTTATGTATTACTAGGTAGAAAAGCGCGCTACGCTGCGCCGGTTGAATTTCGATAGGATGCGCTCGAAAAAATAATAATTTTTTATTTTCGCAAAACCACCAACCGGTAAAAAATAGTCCAGAGGAAAAAGGGAAAAAAATTATCAGAAATGACAACCTTCTTTTTGTCGAGCCTAATACTCAACGTGTTCACTGAGTAATAATACATGTTCGCAAAACCACCCACCGGTGAAAAATAGCCTAAAGGAAAAAGGGCGAAAAATCTTCGATGAATCTGTGTTTTTTTGTGACCAAAACATGTTTTTCGGGTTTTTGGGGTGGCGAAAACAATTTTTCCGAGTTTTTTTGTTGCGCTTGTTAAAAAAAAGGGTCGTTAGGATGCATCGGCGAATCCACGTTGGGTGCTGAAAACATTTTTTCCGGTTTTTTGGGTTGCGTTTGTTAAATGGGTCGTTAGGACCTACCGGCGAATCCGCGGGACGAAAACATGGTTTCCGTTTTTTTGGGTGCTGAAAACATTTTTTCCGGGTTTTTTTTGTTGCGTTTGTTAAAAAAAATGAGTCGTTAGGACCTACCGGCGAATCCGTGGGTCGCTATAAATCTTCGGACGAATCTACATTTAAAAAAACCCGCGGTTATGACCCGTTGGCAAATCCATAACTTGCTATAAACCTTCGATGAATCTGTTTTTTTTTTTTGACGAAAACATTTTTTTCGGGTTTTTTGGGTGGCGAAAAAAAATTTTCCGGGTTTTTTCGGTGGCGAAAACATTTTCCCTGAGAAAAATGGAGAAAGGACCTGAACGTAAGAAGCAGGGACCTAGTTGTTATTTTTTTGGACCTGTTCGCTATCCTGAAAAATTAGAAAAGGGCTTGTTCGCGATTTGAAATTAACGGGAGGCTTTTCCGTAAAATACCGCGCCAGGGACCTAAACGCGAAGAAAAAAAATATTTTTGTCTCACAAAAAATTGCGAAGGACCTATCCGTAATTTCGAAAAAACGGAGGGGGTTTTTCGCAAAACTGCACGGCGACACGTGGCTCTCCGGTTTGCCTTGAAATCTTGCGGGTATAGGTGTTTTTATAGATGAGGTGCATTTGTTTACGTGAGGATACATAGAGTACCATAATAGGTGTTTCTAAAGATACATTGTTATACGGGATGTTTGAAACTGAAAATGTATACTGCATGGGAGTCCATGTGGCACTATTCAATATGGCAACATTTTGGTATATGGTAGTCCAGAAGGATACTGCCAGAAAATGTCTGCCTATAGTTCACAGTAGATTTAAATAGCCACTTGGCATCACTTGATTGAAAATGCGCAACTGTTCTGCAGTCAACCAAACAGCTAACACAAATGACATCACCAGTGGCGGAGCCACAGGGGGGGCGTGATGGGGCCTGGGCCCCCCTGTGGAAACTGGAACACGTAAAATTGTTCATTCACCAGAACAAACAGTGTAGTGGCAATGGAATTGATTCATGTTCATTTTGTTTAGACAGATTTGATTATCTATATAGATGAATGTTATACACGCTTGCATCATTGTTGGAAATAAGCTCGACGAAGTTAAGGAATTAGCGGGTCAATATCATGGTGCATGTATCTGCATTTAGTTAGCTAGCTAGTGTCACACGTACACGTTGGGTTGTAGCAAGAAAGCAGATTGAGTCTTGTGTGTGCGTGTTTGTTATCTCTTTATCAGCATGTACTTAAAGAGTTTGCTGAGCAAGAGATAGAGTTGCATTAGCTAGTTGTTTAGAGTTTATTTCTACTTAGGTGAGATTTGGTTAGTTGTTGCGCATGCATGTGTTATATATTTCCATGTTATCAGTTCGGAAGAATAACAGAGAAAAAGAGAGCGCTGCATGCAGTTACCGCAGCACAAAACTTTCTTGCGTCTCTTTGTGTTGTGTGTTCATCTTTCACGACGAAACGATGTGCGCTGAACCTTTGTCCCTACTTCCTTGAGATGTTATCTAGTTTTCTCCATGTTCATCGCAGGCATATGTATATGTGATATATCCATAAATAGTTCGTGCCTTTTGCTAATTATTGATTGATTAATTATTAGTTTATTACCGGCGACGAGTTGTTCAGATCATGTGATTGGTCTACGGAATTGCTAGGACGTCCAATTTTTCTGGACATTTTTTGTCTTTGATACAAGATTATTCGCTAATCCTTAGGGCAATGGAGTCTTGTGTGCTAAGTGCTAATAATAAACATCAGTGTGATTACGGAGACACCGCATTGTTTATGCTTGCTAGCCTCAGCACGCATATGCCACTCACGACAAGGTATTATTAATTATTATATGTTTTTGTTGTACTAATCTATAATAGGTATTAGGTAATCTATTAATTATCAATGATAACGCTATATCGATTTAATGTCTATAATTTTGAACTTTGAATATTAATCATTAGTAGAGGTTCAACATATTGTACTTACTATATATTAAACTTTGAATATCAATCATTAGTAGAGGTTCAACATTCTTAGGCCCCCTCCTTTAGAAATTTCTAGCTCCGCCACTGGACATCACAGTATGGTGCATTTATCAGAACAGTAGCAGGATGACAGCACATACCAGATGATCTGGAAAATTTCGGAAGTGCACCATGTGGAAATCTTTGAGCCATGTCATCTGAACCCCTGAATCTGAGTATCAGCAACCATGTAGCCAGAGTGCAAATAATCAACGTTATAACAGTAGACAGGACAGCGATAGCAATTAGGCTGCCATTCACTTTCCTTTTGGGCCTTCTTACATCAACCCCAAGAGGCTTCATTGCCCTTGCATTTCCGCTGTTCCCAAATGCACCATCACCAACACCTTCTGGTGCTGAAGGTGGAGAAGGAGGAAGCCCTGAAAAAAAAATCCATACTTTTGGTCAATTCTCATGGAGTGGAAGTTCAAAATGTTCAACCATGAGGACATAAATAATGAGGATAACACACTGTATTGCCCACTGAAGTTTATGAGATCAATCAAATGACTATGTTACAATAGATTGAGAATAGTTGGTGGCATTGACCAGCCACAAAATAACCAAATAGAAGAGGCCAAGAGCACAGGCAAGAATGCAAACCTGGATATACAACATAGAGAATCTCGTAGTCCCCAAAAACTGATGGTTTTAGAGAAATTTTTTTGCTCCACAAGCTTTGAAATGTTGAGAAGGCAGTAGCATTGTCAAATTTCACTTGCATTGGTACCAAATCAACAAGAACCACTGTCTTGTCAGGTTGATCACTAGCCACATTTGCACCCATAACACGAACCTGCCTCTGTGCCATGTTTACCCCAGATCCCACTTCTTCAGCAAAATCAGAAACCAATGGAAAGAATGAATAAAGGTCAACACTTAAACGGATTCCAACTTTGATTGGTAGAACACAAGCACATGGAACTCCTGTAGGTGAATCTGTTAGAGGCTCTGGGCATGCTGCTAACGAGCTGCAATCTGCGTATTAAAGGCTCACTAGATAAGCAATCATCAATATGACACACTATGCAGGTATTATTAGATCCGGTACGTAAATTTTGAAAGAACAAAGGCATGAGAACACATAAAGAAAAATGTACCTAAATTAGGTGGTGGGGGAGGTAATGCCCAAATAGGATGAGTTGATGGTGCTTTGGGCTCTGCTTTGGGAGGGATTGGTGGAAGACTAGGAGAAACATGAGGCCCTGAAAAAGCCAGCAGTTTTAAAATCTGTACTGACATGAGGAACAAGGATAACATGCGAGGCAAATCAAGAAGGCTTACTTTTGTTGGAATTAGCGGGGTCCCTTGGCGACACTGGTGAAGGAGATGGAGAATGTCCGGGGAAGTCTGGATAGCCTGGACAGGAGAAAATAAATGAAAGCTGTCAGTGCTATGAAATGAGATCAATGCGTTTAAACAGGAAGTAATCAACATTGCCTCGAAACATCGGTGGACGTGCATGGTGTTTTTTTTGCCTTTTAGCCCCAATCTGCCTTGGAATTCGAGAGATCTCGGGACCTATAACGCAGAACTTTTTAGAACCTTAATGTTCACAATTAGCAATACCTAGGTTGTTGGCAGAAGCATTTTGTCGAACCTTGAGCATGCGACGGTGGGTAAGACGGGGCAAATGATGGATTTTCTCCTTTCTTTTGTACCCGTCCCCGAGCACGAGATCTACTAGTGGGTGCTGGTTTAGGAGCTACTCCTCGTGATGGGGGTTGGGCATGTGGAACTGATGAAGCATTCTTCGGGGTTGAAGGCATATTTGTGTTCTGGGGCAAAGGACTTGTTGCAGGTGCAGACCCTGAAATCAGGAATTTTAGCAGTCAAGCTACCCTGTCATTCACAAACACAGCTGCCAAAAATTTTTGACAGAGATTACCTCTAATCGGTGATTTGTGAACCGGGGCAGTACTAGATTCCCTTGGAGGAGGTGCGTGTGGAATGTAATGGTTCTTGCGACTTGCACGAGGGGAACTATTTGTAGGTGGCACTGCGTTTGCTAAATATAAACATGAAGTTTGATATCTAAGAACAAAAAGACTTGGAGAAACATTATCAGATCAATAGCATCAAATATTTTTACACTCACCATTGTTATGCTCAGTACTTGGAGACAGTGCCTGCTGTTGCGGTGCTCGTGCAATAATGGGTGGTGCAATCGGGGCTTTCACAGGTTCCCGCGGATCTTCTAAAGAAGAAATGGAAAATGGTAAAAGATATGCGACTTAATTAATTTGATCTACCAGCAAGGAAGCAACTTACCTGAAGGAGGAATGGCAGGGAAGCTTCTTTTAGGTTGTGGGTGTAGAGGAACATCATTACCTAGAGGGGGGAATGCAGGGTGAATAATGAGGGAATTAGAATTATTTGCATAATTGCGATTAACTTTTGTACATCAAGAATCCAAGAAGCTAAGGTTATGAATCGTTACGATCAGAATATATACCTGACCCAATTGGTCTACTTGGTCGATTGTTCACAGCGGGAGGTGGCACCATTGGCAGATTAGGCTTCATGGCAACAGATGGAGTAGGAGCCTGAACAGAAGGTAGCAATGCAGGTGTCCCAGGAAGTATTGGTGTGGGATTTTCAGCTACCGCTTGCGGAGGAGCTACTGGCGGAGGCACCTCATCGCTGAGAGCAGGAGGTGTAAACTCAACTGGAGGAGAAGCATTATATTCTACATGAGATATAATTAGTGATTCATCCATTAGGATTGGAATGTCATATCTAACTGCAGAGGAGCTACCTTTTGGGGGAATTACTGGACTTGGTGCGTTTTGCGGTCCAGTGGGAACTGCAGGGCTAACAGCTCCCTTCTGAGGGGGAGGACTTGCTGGAGTAGAGGGTGCTGCAACAAAGCAATGTAAGGGAATACACATCAATGTTGATTATGCTCTGAAACATAGTGCCACACCTTATAATCAATTCAGAGCTACCTGTTGGAAGAGTTACTGGACCGAGAGCGAACGTAGGTTCAGGAGGACTAGATACTTGTCCTTGAGCCGCGGGCGAATTAGCATCCACGGGAGAGGGAGCCAGAACAGTACCTACAATAGAGTAAAGAACACAAGTTCATGGAAAGAACAAGTATGCACGCTATGCAATTACTAAGTTCAGAGTTCAATAACAACCAACCTGCAGGTTACTATTAGAGGCAAATTGTCAGTGTTCTTTTACCATATAAAATTATAATATTGTAAAACAAGGGTAATGATTATGCCCGTAATGCCCAGCACAAATAGATGGAGAACCAAGCACATGTGAATTGTGATAGAATTGAAGTGGCTTGCCATTAGTAGAAGCCTAGCGAGACAAGAAACCAGAAATGCCAAGCCACCGACACTGCACCATCCCTCTTAATGAGAATTCAGAAATAAAAGGTCATTCAATCCTAACAAACTTCACAACAGCCTCCCCACAATTTGGTCAAATTGTGAAGTAAAAACAATGAATTGCAGTCTACCAGCCACAGATCAGCTAACCAACATCAACATGTGCATTGCAAGGAAAATTCTTGAATCCACAAGTTTTACTCACAAATCACAAATGAGGCAAAGAAAAAATAACAAGGAGAAACAACTAAGCCCTCACATTACTGTACCATCACCCACAAGATATCAGTTGGCCCTAAACTATCCTAAGAAAACTTGAAGAAAAGGGTAGGGGAAAAACTGAAATTTTGGCAATGCCTGGAACTTTCCTCACCTCTGGATCCAAGAACCGAAGCAAGAAGAATCATCACACAAGCAAGAGGCCGCATCTTGCCCTAGTCTCACACGCTGACACCAAGAGCGAACCCAGCAGCAGCAGTCGCCAATGCCGCCCCACAGATCACAACCATCTCGGTTGAGGCGCGGCGCCGCTCCAGCCACACCGGCACCAAGAAGCCCATAAAGCGCCGGAAAATGAGGGGGCCTGACTGCCATTTTGGCACCACGCCATGAGCAACCACAGGCCCGTATGGGGAGGAGGGGAGGAAGCAAGAGCGGTGGGGGGAGGAGGAAGAGAAGAGGGGAATGTGCCAAGAGGCCAAGACACCAACACCGGTACTAGAGTACTACTAGTAGTAATTACTAGTTAGTAGTTACACGGGAAAAGGTGTAGTGTAGTAGTAGACCAGTAGTAGTAGGTAGGAATCAATTAGATACTAAGACCAACTCCAACAGTTTCCCTTCATTTCATTCCCTTCTCCACCCAAACAGTTAATCCCTTCCCAGTTTTCATTTCCTTCCCAGAAAAACACTCCAACAAAGATTCCTTCCCCAATCCTTCCCACATAAAAATACTTATTCTATCATCCTCTTCTAACTACCAACTTCCATACCAATTTTGTATAAGCGCTTTCTAGCTATTGCACGAAGTTACATGTTGCATTATCAAAAAACAAACAGAAATTTTGTATGATAGTTAAGACTTCATGTACAGAATAGAGCAACTAATCATATTACTAAACATGCTTTGTGTCGTTCATTCAAATAAGGACTTGTGTTGCGGAGGAGATAGTATTGATTAATTTTGTAAACATTGCATGCAAGAAACAACACTACAGACCAAGAAGAAACAAATGAAGGGCACTCGGTTGAACCTGACTTGCAGAGAATCACATTCCACTCCAACACAAAGAAGCGCAAAGACTAGGAAAACCACAGAAAAGAAAAGATCAACAGATGTGTAGGTGAAGACAACATGCAATCTGATACATACGAAGACACACAAGTTGACAGGCAGATAACAATGCACTAGGAAAGGAGATAAGACGTCATAGATACAAATAACTCGATACCAAAAACTTGTTGATGAAGCACATACATTGTAGCTAGAAGATAATAAATCTAGCATCACCAAGACCATTTAAAAAAGACCAAAGACATATAGATCCAATATATATGCAAAGATCCATGGCCAAAGTAGAACATATTGAGAACGGCCACATTTTGAGGAATGGTGCGAGTTCATCTCATAACTTCAATTGAGAGAAAGCACAAACTCGATATGAAGATTTTAACTTCTACACTAGATGAAATTACAAGTTTCAAAGGCTTTGAATGTAAAGCTTTACGGAATGGCCCATAAAATGAACTAGCATACATGCAAATAATAATGTAAACGCCATACATGCCATCCAAAGTTAGCATTTGACAATCAAGGGTACCGAAAATATAAAATGTGTGATGAGAAGAATAATAGTTTCTCCTGTAGAACTTACCATCCCATCTGAAAAAAAATGGCTATGAAACCTTTTTTCTGTGTGTGTGTCCTTCGCACCTCCTACAAAAAAACAGCGAAAACCAAACACTAGAGCACAAGGTCGGTATTCTCAACAAAAGGACCAACTATTTGGTATAGTCAAGGAAGAACTCACTGCAGTAGACTTCACTTTCGTAAGCATAGTGTGACCAAAGCTATCGAGAGATAACGTCAAGTGTGTTAACTCTAGAGTGAGTTGGCATTAATCTCGATCGATTAATTCCAAGAAAACAAATGTTTTGTACCGAACTCTAGGTGGAATTCGACGCATCAACAAACACATAAAAGGCCACGGCATTTTTAGCAAAGATCAAAATATCAAACGCACCAAGCGAGCAACTTTTGTGCTCAAGTGAACATTTACCAAGATAACTACAATAAATATGAAGTTTTTTAGTGTTCTCGGATGTCGGGTTGCCTTAATAGGCCCTCCTCGCCACAATAGAGACAAGAAATGCAGATTTGTGACAATCTTACCACAATTGCGCTTTAATACTTGACCGGTTAATTTCATCAATTGTCTATGAAATATGCATGGCAAATTACCAAGAAGGTGAAGTAGCAAATGACAAAGAAGAATCGACAACAATGTAGCAGGCTTATTACCAAGAAGGTGAAGTAGCAAATGATGTATAAATTCTGATCGAGCATACCAGAGTGAATGACAATTGAACAAACCAAGTATATCACAAAGTATATATATCACAGATTGTCCATTTTATTGTCACAAATCGCCTATTCCAAATTTCAAGAATCCTCATCGAACACTTAAGCCAATATGCAAGGTCCCCAAGCCAAAAATTGACTTGCCCTTTTGCATTCACCGAATAGACTACGCACGTATATGCGAATACTTACAGACTTGTCTCTGCGCATATAATTTATAGTATTAGGATTTTAGATGAACAACAAGTAACCAAGCTCATAGTCCCTACAATCATTGTCAATCATCAGAATTCAAAGACCACAAGTGAAAACAAATATGAAGATAACTTCGTGTTTCTCCATGTCACAAGTTCAAGAGTACTAGAAGAACTTACAGAAGTATCCTTATCCTTTCAGCCTGATAATTAGAAGAAAACAGGTAGGAAACTATATAGGGCCCACTTAGGCACGTTAAACAAGTTTATTATGAGTGGATGCTCACTGACATGTAAATAGACCACAGACATCATGAAAGTTTATTATGAACTACCTGATACTGTAGTTGTTTCCATGTGGACTTCACCAAGGTCAAAGATCAGCTGAACAATCCAGTATAGTGAAAAAAATAAGTGAACATATAGAACTACTCTAACCATACCTCCAGCATCATCGACAGTAATGGAAAAGAGAGTTGCATCCTTAAAAAATCAACAAAAGATCAGTCTCGGTATTTCATAAACAGATTAAGCATGTCAGCACAAGCAGAAAAACACACATAGGTTAGTTATGTACTGACCTTTCAGCAAAATTTGCATAACATTGGTCAATTTATTCAAGTGGGGCAAAACTAGTGTAATACAACATCTGTGTTTCTCCTGAGAAGTTCAAGAGTACTAGAAGGACTTTACCCAAGTTTCCTTATCCTTTGAGGCTGACAATTAGAAGAAAAAGGGAGGAAACTATATAGGCCCCACTTCCTGCAGTTTTTTCCATTAGTTAGAAAAGACAACACATGCAGTTGAATATCTCCAGGTTACATCAAATTATATGCGACATCGATTTCAACGCCAAATTGTTAAGAAAAGACAAGACATGCGCTTGAATATGTACCAAAGCACATAATGATCAACAAAGATCGATTTCAATGTCAAATTGTTAAGGAAGCAAGATTACATTCCATTCCCGTCCCTAAACCAGATTCTCGTCTCGCCGCACTTTTTCCTCTAGTAAGGAAAGACATGCAAGGCACCACGATTGAAAAACAACCCCGATATATAGAAAACAAGAATAAACAAAGATTCCATTCTCTTCCCCACCCATACAAAGCAGATTCCGTTCCCTTTCTATACGAAGTAGCAAGCAACCCATTCTATATATTGATGGGTACCGGTGATTTCCTTCCTCACCCACAGCTCATTCCCGACCTCACCATGAGTTCTTCCAACCTACCCAGCGCTATGTACCTGTCATCCTCCAGTGATGATGATGAGGAGGCCCTCCTCTTCGCTATCGCCGAGGAGGAGGAGATAGCTGCGGGACGTACCATCCCTCGTCGGGGCTCGGTTCCGGGGCATGCGATTATCACTAGAGGTCACCCGGAAGGTGCGGCAAGGCTTTATGCCGATTACTTCGCTAGTTCCCCCGTATACGGCCACACATTTTTCAGGCGGAGGTACTGATGCCGAAGACCTCGTATGATTCCGTGATGCAATGCAAATGTTGTTCTGTTCATTAATAGTTAAGTACAAGTCGTTTTAAACACGCAGGTTCAGGATGAGCCGCGCCCTATTTTTACGCGTAGCCAATGCTGTGGAAGCACACGACGATTGGTTTAGGCAGAAAAGGGATGCCAGCGGCAAGCCTGGTTTGGCACCCTTCGAAGATGACCGCGCTATCCGCCACTTGCTTATGGTGTCCCTGCCGATGCCGTGGACGAGTACGTCCGTATCGGCGAAAGCACGGCGATTCTAGCTATGAAGAAGTTCGTCAAGGTCATTGTCAGCGTATTCGCGATTTAATATCTCCGTGCTCCGAACGCACAAGACACGGCTAGACTTCTAGCTGTTGGTGAGCAGAGAGGTTTCCCGGGGATGCTTGGCAGCATCGACTGCATGCACTGGACTTGGAAGAACTGCCCCAAAGCATGGCAGGGGGCTTTCACAGGCCACACTCGCAAGCCATCCGTAGTACTCGAGGCAGTTGCTTCGCACGATCTATGGATTTGGCATGCTTTCTTGGCATGCCGTAGCTTGAACGACATCAATGTGTCGCACCGTTCTAACCTCTTTTCGGGGAAAATGATGGTTCATCCCCACGATCCACTACTCCATCAATGGGAACCAATACAACATGGGTACTACCTGCCCGATGGCATCTATCCCGAGTGGGCAACCTTCGTCAAGGCGATTTCAATACCCATGGGGAACAAGAGGATATACTTCTCGAGAATGCAAAGGCCGCAAGGAAGGATGTCGAGAGAGCTTTCGGAGTGCTCCAGGCGAGGTTTGCCATCGTACGGGGGCCTGGCCGTTGTTGGGAGCAGAGTACGCCAGTATATCATGATCGTCACTGCGTCGTCAAGATAACATGATTGTCGAGGACGAGAGAGATGGTCCACCTCAGAGGAATACTTGACTACATGGGAACTCCATTTGTCATCGCGAGGGATCCAAACGGGTCGGTGTTGCATTGCATTGAAGCGACACAAAGGCGAAGGGACAGGGGAATCCATCATCGCTTGCAGGCGGATCTGGTCGAACATCTTTGGTCACGTCATGGCGGGTAATGGTAGTTTGCAACTATGAAATGTACGCTCTGTTCGTATGTGAGCCTATTATGTAAGCTTGTCGTATGGAATAAAGGAGAACATGCATGTCTAAACATTACTGCATAACAATACAAATCATCGATCATAGTACGCCAACCACATAGTGCATGTTACAAGTTCCAACAAAAGCAACTAGTTCAGCGTGACAACCACATACTCCATGTCACAAGTTCCAACAAAAGCAACTAGTTCAGCGTGACAACCACATACTCCATGTCACAAGTTCCAACAAAAGCAACTAGTAAACGTCAATCCCATCCAACGAGTCCCACCTACGGATCATCCCGAAGAGGACCTAGACATCCACCTCCGCAATATGTCCTCCTGTCGCTTCTGGTAGTAGTCACGAAGCATACCGGTACATGAGTTGATATCGATCTTCATAATCCTCTCATCCTCCGCCTCTCTCATCATGGATAATTGTTCGCGCTTCAGCTCAACCATGGCATCCTTGGACTGGTTGAGCTTATCAAACTGCTCCGTGTACAACCCAACAGATGAAGAGGAATGTGACGCGCTCCGTGCCACACCCACGCTTCTGGCCGCTTTGCGCCTCCGGCCATGGGCCTTGCCTCCACGTCCGATGAACCTTGGGAGGCCAAGTCGACATGAATGTCATTGGGTGCCTCTCGTACCGTCTTTTGTTTCTTGTTGCCCATGTGCGAAGCCCACTTCGGGTGAGTGGCGAGCATCACCCAACAGTGGTGGAAGGCGAAGGCCTTCCCCTCAATGTCCTGGTACATCCTCGCAGCATGCGCCATCTGTGAATGGAACGAATAGACAAATGTCCAATATGTTCGTAAACTATAATGGAATGACATAATATACAAATTAACGACGGTAAACGATCCATACCCTGTCACGCTCAGTGGTACCACTCGCATGTAGACCATCACCGACTCGAAACCCAAAGATACTTGCTCACACACTCGTTGATCAATGACCGGTGGTTAACCATTCCCTTGGTGGACCTCTCCTTCACGTCATCTTTCTTATTAGTATTGAAATACTCGCAATTCTACTCCAAAGAGCTCTCGGAGGATTGGTCCTTCCCAACAATGGGGTCTTGGCTAACATTCAACCAAGCTGACACAAGTACCTCATCCTCCTCCGCAGTCCATTTGGTCCTCTCAGTCTTGCTGGATGGCTTCTTCCCCTTGTTGCTTCGTGCGGACCGAGTGGGGTCAGCATCCCTAGATGGACCAGTCCCTGGAATGAAGGTAGGTGCAGAGGGAGAAAGGCCAACTCCGACCTGTGAACCCTCGATTCTGTGAATTGCAGCGTTATTAGGTGAGGATGACCACGGGAGCTGACTGGAGCCATCATGCAGGAAGTTCTCGTAGAAAGGATCCATTTCCTCCTCCCTGAACAATTACGCCCCCCCCCCACAAAGCTAATTAGGAGTATGCCAAATATGCGGAGATGACAGATGTACGGCAATATGTTTATATCACTAAACCATGGTGCAACATACATCACGATGATAATTGATAAGGTTCGAAATTAACAATGCATTACAGCTTGCAAAACACACGGTTCGAATTTAAGTACAACACACGGAAACATCGCCTTAACTTAAGAACTAGCAAAGGTGCCCTGAACGATCCGACTCGATGGACAAATCGCTAAGTGGAGAGCATGGCAGGGGGCTTTCGTAGTCCCAAGGTACTACGTCATTCGGATCGACGTCCTCCGCTGGGTTGTCATCAACGGCGGGGCTAGGAGGTGCACTTTCAAATGCTGCCGTGTCCAAAGACATCTGTTTCAGGCTGTCGGCGATGGCCTCAACCTGCAGGAGTGCCATATTCATGTCTAAGGCCCAGCTAGCATCACTGTCGCTCATGTTATCTCGAACGACCTTCAGGAGTGCCTCCGCCCTGTCCTCCATCATCCCTCGGAGCTTGGAGATGACGACTCGCAGATTATGCGCCTCCATCTAAAAAACCACAACATGCATATGTCGTAGTAGTACAAATTTGATTGTACTAGAAGAAGGCCATCTGAGCTCTCAAGTCTTGCAGTTCGCTTCACACAATTCAAATTGCACCATAAACTTTTCCGAGTTTCTACTTAACCATAATTTTTTTGGGAGATCGTACTATTACAGATTTTTGTCATCTAAAGTTTTCTGGATTGTTGTAAAATATGCGACTGTAAGAGCAAAATTATTCCTTTTAACAATATAATATTATGGCAGCTCTGTTATGTTCTGATTTATGCAGAAAGGTATCATGTGGGATACCAGACACAGGCAAAGATCCAACAACCAGCTTCCTTAACTCGAATACATAATTCAATAATGCAGACAACATGACATAAGCAATTTGATAACGCATGATTAATGCCATGTACTATACTGATTCGCCCATCATCTTACTTACGGAAGATTGGTTTTAGTGAATATGTTGCTCTCAGAAATTGGGAAAAGTGAAGAATAGATCTCCAATTTTAATCACAAATGGGATGACAATTTATCCAATGAACTAGGCCTTGAACTCTTACCACCTTAAAATGCACACTAAAGAATTTAACTGTCAAGAATATGCAAAGTCCAGATTATAAGCAGTATTGATTATTTCTTAAACGAAAAGAGCACACAGTCTTGTCAATTAACAAACTGTGGGACAACAGTTCAACACTCAACCAGTGCTATTAGAAATTTTTCATTCACTACTATCACAGACTCCTTAAGTTACATTTAATCATAGCAACAACATGTACTGAATTAAATTTGTCATCTGTTCAGATCACTCAAATACTGCCCAAACAAGATTGAGCTGGAATCCAACCTAAAAAGATTAATTCGTAACGATAGTAATCACAAGAGATACAAGACGGTCAGATCGAGTACTTAATCGGTGCAATCAAGGATGAATGTAATCGCATCAGTAAGCATAGAACTAATTGAAAAACAAGTGCTCACAGACAATGAACAAGTAATAATGGCACGCTATCAAGCAGTCATGGAGTAAACAACTGAAGAATCAATTCTATCAACCATTCAAGTCTACAGTTCAAGGCCTAAAACATAGAGATAAATGTTCTTATCAAATTCACACCCATTATCATCATCGAGCAATACCAATCTCACCAGCCAGCAAGAAACAAATGCAATATCAAATTGAATTATGAGCTAGAGGTATGAAATCACCGAACAAAAGTGCACATGAATTGAATGAAGATCGCACAAGCCACCAAAGATACCAAAGTTTAGATCACATAGATTATTTCAGAAGATTTGTTCCCAAACTGCAGACACAACATGACCAAATCGAGAACGTAATCCGCACCAAGTCGACAGCCGCTTGTCCCCATGCCCCCATTCACAAGATCAACAGCCGCAAGTCCCCATCCGCACCAAATCGATACCATATCCTAACAAATCGAACAACCAAATCGAAACCCTAATGCAAAATCGCCCAAATCAGCGCGTCCACCCATGTGTACAACAACCAAATCGAAACCCTAGTGCAAGTTTCTTCTCTAGATGCACCCAAATCGACACCCATCTGATCGTGACAAACCCTAATCGACCGCAAATACCACAATCTATTTGGGGGCGGTCGAAGAGTACTGGTGCCGCCCACGCCGCTCTCACCTCGTCGCCCTTGGTGCGAGAGTCAAGCCGCCTTCTTCGCTCGAAGCCGAGCCTTCCCTCAAGACGAAACCTCCGACTTCGGCGCGAACTCAAGAAGCCGCAGGTCCGCGAGATGCGGGAGAGGTGGAGAGAAAGGAGAGAGGTTCCGGGGGGGAAGGGATCGTCGCTCCTCGGCCCTCGCGAGCGCACACGGGAAGGGAAGCCGTTGGAGCGGCTTTTTTCTGCGGGAACGGCTCGTATTCTCCTCGCGAGGGGAACGGGAGTCGGGAAGGGACACCGTTGGAGTTGGTCTAACAACAAAAGCGAGAAAGGAAAGAAAGGAGAAAGCTTTGGTGATTCAAGGAGCAAGAAACCAATCCACCAGGACCTTGCCCGGCTCTAGAAACAGTAAACAAGACATTCCTTGCTTCCTCTTCTCCTCTTACTCCAGACTATACCCTCAATTAACTAACTAAGCTCACACGTGGATGGAGGTGAGAAGGAATCTTGGTTGGTTTAGCCATGTAGTGGTACGAAAGATGCAATCTTTGGGCAATTAATCCAGGGATAACGCCAATGCCACAACACGCAAGGCTCGCTTGGTGTGTCTGTCCCTCTCACTGTATATTCTTGAGCTGCGGGTGTGGGGCTTTTGTTTGTGCACCCGGGTGGGTCAGGTGAGGGAGGCTGCTTGCTCGTCCTCCTGCATAGACAGCCTGGTCAGATATTAGTCCAACGCATTGCTTTAGGGTGTATTTGGTAAGATTTCAGCTTTACGAGATCTATGATGTGATGGAGTTAGATATCCTTAATTCTATTAGATGTATGAAATTGAAGCTGTGAGTATATTACGAGTGTTTAGATGAATCATCTTGTTTACATTTTAGACTAAAAATATAAACTTAATTCACTTTATTTTAGCCTATAAGTTTCAGATCTCAGGTGAAGTTAGAATTTGAAGCTCTACCAAACAGACCTTTACTGTGCAAATATAGATTGGTGCCTTGTTGGCCTTCTGGGTTGGATGCTTGGATGGCGCGCCTGTACGCGAGTACGAACCCTAAAATTTGCTCGATTTTGATGCATTTTCCCCGGGCGAGAACTAACACCCGGACGTCCGATCTCAATATGTTTCATCAAATACTCGATGCAACATTTTTTTTGAATTGTTTTTTTTAATAATACATTTTTTCAAAATTTCAAAAATATACCATAGAAAAAAAATTACATAAATATACCCCTGTCGATATTTAAATGTTGCCCAACCAACGGACGACAGGAGGCCACGTCGCACGATTAACGGGCGCCAAAAGCGCCATGTCTCCGCACTGATCTGCGACGTGACCTCCTATCGCCCATTGGTTTGGCGACAGGTTTGGTGACATGAGGCCTGTCGCCAAACCAACGGGCGACAGGGGTATATTTATGTAAATTTTATTTTCTATGGTATGTTTTTGAAATTTTGAAAAAATGTATTATTAAAAAAATTCCTTTTTTTCAACATCCATAACATTTTTTTTCGCGTACGCATTTCTATTGTTATCGAAAGAAAATGTTTCACACGTGGAAAAATAATGATGTAGCGATCCGGATCGACATTTCTACCATTATCGAAGGAAAATATTTCACATATAGAAAAAAAAATCACGAGTAGAAAAAATACTACAGTATAAAAAAAATCAAACGTTCAACTTCTAGCAATTCCGTTTTCCCCGTGCCACGGCTGTCGGTCGATCACGACTCACGAGAGCGCGTTCGCGTCCACTCCTCTGCGTCTGTCACGGCTGCTGCGTAAATGAGCAGAGCAGGCCATCAGATTCTGCGTGTACCTTCCATTGCCGGCCAGTCGGGTCGCCGCCGAGCCTAAGATGCAACGCAAAATGCAAACGCAAATGACGACGGAGGAGGACAGGGTTATCTGAATTCTGATACAAACATTTCAACCGTACGCGACGGAAACGTAACCGGCCAATCCTGACACGCAAATTGTCCCCTGCGTGCGTTCGTTCTTTGGGAGTCGAGGTTGTGGGGTCGCCATCGGTGAGAGAGACCACCAACTGGCAAGCAATCCTGCAGCTGGGTCAGGCTTGCGGGTGATGGACCGGCTGTGGTGGGGCTCGCGGTTGCGGCTTCGTAGGCGCACAAACAACACGGAGATCACGAGGGTTTTATTATGGTGCGTAGCGTGCGCACTAATTAGGCTAGTTTTATATATACAGATTAATTCACTCCCTGATTTCCCGGCGACCATCAGCACGGTTTCTCTTTCGGAATGATTTGCGCCGAACGTTGACGTCCGAAATTTTCGAACGTATTAAAATATTTTTTTTTACACGTATAACATTTTGTTACAACGCGTGTAATATTTTCTTTCGACAAACAATGAAATACCCTACAGTAAATGGATGTTGCAAGCGTTCAAAAAAATGTTGCACGCGTTGGTAGAAAATGTTGTAAGCGTAAAAAAAAAATATTGCAAGAGGCGTTCGATAGGATGAACAGAAATCGGGCGTCCGAGCGCTAGTTTCTCCCTTTTTCTTTCGACGATGGTTCCTATCATCAGACTGGTCTCTGTACGGATGAGTGGCGGTTTCTCACGGCAAATACAATAGCAAATTCTACTACGGACTAATAGTATGCTAAAAGTTAGCTTATACAATAACTATCTTTTCTCTCTCATACACAAATAATCTACCTATATTTTCGTGTAAAGTTGGCTACTAAATAAGAGTCAACTCTCTTCTTTTCTCTCACTCTTCCATATAAACTAAAGCTGATATGTACAGTCTAGGAGCTGCCGAGGTGACATTATTATACATGCCCTTATGAGGTTTTAGGATTTAGTTCAAATTTGAACTAGATTCTAAAACATTCTGATAAAATACCTTTAATCCAAACAAAACTAATTTCTTAGGTAGCAGGTACGTTCATAATTAGTTGCAATCCGATAAGTTTGAGTAATGGTAGCGTTCCTTTACAACTTATGACCAACTAGTAAGTAAGTGTAATTAAGAGGAAGTAATAGGACAGGTAAACTTGCAAAGAACTTCGCAGGAAGTAGTACGGATCCATCACAATTCCCTTACAAATTCTCGACTCCAAACGAAACATCTCTCTATTGTTGTATGCTTAGATCATTTCTTGATGTTGCAAGAAATCAACCAGTATCGTTTTTTGGAAGATTAGATCGACAGGATCTTGAGTTGAGAAATAGAGAAGCAACATGGAAGCACACAATAGATGCATAGGCAAGTAAACAACACACAGTCAATGACCAACAAAGGGTGGAGCTGGTCAAAGAACCTACTGTTTTTCAAATGGAGCATAATAAAGCTATAGACCCAGTTGGTTTGCCCGCTGAGTTTTATAAAAAAGTTCTAGTACTTAGTGAAAGATGATGGAGTCATTACTTTGTTGCCAAAATGTAAAGATGTTATTCACATTAAAAATTTTGTCCTATTTGTTTATTGAATGAGAGCTTTAAGATTATAACTAAGATTTTGATGACGGACTGAATTGTATGGTTGACTCTATTATTTCTATAACTCAAATTGTTTTCATTAAGAACAAATATATCTTAGAAAGTGTGCTGTTATTGCATGAGACTCTGCATACAATTCACAAAGAAAGGAAATATAGCATTCTCTTCAAAGTAGATTTTGAGAAGGCCTTTAACAATGCCAAATGGCCTTTTTTTTGTATCAAATGATGAAACTAAAAGGCTTTCTTGACATTTGTGTGGATAGATTACGAAAAGTGTAATGGGTGATCATGTAGGTATTAAGATAAATGGTAATACTGGTTCGTATTTTATAACGCACAAAGGCTTGAGACAAGGTAACTCCTGTCTCCTCTTCTTTTTGCTATAGATGTAGATGCATTGGCTATTTTGGTCCTTCAAAAATTCTGAAATTACATCTAGATCCACTTTTTTTTTAGAAGTCCCTTTAAAACTTTTCGAATTACATCTAGATTCATTTTGGTGCTCGAGCCTTTGCGAAAAGACCCTAAAATATCCCCGATATTATGTCTAAGCCCTTTTTTTTGCAGAAAGCAACCAAAAAAACTTGAAATTCGGTTTTCCCTCGTGCAAGGCCTCCAAAAATTCTGAAATCCAAATCGTTTATTGCAGAAAGACCAAAAAAATTAAATTTATTTTCCTTTCGCATAGGCCATCCGAAAATTTCAAAATTACGTATGTGTACGTTTTTTTAAGAAGACATTGACTTTTTTTTACGAGAATACCCAAAAAAATTTTGAACCTGCTTTTTTTTTTTTTTGCTAGCCGTGTGATTTTTACCGTTAGGCACGGGACGGCTGACGCGCATACGCATCTAGTACTCTCCAAACCAAATAGATTGCGCCCGTGGGAGACTGTCTGCTAGCTAGCTACTTACAAAAGAAAATCTACAACTGGGCGTACAATAACAAGTAAACCTACAAAACTATATATCTCTTCATGACTCATGTGAACGATTAATTCCCGAAGTTGGTTGCATGTCACTCGATTAGTTCAGCAGCACGCAAGAGATTTAACTTGTCACAGTTCCAGACATGTGAGCGGCGGTAAGGATGAAATTAACCACCTTTCTACTCGTGCCGTAGCGCTTTAAGAGGGTACCTTTGATGTCACCCCTTGATGACAACGTAAGTAGGACCCATCGGTATCGTTTTGAGGAGATTGCCACGTATGTAACTTGTTTACCACATTTACAGTCGAGTCATCCTGCTCGTTCGATCTCCGTGTTCTTTAGGCTTCAAAGAGGCCCTTCGAGATCAAGCTCGCTTACTCTAGCTACCATTTGGTCTTCTAACCAAGATATATACAGAGCTTACTACTGCACGTACACTACAGCCAAAGAAAAGAACAACGTGTGCGTGCGTGTCAATGTGTCGTGGTCGCTTGACCTACTACTGCTTTGGCTTTTTGGCATCCTCGGATGGCAATGTGCGCGCGCATGTATACAGAGATCGCGTGACCTGCAGTGCTGAAAGCTACCGGATCAAATTCGCCACCTTTGCTTGCCAAGTTGCCATGCGTCCACATGGCCGGCGATCCTATTTGGGATTGTGGATGCGTACGTACACAGCCCTTTTTAGTTTTTGACTCCTGCTAGACGTTCATTTGTGATTCTGTTGATAGATCTAGGCACGAGATTGGCGGTTTTGGGTTTGTTTGGAACGCGAAATTAAGCTGTAAAGAATTTTAAAACAATGTAATTCTTCGTTGTTGTTAATGTGGCTTTAATTAGTCTGTGCAGTGAGTGAGTAAGGTTAGATTGGACTCCCAAATTCGTTATTGTTCTTTAGCTAGAACTAGAAGAGACGACCGATCCAGGTCTATCGATTCGTCCTGGCCATCAAAATCACCATGGACGCATCCTCCATCTTTGCACCAGCTAGCGTGCAAAGAGTAAGACTTTGTGCTGCAACATAAGGACGTTCTACCCATTTAATACTCCTGATCGAATTGTAGTCGGCAAGAAACCCAAAAGGGCTATATTACTTGCCTCCCAAAACAACCAATATCACTATCATCACTTGCACACTTTTCCTTTATCAAGCCATGCATCCACATCGATGTACATTGATCGACTTATGAAGTTTCAAGTAAAAAAAACATCGATCAACTCATGCACATGCCATGTATCCTGTATGCTCACCTTGTCTTATGGGAACCAACTTCTTCTTTGTGCTTCAGTAATAAGTCTGCTTGATTTCTCGTTCAGATCATGTGCAAGCATGTAATGTGCTAGATCATGCGATCATATGTGTGGCTAGCTGCTGATGCTGGAAGAACCAACCGAACTAACTAACTCTTGTACTGCTCGAGTTAGGAATTCCGCTCGGATCCGCGGAATAATTTTTTTAATTTTTTTCCTTGATTTTCCGCGGACGCCGACAGCGGAATAATTTTTTATTATTTTTTCTCTGCCAATTCCGCGGACTAATTTTTTTAATATTTTTTTAATATTCCACGGACGAGTAGCGCGGAATAATTTTTTTTAAATTTTTTTTAATTTTCCGCGGACGTGCACAGCGGAATACTTTTTTAATAATTTTTTTAAAATTTTTTAATTATTCAGCGGTCGTAAACCGCGGAATATTTTTTTTATTTTTTTCGGCGGTTTTTTTTTCGTCGGTGGTTTTTCCGTCGGTTTTTTTTTTCGAGCCGGGCGAACGACTGAAAATAGGTTCAAACGACGTCAAAAAATTTTGAAATTTTTTTTATAGGTTCCTAACACTTTAGAAATGTTCTCATAAAAATTTTAGGTGATTATCATATCTGTGAAATTTTTAAAAATTCAAATATTGATACTATGTAGATGAAACGTTGATCGGCAAGTTTGAACCGGATCAAAATAGTACAAACTACGTTAGAAAACTTTGCAATTTTTGTGGAGATTCCTAACATACTTATGATATTTCTGTAAAAATTTCAGATGATGATCAAATGTGAGAATTTTTAAAATTCAAACATTGGTACTGTTTTGGTAAAGCGTTGAGCGGCAAGTTTCATCCGAATGAAAATTAGAACAAACGAACTTGTAAAATTTTGAAATTTTTTCTGTATGGTCCTGACACATCCATAATATTCTCATAAAATTTTCATATGATGATCAAGTGTCATTAATTTTAAAAATTTCAAATTTTTCAGTATGGTCCCGACACATCCATAATATTCTCAAGAAGACGAGCGAGGACGCCCCCTCCAAATGAAAGCATCGCCCTCAGTTCTCTCAAGCGATCCATGATATTAATGCACGAGTAAATGAGCAAATTGAGGAAAATATGCCGCACAAATGCAATTTCTATCTAGTTCGGTTCCATTTAAAATGATATATCAAGTGCTACTATGGAAGGAGAACATCATCTTTACCATTGTTAGAGATCTATCGTAAAATATGAGAAACAAGAGGGTTGATATTCTATAACCTTTGCTCTATCTGGTTGCTATATACTTGTGACCAAATGTGCTCTAGATTTGTGACTCGAAATGAGCCATGGACAGCACTTTAAGGATCTAATATAGTCCTCGGATAGTACATCTTCTATCTTATTCTGTAAAATAAAGAGAAAAGGTATTAGCAACAAAGATGACACGATAAAAGACACTTTTGCCTCAAAGATAAAACTTATTGGGAACAAAAGCACTAGAAAATAGTGGTCTGCATAACCCATCCTTGGAAGATAACAAAATAAACATGTTTTGAGTCCATTTCTTTGACAGAATGATTACAAAGACCACAGCACTTCAAAAGCAAGATTTTCTTTGTTTTCCATTCCATAAAAACCATAAACCAGAACAGAGCCTAGATCAGTTGGTGGGAGGTGAGGTTGTATACCCCTACCACCCGTGTTCGAGTCCTCTTCAACTCGATTTGGGTGACTATTTCTTCTTAACTAAATTGATACCTAGTTCCTTGGTATCTATCATAAAAAACCATAAACCAAAGAGAAACTCACCAAGAAAGGTAAGCAAAATCATAAATATCTTCACGAACTCCAATTCTTTCAATACTAGCATTTGAGGATTCATTGTCTCCTCAATGCATTTGTTTGTGACACGACAAAGTTGCGGATTTGGTGGCATTGCCCACGAGGGCTCGGTGGGCTTCTCGAGGAAACGGTATTCACGAACACGCCTTGGACAGATCCCGCACAAGTCTTGGGGTGGAAACATTTGTTGGAGGTGTCTGAATGATCTGGCTGGTTGGGACTGTCAATCTCCATATGGTTATGCAACCCAAATGGCACACAATGGCCAGGGCTACCAACCTGCACCATAACATCATTTGCTCGGACGGGACTATTGATCTGAACAGGTATCTGGTTCGGAAACCGCGGAGCCATTGCCGGGACAGGAGTATCAACTTCAACGCAGTCCTGGTTCACCTGCCATGTCTGATGCTTGTCAGCTTATTCATGTAGATCTAGATGTCGGTGACATTGAAAGGCTTCGATCTCAAAAAGATAAACATATGAAAGATATTGAAGGTATGGAGGAAGACTTGCAAACGCTTCGCAAAAAACAGATGCAATTAGAAGATAGAGAGGCAAAAATACGCAAGCAAAAGGTTTCATTTTTTTTGTTTATTCACATAATTAGATTTAATTATCGCCCAGCTTGTTTCTCATAATGCTTACCAATCTAGTTTTTTTTCTCTCGACATCGCTTATCTATCCGATTGTTTCGATAGTGCCTATCTTTTAATTGTCATAATTCCAGAAGGGATTATTAACGTGATGAAGTCCCAAAGAAGAGGCGAGAAGAAATACAAAGGCGTGTTGGTATGAGACTTTTTCCTGTTCTTTTGCATGTAGTTTTGTTGTTACTTCAATTTAATTTAAATTCTCTCAGAATTTGCTTATTGAAGCTGTTGCTCTCGACTGGAGTTACACAGAAAAGAACATGGCTTCCATTGAGCTTGATACAAAGGTATACTCTGCAGGAAACTAGTTACATTTGCGGAAATATACTTGTTAGAAGGGATTGCACAAAGAAGAAAAAGTTTGAAGAACTCTACCAAAAGTACACGCTTGTATGCAATTCATCAAGAACAAAGATACCGAGGATTCTACCAAAATTTAAAAAATTTAAAATATTATTCCGCTATGGATCCGCTGAATTTCGGAGAAAAAATAATAAAAATTATTCACAAGACCGGATCCGCGGAAAATCGCTGGAAAAATTTTAAAAATTAATCCGCTACTTGTGGATCCGCTGAATTCGAGCAAGTCTGGCGTGACGGCGGGAGATGATTATGGCGGCTCATGTGGGGGTCTCAGGCTGGGGACATCATCGTGTCTTAAATTTATTGATGAATTTAATGAGTGATGGATAGGGAGTTATCTTCGTACTGTATAAATTTTAGAGGCAAATATTACTCACAGAATTTACAATAATTCGACAATGTCATCGTACATATTTCTGTTTTGGATTTATCAGGCAATTCAAATATTTTATAACTTTTTGAAATTTTGTTTTTCAAATTTATTTGAGCTAAGGATTCTTATGTAAAATTTTTAGCTCAAAATATTTCTCCAGGAATTTATAAAAATTCTGACATTATAAGTACTAGTTTTTAACTCTCTCTTTTTTGAATTTTTAAATATCTCAAATTAATTTATTAATTTCTGATATTTTTACTGTTGATGAATTTATTTCTTAGTAAGATAATATAAAATGTTCAAAAGTTTCAACTTTCTTGGTTTGGTCAATAAAATCTATCAATGCAGTAAGCACTGAACTTAATTTGTTGTATAATATTTCAAAAATCAAACAGAGAAAGAACATAAATGGCATTGTGCCTTCTATGAATTTTATAAATTCACTGGAGCATGATCATGATTCCAAATTTTTATGAGATATTAATAATTTCCTTGCCACCATTATGTAAAATTTTAAAAAAAATTAAACCTTTTTATTGCTAAATTTAATCTATGTATTGATCATCGGTCTGTTAACAGGACAGTAGCACTTTTCGCATTTTTTAAAATTAATGACACTTGATCATCATATGAAAATTTTATGAGAATATTATGGATGTGTCTGGACCATACATAAAAATTTTCAAAATTTTACAAGCTCGTTTGTTCTAATTTTCATTCGGATGAAACTTGTCGCTCAACGCTTTACCAAAACAGTACCAATGTTTGAATTTATAAAAATTCGTCACATTTGATCATCATCTGAAATTTTTACAGAAATATCATAATTATGTTAGGAATCTCCACAAAAAATTTCAAAGTTTTCTAACGTAGTTTGTACTATTTTTGATCCGGTTCAAACTTGCCGATCAACGTTTCATCTACATAGTATCAATATTTGAATTTTTAAAAATTTCACAGATATGATAATCACCTAAAATTTTTATGAGAACATTTCTAAAGTGTCAGGAACCTATAAAAAAAATTCAAAATTTTTTGACGTCGTTTGAACCTATTTTCAGTCGTTCGCTCGGCTCGGAAAAAAAACCGACGAAAAAAAAACCGCCGAAAAAAATAAAAAAAAAATATTCCGCGGTTTACGACCGCTGAATAATTAAAAAATTTTAAAAAAATTATTAAAAAAGTATTCCGCTGTGCATGTCCGCGGAAAATTAAAAAAATTTAAAAAAAATAAAAAAAAATTATTCCGCGCTACTCGTCCGCGAATATTAAAAAATATTTAAAAATTATTCCGCTGTGGGTCCGCGGAATTGGCAGAGAAAAATAATAAAAATTATTCCGCTGTCGTCCCATGGGAAAATCAAGGAAAAAATTAAAAATTATTCCGCGGATCCGGAGCGCGGAATTCGACTGTTTAGGGACTATTTCTATAATTCTAACTTTACAAAGAGCTAAATCAGTAATAAGTTTTCAATTTCGGCCAGAATAGCAAAAAATTCTCGAGTTGCTGTGGCCTGTGGACCAGCATGCATGACAAGAAGCCAGCAATTAAGCCAGTTGGTCTCACATGTATCGCTTCTTTACGAACTTACCTTAAGACTCTTAATTTGATCGATCCATGCGGCTGTACGCACGTATAGATCGAGAAGATGAGCAGGCAAGTAATTAGTACGAATTTTGTCCCATGAAGTTGTTAGGCCAAGTTCCACACTAATTTAGCAGGGCATGGCAAGTGGCATCGTGTTAGTTGCATGCATGATCGGTTAAGAGACTGTCAAGACTGATATGGATTAATTGTTGAAGAGAAATGGACATTGGTGTAGACATCAATTTGTGTCTTGTAGGCAAGGAAGGGCGTACTGTATAGATACTGCCGCACGTTATTTCATAGTACCATCAACTAGGATATTCTAAGCCCAAAGCCAGTTTAATGATTTGTTTCGTATGTTTAGATTTTTTATGGAGTGGTTTTCCGAATGCCGTGATGGAATACTAATCAAGCAATCATTCCCTTTGTTTTCTTGCACAAGAATAAGGTAGTGCATTGCTGTTTTAATTTCATCATTACTGCCTCAGTATTGTATTATCATTGCTACATTATTTGTGTCACGCGAACCATATCAAATTAACTTGTTCCTGATTACCTCGTGCCATTTTTCAATTACCGCGTGCTACAATATCCTAGGAGTTGAAAGTTAAGATCAAAAATCAATCTTTATCATCCTTGTGTCAACTTCGTATATATTTGTGTAAACTTGCAATCCCAACCACTCAAATGCTTGCAAACAAGAACATCAACTAGGCAAATCACATATCATGTAAAATGCAGACACACTGCACAACACACTAAAAAAGTCGTGAAAAATTCTAAAAAAAATTGTAAATGTACTTCATAGATTACTCTACCTATGTATGAAGTTTTAAATTCTTTAAACTTGTCAGAATTTTCTCTTTTTTGTAACTCTCGATATATAATGAATTTGAACCTATAATTTTATACATTGGTAGAGTAATCTATGAAGTACATTTACAATTTTTTTCAGAATTTTTCACGATTTTTTTAAGTTGGTGTGCACGGTGTGTACACGAAAAGGCCTGTGTGCACAGGATACGTTGCCCATTAACTAATACCCATCAAATAAAAAAGGAACAACAGCTAATGATTAGGTGAGATGGGTTCGGTAAAAAAAAAGTGAGAATAACAAAGGTAGTTTTGTAAATTAGTAAAAACTAAATGCCATAGTGATCAGTGAGCGCTCTGCCCCTGTTGTGCGGTGTTGTAAAGTGGAAAAAGACTCGGCATTCTTTCACTGCCACTGCATGTGCCAAGGTGCCACCGCGCATAAGCAGACACACCCTCCACTGTGCCTGTACGGAGCAATGGTTCTATATATATTACACTTCTAATATAAGTTATATAGATCATTAAATAAATGAAAAAGATAAGTAATCATCGTCTATTTTTATTTATCTTTTAATATTTATATAACTTTTAAATAGTCATGCATAGAAGGCTTTTATCTCCTCTAATCTCCCTTCTCTTATGACAGCACGTATGATTGGCAGTAGTAGAATCAAACATAAATCACCATTTACTTGGTCAGAGTCAGACAGATGCATTAGGAATGAAAGAAGGATTTACATATGTCTGCATTTTTGTTTTTTGACCCCGGCCATCTAGCAGAGCATTTTCAGAGTGATCATTCTGAAAAGATGCACAGCGCTGCTGCGCCATGCATTGCATTTGCATGCTTGCAGCACTTACTCCAAATAATTTGAGCTCAGGCTTATCCGAAACCCAAAGCTGTAAGGGTGGCATGCATGGATCATGAATAGCATCCATCTGCTTGTCCTTGGCGAAGAAAGATAAAGAGATCGATCTGGGGAGAAGCAATGGACCCGGCAACTAGAAAAGCGACTGAATCCAGCGGCAGGGCAGTACCGCAGTGTGTGCATGCGATGCAAATCTGCGAACGCAATGCAACCCTGGCAGGCAGGCAGGTAGGCATGTGACCGAGGCATGCACGTCGCTTTGCCTCCAGCCATCAGCGCTCAAAGTAGCGGCAACTTTTCCTTTTGCCCTCGCAAAGGAACAAGGCACAATGATCGTCGCTTTGCCTTGCCTTGCCTCGCAATTCTACCCATGCGGCTCGCTCGCGATCTCACAGCGGATCGATGGATATGCATGGATGATCAATGATGGATTGGTTGAACGGTTGTATAGTAGATGGCAGTAGCTAGCATTAGAGATCGATGAGATAGCAGACAGTGATCCTGAACTCAAGGGTCTTGACCAGGAAGTTTCTATTCCCTCTTCTTTTTGCAGGGCAAAAGAAAAAAAAGAAAGAAAGAAAGAAGAGCAATATCTAAAAGAATAGCTAAAGGAACAGTTATTAATATCGTAAAGCCCTTTTAAAAAGATTTGAGAGATTCATTCTATCCATTTTTGTCCTTTACCTTTGCTCTCCTGTGACACTCATGTGTTGCAGTGTTGAGCTGAATCATCTTTCTAGGGATGAATCATCCGGAGTTGGTGGTCAAGGAGTTGTGCAGAGTCTTCGATGAGCCTTTGATCTTTTGGCATGATTATATACGCAGAGGAGAGAAGGCCATTCATGCATGATTACTCTTTCGTTTCTTGTCTTTTGATGAACAACCGCACGGCATTGTAAGGCGGATTGCACGGAAAATAATTGGCATCCATAGAAGGGCACCGGACGCATGCAGCTAGGTTTATCGGTTGCCCTTGCACTTTACACGCGAGTGATGCTGAAATTTCTCTCCCATGGAGAATGTAGAGAAATTGCTATGTAACAAAACAAAAAGGGAATGAAACGACCAATTAATGGGCCTACCGATCGTTCACAGGCTCGGGCCGATGGGCTAACGAAGCCTGCGAAATTTAAGCCCCATAGAAACTTCGGCCGAATTAAGGAGCAGATCAACTGGTATGACGCTGTAAATGGGCCAGACCGCCAGGCCATCTGGCCATGCGCAGCCTGTTCTGTCGTAATCCGGCGGCCCATGCTCTCTCTACTCTCGAATGGGTTCGTAGCATAGTTACTAATATTAACCTTTGCTGGTTAAGGCCCCGTTTGGTACGGTTCCAGATTCTAGTAGAAACGGAAACGGTTTCGGATTCTTGGTAGAAACGTTTCAGGTAGAATCAGAATCCGGAGGAACGGGTTGTAAGTATATACCATTTTGGCATCTAAACTAATACAAAGTAATCATATATAGCTTTGATATTGATCATACCGGTTTGATACTGGCTAATATCGGCTTCGACACCTGTCAATACTGGCCATACCGATTTCGACACTGGTCAATATCAGTCATACCGGTAGAATCGATAATATTATCTACTGAACTATATATTATATTTAATAATGCTGCTATGTATTTATAGTAATATTATAAGTGAAATTTGATGTACATATAATTAAGAATATATACTTATAAATATATATTATTATATTAAATCTAAAATAGTACATTTGTATAAACTGATACCGAAATATATCATCCAGAAAGACAAACTAGTATAGCCTCCGGTACTGTATAGACAAGTGCGGTGGTAGGGGTGACCACTGACCAGTGCTTGTGTTTGGCTTCACTATCGCTGACAGGTATAGGAAATACATCGATCATCAGCAGGGGGCACTGTTCATTTCAGTATGGGGATGTCATATCAACGAGCGCATCTGCAGAATAGCGATAGTAACGGTACATTGCTAGGTCTGTAGGTGACCGGCCGGCCGCCCGGAGCGCAGGGCAGTTCAGTTGAGGATTTGTTGGCTGCAAATAGCCAAATAGTAGTAGTGCTAATTCCATCGCACGCCGACGGCGAAAGGCCGTAGTAATAATGCACGGGCGGCGACTGGAGTGACGCGTACGTACAGGCCCCGGCCCGGATCCATCGGATCAGAGCATAGAATGGAATCTCGGCGAAATTTCACCATTTTGATCGGAGACGGGTTATAAAATCCTGATCAAATTAAAAATTATCAAATTTCTATAGTATTTTTAGAAATTTTAGGTTGTTTGATCGGGTTTGGCCCAATAACCCTTAACAAAGTCATCTTTTATGAAAATTTGTTTAAATTTTTTTTTAAAGATGTTTTATAATTTTAGCAGAAATTTTTATAAAATTTTACAAGTTTGATCATGCTCTAAAAATTTTATGGAACTATCTTTAGCAGCATAGAATCATACAAATTTTTTTTAAAAGAATTAAACTTTATTTGTTACCTTTAAAAAATCAAAAATAAAATAAACATAACTGAGATAGTAACATTACTAGAATTTTATAAATTTGCTAGTGTGATTATGATCTAAAATTTTTATGAGAGTTCAAGTATGCCTCAGAACCCTTCTCTAAATTTTTTGAAAATTTTGAACTTTTTTGTTTGTTGAATCAAATCTATGAATACATTAAATTTCATTTGTTAACATGCAAAAATAAAAAACGCAAGGAACATAAATGCTACAATTCTATTGTAAGAATTTTATAAATTCACTGGAGTGTCATCATGATATAAAATTTTTATGAGAGCTTAAGCATTGCCTCAGCACCATTTTTTTTCAAAAATTCTAACCATTTTTTGGTATCTCAATTAAATCTATCTATTGATTATCAGACTTTTATCAGGACAGTAGCACTATCATAATTTTTAAAAATTCTTTACGCTAGATAATCATATGAAAATTTTATAAGAATATTAGTTATGCTTCAGAACCATCCACAAAAATTCTTCAAAAAATTCTAATGTGGTTTGAATCGATCAGCTTTCAGTAGCACTATCCTAATTTTTTAAAATTCTTTACGCTTGATCATAACCAAAAAAAATTATGGAAATATTATTGATGTGTCAGGGCCATCTAATTTTTTTTCAAAATATTTTAACATGGTTTGTACTATTTTTTATTTGATTGAAATTCTGTTGGTTAGCCTTTTATCAGGATGATAGCACTTTTAGAATTTTTAAAAATTATTTATACGTAATCATCATTTGAAATTTTTACGAGAACATTAATAATGTGTCAGAACCATCCACAAAAAAATTGAAAAAAATAAAAAAATTGAAAAAAATTTTAACATCAATTTTTTGTTCAGTTGAATTTTCGACTGAATTTTGATTAAAAAATTATAGACTTCAAAATTTCTTTTTGTATTTTGACTGAAATTCATTCGAAATTTTTAGATTTCACTGAAATTTTGAATTTTGCCCTCCTCCAAAATACAAACCGAAAATAAAATTTGAAACCCTTGGATCAGATACGTGGTCGCTTCACGATGTCTTTGTGCGTCCAAATAGCCGACAAAGACGGCAGACTTCGCTTTCACGTTTGCTTGTTTCGTCTGTAATCTACTAGGAAAATTTCTGCGGCGTAACACGTTGCGCGTGTCGTTTTTTCGAAGAAAAAAGTTTTTTTCGACGGCGTTTAATTTTTTAAATCGTCAAAATAATGAGCGAAACGGGAAAAAATAGAGATAGAGTTGTAGAAATATCTCTTTTAACTAATTATTTGGAAAATATTGAGACCGAAATGAAAACCGCATGGGGAAAAAGTCTAGAGGAAAAGGGCGAAAAATTATTAGAGATGTCAACCTTCTTTTTGTCGAGTTTAATACTCTCTGCGCTCACCGAGTAATAATACATGTTTTAAAAATATTAAAACTTCATGGCGTAACACGCCAAGACATGTCGTTTTTCCAGAGAAAAATTATTTTTTCTCGGCATTTTATTTTTTAAATCGTCGAAACGGGAAAAATAGAGAGATAGAGTTGTAGAAATATCTCTTTCGACGAATTATTTGAAAATTAGTGAGGCCGAGCCGAAAAACGCCAAGGAAAAAGTCTAGAAGGAAAAGGGTGAAAAATTATTAGAGATGACAACCTTCTTTTGTCGAGCTTAACACTCCACGCGTTCGCGGAGTAATAATACATGTTTTAAAAAATATTAGAGATCGACGCGTTTGCGGAGTAATAATACATGTTTTAAAAAATATCAAAGATCGAGATAGAAAATCGAGTTGTGGAAAAAGTCTAAAGATAGAGCTGCACAATCGTCGAAATGGGGAAAAAATAGAGAGATAGAGTTGTAGAAATATCTCTTTGACTAATTATTTGGAAAATATTGGAGGCCGAAATGAAAAACCATGCGAAAAAAAAGTCTAGAGGAAAAGGGTGAAAAATTATTAGAGATGACAACCTTCTTTTGTCGAGCTTAACACTCTCGCGTCACAGCAGAGTAATAATACATGTTTTAAAAATATTAGAGATCGACGCGTTAATGAGTAATAATACATGTTTTAAAAAATATCAGAGATCGAGACGGAAAAGTTGGGGAAAAAGTCTAGAGATAGAGCTGCACAAATATTTCTGGCGACGAAAACGTTTTTTTTCCGGGAAAACGGAGAAATGACATGTTTTAAAAAATATTAGAGACTCGCGTCATTTTTTCGTAGGGATTTCTTTTTTCGGCGGCGTTTTTTTTAAATCGTCGAAATAATGAGCGAAACGGGGAAAAAGTAGAGAGATAGAGTTGTAGAAATATCTCTTTCGACGAATTATTTAGAAAATATTGGAGACCGAGCTAGAAATCCGAGGTGGGGAAAAAGTCTAGAGGGAAAAGGGCGAAAAATTATTAGAGATGACAACCTTCTTTTGTCGAACTTAACACTCTACGCGTTCACGGAGTAATAATACATGTTTTAAAAAATATCAGAGACCGACACGTTCGTGGAGTAATAATACATGCTTTAAAAAATATTACAGATCGAGATGGGAAATCGAGGCGGGAAAAAAGTCTTGAGATAGAGTTGCACACATATTTCTAGTGACAAAAACATTTTTTCCCGAAGAAAACGGAGAAAAGACCTAGATGTAAAGAGCAAGGACTTGAATGTTACGTTTTTGGACCTGTCCGCTATCTTTAAAAATTAGAAAAGGGCTTGTTCGCGATTTAAATTTAACGGTAGGTTCTTTTCGTAAAATGGCGCACGAGGGACCCGAACGCGAATTTAGAAAAAAAATCTTCCTCTCACAAAAAATTACGAAGGACCTGTTCATAATTTTTAAAAGGATCAAATCGCGAAAATTTTTTTGAGTCGAGCCGTCAGGCCCGGAAGTTTTGAATCTTTAGGAAAGGAGTTATACTAGGTGTGAAGCGAACCCGCGTGTGACTGCCAGGTTTGTGTAGTCACCATACATAAGTGTGCACCAGTATTATGTCTATAAATTAAAGATGGCGTGCATGAATATGCTGGCACGCACTAGTTACAAACGTAACGCGTTACACCAATCTTATTCAGAAAGAATCCCAATTAAGTAGGAGTATATATACTAGACCGGGGATTCCGGTCCTCGCCGCGTCCACGTCGCCCCGCGCCTCCCCTCACGCCGACGCCGCGCTGCTGATGCATCTAATCATCCCTATATTAAACTTGGGAGCTTTTCAGCGCTCTCACGCACGCGCTGGTCGGCCACGTCGCGCGCACGAGCAGTGCAGCGCTCGCCCGTGTGTACGGCTGGCTCAGCGTTGAGCCACGTCGCTCAACCGCTTGCTAGCCTCAAGTATTTTGCCACAGTGAGCTTTAACGATCAGGCGTGTAGTGCAGCGGTGAGGTCTCTTGTTTGCAACCGAGCAACCAGCGTTCGATTCTTCCCGACGCGCACCGCTATGTTTTTTAGCTGTCACCACTCCTCGCCACCTCCGCTAGCGTGCCTCGCTGGGGATCGAGTCCTGGCGAGCGCATTTTTTTGCCGCGGTTGCATCTCCGCTAGCGCGCCTCGCTGGGGATCGACTCCGATGACCTCCGCTCCTCGCGAGCGACCTCACCGCCACCGACGATGACAAGGAGGGCCTCGACCTCCACCTCCTGTCCCCTCCGCCCATCTCCCTCTCCACTTCCAGCCCTCCCCCTCCCGTCCCCACCGCCTCCGCTCCAAACCCTGACCCCCGCGCCCGCGCCTCCGAACCCCACCCTGTCATTCGATCTCTGAGACATGAACAAGTGTGAGAGTATACCTGTTATAGAGGAAACCCCCCCACGAATCGTCCACGCTAGCCGAGGCCACTCCTCCAGATCCCTCCGCCGAGGCAGCGGTGTGTCGGCTTCTTGATTTGCTTCCTTCTCAGGTACTGCACTGGGAACCGGCAGAACGAGCCGATGGCGCTGGCCTCGGCGACCAGCTTCGCCACCGGTATTATTTGATGTTTTCTGGATTGTCTCTAATTTCTAGCTTCGACCTGTCAAATTTGCTGCTTTATTGAGAGGATTAGTGTAGCATTTTGATACTAACTATGGGTCTAAACTAATGCGTTCCTTTGGTCCGCGCCTTGTTCTCTTTTAGTGGAATCTTGCTTAAGTGAATTGATTCAATTCTGATAGGAGAAAAGGTGCTGGCCTGTGTGAAAGATCCGGAGGCTGCCAGATCCAGGACTCGGTGAGCAAGCTCCTTGCCCATCGCTCCCTCCCTCGCTCCATCCATTTCTTGCGTAGCTTATACTTGCAGTGTAGGTAGTGAATCGCCGTGGCTTTATGGTTCGGTGGTAGTAAAACCAATGTTTTTGGTGCGTTTCTTGGGTTCTTTCTGGTTGCGAATTATATGCATTCCTGTATGTTACTTCTGAGGGAGATCCCCGAGATTCAGTGTGTGTGTGTGACTCCAGTTCTTGATCCATGATTTCGATGGTTCCGTGATGTTGTTTTCTTGTGTGCTTTGTTGGCTACCTACATTTAAGCGGTTTAGTGGATGTAGGTTAGTGGCATCTCGGTTTGTATCCCAGGTGCCCAAATTAGCAGCTCGGGAACCATCAGGATATTATCATATTTGCAAGGCAATTGCAGGAAGTATAATGTACCTTAGTAAATCTCGACAATACATTATACTTGCGTGTGTTTTTATTTTCTATTGGGCTCGTTTTTCCCCCAAGATTGCTTCAGTTTAGGATAATAGGGGCTGGGTTGGATTCTTCCAAATAAGGGGTAGGGGTCAAGTTTTTAGCAACAGGGAAAAGTTGAATCCTGTTCTGCCTTTATTTTTCTAGGATATACTGTTCCGAGAGGGGAAGAAGGGAGGATAATTGGGTGGTTGGAGAAGGAAGGAATCATCCTTGAAGCTGCATAAGAAAGCATTGAGAATGAGAGATGAGGATTCAGACAAGAACAAGGTAAGTTTGTCGAGACCAATATCTGTTCATAATTTCTATATGTTAGTTTATGATATTATTTTCGGTTCTGGTTGGTGCGGAAGAGGCTATCCAGATCCAAAACCCTTGTTGCAGCTGGTTGGCATCAAAATAAAAGCTGACAACTTCCGTTCAGCTTATACAGTGGGAGAAGGTACAGACTATTGATTTCAGGCTACCTCTCTCGGTTTAAAATTCATGAGCTTCAATTCACTAGCCGATTTCTCACATTAAATTCTTGTATTCCTTTTTACCGCCGTAAGTGTTTTGTTATTTTAGTTGAATGACAATGCCTCTGATTTCCATAAGCAAGTTTGACCTCTTGCTTCCTGTTCTTTTCACAACATTTTATTGTTGCGGAAACAACCGAATCATAATTGCGACCTCAATACAAAAAAGGATTTTGTTTAGCTATGCTTGTGCTAAAATTCATTCGGTCCATTTCAGTGGGAATGTAGTGAACCAATTTCTCAGAGAGAGAGAGAGAGAGAGAGAGAGAGATGTATGCAGAGCCAAGAAAAGCAGAATAGGTACATGTTGCTTGCCTCCTTACAGTGACTGTTGTATTTTCAGATCTTCCATTTCCTTTTTGTGTGGTGCAAAACTGCAAATGTCAACTGAGTCAACATCGTGTGCAATGCACAATTGAACCAGCTGTGTTTTCACTAGAGAGGATGCCTAGGAAGAATGTGGATCAAGATTCTTTAGTTGAAAATGGATTTTACTGTGCTTATATCACAAGCACACAGGACTACAGGTAAACGCTGTGCTTTTCTACAACTAGATCAACTCATTAATCATTGTTAAAGAAAATCCCTTTCTATGATGATTTCTTTCTAAGGTGGTGTTGTTGTGTTGTGTTCTCATTTTAGGATGCTGCACACACCGAGCTTCACCCGTTCTTGCATATATGTTGTTTAACTGGTGCATGCCTGCTCTTAATCATATGTGAACTCTGTTACTATGGTCTTGACATTGCTTAATTCTTCCTGGTGATCCCCTCTAGCGAATGGACTGCATGGATGGATTATTTTTTGTAGTTGGATGTTGAAGTGATATAGCTAAATTAGTTTTGGTGATTTAATTAGCAGAGGCATCGCCAAAGAGGTGCAGGCATCAGCATATGTTGCTTGCCTATTGATGATAGGCGATTCCCTTTCTGTTTCAGCACCTATTGTTCATTAACGTTGGGATTGCTTACATTTGAAATATTTAGATCAATTCAGTTGTCTTTGTTTTGCTAAAACAGAAGTTTGATTTCCAGCATATATTAAAAACTCTAATGTGTTAAGACTATTATTTTAATTCTTGTGGACTTGAACATTAATGACTATTTATTGTGTCAGTCAAGCATCTGGTTTTGGTCTAATGAAGATAAACGACACAGGGAGAGTTGTTTCATTTAGTGAAAAACAAAAGGAGATGATTTAAAGGCAATGGTAAGCTGTGCCGGTTTCTTCATGCCACTTATCTGTCCCGTTCCCTTCTCACTCGTGCTCTTTACCACGTACCGGAGCAATGGAGGGTGCGCGCGGCCACACTGGACTTCCTACTCGCCGGTGACCTCCTTCGCCACCGATGACCTTCAGCGCCCTTCTTCCATCGTCGCTCCCCTCTTTCTTTGTTGCTCTCCTCTCTCAGTCGGGTCTAATCGGAGCCAAGCCACCAACGACCAGATCCCGCATGGTTTGAGCCGGCCGATGGATATATCCCAGATCAAGCTAGAGAAAAGCGATGGCGTGAAGCAACTGGCGAGAGCTTGGCATGTCTGCAGCATGTCGTGCATGTTTCGTATCTACTTAGAACTGATGGATCCATTTCATGTTGTGTGAGCCCGAACATGACCCCAACATGGCCATGCCAAATGTGCCGCGCGTGTAAGCTTGACCCACGTGCGTCTTTGCTGCACCTTGGACCGTGATGGTCCATCCAGGCCGCATGCCGGTCCTAAAAGATCCAACCAAGTGCCCAAGTCTATGCAATATGCCATGCACAGTTGTACAAGCCTCGCGCATACATACAGCATGGCGAGGAAACAACGAAACCCCATCGCCACCCATACCGCCTGCTCGTCGCTAGAGACATACGACTCTGCTCCTGCGCGGCTGAACATGCCGAGTTGTCGATACGTACAAGCGCCCATCTCCATAAACTTTTTACTCATGCTGTCGACCTTTCCAACGTAGTTAGGAGTGAAAATGGATCGGATACAGGTGCATAGTAAGTTATCTCATATCCTATCCTAATATTTTTTTTCGGATCTGAGGCAATGAGTAATGAAAATACAGGGGCGGATACGGAATGCGATGCGGATATTTACGGAACGGGTAAACAACGGGTACCAGGTATTAACGAGCGGGTAAAAACGAGTATCGGATATTTTGTCGGATAGTACGCGAAATAGGTAGAATGAGAACATGTAATGAAACATATAGTTCAATAATCACGTAGTTTAACATATAGTAGTTCAAGTAAAATATAATCCAACATAGAATTCAATGAGACGCATAGAGTCCAATTAATACATAACCCAACAATAACACATAGAGTCCAACATAGTCTAACACATAGATTAAAAATTACACATATAGTCCAACGCAGTCACATAGTGACAAATAAAGTTACTTAACATAAATGAACACACAAAACAAGGATCATCATGCATGCATCAAGATATCAAGTCTCATGAATGTCCTCCATTTCCAAAGCATTCATATCTTCGAATAATGTTGCAATTTTATTCTTCGAATCTGCAATTGAAAAACCAAAAATTATTCTTCGAATCTTTGAATAATGTTAGCTATTGGGCCTAGCCGCCGGCCTGGTTGGCGGTTGCCGCCTTGCCGGGCCTCTTTCTGAGTTCTGTTCTTGATAATCGGGTACCCAAAAATGCAAAAAAAGATCAGGTACCCATACTCGACCCGTTTTATCTCGGGTAGTACCGGATATTGCTCATCTCGTATCCTACCCGTACCCGCATGCATCTGATTGGGTACGAGTACGGATACTACCCGTTTATTTTCGGTACGGGTACTACCCGTCTGTTTCGGATAGTTTTTCCTTCAAATACGGATACGGGTCGAGAATTACCCAACCCGTTTTCACCCCTGAACATAGTAATCATCCCTTTTCTAACCCTATAGCTAAATATTTTTACAAATCTGGCTCACTTGAACACAAATTAATTGCAAAAATAATCTCATCCCCAACGACGAAAACACCAGCAAAAAATGTGTATCACCTGCCGCGCTCCCGTACCGTAGAAGGTACTACTGAGCTCAATAGCTTCGGTGGCTCGTCGAGTTCTAAAAACTCGTTTACTTGCCGACGCTTCTGTAGTTGAGAATGAAGTTATTTTTATAATTACGTTTAAAAGAGAGATACATTTAAAAAATATATACTAAAAACTGAAAAGTGACGATTTCACCAACATACGCGAACACTGTCTTCGGTTCACAATATCATCGATAATCGCTCGAATATCACAATTATCGATCATATCGAGCCGATATATATGGTATATAATACCGGTCGGTAAACCAATTAAATTAAAAAACATTCAAAAAAATTATGTAACGTAAATATCGCGATAATCGTTGAATATCACTAGATTTTCGATGAATATCGAGCGAAAATCACTCACAAAATCGTTTAGATCGATTATCAAGGAATATCGAGCGATTATCGAGGCATATCGAACGATTGTCGGTGAAAATCAATTTTTTAAATTTCTTTTACCAAAAAGATTGATTTCGAAACCTTCGATTTTCTACCGATTTTTTATCGATTTCTTTTTCAATTTTCTAAAATCTCGATATTGTCGATTATTATTGCGAACCCTGAGCGCAACCATCCTTGCCACCCAACCAATCATAACCTCTATATTCCATTACTTTGATTTATGTGCCCAAGCTGTTTTTCATGGAAAAAAATGGCTTTTATTTCTTTCTTCTTTAGTCTTCTCTCTATATAAGAACTAGTCCTACATGACATATTGAAGAAACTAATGACTAAGAGTATTAGGAGTGCCCTTAAGGACTTGCCGGTTTTTTAAAACTGAAACTGTCTTAAAACCCTAAACAGTGCCTTAGGTACACTGGCACGCCTACGCATGTACTCGCAGCTGCCTATACGAACCATCTCATTTTCACCCAAAGCAACACGTCACCGCACACATGTTAATCTTAAGTTTGTGCCTACATGTTCAACAAACTTGGTCTCGATTCAAATGCGACTGAAGCGAAAGCTGTATGTTCGTAAAGAAATTTTAACGTCTTGTTATCAATTTAGCAGTACTGCTAATAATATAGCTCAAATAGGAAGTTGATATATGGTCAAATGGTTATATATACGGGTGTGTACCTGATGCAAAGAGTTTATCACTAGCGGAAAAATGAAACACGAGGACAAAGTAATTAAGAACTTTCGGACCATCATCCTTGCTGCAATTCTTAACTTACCATCTAGTGCGTGCAAGTTAGTAGACAATTTAGGACGAACATGTTACTTGGATGCTCCTCTACCATTTAATTCACCACCCTTAACCATCCCATCAGAAAGCGGAGTAACAATTGCTATCAGGATTGACCGAGATTACCATATATAGCAAATTTACTGGTAGTACTACTTTGCACAATGCAGAATATAGTTACAGCAGTTGTTTATCTTATATAGCCCTTGATTTTCGGACGATCAGATCCGAAGTTAAAATTAAGATGACAACATGGTACCCTGCGGCCTCCAGTATTCACCTCTGTGACCATCATGCGAGCGTACCTACAAGGCTACAAACAATGGGATCTCGCTTGGCTACGGGCTTACAGCAAATCAGTAATTGTATAACGTTGATAATGAGATGAAAAATTGCGACCCACTTGAGATCGCCGACTATCCTCAAGCTCCGTATTTCATGAGAAGTACTCACGAGTGTGTGATATACATGTGTGGCGGTGTGTGTGCCTCTAGGTTTTCCTTATAATTGCAGGGGCAAGTGACGTGCATTCTTGTTAGTTCTGTTAGTTCTGTTGCATGTAGCTAGCTATAGCTCAGTTAGGCCGGCGCAAGTGACGTGCTGTGACTGTGAGTTTGTTAGATAAGGTAGGCTAGTGGAGCACTTCGTGTCACAGAAAGTGGATCAAGTAGCACAAAATATTTTCTCGCCTAATTTAACTCCATTCATTTTGTGTTAATTTGAGAATTTTGTACAATCACTTCTTTGTATTGGCCATCCACACAACATCTAGTTATTTATAGATCTGTTAATCACTCCTGTACTTGGATGAAGTAACATCAATCAGATGAAGGTGCTGCTGTTCACATCTGCCAGCGGGCAATCGTCGGTGTGATGCGGCGGCTGCGGCCGCGCGCGGTGGCAGCGGCGGCAACCGAGAGAGAGGCTGGGATGGAGATCGTCATCTGGGATTTGGGCTTGGGCTTGGATTTGCGATGGGAGGAGTGTATCATTGATTCCGAGTGGGCCGTAGACTCGCCGAGACATCGTACAAACCATCGTATGTGTAGCATAGCGGCACTGTCTTTCTTTTGGTCACTTGGGCGTGTTGGGAAAAGATGCAACCCCGCTTTAATGATTGTGTTGACCTTTAAATTAAGGCCTCACCGATCCCAGTAAACAACCCTCGTCATGGTTAAGCACCATTCATTTTTTAACTTTTTTTTTTTGGCGAGACAAAGCCTTTTTAACCGATCTACTAACAACTGTGTCTAGTAGAGTGCTCCAGTAGCGAATACTCACTTCTACACTACTGTCTGTGTGTTCCCCCCTCACTAGTCACAAGTCACGTAACGCCCAGAGTAAAATGCAGCAGCAGTGCAGCACCTCCTCACTTCACTGTGATTCACATGAAAAAGCAATCCCAAAAATTCAATACACCTCACTTTTTCCCTACGCACATACCACCTCCCAAATTACCTCATCACATTCATACCACCTCCCAAATAACCTCATCACATTTACACATCTTGTGCCAATCAAAATTTCTTTTTAGAAAATAAGCTTGGGCTGCCGGAGGAAATAGAAGAGTGTAATTTGACCATGCATACTACATGCCACTACCAGTTACACATTCAGATTAATTTGGAGTACAGAGTTAAAAATAACAAAACCCCAAATTGTACTTGCACTAACAACAAGAAGAATAAAAGATGGTACAAAAAGAAATGTAAAAAAAAAAACAAATGTTTCAAGCCTCACACTGAACAGTCTTCTCCCTTCCTCTGCCTTCCCTCGCATCACTGCCCGCTTCCCTCCACCGCCAAATTTCGTAAAATTCAAAAAAAAAATGTACAGTGCAACCGACGGTTGATTTCGGTTTGGTTTATACTACACGCCACCACTTCACCCCTGGTGAAAAGTAAAACAACTTTCTTTTCTGCCCGAAAACTTTTGCAATGCGGCCCCTAGGAGTTTGGCGTCGTTACTAGAAGGTCCACTTCCAGATCTTGACTCGGATCCTGACTTGGCACGCGCGTGCGACGGTCGTCGGCGCCGCCGCCGTCTCCACTGCCGGCGTAGCTGAGTCGTCGATGACCGCCGGAGACGGCGTCGGTGCTGCCGCGACGGCGAGCTTGACCCCCTTCTTCTTCTTCGCCGGCGCAGGCGGCGGGGCGGGCGCGGACACCTTGATGCCGTCGCAGTGCACCTGGATGCCAATCTTCTTGGTCTTGAGGCCGCCGACCTTGACGCCGGCCTTGGTCTCCAGGTCAAGGGCGATGGCGAAGTCGCCGGACTTCTTGATGTCGGAGCTGGCCGCGGTGGGGTCGACCCCGAGCGCGGAGGCGGAGACGGTGGCCTTGATGACGGTGATGTTGCCGGCCTCGTGCGCGAACCCGGGGACGGAGGCCTCCCCGAGCGGGATGGCGTTGGCGGCGGTGGCGGCCGTGACGGTGAAGTCGTCGTAGAGGTAGACGAGCTTCTTGTTGGGGTTCTTGGCGGTGAGCGTGACGTCGATGGAGTCGGTGAGCGTGGGTGCAGTGGCGGAGTTGGAGAGGCTGAGCTTGTTGACGCGCGCGACGGAGAGGGTGAAAGCCGGCCGGTGGGGGCGGTAGAGGAGGTAGAAGGCGCCGCCGGCGACGGCGGCGAGGAAGGCGAGAAGGAGCACGACGAGCACGGCCCAGAAGAAGCAGCAGCAGCAGCTGAACCGACAGGACCGCCCACCCCCGCCGCGGCGGCGCTTGGCGGGCGCCTGCGGGCGGTAGATGGGGCGCTGGTACATCTTGGGCGGGCCGCCGGCGCCGTTGCCGGCGGCGGCGGGGGGCTGCGGGATGGGCTTGCCGTTGGAAGACATTGCCGCCGGGGAGTACGAGGAGGCGGTGGTTCTTGGCGCGGTACTGCTTTGATTGGATTCCGTGCGCTTGGTTTGCCTTGGCGGAGATCTATAAGCGGAGGGAAGACGAGGAGGAGGAGGAGAGGTGAGGGAAAAGGGACGGGACACCTTACGGATGGTTCGACCTCACCAAATCATTTGTTGCTGGCTTGCTGCTGCTCAGCTCAGCTGATGCTTTTCTTTGCCTTTTTTATTTTGTTTTAAGCAACCTTGGTTTTCAGCTGCTCAGCTCAGCTCAGCTGTTGTCTACCGCTTAATTATCCTGGTCTACGTAACTTCAGGATGAAGCGGGCAATGCGGCACTTATCCGTACATGACGCTAAAGTTTATATGGATTGATGCGGTAACCTGTCAATTGTTATGATAGTTGATACGGTGTTCGTAACCCGCTGTCAACAATCGTAACTATTGTTTAGTACCGGTCCTTAATAACAGTGCTATGCTTTAGTAAAATCGCAAAATAAAGTTGGATCATTGTTCCTACGGCAATCACAGTGCTATCCTTATTACCAGTGTTATGCTTTAGTATAACTTGCCATGTGCTCGTGCTTTGCAACGAAAACTTAATTTGCGATAAAAAGTTTATTTGTAAATAACACTAATAGTGACAAAGATACGTAATAAAAGGGTAGTGGTAAAAATAGGTAATTTTGATGAAGTGATGTGAGAAAAAACTTTTTCTTTATATAATAAAGATTGAACATTGTTCCCACCAAACTTGGTCCACTGGTAAATGTTGCTCAATGCACGGTACCAAATCAAGTCCAGCGAGAATTACAATGTCTAGAACAGCTCAGCTGATGTATCCGACCCCACCACCGAGATGGCTCCTTACTGCACACCTGGCATGGTCTTGATGATATCTGAATCACCTGAAATTAATGGCGAGGGCGCGAGGCAACTCAATATGATAGCCCAGAGAGATGTATATATTCAAACATGACCAGGAACATGAACGGTTTTTTTTTGTTTCGTTCTGTACCATGCAGTATTCCCTCTATTTATTTTTAGAAGACGTATTTTGACTTGTATAAGAATTAAAGTTGTGTTGAAATTGAGAAAGATACGAGAAAAAATACTTAGATGCCCCCACTTAATTGTCTTAGAAGATGAAAGATATACTTTGTGTGGATGGTAATGAATAAATACATATGGATGAGAGAAAATAGATAGAGGTATAGAAGGAAAGATCTCATTAAATCTATATCTAAATCTTACATTTATAAATAAGATTATTAAAAAAAATAAATCTTATAAAAATAGACGGATGAAGTAGGAAATTACCGAGGTCAATAATGCTGAGACAGCAGACACGGAAGTATTTACCAGGATCAATAATGCTAAGACAGCAAACTCGATGCAACATACGAGCGCGGCTTCAACGTCATCTATTGGATGGGCGCAAGCGCTACTTAATTTATCAACTGAGTTGTAGGTACTAACTTAATGTTTTATGTGTGCTAAATTAATCAGGTCAATAAATAACTCATGTCCACTTTCTACGTATTTCTATTGCTGTTGTTGAGTTAGTCGATCCTAATTGGATGAGCAAAAATTGGCTAGGATATAGCTAAAATTTGAATAATATCCCAATGAAACTCCCCCTCTCTGTCTGTTGAAATTTGTTTGTGTAAACAACTAGTAAATTTGTCCCGTACGTTGCTACTAGTGCTGTACCTATGTACACCGCACTGTAACCTCTTTCCACATGGTCAAACTGCCGAAACTGGAGCTCCTTGTGTTGTGGCAGTAACGTGCTGCTTTGTCCCTCCAAATTAAGCTTAACTAGGAGTTAATCATGGTCAGCAATATCTTAAGCCAAAACTTATTAAACAACTTGCAGCGTAGCTGCAGCCTGCAGGTGGTAGAGAGCGAGACTGCAAGTTCCCTGCTCAGATTTGACCTGCAGAACGGCAGAGATTAATAAACAAACACACCGTATGCAGGTGGGGCGACCGGGCGACTGCCTGGGCTCATCAGTGGAACTTCAATGAAGTACGGTCACCATTAGACATGATAAAAGCCATATCTTTTCGAGTCAGCTTTTAGCTAAGTTTAGACTTGCTCAGACTATTAAAATTTCATGAATCCCCTATTGATATGCAGTTGTTAGCATAAATTCAGTGCCGAATTGTGCGTCTTTCTTATACGCGTCTCTTGATTGTACACTTTCCTTGCATACGTTGCATGCGCGTCTTTTGATTGTGCACTTTCCTTGCATACGTTGCATCTGTCCCTTGATTGTGCGTCTTCCTTACATGTGTTGCATGCGTCTTTTTGGTTGTACATATATATTTGTAATCCCGGTTACCTTTTCAATATAAAACGATTACGCGTGACAATCCGTCTATCAGCAGTAACTAATTAAACTAGTGCTAGCAGCATTTGTGAAGGTTGGGGCCGGCCGGTGATCGTATGGTGGAGTATACACGCTGGAGCACTTCATTAAAACATTTGATTCGGGTTTGGTTTTTGGGATAAAACTCGCAATTAACAAGACCTCTTCATAAGGCATAGCTGCCTAATGATCCATCCGTTGTGCGTGTGGGGCAGCGGCCTTGCTACCCACCCGGGCTCGACGTCGGACCATCCTTAGGTGACCGCTAGAGTCTAGAGCTCTTTGCTAATTTTTTATAAGAAAATAACAACTTATCTTTTGTTGGAACATGCAAATCTCAACCGTTCGAGCTGCTCACTTAGACGGTAACTACACCCCCCCCCGCGGTGAATGTACTACGTGAAATATTGGCTTTATTTATGACACTGCAACACGGGGGAGCTACGTAGGCAGACAAAACAAGCATCGCAATTAGCAAAATCAGCATCGGAAGCAAGGTTTTACAACATCGAATCGAGCTCGGAAATCGTTCCTCACCGGTTTCGAAAATCGCTAGAAACTGAACCATTTCGAAGTTCAAACTCTTTGAACTCGACTGCAAAAAAATACAAAAAATGATCGATTTCACCGATTTTCGACTGTTTTCTTTGAAAAATCAGCAAGCTAAGCGAAACAATTCGGAAGCTAATTTTCTAACGATTTTTCAAGCGATTTTCCCTTATTTTCGACCGGTTTTCCATGCACAAAATTTCCTAAAATTTTTAAATTAGACCGATTTATCGATTGGTATAGTTTATCGAGCCAGCTCGATACGGTTGAAATCACAATTTTTAAACGATTTTTATCGATTTTTTAAACCCGGATCAGAAGAGATTCTGAGGCAGACTATGCTTGCCTCTCGTACCCTTGCCGCAAAATGCATTCCGAGGCCAACAGTCTGCCTCAGAAGCTTACCTTTTTATTAAAAAAATAATATTATTTTTCATGCAATTCTTTAGACATAACTAAACATTGAACTAATATACCACAACAGATTTATATATTGCCAATATATGCCCATAATGAGCCAGAACTTTATAAAATACACAGTTATACATTTATGTAAGGTATGATCTAATCAATTGGTACAATATTAGTGACAAAAGACATCGTGTTTGAGCACCAAAAATATAGCTAATATTTGCTAATTGATTATAGCTCATCCATAGCTCAATGATCTGCCAAACGAATGTGACCACCTGCAATTATCATACAAAATTAGGATATGAAGAAATATTGCTTGAATTGTACGTGTAAGATATGATCAATTCATTCAGTCAATTCCTAACATGTCTCTCATATTGATAGGCCTAAAATTACTTTCCATAATGTCAAACAAGTGTGCAAAAATTAGGGCAACATTTCATAAATTGACATGAAAAACTAACTTGAAACACTGTTCTTATCTTAGGAAAAATGGAAATGTGCAGACTGCAGGAAAGAGTAGAAAGACGGAATATTTCCTTTATCCTACCAGAAAAGACAGCATACATTGAGCATTGCATGCTACAAACCATCCTAGCAAGGAAGACAACAGGCCAAGACCAGAATGCAGAGATCGATAAGTGAATGTCCAACCTTACAAAGATATATTGTCCTCAATGAATGATCGGTTAATTAAAACATGTACAATTTGAAACACATGAACATGAATAACTCAACATCAGAGAAGCTAACTGTCAAATGGAAATCATTTACTGCTTCTTAAGTCATAATTACATATTCTAAATATCAAAACTCCAGGAAGAGCGGCATACTATTTAATGTTTTGTTCAAATAACAGAATATTTAACCACTACTGAAGAGACAATTAGATTAAACAACTATCAGCCCACACATCCTGCCAAATTAATCATTAAATCATTTCCTTGCCAGTAGCCATGGAAGAATGGGATATAACTATAACAAAAAAGGGGGGTAAATCTCACTGTAAGAACTGAGTAGAACTTCGTCTACCATGCTTCAGCCTTGCCACCATTGCCGAGATCTGGAGTTCAGCACCTCTGGACTCTCCTACGTTGTTCCTGGATAGCACCTCTGGACTCTCTTTTAATTCATATTAAAAACATCTGTAGTGCTAAAATTACTGGAATACTCACCGAATCTACCACAGGACGACCTTCAGAGTTGTTGGACCAAGCAATAGATCTGCCACGAGAACCCCAAAAAAAAAGAGAGATACCTGTTACTTGTAACTTGTTCCCGTCGATGGTGGATTCCTGGGAAATCACCTGCTGAACTGGTCAGATCCATGCAAGGAGAGGCATTGAGAGAGAGAGATAGATTGGTGTGGTGGTACCAGATCTGGCGACGAGAAGTTGGTGTGGTGGTGCTCGGCGAGGGTATGACGGACATGGCGCTCAGAGACGGTCAGGATGGTCGGCCTACTAGCGTGGAGAAGACACTGGATGGCACGATTTGGGGAAGGAGAGGATGGCAGCGAGCTTGATCTGGGTCCGCCGGCGTCGCGAGCTTCATTTTGGGGAGTAGAGGAGCGCGGCCGGCGTGGCGAGCTCGATTTGGGGACGACATGAGATCGAGAAGCGATAGTGCGCTAGATTTTGGGGATTTTTGTGGCGGTGGCGACCGTTGGGGGTCTGATTTGGGGATTAGGGGGATAAGACTACCTCCAATAGCATCCTTCGAAGGATTTTGTATAGAGATTAGAGAGAATCTATTTCTAAAAAGATTCTTTCTCCAAATCCCTTCCGAAGGAAACCGTGAAGGAAATTCGTTGGAGTGTTTGAGATCTGTCTACGAAAGGATTTGGAGACTGAAAGGATACCGCTGAAGATAGTCTAAGTTTTGAGTTAGGGCAAAGTGTTGATTTGGGAAGGAGGGAGTTCACGAAGCTTTTTTTTTTTTCAAATATAGCTCTTAGCCAAAGGTTTTATGAAATAGTCATCTCTTCAATCATAGAAGGAGCGATAGGCGCTGAAGGCAACTTAACTAAGTGACTAAATAGTTAGTGACTACGTAGCGATAATTAGCAATTTAGTTAGTGATTAATCAAGTAAAGTGGTTTATTAGTGACTAATTAATGCTATTTAATTAAAACACTAATTAGACATCCTCATCAACTACCTTCCATTGTAGTGTAGCTCGATTGGAGCATATCGAGCGCTCCGGTTAGAAGGTCTTGTTGAGCTAGAGGACCACGGCAACGTGGCTTTTTTATCATCAAACACCTTCTGTGGTGCATGAGCATGACAGACGGTACATATTGCCTATTATTATTGGGGAGGTGGCTATTTTTGTGAAAACATTCGAACGCTTGTTAGCTTTGCAAAAAAAAACACTCAATGAGGGCTAGAAATGCAAGTTTGGAGTCTAGGACTTATTTTTGAAAGGAAATGGCAGGAGCTCTGCCTTGCATTAAAGAAGATATTCAGAAATACAGCGAAAAGTTGAATTAATAGATTGGTTAACAGCCTCTGAGAGCGAGGAGATCAACAACAGAAAGAGGCGAAAAACCAAAACGCATATTCCGCCAAATCGGAGCCCGATGCATCAGTCTTGGAGAGTCAGCCTTTTAGCAAAGCGCACCTAAGGTGATGTAGCAGGCGTCTGAGCCCATCTATGAATATTGGGTGCTCGCAGCCACCCTTCGACTGCAAATATCATCAACCGTGGCGTTAGCGACGGAGTCCACGAATCTGTACTGGTTACTGAAGATCCTGTCGTTCCTCTCCTTCCAGAGGTTCCACGCTACATACATAAAGGTGTCGTCTGCCTGTTTGCGATATTGGTGCCTGATCGTGGTACGGATCGATCTCCACCAAGCTGCTATGTGCTAGAAATGCAAGTTTGGAGTCCAGGACTTATAACTTCAGCACGCGCAGGGAGACAATTTTTTGAGAATTATTTTAGGCAAAATGGATGCCGAATTTCGCGAATTTCAATTGAAACAATTATTCATTCTAATGGGAATCCGATAAAAATAAATGGAGCATCGTATACGAACATTAGGGTTTTTTTTTTTTCCTTTTCTTTTGATTGGTTCGGGACGGCAGGGAAGGATGCCACGCTAGCGCCGGACGGCCCGGACCTAGCTTGCCTTCAAACACAACAGGTCGTCAAAAAAAATGTCTGAACGACAGCACCAACAAGGCGAAAGATGATCGACTATATAGAACAAACAATCTGTTGATCAAATGAAAAAAAAACTAAAAATAGCTAACTAGGATTTGTTAGTGTAACACCAAGAGATTATATTGTGTCTCTCAAGGGCAACGATGGGTGAGGATTTGTGATGGCTAGAAATCAACACAAAACTGAACTCGCTCTGGTTCCATGCATGGACAAACATGAAGAGTTGGATTAAACTACAAGAGATAAAAGTCCAACTATAATACAATGCTAAATATTTGGAGATTGCCACATCTATATGACTAGACTTTGAGCATGATAGTCTAACAAATTTGGGCAGTTTGTACGAAAATTAGAGTGCCAACCGAAAATATTATGAGGCAAGCGCACTGTTTGTCTAAAAAACACATCGAGGCAAAGCACCTAGCTTCAGAATTGGATTGTTTGCCTCAAAAGACAGGACCATATTGAGGCAGACATGCTCTGTCTCAAAATGCTATTCTAAGGCTAACGCTTTGCCTCAGAATACCATTTTGAGATTAAGTTGCCTCCAGAAGGCTGCCTCACAATCCCTACTTTCTTGTAGTGAGCACCGAGCACGCATGATTTCATAACCGAGCTAGTTTATCTTTTTCCTTTTTCAAATAGTAGCTAGTACCATGAACTGTATTCAGTGTTGTAAGCGATCGTACTGGCCGTTTGATATATAATCAGAGGAGGCCACTGTTTGGCAAGCATAATGTCGGGTGTGCGCCGTGTGTGTCGTCGTGAGGTGCACGTCGACGTCCTAGTTGGCGCGAAGCTTGGCAAGACGGACACGCTTCGCTGTAGATGGCTGGAGGTATGTCTCGTCATTTCCCTTCCTTGTTAGCTGAACAAGGACAACTTCTGTGCCCCAGCATTCCAGGCTTCCAGCACGCAGCTGCTGTTTCTGTGTGTGTGAGAGAGAGAGAGAGAGAGAGAGAGGCTTCGTCCCAAGCCCTCGCTGTCGCACTAACTGGAGCGAAAGCGAAGGCGATTGCGACTGGGCCACTGGGGTGAGAGAGAGAGAGAGAGAGAGAGCATGAGTTGGTAGCTAGGGTTCCTGTACTGTAGTTGCTGTGTTGTGCGTGGTAGAACGTCGCCTGCAGTCCAGCTGTTCCCTGCACCTGAAATTGCGCGCGCCCAACCCACTCAAGTCTGCATATACATATTCACACATTTATTTATGTCAAGGTTGGTTGCTTGTGAGTTCTACTTGCAGGCTAAATAATTAAGGTTGTGTGATTTGCATTCTTATTTTCTGCTCATTTACGTTACCTAACCTTGCATTTATCTACAAATGTTGTCAACACAAGAGAGGGAAGAAAAGGTTGGTTAGCTGGTTGAGATTGACGTTGAGCACTTGAGCTTCTGTATATACACACCCTCAATTCACTGAAATGTAGTAAAATGAAGGGATGTTTATCCTCTGGTAAATTATTTTAAAACAAACGAGGAGTTGAAAAGGCGATGATTTGCATGATTCAGTAATTTGTTTTTGGCAAAGCATAGAAATATTTTTTTGTTTAATTAGTACTACTTACTGACTATATATATAACTATTGATGTGTGTTGGTACGCAATTAAAAATGGCTTCTCCAATTACAGCCTAGCTAGCAGCTGTTACGTTAGCTCATGTTTATTTGCAACCTTTTTTGTATGCGTGAGTAGCTAGCTAGCAACTTGGAACCAAACATGGCCCCAATCATTTATATTCCCACCCTTTTCTCCATAAACAAGAAATCGCTCTGAAAATGATGGACTACTTGAACTGCACCAAACAGTGTCTTGTCAATGGCCACCATAATTGTGAATCAGTAAAACTGTCTGTTCCAGCAGTACCACTGATTAAGAAGCCTCTTTTCCTAGTCATATTATATTGCTGCATTGCCATTAACCACTCGTAACCATGACGTACCCCAAAATCCTAACCAACCAAAATGAAGCTCCGTTCCAACGGCAGTAGCTGGAATTGGAATTGGGCTCTCGTGATGCTGGATTTTGGTCGTCCGCACAAAACTTTCTGCAGTTATTATTGTATTCCCTCTGTTTACAAATACTTTAAATCTTTACAGTTTGAATGATCTTATTTAGAAATATAAGACTTGTATGTATATTTAATGAAACTTATTCTACTGTATCTCTATTTATTCTCTTTCAACCATATATATTTACTTATTACCATCTTTTATTTTTCAAGACAATTAATTAAGTGGGGTATTTAAGTCATTTTCTCTCGTATCTTTTTTAAATTTACCACAATCTTAATCATTATGCAAAGTCAAAATACATCATATATTTCTGAATAGAAGGAGTAACTTCTTTGTTCAGGAAACCGTGTTAGAATGATCTCTCTCCGTTGATTTTTTATAGAGTGTATTTTAACTGAGCACATAGATTAAAGAAGCTCTAAGATTGAGAAAAAACACAAAAAGAATTATTAAAGTACCATTCCTTTCTTTGGAGTTACGAGAGAGAGAGACTAGTTTGTATAGTAAGTCACACATAGTTTTCTAACTCCTACCGTACGGTGCATCAGGTGGTGGGTGCTATCACTCAGGACATCGGCAACCGTCAAGTCGCTTTCGGGGTGTTGTAGTTTTTTTGTATCCGGTTTTCTCTACCTTCCCTAGGCCGGCTCCCCGGGTTTTCAGCCGGGGAGTTTCTCTCCTTTCCGTCCCTTTAGGTTGTCTTTTCTTTCTCAGGATCTACTTCCCCTCTATGTAAACTGATCTGTGTTCTATCCTTCTCTTAATGCATTTGGCAAAGCTCCTGCCTTTTCGTTCAAAAAAAACACACATAATACTTAGGAAAAAGAAGAAAATAAATAAGGGCAAAAGAGAGAAAGTAGCATTAAAGATCCGTGCGCGACTTATAACTTTTAACAAGAATGCAAACCAAATTGGCGTTATAAAAATCAACGGAGGGTGGGAGTATCATCAATTCCGCCGACAAACACAGCCACGCACACACACTAACCAAAAGACTTGGATCGAACGCACTTACAGAGGGCCAAGGCACGACATCTAATCCAATCGTGCAATGATACTCTTAGCTATGATCCGATGAGGTGTACATGTGAGCGCTCAAGACTTTGGGGGAAAAGTGGACGCAACCCGTTTGGAGTTTCGGACGCTCCATATCCTCCAGCGGTGCTGAGTCGGCGGCAGGGAGTACACGGCGCCGACAGGCATCACGTAGGAATGCATGCGCCTTATTCCATTTGCTGCCGCATTATTATAGTGTGTTGATTAACAATCCATCAGCATAGATCACGTTGGTACCAGTGAGGGCAGTCAGATGAGGATCCAGTGAGAAAGGTGTTTGTTTAATTAACTGCCTAGCGTGGGCTATGTCTGAACCGAACTGGATTTTCCTCCAAAACAAACAACAAGGAGAAACAAGCTTCCTGTTTATGAATTCTGGCATCTTGTGACCTATTGTTGCTTATAGATTTCTCTCCTCCTTTGCTGTCCATGGTCGATGGTGTTACAGTGTGCGTGCAATCTGAAGCTGCCAGGTCGGGTTGATTGCAGACTTACAGTGATAGTTAGTTCTGTAACCTGGCTTGGAGCTGAGATTTCACCTTCCATAAACCATGTACTACTCTTCCAAAGTTCTCTCCTGTCAGTAAGTTGGCCAGAGAATTTATCTAAAAAATGTTGGTGACCAAACCATCAAGCTTTTATAGTAAAACCGTAGATCAGTAGAAGGATCATATGATCAAATCTAGCGGTACCAACAAAGACCCCAAATGTCTCTCACATCACATGTGAGCACAACTTGACAAAAAAAAACATAGTACAATTAACGTTTACTTCCTTAGGGAGAAATCTTGAAGAGTATACCTGCAAACCAAAGGCTAAGATAGCACAAGCACACAGTTTTCGATGGGTTCCACGATGAACACGAATAACAGACAATAAAAAAAAAATCTACGCTGTCCAGAGAACAAGCCCTCCTATTCTATCCTGCATGAGAACAGAGGATGACCTGGAATGGACTAGCAAATAAGGACAGCATCCATATAATGAGTGATCACAAATGATATAGGGAGCGTATTGGCACCAGTAGTTTACATATCAGTGCGCTGATGGCACGAAAATCTCCAATGGTGGAGTCATACGAAAACTACATACCATCACTGGGGAAAAAAACCTAGATCTACATGATAGAGGCAAAGAAGCTTGGCTGAATTCTTGTTCTTCAGGCTTGCTCTTTCTGTCATGTTCAACTTCCAAGAAGTCTAGTAGAAAGTTGAAACTGCTGTGTGTTCAGACAAAATAGCCATTCGTCGTCAGGTCATCATATCAGTCTATTTTCACCGAGGAATAGATCTTTCGGACAAACCAGAAACAGGCATAGAAGCCGATAGTGCCAGTTAGGACAAAGAAAGTATATGAGACTATCAACATGTACCCAAAGTAAAGCACACTAGACGCTATCCTTGTTATATCCAGCTTCGTGAAGAAGTAGAAGATTGCATAAGCAAAAAGGTATGGTGCAGAAGAACCAGCAGTTGAATATGATCGCCACCACCAGAGGTAATCCTCACTGCACAGCTGGAAGTAGCATACCACGATCGTGATCTCAGCGCATGTTATGATGAGGATGACAAAGACTATGAAAAACCCAAAGATATAATAGAAGTGACTCAGCCAGACAGAAGTCAAGATGAAGAAAAGCCCAATGAAGACTGCACCCAAAGAAGGAACTCCACCAATTAGAATCGAGAATACTGGCTGCATGTACCAGGCCTGCTCAGGAATCTGTCTAGGTATCTTGTTGGTCTTAACAGGGTCCTCAATAGCTTCCTTCTTGTAACCCAAGTAACTCCCACAAATACGAGTGGAGCTAAGATGCCAAACCATTGCAGGACCAATGCAACATGGTACCAAAAGGAACTGCACCGGAAGACTTCTCACCCCAGATAATTGCATTCAGGATGAAGAATATAGTGAAGATAATGCCAGGGAACATGCATGCAGTTTGCAGTGTATTTTTCTTCCAGTCTGACCCTTTGATGATATTGCAAAGACGGGATGAGGAGTATCCAAGCGAATAGGCCCATAAAAACGCACATGAGGACCATAGCACTAGCGGTCATGAGGCCTCCATGGTTGAAGGCCGAAAGGAATCCCAGAAGAGCAAAAATCAGGGTGACCAATAACATTCCAAAGAACTGAACCCCTGTTCTAACATAAACACACAGAAGACCAAAGTGGGCAGGCGACCTAAAGACATCCATGAACTAGCTTCCACCCACTTTTCTTGTGTTTATAGTCGATTGTAGTTTGCTATGTCCTTATAAAATGCTCTCATCATAATCATTGCAATTATGCCAGAAAGAAAGAGAACAATCATCAAAGAATTAATGATGGAGGACCAGTGAATTTGGTCACCAGTCATAAGAAGCTTAAGGTACCTTTTGAAAACAAAATTATGGTAACTATGTTATGGAGTGATATTAACAAAAGATAACTTCAGAAAACGAAATTGGAATGGTACTACAAAATGTGGTTTTTGTAACAACGAGGAAATTATACAACACCTCTTTTTTTACTTCACTTTGCTCATTTTACATGGCGCATCATTCAAATGGTTTTTAATTTGTCACCTCCTATTAGCATAACTAATATGTTTAGTAGTTGGTTATGGGGGATGGGAAAAGATTTAAAGCCTCATATTTTGGTTAGGGCTGCTACCTTTCGTTGGTCAATTTGGTTATGTCGAAATGATGTGGTTTTTTATAAGAAAAAATCTTTAATCCGTTGCCGGTTATCTTTATTTGTACCAATTGGTTGCGTTCAGCAATTGGTTCTCTAATCCGACGCATTCGCTCCTCGCGATCCCCTCCTCCCCCGCCACCGTCAAAATACATTAGACTTAGATAGCACAATCCGTGATTGATCGGGATTGCTGTTAGGTCTTTCCATGTATAGATTGAATCTCTTTCTTCCATGTATTTCTTTGTTGCTATCTTCAGCATGTACTATTCCTAATCCGGCACTTGAGTTCATGTATATATCGAGCTAGACACCACAAGATTATGTCTGTCATGTCCACCGCCACCTCTCCTTCCCGTGGGCGTTGGAGTCCTTTCGCCGGTGCCGTCGTTCGGTCACTTGATTCATATCAGTCGACACGCACAAATTATCTGTTGTGGAAAGCACGATCATGCCCTATTCTTGTGAGCGAAGATTTGCTCGGCTATGTGGATGGCACCACCACACGTCCTGCGACAATGATCTCACAAAGGCGACGAGGGCGACGGTCTTGTTATTGAAGTTCCAAACCCAAAGATACACCATCTGCTTCAACAAGATCGAGATGGTATTGGTGCCATCCTCTCTTCTCTTTACAGGAGGTTCTTTCCCAGTGCTCTTTTTACTTCATCCAAAGAAGTTTGGGACGCATTGGAAACAATGTTTGCGTCAGTTCAAAAGCACGAATTATGCGACTTAGTGTACGGTGACAACATTCAAGAAGAATGATCGCACCATGGCGAGTATTTCGCCAAGAAGAAAGGCTTTGCGAGATACTCTAGGAGCTATTGGTCAAGAACTCAAGAGATGAGGAGATCATCTCTTATATCTTTGGCTGGATCTGGGCCCAATATGATGCCCTAGTTACTTCAATCACTTTCGAGGCGATGATATGAGTCTTCTTGACTTGTATGCACACATGCTCGGCTATGAGATGCGGAAGGAGTCCGATTTTCATCCTCAACTTGAAGATTCTTGACAAAAGGCTTTCGGCCGAATTATGGTGGCCGCAGTGATGGTGGAGGTCATGTATCGCGTGCAGCGGTGTAGCCGTGGCCGTGGTCGCGGCCGTAGTGACGGACAATTCTTCAGCAACAACAACAATCAAGGTGGTTCTTACAATCAAGGTGGCTCCTACAATCAAGGCGGCTCCTCTTCTAAAAGACACATATGCCAGATCTGCAACAAAATTGGTCATCTGGCAAATCGATGCTATCAACGCTTCAACAACACCTTCCAGACTGAAGATCGTTCTGCTTCTTTGGCGGCCAACACTAGTTGCTATTCTGATGATCCTAGCTGGTACACTGACACCGGTGCAACAGATCATATAACAAATGATCTGGATAAGCTGTCAATCAAAGAACGCTACTTCGGCAAAGATCAGATTCAAACAGCAAATGGGTCAGGTATGGCTATATCTCATATTGGTCAATCTCAAATTCCCTTTCCTAACCGAACAATCTATCTGAATAACATTTTGCACGTGCCCCAAGCCCACCAAACCTCTGTCGAGTTCATAAGTTTACAAGAGATAATAATGTCTTTTTAGAGTTTCACTCGATTTTTCTTTGTCAAGGATCGTCTCACGGGGAAGACCATCCTTCACGATAAATGTCGTCAAGGACTATACCCAATTTCTTTCCATTCTCCGAGTTTGCCTCAAGCGCATCATCATCAAGACAAGTCTGCTTACACGGCGTCAAGGCTTCGCTTCGATCTCAGGCATTGTCGCCTCGGTCATCCATCCTTTTCTACAGTAGTTCGAGTCCTTACGACTAATAAACTTCCAGTTGAGTCCAATAAAAGACATGCCACAATTTGTAATGCTTGTCAACAAGGAAAAAGTCATCAGTTGCCATTTTCTGTTTCTACTTCTATTCCTGAGTCTCCCCTTAGTATTGTGTATTCGGATGTATGGGGTCGTGCTCTTACATCTGTTGATGGATATCAATACTATGTTAGCTTCATTGATGGTTTCAGCCGATACACTTGGTTATATCCTTTGAAACTAAAGTCTGATGTTGTGCATGCCTTTATACATTTTCAAACTCATATAGAACGCCTTCTGGATAAGAAGATTTTATGTGTTCAATCCGATGGGGGAGGTGAATATCAATCCCTTGGTACACACCTTACCCGACTAGGCATCAAACACCAGATTTCTTGTCCGCACACTCATCAGCAAAATGGCACGGCTGAAAGAAAGCATAGACACATTGTTGACACTGGGCTCACTCTTCTCTCCCATTCCTCCTTGCCTCTTAAATACTGGACAAGTGCTTTTCAAACTGCCTGCTTCTTGATAAATCGAACTCCCAGTCATATTATCAACTCTTTGACCCCTTTGGAAAAACTCTTCAATAAACCACCAGACTATTTCTTTCTAAAGGTTTTTGGATCGCTTGTAGCGCCTAATCTCGAGACCATACAATACACACAAATTCCAATTTCGGTCTCGGTTATGTGTGTTCCTTGGCTCTGATCATTCTCACAAAGGATCTGAGATGTTTAGATCGTTCAACGGGCGTATCTATGTCTCTAGAGATGTCATATTTGATGAACATGTATTTCCCTTTGCTCAAAATTCTTCTTCTCGAGATGTTCATTTCACCCAACATGACATTCTTCTCCCAATTCAACATTTTGTCCAGTCTTCATCTTCTCCACCGTCCAATAATGAGATGACCAATGATGAGTTAAGCCTACCCTCTCCTGTTGCTATTAATTCTTCATCTGCAGATGGTGAATGTTCTCATCGAATACACATGGCGATAGTGCGGATCAACAACGGAGCGTCGGATGGATCGTCACAAAGAACAAAGCGTATGCAAGGCACTTTCGGTGTCCAGGAGTGCGAACCAGAGGTCAAAACAACATTGTTTGCCCAAAGCAGTACACAGATGGAACAATTCGGTATCCTGCTGATCGTCGACGTAGTGTTTTCTTGGCCGAAGCAATGACAGAGCAGTCTGAACCAACCAATCACGTTGAAGCTTTACAGCGTGATCAGTGGCGAAAAGCCATGGATGAAGAGTTTCTTGCTCTGCAACATAATAAGACATGGCATCTTGTTCCAAGGAATGAAGCTCGGAATTTGATTGATTGCAAATGGGTCTTCAAACTGAAGCGCAAGGCAGATGGCTCAATCGAGCGTCACAAAGCTCGTTTAGTAGCTAAAGGGTTCAAACAAAGATTTGGAATCGACTACGAGGATACCTTCAATCCTGTAGTCAAGCCAGCTACAATACGCCTCATCCTCACCATTGCCATTTCCAATGGATGGACAATGCGTCAGATTGATGTACATAATGCTTTTCTGCATGGTGTACTCGAAGAAGCAGTGTACATGACTCAGCCGCCAGGATATGAGGATCAAACTCAGCCACACCATGTGTGCAAGTTAGATAAAGCCCTCTATGGTCTTAAACAGGCGCCTCGGGCATGGTTTGCAAGGTTAAGCTCAAGACTACAGGAGTTAGGTTTTGTTTCTTCTCAAGCTGATAATTCTCTCTTCATATACAACAAAGATCAGATTACAATGTATATCTTGATCTATGTGGATGATATAATCATTGTCGAGTTCTTGAAGAAGCTACAACTAGTTTGCTTGCCTGTCTCTGTGATCGGTTTGCTATTAAAGATCTTGGCGTCCTGAACTTCTTCCTTGGCATTGAGGTTGTCTCAATGGGGCAGACAGGTGGTCTGCTACTTTCTCAAAGAAGATATATTGGAGATGTATTGAAGAAGGCAAACATGACAAACTGCAAATCGATTGCTACACCAATGGTGACCACGGAGCGGTTATCTCAGATGCAAGGTACTGCGCTTTCTAGCACTGAAGCCACTCATTATAGAAGCATTGTTGGTGCTCTCCAATATGTCACTATCACTAGACCAGACATTTCCTTTGCAGTCAATAGAGTGTGTCAATACTTACATGCTCCCGATGTGCACCGGATCACCGGCGGTAAAACGCATCTTAAGGTATCTTAAGGGTACATGTGACATAGGACTTCATCTAAAGAAGACATCATTTCCTTTACTCCTCAGTGGTTTTTCGGATGCCGATTGGGCAGGGTGTCCTGATGACCGAAAATCTACTGGAGGCTTTGCTGTATTTTTTGGAGGGAATCTTATCTCATGGAGCTCTCGCAAGCAACCAACGGTATCTCGCTCAAGTACAGAAGCGGAATACAAAGCACTTGCAAATGTAACAGCTGAAATCATATGGCTTCAGTCCTTATTGAAGGAGCTGGGAGTAGTTCAAACAAGACCTCCGTCTTTGTGGTGTGATAACACAGGTGCTACTTACCTTTCGTTCAACAAAAATACATTAGACTTCCGATAGCACAATCGATTTGGTGGTCACTAAAGGAGATGGCTTTGTTGCTATCTTCAGCATGTACTATTCCTAATCCGGCACTTGAGTTCAACGCATCGTGAGATGGAGTGGCGCCAACCTCTTATGTCGCGATGGTGGCGCTAAAGGAGATTAGCGCAGAGCAATGGCAAGGTCACCAGAATCGACACCCGACGATGGCGGCGGATAAGCCGTTGATGGTCATCTTGCAGACTTTTTAGCCTTTGCGATGGCATTTTCCAATCGACGTCCGTTGCGATGGTATTTTGCAAGTCACAAATGACTGCGATGGTATGGACCAAATTTACTCCATGTCAATTTAGGTGTTCCACTTATGGTTTTGCCAACTTAAATTTGTATTGAACTTGAGCTGTTCAAATCAGTGTACCCGATGGTGCCCCATTTCCCTACAAAAGATCTCCAATGGGGACGATGAGAGAGAAACACCCCCCCAAAGTTACAGGGAGATGTGCATATGGGAGATTTCCCAACCCTAATCCTTGCTGTTTTCAACCCAGGTGCAAGCAATGTTCTAACTAATGGTAAACGGTTAACGAACGGTCACCCCACTTTTTAGCGCTTATACGGTAAGCGATCTTGTAAACAGTTTTATAAATGGTTTTACTATTTAAAATTCAAAGAAATATATGCATATGTTTGCAGTTCAATTGCCAAATAGTCCAGTAGCATTCTTGTATGCTCTCGATCATTTCTACTTTTTGATACGTTAACTTGGTTAAATTGATCGGGAATGCATGACAACTCCTTCCATAACCGTGTCTTCCTTTTCTATCATGCTACAATCCCTATAGAAGTAGTAGGAGTTTAAGACTTTAAGTAGTAAGATATCATATAAGTGGGTTATCAAGCTTCCTATTAACATAGAAGTCAGTGGTCTCTATGAATGGTTTGAACTTAGCAAGCACATCTTTGAAGACCTTCTTAATTAACTATTTTGCATCCAATAAACCACCGTAGATAAAACCCATGCTCTCCATCAACAACAGGAAGCAACTTCAACTAAGGTCTGAAGATCTTTATAGCCAAGGACACTTGATTCCAGAAATAAGGGGACATCACAATGGCATAAGCTACATTTTCTTTCACTGACTTGGACTCAAGATAGAGTCGAGCCTCGAGAGAACCCTAGAGAGGTGAGATTCAGCTTTTACGGGAATTGTCGCTACATGAAATAGAGTAAGCCTTTTTCTACTAGTTGGGCTGGTCCACTATAAAACGGACCTATTAAATGTTAACGGACGTTAAATCGAATAAATGATCCGGTAAAACAGGCAAACCTTGAAATGTTCATAAATATAGCAGGTAGGCGACCTTTTCCTTTTTAACGGCCGTCTTTTAGAGTAGTGGGTGCAAGAGTTCTATTTTTAGTTCCACATGATTCACTATCGAGGACTGAGTGATAGTTTAGTGGTGGAGACCGATGTTGCTCACCTCGTTGACTTGGGTTCGATCCTCGAACCCGGTGTCTCTCGTAGAAGTGAGTGCTATCTCTCCCTTCCCCCCTTGCTGGTTTGTCTTCATTCTTATAAAGGTTAATTCAGCAATTAGATAGTAATTTTCATAGCTAAAATCTTGCGCTCAGGAAACATTGCATCATGATATGTTTCAAGGTTATTGATAATTATCTGTGACATGCACACTGATATGTGGTTTCTCACCTCTGCAATCTCTATTTCATCTCCAATTGTGAGTTCAATTGCAGTGGGAATATTGAGGGTAAATTCGAATGATTTTGGTGCACAGTCCACCTGCCTGTTATACTTGTCTTTTAATCTTTTATATTAAATCAATGTGCACGTTGCAGGGCTGGCGACATTTCTCAACTGCGGGTACGAAATAGGCAGGGCAAAAGAAGCCCTCTTAATGGAAGACAAAGCTAAGAATGTTGTGCATGTGGGGCTACAATGATGAGTGCATAAGAATAGAATGCAACTTTGTAGGTTGTGATTCATATTGATGAACCATGATTCGGATTTTAGTCTCTCAATGTACGCCCCATCTAATTTATTTGTTGTTGCTGGGCTTGCAATTTAATTTATATTAGATTTAATACAACTTGTGACGATGTTGAGATTCTAATGGCAGTTGGTTATGCCGTTATGGAACATTGGCAATGCCAATCTTGATATGACAAGAGTAATAACATTGTTGAGAACTTGAAATTACTCAATATATCAAGAGAAATCAGGCACAGGAGCATCCATGGCGTGCACGGGAAATGGCCTCCCACAGTAGAGAAGTGCAGGAGGAACTGCCACAGATTTATAATTTTAATAATCAAGAGGGTGCTAGTTTTGCAAAAAAATAAGATTACAAGGCTAGAAAACGGATTTACAATTTTAATAATCAAGAAGGTGCTAGTTTTACAAAAAATAAGAATACAAGGCTAGAAAAGTGATCACTTCGATCACTTCGCAAGTCCGTATGCTGTTACAATATTTCTAAGCAGTTGGTAGTATCTATATGCGCCTTTCCTGGTTCGTTGAAGTTTAATTAATTTAACTGGTCAAATCTCGTCTGGATCACAAGTTGTCTTTCCTACTGTGTTACTGAAATGAACACGTGAAACAGTTTGCATCGAGAGAAATATCTATGATCATTCAGGCTCAGGCTACTGCAGAAGCTACAGTGATCATGATGGTTTTGAGAATGAAATTTTACATGATTACATGACCATCATACAAAATTTTCTCGATGCATTGTAAAAAGAACATTTCTTCCAAACAACCAGTCATCGTACATCACTATTAAGATCTATTTTCGCTGCATGCTAAACGCAATAACTAGCACAAAACACCAGACTGTTTCTATGAACGCAGAAAAAGGCAGAAACAATACTAATTTGCACTCTTCTTTGCATGATCATAAACAGATGGTGCAAAATTGTTCTGAAACTTGACTCCTAAGCACGCAAAACATTACACTTCAAATGAATATCATACTCGCAGGAAATGAACTATTAAATAAAGTTCGATACATGGAGGCCAGGCGCCAGTGGTACATAAAACACTTGTGAATTGAGCCCAGAAATTAAAAGAACACTTGTGCCTTAACAGCCATACTCTTGCCTTATATTTCTATTATACTTGTAACTCCACTGGTATTCTGCCTTGTAAACATATAACATCAAGCAGCAGCAACCTTCCTTCCATCTTCAATGAAAAAAATGGCTGACTCAGGTACCTGAGGTAGCAAAGCAATGAGAACTCGATAAATAGCATAGAACCGACTTTGATGAAAACATTAATATTTCACAGCATGTGGTGGCTAGTGGCTACAGCAATCATATTATGGTGATAAATAACTCAGCAGACACAATTTAACTTTTTTTAGCATTGTTACAGCGCAAATGCTACCATAGTTCATGGAAGAACAAAATGCTACCATCATTCCATCAGAATGTACTCCTGACTAAACTAAGGAAAAGGAGGCTGTCCTGATTGATTTTCAAGATGACAACAGTGTTTTGCTTCAACAATATAAGCATATTCATCACAATGGACTCTATATAAGGAGTTAGCGAAGACTTGTAGAATTGTTTGTGTGTTGAGAATGGGAGTTGAACCACTCCCTCGTTTCTACCTCAAAATCTTCTCAGCCAAATGTGACAAAATGCACAAAAAATCCATTTGCCATCCCCATTATCTCCACCCAATATAATCACATGCTGAATACAAGATCACCAAATACTATCAAGGTAGATGGTTCTCCGTTCCTATACCAATCAGGGAGAAATAAGTAGTACTACACTTCCATTTTCTCAATCTGGAAGTACATTACTTGATTTGGTTCATTCCTCAATGTAAAAATAGTTGCTATATTAAATAGGAAGCTGGTGTTTCTATCATAGTTGTCACGGCGGTCCGTCTAGGCGAGGCGAGCCCAGACCGCCTGGACGCCTAGGCGCCTAGGCGACCGCCTAGGCGGTGATTAGACGATGAAAAAATAAATAATAAATAATATCTGCTATAATATAAAATTAATTAAATATACGCTATATAAAAGAAAATAATATCTCATGTGACATACATGACATGAAATTAACTCTCGCCCACTTGGCCGCCCATTTACCTCCTTTTTCCTAACCTCTACCCAATCAAGCCATGGCAAAATAGCTTTCTCTCTCCTCCCTTGTCTCGCTCTCGAAGTCTCTCACTTCCCCACATGCCGCTCCTCCCCTCCATCACGCTGAGCGAGCCAAGCTCGAGCTCTTCACGCCGCCATCGAGCTCTCACCTCACCTGCCGACTCCCTCTCCCTCCTGGCGCCAGAGTCCAGACTGCTCCACTCATTCAAGCAAAGGAGGATCAAGGAGCAGAGGGGGGAGGAGGAGGAGCAAGGAGAAGCAGAGGGAAGGGAAGAAGGATCGGCACATCCTTGTGAAACTAGATGAATTCTCAAGTGGATAAAGTATCACAAAGCTGCCACCCATGAAAGCAAACAGAAGATGTAAACCAAAACAAAAATGAGGAGATGGATAAATTACATCAGGCCATGTATCAGTAATGAACTCCACAATATCATATGATATGTCCCCTTGCACGTCAATCTGCTCCTTTTCAGTTGGGCCCTGAGGAAAGCAATAAAGAAATGCTTAAAATGAATATCTAAAGCCTCAGTAACCTCACTGAGAGTGGTATACCTTAACAACAGAAGCTCCAGTAGCAAACTTCTTCCCAAGCTTCTTTGAAGCATCACTCAGCTTTACACCTGAAGGTTCAAGAAAGAAAACACGATCAATAAAACTATGCCATTGCTTAATAGCAAACAGATGTCAACGTGGAACTTTGGTATGTTCAGTTTAGAATACAGTCATGTCCATTCCGTTTGCTTCACAAGTTGTAAACAGTATGTACACAATGTTTAGACTATATCCTAACTTAATAGCAAACAGCTACGAACCTGCCACCATGAAGCTATATCCTAGCTTAGTAGCAAACAGCTGTCATCATGAAACTTTAAGGTTGGTTCGGTTTAAGCCTAGATTTAACATCCACATGGCGATCTCTTCTACAACCTTTAAACTTTAGAATACAGTCATGTCCATTGTGTTCACTTGAGAAGTTATAAATAGCTTGTACGCAATCATTTCATTCATAATCAAGGTTATTTATTGAAACACCGCTCACCAAACAATTCAAGGCCTTTGACCACAGTAACACATTTGCGCTTGTTGCGGACAATCTTCTCGATGACAACCTCTTGCTTCTCCTGCATTTCGAAAGGGAACATTTATCGTTGGCATCAACAAGGTAATATTCATCATGATGCTGTATACAGACTTAGATTAGTTTGAAATCAAACCAGGAGACATTACTACAGTAGCCCTAAAGCGTAGAAATAGAATGACCACATCACACGCGAAACTAACCACACTAGAGTTGAACATTGAAGAAAGGGTACATGAATTTCCCCAAGATGTATTGAATTGCAAATCATAACTAGCTCTCTCAATTCCAATTTCCAAACTAGCATCTAATAGTAAACTTTTTTTGTTGTGGGAGCAAGAAATCTAATAGTAAAGTTGGACAGGTAGAAACCATACGTAAATGACACCGGTTTCGTTCTAAACTTCTAACGAAGTGAACTGTCGAAACTGCGTAAGGGAACAGACCTTTTTCTTGATCTTACCACCAGGCAGGCGTTTCACGTCTTCCGGCTTAGATGCCGAAGCATCCCCTGCTAAGACAGAGCAGACCACGCACAGATCAATTTTCTCCGAAATTGTCCCAGATCGAAGGTTCACATCCATTGCCATTACCACTAAGAGAGGGGGAAAAGTAAAGAAGCCGAGCAAGAGCGCACGCTAACCTGCGCTGGTGGAGCCGTCGGCAGCGGAGATCCCGACGCCCTGCAGGCGCTCGCCGACCTTGTCCACGTCCTTGTCACCGCCGCCTGCACACCCAGCCAGATCAAACGAAGCACAAAAGGAATTAGACACAGTCGAGACAGCACGGAGCGCAAAGGTTGAAGAAGCTAGGTCATTAGGGCACGGGAAGGAGGGGCGCCGAACCGGAGGGGGAGGGGGCGAGGAGATCTTCGGGGTAGACGCCGGGCGCGTGGGCGCGGAGCCACGGCTTGCAGCGCTCGAAGTCGGGGCCGAACTCGCAGTACTCGGTGGGAAGGCCGCAGACGCCGCAGTAGAGCACCCTCACCGGAGCCGGCTTCTCCGCCGCCATCGCCGCCGCCTCTAACACACGCCTCTCCTTGTTTTCACCTCTCTCTCTCTCTCTCCTGATTCGATTAGATTTGATTTGATGCGTATTGCTTGACGAGGTGAGGCGATTTGGGAGGAGGAATTTGTGCGCTCTCCTCGTGCTCGTCGTGGATTGGATTCGATCCTGCTCGATGGGCTCGGATGCGATCTTCTTTTTTCTCAAGAATTTTAGTTAGGTAATGGGCCGTTTCGAAGTCCGTTTCGCTTTCTGTAAGGTTTTCTTGTGCTAATGGGCCTGTCTAAGTTAACAGGCCGGGCCGTCCTGTAAATGAACTGATGCTTCCATCGGGCTGGAAAAAAACTCGTTAGAACTCGAATCAAATTTTTTTCAATTACAATAGCTGATAGGTTTAAAATTGAAATAAGCCAATTTCGAGTGAAAAAAATTAACGAGGCTCGACTCGATAATGGCTCGTTAGCTCGATAATGTAACCGCTTAAATAATATATAAAATGATTTTACATCAATATATATCAATTTTGAAAGAAACTCAATAATAACTCGTTAAACTCGATATCCAACCCTACTTCCATCTATCCTTCAACTATAGGTAGCGTCATCTCAGAAAAAAAAATGTAGAAGAGCAGGAAGCGATCCCGCCCTGCCTCGTTCGTCTACCAATGAATTGATGGGGATTGTGCATGCACGCGGATGCACAGGCGGTACACGGTGGTGGCGGAGCTCGAAAATTTTAAGAATATAGATAAGTTCAATTATAGTCAGGTGCTTATTCAAAGGGATGTCATTTCACTACAGGATGACACGTCTTCGCAAGCGGTACAACCGCTTGGAATTCGAGTATTCCAAGCAGTAGGACCGCTTGGAATTCTAATATCTACTGCTTTCTATACGGCTGCTTGTAAAAGTATTTCAAACGGTATATACATTAAAAGCGGTATATACATTAAAAGCGGTACTACCGCTTGTAAAACCGTTTTTAAAAGCAATAGTACCGCTTGAATTGAGTATTCGAAGCGATGGGACCGCTTGAATTCGAGTATTCCAAGCGGTACTCTACGCTTTTAAAACGGTTTTACAAGCGGTAGTATCGCTTTTAATGTATATACCGCTTGGAATACTTTTACAAGCAAATTATTTGAAAAAACAATTGCATTAGTTTAATACATATCCACTTAATAAATGTTCGCCAAATTTATAATAATATCAAGCACACATAACATACAATCCAAGCACCATAACATATAATTCCTCAAGAAAGCAACGTACCAAAGTTTCATTATCACAAATCATCCTCAGGTACAACATGTGAACATCACCAAAATTGACTTTCCAGTGTTTCCAGTATTTTACAACTCAACTAAACAATGGCTAAAAATATAGTAGGAGCATAGTCTTTCCAGTGTTTTACAACTCAACTAAACAACGGCTAAAAACCCAAACATCATTGACTCTAGTTTCTGCTCAAAGATCGATCATCGATGATAGAAGACCCGCACCACTTAATTGAGCAGATGAAGCCCATGTCCTGCGAGTAGATTAAACCATTGGATTTTAATCCGGACTAATCAAAATAGTAGCTAATAACATGCTCGCACATCAAACAAGAACAATTGAAATGGCATGGCATATTAACCACCATAGCAAAACATGGCAGTTGGAAATAGTTGACAAAACATGGGATTCCAAATGTTGCACGATTGAGAACTAAGCAAGAACGCCTGAAAAATTGCTGTTCAAACAAGAAGAAACCTATCATGCAAGTTACGATGTCGATCTTCGAAAATAATAATTAGAGAGGCATGAAGTAGCAATTTCATGAAAGTGGCACAGCATATGCAACAGCTACACCGCCACCACCACATGGAACTGAAGCAAAATTTTCCTTACCGGCAGCAATGAGCTCAGTAATGTCCTTACCACTCAGTTGGGACAACAGCAGTTCCACCCTTGCATTATCAATCTCAACACCAACGTCCAAGTGCCCATCCAACAAATGCTGATAGGTTCCTACACGGCTATAGCTCAAACAATCATTAATACTTCTCGATCCGATCTGCAGCTCATATCACTTGGTGGCTTGGTGAAAGGTTATCCCTATTACACTAAATTCATGTCACCATTCTATGCAGTTTTCACTCATGGGTATAGCATAAACCAACAGGAAAGATGTGTAATTCCACACAACTACACAAGCTGTTATTGTCAATGTCTTCATTTTCCACTGCTTCTAACTATTTGCCTCATATGGCACCTGATTAAAAGCAAAAGGGACCAAAACTTAACTGAGACCAAAATCTATACTCTTAGAAGCACCAAATCAGCCAGAAACCACCATAAATTTCCCTTAAAAAAGTCAAATCCTTGCATGGGGATGCGGTGGCGGCAGCACTGGAGGTGCACGCTGCAGCGCCTTGGCGGACATGGGGTGCTTGATCCTCATAGCCATTTCATCGAACACATGGCATGCACAATGAACTAAACCTCAATTTACTTGTACACAGTACTCACCACAAGGAGAAGGCAAGGGAAGGCAGCCTTCTTTCTTTTTCGGGGGGAAGAGGCGCCGAGCAGAGGGCACCGCCGGCCAGGTGTGGCCACGTTGAAGAGGAGGGGCAGGGTGGCTCGGCTAGGGCTCGGGGGCACCAGCTAGAGCCAGCACTCGGCCGAGATCTGAGGAGGCGCCCGGTGGGGCTCATTCTTGGGAAACACCTGTTGAGGGAGGAGACCACTGTGGACCGAGGACTCATGCGTCCCCGAGAGAGGAAGCGAGGCGGCGCTGAGCTCGGGGGAGACCCATACTGGCACGGCCTAAGCTGAGGTAGGAGGCGCAGGGCGGCGCCGGCCGGGAGGAGGAGCCAGGGGAGCGGCGACATCGCCTGGGGAGGGGAGCAGGGCACCAGGAGGAGAAGCCAGGCGCACGGGAGGGAGGGGAAGGAAAGAAGAGGATGGAGGGAGGAGAAAAGAAGAGGGTGGGGGAAAAGATAAGGTTAGGTGGGAGAAAATAGGAAAAGGCAACAAAATTCTCTCTCACACTCAAACCCTAGAACCCTCACAAAACACAACCAGGCCCTCCAAACACCCGGAATAGAAGTCCTCAGACTCGGGGGAAAACCCGCAGTATTACAAGGGATGCGGTAGATTTAGGGTTAGGGGGATCGGTCGGGCCGACTGGGCTAAAAGGATGACCTGCGACGAAACAACCACGCTCGAAAAGAAATAAAAACCCCAAAATTCAACCGGGATATTACACCTTAAATCAAGAAGGCAGAAAAACATTTCTTGTCGAAAACCCTGGCAAAGAAGATTTGTGGTATTACATCCGCGCGTTTATGCCCGCCAAAATAATATTGCAAGCGGTCCAACTGTATCAGAAACATTTCCATAGCGGTCCAACAGCTTTTAATTAAATTATTTTTCCAAGCGGTGTGACAGCTTATATAACTTACTTTTCCAAGCGGCACTACAACTTTTAATTAAAATTCTTTTTAGCTTATATAACTTACTTTTCCAAGCGGCACTACAGCTTTTAATTAAAATTCTTTTCCAAGCGGTATGACAGCTTATATAACTTACTTTTCCAAACGGCACTACAGCTTTTAATTAAAATTCTTTTTCCAAGCGGTAAGTCAGCTTTTAATTATTATTTTTGGAAGCAGTAATATAATACCGCTTACGCTAATGGGCCATCCTGTAGTGTTTGTACGATAGCTGACTGAACTATACTTGAGTTGTATCGTTCGTCGATCATTTATGAGTCCGGATGTGTCGATCATTTAGCAGTAATATAATACCGCTTGCGCTAATGGGTCGTCCGCTCTGCATCGAAGGTGCCTCCGCCCCTCGTGGCCGTGCGGCATGGAGAAGAGAACGCTTGCGCACATACGTGCACTTGCCGCTGCCACGTGGCCGCGCAGCCATTCGATCAGGAGGCATGCGTGCCAACGACGGAGGCAGGAAGAGACCGGTGATGTGTGAGAGAGAGAGTGCATGACATTTTTGACTGGACGGAGGAATGGAATGGATACTACTTTTCTTGCTACGGCGGCCGGCCGGGCTGGGCTGTCTTGTTGTCTCCAGTCCAGCGTTGCAATGCAATGCATACGTACCCTGCATGCCTGCCAAGAGACAGAGACAGAGACAGACAGTGTTTGTGTCGTAGATAGATAGGGGCACTTTCTTTCTTCCTTCCTCGATCCCTCCCTTCTGCGTGCATGCATGTGCAACTTGACAGAAACCAGGGAAGCTTCGTCAGCTAGCTGCCTAGCTCCCAAATGGAATGTGAACCCTCACCTCCCTGTGACCCGTGCGTACACACCTTCGGTCCTCCCTAGCTAGCGTAGCTAGCTAACTTAATAGTAGTTAGTTAGCCATGATCACATTGAACTAATTAAGTTGCTACTTAGCAGTAATTCACGTGTTAAACGCGTTAATTAGTTAATAGTAGTTAACTTAAGTTGCTACTTAGCAGTAATTCACGGGTTAAACGCGTTAATTAGTTAATGCCAACTTGAGCATTAGTCTAGCGGTGTCGCTTCTTCTCCCTGGTTGATAATCAGAGTTTAACTAGCCATGTGCCCGTGCGATGCAATGAAAACTCAATTTATGAGAAAAAATATTTGCAAAGAGCACTAACCTATAATGTTCACTCTGAATTTGCAATGGTTAAATGTTTAAATCAATTCATTGAAACATACAAAATTCCAAGTACCTGTTTACAAACTCGAGCTTAAAATTATTTTTAATTTCACAAACTTAAATAATAACATCATAGCACTTGGGGTTGTAAATTTGTAACGCCATAATTCGAGATCAACCGAAAGAAACATCACCTGTTGCCCCATGGACGCAAAGCCATTGAAGAGGTAGACGTCATCTGTATGTGGCTGCCACCATCAGCAACGTGCATGGCTCGTACGCCTTTCTCCGGCCATATCATAGCTCCAGTCCATCAACCAAATCCACCGCCTCCTCGTCTCCCCCCGCGAGCGTCTAGATCTGAACTATTCAAGTTTGATCCAATGCCCCTGCTTGATTACTTTCATGATTTCACCATATGTTCACTTTCACCATATATTTCCTCCAGCTAATAATTAGTCCATCTAAAATTAGCCCAGGGTTGTTTGGATATATGGCTAATGGTTGGGCTAATTTCTTAGAAAAGTCATGTCTACCCCTCATAACAGCCGGTGATTCACATCTTTTCGCACGAGGGTATTTTAGACTTTTCCCAACGTGTTACCTGCTATTAACCTAAATTAGCTCCCATCCACCAGCTAATGGACAAATTGTTAGCTGAGGGGTTGGCTAAAAATTAGCCCACCTATTAGTCTTCCTGTTTGGATAGGCTAGACTAATTTTTAGCAAGCTAATAATTAGCGCAGGAATCCAAACATGGCCTTAATCGAGAATGGAATTCCTGCACTCCGATCCAAAAGCTGTTCAAAATTATAAGGCCCATTTATCTGGTCCTGTCCTAGTACAAGATCTACGATATGATATACTTGCGCTGAATTAATCGAGAATGGAATTCCTGCACTCCGATCCAAAAGCTGTTCAAAATTATAAGGTCCATTATTTATCTGGTCCTGAAGGCCGATCCAAACGATCCATTTGTCATTAGCTACCTCCAATTGGAAGCTGGGAATCAGCACGTGCCTTCGATCTCCTCATCTTCCTCCTCCCAGCACGCACGCATACGTAGCCTTCTTTTAATTCAGCCTCCAAGTACAAGCTGGTCATCATCGGTTGCTCCTGGTAGCTATATAGTATATATACGCATACATCCGATTACAATCTCGTACTGCCTTAAGCCCTTCACTGTGTGCTGCTTATTGCCATGCGTGCGTTACTAATTAGCTAGCTACACTGCGCATGTGGTTCTACTTTAAATCCCCATCTTGACTAGTAGCCAGCTACCAATTAATACATGGTGCTCATCGACACATATATATTTGCACTACTGACCGAGTTGGTTCTTGGTTTAGTCCACACAAGACTCGATTAAAGCTAGAGCTAGAGATCGAGCACCTGATCATCCATCGATCGATCCGTACACCATGGATAGCAGCAGCTGGTTCCATGGCTACACCAGCACCACCGCCGCCGGCAACAACGGCTTCATGTGCGGCCACGCTGGCAGGTACTGGCTCTACTTCAAAACACATCCATCATCGATCGATCGGTCGAGATGGTGCTAACGAATCCTCTAATTAGCATCACGAATATATGGCTGATCAATTACGTGCTCTCTGTACGCGCATGCAGCTGCACCCCTGCGGAGCGAGAGGAGCGCCAGCAGAAGCAGCAGCTGCTCATCAGCTCACAGATTCAGCACCACTTAAACGAGGCAAGAATTGATCATTGACTGATTGAAGCATGCACTGATGCACACTACTAGATCATGCAACCACGCCGTCGCATACGTGAAGTGTATATCTGATAGATTTGAACTTAATTTTTGGTACGTACGTGCAGATCAACATGCACATGAACATGGATGACGAGCCAGCTGTACTGTACGTCCCTTCCAGTATTAATGGCGGCGCCTCCATGGACATGCGGCGTTACATGGTGAACGATTTCCTCCCTTCGCACCACGCTGGCAGCTGCTTCACCTCGTGGTCGTCCTCCTCCTCGCTCCGCTCCACCTCGCTCTCTTGCAGCCCAGAGAGCTCGGCGCACGTCCTTACGGCCCCGGCAGCCACCGCTGGCTGCCAGCACCCGGAGGTCTCCTCGCACGTACCGTTAGCACCCGTAGAACCCTACGATCACGGCAAGTACACCGATCACCTTCACGTGCCGACGCCGGCGGTTCAACACGACTCGGCCCCAATGGCGCCGGAGTTGCCATCCACCGGTGCGTTCAAGCGCTACGCTCGACACCTCGGCCCGAGGAGGCCGCCGAAGCCGGGCGCGTGCGGCCAGAGGATGTTCAAGACAGCCATGTCAGTGCTGGGCAATATACACAAGGCGATGACGTATAGCCATCAGTACTATTACTGCCAGGAGGCGGTCGCTCCGGCGCCGCCGCCGCCGTCAGATAACCAGCTGCAGCACATGATCTCCGAGCGCAAGCGTCGGGAGAAGCTCAACGACAGCTTCCACGCCCTCAAGACCGTCCTCCCTCCCGGCTCCAAGGTATATTACATTTGCATACAAATGGATACGCCTATATACATATACATGCATCATGCTTCTTCACGAGCATTTCTTTACCAATTAATGTTTGATTCTTCTCTTACGGCAGAAAGATAAGACGTCGATACTAATCAGGGCGAGGGAGTACGTGAACTCTCTCAAGTCCAAGGTGCGCGAGCTCGAGGAGAAGAGCCAGGCGCTGCAGTCGCGACTGGCCCGGCGCGCCGGCACCGGCGTAGGCGAAGAAGACGCCGAAGCCGACGCCCGCGAGAAGGTAGAGAGCGAGATAACCAGAGCCTCAGCGGCGAAGGAAGCGGAACCGCGAGACCTTAGCACGGTAAAGATAGCGGTGAGGTCGCCGTGGGGCAACATGACGGACGTGGTGGTCAGGACGACGCAGTGCCTGAAAGATCGGATGGGGGATGACGTCAGCCCGGTGGCGATGAGCACAAGCGGTGGCGGCCTCAAGGTATACGGCTTTTCTTTTCTTCTTAACTACAGTACGATCGACCAGTTTAATTATGAGGTATTAGCTAGCGATTCAGTTGATCATATATATGCTGCTGGCCTCATTTCATTAACCTGGTACGTACGAACAGTCGCACTTCACTTCGTTACTAGTTAGTTAGCCGACGAACACACACGTCTCAAGCTCCAAAAACCCTAGCATGCGTGCATAATTAATGAGTACGGTAAGCTAGCTAGAACGTGTGCACCAGAGAATTGTCAAAGAATCTTGCAATATTTGACTAACGGAATGCATCGATAACGTAACACAACCCCAAAATGTCTGAAAAGATTCTATGAGAAGTAAAACCCACGATGTCACTTGCTAAAGAAATTCTGCAGATTGGACAAAATGCTCGCACGCGCGCGTACATATATACCTAGCTACTTCGCGTCCCTAAGCAAAGATCGAATTGGACAATTGGGTAGCATGAATTGACTAGTCAAACAGTAAAAACGTGAAAATTAACGAAATTAAATGTCAACTGCAAATGTATCAACTAGCTAGCTAACGTGGTTTTCTACTGATGCCGCGCAGTCGACGCTGGGCTTGAAGTGGGAGGAGTCGGTCAAGGAAGCCGTGGCGAAGGTCGTCGCCGATGCGCTGCCGCAGTCGCAATCCAAGGCGACCACCGAGCGCCACGGCGACGCCTCTACAGTCACTGAACAATTATGAAGCTGCTGCTGCTGCTGCTTCGCCGAGGCTTCATGTTTTCATTATCAGCTATAGCGCCTCGTGCTCGTGCAGAGCACACCACAAGAGACCCCGCTAACAAGGAAGACTCATGACACACTATTGTACAAAAACTCATCACCGACGGTTCATAAACGTTATCACAGACGGCTTTACGAATCGTCTATAACAAAGTGTTAGTGATAAGAAAGATACATCACAGATCGTGTCCAGACCATTTGTAAAAATTATCATCACAAACGGTTCTAAATAAGAACCATCTGTGATGTAAGCCTCATTACAAACTGTTACTTTAAAACTGCCCGTGATGTTTGTTTCATCTTCTAAAGTGAAACCGTCTGTGATGAGACTTACATCACAGATAGTTTCACTTTGAAACCGTCTGTGATGTTGTTTGTACATACTGTTTACGCTTAATTTTCTATTTATGGATAGTTTCAGAAAATACTAGCCATGCCCTCTAAAACAAAACATATCACAGAGTTTACATCATAAATATATTATTATGACATATATTTCAGAAATGAACTTATATTACATATCACACACTACATACATCGCATCCATGTCAGAAATGAATTTAGATATATTAACCAATTGAATCCAAAATTACAACTCACAAATTCACAGCATAAGGTTCACAAATTAATCCAAGTGGTAACTAACAAATTCACAACTCATCAGGTGAGGCTAAGCGGCATTCGCCATTTAGATTTACTAGTCATCAACTTGTGTGCCTGCACAGCTAGCAAATTTTATAAATAAATCTAACCCGCAACGAATGTAATAATATCTTCTCGTCTTCCTTTCTATTTATAGGCCATTGTTCCTTTATTAGTCACTTGAAGATGGCGAGTAGATAAGAAAATCAAAATTTCCCTTCTATATGATACTCCTCTGATTTACCTTTTATCTCTTATGAATAGATAAATAGATCTAAACCGTAGGTGAAAATGATTAAGGAAATTGGACTACCAAGATTTTCTCTTGTTTAGAATAATGTGGGATTTTTTAGTAATTTTCCTTTTTTTAGATTAACGTGGGAATTTCTAGCATTTTTTGATTAATGTGAGGGCTTCTAAGAGGGCCTCCAATTAGTATATAAAAAGATGACCTCACGCATCAAGAAGGCACAGAGTTGTCCTCGAATTCATAGCAGTTCAATCTGTTCCAACGCAGATTCAGTGCATTTTCATGTCTATCGATGGGAAGAGTAAAGTCTTGCATGTATATAAATTAATAAGTGAAAACAATTATTGCAAGATTGATAAACCTATATGAATTAGTCTTGGTTGCACCAATGAGGATTTTCATGTTATGGTAAACGTAGAATCCACATAGGTTAGTGATCTTTGGCTACTGGTGGCATTGCCAAAATATAATAGGTTAGTTTTGGAGGTATTATTATAGAATGCGCAGAAAGATTATTGCGTACTAGCGGATACAAAAAACTTATGGATATGTTTCAACTGCGATGAGTCCTTGTGTGGCCCTTAACAAGCTCTGTAGACATTGAACGATGTCTTGAGTAATTTTGCGATGACGTCAAGTCATGGGTGCCGTTCTTTTTGGAATCAAGATAAATTATATGGTTCTGTCTTAGTATAATAACAAGTAGAACCCAGTGAACTTAACCTGTATAGGTATGTTGTCATGGTCATTCAGCCTAATTTCGAGTTGCATATAAAATACAAATCAACAAGTATAGCAACTGGATGAAGCACTTACCTCGGGTTGTGAGTTAGAAGTATGAATTTTTTTCCATTGAGCTAGCAATGCTTTTTCATGTACTCCTGAATGACTTATAATTTTTTATCTACGGTTTGCTTAGACACCAAATGTGGGTCGAGGAAACCCACTGGTTCTTTGTTTTTTGCTTCAATGATTATGTATCTATATATACAAAAGTAAGGATCACATATATATGACATTTATCGGTATGAAATGAATGTAGACTATGCTTGCACACACTTATAATATCCAGCATCTGATGAGTGAGGCGTTAAGGGCGTCGAGGTTGTAGAGATCAAACAAGTTGTTGAAGCCAACCACGAAGAAGCCCCCCAAAAACTGGTGGGAAAAATGCTCCTCCTTGAAGCTGACCGAGATACTCGATTCCCATTGTGCCACCGGCTTGTTAGCTTGTTATATGCACCAATTTTGCAATCTAACACAGGCTATTATAAGCATCTGCTAGCACTCTTTCTGATATGAACAGTTGTCCTAGCTTGAATTACCGCGCCAATGGGATGAACAGAAAGTTATGGACTTCCATGGTCCCCTTCGATTTGACCTTATTGCCATTTCGCCATCTATCATAGGTCATTTTCACCGGAGACGACTGGGCCTGAACTAAAGTACCAGCCTATGCTTTATGGGACACGGTAGCTGATTTGGTGGGCTGCTTCGATGTAGCACATGGCTCCAGTCGTGCTGATAGCTCCAACATAGCGCGTGGCTCCGGTAGTGCTAGTATCTTCAGTGCTACAAGATGGTCATCGAAGGAGATGTCCCTCTTAGGCTACTGGATGAATGTACCAATGGCATCCCCTAATGTCATGATCTCATCGTTTGGGGGCATCTTCAGCGTGACGCCCTTACAAATTGTATATACACTATCGATATGAACCTTCGTATAGCCTAGATCTACCGTACGACCGTGCACAAAAGTCCCTAGACCGGATGGATACGAGCGCCCAAAACAACCTGCAAGGGAATAGAGTCATAGTCATGCCTCACTTGGAGATTACATGGTATGGCCATCTATATAAGGGTACACAATTACCTAACATGTCTAACAAGTCTATCTAAGGAGCATTGTAGATATGTATATTATCCAGGTGTCGTTGGGAGGAAATCTGGCGTTGTCCATATCTGTCGTTGGGAGGATACGCCACCCGAAGACATGAGACGTGACCTTGATTTTACCTAGTTTTAGGCCCGCAGGTCCAAGATCGAGGAAAATAGTGGCGAGGCCTCCTTCTGAATTGCCTCGTTGTCCTCTCTCCTCCATTGTATGATCTTACCTGCTTACCCAATGGAGTCGAGACTGTGCAGTTGGGTGTTTTTTGCCTGGATGGTTTTGTGCACTGCACTTTAATGCATAAATTCTTCCGTCATCTTCATCTCAACAAATCATTCCCACACGTCTTCAGTGATGAACCCGTACTTCTGGAACGGGTCATTTCCTTATTCATGTAATTACCGACAAGGGCACTCTTGAAGTTCTTCCAACCTTTCCCGCCACTAGCAATGTATACCGTTGTAGTGCATCATGACATCTTCTAGGAGCTCGAATGATGCAAAAATTTCTATCACCAGGTTGTCGTGCTCCTCATCTATCAGTGACTTCTATAATGGATAGATGGTGATGGGGACCCTTTCTCATCCAACTATCCTGCACAATGTCCAGAATGTTGTCGCTGCCTTAGAAGGTGCAGTAAGGGCCCCATTCTATGTATCGACCATTGTGATGGTATATCGACTCTAAGTCCTTTTACTTAGTCCCCTTAGACCGTGCCTCAGTTTACCTATGTTCGGCTCATCAAATCCATTCGGCGACGAGGAATGAGGAGATGATATTTTCTTTTTAACTAGATTGTGTTAGATCTTCGAAGATCAGGCAAGTTGGTAGGCCAACAATTCACAGAGGGTCGTAGAAGAGAAAAGAAAATAAATAAAAATTCACAGAGGGTTGTCGAAGAGAAAAGAAAATAAATTTAAGAATATTGTTTAAACAAGAAAATCAACAATCAAAAAGGGTTTCTTTATTTGTTTTATGAGAAATATTTCTATCTGCTTGGGAGATTATATTTCTAAAAAGATTTTTATGATCGAAATAAGGAAAGAGAAGAGGTCACTTCGCACATTTTCACCACATGCAAGGTCCCAAAGATTATAAAAGTCTAGTCTCTTTGCACAACAGTATAGATTATGAATAGAGTGCTCTCAGGTGTTAAGCTATAAAGGTCGTTGGACCATCAGCCTTCTCGCCATAAAGTGTAGGGCTGCTAGAGATTAATTTCTTACCTTCACTACACCTAGGTAGGGCTGGAAATTAAGCTCGAGGCTCATGACTCGGCTCGAGCTCGGCCAGCTCGGCTCGGCTCGGCTCGGCTCGATCGACAACGAGCCGAGCCCGAGCTCGCCGCTTGGTTCGCTCGATAACGAGCCGAGCCTCGAGCTCGGGCTCGGCTCGTTGGCTCGATAGGCTCGTTAATTCGTGGATAAGTTATGAAATAAATAACATTGATGGCATTGTTATGAAACAAATAACATTGATAACTTTGAAATAATATGGAAGTAGCATCACAAGATACCTTAATGAACAAATCGAGTGGACTGGTCTTTGGTAGAGCAAATCATTCGGACATTAGCCATTCAAATGGTCCATAAAACAAGATACAAAACAATTGGTGCAGTGGTGCTCCCATAAGAACAATGCAATTCATAAAAGTTGCACACTATATATACACTAGTCATATATAGTTTTCCATAAGCATGATAACCATTTCAGTATTACTAATCTACAGACAGCAGATCTTAACTCTTAAGCGACCATAGTATTTTTCTGAGTCTTCTAATAACAGCTGGGGGATTTGAGGCAGCAGGCAGTGCACGATTGAGGATTTGAGGGCTGGGGCTTACTGCTTAGGGTTGACGCAACGCAATGAGGGGCCACATGTCAAACGGCTCGCGAGCCGGCTCGGCTCGGCTCGAGGCTCGACCGAGCCCGAGCCGAGCCCGGTTTTCAGCTCGTCAAAGGCAATGAGCCGAGCTCGGCTCGGCTCGAATAGTGACGAGCTCGGCCGAGCCGAGCCAAGCTCGGCTCGGCTCGGCTCGATTCCACCCCTACACCTAGGGTCAAATAATCACAATTGAACTTAAACAATTAACTAAGCAAATAAGGCATTTAATTTCAATAGTTCAAGTACGAATAACAACCTTTTGTATTTGAACTTACAGTCCAGGAACAAAGGTTTGTCTGAGTAGTCCATCAAGCCCTAGAATTTTACATACTCTCGCTCATCACGGTTCCCTTCTGCATTGTGCAGCATCTGATCCAGATTGTCATCGTGAAACCTATCCTCATCGATAGCATAATCGATATTATTCAACGTATCATTGACTTTGTCGATGATGTTAATACTACTTGCTTCCTATATAATCTGCTCTTTATTGTGACCGGTCCAACATGTATACCCCCTTTTGAAACCCTGTTAGAATCAAGTATGCTTTGATATGTGCTGAGTTTTGAAATATCCTCATATTCTCGCAGTCAATGTATGGACAAGGCATAAATTTCAACCGCTTGTTTAACATATCTTCTTCTGCAGCTTTTCTAAAAGCAGAGACGCCAGTAATGTACTCGGCACTCGCACGGTTCTCAGCGTACATCCAACTTCGGTCAATCTACGCTACGTATATAACAATAAGTATTAAATAATGAATTAATACACTAGGAGTGCACATGTACACATTCTTAAACTGGAGTATAGATTAACTAGTTAAAATCTTACCCTAAATCATAAATCATGCTAGATCTAAAGAACAATGTACTCTCGGGAGAACATACTCCCACCTCCAATATACCACTTAAATAAAATTGTTGTACTTCTTTATCACTTTTGGTATACTCCAATAATAATTATAAGATACTCCAATGTGACATGGTTGAAAAAAATCATCGGAGCGTTTTATTCTTTGATATATAATCTTTTACATATGTGAAAGAAATATATAAACAAATTATGTTATTAAGGGTGGACTTTGATGAAAATTTTCTTGGAACTCGATCACTTTGGAGTATCTTATAATAAGTATTAGAGTATACTTAAAATGATAAAGGGGTATAATAATATCACTTAAGCAGTGTACTGGAGGTGGGAGTACATACTCTAGGAGTATGGAACCATTTTCATATATACACACACACACACACACACACATATATATAAGCTACATTTAAATTCAGCATATTCAATTATGTCTTTACATTGCTAGCTATATCTTAAGTATAATGCAATTAGAACCAATTACTACTTTAAATCACAAAGAACAAATGGATCTACATCAAACTAGATCAAAACTATCTTCATTTCTCTCTTTAACAAGTTAAATCTTAAATATAATACAATTAGAACCAATTATTTACCTTAGATCACATTGCCATCTTCAATTCCCTCTATTCTTAACTAGCTACATCTTAAGTATAATGCAATTAGAATAAATTACTACTTTAGATCACAAAGAACAAATGGATCTACACATTATTTACATCAGGTCACCTTACCATCTTCAATTCCCTATGTACTTAACTAGCTACATCTTAAGTATAATACAATTAAAACAAATTACTACTTTAGATCACAAAAAACAAATGGATCTACACCAAGATAGATCTAAACCATCTTCATTTCACTCTTTTATCAAGCTAGATCTTGAATAAAATGTAAATTAGAACCAGTTACTAACCTTAGATAACCTAGAACAAAAGGATCTATAATCACACTTTCAAATCCATAAGCCCTTTTCAACAGATCGTCTCTCAATCACTGACACCTAAAAAATAGCTCGGGAAACTCTAAAAATAGAGTAGATTGAGGCTCTCTGTACTTATTTCCAAGAAAAGCTCGACACAAACGATTTTCGGCTAAAACTGTCTGTAATATGGGCATAGCACTCACGTCATCACAGACAGTTAAAGACAGTTAGTGATGAGGGTCTAATATAATTTTTTTTTAAGTAGTGACACCAATCGACACATGCAGTGCGGTCAGGACGACGATCAAGTTGTTGGAGTAGTAAAGGGTAGAATTAATCTATCTTAGCACATACGCTGTTAGAAGTGTCAACACATCGATATATCGAAGTGAAAACCTGACAGGAGGAACGATCGACGAATGGACTAGGACGACTTGCTGAAAGATCGCCGTCGACGATGTTGACACCTAACATGGGCAGTCCAATTGATCCATCGAAAAGTACACACTGCTAATATTTAGTAGCGACACAACTTGGGCGCTTTTAATTTGGTTGGTTATGGAGGAGTGTGACAGGAGTTTATTTTGACTATGCATGTATGCACCTTTTACTAATAGTAATGATCAGTACGGATGGCACTGTGGAATTTTCTCTCTTTTGCATTCTTGTTCAGGGGCGGATTCAAAAAATAGGTTATTGGGGTCGTTGGAGTCATTACAGTAACTTATAACTTATATACTAATAGAATACAATTAGATTTATATGTGATTTTAGTAAAGTCATTGGGGTCATTTGACCCCACTAATTGCATGTAGATCTGCCCCTGTTCTTGTTACATCCCTAAATACTTTTTTTTAAAAAAAACTGAACATATCCCTAAATACGTTCATGCGATGTGCCTATGTTTTAATCAGTTGTCAAGGAAAAAAAATCAAGTTCGTAAGAACCATTGTTCATAAGCTGCTCTTCACGAGTCATGAGTCATGACAGTAGTGCCAGTACTACCTCTAGCTAGTCCAATATCGGTGCCATATTAGCATGTTAGTTTTAGTTTGCAAATACTTATCATTTTGGTTCAACGGTGGAACTACAAACGTGTGAAGATGGGGCTTGTATATGCTATCGAGATACCTCTCCTCTAATGCAAGCAACTTTTTTTGGTGGTTAAATGGTTCTGTTATCTATTAATTACATGCAACTATATGCATAGGCACTTGTTAAGAAATGATACCTACTTAAGCATCATATTACAAAATAAGCACCTTTATCAATCGTACGTGGCAAGGAAAAACTAGTTTGCATTTTCTAAGCACCACTCCAAGCACCTGCATTTTACCTAAGAGCAATAATGGGAGCGTCAGAAGTAATATAGGCATCTCTTGCCACATTGGAGAGAGTGTGCCAAAATATAAGAGAAAGTACAATAGCAAAACCCACTACTAACTAATAGCAAATAAAGAAACAGCATGTACAATAATTATCTCTAAAGATCGTTTCTAGATATTGTACAATAACTATTTCTCTCTTGTACATAAATAGTCTACCTATACTTCCGTGCAAAGTTGGCTTCTCTCTCCTCTTTTCTCACTTTTTTCTCACTCTCTACTATTATCGTTCATTACTCCTGTTCTTATAATTATGTCATTTCTATGAATGTCGTTCATTAACCATGAGAATGGTTTAGATAAGTAATTGCTGAAATTATTGGTATAAAATTGTTAATCTTAGTGTAAAGAGTTGGATGTTGTAGCATTCTAGGCACTTTGGAGTACTGGAGTCGAGAAGAGTTGCATTGGAGGTTTGAATTCCTAAATAGGTGCTTCGAGACGTGAAATACTCTCTCACTTCAAAGCATCTGTTGAATCACTCTTTTGCATTGAAGATAGCCTAAAGATATGTATAAGACAAGATGCTTATATATATAAGAGTGCTTAAAGAAAGAGTTGTTTCTCATATTTCCCTCATTTAATTTTCAGCACATGACTTGCCGTCCATGTTAAGATTTGTAATGGAGCACATGATTAGCCCAGTGATATTAATTTTCATATTTTATATGCTGTGCTTCTAGAACAATGTAATTTATCATCTGCCGTATGAAGCCAATGCTCATGGTGCAGCAGAGCGATGCATGGTCTCATGCCAAACGTCATCCGTTAGGACAAGGGATCAATTAACTGCAAGTGACTTTTTTTTAAAAAAAAAAAATAAGACGACAAATTTTCTTGCCTTCCTAGTTAAGATCTGCATCAGGGCACGTGATTAGACCCCTATCTTAACGTTTTTACACTTCAACATATACAAGTATACAACTATGACCCACTTGAGCTTTACTTTCCCGATAATTTGCTCAAATATCAACGACACAATTAGGGAAACCGAATAAAAGGAACTTACCTGAGAACCATCTCGATTGCGTGGATTTTGGCAGGACGCTGAATCAACGATTCTCACAAGTACAAAGAAAGTCAAATGCTGATCCAGCATGTCTCCCCTCCCCTCCCCTGCACTGCGTCTGCCACTCACCGCAGCCTGCAACAACTGACCAGAAGCATCAACGTGGACAGCAGAATGATCAAAGGAAGTGGATACCTGGAACTGGAAGCCTTGCATTCACGGCTCTGTGGAAAATACCTTCGCCGGCTTGCACGGATATCTAGGAATAGAACGGTATAGGAATGTTGACCTGTGTATATCGGCCGGGCTATAGAATGCAGGCTAACTGGAAGTCTAAGCTGCTCGCCTTTCATGAAATAACAGCGCATTAATGGCAGTTTCTTTGAACAACACTCCGATCTTCTATCCGTAATATAAGTCTAGGCAAACCGTACATATCAATAAAATACTAAATCTATTGAATGTTAAGACCTTCCTTCTGACGTGAAACACCAGCGAGTTTCATACGCATATCGTATTAGTCACATGGTCAATAGCTAGTACATACATTCACAACATTGTTATTGTATTCATACAACATAACATAGGTCATATTTATAAAGGGCATAATTATTCTTACAACAAAAGTAGTAGAGTAAAGCGCCTCATTCCAAAATATCCATAAGCAACCAATAGGGATTCTTACTCTAGAAAAGCTCATCATTGTATTCGTTGAAACCTGCGGGAAAGTAAGAGTTATTAGGGACCTCGGTTTCTTCACCCACTGAATATCAACAAACAAGGGTGAGTACATTTGCACCCAACAAGATTTATAGTGTATCACAATTATAAATAAATACTTGTCTATGTTAAAGGAAATAGCTATCCTACTATGTTATTTTGGATAAAGCGAAATTTAATCAACAATAGCAGGTAGTAGATTGCAAACGGAATTTGTAAAGCACAATTGACAAGCATGCAAATAACAAGTATATAATATCATAAATATCAACAATTCACAACCCTCCATGATTGTGATCAACGATCCATTCCCTACCAAACCTAGCATGTCATGTGAAACCATGGCTAACCACCATTTTTCCGACACAAGTTTTTGCATAAAGTTCAAAAGCTAACTAGTGTCAAAGCACCTAGTCTCTCATGATTGTGAGCACGACTTTTCAAAAAGGTTTATACTCTACAGAGGAGTACAACTTTACCCACAAAACATGACTAACTCATTACCATTATTTTCAAACTTCCTTTAGTATGTAACAGAGAGATCATGACAGAACCATTACATCATCTAGACCTAACTTTGCACCGGTCTAGTGATGTTTGACCCCAGCTATGGCGACGGAAATTAAATACATATAATACATAATAACAATGACAACCTATCCATACCATAACCATTTCCCCTATAGCAAGACATACACCGTTGTATCGACAAGCGTTATTCCCAATACCTCGGTGAGGGTGAAGCATCTAGGCCTCAATTCTTTTATATGGTTTTGGTAATTAATGATAATCAAGACTTGTTGAACTAACAGTTGTTTTGAGAATGTCAGAAGGTGATCGATCCTCATCTCGAAATATGTAAAGGAGTATCATGAAGCCATGTTTGAAGTGAAGATCAAGATAAGGTATAAAGATTAAGGTCTTATTTTATAGCATTTTGCCGATCTCGGTGTTGGAGAGAGATCGGGTTGCTAGGAATAGTTGATGTACTATCAAGAGGGACTTGATCAGTAGCTTGAATTCTAAAAGGTGCATCTAAATGGCTCAAAAATGAATAGCTCATTTTTGCATTTAAAAATCTCTCTTGAATTCCTGTCTTCAAGGTTCAAGCGGCACTACCGGAGTTTAAACGCGGTATTGCCGGGTTAGGCGGTAGTACTGCATATATAATTGCAGTAGCTTTTTAACAGAAGGAAGGTTTTCTCGGCATTTTAGGGTCCGACATTACTAGAGTGTTGGTGCGGTAGTGCCACCTTGAGCAATAGTATCGCACAGATAACTGCGGTAGCTCTTTAAGAGAGAGGCTATTCTTGCCGAACCCCATTTGCGGCATTACCGGCCATTATTAGCGGTAGTGCCGGTCTTGGGGGAACTTTGAGGCAACGGCTAGATCCCAGTGCATTAAATGCACTGGATTAGCCATTGGAGCCAAAGTCGGCATTACCGGCCCTTAGAGGGCGGAAGTGCCGGCCTAGCCAATTTTTTTGAGAAAATTCTGTAACGACTAGTTTTGGTTGTGAGGGGTTATAAATACCCCCTCCCCTGCATTGAAGCTTGGTGGTTGACTCCATTGAACACATTATATGCCTAAGCAAGTCTTTCCACTCTAAAGTGCATTCAATTCTTGATTTTTGAGTTGGGAAGAAAAGTTTGAGTGCATTACAATTAGTTGAGCCATTTGGAAGCACTCTAGAGCTTCAAGCAAACATCAAGTTTATTACTCTTAGAGGTTTCCGCCTCCTAGACAGCTTGAAGGCGAGTGGTATCGGTGATCTTCTCAAGGAAGCTTGTGAGAAGGTCCGATCGGTTGTGAAGGCTAGGAGCTCGTCTACTCGGAGTGGGGAAGAGCTACCACGAGTGATCAAGGAAGGCTCAAGCGGGTGGAGCCGGCTTGAAGAAGTTCAAGTCACTTCAACGTGGAGAAGGGAAGACCGGCAAGTCTCCGAGACTACATGGGATAAAAAATTCTTGTCTCTTACTCTTTGTGGTTTGCATTTACAATTCTCGTGTTAAAAACTATTTTTCTTATTGTCAAGTATATTATTTGTGTTTAGCACAATTTATTACTCATTCTTGAATTCCTAGATAACTTGATAAACACTAGAGACCGTAGTTGTAGAATTATAGAAAATTGCAATACAAACAATGTGATTTATTAAATTGCAATTAGAGCTTCAAATTTTAGAAACCTCCTATTCACCCCCCTCTAGTCGGTTATCCTTGATCTTACAGAGGGTACCCCTTCGATCAAATCTACTCAGAATGCCTATACTACTTCAGTATTCCAATATGCAGAGCTAGTCCCAGATAACTTAATAGGTTAGGACTATCCCATAGTAGCACCTGTGGTTACACAAAATATCTTAGATTGTGGAAACACTATGTTCGGTCCTTAATCGACCCGGGTAAGAACTCCCCCTACACTAGGTGTAAATCCATCCCTCGTACTTCACACCATAGGTACTATTTATGATGTTCTTGGGATTGTAGCTAGATTATATTAATAACTCACCCGCGTCAAAACTTACTTTTTAGTTTTGATTTTATATAAAAATAATAAAGGTAATTTCTCAACATGTCAAAATTTTCATCAAGAGCAAATGCTATATCCGACCATTTGTTCTCCTTGATTCTAAAGCATGGTTAAGCAACAGTACATGCAATCGAATATACCCAAGATTGACATTATGCATTTCCTAATCCTTGCCTTGTGTATTTCAATGTTGACAATTACGTATTTATCAACAAAGTTCAATGCAACAAGTAAGAATATCTATCGATACCCACGATATAGCAAATTTTACTAAAAGTACATGTACACATACATAAATTTGTGAAAATATATAAATTAAGTGAAATAATATGATCGAATCGGTGGGAAATTCCCTAAAATGAGAAAGAAAGTGAGGTTGAAAGCGTCTTTCCAGAGATTACGCCTTCAACAGAGAAAGCATACTCTTCACTGAATTGAAATCATATTTCTCATTTTTGGTCATTAAACTTAATTTTCCAAAGGCTGACAAGAGAGGCCTATATGTCAAGGTTTTATTATTTTTTCGAAAATGACTAACTAAAAGACCATGAGGAGGTTTACCCATGATGGTGATGAGTATTTGACTAAATTTGAGTTTGTTATGCTCTGGTTTGAGTTTGATTTAAATTAGATTTTTAATTTGAAGCAATTTGAGTTGAGATTGCCAAGTTTTGGCTTGGTTGAGTAATGCCCCGCCAGCTTGTGATCGAATGATTCGAGTAGATTGGGAATCACTAAGTATCGAGTAGGGATATTGACGGGTCGAGCGAAGGGTTCATTCAAGCGCTAAGTATAGAGTAGGATATTGCCGAGTCGAGCGCTCTGCCATCAGCTCGTCTCAAGTCCTTGGGTTAGCCACAAATTACCTGATGTTGACTCATCGACTCGACTCTGAGCAAAGTTACTCGATGTCCTTGGGATATGCATTATGAATTTGTGTGAGATTTATTGTATATCATTTTGGGTAATGCTATATAATGCGTTTCCTTATTTTTGATTGTTGCAGGACGACAGTGCTAGATCATAGTGAGGCGGAGGATGATCGGGACTAGGTGAGGTGCGTTGGAGGTTTAGACGGTCGAGGATCGCCGAAGATGATCGGAGTCGGTGCAAGCCTAGAAGACAATGAATGGATAAGATGCTAGTTAGAAGCTGATTGGATCAAGGAGGGCCGTTGGATCGCGGTCTAGATGATAGAGTAGCGAGTCTAGTTAGTATACTTTGAAAAGTGTACAAAAATCCGATATGTGTGTGGGTTTCAAGTTAACCCATGTATGAGTAGTCAATCCTAACCCTTGATGGTGGCTCTTAAGGTACAAGGAACCCATCTAAGTGTGGAGAGTGACTCAAGAGTAGTATAAATAGAGGGTTAGGGGTAGCCTTCCCTCTCTCAAAGATTGAGGTTTTGGTACTCCTTTGAGGTTTGTCCACCTTGTTGTGAGGGTTTGTAAACCTCCCTTCCAGAAATCCAAAACACTTTCTCATATGTTTGGATTTACCTTACGCATTTACATTATATCTTAAATTCTGCACTTTCTTGCAATTTATATTTACGCAATTTGGATTTGCCTCCCTCCTTCTACATGCTTTTGCTTCTTATGCCGAGTATGTTGATTGTTGGATGAATCTTCTTTCAAATTATATCCCAATCATCTAAGCAATCCATGAGTTTTTCTCGTAAGAAATCGATCATGTGTTCTTGAGTGATTCATTCCTCTAGATCATGTTTGTGGAGTTTAGAACTTGTGTTCGTGCTTGCTGGGACGTGTGGGAGGTTACCCAAGATCATCTTGATCATCAAAACCACACGAGCAAGTCTGAGATAAATTTCTTAAGTTTTGCTCAAACTTGGTGTGTTTTCCTTCAAAGTGAAATAAGTTGGAACTTTGATGTCAATCCTTGCGATTGAAGGTTAGAATAAGTTCCTGACATCCTTAGGAGTACATGTACTAAGTTTCGTGAGTTTTTGTCCATCCGATCAAAAGATTCATCAAAATTTGCTTTTGAGTTGTGCGATTTTTCAGAGTCTATTCTTGCTGCTATTCTTGGGCTCAGTGCTATTGCTCTTTCTCATTTACTCTCTTTTGAGTATTTTCTTTGAGGGCTTAGGTGAACAATTTTGAGTGAAAATTTTTTATTTGGGATCATTCACTTCCCTCTGATTGCCATCTCGATCCTTCACTAACATGTGAGGTCCACATGTTAGTTACTCAAACTTAAGTACCGATTTAAATTACAAAATATGTTATTATTTTACTTGGGCCCACATGTCAGTGACTCGGTTTTTTGAACTTGATTTTAAAAGAAAACCGATGCATGGGGCTAGCCTGTTAGTGACTATGGGAGAGAGAGATATGGGTGCCTGACAAGCGGTTGGTGACTTAGGGTAGAGTAGTGGCTTGAGCGGCGCTACCAGCGTGAACGATGGCGAGTTGCACTAGTTTGATGATAGCAAGAGGAAATGAAGGGGAGTCTAGGGGACTAGGGGAGTGGTCAGTGGTGATCGGAGTTGGCCGGTGACTGAGCTTTGTGGTGGTGCTCATGGTGGTCAATGGAGGAGCTATGGAGATGATGGTGCTCAATTGAGCAAGGGGAAAGCTTCAATGGGGTGGTGAGATTCCATTTTGGGGGTTAGGGGTAGCCAGAGGTCACTGGAGAGAGCTGGCGACGGTGACCGTAGTTGAAGAAGAGGAGTAAGGCGACGGTGTTACTGGTGACTTAAGTTGCAAAGAGGGTAAGCAGCGTTATTAGAGCAAGCTAAAGGGGTTGAAATCGAGGGAGTTTGGAGATAGCTCGCCAGGGAAGAAGAATTGCACTTTGCTTTGATTCCTTACTTGTGGTGACAATGGTAGTTACCAATGGGCAAGGGCATCAGGTTCTAGGGCAGGAAGGAGCGGGGAGTTAGGGACAACCATGGCACCCTTTATAGCTGCAGAGGGGATGCCTGTAGCTCAGAGCCTGTGAGCAAGGTGCAACGGCCAAGGGAAACAGGACAACGACAGCGCAACATTGCCGGCTTTTCAACGATTTTATCGTGCACGCAAAGCATCAGTGCCAGCAACGGTGGGAGAGGGGAGGTGTGGCTCAGTGGAGCGCTGCATAGACGGTAAGGCAGACGGTATGGGGCACGACACAAGCTGCAATCACTATCCTGGGTGTGTGGCATGGGGCAACATGGAAAGGGATGGCGCGACGGCCAGGGGGAGTGGGGCGATGTGGAAAGGGTTGGCGTGACGGTAAGGGGGAGCACGACGACGTAGCAACCAATCCTACAAACGCATAATGCCGTGACAGGGGTGTGTGAGGCCTAGCGCGCAAGCCAATATGACTGCAACTGTGCAGTGTAAGCACTGCGTGGTTCGCACAAGGGTTGGGCGCGAATGGCCCGCAAAGAGGCTAACGAGTGATCTTGACCAATCAGAGAGAGAAGGGCTAAAAAAAGGAAGGCATGTTTGCTGGGTTACGCCTTTCCATAGCAAAAACGGGTTTCAAGCCGAGCGCCTTCCTTTTAGGATTTAAAATGATTTTCCATTAAGCATTTAATTGAGGCTAGGGGTTCTTGGAATTTCTATGACAATCTCATAAACTCCAAATTTTATGAAAATTTTTAGGGGTGTTCCTGAGGTAATACCAATGGTCTTGTAAAATTTTCAGAATATTTATTGCTATATATTTCCTTCGATAAATCTTTTAGTGATTCAGTTTTAATAAAGTGTGCAGTATTAGATTTCATAGAAAATAGCAACTTACTCTAAAATTCCATGAAATTTTTTCAGAGGGGTCCTCCAGTCCATTTGGGATTTAAGTAAAATATTTTCAGACTTTGCTCTACACCAAAATTGACTTTTGAAAATCAGAAACAATAACTAGATTATTGAAAAGTATTTTCTGTAAATACCAAAATTAAAAAAACAGAAAAAATTATAACAAATTCAGAAAATAACTTGGGAACTTCATATTTCAATTTGTTTCAAAAATTTAGGATGTTACAATAAAAAGTTAATACCATTAAACATATATATTCCTATTAAATGATATGCTACAACTACTCATTCACCTTTTTATTAAAGCAAGGGTATTGAGTGGATATATTACGATAGCTAAATTTTGATTCTCTCAATTCAATTATATTATGGGACGATGCAATTATGTTACGGGACGACACTTTCCACGACAATATACTTAAATTGGGGTATGGAGGGAGTACAGTGCAATGCAAATAAGCAATGTAAAATCAAGTCACGTCCCTTACTTGTATTGCAGCCGCTGGGAGTATCTCTCGGCCCCTACATTTCCACGAAATTGGAATTCGGCGTAACAAAATATATATGGTGCTGCTTGCCGAGAATAGTAGTAAGGCATGGTCCTCATGTTTTAGAAATCATCGTGTACCTCCTTTTATTTATAATCTTGATCTCCTGTGCGTGCAATTGCAAATTTAGCCCCCCTTTCCCACGGTAGAAAATACGTTAGGCAACACATATCTCATACCGCATCCAAGAAGCGTGTAAGCTGGCCATTGCCGCGACAGAGCAAGGCGAGCGTACGGGCAGACACAGGCGGGTGCGGTGAGAGGCATCTACCGTGCCCAGGTAGTGTGTAAGGAGTCTTGCCGCGTCAGCCGAACTCCCAGCGAGCCGGTGGCCTTCCACGCTCCTCAGGCGTGGCAGGAGACAGTTGTCACTTGTCGTGACTTTCGTGGTGGAGGGGCTAAATTTATAAATACACATGCAGAAGAGCTAGATTTGAAAAAAAGTACAAAGCGCTGATTTCCACCATTAACGCCTGCAAAGATTAGTACTCCCTCCGTCCAGAATTGATCATCATATAAGCTTAAACTTAAAATCCAGGATTGATCAGCGCCTAAGCCTTGAGAGTAAATGCCCTGCATGCATGAACGCTTTACAATCTCTCCTCTCTGTTACTCCCACCAATCAAAGGAGGCAAGTAAATGCCTTGCACGCTGATCAATTCGCATGCGGACGGATTACTAAGGGGATTAATAGCGAGAGTAAATGGAATATGGGGGAGTTTAAGTACTCCTTGGTCTTGGTGACAAATGCTTAGGTGTTGATCAATTCTGGACGGAGGGAGTATTAAGTATTTGTTCTCTGCTTGATGGCTATTACAGCTCTTTTGGCGATCTAGCATGCGACTAGACTAGTTACATCCGTAGGGAGACAATTCAATATAACCCGTCTCAAAAATTATTTGATTGCGAAAGTGCTTCTTACACTCGTGAAGTAAAATCATAACAATAAGATAATTCAGTGGGGTACTCAATTTCCATATAGTGCGCATCCAATTATAATAGGAGTATACACATATGGTTTTTATTAAAGACACTTCGGATAATAATGAAGCCTCAATAATAAAGGGCGAACATCTGATCAGTATTTCAGAAATGAAATATGTTGGCTCCCGACTTATTATTGCAATTAATAAATAAGAAAGCCAGCAAAGTCTATGTATTTCTTTTTTAATGTTGCATAAATATTAAAATAGAAATAAAGGATAGATGATGTTTACTTACATCTTCACTTGCTTCAACATCTATACAACTTGTCCCGAAAAAAAACCCATAGAAACACTGCTCTATACGAGAGTTTTCCATACACTAGTTGCTAGCTACCGCATTGAAGAGACATGGAAAAAAACAGTTTTCAAAAGACAGGGGAAAGAAACAACCGGACCAGGACAACAACACTTTCAATAAGGGAGAAAGGAAATGCTCATGCCCTCCACCACTACCGCGGTACCGCCCGCCCTCCCTCAGAAGAAGAAAAGTCGCAAGCTTTCGGAAGACAGTTGGTCAAATAAGGAATCTAGTACTAGTCAATTATGACGCATGAAGGACAAAAGAAATTCATTAACCGACATAATGTAGGTCATCCTCATAAATATCTTCCAGTCATGATAATTGGTAGGTCCATTTCGACATAATGTAGTTCACTACTTTGTTTTTCAATCTTCCAAATCTAGGTAAAATTGAGAGGCATGTGGCATGAGACGAAAAGATACAAGGGAAAAAAGTCAGCCGAAATACTCCCTAGTCCCAGTGTAGACCCCTAATGCAAACCCTGGGCAGCATCACAAACATCTATTTGCTTGAGAGAAAAAAAAAACTAAGATAAGTCTAACAGACTTCCCCATCGTTTTCAAAAGAACATCTATAGTTCCCAGGCCACCTTTCTATTAAAGCTTTGAAGTTCAGGGATTTTGTCTCATCCAGTGACCACTTAAAATCTTTCATCTTGCATTATTTTCTACTCACTGATTACGCAGCTCTGGTGAAACTCATTTCAATTCCACCCCAAAGATCCGGATATTTTCTTCTTGACACAGTCGTTGCAAATTAATAAGAAAACGACAGTTGGAGGGGATCATATCAAAGTGGTACGTTACACAGATAATGATGATACGTTACACACATAATGATTTACCAGGGAAGAAAATTGCTTTCTTACGCTGCTGGTGACCTTAAGCAACCGCCATCCTTTAGTCAATAAGTCCCTGATACCATGTCCCTGAATCAGGAGAAAAATTAAGGCACACAGTGGTACTAGTAAACGCCACCCGCATATCCAAGTCAGCTTCTAGAAGTACAACAATTCAAATGCACATGCTTGGTTTCAACAATACGTTAGTATATCACTAGTATGGAAACTATGACGGTAATGAAGACAGCATGGAACAGCAGACCAGCCACCTGGGGCTAAAGTAATAATTGATGTTCATGATATCTTCTAAAAGATACACATTAGCCTTTTATCAACCAAGAAAATATGTGACATTGTCGGTAAAAGCTTATAAAAAAATCATTTCAATACATGGAGGCTTAGTCATATCCAAAAGAACAGCTGCAAATTGTTTTGAGCTGGTTTCATAAAGATCTTTAAGAGAATATCGAACAGGGTACAATGATGAAAGAGTTGCAGATCCAACTCTCCCATTTACAATGGGAAATACAGAGAAACAGGGATAAAAAAGGGCGACCTGTAGAAAAAAATACCAGTCCAGAAAGTAGTGATTTCATACTAATTTGAGGTCAAAATGTAGAATTGAAAAAAATGCAAACCAGAATAAACCAGAAACAGACTGGTAACTGGCTGCCTACCTCTGGTATACTTTCCGAATCCGTTTTTTTTTAATCCATGCCGAGAAATAGGTTTCCTGGAGGACACCAACTACTGACCAAGATAAGATCCCAAGCTTTGATATGTGGACCAATACTGCTCGCTAAGCAGTATTGTGCATCACTATGGCATCCTTCAGTTGTGAACCTGTCGTGAGAAAGAGTTGTAAAATACCTGAGAAGTCTTTATGCATCACATTTTTACAGTGATTAGAACTTGTCAATAAACATGTATGATATCAATAAAATCTGAATGTTTACTAGCCAGGTGTTTTCTGTTACGAGTAGGTTCGGAATGAGCCTTCTCGTAAGCATGAGTCCCTGGCCGGAGGCCCGAACGAATGCTGTTCGTCGACCCCGTGGCCAGCGAGATGAGTTCTTAGGGTAGGGTTGGCTGTTATCGGAGCCACCGCCTGGAACAAGGAATTTGTGGCACAATGAAGCATGCCTTTTCTGTTCTTTATTCCCTTCTTAAATAAGCAAACTCCTCACCAACAGATAGGCAAGGATCATATCTTAACAAACAAAAGATAAAATACTATCTAATCAAAAGTCTGCTAAAAGGAAAGAGATAATAACTAACTAGGCAACTTCTCCTGCTTTGGATCTCCTTCGCCGCACCTTCGCCCCGACTCACTCGACTCGTCACGCGCTTGGGTTCTCGGGCCCATGCCTTCAGAGAACACCCGATCAAAGGGATAACATTATCGCCTCGAAATCAAGCTTGTTCTCAAGCGAACAGTCGGGATAAGAACGCCGCAATATAATGGCGTCCATCCAATTCGCCTCAGCTTCCGGTTCGCCCGTCCAATGAACCAAAACCTGACGCTGGCCCTTCACAAAACGCTGGGCGAGGAGACGATGGGGTACCGGCCGGGCTGGTTCTGATGTGGGCGCGATATCCTCTGGAAGAGCTGGAGCCTGTGACGGTGGTGTTCCTTTGTACGCCTTAAGGAGAGACACATGAAAAACATCGTGGAGACGAGCACCCATCGGCAATTCTAGCCGGTAAGCTACGGGACCAATCTGGGCTAGAACCCGATAAGGACCATAGAAGCGAGGGGAGAGTTTGTGCCCACCCGCCGTCCTCAAAGTTAAATGCCGATGCTTCTGGAGACGAAGCCAAACCCATGAGCCGACTGAAAATTCCACTTCGCGATGCCCTGAATCATATTGTTGCTTCATGCGATTCTGGGCACGAAGAAGATTGGCGCGAGCCTGGTGAAGAAGAGCGTCGCGATCAATCAGTTGCCGGTCGACGGAGTCAATAACTATAGCGCCCTGGTGATACGGCAGCAGAGGAGGGGGCGCTCTGCCGTAGACCAACTCAAATGGAGTCATGTGCACCGCGGAGTGAAAAGAAGAGTTGTAACAGAATTTCGCCCATGGGAGCCAATGAGTCCAAGACGTGGGGTGATCCGCTGCCAGACACCTCAAGTACACTTCTATAATGCGGCTGACCACCTCAGTCTGGCCATCCGTCTGAGGGTGGTAAGCTGTGGAAGGCAACAAGTGTGTGCCGCAGCGCTTGAAGAGATCCTGCCAAAAGGCGCTAAGAAAAACCGGGTCTCGATCAGAAACAATGGATTCCGGAATGCCATGCAAGCGGACCACTTGATCAAAGAAAAGTTTGGCCACTGTGGGTGCTGCCGCTGGTTGTTTGAAAGCCATGAAGTGGGCGTATTTAGATAACCTATCCACGACCACCAACATAGAAGACTTGCCTTGAGATTTCGGAAGGCCCGTGATGAAGACCATTGATATGTCCGCCCAGATTTGCTGTGGAATTGCAAGAGGTTGTAAGAGACCAGCTGGAGACAGAGTGCTGGTCTTGCTTCGTTGGCACACCTGACAACGTGCAATGTATTACTCTATAGTCTGGCGCTGCTTCGACCAAGTATACCACTGACAAATGCGATGCCAAGTCTTCTGTACTCCCTCGTGGGTGAGGTCATGGATGGATGCAATGATTGTGTCAATCAGGGCTGATGCTGGGGGCACGAATAACCTGCCTGCGTGATAGAGGAGGCCCTCTTTAGTCGACCAACCCTCCCTCTGCGATGTGGAGGACTGCCCTGTCTGCAGGGAAGTCGCGTTGGTGGAGAGCAATGCCGCACAACACCTCTGTATGTCCGGATCAGCTTGCAGGGCAGCCAGCCAGTCTACGCAGGCCACACTGTGCGGCACGAACATCACGACGCATGCAGCCTGGGCGTTGTCCTCATCCGGCGCGCGTGACAAGGCATCCGCAGCTCTATTGGCTTGGCCGGGTTTATACTCAACTTGGAAGTCAAAGCCCATTAGCTTGCTCAACCAGTGCTGCTGAGGCGGAGTCACCAATGCCTGTTCCAACAGGAATTTCAGACTACCATGATCCGTGCGGACTCGAAACTGATGTCCCCACAAATATGGCCGCCAATGTCGTACTGCCTTGGAGAGACTAATCAACTCCCTTTCATACGCGGCCAACTTGGTGTGTCTTGCTGCCAATTTGCGACTGTAGTAAGCAATTGGGTGCCCTTGCTGCTGAAGAACAGCTCCAATGCCCACCCCGGAGGCATCACATTCAACCTCGAAGGGGGTATTGAAGTCTGGGAGTTGCAACACCGGTGCAGAGGTGAGTGCTTGCTTTAAACGCTGAAATGCTCCTTCAGCCGCAGTGGACCACACAAAGCTGTTGCGGCGCAAGAGCGCAGTCAAGGGCTTAGCAATGGTTGCATAATCCCTAATGAACCGGCGATAGTATCCAGTCAGCCCCAGAAAACTCCGCAATGCCACCACCGAGCCTGGTTGTGGCCAATCCGAAATAGCCCTCAATTTATTAGGATCAGCCTCCACCCCCTCATGACATATGATGTGCCCCAGATAGCCAATCCGGCCTTGCGCAAAGGCGCACTTGGAGCGCTTGAGATATAAGCGCTGCCATCGAAGCTGTTCAAATACTACTCGAAGATGGAGGCAGTGTTCTTCCAGGGTGGTGCTGTAAACCAAAATGTCATCAAAGAAGACCAGGACGAACTTACGAAGATAATCCTGTAGTACATCGTTCATGAGAGCCTGAAAGGTGGAAGGGGCATTAGATAGTCCAAACAGCATCACAAGGAACTCAAAGTGGCCATGATGCGTTTGGAATGTCGTCTTCTCGATATCCCCTGGAATCATCCGAACCTGAAGGTAGCCTGAGCGTAAATCTAGCTTGGTGAAGAAATAGGCTCCCTGTAGTTCATCGAGAAGCTCCTCAACTACCGGGATGGGAAAGTTGTCCTTAATGGTGTGGTTGTTGAGCTTCCGATAATCCACGCAAAACCGCCAGGTTCCATCAGCTTTCTTGACCAACAATACCGGGGATGAAAATGGGGAACGACTTCGGCGAATAATGCCTTGGTCCAACATAGCCCCGCACTGTCGTTCAATTTCATCTTTCTGTCTGTAAGGATACCTGTAAGGCGCCACCACCACCGGGTTTGTTCCTTCTTCCAAGCAGATGCGATGATCGCAAGGACGAGATGGGGGAAGACCCTGGGGTTTAGCAAACAAATCATCATACTCGTCCAACAACTTCTGTACTACGGTATGTTCTTCCATATGTTGCTGCAACAACTGAGGTCTGACCGGACTATTCAATCCTCTGAGCTCTACTGACACGCCATGGTGTTGGAATACCATGCGTAACTGCTTGAAGTCCCACTCAATTGGGCCGAGGGTACGCAGTCATTGAACTCCCAGCACTACATCAAAGATGTTTAAGGGGATAATGATGAACGATGCAGTGAATTGTTGTTCGCCGAGAAGGAACTGAACTTCTTGCACGTGGCTCCACTTGCCGCAGACGGTGCCGCACTGTTGCCGGAGAAAATGGATCCCCTACTGTAACCGAGACGTGCTTTTCCTGTGGTATTGATCTCCTGTATAGCTTCAGCCAACCAAGCATCCTTCCGGGCTTCCGCTTCCCTGGCAAACCCAATGGCCTCCACCAAATTACGAGGACGTTCCCGCCGAACATCCGCCGCCAACGCCGTGGATAGCCCAGCAATGAAGGTGTCGATCTGATTAGTTCGCCTCATCCTTGCCGTCCAGGCTAGAAGCCACTGGAACTCCCTTGCATAGACATCAACCCGATTGCTTCCTTGCTTCCAATTCACCAGCTCACCCAGAGGGCCCACGCTGGAATGGCGCGTAAATCTCTGGTCAAATGTCTCCGAGAATTCTTCCCAGTCCAGCCATTCTTCATCTTGTTGCCAATTGTCCAAAACTTCCAACGCTTCTCGCCGCAGATGAATGCCCGCCATGTTCACCCACTCCTCCTCCGGAATACGGTGAAATCTGAAGAATCTCTCACATTGGCAGAGCCATCCCAGCGGATCTGTAGTGCCGTCATATTCGGCCAGATCGAACTGGGGTGCCCTTGGTGACCATCTCCTATCCTCCTCCTCATTGCGCCCTGTCCTTGCTGATCGGAATGGCCGATCATCCTCCCCACCTTGCTAGGCCGATCGATTTCGTCCTCCATGCGCGTCGGCTATTCCTCCCTCTGCTGCCCTCCACCGATTTGCAGCTGGTCCTCCGTTCTGATTACAACTGAGCTCCTGGTGGTCATCGGCGGCAGGACCTTTAGCCTTGACCTGCTTGAGAATCTCCACCATCATCTTCTTGATCTCTTTCACGTCCTCCTCGAGTGCGCCCACACGATCTTCCAATTGAGACGTCATGGCAGCGGAGCAACCAGGCTCTGATACCAAATTGTTACGAGTAGGTTCGGAATGAGCCTTCTCGTAAGCACGAGTCCCTGGCCAGAGGCTCGAACGAATGCCGTTCGTCGACCCCGTGGCCAGCGAGATGAGTTCTTAGGGTAGGGTTGGCTGTTATCGGAGCCACCGCCTGGAACAAGGAATTTGTAGCACAATAAAGCATGCCTTTTCTGTTCTTTATTCCCTTCTTAAATAAGCAAACTCCTCACCAACAGATAGGCAAGGATCATATCTTAACAAACAAAAGATAGAATACTATCTAATCAAAAGTCTGCTAAAAAGGAAAGAGATAATAACTAACTAGGCAACTTCTCCTGCGGCTGGATCTCCTTCTGCCGCACCTTCGGCCCTGACTCCACCCGACTCCCCTGCCTGCGCCCGGTTCCTAGGCCCATGCCTTCTGTAGAACACCCGATCAAAGGGGATAACATTTTCCTTTTTTCTACAGTATCAAGCCTCTGTGTGGTATTTGACGTGGTTGTAGATAAGGAAATAATAATAATAATAATAATAATAATAATAATAATAATAATCAACAGATGATGTTTTGAATTTTGCAGTTTGAACAAATCAACATGACATAATAGGCCAAATGGGTGCTGATCTTAAGAGAGGTAAAACAGCGCATTAGATAAAAAGTGAATCAAATGTTAGTCTTGACTTCAAAACAAAATGTGCACAAGCGTGCGAGTTGTGAGCATGGTTATCATGGCGTCCTGGCGAGGCGAGTCGCCTCCAGTGCGCCTAGACGCCCACCTAGGCAACAGTTAGGCGAACAAAAACTAGTTTGCAGGTATTCTCTAATTGAGTCACGTGTCTTCTGACTTTACTCTTCGTGCACTATATAAATATGACTAATTAAGTTATCTACTTTAAAATCATGTCACATACCCTTGTAGATCACTTGATTCAACTTCATATGCATTCTTGTTCATCAAGGCCGGCCAAAATCCATACTTCCACCCGGGATCCTTCGACTTATCCTTCCGCTTTGGATCCTTGGATAGATCATATGCTTGCTCTTGGCTAACATCACCGGCCTCGCCAACAGAGGCACTTGGAGCTTGATTAGCCATGTACCTGCCAAGCTAATGCAATTTTCAATTTTTGTTCTTTTTATTTTTTTTCCAATGTTGGAGCAAATCAATAAGTGTCATTGAAAATTCCCATCCTAATCTAAACAGAAGCACTGACATGAGATGTTATATACTTATATAATACTTCTTTAAAGCTATCATCTTACAAACAAAAAAAATGTAAATTGATACAGTAGTGATAGGTAACTTGAAATTGTGAGATGTAATCAGCATAAAAACATTACGGGCCTGTTTGGCAACAAGGTTTTGTAAAATAATGGTTTTGCAAAACCATGGTTTAGAAATTGTCTTGGCATAAAAAACATGGTTTTACCAAACCTCATTGAAACTATGGTTTTTCTTGGAACTCCCAACTGTTTGGCTGCAAAGTTTTTGGGAGCTCTCACACACCAAAACTCAGAAAATTTTGCCCAAGACCAAAGTTTTCAAAACAGAGAAAAAACCATGGTTTTTAAAACAGAGTTTTTGAAGGGCTACCAAACACCTCTTGGTTTCTAAAACAGAGTTTTTCTCTAAAACCATGGTTTTATCTCGAAACTATGAAAAAACCTTGTTGCCAAACAGGCCTTTAGGCCCTGTTTGGCAACAAGGTTTTGCAAAACTATGGTTTTGCAAAACCATGGTTTAGGAATTGTCTTGGCATAAAAACATGGTTTTACCAAACCCTATTAAAACCATGATTTTTCTTGGAACTCTCAACTGTTTAGCTACAAAGTTTTAGGAGTTGTTTTGGTGCTAACGCCGTAAAAATTTGCCCAAGACCAAAGTTTAAAAGCAGAGAAAAACCATGGTTTTGTGAAAACCATGGTTTTTAAAATGTAGTTTTTGAAGGGCTACCAAACACTTCATGGTTTCTAAAATAGAGTTTTTCTCTAAAACCATAGTTTTGTCTAGAAACTATGAAAAAACCTTGTTGCCAAACAGGCCCTACTTCTTCTAGAATGTGGTTTTTTCACGTATACATGCTGGTACATGCACTATCATCACCATCAAATGTGCCTCGAGATTGATGCAAACTTTCAAAATTCCCGAGTCACAGCACAAGTAGCATGATGGGAAGAGAAAGCCATAGGGACGTGGATGCCAACATCATGGCGCAACAAGAGGAATTCATCACTCTGTACTCTCCATCCTAAAATCTCTGAACAATTACCAGCATCCTAGGAATTTCCCTTTAATTTTTACTTAGCTTTGGTTGTACGAATGCGCTAGCCTCTCCAAAAAAAAAAGTCCGGATACAAATTTGCCGAACTAAAAATAGGGCATGCATCTACCTAGCATTCTAGATGCCATACCATCACAAAGATCAACGACACATTAAATTCTAAAACGGGCAACCATCAATCCCCAACCCCCATGATCACGAAAGTGCGCTAGAACCCACAGCCGCGACGCCAAAACCCTAGCGAGTTCGCGAAGGTACCTTGAGCGGAGCCGGCCGGGCGGCGAGTCCGCCACGGCGCGGGGCGCCAGGGAGGCGTTGGCGTCGGGAGAGACGAGGAGGGGGAGCGCGGCTCCGCCATTGCAGAACGCTGCCGCGCTCGGGCCCGGATGACTCCGGCGCGCGCCACACCTCCCGCAGCCATCACCGTCGCCTCGCCGCCGGGGAGAATCCGAGACGTGGGCGCGGGGAGGCGCCCGTGCGACACTCTGGGGAGTCGTAATAGGCAGTTGGCCGGCCAAAAATAATTTATAGCTCGTGGGCCTAATACAGACCAGACAAGCCGACCGCTCCATTGGGTTGGGTCGGGCAACCCAAACAGAAGCAGGCCCGACACTGACAGCTTGGGTTTTGCTCATAGCAGCATCAGTTTAGCAACTGAATCTGAACTACTTGAATGTAAGGTTATAAATTTCGATATCAGATCATATTTCGAAGGTGACTGACTCAAAATCTCGACGAGGTCTCAAAATTTCAAATAAAATACAAAGATAATCTAAATAGCAAACTTCAAATCCGGCTTTTTTTTACTAGGTTTTCCAAGATTTCGTCAAAAATTACCGAGATCTCGACAGGAAACACCGAAATCTCGGCCTCAAAAACTTAAAATCCGATCAAAATACCTTATGCTCACATCACAGATAGTTTTAGCCAAATGATGTGCATTTTTTAAAATTTTCAATTTTTTCCATTTCACCGATCTAAAATCTTATCACCGATCGAAATCCGAAATCTCAGCCAAGATTTTCAAAATTTCAGCGGAATTTTAAACCTTGCTTGAATGAGACATTGGCGTTCAGAATGAAACGAATTAGTCAGTTTCAAGCAAGATGTCAGCACGGAATCGACAGCAGTCACACACGACTACACGAGTTTCCCGGCCATCTGAATTCCCAAACTCGACATGCAATTACTTTTTCTCTCCAAACTTGACAGATAGTACACGTAAACAAGGGGGAAAAAGCTTTGTACTGTTCACAAAGGTCGGAGTTCACAACCCTTCATCGTCACTGGATCCAAAACTTCTGATGAACCAGCGTCATGCGGAAAACGAATCACCCACTACAAGCCTACAAGTTCTTCGTCACAGATTGGGCCGAGACCTGCCCCCTAGCAATGTTCAACTTGCACGCCTGGAATACTTGGAAACGAAGACAGGAACACAAGGCATCACCGCATGGAGCACGCTCAGGACCTGCAAAAATGAATGGGAAGTTTCTCAGTCTTCAAATGGAGATGCCAGTTGGGCATACTGACTCCATTAACTACAAAACAAAAACAAAAGGAAGTAGCAGAATTGCATGCTATTAAGTATTACAACATTCCTGCTCATTGCGTTCTCTCTTGATAGTCATTTCTTCCATCTCCTCCTACCTGAGTGAAATTTTAAATTACCTAGATAGGTGCACAATCAAAAACAGTTCACACTAACTATTTTCACTTCTCTCTCCAAAACCAATAAGGCAATTTAATATTCCCTAATGTTGTCATATGGGTCAATGGTGAACTTGTCATATGGGTCAAATGTGAACTCAATCAGCACAACATTCAGATGTACAAAGGAGATTATTAATGTTACATAAATGAACTTTTAGCATCAACATTCAACAAACGAAGATTTGCAACTGGCAAGCTTACAAATATTCATGGCTGCATCTCATCAAACTTTTATAACAGACTACTTTTGCCCTCAAATTCAAGGTCAGGACTCTGCCCCCAGCAAACCGCTAAGCTACTTCACTCAATTATTGGTTAGCTGTACCTCTCTAATGCCAAGAGAAGTGGGGAAGGAATTGCCTCCCACTCCTTCCAGACTGACTCATTAGTAGGCCCTATTGGGCCAAGGATGTCCCTGAGAACATTTCTAAATTTTCAGCATAACATCCTTCTCCTTTTGGCTGACACTTACAATAATTCCACGCTCCATGAAACAACAGACACATAGATACACAATTGGCAACTATTAGCGAGGGGGGGGTATATTAGGGCCATAGGATGTAAAGCAATGACATGATTGATATAACTGTTTTGAACGCATGGAATTGTTTATCTTTTTTAGATAACCTTATAGAAACAACTGCTTGAGGTCACACAAACTCGGCGTTTTGTTATAGAGGTCTCTTTTCTTCTTTGTCACAAAGCTCACAAGGTTCATAACCTTGGGATTACGGGTTCGATTCCCACTAAGTTATTGCCAAATCAGATACAGTGCAGTTTAAGAGACATACAAAAATGCAAGACGTTAATCTCACTTTGAAATGGCAATTTCTTAATTATCCATGGAACGTAAAGCAATCTGTTTGACCATGCAATTCTTATTTAGCATACAAACTAAACAAGTAGCAAATTTGCGTCAATTTGAGATCTATTTGCACAATTAAATGCTCTAAGTTATCTACAACACAGGTGAATTCGAGCAAATAGATGAGAAGCATCATGCATTTCAAATCACTTACAGCAAAGAAGCACCAGGAAACTTGCATTCATATTCAAGATCAACAATAGAATAACAAGAACACATCAACAAATCATACACCATCCAGCAGAAGGAAGAACAGCAATGCGTACATAATACTGAACAATAATAGGGATGGACAAGAAACCAAGAATTGGAGGGCGGGCGATCTCACGCTAGTGCGATGGCGGCGGAGGCACGGGCGCGTACCAGCGGCCGACCTCATCGTCGACGTTGTCCTCCGCCTTGTGCAGCGCGGCGTGCAGCACGATGAGCACGAGGCCTGTGAGCAGCGAAGAGAGAATGTTCGTGGTGGCGTCGGTGAGCAGCAGGAGGCCGAGCGTGACGACGGCGAGGACGGCGAGGACGGCGCCGTCGCCGACGACGCGGCCAAAGAGGACGATCGGCTCGTCGCGGAGGAAGTAGAGGACGAGCCAGGCGACCATGCAGACGAGGAAGACGATGAGGGAGACGGGGTGCCAGAGGAGGGAGAGGAAGACGACGACGAGGACAACGATGGCGTAGTTCATGGCGAAGTGAGCGAGGTTGGCGCGCACGCGGAGGTAGGCGTCGCCGAGGCTGGGGGGCAGCCCGACGGCGTGCAGGTCCGCGAGCTCGTGCCAGGGCCGGCGCGTGGCCAGCGCCGTCGCGCCGCGGGCCTTGGCGCGGGAGATGAAGTCGAGCGGGGAGGCGCCCCCCAGGGGCGGCGCCCCGGCGGAGGAGGAGGAGGGGATGGTGCCGTACTTGGACATGGTCTCGGGCGACAAGGGATGGGGGTTGGATCCAAGAGGAGGAATTTGGGGGGGTGGGGTGCCGGTGGGGTGGTGGCGCAGACTGGAGAGGGATCGGGGAAGACGATGGGATTAACGAATGGGGAGGCGAGGAGGGTGGGGAACGCTGCCGTACTGGAGGGCATCTAGGCGATCATATATTAATATTTATGTATTTATCAAAGAGAAAAGCATTAAAGCATCTCCCTTGACCATCATATAAAACCTACTATTGTTGAGATGTACAGTCGGGCTCGTGCGAATCCGACATGCGTTATTTTTCCTGTAGATTCTACAGTGCTATCTTTATAGCCTTATATATTTATTAGCCCTATCGTGTCACAAGCAACGTTGCAGCTCAGTTGGTTAGAGCGCCTGGCCTTCGGTTCGATTCCATCCATGATAGCGTAAGACTATAGCGAATTTTTGGAGAAGCTACGGTGTATCCGCTACCGTGTTTTTTAATGAAAATATATAGGCATTTAGCTGATTTGGTTGAACTTTTAAATCGTGCTGTAAATTTTTAAGCTTTTTATAATGGTCCTTTAAGTATGCCTAATCTACCATAAAAAATTGGATCATGATCAAATTTATGTGATTTTTAAAAAATACTACCAATGCTGCTAATACATTTAAAGCATTTTGCTGATTTGGTTGAGCTCCAAAATTTGCGAGTTCTTGAAAATTTTTGAGCATGATCCTGAAAACATGCATACGCTACCGTAAGAAATTCACATCATGATCAAGCTTTTGCGATTTATAAAAAACTGACAATGCTGCTTACGCACTTCAAGCAACTTCACTGATTTAATTGAGTTGCTAAGTTTGCAAATTCTTTAAAATTTGTTAGGAGGGTCCTAAGAGCATGCCTGAGGTACCGTAGAAAAATAAAAGAACCATGATCAAGTTTTTGCCATAATTTTTAGAAATTATGGTAGTTTGGTTCTTTTTTTTTTTTTGAGGTGTTCTTGAAGAAGATTTCCTTTCTCTGTTAGAATCTCTTTTCGTGTTGATGATCTCTTCCCCCGCAGCAATACACAGACCTATTAAGCATCTAGTATACACAAAATGCCAGTGAACCAAATACTAATGCGCCTAGGCGCACACCAGCTCTTTGGTGGAATCCCGTGTACCCTGGGTCATATTTTGCTTCCATACTCTTTGGCTGAAGCGTGATTACAGGCTGAATGGATGGGCTTTCATTTCTAATAGAGCTTAAGGGTCTGTTTGGTAGAGCTCCAGATTCCAGTTTCTTCTTAAATCTGAAATTTGTAGGCTAAAATAAAGTGAATTAAATTTATATTTTTGGTCTAAAATGTAAACAAAATGATCTATCTAAACACTCTTAATGTACTCACAGCTCTAGCTTCATGAATCTGGTGAAGCTAAAATTTTCAGCTTCACCAGATTATCAGAATCTGAAGAAACTGAATCCCTGCCAAACAGGCCCTAAGAGCACTCCCAATGGATGATGTCTATAATAGTATCTATGACTCATCACCTCAGATAGATATTACCATATAGAAATAGTGGTTTTCCAATAGCAAGTTTCTATCAAATGTGTATTTGATACTCCCAATGCGAATATCCTCTCCCAATGCGTACACTCTCTCTCAGCACAAAGCACAAGGTAGTTGTTAGACACTGCCTTTTATCCCAGTGGTATTTCTATCTGTTTCTAGTTGTTTCCAATGTATTGATCTACGAGTTTAAGTGGTGTCACATGCGAGACACTGTTTTCTTCTCTCACTTCCTTTACTACCCCTCTAACTCATCCAAAATATGACATGGCATGTTATTTATTATCTATAGACACCGCTGAGATGTACCATTGGGAGTGCCCTAAGTGCACCAAGAGTGTACCGTACTAGATTGTTTCATGTTTCAACTGAAAAAAAACTCTAACCACCACATTCATACAAACGCAATATGATGTTATGTTTCATTACATTAGTACCATCAGAACTTCAATCGTCGTCCTCGTCTTCTTCTTGCTACAAGTATAGGACTGGGCATTCAGTTTATACAGTTTTATTGGTCGGTTTATTTGGTTTAAAAAAATCAGTTTTTGAGAACTATAAACCAAACCGAACCAAACAAACAAATTCGGTTTGGTTAATTTGGTTTCTCGGTGAACCGAATCATCAGCACCAACCCCTCCTCCCGATAGGCAGCAACCAGATTGCTCGTCGTTCACCACATAAACTAGGATCAATTCACACAAATATTCATCCGGTTTTTGATGTTAGGAGATAAATGTGACGGACCCCTTTTTCAGGGGGTGCGTATAAATACCTTTGCAGCTACCTAGGAATTTAGCTGCAGATAACCAAGTGTACATTGCTTGATAAAAGAGCAAAATCAAACATTTTATAGATGAAATAAGGGCCTAACGGCCAAGGTTTTACAAAAGGTGCGGCTAGCACTGAATACATTACAGAACACCCACAGAAAACGCTTGAGCAGATAGATCAAGGCCTCCAAAACCAAATAACATCGTCATCTACGGTCTTCGAACTCGCCATCTTCAAATGAAATCTAAGGAGGGGAAAATTGGGAGCAAGGGTGAGTACACAACCAGTACTCAACAAACCACACGGAAAATTCTGAATATTACATGCAAGGATAAACAAAGGTAGGCACCGGTTTGGAGTACTGTGGATGCAAGTTGTCAATATCAATTTTCATTTTACATTTGAAACACAAACCATAAATAGCAATAAATATATATCAGGGGGGGTCATTTGCAAAGTTCACATCCTCGACAGGTTTTAATTAAAAAGCTACAGGGGCGCAGTTACAGGAATCACCCTAATTTAATTCAGCTCCATTAACCGGAAGCACGACGTATTCGAATACCATTGATATCACTCTGCAGAGGTGCTCAGCTTTACCCACAAGACATCTACGGTCATTAATGCCACCGGAATCAACATGCAACTTTCATGCATGCGGCCCGACCGAGATAATCATAGCATTTCGTTGAACTTCCCCCTTTTAGCTCCTACCCAGTAGGTTGTTTGGGCCCAAAGTACCCCAGGAATCCCACGCCAGCGAGTCGTCGTCTGTTCTTATGGACACCTCATCGTTGTGAGAACCGAATGGCCGCACCATTCCCGTTCCACCCCGGTCGCTTAACGGCCCTTCCGCTCCCCAAAATCGGGAGCCATTCCTATAGGTATTCAAAAGGAAATACAATGTCTTGAGCCATGTTGGGCCATGTCAATGAGATTGGCTGCCCAACTTGTGGTTGAGCGAATCTGAAGTTATTTTCTTTGCCCAAGACGTCGGTCCTTAAATGCCAAAGACTTAGCCAAATGACATACCACAATCCATTGGTACCAACTGTACCACCACCACATCACATCCATTGGCCGTCATCGGTTGGGGATTGGGCCAAGATCCACCTTCCGTGGTCCGCCTAATGTCCGTCCCCCACACCGTAGCAATTTTATAAAAGCCAAAATCCACCAAGCCATCTTCTCGAGATTTTAAGCATTTGTCTAAAAGTAATAGTGGTATAAATTGCTATATCTACGATTGGTTCAATATATTTTATATCTTAGGGTTAAAAGGAATTAAGACATAACAACAGTTTAATATTGGGTTGTATCTAATCATGTCATTCAAACTACCACATTTTCTAGTTTCAGAAAATACTAAAATAATGCAATATAAAAATATACACATATTATTGGAATGCAATTAGGTTCAACATGTTCAAGGAGTGTGGCTTGCCTTGCGGATTTGAGGGTTCGCCTAAAGAGACGGGGTTGATGTCGTGTCTGACTTCGGATGGCGCTTGCTCCTGACGCTGCTCCAAGAACTGCTCCGGCTCCAAGTACTGCTCCTGCTCCGAGATTTGTGCCGATGGTTGCTCCGATGTCGGTTCTAGTGCGAGAAAACGCAACCAATAAATAAACGAACAAAAATACAAACAAAGAAAGAAAATCGGAAAAAGAATCAGAGAGAAAAATGGCCGGAACAGGGGTCAAGGCCATATTGGGGATTTTCTGGACTTGGTTTGGCGAAACGGAGATCATTTTTGGACTCAGCGGCTCGAACGGGTCAAGAATATGTATTTTTGGCATTTTTGTATTTTTGGGAATTTTTGGGGAATTTTCCGAATTTTTATTTGACTTTCGGATTTTAAAACAAAATTTAAATCCGAAAAAGAAATAAAAACCCGAAATGGACTCTGGGCCGCACAGTGTCACGGATTTCGGCCCATGGGCGCAGGACGCGTGCCTAGCGCGTTGGGCGACCAGCGAGTCTTCTTGGTGACGGGTGGGGCCGTGTACCGAGACGCCGACGGAGGGCCCTCGGTGGTCGCGTGATGACGGCGAAGAAAGAGAGAAGGCGCCGTGGGGAAGAAGATAGCGGCGAGGTGACACGGGCTCGGGAGCTCGGGAGAAATGGCGGGGAAGAGAGAGCGGGGCATGGCGAACTCAAAGGTGGAGAGAATGGGTTCGGGGAGTGGGTGGAGAGGCCGGGCGGCGGAAGGGAACCGGAGTCGAAGACGATGGACGTGGAGCGGCCGAAGCAAAGTGTTGCGCGAAGAAAGAAGTGGGGGAAAATGAAGAGGGTGGCGCGGGGAAGAAGATGGGAGGCTTACCTAAGCCGGGCGAAGGAAATGAGGCGCGGGTGGTTTTATAAGCGTCACGGGAGGAGAGAGAGGAAGGGCATGGCATGGCAACAAGGCGCGGAGAGGCGTAATCAGCGCTTGGGCGGTGGTGCAACATGAGATGCAAGACGCAGCTGGCCACTGAGTGAGGAGGAGAGGTCGTAGGGGGCCAGTGTAACCGTGTGTGCGGATTTTGATTCATGGGCGTGAAGCGTGGGCCAAAGGGAAGACAAAGGTGGGAGCGACGGCGGTAGCGCCTTCTGAGCGACGTGGGCGGAGAGAAAGGAGGTAGGGGTGGTAGGGCGGCGCAAGGCAAGGCGAAGGCCGGAGGCGAGGCGACGTGGGTCTCGCGTGAGGAAGGAGGTGGGGAAGGAGACAACGTGAGGCGGCCCATGAAACGGGTTTGGCGAAAATTTGGCTCTGCAAGGAATTCAGTTAGGTAGGAGGAGAAAGCAAAACGGTACCGAGAAAGAGAATCGCCAAAAGAATATGGCCGAAAAGGGAAAGGCCAAAAACGAAAATTTTCCCAAAAGGGAAAGGAAACAAAAGAAAACCGAATAAAATTCAAATAAATCCGGAAAATTCAAATTAGATCCAAATAAATAAATAAAACAAAATTTTGAAAATTTGGGGTGTTTCAATAAAATAAACTAGGATCTTGTTCATGGCGAGTAAAAATTACACACGGCATGGAATTTCATTTGGGCATTCAATCAATCAGTGTTGCAAGAACAGGAGAGAGAGAGAGAGAGAGAGAGAGAGCGAGCTTACCTCAACGGGTAGGCCTGGGCATTCGGTTTATTTGGTTTTTTCGGTTCGGTTTATTCGGTTTTTGAAAAATTCGGTTTTTGAGTTTTGAAAACCGAAACCGAACCGAATAGCCATAGAAACCGAACCGAATTAACCGAAATAATTCGGTTCGGTTATTTCGGTTATTCGGTTAACCGAATTTCAGCTAGTAACTGGAATGAAGGCAATTCTACATGTGGGAACAAATGAACCGGAATGAAGGCAATTCTACATGTGGACTCAAAACAAGAACTATGTAAGATATATCAACCAGACTACCACTCTACCAGAGTCCAGAGGTGTCAACCAGACAACAAGATGATCAGCTATCGTCTCAGAGAAGCCGCCTATTTTTTTTAAGATTCAATTTGCGAGATTAGCTAGTTTACCAATGGATAGATGGATGAATCAGAGGAGAATGAGATGAGGAATCGAATCGAGTCGAATGGAAGACTTGCAAGAAAGAAATCAAGGATGGGAGTACCAACCAGGTGATGTGAGCATGTTTCTGAGGGTGTTGGAGACCATGGCGGCCTTCTTGTCGACGATTTAACTCGAAACCCTCCGCTGATGATCGGCTTCACCACGCCCGCCATCTCACCTCCTCGTCAGTCGCTTCTCTCGCTGCTCCGCCGCCTCTCCTTTGCCCACCATCTCTGCCTCCCTCGCTTGAATCGAAGAATTAATTGAAGATGGGGTGGTTGATGCAGGCGACAAGAAAAGAGGAGGAACGGTTCGACCTTGGAGGAGGCGAGGCGACGACAAAGCCAAGATGGAGGGATTGGCATTTGGGCCTCATCTATTCCGTCGCCGAAATGAGGAGAGGAGCCGCAGCCCGCAGCGCAGATTGGGAAGTTGTGGACTTGCGGTTGGGGAATTGAAGTGATGAAGTCAGCGACTCGGCAAGTCGCAAGCTCGCAGGCGCAGCGCATATTCGGTTATTCGGCTTGTTCGGTTTCCATATCTGAAAAACCGAACCGTAAACCGAAAACCGAACCGTAACAGAATATAAACCGAACCGCAAACCGAAAACCGAAAAAACCGAAATATTCGGTTAATTCGGTTCGGTTCGGTTCGGTTTTTCGATTTCGGTTTAAAAGTGCCCACCCCTATCAACGGGTTGCTTCTCTCCGTATGGTGCCATAGGGGCTTCTCGCCATCGACTGCTGCAAGTCGTCACAAGTCTCACAAGTCCCCCTTCTCTGTTGCGCTTGCGCCTCGATCGCTAGTGGAGCACCCGTCCGCCTCTTTGAGCACTGGCGACGCCTCGTCTGCTGCAACGAGGAGGAGCCGTGGATACTGCTTGCGCTCGGATCTAGGGCCTGGGGGGATGGGACTGGCCAACGGTTCTAGTGCGGCGAACGGCAACTCCACGACAGGGCCGCGGTGGCAGGTGGCAGTGGCGCTGGATCAAGAGTCAGAGCCGAAGGTTGGGTTGGGAGCTCGGGGGAGATGCCGAGATGGGGAACGAGGAATTGCGAGGCTGTGCCTGTGCTGCGTGGATGGCATGGCGATTCGAAGAAGGTGATTTTGTGAAGCCAGCACTCGGGTTATTCGGTTCTACGGTCTTTTGGTTTTCAAATGCAAAAACCGAATCGTAAACTGACTTACATCAAAATTATAAACCGAAAACCAAAAAATTGAAATTTTTAATTAATTTGGTTCAATTCGATTTTTCAATTTTGATTAAAAATACCCACCCCCTGTAACTTAACCCTACTAGAAAAGTCTGATCATATGAGTCCTTAAAAAAAGTACATAGCAGTGCTTCCAGGCTTTTCTCTTCTAATATAATTTGCTTAAATCTTGAAACAAACGAAGTTTTAAATAATCATCATCTATCTTTTATTTATGATTTAATAGTTATGTTTCCGTTAAAAAGATTAGTATAGAAATACCTCTCAAAAGTACAATTCTCATGTGCTTTGGGGAAAGATGGCCACTACGGGAGTAGAACAGGTCGAGAGTTTCGTAAATTAACACGATGGTGCCCAATTGACGTCGACGTATACACGCTGGATACGAAAGCAACGTAGGAACGCGGTAGAATGGTCCACGTGGCACGAATATTACGGAGAAGACGTAGGAATATGTTTGGTTAATCCCATGGACCACCCGGGCTAGACTGTAGTACTGTACATTCTAGACGAAAGAGCAAAGAACACAACCGAACTGGGCCCTCTTTTACTCGGCCATGTTTCCATGGATTTTTTTTATTTAATATTTATTTTAAATCTTTTTTTCAAAACTAATCGCCCGGGCAAAAAAATTTCAAAATTACCTCCCATCGCCTTCACAGGGCGATCGCTTCGCGAGGCGATCGCAAGGCAGCCCTAACGGTCACAAACGGCCGCTCCGACTGCTTATACATGTGATTACGTGTTAATGCCGTCGCCCATGGTCATGGCGATCGCATTAGGGCTAGATCGATCGGTATTTTTATACCCTCATGAGCTGCACTGTTTCATTTCAACCGATCGAGAGCAAACGCAAAGCAGCGCAAGGAGAAGAAAGGAAGAAAAGAGAAAGAGAGGAGAAGGAAGAAAGAAAAGAAAGGAGAGGAAAAAGAGAAAGGAAAAAAGAGGGAAAAAAAGTTGATTCTTCGGTTTTATGTAAGTTCGAAAATTTTATACGTAATATTTAGAAATTTAATATAGTATTTAGTATTGTTTAGTACTTAGAAATTGTAGTATTTAGTTTATATTTTATGTGGTGATTTTTGTAGGTAATATTTAGAAATTAATGTAGTATGTAGTGTTTAGAAATATTAGGACTGCGTAGTATTTAGAAATATTGAGATTCCATGTAATAGAAATATTAGTCAAAATTTAGAAAGATTAGGGCAAACGAATAATATATATGTAGTAGTAATTCCGTATTGAAAAAAATGTGGGTAATCGAATTACTTATTTATAGTCAATCACCGTGGTACGCTAGAAATTAGTATATTTAAAAATATGGTAGACTAGCAACATATCGTCAATCACCGTGCCACGCTAGAAATTAGTAGAGTAAAAAAAGTTGGAAATGTCAGGCACCATTACAAATCAGTAGAGTAAAATTTGACAATATAACGTAACATTTATATAGCGGTTAGATGGAGAAATGATGATTATTTCGGTTCGACGTTGTAGGCAGCATGTCGGAGAAATTGTATTTTCAAATATTCTATGGAGATGGGGAGATAGCACAGGGACCGGATGGAGTCGATTTGTCGGCATTTTCAATCATCTGAGGGGTATATCTAGGCCGAGAGAGAGGACATACTGAGGGTTTGTTGGAGTGGATGTTTGGATGTTCGGTTTGGATACCCGAGTGTTCTTTGCGGGTTAGAGCAAGAGTAAGCCGTCTTGCGCAGACTTTTTATGGAGAGTGGTTCCTATTAACGCGACATCGGCATAGAGGAGCTATGTTGGAGTCTGTTGTAAGCGGGTGGCCGCTCATGTTGTTTGTAGATTGGTACTGTGTACCTCCATCGGTGTCGGAGGTTCGTGATGTCGAATTTCTCTACAAGCGCCACGACGCCTACCCCGCTTCGCCGAGAACTTCACCCGGGGAGAGGCCGCCAGATATGTCCTTTTCTAGATCGACAGAGCTTACGGCGGTGGGCAAGGGCCAACCAATCGGTGAGTTTCATGCGACATACTCATGTTAAACTCGCAAAGTAGTAGTTCTAAACCAGTTCATCGCACACGAATTTAAAAGGAAACTTGCGAATTTGCTCAAGTCAAAGGAGAAACCTCCTCGGGGCCACCCAAAGCCCGACGCTTGCGAACATGGCTCGCAGCAATGGTTGATACCGCCATGGTGATCTAGCGGATCGGAGATTCTACTAGGCGCCCTTGGCCGAGGATGAATGGTGCTTGGTACTTCAATCGGGTGGACCCGAGACGTACCACCCACATCTCATACTTCTGCATGGGATAATCGGGGAGCAACCCTCTCCGTGGTGCCACTACCGCCCGTAAAAGCCGGACTCGAGTACGCCTACGGTGTTATTCAACGACCAAAGCGGCATATTGCATTGATCATGGGCACGCCCGGTTGTCCAAGGATAAGCCCAACACACACCTCCTGCACCATATAGCGGAGTGCGAACCGAAACAGAGCAGGCGTCTCCGCATGCCTCCGCTAACAGCCAACACACCAGAGGTGCAAGAGGGTTCCTCCTCTCAAGAACAAGGGACAAGGGAAGTAATGGCTAAGGTCCGCAACACGCAACAAATCCTTGACGATTAAAAACCAACCGGGAACCCGGGTGGTATTAACATAGGGGACGCCGGGAATCGGGATGACATGCCCATATGGGAGGGCAGAAATCCACATAAAAAAGACCAAAAAATTATGTCTTATACGCCCGAGACGTACGCATAGGCCACCCATTCGGCGACAATTTGGGAGAATGCGGATCCCCATGGAGTTCTTTCATAGTAGGGATCGAAGCGGTGTCGAGGACGAATCGCACAATAAAAACGGACAGTAATATGCGAAAAATGTTGGACATCATTCGTTTGCATGCAGATAAATTTGAACGATCATTTGTTCTACCATGACGAACATTGCTTTCGTTAGTTAGTTCGTCAAGTAATTTTGTCACCGTTGTAATGCTCTTCTAATATAATATAATCTACTGCTTATTTTATCATATGAACTTTCACTGTATGTGCCCTTCAAATTTTCTAACGTGGTTTGTTTCATTTTTCATTCGGTTCAAACTTGTCGGCCAGCGTTTTATCAGGACAGTTGTATTGTTTAAATTTTAAAAAATTCCTCACTTCTTAAAATCATTTGAAATTTTTATGGTAATATCACTGATTTATCAGGAACCTCCATAAAAAATTTCAAAATTTTTCGACGTCGTTAACTTCTGTGGTTTCATGGCCGCGAATGCCTTTTCCAATTTTCGTAACTTCCTACCGGGGCAACGTCTGGCTATCTCGCCCATACGTAAGTAGTAGCCCGCGTTGCGTAGGTCGCCTTTGATTTTTTCTGTATTTTTTTGGCCATATCCGGCTTGTCCCGCGGGCCTACGAAAACCCCTAAGTGGCCACGATTTTTGTGGTTTCATGGCCGCGAGTGCCTTTTCCGATTTTCGCAACTTCCTGCCGGGGCAACGTCTGGCTATCTCGCCCATACGTAAGTAGTAGCACATGTTGCGTAGGTCGCTCTTGATTTTTCTTGTATTTTTTGGACTGGATCCGGCCTGTCCCGCGGGGCTGCGAAAACCCTTAAGTGGCCACGATTTCACGGTTTCGTGGCCGCGAGTGCCTTTTCCGGTTTTCGCAACTTCGGATCGGGGCAACGTCCGGCCATCTCGCCCGTATGTAAGTGGTAGCCCGCGTTGCGTAGGTCACCCGTGATTTTTCTCGTATTTTTTCGGCCGTATTCGGCGGACCATACGAGCCTACGAAAATACCTAAGTGGGATGTGTATCACTAACAAAGGAAAATAATTTTTCCGATGTGCGAAACAACAAGAAGTTTTTTTATTTCGTAATTGTTCCCGGTTCCATGCAACAATTATTGTATAAACAATTTACCAAAAAAATTGCAAAAAAAAATGCTACAGTACCCAATCGCCCCGGCCTGCCGTTACACGCTGGGAATGGGCCGTTAGTCAGGGCACCGATCGCCCGAGTAGGGGGCGATCGCTCTGTACTGGGGCGACGGGCGGGTAAAACTGTAATTTTTTTCCCGCGGCCGATTAGTTTTGAAAAAAAGATTTAAAATAAATATTAAATAAAAAAAATTTCTGTTCCCATGACTACCCGGCCCAAAATCTGAGCCCAGATCACACGCCATTAACCAAACGTTATCGCTAATACACATCACCATATTCACCAACCAGATCCAGTCATCCGGATTACCCACTTCATGCATCCTTCGTATATTTATAAAAGTTTCACAAAAATTTCAACAAAATATATATACCAAGGAGAAGGTATATTCTATAGTCATACAAAATTTTAAAATAAAAATTGATCTTATTTTAAAGATATAAAATTAACAAGCAGCAAATATAAATATTGTTAAACTTTTATAGCTATTCCCTACCTCCACAATTTGTTAGAATTTTTTCAAAACTTACATGTAACAGGATGCAGTAGAAATTCTCTCGTGTCCCAACTACCACCCAAGTCAAACAAACCCATCCTCTGTCTTAGAAAAAGAGAGTAAAATTCACAAACTGTAGTTTACTATAGAGACTATTAGAAAACTATATACTTTAGATTTTATTTCATAAAACTATATATTTTAAATATCTTATGTTACAAAACTACATATTTTAAAATTAATTGTTTCTTATAACAGGTCTAACAATGCGAGCCTACATGGCAGGCTCATGCATGAGAGAAACGGGAAATGAGGCACGTTAAACTGCCATATGGGACAGACTCTCGTTACAAGGAATAATCAATTATAAAATATGTAGTTTTGTGACATAAATTCTTCTAAAATCTTTTGTGAAATAGGAGCTAAAACTTATATTTTTTCAATAGCATGTACTCCTTAAGTTCAGAATTATAAAGCATATAGTTTGGATGGACTTATTTAGAAATATAAGGTTTGCATGTATATTTAATAAAGTTTTTTTCCCTTCTATAGCTCTATTTATTCTCTTTCAATCCTATACATTTATTCATTACTACATACATAAAGTATTATCTCTCATCATCCAAAAAATTTAAATAGTGCATCTACATCATTTTCTCTCATATATTTATCGATTTGACCGTAACCTTAATAATAGTGAAAAGTCAAAATACGTGCTGTATTTCAATTGAGGGGAGTTGAAATTTACTTTAAAAAATAAAAGAGGTGCATTCATATTTTTATTAAAAGTTATATAAATATTAAAATATAAATAAAGAGTATATAATAATTATTTGTCTCTTGCTTTGTTTAAGGATTCGTACAACATATACCGTCCGGAAAAACATCAAACTACTGCCAAAAAAACACTTGTCAACTAACTCCAAGCATCTGCAACTAGAGGTGGGCGTTGTGTCGGGCCGAGCCGCCCGCACGGCCCATCGTGCTTCAGTCGAATGTCTTGGGAAAAGCCTGCCGTCGTGCTTGCCGTCTTGCCAGTGCCCGATTCATCTTCGGCAAGCCGTGCACGCCCATTTGCGCCGTGCTGCTTCGTGCGTACGCCCAGAGCCCGGTCCATTTATACTATTGCGACGAGAGGAAAAGACCGAAAACACACGGTTGATTGTAAAAATACGCCTTATAAACGAGCAAAATTATAGCGATTGATCGATTGTCTTGCCAAGAAAAACTCTTGCGCCGATTAATTGTACCCACTTGTCATGATTTACACTTGTACTCACTTTGCACAACCGTATTGAGTATTTGGGTGTGTCTTTAGTCAGGCAAGCATTCGACCACCAAAACCGCAAGATCTCTTGACTAAATCATGCAAAGAACCAAAGCCATGCACATACATACAAACCACGGCCCACCCCACCGACAGCCTCCCAGGTTACCGCCATTTGGCGTCAAGGCAGTCCGTCTTGCCGGGCCAAGACGGCACGCCCAAACAATCGAGCGTCGTGAGTACAACCCGTCGTCTCAGATTTTAGGGCGAAGACGCGCCCGATCTACAAGACGTCGCCAAGACGCCCTCTAACGTCTTGGGTCGGGTTTGGGCCGTGCCGGACCCTCCGTGCCTCGGGCCGGCCCACCGAAGCACGGCCCATATGCACAGGTCTATCTGCAACGACGACTCCGCCCTTCTGCGTCCATCTCCAAACGAGAAAATTGACAATATGCCACTCTCAAGAGTTGGCTTCGTCCAAATGCCACTCTGGACATTGAACACTATAAAATGCCACTCTGTAGAGTTGGCAACTCGCTGGCATACCATTTTGGAGGTTTAAAATGATTTTCAGCCTATTTTCGTGTTGAACTGACCGTTTTGCTCTTGGGCCCACTCGCAGGTCTTCTCTCATGGGGCATTTCGCTGTTTCTTTCTTCTCTTCCGTTCTCTGCTTCAATCGGCCATGGCGTCCTCTTCGGGGAGCTTCGACCACGGGGGGTCGTTCTCGTTCACGACGCCGCCATTCATCACATCCTTCACTGAGCTGCTCTCCGGCGGAACCGGTGACATGCTTGCCGGGGCTGGTGGCGAGGAGCGGTCGCCGAGGGGGTTCCCCCGGGGGAACACGGAAGCCGGGGTGCCCAAGTTCAAGTCCGCGCAGCCGCCCAGCCGGATTGATCAGCGATTGAACAGTATGATTGCGCGCGCGCGATTCAATCGTCTTCTTGTGAGCTTGGTATACTGATGGATGGCTGTGTTTGTGATTGGTTTCAGGAAGGAGGATGCTGACAACGAGGGCAGCTCCGGCGGCGCCGGCGCTGGCGGCAAGCCGGTGCGCGAGCCCAGGCTGGTGGTGCAAACGCTGAGCGACATCGACATACTCGACGACGGCTTCCGGTGGAGGAAGTACGGGCAGAAGGTCGTCAAGGGCAATCCCAACCCGAGGTAAGAACCAGCTTCGATTGCTCGATCGATCAGGAACTCCTGCAATTAATCACGCCCTTAATTCGATCCTTTCCGAGTACTTGTGAATCTGCTCGACCTTGTGTTCTTAACATGAATTGTGATGTTCCAGGAGCTACTACAAGTGCCAGCGAAATGCCCTATGAGAGAAGACCTGCGAGTGGGCTCAAAGGCAAAACGGTCAGTTCAACACGAAAATAGGCTGAAAATCATTTTAAACCTCTAAAATGGCAGATGCGCGTGAGTTCTGCTCTACAGAGGCGATTTTATAGTGTTCAATGTCTAGAGTGGCATTTGAGCGAAGCCAACTCTTGAGAGTGGCATATTGTCAATTTTCTCTCTCCAAACCCCCCGGTGACTCGCCGGCCCCCACCACCGCACTCCTCACCCACCCCCACTTTCCATCCGCCTCCGCGCCCCAACCATTCACCGCCTCCCGCTTCATCCTCCTCACCGCCGCCCTCGCCGTCGCCACCTCCTACCTCCTTCTCCGCCCGCCCCTATCCACCGCGTCTGCCGCCGCCAACGCACGGATGCTCTCCAAGACACCTCCGCCGCCTCATCGACAATGGCCCCTCCTCCGGGGCGAGTCTCATCCCCGTATTTCCGCCTTCCCCAACCACTACTCCATCGCTGCCGGCCTCTACCGCTCCTCCCACGGCATCATCAACAACTACTTTCCCGACCCCGTCTCGGTGGACTGCTTCACCATGGCCTCCTGCGACCCCAAGTGGTGAGTCTGGGAGCCCCTCTGGGCCGCCGCCGCCGACCAGGGTGTCCAGGCCGCCACGTTTTTCTGGGCAGGCTCAGAGGTGAAGAAGGGCTCCTGGGACTGTCCCGACAAGTATTGCCGCCGCTAAAATGGCTCTGTACTTTGAGGATCCAGATTACTATGGGCACCAGGTCGGTCCTGATGACCCGGCCATCACGGATGTGGTGAAAAGGATCGATGAGATGATTGGGAAGATCATTGCCGGTTTGGAGGCAAGGGGGTTGTTTGAGGATGTGAACATTATATTGGTCGGAAATCATGAGATGGTTGGGACTTGCGACCAGAAGCTAGTGTTTCTAGAGGAATTGGCTCCATGGATTGAGGTGAAGGATGATTGCGTTTTGTTGATGACGCTGGCAATCATGCCACCAGATGGTGTCACCGGCTGTGGTCATGGCCAAGATGAATGAAGGGCTGGGGTCTGAGAAGGTGAAGAATGGGGAATATATGAGGATGCACTTAAAGGAGGATTTGCCTTCTCGCCTGCATTACTCGGAGAATTATAGGATCCCACCAATCATTGGGCTGGTAGAGGAAGGTTATAAGGTGGAGATGAAACAATCGAAGAGAAAAGAGTGTGGAGGGGCTCACGGGTATGACAATGCCTTCTTCTCAATGAGGACCGTATTTGTCGCGCATGGGCCTCGTTTCAAGGGCAGTAGAATGGTGCCTTCCTTTGAGAACGTGAAGATGTCGAAGGTTATTTCTTCCATTCTCAATTTGAAGCCAGCTCCAAACAATGGTTCAGCTTCTTTCCCTGGCACGATTATTTTACCGAGTGAATGGTCATAGATGCATGTGAATGTTGTGGTTTTGGAGGAGGAAGGCCGCGCTGATAGTATTTTCTTTTGGGTGATACGTGTACATTGCTTAAATAAGACTTCTGTATAACTAGCAGCTATTCACTACTGCAGTACTGCAGATGCTGCTAGTAGAGAGTATCTTTTTCCTTAAGGATGGCATTTGATAACATGAATCACGTCTAACTTTTAGAACTTATGTTATGCTAAATTTATCATACGAGTTCATTTAGGGTGCGTTTGGTTGGGTGTACAAGAATGAATGGGATAGGATGGTACAGAATGGATGTAATGATCCTGGATGAGATGGTACAGGGAAGGTATTTGGTTGCCTGAATGGAATGATACAAGATTTTATTTGGTTGCTTGGATGAAATGATATAGGATGGTACGAGATGATGTTTGGTTGAAGGGATGAGATTGGATTGAGGAATGAGGTTGGTTTGACAGATGATGCGAGTGAGATTGGATTGAGGGATGAGGTTGGTTTGACAGATGGAATCCTATACGAGACGGTTTGATTCACCCTCGTACACCCAACCAGACGCACCCTGGTTCCATGTTTTCCGCTTGAAATTTTGATTCGTGAGTTTTTTTAATCAGTTAAGCCATTATGGCGAGTTGAGTCAAGGGGGTTGGCGAGTTCTTGACATTGGAAACCAATCTAGGGTTTCTCATGGTGGCTGCCGCTGAGGCATTGTTCGGCAATTCTTTGTTGATCCTTGTGATTCCATGTTGCTATTCGGTATTCAAGATCGCTTTGCATCTCCTCTGACTTTGGCTTCCATCTGTACAAGTTCGTAAGCTGGGTTATTTATCTACTTGGGTTTGTATCTGCCCTACTGTCCTGTTGTTCTTGGTGCTAAACCCATGGAAATAGTACTAGCTGTGCTGCAATTCTGCTATTGCCAATTGATGTCTTGCTGATTCTCTGCTGTTCTGGCCGAATCAACATGGAAGTTAAACTGCTGCTGTTCCCTTGGAACTGAGAGTAAATCCATTGAGTTGGCTGCATATACATCATATACTGGCTGCTTGTTTGGTCTGACCCGTGAGAAAAGCTTTGGGGTCATTTGACCCCACACTTTTCTTTTCTTTTCTTTTCTTTGCAAACAGGCCTAGTTTCTACAGATTGTTATGTATAGGTCCATGTCCATGCAACTCTTAAAAATTTTAGAAGAAATGACCTTGCAAACAATTATTGAGTAATATCTTATCCCACAGAGTATAGACCTGGATCAACTGGAAACAATTGAGTAATATCTTACCACAGAGTACACACCTGGATCAACTGCTTGTTCATCCTGATGATAAGAGACATCTCTTCTAGTCTCATGGAATTTATTCAACATTTTATGTGTTCATTACTTTACTATATTTGTTTGGCTTTCACATTTTCTGCTATCTTGGAATTCACCAAACCATTGAATATGTAATCTTCATAAACACATATAATTTCGATTGTGTCTCAGGCTCTCAGCTGCTGACCTAGGTGTGCTCGCCCCCAACATATGAAACTTTTACAGCAAATTGTTTAGTGGCAAAATATGTAGTTGAACATGAAAAGATCTTTGTCGCCTTGAGATTGCGTCGGCTCTTTGTCACTCTCTTACAATCTTACTGTATTTGTGCGCTGTTGTCACCACTTGGTACCTGTCAGTAAAACAATGCAGTTACTATTCTTTGTTTATATGCTATGACAAAAGCCATCATAAAGTTCTTTTATTTTTCTTTGTAGGACAATGTAGGGTATCTCAGACAATTTTTGGCCTCCTTTTTACTCTTCAGATCACAGATGTGTATGGATGTACTGTTCCATGACCAGAAGAAAAATACTATCATTCCAAGTTCTTAAAATCATGGTTTGGAAAGCTGCAAATTATGTAAGAGAGTAGGACTTGTAGTTCCGTTTGATAGCTTTCTTGGATGCATTGTAACACCATGATTGCTCTTTTGCCTGTCTCTTTCTGTATATAGTTGAAATAACCAAAGAAACATTGTCGGCAATTCATTTCTTTTTGCCTGTCATCTGAAAAGCACCATTTTGTTTATGTACCTAATGTTTTTGTGTGTGCCATGGTTATTAAAACGTCGTGTAAACGACGTGTAAACGTCGTGTAAACGAGAGAACGTGGCTGAGCTTCGGAACGTCCGAGCGTTCTATCGGGAGAAGCAGTGGAGGTGGAGAGAGCGGGCGAAGCTAACCTAGCCATCCGCCGTCCATAGCGCCGCGCCCGCCGCCGCCGCTGTCATCCGCCGCCGCTTGCTGCGCCGCCGCCGCCATGGATCCGCCGTCGTCGCCCAGAAGCGCCGTGTCGCTGGCTCGCTGTCGTCGCAAGCGCCACGCCGCCGCCCATAGCGCAGAAGCCGCCGCCTTCTACAAGCAGCTTCTCCGTATGTCTTCTCCATCGAGGCTGCCGACCACTGCTCCTCCTCACTCCCCAGTTGCGATCTTGCCGATGCCCCTCGGCCCCTTTCTCCACTCTCCTCTCCCTCGAGTCTTTTTTCCACTCTCCCTCTGCCTCTTTGACCTCCTCGCGTCAGAGGCAAGCAAGAAGAATCCTCTTTGAGCATGGCTCAGAGCTGCTTGCTCCTCGATCGACCTCCTCTGCTTTCGAGGCAAGCAACAATCCGTGGGTGGGTGCTCTGTGCTTCGTGCTCTGTTGAATATAGAGTGAAGTAACAAGATGGCAAGTGAATCAAGGTACATATGTGATATATCTTTGCCCCATATTCGTTTTACACTAGTGTCTAAAACTACGTTTCAACACTCGTTTAAACGTTTAAAAGTTAAAAAGAGGGTGGATCGTTTCGTTCTCGTTTTACGTTTTAATAACCATGGTGTGTGCATGAGCGTTCATGCCTATGTAAGCTTTCCTTTCTTTTGTTTCCTACCTATTTTCAATATGTTACCTATATTATTGGTTTCATTTGTGCAATCATGCAAAGGCATAAGCTCTTGAAGGTTGAGAAAGTTCTCACGCTGTCTTGAATATATTAATTAATTCCCACTCTGATGTCACTATCCTGAAGCATCTTTAGTCTAACTTATAACTAATGTTCTACTTTGGTCCTCCATAGTTACGTCATGTGAATATGCGATATTTTTCTTTTGTAAACCTATAGCTGATAGTCGATACAATATAACTTCTTTTAGTTGGCCAGCTTTGCTAACTGTTCTTGCTAGGGATGGCAATGGGTCCCGATCCCCGTTTCCCCGTAGGGAATTCCCTATTAGGGGATGGGGGAAATCTCTCTCCACGGAGGCTTATCGGGGAAAATGTTGCCCCGTCGGGGATTTCGGGGATGTTTTACTATTCCTCATCCCCGCGTTATCACTAACAGGTAAGAGCAAATAATCATTCTCAAAAGAAAAAAGAATATATGTGAGGTCATTATTAATAAACATGCTAAATATGAATTAATCTAGTGATTCACTCACACTTCAATCGCACATGCACCATTACTCGGTGATTCATTCAGGTAGCATGTGATCTTTTATATAGCATTTCTGGGGATTAGTCCCTATCGAGACCCTACAAACCCGTCGGGAATCGGGGACGGAAGAATTAAGCCTCATGTACGGAGATGAGGAAGTTGCTGCTGCTGGCTGGTGACATATTGATATTGCTGACCTTTTTTGGTCGCCTAGGCATCCAAACGCTCGGCTAGTGCCTCGCCTCGCCTCGTATTATCGCCTTGACAACCATGCTAAGTATATTTTGGAAAGCACTAAGCCACTAAAGCAACCAAAAGAAAGTTGCAAAAGTTCATTTGTTAGTCACCTCCTAGTGGGCCTGCATAGATATGACTACATTTTGACCCAGTTACCTCCACACGGGGTCTACATGGATGTAACTGCTGCCTTGGCTTGGCCGGAAGGGCGTCCCAACTTCCAAGCAACAACCCAAAATTTTAAACCAGTAAATGAGATCATCAATCAATTAATCAACAAAGTAATCCTCAACTTTACTTATTGACAAAATGTCATACAGATATATATATAATCACAAGGTACATGAATAATAAAATTACATCACAAAGAAAGATTACAAGCATAATTCAAATTTTCCTAAAATCTTAAGCCGCTGTCGATCCTTGTCCGTGATCCATGCAATTGTTAATTATCCACATGTATATATAACCCTAAGGCAAGAAGTGCAAGAATTAAAATTTTTGGAGTTGTCGTCGGACCTATATGCGAAGGTATTGCTCATTGAGATACCTAATCCGTTTGGAGCCATATCGGCACCTCTCGCTAATTTAGGTATCATCATTCAAAAAAAAATATACAAACCTGGTAGAAATTGCAGGTAAACAAAGACACATAAGAATAGTGTCAAAATATCAAGCAGTGAAAAAGTAAAAGCCACCGGATAAATGGTAAAGGCACCCCTGTAACAAAGGCTAAGGACCAGCCTCAGCTGAAGCCCTCCCTTAGCATCCATTCCATTCTCCAGACATCACCACGCCCAAAAGCCAAGGCACCAGAGAGCTCACCCAGGAGCAAAAAAGCCCCAAAGCCACACAAACCCCCAAACTCGAGCTCAGAAGCCGAAGATCAGGAGCAAAGAAGGGCAGGAGCAAAAGAGAAGGAGCGAGGAGGGAGCCCAGAGACCAAGAAGGAGGTCCAGATCTAAGCCAAATCTCCATCAGCACCCCAAGATCACCATCACCATCACTATCCATCCATTGATCCATAGCCCAGAACTAAATCCATCATGCTTTTAACCATGCTAGGAAAAGTATAACATGTAGATAAAGGAAGAGGGTAGGCAGTAGAGGAAATAAAAAATCATCAGCGGTCTCAGTTGTAGCCGTAGGAGGGGCGGCCTTGCGTGTGCCCATGTACCAGCTCGTACTCCCCGGCGTGTGATTGCCCATGAGTACCGTTGCAATACCGCCAGCTCGCTGCTACCACAATACCAACTCACATCAAGAAAATTACCATATTTCTTCGAATCAATTAGCATAAAGAAGTAAAATCAATGAGCATAAGAAGTAATCTTGAGCATTGCAGTAGATAAATCACACGTTAGACAGTGTAGTGAAAGTTTAATTGTGCAAACCGAGCTGAGCCTGTGCGAGAGGGAGGGGGAGTAGCCAGCTCAGGGACCAGGTAGAGAAGGTTGAGCAGGGGTGAAGCTCGACCTGGCGTACGGTTGGGCCAAGTAGAGGGTGACTGGGTGAGGCCGAGTTGGAGACAGTGGGGCCCGAGGCCAACAGAGGGGTGAGAGGAGACCGAGGCGCAGGCTTGCAGCGGGGATCCGGCTGGCTGAACCAGGAGAAGCAAAAGATGGGGGAAAACTGCGGCACCGGCCCAGGGCGCGAGCACAGGGAGGAGACGGGCGGGGCGGCGCAAATGATGAAAAGGGCTGAGCTGGGGCAATGGCCAGTGGAAGAGCGGTGACCAGGGGAGCCGGCCCAGGGCGCAAGCATGGTGTGTCGGGGCGGCTTGGGCCGTATCCGGTGAAGCTAGGGGAAATCCAAGAGCCCGTGCGTGCGTGAACGAGGGAGGAGCTCGGCATCAGGGCCGAGGGAGGCAGGCGGTGCTGGTGGAGCTCGGCGGCGGGGCGGAGCCTGAGCCCCAGTGGCGTTGACATGTGAGAGTAAGAGTAAGGGGAAGGGATAAGAACAGGAAGGATAGGACCAGCTGGGTAGAGAGAAAAAGTAAAAGAGGGAAGAGAAGGAAAAAAGAAAGGAGGAAGAGAAAAGGAAAGGAAAAATAAAGAAGAGAAAAGAAAAAAGGAGAAAAGGAAGGAAGAGAAAAGAAAATGGAAAATTTCTGTCTAAAATCAGTGCATCATCCAAATTGATTATATCTTATTAAAAATCCGTTAAACTAAACAATATCAACTATAGAGTTTTTAAATAAAAGATGTTAAATTAAAATATTCCAAAATTTTAAAAGAGTCATTATACGGATATTAAATAATAAAATTTTAAGAATAGATTGGATACTGTAAAACATGTAAAAATCTAATAACCATATGAGATGTGGTATTTTATAATTTTAGGAATTAATTCAAATCCGACCGGTGATCTTCAGCAACAACCAAGCGAGGAAGATTATATTTACCAAAATCCAGGCAAGCTTCTTTTGATCATATTTACGAAATCATTTTGCAATGTTTTTAGAAGTATGTGATGTCATCAGTGCATGGGAAAAATATGTTTTAAATAAAATCCTAAATCAAAAGTTGATAAAATGAATGGATTGGCTGTGAATAGTGTATATATGAGGTGGGTAGAGGGTGCCTTGAGATGGGTATTGCCGGTGGAGCCCTCTATATAGGTTATGATATAAGGATAAACAACTACACTCAAACAATGAACCGTATTTACAATATCAACCATAGTGTGTGAAATTGGCAAGAAAAGATTGTCCTATAAAGGTATTATAATCTCTACATTACGTATAAGTAGATAACTAGGGGTGGAAGCCAAGTAGGCCGAAGGCCGGTGAGACCACAGATTGTGAAATTCAGCCAAAAGTTGAGATCGTAGGACTCAATTAAGGGTTAAGAATGTAGGACTCGACTGAGGGTTGATATGTAGAACTCAACTAAGGGTTGAGAATGCAGGCCTCGACCGAGGGTCAATATATAGGACTCAATTGAGGGTTGAGATTTAGCTGAGGGCTGAGATTTTAGATAGAAATAATTAGAGACGTTAGAACTTAGCTAAGGGCTGAGGATTTTGAGGCATTGTATTTAAAATCTTGGGTTGAGTACTGCCGACGGGTGGTCGAAGTACAACTGGTACATTTTGGTAGGTGGGGAATAGTCGAAGACATCACTACTCATTAGCTACCAGGGTTGGAGATCTAATACCGGAATAGTGATAAACATTCTGAGGCTTCACAGGATGGGACCACTATAGGTAAAGTGGTACAAACCTGCGTAAGGTCAAATTTTGAATTCATGCCTGTCTCCTGGATTGGAGGCAACGGAAGCTAAGTTTGCCTCATATACGCATGCTAGTAGCATTTTTGAATAATTAAAATCAACCTCACAACTTTACTAATAAAACTCTAATTTCTAAAAAGGATTTGAGGAAGGTATGTGTGACATGGATGTGGAAGAAAAACTCACATTATGCATTTTGCTATTAATGCTTGTTGAATATTTGTGTATTCACTCTTGCTAAATCCCCTTTTGCTAGAGGATTGCTTTGAAGGTCATGCGTCTGGTTGGAACATGGAGCCCAATGGACTCACCCATGAGGCATGGGGTGAGGAGCACCCACAAGATCAAAACTACCAGGATGAGGGCTATTAGGAGGAATAGTTCACTAGGTAGACCGTACTTTGGCTTTATTAGTTTTTAGGATTAATTAGTACCTATGTATTACAGTTTGTTGTACTTGGAACCTATGTATAATTAGTTGTACTAGACTTGTAACCTAATGTGGTAGTGGAATGTAATAATTTCCATTTCAGTCTCTAATCGTTATTTCTGTTGCAACACTCTAAATACGGTGTATTAACTAATAAAACGTCGGGTGCGCTTGATGTTTTGATTGGTTAGTATGTCGAGATTAGTATAATTATCTTAGATTAATGCGGTGGTTACTGCTATTGCCTTAGGCTAATTATGCGGGTCGCCACGATCAACCCTTGGTAACGCAAGGGCAATGCTGTGCACAGTAGCTATTTGGGCGTAGAGTTCCATTTCCTTTCCTATTTGTAATTAGGGCTTTCTCGCTGTTTATCTCATTTGCATCCAAGGTTTTATATTGGTGTTCTTTTCTTGCTGAGATTTTCTTGTCGTTGTTGTTGGTTTTATGTGCAATTCTACGCTAGCTTGCAAGTGAGTGCATTATCTGCTTAAAGACCTTTTCTAGTTGAGTCAACTTGAATCAGAAAATTTATCAAGAAAGAATTTACTTGCACTTGATATCTTAGTTGTGTTGAAAAGCACAGGTGTTGCCGATCAGAAGAACACAGCTGAACCTTTCTAGCTGCCACATAAAAGGCCCCTGCTAACCTTGTAATTTTCTTAACTGCAAATTCTGCTAGAGTTCATTGTTTATGATACTCTTTGGACCTACATGCGCAATATTCTCATGAACTGATTTGGGTTTTCTTTGTCAAAAGTTAATAGTTGCAGTAGATGCTGCAGGGCAGCATTGGTAAGGCATGCTGTGGTCCCTTCTCAACTGCATGTGTTAGGTTCTGTATTTAAGTATACTGCCAGTTAGAGCCTTAGAGGGTAAAATAGCTTTATAGCCGGTAGTTAGACATCCATATTTAGCAGATATTCTCTTCTCTGGTTGTACATTACTCAATTGATACTTCAGAGACTTTCTTGAACTAGTTTGCGATATTGTTATCCAAAAAACCTACAGGTTAAAAGCACGGTAGATTCGGCAATAGATCGTGTTAAATGGGAAGACTATTTTTGTCCCTTTCTATGTTGAAATTTGATCGATGTGTTTCTGATAATTTTCATCTGTTCAGGGTGAACGAGAGAACAGTAGCGAAGACCCAGAATTTTTTTTTTTAAAAAAAAAAACACCGGCACTGAGTGGATTTTCTAACTTCATCATTATGGGTTCCATAGTGACCTCGAAGACATGATATGGATTCTATCATCCACAAATGCAGGCACATCCGCACAAGGCCAATCTATCTGGTCGAAATGGTAACACTAATTCTGGTCCAATGTCTGCACCTTTATATTTATGAATGTTTGCTACCTGATAAAAACAACATAACTTAGAAATAGCATATATAAATAGTCTGGGAATGAGCATGCTTATCTAGATTTTAACTGTCTCTCATTATTATCGTGTGTTCATAGTGGTGTTGATAATCAGTGGAGCTGTAGCTTGATATTTTTCTTCCTGTCCAGTGATAAATGCAACCCGGCAGGAGCACAATGGCCATGCAATCCAGTGGGCCTTTCAACATAGTTAGACGCTGTCCTGCAAGCAAGAGGTGCCATAATCTGGTCTCCCAAACTATGCCATGAACAGAGGGAGATAAATATGATGATGAACACTAGCAAACGTGGCCTTATTCTGAGATGCGACTTGCAGGGACCAGTTACACGGTAATAGTGCAATAGAACTATAGTAGGGGCCATAAATAACGAGGGTCCAATTGCCACCCAATTTGTTAGTTTTAATAGGTTCTTTTATTGGCTCTGCAACTCAGGCCATGTACATATTTGTAGTCTGGTAATTGCTTTAATTCATATTGCTGTGCATGATTATGCTTTAATTCGCCATAGAAATGCTCCACTGTATGAACTAGATCTGTCAAACGGAAGTGTAGGCCCTTTTTCAACCATTATCACAGTTCCATCGTCTGCAGAATTCTATATTAAGTAGTATGTCCCGTTTACTCTGTTGCTATTCAAACCTCTACTCAATTACTCATGATTGACTAGCATGGTTTCCAGGACAAACAAGTGCTGCATATATCTCATTTCTCTAAGCCAATGCCTTCTTTTCTGTTGTGCAAAAAATAGGCAGTGCTTGTGCCCTACATATATCTTGGTTCTACGGATTATTTTACCGTTGTCACTCTCTTTCAGAACTCCCTGCATCATTTTCATACTTATTCACAGTACAGAGGAGATGCTGTGATAATCTGTGGCGGTCTGCCAGGAGAAACAGGTGTACTCTGCCAGCAGCTGCAGGAACCACCAGCAGGTTAATCTGTAGGCAATAATTCCCATGACCAAAGGGTGCCTGTGCAAGCCAAGCCTTCTGTTGTTCTATAGATCCCTTGGTGAGTAATTGCTTCTATTGAATAGTAATAAAGTTACCTTACGTCCTCACCTATCGTTCTTTTTACCATTGCATTATTCAGGATAACTTTCGCACCCAGCAATCACATAATTGCACACAACACTGTCAGGTATCTTTACCGTTTAGGAGCACTCCCATGGTAACAAGGAAATACCCAAGCAGTCCATAATTGGTGCAAGACTGCAGGATAATCTGTGGGCACCCATTCCAAGGACCGAAAGTGAGACTGTACTTGGCTACTGTTGCCCCATACAGAGATCCTTTGCTCCTGGCCTTGATCCATCAGCCTCCGAGCCCATGTTCATGTTTCTTGTACCCACGCTCGTAAAGCCCTAACTGCGACTCACCAGTGTCCTCGTCAGCCGCATGCAATAGGAGGACGGCTCTGTGCAAGGTCACTATTCAGATCCCCCTTTGGCTTGCTGATGGCTACTGCTGCACAGAAATATTGTTCCAGCGACTGTCCTTGTTGCACTTACCCCTCATTGATTCCTTTTGTTCCTGCCCTTTCGATCCCGATGTGATGCCCCTCTGTGCTTACACGACGGCCTGTTTTGTTTTGGCATGTGACTTTCCTGAATTCTTCCACTTACACCGCCAAGGTCGTCGTCTAATCGGTATCTGAACTATTATAGTGCCTTGATTACTATACAGGTAGCTAGCTAGCTTGTTCTGTTTGTTAGGGTTAGGGTTAGAAGAATGTTCCAATGGTTGTCGGGGTATAATCAAGCTGGCATTTCCCATCACCTTAACCAGGAAATTCTTGGCAGATCCTAATGATTGGCGTCCATCTATCCGCAATTGGGTCACATCTAGCTCCGAGCGTTGCTATGTGCATGAACCAAACTTTAGATTTTCGTAAATGTTTGCCATTAAGTGGGTGATGCATATATTAAATTGAAAGGCTTGCATTACTACCGATTGTTATGAAGCGTCCTAAAAGAATTTTTCTTGTGCAGGACCATGGCACCTCCATATCCGTACTTTTTCCTGATCAATCAGCTTCAAATTTCAGGTAAGGCGTCATTGCTTATTTCACTTAGTTTTCAGTTCTTTCTAATGAAGATTGCATCTTGCTACTTTCCTGAGATAAATCAATTGGAAAGAGTAACTTAGCAAACTTTGAAGAGGGGGATTTAATTTGGACATAATCCACAGATCTATTTTCCAGCATAATACCATGTGGGGAAACTAACAATTTTTCTGGACAGTGGATTTGACCAGAACCCCCCCCCCAAACCAAAACACACACACACACACACACAAAGTCCAGCTAATATGAAAAGTGGTTTCACCTTGGCCTTTGCTTTGTTCTTACACCATGCTTGCTAAGTGCGAGGTTCTACCTATTAACCTGATTAACAAACTTATGAGTCGTAGATCAAGCTAAGTTTGTTAAGAAAGGAATGGGTAGTTCTATTATCCCACAGAGGCACCCTAGCATTAGCTCATGGTCTGACTAATGAGCTAATCACTTGGTGCCTTAAAACATAATCAAAAGCTCCAATCCCTGACCCCACTAGACCTAACCATTAGTGTGTGGCTGTGTTAGCCCATCAAATCACTGATGCAAAGCTAACCTAGAAGAAGAACCATGCATGCAATGGAAGGGGAGGGGCACATAAGAAAAGCGGCCTTTGATCATAAGATTGAACAAGTGATTGGAGCGTGATGTTTAATCATTCTGGTAGCGTGTGGTTTGGTTTTGGTCACATCATTTCTTGATATACCGCGCAGTCCAAGAATTTATGCAAATCTCATCTTTTACATATGTTTTATTTCCAAGCCGAAAGGGTTTGCACACTGTGGGCTGTGCTGATAGGGGGACTCCCTCCTAAATTGCATCTCCGAGTGTTAGGGCTACTTGGGATAAGTTTCTCTCTTCTTTTTTGAACAAGGGTGTTTGTGACCTTGTGTAAGAGCAACTCCAACCCAAAACCCTATATATTTCCACTAAATCACTCATTTAGGGGTGGTGTAAAAATTAGAGGCACCCTATATCAAATTTGTCTCCAACCCACACTCCCTATTACTCACCCCTATTATTTATCTAAACATTATTATTACTTTGCACCTATGAATTATTATTTTAAGATGAATTATGGTCTTGAATGGTTGCGCTTTTTTAAAGGTGCCATGAACTAGTATTATACAACTGAGTGATAGAAATTTTTCATGCATACTTGCATGTAGGATCATTTACAAAAAATAGAAATTAATGCAAATTATGGTTTTGAATGGCTGTGGTTTTTTATGGTGTCATGAACTAGTCGTGTGAACTAATACTATAGGTAGAGATTTAATTTATTTGTGCATGCTTACATGTAGGATTATTTACTAAAAATAGAAATTAATGCAAACAATGGTTTTGAATGGCTTGCATGTTGGATTATTTACTAAAATTAGAAATTAATGCATGCAGTCACTCGTACATGTGTTGTTATAAATAGTAGTAGGACAAACTATTTTTTAGACATTATTCGCCAACCGGGACGGAGGAGGGTGGCGATGGGTGGGCGGGACAGCGAACAGGAGGTGGGAAGGCAGGGACAGGCAAAGAGGGACGTGAGGAAGGTGGCGGTGGGAGCGGGAGGCGGGGGCAGCGGGGATGGGAGGAGCGTGGCAACGGGGATGGGGAAAATGAAGAATTAACGAATAAAAAAATATGAAGAAAATAATAGGGGGAAGGAGAAAGCCTTTAGATGTAGGGGTGAGAAGGGGCCTCTTTAGAATAGGGGCTCTTGATAAGGAGTAGGTTGGAGCTCATATTTTTTCAATTCTCTTTATAATTTAGGATAGGGGGAGGTATAGGGAGTGGGTAGGGCTTGCTCTCAGAAATCGAACTTGGGTCATGAGGTGCAGGCAGACTTGCGCACTCTCGCCACTTAAGCCTGGTTTGGAACGTGGAATTTTTTTTCCCTGATTAATTTCTGTGGGAATTAATTAAATTGTTTATACGGGCCCTTAATTAATTTCCCCCACTATGGTTTTGCTATATCAAATATTGCAATTCTGATGACAGCGAGATGTTGCACGGGAGAGTGAGCGACGGATATTTCCGAAAGGATCTCGCTCGCTTTCGGCTCCCTTTGACCTCTCTGTAAAATCATGTCGGAAGCAAGTACTAGCACCACTGGTGACGGTGTAGTAGCAGTAGTAGTCGTGGTGAAAACGAGCACTACGTACTCCACTCCTCCACATATAACGAGACAAAGAACATGATGTGACGGCTGCGCTCGCAATCCGCTCGTGGCGATGTACCGGAACGGGAGGAATATATATATAAATATATATATACGGCCGGGCGGGTTCGTGTGAGATCCGGATTGGAGAGGAGCACTGGAGAGAGTACCAGTAGCAGCAGCGGCAAGGACGTGCAGCGCTTGACGCCTCCAGTTATTGGTGTGCCCTGCCCTGCCGTGCGGTACCACTTTCGCTGCCCCTTTCTCTTGCTATTGCTGTTCGGTTATTGGCGTCAGTATTCTTTTGAGAGGGAATTAAGTTACCTCGCTTTCTTCTCTCCTTTTCTTTTTCTTTTTCTTTTTCATGGTGTGATGCGACGTTGTTTGTTTGTTTTGGAGGTGCATACAAGAGAGGGCCCCCCCTGCGCGCGCAGGTGCATTTTACTACTTTTTCGTACTTTTGAGAGTTCGTACTCCCACGTCTCAATATATGCCTTGTCAGATTTTACTACCGCATCCAGCTACGGTGCAGGGTAACTATGTGATAACAGTACCTCACCGTAGTGTATAATGGCTATATAATAGTAACAACACAAAATGAATAAAATTTATTGCCATATGCATTCCAATTTACTGGTCATATTGTTAGATATTACTATCGCACCTCAACGTGGAGCATGATGGCCATATGATGGTTTACTGGACACATTGTTTGATTTTACTACTGCACCTTGCCGTAACACATGATAGCTATATGACAACAACAATACAAAATGAATCAAATTTACTACTATATGTATTTTAATTTAATTGATGCATTGTTAGATTTTGCTAATGTACTTCACCGTGGCATATGATAGCCATGTGATAGTGAATGTAAAAAAATAGGTATCAAATTTACGTCCAAATGCATTACAATTTACTGTCACGCTGAATATAGAGGGGCAAGTGGAGGAGAAACATGGATTGATTGCAAACTTCGAACAACATATCCCCTAAACTATTTATCCTATTTACAATCCATTTGAAGCGTTTTTTTGAAAAAAATGTGCTTAACAAAAGATATTTATGATGAATATATTTTAACGTTGTAAAACATAATTACAGTATTGAAAGTTTGAATTTACCATACATAAGCCAAAAAAAAGTATTGCAAAAAAAAGTACTGCATCATGTAAGCACGAAAATGGTTAGTGGTTGACAAACGTGAGATGTGATGGGTCTTTTTACTAGTCTTTGACAAACGTGGTATATGGGTTTTGACTCATGGAAAGTAGTGGAGTATAGAATAACCTATTATAAGCTCAAGGGTATAATAGTGTATGTATGTATTCATGGAACTCACTTTAGAGTATCTTATAATCATCATTAGAGTATGTTCAAAAGAATAGAGATTTATAACTTGTTCGTTTAAGCTGTATATGAGAAATGGTAGTACGCACTCTGATGAGTATGAAACCATATACATACATGTATGTATGTATGTAATGCATGCATGCACACGTGCGAAAAAGTTTGAAATCTTTTGGGTATAGAGTTTAACTAGTTTACTAATGAGTTCAAACAAGTTTGAACTTAAATTTAAACTAGAGTTCTTTTTTATGGTAGTTTGATTGTAGGTATGTGCTGATTATATATATATATATATTCAAATTTGAAGTTTAAAACTTAAGTTTGAAATGCATAGCTTAGTTTGAAAATACGAGGTTATATATTGTGGGCTCATCAAGATGGCCGAAATCGACTATTCATTTGCTCAATTTGGAGTTCAGATCGAGAAGATGTGGGTATTAGAAATTGATAGCTAAGATTATTTGAAAGTATTAGTAGTAGTAGTAGTACTAGTAATAAAGGAGGTGTGATGACCAATTGGGCTGATCCACTAGAGTCTTAGGGTATATAAAAAAGGAGGGACTCTTTTTTTTCTCTAAGATTGCATCTCTCTCCTGTAGCAGCTGCCATATTTCCCAGGATAGTGCGCCACTGCCTTTGACCTCTTATCCTAAGACAACACCATGGCACTCACAGGAGGTAGAGGTGGAGGCGAGAGAAAGACTGAGAAACAAGAAAAGAGTTCTCGTGTTTTTCTCACTGGATATTCATCGATGTGTGGTAACCCTCCACTACCCTCACTCTTTCTTGTAGGTGAACTTTTATATGGATTAGTTTGATAATTAGAGTGTAATTAGCCTAATGGATTATCGTAATTCTTGTTTAGGGTTATTTGGGTTTTTTTTTGGTTTCATGCGGTTTAGATCTAATTAATTTTCGAGGGTTTCGGGAGTAGAATAAGAAAAAGTGGTGTACTAGTACGTAAATTTGTTTTCTTTCCAACAAGATCAAGATCACTAAAATCCATTTGATATATTGCAAGCTATGGCCTTTGGAAGTTTCTTGTTCCGCAGATCATCACCTGGTGTGTGTTGTCGCAGTATTGGATGGTTAAGATGATCGAATTAAGCCTATACAATGACTAGATATTTGTATATAATTTTATTCTTTCAACGGAGTACTTAAACACTTAATTTGCCTAGATAGATTAAAAGAAATGAGATTCGTAAGCTTGTTGTCCAGTGAATCATCGCGATTGGGTAATATTGCTATAATTTATAGATTAAACTATAGAGTGCAAGAACAGTGCAAGAAAAGTGAATTCGGCTGAGCAGTTTAAAAGCTATAGCTTTGTGAAGGTAATTGTCTAAAATTTGCTCGCAGTTGGTCGAAGTTATGTTAATCAGCTTATTATGCTAAGAAGATGGTAGAATTAAATTGTGCTCATAAGTCATATCTAAAGAAAGATAGATAATTTTCTGTAGTTTCTAAAAGTGGTATGGTTTGCAACTTTTGGTATTTTATAAAAATAGATATGAAATTGTTAAGTTTATTGTCCAATAAAGCAACAAACAGTCTTTAGTATTAAAAACGAGGGTTTAAATGTGGTTTACTATATTTGGATTCTTGGGCTAAAAGTTATGGTCATTTGACCATCGGGACAATGGAGGGGAGTTGTTCGGCAGTAAGAATGTTTAGGTCCAGGGTTTCACATAGGAGCGATACTATTTTGTTTGATGTTTGGCACCTTGTTGAGATTATGTATCTACAATGGGAACGGGAGTGGCTTTGAGGTTGGTGTTGACTCCATATTAATTCACTCTACATGGTCCAAAAGACTAGTGCATGTTAGAAAGATAAACGGTTTGTTACTTTAATGCTTCATGTTTATGATATGTTTACCATGTTGTCTACGTAAATATTAATGTTAATGATGTTTTCTAAATAATAATGGTTACTTGATGATTAGGGATGGAAACGTGAAAAATCCCCGCAAAGAGCACCCTCCCATTCCCGATCGTCGATAACCAAAACTCCCCGTCCCTGCACAGGGGGCTTAATTCCCCTGTTCCCGATTCTCAACGGGTTTACGGTGCTCTGACGAGGACTTATCCCCAAAAATGCTACATGAAAGATCACATACTACATGAGTAAATCACTAGAATAATAATGCATGTGTGATTGAAGTGTGAGTGAATCACTAAAGTAGTTCATATTTAGCATGTTTATTAATAATGACCTTACATATATTCTTTTTTCTTTTGAGAATGATCATTTGCTCCCACCTATTAATGATAACGTGAAGGCGGGGACAGAGATTGGGGACGGAGAACGGTGGAATGTCCCCGGCCCCATGATCCCCGACAGGGGCGACATTTTTCCCGATAAGCCCCCGCAGGGTATATTTTCCCCCTCCCCGTCCCCTAATAGGGGAATTCCCCACGGGCAAACGGGAATTGGGGCCTATTGTCATCCCTAATGATGATAGATATTGGTTAATGGCACATGATAAATGCTTAAAAAGAAATATTGCATCATGTGCATACATATCATAAAAACAAGTGGCCTGTGTGGGCATTTATGGCTTCTTTTGTGTGGGTATTCCCACGGAAGTGGTAGGAGAAAGACCTACTATTGTAGGCACTCCATGGAGTGGAAATGAGGTCTCCATATGAAAGAGAGCGGGCTTGAGGTCTCTGCTTGAAAGATAGTGGATATAACAGGTGTTGCGCTCTGCTATACCAATATGTACTAAAGAGATAATGAGACATGTGCATGAGCTATTTGCATTGCATTCATGAATAGAAAAATATGATGATGTGATACATGAATAATGCTATGATTAATGAACATAAAGAGACGGTGATGAGATAAGTGTATGATGACTTTATTGTGTTTACGCTTATGATTATGTTAATATTTATCATGCTATTATGTATTTGCTGAGTTTTGGATTCACCCTTGCTTTATTGATGTTTTTTTATGTGATCATTAATGGCATCACGTGTAGGATGGGAGTAGCACGTACACATCATGTATATCACTATTGATTTAGTGATCATACCTAGTTCTCCCTAACTAACCCTAGTGATTTGATTTGTTTATATGAAAGTTAGTTAATGGACCATTTAAAGAGTTTTGAAAGTTGTGTGGAACATGATCAGTCACAAGTTTTGGCTAGATAAGGCTGAATTACTTAAGTTATCTTGGCCACTGTTTAATCTTTGTTGTCATCGTCAAATGTAAGTTCGTTCTCGAGTACGTAGTCTCAAGCGTTCTTGAGCATATGGTCTCAAGCATTCTTGGGTATGTGGTTCCAAGAGTTCCTAGGCACGAGGTTCTAAGTTTATTATTGCACAATTCTATCCTAGTTGTTGTTATTTGGCTCCTATTTATGCATTTTATTTTGACAAGTTATCATTAAGGAATTGTTATCAATATCATATCCTTGATAAATGTGTTCAAATTTAGAGAGTAAAATAGTGGTGGTTGCATTCTGGACGGTTGGATCTGCTGAGGTGTTAGTAAACTCGAAACCAATTCTGGAACGGGATCAAATGTTAAAAATTTAAAGCCAAAGGAAGCTTAGTAAATGTTTTACCCAAAAAAAATCCGGCCGAAAGATGTTGAACTGAACTGCGCCTGCGCCATGATTCACCCCAGCAGTTGCCATCATTTCTTTACAGTTTCGGTGTTCTTTTGATCTACCATGATGTAATTTTTATTGCATGAGATTCTTTGTGGGGGTATTTCGTTCAGTTTTCTAATGCAGTTCAAAGATGCAATCAATTGCAAAATCTTACTCAAATTGAATCATACATGCGCGATTGGCCATCATGTTTTTTGCGTTTGGGTTTTGTTACTAGTGTATATCGAGATATGGTCAACAGCTGAAATAACCTATTGACATTGATAATTTTAGTTCTCTGTTCTTTATTCTAGGTCTCTCTCTATTCGAATAGACCAACAAAAAATTCCAAGTAATTGTACATGGGCAGCAATGATATTTTACTTATCAAGATCAAAGGCATATGGACCTTATGATGTTAAGGGTTTAACTGATTACAAGTCTGCTGGAGACCTGGACTGACATCTTGCCCTTCTCCTTTTCTTTCCCTTTCTTTCTTTTTGTGAGTCGGGGCAAGGATTCAAATCTCGTTTTGCTCTAAATTTTGTCAGCGACTGGAGAACGAAATCTCGGCAATATCTCGCCATTTGAAATAAATTCCAACCGAATTGAAAAATTAGAATTTGAATTCCGGATTTTGAAAATGAAATTTTGCAATCAAAATTTGAATTCCGAATTTTGAAAATAAAATTCCGCTGGTTTTTGCCAAGATCTCGGCGAGATTTGCTGAGATATCGGTAAAATTGAACAGCGCAAAATCCAGTTGAAACGAAGTCAAAAAATTTTGAATTTTTTTAGATATTCCTGATACATTTTTTATGTTGTCATGAAAATTTGAGAAAATTATAAATTCTGTGGAATTTTTAAAAATTCAAATATTGCTACTATCCTAATAAAACTTTGACTAGCAAGTTTGAACCGAATGAAAAATGAAACAAACCACGTTATAAATTTACAATATGGCTATGGTATGGCTGGAGCAAGGCGTACGAGTCATGTACACCGCTGATGGTAGCAACCACATACACATGACGTCTACCTCTTCAATGTCTTTGCGCCCATAGGGCAACAGGTGATGCCTCTTTCAGTCGATCGATCGATTTCGAATTATAGCGTTACAAATTTACAATATCAAGTGCTGTGATATTATTATTTAAGTTTGTGAAATTAAAGATAATTTTAAGCTCGAGTTTGTAAACAAGTGCTTGTAATTTGTATGCTTCAATGAATTGATTTAAACATTTAACCATTGCACATTCAGAGTGAACATTATTATGCAGATAAGGTTAGTGCTCTTTGTAAATAAATTTTTTATTACAAATTAAGTTTTTACTGTATCGTACGGATACATGGCTAGTACTTTTAAAATCATGACAGTGGTCTCTTCATCCTTGCTGTTATTTTGGAATTTACCATCTTGATTTTCTCCTAAATATCACACATCTACTGATCACTGATCATCGCCTTCTGGTTCTGGCTGTCGTGGCCGCGATGGTCGGGGCCTCATCGATTGGCAACGTCGATGCTAATGAGACGATGATCATCAATGCGTGGCAGTGGATGGGGTGGCAACTGGGTTGGATGGGATGGGACGGGGAAGAACGAAATTTTTAGGTATGAGGGTTGGCATAAACCTTGAGGCAATCAAGTGATCTAAAATGTGTCTAGTCCGTGGTGAAAAGCCAGGTGGTACTTGTTAATACTTAGGACATTCATAGTGCTCTATTTTAATTGTATATAAATCTATGGCACGACTGATTTTAAATGATGTGAACAAAAGAGGGTGACAGAAGAGGGAGAGGTTGTACTCCTCTGTATATTTTTATAAGGCCTAATTTTTTGAATAATTTTGTTTACAAATGTAAAGCTTATATGTAGATTTAATGAGATTTTTTCTTCTGTATCTCTATTTATTTTCTCTCATCCATATGCATTTATTTATTATCACCCACACAAAGTATATCTTTCATCTTCCAAGACAATTAAGTGGGGGCATCTAAGTCATTTTTTTCATATCTTTCTCAATTTTAATACAACCTTAATTCTTATGCAAAGTCAAAATACGTCTTATAAAAAAAACGAAGGGAGTATCTTTAATGAGATACAGTCTCTTTGAGCCAACCATGATGAGTCAATGCTTGTGGAGCAAAGTTGCATCGAAATAAACCAAGCTCGAGTAAATCAACTTGCAGCAATTAAATTTTTGTTAGGCCTTTTAGATACAACACACTTTAAACGTAGACCATGTTTGTTTAGGTTTAGATTTTTTTGCTTATAATTTAAATTTAACTTTTTGGCTTAAACAGTTTAAAAGTTAATGGTTTTTGTATGTGATAGAGATAGGTAATTTTATCTAACTTTAGTGTTATTAGTTTAAAACCAACTATCAATAAGCCAAAAAAACATCTCTCTAGTAGCTTTTGGTTTTTAGTTATATGGAGACTTATGGTTTTTGAAAAGCCCAGATAAAAAGCTTCTCGTTTGTTTATGCTTTAACTTTTTGGCTTTTAAGCCAGGAAAAAGCCCAAACAAACAGGGTCGTATACAATGCATTGGAATATTCCGCGAGCATTGTACTCCCTCGTTTAAATTTATAAGATATATTTCTTTTTGGCAAATAGACTAAGAAGATATTAAAAATAACTAGATTATCTATAATTATAACAACGAAGCACTATATTCAATGTATTCTTGTAAAGAATATGAAATAAAGATAGATATTTATTAGAAGTATATAAAGAACACCACGATAATTTTGCATTAGAATAGGAAATACGTCGTATATTTATGGACAGTATCATTAAAAAATATGACTTATAAATATGCTTTGTTAAAAGTTAGTACCCTTGAGTTCAGGTTTACTTATTAATTTTGAATTAATTTTGATTTTGAGTCATCAAACTTTGATGGATAATAATTTTAAAATATCCTAAGAGTAGTATTCGTTAGATTTGTAATCAAAAGTACTTTACTGATATACTATATTTATAGCTATTTGATTTTGCATTATTTAGGAAATAACGATGAAAGTTGGACCTATCAAAATCAAAACCAAGTAAATGTGAACAGATGGAGAAATGGCACTCAACCCCGTGCACAAATTTGTCGTCAAATGCACTATGCACTACTAGTTAGAAGTGCTACTGCCACACTAGGAATCTTTTTGCTAGCTAGCTCAGCTAAGATCACGCTATTCTAGAGCTTGGTCTCAACTCCCGGGGACCAAAAATCTTTTCTAAAGTTGCTTGGTGTGGACTAATCAATCAATGTGCTGCCGCCCTCGGGTTGACCATCAATCCAACATTCGAGATGGGCCTTGTCAAAACAGTCCAATGTGGCAGCAGTAGTAGGACAGAGACCCGGTATAGTCTCATGAACAGTAAGTTAAGCAGTCTTATGGTAGCGTCGGATAAAAAATCGATGGTCGGGATCAGATGTGAATACTGTACATATTATTTTACTATTCATAATAATGTTAAGGATTGTTTCAGTTGCAGTCTACACTTCTTTTCGGTTCTTAGTATGACTTTTAGACAAAAGCAACTAGGGTTTCTACTGATATAGAAAAATTCTGTGTTAAACACTGCTTTTTTTTTTCTTATAGCAGTTTCATGGAAGAAACTAGGCCAAAATCTTTAAAATAGTGTGTTGTTTTCTTCGAAATTCCTGCATAATTATTTAAAATTCATAGTATTCTAATTGCTCCTTTGTCCCAGAATACATATCATTCAAGCTTTTAAATTTTATTTATAAATACATACTCCATTCAATCATAAATAGTTATCGATTTAGCCATCGACACGGTCTTCAAAGCAGACCACTAGTTCCTATTATAATATATTTATAAAATCAACAAAATTATAATATTATGAAAATACTTTTTGAGATACCGTACACATATAATTTTTTATGTATTTAAAAAGATATTGACAGTGAAAACATCGAAAATTTGATTACACCTATGTCCAAAACAACAACAATTTATAATTCGAGGTAGTATCATTCTACAATTTTAGTGTGACTTTTTACCTATTTTCCTTCTATATCTCTCATTTAGTTATTTTTAATGTCATTACTACTATAGACTAGGATAAAACACAACATCCCAAGATATAATAAAGAGGAGTAATGCAACTTTTTTGTAGACATGTCTTGGTGAAAGTGAACCTAGAATAATATCTATTAAAACACATTGAAAATCGTTTTCCATGTAAGAATGCTATAAGGATTTTGTAGGAGACATTCACTCTTTGGCTTTTATTTCAAAAAAAATCTAATGATAATACAAAATTAAAAGTATATAAGCACCTCACTTTTATATTGAAGATTCTAAATGAACAACACGATACTAGCAAACCCTTGAGTCAATGAATGTACAGAAATTTATCTCCCTCACCATAGACTTAAGATCTTGCAACATCAATAAGATTGTAGATGATCTCGGAAGCAGGAAGCAAATTGTCTAGAATCTTTATGAATACGAGAAAATTTTCTATTTCCTACAAGAATTAAACCGTTTCATGTGACACTTTTTCAGAATTATTGTGAAATGCCTATGTTTCAAACATGTCCTTAATATATGTATATATATATGATTTCCTAAGAAATTCCTACGAGATAAAACACAACAATTATGTAGGAATTTTATCATAAAAGGTTCAATTCCCACAGAAATATTGAGTATGCAAGCATTCTGAGAGGGGCCTGGATACAGAGATTTTCCTTTAAAAAGAAAGAAAAATAGTGAAGCAACAATCTCTCCCCACCCCACCTCGCCTGGCGTGGGCCCCACGCGTGCACACAAGGAGGTGAGCATCGCCCATCAGTCGTCACCAGCCTCAGCTCTGCTCGGCTCGGGACTCACTCAATTCTCAACCCTTAAAAAAACAAAAATAGACAAAAATTATATAACTAAGGTGTGCTGTGCCACGATACGCAATCATGGATAGACTGGGGACGATACCCAAAAAAAAAAACATACAATTAAATTATAAAAAAAATCCCTCGCCTTCTCTTTTCCGTCGCTCGTGTACTTTGCCCTTTGCCAATTCCATACCTTCCTTCCCACTCGCTACATATAAGTGCAGTGCGGGTGCCCCTCCAGCCCTCCTCTCTCGTCCCTTCCCTTCACCACCACCACTCCACCGTAGAGCGAGCAGGGGCGGGTGCAAGCTGCGACCGCGCGCGCGCACTGCGACAGCAACCTCTCGCCATGTCGACGACCGTCTTTCCCGCCGTTTCTTGGTCGGCGCCGGCGTCCGCGGCCGCCGTCGCGCTCCTGGCGGGCGCCATCCTGTGGGTGCTATCTTGCAGGCTGCTTCCGACCATGGCAAGGCCGAGAAGGCTGCCGAGGAAGGAGGAGGCCCAGCTCCCTCCCGGCAGCTTCGGGTGGCCGCTCGTCGGCGAGACGCTGGACTTCGTCTCCTGCGCCTACTCCCCCCGCCCCGAGGCCTTCGTCGACAAGCGCCGCCTCCTGTAAGCTTGCTTCTCGCTCCCTGACACGTGCGTGCGTACTGCGTAGCATCGATCGATGCCACGGCCATGCCAGCCGAGCTAGCTAAGCTAACACTGTGCGTAGCACCGACACAATCACTACCTGGCAATAATCGGCATGCATGCAGGTATGGCAGCGCGGTGTTCCGGTCGCACCTGTTCGGGTCGGCGACGGTGGTGACGGCGGACGCGGAGGTGAGCCGGTTCGTGCTGCAGAGCGACGCGCGGGCGTTCGTGCCGTGGTACCCGCGATCGCTGACGGAGCTCATGGGCAAGTCGTCCATCCTGCTCATCAACGGCAGCCTGCAGCGCCGCGTCCACGGCCTCATCGGCGCCTTCTTCAAGTCGCCCCAGCTCAAGGCTCAGGTCACCGCCGACATGCATCGCCGCCTCGCCCCCGCCCTCGCCGCCTGGCGCGCCCAGGGCCCCGGCGCGCTCCTCCTCATCCAGGACCACGCCAAGACGGTACGCGCCTTGTTCCTATCCTCCGTCGCGTTGATTGCTATCTGCTACTCCTCCATTGTCGGCCGGCTTCTTCGTGGTTTCTTGATTGATTTCACATGTCTACTACTATCTACTAGTGCCACTACTTTAGCAGTCTAGCTACGGCGTGCCTGTACATGCGTGAGAAAGGAAGAGGGAAAAAGCAATACCTACGTGCCATTCTAGCTTTTTAAATTTTATTTCTAAATACATATCATCACTGTTCAATTTCGACATAACTTTTTACTGTTTTCTTTCCATAACTATCTCATCTAGCTAAGCTATTTCTAACATTAGTAAGATACATTATCAAAGACATGCTAATAAAAAAATTGTAATGTAGTCTTTTACAGACGTGTGCCGACGGAATTTTGTAGATATGTACTGGGGGTGGAAACAGTAAAAAAAACTCAGGAGTAAAATGATATCTGAATACGGAGACAGTACTGTACCGGAGAGAATTCGGTCGATGGATTGAATTGGATTACACTAGTACTCAAGCAGAGGTCGTACGGCGCACACAGCAAGGCGGAGGCCGGCGTGCACACGTGCGCGGCCGTGTCACCACATGCGAGTAACTCTCATGGTGGAGCCATCCGTGTGCTGTGCGTGTGGTTAGAGAGAGACTGGACTGTGCCGGTGTGGTATTATCTTTAATGAGACTGGGGGGAGCTGGCCACTGCTGGTGCCTACCTTGTGTTCCTCCCCCATTCAATTCCGCACGCCCCCCCAGCCCCTACCCATGCGGGGCCCACGTGTAGGGTAGGATTACCGGCGATCAAGATTCACGCTCCCCTCATCGGAATGTACAGTGGCACTAGCACACGATGCTTGTTCCACAGTGGCTCTGTAGAGATGTACACGAACCTGATTAGAAATATGTGTCCTATTTTGATTTTGTACGGTGATTATGAATTAATGCATTTAGTTAGGAGAGAATAAATATGGGTATAGGATGAAAAGTCTCTAAATCTGTACCCAAACCTTCTAAATATGACCATTCGAGCTATATACCTTATATTTATGAACATACCTTATATTTATAAACGGAGGGAGTACTTTGAGCTGAATTTCTGTGGGAGTGCTAAGTTACCATCGGCATCTCACGTGAAGATCTTGATGCCTTGAAAATTTTCAAGAAAAAGAGAGGAATGAAAACAGTGTATAAAATGTATCCAATACAGTAGTACTACTCGGGTAGTACTGAGCAATGAATGAATGTGTTGTGGCAGATGGTGTTCCAAATCCTGGTGAGGGGTCTGATCGGGCTGGAGGCAGGGCCGGAGATACAGCAGCTGAAGCAGCAATTCCAGGAATTTATTGTCGGCCTCATGTCCCTTCCCATTAAGCTGCCAGGGACTAGGCTCTATAGATCCCTCCAGGTACTCACTATCTTTCTATATAACCTCTGCACACACAGACCTTTCTCTCTCCCATGCAGCTGTGCCTCTCTGATGGCACTCAGACTGGACAAGTAGTATCAGTATTATCACTGCCAAGATTATTGACCTTTCTCTGTTCTTTCAATTTAACACGCTTCTGTTCTGGTGTACCTGTGCACTGTTATCACCAGGCCAAGAAGCGGATGGCGGGGCAGATACAGAGGATCATACAGGAGAAGAGGAGGCGGAGGAGGGTCTTCGACGGCAAGGCTCCACGTGATGCCATCGACGTGCTGATAAGCGATGGCAGCGACGATTTCACCGACGAGCTGATATCCGACAATATGATCGACCTGATGATCCCGGCGGAGGACTCTGTGCCGATGCTCATCACGCTTGCCGTCAAGTTCCTCAGCGAGTGCCCCCTGGCTCTGCAACAACTAGAGGTAAGTATGATGTATCTGTTGCGTTCTAAGGAGAATTCCTACAAATTAAGTTTTCAGATGGGTATTTACTAAAATGTCATTTGATAACAATCGATCACTTGGTTGGATCCATATTCCATACATAGCTATTACATACTATAGCTAGCTGCAACTGGAGTCTGACCAAACAAACCCTTGGAAGTAAGAATCTTTTGCTGTTACTCGAGCAACAATATGCGCGTGGATGCAACCTGTCCAAAAGTGAATCGGATTTTTTTTTTATCTCACCAGAAAATGACCAACAATATCTCATTTGAGCATGATCCGACTTTTCGGTTCCTTAATGGCAGAGGATCTGTGCTCCAAAATAAATCTAGTTTATAGAAGCCTACAAATAAGGGAGAGATACGCTGTGTGCGCAGAAGGGGTCATCACATGAAGGATAGTGCCAACCTTGGTCCATGCAACCATGCCTTTCTTGTTGGCGTCTTAAGCATTATTGTTTTTATCTATGTGCCTAAAAAAATGTAGCCCAATCTTTTCAAGAAGACATATATGCACCATTGTTAACGTCAGGTACATACATATCATCAAATTGAAGTCACCTTCTCACTCAAGAAAGTTTAGTATCGTGATGTGCCATCTAGTCAATTAATTAGAGTCGTGTTATTATGTATTTAGCCGCTTTAGATGGACATTGTCATGCCACCTAATTCTTGTTACCTAGCTTTTGACAATTGATGATATGATGACGAGTCTAATTTGTCCAGGTAGTGCATTTGATGGCGATGATCACCTAAATATAAACACGTGTACAATGAGTACTGTTAATTTCCATACTTTTCAAAAATTACACAAAGTATCACTTTTAATCAGGCATTTTGTTTTTTAAGTATGGATATACTTCCGAGATACAGTTCATCTGTTGGCAAAAATAAAGTTGTAAAACTTTTTATTTATGTGGTGGAATCTAGAAGCGAACAGTAATATTCCCTAGCTAGCATGTCCTCTTACAAAAGCAGCATTACGTCATTTACTAGTTTCATCTACAGCACTACAGTGCAAAGAAATTACTCATGTGTCGACCCTGTTTCTGTTTCGATGCCATGTGAACAATGAACTCATTCAAAACCTCTGCGTGCCTGTTACTGTTATAGAACATGCCTAGCTAGCTATTTTGATTTTCCCGCAGCAGAAAAGGAAATTAACTTCAGTAATCATTTTCTGCAATAATGATTAATGACACCAACCACATTGTTATAACCACATTGTTATGGTACCAGGAAGAGAACATGCTGCTCAAGAGGCGAAAAACTGACATGGGTGAGACATTGCAATGGACTGACTACATGTCCTTGTCATTCACACAACATGTAAGTATAGTAAATTAGCCCCATGGTGTGCATTTCTGTAGTTCTGGCGACAATGGCAGCTGCCTTGGGATTTGTGCAGTTTTCTTTCCTGACTTCACTCAAGGGTGGAACTAGGCCTAGGGCAGTTGGGGCCATGGCCCGAGGCATACGGCTACTAGTAGTGAATACCCCTCTATATATGAACAGAAAATTTCAGCCGCTTAGTTGTATATTTGGTGTTAGTTATAGCCACTAAGTTTTTCACCCGAGGCTTAGCATAATCCCGGCTCCTCCCTTGATTTCGCGTGAATGGAACACTTGAGTGTAGGTGATAACGGAGACGCTGCGAATGGGCAACATCATCAGTGGGATCATGCGCAAGGCGGTGCGGGACGTCGAGGTGAAGGGGCACCTCATCCCCATGGGATGGTGTGTGTTTGTGTACTTCCGATCGGTCCACCTCGACGATGCCCTCTATGAGGAGCCCTACAAGTTCAACCCATGGAGGTGGAAGGTAAGAATGAGCCCCACATTTGATGGAGATGTTCATCCAATTGCTACTTCTTTAGGCAACACCAACATAATAGTGATCTGATCAGTGGGGTTTGCGGGACTCTTAACATGTGGGCTTACTCCTATATGGATAAGATCATGATGGAAATGGAATTGCCTTGCACTAACACCTAGTATGGCAGAAATTAAGGCAGATCCCCAGTATCTTGAAGTTGCATTGTTGTTACTTGGACATGAGTCAGTTGAATTCTGAAAAATAACTGGACTGGACAGATCTTGTAAATTTAGGCCATTTCAGTGGTCCAGTTTGAAGCTTAAGCTGTCAAGGAAATGAACATGCACATTTTCACTCGTGCACGCTTGTTCAGGAAGACCTCAAATGTTGTGTGATACAATGAATCTAGGAAGATAAACTGATGAAAATGATGTTGTGTACTAATTGCCAAGCTTATATTATGATTTGGTCTAGGAAACCTAATAATGTGCTAATTGGTCAACAAATCAATCAACAGGAGGACATGAGCACCAGCAGCTTCACTCCTTTTGGTGGTGGGCAGAGGCTGTGCCCAGGCCTGGATCTGGCCAGGCTGGAAGCTTCCATCTTTCTCCACCACTTGGTCACCAGCTTCAGGTATGGATCATCGATGTCATCCCTGTCACTTGCTCCGATCCTCCAATTCCTTCATTGCGTAGATGATCAGATCACTCTCACACCAATATAGTTCGTGTCCCTATCGTTTGAGCCTAGCTAGAGCGTTGTTTTGTTTTGTTTGCGCATCACATCGATCTCCATGCATGCATGGCTCTTCACATGCACATTCATGATGCTACCTAGTTGAAGGTGAGTTACAGATTTTCAAGCTATCACATATACACAAGTTTCATCAGGCATACAGACATACTCGTCTACAAAATTTCTTATACAGTCACGACAGATATATAGGCCGCATGTATGTCGCCGATTTGTCGTGCCGATGGATCTTACCAAATTCTTGACAAGAAATTAATGGTATCGATGGGAAGTGAGATCGAATGGGCACAGCCCCAATAATTTGTGAATCCAGGTTCGGATCTTCAATTTTTGCCAGTACAAGCAGATAGAGATACCAAGGGAGGTCCAGGCCAAGGACCCCTACACTAGGCATGGAGTTGCTAGGCGCCTACGCCCACGGATTCAAATTTTGTTTGGGAAAAAATACTGGGTAGGGCCGAAATCCGAAATTTCGGCGAAATTTTGATATTTAGGGTAAATTTAGGTCGAAATTCAAAAACCAAAATTCAAATCCAGTCTATTTATCACCGAAAAAATCCGAATTTCGGCGAAATTTACCGAAATTTCGGGTGAAATTGCCGAAATTTTGGTCATTTTGCACTGGTTGAATAGTGGGTCAAATGACGACGAAAAATTTTGAAATTTTTTATGGGAAGTCCTGACACATTGATTATATTGTCATAAAAATTTTAGATGATTATCAAATCTGAGGAGTTTTTAAAATTCAAACATTGCTACTGTCCTGAAAAAACACTGACTGTCAAATTTGAACCGAATGAAAATTTGAACAAACGAGATTATAAAATTTTGAATTTTTTTTGCGTGTGGTCCTCACACATCCATAATATTCTCATAAAATTTTCGGATGATGATTCAACATCATGAATTTTTAAAAATTCGAACAGTGCTACTATCCTGTTAAAAGGCTTACCGCCAAACTTGAACGAAATGAAAAATTGTCTAAACCATGTTATAAAATTTTAATTTTTTTTGTGATGGCTCTGATGTAGCATTAATAGTTATATAAAAGTTTTAGATGATGATCGTACTTATATAATTTTTAAAAATTCTGACAGTGCTACGTCCTGATAAAAGTCCAATGATCAGAGGCACAATACCATTTATGTTCTTTGTCTTTTTGATTTTTGAAATATAATATAACAAATGAAGTTTAGTGCTTATATAGATTTGATTGAGCAAATAAACAAAGTTGAATTTTTTTGAAAATTTTATATAATGGTACTGAGGCAATTCTTAATCTCTCATAAAAATTTTAGATCACGATCACACTTGAGAAAATTTATAAAATTCTAGCAAGATAACTATCCCAATTATATTCATTCTGTTTTTGATTTTTTAAAGATAACGAATGAAATTTATTTATTCTGAAAATTTTCTGTATGATCCTGCACTGCTAAAAAAAATTACTATAGTAATTTCAAATTTTTTATTCAACCGGCAGTTTAGATTCCGTAGAGTCATGAAATCCAAAATTTCAGCAAAAATTTGTCAAAATTCAGCGAAAATTGAAACCCTGCCTACGCCTACTTGTACATACGTGGTCTAGCGTGCGGGAGAGCGGCAGCGAGGGGCCGCACGTGTGTACGAAAGCAGTGGAGGAGAACGGGGATATTGTTTTGAGTATATGGATATACTAGGTGGAAAAGCGCGCTACGCTGCGCCGGTTGAATTTCGATAGCATGCACTCGGGAAAATAAACTTTTTTTATTTTCGCAAAACCACTAACCGGTCAAAAATAGTCCAGAGGAAAAAGGGGAAAAAATTATCAGAGATGACAACATTCTTTTGTCGAGCCTAATACTCTACGTGTTCACTGAGTAATAATACATGTTCGCAAAACCACCCACCGGTGAAAAATAGCCTAGAGGAAAAAGGGCGAAAAAATCTTCGATGAATATGTTTTTTTGACCAAAACATGTTTTTCGAGTTTTTTTGGCGACGAAAACAATTCTTTCGAGTTTTTTTTGTTGCGTTTGTTAAAAAAAATGGTTGTTAGGACGCGCCGGCGAATCCTCGGGTCGCTATAAATCTTCGGACGAATCTATATTTTTTTAAAAAAAAGACCCGCGGTTATGACCCGTTGACAAATCCATAAATTGATACAAACCTTCGATGAATCCGTGTTTTTTTTTGTGGCGAAAACATTGTTTTCGTTTTTTTTTGTGCTGAAAACATTTTTTTCGGTTTTTTTTGTTGCGTTTGTTAAAAAAATGGGTTGTTAGGACCCACCGGCGAATCCATGGACGAAAACATTGTTTCCGCTTTTTGGGTGTTGAAAATATTTTTTCGGTTTTTTGTTGCATTTGCTTAAAAAATGGGTCCACGGTCGCTATAAATCTTCTGGACGAATCTACATTTTTTAAAAACCCATGATTCGACCGTTGGCAAATACATAAGTTGCTATAAACCTTCGATTTAATCCGTATTTTTTGGTGACGAAAACATTTTTTCCGGTTTTTGGGTGGCGAAAACATTTTTCCCGGGTTTTTCCGGTGGCGAAAATATTTTCCCTTAGAAAAATGGAGAAAGGACCTGAACGTAAGAAGCAGGGACCTAGTTGTTATTTTTTTGGACCTGTTCGCTATCCTGAAAAATTAGAAAAGGGTTTGTTCGCGATTTGAAATTAACGGGAGGCTTTTCCGTAAAATACCGCGCTAGGGACCTAAACGCGAAGAAAAAAAAAATTTGTCTCACAAAAAATCGCGAAGGATCTATCCGTAATTTCGAAAAAACGGAGGGATTTTTTCGCAAAACTGCATAGCGACACGTGGCTTTCCGGTTTGTCTTGAAATCTTGCGGGTATAGGTGTTTTTATAGATAGATATCTGTGGCTGTGCGTGCGGCGTAGGCACGCTCCCCCCAAGGGGCCACCCGGGTGCTTCTACAGCTCCAGCAGCCGCACGTGTCAGTCGGCCGCTGCCACGGCTGCACCGTGCCCAGTCGCTTGGTGTGTAGGTGCACCTGGTCTATAGGTACGTGGATTTTGGGCTACAGATATTCGTACCATTACATGCATAGAGTACTACCTATATTAATAATCGATCTATGAAGGTTTCTTCACATAGACCCCTGGCAGAACTGCCGGATTTTTTTTATCTCCAGGGAAAATGAATTGATTCATGCCAAATAATTTCTGCGTTCCAAATTGACCCTAGTGTTATCCTATTCTACACATCTAAATGCAACCGATATTTGGCGGTTTGTATGCGATTTAATTTGTCATGTGTAATTCGATTCTTGTTGTTTATATGTAATTAAGATGAAGTAGATTAGCATCATTTGACACTGTCTCTAGACGCAAATACAGGTTGTTTTGGACATTCAGAGACGCAACTTTGACCGACAATTTTTTGTTTAATATAGTTATAACACCCAGTAAAATTATAATACTGTGAAAATGTTTGAGACAAATCTATACATACTATTTTATGATTTTTATGTATCCAAGTCAAAGTTTTAAAAGTTTAACTTAACGTATATATAAAAAAAAGTATGTTTGTGATTCGAGGGAGTATCATCGTCTTTGCTATTCATGGTTGAGACCTTTTGGCTTAGTAGAGTAGTAGTATAATCTACCAAGTCGATCATGCAAGTGATAATTGAAAACCAATAAAAACAGCTTGAGATCGAGCACCCACTGCACGAGCGCTTGCAGGAGGTCCTTTTTCTCGGCGATTCATCATGCATGGCATCAATCGATCGGCATCCTGTGATGTGATCTCGGCGCCTTGTTTGTTGCCTGACAATGACATCCAAGTTGATGGGTGCAGGTGGGTGGCCGAGGAGGACCACATCGTCAACTTCCCCACCGTGCGCCTCAAGCGGGGCATGCCTATCAGGGTCACCAGCAAAGACTAGATTAATCAATCTAATATGCAACAGGCCAGGTCTGGTCAAGTTACATACATATATATATATAAATACACTAGCAGCTGTCGTATTGATGGCAAGAATGGGGAAGAATCCTTGAAGAAGGCAAGCTCTCAAGGTACATCTAAGCATTGATCCCGGCAAAATGGAAATGGCACTGCTCTGCCTTGGATACAGGTACATACATATGAGTATACTATATGAGTGTAGGCAACTTCCTTAGCCAGGAAGCAGTAGGCTGCTAAGCACTAGTGCTACTCACTGTCATTGGTTTATTACAGCTATGGACTTTGGTGATGGTGTTATAGTGGTATGTCACAAGGAAGAGGATGAGATAGGTATAATAAATATTCTGTATGCAATGTGTACATGGAGGCGTTTGGGCTGGTCCACAACGCCCGACTAAAATGAATTGGAGGCTAGGCTGTGGATGCGGTGGTGTGTGTGGCCATGGGAATGGGTCCTATCCTATGCAGCGCAAGCAGGCTGATATATAGGAGTTTGACCATTTCGAAGACTGGGCTGGGGTTTGGTCTCTGGGACTGGGCGGTGTGGTGGTGGGCATGCCCCTGCATCTGATCTGCCTCTGCTTCGCTTTGGAGTGGGGGAAGGAAGAGGAGCAGCATATAGGGTCCTAGAGAGAGAGGTCCAACATGGCACATATATACAGGACAGGAGAAAGAGAGGATGGATGGATGGATCATGCATGGTGACCCAGTTCCTTGGGAACTCTACTACTCCATCCGGTCCTGCTTTGTGTGATCCTGCAAGGCTTTTGGGAACACAAGAGGCAGAGCACGCTCACACGCTTGCCCCGCTCGGCTACCTTTTGAATTGGCTCTGTGTGGCCTAATGGTCCGGTACCGTAAACAAGCGACCTTCTGGCTTGCTTTCTTTCTCTTTCTTTCCTTCCTCTGGTCCAGCGGCATGTGGGCATGTTTGCTCTGTGCCTCCTTGCTTTCATAATAAGTTGCACATTGCGAAGGCCAGAATCTCCCTCTTTTTGGGAACTGCTAGATTTTCGTATCCGGGGATACCAAACGATTGCTTCCCAAAGATATCCATCCAGGCGACTTCAGAAACAACATGCTACAGGCAGCAAGAAGAATGTAGGTGCATCATCCCAACTAGCGAGCTCGAGCTATAATATTTGTCCTTCCCCTCCAGCTTTTGTGAATACTTACTGCACTGCAAACTGGTACCATTAGCAACAAAAACTGTTGGACCACCAGGACTACAGCCCTAGTGAACAAAAATGCATGCCTGGCTCACTCGATTATAACTACGTCACGACGATTTCGTAACATAGATGTACTTGACAAAAGACTAGCGTGCGACATGGACACTACGGTACCAACAGAACAGTGAAAATATCAAACTCCGTCTGCAAAAAATTGAGCCGGACCAACGGTAATAACATATGTGCAATATCAGATGCTGAGTTGAAACTTGCAGTGAAATGAAGAAACGTGGTAAGTAGTAACATGCAGGGGCAAACAAGCCCAATAAGATCTGTACAATTCTAACAGACAACAATGAATCCACGATCCAGATTAGTCTGGTAACTAAATATAAAATTTGCAAAAATTAATTACAACCGAAATCCTCATGTTCTTTTCGAACGGTAGAAACTTCATGTAAATACCAATAATGAAAAATAAAATAGAAACTGTTTAAGACAAGAAAATTTTGTAGATCGCACCCAACAAAGAATTTGAGCCCCAAGCGATTCACAACATGCAACTGACACAGATATACGAAGAACATATAGCCAATTGGGAACAAAGATGAACAGATTGTTGATGTACAAATGGTGATAAGATTCACCCAAAGAGGGAGTGGTACGTGGTAACGAAGTATTCATGGACCACACTGCAGCAAAAGAGCCCCTTCGTAGAAACAAAAATCAGTTTTCAGGCACAATGTAAGATAACTCCAAATGACAGATGTATTAGATATGCAACAGCAGTAAGGACCACAGATCCAATATTCTGGCAGATCTTTGTTTACCACATGATCTTGGATTAGTACGGCAAAAGCTGGTGAGAAGCTGGAGACCGTACTAACAAATATGTGGATATGTCAATAGAGGGAACCACATGACCAACAGGGTCATTAATTTCAGACTGCAATTTCACGTATCTGCATTGACTTATGAACCACCCATGTAAAAACTAAGCAAAATAGGTTATGGGACAAAGTTTCTGAAGACTCCGTCCCAGCAGACAGAGATGTTTCTTAAATCTTGTAAAACAGGTTTCTAGTAAAGAACTTTAAGTCAGTAATAGTAGAGATGCATATCAAGAGCATCCTATGTTGGGCAGAGAGCAAATCACTAGACCTATTATGGCCGTCTAGCAAGAAAGATGCATATGAGTTATGACCACAATATATTTCATGGAAAGTAAAAAAAAATCCCTCAAAAATATATTCAGAGCGGCTGTGGCCATAAACATACAACCTACAGTTATTGTCACATAGTGAGCATGAGCTGTTTGGCTTATTCAGAAGGGCAACAACAACAACAACAAAAAAACCCTACTAGCTCAACCGCCCAAGGCCTCCCAACCAGAAGAGAACCCATTCCAGCTGACCACCACAACAGGGATCCAAAAGACAAGTGAAAAATAAACAGAAAAGCTGTTTGGAGCAGGCACATTTTATTATGAAAAACAGGAAAGTATGGTAAATTGCTCATTATTAAATGTTCTGGTAACCAAAAGAAAAAAAATAAGATAGAGAAGCTCCACAAAACTAAGAATGCATTGATGTCCTGTATAAATTATTATCATATATATGAACGTCATTCCAATATAGCTGGTTATCTTTTTATGGAAAACAAAAAGGTTTTATATTGCCATTGATGGAATGAAATTATGAGTTGCGTATCACTTTGAAAATATAAAATCAAACGTATTCTCTAATGAAATTGCAAGCATCATATTATGTCACATTTCTAGCTATTGAGACAAAATGGGTGAAAATGTTTCCGTCATAACGTGACATGGTATTCAAAAGTATATAAACCCGTCTTTACCAAACACTACTCAAAATATTCAGTAAGCCAGAAATACATAGCCATCCACAAACAAAGGTTAAATATTGCTCTGAGCATCAATTGAATATTTGAATGTCAGCTCCATTGCCGGTCACCTCCATACCCTCTGTATCTATCACGGTAACCTGCAAAATGTGATAATAGTCAGTGCCTATTCATTCAGATGACAACTCGAAGTTCTCAACAGTAAATTAGGGCCAAAAGATGAAAGGCATGGGATAGAAAATTCAGCAAATTTGTAAAGATTGCTTCCACAATAATGAAAAAAGAGTAGTGTACTTACCTGAAGAAGGGGGTGGGGCACCACGACCCATATTCACTAATTCAGGGCTGACCTTTTGCCCAGCTTCTTCCAAAATGTTAATCAGATCTTTGGCAAATCTAGCATTAACAGCGGTGAAAAAGGTATAAGCTGTTCCTTTTGCACCAGCTCTGCCAGTTCGACCAATGCGATGAACATAATCCTCCAGTGATCCCGGAAAGTCATAGTTAATGACATATTTAACATCTTTAACATCTGTTTTCGGACATAAGAAACATATATTAGTTTCCCCGGGCAACAAAATCTACACCTGGAGGTATCAGAGAATTTCTGTATACCTAAGCCTCGAGCAGCTACATCAGTAGCTGTCATAATAGGGCTTTTCCCTGATTTAAATTCAGAAAGGACCCAATCCCTTTCTGCTTGGCTTTTGTCACCATGGATAGACAGAGCAGGCCAACCATCCATTCGAAGCTGTCTAGTAATCTGATCGCATCCCTTCTTGGTGTCCATAAATATTAAAATTCGGCTGCCATCCATTATATCCTCCAGTAGATTAACCAACCTTATATCAAAGTAATTCATCATTAAGACATTGTGTTTGAATAATTTGAGTATGTAGTAAAACAATCATCGGATCCTACTTGTTATACTTCTGACTTTCAGATAATATCTCTACATGCTGACAGATGGCATGATTAGCTTTCAAGTCTTCAGAACCAATAATAACCTGCATCACATAAAAATGTAATTTGTTCACAGTATGCAATAAATCCATCTGCAAAATGGGAAGCTACGATGCTCACCTTGTATGGGTCGAAAAGGAAATTCCTTGCTAGCTGCTCAACCTCCTTTGGCCAGGTAGCACTCCAATAAAGTGTTTGGCGATCTGGACGAATCTGAAATGACGGATAATCTTTTGACATCATGTAAAACAATATTGATACTTTCGGCAAAACCAATACCAACAATGATGAGTAATGTGAAGAAATGCTAACAAATCTTCCACAGTTGATTAAATGATTTGAGACCCTCAACATATCAACTAAATTTATCCTGGTATTAACAATGTGCAAAAGAAAGAGGCATACCTGAGAAACAATTTTCTTAATCTAGGTTCAAAGCCCATGTCTAGCATCCGATCCGCCTCATCTAAAACAAGGTAAGTGACCCTCCGCAAATTTGTATGATGAGATTCTATCATATCAATTAGTCTTCCTGGTGTGGCTATAACAATTTCAACACCTGACATGGAAACCATAGACAAATTAATCTGACTAATGTTGCCATCACGGTTATATGAAACAGCAGTCAGCAGGCAATTGTACCATATTTCAGTATAGGCCAGGCGCGCGCGAGAGAGAGAGAGAGAACCTTTTTGAAGATCACGAACTTGAGGACCTTTTGGAACACCACCATATATGCATGTGCTTTTTATCTTTGATGATGCACCGAACTTAGTTGCCTCTTGTTGTATCTGAACAGCAAGTTCCCGTGAGGGGCTAACACCAGAACAATTGGACCATCACCAGGAGCTTGAATAACAAAAGACATATTACTCATTATCATCCAGGATGACTACAGAAAAGCCAGTCGAAAAACATAAGCAACCTATTCACACCTAGAATAGGCTGAGCATTAACATGAACAATGGCAGGTAAAAGATACGCCAGTGTTTTCCCTGATCCTGTTTCAGCAATGCCAATAAGATCACGGCCCCTAAGTGCCATTGGCCAACCTTGCGATTGGATCGGAGTAGGTTCAACAAACCCAGCTTTTGTGATTTCTTGCAGCACATATTCTGCAGAATGGAAGTGAAGCATCTTAGCTCAGCAGAATCTAGAATGTAAGGTGTCAAAGCTAATGAAGCATGAACAAAATAATGAAGCATGTAGCTCCAAAGAGTAACCTTCTTATATCAAAAGGAATAAAATTTCAAGAATAAAAGGTAAATGAGCTCTCAAAAATCAAAATTATTGTGTTGACTTGAGAGCAGAATAATCTCTATAAAGTAAAATATCTCAGAGGTAGACATCAAAGGTCATCTCGATACCATTTCCTCCAGACATGAACTAGCTGATGATTATGTTGGTGTAATGTGAGGACTAGCCAAATCCTAGTTCAAAGAAAAGCAGTAGATACTTTCACTGTTTAGTTTCTAGTTCATCAAACATATCTATCCTGGTCAGGTTTTTTTTTAATAACTGAAGTATCTTCAAAGCTATAAACATGTAAAATCTAAAATTCTCATTGCAAAATAATCCATTGACTGGTACATGCAAGAGCAGCACAGCTTGCTTAATTTAGATCCTATTGTTGATTATTCATAATGTAATTCCTCAAGTACAGGAATTAATACAGTATATGGAATGCACATAAGATAATTAGCATTGAGAGCATGGTTATTAAGGCGTTACTTAAGCGGTAAGGCAGACCGGGGTGGCTTTGCCACGCCGTCACCTTGCCGGAGGTGGGTGTGGTGTCCGCCTCACGGCCATGAGGCGACTCCTCAACATCATATGGCATCGCGGAGGCCTAAGGTGATGCCATAGGTCGGGTGAGCACAGGTCGGTGCGAATCACTGGAAAACCTAGCACCGCCCATCCCCATACGATCCGACGCAGGAGCCACTGTGCTGCACCACGCTGGTGCCTCCTCCACTCCAACCGCTACATCAGCCATCTAGGTACGTCCTCCTCCCTGCCGGCCTCCCTCTCTTCTCTCCGCCAGTCACCAGACCCCCCCCTCTTCTCTTCTCTCCACCTTGCTCCCCACTAGCCTCCCTCTCTTCTTTTCTCCGCCAGGTCACCGATCGCTAGATCCTCTCTTCTTCTCTCCACCCACCTCCCAGCCAGCCTCCCTCTACTCTCTCAGCCAGTCACCGGTCGCCAGAACCCCCTCTTCTCTCCGCCCTCCTCCCCGTTGGCCTCCCTCTACTCTGTTTAGAAGATCAACTAGCTCTGTCGATCTGATGCCTACCGCCTCCAATAGGTTTGAGGAATGAGGGAGAGGGAAAAATAGAATGATGAGGGAGGGGGAGAAATAGAATGATGAGGGAGAGGGAGAAATATATCAGTCTCATGGTGTGCTAGTGCTACTGCTCTGCTCAGTTCCTACATGAGGGAGAAATTATACAGACATCGAGACATACTTAGGTTTGCTGCTATACTAGGTTAGGATGTGTGTATGGCGTCGCCTCGCCACACGCCTTAAGCGCTTTGGTGGTAAAAAAACATGGTGAGACACCTTGCCTCGCCTTATCGATTTAATAACCTTGATTGAGAGGCGCTAAGCACCAAATAATCACAACATTGCATATAGTTACCAGTCAGTACAGTCAATTCAAATAAAAAACGGTCTAACTGTTCCTTTTTTCCATCCCTAGATTCCACATTTCAGTATAATCCCATTCTGGCACTTTTGCACTTCAAATTAAAGGGCCACTTTGAGCTACATTTACTGATTAACTTCCCCTTCTTAAAACCGCATGATCAAATACAACAAGAAATCCTTCAGTTGTTGCAATGTTAAGAAACATCTGTCTGTACTGTATTTATCATTTTATTATTATGTCCATAGCATTTTCTCATGAAAGAATTCCTATTTTGGTTTCACATCTTTTGGATATGTTGGACTTGTACAAACGCCACAATAGTTTGTGCAGCGCCCATTCAAAAATAACAACCATGGGGATTACCTTCAAGATCAATACATACTTGAATATATCTAGTTAGGACCCTACACGTTTACCACTGAGCACATGTGCATCTAGACATAGCTTTCACCTTCTGTTAAAAAGCCAATGGCCCTCTATTGCATAATCATCTTTTGTATAATAGGTGTGAGGCAATCAACATGTGCATTGGAACACACCAAAAAGATGTTAGCAGAGCCCAATATGACAGCAGCAGAGTCTGAAATTCAGTGCTCCCATCAGAATTCCTTTGGAATGCTTTTAAGTTCCAGACAAATTATTCAATAGCTGCTATGATAACTACACAATGATCATGGACAGTATGACTTGGCCTACAAGAAAATTGTCATGATAATATAATTCAAAATGCAACTGCACAACTCCTTTTCTTTGTGTGTGCATGTGTGCTGGTGGGTGGGGGTGGGAGAGGGATGTTCGCTTAAATTCATTCGTGCAAGACTCCTATTTTGAGCTAAATGCAACAATGAAATGCCACATGCATTAGTTACTTCATCATCGCTTCAACTGCCAATAACAATGAGCATTCAGCAACAAATTTTATATCTTTGCATTGCAAGCCAGGACTTAACAGTTGGGTAGCCTTTATATAGCTAGTGATAGTGGTCATCCTTCAATGGGAGAAACAATTAACTAGCATTTGGCATTTCAACAAGGATCATAGGGCAGATCTTTTCCAATCAGCTAACAAGTACCAACTCAGCCCAGTGCCATCTTCAATCATTGTAACACCCTCGTAAACCTCATACTCTGATTAGGTGCTTGGCCTGAGAGTAATTGTTTGAAATTACAGCTAACCTAGGAGCTTCAACATTATGATTTCCAAGTGTGGTGTGAGATGAAGAGATGCAACATTGCAAAACCACACGGTGTGGTGCGATAATGAGGTCTGAAGCTAAATGATGATGCTTACATTATTTGATTCGAATTAATACAACAGAGATGCTAACAAAACACATGAATCAATCCCATTTCCTCGTATTTTCTAATTTGTGTAGCTGTAACACAGTAGCACATGGGGGAAAAAATGAGCTATGAGCAGAATTGCCGAACCTGGGAAGCCGACGTCGCGGAAATCGCGCACCGGCTTGGGCACGTCGCGGCCCTCGACGGTGATCTCCCGGCGGCGGCGGTACGCCTCCAGCTCGTCCTCCGTCATGCCGGCCACCGTGGGCGACTCCACGTAGAAGTTCTTCTCGAACCGCGGCAACCCATCCAGCTCCGCCGCCGCCGCAGCAGCAGCATCCGCCCTACTCGGCGGCGCGAACGCCCTCGTCCCGCCACCAAACGCCCCCTCGCTGCAACACAAGCGTGAAAACGTGGCCGGGATAATAGTCAGCGTTAGGGTTACGGCTAGCCGGCTAGGGCTTAGGGTTTTGACAGTGTGCGGGTAGGAGGTGAGGAGCGGTTACCTGCGGCGGTCGCGGTAGGAACCGGGGTCCGCGGCGCGGCCGTCGAAGCGGCTCATGGCGGCGGTCGCCGGCGGCGGAGGTGGAGGTAATTAGGGTTTAGGAATTAGGGGTGAGAAGCGGGGGAACTCGGCTCGGACGGGGAAGCGCCAAGGCGGTGGGTTTAATTCGGCGCGGGGCCGAGAATTCTAGAAGAAGCAAGCAAGCAACTAAGCAAGCAAGGAATCGAATTGCAAGTGGTCAGGTGGAATCAATGGCCGCGAGTTCAAGGGGGAGGACTAGCCGCGTATGGCATCCGGTAGGGGTGAAAACGGTCCAAAAACACTAAAATCATTTTTATTTTCATATTTTTTTCTCGGAAACGATATCGGAATCGATAATTACGGAAACGAAAACGGCATCAGTAATTCGAAAATATCGGAAACGAAAATTAGATACAAAATATATATCGGTAACGATCGGAATCCGAAAAAGAGACCGGTAACGTCGTAAGGACATGTACCACCAATTGACTTCAAAAAATTCACACAAATAGTACATCCACATAGAAATTAGTAATTAATAAATATTCACAAATTCTACGATGAACACACATCAAATTTTAGACTTGAATGACTACATTAGAGTTTTGTTTTTATGATATTTAAAATATCTATAATTGGTTAAATCATGAAAATGGGTGAAGATTGTAGCCCTCGTGATAAGCTTCAGATAGAGTCCAAAATCACCTAAATCGGAGTTCGAGTAAAAAGTTATGGGCGTTTTAGTGACCGAAGGAGTGTGATTTGTGGGCTAGAATAATTCCGGTAATTACCGACGGAATTTACCGATTTTTCCGGATATCAAGGAAACGGTCGGAACCAATCAAAACCGTTGCCGTTATCGTTTCCGACAAAAATTACCGATTCGATTCGATTCGAAAATTACCGATATCGACACCGTCCGGTTGAAAATTTAAACGGTTTTGAATTTGAATTACAATACTGCTTTTCACCCCTAGCATCCGGGGTGCACAAGTTTGAAATTTCGTCTTACTGAAATTCAAAATTTTAGTGAAATTTTAGAATTTTGCATAAAATCTAGTAAAATTTTGAAAAGCAAATTTGAAATCTGCAATTTTTGAACCAAAATTTGGCTGAAATTACCAAAATTTTGGCCAAATTTGCCAAAATCTAAGCTAAATTCAACCAAGCGACAAATAGTCGAAACAATGTTTAAAAAATTTGAATTTTTTCGTGGGGGATCCTGACGCATTACCAATGTTCTCATAAAAATTTCAGATCATAATCAAGCCTAAGAAATTTTTAAAATTCTAAGAGTGCTACTATCTTGATAAAAAGGTTGACCAGCAAATTTCAACTGAATGGAAAATGGTACAAACCACATTAGAAATTTTTTTAAAAAAATTATGTATGGTTCTAACACATCAGTAGTGTTTTCATAAAATTTTGAGATAATGATCAAGCTCGAGGAATTATAAAAAAATTCGAACAAGATCTTGTTGAAGGCTGACAGTAAAATTCAATCAAATGAAAAATAGTTCAAACTAAGTTGGAAAATTTTCAAAATTTTTGCGAGTGGTACTAACACATCACTAATATTCTCGTAAAATTTTATATAATTATCAAACTTGAGAAATTTTCAAAAATTATGATAATACTACTGTCTCAATAAAAGTCTTATAGTACTACATAAATTACATCTATAGATTTGATTAAACAACCAAAACAAGTTTACAATTTTTAAACTTTTATATAATGGTGCTGAAATAATACTTAAACTCTCCTAAGAATTTTGGACCATGATCGCACTCGAGTGAATTTATAAAATTCTGCCATGATTACTGTCTCAATTATATTTATTCTGTTTTTAAATTTTTAAATATTACAAATGAAGTTCAATTCCTTTAAAAAATATGTATAATTCTAGACATTCTTAAGGATTATTAGGCCAAATACGGTCAAATCAAGTAAAAAAAACCCCAGATTTCAGTGAGCCATCAAAATTTCTAAAATACTATAACGGTTTAAATTTTTTTCTATTGTTATCTAGACAGTATTTTGAATCTCGTTCCCGGCCAAAATCCAAGATTTTGCGAAATTTTGCTGAAATTTTTAAACTTGGGTGGAGCTAAGGTTTCAAATTTTGTTTTCGTACAATAGCTTGGAAGCGGTCGAAATACAAAATTTTAAGGAGATTTCAGAATTTTGGCTGAAATTTGACCAAAATTCAAAACCAAGTTTGAAATCTGATATTTTTAAGGAACCTCAAACCAAAATTTTGGCCTAATTGACCAAAATTTTTACGAAATATTTTTAACCAACTATGAAATAATTGACCAAAATTTTAACGAGATTTCAGAATTTTGGCTGAAATTTCACCAAAATTCAAAATCAAGTTTGAAATCTAATATTTTTAAGGAACCCTAAACCAAAATTTCTGCCTAATTGACCAATTTTTTTACGAAATGTTTTTAACCAACTATGAAATAATCTCCCAAGCTTATCATAGTGTCGGTGTTTCGTAAAACCGGCAGACGTATTTGTAGGTCAAGGGGCCGCGCGCTCCCTCTCCTTGATGGTTGACTCATGGAGTCTCGGATGTATACTGGTTCGGGCTGAACGTCCCTACTTCCAGTCTGTGGTGGTAGATCTCGTTGCTCAAAGCATGGTGGATTACATGCGAGGGCTAAGGACAGGCCCTTAGCGCTCGTCCGTGCGGGGAGGCTCGAGAGCCTCGAACGATCGCTTGGATCGGGGGAGCGAGATGCAATTTTAGCGGAGGGAGTTGTGTCTGTGAGCCGAGAGCCCCCCTCCCTGAGGGTCCTGCCCCTCCTTATATAAGTGGAGGGAGCAGGTTACACGGGACTTTGAGAGAGAGGAGCGACTGGGACGCACTATTCCTCAGTGATTCGATTTGCGGTCTTCAAAGCTGACAGGTCCCTATATACGTCATGATGGGTTGGCAGGTTCAGCCAGCTATGCTCTGTCGGTAGAGTTAGCTAGCGGCGCTACGTTGGGAAGGCGCGCTCCTGTCCTCTGTGTGCTTGTTGAGCGGCGCCCATGCATGGCGGCGCCTCGACGTTGCCTTGGGAAGGTTCGCTTATCCCTGCATGTCCGTCTTGTTCAGACGGGGGTTGACCAACCTCGAGGTCGATCGATGACGTGGCCGGAGTTGCTGAGACAGGACTTTGCCGGGGCCCCGACCAGCCAGGCGGGGTCGGAGGCTGCGTGCACTCCATCCTGCGGCTGGTCGGAGCTCTCGGAGCCCGACTGAAGCTTACCAGGGGCGAGAGTCGACCGTGGGCTCGGTCGGGCGCTCCCTTGAGACCACTGGCCTGACGAAGGGTCCCTCATGACCCGATCGAGACCTTGCTGTGGGGCACCTCTGGTATAAATATTCGTCAGTAGCCCCCGGGGCCGACCGGAAACGTGGGCGTTCCCGGACAGACCCTTCGATTTCTGCGACATAGTTTCTTCGCAGGCGCGGCAACGCCTCGGCTTCCCGTGCCTTCCTTAACTTGGGTCTGCTCGGCTTCCGCACGCCGAGTGTTTATAAGGCGGCGCGGAAGCGGGGGCCTGAGTAGTTGCTCTCCGTCTAGATCTTTGATCTGTCCGGGGCGCTTGGGGGTTGCAATGGCTTCCTCTCGATCGCCCCCTTCCGGCTAAGGACGTCTGCCGGTGGTGTTTAGCTTCGGGGACGAGGCGCCTGCGGACGAGGAGGCCTTCTTCGCGGAGCTCTGGGAGGTCTTCGACCTCGCCATGGCGAAACGGGCGAGGCTCGACGCCATCGATCGTGATGCCGCCGCCGTTGTTGACGCGCTGACCAGCGTCATCCCAAAGCTCGCCAGGGCGAGGGACGCCCTCGGCGTGCGCTCGGCGCCTAGCTCTTCTTGTTTTCTCGCTTGTTTCTGCCCACCCTCGATCTTTGGGAGGCGGACGGTAGTCGAATGTTACCTCGTGCTTTGTTCGAATGTAGTCGTCTTTTTGCTTGCCTGGGGCTTCTGTTCTTGCGACCCTTTCGATGTCTCTGACCACGCCGTAGAGCAGTGGGTTTCGTTGGGTAGTGTAGGGTTCACCACCGGTCGTCGATTTCGTCCGGTCTTGAAGCGCACCGGTAGGTAGCCCCGAGCGGGTCGACGAGCCGATCGGGGGCTTCTCTTGCTGGGTGGCTTCAACCAACTCGGGTCGGTGCGAGCGCCCGGGTGCTTATTTTACGTCATAGCTAGATGCGGCCGTGTTCGGCGGGGAGGTCCGGATGCCTTTGCGAGAGGTTCCGGTTCCCAAGTGCTTGTTTAACGTCGTAGCTAGACGCGGCCGTGGTCGGCAGGGAGGTCCGGATGTCTTCGCGAGAGGTTCCAGCTCCCGAATGCTTGTTTAACGTCGTAGCTAGACACGGCCGTGGTCGGCGGGGAGGCCCGGATGCCTTCGCGAGAGGTTCCGGCTCCCGAATGCTTGTTTAACGTCGTAGCTAGACGCGGCCGTGGTCGGCGGGGAGGTTCGGATGCCTTCGCGAGAGGTTCCGGCTCCCGAATGCTTGTTTAACGTCGTAGCTAGACGCGGCCGTGGTTGGCAGGGAGGTCCGGATGCCTTCGCGAGAGGTTCCGGCTCCCGAATGCTTGTTTAACATCGTAGCTAGACGCGTTAGTCGGGTTGGTTTAACGCTGCAGCTAGGCAAGTTAGTCGGGCTGGTTTAACGCCGTAGCTAGGCAAGAGGCATCCATCCCGAGTCCTCGTCGGGCGAGGCAATCTGCGGGAGGAGAGGCCGCTGTCGGTCCCACGTGTACGCCCCGTCCGCAGGTGTGGGACCTGGAGGGGGTGAGCAGACGCGTGTTTGCCATGCGTCGGCCAAACACCGTGCTCGTGGAGCTACAAACGGGTTATCCGAGTGGGCCCTGGAGATCAAACGACCTCCGAGCGGACGATCCCTGCGTCGGGTGTCCAACCCGCTGGGGGCGACCCATAAAAAACCTTTCTTTACTCGATCCCATACCGGACCCCGAGCCGTTCAGAATCTTCGGGCGCACTGGGTCTTTGCCCTTCGAGGCTCATGAGAGAGTTTGAAGTATGATCTCGGACACGAGCTAAGGCGATTGGGTCGTCCGCCAACCCAACTGATGACCCACCGAGGGTTCACCTTGAACTTGCCCCTCGCTCGTTTGCCTGCTGGGGTCGGCTGGGGATCCACTTGGTGGATCTTGCCTTTGGGACCCGCGGCCAGGTCTTAACCGTGAGGCATTCAAGCCTTCTCGCCACCTTGAGGCTGCTAGGGCCTGGTAGGCTTTTTCTCCCTGCCTCGGGTCGGTTCGAGCCGACCCGGAGGCGGTAATAAAGAGGTCGCGGGGCGTTTCGCCCAGAGCGATACCCCGACGTCTCTGCAAGCATTTAATGCGCGTGCGGGAATTAAAGGAAAATTGAAATGATTGGGTACGATACATCTCACCAACGGCCTGTCGTGGCGTTTGTGACAGGACGCGCGATGCTTTGATCGGCGGGCAATCGGTCGATGTTTGTCCGGCTTGCACATGCTTCGGTAGGTACCTGCAGATTTGGTGCGATGAGCTCTAGGGCGTTTTCCCGGCTCTCGCCATCGCCGTTCCCTTGCTTTTTGCGATTTCCATTCCTGAAAATGTCGTGGACTAAGTCGGAAGGGTTACCATCGTGGGGGAACCAAGCGGCTAGTCGGATCATTCCATAGGTCCGATTCTTATTCTTCGTGCTTCCCATGAACGATGAACATTCGATGACCGTGGCTTAAAAAACCGCGGGGGTTATACAAGCACGGGTCGGTATGTTAACGTCTTTTAGGAAAGCTCGGATAATAAGAAGTTTTTGCTTGGGGATGAAGTGTTTTCTTGCACTTGCTGCGGGGCAGGAGTGTTCCCGACCGGCCATGGATCGTACCACACGGTGTTCCTTCTTCCGCAAAGCACTACTGCATAGCCGTAACCCGTATTGGGCGTAGGCCGTAGCGTTTGGGTCGAAAGGACTACCACTGGGAAGGATCTAATAGCCGACCGAATTGCCTGACCCGGGTGAGTGTAGGAATTTGAGGTATAAGTCACTCATCTGCACTTGCGCGGGAGAGGAGTGTCCCCGACCAACTATGGATCGCACCGTATGGGTACTTCCTTCTTCCGCAGAGCATTACTTCGCTACCATAACCACTGGGGCGTAAGCCGTAGCGCTCGGGTCGAGAGGGTTACCGCTAGGGAGGACCACATAGCCGACCGGGTCACCTGACCCGTAAAAGTGCGTGAGCTTATAGCCCCCGAGCGGTGCGTGGGGACCAAGCTTGTGATCGCTACACAGTGTTTAAATTCGGAATGAAAAAACAATTGCGAAAGAAGTTTTTTGGGGAAAAGACTATCTTAGCTTTTTGTTCCGCATGCTGGAGATGTCATGACGGTTTGGGCTCGTCTTTTGCCGGTGCGGTCAGTCCAGTGGCCGAAGTCGAGGGGTCGTGCCATGGTTCGCCCGAAGCAGCGTCCTGTCGCCCCCTCGTATTTCGATGTGCCGTAGGAGGGATGGAGAGAGCGCGTCACGTCGCTCAGGGCGCGAAGTTAATGTGCGTGCAGCCCTCTTGCGTGACGCGTATTTCGGCCACTTCGCCCTGCCTTTGAAAAGACTGCACGGAGTGCCTGAGAGCCGTCACTCTCTTCCGTCGTTGCCACTTCTTCACCCCCCTGCGCCTTTGTTTTAGCACAAGAAAGAAAGGGTTATAGCATCTCGAACGGTAAATGGCAAACGGCAGCGGTGACCGGATGGCTGGGAAGCGGGAGGCAGCTGCGGGCCCGCAAGCCCCTGACGTCAAGAGGCCCCGCACTGACGCTGAGCCTTTTGGTGCCGCGACGGGGACAGTCACGCCTTCGTCGGCTTTCGCGATCGATTCCTCTCGCGGTAAGTCTTCTCTGCCGGCCCGGGGTAACCGATTTTCGCCTTTTCTTGACGTCTGCCGTTTTCCCTTTCTCTCTTAGCGCTTCCGGTCTGCGCCTAGGGCAGCCATCTGCGGCTGCCGCGACGAGGGAGATGGGCGTGGGCGGCTTGGCTTCCGACGCCCCTCCGATCGCTCCGGGTCACCCCGTTTGGCGGCGGCCGGACGACGGATCTGTCAGTCGCATTGGCGCGGCTAGAGGCCTCTCTCAACGCCCATATTACGAGGGCCGCTTCCCTTGCGGCGGAGGTGGCAGCGCAGCAATGGCCCTGCCGAGCCGCTGGGAGGAGCTCGCTAAGACGCCGAGGAGACGCGATCGCAGGCCGGGCTCGAGCAGGCCGGCCGAGATGGAGCGGCCGAGCTGTCTGAAGAGCCGTGGACCTCACGTGAGGCCCTTCATGCGTCGGTTTCGCCCTTGAAAGCATGGGGAAGAGCTCGAGCCGCTGGGGGTGGTGAATGGACATTGGACCATACCCCTGGGGTATGTCCGCCCTCACCAGTAGCCGATGCCCTCGCCGACCGCCTTGCGCCTTCTTGCGCGCTCCGCTCGCGAGGTCGGGGTCGGCGTCGACGTCATGAACGCGTCTTTCTTTCATCGCCACCGCGACGCTTCGCCGACCGATGGTGGCCGTCGTCGGGATAGAAGGAGACGCGAGCTCGATAAAAGAGTATAAAGCGTCTGATGAAATTTTTTTAATCATATTGAATTGGAGTATCTTAGAATTATTATTGGAGTATACCGAAAGTGATAAAAGAGTATAAAGCGTTTATTTAAGTGGTATATTAGAGGTGGGAGTATGTACTCCCAGGAGTACGGAAAAGGCTTCCTATATATATACACACACACACATACATATATATACACATACATACATATATATACACATATATATATATACATATACACACACACATAAATTTTCACATGTGTTCCTCATAAAAGGTATTATAATTCGTCACAAAAAAAATTGGTGCGAAATCCTATCCAAAAAACATAAAAGTCGGTGGAATTTGCGATTGTCTCGGTCCAAAACGGCGAAATCTCACCGAAATCACGGTAGCAATTTATTTTTTAATTTTTTTATCTTGCCGAGATTTGGAATTTCGGCCTCGACTGAAATCTGAAATTCAATTTTTGCTAAGATTTCCAAAATCTCGGCTAGATTTTGAACACTGGGTAGAGCTACACGCTTATGCCTATGCCCTTGAAGACGCATTTCGAAATACACAAACTCACCTACTAAACGAGATGCTAGGAGTCGGATGTCCAACACGAGGTTTTTTTTATCAGATGCGTTGGCGCAACATTTTTAATAATGTGTGCAACAAAATTAATCACGATATGCAACATTTTTTGTATGTATATTCCTACTATCATTGCGTGTTTTTGTTGGATACGATGGTTACAAATATTGTACGTGTGGGAAAAATATTGCGCCGATCCGAGTTGATATTCCTACTGTTATCGTATATTTTTATTACACATGCTGATTAAAAATATTATACATATGAAAAAATGTTTTATATGTCCGAAAAAATATAGGAAGTCCAATCCGGTAGTCATTCCGAGTAGAAAGCGCACAAGGGTTGACTGCACATCTGACAGGGGTAGGTCCTGTCACTCGAACCCGAGTTTGTCAAGCTACCCGACTCTTCTATGTGATTTTGTTTATACTAGTTCAATGCCCGTGTGTTGCTACGAAAAATAAAATTCGTAATAAAACATAAAGGTCAAGCAATAAAAGAAAATTGTGCTAAAAGATCAAATATCTATTTCTCCCAATTACAAAAGTTTCTATGGTTTCTCCTATGACATGAATTAAAACCAAATATATTGTACGTAATACATCAGCATTCATTATATTAGAACATATTTATAGTTGATTTTATAATCTGCCAACCAACTTGGGTTCATGGGCAAATTTGATGCATCTCAAATTACATGCAAAAGAATTTCAAACCAATTATATGAAAGAACTTAACAAACATTTTTCCAAGTCCATTATTATGTAGTACCTTCTGATCACGCATTGGTTGCAAGTGAAAGAGGTTCCAGAACTTTTTACCTGTCCAAATGTGAACACCAATAAGTAATTTTAGCTTGATTCATTACCATGAAAAAAATAAATTTAAACATGTACAACATTTTTTTGTTAGCAATTGGTACTAAGATGCTGTGTTGTTTTTCCAAACATTTTGGGGAAAAATAGATGAACAGCAATAGCGTAACGCATTTACATGAACATGAACGCATGAGAAGAACATACCACTCTTTGTATAATTTATCAGCTGAATAGTGACCTCTGTTTAGTTATCGATGGCATCTCTTATTTTCCTTACTGTCACACGGTCAGTTTCAGGATCTTGGAGAAACCTGCAAGGAGGAGCGAGGGGAGCATCATGAAAGTAATACATTAGTCTTTTGAATAAAATGCTAACATATACCAGTCTACAACATGCAAAGCAATAAAGGTCCAATTTCAGGATTTTGCTACCCTATGCAACAGTTAATTTACAAACGGCTGAAATTTGCTAAAACATAAAAAAGACCTTTCCAATTCGCCTGTAGTTTCTTCCCAATATTTCTTCACGGCTATATTCTGTCAATTGCAGAAAACTATCGGATGCAAATATCTCAAACATTGACCAAAGAACACAGATGTATGAAAAGTTGATATCTATATCAATAAAAAGAACGATGGAGTCGAGGTACAGGAGGTCCCAGTTGAATCTTACAATGGGATTGTCGAGGCAATCTTGGGTCGATGATGACAAAATTCTTCTCAATACGTTCAAGTGTAGTAGCCAAATCTATACCCCTTCTCATTTCTTTCCTCCTCAGCTCATCTTCAAAGCTCTCGTGTCTTTCATTATCACTTTGTCAAGTAGCGGATCTTCATCTCTTGGTTTCAAAGATGTTCTTTTCTACATTTGCATGGCCCATACCAAGAAAAGCGCGCGTGCAAATTGAGTAAGACAAAATAAAATCAAGAAACAGAACAAGACAAGGAAATCAAGAAATAAGATCTTTGCAAATCTATCATTTGACTTGTACGATCCTAGCTTACCCCATAAATGAACGCCGACAAAAAAACAGACCCAAACAAGGCCGATTCTAACCGACATTGAACAATGCAACTACCAATCCAAAAGTGGTTTCAATCCAAAGGCATCAAATAATCACTTAGGAATAAACTGATTTAAGAATAGAATAAACTGGCTTTGGTGAATGAAAATGCAATGGCTTTGAAGAAAGCGACTGGCCACTCACGATGTTTGACAATAATGCACAAGAACTATGCGCTCCAACTCATCAATAAGAAACAACCAAGATCCATGTCAAGAAAAGAGAACTCGCACGCAATGCATCATCTCGTAAATTCTTTAATCAATCAAAGATAGATAACCGAATAACTACAAATTAACAAATCAATAAAGATCACCGATTCAACAAGCTAGGCAACAAGTACAGAGGAGATGGATGCCTACCATGGTCACAGACTGCTGAATCAAGGCAAGCTAAGCGCCATGGGGATTCCCACCGTAGAACGGATGTCACCCTTCTCTCGTTATAACAAATATAAATCTGCATAAGACAAGGGTAAATAAACAGTTATGACAAGGGTAAATAAACAGTTAAGAAACACTACATATTCTGCACAACAAAGATATGCTGTAAGCTTCATGCTAACTCTCCACTGCAATGCACAACAAAGATAATAGATTATATACCAAAATTTGTGACATTCTCACTACAGCCAAACACTTGAAACACATATTTGATATTTCATCCAATTTCATAATATTTAAGTGCATGTTTGACCCGCCTTCGTTATTTTTCCACTATCATGAACACTTAAAGCCATATTACTAACAAGCAAACAACAATTAACAGCCTTTTGATGTTTAGACTTCAAAATTTGTTATTTTAATAGGGATTTGATAAACATCAACCGATGTTTTTGGTTGAAATCACTCAAATCTAGAACCATTGGATCATTTGATCCAATGGCCCGATAATTGGATCCGATCCTATTATTTGATCCAACGGCTTTGGTGAATTTGGATCCGATCCTATGATTTGATCCAACGGCGATGAATTTGGATGTTCGAGTATCGATTACATCCGATCGTATGATTTGATCCAACGGCTCGGTGAATTTGGATCCGAAATCCAACGGTTCTAGATTTGGGTGATTTCAACCAAAAAAACATCCAGATGATACCTATACACTCCCATTTTAATAAGGTCCGGCTAAAAAAGCTAATTGGATTAACAGACACTTCAAAAGTTAGTAAATCATTACGGTTTCCACAAACCCTAGTAGATTGTGCACCAAAACGATTTTCAAGTAATTTAAAACCCATTAGATCACAAAGAGGCTAATAGGCTAAGTCCTGACTGAAAATTACAAGTTCTGCATCCCAAAAGCATGCAAAGTATAAAGAATAATCAACGTACAGATTCTACTCTCTGGATCAAGCCTCTTGATGAACTAAAATACAGCCGGAGTAAAAGTAGTAAAGTGAGCTCCTTGAACAATTCAGAAAACACACTAATAAGAATGAGTGTGATTTGATGGCTGCTTACCTTCGGATGGCAAAATGGTGAGCGACTCTAGGAGCGACAAAATGGAAGAGGAGGCGGGAGGTTAGGCTGCAGAGTATGACGAAGGACAAGGAGAATGAGAATATACACTTATTTGCTTACTCAGTAAATGGAAAACAAATCGCAGTGACTTGAGTGTATATTATCCGGGTGAGAGCCATGAGGGACTCTCATTGCCGCCACACGCTTGCATGGCGACGCTTGGTCCGTGGCGCGCAAGAGCCACGGAGGTCATCATCTACGGCGGCTCTCATCAAGGAGAGCGGAGGTCCCCACGTCCTCGATGAACGGACCAGATTGCGCGCCTTCTTCTCGTGACCGCCGGGCCTGTCGTCGGCGGCCGGAGGCTCGAGATCGCCGCTAGCGCCAAGGTACGGTTGGTACGACCGCGAGCCCCACTGAGTTGGCGCATCCACGAGGCCCGATGTTCGCAGCCCACTGAGGGCGGGGAATCTCTGCGAACTCCACGGAGGGTGGTCCAGAGAACAGTGGCGTGTGTTCTCGGCAGGTGCGCCCAAGGCCACATGGACGCGACGGATCGCTCCTGCCCGGCATAGCCCACTGGGCGGGTGAGACGGTCCCTCGACCAGGACGGCCGAGGCGCCTTGGTCGTCCGCCGCCGCGATCTGGTGCCGAGGATCCGCCATCTTCTAATGCACGAGCCGCAACCGCGAACACCAAGTCCGTCGGGAGTTAGCGAAAAGCCAACCACTAGCCCCTACCGGCGCGCCTCCGGCGATTCCACCGACAGCGGAGGATGCTGACGGTTTAGTTCGAAGGAGGGCGCTTCATGGTCAGCTAAACCTAGAGGGCGAAAACCCTAGGGACTCTACGCAAGGATTCCGGCTCCATGAACTGCGGATGACACGAAGATTTTACCTGTGTTCAGCCCTGAAATACTCATTGCTGTATTTGCCCGTCACGGATGGGACCCTTTATCTGTAGGTGAAATACTCGATTCGTTGCACGCCTGTGCCAAGCGCCACGTAGCTGGCGCCGGGCGGCATGCAGCGCCACCGCCGCCGGTGCCACGGATCGACGCTCGCCGGCGGCCGTGATCGCCGCCGTTGCCGCCGCCACGTAGCCGGGCGCCGGGCGAAGCGATGCTCGCCACCGCCGCCAGCGCCACGTGGACCGACGCTCGCGCGTGCCGTGATCGCCGCCGATTAGCAGCCGCCACGTAAGCTCGGGCGCAAGGGCGAGCGTGTCGCCACTCGCCAGGCGCACGGACCACGTGGCCGTCGGACGCCGGATCGCAAGCGAGCCGCCACGCGATTGTATGCGTATATGCGTGAGGGTACCTTACGTATAATCGGACATATATATATATATATATGTGTGTGTGTGTATACGATGGTTTAATAAGAAATTTATTTACATGTTTACTTGTTTAAAGTAAACCATCTTATTTTAAATAGTAGAATATAAATTTAAGAAATATTCTCTATAAATATTGAACAATTTCATTCACTCAAAACAATAAAACCAAATGATACAAGACTATTCTATCGTATTCAACCTCATCTCACCAACCAAACACATCCTAAATACAACGTAATACTTTCGATTAGATTGCAGATAGTACATAAGAGCTATGTATACATAGGCAAAGTAAGTTTTCTTTTAAGTTATCCATACAACTCTTAATTTAAACCATTTGATTTTGACTTAACGTACGAGATGGATGTCGGATATACTCCTAACCACTTAAGATGTTTTCTGCAAGATGGTTGCGAAGTCCAGGGGTTTCTGCAAAAACTTCTTAAGTGGTTGAGAGTCCATCTCATCTGTATCTTGTATGTTGGATTTGGACGATGGTTCGGTTAAGAGTTGTATAGGTAATAATGCGCTATGGTGGATTTATATTGAATACTCTGCTTCAAGGTATGTATTGTTGTTAGAAATGAGGCCCAAGTGGCCTATTTATCTCTAATGCCAGTTACAAATAATAATACCATATTGTCGTAGGTGAAATACTCGGTTAAGAATCGCTGCACCGCCGAGCTCGGATCTTGCTTTTGGACGATCCACGACGCTTCACGCGCGGCCGCTATCAGGCCGCTTTTTTCCTTCCACAAGCCCCACGTAAGAATTGTTTTTCTCGTTTGTCAAGGCGCTGACGATGCTCGATCTATTTTTCGTAAATATGTGGTATTGTAGCCAACCAGTCAATAGGATAATCTTTGCTCTCCGGATCAGTTAATCCATCCCCCACAAAAAAAAAAAAGACATGATCAAAGCTAACAGAAGTTACCACGTTCGCTTTCTAGAAGATAAATATTAACACGAAAATTAGAGACAAAAGAGAAGATCTAGGTCATGGGCTACGGTGGATTTATATTATTTTGAGGAAATAAAAGGAGTTCTGCTAATTCATTAGTGAAAGAAAATCCATTAGTTGCATGATCACTAGTGATGCATTAAATAAACAAGGTTGTAAAGAATTAGACACTTTTAAGAACCGGGGATGCTACGATTTAGAACTGGTACTTTGTGTATGCTTCAGTTATGGCAACAGAAACTCAATTTATCAACTACCAGGAAGAACAATTACCAGGAAGAACAATATTTATCAATTACCAGGACACCGCTTCAATTACAAGGAAGAACAATATTTATCAATTACTAGGAAGAACAATTACAGATGATCTGGATACACAATATTTATCAATTACCAGGAAGAACAATTACTCGACGGATATGCTCTTGGAATTGTCCAACTGAATGTCCCCTGCCAATTCATTACAAAGACAATGAGAAAGGAATGTCAAAACAATGCAACGTGCAGACTTCTATAATCAACAAATCAATTTCCATGCTCAACAGACGTGATGAAAATATGAATCGAGAATCAGCAGTTCGCCGGGTTGATACTCTCTAGCAACCGAAGGACCCTTTGACCATCTGCAAAGAAAAGGAAAGAAAAGAAAAGGAATTGGAATCATTGATGATATGATTTAACACAGAATGAAAGCCTTAATATCAATAACAAACCATCGAAGAGGGAGACGATGAGGGCACACACACTGAAAAGACATACTTATATAGAGATTGATTCCAACGTTTCTTCTGGAAATAACAAAAATATCTGTAAGTAGTAACAAACTGCTTATCTGATAAGGAAGTTGAAACAAACGAGTAGTAACAAAAATATCTGTAAGTAGTAACAAACTGCTTATCTGATCTCGTTTTTTCATTTTGCCACAAAGGGCCACAAGGCAGGCCAGTTCACCAACTTCCAGCTCACCGGCGCCAATGGCATCTTCACGGCTTCTCCATCGAATTAAGTGGGCACGCCGAGACGGCGAGAGGATGCCGCTAAGCTCGCTCTCCAGCAAGCTCGCCGCAAACGTCAATCGCTCAAAGTGGCGGCAAGCTTCCCGAGCGCCCCCAAGGACCGCGAGGGCATGGCGCCAATTGCTGGGCGCCGCCGGGCGTGGACATCAGAACGGCGACGCGTGGTGGGCAAGAAAAGGGACAACGCAGCAAAAAGGGTGCCCTGACTCACCTCCTCCATCTCTCGGAGGATGGCGCCTTTCGCGTCGGATGGCTTTCTGGGGAAGCCTTGGTCTTTGGAGGATGTCGGCAGAGGGCGTCAGCCGCGACGAGCACGCGTCCGCCGCCACGCGTCGGCGAAAGAAAAGTGGTTACTCGCCGGGGAGGTGTGGCGTTGGTAGCGCGCCTTGTCTCGATCTCCACCTCGGCGCGTGCGCGTGATGGGCGGCGTGTGGTACCACTTGAAGGCCATGTGCTCGAGAAGTCGCGTGGTGCCGTTGGTCTTGAGGCGGCTTCGAAGCGACTACCCACATCGACCCAGCATATGGAGGCCATGCGGTGTGCGGCGGATAGGCTGGTGACGGCAGCGGGCGGTGGGGGCGTGGAGACGTCGCGGGCGTGGGCGGAGGAAGAGTGGTCGGCGAAGGCGAAACGCGCAAGGTGTGGCGGAGAAGCGGCGGCGAGGCGATGGAGTGGAGGCGGTGGAAGTAGGGTAGGGCGTGCGCTTGAGCGGGCGGCAGTGGTGGCGGCCATGAGTTTGATGAATTTCCCTCATACCCTTGAGCGCGAGAGAGAGAGAGAGAGTTCGGTTTTAAACTCCCGTTTATTCTTCTTTCTGGGCGTCCTTTTCTTGGATGAGATCGGACGGACCAAGGAAGGGAGAAAATCTGGAGCTATCCGGAGAGGAGCAAAGCAGCGGATTTTTTTTTCGATTTTGTTGAAGTAGATCGTTTTTTCTTGGGTTCGGTTTTGTTTGGTGGTGGAGAAGCAGACGCATCACCACCAACTCAAAATTAGAGTAGTAGAAAATCAATTGTTGCAACGCCTTGGCGTTACCTGAGACAATAGTGGGTGTGCTTGGATGTTTATACCAAGTTATATATGTATATATGATGGTTTAATAAGAAAGTTATTTACGTATTTACTTGTTTAAATGAAATCATCTTATTTTAAATAGTAGAATATAAATTTAAGAAATATTCTCTATAAATATTAAACAATTTCATTCACTCAAAACAATAAAACCAAATGATACATGATTATTCTATCTTATTCAACCTCATCTTACCAGCCAAACACATCCTAAATGCACAGAAACCTGTCATACAAAGATTAAGATGCAGATAGTACACATAAGAGCTATGTATATGTAGGCAGTGTAAGTCTTCTTTTAAGTCTTATCCATACAACTCTTAATTTAAACCATGTGATTTTGACTTAACGTACGAGATGGATGTCGGATATACTCTAATCACTTAAGATGTTTTCTGCAAGATGGTTGCAAAGTCCAGGGGTTTCTGCAAAAACTTCTTAAGTGGTTGAGAGTCCGTCTCATCTGTATCTTGTATGTTGGATCTGGATCAGATGGTTCACGTTAAGAGTTGTATAGGTAATAATACCCTATGGTGGTTTTACATTGAATATGCTACTAGACTTGTATGTATTGTAGCCAACCAGTCAATAGGATAATCTTTGCTCTGTCCGGATCAGTTAATCCATCCCCCACGCCAAAAAAAAAAAAGACATGATCAAAGCTAACAGAAGTTACCACGTTCGCTTTCTAGAAGATAAATATTAACACGAAAATTAGAGACAAAAGAGAAGATCTAGGTCATGGGCTACGGTGGATTTATATTATTTTTGAGGAAATAAAAAAGGAGTTCTGCTAATTCATTAGTGAAACAAAAATCCAATTACAACAGATGTCGAGAGCTGCTCAGGGTCAAGGACAGAGAGATTAAAAGAAATTTACATAGTCTAGTAAATCAACGGACTCAGAGCACTTTTTTATGAATAAAAGGACACATGCAATCCACACGCATCACAAACACCATATCTGCATATATCCTACACTCATGCACACAGTGTGTGTCCTCTACACACACTAGCGAATTTATTCTAGACTTTAAGATTTCCGGAACGATTTTTAAACTTTTTCATATGAGACTTTAGCCCGGACCAAAAAAAAAAAAAAAAAGCAAGGCCACGTTGTGCAAGATGGCCGACACCATTGCATGTTCATCGGTCACCAGCTGTTCAAAGATCCATCAGTTTCGATCCTTCCAAATATTCTAGGAAGTGATCAGTTTTCTAGCTTTCTTACCTTACTTTTTCCTTTTAAATCTAGCCCATTTTCAAGTGAAATTACAAAACTAACACTCTTCCTCACCGTGAAAGATGCGGTAGACGACACTTGTTACCTTCCGTCTCAAGAAGTGTAGGAACTGCCCTGCCGTATCTCAAGAGTGGGTAGGCGCGGAAGGTGGCTTGTCGCACTGGCGACTATGGAAGGCGCTTCTGTAGAGAAGTGCGGGAGGTATAGAGAAAGGGTTATATTTGTAATTCCATTTGGAAGAAGATTAGATTTTAAAAAAAAGAGGTAAGGGAATAGAAAAGTAATCATTCCCCCTACTGTAACACCGTGAGTTACAACCACTTAATTTAGTACCTAAATCCAAAAAATTTAGAAGTCCAGACAAATTTAACTATAGCTAAAAATTTATTTAATAGATAGTTTTAATGATGTCTGACAGCGGCCCGTTACTTGTCATTGACGAGCTCCGACAGTAGCTCGCTACGATCGGAAGATGACTACGGTCCTGTTTGGAAGCAATGTATTTTCATAGTTTCTAGGTAATATCATGGTTTCTAAAAATACCATAGTATTTTATACTAAGAGGTGTTTGGTTACCATGCCAAAAGCTCTGTATTAAAAACTATGGTTTGGTAGATACCATAGTATTTTTGGAGTATTTGAAACTCCACTCCAATCCAAAGTTTTCATGGTTTTGACTAGCTTCTTGTCTATTTCCACTCAAATACCATTGTTTGTGATGTTGCATCCAAATAATTGGTAGTTCTAAAAAATACAATGGTTTTAAAGGAGTTTGATAAAACCATAGTATTCATGACAAAATAATTACAAATCATAGTATAATAAAACTATAGTTTTAAAATACATTATTTGCAAATAGGACCTATATACGCCCCTGCCACCGTTCACTTAGCCCTGGGGTGTCGCTGGATCTGGAGCTCAGGGAAGCCGGTTGGGGAAGAAATTAGACACCAAACTTGTTTGGGGAGGGAGCAGTCCAACAAGAGATGTTGTGCTGTCTCATCGCATGGATCGCAAAACCGCAGGTGGCGCACTTCTGCCAGCCGCGCCGCTGCAGCTTGTCCGCCGTATCGTCATGCTAAAAGGAGCTCAGCAGCCTCACGAAGAATCACCACGTCCTCTCCACCGTCGCTTTCCGAACCGGTAGCGCTTCTACATCCGCATAGGATCCTCCGCTGTGCTAAGTACGTAGGCGGATTTGGCCGAGTAGCGACCGTTAAGGGGTCAGTCTCCAAGTGATTTCATTCCGGCCTATTTGATGAAAACACTTGCTGAATTTGTTGCGAGAGGAGGGATGGATTAGCCTGCCATCTCAGCAGGGGTATCCAGTTGGTTGGTGGGCATCCGGATGTTGTGTTTCAAAAAACACCCTCCAAAAATAATCAGCCGAGAGCTATTGTAGTAGTACAGTAAATACAATTATATTTTATGGATAAGATTATAACAAGTACAACTCTAGGTTTTTTGTTGGCGCTTTGGCAAGTAGGTGAAGCAGGCTCAATCCTTGCTCGTCGAACGAAACGCGAGTCAAGCTCTTAGGCACATATAATAATGAAATCCACGCTTATAATAATAAGTCGTTAGTCATTGTCAAGCTAACAAATCCATGAAAGTCGCGCTCAGATCCTGAGTACTACCGCGTTGAATGGGATTACGTTGAATTGAATCGGATGGTCTTACAGTATTTGGTTCTATTATTTTGAGTGAATAAAATGATTTATTATCTATAAAAAATATTATGTGTTTGGTTGGTGGGATGAGTTCGAATGGGATAGGATGATCCGGTACCATTTAGTTCTATTATTTTGGGTGAATGGAATGGTTCAGCATCTATAATGAATATTATTCAAATTTGTATCATATTGTCCATGACGAGATTGTTCTATTCAAACAACCAAACATATAGATGATATTTTTCTTGAACCATCTTATATATGTACCACTTGGTACAATTAATTAAACACACCTTAAATTTGCATCTTACTATCTAGAATGGGATAGTTCCATTCAAACAACTAAGCATATAAATAATTTTTTAAAACCATCCCCCTCTCTCTCTCTCTCTATATATATATATATATATAGGAAAATGATTCCATACTCCTGGGTGTATGTACTTCCACCTCTAATATACCATTTAAATGATACTGTTATACCTCTTTATTCTTTTGAGTATACTCTAATACTGATTATAAGATACTCCAAAGTGAGTTCCATGAAAAATTTCATTAAAATCCACCTTTTATAGCATAATTTGTTTACATATTCCATATATATATATATGGGGACATATTCGATCTAATGTGAATTGATCTAATTAGTGCTAATGGCATGTAGAAGTTTTGAAAAATTCTCAAAAATTACCACATGTAGGGAGGTGAACCTCTACAACCCTGCAAAATTTGAAGATGAAACTCAATCGCATTTGAAAGATATGAAAAAGACAAACTCAGCATAAATAGTACTGTTACTGTTTGGCACTATTCTTTTGCTGTTTATCTTTTTCATATCTTTCAAATGCGATTGAGTTTCATCTTCAATTTTGCATATCACCTCTCTACATGTGGTAATTTTTTTGAGAATTTTTCAAAACTTCTACATGCCATTAACACGAAATTAGCACTGAATTCACCATTAGCACTGAATATTTCCCATATATATATATATCCCATTTAATACAAACAACCATACACTACACTACGCCTGTTGCTCCTCTGGTGTCAATGTCGTCATTCTTATCCGCGGTAGCTCTAAACCCTACATGCTGCAAGTGCAAGCCCACGACACGACACAACGACTCCACCTCGTCGTCTCTTGAGTCTCTTCTCTTCTTCCCTGGAGAATAGCTTCCGTTGGCCTCCTCTCTTTCCTCGCACCATACGCATCCCAAGCGCGCGCGCTCTCTCGCACGGGAAAAAATATCGAAAGAGAAAGGAATTTCTACGCCCGGCCCAGCTGGGGATGACGAGCTCTCCCCGGCGATGGCCTTACCGCTAGCCCTCGCCGCGCTCCTCCTCCTCGTCCTCGTCGGCCTCCGCCTCCACCGCAAGCTCCGGCTAGTCCCGCCGCTTGAGCTGGCTGCCGCGGCGCTCGAACCGCCTGTGCCGACCGAGGATGAGGAGTCTGCGGATGAGGGCGGGAGGGAGAAGAGGCGGCGGCGGAAGGCGCGGCGGAAGCAGCAGCAACAACAGAAGCGCGGAGAGGAGGCGGCCGACGCGGCTGTGGCTGGGGAGGAGGCGCTGCTGCGGCGGCCGCGGTTCCCGCTCGCGTCGGTGCCCGGCGCGCTGCAGCGCCGCATCACCGCACGGTACGACGACCTCGCGCGGGCCAGCCAGGCCCAGTCCCTCACCGTCGACCAGGTGGGTGCATGCCAAGCTTCCATGACAAGAGTTGCTGTGCTACAAATTGGGGGCATTGGTGCTGTACGAACTGCGAAACACAAATACCGCGATTAATTACAACTGGTGTTTGTTTTGATTGCAAACTCGTACTAATATTGAAGTCAATGCCTCGTTTAGGGTAGTTAGATGCGAAATCGGCTCCAATTGCTAAGCCAGTACATGCTTCATCAGTCCATCTACAAGTGGATGCTGTGTGCTGTTGCCTGTTGGTTTTGCTAATTGCTTTTTGTTAAATGGGGTGACTCATATATAGTATTTTAGGATTTGAAAAAGGTATGCTAGATGAATCCTAATAGGATTAGTATTCCTATTCCTAATAGGAGAGAGATCCCTAATCCTAATAGGAGTAGAGTTCCTATTTTTTTTAGGAAAACTAGGGAGGCTATATAAACCTAAAGGTGGTCATGGAGAACCCAAGCAACCAAGAAATCATAAGCTAACTCATCTAAAGCAAGAGATGCATGAGAGGATTGGAGGTTAGGTTATTCTTTAGCACTATATTCTTATATAAAGAAAGGATCTAAAGGTCCTAAAAGGTTCGAGAGGCTGTGAGAGAGCAATAATCCCTTGTACTTTTTGAGGTTGTGCTTAAAGAATTTGTAGTCGGCTTCGCCAAATCTTTTTTCTCTTGCCGTTGTTCGCATCCTCCTTGTTATCAGTGCCATCCTATTTCTTCAATCCTACTTCAAGCAGCCCTATTCCCCACCACCTGAATCATCCTAAACTTCAACGCCGCTTGCTAGAGACAATGGGAAGAAGAGAAGGAAGGCAAGGAGGAAACAGAAGCACTTTGATGGTGGAGACAAGGTGGTGGCTGTTCAGGAGGAAAAGGGGGCAAAAGAACCTCCTTTCCCCCTCGTGGTTGAGCCGTGCAATGAAACGACGGATCACAGATCTGTATGATGAGGTGATGTGTACCACTCGTAGGAATTTCCATGTCAACCAGTTTGATAAGATTTTGTTGTAGTTTTTGTTATGCATCTAACTTCGATCTTTGGGTTTTGATTGAGAAGGGAGGTTGGCGTGATTTGGGTATATGCAAGAACAGGAATAGAAAATTTTGGTGATTGTGTGAAGCGTTTACATCTTTACGATGCTAAATGGTGTGCTAACATGCAGTTTTTGTGCAATCGAGCAGGGCCTAGTATAATTTCCTGCCTAGTATAATTTGTGCTTCTAATCAGTGATTTTGGTGAGAAAAAGGTGCCTGGTGTTGCATTTATTGGCAGATGAACATGATTTAAAGATTTGCCTTCTATTGTTTATTTTTTGGGTGAATTTTGCTACTCGACTGGATTTAACTTGAATATCCCTTACCATCTTGGTGTAGATCAAACCCATGATCTGTGGCATAGAAATGAGCAGTCTTGACCCCCTGATCTATAACATAATTGTGCAGTGCTGAATTTTTATTTTTGCTTGTTTTGGTTAATGATGTAGATACCAGCCAAATGTTTGAATTGTTACAATTTTATGTGGATAACTAAGAGTGTAGAGTAGGTGTTCTTTTGATAGTTTTCTTGAAATTGAAGTTATCAAGTGCCGTACGAATTCAAACAGCTTGTTGGTGCGTGTTTAGTTGCTGTTAATATATATTGTTATTTTGAGTTTTGTTGAGAAAATAAGATTGCAAACTGTTGCTACACTCGACAGATCAATGCAATGTGGCCATTGCAGTGGGTGCTTTGAGTAATCATCAACTTTATAGTAGAATTTGAATTGCAATATGGAAACCTGTTTTTCTGGTTCTTGAATGGTATTAGAATTTGCTAGAGTTTGCCATTAGCTGTTGTGTTCTTGTTTTGCTATCCTATAGTTTCTATTTACTCTCTCTCTTCTAGGTGAGTTCAGTTGCAAGACACAAAATTCAAAATTCCATCCATTTACTAGTATGAGCAAAAATTATATTCCTTTCCTTGATGGTGTGTGCTGTTCTGTACTGACAGAAATTGTTGTACGCTTGTTTTAAGGATATTTTTCACTTTTTCTTATATAATATATTTTCAATACTGTACTTCTGTTAGATGATGATATGATGCCGGAAAGTATCAGTTGAGTTGGCTAGTTTAGGAAGAGTTAGTGAACTTTCTACATTCAATCATTGCTTGTTTTGGTTTAAAATTTCTGTATGTTTTTTTTCGAAAGAGCAGCAAGAGAATTGCTGCAGATCTTATTAACAGGAAAAGAGAGCTTTTTGGTCCCAGTTTTTTATGGAAAAAACCGGGGAAAAAAAACCTCACAACACAACCCCCATGACAACCATACAAACACACCATCGCAAAAGCGTTCGAAACGACCTGAAAAAAACCTTAGAAGGAGGAGGAAGGAAAAGACATAAAAATCAAGAACGAGGTTTGCAGCAGAGAAAGAAAAGAAAACAGGAGCTAATTCATAGCCTTCAATGAAACGCAGCGAAACCACGAGTGAAACCGCCTCCTTGATCGATATAGCCACCGCCCGCTGCTCTAATCATCCCCAGGAAAATGCGTTGGTTTCTCTCTTGCCAAAGATGCCACCAGAAATAAATGATCAAACCATCCAATTGCCGCCTTCTCTCTTTGTCATACCGAGATCTTAGTCTTTGCCACCATTTGTATACCGAACCTTTGTAGTTCAAATTTTGCCACCTTTGCAAGTTCCCCCAATGTACAATACACTCCCATACTTGTCTAGTGAACGGACAATCCTTACAAAGGTGTTTCGATGTCTCCGATGCCATGTTGCAAAGGCTACAGGTGGCATTGCAGGGCCATCCCTTCCTGAGCATGTTGTCTGCTGTTAAAATCTTGTTGTGCAGCAATGTCCATGCAAAGAAACGACATTTAGGTTCTGCTTGCGCCTTCCATATCAGACAAATCTTCATCTTACAGTAAACAGTGTTGAATTGCATCAGGTAGGCCGTCTTTGTTGAGTATTGTCCGTTAGCGGTCCAACGCCAAGTTATCTGATCTTCCCTCGTTTCATCTCTATTAATTCGTCGGATCGCTTCAAAGAGTGCTACAAACTCCCTGATTTCTTTTTTCGAGGTTACCAGTGTGCAAAAACGGATCCAGTAGTTGTTTGACAAGGCCTGATGGACAGAGATGTTTTTTCTTCTCGCTATTTGGAATAGGTTCGGTGCATGACCCTCTACCCAACTTGATCTCCAAAAGTCTGCCAATTTACCATTTCCTATGGTGACAATCGTAGAGGCATTAAAAAGGGTAACATCTGTTTTGTCACATGGGAGATCGAGTCCCGTCCAGGCCCGTTCATTGTTTTTCCATCGAAACCAGAGCCACCGAAGCCTAAGGGCCCTGGCGAAACGCTCCAAGTCCGTGATCCCTAGGCCCCCTTTGCTTTTTGGCAGGCAAGTCACAGGCCATTTGATCAGACAGTGCCCTCCGCTACAGTTTGCGGGTTCTTTTCCTCTCCAAAGAAAACTTCGTCTGAGTTTATCAATACATCGGATTAACCACTTTTGTGCTGGGAAGACCGTGAGATGGTATATAGGTTGAGATGTTAACACTGATTTGACTAAGGTCTCTCTTCCGGCCTTGGATAGCAGCTTACCTTTCCAGCCTGCGAGTCTGCTGCCTATTTTGTCAATCAATGGTTGTATTTCAATTCTCCTTAATTGCCTAATGTGTAATGGGAGGCCGAGATACTTCCCTGGGAATGTTGAAATTTTTCCAGGGAAAACATTCAACAAATCTTGCAAGAGGTTTTGTTGGCATCTGATCGGAAAAATTTCTGTCTTGGAAATGTTGATTTTCAGCCCTGAGCACCTTCCAAAGATATCGACTCGCTAAGGGTCACGGTTCACCAGGTTCCGCTTTTATGAATATCCCAAGATCATCAAGATACAAAGAGCATCTAAGTCTTGCGATTGCCGTAGTAATCGGTTTGAGAATGCCCGACCATGCCAACTCAAGCAAATTCTGTAGAGGATCGATTGCTAGGATGAAAAGTAGGGGGGATAAGGGATCTCCCTGTCGTACCCCACGCGCATGTCTAATTATCCCTGTCGATTGTCCGTTGATCAACACTTTTGAAGAGGCTGTCCTGAGCATGGCAGCCACCCATTCCCGCCATTTATGGCCAAAGCCAAGGGCCTGAAGGACCTCAAGAATATAGGTCCAGTTTAGTGAATCGAAAGCTTTTGAAATATCCAATTTTATGAAGAGAGCCGGAGTTCTGTCTTTATGTAGTTTACGGATTACTCTTTGCACATATAAGAAGTTATCATGGATACATCTCTTTTTTATGAAAGCGTTATGCGAGGTCGAGACCAATTCATCAAGTTTGAGGGCGAGCCTGTTTGCTAATATTTTGGTGATGATCTTCATGAAGCTATTTATTAAGCTGATCGGCCTGAAGCGATCAAGTCTGTCTGTGTTCTCCACTTTCGGGAGGAGGACAATGCTTGCCTCATTTAACTTGTGCAGGTTTTGATGGCGAAAATTGAAGAAGGCCCTGGTTGCTTCCATTAAGTCTGCTTTGATGATGTGGAGGCAATTTTTTGTAGAAAAGGCCAATGTATCCATCCGGTCCTGGCGCTTTTTGATTGGGAAGTTCATGTATGGTGTTAGTCACCTCTTCTTCAGTGATGTCGACCTCTAAGTCACTAAGGTCCCTCCCTGTGTAGCCCAATGTATCCCAACGGAGCGCTTTGTCCCTTACTCCATGCTCGCCCAATACCTTTATGAAATATAAATAAGTTTCATTTAGTTTATCCTGCTGTCTGTACATTACATTGTCTTCATTTTGTAGTATTCAAATCAAATTTCTTTTTCGTCTTGAGCTAGCCATCAAGTGGAAGAACCGCGTGTTGGAGTCTCCGAGGCGGATTTTTGTTAGTCTTGAATGTTGTCTCGCCCTGGATTTCTGTATTGCTGCCAGGCCGAGCAGTTTAGTTTTGAGAGTTTTCCGAAGTTCTAACTCGTGTTGTAATAGTGGACGTCTTTCTTGTGCACTTTCTAGCATAGTGATCGTGACTTGTGCCAAAGCTGTTTGAAGTGTAATGTTCGCAAAGATTTTCCTCCATATCTTTAGTGCCTGAGCTGTTCTGTTCATCTTGACATACAACCGAAGGATCGGGTCTGATGTGAGGATCACCGATTCGTGCTTGAGACACTTCTCTGGAAGTCCCAAGATCGTGGTCCAAAAAGCTTCAAACGAAGCCCTCAAAAATCCGAATGTTGCATTTCCTTGCATGAGAAGAGGGCAATGGTCTGATGTCATCGATGCCATAGCGCATAGGTCCGCATTTGGGAAGGTCTCATGCCATTCCGTTGTTGCTAAGAAACAGTCTATTCTCGTCATAACAGGTTGATCTTGTTCATTTGTCCATGTGAATCGACGGCCTTGAAGGTCAATGTTAGATAATGTATAGTCTTTATTGACTTAGTCTTAGCTTTCTTGTACTCCAAGCCCTATTGGGCTATATATATGAGATTACTCCCCCATCTGTGGTGTGGGGTCTTTTCTCATTTCCTACTCTCTCTACATGGTATCAGAGCGGATGCTGGTCTAGGGTTCCCTCCCAGGCGCCGCCACCCCTCCTGGGTACCCTAGGATTCTAGGGCTCCCTTCTACAGCCGCCGCCCTTTCCCTCCTCTGTTTCCAGACGCCGCCTCTCCCTCCTCTGCTTCCAGCCGCCGCCCTCTCCACCTTCTTCCGCTCCAGCCACCGGCCTTCCTCCTGCCATTGCCCCTGCCTTTCCCTGCCGGCCATGAGTTCCAACTCCACCTCGGCGGTCTCATCGGGCGATGGCGCCGCCATATCCGCCTCTGTCTTCCTCAACCCTATGCCACTGCTCTCGTCAAGGCTCACGTGCCGATCACTCTGGAACTGGAGAATCCGAACTACACCAAGTGGTCTACGTTCTTCAAATCAATGTGCGGCAAGTTTGGCCTCATGCAGCACATTGATGGCATCGCCTCTCCTCGCCAACCCGCGTGGGTTCGCCGATTCTTGCGTTAGCACCGGATCTTTTGGCTCCATCATGACGCCGCCCTCGACCTCGTCATGGCCGAAGATCAAACCGCCTATGATCTTTGGTCTTCCATCTCCAACATCTTCACCGCCAACAGAGAGTCCAAGGCCGTCTACCTGAGTCACGAGTTCCACACGCTGACTCAGGGTGATCTCTCTGCCTCCGACTACTGCCAGCGGATGAAGGTCCTTGCCGATGGTCTGCGGGACGTCGGTTTCCAGGTTGACGGCGCTCAACTGGTTCTCAACCTTCTCCGCGGCCTCAACTCCCGTTTCTCCACCACCGCCGACGACATCGCCAACGCCAAACCCCTGCCGACCTTTGCCGAGGCGCGCAACATGCTGATTCTGAAGGAACTTCGCCTCGCCACTGAGGTCAAAAATGCTCAAAGCTTCGCTTTCTTCTTTCGGCGCCTCGGCGGTGCTTCGTCATCGCTCCCAAGACTGCGCCACACCTCCAAGCCATCGCTCGGCAGAAGACGCCTCTGACCCTCTTCGCTTACATGCTTCAGACGCCGACGACATTGTCTGGACGGCTTTTCGCCTCTCTGCGGCAAAGATATCATCGCCGTCGCCTTCACTCCGAAGTTCGCCATGACGGACCTTGGTGCCTTGCATCACTTTCTTGGCATCTCCACACGCCGCGACTTCGACGGCTCTTTCGTCTCGGCTGACAAGATATGGTGATCTTCTCCAAATAGCGGCATGGCTGAGTGTCACCCTACGGCGACTCCTGTTGACACTCATGCCAAGCTCTCCGCGACTGACGGCGACCCGTTCTTGACGCCTCGAGTACGGAGTTCACTGGCGCTCTCAAGACCTCGCACCGACTCGTCGACTTGGCGTCGCGTCCAAATAGTGTGCCTCTTCATGCATGATCCCCGTGAGCCTCACCGCGCGTTGATCAAGCGCATTCTCCGCTATGTGAAGGGTACTCTCTCCGTTGGCCTTCACATCGGCACCAAATCGCCCATCCCTTACCGCGTATTACGATGCGGATTGGGCGGCCAGTCAGCATTTCTCGGCGCTCCACCTCCGGCCATGCGTCTACCTCGGCGATAACTGTGTCTTGGTCTCGGCGCCAGACGACCGCCTCTCCGCTCCAATCTTTGAAGAGTACCGTGCCGTTGCTCATGCCGTTGCCGAGTGTTGCTGGCTACGGCAACTTCTTCAGGAACTTCACATCTCGCTTCCTTCCGCGACCGTCGTCTATTGCGACAACGTCAGTGCCGCCTACATGACTGCCAATCCGGTCCATCATCGTCGCACGAAGCACATCGAGATCGACATTCACTTCGTTCGCGAGAAGGTCGCGCTGGGGCAAGTCCGCGTGCTTCACGTTCCCTCCTCGCATCAGCTTGCGGATATCATGACCAAAGGCTTACCTGTACTTTTATTTTCAGATTTTAGGTCCAATCTTTGCGTCCGTTCTCCTCCCGCTGCGACTGCGGACGGGTGTTAGATAATGTATAGTCTGTATAGTCTTTATTGACTTAGTCTTAGCTTTCTTGTACTCCAAGCCCTATTGGGCTATATATATGAGATTACTCCCCCATCTGTGGTGTGGGGTCTTTTCTCATTTCCTACTCTCTCTACAGTCAAGCTCTAAGAGCTGCAGTCTGTTGATAATATTATTGAATCGTTGCATCATTCTCCTATTTGTCGGGCCTCTATTCTTCTCATCGACTCGTCTAATGAGATTGAAGTCTCCTACTATGAGCCATGCGGGCAGCACAGTTCCATGCAATGTTTCTAATTCAGTAAGAAAGTTTCTCTTATCGTCATCTGATTGCGGCCCGTATACACCGGTGATGTCCCACACTGTCGCATCGCAACGAGAAGATAATGTTGCAGTGATCGTATTGGTAGTTGATCTGGAATTTTGGAGGTCATAAAGGTCGTCCATGGCCGCAAGAAGGATTCCACCAGCGGTTCCATTGGAAGGTGTGTAGACCGCCTGGTTAGCTAATCGTGGTCCTAATGTTTCATGCAACAAGCAGGACGTCCAATTAGATATTTTCGTCTCTTGTAGACACACCACAATAGCACCAGTTGATTGAATTAAACGCTTGGTGCTTTCCCTTTTAGCTGGATTGTTTAGACCTCTAACATTCCAAGAAAGAATAGTGCAATTTGTTGGCATAAGCACTTGAAAAACACTACTTGCAAGGGCACTAGGTGCCACTCAGTTAAGGAACAAGCCATAGTTAATACAACAACACAGGTTCCATACTCACATCTAAACATAACATACCAGACACAGACGGAACGAAACCAAATGACTACAGTATCACCGATTCCGGACCCCATTCGAACCAGGAAACAGCAGGTGCGGCACATAGGCCTAATGACCTCTAAACTGACATAAGTTAAAACAGCACTACAGGTAGTGACGTCTACTACAACTTTTCTAGGACAATGAACATCACCAGGAAACTCCAGTTCAGCAGGAAATTACGTTAAGTTCCATCGAGACATCAGCACCAAAATGCAACCCCCTCTTCTGGAAAAATTTCTGTATGTTAATATGATGTGCATGTAATGGACAAATGTACCTTCTTTGTGTTATGTATGACTGGTTACAATTGTCTTGTAATTTTGCCTTCTATTTTCTATTGATTAAAGATGAGGTTGGCAAACTCTTGTGATGCCAGCTATTTCTTTCACTCATAAATATATCAACTTAGTGGAGGTTGATTCATAAGGAGGAGTGGAAATGTAAAGTGGAGCATATTGTTGAAAGTGAGAGACCTAGTTGTAATTTCACAACTGGTTGTTATGAACTTTATCATCTTTATTCATTGCAATGCTGGAGGATAAGTTTCTTTTAACTAGTGACTTCTAAAAAAATTGAATTGCAATTTTTGTTGTACATAATGTCCTTTGTATATCTGATTAAATGGCTAGTTCCACAGAAATTATTTTCCTTGGTTTATATCCTGAACTGGATGCAAATCTCTACGCTTGGACTAACTATGTGCAACTGTGGATTGGTTCCTTAATTTATTTAATGATCAGCTCGTTAACAAATTTATGATTTCCATCGAGAAATGGCAAGTGATGTGCTAGTTAGGTTACCCTACCCCTAGGCTCTAGATATATTGGAAATTGGAATCTCTGTTTTCCAACCACCTAGATTATAGGAGTGGTGTTAGGACTTTGGCATGGTGTGTGGACTGAAATTTCATTGTGTTGCCCTCATAACCGAGTAATGTGGGCTTGAGATAATGTTGAGCCACTGAAAAGAAACCGAAGCTAATTGTTGCAAGATTAGAATTTTCTTCAGCAATTACTTTTTTCTCCTGGCACACTTTTGGCTTTGTATATGCTGTAACGGCCTTGGTGACTTGAATTGTAATCCCTGTTATCAACAGTGCACATATGTGATTGCTTTTAACAGAACTGCCATGAAAAGACAACATGATTTCGAATTGAGTTGATTTGAGCTTCTGCTGCTTATCTAATTGCTCTCAGACATTTGGGTGTTCTGTATTTTGCCGACATAATTATGGGTTCATTGTTGCTTACGAAGCAACAATTTACAGGACAGGAGCTAGTGATGTGGACCTCATATATCAAGAAATTCTTACAGAAAATAAAGTAGGTAGGGACTGGAATGCTGCAATATGAGTCCTAAAAAAGAATGCTCCATTACGTTGTAAAATTGCACCACTAATTCGATTGGTGCAATGTAACTAGGAAAAAGAAAGTGTGTCCACTACAACCATAAATTTGCACCTATGTTGTTTAGGGATGCAACTAGTCCCAATGCTTCTTTTTTTAAGGGCTATTTCTACTAAGGTTGATCACTCTGTAGTCTGTACCACATCTCCATTGGAGAATTCGTCCATTGCAAGTTTGCAACCGTAAACTATATGTTTTGTTCTCTTCATGGCTTCATGCTTTCTATCAATTTCAATGTGTACTTATCAAGGTATATGCTATTTACCTTGTTTTTTCAGGTTCACGAGTTTATTAACTGTCTGGTAGATGCAAGGAACGAATTGCTGCAAAAGTATGCTGCTATTTGCATTAAATTTTACCTTCAGACATCCGTTGCTCTAAATGTTTTACAAAATCTCAATAATGTTTTATGCCTCTCAGGTCTGAGAATGTCCAAAGAAGCTTCAGAATAAAGAAGGCCATGTTATCCAACGCTCAGAATAACCGTAGGTCTTCATATGATCACCTTCGCCTCTGCCAACAGGTTAGGCATCTGTGGAAATAATTTCCCAACCAACACAACTAAGCAATGTTGTTAACAGCATAAAATGCAAAGTTGTGCTGGCTTCAGCGTTTGATGCCCCATTATACCCTTGGGCATTGTTGTAGGTACACAAACTGGAATCTGAACACGAAAGACTAGAGAAAGACGCGGCTGTTTACAATTATCTTCAAGAGCAGCTTCAGATGTCACCATCATACAAATTGGTGCCTCCCTTCTGTTCTGCTTGTAAGCACCTCTGCTGTGTGATATAAACCACAAAGCTTGTGACACCGTACCTTCACCATGGCAGATGATGGAGCTCCATGCTCAGATGGAGAAGGAAGCCCGGGAACATGCGCTTGCCACCGAGACCCCAGATATATCATTTGAGGAGTTGCTGGCTCAGGAGAAGAAGGACGCCACATTCTGGCAGCGTAATAAAGGGAAGCTGAGGTCAATCTCGGGCAAGTAGGGAGCGAGACAAAGGACAGGCGACGCGATGCCTATTGCACCATCCTCGTCATCAGTAGTCTAAATTTGGAAGTTAAAGCCGAACTTGTTCCTGGGAGAACTTTTTGTTTTTGAATCGTGGTGTGATATGCTTGTCGTTGTCACGCTCTAGGCCTGACTTCAAACTGGGCAGATTCAACAGGTGTGTTGTGGTAGGTGACCAGTAAATGCATCTCCATATGCTGTGTCGGGTCACGAGGATTTCTTGCACACTGCGCAATCTTTGCTGCGGCCTGCAGGTGCTGCTTTGCTGCTGCTATGGTCAGCACAACTGTGGTGCGTCAGAGGCCGGACGAACTGACCATTCCAGCCCAGTTAGGGCCGTAGCAAGGCACTGTTCAATCCAACGACTAAAGAGCCATAGACCGTTTAAGTTGCGGTCCAGTTCCTCTTATCAGTGGCGGAGCTAAAAATTTCTAAAGGAGGGGGTCTAAGAATGAAGTGGCGGCGCAGACGAGCAGGCGCAGGCGCTGCGGTGTCTCTGACCGTCACCGCCTGATGTTTATTGTTAGCACTTAGTACACAAGACTCCAACGCCTGTGGATTAGACGAATAGTATCAGATCAAAGACCAAAATGTCCAAAAAATTAGACGCCCTAGCAATTCAGAGACCAATCACATATTCAATGCCCGCATCCATCCAATGCTTGATTTTCGATAGCGTCGAACATGAGCGAACCGTAGACCAAATAATACAATGCAAGCAAAAGTTCCTAGATTCATGGAGATATAGAACAGCATATAAGTTATCATGCTTGCATATCCATCATTTGAGTCTCCAACAATTATTCCAATAATTACATATCCGATTTGCCCTATGAACAAATATGCAAGCATACGTTTCATGCTTGTTTGAGTAAAGAAAAAGAAAGAACTTTGAGTTAACTGAAGAACTAAATGAATAAAAAAGTAGGACAGGGATCACTAGTATCCCTCGCTGTCTAATTATTTAGACACAATTTGCCTCTTTCTTAGTCCTATTTTTGACTGGATTTATGTCATACTAATCCAACATAAGCCTTTATTTTATTTACTTTTTATATCTAATTTATTTTCTTACTATTGTATTTCTATTGATAAATGTCTATTGAACATTTCATTGGCCAAAGAGGGGGGGGGGGGGACCCCCCCTTGGCTCCGCCAATGCCTCTTACCTTCGCCTCGTGGTTTTAGAAGTTCGGACAAAGCTTTTCTTTTCAATAACAGCCCATCAGAACAATGGCCGCGCCAGAGCCGTCGTCCGAACACGCGACGCCCGCCAACGCTGCTCACGCCTCGGAGGCCTCGCATCCTCGACAGGGCGTCCTTCCCGAGCGGCGTGGGCCTCCTCACCGACGACGACGAGTGGTCGGCCTGGAGGAAGATCGGCGACGAGGTCCTGCGAGCTGCGCAAGTGGGCGGACGCCATGGTCATCGCGCCGCTCTCCGCCGACACCCTGGCCAAGGTTCACATACTGAATCCCTACCGCACCCAGTTTCTTGTAGGATTTGACATTTCTCGTGGTGAGAACTGAGAATTGAGATAATTCTGCTGCTCAGATCGCCGGCCGGCTATGCGACAACCTCCTGACGTGCGTCGTGCGTGCGTGGGACTACAGCAAGCCTGTCTACGTCGGGTCGGCCATGAACACCTTCCTGTGGGACAACCCCTTCACGAGGCACCACCTCGACGTCGTCAGCGAGCTCAGCATGTCCCTGATCCCTCCGGTGACCAAGCGGCTGGCCTGTGGGGACTACGGCAACGGCGCGATGGCAGAGGCCTCCGAGATCTGCAGGATTGTGAGACTCTTCTTCGGACCACAAGATATTAAACTCTTGCAGCCTAATTAAGTTCTTCAGTACGTTTCGGTCTGTTTGCTTAGTGTATGAGATGCAAGACTTGCTCGATCTGATAATCCGATGGCTACTGCGATTCTTCTACCCAATTAATACTTGCAACGGGATCCTCCGTGGCGTGTTTCACGTCTTCCATTTCTCGATAAAGATTGTCGAGCACTGTGAAAATCTCCTCAGCTCCGGGCAGCGGCAACGCGCTCCCAGCTGTGAAGGCGAACACCTTGTTCCTCACTTCGATCCAGCTCTGCCCTGGATTCTTCCTCAAGCCTGCCTCTTTGGTCATCACCCTCACCCTCCTCGAGTCGTCCCACATCCCGCACGCGGCGTACAGATTCGTGATCAGCATGTGGTTGCCGGTGGTCTCTGCCTCGGCCTGCAAAACCTTGGCTATGGTGGCTTCGGCCATGGCTGCATTCCCATGAAGCCTGCAAGAGTTGAGCAATGCTCCCCACACGCACAGGTCAGGCCTCATCGGCATCGTCTCAATGAGCTCGGACGCGTCTTGGAGCAATCCGGCACGCCCCAGGAGGTCCACCATGCATGTGTAATGCTCCATCCTCCATGGATGGGGGGATCTCGTGCTCCAGAACCATCTTATCAAACAAACGGCGGCCCTCCGACACGCGCCCTGCGTGGCTACACGCGGAGAGAGCAGCGACGAAAGTGACACCGTCAGGCTCAACCGTAGCTCCGGCCATGTCTGCAAGCATCGCAAGGGCGTCGTCGCACAAACCATGCATCCCGTATCCGGCCAGCATCGAGTTCCAAGAAATCAGGTCCCTGATCTTCATACCGTCGAACACCGTGCGCGCGGCAGCAACTCTACCACATTTGGCGTACATGTTGATGAGCCCGTTCTCGACTAGCGAGTGCCGGTCCAGCGCGGCCTTGATCGCGTGGGCATGGACCTCTAGACCCAACCGCAACGCCAGCAGCTCGGCACAAGCTGAGAGAACAGTCGCCAGGGTCACCACGTTCGGCCATAGCCACCGCTCCTGCATTTGCCGGAAAAGCTGCAGTGCCCGGTCAGTGTCCCCGGACGACGCGAACCCGCCGATGACAGCGCTCCAGCCCACCACATTGGGCGCAACCATGCCGCCGCACCGTTCCATCCGGACAAGCACATCGAACGCTTCATCACACATCCCAGCCGCGGCGTAGCTCGTGATGAGGGCGTTCCATGTCACGGTGTTCATCTCCCCTGCGTCCCGGAAAACCTTCTCGGATTCGTCCATTTCCCCGAGCTTGCCGTACATGCACACCAACGAGTTAGTGACGAACAAGTAGCCATGGACGATGCCCCTCACGACGCCGTAGGCATGTATCGCCCTCCCTTTTGCCAATGCGAGGTCACCGGCGTAGGGGCACGCCGAGAGCGCCACAGCCATGGACTCGGCGTTCCCGTCGCACCCGCTCCCGTGCATGTCTCCGAACAGCTCGAGAACCTCCGGGTGCTTCCCGCACCTCGCGTGCGCCGACAGCAGCGCCGTCCACGTCACGGCGTTGGGCTGAGCCTCGGCCACGGCGGCCATGCGCGCGAACGCGTCCCTTGCAGAATCGGGGTCGCAGCCGGTCGAGTACGCGGAGATGAGCGTGTTCCAGGAGAGGGTGGTCCGCATCGCCGGCATTGCGTCGAACACGTGGCGGGCCTCGGTGGCGCGGCCGAGCCTGGCGTAGGCGGCGAGGAGCTGGCCAGCGACGTCGGGGTGGGCGTGGAGGCTGAGGTGGAGGGCATGCGCGTGGACGGCGGAGGCGAGGCGCGGGCAGGAGGCGGCGGCGCGGAGGGCCAGGGGGAGGGTGTAGGAGTTGGGGAGCGCGGGGGAGAGCGCGCGCATAAGGCGGTAGAGCGCGAGGGCGAGGTCCGGGCGGGATCGGCAGAGGTGGGCGCGGAGGAGGCGGTTCCATGGGAAGGCGCTGGTGGTCGGCGGGTGGTGGCTGCTTGCTCGGTCGGCCGCCGGAACGGCAGCGGAGAGGAGGCGGCCGTGGCGTGGGCGGTTGCTGGGACGAGGAGAGGCCGTGGCGCGAAGGAGACGGTGCATCTGGGAGTGGGTCCCACCGGTGAGCGTACCACGAGGTCTATTCAGAATTTCTGCAGTTAGCTAGTACAGTCAATTGAGCACGCGCAGTGGCGTATTTAACAGGGGGGTTTGGGTGGGCTAGAGCCCCACCTGTGGCCCCCCTGTCCTAAGTTAAATAAATTTAGAAAAAACACATCTACAAATTTAGGGAAGCTACCGAGTTAAACAATCGATTCAGTGAATCTTTGATAGAGCTTTTGAGATGTATTGCTTGTCTAAATCTAAGAGATTCATTTGCAAATTTCGAATATGGTAGGCTTCTTCGGCTTTCAGAGATTTATTCAGATGATTTCTCATCATATAATTGTGTGGTTTTGGAAACACAACTTGACTTATTCATTGATGACTTGAGAAGAGAAGAATTTTCAAGTTGTAATGATTTTGCTAGTCTCGCGGTGATGATGGTCAAGCAAAAAGCATGTTGTTTATTCATTAGTCTATAGGCTTATCAATTAGCATTAGTTTTATCAGGCACATACGCTTGAAAGGGTTTTCTTGGCAATGAAGATTATCAAGACAGATTTGCGTAATAAGATAAGTGATGACTGATTAAATGATCCCATGGTATGCTACATCGAGTAAGACATATTTTTCAAAATAGACATGGAAGATATTTTGCAACGTTTTCAACACATAAAAACTCGTAAATATCAACTATCAACTCTTAAGAAGTAATGATCGGTACGTTTTTTTCTTTGTAATGTTACGTATTTATATTATATGCGACTGTTAGATAAGTGTTGGTATTTTTATATTATATATATCATTTTGTCATGTTCTATGTTTTAAAAAAATACTATATATATATATTAATATATTATATATATTAGTTTGGAGGTCTCAATTTTAGCCCCCTCCTTTCTAAGTTTCTGGATACGCCACTGAGCACGCGCCTTAGGATCATAGAACATGAGCAACAAAATTGATGATTGTTTCACAGTCCAAGCCATTATACATTGCAATCTGGTCGTCCAGTCCTTTAAAAGTTACCAAATACATACACAGGCCATGAACACACAGATCAATAAGGCCACTGCCCCTGTCTATGCCGCTACGCCATCAATCCGAATCACTTCAGGGAGGGAAGAGCCAGCCACCACCCAGGCAGTGAAATACAAGGTTAAGCTAGATCACCTTGCCATGTATCTTACATAGTTACATGTTCTTCCGGGTGTTGTCTTCCAAACATTCAGAATCTTCACAGGATTTCTGACCCATCTTACAATCAGGAACGGAAGTCATGAGTCCCTGTGGAGAAGACGCAGAATCCTAGATTAATAGGAGGCTTATAGCTTGCATTTTGCGGAAATGATTTGTCAAGCGCAATGAATTCCAGAAGCACATCAGGATATGCGATTACTAGTGCTATTTATTTTAAGAAGGAACAGACACCTTCACACATAACTAAGCCTGTAAGGCTGAACAGAATGTTTCAAGAAAACAGCTCTTCAAAGAGTCAAAATCTGGTGAACATTGGTCAACTGGTACCTGATAATCTTAATATTTCTGAAGGACAACATTACAGTAAGTATCAAGGTAACCATGGCAAAGCAAAGGTGCTCCAAGGAATGGCCGCTAATGAAGTACTGATTCACACTGTAAACCTTTCTGTCAGCAAGGCCTTCAAATATCGCCAGAAGGTAAAAACCTGCACCAGGATATCAATCAAATAAGTGTTTTTAAAAGTTAAAAATCTCAATGCATTAGATCATTAACTGTTACCTGTAGCAAGAAACCAAAATCTTGAATGTGTATACTTTGGAGGGAACAAGAATAGCATCGCAGGAATCGCGATGCAAGGAACAAAATTTAAAACCACCCATAAACGCATATCATCAAGAATTCTGCAATCAGCCGTAACAACACATTAAACAGGACCCATTTTTATTGACATCAATATTAAAAGAAATAAGCTAAAGGAGAGGGGGTAATTGTGTATACCTTTCACATGCACTGCTCACTAGTATGAGAGACAAGAGAGAAATCAAACAAGATAACCCAGCCCTCTTATCAACTCTTTCAATTACTAATATAGACAAAAGTGAGGAGGCTGATATCATCATCTGCATTGCAAGAGCATCCAGTGAACATCCATACCCAAGAAAGGTTACTCAATACTTATTGATCCCATTCCCATCGGTTATGCACAAACAAAATATTCAGATCAGATGCTTAGCACAATAACATCAATCATTAATCCCCTCTCACAACTTAAAACACTCACATTGAAACCTAGATATGGATATTTTTTGCCTATGGTCAACACTTGGATGATTAAAAAAAAGTAGGTGAACTGCATTTCTTTTAACAGGAATTATTCAACACAGTAATTTCTCCCAATAGACTCAAACTATGTAATGAAGCCAAATTAACAATTCTTTTGGAATCCAAAACTACACAAAAACACAAAGTATAGTAAACAACAGAGGGGAAGATGACAGAAAGAAGGATTATTTAGATACCGGCAACCTGTCCCAAATTAAGCGGTCATCATCTGGCTTGAGGTGATAGTAAGCTGAGCCAAATGCTGCTGCTACATTACCAGCATAGAAGAGGAACCATCCCAAGGCCTCCCACCTCAAGCTACATAATTCCACAAAGTGACATACATTTTATCAAACACCAGTATAATTCATTAGGCATGTTCAATAGAACCTGATAAAAAAGTTTCTTTAAAGTGACAAATCTTAGCTACAAATCTGCCTTCTGTGAAACTTGACCCAATGCAAGGAGCACTTGTCATTTTATTCTGGCTCCTTGTTTTGACAATGATGGCATGTTACTTTAGGCAGCACCCCCATGGAAAACCATATTAGTTGTACAATAGGTGGCAGTTCAGCAAACAAGAGGATCGCACACATCTTAAAATCATTTTTCAGCTCCGGCTGACGCATTTTAATCAAACATCCACATTTGAAATTCCATTAACTGGCCCATTCTATCCTGCAGCGAGATTGCAAATTCTTAGAGCGAGGCATTTCATCAAGCAAGCTAGCCATAGCTAGAAAGACATGACCATTCCTTTCATTTTAGAAATGCTTAATAAAGTACTAGTATTTGCTAGGTAAGCACTAATTAGGTATCAAATTGACCTCCACTTCTAATGTTTTTCAAGAAAAGCCGAGTAGATTGGTCTCCTCTGTAACTGTTCAAGCTCCGTTGCTGTGACTGATAATTTGGTTATGCATACCTTGATTTAAAAACAAGGATAACAAAATTCCTAAACTGGTGCATCTTATCATGAAACTAAAGACACTGTACGCATTTCTTTAGTTCATTAGGCGAGACATTTCATCAAACAGCAGGAGGATAAAAAAGGGCAAGGGCAAGTGCGCGGTGCACCTGATGCCGAAGCATCCGCTGCCGCAGAGGCAGAGGATGAGGCCCGGTACTCCGGAGAGGAGGAGCGGGTAGGCGGTGAGCACGTTGAGCGTGTTGGGCACGCCGAGGAGGTTGCGCATGTCGGCGAAGAGGTGGAGCGCGGGCGAGTGGCGGAGCCGCGGCGTGGCCACGAGGAGCAGCGCCGTGGCGAGGATGGCCCCGCTGGCGAGCGTGCGGCGCCAGTACTCGCGGCGGAGCGCGGCGGCCGCGAGGGACCCGAGGCCGAGGTGGCCGCTGCGGTGGGGGTGGTCGGCGGCGGCGAGATGCATGAGGAATTGAGGATGCGGGTGCTTGTGGCCGGGGCTCAGTGGGAGAATTTTTTTATTTAATATTTAATTTAAATATTTTTTTGAAAACTAATCGGCGGGAAAAATTTGGAAAGTAGGCGCCTGTCGCCTCAAGATCGCTGGCGATCGCCGTACTAGAGCGACAGTGCTTCTGCTTAACGGCTCGTAATAAATGAAATTTCAAATTTTTAACAAGAAAAAAAAAAAATTGAAAATAGATCTATCGCTCAAAGATAGAGGCGGCAGTGCATCAGTAGCAATTTTTTTTACAATTTTCTTGTATTCAACCAGAAAAAATTACCTAAAAAAAACTTTTTGTGATGTAATGGTGAAAAAATTATTTTACTTTGTTAGTGATACACATCACACTTAGGGATTTTAAAGTAGCCTCGTGAGGCATTTGGATAGGCCCAAAAAATATCTGAGAAAAATAATGGGCGACTTCACGCCAGGACACCACTTATGTACGGGCAAGATGGTAGGATCTTTCCCCGACGAAAGTGCGAAATCGAAAAAAGGCTTTCTGAACGCTGGCCATGAAATCGTGGCATTTTCGTAGCCATGGGCGCGAAAATCTGAAAAAATCTGGCGCAAAATAAACCGCTCAATCAGAGCTACCGCTTATTTCGCGGCTTCGTGGTCGCGAGTGTTTTTCCGATTTTAACTGGCGCGGGCCAACGCCCCAAAAATCTGAAAAAAATAAAAGGGCGACCATACATAAGTGGTAGCTCGCTGTGATAAATCGCCTTGATTTTTTCCAGATTTTGGGTCAGATCCGGCTTACTCATGGCTACGAAAACCCTATGGCCAATGATTTCGCGGGTTTCGTGGTCGCGAGTGCCTTTTCCGATTTCCAGTCACAACTTCATGCCGCCAACGCCCAACTCGCACATACATAAGTGGTAACTCACATGATCGCCTCGCCTTGATTTTTTCCAGATTTTTGGGTCAGATCCGCCACTACGAAAGGCTACGAAACCCCTAGTGGGCCACGATTTTCACTCGCTTTCGGGTCATGAAAGTGTCTTTTTCCGATTTTCGCACTTTCGTGCGGGCAAAGATCCGATCATCACGCCAGACATAAGTGGTATCCAGGCTATGAGGGTCGCCTGCTATTTTTCTCAGATTTTTGGGCCCTATCCGGCGGCCCCACGAGGCTACTGAAAATCCCTAAGTGGGATGCGTATCACTAACAAAGTAAAATAATTTTTCCAGTTCATTACATTACAAGAAGTTTTTTTTCGAGTAATTTTTTCTGCTTGAATACAACAAAATTGTAAAATAAAAAATTTGCTACAAGAAATGAGTTCTCGTTACACTGTCGCCTGCATCGGGCGCTAGCTCTATTTTCAAATTTTTTTTTTGCTCTGCCGTTAAAATTTTGGAATTTCGCTGTTGCGAGTCGTTAAGCAGGGCACCTGTCGCCCCTAGTACCGAGCGATCGTCCCGTACTATAGCGACAGGCGTCTACTTTTCAAATTTTTTTGCCGCGCCGATTAGTTTTGCAAAAAAAGATTAAATAAAAAAAATTCCTCAGTGGGATGCGTTGTTTGCTGCATCAGGCCTAGATTTCTGGTGTTGGCCGTGTTTGTGGGCCTTCCTTTCTTTTCTTTGGGATTCTTGGAACCTGGTAGGCTGGTACGTTCCGTTTACCTGCCACATAAACTAGTTCCTCACAAAAAAGGCTCTTACCCTCAAAAAAAAGTCACTGAAATATTTTCTCATAAAATTGTGATATTTGTAATCTTAAGACGCATTTGATAGTGGTGATAGTATATATATACTACCTACTTATATTACCTTTCCTATAGTTGGAAGAGTTCCCGTCCAGAGGGCCATGCCACGTTTGCTTCTCCTCGTGAGCGCTGCGGCAATCGCACACGGGCCACAAGACCGAAGCTCGCTCGCTTCCCTTCAGCGCGCGCGTGCCTCGCCGAAAGCTTCTCGTTGGCCCATAAAGCGCCACGCAATGCGGCTCCCGCTGAGCCTCCGAAGCCTCTTCCGTTTTCCGTGCCTAACGCCTCCGCTGCTTCACCGCTTTTTGCCGTGCTCCGTCGTCGCTACCGGTGCCCTTCATCGCTTTGTCCGCCGCTTTCGCCACCGTTCTTCGCCATTGCTTCGCCTCGGGAAGCTCGCGCTTTGTTTGCTTTTTCCGCTCGTTGGTACGCTCGTCCTCCCCGCCTCGTCCGCCCGTCCGATGCACTCAGATCTCGTGTTGGTGCCCTTCGCTTCGCTGTCGCTTCACCGCTCTGCCGCTTGCCGCTTCGCGTGCTCCACCCTCTCCAAGATGCCCCGCGCTTACGCTTTCTTTCTTCCCCTTTTCCCCTCGTTGATTCCGGTAGTTCCTTTGCTGCTTCGCTGCATTGTTGGTTTGGTCCTTGCTCCGCTGTTGCCTTTTTTTTTTGGGTTGAGGTATGGGGGAATGAGGGACATCAATGGTTGAATAATCTCTGATTTGCGATGTTTGGCCTAGGAAGTGATATTTATTGAATTGCTTGCAGGTTCTGGATGAGGTGGATACGATGTTTGATCAAGGCTTCGTACCAGACATACTGAAGTTTCTCGCTTCTTTGCAGAATCATGCTGCAATGCCTGGTGATCAAGGGTTCCAAAATGTATTGGTTACTGCTACCATGACCAAGGTTTTATGCTAGCCAGTCATCCAATGTATCCTACCTGGCTCAATAAATATGGCATGCTTTTGACTTTGTATTTAAAGGATCTTGCATCGAGTATAGAGGCAGACCTTCTCTTATTTTTGTCTAGAACAATCTTTTCACCTCTTTCAGATACGAAATCCCAAATCCTGATGCTAGGATGGATGAGGTGAACCAACGAATCTAGACCTTGCCAAAGGCTCAGACCAATCGCATTGACACAATGGTCATATGTTTATTAGTTTACTCTTTGTGTGTTTATTGTTGAATCATTGATATCAATTGTACAAACAATGATGGAATTTTTGGTTTAGCCCCTTTGTACCGAATTTCTGTGAATCATTCGAAGCATAACAAACATTGTAGGAAAGAAAGCAACGAAAGTAATAGATTTTTTAAGCATAATGGAATATCATAGGCTAAAAAATAGCTTTGTTGCAATACCAGGTTACTAAATATGGTAAGGCTAGATGTGCCCAAGGTTGTCATCTAATGTGTGGATGAGGATCTATGTCATACGGTTTTGTGTTGGGGCCTCTGCTAATCTATTTTTCTTTTTTATGTCTGATTTTGATTCTCATCGCATCATCGATGGACAAGCCCCATGTGAGCACCCTTCCATGTTTAATATGATTCTTCTCAGTGCTTCATCCAAAGGTTTATAGACAAGGCATATATAGATATAACAAGTTTGGGGTCCGTCTCCGCCCGCTTTTTTATGGTAGTATGTTTATCGTGAATTTAATTTGTCCTCTCGCATGTCGAGGATCTGATTTGATTTAATCTGTTGCATTGAAACAAAGATGGTCATGATGGATCTATCATTTCCAAATTTGGTTCGATCGAGTTATCCGAAGGGTATTCTATTCTTACAAACCCAAGCAAATGTTGTCTTCTAATTGCTTAATCAAATTTGCAAACCAATGTCCTTTCACATAAATGGAATTGTATTGCACAGTTACCAAGTTCATATGTTTGATGGCCCAAGCAGGTGATCCCCACAGAGGTAAGGTTTCTTTTTCTTGAGTTTTTTTCTTCATGCCGATATTTCATTGTGTTCGCTTATTTCAGATGTCCTAATTCATTCGGAAAGGTTTAAAGCAGATTATTGGGGAGCTGATGCTTTTTTCTGGAAGTGCTGATAGGTGCTATTTTACCAACTAAATCTTTGTCCCTTGATAATAATAATGCTTCCGTGGCATCGATGCAATAGGCAATAGATAGGTTGAAGAAATCTCACTCGATGGCCTCCTGCTTTTCATCGTGTGACATGAATTGAGAAATGTAAAATAGTAAGGTGAGCTTGAATCAAATCGAGAACCCATGTTCTTTGGAAGTGTATGACACTGGAAAAGCACAGGTCTGCATACAATTAAATCCAATGCAATTGTTGGCTTTAGCCAGTCATATTGCAACAGCTCTTAATAGTATTTTCTTATGGATCATATATGTTTTCAGCAGTGTGTTGTTTTGTCCTTATGCTTGAGCCAACTGGAATTAATGGATATCAATATTTTGTTATTTCAGGTGCTTGCATTTTCCCCCTTGCGATAATGCTGTAGCTAGGCCTTCATGATTTTGGAATTAATGGATATCAATATTTTGTTATTTCAAGTGCTTGCATTTTTTCCCCTCGCAATTATGCTGTGGCTAAGCCTTCATGATTGAAGTTATAACAAGCATCGCTGGACCGATGTTTTCTTCTATCAGATTATTGTTGCATTCAACAGGCAACTGTGATATTGATACTCAATAATCAAGAAAGCTACAAAGTTGAATGGGAAGGTGGAGGCGGTTCCAAATTGATAGGTAAGCATGTATACATGTATCTTCCGCCTGCAAATATATGCATATGAAGTGTGACGAGTGCATATATATTTTTGCTATGCATTTAAAATTTATATTTCGACAAAAAAATGTGGGGATTGCTGTATGGAAGGTATGCTATTTATCGCTTATGCCAAAAAAAAGTCATGTTATTTTGTCTTCATCTACTATTTCTTATGATTTTTTTATTCAATACATGAGGCTACATTGGTATTGATTACTTCATTAGTTTGTACTTAGTAAGGGCTGTTGATTTAGCTCAGTAGTTGAATAGTCATTAAAATCTCACCGATTCTTAGTGTTTGCTTTTATTGTCCTTTGAAATCCATAGTCATTAAAATCTCATTGAATCTTAGTGTACGCTTTTATTTTCCTTTAAAATCCATGTCCTGTGGTGCTTACTAGAGTTTGTTGTGATCAGTTGGCCTAAAATGGAGATTTCATTTTGTCCTCCCATTGTTTTGAGTTTTTCTCAGGAAAAAGAAGCTATGTAACCTTTGCTTACGAAAAACTAAGCTATGTAGTCTGCTAAATTGTTGTTTGCTTGCATGATTTGTAAATGTGATACTTGCTCCATTATTTTCTTTGTGCCGGATATATACCACCTTTTAAGTGCCATTGGTACAAATTTATCCATAAGGTGTGCACGCCCTGGTGGTAATCCAAGGGCAAATGTTTTATCTGAAATGTCGCTATCGATATCCGTAGATGCTTCTTGTGCTTTATAATCATGAGTTCACAATTGCATCAAGCCATCTTGCCATCGGATCATTATATCATTAGTTATCTCTCACTTTGCTCGTGGATCAAGTTTTCGCCTCATTGTTCTGTAGGTAACTCAAAGAAACCAAGCTATAGAACTTTATAAGAAAAGGTGTTCCCGAGGACCGGATCATATTCCTCAATCTAATCTCTCAGAATCTGTTAGCATGTTGAACGGTTCTCATGTTCTCGATCTTTTTGTTGCTTTAGTATTTACAACTTTCTTTTAATAGCGTGCTCTTGAAGCGACTCAATGTGTTTGCGTTTATTTCCGAGGTCAAGATTGTAACGCCGAGATTGATTCTGGGTTGAGCGAAGAATTCAGAGTCATCCTGTGATTGGGGAGTATGGAGATCAATACTTTGAGCGCATAATTGATGGCTAATACAGTAATACCACTGTTGATACCTGTGTGAAAGCTTATTCAATCCCCGGGAAAGGATGATGCATTGAAAGTTGAACGTTTACTGAGAAAATGTGTTGTACATATTTAGCCTCCAGAGCCGTATGGTCTTATGGGATAGTAGAAGTGTGCGTAGCGATATCGCCATGGCTTCAAGCATTTTTCGCTTCGATCGCCTCTCTGTTTGTGCTTCTATTAAGATAATACGATATGAGATTCAATTGTACAAATACCCATATCATGCCGTTCTTCGCTTCAAGATCTCCAATAAATTAACCATATTTGCATTGCATTTACACATGTTGAGCGATATTCAACGATACCATGTTTACGAACATTAGAATAGTACTCGCAAGTTGCAAATCATCAGGTCTACCTCGCCGCTGCCTCCGCCCGAGCCAACGGGAGGGTTATGCTGCCTCACGGTCATCGAAGAGCATTGGTCGATCCGCTACTCTCATTTCATCGACACGCAAAGGCACGATTCCTCCGAATCGCGACTGCTCGGCTTCTGCGCGTAGCATGCACCTAACACAAACCGAACATATTCATAATACTATCCTTACTAAAGTTGGAAGGATTCCTGTGTTCGATCGCTTGAGTTTTGCCGCTCGGCCAAAAAAAAATTCACGCTTTTGATCCTTTTATAAATTACTTAATAAATCCTTCGTGATTTTTTTGTGAGGGGAAGATATTTTTCCCTAAAATCGCGTTTGGGTCCTCGTATCGCCTTTTACGTAAAAAAAACTCACATTAAATTTAAATCGCAAACAAGTCCTTTTCTAATTTTTAAGGATAGCTGATAGGTCCAAAAACGTAACAAATGATCCTTGCTTCTTACGTCTAGGTTCTTTCTCCGTTTTTCCCCAAGAAAAAATGTTTTCGACGCCAGAAATATTTGTGCAGCTCTATCTCTAGACTTTCTCCCCATCTCGATTTCTCATCTCAATCTCTGACATTTTTTAAAACATGTATTATTATTTCTGAACGCGTCATTGATTTTCCGATTCGGTCTCCAATATTTTCCAAATAATTTGTTGAAAGAAATATTTCTACAGCTCTATCTCCCTATTTTTCCCCGTTTAGCTCATTATTTCGACGATTTAAAAAATAAAACACCGAAAAAAAAAATATTCTATGAAAAACGACACGCGTAAGCGCATGAAAAATTTGCTAGTACATATAAATAGAGAGAGAAAGAAAGACTTCTACATATAGGAAAAAGCTACATTCGACTGGAAAGCACCATCTCGATAAAAATATGTGAAACATCCCGTCGATATTTTGCTACCACAAAAACAATTTAAATTTTGCATTAAAATTAGTTTTGGTTCGAGTTGAAAGCAAGAACTCTAGGGTCGAAAGCGTGACATGTCGAATCGAAAGTTTCCATTATCTCAAAGACGAAGAGCGTCACAAGTGGCACACCAGTCCATCATGTTTGGTGATGCCTGAACTCGACAATTAGCTAGTGGTGATTGGACAAGGATGACAATTCCTTCTCGATCAAGTTTAATTGGGGACCATTTTTAGGCATTGTTTGGTCAGCTGAGCTTCGGCTTTAGACCAATAGCCCCCAAAATGGCATAGCTATGCTTTGGCTGCACAATGAAGCCACAGCTAAAGCATCCCTAAAAGCCATAGCCGCGGGGGAGGAGTTTTGGTTGTACTTCGCTCGCGTCGCCTCCCCCTGATCGTGGTCGCTGTCCCGCTGCCTCCTGCATCCCGGTCACGGTAGACCCTCCTCGGCCGCCTCGTTGACCACCTCCTCCTTCCTCAGCCCGCCTCCTCCCTGCCTCCTGGTCTCCACGGTGCCCGGTTGGTCAACAGCCCGCCTCCTTCTACCTCCCAGTCTCCACAGCACTCGGTTGGCCTGCCTCCTCCCTGCTGCCCGACCCTTATCCTCCTCCACATCACCCTCCTCCTCCTCGGTCGGGCAGCCTCCCGGTCTCCCTGGCACCCGATCAACCCGCCTCCTCCCCGTTACAACTAAGCGAAAAGTTGAAAAGCTAATAGTTTAACAAACGGCCTCTAAGAGGAAGCTACGACTACAAGCTACAATTGCTTTATAGCCCAGCAAAAAACAAAATAGTTTTTCAGTCCAGTCCTCCAAACAGGGCATTATTCTGACAGCTAGGTACCATATATATCCGACCAGCCACTCTGTAATCTGACTAGCTAGGTAAGTCACTATGATTCTTACTAGTACATCGATTTGCCGCACAGTACTTCCTAGTTTCAAAAAATAAGATCATAGAAATGACAAGCTAGCCGTACGTGTACGTCATCGATCCATGACTCCACGCATAGCTAGAGAAGATTCGGATGCACTGATCGGCATCAATCTGCTGGCCGCGTTGCGTGGCACTACCGGATCTGTCTCGAATCCGGCCAGTTTTTATCGTATCTATCGAACATTGATCGAGTATACGATACTGTGCTGTACATGGAAGTATGCATGTCGCACGAGTAGGATCCCCTGGTCCTATCTTACATAAAATAGGTGGCTAGTAGCTATTATTTATTCTTGTTTCTTCAATATATTGCAATATAGTTTTGTTCATGAAATCTGACAACTTTTACGCTTAGTTCTGATCAAATCCAACGAACAGTATTGAACATGCATTATATGATGTCTCTTCCCATCAGCGCTCAAATCCTAATGCCCATCTTAACACACACGGTGTGTTTTCAGTAGAAATTTTGTAAGATCATATATTATAAAAAAAATCTAATCTTCATCTTTCTATGCGTGTGTGACGGGGTGCACTCACTTCTGTGCACGTAGTGGTGGTGTACTTCCTTTGTAATTGCAAAAAAGGAAAAACCAAGTGCAGATTTAATAAAGGACAGAAATCCGCATCAAATTGAATGTTGTTGCAGCTAGCTATCTTGATTCAATTGTATGTGACCCAATTGCATACGCTGTTTGAACGGATGCATATGCAGAACAACTGGTAGTTTATATGAACAGCATATGCAAAGAGCTACCGAGATATGGGCCCCAAATCTAAAATACAGTTCAATGGGCCCATCTGCCAGCGATGGTCCATCACCCGTACACCAGTAAGATTCTAAGAAGAGAGAGAGAGAGAGAGAGAGGGGTCCACAGCAGCTTGCTTGGCTGTTTGCGTGTATACGCGTCGATGCATGCAAGCAAGCAAGGAGGGGAGGTAATAATATCTAGCGGACAAGGACCGCGCAACCAGTGATGTACGGCCCGATCTGGCGCTGTGACTGCGTTCAAAATACGGCGGGGCCAGGTGCACAGGTTGCAGGACGGCGGAAGGAGGCCGACACGGCCCGCCGGCTCCGGTGACCGAAATGGAATGTGCACTGTGCATGAGTGGCCGATCGTAGGATTCGCTATGGGTCCATCTCGATCGAGTTGCTAGCCAGCTGTTGGTATCACGTCGCAGCGCATCAAATCTTTCAACTTTGCCACTTTGCCAGTGCCACTAGTAGCACTACTAGCACTATACATATACGTTCGTACCACCAGTAGCAGTACACTGGCTGGCCACTGGCTTTCTGCAGCGTATCAACACAAAGCCGATCTATTTTGTTTCCGTGCAGAGTGCAGATTAGATGCAATTGTGTTTGTGTTTGCACTGGAATTTAGTAAGATATAGCCAAATTATCAGGCAAACCATGAAAAGGTACATTGGCCGATATCGGATGAGGGAAAAAAAAAGTTAAAAATAGGATTGCGATCTAACTTTGAGAAGTCTTGTTCGAGTAAGAAGTCGATATGGATTGGGGTGGATAAAGTATTAAAAGGATACGATCGATTAATCTGCTATAAAAGATGATCAAGAGCGTGCGAGAATAACAACACAATTCAATCAAATCAAACAACTTGTATTACTTTTCATTTACTTTTCTATTAATTAGGAGTAGCCTTGTAACTTAGATTTTTCATTGTAATCCAATTTTGATCAATAAAGTTGCTTATGGTCGATTGTTGACCTCCATCGATTACGTCAATCAGGTTTGATTTCCTCTAATCTTGTTGCACATCGCCTTTTTTTGCGAAGATCTATTTTTACCATGTGATCAGCTCTAATTGGTTGATTAGACTTACCGTTACCGAGGATTTAATCGGTTTCCCTTAGCCGTTTAAATATTTACCGATTGTTAAATTACATCGGTTTTGAGTATATTTTTCTATTTATCTCACCAATTACAGAGTCAAATCGGTTGGCACACTCTGAACCTAACGTTCTTTGCGTGTTATAGCCGATTAATCTTTCGTCATGTTTTTGGGCGCCAATGGTTTGTTAGTCTACCTTGACTCGTCATATCTTGCTGCTGGAACCCAGCATGTCGCCTCTTTGACAATTTTGGCACATGTACTAGCCAGCTAGCCTTCTTTCTAACTGGGACCTCTATCTATCCAGCCAAAGATCGAGAGAACAGTCAATTAGAACCACAAGGCTCCCTGCATGCATATATACATCGTACTCCGAAATATATGTCTTGATGTATATAGATCGATCTGGTGTCCAAGATCCGGAAGACATATGGACACCACTACGATTCCTTCATGATTCGTGAGATCTTCAGTAACGCGAGAAATGTAAACCTAGCATCCGATCCAGCAAGATATATGATCAATACGAAATTAATCTTTGTCCAAGAAATTACCACATACTCAAATTAAGCAAGTTTATGCACAAATAAATACATTCTATAACTTGTGAACATCGAGATAATTAGTCAAGCTGGCCAATGACCCAATGTTACTTGCGGTCTGAATGGACTTTGAACTTAATTGCGAGCTCGATCGATCTGTCCTGTTGCTTTCAGAGGTAGTACACCCGAGATCTGGCTCAGATCTAGCTATATGCATCAACCAGACAACAGTGACAAACTGACAACTGACCAGCGACGACAATACAGTAACACTGTAGCTGTTCGCCCACTCCGACTGCAGTCATTTTGTCTTAATTACGTCACTCGATATTGTACGCAAAATTTGATCTGTACTTAGTCAGGTTCCTTTCACGTATGGGATAACTATTAGAAGCTGACTTTTCTTGAGAATTAGTGTATAAGCAATGGGCATTTGAGCGTCTTATCTTGCGAAATAGATGCTTTCTGTTAACCTCTTGTAGTAGCAGTTGTGTTGCTTACTGTTGGCATTAAGCTTTTCTTTGGGCCTGTACATGCTTTGTGGGATTTTTTATTTAACGTGAGGAAATTAGGCGCGTAACTCCTGTTTTTTCTGCTACTTGATTATTAAAGTTTCTAGCTATTTGTGGAGGGCTAGTACTCTAGTTGCAGGGTTAAGGAACTAACTTTTAATTGTGCTCCAGTCCAGCAGATCCCATTGTGTTTTTTTTTTTGAAACAGCAGAGCTGTGAATTATATTAGATAGAGAGAGGAGAACAAATTACAGAGCGCAGGATTCTGCGCTAGACAAGGAAACTAGAAGACATGGAGGGAGGGATGAGTAAGAAAAAACAAACAGAAGGAAAGAAAGGAAAAGAGAAGAGAGAGAGATGGAGAGAGAGAGAGAGAGAAAAGGATCAAGTCTGACGATCTAGTAGGTTTTTTAGCTGAACTGCTCCGGCAACCACTCAGAGCGCGGCCTCATCTTTGATTGATTGGAAAATTTTCTCATTTGTATTGTAGTTATTTCGGAACACTCTACCATTTCGTTCTTTCCACCATTTCCCACAAGTTAGGGTGATCAGAGTTCTAATCCCTTTGCGAAGACTAGGGCAACGGTTTACTTGTTGTAGGCACCAATCTTGGAAGGTGTCGGCTCGTTCCCAATTGATGGGCCGTAGCGATGGCAGTCTTGCCCATGCAGCCAAAGCTTCCCACAACCACCGAATGTGTGTGCACTCTATGAAGAGGTGAAACATGTTTTCGAGATTCCGATGGCACATTGGGCAGAAGTACTGGTTTGGCCACCCCCTACATTGGGCAGATTCCGATCCCATTGTGTTTTTAATCATGTGAAATTTTCCTTCACTTTCCTTGTTGTTTCGTATGTGGTGGAAGCTCCATTCATATCTGGTTATAGCTATTGTCAATTACTGCTAGGAGCTCCAGAGTGTATATAATTTGTTAATATTATGTTTACTGGTGTGACCATCAAATTAATTACCCTTTGGCATTATCTTCTTGGTTAGTCAGTAGCTAGAGACCTATAAACTTGATGCCGTTTATGGTGGGGAAAAAATAAGCTTTAGGAGGTTAATCACCTACGGCCATGTCCAGTAGATCGATTATGTGGTCCACTGATTACTGGTAATAAATCTCCCTGCGCTTTTACAAAATTATGTCATTTAGACCAATTATTTCACATATTTTCAACATTGATGACCGACTTAACTTCTAGCATGCAGTAGCAGTACTAAACTAATTAACTTGGATTATTTCCCTTGACAACATAATATCCACCCATGACACGCACGAATCCTAGGCCACCCACGCACCTATCCAATTCAAGCAAGTGGGGACGTGAAAATTCTATGGCCACGAGACAAGATCGCCTTGGGGTCATACTTGCTCTTCCGCTCGACAAACTTGGGCCACTTGGCACCGAAATGCTTCTTCTCCCACTCCGGCTGGCTGGTGTAGTACGGCAGGTACTGCCGGTACGGTATCCCGGCCTTCTCGCAGAAGCGTATGATCTGCTCGTTCTGATCCTCCAGGTACCCCAGATCGCCGTTCGATACCGCCGACCGCAGGATCGCCACCGTATAGAACACTTCCTCCTCCTCCGGGAACACCGCCGACATCTCGGCGTCCCACCTGCACATGTAGCTAGTATATAAGCATATACACGAGTGAACTAGCCACCATGAGATCCTGATAGTGTTATGATCTGTACTTGTTTCGGTTCATGGGGTAGACGAGGACGGGTCCCTTGGCGCTGTGGTGGCGGAGGATGTCGTGGAAGACGCCGTCGGCGAAGTCGAGGGCCCGCGAGCGCGGCAGGAAGAGGTTGAGCCACGGGTGCGGCACGTCCCAGAGGCCCTCGGCGCGGAGCCTGAGCTCGCCGCCGTGCACGCGGTCGAGGAAGTCCTCGTACGACACGTCCTGCACGAACTTGAACCCCCGCTCGTAGCGCAGCTCCCGCAGCAACACCTCCAGCCTCTGCACCCACGCAAGCAACCATCAATAATCTCCTTTTCTTTTACCATCGAGAAAATGTATGCATACAAATCATCATGGCTCGCAGACTCGCAGTACAAATTATCAAAAAGTGAATGATAACGAGTTACTTTTGGCACAAGCGGCATCCACAGTGTAGTAGTACGTGACAAGATTCGGTTAGCTTGACGTATGCAGGATGTCGGAGCGTGGCATGGAACTGGTACGACATGTAGGCCAGGCAGGGATCGAGCGCTCGACTGCTTCTGCTTGCATGCACGTACAGTCACTTTCCGAGGAAAAGGTGTCTGTCCCGCGCATGCGATCTTGCTGGTGCAAGGGCTAGTCGATAGCTAGATCATCCATGTACTGGCTAAGTGGCTAGGGCATCCATATTTATATGACCACTATTTGTCACCATGCGCTCGATCTGTAGTGCACACGGATCTGCAAAAAGATCGATTGATATCGATTCCAGCTGCCTTCTTGCTAGCTAGCTAGCTGCTGATCAAATGATCGATCAAAAGCTAGCATCTATATCGACATGCATGGTAGGTCCAATCTACTCCACATGGCTAGCTAGCTGACCGATGTATTTAAAGACAAGTCATACTTGCTAGTTTTGTAAATGTGCATCTTTGTTTTGAGCATAGTCCTATGATGTACTCACTCTAGTCATAAAAGATTGTTGTTTTATGATACATGCGGTCACAACTTTTATAAGTGTACATTTTTGTTAGGTTTAATAATTTTATTATGCTATAAATTAGTAGTAGTTATCCAAAATAATTTTCTTGTGATTGAAGGGAGTAATACATGACGGGACTGCTCAAAATTGATTTGTTCATCTAGTCCCTGATGGTCACTTACCACAGGTTATTGACGTGCTTTTATCCCTTTTATTTTGGCAAAGATGCCTTCTACTATTCTAGAAGAAATTACTCTTCATTATATATCGGTATATGATCTTTGTTTTTTTCTTCTTCTTACTTCCATATGTCACTTCATAAATTAACACCTGTTTAAGCTAGCCAAATTTCTTATTTTTAGTTCCATATGTCACTTCATAAATTAACACCTTTTTAAGCTAACCATACCGATTAAATCAGATTTTAGCTTATGGTATTTGTTTTCGGAGGCTAAAAAGGGTATTCAGTTAGGTGCGCTAAAAAGGGTATTTAGTTAGGTGCGCGATAGCGAGAGATGCACGGCCATGGGGCAGACAAAGCTAGCCCAAGTACGACGTTGACGGTGCACGAATTTGCGTGCAAGTTTGCACTGTTGAAGCCATGCATGCATGATGCATGAATCCATGCGTCTGAGGCGGCCAGAAGTAGAACACAATCTGACAATCTACGATCACGCAGCTGCATGTGCTAGCTCGCGCGATCTCACGAGGTGGGCCCCGCCCGGCGAGCTGCATGCTGCGCGGCTGGAGCCCACGCGCTGGCGTCGCGCGCACCGACAAAGCTCATGCACGATTTACCTTGACAATGTCTGCGGAAGACACGCCACTGGTGCCGCCGTAGTACAGCGCTCCCTCGAGGCAGTAAAGGACGCCGCCGGCCTCCTCAAAGAGATCGGCGACGCGCGACACGTCCGCCTCCGAGTAGAAGGACGACGAAGGAGGCGGCGAGCGCCAGCTTCCGATCAGGCCGTGGCCCGTGAGCACCGAGCCCTCGACGTAGTCCATGAGCCCAGACAGCGCGCCGCCGCGCTCGTCGATGAGCCGCTCCTGGTCGCCCGTCAGCGCCGCTGCGCCAGTGTACACGAGCCGCACCCAGCGCGCCCTCGCCGGCGCCGGCGCCAGCGGTATGCGCGCCCGCGTTATGACGCCGAACTGCCCCAGCCCGCCCAGCACAGCGTCGAACAGGTCCGCGTTCTTCTCCTTGGAACACGTCACCATATCTCCGACTCCTAAACATCCACACGTACGTACGTGACAAGAAGAACCAAACGTTCTGTGAATACACTGTGTCTTGTGCTGTTATGCAGGCATACTGACTAGATATACGTCGCAGTAATTAAGTACACGTACCGGTGATGACGTCCAGCTCTTGGACGTTGGATATCTGGGGGCCGTGGCGGAAGGTCTGGCCGCTAATGCCGGCGTTGGAGAGCGTTCCGCCGACGGTGAGGTGGAGGTAATCGGTCCATGACCGCGGCGTGAGGCCGTACCGCAGGGCGGCGCGCAGCACGTCCAACCACAGCTGCTCGCCTCCGGCGTCGATGTAGCGGCCGTCGACCGAGACGGAGAGCCGCGTGGCGCCGGCGTGGCGTCCGAGCGACGGCATGTCGACGACGACGCCATCCGGCGCAGACGCCTGGCCCCGGAGCGAGTGGCCGCAGCCCCGGGCGGACACCGGGAACGGGGACGGGCACGCACACGAGGCCTGCAGCAGCGCGGTGATGTCAGTGGGGCACGACGGGTAGAGCACGGCCGCCGGCAGGGCGGCCGCGGATGACACGTTCCCGAAGTCGGCAGACGCAAGCGCGATGGCCTCGTCGTCGGTGCGGATCGGCGCAGTGATGCCAAGGTCACGGATCTCGTCTAGAAAAGAGGCGGCGGAGGGGGAGGTCGGCCATGCGAGGGTAGTAGGGAAGGTCTTGCGGACGCGGTTGATCACGAAGAGAGCAGCCATCCTGTCTCGTGCTTGTTTTATGATGATGTGTTCATGTCTTAGCTACCTCGCCGAGGTCTAGTATTTTTGGTACTCTCTTGAAGCGGAGAATGGCCTATATATAAATAAAACCGTAGTGCTGGTCGTGATGTTAGGTATGGACTATGGACATAGATGTGATATTCAGAGATGAACCAGGGGCGGCCAGCTGTGACGATCGATGACTTGGGGTCTTTGAGATCTAAAGGACAAAGACTCAAAAGATCCTTTGGCAATGTCCTAGCTACTTTGTGATCACGCAATAAATGAATATATGCACAGTACACGAACTGTGACAAAAGAGAAGATATGCGTGTATCACGGAGATCTTGCAATGTTTGGTACGTGCGCCGGGGAAAGAAGATGTGTACAAGCAGCTAGCTAGCCAAGGTGCCCTGATCGATCCCCCATCGATCTAATGTACTGACGTACGCACGACTTTACGCGCGCGCCCCGCAGGGTCTATACATTATCAGATTACGTATATGCGTGCAAGCCAGCTAAAGTAGGCGGGCCACGCCAGAGATGAAAACGACGATCACGTGCATCGCCAGCCAGAGCTGTCAGTTCGTCTCCCGCATGCATTAATTTGCCGCCGGCCGGGTTTCCCGGATTACCTGAACCCTCCTGGTGTCGCAGTTTCGTGGCAAAAACCAGCGACTATAGCGCAGCTGCACGTATGATTCTGAATTTCTGATCCCTACATGATTCGTTTGCAGTGGCCATCTACGGAATTGCATGCGTAGGAGTACCTGTCTAATATTTCTTGTGGTAAAACAGTTATAACATTTGGCTCACGCTTGATGATTCGTGCGCCACCCTCTTTGTTTTCCAACTCCGGGCGTGCTCCGGCGATCGAGCTACTTTAGAGTTGGACTTCACGGGGTTAGGATTTGGGGTTCATCCGGGCAGGATTTTGAGGGAGGGTGTAGCCCGAAAAAACAACTGGTTTTTCCACACAAAAAATGCGAATGAGACTTAGACGCAGATCCAAAATCCAAGGGACTGTCTATACGGCAATACCACAAGCAGTCGATTTTGATATAAAAGTTGGCCACATTTGTGGACGTTGGATCAAGCTACGTATATCAGTGTATTGACTGATCTCCTCTGCCCGGCCCTCCCCTCGATACATACCCTTGTCTTTCCCTAGCTAGCTACCCCGGCCATAATCTTCAAGACAAGCGGGCGTTGGTGGCTCAGGCACGTACCGTACGTGTACTTTCTACGATCTCGGGCAGCCATGCATGCACGCACGCACGGGCACATCATATCTCTCATCAGCTTCGTCATTCGCCGTGCGTACGATCGAGCTCCATGCATGTTACCAGCCGCACGATCGATCGGCGCCACATATGTGCATGCATGATGACGATGCTGTAGTTACAAACCGTGGATACGCGCGCTAGCTGCTGGTACGTACATGCATGCTAAGTTAATTCTCACGTACGCGCGCCCCATACGCCGGCCAGATGCTGTGGCGTGGCCGCGCTCATCTCAAAGCACACGTGCGCACAATCTCACTTCCAGAAGCAGACGATCATTGAGCAGAGCCGTTGGTTTTGCTTACTAGTATGCATTTCCCTAATCTTGTGCCGTGCCGTACATTCACGTGTGTGCGTGTACCCTGTTCCTCTGAATTCTTCACCGCCAGAAAGGGCGTGCCCTAATTTCAAAAGGACCAATTACTATCCAAGGCCTAGATCGGGTATATGTGTGTCGTACATCGCACATGATTAACTTTCTACAATTCGCCAGTGTCGTTTTTTATATTAGTACAACTGAGCTGCAGTGTTATGCTGTGCTAGCTGTTGAATCTAGTTATAGCTAAGGTATATTGTAGTAAGATTTTTTTCTGTTATCCCTCAAAAAAATGCTTTCAACTAATTGTGATATTCAAAAGTAGAATAAAATAATTGGTCTTTTTTTTGGAAAACCACCGTAATGCCAAATAGAACTTTTTTTTTTTTTGCGAAACAAGGGTTTACTTCTTATACTCATCAAGGATAGGAGTATAATCCAGGAGTCGAAAATCACAAAGAAAATCGATCGGGCACTTGGTTAATCCAAGTACACCTTAGTTGATAGCTAGCCTTGGTGTGTAAGTGTACACGACGATATCAATATATACAAAACTGTATACGGAGAATCAACTTTATTCTAAACAAGATTATGAAGAATCAAGGTTAATGGTGTGGTCATTGCAGTTTTAATTAGTGAGAATGTTAACCTAAGTCGTTTTTTTTTACCTTTTCGTAGCATATACTCTATTTATAAGATGGAAAATTAAGTAAACGATAAACATGCATCTTCGTATATCAAATAATGATGCTAGGATAATATCTAAAAAAATATTTATAGAAGAAACCAATACACAAAGTTCATCAAAGGCAAAATCCATAGCGCATCAGAACCACTGTTGCAGCTTGACCACCCGTGCACCCCCCCAAATTGAATGCAACTAGCCGGAAAATCAACCGAGGCCAACACTGTGGAAGCTAGCTAGCTAGGACACGCTTAGATATCTCCATCATCATGATGAGGGGAAAGAACGACAGGGTACCTACGAATGTACCATGTGGTTGGACTTGCCGATGCTTCTCAAGTTCACGACCTAATTGGGTACATAAGCTTTTTGAACGTACCCAACTATCACTATACTATTAAAACAATAGAAAAAAAACTGCAACATCACTTTTAAGGACCAGAAATGATCATATTAATCAGAGTAAAAAGAAAACTATCTACGCATCGTTTTTTAGTGGAACCATGTCATAAAGCTGTAGATTAATCAGACCCACGTTAGAGTTCATAAAGAACACTACTCTTTTTAATGTAACCGGTAAAGAAAACTATAAACAGTCACTAAGAAGATAGTCACAGGTGGGACCCTTGATTTGGTAGTATACATAAGATTGTTAGGTCCAGGAGACCCATCGGTCGGTCAGCGAGTGTAAAGGCTTCATGTATAAGAAGTCTCTGAAAGGTCGGAGATCCAATTGCATACATGTACACGCGTCAAGGAAGGTAGCTAGCTAGCGGAGGCGATGATGTACCGCCGGATCTGGCGCGTGCATGCAGTGATTGCGCGAGAATACGGCGGGGTCCGGTGCAAATGTAGGAGGACGGAAGAGGGGCGACACGGCCGGCGTCGGCGACCGAAATGGAATGCACTGTGCGTCCGTGCATGGCCGGCAGATCTGACGATTCTCCGACGTCGCATCGCATCAAATCTTTCAAGCTAGCAGCCTAGCTGCCAATGGCCGGCCAGCACGTACTAATAATGATGCTGCCGTGGGGGACGTGTATGTACCGCGCGCGTACGTACTTGGCTTTGTCTGTCTGCATGCATGCGCCGGCTGGCCTTCGATCTGCATGATTGCATGCAACTGCAAATGCAAGTATCGGTCAGGCCTTGTCGTCGCCGTTCCACTCCATCGATCGAGATAGTATACGAGTATATAACACTTGCTATTAGTATATACTAGCTAGTTGTGATCAGATGGATCGATGCATGCAACGATGATTCACATGCATTGCACGAATATATTATACCCTCCAACGCCATCGATGAAATAATTAGATCGAGAGTACTGGGTTGGGTTTTTTTTTTTTTGCCGGTCCGTAGCACGCTAGGCATAGCACACATGTGCACAGGGCGGTACGGTACGGCACGAATGATAGAACTGTGTCAGGACTCACGTTCGAGCACAATAGACGGTACGGTACACTTGCATAAGCCGTACTTGGGCCGACACTGCATGAAACAAGTCTGACGGGCCCGAAGCAGGCACAACGAGGCATGGCTCCATGTGGCTTGTCTTGTGGCAAACGCTATTGTGGTCCTCGTATGTAGAGAAATGTGGGACAATAGCGATACCAAAAGGTGGAGAACGGACAAGGGAGTACATGCTCACCATGAAGTGACCCTTATTTTGGCATAAAATGCTAAAATTAGAATCTATGTGCATACAATACAATACGGATCAGATATTTTTCGACTGATCTGGATATTTTCAGATACAGATTTTATCGGATCGGATATTTGTCGGATAATATCAGATCGGATATGAATACGAATTCGGTAGCTCACTATCTGTCGGATACGGATACAAATTTGGATAATTCGGATATTGATAGGTCAGATATCCGAATATACATGTGGGCTGGACCAAGACTACTCTTTTGGCCTAAAAAGGTTTCTTAATTTCATAATTGTTTTCTAATTTAATTAATCCCTAAAGCAATTTAAGCTAGACCTATAGCACATTTATGCATTGGACCAAGACTAGGTTTAATCTAAGCCAAATACAGATACCTTTGCAAGATTAGTTAAGCTAGACCTATAGCACATTTATGCATTAGTTTCTCCTATATTTGCAATTATTTATGGATTATATATATATATATATATATATATATATATATATATATATATATATATATATATATATATATATATATATATATATATATATATAAAGCAAGGAGAACTACAAACTTGATTCAAACTTAAATATGAAATATTTTTTGCATTAATGGGGTATTATGGTATTATTAAGATCTAAGAATTAGTTTTACCATTATTTAAATTTATTTGCACTAGTTGTAACTATTTTGATTTCTATGCATTGGAGAACAATCTATTTTCAAATCCAAATCAAACTAGATTCAAATTTAAATATTTTGCATATTTAGGTATTTTACTATCTTTTTAACATATAGGAATTGATTAGATGTGATTTGAGTCCTTTTTACATGAGTTATTCATATTTGAATATTCAATACATGGAAATCAACTTATTTTAGAAAATAATCTATATAAAGTCAAAATCTAAATATTTTTGTATATTTAGGTTCTTGAGGACTTAAGGTTTCTAACAAAATCATTTTCATTCAAATAGGAGCATATTTGTAAAATTCTTATACATAGCATATTTCTAATCCTTTCTTTAAATTTAAATTTCAAATTTAGACAGAGTTAATTTTCAAAATATTTTTGTATATTTAGAAACTAAAATATTTTATATGAATATATAAATTTATTTGACCAAATTTTGATTTAAAATCCAAAATTTATGAGCTATTGAATAAACTAGGGTTTGGAAATAGCTGTAAAAAGGAAAATTCGTCGTTTTTGGAAAGTATGCTTTTGAGCTGAGAATGCGCTTTCCATTTTTGGCTTTGTGCCTGAGCTAGTGTGCTGATAGGCCAGACCCAAGTGACAGTAGCACATGCACATGCGCGAGTTTGCCAAAGGTACTTGCCGGTTAGTGAGTTATGCTTGTAAAAGCGGTGCTTTTGTGTGTCTGACCGATTGACCCCACCTGGAAGTGACTGTAAGCAGGGGAGGCGGTACCCAAGCTTGTCGCAGGCGAGGGGAGGTCAGAGCTGGCGAATTGATAGCATAGCAAGGACCAGCGCAAGATTTTGCACCTAGGGATGTGCTCGCAGCCTTCGGTGATCGCCAGAATCAGCGTGCCACCAAGAGAGGGCGACAGTGGCCATGGCCAACTGGTGGAGCAGTAAAAAAATGGGTACCTGCTACTCATTTTCACCTTGATGAGCATCAGTAGTCCTAACGACTCTAGTTCCATTCACTGACGGAAGGAGAGTGAGTGATTTGAGCTCTCACCGTGCATGTGTGGAGGTGGAAGAAGAGGCTTGGCGTGATGGCTCACCGAGGAAGAAGAGCTTCAATCAAGTAGTGAAATGGATTCTAGGGGCTAAAGAGATGCTACTGGACGGTCCAATTAAGCCAAGGTTCACCTGAGACAGCTAACTGGGATTTTCCTCTTTTTGGTTTGTAGTAGAAATGTGGATGGTTCTTGGTGATAATGAGCTAAACTAGGGGACAATGGATTTGCGAGTATTGTAGATGAGCACTCGGTCCCTAATATAGGCGTTTGGAGGGGAGATCACCAGTGTTTGAACACGGGATCAAACGGCGGCTCAGTCGGGATAGTGTGCAAGACTTCTCGATGCAGACCCTGGCTCCTCAGCAAAAAATGTGCGGATTGACATCACAACAGTGACAGCTGGGTCGTGGCTTTAAACTACAGGAGATTTGCGGTGCTGACTTGCTACCGGCGACAATGGCAGTGTCGTTCTGCCTTGGCTCGTTCGGCTGAGAGAGGAGTGGTGAGCGAGACGAAAGTCCTGACCAGTGGGTCATGGGGCCACTTGGTATTGTCAATAAGGAGAGAGGTGAGGGTTAGCTAGTCAGTAGGATCTAGCAGTAGAATGTGGGGTCTACTTGTAAACTATACAGAGAAATCATCACTCCTGTAGACTTTTGGACAATATATCGGTAGGATAAGGTTTGTTATCAAGATAAAATTTCAAGTAAAATTTCACTATAGAAAATTTTATATAATTTTGAAAATGTTTGCTGTTCAAATTAATCCTTTCTGTTTTTCATTTAATTAATGTTTGAAGTGACCTTAAAATTTTCTATAAATTTTTTAAGTTTTATAATGATCCAAGTTATCTTCTGTAAAATTTTTATATTTTTATATTGCACATTTAATTTCTCAAAATTCTGACATTTATAATTTCAGATTTATTTGCTTTCTGTTTTTGAATTTTAGAAGACTTTATATGTAAGTTTCAATTTTTTGATATTTTTACCAGAGATATATATTGATATGAGAAAGGCATGGTAAAAATGTCAACCAGAAATAATTGTTTCATATTTTTACAAAAATCTAACACTGCACTATTTGCAGTCAAATCTCATGATTTATCATTTCTTATCAACAATTAATGTGTTCACATTATCTTTGATAGCATGATAAGGTTTGTGGAGATTTCTAATATTGTAATATAATTTTTGTAGATTTTTGTTGATATTTCATTTTACCTTTTTACTTTTACCTATTTACCATTTCAATATATATGACTTTTCTTTTAAAGCAAAAACTCATGAAAACCAATAATGCTTTAATATTCAGAAAATAGAAATTCAAGTTAAGATCATATTTCAAACTCATTTTTTATAGTTTGTTCATTTTTAGAAGAAGAGTTTTCATATTACATCTTATTCTTTACTTAAAGATAAAATTCAAGTAAATGAGGAAAAAGTTGATATTTGAAATTAAAATCTTGATTCCAATTAAAATTTTATCAAATTCTATTTCTAAATTTTAAATTTTGTTTTTCCATTTTTGAAATTTTGAGGATGTTACACATTGACATCGAGCACACGCAACGAGCCGATGCTCCACTATGCCGCTCACTGAGAGCGTGTTCATTGATGTCATGACCAGTTGTCTTTCCGCTTGCTTCACATGGCCATGAACACCACCACATCAAGCTTATGCTAACCTAGAACACATGAACGTTCTCGATATTAGGGAGTTGCTAGTATATATGCGTATTGTTACTATTCTTTTTCCTTACTAGGGGAGTCCCGGCCACTCTGTGACGTTAGGTTTTTAACGAGGCATTAACTTTATATCTGCACTCAATGAATAAATAAAATTTAGTTTTTTTTCACAAATAATTGCGTGTATCGGATCCTCACGAGCGATTGCCGTTTGCAAAGACAGACTGACGGCAACTACGTCCACGACTACAAATCCTACATGATAAGGCCTGACCAGAAGTGAGTCAGACAGTATGACACAGCACGATAAGGTGGCCATACCGGGCTGGCCGGCATGTCGCGATCTGAAAGCCATTGGGGCACGGCCCAACTCCCACTTCTAGATGAAATCGAGTATCCCAATAACGAGTGGGACGCCCTTGGACGGAATCACAAGACCTACTAGGCTTAGGCTACTATCGACTGGTCCGATTATTTGGGTACTTGGCGACTAGTCATAAAAAGGTCTGTAGGTTAATTTGGGTTAGGGTTTAACGTAAGTTGGAATTCATGGCAAGTTTCTAAAATTGAAGGGCCAGCTAGCTGAACAATAGTAGAGATAACTATTATCTATATACTTTTCCACGACATCTAAAGATAAAAACTAAAGACAACTTCTATAATAGATGACATCTTAAGGTTGTCTCTGTGAGATTCTACAGCCTTTTAATTATAATATGCAAAGTGTTTATTATAGACAATATTAACTCACATAATGTTGTTTTATGCTGTCTATATGGTCTTCTTTTCACGAAGAGACAGTTATACTCTCTTTTATATCAGCAAAAATCTTATGTAACAAAGTATATATACAGCTGATATCACACTATTGTACATGCATGCTCTTAGCTCATCAGTCGCATCCAGATAGCCTTACTAATTAGAGGGGCTGAAAAACATCCTTGTTAATTCGGAAAAGAAATAAGACCTTAACCTACTTCTCATGTATTAGTTTTCGAATGAAAATTCATAAATCTACTGCATGAAAATGAATTAAGCAGTGGATCAAATCAAGGCGAAGGATATATAGAGCCGTAGCTAGAAAGGTTGAAAAGTGGCGCGCAATGCATGATTGGCGATCGTATCCATGCGAATCTCTACAGTGCTCGTCATTGGTCTTTCTCATAGCAATCGGATTAGATCTGCAACGTATCAAACAAGCAGCTACTCGTCAAGTTTCTTTCCAGATTCGCGTGTCAGATCGATCGAGATGCAATTATGTTTCTTTGTCCAGCATGACTCATCACATCTTGCCGGAATTTTGTCGCCTTGACAATTTTGGCACAGTAGTCTTCATTCTAATTGGCCTCTAACTAGCGATCGAAAGACCGAACGTACGTGTCAAGAAGTTGGACTCTACGCTCTCAATATATGCATATATCGTCTTGATCAAATTCAATAGAGTTGGCGTCCGAGATCTAGAAGAAACCTGCAGAGATCAACGTACGTCAACAAAATGTTTTATTCATGATTTGTGAGATCCTTACCAGCTAGATCGTGAATCTTGATAGGAAGGTAGAGACCAGCATCGATCGTATCAAGATGGATGCGTGACAAAAGTGAAGTCTTGATCTCCAAAGAAACCACCGTATGTATAATATACTAGTTCAATGCCAGTGCGTTGCTACGAAAAATAAAATTGGTAACGAAATATAAAGATCAAGCAATAAAAGGAAATTGTGCTACAAGATCAAATATCTATTTCCCTCGATTACAAAAGTTTTTATGGTCCCCTCTTACATGAATTAAAACCAAATATATTGTACATAGTATATTTTGCTTATCATCATATTAGAACATATTTGAAATGATATTCTTGGTATTGGTCCCAAAAAATCATTGACTCCACAGCTTGAGTAATAATAAAAGGAAAGACATCCTAATATGGAGAAAGCATGACCACACATAATGTTCTTACGTAGATGATTGTATTCATGGAATGTTCTTACGTAGATGATTGTATTCATGGAATGCGAGAAGCCCAGAATTAGTTGCCAACCAAATAGAGGGTCCACATTTGGGGGTGGGGTTATGGTGTCTGTGCACGAGCACAACCAAGAGTTGCAGCATTAATAGTATAATTGACTGGGGGGGCAGACTTGCAATTTACAACTGTGAAAATACTAACAATAGTGATGGTGGTGGCAGACTTGTAGGATGTAGGAAAGCAGTAACTAAACAGCTATGAACTATCAAACAAATATGAACTATCAAATTACATGCATAGAACCACTTTCCAATAAACACATACATGCATATATATCAACCCCTAGCCGCCACCGGCACCTCAGCCAAATCTCGCGCACATCGGTGGCGCGGCCTCCGGATCTCGATCTCTTCGCCTGAGCCTCTCGTCGCGCGCTCCCGGAGATAGCCGAGATTGTTCGGTCCGATTCCCTCCTCACTGTGGCTGGTCGAGATGATGACCAAACATGCGAAATTTCCTCGCTGCGCTTCGCTGGCTTCCGTGGAGGCGTGGCGGCCATCGCGGCGGCGGCGTCCGGGAGGTGATTATCCCGAGGGCGCGAGCGATGGGATGCCATCTTCACCGGTGCGGTTCTTTTCGAGTCGATGATTTGCGAGCTCGATCGTCCGCCTCGCGCGCGCCGCCGAGGCTCGCTCGTCGGCGTCTTCGATCGGCAAATGTCGCGCGACATATCCTCGGCGATCTTCGCCCATGGATCTGGCTGGCGACGCAATGACCGATCGGCGCGGGTCGGATCTATCTTTCTCTCTATGAGGGCGCTGCGGCAACAGGTGCTGGCCGTTCTGGCGATGATGACGGCCGACGCGGCCGCTCCTTGTTGGGCGGGTCGTGCGGATCGAATAAGATCGATAGTTTCTTCCAATTGAGGGAGAGGAAGGATTCGATGAGGCGACGCCATGGCGGTCGCTGCGTTCTTTCGGATGGCCTTCCTTATGTAAATCTGCTTGGATGAAAGGAGGTGCAATTCGCAGGTGAGTTGGATTATGCAAGGTATTGTCTTTCTTCTTCAAATTTGGAGAAGATGCATTTGTCGCGAGATTTTGGCTCCTTTTGCGGAGGCAAATTCCATCCTCTTGCAAAGAATGCTTGGCCTTGTTCTGAGTCCAATCTCGGCGATGTGCAACCGGATGTGCAGATATTGGGTGACGATGCTTTAAGAATCAATTTAAAGGGTCATGACAGGGAACGGCTGGCTTGGTGGCGATCGATTTAATGGTCGCAGCTATGGTGGTCCAATTTGTCTTGCTCGTGGTGGTCTTCGTCCCCAAGATTTCAAGTTGGTGGTCATGGACGGTATGGAGTCCATGATCGCGTTCAAGATTTTGGGGGCGCAATGATTCAAATAGTCATGTGTTCTTGGTGGTGGCGCCTGAATGTTGGAAATCCAGGTTGCTTGATTGTGGCACCAAGAATGTTGGAAATCCAGGTCTTTGGATTGCTTACGCGTTCTCTTTTTCCTTTTTGTTTTGTTTAAGGGCTGTGTGTTTCTTGTTAGCGGTAGGGAGAAATTTTAAGAACTTGTATCATCTTGATGTAATGTTCTTGAGATTAATAAAATCTTCCTTCATCTAAAAATATCAACCTTTTTACAATAAATACAGGGAGCATAAGATTACAGAGAAAAAAATTAATGGCAAACAATAATAAAAGATTTTAGCATACATACCAGGTCACACCATGAAATAACAGCAAGCGCTCTACCGGATCGAAAGTAGAAGCTTGCCATAAATCTTCATCACTAATGGATAATGGAAAAATGATAGTATTCATGACTTGTTGAGGTTTAAGATAATAAAATTACCACATGATGTTGTCAATGGTATAAAAGTACCTTGTGCTCCTTGGTACAATCAATTGAGAGGTAAGTTGAACATAATGAATAGCTCGAATTTACTTTGGTTACCCTCCACCATCGTTACACAAAGAACCATCTTCAACTTCAGACACCTCGCTCTGTAAATGCGAAACCATTTCCCAAAAAGACGATGATATTCCTTCCAGAGCCGCGACTTTGGATCTGATTTCATATTAACGGTGGATGGATCACAAGAAAAAGCATATAGATCCCATAGATGAGCGGGTTTAGTGTATTTTCTCAAAGCTTCAAACACCTCATTTTTCTGAAAACAAAAGTATCATAAGTAAAACTAAAAGATTCAAAATGGCTGCCGTTTATCTGATAATTAAACAAGGTACAAGCATATGTGAAGTCAAAATGATATATTGCCCAACCTATTGAGAATAAGAAGAAAAGTATTGCACACTCAATAAGTAAATGTAATATAACAGAAGATTAGAATGGAACAGGATATCCACCTACTTGGTTTTAGGACGAAAAGCGAACACAATGACTCTCATGTCTTTTCCTGAACAAAAAATAAATAAGTAAAAGATAAGGTCATTACAAAATGCATTTCCAAACTTTTTAATGTTATACAACATCCTCAGAAGATAGGCTGCGGATCCACCAACAAAAATATCAATATAGTTATAGAGCATGGGAATTGCGATTATTTCATGGGAAAAATCACAAAAACATTAAAGCTGAGAACTGTGTTTTAATCCAAATCTCGTGACCAGAAAATAATGGATATGATTACAAGAGGATACGTAAAAGAGATCTCTGACATCAGTGATATCTTCTCAAGACAGATCCTTTTCATTCTTCCACTAACATATACTCAAATTCATGATTAAGTAGGACTGTAGTTAGACATATAATTATGCTCATAGGCGGCTCTGTACAAAACACAAACTTACCAATGACTTGAAGAAGTTCACGAGGCTGCTTCTTATCATACTGACGGGCATCCTGAGACAATACAAGTCTAATCAATAATTTTTAAAAAATTGTTTGCAAGCATTAGGGCAAATAAAACAGTGTTCACAGACCCAAAATAAATGCCAAGTCTTAAAATGAATTATTTGGCAAGAACCTGTAAAAATTGGCAGTAATTGGTAAATTAGGTGAGAACAACATGTAGAGTATGCTAAAACAACATGAAAACAGAAAAATAGCAAATTCTCAGTTTAGCCTTAGCTCTAATTATGAAAGTGTCAATGCCCCAATAGCTACCCACCAAATCTGATTATCAGATATGAAATAGTTAAAAGAAAATTACCTTAAAGAAATCTAGAAATGGCTACTTGCAACAATAACAAACCTAAAGATTCCAATTGAGTAAGATTTTTGTAGTATTGCACACATAAAAGAACAACATTGTCAAACTTGTATAGTCACTGAACAAGGTCTTATTTCAAGTATTTCAATCAAGCCATGACAGTAGTATAGGCATGTTACATATGTACGCACTACGCACATTATTTCAAGTATTTCAATCAAGCCATGACAGTAGTATAGGCATGTTACATATGTACGCACTACGCACATGCACACAGATAACAAATACACCAGACATCTATTTTTCGAAGCACAGATCACCAGATGGGAAATTTGAGTGTTCAGACCAACATGAATCAAAAAGTTTATGACAGACAAATCAAATGTAAGCACATGTAGCAAATCAATTAATATCCTGCATACGACGGGAAGAATTTGATTATATACCTGAGCAATAAAAGATCAAGTGGATCTTGCGAAGGCCCTGAAGGTGTTATTTTAAAAAGCTTCTTAACAATATAAGCACATGTAGCAGCACTGAAAAAAAAAGAACAAAGGTCGATCATATCTAGCGGAATAGAAACACCTTCATTCAAACATAGAATATTAGAAAGAAGAAATCAAGTATCTGCCGAAACAAAACAACAGAACTACCCAAAACACAGAAGTAATCCAATTCACTTCCTTGTAGATAACCCAAGTCTGAAACACCATAAAAGAAAGAAGCGCCTCTAGCTAAAGTCATGCTGGAAATAATGTTCTAAAATTGGATCTCCGTACATGAACCAGCAATTGTTACATGTGTGTTTTTTATTTTATCTTATATTATTTATATCCTGTACACAATTATTTGATTCTCATATCTGAGATGCAATCCATGTACAATCATTACTGCTTCAACCAAAAAAGAGGTAGTGCAGTTAGACATATGGCATCAAATTTGAGAAATTCAATGAATTCCTTCATACAGATTCAGAGGAAAAGACAATAAATTGATAGAACGAAATTATGTATGCAAAAATACAAGTCTGACACCAAGAACACCAATAATCTTATCAGCTAGGTAATATATTTTTTCAATAGTTGAATTTATCAAAAAATAGGGGGGGTACTGGTAGCTATATAGTCCGTTCTAGTACAGTGCATGCGAGCATGTTGTGGGCAGCATTTCACAGAAAAAATAGATTAGTTGCCACTTTCACTTCACACTCCAGAAAACACTTCCCTTTCGAAATATGCTCATCAAAGCCTCAAATAAAAGGCTGGGGAAAATAAAAAACAAATTATTTATGAATCCATAGTTCCAAAAACATAAGGACCTCAGTTCAATCTTTATGGTACAGTAAGTAGCAACAAAAACATCAGAGACATGAGCCTATCATGGCTATGGAAAAATTTGAATAACTAACTCATTTCTCAATTTGCATAATCTGAAAATATTATTGAATTTGTTGTTTGTAGCCCTTCCACATGTTAAGATACTGAATTCATAAACTGTAGTAAACAACAATCCATATCCATGAATCACTCACTGATGTAAAGGTTTGGATTCTCATAACTTACTGGAAAAACACAAAACTAAATGTCGCACGCTTCCTAAACACATTTGGTATCTCAATCACATTTGGCCTAGATTAAAAAAAATACAGCAACAAGAATGAACATGCATATCCAATAGCAATTTTATCCATTCATTAGTGCATTTTTTAGATGATTCATTAGTGCATTTGGAAGCAGAGGAAAAGACCTACATGTATTGGAGCCACAATGCAGCAAGAAAAAGCGGCAGCGGAAGCTTCCCGGCGGCGGTCGGAGGCCCGAGATTCGCCTCCACCGGAGGAGGAGATGGTCAAGGAGGTCCTCTCGGAAACCCCGAACACCAAGCATAGGCGAGTTCCTGGCGCCATGGCGCCGTCGGTGGAGCGAGGAGGGGAGAAGGCCAAGGCGAAGGCTGGCAATGCCAGGGTGAAGGATGGTGACGGTAGGGTCCGTAGGGTGGTGGGGGTGGCGCATGCCGCAGACGAGGAGTCGGAGTCGGAGGCCGCTACCACGGCGGCGGGGCCCCAGCGGTCCCCAACGACGCCGGCCAGGAAGCGGGCCGTGTCCGGCGAGCTTCGGCGCGCCAGCGGGACCGGCTCGCCGTCCCCGTGCCGGGCGTCTGGAGGCGCTGCGTCTCGACGCCCCGCCACCACCGCGCGACCAGTGAGCGGCCCGGTCGGAGATCGCCGTCGCCGGCCGCAAAGTGGCAGCAGGATCAGCTCCGTGCGGGCTCCACCTTCTCCTCCTCCTACGCACAACGGAAGCCACCTGTCCCGACGGGGCCGTGCGGCCGCGCATCGCCGCGGCGTGCACAGGAGGCGTGGGGGACACGGGGGGCTCGGGATCCGGATCGGGAGGCGAGGATCGCCAGCACCCCCGAGCGGCGTGGGGGCGGAGAGGGGGGCAGATCGATCGGGAAGAGGATCTCGGAAGGGGCGAGGATCACTCCAGGGGATCCGGTTCGGGAGGGGGCGACGATCACTGTAGGGGATCCCGATCTCGCTGATGTGTGTGTGTGGTGGTGGGGGTTGTCTGAGGGGTGGGCCCGCGGAAGAACGGACCGCCATCAACTGCTGCTTTATATTAGTAGAGATACCTGGATGCATCACTGAGAGACCTTGATCACTCTGACAAGGATGTACCTGTGGCCGTCAAATTAAACATCACGTTAATTTTGTTCATAGGATACGTACGTACTATGTGGATTTGGATCTATCCACTCGACCTTGCTCGAAGGAATCGATGTGATTTGATGACATCATAACCACAGATTTCCTGTCACTACAAGTCATAATATAATACGGCTTTTTCGAAAACATGACAAGCCAAAAGTTTGAAGTGCCCATTTTAGAGGCATTTCATCTGCCTAAATCGGTAGACTTGTAACTAGCTAGAGACTAGAGAGACGTCCTTAATAGTTTTGGAAGATACCCACAAAATTGCATGCATGTATTGTCAAACCACTTCTATAGAAAACATCGTTACAGACGACTCAAAAAGATTATTACAGGCAGTTTTTTGAACTTTTTGTAAGCACATGTCAATGATAATACAGTCTATCACAAACAATTTCTAAACACGTACCATATCACAGACGGTTCCTAGATCTACTTTTTTTCCTTACCCCCTTGGCAGAATTTCCATGATAAGCATCTATTGTAGAGAGGCGAGCTTCTACAATGTTGTAGAATTTAAAGACCAAACTCGATCGCATTTGAAAGATTTGAAAATAATAAAGTACAAAATAGCAGGATATACTGTCTCTTGCTGTCAAAAAAACAACATTTTACTGTCTAATACTCAATTTGTTACTATATACTGTATAAAGTAGCCTTATAGTATAAATTTTTTTAAAATCATATGTACAAATTTTCAAAAAATATTAAAAATTATCATATGTAGGGAGGTAAGCTTCTACAACCTTGTAAAATTTGAAAACCAAACTCAATCGCATTTAAAAAATATAAAATTGACACCACACTAAACATTGAAAAATCACTAGTCAGTCGAATTTGCCTTTTTCATATCTTTCAACTGATATCAATTTTAGTTTTAAAATTTTACAAAGTTGTATAACATCACCTCCCCTATTTATGCTAATTTTTTAAGAATTTTTGAAAACCCATAGATATAGTTTTTATGAATAAGAATTTAGTTTCGTTTGTTGGACCTGTAGTAAAATATTTGAAAAATTCTTAAAAAATTATCACACGTAGGGGAGATAAACTTCTATAGCCATGCAAAATTTATGACCAAACTCAATTGCATTTGAAAGATATAAAATTACAATATACCAAACAGCAGGATACACTATCTTTTACTGTCATGAAAATAACATTTTGCTATGAAAAATTCTAAAAAAAACTACCACATGTAGAGAAGGTGTGCTTCTACAATCTTATAAAATTTGAAGTCCAAACTCAATTGCATTTAAAAGATATAAAAATAATAAAATACCAAACAGTAGGATATACTGTCTTTTACAGTCAAGAAAATAATATTTTACTGTCTATTACTCCATGTGTTACTATATCATGTATAAAGGAGACTTATAGTGTAAAATTTATAAAAATTATATAAAAAAGTTTTTAAAAAATCTTTAAAAACTACCATATATAGGAGAGGTGAGTTTCTATAACCTTGCAAAATTTGAGTACCAAATTCAATCACATTCAAAAGATATGAAATTGGCAAAGCACTAAATAGTGAAAAATCACTAGCAAGCTGAATTTATCTTGTTCATATCTTTCAGCTAATATTGATTTTGGTCTTTAAATTTTATAGGGTTGTATAATATCACCTTCCCTATGTATGGTAAGTTTTTGAAAACCCATACATATGGTTTTTATGAATAACAGTTTAGTATTGTTTGTGCGACCTGCAATAAAATATTGAAAAATTTCTTAAAAAATTACCACACGTAGGGGAGGTGAGCTTCTACAACCTTGTAAAATTTGATATCAAACTCAATTGTATTTGCAAGATATGAAATTGACAATGTGCCAAATAGCAGGATATAATTTCTTTTGCTGTTAAAAAATAATAGTTTACTTAAAAAATTCTAAAAAATTACTGCACATAGGGGCGATGAGATTCTACAACTCCCTAAAATTTGAAAATCAAACTCAATTGAATTTGAAAGATATAAGAATGACAAAATATCAAGAAAACAATATTTTAGTGCCTATTACTCCATGGGTTACTATATCATGTATAGAACCGCCTTATAGAGTAAAATCTATGAAATTTATATGTACATGTTTTCAAAAAATCTCAAAAAATTATTATATGTAAGGGAGGTAAGCTTTTACAATTTTGCAAAATTTGAAGACCAAACTCAATCACATTTAAAAGTTATGAAATTGACAAAGCACTAAAGAGTGAAAAATCACTAGTTAATTAGCTGAATTTATCTTTTTCATTTCTTTTAGTTGATATTGATTTTGTTCTTTAAATTTTACAAGATTGTATAATCTCACCTTCCTTATGTATGGTAATTGTTTTTGAATTTTTAAAATATATACATATGGTTTTCGTAAATAAGAATTTAGTTATCTTTATCGAAACCTGCAATAAAATATTTGAAAAATTCTCAAAAAATTACCACTTCTACAACCCTATAAAATTTGAAGACAAACTTAATCGCATTTGAAAAATATGAAATTGTCAAAGTGCTAAATAGTGGGATATTTGTTTTTTACTATTAAGAAAATAACATTTTATTGTCTATTACTCAATGTGTTACTATATCCTCTGTAAAACTGTTGTGTAACACTTCGTTTTAAAATGTTAACATCTAGTGTAATAACTCATAACATGTTACTTGTTTGAATAGTAAAAAAGCAACATATCCAATATTTCCTAAAGTTCATGAAAAACACATGTACATATTTTCAAAAATTCTCAAAAAATTATCGTACGTAGAGGATGCGAGATTCTACAATCATAAAAAAATTTAAAGAGCAAAATCATTCTCATTTGAAAGTTGTGGCTACATAAAAAAAGGAAAGATTTATACACAAATAAGAAGTAGCATTTATTAGTCATTTACTAGTTCGGGTACGATTTGTGTTTTGCCATATAGCAGATAGTCACCGGGACAGTTCCTTGCATTGAGTGTTTTGATAAGTGACTCGGTCGGTACGCGTTACATGGTTGAGGAGTAGAATAGACTATTCTACATGTAGCTATAGAATAGCATTTCTATATGCGTGCTCTCATATTGATGTCTCCAACATAGAATGTATATATATATGATTAGGAAATTAATTAAGAGCTGTCAATTAATAGCAAATTAATATTTAACACATGCCATTCGAATATAGATATGGTGTATGCCATCCAAAGATCAATAATGTGCATCAATATAGTGTATGACATCTGAATATGGCTATGTTGTATGCCATCTAAAGATCAACATAAAGATAGTATATGCCGTCCAAAGATCAACATCAAGATAGTGTTCCTAAGTAATGGATTAAATATTTGCACTCTTCAGATACCTGAGGGCTCGAGGATGAGGCAACCGGCGACGGTCTTGGGGATGAGGTGGCCGGCGACGGTTCGTTGTTTGTAAGATTTCATTTGAGTGAATAATGCAGTGCGCACAAACCCTAGTACGGTATATATAATATGGAAATGTTATTACAGATGATTCTAGTTAAGAACTATCTATGATAAGTTCACAGACAAGTTTAACCACGAACCGTTTGTGATATTAATTAGCTTATTATATACGGTTCTTAATTAGTATATATTAACTTTAATGGTCATGCTAACAAAACCGTCTGTGGTGAAAAGTCTTATATGGGCCTTTGTAGTAGTGAACAAAATTAGAGTAGCTTGCTTTGTCCAACATGCACATATTACATACGATTTAATATGATATGTATTTATCTTGAGGATCGATGCTGATCGTATTCTCTTTCCAGTCGATCGATCAGAGCATAAATTTTTACATGTAACAGGTCAAACATGAAGTCTGTCAGAAGTCCCAATCAAATACGTACTCTTTCTCAGACCCATGCGTGCCAAATAGATAGATATGATCTGAAAGGATCTTCAGAATCTTGACTGATCAGGTGTAGTCTTGGTCTAAAGCTCATACTGTAGATCGAGAATCAGATATGTCTCATGACATCTCATGTAGTCATGAGACATATCTTCAAGCTTATCCATCAGCCATGTCTCATGACATCTCATGTAGATTATAAATCGCGATGAGATGGGAACTTCGTCAAATTAAAGGCAAACCACTATATCACTTACACCTATGGTTCATTTTGCAGGCTTGGATAAATAATCCTACTATGTACGTGAACGTACATAGTAATTTCATACTATGTACGTAACAACCGGCTGACCGGCTTATATATTCTCATTTTTCGCCCTACTGAACGTTAATAATTTCTTTTTCAATTGTTCGCTCAACATATATCGATCGATTAAAATGCGATTGACTACCATTTCCGATAGACCATCTTCAAAATAATGGAGAACTAGCTCCTATTAATATTACCTGGTTTTGTAGAAGACTACAAATCTGCCTAGGTTAAGAGATCAAATAAGATTATCGAAAACCAGCAGTAACCGGCCCCGTTACCATCCGCATCCAGAACCCTAATCCCAGGAGGAAACAAAGGCACGTGGTGGGCGTCGTCGCAAACGCATCGTCCGATACGTTTCTCCCTCCGCGTGCGTATCCATGTGAATCTAGCTTTGTCGAGGTTACGTCCCCCCTCCATCGAGCTAGCCAATCTCTCGAAAAGATATCGATCGACTCCTATAGGTCTATCAATCACTAGCTAGGACGTCACGATCGACACTGAGCTAGCTACTTCCCTTGCGATCGAGTCTTCAGTCTTTGTCTAACCATAACTAAGTAAGATGAATAGACGCTCTGCAAATTATTTTTGTGTGTGTAACCGGTTCAATCCATCCGTGTGTGCCATTCCTCGGAGATCTTGTGAAGATCCTGGGAGATCTGTGTAGCAGATCACGCAGGATTCCATCGCCATCGTTACCTTATTTTCTGCGTATGTGTGAAATTGATGATGAGCGTACGTTGCACGAGGTGGTGGGCAGCTTCGGTTGCATGCGTACCTACTACTATAATATAAAATGGGTTATATGAGACACGTTATCACTAACTGTTTTTTACGAAAATCGTCTATAAAGAAGTTTGGACAGATAACTGTTTTTTACGAAAATCATCTATAAAGAGGTTTGGACACATCGCAGATAGTTTATGGCTAAAACTATCTGTGATGTCGCCCTCATCACAGACGGTTTTAGCCACAAACCGTTTATAATGATCAATTCTGGTGAGCCTCATCTGGCAGTGAATCATTCGAAACAGTTAAATGAAACATGAAATATTTCATATAAGAACTAACTTCTTACATGCATCACAATATACAAAAATTTTCCTACAAAAGTTTTTGATAGGAAAAGCTTAGCTAATCTAGTCATCGTCGTCGCCGGAATCGTCACCGCTGTGGCCATCGAGGTCTTCGTTCGAACCTACTCTGTCTGGATCATCCTCCAGCTCCCAGCCATCACGATAGCCCGTCGATGAGTCAAAGCTATCGTTATCGTCCGAGATTGCTATTGACGGACGCTTCTTTCCGATGACGCTTGAGGCAAAGGGAGCGGTGCCTGAGGTGGGTGGACTGGCCGGTGGAGACCGTCGGTGTAGCTTATAAGCCATGGTCGGCGGATTCATTGATATTGCGCCATGGCGCCGCAGCCATTGTCGCAGGGGCTTCAGAGGTCGAGGAGGCAACGATGGTGACGGTGGCAAAGGGTAAGTCAGTGGTGGAGGCGAAGGTGGTGGCGGTGGCGCCGGCGTTGAAGGCAATGGTAGTGGAGCCGTCCCACATGGGGCGGCGAAGTCGACAGAGGAGGAGATGGAGTTTGAGCTACTCATGACTCGGAGGCGGTGGAATATCGATCGATCGATCGAAGCAAAGTGAGTATTTTTGATCCATGCTACCTATTATATATATATATATATATATATATATATATATATATATATATATATATATATATATATGAAGTGCAATTATGACCTTCATTGGGGAAATGAATTGTGTGGAAGACAAAAGGTCTTCACAAAGGAATTCATATCTATTAAATGCAATTGAGTTTGATCTTGAAATTTTACAAGATTGTAGAAGCTTGACTCCCTATATGTGGTAATATTTAAAGAATTTTTCAAATATTTTACTGCAGGACCAGCAAATAGAAATATATTCTTATTCATGAAAACTATAAGTACACATTTTTAAAAATTCTCAAAAAAATTACCATAGATAGGAGAGGTGAGATTATACAACTCTATAAAATTTGAAGACCAAAATCAATATCAGCTGAAGGATATGAAAAAGACAAAGAAGAGACAGACTCATATACAAACTACAATACACATTAACTAGCTGGGTTAACCAACGCATGAACTAGTAACTAAATCGGTAGTAATTGAATCTGTTGTTCTATAGTAAAATGTATCTGTGATTTACTACCGAATTGGATTCAAGTGTGTTTTGCATGCGCTTCTGTGAGACCCCATTCCGAGGAACAGGAAACTCCATGTGATTACCGTACTAGTCCCTGGATCAGTAGCTAGCACTTACATGTTTACAACATTCATATCACCACCAAAAGCCAAGCTTTAATACATAACTTGCCACAGGGCAAATTTTACAAGCATTAGTTACAAGCGAAATAAAACAGCGGAAGAATACTAGATAGCTTAAGATCCAAAAGCCTGGTAGCATGCCCAACCGAACCCCACAGGCATCTGACTAGGCAAAAACCCTAGAAGAAATCATCGACGAACTCCCCGAAACCTACTTGAAGAAACGCATCATCTAGCACTTCGTAGGGATTCTCCTCTGAACAAAACAGATAGCAAGGATGAGTACAATTTGTACTTAGCAAGACTTTATAGCAAATGCAAATACTAGTCATGCAGGCTAATTCAAAGGAACAGGCTCTAAGTTATTTTGCACTTTGCGGAAAGAATTTAAACATATGACATAATAGATTGGAATTCGCATTTTCATAAGACAGCAAGAGATTTGCATAACCACCAGAAAATAGACATGTTCCATGACTTGGCATTCCGTATGGCGAAAATCCACCAGAGTCGATCCTTTGACTTAAGCAACTGGTTGTCAAAACAGAACAATCCCATTTTTATAAAATGTAAATCTCTAACATTGGAATGACTTCACCAAGTGCCCATAATCGCGGGCGCGGCTAATCGATTAGATTTATACTCTGCAGAGTTGTACAGCTTTACCCACAAGGAATGAAACACCTTTTTGCTAGGCCATACGACACACTTCCTTAGGTGTGCCGGCAAGGCGATCATACATAGCCGTTACATTGTTCAGACATGACTTTGATCCAGCCCGGGACGTTAACCCCTGCCATAGAACTAGAAACACACACCCAAGCCGTGGATCCACTTTCACACACCCAACACAACGTTTCTAAACCTGGCAGGGTGTACACCGTTGCATTAGCAAGTAGACCTGACCGGAATACCCCGTCAGGTAGACCTATCTGGAATACCTGTGCTAGCTCTCGCCTACCAATGAACAAAGCCATGCCCAAACAACTTAATAGGTGTGAGACCCCGTTCGGATGAACAGGAACCTCCATGTGATTACTGTGCTATTCCCTGGATCAGTAGCTAGCACTCACATGTTTACAACAATTGGAAATCACAACCATACAATATACTAATTAAGCGGAAACGATTATACAATTAAATATTACAACTCAGAGAAATATAGCAGCAAAGGAAGCAATGCCCTGTAGTGTACCCATCCATTCCCGCAGGCAACTGACCAGGCATAAATTCCTTAGAAAAGATCGGCTCAAAAGAATCCCGCAACCTGCGACGAAAAGAGACTCGAAAGCTCGCTAGCAAACACCTACAATATAGTTAGGCAAGGGTGAGTATTTTACATACTCAGCAAGACTTGAGCAAATCCTACAATACATGCAGGTCATTTCAAAGGAGGCTACTACAGTTAATTTGCATAAAGCGAATTTGAATTTGGAAACCAAGTTATTTGCAAACGGAATTTAAAAGAGCAAGTTTAATTGATAGCAAATAAGTAAAGCATAAATAACACTCACCGTCCTCCATGACGTGAGCGACGAATCAAACCTTGCCATCGCATGGCATATATCCAGTTCTTTGTCCACACAGGGCACAACAGCTGATTCCAATACTTGCCCACACAGGTATAGCATTGGGTCATCGTGGGGTAAGCTAACTTGTAAAATAAACCCTTTTGAAAATCAAAGCTAACATTGGAATGACTTCACCGAGTGCTCATGACTGAAGCGCGCTAATTAATTAGATTTAAACTCTGCAGAGGTGTACAACTGTATCCACAAGGAATGATCAACCTTTGCCCCAACACTTCCTTAGGTGTGTCGTCCAGAAGACCATACATAGCCATTAAATTCCTAGACAAGGCTTTACACCACCGGACGTTAACCCCGCCAGAGAACTAGAAACACACACCCAAGCCGTGGATCCACATTCACACACCCAACACAACGTTTCTAAACACGGCAGGCGTACACCGCTACATTAGCAAGTAGAAACCCCGTCAAAGTGCACCAAACGGAATCTGTGCAAGCTCCCGCCTACCAATGAGCAAAGCCATGTCTAAACAATTTAATAGGCTAAGGCTAGCCCATCCTCACCCTCGTGGTTTGTACGGATTTTCTTGGATCATACAACACGATGTTCGGTCCTTAGTTGTGACACGGGCGACACTTCACCCTACACTACGTGCAAGCTCGTCTGCACAACCGGCTATCGCCAATAATCGCCCGCATCAAAGCATAGTTTTCTTTTGGGTTTTTAATCAAAGTACCCACAACCAACAGTGACATTTTCAAAGTTTTCAGGAAACAATTATTGAGTTGATCATGTACATCATTGATTCTAAAGCATGGCTAAGCATGAATAATATGAACACATATACCCATGACGACATTAAGTAATGCCCAACCTTAATCTATGGTTATCAAGGTTCACATGTTCATAATCATCAAAGGAGATTCACGAGATAACAGGTATAACTACCAAACCACAAGATAGCAATTTACATAAAGTAAACGCATGCATAAAACAATTTGATGCACAAAAGGAATATACATAATGGGATCAATATGGTCAAAGGATGCTTGCCTTGCCTAATTGACGATTACGACGAAGACGAGAATTGCGGCGACGACGACGAAGACGAAGCTAGAGACGTCGGGTCTACTCGTCGAACAACGGAAACAACGCAAAGCAATAAACTTCAATAAGAGCGAAAGAACATAAATAGAAAGAACAATTAAAACTCTTCACACGAAGTAGGGATTGCTCTTTATAAATTTATTAATCTTATTTTACGAATTCAAGATGCAAAGATTGCTTGGATTAATAGAATTTATCATTAGTTGCAAGTTTTCATTGATTCACTATTCACAATATGAACTCTGCCAATTCTTAATACTTACGGGTTTTGCTCTATTAGGATTCGGATTCAAAGCAAGCTAAATTAAGGATATTTTCTTAGATTACGGTAGATTATATCCTAAAGATCAATTCTAAACTATTCTTTACTAAATTCAGATTTAGATGAGATATTATATTTATTGTTGAAAAGGCTTAAGTGGCATTGTTAAGTTGACGTTTATTCGGAATCGGCCAAAAGAGTGAATCAAAAGGTTAACACTTAAGGGTTTTGATCTGATGAGATTAATATGCAAACCTTAATGGAATAAGATTCTTTTTACAGAATATGGTAGTATAAACTTTGTACAATGTTACTAAACTAATTTTATTGGTTTTTGTATTTGGATGAGTTATTTTATCTATCGTTGAAATAGACTAAATGACCACATTTGCAAACCTTAAATCGGCCAAGTTTCGTTTTGAGTTTCTAACTACACCATACATGATCTTTGGTTCATTTTTCAGGCATTAGCAGGTAGCAATCCTAGGTATGTTTTAAAGTTGGTTTTGCATCGTTTTGACTTAAACTACAATAGGTTTCCTATTTGATTATTATTACATTTGACATTTCCTTATGATAAAAGAATTCAAGTTAAACTTCATTCCAATTATTTTCATACACATATGTCCTCACTGTTTTTAGGAACTTATTACAAACTACATTATCAATTATTTGAGCCATTATGCTATTGTTCTGTTAATGGCCATAACAGGGTTTAATGATGATTAACAAGCAATTATATTAAACTTGGTTCTAAGATTAAATATTTTTGCATGATTAGGTTTATTACAATCCCAGAAGCACATAATCACTTCTTATATGATTTTATGAGCTATTATACACTCATTTCTATTAATGGCCATTTTAAGCATTATTAATGGTTGCTAAGCAAATAAATTAAACTTAGTTCAAAAATTAAATGTATTTGTATATTTGAATACATCCTGGTCCTAAAATCCCATGAATACTGATTTCGTCTCTTCATTACTTATTATTCACAAATTCTCATTTAATACCACATTAGCACCATAATCAAGGTTTAATTTAAATAATAATCCTATACTTCAAAAACTAAATATTTTTACATATTTAGATTCTTCTGGATTTTAAATGAATATAGAAATTTGTCCCACTGAAATTTGATTAAAACTTCAAAAGATATTCAATAATGAAATCTATTCGGTTAGGAAATGTATTGGAAAATCAGAATACGCTTTACCACTTGAGAAGGCGCCTTTGGCTTCTGTTCTTCTCCCACCTCAGGCGTCTGACCCTTTTGGCCCCACCGCAGAGACAAGAAAGGGGATCGGCTCGGGTGGAATCTGGCGACGGCGCTCCCAAGAACTTTCCAAATGACGGCGAGGGCACAGGAGCACCAAAGACGCAAGACGACGAGTCCGGGAGGAGTTGATTCACGAGGGCTTCGTGTTGGCGCTGCACCGAGCTCTCAAGCAGCAAGAATGGCGGTTCGGCAAGGGCAAGAATCAAGACCATGAGCTGAAATGGGTGAGATATTAAGCATCACCGAGCTCTTCGGGAGTCGGTTTCACCTGCTAGCCGGGGGGATGGACGGAGGGCTACCACTGGCCGGACTTGGGGAAGAAGGCGCACCGGCTGCAGCACTATTTCGCATGGGAGAGACCCGAAATTGTTGAGGGCTTTTGATCAGCAATGCATGGAGATGCTCTAGCTCAGCTGGATTGAAGAATGGTTGGCTCTAGGGCTTGGATTTCCCCTCGCGCTCAAGCAACAGAGGAGGCTGGCTATGGCGATTTGGAGAGTGGTTTCTTGCGCCTGGCTTGAGGAGGGTGAAGGGGACTGAGGGGGAATGAGAGAGGAGCTCGCCTGGGTGCGGTTTGTAGTCAAGATTTGCAGGGAGTGAGTGGGATTCGTGGCAGTGATCGCTAGCTCCGCTCCACTCAGTGCTTCGAGAGAATTCGCCAGTGGAGCGAACGGAAGTGGCCAGTGGAACGAACGGCGTTGAAGAAGAAAGTCTGGCAGAGGGGTCCTGGTCCATTGTCAGTGGCTGGGAATTTCTCCAGTGTGCCAACGGAACGGGAAATCAACGAATGGCCCACACGTCGGTGATTGATCGAATTTCTCGTTTCGGATTTTGATTTTCCTTTGATACCCATTGAAGTCTATTATTTTTCAAACTTTGTTTTTCAAAAGGATTTAATCTCAGAATGATTCAATAAAATTTTCAGCTCCATTTGTGATTCCATTATTTTATGTAAATTCTGACATTGCGTTATTTTGATTTAAAATTATCTTTTCATTTTACTTTTTCAATATTTTATGCATAAGATTTCAATTTGCTGGCTAAAATAATTTAATTGAATGATCAGGGTTCTCATGGCAAATTTTCTAAACTTTTACTTTTATCAATTTCCATTTACTAATTATGTTTGTTGGATTTCCATATAACACAAAAATCCAATAAAATTCAAATAAGAACCAACAATACCAAGAAAACTCAAAAACACTTATTTTCGAATTAAAAATATTTAATTTCACTTTATTGAATTTTCAGGATGTTACAATAGGCTAAGGCTACCCCATAAATAGCCCTCGTGGTTGCACGAAAATTCTTGGATCGATAGCGTTCCATTGCTCGGTCCTTAATCCGACATTTGAGCGACACTCCACCCTATACTACGTGCAAAGCCCTTATTACACAACCGCTATTGCCAATAATCGCCGCATCAAAGCATAGTTTTCGGGTTTTCAGGTTTTTAACAACATATTAACAACCTTTAATAAAGTAATAACCAGTTGTGAAATCATTTTAAAGACATCATGACGATCTAAGCAAAGCTAAGCAGTTGTAATAGTTTAACGATTATACCCAAACCGACATTAACTATGTCTAAGCATACTAGGGTTCACAAGGTTCACAGGATCAATCATATTAAGGAAAACCATAAATTCCAAGGATAGTTACTAACCTTAATCAGAATAGCAGTTTTTTATGGAGAATTACCCGGATGCACTATACAGTTGCAAAAACAACATATGGTAGGTGAATTAGTAGGTTCAATATGATCAATGGAATGCTTGCCTTGCTCTTCTTCAGCAATATCAAACTCTGGATCAGCAACTGCTTCCTCCTCCTCGAGGGTATTTGCGTCTACACGCCGAATTCGAAAGAACCAATAGTAATTACAAACTTGCAAAGAAAGAACGAAAGAAACAAATAGAAAAACGAATAAGACCTTTGCACAAGATCCAGGGTTGCCTTTTTATGAATCCTTTAATTACCTTTTTCGAATTCAAGATGCTAAAATTGTTTAGATTATACAATTATTCATTAGTTGCAGGGTGCATTGATCTTACTGCTCCCAGCAAGCATTCTGGAACCTTGATGCTTGTGTGTTTTGCTTGAGTAGGATTTTGAGCCAAAGCTAGACAAAGCAAGATCATTTCCTTAGATTCTTACAGAGCATATTTTAGGGATCAATTCTAGGTTATTCTTTACTAATTTCAGGTTTAGATGAGTTGCTTTGTGTGTTAATGAAAAGTCTTTAATGATCATATGAGTTCATGGGTGATTAGTTCTTTTACTAGAAATAGATTTCACTTAGAATTTGTTTTGCACAAGCTAGATCTTCTAATTTAGGCTACTGGGTTAGTTTACATGATATTTCGGAAGGTTCTGGTGATAAAAATGACTTAACTATAGTTTTTTTCATTTGCAACTACAGTTCATTCATTCTCATTACAGCCTTCAAACATGTGAATACTTAGGGTTATTAAACTATCAAAAGTAATAGGCTATACATGATGGAATATGATTATCTTTTCTTATTTGGGTAGTCTATACTTTGGACAGCGCCACTGATCAAATTTCATAAGTTTTACACTTTAGACGAGACTTTGTATTCATCGTTGAAAAGGCTTATATGGCATTATAAAGTTTACGGTTACAAAATCGGCAAGAACGCGAAGTGAAAGGTTAACACTTAAGGGTTTTAGGCTAACAAGATTAATATGCAAACCTTATCCAATTAAAACTCTTTTATAGAATATGATAGTATAAACTTTGTACAATGTTTCTAGGCTGGTTTTACTAATTTTAGTATTTAGACAAGCTATTTTATCTACCACTGAAATAGCCTAAATGATCATACTGTTTAATATCAAAATCGGCCAAGATTCAACTTAGTTTCCAACTACCCTGTGCAGGATTCTTGATTCACTTTCAACACATAACTCCCAAAAATTTATATCATCTACATCTGCTGAAATCCATTTATTTCCTCTTGCATCATTTTATTTTATACTCACTCTCTTTTTAGCCAAATTAAACATGGATTTATTTGACAAGTAAACTAACCTTAAGCATAAATATTTTTACTAATTTGAACTCATTCCAGAACAGTATTTTCAAAGATATTTGATTTTTATTTATTTTGTTGAAATCCAAATTAATCTTTTTCCTTAGCACACAAATACCTATTTCGGTATTTTCATTGCGGAAATCCACACAGTGACTCTTTCAAGAATATTTTTGTATGTTCTGATCCTATTGGATCTTATATGATTTTAGAAATTTATTTTGCTAAATTTCGAGTAGTATTATCAAACATTATAACTATTTGGATTTAGCTCAGGCTTGATTTGATTTAAAACCGAAATACGCTTTTACTAACCGACGTGCTCCTACACGCGCACAGAGCTCAGTTCAAAAATCTCCGAGATCGGCAGTGTCGGCCCGCATTTACGAGACACGAACAAGGCGCTATGGTTTCTTCCTCACCGCCGGCGAAGCATCACCGGAGCGGCGGAATGGGCAACACCTACAGCATCAGCGCGACGAGACAAACATAGGGGTGGTACCGATTCCACCTATAGTGGCCGGGAAAGTGGTCGCCACCGGTGAGGGGCGGCGGAACCACGGGCGAGCGCTAGCGACTCGCCGCCGGCGAAGCATCCCAGGGAAGAAAGGTTCAGCGAGCATCAGTGAGGGTAGAGGATGCTAATTCACCTGGGGTTCGGGTTGGAGATGGGCCGGAACGGGCTGTCGTCGGTGCACCGGAGCCGAAGAAGAAAGACCCCGTGGCGACGGCGTTCCGCGCAGAATGGCCTGAAATTAACCCAAGGATTGGACTCAGGAGTGCTTAAGGATGCTCTAGACCAACCGATTCGTGGTACCTCTCACTCAGTCACGGGGATTCCATTCTCTTCCCCTTCTTCTGTTCTTGGGCGAGAAACGGCGAAAAGAGAGGAAAAGGCAGTGCTGGCTCCAGTGGGGAGTTAAAATGGCTTGGAGGTCTCCTGGCAAATGCGGAATGGAACCTTTTGTAGCGAGCCAGCAAGAAACTCCCGAGTGTAACGCCCGCGCTGCCTCTCTCGGATGTCACGGCGAAGTGCGCTGCATCAATGAGCATCGGGCCATGGCGGCGATGTACGCCATCAGCGAGTCGAACGCCACGAGAGGCTTGGGTGGAGCTCCGGTACGGCAGCAGGCAAATGATACAGCGAGACCGGAGAGAGAGCGAGTGGAAGCTGCTCGCTCGAGGAAGGAAGAGAACCAGAGCGAAGCGATCGGAGAAGAGGCTGACCGGTGGGACTGGACCCACACGGCAGTGAGGGCACGAATCAGCTCAAGAATGGATTCAGCCAAATACAATGAACTTGCATTAAATTTGCCCACTAAACCTTGTCAGCAATTTCTCATATTTTTTTCACACTCTCTCCTGGCAGTAGACCCGCTCCTGACGAAGACTGGAGTCAAAATATTTGGTATAACATTTACTGAAATTCTGATATGGTACAGTGCACCAATTCTCTATTTCTGTGTTTGAATTACCAGACAATTCAAATCTTTTATAAAATTTTTGAAACTTTGTTTTTAAAATGTATTTGAGACAAGGATTCTTAGATAAAATTTTCAGCTCAAGATATTTCTCCAGTAATTTATAAAAATTCTGACATTCTAGTTTTCAACTTTTGTTGCTTTCTATTTTCGAATTAATTGGGGCTTTATCCCATCTGAAAACTTCCTGAGATTTTTACCAATGGTAAATACTGTATCAAAGGTGACTTGGTAAATTTTTCAGCCGGAGACAAGCTCTGGATATTTTTCACAAATTCTGAAGGTGCACTGTTTCTAGTCAAACTTGACCTCTCTTTTTCATTTTCAATAATCAAATTGATATTTGTATCTTTTATCAGTGTGCAAATTGATTTCTCCACCTCTTTGGATTCAGGAAATAATTTATTCCCAACCTTTCTTTTAGTTCTTTTTACTTCTCCCATTTCCTTTAGTTGTTTCATCTATACAAAATCCAAGAAATCAATTCAAGAAAATCAAGAATTCCATAAAACTCAAAAATACTCAAAATGCAAATTCACATTATAGCATTTCACTGTTTTAAAATTTTCAGGATGCTACAGCTTCGCTAGTAAATTCATCAGTTGTTCTATAGTAAAGTATTTTGTGATTTATTAGCAGGTTGCATTTGTTAGTGTTGTTTACAATGTATTAACTCACTACGTTTCGGCCAGCGCGTAGAATTTATTTCTCTAGCTGGAGCGGAAAATAGTTATTCTACGCTCGGGAGTAGAATAGTGCCACCGTGGTGCACCATGGTGCCTCGGAGTAGTTACTTCCTATGCCGTATCACACAATTTAGGGAATATCTCGCATAACGGAGGATATGCACGTGTAGTATACAAGTATATGAGACTAGTTAGATAGTATTTACATTTTTTCAGAGGCGGTATGTATATTTTTTTAGACATACTCTTTTTATGTTCATATATAAAGGTATTTACAAAATACGTAAAAACCATGTACTTCTTTGCAATTTTTTCATGTGGTTCAGCTGAGAATATCTTATATTCCCTATATGAGTGCAACCAAAGTGATGAAAGAGTATTTCAAGTTCATTTAGGTGGTATTTCAAAGGTGAGGAGTAGCTACACCTGGGAGTAGTGTGTGTATATATACTAGGATGGGTTGCGCGCTATGCCGCGCCATATGGACTGAGGTAGCCAATAGACAGTAAGGTGATGATGGGTGTGTTAAGTTCGTAATTATAGAGATAAGAGGATTAGCGAAGCATGGCACATATAAATTTGTTGTCGATGCTACATATGTGGACATGCATTATATATCGGTAATTAGCAAGGATCAAACATGAACCGAAAGTTCAATATCTACGTGGGCCCATGCTCCTTCCATTGTGCTAGTGTGGATCATGTTATTCACCGGTACATGCATGGTATCCTAGAGGCTCCACATAAGGTCATATAGATGTCATGCTATACATGGAAGATACAACCGTTTTTTCAGTATCGTGAGGCGAAGATGACGGCCTTGGTTGAAATCAAAGGCGTGTAAGGAAAACAAATTGAACCAAAACTTGGATTTTACTAAATGCGAGCAAGATTTGATTTTAACTGTTCAATTTACAAAATGTAGGTAAGGTGTGAAATTTTCACGCATACTGATGTAACAGTATTAATGTTGCTCGATGCGTCGAAACTAAACAAGAAATGATTTGGTACTCACTGTATTTTCGCTATCTTTGAGACCGTACTCAACAAAGAACGGTAGACATAATCAAAAACTCATTGGACCTTTGTATGGAATCTTGAGCGAGAACAGACGATTACAAAATCTGTTGTTAATCGCACTACATATCCAACAAGCAATAAAATGCACAGGTTAAAATCAATCTTTGAAAGGAAAACAATGTTGAAGACAAAAGCTGAAAGGTAAAAGAAATGGCAAAACAGAAACTTGGAAATACGAAGGAAGACAGTTATCAGCGTGAACCTCTTGGGAGGTAGAGGATGGTGTAGCGCACGACGGCCGGGAGGAGGAAATTGGAGATAGAAAATGCATGTGTGATGCGTCCACCGGCATGGATCGATGAGTGAAAGTGCTCTCAAGCTGTATCAATTTTGATGTACCAATCAGTTTAACCGAAATCTTAAACTTTTAAGGAAAAATAAGACAGTGAATATAGATTATTTTAATAATAGCAAGTGAAGGGACGAAAAATCATGCTAAAGAGACATGTTTAGGAATCCGATTTGGTAAGTTTCAAGTTAATATCCTTCTAGGCAATATATGCTATGCAATCATCCTTGCTGGCGCGGCAATGCAATCTGTTTAGGTACGAAATCAACACGAAAAATTTCTATAAAAAATCTAGATGCACTTATTAATTTACTTTACCCATGTACGAAATCTCAATTTCAAATCCGTTCTATGTAAAGAAATCTAATAAATGGTAAATCAAAAGGGCAAGGAAAAGGACAATGGAAAAGCCATATGGTACTGTTTGCATCAAACCATGGCAAGGGCGGATATCATGATGGATCGATACCTTCATAAGGTATGTGCCGAGCTTACAACTAATCTTCCCTAGCCTCATGTCACTTATGTATGTATTAGATTATTTTACTAATAGCAAGTGAAGGGACGAAAAATCACACTAAAGAGGCATGTTTAGGAATCTGATTTGGTAAATTTAAAACTTCTATCCTCCTACGCAATATATGCTATGCAATCATCCTGTGTGGTTCGCTAATGCAATTCGTTTAGATACGAAATCAACACGAAAAATTACTAAAAAAAATCTAGATGCACTTATCAAATTACCTCCCTCCCTCCCTCTCTCTCTCACACACACACAAATTTTCTATCTCTCATAGCATACAAAACAAACGAACTGTAAACTTGTTCTAATTTACACTGCAGCACTAAAACCTTAGCTCAGAAGGGCTCAAAAGATTTTCTGTTTTCATACTTCCCCTGAATAGATTACTATACATAGCCAAAGCCAAAAAAACATATGATGAGTGATACCACATACCAACCAAAATTTTGTAATTGCGAAAGGAAAAATACGGTGAATCAATCCAGTGATGTTGCTTGAGAAAACTACCATAACAAAATGAGGCTATCAACATTTGCATTGCAAAGACGTACCTTGTCTAGTTCAGCAAAACTCAAACTCAGAAGGGCTGAGAAAATTTGTTCTTCTGTTACTTCCCCTGAATAGATTATTATGTATAATCAAAGAAAAAACATACGATGAGTGATATCACATACCAATCAGAATTTTGTAATTGCAAAAGGAAAAATTCGGTGAATCAATCCATCGGTGTTGTCCTGAGAAAACTAACATAATAAAATGAGGTTGTTAACATTTGCATTGCAAAGAGAGATTTTTTCGTTTTGTTTTCATGGCTGTGCAAACTACAAAGTCATTCAAACCTTCTTTTTTCTTGGAATGTTTGCTGTGCAAAACGGGGCAGAGTCGAAGAATGGCGATCCACAGCGAAGCCGAACCTGCAATCACACAAGCAAACCGAATCAGAAAAAGCACCTAAAGTACCAAAGGAACCAAGAAGACAAGAGGAGCACTACGGAGAGCGAAGCAGCGGGAAAAGGCTAAGCAGGTGCAGCAGCGGCCGGCCGGCGCGAAGAAGACGCAGCGCCGCCGCATGGAGACACGGAGACGCGAGGAAACGGCGGGAGGCGGAGCGCTTCGCTGGGGGGCGGGGGGAGGGGGCGCGGTCGGGGCGAGCCGAGACGGGAGGAAATGGCAGTACGAAGGGACTAACCGAGCTCAGGCGAGTTGGAGGCCCTCGGCAGCTGGACGGGCCGAAGAAGCCGCCGATCGCCCGCACCGACGCGCAAACGGAGGCCAACAGCGGTGCACCTAGCGGAGGAAACGAAACGAGAAGACAAACGATGAAATCGCGGGCAGCCAACGGAACTGGCGCGAGCAAGCGCAAAGGCGGAGGGAGCAAGCGACCTCAATCGAGGCGGAGGGCTCCCGAAGCCGCACGAACCGAAGAAGGCGGCGGCCGGCCGCACCGACGCAGAATCGGAGGGCAAGAACCGGCGGAGCAAGCGAAACGCGAAGCGAGACGATGAAACCGAGGAGGCCCAAATCCAGGGCCAACTACCAGGCATGGTACCGAGGGGGCGGCGCGAGAAACGGCGAACGACGGAACAGACCCGCCGGCAAAGAACGGATAGGCAGCGCGAAGGCACCGGTGACGTGGACGCGCCGAGCGCTCGGCATTCCCAGCCTCTATTATATAGAGTATATACATGTGTTTGTGAGATCCTCCAATCCGACCTGAGACCTGCACCTGTCGATTGCTTACATTTTGTTTTCTAGCATCTGCGAAAGCTACGCGTCTGAGCTTACTGGGAAAGCCAGGAAGAACACGGCGGTCGAAAACAGACGTGAGGTCGATCAGCTACCGGTAACCGGAAATTCGGGAAAAAAAAGTCGAAAGTTTGAAATCAGATTCAATTTGCATTCGGGAACCGCCTAAAAATTTTTGGTAACTGGCATTGAATTCGAACTTTGCCGGTTCGCAAGGTACCCAAATCTGGTAACCAACCGGATTTTTTTTTCCCGGATCTCGCATGCTTGCTGCAACAGTTTAGCTAAAATGGTACTGTTGTTATTATTTGAAAAAGGTACAATACGAACAAAAATCAGTGTGTAAAGCATGGTGAGACCGTCCTACAGTAGTCCATATCGCCTCTGTGTGTGTGTGTGTGTTTGAGAGGGCTGGGAGATGTCATCTCTGATTACAAATGTGAACTGCGATCATTACATAGTAATAATATAAGTTTCAAATAGATAGAAACACAAGGATATATACATGGATGCATACATCAACATGCACTTCAGTCCACAACACTTCCCGCATGACGCAGGTACAAGTTTCTGCCAGATAGAAGGCAAGAATAAATACATAGATGCATCAACATATTCCTCCAACCCACCAGCTTGAAATTTAAGTCTCTAATACTACTGCAACAATGTATACCTACCGCATACAACATGTAGTTAACTTTAGTCATTATATGTGCAGCTACCTGCGATCCTTCTTCAGAATCTTGCGAAGAACCGGAAGAGAGCAAAGAGCAGTGTCACCCTCATTCTTCAGCGCATAGAAATGGCACAACGCACGGCCAGCGACATGCCATGCGAAGTGACATTTGCCAATGTCGTTAATAGCCATTGCCTTCTCGTAGACAATCCGGTATATCGTGCAAGCCTCGGTGAACACATCGTCGAGGTTTCTTGGTGTTTGTTCAAATTCAGCAGCGTTGTAGAGCATCTGCAGGTTAACAAACCATTTCTGAATGTTGGTAGAATCCTCAGGTATGCTGTTCTTCAGTAAGATTGCATACTTACAAGCTTGTACTTTTGGTAGAGTTCTTCAAACTTTTTCTTCTTTTTTTCTTTATCCAGTAGGTCAATCAGTAGTTTACTGTCTCTCAAGTACTCATCATAGCGGCATTTCCAGACGTAGTTGCATTCTCGAGATGCTTCTCTCTCGGTGAAATGTGGGAGCAAAGATATGTCTGGTTATAACAAAGTACAGGGAAACAAGAAAAGGAAAACAATGAACAAATATCAGGCAGTTCATTCAATTTTCAACAAGTTGGGTAGATCACATCAGTAACTCAGCATAGGCCCAAAAAGGCCAAAACTAGTGGGTTGCTTCTTTTTTTTTTTTTGGTGAAAAACTATCAGTTGCTGCACAAGTTTTGATAGAACTAACTTTAAGGTGCATGATTAGACAGCTCACATCCAATTACTACTAGAGAGTTCATTTGGTACCAACAACGACAAACAGCACATCATGCACTATGCATTGCTTTTTTTTTTTTTTTGGTACTTTCATTATTGACAAATTTGACCTTAAAATTTTGCATGCTTTCATAACATTGTATGCATTACATCCAAGGTTTTGTTTTTGGAAATTTTGGAATAATGCATCGTGCACCTGTGGCGAGAGGGAGCGTGAGTTGGGAATATTTCCATTACGATTAATCTTCAGGCTAGGAATCCATTTTGCCATGCAAGTAACTGTCCTAGCATCATTGAAACGCCAGTAAGGCTACTAGCATCATTGAAATGCTAGTAACGCTACTAGCATCAATGAACTACTCTTTTGAGACTTAGAACCAATAAACTGAACCCATGCCACATATGCATTCCATAAGATCAACATCCTCATTAGTTTACGAACATAATATTCTCAAAAGAAAGCAAGCTCAGGTCCCAACTGTTCCCAACATGCTTGTAATGAGTTGCATTCTGTCATTTGTATGAATACCTCAACTACTGTGAGCTCTTGCAAATTATAGCCTCTTTCTACAAGTTGTTTACAGTGAACCCAAATATTCATATGAGCAAGCAGCACAACAATCAGTAGAATTAATAATATGCAAAATCTCCATAGTGCAGATAAACTAAATGAAAATACTAAACTGAAAAGGCAACAAGAGCTAGCTAACTAGAAAGAACAACTTACAAATTGGCCGAACATTCTCAGATTGTAGCAATATTACTTTGTCTGCTTCATCATATATTTTGCCCAGTATGGATGTCGAATGGTAGGAAGAATATGCTTTCCGATCCATGAAGTGCGGATATTGTTTTATCATCAGATCACCTTCAATATTGATCTGTTGGGAGGGTAGAAAGATAAACCGTTAAAGTATAATATACTTTGGCATGCAATGAACTTAGGACTTGCAAAGTATCAAAATAAGTAACCAAGATGCAATTGCACATTTCATTTCTTTATTTTTTTGGTAACTATATTACTTGATCTGGACTGCTTCATATGTCAGACATACGCATGTAGCCATACAAAATCAATTTCAACAAATATATTCATACCAAAACAACATTGTGTCAAACAATTTAACCCATAATTGCTACCGAATCTTAACAATGAGAACATCAAATTAGTAAGCGACTTTCCTTGAGCTACTAACTGCTGCTATCAACTAATTGAACAACAACCAAATCTTTTGTCCCAAACAAGTTGGGGTGAGCTAGGAAATAAACCCAACCAAAATCAATAAAACCCCTAAACCTTTCGATCTTGGGTCATGGTTCCGGAACATAGATCACTAACTTCCATGCACTCCTATCCAACGCCAAATTTTGGGAACGTTCCAATCCCTCAAATATCTTTTAGCTGCTTATTCCCACATCAGCCTCGATCGACTTCTACCTCTTATGTTTTCGAGCCGACTTAAAATTCCACCACACCAGTGCCTTAGGAGGCCTCTGTTGGAAATGTCCAAACCATCTCAGACGATTTTGGACAAGTTTTTCAATTGATACTACCCCAACCCTATCACATATGTCATCATTGTAGATTCGATCTCGCTTTGTATGACCACAGATTCACTGCAGCTTCCACATCTCTACTACGCTTATCTTCTATACATGTTGTCTTTTTGTAGCCCAACATTCCACTCCATACAACATTACAGGTCTAATCGCCATCCTATATAACTTACCCTTTAACTTTTGAGGGACTTTTCTATCACATAGTACACTCGATGCTTGGTGCCATTTCAACCACCCCGCTTGTATCATGTGGCTCACATCTTCATCAATCTCGCCACCACTCTGCAGCATCAATCCCAAAACATCGAAAAGTTTTCTTCTTAGGCACTACTTTTCATCCGTATTAACATCTCCATCACCTACTATAGGCTGCTGAAAACAACTCATATACTCAGTTTTAGTCCTACTAAGTCTAAAACCCTTTGATTCTAAAGTCTTACACCATAATTCAAGTTTTCTATCAACACCTACCTTACTCTCATCAATTAGCACCATATTGTCCGCAAAAAAAATACACCAAGGAATCTCCTTGCTATCAACTAATTGACTTATGATAATATTATTTAGCATCACGACAGCTAGATACAAGCCTCTACAAAGTCCATAGCAATAATTGGCACTTGATGCAATCCATGTTGAACGTATACCATGATGGATCTGAATCAGAGTCACATACTATATTTAAGTAGCAGTTCACACAACTAAGAATTTTTCATAGTATGGTATGTCATTTTAATTAAAGGGTGTTTGACCCGAAAACTAGATAGCACATAGCAATATCCAAGTGCACATTGCACAATCTATTACTAGAAACATTACTTCCTACCAGAATAGAATAGGATCATCACGCACCATGCTTACACATGCTAAGGGGCCTATCTGTCAGCCATTGTTCATCACAATTTCACAACTAATTCAATTCACATACTCACATGCATGACAATACTCTTCTGATTTCCTTAAACCACCTAATAACTTAGAAAATGTATTATAACTATTACAAGGGTACGGTTTAGTGTGTTCCCTTCTTTTGGATGTTTTGTAGCCAAATACCGGCTGATAGCAGGAACATCAGGAGTTCAGTTTTAAAATATGAAAACAGTGAATAATATGAAGTGCAGATGTTCACGGAACCATATACCATATGAAAGAATATGAAACTACAAATTGCACAGCCCAAGATTGGAATTAACCTTGATCCCAGTCTTTGGAGCATCCAGAGCAAGATAATAAATGTCAACTAACTTAATCATCTTATTATTTATCGATTCCTTTTCGCTTTCATCAACTTCATCTGTTAAGAGTCGGTCCATATATGCTAACCAACAATCAGCTGCTGTACCAAGTGCATAACTGAAAGGAGGAAATTTCCAAAAGGTTAGATCATATAAAATTATAAAGGTTGTATAGATCAATAAGATTTAGGAAATGGACACCAACACCAGATCTCCAAAATATACTGATCAGATCTACACAAAGTCAAAGCTTTATTTTTCTAGCTGAAAATAGGACATCCACATTGTATATTAATCTGGGGAACATTCTCGTTTGAAATACAATACAAATATTTTAATTTTTTACAATGGAGTGTAGTGCCAACAGATGCTGTGACTAGTTCACAGTAATTTATGCAGTCATGCTTCACATCATGAATATGATAATGGAATACACTTAATATTTTGCGCTAACCAAATGTTGAAAACGCAACAAAATGAGCTCTTTGGGCCCCTAAGTCATAGCTCATGCCCCAGGGCAGACATCCAATGCATTTCAATTACATCGACACTACAGCAAATGGATAGGGTCTACTCCACCTGAGACTGATAACACGGATTCAAAACATTTAACAAGTTAAACGAAGAAATACAGATAGATGAGAATTAATTCATTTCAGTGATTTCACCGATGGCTACATTACATTCTCCCTAACAGAATGTACTCTCCCTAACAGAATGTACAAGCAGGGCATATAAGAAAATTTTGAAGGGAATCATATGCACGTGGCATCCCCCCCTCTGTTCGGTATAATATCTACTGCAACTTCATCTTGCTTTGCAACTAAACATGATCTTACATGATTAATTCAATATTCTTAAACAGTTGAAGGGATGCGCTTCAGTATTCCAGGAAAAAAAATATCTGTGTTGTTCTGAAGGCAAAAGAAGTGCTATTGATGAGAAAATACAAATATGCGCAAACTGTGCTAGTTTGAGCAAGCTGTCAATAGTTCTAATTCTGGCCCATTCAGAGCCCAAAGGCAAGAAGCTTTTCTAGTTCCAATTCTGGTCAATTAAAGACTACATCAGACAAAAATCAAAACTAAGAAGCTGGTTAATCATTTTATAACTGCCCTGATATGTTGCACTGTTTACACCGATGAACACCTTGACCTATCCTCCAACGCTACAAAGAACCTGGGACCGATGCAGTCAAGCTTGGCACAGACAGCCATGTAGTGTTCATGAACTGCTGCTTCGCAAACAGGGGGTCTAGCGAAAATTATCAGCATACATCAGAAAAATCAAGCTTGACAATGATACCTGGGTGTAAATCTTGTTTTCATGAATTCATGAAATAGCTGTCTTTCGAGTTGGGTTTCATCAAAATCCTGAGGTCTCTTTTGCTGGGTCCTTTTTGGAGTAATTACTTCAACCCACGGTTTATGAGGCTTGAAGTGCTCTAGTAACTGGAAAGGCTACTTTCACAATCAGAGCGGTGACAATTTTTTGATAAGTTAAAAAGGCAGAATGTGTTAACATGTCAAAACCATTTTGTGCTAGATCAGTACTGCAATGATATGCTCGACTTAATGAAACAACAATGGTCTATGGAGTAACAAAGCATGCATAGTAGCTGTATATGTAGTTCAATAATTACCAGGCATAACTAGAATAAGAATGCTAGAACATGAATGATTGAATTCGCTTAAAAATAAAGAAGCTATGTAATAATATTATTTAGGGTTAACGACCATATATTTTATACTAGTTATCTATTAGGATGTGGAAGGGCATTTTAAATGCTCCTTATTCCCATGTGTGATTTTATTCAATCTCTGCCCCACACCAACGTGGGTAAGAGATCCCTTGTAGAGAATGAAGGATCTTACTCTCAAGCAGCATTTTTGGGCTTTAATCCTCACTTTGCCTAAAAGAATTAACCTGGAGTTGCTATGTTTGAACCCTCACTATGTGCCATATTCTACACCCTCCGCGAACGTGTTAGTGAACTCCATAGATTTTAACTTCGGCCAACTTAGGCCACACAAAATCGGGTCAAGGTTTTACACTCACAACCTCAAAGGATTGATCATGCCCTCATCAGCATACCTCACATATGACACAACAACAACAACAACAAAGCCTTTTAGTCCCAAGCAAGTTGGGGTAGGCTAGAGTTGAAACCCAAAACGATTCGCCAACAAAGGGAGAAAGAGAGAGATGAGGAAGTAGAACAAAGCCTAAAATTATACCAATACGTGGCATAAAGCCTAATCAAGGTTCAGGCACGTGGATAGCTGCTTTCCACGCAGCTCTATCCAAAGCCAACTCTTTCGTTATATTCCATCCTTTTAAATCCCTTTTGATTGCCTCCTCCTAAGTCAAGTTTGGCCGGCCCCTACCTCTCTTCACATTATTGTCGCGTCTTATGATGCCACTATGCACTAGTGCCTCTGGAGGTCTCCGTTGTACATGTCCAAATTATCTCAACCGGTGTTGTACAAGCTTTTCTTCAATTGGAGCTACCCCTAGCCGATCACGTATCTTGTCGTTTCGAACTCGGTCCATTCTTGTATGACCACAAATCCAACGTAGCATACGCATCTCTGCGACACTTAATTGCTGAACATGCCGCCTTTTAGTAGGCCAACATTCTGCGCCATACAACATCACAAGTCTAATAGCCGTCCTATAGAACTTGACCACAAATCCAACGCAGCATACCTCACATATGACAGATGCCCAAAAATAAGGGGCCCACATGACACATCCATGCAGCAAGGGTGATGCTCCGATGCAAACTACAGCACCCTCGGTGCAAAATTCACTAAAGCGCTAAACTGCAAGGGATAGAATACGCACACACATAGCACCTATCTTGGGCTTTCTTGCTCCGCCCAGAAGGGTTACTTGCAATGTTTTAACCCTCAATTTTCATGCACACAAAACGAGGAAGTAACAAATGCCTTAATTGTTTTACATATGCTACCCCTGTTAATGGTATATTATCACATGCCCGTGCACCAAGGGGGCAGCAGCCGCAGCTACAAGGACCGGCGGCCACAACAACTTGGTTACAGTTTGTATCTTATCTATTAGTTAAGCAAGTTATTATTTGATTGATCTTATCTATATTTGTTAGGGGAACCCTTTATATATAAGGAGGCCTATTGTAATTGTTGGCATTAAGCAAGAATGAATTTAGTCTCTCTCCCAAAGGTTCTAGCATCGCAGTCTGTGGTCTCCTCTTTCTTATAAAGCCCCACCGGCCCAGCCCTCCTCTGTACAGTACTTAACACCGCCATGTACTAGCATACATCACATATATTCTTTCCAACAACATTACCGATAAGCAATTGATATCTAGGGAAGTTTGGATATGCTGCGAAGATCACACGACGATGGACTCCTCATCGGCTACGATCTGGTATCCCAAACCGACTACAACTCAACCTGAGACAAGACTAGTTAGACTATCCTGACTATATAAGCCGGGGATAGGTATCTTCAAAAGGACAAGCAATTCTTAGACTACAAGCTATCCAAAACTAAACAAACGAGAAGACCTTTTGAGCAGAGCATCCAAGAGCCGGCAAACTACGCTTCATCAACCCTTAGCTGTAGCTTAGCCACCCCCAAGTTCAAACTCCATTGTAATTAGAGCTAGACATCCTACTTTGTACTTTGTTCATCGACTCCATACGTCATCCACACAGAAGTAGGGTATTACTCCATCCGAGGGCCTAAACCTGTCTACATTGTGTACCTCCGATTTCGTGCCTGACTTTGCTAATCCGAAAGTACCCAAAACTATAAATTTATTATCTATTTCTAACCTTCGACAGTGGCATTTGGTATAAAATGTTTCCTAGAAAAAACAAAATAACAAGTATTTGCATGTAGCAACCCAAAAACCAGCTCGCTAAAACGTCATCTAATTTGGACCAGAGGTAGTAATATGGTAACGAAAGAAATCACCTCACTTGCAATGGGCCAAAATAAATCCGTGTAACAATACAAACACAACATTTCGTATAAAGGAAAAAAGGACACATGCAACATTACCTTTGGAAAAGTGGCACTGGCATCACTGCCCTATGAACGGAACAGATATATGTTATACTAGAGAGCAATACTCTATTATGGATTTTGTTGACGATGAAATATAATTAAGCATAAAGAGAAGAGTAGGGGCTCGTCCAAGAAAATAATTTCCAAAGAAATTTCATGGTAAAAGGTCAATTAGCAGTCAACTGACCTTTGGGTTTCTCGAGACCCAGTACATGTCACCATCAAAATCACTATTGGCCATCTCATCGGCCAAAGACCGTTTTCCAGAAGTAGGAAAAAGTATAGCATATTTGGAATATCCCACAACCTCCTCTAGACCGCTAATATACCTTGCTGTCAAGACATGTATATCACCAAAATGTAACCCAGGATGTTTATATACAAGCACGTCTCCAGAAAGCTGTCCATTGTCGCTGTTTAATAGAAGACAAAGTAAGTAAAAAACAATAAAAGGGCCTCCTTTGAAACATCAACAATTCTCAAATAACTAATACCTGCATATTGCATATTGGTTCATGTTTTAAAGGAGGCTAAGACATGCTAAAGAACAAAGGTTCTTAATATTTTCTGCAAAATCAAAACCTTATCATAATCCAAAAGATCTCTTACAGATTTTTCTAATTACAAACAGCTGAAAAATCAAATTTGCTCTTCTCTTATAGGCCATATACTGTCAGTCTAAATTTGACCAACTGAATTGAAGAATACCACGATATATTCCCTCCAGAAAAATAATGCCATTAACATCTTGAAGCCCCAAATATCCACACGTATTTATATGATCTTAAGTTATCAGTTTTATTGTAGATTTTAGTCATCATAAAGGCATATTATCATTTGCCAACGAACTTAAGAATTCAGATCAATGATGTTGCTTCTGTTCTCTGATATTCTTTTTTTAACAATAAACACAGTCTGATTGCCAAAAGAAAAGAACAGTCTAGTTCACAGTTCAAGAATCATAATTAAAAACAAGAAATTTGACTTAGACAGCACAGTAAAGCTGGTGCATGGCTAGTTTGCTACTATGGAAAGATTCCATTTGAGGATTCTTATTAATGCCAAATTGTCCAGATGTAATAGCAGTATCTTCAGAAACTCCTAAATGGTGGCTACTAAATTTTGGATCATTGAGACATACAAAAAAAAGCATTCTAAGTGCATGCAGATTCAAAAGAGTATGCTGTCACTTACAGTATCACACAAACTTCATTAGGTAGGAGAGTTCCTGTGGGGTCTGTTGTACCCATCAAATAAAAGCAGTCATCAATTGGTAGCCTTCCTTGCTTAATTCCTTTTCTTTCCTGCTGAGCCATGAAAACTAGCCTAGATTGCAAGTATGCCTCTTCTAGTGGAATCCCAGAAAGAATCATTCGTGCTGACATCGAATCCTCCATGTCAGCATAGCAAAATGCAACTGTAGTGACCAGATGAAAAAGAGAGGTGTGGATCAAACACAAGTAGTTGAATGAAAAAAAATAAATTAAAATGGCAGGCTATTCGAACTTGTAACACAAGAGTACAAGTTCTAGAGCATAAAGAAGCAAATATATATGCCAAATTGTACTGTGCAGTGCATGAAGAATGCAACCACGATATTTCAAGCTAACGTTTTAGGGCATCTTCGTAATCACAATGAGCGTTCTCAGCCCCTTCAATTGCATTCTGTAGAAGCTCCATAAAGTACTCTTCTTTAACTCCACCATAATGAAGTAATGCAATCAAGAACCTTGATGTTAACGTCCTTTTGGGTCGATTGCTGAGGGGAAAAAATGATTTATTTCTTGTGAGCCAAAAGAAAATTAATACGAATTTTGATAATAAAAAAGCTTAAGCTGTTGTGGAAAGGTGGGCAGTCCTGCATGTACATCAATATATCCCTCTCACTTATACACTTAACTAGGCCAACTAGCATGAGGACTTGACATGTGACAAGACATGATCCACCCTGATGACATTTTAAGTCTCACCACCAGTCTGTCCAAGTATCACAATGAATGTTTTTCTCTAAAATGCGGACGTCTGAAGCTCCAGACCTCTAGGCTATGCTACCACACCATGTTTGATTCATCAATCAACTCATGCAAAAGCTTGAACTATGAGGAAAGGTGAGTTATTCTACTTATAATAAAGAATAAAACAAGATGCTTTGTCATCACAGAATAATCCCATGCTAAAATTCTTCTGACTTTCCAGCTATACTGCCTCATACAATTTGGTAACAGTTACATTTATAGTACTGGTAGAAAGGCTAACCTAAACCCTAGAAGGGCAAAGGCTAACCTAACCCCTAGAAGGGCCTTTCTTCAACCAGACTTACAACTTATGAGAGACACATGAAACAAATGAAGTATAGCCACACAATGCATAAATAAATTACTTAATTGCCTGTGTGTAATGCCACCTACAATGCATAAATAAATACTTTGGAGATGCTTTAGGGTTACAACAAAAAGACGTAGACATGCGATCCCAAGTGGTCAAATGTGTAAGTAACTAAATATGTTCTTAATACCTAAATCCAACAATGCAACTCAAAGTTTCTTGGCATACCTTGTAGAAACTATTTCCAAAGAGTTGAAGGACTGAGTGCCAGATAATTTTGGATCAGTTTTTATTTTTATCATTGACGGCCGGATAAGAATAGTTCTAGGAGGAAGCTGTAACAGAAAAAGAAAGATATTCTTACAAAGTATGCTCAAAGGTTTGGGCAAGATAATATGGTAAAAACACATGACCAGTACACTTAAAAATTATATAGCAAACGATTATATAGAGAAAAGCCGAATGAATAGTGACAAAACATACAGCGCAGCAAGAGGATATCTACAATGTTCAGAAAATCAACATAAACCAAACAAGTTAATGTTTAACTGATCTTGGTAAAATGGTGAGCTTGTAAAAGTACATGACAAATTTTTCAATCTATCTATCCTAAAAGAAACACAGATAAAGACTGCATTACTTTAAAAAAGGTTACCTGAGTTCATCATAACTTCATATAATCATATCACTAAACTGAATTGTCAGACCCACAAGAACAATAAGACCGTATTACTACCATCATATATAAGAACAACAAAAAATTATAAAGACTAGAACTCTCAATGCGTACCCTTCTGTCAACTAGGGCCGTACCCTTTACAGCGGATCCATTAAAAAACATGCGAAACTGCATAAGAAGAGGCTAGAGAAAAGAATAGATAAGAACAACAAGTCTATTAGTTAAATCATAGCACATTCATAAAGTAGTAGATCACAACATCATAGCATATAGTTAACAAGATACATGTTCAGTGGTGTGAGACCGATGCCTCTTTGAACCGGTAGACCTCATCAGTGTTTCACCACAAGCTGTAACATCCTGAATAAGGCATAATAAAACCATAAAAAAGTTTATCAATTAACTAGAAGTGTTGAACATTAGTTTTTTTTTTTTTGGACAACCATTAGCTATTCTTGCTGAAGTCTAAAGAGCGTGATTTTCTAGATGGGAAATATAACTAAAATATAAGGGAAATGTAATAGGGTGTTCATATCATATATGAACAATTATAGCAGAAATTGATAACGGCTGATCTCATGAAACATTGAAAATAAAGGAAGCATTGGTAACCAGATTTTCGAATTCCAAGCAGGGAGTAACAACATATTTAGTCCACTCAGAAACTCGAATTAAAAAAATGATGATGATACCTCCCTATCTCAGCTGGAATCACATCGATTACAACAATTGATGTGCCGATAGGCAAAATTCGAGTGAGATAAATTCCAATATATGGACCGTGTAAATTAAATTAATCAACATGTCAACAAGATAAGAGAAGAGATATTTTGCCTGGCAACTAGAAAGAAAGCAAAAAAGATGGTAAATAAATAAATAAATAAATATATATATATATGGGCAAATATGTGGTGCAAACCACCCTTCCGGTGAAAACTCCGTGAAAACCACCCGTAAAAGTTTTGAAAAATTCTCAAAAAATTACCATATGTAGGGGAAGTGAGCTTCTACAATCCTGCAAAATTTGAAGATGAAACTCAATCGCATTTGAAAGATATGAAAAAGACAAACAGCAAAATGAATGTGCTAAACAGTGAAAAATTACTATTCATGCTGAATTTGTCTTTTTCATATCTTTCAAATGCGATTGAGTTTCATCTTCACTCACATATACATTTTATATATAGAGATATATATACACACACACACACATATACATATATATAGAGAGAGAGAGAGAGACCAATAGCCAGTTCTTGACCCATATGTATGAACTTTTACAATAAATCTGTGATTATGTTACACGTGCACGCATGCATATGTACGAGTGACTTCCACGATGTTCCTTTCTTTTCATACGCATTCTAATTTTGGAGGAACAAAAAAAAAGCACAGCGATAAACAGCTTCAAAGCAGATGAGTTCCATAATAAATTCTACCTTGTACAAACAAATCTGCTGAGAAATGAACCTTACTTAATACTAAAGATAAGGAACTATGTTTATCCAAGTTTTTTCTTGGTACACATGTGTTGATCAAATAGCCAATAAAATAATTCAGTTCTCATATAACATCGCTTCACAAAACAATAACCATCAGGGGAACCCAAAATTTGTCCATGAAGTTAAATATCTATGATAACTAAAGTTCTTTTGCAATTCTGTCAAGATATATGGAGAGAGCAGAAAGTACACAAACATGTGACTTCAGAAAGTTTCCCTTGAAGATACTTGTTGGGCATTTTAGAGCCAAATCTTGAGATATAAAGCCAGTCCCATCAGTGTGGATCAAAGGCTCATTATCTCGATTGAGAACAATATTTCCATATTCATCCTGAAATATTACATTAATTATTTTTTTTCGAAAATACAAATATTACATTTATTATGAATATTACATTCCAGTAGCAAGACCAAATATTGGAAAGGAAGGAGAGAATTACCCTACAAGGTTCATCATCAATCTGTCTAACATGAACTGTCGATAAATCATCCAATGTGATAGTTTTGGATAGTATCAAAGCAAACCTGTATCATTGCAATGGAAGAACATAAGCTTTCACACAGTAACAGACCACTTGCCAGAGAGAGAGAGAGAGCAGCCACAACTACGGAGATAGCAAATAGCATCCAATAATTACGTTTTTTTTTCTAAGGCCTTAATAGTTCAGCAGCAGCAACAATGATAAGAACATGTTAGTAGAAATAGTAGGTAGTGGACTTGTGCATAGAAGCTTATTTCACAACTTAATAAATCTTTAACTTTTAAATATGCCTCTTTTTTATTATTTTCTGAGAACAACATGCTCCTATCAATGTAGAAAAACCGTAGATTTGCCAGTAACTAAACGTCACCATCACCCACAAAAGAAAGTCCAGATTGCATCATAGTACTATTCAACGAAGTTAGAAGAAAAAACCTTGCCATATATTTCGCCAAGGTGGGAGCAGTATGTATGTGCATGAATAGTTTGCGAGCCTGACCAATCGTTCTGCCAGAGAGTATATAAGGTTCATCCATGTTCCACCCAGATTCAGTGCGAATGAAGTAGCACCTGACAGATGAAGTGCATTTCTTGTTTTTCTCTTCTTTTTTTCTCTTCTTTTTTTTTCTCCTCTTTACCGCCATCCTTGTAAACTGAGAAAGGGACATCGATCAATAAAGATCATCCAACAAACAAAGTTAGCAACCACGGGACATCCATGTATTATTGTCAAGTGTACCCAGGTCTTATTGTCAACCTCATATTGGATGCTATTTTCCAATCTGTACATATTTTCAATGTTACTATGCTAAGTTTTCCAAGCATAGAAAGACACCACATTTCCAATGGAAGTAACAAACAATGGATGTATACAAAAGATGGAAATCCTAACACATTTACCAAGTAAATGAGTGGAATTACCAATCCACAACTGTCGTTTCCTTGATAAAAGTATGGATTTACCTTGCCATTTCATACTATTGCCCTATAAATTAGGATAACAACTGTTAAGGATATATTTGTTTTGTATCAGTATAGGTTTAGTCAGATCTCCTGTTTGGTTACAATAGTAATGTATCAGTTATTTCCTTCAATTCTTAACATGGTATCAGAACTAAGATCCTATGTCCTAACCTAGCTGCTACCAATGCACTGCCCCCATGAGGCACATCTCCTAAGGGCAGTGCCAAAAGGACACTCTATTGTTGGTGTTGCTGATCTAAAATCATCTGCTCCCATCTGGCCCTTCACTGCCAGGTGTTGTTCTCACTGAATCACTTCACCTTTCCACTGGGCCTCCTAGATTTAATCTGCCGTCCCACTGTGGAACTGCAGTGCTCTCATCCCCATCCATAGCAGATCCAATAGAATAGTGAGATCCACATGTTATCCTCTCACTCAATGACACAACCCTAGATTTGCTGCTCCCTCCAGACTCCTCACGTCATCATGAGGCCACGAACATGAATTACCGTTGCTGCCATTGTCACAGATTTGAACCAACATTGCCATGGCCTTTGGCCATCGTGGTCTCCATTTTGCCACATCGAGCCATGCTAAACTCAATGTGAGCCTCCTATGCTCCAGTACTGGCTTTTTCTGCGTTGGCCTCTTCAACCACTCCCTATGTTGTTGTCCTCTCCTATACACCATGGCCTCAGCCATTGCCATCAGGCTTCTACGGACACCGAACTACCATCATCACCTTCTAGTTTTCATCAACACTGGCCAGGTCATTATTGTCGGTTAGTTGTAATTAGCGATGATTAATACTTAAAGTTGCAAAATATGATGATCAGGGCTCTCCAAGTGGTGATTAGTCATATGCAGTGGTAATTAAGGGTGACGTAGATGACCAATATTAATGATCATTGATAGTCCATGGTTCTATAAATTGTTTTTAGCATTTATTTTTTTAAAAAAATACAAAACTGAATACAATCATACGCATATTACTCAAGCAACCAACAACACAATGCACATCTCATCCTGAATCTACTCATCCATACTCCATACAACCAAACAAAATCTCTCCATCACATACACTTACAACCAACCCACTTGCGCCATCCCATGCAGGAATGAACTCATTCACCCAACCAAACACACCTTAAATTCATGTCATAAAGAAAAGCCTGACAATTATTTATGTGAACCCACCAAAGCACTTACTCTAGTGGAATAGCATAAAATGCAAAAATCATGTCTACATTGCACACATTCATCAACTTGCCACACTTGATCATAAATTTAAATAGATTACGCATTACAAGAAAAGAGAAACTTCTTGAAAAATCGATAATGGCGCAAACCCAAAACAATACCATCTTGGCGACCTTATGGTAGTGTTGACGACGATCGAAGTCGATCTTGGTGTCTTTCTCCATAAACTTTACTAAGAGGACGTTGTCATCACCAACTATTTTACGTAGATGAGTCCTCGTATTCTCTACATATGGCCCTGCTTCCGGTCAAATAAGGTCAAACATACAAGGATGGTCCCGAACTTCCTCAAAAAGAATTTGAACATTAAACGCAACATTTGTCGATTTTGGTCCCTTAACCCATTAATATCGTTGACATTAGTCCTTTTAAGTATTTCTACTAAAATCTTATGCATGATCTCGCAAATTATAATACAATGTGATCACATGAATATCATAAGACATGTACCTACATTTTGTTAGGGCTTGTATAGCATACATGGGTGATATGCACCTTTATATGAAAGCTAGATAAGCAAGAAGTCAAAAGCATTGAAAAAATTGATCAAAATATAATCATGATTGGTAGATGTGAAAACATCGAATAGCGAGTCAAGATCATGATGAAAAAATAAATATGAAAAACTGTCATAAAAATATTAAAAGCTTCACAAACCTTGAAAACTTTGACTACTAATCCCTCTTATCTCGACATTACAATGGTATATTTTCGTTGTACTTGGATCCAAATCAAGGTTCGCAAGCATCGAATGGAGGAAGCGAGAATAGTTCCATCGGGCTCATGTTATCACTTATTATAGACGAATAAACACAGATAGTAGAGAGAAAAGATAAATGACATGTCGGTACAATGTAGAATACCCACGTTGATAGACATCAATCTTGATGCTCAATGAGTATATAAGGAGTTCTACAGGAGTGTTGAGACTTACAGGTAGGAACGTGTGTCCCCTTAAGGCCTCAAGTATTGCCTGAGTCCATATAAGGAGTTCTACTGGGGCGTTTTGCACTGGTTTTGATAGTTGGAGGGTGAAAAGTGAATGGTTTTGGAGTAGCATATTGTTTTCTGGACTCATGCAATGGTTGGGTGTAAAAAGGACTTATTCCTTTATAATAAGGAAAATTTTAATGGACAAATTAATCCCTCTAATTGAATCCCAAGAAAACTCCAAAAATATGATGGATCTGTAAAAAACATAACAGTCTTGTCTGGATGATACTAAGATGATTTTTTTTTAAATAATGGGAATGATTTGTGATGTCCCAGTTTGCCAGTGAACTTGCCACAGCAGATATGGGCACAGAATTTGTTGCCTCTCCTCAATCGCCACATGATTGTATAATCTACCATACAATTTCTAATTGTCTTTCTGGTCTTGAAGTATATTAACTAAATGTTGAAGTAAAACTTACAAATTAGAAGTACATCTAGCATTCATAAAATGAAATTGTAAAGAAAAAAACTAAATGGCGAAGCATCAGAAGCTGAGAGTCAATGTATAGCACAATAGGCATGCATTATGATATTAATGCACGAGTAAATGAGCAAATTGAGGGAAACTATGCCATGCACAAGTGCAATTTCTATCTAGTTCTTGTTCCATTTAAAATGATATATCAAGTGCTACTATGGAAGGAGAACATCATCTTTACCATTGTTAGAGATCTATCGTAAAACATGAGAAACAAGAGGGTTGATATTCTATAACCTTTGCTCTATCTGAAGCTGCTATATACTTGTGACCAAATGTGCTCCAGATTTGTGACTCGAAATGAGCCATGGACAGGCACTTTAAGGATCTAATATAGTCCTCGAGATAGTACATCTTCTATCTTATTCTGTAAAATAAAGAGAAGAGGTATTAGCAACAAAGATGACACGATAAAAGACACTTTTGCCTCAAAGATAAAACTTATTGGGAACAAAAAGCACTAGAAAATAGTGGTCTCATAACCCATCCTTGGAAGAGAACAAAATAAACATGTTTTGAGTCCATTTCTTGACAGAATGATTCTGACTCTGTGCTTCAAAAGCGATATTTTCTTTGTTTTCCATTCCATAAAACCATAAACCGAGAACGAGCCTAGATCGGTTGGTGGGAGGTGAGGTTGTATACCCCCTACCACCCAGGTTCGAGTCCTCTTCAACTCGATTTGGGTGACTATTTCTTCTTAACTAAATTGATACCTAGTTCCTTGGTATCCATCATAAAAAAAGCCATAAACCAAAGAGAAACTCACCAAGAAAGGTAAGCAAAAATCATAAATATCTTCCTGAACTCCAATTCTTCCAGCGCTAGCATTTGAGGACTCATTGTCTCCTCAATGCATTTCTTTGTGACACGACAAAGTTGCGGATTTGGTGGCATTGCCCACGAGGGCTCGGTGGGCTTCCCGAAGGAACGGGTATTCCTTGAACACGTCTTGACAGATCCCGCACAGGGCTTGGGGTGGAAACATTTGTTGGAGGTGTACGAATGATCTGCTGGTTGGTGCTGTCAATCTCCATATAGTTATGCAACCCAAATGGCACACAATGGCCAGGGCTACCAACCTGCACCATAACATCATTTGCTCGGACGGGGCTATTGATCTGAACAGGTATCTGGTTCGGCAACCACGGAGCCATTGCCGGGACAGGAGTATCAACTTCAACGCAGTCCTGGTTCCGCAACTCGGAAGAGATCCGATCAGATGGGTTCTCAACTGCCATCCTAGCCAGGTTCGGAACCACAGGAGCAATCTCTCTAATATAACCCTCATTGTCTTGCAAACCCAAATGAGTCCGCCGGTTTGGACTCCCAGCCTCTACCCTAGCATCGTTTGAGAAACCAGAAGCTATTTCATCGTTTGGCCTTAGAACTCCCATTTGAAAATCATTATGATACAGCGGCCCAGACACAGTTTCCTCTGTTCAACCAAAGAAAGAATTCATGATTAGTCTAAGAAGCATTACAGACTTCCAGTCTGATATCAAAAGAAAAGGAAGCATTAGTTCGGCAAGGGGAAGGACAAGCAAAATTAACCCAAGCACTAATAACACTTCACAATTTGGAAAATGCGTAATAGGTACAAGTGTACAACTACAAGAAAGACATCCCAAAACAACAACGCGCGGACCAAATCAGCTATAATTGCAAAGGAAGAAAGGGGGAAAACACCACCATACTATACTTCGAGAAAGGTAGTGCCTTTCAAACAGTAGCAATGCCTGGGCCAACGAAATTAAGCCCGACAAATTACAAAATCACGACTTGGTGAATGGCAAAGAAGATTATGATCGACAAACCCGAAGCAGAGGTCGACGAAATCCAAAAACAAAAGGGGAAGAAAAGCACATTACTATGCAAAGAAGATTATTATCGACAAACCCGAAGCAGAGGTCGACGAAATCCAAAAACAAAAGGGAAAGAAAAGCACATTACTATTTGACAATGCCAAGCATCAAGTAAATCCTCGGAAGAAGAAAAGAAAGCAGGAACAGATAGATCATTTTCAAAGCACCACGTAACAGCATAACTGCAATTATCCTGGCAACTTAGGAGGATTTTCCAAGAGAGAGTAGGAACCGATAACCCAACAGTAAACATCGCTCAAAAACAGGAGATTTTTTTTCCCCATTCCCCGTATACACACTTCACTGAACAAATAACTGATGGCGTCATTTTTTTTCCTCCAAAATGCGCACAAGCAACCCAACCAAAGTCAACTGCAATGCACACGGCTCGGCTCATCGCTCACCTCCCGAGGAGGCGCTGGACCTGCAGGCGGCGCTGTGGGCGGTGGGGATGCCCCGCGCGTTGCGCTCCATCCTCTCCTGACCCGCCATCCACCTGATGAAGCCGGAGAGCGTCCGGACCGGCTTCCGGTTCTCCCCAATCTTCCGCAGCACCCGCACCGCCGCCGCCTCGCCGAGCTCCGAGAGGTATTGCCGCGCCTGCGGGTCGGCAGACTGGCCCAGCCGCCCCTCGAGCCGCTCGAGCTCCGCGCCCACCGCCGCCGGGAGCGGCAGGGCCGCGGAAGCGCACATTGGTGTCGGGCAGAGGGAGCTCATAGGGTTTAGGGTTTAGAGCTCCGCGTTCCGCGGGCAGCAACGGGCCCGGGACAACGGCGAGCGAAGAGATGATCAAACACCGCGATACGAGAGCAGGAAGGGTACAAGGCAACCTTCCAGAGAACGGTGTACGTTAAGGCTGCCGCACTGGAACCCATCCCCGTCCCCATGTGCTGCTGCTCACCTCGGTACGGAGGATTCCTCCTACGGCCGAGTCGTCCCCTCGAGTAGCCTGCTGCCTCACTAGGTGTGTAGGTGCTCGTTGTGACCTGCGTGCGAGTCAATATCGATAGCTATAAAGTTTAGAAATTTTATATGCACATAACTCAAAAGGACGTTCTTTTGCCGGAAAGAATAATATATCTGGGAAGCTACTTTTTTTTCGCTGAAAGGAGTAGCACCAGTCCGAAGCTGGTTATCGTCTGCCTTTACCCATCTGAATTTGAAGTAAAGTTTGCCTTAGTTCATCCAAAGGAGATCGCCCTTTGATGGCACCGTTGCTGAGCAAATCCTCTTTGCAAGAAAACATAAAACGGGGAAAATTGTGCACTCTTCGACGTCTTCTGCTCATCTCGTCCAACCAAAGCGAAAACAAGCAATGTTAGTAATTGCCAGACGCGGGCAATGTTCCATGCTAAGTCTGGAGTATAGTGCGCCGCTGTAACTGACTGGCTCTCTTCAATTTATGCAGTGACATTTATCAAGCAGTTCATAAATGAAGCGCGGTTTAGTCATGACAGCCGACCTATATGAACTAAATCACACTGAAGTATGCAAGCAGACTCCATGCCTGCAGCCTCCGGCCCATGATAAGCATGAACGGCAAAATCGAGGAGCCAACACACTACAGTATTGTACAATAATGTCATGGGCTATCTCAAGGTACAGGTTTGACTAGGTCTAGAACTTTCTTCTATACATGACAATTAAGCAAGTACACTTCAACCTTTGTTTACAAGATTATGCTTTGGATAATTTATACACAACCAAGACACAGCAACAAAGCACACGGCGCATACTACCAAAACACAACCAAGCTTTTGTCATAGGTTATCTTTGGTTAGTTATGGTTAACTAAATTAGTAGAGTATGCACTTCAAAATTCCCCCATCTTATCATAAAACCGGTGGTTCGTATTGGTAGATCTTACCAAGAACCAACTCAAGAAAATGGGCTTCACGACATCGACCTTCCATAGCAAATGGAAGCTAAATAAAGATTTTTTGACCATTTTTCCTGAAAATAGATCGATCAGATGGTGGAAACAAAAATCCCTTATCTGTAATTTACACATGGAGCAAGAAAGTTCCAAGTCACCTTCACATGCTGGCTGGGGAAAGCAGATGTTCTAAGGGTCTCCTGTGTTTCATCAGTAGGCTTCCTTCTAGGGATGCTCAAGATAAAAGCCGCCTGGTCCAATGTGGCAGCTGTTGCAGTGATGCGATAGCCATTATCCCAACGATGATGGATTCCCTCACTTGGATATAAGAAATCAAGCTCCACTACCTACACAAGAAAAGGGTTTGTTTGTATCCTCATAGTTCACAGTATAGATTCATAAAAAACTTAAAATACTTTCCAGATGCACTTCAGCATGAGAGAATCAACCGAGCCCACTGCTAAAATCATTCTACTTTACAAGCATTATGGACACTCAAAATGAAGGATACATATACCTGATCTATGAAACCAGCATTCCGGGACATGACGACAGCCCATCGGCTTCCTGCTGTGGCCATAGCAGTGACATAGAAGCCCTCCTTCCACTTTTTGTTTATCCATTTGAAGGGAAATGAATCGCTTACTTTGTAGGATTGCTGCGCGTATTGTGTTCCTGGAAGACTGCTAGTCAGTTCTTATCCATATATGCCAACAGCCAATATTCCAAAATCCAAGTGTTTCAATTTTGGACGGCCTACAACCAAAACTTGCACAAGTTTCTAGTAGATCTCACTAAATATAGCGTATCGAGGCTGAAAGCTGAATATAGTGGTGGCTATTTCTAAATGCATCAATATTAACACATCTCAGTCCATCCAGCGTTATTTTGGGCACAAAGGAAACATATTAAACAGGGTACATTTGTCCAAATGTGCGTGTATATAGCTTGTTAGGTCCAAAAGCTTCGTTTTGTTGGGAAAATTCCAAATGCCATGTCACATGATCAATGTTACACTATTTCAGCCTATTTAAAATATTTTCGAGAAAAAGCATAGGTGGGGAAATTTAAAAACATGTATGTCGAGGAGATTTTTGAGATGAATCTTGGCACATGGTCATAACAGGATGATCTGGGCACCAAGCATGCAAGTGTTGTTAAGGAGTCCAGGCATTAAGTTGAAACAATAAGATTACCTCTCGACATGATCACCAAAGAGCTTCCATTATTCGCTCCAGCCAATGCCGTAATATAGTAATTTCTCTCCCACTGTTCCATTATCCATTCCTAACACAGCACAAACAAGTTAAAAGCTATAACAAGTTAGCAACAGAAAACAATACCTTGCAAATGAAATTTGAAATATCACTGAGACTGCCTGATTAGTAAAGTATTACTACCCTACCATAAACAGAGAAAAAAGTACATTCTGGAAATTATGATGACTTGAACTTACTGCTTACCTTGCGAAGAAAGTAGTGAGAAATTTCGTATACTTGAGAAATAAAACCAGTGCCAGCATCCATAATTAAAGCCCACAGATTTGAGCAAGAGGAAACTGAACTTATAAACAAACCATCTTCATTTCCTTTTTGGATATGTTGTGCTAATCTATTATCTGCTACATTATAGTGGTACCTGAAAAATAAATGTAAGACAATGGAAAATTCTATTTACTGCTATAAAGCAGATAACTGTGCCATGCAGACCTCTGCTTCATAGGCCGCCGGGCATTGTAGACACTAATCCACTGGTTCGCTGGCATCCCCATTCTAATCTTCTTCTTAGGTTGCTCATCATCTTCCTCCACTATGAGGCGGCCTCTTTTCTGACCAACCTGATATATAAGCTGGCGGCAATCCAACCAAGCATTAGGCGGCTGCTAAGTTACTATTACATAAATTGGAAAAAGAGGTGACTTATAATGTGACATGGGCAAATTGGAAGTATGGGACCCACTGCTGAACATTTGTGGTTCACTATTTTTCCACTGCACAACACATTGTGCATTGAATATGCCACTGCCCCTAGTACTATAGAAGACAAATGCCTTTATGTGGTCTAAAATGGCACAACAATGTATAGTCCCATCCCATGTAGGGCATATTCAATATTTAGCACTTTATAGAATGTAAAATAAGAAATAGGCAAAAAAACAATGGCTGGTTGAAAATTGAGTTGTTCTGTAGTGACATATAACAAACTGCCCCCATATAAAATCTCAAAGCTACCAAAATATAGTGAACAGAAAACTGAAACCACTGAGAAATAATACTATTACTAACACAAGTAACACAGTGATGGCTCTCAGGCCCAACGAAAGAAAAATTATTAAAAGGTCCTTAAAATTATTAAAAATGAAAGAAAAATAAAAGGTCACAAAGGAATAATGTACCTTCTGAGCACCATCAGTGTTTATTGGTCTGATGTCTGGATTTGGACCAACAATGCCATCAAAAAGAGAGATGCACCTTGCATAATTTGGTTCTTCGTCAAACTTCAAGTTCACAACATACTCAACAAATTGTCGAAAAGGTTGTGGACAAATGCCACACAAAGATTCTGGAGAGGTCGCCATCTTTTTCTTGCAGACAAGAAAACCTTTGTTCTCTCCCTAAATTAATTAAAGAATAAATCAACAATAAATAAAAAAGAAGGAATAAGAACAAAAGGAATTCAAACATCAAACTAAATTAACCTGGTATCCTTGCCAAGGTAGGCGGCCACGGAGAAGAAAAATAAGTGTGTATGCAAGGGATTCAAGGTCATCCCTCCTACTTCCAGTTCTTCCCAAGTGGGCGTGCACACTAGCATAACGAACAGTTCCCCTGTTTACAGGAGCAAACAAAAATGACGAGCATGTAAACAGAGTAATGCACAAAATGAAGAGCGTCATAAAAATACATCCATCCAAATCTAAATACATGAAGCAAACAAAAAAGTGACAAAAGCATGTCAATTAAGTAATGTGCAAGGACATCATAAGAATATTTCCATCTGAACCTGAAGACATCAGGCTTCTGGTCATATAAAACGTGCCGCTCGGTACCAGCATCCTTCCATTTCGTAGCTGTGTTGGTACAAAACAATGGATAAAAGGAGGCAACATAAATATTTGACACCAAAGAGGCAAAGAGGCATAATATAAGAGTGGAATCTGAGTATGAATTACCCAATCCAAGGTCAACAAGAAAAAGTTTCTTCTCTTCAGGGGTACCTGGAGGACCAAGCAAAAAGTTCTCAGGTTTCACATCACCATGGACATACCTGCCATAAACAAATCTTGTTAGCTATAGTTTCACAACCACGATGCAAAACACTGTAGTCCCATCTGAAGAGTAGACCGTCATATTACCCTTTAGAGTGCATCTTCTCCAGTATGGAGATGGCTTCTATAGCTATACAAGCAACCATCTCAACGGACATCCTGTAACAGAAGACCACAATTGGGAATAATTGAAAAGGTTGCATATAAACAGTCAAGAATAATTACAAAGAACCACCATATACTCACGAGTGTGAATTATTATTCCAAACATCCCACAGGCTTGGTCCCAACATATCCATAACCTGCACGTAAACCGAATAGGATTGATTAAAAGCAAATTTGTTGATAGTTCTTACGGGAAAATAAACGAAACAAATATCTACAATACAATGAAGCCATAAACCTGGAAGAAATTTTAAAAAAAAAATCTCATGCATATCATATCCATGAATACAATGAAAACAAATATTTGGTCATGCTCCCCTATAAATATACAAAAAATAGTACATGCTCCATTACCATGGTGTAAAACTCGCCCAGCTTTCCTTTGTAGTGTACCCGTGGAACACCATGATTTCCACTAAGAGTGCTGCCAGAGGGAGGTTTAATGTAAGCAACTGAGGTAAAATGTATCTAAAAAATAATACTGACCAAAAAAATTAAGAGAAGATAAACAGAAGAATCAACTACTTACTTGTAAACTTGCCACTCATAGGGAGCTCCATAATTGCAACCTTTGCTAGTTCGATGTTCAAATTTTAGTGCAACCTGACAGATATGGGTGCATGATTATTGATGCGACTATGACAGTCTCAGTTCCAACAATACTTTGAAGCATTCAGGGAGACATACTGACCTCTAAAGCATTTGCACCAGGGTTCCTGTCACCAAGGCTAGGAGAGGAAATACGTCGGCCAACGTATACTTGTCCAAAGCCTCCCTTTCCAAGCTTCCTTTCAAGCTTATAGGTTGGTGAATTCCCGATTTTTATCTGTTCCAAGCACATACTCAGCCAAAATAAATAACTAAACCAATGAATAAATAAATAAATAAGGGATACAAATCATGCAGCCACAAACCCAAGTACCCAACATATACATGACTACATGCTATATCCCAGATTAAGAGCCAGCTACCCTTATAATAACATGATATGAAATATAATGGATATGCATAAAAAAAATTACATGACTGTTTCATCATTGGAATACTGAAACCATATATTCAATAGGTCCCTGCAGCAGCAGCAGCTACTGTATGGCTCAACATGGCACACAGTGAAGTAAGACATTTTTAGATTCTCCCAACCCCAGGCGTATCTTCTATGTGAGTACAAATAATTGATATACTACGGTTCAAGTTGCTACAAGTTGATTGGGTTTCTTTCCTAGCCTACCCCAACCTGTTTAGGACAAAAGGCTTGGTTGTTGTTGTTGTTGTACTGAAAATGCGAACTCAGCAAATATAACAAAAACAGGAATGAAGATCAGCAAAATAGAGGACAAGAAACCAAGTCAGCCAAGAAACTACGTAACTAATCCACAAGGTTGGAAAAATGGACCAGAGAAGCTAGATAAACAAAAATCCATCCCAGGACATGGCCAAAAAAAAAAAATCAGCAAAAGCCTGGGGGGTTCTGTCCCTAAAAGGTTGTGATAGGTGTGGCGAGCCAACGTAAAAACTTAGCTACTCAAATGGAGATGAAACCCAAGAGAAAACCATTGGAGCGTAACCCTCTTAGCGACGTGCCATATCGGAACCCAGGTATGGTGTTAAATGGGCAAGGGCCAGACCGTCACCCCTTGGTGACGCGCCATGTCGTGATCTGGACACGGTGTTAAGTTAGCAAGGATTGGGTCGTCGCTCCCTTAGTGGCGCGCTACATCGGCGCCCGAGTGTAGTGATAAATGAGCAAGGGTCTTCACACCTGGCTCGACGGGTGCGAGGGGTAAGGAAGCTAGTCGAGCCGACTAGAATTAGGCTAGGTAGTTGGAATGTAGGATCCCTTACAGGTTAGTTAAGAGAGTTAGTTGACACAGCGATCAGGAGACGTGTAAATATCCTATGCGTCAAGAGGAGACAAAATGGAAGGACAAAAGCGAAGGAGGTGGAGTACATCGGCTTCAAGCTCGGTACACGAGAAGATTGCAAATAGAAATGGAGTAGGCATCTTGATTGATAAGAGCCTCAAGAATGGAGTGGTGGACGTTAAGAGGCAAGGAGATAGGATCATCCTAGTCAAGTTTGTCATTGGTGATTTAGTCTTGAACGTAATAAGTGCGTATGCTCCCCAGGTAGGCCACAATGAGAGTGCTAAGAAACAGTTCTGGGAAGACTTAGATGGCGTGGTTAGAGCGGTACGCACCAATGAGAAGCTGTTTATAGTAGGAGATCTCAATGGTCTTGTAGGTACAACAAATGCAGGGTATGAGGTGGCACATGGAGGTTTTGGGTATGGTAGTAGGAATCAGGAGGGAGAGGAAGTCTTGGACTTTGCTATAGCTTATAATCTGATGATAGCCAACACTTTCTTTAGGAAGAGACAGTCTCATTTGGTGACCTTCAGTAGTGGCCAAAACTCTAGTCAGATCGACTTTGTTCTCACAAGAAGAGGTGATACCCGGAGAGTGTGTTGTCTCTCAACACAAGCTTGTGGTGGCTGACTTTCGCTTTCGGTTGCATGCCCGTAGGGATAAACAAACCAAAATCGTGAGAACAAAGTGGTGGAAACTCAAAGGGGAGGCATCGGGAGTCTTTAAGGAAAGGGTTATCGCGGAGGGCTCTTGGAACGAAGGAGAAGATGCAAACAACATGTGGGTGAAGATGACAACTTGCATTAGGAAGATGGCTTCGGAGGTGCTTGGAGTGACCAAAGGGAGCGGAGGTGTACCTAAAGATACTTGGTGGTGGAACGAGAATGTCCAAAAGGCTATTAAGGAGAAGAAAGAATGCTATAAGCGCGTGTACCATGACAGGAGTGCGGACAATATAGAGAGGTACAAGGTGGCAAAGAAGACCGCGAAGCGAGCCGTGAGTGAGGCAAAGGGCCGAGCCTATGAGGATCTTTAGCAACGGCTAAGTACAAAGGAAGGAGAGAAGGACATCTATAAGATGGCTAGGATTAACGAGAGGAAGACGAGGGACCTCAATCAAGTTAAATGCATTAAGGATGAGAGGGATCAACTCTTGGTGAAGGAGGAGGACATCAAACATAGATGGTGTGAGCACTTTGACAATTTGTTCAATGGTAAGAATGAGAACACGACTATTCAGTTGGACGACTCCTTTGATGATACCAATAGACGCTTTGTACGTAGGAACCAAGAAACTGAGATTAGAGAAGCTTTAAAAAGGATGAAAGGGGGCATGGCGATGGGCCCTGATGGCATCCTAATCGAGGTGTGGAAATGCCTCGGGGATATAGCTATAGTATGGCTAACCAAACTGTTTAACCATATTTTTCGGTCGAACAAGATGCCCAAAGAGTGGAGGAGAAGTATATTAGTACCAATCTTCAAGAACAAGGGAGATATTCAAAGTTGTACTAATTACAAGGGGATTAAGCTGATGAGCCACACTATGAAGTTATGGGAGAGAGTTATAGAGCATCGTTTGAGAAGAATGACGCGTATCACCATGAACCAATTTGGGTTCATGCCCTGAAGGTCGACCATTGAAGCAATGTTCTTAATAAGACAAGTTATGGAGCGGTATAGGGAGCAGAAGAAGGACCTACACATGGTTTTCATCGACTTGGAGAAGGCTTATGATAAGATACCAAGGAATGTTATGTGGTGGGCTTTGGAAAAGCATAAAGTCCCAACAAAGTATGTTACCCTCATCAAGGACATGTACAACAATGTTGTGACTAGTGTTCAAACAACTGATGGTGACACAGATGACTTCCCGATTAAAATAGGACTACATCAAGGGTCAGCTCTGAGCCCTTACATCTTCGCCTTGGTGATGGATGAGGTCACGAGGGATATTCAAGGAGATATCCCGTGGTGTATGCTTTTTGTTGACGATGTAGTTCTAGTGGATGAAAGCCGGGCGGGAGTAAATAGAAAACTAGAGTTGTGGCGGCAGACCCTAAAGTCGAAAGGTTTTAGACTTAGCAGGACTAAAACCGGGTATATGAGATGTGACTTCGGTACTACTAGACATGAGGAGGGAGATGTGAGTTTGGAAGGTCAGGTAGTGCCCAAGAAGGATACCTTTCGATACTTGGGATCGATGCTACAGAGAGATGGGGATATTGATGAAGATGTTAGCCATAGAATTAAAGCCGGATGGATGAAATGGCGTCAAGCATCTGGCGTTCTCTGTGACAAGAGGGTACCACAGAAGCTAAAAGGCAAGTTCTATAGGACAGCTATTAGACCTACGATGTTGTATGGTGCAGAATGCTGGCCTACTAAAAGGCGGCATGTTCAACAATTAAGTGTCGCAGAGATGCGTATGCTACGTTGGATTTGTGGTCATACAAGAATGGACCGAGTTCGAAACGACGAGATACGTGATCGGCTAGGGGTAGCTCCTGTTAGTGTAGATTAGTTTAGGGTGTTATTTGCTAGTTTTTCATCCTCCACTGTACATGTATTTCTTGGCCCATTGAATGGAATGAGCTGCCATTCTGAATATTCTAACATGGTATCGAGCTACCCACTAGGGTTTCCTCACCAAAGATCAGAGCATGCCACGGCCATCCTCGTCGGCGCCTTCGTCGTCGCCGCAGACTCCTTCAGCGGCACTCTCTCTCTTCTCTCTCTCTCTGGCGCAACGCTCATGCAGACTCCTTCTTCGATCGTCGCCGCGTATACCTTCGCTCCCGCCACTGTCTCCTCTGAGCCTACTTCCTATCGCGATGTCATTACTCATCCCGAGTGGCGATTCGCCATGGTCGAGGAGCTTGTCGCTCTAGAGCCTTGGCACTTGGGACCTTGCCCTCTTCCCGCTTCATCACTCTATCACGTGCAAGTGGGTCTATAAGATCAAGACTCGCTCGATGGCTCTATTGAGCGCTATAAAGCGCGTCTCGTTGCACGTGGTTTCCAGCAGGAGTATGGGCGTGACTATGAGGAGACCTTCGCTCCTGTTGCTCACAGGACCACTCAGGCACACACTTGTCGCCGTTTTACGTTACGGGTGGACCATCTCCCAGCTTGATGTGAAGAATGCTTTTCTTCACGGTGAGCTACGTGAGGAGGTCTACATGCACCCACCTCCTGGCTATTCAGTGCCAAATGGCTATGTGTGTCGCCTTCGTCGGTCTCTCTATGGGCTCAAGCAAGCCCCTCGGGCTTGGTTTGAGCGTTTACCTCTTGTCACCATCGCCGGTTTTGTTGCTAGTGAGCATGACCCTGCTCTCTTCGTGCACACTTCTCCTCGTGGTCGTACTCTTCTTCTTCTCTACATGGATGACATGCTCATCACTGGTGATGATCCTCAGTACATTGCCTTTGTCAAGGCGCGTCTCAGTGAGCAATTTCAGATGTCTGATTTGGGTCCTCTTCGGTATTTCCTTGGGATTGAGGTCACTTCCACGCCTGAGGGCTACTATCTCTCCCAGCGGAAGTACATTCAGGATCTCCTTGATCGGGCATGTCTCACCGATCAGCGTACTGTTGCCACTCCTATGGAGCTTCACCTTCAGCTTCGTCCTACTGATGGTACTCCTCTTGAGGATCCTACTCGCTACCGCCACCTCGTTGGGAGTCTTGTTTACCTTGGCATTACTCGCCCTGACATCTCCCATGCTGTTCACATCTTGAGTCAGTTTATGCAGACTCCTACTCAGATACACTACATTCACCTCCTTTGGGTCCTGCGGTATCTTCGTGGTACCATTGATCGCCGTTTGTTTTTCTCTTGCTCCAGCCCCTTGTAGCTCCAGGCCTATTCGGATGCTTCCTGGGCTAGCGATTCCTCTGATCGTAAGTCCCTTTCTGCTTATTGTGTCTTCCTTGGTTCTTCTTTGATTGCCTGGAAGACCAAGAAGCAGATCGTTATTCTCGCTCGATCTCGAAATTTGAGTTCTTGCTACCGGCCTCTGTGACGGCTGAGGTGACTTGGTTACGATGGCTCCTGGCAGATTTTGGTGTCACTGTCTCTACCCCTATGACCGTGTGCTCACAAGATCTGCGCCTGATCGGATTGCTCGAGATCCGGTGAAACATGAGCTCACCAAGCATATTGGTGTTGATGCTTCCTATGTTCGGTCGCAGGTGCAGCAGCAGGTGGTTGCCCTTCAGTATGTGCCTTCCGAGGTTCAGATCGCGGATTTCTTTACCAAGGCACAAACTAAGGCGTAGCATGATCTTCATCTCTCCAAACTCAATGTTGTGGATCCACCTTGAGTTTGAGGGGGGGGTTAGAGTAGATTAGTTTAGGGTGTTATTTGCTAGTTTTTCATCCTCCACTGTACATGTATTTCTTGGCCCATTGGCCATTGAATGGAATGAGCTGCCATTCTGAATATTCTAACAGCTCCAATTGAAGAAAAACTTGTACAACACCGGTTGAGATGGTTTGGACATGTACAACGAAGACCTCCAGAGGCACCAGTGCATAGCGGCATCATAAGACGCAACAATAATGTGAAGAGAGGTAGGGGCCGGCCAAACTTGACTTGGGAGGAGGCAATCAAAAGGATTTAAAAGGATGGAATATATCGAAGAGTTGGCTTTGGATAGAAGTGCGTGAAAGCGACTATCCACGCACTCGAACCTTGATTAGGCTTTATGCTACGTTTTCGTATAGTTTTAGGCTTTGTTCTACTTCCTCATCTCTCTCTTTCTCCCTTTGTTAGCGGATCGTTTTGGGTTTCAACTCTAGTCTACCCAAACTTGCTTGGGACTAAAAGGCTTTGTTGTTGTTGTTGTTGTTGTTGTTGTTGTTGTTGTTGTTGTAGTAAAAGCCTGGGGGGATTCAGGCTTCAAGCAAGTTTAAAACTGTGTCTATATCTCAACAGTGGTGTACAGTAACAATGCATCACAGGTTACAAGGAGATATTTTGCAGCCTCCAGACCAGATGATGCAATGTAAAACATGACCAATGGTATACAGAGAAACACATTATTGATGTTGTGGGTATAAATGTTGCTAACATTGGAATACAGTGCAAGTAAGAACATTCAGCTAACCAATCGAGTTTTATACAGACATGTGTGGGCTCAAACAGGCATAACAACAGACTGCATAGGGACAACAGTTAGCAATCCACATGGACAACATCTGATTAATGCATACAATAAACACCACAAATGGTACATTCAAAAGCATGTATGTCCAACCATGCTGCATGAACAACATTTTGGAACTACGTATAATAAAAAGCATTTATTGCTACAACTTTACTAGCTGAAGTCTACTTATTAGCTACTTCATCAGCCATTTCCCTGAAATACATAATCAAACTCCATAATCCGTAACCACAGAACGCGACAAAAGAAATTTAGCTACATTTTGGGACAATAGGGAAGCAGAACTCACCTCACACACAGCACACTAAAAGTGTCAGGCAACGACAAAAACAAAAGGTACATGCACCATGCGTCATACATAAAAAGAGAAAACTTACCAAATAACAATTCATTTCTAGGTTTTAATCAGCAAACCTCAGCGCCTTCACCCGTATCGATGATATCCTAGATATATATAGTATGTTCATCTATATTCAAACTTCTAACGGAAAAACAAACAATTGGCCAAAAAAAGGATGTATCCGCTTGTTCCTCATGACACTAGCAACTGCATGCTGCACTAGATCCAGCAGTTCCAACCTCAGCTCTTACAGATGCCTCTTACCTCCCTGAACAGAGTTCTACTAAAGTTCAGACATTTCAATCCTAGTCTAAATTCAGATTTATTTTTTCCCTTCTGGGATTAGACGGCCGTTTTTTTGTGGTGTGGGGGCCCCGGGGTGATCCTCTACCCATTGTAATATTCCTACTATCCTCTTTTGTCATAACAAATGATATCAGAGCTAATTCATTGTAACAACAACCACTAATACAACTCATTATGCCAGGAGCATATTGTTTCACTGCCCTAGGGTTACCCAATGCAGCCAGCAATCCACGAGCGGCAGCGTCTAAGCAAACAATAGAACCGTAAACGCCACCAAATATCCACAAGCATCTAAATTACGCGGAGATAGCCTAAGAGATATCTTGCGTTTACCGTCTCCGGGAGCGGCACAGCGTTCCCGTCGTCGCCGGCGCCAGCGCCTCCCTTATCGCCGCTGTCCATCCCCTGCCCCTCCTCCTTCCTCTCCTCTTCGGGCTGCTGCTGCACCGGCTGCCTCGCGGATCCCGTATCAGCTTCTGGATTCTGCTGCTGCTTTCCACGGCCTCGGCGCCCGCCGCCGCGGGGCGCTGGCATGCCTCACCGGTGGATCCCCATGGGTTCGCTGTGGGCGATGAGATCGGAGCTGCTGCGGGCGGAGATGGGACGCGGTGCAGTTGCGCTGGGTTAGGGTTTGGTCTCCGGCGGCGGATGAGGTGGTCGGCGACGACGGGAGCGGTGGAGATGGAAGTCGAGGAGGGCACGGGGAAAAAATCGAGTTGCGGAGGAACTATTCCTCTCAGTGCTACTACGATACAGCGCCTTTCAAGAGAGTTTACGTAATATAGGATTTACGTCTTCGATGAAAAATACGTTTCCCATGGGACTCGATCACGAAATAGTAATACAAAACAAATGCGTGGTAAGTCACTAACTACTCATGGCACCACTCCCTCCCAATATTTGGTTTATCTGTCGCTAATAGAGGTTCCAAATATTCCAGTGTCACGGTTTTTTTATACCTCACGACTCTTCACCCAACGACTCATGAAGAGAGTTACATTAAGTTTCATCGCACACAAAAGCACCGTCGCGTTGTTTTATGTTTTGTGAGCCATATAAGAAGAGATGGACACATTTTTCTCTTGCAAAATTAACTTTAGTTAGGCGTCTTCTTCCCCTAGATCTAAGTAGCTTATTTGTTGTAGTTTCCATTTCAAGATCATACCCCACAGTTCCACCTTAGGCAAGTTCGTTTTAGCTTCTAAATTATAGATTTTGTATTATAGAAGAAACTGTTTCTAATTGTGGAAGAATCGAGCTGGGTCGACTGCGACTTTTAGGTTCTGAACTGGGTCAGCGAGAATTAGGTTTCAGACGGATTCTGATAATATGTAGAGGGCAACTTCTGATTGTGAGAGAAACTATCTAGAATCCTCTTATTCGACAAACAATCTACTTTTCTTTTAAGTAGAAACTGAAACGAACGGGACCTTAGACATGCATGCTTTTATTGTCTTGTGAGAAGAAAAGAACATATTGTCTACAAAGAAATTCTGGGTAGTTTCCCCCGTAAAGGCAAGTTGTGCATAGCTTTTTTGAGTTCCCTAGTGTTGGTAGCAAATGCAGCAGAAGCTAGTGAAATGCAGGAGATAATAATATATACCACAAACTTGGAAGTGCTTATCTCACAAACGATACAATTTTATTTCCTTAATAAGCAACGGCGGCAGATGCACTCATCAAAGGAGACCCCCTTGTATAAATGCTATTATCTAGGTTCCGCCGATTGACCATACAGGGTCCTAATCTTGGCTCCTTGCTGATAAGCAAGTTAATTTGTGTGGTATTTTAAGGTCCCGTTTGGCAACTTAGAACCGGACTGTTTCTCCTAGAATCTGAAATAAATCCAACCAAACGGAATAGGACTCGGAACGTTTCAAAGCGAATCGTTTCTGATTTTTACACACCGTGGTCGAATCGGCTAGCAACCCGTTCCTCCGGATTCGATTCTACCAAACGCTTTACCAAGAATCCGGAACCGTTTCCGTTTCTACTAGAATCTGGAACCGTACCAAACGGGGCCTAAGCTAAGGTTTAAATATTGTTTGAGGGAGACATATGGTAGGTCTGATGTCTACTTTTATTTTATCGTATCAAGAACCCTGATGATAGTATACAATAAATTAAACTTAGTTAGGACCGGCACTACAACACGTTCCACTTTCTAAGATGTCTATATGTGCGTTAGAAACCTATAAACGACCCCTATGTATTTTTATAGCTAAGGTTGAACACCGGCAAATCTCGAATGTGTTGTAGTGTGGGAACAATTAACGGTGATACTAGTAAAATCAAGGAGCATCAGGATGTAACTCCAAGAGATTTAGGTCATGTTTGTTTGGGTTTTTCATTAGATTAAAAGCCAAACAAATTTGTAGCTTTTTATCTAGGCTTTTTTTAAAAGCTATAAGACTCCATATAACTAAAAGCCAAAAGCCACGGGAAATATGCTATTTTGGTTTATTGAGGTTTAGTTTTAGACAATGACACTGAAGTTAGAGTAAAATTACTTACTTCTATCATGTATAAAAGCCAATTTATTAAACTGTTTAAGTCCAAAAATTAGCTTTAAGCTATAAACAAAAAAGTTTAAATCTAAATAAACAGAACCATAGACTTGTGGCTTTTGTTACAGAGTTTAATTCCACACGGGAGTTTTTGCTGAATTGAGGGCCTACTCCATCTAACTTTTGCTTTCATTAAAGCTAGAAAGTTTAGAAAACTCCAATTCGGTCAAGCCGCTTGTGGTGGATGCAATGATCACGTCATCGCAATTTTACAAGTTGCTCAGCGGGTCATTTCATGGATGTTACTCCGTGACACAGCGATCTGTCCAAAAATAATAACACTGAAGTTTCCTTTTGCAGTTTACCATCCCTCTCGATCGCGACACGCAAAAGGCTCTCACATAATCAGTGTGACTAACTAGTTTGAGCACATTAATTAGTCACAAGCTAATCGGCTAGCTAGTGCTCGCGACTGTCTCAAATTAAAGTGGGGGAAAAAGGCTATTCGGCTCGAGTCTGACTCGGAGCCCCAACCGACCCAGAGTCGCGTCATGGGCCAGTTCGGCCGAGCCCGATTGGCCGGGCACGCCTCGAGCTAAAGCGAGCAGCTTAAAGGCGAAAGCAAACCGACTAACTTTTCCATTCCATGCTTTGAAAGGCGTTCGTGCGCATATACGTTTACCCGCCGTAATAAACCAACGAGATATTGAAAAGAAAAAATCTATACAACACCGTAAACTTTGATCAAAAGTTGGTCAAATACGAAACCAAACATTTGATCTCCGAACTTTACAATATTAGTTCAAATAACAATCTAATCTGGCTTCGTATAGTGCTATTGCCTATGTAATGTGTAACGGACCGCCCTTTTCAGAGGGGTGCGTATAAATACCCTTGCAGCTACTCAGGAATTTAGCTGCAGGTAACCAAGTGTACATTGCCTGATAAAAAAGCAAATGCGAACATTTTATAGATGAAATAAGGGCCTAAGGGCCAAGGTTTTACAAAAGGTGCGGCTAGCACTGAATACATTACAGAACACCCACAGGAAAGGCTTGAGCAGATAGATCAAGGCCTCCAAAACCAAATAACATCGTCATCTACGATCTTCTGGAACTCGCCAGCTTCGATTGAAATCTAAAGAGGATTGAAGCAAGGGTGAGTACAGTAGTACTCAACAAACCACACGGAAAATCAATATTACGTGCGAGGATAAACACAGTAGGCACAGTTTAAATATTGTGGATGCAAGTTGTAAACATCTGTTTTTATTTTACATTTGAAACACAAATCATAAAAAGCAATATAAATCATGGGGGGTTTATCTTGCAAAGTTCACCTTCTCGACAAGTTTAAATTATAAAATTACAGGGGCACAGTTACAGGAATCACCCTAGATTAACTTCGCTTCATTAACCGAAAGCACGGCATATTCGAATACCATTGATATCACTATGCAGAGGTACTCAGCTTTACCCACAAGATATCTACGGTCGTTGGTGCCACTAGATTAACACGCAACTTTTATGCATGCGGCCGGACCGATATTAACATAACCTTTCGTTGAATTTTCCCCCTTTAGCTCCTACCCAGTAGGTCTTTTGGCCCACAGTACCCCAGGATCCCACGGGCCAGGACAGGATAGGCGCCCTGGTTACAGTGGACACCTACTGTTGTGAGAACCGAGTGGGCGCACCATTCCGTTCCACCCCCAACAACGATGCTTTCCCATTCCTCCACGGGGAATGGGGACTCGCCTGTAGGCATTCCAGGGGGAAGTACAATGTACTGAGCTAAGTTGGACCAAGTCAATGAGATTGGTCAGCCCAACTTGTGGTTGAGCGGGATCTGAAGTTATTTACATTGCCCGAGACCTCGGTCCTTAAATGCCAAAGACTTAGCCAAATGACATACCACAAATCATTGGTACCAACTGTACCACCACCATGCCTCAACCCTTGGCCTCGTCATCGGTTGGGGATTGGGCCAAGATCCACCTTCCGTGGTCCGCCTAATGCCGCCCCTGCACCGTAGCAATTTCATAAAAACCAACATCATCCAAGCCATCTCTCGGAGATTTTAAGCATTTGTCTAAAAGTAATAAATGTATAAATTGCTACATCTACGAGGGGTTCATTATTTTATATCTTAAGGTTAAAAAGGAATTAAGGCATAACAACAGGGTTAACATTGGGATTTATCTAATTTATGTCATTCGAAATTACCACATTTTCTAATTTTCTAAAATAGCAAAATAATGCAATACAAGAAATATACATAAATACTGTAGTGGAACTGGGTTCAACATGTTCAAGGAGTGTGGCTTGCCTTGCGTGATCGAGGTTTCGCCTAAAAAGAGTTGGTCGAAGTCGCGTCTGGCCTTGAACGACTCTGATTCCAAGTAGAGCTCCAACGTCTGCTCCTGTTCCGAGATTCGTGCCAACGGTTGCTCCGACGTTGAATCTAGCGCGAAGAAACGCAAACAATAAATAAACGATTAAAATAAAATAAAGAAAAAGCAATGGAAAGGAAAATGAGAGAAAATGGCCGGATTAGGGTTCAGGGGTATTTTGGGAATTTTCTGGATTTGGTATGGCGAAACGGAGATCATTTTTGGACTTAGTGGCTCGAAACGATCAAGAAAATGTATTTTTGGCATTTTCTGGATTTTTGGGGATTTCTGGGAATTTTTCTGGAATTTAAAATGAATTTTCGGATTTTAAATAAATTAAAATCTGAAAAGAAATTTAGAGAGACTCTCGTGCCATCGGGTCAAGACAAGAACCGGATTCGGCCACTGGCAGTACGGCCCAATACAAGCATGTGAGGGAGGCGGCACGACGTATGAGGCCCAAGGGCGCTACTGTATCGACACTCTGTGAACGAGGTGGCAAGTGAGAGTCTTGAGGAGAGTGACAAGGGGCCCGAGCAAGCCAGTGGGAGAGGTCGACGAGCGGGCCCACTTCGGATGGGGAGAAGCGCCGACGAGTGGGGCCCTACCGGCAGAGAGAGGGCATTCTACCGACGATGTGGGGCTGATCGTCAAGGATCGGGGACGGAGGTGAGCGGCGCGGCGCAGAGGCTCGCCCGGAGCCGAGGAAGACGACGGGCGAAATGGCGCACGGTGGCTCGGGAGGAAAAGTGGGTGGGCGTCGAGGCAAGAGGAGCTCACGGCGAACACAACGGTGGTCGAAATCGGGAGAGAATGTGTGGCGGGCGACGATGTGGTACCTGAGTCGGGAAGAGACTCATGGCGGCCGAACAGCTGCTCAAGGGAAAAAAGCGGCGGGGAGACCGAGGTGCTCACAAGTGAACCTAATGGCGGCGAATCCTACCGGGAGAGGAAGCGAGGGGTGGTCGACGCAAGGCACCGAGGCGGGAAGAAGGCACTTGCGCCAAGTGAGCAAGGCGCCGGAGAGGAAGAGGAGTAGAAGAATGGGTGCAGGGGCTCGATGCGAACTCGGATTGATGAAAATGGTGGCTCGGGCATGGCTATTTATAGCTGAGTCTGAGAGAAGAGAGGGCGGCCGAAGGAGAGAGACGAGCGGGGGCACTCGAGTGAAGAAATGACCGACGGCAGACAGGAGTAAATGGAGAGGAATCGGCTTTGGCGGCGCAAAAGGAGAAACGCGAGTTCCTCGATTAGGCGAAATGGCGGCGAGGCGAGGTGCTTTACAGGCGGCTCGAAGGATTTATGGGATGGAACGAGGGTGACGAGACGGGTTGGCATGATGGCGCTGCGTCGAGAGAGGGGCAGAGTCATGGGTTAGGCGCAAAGCCACAAGAACGGATTGGGCAGAGGCACGCGAAGAAGAAGAAGAACGAGGGGGCGGGCGTTTGGGTCAAATGGCGTCGGTAGGGAGACGGAGGAGGTCGCATGAATTTTGGGCCGGAACGTGGAGAAAGCGGGAATGGGAAAGGCGCAAACCGCAGGGAAAAACACCCGGATCAAAAAGGGAAGGCGGAATTCGGGAGTGATTTTCCCAAAAAGGAAAGTCTTTGATTTCAACCGGATAAATTCGAAAATAAATTCGGGAAAAATCCAAATAAATTCCAGATAAATAGGAAAGGCCAAATTAAATTTATTTTTGAAATTTTTGGGTTATTTCATAATGTGATGACTGGACGGTTTTGCCACATAGAATGATACGTTAAGCAAATTTAGGTGAATGAAATGTGAGACTCATAGGAGCTCCTCATCCAATTCAAAATAGAGAGGGAAGCTACAAACTCCGATAGCTATGGAAGCATATGATTGGAAGCTTAGCGGGAGAGAAATGTATGTGGATCTACCTATCATTATCCTAACTTAGCCAGCATGTGTTTCCTACATGACAAAACTATCTACCCATTGCGTCACACGGACAGTACCACTTTGCAAAACTAGGTTAATGTGTTATTTGAATTAGATTGTAAAATTTAGAGGTCAAATATGTAGTTTCATATTTTGGAGTACTCAATAGACTTTTGACTAAAGTACGTTTGAGGAATTATATGGACTTCTTACTATTAAAAATGATTAGATTACCCCTAATTATTAACTCTAAGCACTATATTCAATATATACATATAGAGAATATCAATTAAATCGAGATATTTATTAGAGTTATAAAGGGAATATCACCCTAACTTTTACATTAGAACATGGTATACATACTACTATATTTACAAGTAAAATTATTTAAAATATACCTTCTCTGTAAACTTAGAGGGGGGCAGTAAATAATAGCAGAGCGTGCCAAGCAGAAGCCACCACGCCACGATCCTTGCAAGAAACAGAGAAAAGTAAGTTGCTCCTCGTGCTCTTCTTCTGTACCTTGCGTATGTCAAAACTAACAGCAATGTTTTCGCGACGTGATATACCGTGTGCGTTATTTTTTTTATAGAAACAATTTCATTTTTTTTTGTAGTGTTTTTTTTAAATTGTCGAGAAAACGCGTGAAACGGTTGAAATGATACAAACGCAATCGTGTTTTTTTTCCGCATCGTTCTAGGGTCCTCTCACAAAGGATCAGCGATTGCGCTAAATCGAAAGGTCTTTTTCATGAAAAATAGCTGGAATGATCCAAACGTAACTACGCTCTTTTTTCGATATTTATTTAAGATTCTTTCACGAAAGATTCGTGATTTTTATGAATCAGAAGATCCTTTTAATAAAAAACTACGAGAAGAATCTACACATAATTATGCATATTTTGAGAGACCTACATACGAGCAAAAAAGAGCCGAGCCGGCTCCCGCGCTGCTCGACGCGATGTGGCCGGCCCTAGGCGAGGAAGTCTGCGGAGTTTAATATAGGTACGATACCGTTAGGACAACGCGAGATATCATCCGGGAACAACGGCACGTGTGCTGATTACTGCGATTTTGTGTGGGGTTTCATCTGTCAGTGGCCTGTGAAAGGTGGTACGGTACACGGGAAGGGTAGTAGTACTGTAGTAGTACGCAGGTGGTACAGTCCAGGCAGGTGAGGACACGCGAGAAAAGACAAGCTTGTCTGGAATAAAGAATGGCGCAAGCTGTACGCTTGCTTAGCATGGGAGGTAAATTGCGTTGCTTTGCCTCCGGGGGGCGAGAGATGGCGTTCGCTTGCCACACGACTCGGCCATCGCGGCCTCAGCCCCATCTCGACCGTTTGTTTGTTTATGAAGGGATAAGCGATCAAGCTTGCATGCACGCCCGCACGCACGGTGGTGCCCTCCTGGCGATTTTAACCTACCTATGTGCTCGACCATTCGGAAAATTACTAGTTGATAAATTCACTCCAACTTCTTTTTTATTGAACTAAATTAAATAGATATGCTACTTGTCATGCGTGAAAAAAATTGTATTAGCAAGACTTTTGATAAATTTTGTACCGGTAGCATGCAGCAGCTATCTGCCTTAGCTATCAACCGGATTCCCATCGAATATCGTAACAAAATTTTAAGGCTCCATTTGGAATACATAAATTTTAAAGAAGTTTTCACAAAAACAATATAAGAAACAGTTTAATTCTCGTACTCCAACGGCAACATATGTACAGCTCTTAGTTAGTGCTTGAGTACTCCTTGTATATTAGACGGATAATTAACAGATGGTCACACAAATGTTGGGCCGTCACGTGCCGGCAATTGCCTTAAGTTATTTACCCATTGCACTTATAATTTTGCCTAGCTTACGTGTCCACTCAAATAAATTTACCTCTCTACTCAATGTGTGCATATATATACGTGAATATACCTAACACCGGGCCAGGAAATTCGAGATAACATGGATATATCTGCTCGTGCATATACTCCGACTTGCGTGCACATATGTGATCTCTAGATATTCTCAGTCTCGCTCAACACCAAGGAGCTAGCAGACACAGTCACTTTCAAGGAGGGATGAAACGTACGAAAAGCTAGTGTAGTCGAGCACAACGGTGATGTAAGGAATATATAAGCCGGAGCAAGATTGATCGAGTTGGATTAAAAGAACTCGTGTTGATCATACGGCCTGCAACAATCAAGAGTATATTATAATTTCTTTCTTTCTTTCTTTCTTTCTGCAACTAATTAAGGATCGGAGTGAGTACAGGTTATATAGTTGAAGGTGATCATATAGCGGCCTGTAAGTAAGACAGCAAAAACGCATATCCTACGTAATTAAGTACTATCCAGGATCGGGGTACTGCAAGCTATACATTTTGTATGTATGAAATTAAATTAGTACGATACAATTCTTTTAGAAAAAAGTCCTTTTTAAGAACGTGTAATTCATGCCAAAACAAGTAAACAACACATACAATAATACTGAAATTAAACAATTTAAGCAAAACGTTTTCATGGAAATGTGCAAAATTTATCATTTCATCTCATATGCATGATATGACAGATACAAAGTTTGGGGGACTCATACAAGGAAAAATATCCTGTGCAATCACCCCTCCTGGTGAAACCACGGTGCAACTGAACTAAAAAAAGTTTCAAAAAATTCTGAAAAAAATCATGGATGTACATCTCAACTTACCCCACCTACATATAAAATTTCATGATCAAATTCATCTTATACTAGCAGTTACAAAAAAGACAAATTTAGCATAAACAGTGATTTTTTACTGTTCATCACTATTCATTTTTGCTGCTTGTTTTTTTGTGACCGCTAGTATAGGATGAATTTGATCATGAAATTTTATATGTAGGTGGGGTAAGTTGAGGTGTACATCCATGATTTTTTTCAGAATTTTTGAAACTTTTTTAGCTCAATTGACCGCTGCTTTCACTTGAGGGGGTTGCCACCGATATGTTGCCCTCATACAAGGCCCTTTTTTTTATCTCGTTTCCTAGCCAACAATTACAAGGCACGCATGCAGGTAGAAATTAAAACTAGAAACGTACCCACATGACAGTGAGACAATTGATGCCACATATGACATATTTATAGCTCCCCATGCTTTAGTATTCGCGCTCATGCATACATCCACACGCTCGCACGTATGCATGCATGCGGAGGCGAGAGCGAGACGGCGGCGTGCCTAGCCACGGCTGCGGGCGCAGTTGTCCGGCGTGGCGGGCGACTGCTGCAGCCAGAGCTGCTCGCGGAACCTCTTTATGAAGTCGTCGAACTTGGCATCGACGCGCTCGTCGACGCCCTCCGGCTCGACGGGGAAGGGCGAGTCGGTGACGCGCAGCTGGCGCACCCCGGCCGGGCTGCGCCCGAGGCTGGGCGCTAGCATGGGCGACGGCGTGGCCCCGGGCTCCCCCGGCGTGTCCCCGCCCGCGCCGGCCGCCTCGGCGTTCATCATCTCGAAGATGCGCGCCACGGTTGCGGGGTCCAGCCCGCCGTAGTTTCCGCCCCGGCCGCCGCGGCCGCGGATCCTGAAGGGGAAGACCCCCGGCGAGTAGGACGGGGTGGTGTTGCAGCTGAACTCGACGTCCCTTGGGTTGTGTCTGTATAACGACAGCGCGGACTGGGAGGCCGCTGCCCCGGCGGGGTCGCTGCCGAGATGACCGCCGGCGTGCAGATGGTGCGCTGCGAGGAGGTCACGGAACGCCCTGCCGGCGAGCTTGCCGCGGCCGAGCAGCAGGTGGAAGTCCATCATGAGGCGCTTGCGGCAGAGGCCGCGGCGCAGCATGTGGTAGACGGCGCGCAGCGCATGCAGCAGCCGCTTCCCGAACCCCGGCTCCATGCCTCCGCCGCCGGCGGCCGGCTGCAGCCTCCTGCCGTGCTCCACAGCGAGATCCGTGGCGGCGAACTCCAGTAATGCAGGCAAGATCTCTTGCTGTGTTAGTATGTGTACTGCGCTAGCTTTGGGATCGATCGAGGGAGCCTGCCGCTTTGCTAGTTCGATCACCGTTGCTTGGTGGTGAATGCAATGGAACGAATGGGAAGAGGAGGGCGGAGCGGTATTTAAAGGCGATGGGGAGCCCGATGCGGGGTGGGGCCCACTGCTAGATGGAACTTAAGGATAAAAAAGAGGAGCATGTACCGCGTTCAGGGCGTGCGCGGTGCGCCTGCCTCGCCGGTGCTGTGCGGCTCACTAGACCTGGTAACTTTGGCGTGCCCATAACGGGCCGGCACGACAGATGCACGGTAGCTCGGATCGTACTCCGGTACGAAAATGCCATTTTAGTTAAGGCGAGTGTTAGCAATCGGACGTCCGATGTATTGTTTATTTTATCGGACGTTTTTTGCAATATTTTTTTAAATGTGTACAACGTATGCAACATCTGTTTACTATGTCAACATTTCTACTGTTTTTACTATTTCGAAGGAAAATATTGCACACGTAGAAAAAAATATTACACATATAGAGAAAAAATATTATAAACGTTCAAAAAAAATAAACAGTGCATCAGACATCCGAACATAGACCATTCTCTTTTAGTTATAAGACTAGTATATGCTATCAGTCTGCCGGCGCTGATGAAGCGTCGCTCTTCCGCACTTGTGAAGCCGCCTTCACCAACGCTGTTTCACCACCAATTCGTCATTGCTGACACCCTCGTTAACGTGTCGTGGTCCTGTTGGCTCGGTACAAAGACGGCCTTGCGTGTATCGGACCGTGCCTGAGCCTCGCCAGTGGGCTGGTCGCGCCGAGGCACGGGCGTTGGGCCCGCGGCCGGTCGTGCTGTCCCAACTCCCAGCGCTAGCCTCGGGCTTAACCCAAACCAAGCTTGAACCGCCATCGCCGCCATTGACCGTACATTAGTTAACAAACTCAGCCGCAAAACAACACAAAACCACGCGCTTCTTCGTGTCTAAGCCTCTAAGGAACTAGAGCTGATCAGAAGTCGCCGTCGCGCTCGCACCAGGCACCACACCGCTGTTTGTGGCTAGCTAGTTTCAGGAATTGCGCTCGTGCTTGCTACAAATTTTGTCTTCTTTTTTTTTTACACAAAAGTGCTTTCCACTGCATGTAAATTAAGCTAGTTAGTTGATTATATGGAAAGTGAGCTAAGAAAAATGAACTACAAACTAGCTAGTAATATGATAACGTAGCTAGCTCCTTCTGCCAATTATTTACAGGGAAAGTGAAGTAAGAAGGGAGATTATGTTAATATTACCAAAAACTAGTGCCCGAGTTGCCTTCCGGGAAGCTTCCAAACAGACAGTAGGTGGTACGTGAAGCGAAGCTTTGCAGGTTGCAAACAAAACCACCCCGTGCATGCACGCACTCGCTAGAGAGATGCAGCTAGATGGTTAGCTTAGAGAAATGCAGCTAGATGGTTGGCTTTTGTCCCGTAGTTTCGTTCCACGTAAGCAGAGAGAATATACGACGCAACCATTCTGAAGAAGCCCACTGGAATTTCAAGGTTTCTGAATCCCCTGTTTTAACTTCGGAGGAGATTAGTTAGCAGAGCACTCTTGAAACCGACCCTTTGGGAGCAGAGAGCTTTTTGTACAGGTTTATTGTAGTGTTTCCTGTAGAAATCCCGTGGAATTTCTACAATTCAACGTATCTTTCGCGTACGTTAAGTTCTAATTTAAAACGGAATATACAATTGAAATTTGCCGTAGCTATCTGAGAACCTGAGACAATTCGTGGAGTAATTAGAGCTACATGTTTAATAGAGAGTATAAACTGTATAATATAGTATCTCCTCAAATTAAAAAAAAAAGACAAGAGATGTCTGTCACCAGGTAAATCCAACGAATTGTGTGTGCAGTTTCACTGTGTTCTCAGCTGGTGTTTATTCCTACGCCACAAACATAATTAGCACTGCCAGTCGCCTTGGTGATTGGAGCCGTTTCCTTAGTACTATTCAAGTCTGCAAGGATCACACAGAATAGTATCATACCACATCTGATCAGCTCATCAGCATCTGGGATGGAAAGAAGAAAGATATTTAGCAAGGCTACGCTAATTGCGGCGGCCGTAAATTAACAAGTCGAAACCACAACCAAACCCATACAGTACAGCTGTACAGGTCAATGCGTAAAGAAAACAGAAAGCTGCTGCTAAAAGAAAACTCTGCACCGAAGAAGAAAATTAAAGCTGGCGCTACTACTAAACAATGCCCCACAAGTGGTGGGAAGTAGAATGTCAGCAACTGATCGAACAAGATTAGCACTCTCTTCATTCAAAATTTATAAATTATATTTTTTTCCTCAGCACGGAGACAAAAAAATATTGAATATAACTAAATTCTCTCTAAACATTATATTTAATGTATGCATGCAGAGTAAACCTGTATATTTATAAGGATATAGAGACAACAACGTGTTAACTTTGTATTGAATATGTAATACGTCTTATATTTATGAACATGACTATTAAAAAAATACTGCCTATATTTTTTTAGGTAGGAAGTCGAAAACGAATTAGTTAAGCAAGTAAAAAGTGGCTAATTAAACGACACCGGCGTGCCTGCTTTGGCTTGGCCAGCTCGAAACAGCACCCCAAAAAGGCGATTCAATACGGTGAGAAACTACAACCGGGATACGGCATTTGAGATTTTTAGTTCCAACACATGGCATGGCATTCATGGTGGTGAAAGGATCATCATGTGTCGATCTTGGCCAGGAAAGAACCTGCATGCTACGGATGCACAAAGCCCATGCTAGCTAGTATACTACAGATGTGAATTAATTAATATAACTTTGGTGTGTGCGGTTAGTAGTACTATAATGTACAACTGCACAAGCCGATAAGATGAAGCTAGTGGATCGTACGTACAAAAGTAGAATTGATCACTTTTCATTTCCCTCTTTTTTTTTTCTTGTTTCTTTTCTCTTCTTTTTTTCTTTTTTTGAAAATTGGTCAGGAGCTCTGGCAATGCATTATAGAAAAGAGAACAACAGACGAGCGACAAACGCACACACACGCACCCCACCCACCCACCCACGCACGCACGCACGCCCGCCCGCACGCAACGCGCGCTTGCCCTCGCCTCATGCGCAAGCTGCGGGAGCCGAGGCTCGAACGCAGCTGGGCGAGGCGAGCACCACTCGCACTCACCAACGCGCCCAAGGCACGTTCGCTTTCTTTTCTTTTTTAAAAAAGATTTTGCTCCTTTCTGAATAAAATTGTAAATATAGCTCTCACCCCTACCGTGGAAGCCGTGGTAGGCGATAGGAGCCCGTGCTCCCAAGCCTGTGCAACACAATAGCCAGTGAGGAGCCAACGCAGCCGTGATCGGTGAGCGTGGGAGGGGGAGGTGCCGTGGCTGGCGAGCACAAGAGAAGGTGCCACGGCCGGGGAGTGCGGGAGGCGCTTCCGCGGTAGGAGCGGAAGGTGCCTTCCATGGTAAGGAGAGGGCTATATTTACAATTCCATTCGAAAGGAAACTAAATTGCAGAGAGAGAAAGATGGCTAGAAAAGTGATCAATTTTATAAAAGTAAATCGATGCGGTTAGTGAGTAAGTGTAAGATTATTTTATAATCTGAAATGCCACATGTAATTAAACATACTGATTCTATTAAGAAATGGCCATGTGATGGTTGCTTGACCGAAAGAATTAGAATCATGGGTTTAAAGTCTTTCACCTCTCCCTTTAATACGCAAGTAATTGAGTATATGTTTGTATGTTTGCTACAAATGGTTGTGTGGTTGTTGCTATGCGCCATTTGCTTATGCATTAAAGCATACCAATTAGTGACGGCTATTTTTGCAATCAAAGTTAAGATTAATTCGATGCATGTGAATGGATGGAGGTTTCACACGTGTTGGTATTGAATTGTCGTGCTGTTTCAGAATTAATTGGACACTTCTGATGGCCAAAGCACCTCTACTTAGGCCATTCACAGTGCATAGTTTCATTTCCCAGTTTTCAAGAGTGCCACATCAGTTTTTATCTAGGTAACCGTGTATCTTGGGTTTCATCTAGATGAAACTCTCTCACCTCCCATGAAACTCTCTCTATCTCTCTCTTCATAATTACCTTGCCATGTCACCAAACATGATGATGTGTAATGTCATTTAATGAGAATGAAACTCCCATTGTGAATGGCCTTAGACAGTATATATATAAGACGCCATTTGATCAATCATGATGAGAAAGAGTGACTGAATTTGTTATTGCTCTCTCTATGAAGAATTATGTAAGAGAAATAGCTGAACAAAGGAGAGGTATGTTCATACACACACACACTAGTCTCATTCTTTGATCATCGAGAGAACACTAAAATGAGGAGGAGAAGATGAGAAAAAAATACTCTACAATAGCGGTCTGCATCGCATAAAAAGAGTACCTATACATGGTAAGTCGATGGATTGAGCGGCGCTAAAGAGTTACGCAAATCACTGACATTTTGGTTGAATAAAATTGTACTAAAAGATCTGTGACATGATGGTTTCTGCTTACAGTAAGTACTTTAGGAAATCAAGAGGAAGGGCGAAAGGGAAATGTAATAGAAAAACAGAAAGAATTAAGCTTCAGCATTGCAAACCTAGAAGAGAACACAATCAAGGCACAAATCGCCCGCAAGAGCTAGCACAGCCTATTTCTCATTCCTAGCTAAGAGAAGGAGAAGACACTGCCGGTTTGGAGAAAAGGTAATTCATCGTTGTGCAAGTGACAAATTTATTTTTTTCTTCTTCCTCCTTTGCTTGTATGCGTACCAGCATATAGCTAGATAGCTTTGGCTAAGCTGGCACTCATGAGCTCGGAGCTCAAAGACGGAGGAGGATTAGTATTCTGCTTGTGCTGCCTTTTTTTTCAAGTCGGAGTTTAGGGAATTCATGCACCGACTTTTCTGGCTAATGGAGCCCACTACTTGCAGTGGATGCTAAGAAATGAATGGTTTGCGGTCGCCTTTTGTAACTTTGTTAATCATGGCTGGATTGTAACAAGCAAATGGCAGAAACATATGCCAGAACCACAACATTACATATGCGTAGTACAAGATGAAACATCTAACAAGGCATATGTATGCAAGCTTTGCAACCTGACGTGCTAGAAATGGCACAACTAAATCGAACTCTAGCAATAGCACCTCATGCTTGAGTCATACCAAAGGAAATTGGCAGGGTCTTTTTTTTTTTTTGAAGGGGTCCCACTTAAAATCAAGATAACATAGATCCATATGATCCATTTTTGTGTATAATTAAGTGCCAGTTTTGGTTGCGATGCAAGAGATTTGGAGACTGTTAGTCGCCAAATTAGATGTAGGGCACCAATCCATGCATGCCTGCCTGGTGCGCAAGTGGGCTGGTGCTCCCCAACATGTGTGCCCTCTGGTGGAGGTAGAAGTGAGAAAAGCAACTCCACCAAAGACAAACAAAAGCAACGCTAGCTTGGGCCCTTTGCCGAACAAGGCCCCCTTTGCTTTGCTTCCTTGATGTGCTTTTCATTTTGATCGGTCATTGCTAGTGTGCTGTAGACTGGAGTGTAGGGTAGTACTACTTGGTGCCTAGCTAGCTAGAAGATTCCACATGCCAACTTCCGATTTTTGTTGGACTCCAAATGAAAGGACTTGTATTTGAAGTAAATTTGAAAATCTGCTAAGCAAGGGGGGCACAGAAAGAAGAAGTTATGAACGTGATAGAACGAATAAATGATGATCAATCTAGAGCATATCAGAAGGCTAAGATTGTGAGTTTGCATTTTCCATATATTCATATATACGCAGGCCATTTCATAGGTCCTAGTCTTCTTTTCCGTAGGTCATTTGGTCAGCGTTTTTGCCATAAAATTCCTATTTATCTTCACAGACGCTCGGTATTTTTTGAATTAATCATGTAAGCGTCAGAAAGGACGGTCATAATCTTCTTCTCCGTAGGTAATTTGGTCATGCTTACATGGTTTGGTAACAAAGTGTTACTGCTATACTTTTGCAATAATTCGAAAGTTTCGAGTTGTCAACAGTAAGTCATTTTCCTCTTCAGTCAGCCGCCTTTCCAAAAGTTGGGCCAAGAAGAAACAGAGCAAAGAGGAGATCGAGCCGCCATTTTCCATAGACCGGCAGTCTCACGCGTTGCCATTCCTTGGAAAACTACGAACAATGGACTTGGAATTTGTCGTCCTCTCTTGAGGAAAAAAAAGGAGGAGAACACAAGCACGCAGAAGCAGATAGCTTCACTGCTAAGAATACTAGAACCTGTGCGAGGTAGGTCGAGTAAATGACCTATTATAACATGAGTCGAAGGTGTTGCTGAAACTATGTGCTAATTAAAGTTATCTGGGGTACAAAAAATCCTTTCAAAATAAGTAGTACTAACAGAGTCAGAGAAAGATTGATACACTGCAGCTGTGCAATCGAAGCCTATCCGTAGTAAAGGTGGCCTTAAAAATTGAAATAGCCTGCATGGCTAGCTAGCTTTGCTCTTTTATATAAGCAAGTATAGTATATATTGCAGTGCACTTTGCTTTCTGTCTCGCTTTGCTCCATTTGGGAGTAAACTATTCCCATGAAACGCTCTCTTGTGTTTGGTTTGATCGACTAATCCTCCTATCATCATCCTATACACATGCAGAACCACCGATCGATTCAGTGGCTAGTAAATGTAGCTCGACAGTCGATTACTAGTTTACTACAAGTATCTGACCTGCGGGTTTCTTAAGGGAGATACTCACAAAGTATTGCTTTGAATGCCATTTAAATTTGGCTTAGTGAATGTTCATAACACAATGACTCCTAGTATTTCTAACAGAGCTAGCAAAATGAAAGCTAGTTTGTTCAGCGAAGATTAAAAACATTCTGATCTTTAACTCGGTTAGAAATACTCTAAATCAGTTTCTGTAACTTGTCATCGTCAGATGATCTGAATTCCTTCAAGGTGCGAATGAAACGTGGTGTTGAGCTTAACAGTCCGTGGTACTTCGGCTAGAAAACGGAAAGGAGCCGGGGGCAAAGAAAAGAGCAAGGCGACGCCAGAAACGTCCTGAAAAGGCTAAAGGCAAACAATGCTGGACAGCTTTGTAGTGCCAATAATGCACATAGTTTCAGATCTTGCAGACGCAGGGCCTGTCTTTGATGCCTTGGTTTACGTGGCCTTTACTGCATATATTTATTGAGTGCAGCTAGCGCACAGTACACCGTAGAAACAAACCTCAACGGGATTGGAATGGACCGTCCAATCAGTTTTGATTGAACCCATCACTGCCATCATTCCCTGGAGCAAGCCGAGTCCATGTCCTACACCACGCATGTATGTTGGCCAGAGGTCGTCTTCCTCTATGCCGATGCGCGTGGGATGGGCCGGACGGCGGCATCCCATTGTCCACAAACACGAGACACGTTGGTCGTCAATGTTCTCCTCTGCAAGTAGGGATGTCAGTCATCGTCCTCTGGGTTCCATCAAATCCTTTCACGTCTCACACTCCAGAAACTAAAGCTTATCAAAGCTAACTGTTTAAGACGGTTGTTACCTTATAAGTTACAGGACTCAGAGTTTGGAACAAATCGAAAATCCAAGTTTTATGCAAGTTTAAAGCCAATTTTTCATGCGGATTTTTTTGGTTTCAAAGCCTCAAATTTCAACGAAGTTTCAACTCTCACAACAGTTTCAAGTTTCAAAAAACAAAATTCAAGGAAGTCTCAAAAGAAGTCGTAGACAAGTTTCATTATGTTTTAAAAGCAAAATTCAAGCAAGTTTCACAATTCAAAACACAAAAATTCAAACACGTTTCACCATGTTCCAACAATTTCACGTTTAAAATTCAAAATTAAATCAGGTTTCACGAAGTTTCGGTGAGTTTCATATTTCAAATTCAAAATTAAAGCAGGTTTTACCAAGTTCCAGCAAGTATCACAATTTAAAAGCAAAACTAGAGTAGGTTTCACCATGTTTTATGTTTCATAAGCAAAAATTTAAGCAGGTTTCACCAAGCTTCAACTTTCGAAAGCAAAATCCAAGCAAGTTCCAACAAGTTTCAAGCAACACTAAGAAACCTATCTGTGAAATGTTGTAAAACTTAATCTTAAAATATGAAACCTACTGAAACATAGTTGTACGAACTATCATACCTAATGAAACTGTAAATTTAGATTTGAAACTATATGATGAAACTTTATGAAACTTATTAATGTAATGTTTGTGGAACATTATGAAACTTATCCTTAAAAAGTTATGATACTTAAACCTATTGTAACTTATAAAATATCATGAAACTTTTTTGTAAAATCTCATTGAACTTATCTGTAAAATATTGTGAAACTTAGCTGTGAACTCATGAAATCTTAAAAAACTTAAACATGAAAACTGCTAAAACGTAGTCATTAAAACTATCAAATACCTGATGAAACTGTAAATTTAAACAAACTTATTGACGTGTCCTAGACTGGCAATAGGGGTGAAAACGGGTTGGGTAATTCCCGACTCGTATCCGTAGTTGAAGGAAAAACTATCCGAAACAGACGGGTAGTATCCGTACTGAAAATAAACGGGTAGTATCCGTACTGAAAATAAACGGGTAGTATCCGTACCCGTATCCGATCAGATGCATGCGGGTACGGGTAGTATACGGGAAGAGCAATATCCGGTACTACCCGAGATAAAACGGGTCAAGTACGGGTACCCGATCTTTTTTGCATTTTCGGGTACCCGATTATCAATAACAGAACTCAGAAAGAGACCCAATAAGAGGGTAACCGCCAACCAGGACATTCACGAGATTTGATATCTTGATGCATGCATGATGATCTTTGTTTTGTGTGTTCATTTATGTTAAGTAAACTCTATTTGTCATTATGTGTTGGACTATATATATAATTTTTAATCTATGTGTTGGACTCTATGCGTCTTTGTTGGACTTTGTTATTGTTGGGTTATGTATTAATTGGGCTCTATGCGTCTCGTTGAACTCTATGTTGGATTATATTTTACTTGGACTACTATATGTTAAACTACGTGATTATTGAACTATATGTTTCATCACATGTTCTCATTCTACCTATTTCGCGTACTATCCGACAAAATATCCGATGCTCGTTTTTTACCCACTCGTTAATACCTGGTACCCGTTGTTTACCCGTTCCGTAAATATCTGTATCCGTACCCGTATCCGTCCTGTATTTTCATTACCCGTACCTGTCCCCTATCCGGGAAAAAATATTAGGGTAGGATATGGAATAACTTACTGCCCGCCTGTATCCGATCCGTTTTTACCCCTAACTGGCATAGGCATCTGCTGATGGATGTCCTTGGGAGTTGGGGGATATCAACCAGCACGGGCCCTGACAGGCCAGAGGATGCGAGGAAAAAGGCTTCCTACACAATATGGGGGATGTCGTCTACTTCAAGGACTAGGCAGTTGTGCTTGGTAATGGAGTGGGTGACCTCCACAATGGGCGTCTCTTGGAAGGCGCGGTGCCGATCATGTGACGGGGGATTTGCCCTGTGATCATGACCATCAGGATGGAGTCGAGCAGCGCGCCGGCCAGTGTGGAGATGAGGTTGTTGGCTCCAGGGCTAGAGGTGATGACTGACAACGTAGACCTCGACGGGTTCGAACGCGCGTGCATAGCCGGATCAGATGCCGCGAACCTCTCCCTTCTCATGGCAGAAGAGGTGGTTGGTGATGACAGGCGAGCTGGTCAGTACCTGATGGATCACCATGGACGTGGCATCAAGGTAGGCGAAGACATTGCTGACGCTGTAGCGCTCAATGGGTCTCGATGAGGATGTCCGTGCCCTTGCGTGGTTCGGAGGGACCCCACAGGTGGAGCGATCGTGTTTCGCGGGAGAAATCGATATAGCAATAAAGAACGGCAGATATTTGTCCCGTTGTTTTAACTAACGACGCTATACTGTTGAATAGTTTTTCTGATATTTATTTTATCTCTACCATTTTTTTTAACGAAATTGTAAATCTAGTCTCTTTCCTAATTGTGGAAACATCAACAAACAATATATGTCACCTACCGTGCTTCCTTATCGGAACAAGTCGCTAGCACCATTACGGCTCTATCCACCGTTGCAACTCTCCAATAAAGCGTGGCAAGTAGGAGGCCCCACCTTCCTGCCATGTTATGGGACCATGATAGGTACCTTGGTACCTACCGAGCTTAGGTATGGCAATACCTTGTCGTATTGAACTTAGATATTATGGTAGCTCGACTGACGCGGTGGGCCTACCGGTGAGCTGACCGAGGTACTGCGATGCCGGTGACATGCTATTGGTAAGAGAGTGACACAGGTGATATGTGTTATCTACCGTTACTTCTGGGACTAAAAAGAGGGCTAAATTTGTAATTTCATTTGAACTAGGAAAAAAAAGCAATGAGACCAAAGTTTCTCTGTAGGGATGGCAACGGGTCCGGGTACCTTCGGGCTGGACTCGGACCCGAGACCCGAAATTTGGACTCGGATCCAGATCCGAAGTCAGTCACGGGTCCAAACTCGGACCCGAACGGGTACCTGGACCCGATACCAATGCTATCGTCGACACGCGATCGTCGACTTCCTACTTTGGCGCGTGGATCGCCACGAATAAGAAACGCTTCGTCGTGTTTTTCTGTCTTCAAAGATCCACCGGATCCGAGTAGCCGCCGACCACCGCTCCGATGCGTGATAGCTAGCTAGCTAGCTGCGGGAAATTTTTACTACGGCGGAGGATTTAAGACGAGACAGCTAGCTAGTCAGCGGAAATGTCGACCACTTAATCGATGCTCCTTCTGTCCTTCATGAGTTCTTCACGTGTAACGGGTCCGGATCTGGATACCCATGGGTCCAAAATGAAACCCGGACCCGAACCCGAAATAATATACCTGTGGGTCCAAATTTGGATCTGGACCCGAACCCATCGGGTCGGGTACCCGCGGGCACTCGGACCTATAGGTATTTTTGCCATCCCTATTTCTCTGGCTTCAGGTGTGTACGTGTTCCGCTCCACACACACAAAAAAAGAGAGATCGCCAAAGCCAAAACAGCTCGTAGTACTGGTACAGTGGTACTCTTCGTCTTTCCATCTCGAGAGGGCCATGGCTGATCGTCAGGGTCCTCCACGTACGCACAGTGCAGCAATGGGATCTCTGGTATTGTCTCGAGGAATATTCCAATGCTGGAATGGATCTATTGGGTGGAAGAACAGAATGTGCTTGCGCATTGTTCCATTAGCAAGTCATTAAGCAAACACAGGAGAGAGATCGCCTCGCGAGATTGTATCACTCACTCCAGCCTTGTGTAAACGCGAGAGGAAAGTGGGAGGCTTGATTTACTCAGGAGGATTCAACTACGCTGTTACACTGCAGGTTGGGCCCCCCCTAGGCTCCTGGCTTCTTGTGGGACAAAATTCCCCGCCCTTTGAGGTGTCATTGCATATATTCTTTTGGGCCTAAACCGACACAGCCCATTAATGGAGGTCACGTTCATCTTTTGTTTATTTGCTCCCCTGTCTCACACAGAATGCCAGTAATTACTCTCGAGAGTAGAAAAGAGCTTATATATATATATATATAGAGAGAAGAATGATTATACTCTTGGGTGTATGTCTCCCACCTCTAATATGCCATTTAAATAATGTTATTATACCTCTTTATCCTTTTGAGTATACTCTATCGATTATAAGATACTCTAAAGTGAGTTCCACGAAAAATTTCATTAAAATCCACCGCTTATAGCATAATTTGTTTACATATTCCTTATACATATGAAAAAGTATGTAGCAAAAAAAATAAAGGGTCGATGAAATTTTTTAATCATGTTGTATTGGAGTATCTTAGAATTATTATTAGAGTATACCGAAAGGGATAAAAGAGTATAAAACATTTATTTAAGTAGTATATTAGAGGTATATATATATATATATATATATATATATATATAATATATATATATATATATATATATATATATATATATATATATATATATATATATATATATATATATATATATATACGCGCATGAAGAGAATGCCAGAATACTTGCTCACAAGTCTACCCGTCACACTTTATTTAGAACCATAATAACGTGATGTTAGTGCAGTTTGGTAAAAAGGTCCCTTTCAATAGCTAGATTCTACGGCACAGAACAGTGTCGCGACCACGAATTAGCCCAAGTTACCTATTAGCATCGCCTTGGACTATACGTGAAGAAATGCATATGGCGTGTAGCCAGGACAGCTCGACCGACTACATCTGGTTCCAGGCAAAAAAGAAGCTGCGTACTGGCTCCACTAGTTTCGCGCATTGCACTGTACACCCCGTGATCGATCTTCTTCACTAGGGATGACACCTACATGCAAACTTATTGCACGCAATCGGCGACTACACCAGGCCGTTAGGGCAGCAGGAATCCATTGCGCTGCAGCACTAGTACTCCGATGCTTCAAAGCGGATAAAATGCTTCTGCGTATTTCTATTTAAAAGTTACGTAAATATTTAAACATAAATAAAGAGTAGGCGTTGATTATTTACCACTTTACTTATTTTAAAATTTATATAACTTATATTGAGAGAGTTATATATAGAAATGCTACTGATTATTGACAGTAGTACAGTGTACTTCCTCCCTCCCCCCTCTCTCTCTCACCTTGCTCGTTGATTTGGACGTTGAAGGCGAAACAGTTTAAATTGGGCGGGTCAAGTCGCATTTCCTCGACGGAAATGTGTATCTGCACCTGATCATCTCGGCCGATCGCTTTTATTGTTAATTTCCTCTTTGATTGTAGGGCGTTGTCCGTCGATAGGGGAAATAAAGAAGATGAAGTGATTTAAAACAGAGGGAACAGAGGGGTACTACTCCGGTACTCCCTATCCGTTTACAAGTGTAAACAGAAAGGTTGAGTACGGTGTAACCTGAAAAATCATCGTTGCAAACGATATTTGTAAACACAGGGAGGACTTGTGAAAATAGCAGGCTCAAAGTACTATGATTTTACCTCCTCTTTGCTTTGATTGCACCAATGGCAACATGCGTGACACTCTTCTATCAAGGATACACAATGCAGTGGACCGGTGGCGGACCTAGAAAGAAATTATAGGTGAAACAAATTTGAAGTATATATACACCTAGGTATAAATCTGTCGGGCTATGTCTTACCTATGGGCTAAATTTATCGAGCTATGCAGCATATATACACCTGAGTATAAGAAGCCTTATAAATTGTAGGTGAGGTAACAGACCAATCTGTCATACTATTGGGCCCACCTGAACCAATGAGATGCCTTATCAAGTTTCCTTTTTTTCAGTTATGTACTATTCCACATAGTGAGGGCACAGCCACATATGTAGCACCATGTTGTGAAGATTAGCCTAGCTATAACAAGTTCTTTCGTTAGATTTCCTTTTTGAAGATTAATAACGAGTTGATGGGCGATTTGGTGTGACTTGTCCAAACAAATCAACAGCTCGTGTTTTTAATAGAGAGGATGCTGCAACGAGACGACTGCTTGCTTTGTGCAGTTTAAGCATGTCCTTGTCATCAACAAGTATAGTCAGTGGCGTATCAGAAACTTAGAAAGGAGGGGGCTAAAATTGACATCTCCAAACTAATATATATATAGTATTTTTTTCAAAACATAGAACATGATAGAATGATATATATAATATAAAAATATCAACACTTATCTAACAATCGCATATAATATAAATACGTAACATTACAAAGAAAAAAAGTACCGATCATTACTTCTTAAGAGTTGATAGTTGATATTTATGGGTTTTTATGTTTTGAAAACGTTGCAAAATATTTTCCATATCTATCTTGAAAAATATATCTCGCTCGATATATGTAGCATACCATGAGATCATTTAACCAGTCATCACTTATCTTATTACGCAAATCTGTCTTGATAATCTTCATTGCCGAGAAAGCCCTTTCAAGCGTAGTGTGCCTGCACAGTAAAACTAATGCTAATTCAGTAAGCCTATAGACTAATGGATAAACAACATGCTTTTTTGCTTCAGTCATCATCGCGAGACTAGCAAGATCATTACAACTTGAAAATTCTTCTCTTTTCAAGTCATCAATGAATAAGTCAAGTTGTGCTTCCAAAACCACGTGATCATATAATGAGAAATCATCTGAATAAATCTCTGAAAGCCGAAAAAGCCTACCACGTTCAAAATTTGCAAATGAATTTCTTGAGTTTAGACAAACAATGCATCTCAAAAGCTCTATCGAAGATTTATTGAACCGATTGTTTAACTCGGTAGTTTCTCTAAATTTGTAGATGAGTTTTCCCTAAATTTATCTATCTTGAGGCAGGGGCCACGGGTGGGGCTCCAGTCCACCCACGCCACCCTATAAATACGCCACTGAGTATAGTAAAGCTTAACAAAATTTTTTTTTAAAAAACAAATCTTAGTCCAGTGACTCCAGTCTTTATATCGCGGAGTCAACAAATAAATAAGGGTTTCCATCTCCCGTATGGGCGCGCGCCACCGGCCGGCGAGCGTTACGCTGCTGGATAACCAGTACCTGTGCTGAAAGGGGAGCGAAACTGAATGTCTCCGGTTTCGTACAACAGAGACGCAACGCCGTAACGCCACATGCAATTCACAAGTTTTAATTCATTTTCTTTCGCTCTGGAAGATAAATAAAGAAAAGGAGAATTCTATCTTCACCGTACGAACGTACGGCCGATGGATCATCGGCGGTTTACGTCGTTTCCTTTCTGATTTTTGACAATTGCGTGTGATTATTGACAATTGCGTGAGTACGATTATTGACATGGCTGCTTGCCAGGGCAGTCGTCCTTGATCGACTTCCTGGTCGGTCGGCTAGCTGGAGGATCATATCAGTGGCGTAATGTTGCTCTGCTGCTCGAATGGATGGATGCTTAGACACGCATCATGTGTTCATATTGAGCTTAATACCCTAGTATCTGTATTTTTTTTAAACGGTATCTGTAATAAATCTAGCTTGTTTAGGTACGTACTACCAGAATGAGGAGATAGTGTCATTTCAAAGCAAACACAGTTAAGTAGGCAGCGGTTAGGGACAAATCAACTGGACAGTAGACGGGCAACTGGACAAGCACTGCACTGTTTAGCTCTCCTTAGCCGCTACTGCGTGCCTTTCGGTTCCAACAATGATCAACACGTACGGCGGCCGTTGCCACTTGCCTCCCCTGTGCCCCCATCGTCTCTGTAGACCAATGTGACTTGCATCCCCCTTGCTCTCCGGTGCAGCTTTGTCGACGTGAAATTTGCCAAATCACACGACGCAATGTGGGTGCAGTGGTACTGGGTGTTGGGTGTGGAGTGTGGACGGTAGAAAGCCAAGAGAGGTAAAGCCAAGAGAGTGTGGGTGTGGAGTGTGGACGGTAGAACTGCAGGAACCACTGTAGCAGCTATTATTTTGTAGTGTTGGCGATGTTATTGCACCCACATTAGAGATGTTCTCATAAAATTTTCAGGAGATTATCAGTTCTGTGGATTTTAAAAATTGAAACATTGGTACTGTCCCGATGAACGTTGATCAAGAAGTTTGAACTTGATGAAAATAGTACAAACTAAGTTATAAAATTTTGAAATTTTTGTGGAGATTCCTGACACACTTATGATATTTCAGTAAAAATTTCAGATGATGATAAGATGTGGGGAATTTTTAAAAATTCAAACATTGGTACTGTCTTGGTAAAGCCCTGAGCGCAAGTTTCATTCGAATGAAAATTAAAACAAACGCGCTTGTAAAATTTTGAAAATTTTTCTGTATGGTCCTGACACATCCATAATATTGTCATAAAATTTTCATGTGATGATCAAGTGTCATGAATTTTAAAAATACAAACAGTGCTATTATCCCGTTAATGTGCCAATGATCAATACATAGATTTAATTTAGCAATACAAAAGGTTTAAATTTTTAAAAATTTGACATAAGGGTGAACACATTCGTACTGTGGCGCGGGGGGGTACACCAAGAGAATCAGGAGGTTTTCAGATGCTGATCAGCTGGGGACGACAGGACCGTACGTGCGTGACCGCCGGAGGTGACAAGCCATGATGCCGTGAATGAGCACTTTGAGGACCTCAAATCAACGATCACGGCAGCAAATCAAAGCCGGCCCGATGAATGCCTGTCTGATAGCGCAGGCAGAAGGCAGGCCGATGCACCTGCAAGCAATGCAAATTATGCAAATGCAGGCCTGGACTGCTGGTCACACCGGTCGATCGTGCATGGCTCGTGTTACATGCAATTTAACCCGAACGTGAGAGGCTGAGGCTCTGCAGACTCGCGAGCGTCATGTCATCAGCGGCCTTCTTTTGCGTGTGTCTGTGTGCGGATCGACAGCGGGTTTGTTTACCGCATCTGGGACGTTAGTGTCGGTGATGGTTAACTTTGGTCGTCATTTTGCGCGGTTTTCCCCTCAAATAGGGCTGTGAACGAACCGAGCTCGAGCGAATCTGACCCTCCAGGCTTAAGCTTGGTAAGGCTCGGCTCGAGCTCGGGTTTGGGTTCGAGCCTGGACTCAGACTCGAGCTCGGCTCGGTCCAGACTTGAGCTCGGTTCGACTAAGCTCGATAAGCTCGGGAAGCTCGGTAAGCTCGAGTAAGCTCGGTTATTTTGTAGGCTCGGTAACAAGCTCGAGTAAGCTCGGCTCGAGAAAGCTCGATTTAAGCAAGCTCGATCTAGGCTCGAGTAGGCTCGCGAACTATTCGAACTCGGTTTGGTTAGTCTCGCGAGCTTGAGCTCGAGTTCGGCTCGTTCGGAGCTCGAGCCAAGCTCGAATCAAGCCTCTCACGAGCCGAATTCGAGTAGCTCGCGAGTCTCGAACTTTTTTTACAGCCCTACCCTCAAACCATAGCCTAGAGACAGTACCTACTCAAAAACCTCTTTTAAAGTAAGTACAATAAGATTATCTTAATTTAGTATTAGCCTGTACACGTTAGTTTTGTCCTATATAAAAGAGTGAGAAAAGAAAAGAGAGCTGACTCTTATTTAGTAGCCAACTTTGTACAGGAACATAGTTAGATTATTTATATACAAGAGAGAAGAGATAATTATTGCACAACATTTAGAGACAATCTTTACAAACAATTATTATATAAACTAACTTTTAGCTTACTCTAGATGACATGGATAAAAAATAGAGTAAATAGTAGGCTTTACTATTATATCAGAAAAGCGAAGTCATACTTGAATCAGTTGCCTGGTTGGCAAAATCAATACTGCAATGAAGTATAGCCAAACTAACCTGCCCTCGGCTGGAACGGCCAATTGCATGTTCATACAACCTCAGTTGCAGCTGATCTTCCTAGGCCACATAGAGGTTGTCACCAGTACTCACACAAGGTGGAGTGGTATCACTACTTCCTTGATGACATTTTATGATTTTGTACTCCAACCAAGACAAGTGTGTAAAAGACTAAATTATCCTCTTTTTTATTAGGTCAATTATTATTTTTGGATAGTTTGTATTACTCTAGTCTATAGATTAAACGATTTTGAGAAGCAGCCAGATGTTTTATGTTCAAAAATCATCCAAAATATACGCCATTTGATCTACTTAAGATTGGTGAGTTTTGATCTATTCATTAACGGGCTTTTCATCTAATGGTTGGATCATTCAATCCAATGATCCAAAATTTAAATATTATTTATCACAGAACCATCCGAAAGATAGCTATACACTCTCTTTTAATCAGAGAACTAAGATAAAGTGTATCTGGTAACCTACGGGGTACTATTTTCAAGACACATAGATCGATGGAAATGGAATTAAATGCGCTCCATCGTTGGATGAATCGCATGGCGTTAAGCTGCAGAGGGCGCTGCCGCCATCAATTTGCGCATCTACCGAGCTGGTTGGACGGCCCAATCACGGCATCATCACCCCTGCGAGCAGGATTTCGTTGGATTTTATGCTTGTGAGTTGTGACATCGTGATAATTAAGCGCGCGCCCACACAAGTCCAACCACACCCTGCCGCCCTGCCCTGCGCAGCGCAGGCAGCCCAGCGCGGTCTGGCAAGCCTGCCCAGCTGCGCGCGGCTACAGTGACCGCGGCTGCGCTGCGTCTGCGAGTTCATTCTGGCCGTACGCGACGCCCGCCACTCGTATGTCCTGGCCTGGGTCAACCATGGCTGGCGCTCTCCCATCTTTGCTAGATCGTAGAGGTATTGATTTGATGATTTGATTTACAGTTCTTTCGTGCACATTACATGGTATTGTTTTATTAGCACATTCTAAATTCTAGCACTGCACCCCTCCATCGCTGGGCGCAGGACCCTCCATGCCGCCGGCTGATCGAGCTAACCCAAGGCATGTGTTGAATAATTCCGCGTGGCCGACCGGCCGCAGGCGCTGCTGCTGCTTTGTGTTGCGCTGACTGGGCAACATATCCAGTGAAAATCCTTTTTCACGTGAAAACTTCGTGAAATCTATGCGTACAAATATTAAAAAAATTCTAAAAAAAATGACTATATACATAGAGAAGATCAGCTTTTATAATCTTGCAAAACTAGCAGGGTGACCCGCGCATTTGCGTGGTTAGTTTTTTTTAACAGTTTGTAGTATTAAATGATGTAACTTATATGCTTGATAATATATTAACGTATTTTATAGACTATTTAGATTTTTAAGATATCATAAACAATAGAAATGACAACAGAAGCTTGAAGACAAATTCAACTTACTAGATGTAATTGAAGTAAAAGTTTTGATGGAAGAAAATCATTGAGAATAAAACGTTGTTAAGGGTTCTTAGAAATGTAACAATTCTTCATCTTGCATAGAACATATTACTATATACCTTTGTTCTTTCTCTATTAGTAGTTTTTTTAAAAATATATATATATGCAACACATGTACCTCATTTAATATCAAGTAATACGCTGATTGTTTTACATGGTATTAAAGCACATTGCTCACGTATACATTGATACATCATGGGCGACTTTGAAGTATCTTCCTCACACGCTGACTGCCCCGCAGAATCATATGTTTTATATCTACTATTGATCGCCCCATAACTTTTCTGCTTCAACCGCCAATAGCAAGCCTAATTTTTTATCAATACCTCTCAACTGCTACTCTTTTAATGCAACACTCTATCGTATAACTATCTTCTATTTCTTTTCAATTTTTACTTAATGCTAAACGTTATGACATCAATATGTAATGCATACATGTACAAGTATTGCTTATCTCTACTGGGGACACCCGTCATGCTCTCACTAATGGCCCCAAGCCTATTTCATAGAGTAGCACTGTCGGCATATTTCGCCGGATAGGACCCCGTCAACGGACAGGGTTGACTACTCCCAGGATGGAGGATAGGGTTCGGTAGAGGGCGTCTTCATGGTTGGAAACTCTAGTGACTCTCGCACGAAGGATCCCAGGGATCAACAGATCAATGAACGCAGCGATGTACCCAGATTCAGGCCCCAGCACGGGTAATAGCCCTACATCCTGCTAGATCTTTGTTGAGGAAATATGGAGGCAATTAATGGTTCTTCTGGTCTCGAGCTTGGGTGAGTCCTCTGGATTCGGCCCCCTTCTCCATGCACTAGAGCGCCCTTATATAGACGGGGTTGGTCCGGGCAGGTGAGAAGGTGACGCTATACTGATCTGCAACTCATTAATTACACCCATCATTGTGGTCTTATCACACCGACCCATGACTCATTTATTACACCCGTCCATGTAGCCTTATCCTTCGAACCCCATTTAATGCCGCTGCGTGGCTTTGCCCGGTCCGCCTGGAAAGTGACACTCCTGCGATGGGTTTGGTGAGAGGCGTCAGAGGGATGGGCGGTCGTCGTGTCGATAGCAGAATTCTTCGCAATCAATGGCCCTGACACAGGGTGTCAGGGAAAGGAGACTTCGAGGCGAAGCCTTCTCCTCATTCTTTTGGGTGCCCTTATGACCTGACGGGTGGGGCCTGAACGTCCGCCAGCACGCCAGGGCGCCATGGAGGCCGACGTCTGGCGGGCAGGGCTTGACCGCCCACCTACTCGCCAAGCCGCCACGAAAGCCGACGCCCGTGGCGGGGCTTGATCGCCCACCGCCGCTAAGTCGCCACGTGGGCTCCGCCCGCAGCGGGCATGATCGCCCACTGGCCGGTCGAGCCGCCACGCTGGGCCAGGCCGCTTCTTGGGCCCACTAATCTGCGACAGAGAGGGTACCCGGTGCAAAGTACACCGACAAGCACCATCTCTGCTTTGAGTTTTTTGCAACTTATTTTGATTCAAACGAATTCATACATGCATATACACATGTAAGATATTATACATTATCCTATATCGGTCGCTTTTCTTATTTGATATTTGCCAACTCAACGATGTTGCTTCCTCACTAACGAGGTAACCTCCCATCCTCTATGATGCTAGCATATTTGTTTTTGTTATAATCTAACAATATGAAGAATTTTTCCATCATCGTGTATGATGTCATGTCTCTCAGCAACAATGCCACGTTTCTAGCTAGCCAATGGATATATATATATATATATCCTCTGTAGCTTGTCTTCAATGCAAAGCTTCTTCTCCTCTCTACCAGGACCTCCCCGTTATCAAGCTTTTTTTGCTACAAACTTCTTCAACATTGCATACACACAACACTCATTATCGTGGCTTTTGGCTTCTTCGCCTTTGGCCTTTCTTTTTTTTTAATTTCAAATTTTAGTTTTTTTATATATTATTAGATCATACATGACATAGATTTTTTTAAATATAGTTTTAGGTTGGAATCGTATACAAATCCAATTGATATTTTTTATTCCATTTTTATTTTGAACTTAAGCTATTTAGGGATTTTACTTTAGACTTCATATGGAAATTAAATTGCTAATTTTATTTTTTATTCTAAATTTTAGGTTTAGGTTGGTATTCGAATACAAATCCAATTACTAATTTTCAATTAATTTTTATTTGAATTTTATTTTTAGTTTGATGTTCGCATTTAAAATCAAATTGCTATTTTTATTTTAATAAGGAATTTTGGTTTTTTATTGTACTTAACATGGACTCTTTATTTTGATGTTCGTATGGAAATAAAATTACTACTCTTTATTTTTCATTCAATTTCATTTTTATGTTAGAATTCATATGCAAATCCAACTAATAATTTTTATTCTAAATTTAAGCTTTATTTTGATGTTCGTATGGAAATCAGATTACCAATTATATTTTGTTTTTTATTCTAATTTTTTTAAAATTTATTCCAAATTTCAATTTTATTTTGATGTTCGTATGGAAATTAGATTATTAATTATCTTTTATTTTTTGTTTAATTTTTATTGTACTTGGATTCTTTCTTTTAATCATATGGAAATCGAAATTTTGATTTTATTTTATTTTTATTCTAAATTTGAATTATTTTTGTTGTATATAACATAAACTCTTGTGTTGTACATGATACAAACTCTTGTATTAATTGTACATAACAGAAACTCTTTTTTAATCAAGACTCTTATAATCTGAATCCGCTATGATCAACAATGTAGATCTTCCTTTTTTTTTCTTAGATTAATGTGGGAATTTTTAATCTTGAGAGTGAATGTGGTGGCTTCTTTTGTCTTTACTTTAATGTTACAGTAGATTTGAAGACCACCTCAATCGCATTTTAAAGGTATGAAAAGACAAATAGCGAGATGAATAGTGTTGAACAATAAAAAATCACTATTTAGGTTGAATTTGTCTTTTTCATATCTTTCAAATGCGATTGACTTTGGTGTTCAAATTTTGTAGGATTGTGGAAGCTCCTCTACATATAGTAATTTTTTGAGTTTTTTTTAAAACTTGTACATGTAGGTTTCAAAAAAAATTCACGTTAAAAAGGTTTTCACAGGATATGCTGCCGTGCATAACGGCATGAGCTCGGTCGGGTTTGCTTGCTTCGCCCGATCGAGCGTTCCAGCCGAGCAGGTAGGTCTGGTCCATGGCTCGATGGCTGCATGCATAAACCTCTCTCTCTCTCTATGGTGCAACAAGCCGTTCAAGATCAGCTGCGCTGCATGTGAAAGTGAAATCGATCACTTCTTATTAAAGATTTAGCAAAAGATAAGTTAATACTCTCTCTCAGTCTAAATTTATATAGGACGTAGAGTCTAAATTTATATAGGACGTATTTCATATTCTAATGAAAAATTAGTGTGATGTTTTCTCTGTACCTCTAATAAATATTCATCTTTATTTTATATATATTCTCTACATGCATACATTAAATATAACGCTTAGTAATAATAATTAGAGATAATCTAGTTATTTTCAGTGTCTTCTTGGTTTTTGTGCTAAGAAGAAATAGGCCAAATAAGGGCATTCCCAATGGGTAGTTTCCTAGGTGGTATCTACAGATAAGTAAATGCATTAAGTATGTGATGTCTCTAGTGAGATATCACAATGGGTGGTGTCTACTAGTAATCCAAGGGTATTAATTATCTCGATGTTTTGATCCAATGCAAACCTCAATTGTGTTGTGCATTTTATTTTAGTAATCCAAGGGTATTAATTATCTCGATGTTTTGATCCAATGCATATGGAAAGAGATATATAGGATATTGGTTGATCTAGCAAGCCAAAATGACAAATATTTGATCACACAATTAAGTATGTCACGGGATTAATAAACATTTGATCTAGCAAGCCACAATGACAAACATTTTGTGCGCAGGACGATCTAAATGCCACAACAAATCAATGTGGGGCCCACAAAATATGTAGGAGAGACATCTAGGCCATCCTAGTGCTGTTTTCAGTGGTTTCTAACCGCATTGGTTCTCTACAAGAATGGTTTCTTATATAAGACATCACTTTAATCTCTTTCATCAATAAATAACTTGCCAACTCAGCATAGTGCCTATATGACATGATAATTAATGTCTAAGACATCATCTAAGAAACTTCATTGGGAATGCCCTAAATTTGAAGTAAGGGAGTAGTTTGAACATGCATTACGTTCAGGTAGTTCGTACACGATACCGTAGTCGCTTGTAATTTCGATGGTGTCAAGGACTTTGACAAAAGCCATCTCTAGAAAACAAAATTCCTGAAGACCAACAAAAATTGGCCATGATTCACAATGATTGCAACAATTTGTACGGGATTAAGCCAACCATTGCATAGCCCAAATGTGTAGCACACTTGCTTATCTAGCTAGCTGATGACCAGAATTCGATTTGTACCAAACTTTTTTTTTCCACTGTAATTTCTCAAGAGGATATGAAGCCATGACTTACGAGCTGTGAGTAGTGTACCTTATAAGATTACTAGTGAGATTTCTCAGGAGGATATGAACTGATGAACTACAGGCTGTGAGTTGCGAGCCGTAAAAGATTTTACTATCATCTGTAAGTAGGAACGGAACTGGTAGAGGCATCAGGTATACACCGGCTCTAGCCCAACTAGCCCGCAACCTCCCGCGACTCGCGCGAGGACTACTAGACCAGGCGGCCGTGTCCGTGTGGAAAGGACGGCGCGGCGCCGTCGCACGGAGCAGGAGGCAGCACCCATCGATGTGGGAATTTGGGATTTTATGGAATGTGGTGATTGGGATTTTGAAAAAAAAATGTCGTGATTTTCTAATGTGAGTGTGGAACCATTGAAACATGAGGAGGAACAGGAACAGAGGCATTCTTTCGTTTCTTGCATGATCGAGAAAGCGAAGTCACCCGTTGTCCGTTGAAGGGGCAGACTCAAGAACAAGAAAGGCTGAGGGGGAATCGAAGAAAGTGTAATTATGCATTGACAAAGTGGGCAGCTTCACTGAAAAATTTGTGCTTCCGCCACTGTCTGTAAGCCTGCAGGTACGTAATAGTGGCTCATACATGCATGTCCCTGTCTCGGGGGAGGCAGCAGATGTGATGGAAGGAAACAAAAACCTAAGCTAGCCAACATCCAATTCAAGTGTTGCACCATACAAAGTCCAAGTCGCACAAGTACGCCCACGCATATCACGACCCGAACCCGAACCCGAACCCAAACCCAAACCCGAGCACGAGAGCGCGCGCACCTATAAATTGCCTATAGCTCGAAACCGTAGGCACCACACACACACCCACTAGACACGTACTACCACACAGTCTGCACTGTAGTACAGCACACAGCGAGCTAGCTAGAGCTCTATACACATGGCAGAGTCGTCGTCGATTGACGTGGCAGCCGGCGCCGGTGCTGTACCGCAGCGCAAGTCGTGGGAGTGGGAGGGGCGGGTGGTGTCGGCGGTGCCGACGGCGACGGCGGACGAGGCGTGGGCGCTGCTGTCGGACTTCCTGGCGTTTCACCAGTGGCACCCGCGCGTGGCGGCGTGCCGGCTGGCGTCCGGCCCGCGGGGCGCGGCGGCGCCGGGGTGCGTGCGCTACTGCGAGGGCACCCCGCGCGGCGACGGGCTGCCCCCCGACTGGGCGCACGAGACGCTCCTCGAGCACGACCCGGCTCGCCGCTTCTTCCGCTACGAAATGAACGACAACAACATGGGCTTCGGCGCGTTCTTCGCCACCTTCCGCGTCGTCCCCGCCTCCCCGGACGCCGTGGACGGCGGGTGCGAGCTGCTGTGGGAGTTCGACTGCGAGCCCGTGCGCGGCACGCCCAGGGAGGCGCTCGTCGATCGGCTACAGGCCGGGCTCGACGGCATGGCCGCGCGCGTGCAGGACCACGTCACGTCCGTGCGCGCCGCCGCCGCCGCCAGTACCACTGTGGCGGCCGGCTTGAAGGCTGCCGACGAGCTCAACCTGGAAAACTCCATCGCCGTTTGAACGCCCGATATATACGCGTTCTCCTTATATGTTTGGTTTCTTCATCGTCGTCTCGTTTCTTCTCGCGGTGAAGAAGAACCTGTTCGACGATACCTATAATTAATTTCCTCTTGTATTGCTGTGGTCCTCAACGTTACGTATGTACGTTCGTGGTGTGTACTAGTACTATACTGTACTGTACCGGGAATAAACGTTAATATTTAGTATATTACATACTCGCCTGTATGTCCCCTTATAATATCAGCTATGTATCTGGACAAATCCCGGGGATTAATTGGAAGCCCTTGAGAGGATTGATGGATGAAACTCGAGTATACTAATACTGAAATCAGTGGCAGATTATTCCCAGTTTTACCGTATCATGCATGCATGCATGTTTAATTCTGATTTTAATTTGCACCGGCTTGTGCTTACATATACATGTGGTATTTAATATGAACCAGCTGTGACGTATGTACGTTACTCACGCATAGATCAAGTTGCCTCGTTGCCTCGATCGGTTTGGATCTCTGGGCATCCCGTGGATTTTCAGTTTTATATATTTAGGGCACTGTAATTTGTCAACTAGCTAGTACCAGTACATATATATCATGCAGGTGCACATATATCAAGTTTTTTTGTTTGGATATTGACTATTATATATTCGGAGAACCTCACTTTCTCATGTTAATGAGCAATTTTGCACGTGCAAGCTTGACACATCATCATAACTGCTATCGTTCTTTCTTTTTCCATATAACAAATTCTGGGATATGCGTAACTTGCACAATACATTTAGTAGTATTGTTAAAGATTGTTTGTAAGCTACCAACAAAACCACTGTCGACAATCTGCAGCGCTCGTACCAATAATAGTTCGTGATCTTCAACATTAATAATTCAGATTCTTAAAACAAAACCTTAATTCAGTTAGAACTCGAAGTACCATTGTTTTTTTTAAGAACTCGAAACACCATGTGCATGCTAACAAGAAATGGACATGGCGTCGAATTTTTCAAAAGGAAATATACATCAAAAATGGTTTCACCGTGAGTTATTTGCGCCTTTTGTTTTTCTGCTGTATTGTCTCGTTCCAAACAGCTGAAGAAATCGAGTTCAGTATCAGTTGGAATTAATAATTGGCTCACAGTGAAAGGGCACCGAAAAAAAAGAGAAGAACGGAAGCAGCGCAACGATTGGCGAGGGAGACGGCCCAAACATGGTGTCGCTAGCTCCACGGTACCAAAGTCTTATCTAAAGGTGGTCGCTTTTTTTTCTGATCCGAGGCACGGGTGGCACAATCTGGACTAAAGTCTGATCCAACACAAAGTGTGTCATGCTGTTGGTACAATACTGTAGCACGAACGGTATTAGACCTGAGAATAAGGCACGACGAGCGACGTGGCCTAGTACGACACCGTAGCACGGACTGTACTGAGTCCGATGACCAAAGGGCATGATGAAGAAGCCCAGTATGAAGATTATCAACCTACAGAGCATGGGCACTGTAGACGCACATAACAGCATGGACACCACCCACGCTACCAATATATGAGAGAGATGGGCAAAAGGGGAGAGAGATATTGAGAGGCAGTGCATGAAGCTGCTCTCTCTCGTCCGTTTCTCTCAATCTCTTCCGCCTGTCTCTCTCTTTCTCACCTATTGCTCCCTCTCTCATTCATGTTTAGCACATCTCCATCGCCCTCTGTAACTGTTCAAAAATAAATAAATTTAGTTCTTTTTTCCATAATATTTTATGTTAATTACCTCAACTCCAATGTCCTCAGCTCCTTTTCTCTCATTGTAATAATGCAAATAGACCGGATCTAGATCAGTACAGTGTGAAGCAGGCATGAAGTGTAAATGGACCGTGCCTAGGCTCGCTAAAGGCGAGCCAGGCTGGTACGGCACGGTACGACGGGCCGTCATAGCTCGGCACGGTTCAGACACGAAACATGATACCTATGCCGAACCGGCTCAGCACGGCACAACGCCCATCTCCAGTGGTGGAGCCAGAATTTGAATAAACCTTGGGCCAATAATAAGTGGCTATTACTAATGTCAATGACCACAGACATTGAGTTATAACAAAAGTACAACACAAATATGCAATTAAAAATAAATTTGAATTCTATATTTAACATTTCATAACGTGAGGAAGGACAACACAAATATGCAATTAAAAATAAATTTGAATTCCATAACGTGAGGAAGAGCCAGGCCGGTACGGCACAGTACGACGGGCAGTCATAGCTCGGCACGGTTCAGACACGAAACATGATGGACCTATGCCAAATCGGCTCAGCACGGCACGACGCCCATCTCTAGTGGCGGAGCTAGAATTTGAGTAAGCCTTGGGCCAACAATAAGTAACTATTACTAATGTCAAAGACCACAGACATTGAGTTATAACAAAAGTACAGCACAAATATGCAATTAAAAATAAATTTGAATTATATACTCAACATTTCAACAAAATAGATAAAATATATCAAAACAATATAGCGCAGTGGAGTGGTACAAAAGTTAATACTTAATTAACGAATGTTTGGTGCATCTGAGACTATCATATCTTTATCAACAATAAAATAAGAACCTGAACCTACAAAAGATGAAATTACACATATAAATTAGACACACAAAATTATGACGGTAACTATTAAGACAAATTGCACAAGAATGTAACGTACCACTAGCATAAAAACCATAAGGTAGTTAATTGTTACTTACAAGACCCCATACTTTGAAAACATTGTAAAATAACTAAACAAAGGAAGGTTTTAGTACTCAGTCCCACACTATGACTAGATTGAAAAGTAAGTTCTTGCACAGCAACAAACCAACAAGTAAGTTCAAACGCACTACATAGTAACAAGGCTCAAAGAGAATAACCGAACAAAAAAAGAGTATATGTGGAGCAACCTCTCGTACGCAGTTAGCACTTACCTAAATATTTACACTCATATATACACCTTATGAATTGTTTAAGCCTATGCCGCCTACCCAACCACAACCAGCTCGGTTATTTAACTGGCCACTAGGTAGCCATAGAAAAATTCCATATCAACTTTTAATTAAAATTATATTAGCATTAGTGTTAAGAATCACTCACTCATACAGATTGATTTAGCCACAACATACAAAGGGTAAAATGAACCTCGCACATGGTTGAGGTTGATGGATCTAAACAACATTTTAGTTTTAAGGTCCAACAAAAACAAAAAGAGAAACAACTGCTGTACTGCTAGAGCATTGCTGCCACTCAAGAGAGAAGAGTTATACTGTAATCAATTCAATCTTGTACAAGAAAACTAGATAAGCAAATATAAATAATCTTGGTGACAAGCCAAATCAATTTCTTTTTTCCCTTGATTCTTGTTTCTAAAATAGTGGAATCAAGTCTCCCAATTCCATCTATTGCAAAGTTATGAATCACAATACTGAAGATTAAATGTGCTATAACCCAAAAAACCTCTAAAAAATAAGAGTTAGCGGTTAAATCATCAGTTCCATCTAATTTTCCCTCCAATCAAGCATTATCAATTTATCATCCTCCAGGCTCCATCGCTCCAAGCGGCCATGAGGGGGGCTCAGGCAGCGCCAGCCTTGACCTATGCTCGAGATCTGCGCAGATGAGGATGACAAATCGAGAGAGGCGGCAGGCGAGTGGGGTCGGGGCAGGGGTGGGGGTGGTGGCCGGGCGCGGTGACGGGCTGACGGCGCGGCCACGTGAGGAAGAGGCGAAGAGCTCGGCTCGGGCGTGCGTTGCGACTGGCTAGGGCGTGTGCTAGTGTTGGGCCTCGGGCCCAATTCTGCATAGGCTAAAATGCTCCACAGTTATTTGGGCTAGGCCTCGGGCTCAGGCCCCATTGGCCTGAGGCCCAGCTCCGCCCCTGCCCATCTCTAGTCTTATCGATGGCGCTACTTCCCATTAGAATACATCAAGGCTTTCCAACTTGCAAATATAGTCTCCGTACGGACGTAAATATAAAAATAATATCCTTACCACGAAAACATCGACAGGTGATACATGTGCTTGCCGCACTTGTGTATCGTGGCAGACTGAAACACAATTGCAAAAGTAGCCTCCTCACCACGAAAGCGTGACAGGTGGCACGTGTCGCTTGTCTTACTCGTATACCATGGTAGGTCCTAGTCGAGCTAGGGCAAGGCTGCTACCGCTTGTTTGTCTATATTTGGATTGGGCTTCCCTTCCTATTCTCCCGGATTCTTATTTCCATAAACCGGTGGTTGAGATATGGAAGGCTTGAGACCATATGGCCCTATTTTGGAGAGCTCCAGCTTCCAGTTTCACCTCAGATCTGAAACTTATAAGCTAAAATAAAGTGAATTAAGTTTATATTTTTAGTTTAAAATGTAAACAAGATGATCTACCTAAACACTCTTAATGTACCCACAGCTCCAGCTCCATAAATTTTTGAAGTTAGAAATATCCTGCTCCAATCCACAATGAATGCAATTAGCTCCGCTTCCACCGCCGTAAGGCAGCTTGTCAAGGCTGCTGTTGCAACAGGGCAACTCAGCAGGACAACAGCGCAGGCATGGGAGCAAGATGTGCTCTAGCTCGGTAAGAACTACTATGGTACATAAATATAACAGGTGATATGTGTTATATACCGATGTTTTCGAGGCAAAGGGTATGCCTATTTTTATATTTAGATTCGCACAAAGACAAGATTTTTTTAAAAAAACTAAGAGAACCGGAGAAGCGTCGAACCCGCGTGCGGCTCCGCGAGCTAGTGCTACAGGAAAGCCATCTTGCATTCTTGCTTGCCGATGGCACCCGTCCAAACGGAACTGCGCATGTGCAACACCAGAATTATTGTTGCAGGCACTGCAGACATGTTTGTTTAACTTATGGTGCGTAATTTGATGTGTTGCTCCTTTGGTGGTGATTGATCGTATCCTGTGTTGTGCGTGCTGCCACAGTAGCAATTTAAATGGTTTCATTTTTTTTGGGTACGTGCCTGCACTGTAGCAATTTAATTTTTATTCAAAATTTTTTATTCTGTTAGGATTTCAGATCTCATCAGCAATCAAAATCTAAAATCTCAATCGAAATTTTTGAAATTTTATTAGGATTTTAAACCTTACCGGCAGGGAAGGTGCCGCCGCCTGGAGGCCGAGAGATGATGGGCCTAATGCACCGCCAATTCATCTCGTGGAATACGAATATCTGCTCCAAACCTTGGGGCAACACGGCCCAAAACATTCACGGCTCGCCGTGCAAGTTCAGTTCCAAACACTTAGACCGTCCTTTCTATGTATTATAAAAAAATCTACATGACATCTCAAATTTTGCTGGAAACTTAGTTTGGTATCTCAACTATAAAACCTAACATTTGATCTCATTTTCTAATTTGGTTCAATAACACGCTGATCTGGTTTTGTATAGTGGTATTGTGTTCGTGACTTGATGAGTTAACAGTTTTGCTATATAAGATGACACGCTAGGTAAATTTAGATGAATTATAGATGATACTCATACGGGCTCCTCTTCTAAATCAAAATAGAGAGAGAGGGAGCTATAAGGATTGACAGCTATAGAAGCATGATTGAAAGCTCTGTGGAGGAGAATCCTATGTAGACTCCACTTGTCATTAACCTAACTTGACTATATTGTCATCTTACATAGCAAAATCACCAACTCATTGCGCCATTTGGACAATGCCAATATACGAAACCGATCAGGATGCTATTTAAACAAGATTACAAAATTCAGGGAGTCAAATGTTTGGCTTCATAATTTAAGATGTCAGATGGACATTTGACTAAAGTTCATGGTGTTATATAGACTTCTTTCTATTATCTATAGGATCAATTGTAATAAATCACACACTTATATTTTAGAGATATCGAAAAAAAAGAAACTCCACGATCGAACTAATGCAAAGCTTAAAGAATTAAGGCTTCTTTGGATTTTTTAAAAACAATTTATTTTTTAAAAAATAATTTTACAAGAAATACCAACAAATTACAAAATATAGCTTTATTGCTAATTGAATTGACGACAAAACAATCCGTCGGTCAATTCAATCAACGACAAAATAAACATCTACCTTTTTATAAATTTTTAGGTATTATTTTTGTAAAATTATTTAAAAAATATATTATTTTTTGAAAAAAACGAGGATGGAAATTCTACGAAGTAAATAAAATCGAGACCCTCTAGGATCTTGGCTGAAAATAGTGAAATTCAATTCATAACTGAGGCGAAATCGAAGCCTTGCGCATCCTAATTTTCTATTTCTCTCACACATAAGGCTACCATGTAGCCCCACACTATCAGATCTGTTATAAGAAACTGTCAATTCTAAAATATGTAGTTTTTTTATACAAATTCTTCTAGAATCCGTAGTTTTATAAAATAGAAGCTAAAACATGTATTTTTCTAATAATTTGTATAAAGAACATATAATTTTGTGAAATTAACTCTTCTTTTTTAGAGACAGATGTTTGTAGACGATTGAAAAAAAATTGCTTATCGGTGGTCCGCACTGCAGGCAAACTTCAACAACAAAGCTTACGTGGCCAAGTCTGAAAATGTTTTTCCGATTTATGTGCACCATTATGTATACAATGATCATCTAGGACGTGAGATAAGGGCACCAACAATCAAAGTGGGGTGGTCAATTTTTTTGGAGCACTATTCAACACAATCCCGACGGACGGCTCGCCGCCGCCGCCGCCCGACTCATAATCCGACAGCTGTGGCGCAACGAGTAAACTAAAAGGCCACCGATCGACCACAAATTATTCTGATCACATTTTCTCCCTCTTTTTGGGTGACCAATATTGTAGCGATCTTACACGTATAGTTGAACCACGGTTCACAAGTCCACTAGGTACGTACGTACCACTACCACTCACTAGTAGCGCGACAGCTCCACATCCAAACGCGCGCGAAATAATCCATGTGTACGTGGCCTAATTTACAAGCGCGAAAAACATCATCATTTGTGCTAGTAGGAGCTTAGAGCATCTCTAACGGTGCCTAAAATCCATTCCTAAAACCTGATTTTGGGTTTGATTGCAAAAAAAAGTACTCCAACAGTGCCTCTTTCTAGCTCCTCAAATTTTGGCACGCCTAAAAACAGCACCCGACTCCTCATTTTTGTGCGCTCATCCGCTCCCAATCAACATTATTTCGCGCCCAGGATAGCCCACGGACCAATTCAAAGGTGTTTTGGGAGAAAATATAGGAACTGTTGGAGAACAAGGTATTTTGTAGATCTAAATTTTTTTGAGAAGGTCCCAATTTAAGAATATTGGGAGTCTAAATATTAGGAACTGTTGGAGATGCTCTTAGGGTGTGTTTAGTAGGGCTCTAACTCTATCAGATCTGTAAAATTGAAGTTGTGAGTATATTAAAAAAAATATTTAGATGTATCATCTTGTTTATATTTTAGACAAAAATATAAACTTAATTCACTTTATTTTAACCTACAAGTTTCAGATCTCAGGTGAAGCTAACATCTAGAGCTCTACTAAATAGGCCCTCAATCATGCATGCACAAGTCCTTGATTAGCGGAGTACTCTACCACCTGAGCTCTTTTATAGGTAGGATGAGTGGTGAAATCATAGCCATTAATTATGTAGAAGTAGTTTTGGTAAAAAGAAGATTAACCTTCTATGCTCGGTCACACAACAAAGAAAAAAGGTAGGAGCTCAAATGGCTCTAACAATATTGCTCAAGAATCGGTCGATGACCAATACATATTCTCCTTAATTTTGGAATTAGTGTACCGCACGCATGTGTAATGTGTACATTAGTACATACTCTTACATTAGTATATTTCTCTCCTACTTTTTTTTTCTCTGTTAGGAAATTTCGCTCCTACATGACTTGTATTTGGTGTTTTTCAAACATGTATTAGTTGAGATCAGCCTCCATGATTTAAAATAATTAATTTCCACTTGGTGTTTTAATTTGACATGTAAATTCCATTGTAAATCGAAAGTAATTTTTTACAGTTAGAAATCAAAATATTGAAATTTTAATATCATTCGGAATTTTACTAGCAGGATACAATGTTTTATTATATTCTGAATTTTAAATGTTTAATGTGAATTTACAAGTATATCGGTACCACGTTGAATTGCAAAATAACATTGTACAGTTTTTTTTAAAAAAAACGTATAACATTGCACAATATAATATAACAAGTGAGATTATTGTTACCAGATGCTTTTTAATGACAGATGGCGAAATATGCATGGTTTGTTTCCTTATTTACTATGCAGGAATTGACAATACTAGCCTTTGAATGGCAATAGATTGCATATCTCTACTAATATAAATTTACAGTTGGTGGCAGCGGTCCATTCTTCCTAGCTCTACGGGCCATATCTCCAATAATAGCAGGTCATTATAGCTAATTTTTTTTTTCGATTTACAGTTAGCCATATCTCTCTAAATATGGCTGTTTATTATAGCAAAATCCCTAATTATTGCTGGTAATTAATAGCCGGCCAATCATTCCTTGTATACTCTATATATGTTGTACAGTTTTCACAGAATCAATCAAGAGATTCATTCAAGATTGGTAATATATATTGCTACGTATAATATATTTGATTTTAATTCATACCGGAGAAGAAATCATAAAAACTTTTGTAATCGGGAGAAATATAGATGTTTGATTTTGTAGCACAATTTTCTTTTATTGCTTGCCTTTATATTTCGTTACCAATTTTATTTTTTGTAGCAACGCACAGGCATTAATCTAGTTACTTCCTATAGGGTAATTGGAATATCAACCCTTGGATCAAGCAAAACGGACGCTTCAAATTAATCTGTATGTACCGGGGAAAAAATCAAAATTATACTAAGCATCATCCAAAAATTCTTCCAAGATTTTTCCAACGCACACGCGTTAACACGTTGTTAGCTTAGCCATTTTTTCAATCCACTACAGGTATATAATAATAACGCCAACGCATAGTCAAACGCATCGTATGCCACTGCAGGAAGCAATGGAGGAGAAGGAGGCCGTTGCGCCACCCGAGCAGTGGAGAGGCGCCGTGGAGGCCGCGCTGCCGGGCACGCCGGCGGGCGCCGCGTGGGCTCACGTCACCAGCTTCTGCTCCGCGCACCGGTACCTGCCGGGCATCGACGTGTGCGAGCGCGTGGCGGGCGAGGGCGACGGCCTCCCCGGCTGCGTCCGGCACGTGGCCTCGGTCGCCACCGGACTGTGGGCTCGCGAGGAGCTGCTGGAGTCGGACCACGACGCGAGGCTCCTCCGCTACGCCGTCGTCGACAGCAACATGGGGTTCGGCCGCTACGTCGCCACGCTCCGCGTCCTAGACGGCGTCGACGGCGACGGCGTGTGCAGGATCGCGTGGGCGTTCGAGTGCGACGCCGTGCACGGTGAGGGGTGGAGCGAGGCGGCGCTCGTGGCGCGCCTCGACGCCAGCGTTAAGGGCATGGCCGAGAGGGTGCAGCAAGCCGTAGCTGCTGCAGGCCTCCAGCAGGTGCGCGAGGAGGGGGTGCCTGAAGCCAATGGCCTGCTTTGATGGAGACATCAGGTTCTGCATGGGTAAGTGTCGTGCACGAACTAGCTACTTAGTTCAAGTGCTTGATCAGTTCATCTTATTGACTTTGGTGTTTGGGCTTCAGAGTTTGGGACTTGTGAAATGGATGTTGCTACAGTGTTACCGTTGTTGTTTCTACTGTTCTGAACTTCTGATTATGTTTGCGTGTGTTTAATTAGGCAGGCCTATAACCTCCCTTTACGTACGCATATATAGCTCTAATCGTCCAATGCGCATGTGAGTCAGTGAGTGTGAAAGATGGAAACTGACCTGACTCTCCAGCATATATTGCGATTAGTATTTTCCTTTGATCCTGTCCACGGCACTGCACGTGGTGTGAAAGTATACGACGACACACACGCCATTGTTGACAAAAATAAAACTGCACAAAGCCCCCAACTACTACTTGGCGGTTGGCACACGTTGGTCTTGGTCTCTGGGACGATGACGTGGCAGGGATCCAGGACATGGTTAGGTGCCGGTTATCGTTTCCCAGGTTGCAGGCGGCTCTCGTTTCTTTCGCATTGTGTAACTCGGAGAAATTGCAATTCAATTGTTAAATTGCCTCTTGTCAGTTATTGTAGGAACTAGGAACGGCCAATCCGGAAAATATAAAATTTTCCAGACTCTTACGGGTATTGCGGAAAATATAAAATTTTCCAGACTCTTACGGGTATTGAACTATCTTTAAAATTCCTGTAAAATTCATATGCTCTAAATGGCCCAAACAGTTCGTTTAATGGCCAGCTGCCTATCTAACACCGATGATATATAATGAGGGCATCAGTCGGTTATGGGCTCAACTTCATACTGCAATCAGACAAATCATACCCATTGAATATCTATCTGCATACTGTACTGACATAACAGTTTCCGAACTACCAATAATACAGAATACACTAATACCAGCGCATAAGCTTTGCAAAATTGACAAAGGCTTCCAAAGTCCAAACCAGCAGTACATGTTCTTCTTTTCTGTTATTATATATAGTTACAGAGCACAATTGCACAAACCATCTCTCTTCACTTGCATCCGATCATACATCAGTGGCAAATGAAATGAGGTCACCAAATTCAAATTGTAGATCACTTCCAGAAAAACACCATCAAGAATAAGAACAATGCCATGGCCGTAGAATCACTTCAATCCTTTGCTGTCATTTGGCTACACTTCAAGGCAACTACTCTTCATACAGCTTGCAGTCTGAGCATTCGCTCCATCCAGTCGATGATGTCCGCCGCGATCTCATCTCGCTCAGGCTCGAAGAGCAGATCGTGCAAGAATCCATCGTACAACCTTAAATCCTTGTTTCTTGATGCAGCCTCGTTGTATAGTTCCTGTGAAGCCAATGGGTCCGTCACCCGGTCTGCAGTTCCATGAAGGACCATGAAAGGGATGGTGACTTTCTTCAGGTTGTGCAGCAGGTAGGAGGAGATGCGTAGGATCTCATGGCCTGTCCGAACTCTTATCGGCCCGGTGTAAACCAACGGATCAGAGTACTTCGCTAATAGAGCAGCAGGGTCACGAGAGACGGGAATCCCCCTTTTGTTAGCTCCCTTGAATTGGAACTTTGGTGCTACTAGAGAGAATATCGGTGCCACAGCCTGCATTGATTCGGTTGAGTCTCAGTGATCTCCACTTATCGACATGTAAACAAAACAAATATGAGACAAATTCTGAAAAAAATGGGACTTTGGGAATGCAATTAAAGCAGAGCTTCTATAATAGATTCAGAAATAAGAAACGTCAGTTCATTTACAACATGATAGAAAAATCTAGCTGCCTGCCTCATGCAATCATTTTTAACATACGCTGAGCATAGAAGAGCACTGTTCTAAGTTCAATAAATATTTTTTTAAAAAAATAATTTTACAAAAATAATACCCTGATTTTTTTTACAAAAATATACCTTTTTCACCATTTCTTTTAGTGAATTGGCCGACGAATTGTTTTATCGTGGATTCATTTAGCTACAACAGAAGCCTCAGCCCGTCGACCAAATGAATCCGTGACAAAAAAATTCGTCGGCCTGTTGCCAATTCAATTGGCGACAGAAATATATTTTTGCAATTTTTTGTAAAATTATTTAAACAATTGTTCAATAAAGTACAACCATCACTGTTTTCTAAACAAGTTTCCATAAAATGCCACATGGAAATTACATAAAATCAATATTATTAAGCTATGCATGTCTTAGAACACTAATCTACTATGCTCCACCTCAATTAAAATGCTTCGCAATTCGAAAAAAAAAGAGACCAGCTTGTTGATCTAGAGCATGCTCATGCGACACATACCTAATCATCACAAAATCACAAAAAGACGTTAACCAGAATAGTTACATTACCCCAACAATTGGATGAGCCGGTTTTACGCGCAGAGCTGGTGAAGTCAGGATGATCCCTTCCAGTTTCGCTCTGATACGAGGGTACAACGATGCCTGCCAAATGCCAGCTAGTGATGAGCACATGGGAAAGAATAACATAAAGCAAGTAAACTGAGCATCTGCAGCCAAACCATCTCAACCAAGGCTACTTTGTTAACGCTTTGCGCCATTTGTCTGCCCGTCAGGGTATCCATTGTTCAGAGGCCCAGAGGAGCAGGGTCAGTGTTTAAACCTGGCCTAAATAGGGTAGAGAAAAACTATCTGATTTGACAAGGCATACCTTCAAAACAACAGCTCCACCAGTGGAGTGACCTAGAAGAAAACAGGGGATCCCTGGATTCTCCAGCATAACTTTATCGATAAGTACTTCCTGTTCAAGATAATAATATCAATCTTATATTACATCAAGAACAGAATGTAACTCACAAAAAAAGAGAGAGCAGAATAGACGGAAGAGAGAGAATTACTATGTCTTCTACAACATAATCAAGTGAAGGCACATAACCGTGTAGGCCATCGCTGCCACCATGGCCTGTCATGTATAAGAAGCTAGAATTAGCCTGTTAATGTTCAAAACAAATGATGAATTGAATAGATATCCTTACAGGACAAGAGATGATGAAAATTGCGTGGATACAATTACTTTGACACTATGTTCAGATAACACAGGTACACATGTTCAGAAACCCACACTAGCGTTCCTCACCTATCCAATCCATTGCATATACTCCAAATCCACGTGATGTCAGCTGCTCGGCAAAATGCAAGTACCTTCCACTGGAAACAAAGGATTACTAGTTATGCTTTTGAATACAAAGAGGAAGGACAATAACGTCATCATGTTGAGGGAGGAAGAGTGGGAGGGGGACTCAACAGGATGCCCTTACCCGTGTTCATTGAGCCCATGTATGATGACCAAAATGCCCCTAAAGTAAAAGAGGAAAAATGATCAATAAAAATCGAACATGGAGGCAATTGTACAATTGTGTCACTGTAAGAGAATACAAACAGAACTTTCCTCTTTTTTTCGAAAACGAAGCAGGAGATCCGTCGAACTTTATAGAAGAATTAGAGAAAAGCAAGTGTTCTACAGTAAGGGTTCAAACTAATGATTTAGACTTGGAATTATCATTCAAACACATACATAAAGGGTTCAAATTAATGATTTAGGCTTCCACTTTCTTACAAAAGATGTCGCACATGTAGAGCTATCAAATTTGTCAGCAACATTAGGAATGACGGATTAGCTAAACAGCTAAACTGGTTGCCTTCTTTTTCAATCTTTCGACTTTGTTTAGTGGGACGTTTGACTAAAGTGTCATTTAAAATGAGAACAGGGCTCGCAGGCATCTCATGCAATTAGACACTGGTTCATGTCAAGAATAATCCACTTTGGTTGTACAACACTGCAGGCATTCAAGAATAAAAAAAAAAAATCTTCCCTTTTCTTTATATCTAAGTTCCTTCTGAGTCACATTAAGCCATTATGTTCAGATTTTTCACGGACAACTGAGGGATAGAATAAAACAAATGTTGGAGACAAGGAATCACTTTAACTCTGTTAATCCATTGCGCTTTAGTTGGTCCTCTAAACTAAAGTTTGTCAAGAATAAAGTTACTTCGCCCTCCTTTTCTCTATCTATAATTTGCTTCATACTATCACAGAAAATACTCTACATCAGAAGCCATCATAACAAATTTAGTCAACTATTTCAGGTTGTGCACTTGTGATGGACAGAACACGTACAAAAGTACGACAACCAATCCATTTGTCATTTGACCTTGCAATTAACAACCTAACTACAGCAGAACGCGATGAAGACAAACGATTTTGCAATCAATAGCTTCTATGAAACTGGTTAAAAAAAACTTCTATGAAACTGAAAGCTAGCCGTTGTAATAAATGCAAGAACACTGCCGTTTTTGCAAAGTGGATGTGCTCAACGTGCATTGCACGGCACGTTTCTTTCGGAGAGGCTAGCAGTTACCGAAACAGGGTTCTACAGAGTTGGAACATATTTGAGTAATGCAAATTACATCAGGTATCTTGCAAAACACTATTCTCAAGTGATCAAAACACTAACTAGGATCCAAATGCACAACAGAAGACAAACAAGTGGAACTCAGTTGCACTGATGCCTACTCAAAATTCAAAAGTAACCCATTAAATAAGAGAAATTGAAGCAGAAATTTGTAATTTTCACTGAAATTGCCATCCATTGGAATAAAAAAAAAAGACGATTTGCAACCACCCAAACAACGAACCAAGGGGAGAATTGCACAAACATCCCAGCTTTACCACCCACGAAATAAAATCCCCCTAAAATTCTCAAAGAAACGCTCAAAATTCTGATAAAACACTTTTACAAGATTCAAATGAAAATAAAAAAATCATGTAAAAGGTAACCTTTTTGGGTAAAATCACCGCCACAAACAACCATTCCCCACCATTCCACCAATTAAAAAAAGGGGCCGAAGTAAAAAAAAACTGCGAAATGAGAGCCACGAAAACGAAATCCCGACAAACCAACAAAACGAAATTAGCAATTTCCACAACAATCCAAACCACCACCGAAGCCAAATCAATCGCCAACGCCACCCGCTCACCTCATCTCCGCGGTGGCCGGCGTCCAGACGCGGCAGAAGAGCGCGTTCCTCCTGGTCCCGGCGATGAGGAACGTGGCCCACCTCCTCCCGGCCTCCTCCCCATCCGCGTCCTCCACCATGGCCACCTCCTCCGCGAGCGCCCTGCGGCGGCGCACGTCCTCCTCCTCCGCGGCCCGGCGCCGGCTCCTCGCCTTCCCGGGTTCCGCCTCCGGCCCCGCCTCGGGCCGCCGGCGGCGGCCGATGAGGAGGAGTAGCCAGAGGAAGAGCGAGTGGAGCGCGACGGCGAGGCGCAGCAGCGCGCGGCGCGACAGCACGGAGCGGAACACCGGCACGATCCGGCCGGTGGCGCCCGACGTCATCATCATCTCGTCGCCGCCCCTCTCCATTACCTCTTCTCGTCCCCTTCCCTCGTTGTTTCTTCCTTTTTACTTTTTCTTCGCGTTCTACGCGGTCGCGGACTCGCGGGCGCGTATTTATAGGGAGGAGGAACCGAGGAAGACGAGGGCGTGGTTTCCATTTTCCGCTCTTTTTTTCGTCGATGTATCGAGCTTTGGCTGGCGAGTGGGGTCCCCACATGCTGCAATACTACAGCTACTAAACCTATTCATGGTCCCATGTCATGGAGAGCCAGCCATGATCCAATGCTTCTGTCCATGCCTGTCCCCTCCCCTCCACCGTTGGATTGGTTTTATTTTGAATCTTCAGCCGTGAGATTCCAATGGCTTGCATCATCAAATAAGTTTCGTAAACAAAGAGCCGGTCTACGATTGTTGTCATGCTGTGCTGCGCGGTGCTCCTATCCAGTTTTACACAGATATGCGTCTTTCATAACCCAGACAATTAATAATTGATTGTATGATTAGTGTATAGTACAACCCGCAAAATATTTTATATCGCATAAATACCACAAAGTGATTTTCTTAAACCAATAACACAGATGGCATGTGCAAGCATCAACTGATGACCAAGAATCCCCAACCTAGAGACCCAAGTTAATAGCACGCACCCTCATAAAAAGAGTCAACGATTCAGATTAATCTAGCCTTCTGGACTTCATGTCAATTATGTGCCAATAGTTACGATACGTTCGGGAATTATTTTTACGAAATTACTATATAACACTGCTATGATTGTATGTGATTCCACCAATTCCTAATATTTGGATGTGCTTGATGGTTCTTGCGCCTCCGCCTACGCCTCGCATGAAGCCAAGCTTCATCTCCCATGCTTAGATTTAGGTTTTCGACGATTTTCTCCTATGCCATAGGCGGTGGCAGTTCTTGTCGAGCGATGGAAGCACATAGGGAAGGCAAGGACTCAACAATAATGAGGTGGCAGTGCACTGCAGCACTGGTGATGCAAAGCTTAGGATAGATGGTGGCCATGATTCCAAGGTTAGGGGAGGGTGGCGTGATGTAGTCAGGGGCCGAACTAGACCTTGGGCCGTTTAGACCATGATTCGTGGTTTGAGAAGAAAAACTCATGTAAATTATGCTAAAAATTAATAAAATTATAAATTGGTCGAACTTAAGTCCTAAAAAACCAGCCACACAGAAGGGGGTGGGGGTGGGGGTGGGATTCAGTAATTCCGCATAGCCAGACATCAAAGGTTTCCATTCATTGATAGAAACAAGGATGTAAATTAATGTAGAAATATTGTGCCAAATAATACAATTTCCACGTTATTAGCTCGGCACGTCGATCTCATATGGTTCGTCGCGTCCTTATCGAGCCATAACTATTCTCCACGCCAAACAAGAAAAAAGAGGAATCTGGCAATAGCATGGATGTGGCCGAATGCGCGATTATGGAAAATATTAAATGCATGTCCTCGAAACCTGGCCTGATCGGAGTAATCGCAGATTCGCAGTGGGGAAAAAAGGGCAGCGCCTGTTTTGTTTTGTGCCGGGACCTACTTTGTAGTAAAGCAAATTATGTGGTTGTTTGATCGAACAGCGTAAGCTATGTGTAGTTTTTATGTAAATTGTTTTCTCTACTCTAGTTAAATCAGGAGGGGACGGCAGGAAATGATTTCTTTTCCCGAGCACATGTAAAAGCTTTGCTTGCAAGTTACACTAAGAAAACAACATGGGCTTCCGGTTCTCACACCGGCGCCCGCAAAAGCTGAGCAAAGGATGTTAGGGCCCAGTTTGGGTAGTTTGGGATAGCTTCTGATTGTACAGATTCTGGTAAGAATTAGGTGGGTGATAGTTTTTTATTCTCTAAAAAATCCCACAATGAAAAGTAGATTTATACATAAAATCAGAAACTATTACCCGTCCGATTATTAAATAATCTAGAAACTACACAATCAGAAACTGTCCCAAACCTAGAAGGAAAAATAATTGGAAGGCTGCTAGAAGGTCCAAGGCCCAAGTTTAGCCCATCGTAGAGCGAGCCACGTATGCATAACACTACAATTACACTTTGATTCTTGTTTCATATAAATTAATTAATCTCTGAGTGTTACGTTTGACTCAAGAGGCATTACAGGTTAGGTCAGTAACCCAATTTAAATAAATAATGCGTGACTAATTTCACCATAACTCCATATAGTCCACATGTACCACCATACTAATGGACAGAGTATTACATTCACCTTCTTAAGGACCGATACCTTCGACAACACCATATACATGATAAATATTTAGGATCACCCATCGATACACGTCTGTATGTCTAGTATCGACACATAAGTCATATCGTGTATCCACTTCGAACCCACACACGTTATATATCTGTGCTCTTGTGCCATACATGCCTACAAAATTTCTGCTGCAGTGAATCGTGCTCTTTATGTACGTTGTTATAGCTGGTAAGGCTTGAGTGGTGATCGATTTCCTAATGATCGAAGTGGAGGAAAATTTGGGCACGATCAACAACAAGCGATGGGCGGTAGATCGCAAACCAACAAGCAAGCAGCTTAACAGGATCGCTGAGATGTTAACTAGCTAGCGTTAGAGAGTGATGGCGATGCCAATGCGTATATACGCGTCTCTCTCTATGTATATGTACAGAGAGGAAGGGTTTTCTGTAATCCTGATAGCACACTCGTCTTCTAATATCTCTACTACTTCTAATTACGAGTTAATAGTGGTGGTGCGTTCTCCCCTCCCCTAAAATTGTAATTGTCCCGATCTTCTATACATTGGCAAACGGATAAAGTTTTAATTCGGTTGGATATACGTGCATGCGTGATCTACGGTGTATCAGACTCTTATCACAATCAACCGATTCTATTTTCAAATATTGCACAGCCGATTCTTTTTCCATATACTGCATGCATACAGTTTCTAAGTTACCATGTGTTTTTGAGTTGCCATATGTATCCTTTCCATATCTATAGAATCCAGATTAACAAAAATCATCGAATAAGAAAGACAATAAAAGAGAAAGAGGCGAAAAAAGACCCAACTCCATGAATCGGAGCTCTGCTTCCTTTAGAAGGGAATCAATCAATCCGATCCGAAAAACACCAAGAGCAATTGCCACTGATTTGAATGCTAAATCAATGAGAGGAAGGAAAAGTAATAAATGAGTCATGCATATTCATTTACCTCCCACAACGGGATTATCCAATCCAATCTACCAGCGTGGCGACTTTCCGCTTCCCACTCAGCTATACAGGTGCGCACACGTGTTGGGGTGAGGGTGTAGAACGGACGTACCACCACCAACTCCTAATTAGACTTTTGGTTCAGAAAAATCACGAATCTTTCGTGAAAGGACCCTAAATAAATACCGAAAAAAGAACGTAGTTACGTTTAGATTATTCTAGTTATTTTTTCATGAAAAGGACCTTTCGATTTAGCGCAATCGTGGATCCTTTGTGAGAGGACCCCAAATAAATGCAAAAAAAAACGTGGTTGCGTTCGTATCCTTTCAACCGTTTCACGCGTTTTCTCGACGATTTAAAAAAAAAACACCGCCGAAAAAATAAAATTATTTCTTCGAAAAAAAACAATGCACGCGGCGTATTACGCCACGAAAACATTTCTAGTATATATTATGCTCGGGAGAATTCAGCCGCATGCAGAGGTGCCACCTCATCTTTTTTTTGAAAAAGTCCCTCAAAAAATCAAAAATCGCAGATAGGTTCTTCCATGGTTATTTTGTGAAAAGGACCCCATGGTTCCGCAATTTCGACATGGGCGTTGGTTCTTTGGACCTGGGAGATTTTAAAATTTTGAAATCGTGAACAGGTCCTTCCACTAGTTATTTTGCAAAAAGGATCTATAGTTTCGCAAATTCGACATGAGCGTCGGTTCTTTCGACTCGGAGATTTAAAAAAATTTGAAATCGTGAATAGATCATTCCACCGATTATTTTGAAAAAAAGATCCGTAGTTCTGCAAATTCGATTTGGAAAAACTCGGACCAATTTTTTTCTCACAGCGCGACATCACGCGTGTCTCTATCTAGTATCACTCAAAAGAACGTGTTATTTCTCTTTACCACCTACGATATACTTTTGAATACTAATTCTAAGATATTTCAGTGCGATATGGTCAAATAATTTCATGGTAGACTTTATTTTTGGTATGTGTTCCTTTCCATGTATAAAAGGAGTCTCTCTCTATATATATATAAAGAGCGGACTTTGATAAAAATTTCATGGAACTCATTTTGAAATATCTTATAATCAGTATTACAGTATAACTAAAAGGATAAAGATGTATAACAACATCATTTAACCCATATATTAAAAAGAGAGTACATGCTGCCAAGAAGATGAAATCGTGTGTGTGTATATATATATAATTAACCGGGACACTGTAGTGTCTAAGCACCATGATTTAAAACAATATGTCCCCTGTGTATAACGCGTGAAAAATTTTAAATTTTTTTTGGATGTCAAGTTTAATTAGTTCAATCAAGTTTGAACTGAAATTCAAAAAGGAGTTACATTTTTTTACGGTAGTTTGATTGTAGGTATATATGTGCTAATTATATATATACTCGTGTACTCGTGTGCTTTGCTTTTTTTTGAAAATTCCAGTTTTAGGGTATATACTCGTGTGCTTATATATAATATATATAAGCACACGAGTATATACCTTAAAACTGGAATTTTCAAAAAATATACCCGAATTTAGCATGAATTCGCGTATTTCAAGTCATGATGCCTTGACACCATGGTGTTCTTTTTCCGCATAAATGCAATGATTATTCATACCCTTCCTATTATGCAACAGAGTGTATCAAAATTTAGGTTAATTAACTAACCTAAGTTAGATCTTAGCAAGTAATTTCCTAAGCCATGTTTCCAAATTCTAAGTCAAAATTTTAGTTTGATTAACCAAAACCTAAACTTTTCTTTCTTTTAGTGGTTTACCTTAGAGTAAGTCACTAATTCCCTGTACCACGGACCTAACACTTGTTTTGATATCAACTGTAACACCCCAACACTATAAGTTCTCAAGATGTTACCACAATCTACTTTTTACATCCTATTTAGCACAATTTTATTAATAATCTTAGCAAGCTACCCTAGACAATTATCACGGTATTAAATAAGAGAAATACGAATAGCATAACGAAATGAACATGAATAATTAAACAATAATAAACTTGGAACCATACATCCAAGAACACCCAAGACCAGACGCTTGGGAATGCCCAAATCCTCGCGCTTGGGAATGCTTAGGTCTACATGCTCGGCAACGCCCGGATCACATATGTCTGAAAGCTATTTTTATCTTTATTGTTATTATAAGATGAAAATTATTAATCTAAGAATTATCGTTAATACTAAATAAATTAGTAGAGTAATTCTTTGGATCTCCTTTGTGTGAAGTGACAACAGTCAACGGCAGTACTAGACCCATCTAATGAAGTCCAAACGGCCCATTAAACTCCCCGTCCCGATCGAGGGTCAATCGGTTGTTATGTCTTTGCTAAGTTTTATTTTAATTTTTTTAAAAAATAATCAACAGTTCTGCTGCCTTTTTTGTTAAAAAAAAAAAACCATACAGTTTTGATGAGAGAAGCAACTCCAGGATACGTTCAGGTCTTCGGGATTTTGTCCTGCTTATCTATCACATATTATCTAAACGGGATTCGTGCAAAAGCATGCTGTTTTCCAGAAGATTGATCTCGTGCACATGTTTGGCTTTGCCCCAGCCGGCCGACGAATCCGATCTGATATCCCGTTCATGTACCGTTCTGTGTGTTGCAAACTTGAAAATACAAGCAATGGATCGGAGCAAAGAATCGGAAGGGGCACCGATCGTCACTGACAGCTGGCCCCACCGACGGCCGACCTTGGCTAGTTAGCATGTAATAAAAGCCGAGAGAAGAGCAGCAAGTACTAGCTAGGCTCGCATCTAGTGTGATCTGAAGCCTTAATTGTTACCGTACAAGTGGATTATTTGACTCGATGAAGCAGCAGCAAGAGGCCATGTAGGCCAGTCGAGCTGATCAGCAGGACGGACCAGTGGGCATTCGATTTTTTCAGTTAAATTGTTACCGCATTCAATTTTTTTGATTAAATTAGTTCGGTTTATTTAGTTCAAAAATAATTCGGTTTTTAAGAACTGTTATCGAATTTGTTGATCAAATTCAAAAAGTGAACAGAATTAACTAAAAAAACTTAATTCGCTTATTTTGGTTTTTCGGGAAAACGAAATATGTCCAGGTCTCTGCTCCCTTAGCATCCATCTAGCAAGGCAGCAACTCCATTACTCACCACGGAAGCAGCTCAATTCAAGTAGAAACCAGCCCAGGACACACACTGAACAGCGAGCGAAGCAAAGGAACCGAACCTGAGCCGCCTGCAGCGCCGGAATTCGCCATCCTCCGCCGCACCTTCGAGAGAGCCCTAACTAGAATTCAGCGGAGAAAACCGAGCCACCTTTTGATCTGCTCACCCCATGTCCAGCTCCACAAATCCGGCCCCGCAGCAACACCAGAACGTCAGGCAGACCCTAAGAAACGTATAATTCAGAAGAGGAGAGGCGGGAGGCGCGAGATCTCACCAGGGGCGATGTGCGCCCACGACAAGGGGCCCTGCGGGGAGCCCATGACAAGGCAAGGTGGCGGTGCAGCCGGAAGGAGCTCATGGGGGTCGGAGGCGGTGCGGCCATCGACCCTGAGCGTGAGGAGAAGCATGAAGCAGAAAAGGAGGGCGGCGCACCTGGCGGGATGGCTGGCGAGGGGGCGGTGGCTTCGAACTGGAGGAGAGGATTTGGTACCGGCCGGCGAGTTCGCTTGGAGTTGGTCCGTTTGGACTAGAACTCTGGAGTTAGGCAGTGGAGCAGTCGGTGTTCGGCTTTTCGGTTAACGGGGTTGAAATAAAATAACAACTGAATCAAAATCTGAAAAAAAATTAAAATAATTGATTAATTCGGTTTGGTTTCGATTTCCGGATGACCATGCTATACAACACATGCATGATATCCGGCCGAAACTCTTCGTTCAGAACCGTCTGCTCACCCGTATATTGTTTGGCCCAACAACTCCTGTCGCTACTGGAGAGCATTGCTCAACGTAGAGAGAAATTCTTAGTACTCCCTCCACGCAAATCTATGGGAAGAATTTCCTATAGGTACATAGGTTAAAAAAATAATAAAAATAACTGTATTATCCTAATTATTATCTCTAAGTATTATTTTAATACATACACAGAGAGAATATCAAGTAAAACTAAATATTTATTAGGACTATGAAATGAACATCACACTAATTTTATATTAGAACATGAAATATAATATATATTTATGGATTAGATCATTTAGAAAACAAGTACTTTGAAATTAGACAGGGAGCGCTGACAACAAACGAGACGTCGTATTCATTCACATAGAACACTGTCGAACGAGTCTAGTCTTGTCTGACGGCACAAACAATCTCATAACATTATGAGCACTTTCTTTTGAGAGCACGATAAGATTACACTACTCTCTGGCTCTCTCCTTCCTTGATCTACTTGCGCGTGTGGTTGCTCACTGCTGGTATGTGGACCATGTGGTATCATGGTATGCTGCTGGCGCTACGACTACGAGCCCATTTGGCTCTCTCCCTCTCTTATAGATGCTTGAGAGTCCATTTGGTAGAGAGCACACGTGCAATTCGTAGTGTTTTACAGCCCATGAGAAAGCACCGGCCTGATAGTGCTTCAGCACGGCCATCCGGCCGGCCTAAGCTCAAGTTGGCGGCAAACTTGTCAATACCCACGCTCGAAATTGCCCGATATATACCCCAAATTTCCATTGTAATATTACTTTAAATATACAATGGTAATATTAAGTACAACATATAATCTCAATAGATATATTTATTATCAATCCATCGGCATGATTGATATTATATAAAATCTAAACCGATATTGATCGATATCGAGATCACTACGTACAAATGATATATACAGGCCGGTACATAGTTGTGTACGGTGGCAGACCTCACGTTAGACCAAAGCTCGGGATCGCGTCGTCTGACGTCGGAAAGGAATGGCATTGTGGTACAGTATTATTATTCCTCTGTAACCATTGGATCAAGAATGGGGGTGGCCACTGAGGAAGCAATGCATTGTAGCGAAAATCCTGTAGCAGAACATTCCTGACTGTAGCGGTCGGCCTGATTGCTTACATTTTGATCGGATGGAGCAAAACCAGGCTATGACAGTGAACTGTAGCTCCCTGACATTACTCATGACAGGGCAGAGGATGCAAAGCCCCAAAGGTTACTGGAAAAGGTTTTAAATTTCATCGAAAACTACTTGGATTTTACAAATTTCACTAGTATCACGCCAGTTCCAAAAAGTATACAGTTTAGTATACCGCTCAAGTTCAAATTCAAATTTAAAATTTTTAATTTTTTAAAAATTATCCAAAAGTTCTATAAAATTAGTATTAATAGCTTTATGACCTTTGGTGTGATTTTTTCTGAAAAACGAAGTCCGGAGAAAAGTTCCCTAAAAGAAAATTTTTTATATTTTTTCCTAATTTTTCAACCTGTCGTCGATTTTCAAGAAAATCACTCCACTGTTGGACCAGATTTCAAATTCATTTGACTTTCGAAAATATTCGGTTTTTCACCAATTTTAGTATCGCTAAATCGTTGAAAACCAAGGTTGAAACGGTACTGTTAACCCTGACTGGAACTCGCTTTATTAGAAAATAATACCTATTTTTTACAGTAGGGGAATTTCACCCGATAGTCTCCTTTCTCTTTTGGACCAAATTTCATCGATCCGACCAAGTTGATGGGTCACCACTCAAACCATTGTTACCTTATTTTCGCCTTTTCTCCCCTTCTTACCAAAGAAACTAGTATAGAGAAGAGTTGTTCTAGTTAGACAGGCTTGTTATAAGAGGTCATTGGTGGTGAAGGTGTGTGACCGCTTGCAATAGTGGATTGCTAACTCGAATGTGGATCGTCCTTTTCCCTTTTTGGATATGAATCAACCGCATCATGAACTAGGGGTGGGCATAAATAAACCAAAACCGAAAACTGAATTGAACCAAATTAATCAATTATTTCGGTTTTTATTTTAGTATTATTCGGTTTTCAGGCTTCGCTCAATTTTTAACTTCCAAAAACTAAAAAGCCGAATGAACCGCTTGGTCCATGACCCAAAGGTGAGAGCCCTGGCGCAAGTCACTCGTGTCTCACACGATCGGTTCCCTCCCGATCCCCGTCTCCTCGACTCCTCCTAATCCCCCATCTCCATTTCCAACCCCCTCCCAATGAGGTAAGCCCCCATCTCTTCCGAGGTTCCGACCTCCATTTCCACCCTATCCCCCTCCCCGTCCGCCGCCGGCGCCACGGCCTCCTTTGGTGCCATGGCTTCCTTGCTCACCGTCTCCCAAGTTTCCCCAAATCCCTAGCCGAGGAGCCGGTAGATGCCGTACTCTTGTCGTCAGCTCACTGCGATGCCACAACCATGCCATCCTGCACCCAGCGCCCAGCATGCTGCCAGCTATGGAGCTTCCACCGGTCCACCTCCAATCGGTGGCCATGGTGGCAAAGAGCACGAGGAGGATGGTGTTGTGGAGTGCGGAGGCATTGCGGAGCGTGCTAGAAGTGGCCTCACAGGCCTTCTTCCTCAACGCCGATGCTGCATACCCCCTCTGCACGACCCCTGTCTGAAGAAGGCCCCCTTCGCATGGCCCCCATTCAGATCTAGAGTTGCTTGGATCCGAGCACCTTTTTCATCAGTGCCACACTACCTTCTTCTTTGTCACCAGCGCGCCTCAACATCCTCAATGTAGTCCCTCTTCAATCAGACTGAATGCAAGTGGGAGGGCTTTCTGGGGCCAATACACATCTTGCATGGGTAAGAGGTCTGTAATCACTTCGTTCATGCATAGTTTTGTGAACATGATAACAATTACTCCCTATGATTCTAAATATAAGTTGTTTTGATACTTTGATCATCAATTTCTAAAAAAATATTGTTTCAGGTAAAAATAATCATAGATTACGAAAGCATATTTCACGATGAATCTAGCGATACCAATTTCGTGTTGTGTACTTTGGGATTTTTTACATACTAATAGTCAAATCTAAAAAAATACTTGATTGACACTTTCTAAAACAACTTAAATTTGGAATCGGGGATAGTAACAACTAACCTTCCTCCAACTCTTGAATGCTCGTGAGCTATCCTTTTCTTCCGCGATGATCTTAGCCCATATGATGTGATCTACCTGAGGCATGCTATTACATAGAAGATTTTCTCCACCTCTAGCTTTCCTCATGGCTCTGGTACAGCGTTTTTAAGCTGGCGGAAGTTTGGTTTGAAAAAACATGGCAGTACAGGCAGATCTGGGTGGTATCGGGTATGCATCGATACCTTAAAAAATTTAAAAAATGATAGGGACCAGTCATTCAATTTAATTGGTCAATTTTATTGATTGAATTGGTTTCAATTTTGATGGTTTGGGATTTGTAAGACCTTATAACTATTTGTATTGCACTTTTAGCAAATTTCGAATATATGTATTGAATTTATGATGTTACGAAACTGTTGTACATGTGAAGTGTTTTACTCGTAGTGTTAGGATGAAACGGTAGCTGAAAACTCTACAGGCGAGGAACAACACATCAATTGGTCCACCCGATGAGCAACTTGTCTCTGAGAGAGCCGCCCCGCGAAGCTTCGGCATGAGGAATCCATCTCAAACTTCTTCTTGTAGACCCCAATTGGTTGCTATTTGCACGCCATCACGACAAGCCAATTGATACATACATGCATGCATCCTTGGTACTCTTGTTCATCGCTGCAGGTACGGTAGTATGAATCGGCTGTATGTGCAGCTCTAGTTTACCACTTGGTACAATGTTCATTAACCAGCTGATAAGAAGTAGGAACAGAAATGAACCGAGCTTTGGGTGTCAGCTTCCATTCCTTCTCGTGTGCAGAACTGACGATGAAATGAGCTGCTCTTTTCCCTAATTCCTCTTCCATAATAGACCTGCTGAATTGGAACAGAGTTGGATTTTAACATGTGCTTGCAATTAATCTCACATGCCATTGCCAGGTGCCACAATTAATCATCAGCTCGAATACATGGCTAAATGTGCTGTAAATAAATTATGGTATTAGCAAATTTATCATGAAATTAATCCCAAACAAAAAGAATAACCACAGATCAAAAGAATCATAAAAGCATATGCTAATATACTGAAACATAATACTTGACAATATCATAGTAAATGTACTCATAATCAAAGATATAAGCATATGCATGTTCATGAACAATAATAGAGGCAAAACAACTAGCATAAAGCTCAAGTTGATTTAAAAGAGCCGAGCAAACCAAGCCACCTTGCCACCGCCTCAAGGAGCCGAGCAAGCAACCCCAGCAAGCCCAAGGACAACCATCAAGGGCACTATGTGCTCCTCAAATTCTCTGAGCACCTCAAGTATTTGGCCAATATTCAATCTTCTTCCTAATCAATTCGGGTTACTCATAAAAGTGGCATCCATAAGTTGATTAGGTTCAAATTAAGGATGGAAAACACAAGAGGGCTTCAACAAGAGCCCAGGAGGAAGAGGAGATCGTGTAACCGAAGCCGAGAATGGCGCCTACCAGCGCCATGTGCAGGGCGACTGAGCCGGGGGACTTCGTTGCTGCCTCCACCTTGACCGCTCCCCTCTCCCTTCCGGGCTCATCTGCTCGGCCGACTGGGATTAGGGCTCCAGCCGGTGCTTTAACCTCAGCTGCTAAGCCAGCTGGGCTGGTTTGGCATATGGGCTAGGCTGGCTCAATTAGACTTTTTTTCTTTTTATTTTCAAATTTGGAGGGGAAACCCAAATACTTCAACAAAATGAACTGGAAGATAAAAGGACAAACAAATCGAATATACATACCGGCAATACATTCTGTCAATATACATAATATATCAACATGGTACACAGCGAATGAAGTACAGAACCACAAAACCAGGGGGCAAGAGCAAAACCCTTCCCAAAAGATCACAACAAACAAAGTAATTGATGAGACAAACACCCATACTTACGTCACATTAGGAATGCAAGAGTTTCGCAGGAAACAGTCCTCCCACGGTTGTCATGAAAAATTCATTCGTTTCAAATAGAGCCTTAATTAGGACTACTGGTATGATAGAGCATGTATGTATTACCCTGGATCCGATACTGAGCTGTATATTGCCTAGAGATTTATTGGCCGGCATCCTGAGAGGAGGAGGAGGAAGCTGCGAACAAGAAGAAGATGGATGGTTTATTTGTTGATGCAGCTGAGGTCCTTGGTAATGGCGGGGATGCAGCTGGAGCTCCTGGTGAGGGCGACGCCAGGGGCGTGGTCCCTGGGGCTGTTGGACCTGGACCGCTTCCTGAGGATCTCCCTCATGGCCTCCGTCTGCATGAGCACCGGGTTGGCGCGCACCACGCGGTTGAACCGACCGCACACGCTCATGTGCGCCGCCAGCGCCTCCTCCGTCCGGCCGCCGTTCCTGTCCGCCTCGCCGCTTACCGCCGCGGCGCACAGCCCGCACACCCACCGCCCGCAGTACCGCTCCCGCACGCGCCGCACGTACTCGGGGGTGCACTCTTCCAGCATGCCGCAGCACTCGCACCGCGCGTCTTCCACCTGCTCCGCGACCGCCGGCAGCCTGGCGGCAGCGTCCGGCGGCGCCTGCTTCTTGCTGTCCTTGGTGAGCTCCAGGGTCAGGTCGGACATCGCACGCTGGAGCCCCACCATCGAGATCCGCCGCGGCTTCTGCCGCTGCCCCTTCGGCGCCGGCGCCGGAGCCTGCGCGACCGCCGCGTCTCCGTCAGGCGCCATCGCGATCTTGATGCGAGAAATTACGAGTAGTTTTGGTGCTTATTTGGTTGCAATTCTTTGCTGTTTGCTCAAATGTGAATTGATCGATGCGAAGAAGCGATCAAGGTATATATATATACTCGAGGGTTGTGCAGTATACGCATCGATCTAGCCACCTCGCGGTGCATGGAAAAGTGTCGATGTGTGTGGAGCTGATGCTTCGCTAGCTCGTGACAAGATCGATCGATCTGGGAAAAAGGAGAAGGAAAGAGAGATCGCTTGAAAGCCCTAGATCTCTCGGCGTCTATGTCTAAGATTGGGCAATGGCCAGCTAGCTTACCTAGCTAGCTAGTAGTACATGTTTCCATGCCTCGTGCTCGTGATCGAGATGTAATTAACTAAGGTTAAAGGTTGCATACTTGCTCGAATTTTCTTGGCCATGAGTAATAGGTACGGTTGCGCTTGCATGCACTCCGGCTTGCTAATTAACTTTTGCAAATCAATTACTCCCTCCGTACATGTTAATTATGTGTATATTTTAAGGCGTACTTCATATTCCAATGAACAATTAGTGTGATGTTCCCTCTATCCCTAACAAATACTGAATTTTACTTTATATTTTCTAATGTATGCATTGAATATAGTGCTTAGAGATAATAATTAGGAATAGTCTAGTTATTATTAATATCTCATTAGTTTATGTACGGAGAGAAAATACGCTACGTACGTAAATTTGGATGGAGAAAGTAAGTGTCAAAAGGGACCCGTATGGCCTTTTGCAACTTGCAATATTGCGATCAATATCTTTTCGAAATTAATGGAAGTGATAAGAACCTGCTTCTAGTTACTGCATGCACTTCTCGTTAGCAAACTGACTAGAAACCATTTTAGGAAATTATCTTCGCCCCACTCGCATGCACTTCTCGTTAGCAAACTGACTAGATTAAAACAATGTTAGTTCACGTATAATCAAAGACAGTTATAAGCGGAGATAACATGTTATGTATTAACGGTGAGAAAGTCGGCAAAAAAATAGTATAAATCCTAAAAGCCAAGCAAGTAAAGCGCTCGATCACGGGCTCTACTGCGCGCTGTGTCCATACCATGGCACTGTGCAACGAGATCCACAAGCTCCTGCTTCTTCAAGCCATGGGCAGCCGGTAAGCGCCGTGCATGCCTTGCATAGTTACTGCATGAAAAAGAAAGAAAGGTGAGTGCAGTTCATGAGCTCACGAGAAGTTGTGAGTGAAGGATGCTTGCTTGATTAGGCGACTAGGATGTGCTGCGTCCATGCATGGGTATGCACTTTCCACTGTACCTGGACTCGCCGTCGTCTCATCACTCTGAGAGCTACACTTCATCATTACATTGCCATTGCTGCAACTATATATGTGATTGCGCCCTTCATTAGCAAGCTCAACTTGTGCAGCCTACTTCTTCCACTTGCAGCGCTTTCTAGTGGGGCCGAGCCGCTGACGAAGCATGTTTCTAAGATGGTTGGGCCTGAGTCCAGATACTTTGTTGGGCCAAAGCTAAGGCCCGCATAGCACCGAGGCCAATTAGGAAAGTACAATTTTCGTTTATTCCAATTTGAATCGAGAGAAGAAAAAAAACGTATTCCAAATTAGATTATACTGGATAAATTCCCCGTGCGTTGCCGTGGAATTTTTAGCTTTCTTCCCTATAAAGATATTAATTAATTTGAGCGACGAGTGATAAGAATTATCATTTGCATTTCGTAGCTGCTATAGCTTGTCTATCCAGTTTTACCCAAGTACATATCTAAACGTTATGAATTAGAACGAAGTTAAGTGTGCAAATGTACTGGGCAGTAACCTCGGATCTGGATGATGAAAGCTAGCGAGTATAGAACAATAGACATAGGATGAATCATCGGCAGCACCTCATTTGAAGTTGAGAACACTCGCAACCACTCTCATAGGGCATCAAAACATTACAGCTATTAGGGGAGAAAACGAGTCAGATATTTCTTGTCCGATGGAAAATAGGCCAGATATTTTCCGTCCGATTCGAAGCCAGATATGTTATGCTCTATATGTTTATTTGGAGATCACATCTTGGTTTATTCGGGGATCACATCCCTATATGTTAATGTTCAATTGTTTACAACCTGCATTGACAAATCCTTTGGATGCTGTTAGGTGTGGGGTTTTAACAATGGAAATTGAGCATGTCGATGCTGTAACGCTTGAAAAGCAGGGTGTTGATTGCGAACACCATCATGATTATTCAAGTAAAATTTCCCTTCCTGTTTCAAGCCTTTTAGTACAAACGGCATTTCTATCGTTTATGTGCTATGCTTGATGTATATATTGATACTCTATTTCAGGACAAGTATAGGCAAAAAGGCCATTTCTCAAAATTTGGAATTCCGCTATCTGATTTTGTGGAGGTTATGCCCTTACTCCTAACATGTGAGATATTTTCGGAGCTTTGTGTTTTGATATTATTTCTTAGTGTTGTTTTGCAGGTAAATAGTTTAAGTAGTATGGAGAAAGCTGGGGAAACATTTGGAGATCCTCTAATGGTAAAAAGCAAGAGATTGGCATATGATGGTCGAGGGAATGCTGTTGCTCACAACAAAAAGGAGCTATCCTCTGTTGTTAATTGTAAGTTGATATGCATTGCTTTAGCCATTTAGGCGCTGCCTTTTCTTGTTGAATTCCTGAAACTACACTTTTTCTACAGAAGAAGCTGTTCTCTGGTTTTCAAAATCAGCACATAAGGCTGGCTAGTATTTAAAAAATTTTAAGCCGTTACTTTGAGGTCCACGTACTGTAACATTCTTTTTGCAGCGCTGGATGGGTTTGAGCATGGCTTGTATGTTAAGAGGTGGACACCATTTGTAAAGGTTAGTTTTAATTCAATGTTATTTGGTTGAGTAGAAAACTGAAACTCTTTAAATTTGTCAATACTCAATAAATTTGGTCAAAACTGCTGCTATTTTTTTATTTTGATATCCTGCTTGATATTATAACTAATCCATGTGTTTTGTAGATTGAATCTTTCTGAAATTTCCAGGCTTTGTTTTGTGAATTAAAATTTTTGGTAGTGTCTTATTTAATCCTCCTCAACATTGTGGTTCACATAGCAATTGATTCGCAGTTTTTATCACAGACTGTATTGCTACCAAGACATTTTGCAAATTTTGCTTGTTTCCTGGTACGGTGGTACCTCTAATTCCTTTATTGCTGTATGTGCACATTATTCTTGGTTCTTGTGGATCTGACAGCTTCATTTTACTGAGATGAATATAGGATAAGTTCTGCAAGTTAGTTAGAAGATATTCATTTTATTTTTCGAAAGAAGTGTTAGAGGATATCAGGATAGTATGAAACACACTGCTCCAATGCTTATGATGTTGTCATGGTTTGTTTATCACAATTTTGTTGTTTGATTTATGTACTTTTGTTTATATATTTATATATATATATACACACACACACACACACACACACACACACACACATATATATATATATATATATATATATATATACACACACACATATATATATATATATATATATATATATATATATATATATATATATAATATCTTTTACTCCTAGGAGTAGTTACTCCCACCTTTGAAATACCACCTAAACGAATTTGAAATACTCCTTTATCACTTTTGGTACACTCATACACTAATTATAAGACACTCCAGTGTGAACCACATGAAAAAAATTGCAAGGGATCCATGATTTTTAGCATATTTTGTGAATACCTTCATATACGCATGTAAAAAGGAGTATGTCCAAAAAATGTGCATACCACCTCTGAAAAAAATATACATACCACCTAGATGATCTTATATACTCGTACACTACGCGTACATACTCTCCGTCGCACGAGACGTTGTGAGATACAACATAGGGAGTAATTACTCTTAGGAGTAGAAAAGAGCCTTCCTATTATATATATGTGTTTTTTTTGTTTAGGAGCTTTCTGTAATTGTGGCAAGGAGCAGAGCGGTTCTACAGTCTCCTATCCTGTTGTTGAAACTGTTCAAAAGTAACATGTTCCTTCTTTTGATTATTTACCTTATGTTGTTGCTTATTATTGTTTACATTTTGCTCTGTACTTTGAAATATCCAAAATATGAAGCCACTGTTTGGAACCATCTGTCATGTTGTTGAAGCTCCTATTGAGGTACCTGAGAAAATAAAGAAGTTAGCTACTAGTGTAGCTAAAAAGGCTATAAAATCATTAGAAGGTGCTGGTGTTTTTTCTGTTGAATTATTTTTAACACAAGATGATCAGGTTTGTTGGAACACTTGCCTATATCATAGAATTTATTTAATCCTGTTGGAGTAGTGTTGACATCTTTCCCGTCATGTTGATACTTTCACTAGGTTCTATTAAACGAAGTAGCCACTAGGCCTCACAACAGTGGGCACCACACAATAGAGTCATGTTACACTTCACAATACGAGTAGCATTTTGGTGCTATTCTTGGTCTTCCTCTTGGTGATTCTTCAATGAAAGAACCTGCATCAATAATGTACAACATCCTAGGCGAGAATGAGGCAATTATCGCTATGTTCTTTTGCGTTGACTTATCCTTATTTTTGGGACTATGTTGAACATTGATAATTAGGTTAACAGTTGTTGGATTGTTTTAGTTAGTGAACTATTTGTAGGTTTACGGTCACCATGTTGTTATTACATTAGTAACCTAGTTACCGTTCTGATATATTGTATTCCGATTGTGCTATAGGGTGAGGTAGGTTTGGTTCTAACACATCAGCTGATTGAGAGGGCATTGAACATTCCAGGCGCATCGGTTCATTGGTATGCAAAGCCAGGTTGGTTCAGTCCATACACTTATCTGTTGTTGCTGTATAAAGTTAACAAGTCTACATGCCTCTTGCACTCCCATTCTAGAAAATTTTATTTGGAAAATTATTCTTTCAAAAATGTTAAAGCAAAGAAAGATGGGTCATATTACAATTGTGGGACCTTCTAAGATTAGTGTAAAATCACGCTTGGATAAGTTGCTGCAAAGAGGAACAAATGACCCCAAGAAGAGTTAGATCCATTTGTATCACACAATCTTCTTGTCTTCTTAAACCTATTGGTAATGCATGTAATACCTTCAGGGAGTACTGTATTAGTGCAGTAGCAGCAGCGGCAGCTTTTGCAATGACCTAGAATTACTTCGATTGGTAACGTTTTTGTTGTCCATAGTTTTTTCACTGCTTCTAGTTATTACAAGGGGATTTGAATTGATTTTCAATTGTTAGCCTAGCCGTTGTCCATGACAGTTGGACGATCATGGCTGGGAATGGACACTACATTTTGTATGTGCGCTAACCTGGATGACTTTCAAACTTTGTACATCTACTTTATCAAATGCTGAAACAATAGTATGTCAGAATGGCTTAAAGGTTGTGACATGTAAGTGCTAAAATGCATGATATTTAACACCTCTCAAGCATCTCAGAATCATAAGAGTTCTTCAAAGCCATTCTTGTCTTACACAGCTGACTTTTATCCACTACTAAAATGATAACTACCTAAGAACAAGCATGTGCATGGGTAAAAGATCACAATGCATGTTTTGTTAATGAAGCAACATTTGAAAATTCCCACCGAAATAAACTAGTGTTGAAAATCATTTAGCGCTAGAACAGTTGGTCTGCTCATCATCCCTGTATGAATGACTTGTCTTTGTTTTTAAGCTAACTTATTACTTACTAATGAAGTTGATTCTAGCATTAATATTCTAACCGATTTCACAGATGTAGAAAGGTATTCCTGTTGCTACTGTTTCAATTGCAAATGCAGAAAATGCTGGTTTGCTGGCAGTTAGGATGCTGGCCTCAAGAGATACTGAGCTGTGGGACATGTATGGTTCTTTTCTAATGTTATTTTCATGCAAATTTCAAATTCTGTATGTTGTATGTAATAGTAATAGTCCCCCTGAGTATAATTTGCATAGCAAGCCTGTTTTGGATTGGCCTTGCATATGTTAATTATTCAATTCCTATGCCATCACCAAAGTGTTTCGAAATTGTTTGATATGGAACTACAAGTAACCGTTTCCAACTGATTACTGGTGGTGACTGATACAGACCTCCTCTGGTAATGGATCAAGTTGCCAACTAAAGCTTGTCGATGGAATTAAGAAATTTGACCCTTTTTTATTTTATTAAAGGAATGATGCGAAATACTATGTTTACAGTTAAGAAAAACCTTGAAGTTGCTCTAAATTTGCAGTCAGTCGTAACTCGAACTTGTTGATTCTGTTTTCTAAATTGCTTGAGTTTGTTTTTAACCAGCATTTACCTTGCCCTGACAAAACCTGGTTTCATGGTCACTAATTGTAGTAGTCATTTGTCTAGCATGTTTTTAGGCCATTAAGCTAAGCCACTCTGATGTATGTTAAATTTCTTGCAGGGCAACTAAATATCAGCAAGATCTGAGAGATATTGTGTTGGAGAAAGCAGAAAGACTCGAGGCCTTAGGTTGGGAGGAGTATTTGAAGCTTGATTCCTGGCGGTCCATACTGTTTCTGTTCTAGTGTTGACAAAAGCATATATGGTCCATGGTGGCAGAGATTCTTAAAATCCTTTAGCGTGGCTGCCTGTCCATCTGCTTACACTCTTTTTGCGCAAATTGTGTTTGTCTTCTAAATTTCTCCACTCATCGAAGTATGTCTTTCGTTAGTGGAGGCATGACTTGAATTTAGAGTGAAAAAAAGTTTGGGGAAACTTCAGGCCTATTTGGGGAGTTGTAGTTTTTCTAAAATGCTACTTTTTAGTTTTCTAAGCTAAAAAATGGCTGTAATTTTTTATAAGAGATCATTTGACAAATAGCTAATTTTCCTCAGCAAGAAGCTGCAAAAATAGTTCTAGCCCAGTTTTCAGCTTTTAGCTTTTGCTAATTATATATGCCTTTCAGTTTATGCTAAAAGCTACTTAAAAGTTGAGCTATTTTTTTTGAAGGGTGGGGGGAGGGGGGTTATTGGCTTTTTAAAAGTTGAAGCTGGCTTTAAGCCCCCCAAACCATAGGTAGTACCAGGGGGTGCCGGGTATGCCCTGGCACCCCAAAACTTTAAAAAATTGTATAAAATTGTCTTTTTAATGTGCCAAATTTATTTATTAAATTGGTTCTGATTTTGGTGGTTTGAGATTTTTAAGACCTTAGAATTATTTATATTGTGCTTTTAGGAAATTTGAAATATATGTGTTGAATTTACAATGTTACAAAATAATTATAAAAGACTACAGTGCTGTATGTATGAAGTGTGCACCCCTAACAAAAAATTTCTAGTTCCGCCACTGCCCCAAACAGTGTCTATCCTTTCCACAGCGGAAGAGGGTATCAAGATCAGTATTTCACTATAGCAAACATGCCTGAAATGTTCATATGGTGGCTACTCTTACGGTCATATCTCAGGAACTTTGGTGTGTATTAAGTAATTTTAGCTTCTCCTGATGCATGTTAAAGTATAAGTGAATTACCCATCTTTTCTCATAAGCTTAAGTTTTTGGGTGAAATGGCTGGTGCATGCAACTCAATATATATTAGAGTCAAGAGGTCTCGAGTTCAAGACTTGTTGGCGCATCTAAGAGAGTCTATACGTGAGGAGAAGTGTTGAAGTATAAATAAATTTTCTATCTTTTCTTATTAGCTTTAGGGTGAAATCACCTGTGCATAGAACTCAATAATACATACCGCATTTCATGGGCAAACTCTGCAGAGCGCAGTGTGGTGCACGCAGATACTGTGACGATGATAAACTTTGGCAGCCGGATAATGTTATGAAAAGCCATCGTGCTCATGATCTCTTTTGAGATGCATGCATGTATTCAGTAGTTGATAACATTATTTTGATCCACCTGGCAAGATGCATGTGCTGCTTGTATCCACGCTTTCTGGGATGAAATTAGGCTAGAAGAATTATGTCAACTTTTGGCGCTTTACACTGTTGCAGTTTTGCTTTTCCAACTACCGGTTGCATTCAAGGATATATCTAGCGTAGTATTATACTCCGCATACATGATTACATGAAGACCACTCGATGACATGATATGGGCAGCTGAATTCGTCAGAGCCGTATTCCTTGGCATTGAATTTCATGTTAAGAGTAAAGGTGGCAATTAACACACACTTCAACAACGCGTACGTACGTACTACCCATCGTGTCTATAAGCTCCATCAGGGAAATGACATGGGAAGTGGTACGCAACTATTAGGATTTTACGTTACGCTAACACCTTATACTCCATTTGAATATGCATGATGTATCCAAACCTATCTTGTATAAGAGACGATTAATTTCTATCGGCAGGGTGGTAGATATAGGTAGCGTTTGGTTGAGTGGACAAGGGTGGATGGGATATGGCAATCCCTGGATTTGCCTGATCTGATGGCCATATGCAAGAGTTATCCCACTAGGGTTCCCATTATCAAAATTAAATTAGTCGATGAGGTGATAGTGATCACGGGGACGACAGCCAGTAATCACCTGTTGCTCGCTAGCTTTGAGGTTAGTTTTAGCTTGCTACGTACATAGTATATAGGCTAGAAGCACGTGCCATGGCACGCGTGACATTGCTTTACTAGTACTATACTACTGGACGCTATTGAATTGGTGCACACACTGAGCCGATCTAGTTGTAGCTAGGGTGCCCATCTTTACATCCCATAGCTTACACGAGGGCATCGTGCATTGCTGTAGCTTCCTTGGCCCATTTGAGCACTTCATTTACTCACACGATGATGATTGATTGATTGATTGATATATTGATTGAAAGATATTATAACAAAATCGAGGCTCGTGATTGCAGGGAAAGGGTGCAGAATAAGAGTTAACGCATGTGTACAAACTTAACCTCTGAGGGTTTTGTAAACTCAAGTTTGTTTCAATGCTTACACAGGTACACTTAATTCGTGGAAGCTACGTACTCCGGACTTTTGCATCGTTAATTTACTGCCTGTTTGGAACATATGAATTTTACATGAAACAGGAAAAAAAATCATATATATATAGAGAGAATTCTCACGATTTTAATTTGTGCATGCTTAAGAGGCCTTCGGCTATAGATATGCAAACAAAACACAAAAGGCGTACTTACATCCATTATTTGTAATCAGTTAGCATCGCTTTTCCTCGCTCTTTTTGCACCTTTTTGCATGACGCATGATTGCTCATGACACTAGCTAGCGCTAGTGAACGGAACAGCAGCACTATCGTTTGCATGGGATGCATGCATGCACGTCTAGAAGCTTTCGTTTTCCTAGGAACTTCGCTTTGCGGCTCTAGTTGGGGCCGGGCCGGTGTTGGGCAGTACGTACGTAAATTCCAAGTGTTTTGGGATTTGATAAACCTTTTTCCATCCCTCCGGCCTGGCCTCTTAATCGAACTCTAGTTAATTCGCTTCAATCATAAATTTCTCTTTCACATATAATCAAGATGATCATGCCCTGGATTTAGGATGCATGCATGCATGCTCCTTGAAAATTAATTTCTGCTCCTAGTGCAACTAGGAGCAGTACGTATCACCAATCGCCGCACCTTCTTCTGTAAGTTGCAAAGAAAAGCGATTCAAGTTGCACTTTCAGTAGTTATCACTATGAGCAAATAAGTAGACATCACTCTGTGCCTATAAATAGGACTGCATCTTGTACTCTTATGGCATCACATATCCATGCCATCATACGTAAGAGCGAGAGAGGTCTAAAGATCGATGCAGCAAGGAACCACAATTATCCTGAACGAAACGAGCAAGCTCCCTCAGAAGGTAAACCAGAAATTAGTCTAACTACCTAATTAGGGAAATGTTTATTAATGTTTGTTTCTCATACTTTGTATATATGAAGCTGAGTTTATTCCTATACAGCACGTTTATTTTCATGTCTTGAACTCTCGACAACGTACTGCTCTTCCACATGTTGTTTCCCGATATTCTTCCATTTTTGTATATACCAAGTCTTATCCACCACCATTCATACGCAGTACCATTTTAGAGCTTAAATGCTTGCAGGGTCGATCTGTTAATTACGGTGTAATTTGCATATGAAGTGAACGTTGGTCGGGAAAGTTTGTACAGTAGCCACTTCCGAGCTTATTCTTGCAAATTAAGGATGAACCAAAATAGAAGATACTCAACACAATGCGCTCTTACTCATCCAATAATTTGTTTTTGTTTTTCTCTGTAATAATAATAATTTTTGTTTGAACATTGAGACCTAGCAGATACGTATATAACTGGCTCGATCACTTGTCTTCCAGAAGGAGGCGCAAGAGCTCAGACGAGCCAACTCGGAGATCTCAAACAAGATGGAGAAGCTCATCATCATAAATAGCAGCAGCCCATGCCCTGACGTCACGGCGACAGCGAGCACCTACGCGGCCAAGGCTGCAGGCGGCGGCTCGGAGGTGGAGACGGTGCGTTGCGCGTGCTGTGGCGTGGCCGAGGACTGCACGGCGTCGTACATCGGCGGGGTCCGCGCGGCCTTCTGCGGCGACTGGGTGTGCGGGCTGTGCGCGGAAGCGGTGAAGGAGCGGGTGCGGCAGGACCCGGCTGGCGGCGTGGAGGCGGCGCTGGGGTCCCACGAGGCGGAGTGCAGGGACTTCAACGCGACGACGAGGCTGAACCCCACGCTGTCCCTGGCCGGCTCCATGCGGAACATCGCGCGCCGGAGCTTCGACCGGAGGACGACGACGTCGAAGTCCTGCCAGGACCGCCACCTCCACTCGGCGGCTTCCAAGGCGGTGGCGCTCGCCAGGTCCGTCAGCTGCGACCCGCGGTTCCTGGCCGACGTGATCAGTAATGGGCCGACCGGAGATCAGTGCAGATGAGGTCACGGCGCGGCCTCACGGGATATATATCGTACTAGTTACTGCTCACATATTCGTGTGCGATGATACGTTAAGAGAACGCATGCTACGTACTTACGCTGTTCGATCTCGTTCTGTATTTCGTGCATCTAGCTGGTATCATCGATCTTTCATGCAGCATCTGTATGCATGTAATATATATTGTTCGCTTTGTTTAGCTAGCAATAGTATTCCTTTGATGCACTCACGACTCATCCATACATAAATCTATGTGTGTAATCGTAGAAAACAAGTGTGCATGCCATGGGCATATGGCATGCCTATGTGTATGTCAGTACCAGTGTATACATAAATACGTCAGTATCAGTGTGTATGTGCATGCAATTTTGCGTGTAAGTAAACAAAGCCTGCCGAACAATTCTCGTCGACTTACAGGTGAAGTTGTCAAAATCGCGATCCTAAATCCGATCAGAGGCTCTGCAGCTGCAGGAGTAAGATCTAAGGTAGAATCTAAGGGTGTGTTTGGCAGGGATTCAGCTTCTCCAGATTCGTGAATCTGGTGAAACTGAAAATTCTAACTTCATCAGATTCATGAAACTGAAGCTGTGAGTACATTAAAAGTGTTTAGATATATCATCTTGTTTACATTTTAGACCAAAAATATAAACTTAATTCACTTTATTTTAACCTACAAGTTTTAGATTTCAGGAGAAGCTGGAATCTGGAGCTTTACCAAACAGGTCCTAAGATCCTATCTGATTCTACTAAAAAATTATTTTTAGAAAATCTACCATGTAATTCGAACAGTACTCTATTTTTAAGACTGTACTTTTAGAACTTTTGATTACAAAAACATAGTGCAAAGGAAAGATCATTTGTTATTCCTGCAAATTATAAGGCATAATGGATGAAGAGAAAAAAATTCAAAATTTAAAATTAAAAGGACATATGCAAATAATTATTTATTATAAATCACTAGAATTTGTATAACGGGCGGGTAGTGTTGTATGAAAATGTTGACGACGATCCTACAAATTTTTTTTGGTAGAATCATAATAATATTAATATTGTACCTAATTAATTAATATTCTAACTAGATCGGACCAGTCCAATCAAACTAGGGCGTAGGATTGTATGACTAGAGTTGAGACAACCTTGCTTGTAGGTCGTACATGATGCACACACTACTAGAGAAACGATCTTTCGTATCGATTCATCAGTCTCGATTAGCTACGAACCGGAACTAATAGTAGCAACAGTCCCGGTTCGTGGCTACTAGGCTAAAAGCATGATTTTTCGCTCACATTAGTTCCGGTTCGTGCCATGAACCGGAACAGAAGAGTGCTTGGCAGACAGCTGGCACAGGCACACATTAGTCCCGGTTCGTGCTAAAAGTAAGGCTCGTTCCAGCATACTTTAAAAGGAATGCATATCCTAGTCTATTCAATACATGTGGGTGGGTGGGTTGGTAGTGTCCTGTGGTGGCATGCAGGAGGTTCCAAGTTCGAGTCTTGAGTTTGTCATGAGAACCGGGACTAAAGGTAACAGACCTTTAGTGGCAACCGGGACTAAAGCCAGTTACCAACCGGACTAAAGCCCATTTGTGTAGTAGTGACATTTTGGTAATTAAACTTAGTGCTATGTGATGTGGACAAAAGTACTTGTGGAACCTATCTGGCAAACCGTATTTAAGCTTTAATAGCTCTTGTTGATTCTGTGAAGTAGAATGCAGCCATCTTCTTTTGCAACACGGTCCAGAAAAAATCGGGTAGCCAGAGAATAACATAATCCGGAAGCGATTTGTTCATGGTAACCCATGGTAGAACAGAGATTATTGAGTATACTATACTGTAGCAACACCCCGTTCGACGATTTGGATAGTTCATTGACTTGATCGAAAGGCACTGAGAACTAAGTATTACTTAAGTTACAGTCTTTGTAGTGATTTGCATAGGAACCCTTTCCTCTAAACAGAACTGAACATAGTCAAGGTTTTGTTTAGGATGGTTTCAGTTTCGGCTTCTCCCTTCCATGAGCTAGAAGCTATTCTAAACAACTGGATTTTTCACAGCTAAAAGCCAATAGTCCATTTGTACTAGGAGAAGTTGAAAGCTGAAAACTAGTCTGAGGTAGCTTTCCACGGCTTTGGTGGATTAAGATTCTAACTTTGCCAATAGTACTAAAGAGAAAATTACCCTCTCTTATCAAGTATAAAATCCCAAACCACACCCTCTCACCCTTATTCTCGACCCGCATCCCTTATACCTAAAAACTATACTAAAAGTCAGACTATTAAATATCAAACACCTTCAGTTCAACTACACAACCCAGTTAGAAAGCTACTTAAATCCACATCAACAGGACCTAAGTTGAAATGCAACATAGCTTTGGTCGGTGGCGCACAGTATCCGCGCGCCGCGGTTAGGCAGCCCAGTCTCGAGGCTAAACACTTTTGCCACGCTTGGCCGGTGCTTTTTCGCGAGGTTAGGTGATCTGGAGGATGGATGGCGCGGGCCGCAGTTACGCTCGCTCGCGCCGACCCACGGTTTTCCTGCACGCGCGTAGCGTAACCCCCGCGCTTTCTCGCAATTTTCGGCTCAATTTCGCTGCCGGGCATGAGGCCCCAAAGACGCTTATTTCCTCTACTTCACGTCCATGTTGTCCCGGTACTACAGCCTACCTCGTCATACTTTGCTTCTATTGAATGGCCTATATATTTATCACCCGGTTCATGTTATTGAATCTTCCAATCTTACTCTGATTGGAGGGATGGGAGAGATAAGAGTTGGATAGTAGATAGGATAAGAGTTTAAATTTGGTTAGTGGGATAAAAATTGAATAGCTTCATTCAGCCATATTTATAGGATGGCTTCATCCAGTATCTACGAGAATTGGATGCTCTTATCTACCTATCCATCCAACTAAACAGCTGGATAGGTGGGAAAAAATGAATGGTACCATTCCATTCATTTCTTGTCCTTGAACCAAACCATCCTTACGCGCCGATCGGACTGGATCTTGTCAGGCCATATTTTCCTTTCCTTTTCTTTGTCTTAAATTGATGTCAGTTCTAATGATCCTCTACCGGCTCTCACCCTTCCGTGGACTTCCTCCAAAAACGAAGGAGACCAAGGGCCGGTAAGAATTGAAGAAAGAAAGCCAAGTACCTCGCCATTGTATCTGACACCATCAATCCGTACAAAATATCAAGGCTTACTCATTGTAAGTTCCACAGGGTAAATCTAACTAATGCACTCAATTTGCTCGAGACCTAATAGGATGATAATCACGCAAAAGACCAGTTGACAAACATGAAGCATATGCAGTGGGCATTGCTCTCGTCGTTCAGCACCTTCCACGCCAGCGCTTTCTCGTAGGACACCGCCCTGCCGACGCTCGACGCGCACAGCCCGCCCTGGAAGCACGCGAACCCCTGCAAATGTGCGAGGCACCAAAACATGCATATATAGTCAGACATTATCCAACAGTGCATATATATGCTGTCTGCTAATCTCTGCATTATAAATGACATGTTATCTTCATTTGTGTAATAGTCTAGTCTATATTTTCAAACACAGCAATCAAGATCCCTGAATTCCTCTAGGTGAAGTGTAAAGAAAGAGACGCAATTTCAGTCTGAGTGTAAGCACATACCTGCTCCATGATGCTGGGGAGCTCTGTACATATGTTCTTCCTTCCATGATCGTCCATGACTTTCTCCAGGGTGATATCTTGGAGTGCCACCAGAGTAGTTTCAAGCATGTCCAGGCCGGACTGGTTTGCGAATGTGAGCACTGGCATGGCCTGCATGAAAAGTTGCATAATAGAGTCAACAAACAAACTATTATAATCCGGAAGAAATTATGAACGAAAAGTTTCAGGATGTACCGATCAGATCACGTTATATCAGCTCCTGCCTATTCTCGTTTTTTTATAACGTTATATCAGACAGTAAATAAGGCCTTCTGTTTGTCTGCAAAATGCTACTCCAGTTTACGTGACTAAGAGTCTAAGATCTCAGCGTCTAACACGATAACGCAGTCATGAATTGATGGGGGAAAAGATACCGCCGCTACAAACCCTAGCTACTGGCCAAAACTCCGTCCGTTCACGCCGGCCCTTCTCTCCCCTCTTCTCTGCATTCTCGCTGGCATTCAGCGAGTGAGTGGAGGACCCGCTGATTTCCAAAAGTAATTTTAGTTTTCTTTGATTTGTTCTGCTTTTGTTACTGGATCAATTTTCTACTTTTGTTCTCCGGTGAGTTTTTGGCTGGATTTCGTTACCCTTTATGGGTTTATCATACCGACTCACCTAGATGATGATGGTGACACCTACGCCGGAGATCGATACTAGGCCAAATTGGGTGCAAATAGATCACCTCTGATTTTCTTCCGACGAACAACATCACTATCAATATGTGCATCCTACACATCAATAAAGATAACTGACAATCTACTTTCCACTGTCGTAATTGTCGGCAATTATGACATTGTTGCAAGATATGGAGCCTATCGCGAGGAAGATAAAGATGTCCAGCATGTTCATCAACTCAAGGACTTGATGGTAAAGTTGTTGTTCTAGAATTTTCAATGTAAAAAGTTGAGTAATTATGTGCTTTATCATAGAGTTATTACTATAAATCAGAGGGTTTTCTAAAAAAAGTAGATCAGACCTACCCTCCTACCATAAACACTAGCTTAGCATGATTGCGTGCTTCTGAAAAAAGGAGTGCCCACTTTTTTAGGCACAACACAAAGGACTTTATCGGTATATCCCAGAATGATGCAAGTTCACCGCGCAAACATGCTACAGGGTGTTCGGACATTCAGAAGGTACTTTTTTTCTGAACAAATTTCGAACAAAGTTGTAAGACTCTAATAGTCTGCACAAGTTCAAATAACAATCCTCGATGTGTAACACCGAAGAGATTGAGACAAAAAGGTGGTACAAACCTTTAGAGAGCAGCAGAGTATAGCGCTGGCATGGTGCCAAAGGGCTTTAAGTGCTGACTCACTGCCGTCAGTATCTGCTGATTTGATGAGTTCGGCCCCAAAATGAAATCTACAAAAGTAAGCAGCATCAGCACTAAAAGGCAAGGCAGTCAAATATGAACTGGTATTACGGTTACTTCAAACTACAGACCTGTAACTCTGACAAATCCATCTGGAGAGTGTGGTTGCCTCTGGACTAACAGGTGCGAGAGGAATGCTGCCGCGAGGAACGGGATGCGAAGACGAGAGTGCCAGGGCTATTCTTTGAACAGATGAGATGATGCTGCGCATATACTGCCGTGCCATGGCTGCAACGTTATCTTGCAGGTGGCTCTCAAAAGCAAACTGAAATGCAATTGTCATCACAGCCTTCGAATTAGCACAGGTACCATTCCCAGAACCACCACCTATCCTGCTTCGGGGTGTTACAACTTCAAGGGTAGATGCAAGGTCCAACGTGCAATTTGGACTAGACGTGTCCTGAGATATGCAGGGAAAGCGAATTGAGTAGAGTTCTTTGGTAGTTCAAGCTGAAATGCTATCTCATCTTGGGTGAGATCAACTTACAAGAGGAGAATCGATTGGAATGATGCGGAAACCAGAAGGCAGCAGTGGAGAATCATCACTGAATGACGCATCTATAGGTGCAAAGATAAGCTCTGAACAAGTGCCTACAGTGTTCTCATTTACTCCATTGTACATCTGCCAATTCAATCCAGAGCACAAATTTTACAAAGGAAACATAAATGATGTTCCCAAAGTTCGATTGATCAACATGATAAAATTCTATGAATAAGGCTATCTGGTTCAGGTTCACAAGGAAACAAATTTTGATTACGTTAGTGTAAAGATAGCAGTAACAAGTTACCTGCAAGAGGAACAGATCGCGATGCATGAGTGTATCATGATAGTTAATAGCATTTCCTAACTTGATGACTTCCAGGAACTGAAAGAAGAAATGGTGTAATTAAAACATTGAGTAGGAGAACTTAATCAAGCAGTGTTTTTGAAATTTACAGAACAAGAGCTTACTTCTTCAGGGTCAAACGTGTGTGCTAAAGGAAGTATGACCTGACCACTAAATCCTCCAAGACGAGACATAGGTAAATTGCAGAAATTAGGTTTCATCGCGGAAGCAAAGAACGCATCTAAGTTACTGTCAGCCCACTGTGATCTGTGTTCCCGCAAAAGCCTCAGGAGCGACGGTGAAGAGACATCCTAACAAACATGAGCAGAATCTATGTAAAAAATGGCATATGCGAACGGCTAAAAAAACAAACTTTTAGGTGTAAATGGAACTAACCTGCAACAGCATCGACGCCTTCGCACAAAGAACACCGGTACTGACTATGGGAAGTCCATTACTGAATGTTGCGTTGCAGCCGATCACTTTACTCGGGGATGAATTAACAGATATACAAACATCGTCCACTCCATCGCTCTCAATCACAGACCATCCATCATCAACAAGCCCATTGAGAGCTTCATTGAAACCTCTGAAAAAGTGCAAAATTAATTACACCTTTTACTGAAACAGACTCATGATAAGAAGCATCTACAATCTGTCTGTGGCTCTGTGCTGTTCAAGAACCCAACCTGGTGAGCTTTTGGCTCAGAGCCCGCAAAGCTGCAGGCTGCTTTCCCCATCCTGTGATTATAGAATGAGTATCTTCATGTGCAACCTGCCTCAGATAGCGCAAAGCCTGGATTTGCAGAATTGAATTCGTTCAAAATTTAATGTACTATCAAGAGCAACAATAAAAGAGTATAGTTCATGTTACTGTACCGCCATCGACATCTTCTGGGCAACCATGGCAGACGACTCATAAAGTGGCCTCACAACTTCAGGCACGCTCCAAGGCTGTGAGCACAAAATTAAATTTCTTTGATAGATGAACTAAAGGACAAGCAATTGTTATTAGTTGCTGAATTGTTATTACCTCCAAGTCCATATGATCAACGATGTGTATGACAGAGCCACCACCATCACTAGGCCGGATCAAGAACCCGCTAGGAAGCATCTCGCCCCTGATAAAAGGCTGTACTAGAGGCATGCTTGGGCCTCCTTGCTTGCTACTGAGTGATCTTTCACATACCTTTAGAGCAAGAACTGTCAAGCAGCCAGCAGATGCATACATATACACATACACACACGATGATACTAATTGCACATGAATGTTTATGCTCAGCAACTCACCACTAAACTTCCATCATCAAGAACGGAGGTGTACCGCAGCAACCAAAAGTCGCGAGCTGGCGCCAGTGTTGTTGGAGCATAGAGCTAAAGGTGGAACAAATTTCAAGTTCATGATATGGCATCAGCTGAGAAGTGGCATAGGATTAAGGAGGCAATTTCCTACCTGCATGTAAAGCAACTCAATCGTGCCATTGCTGCCAGCAGGCAGCACATTCACCACTTCCATGGACCGGCAATCGCGCAGCCACAATGGCCGATCCTTGAGGATTTCTGCAACCTGAGTTGACAGAACTCAACAATCAGGAATACTCCGAGTTATCTCTCAGAATTAAAAGAGACAGCGGGGTGCAGGAAAGTAAAATCAAGAAACTTACTTTCGCAGGCTCCATGCCCACTAGGCCGCAAGCTCGCGCAGCAACACCTGCGCAGCCATGCGAGATGGCAATGATTCCAATGGAATCCGGACCAGGCTGCAGAGAAGACCATAGCAAGAAATGTTGAGCACATCATGCAAGAAGTTAATTATCCAAAGGAGGCAAATTAAGACGGCAATTGAGAAGAAATTAACCTTCATCCCAGGCATTTGGACCCACTCGACGGCGGTTCCGGTGGCCTTGGACAGAAACTCCGTCAATGTCTCCTCGGCGATAGACATCAATCTGCACAAACAATGGACCATCCATATATGTCGCTCACAACAACTAGCTATAAGCCAAAGCATGACACAGGCAAAAAGGACAGCACGGCGGGGGTAGCTAGCCGAGAGCAAAGAACTGCAAGGACAGATGGTGTACGTAGTACGTACCCAGCAGGGCTCGCGTCGCGCGGCTGCGGCGGCGGCGGCACCACAACGTTCTGCTGGCCGCTCGTGACGACCGACTCGCAGCTCGTGTCCGTCGTTGCCAGCCCCGCCTGCAACGGCAACGGCGAACGAGGAGCAAAGGCGTGAGCTTGCAGGAAACTCATTGAGAGTGTTGCAGCGTTGGTCGCCGGAGGTGGAGGAGGGGGGACGTCCGGACGTACGCTGTGCGTCTGCTGCCGGTAGTAGCCGTTTTCGTAGACGAGCTGGGAGACCTGCTTCTGCAGGCGGTCGTTCTCCTCCATGAGCAGCTTGTTCATGGCCGTGAGCTTGCGGTTGAGCGTCTGTAGCCGCGACGACTCCTTGCGCTGCTTCTCCCGGCACCTGCGGTTCTGGAACCAGACCTTGATCTGCTTGGGGTCGACGTTGTGAAGCACGGGGCAGTCGCGGACGAGCTGCTGGCGGCGCAGCGAGCTCGGCTTGGGGCACTCGTAGTAGAGCCGCTCCAGCGCCTCCACCTGCTCCGGCGTGTACCGCACGTACTTGCTCGCGTCCATCGCCGCCGCCGCCTCCCTCGCCGTCACCATGAGACCGTATCTAACCAACCAAACTGACCTACACCAACGTAGCCTCACTCAATCACAGTAGCAGCAAGCTATAGGTAGCTAGGCAGGCTGGTGGTGGCATGCAACCATTCGTAACGTGAAGAAGTGGGGTGGAGTGGAGGGTGCATGTGGCATGTGCCAAGCATGGGGAAAATGGGCGGGGGCGAGAGGCCATGGCCGGAGCGCCGGTGCCGCTTTCCTCTAATGCTCGGACATCGGCAAGCACAAGGAGGACCGTGCTTTTCTTGGTTTTGGAACGGGAGTACGCTGTACGAGTTCTTCGCTTCTTTAAAGAAGTGCCGCGCTGCTATTAAATTTGGAAAAGGAAAGTTCCGTGCTCCCTCCTTCAACTCAATTCCGGCATCCAGTAATTCCGAAATTTCATACTCCGTCCAAGTTTATGCTCCTATTATATATTTTCTCTTATCGTATAGTCTGAAGGCGATATTAAAAATAACTAGATTATTCTTAATTATTATCTCTAAATACCTTAATCAATACATGCATGTAGAAAATATCAAATAAGTTTGAATATTTACTACGTATATAAAAGAAACGTCACATTAACTTTTATATTGAAACACAAGATATATCATATATTTATGATTAAGATCATTCAAAAAATACGTCTCGTAAACATTTACGTAGGAAGTACTACCCACCCGCAACAGGCAACAGCAATTTGCCTATCTTCTAGACAATAGCTATGTTTGGGCACAGCAGCAAATCTCCCATGAAACGTTGGGGCTGTTTGGTTGGCTGCATCCAAAGAGAATTGCATCTACAGATACAAAAGATACTTGTTTGGTTGGCTGCACGAGGGGTGGAGCCTATCCCCCGAGATGCAATTGCATCCGCTAAGCCAGGCTGTGAGGAAACGTAGATTTTGGTCGTTTCCTATGGGCTTGGTTGGTGGGATGCAAGCTAGGGTGTATGCAAGGCATGAGGAACCACATAAACAGTCAACCAAACACATTCTCCCCATTCTTCTCACAGTCTGGCTCAACTCATGCACTCAACCAAACACCATCTCTTTGTATCTACGCAACTTGGCTCTCACCAGCCTGACTGACTCGTACGAGCCAGGCTGAGATGAGAAGACAACCAAACAGCCCCAAAAGTCCTAGGTATTTGTAGGGTTAAACTCCCGCATTCCGAGCGGAGCATGAGTTTGGGCTACACAACGCACGTGAATTTGATCCTCTTTTTTTTTAAAAAAAAATCTTGAAATCTTCTTAATCGTGGGATGGCTGCCAGCTACTCCCTTCAGTGGACATTCGGGCAGTCTCTAAAATACAGTTTTGATTATTAATTTCTCTTATAATATATTATAAAACCTAATAAATTATAATATTATGAAAGTACTGTTCCTATATATATATATATATATATATATATATCCCTTGTGACATGAAGGGGTACATGCTTGGTGCTGTCGACAAGCTCAACATAGCAGGTTGATTAATTACTTATGCCTTTTTCTTTATTTGCGGGTACTCATGTGTTCTCTCAATTCATGAATTATTTTGAGAATTGCTGAGGATGTTTGGACTTTGTACTAATTAATCAAAGTGAATGCAAATTTCTAGCTGGAGTTAATGACAGATTAGCTTCACGATGGACCGATCCTAGTTTACGCAAATAATTGAAAGCTTTCTGCACATGCTTTAGGAGATTCGAAGCTTTTATTTTTCTTCCTTTCCTTTTTTTTCAATCGGTAGAATATAATCTGCATCTTTTCCTTTTCCCATCACACACAGAGGAGGGGGAGGGGATAAAATTTAGCAATGCTTAAAGGAATCTCTTTTCCTTTTTCTTTTTGCTCTCCTTTCAATATTTTTACTAGCGTTGTACTCAAGGCATTCCCCCTGACTCAGGGCGTGAATTCTCGATCCCATAAATAATTCGCAGATATTTATGATGGATTTGCGTAAATTCTACCAAAGGTCCAAAATATTGCCCCCTTGCACGAGGTGCCCCCCTGATTTTTTTCTATAGAAGCACTCGAACTCTCTTAGAAAAAACAAGCATTTTTTTTCTGAAAATAACCCCTTTTCCAATTTTTTAGGAATGAACATATGGATTTTTTTGTTACTATTTGAGTTCTTCCTTTATATTTGACAGAAATATTTGGGAAAGGAAACAAAGAACTTGTCTAGACTTGGAGAACTGATCAAAACCGTAGAAATTTTCTCGAGATTGGAGACTGAGGCAGTTTTCTTTTCCTTGGATTTTTGAATGGCACGAGCGGTACAGGGGAGAAGGGGGTTAAAATACATCTGGTCAGGTTGTGTAGACGCAGAATACGCGGAGAAAAAGCGGATTTTCTCGGCATTTGGAACCCGATTAAAGGAGTTGACCCGCATCTTGGACTCCGATCCGCCATGCTGATTCCTTATCAGCACACCACGGCCTCTGTAAAAATTCTCCCAGGCTTTCCTTTTTCTTTTCCTCCCTTCTTTTTACCGTATGGGTTGTTGGGCATGTTACTGTTTGGCTTAGTTCCAGAATGGGAACAGTAAGACCCTGTTTAGAAGCAATGTATTTTCATAGTTTCTAAGTAATACCATGGTTTCTAAGAATACTATGGTATTTTATACTATAAGGTGTTTGGTTACCATGCCAAAAATTCTGTATTAAAAACTATGGTTTGGTAGATACCATGGTATTTTTGAAGTATTTGAAACTCCACTCCAACCCAAAGTTTTCATAGTTTTGACTAGCTTCTTGCCTATTTCCACTCAAATACCATGGTTTGTGATGTTACATCCAAACAGTTGGTAGTTCCAAGGAATACCATGGTTTTAAAGGAGTTTAGTAAAACCATAGTATTCATGACAAAACAATTGCAAACCATAGTATATCAAAACCATAGTTTTGAAAAACTATGCTTCCAAACAGGGCCTAAGGGCCTGTTTGGTAACAAGGTTTTTTCATAGTTTCTAGACAAAACCATGGTTTTAGAGAAAAACTCTATTTTAGAAATCATGAGGTGTTTGGTAGCCCTTCAAAAAACTATGTTTTAAAAACATAGTTTTCACAAAACCATGATTTTTTCTCTGTTTTGGAAACTTTGGTCTTGAGCAAATTTTTATGAGCTTTGGCACCAAAACAACTCCCAAAACTTTGTAGCCAAATAGTTGATGGAGTTCCAAGAAAAACCATGGTTTTAATGGGGTTTGGTAAAACCATGTTTTTTATGCCAATACAATTTCCAAACCATGGTTTTGCAAAACCTTGTTGCCAAACAGGGCCTAAATTTTTTTTTTACTCCTCATAAGGCTTTAAACCCAGACCAAATAGATGGAGCTTTCAGATTGCATGAGTTTCACAAGAAATTCGTAAGGGGCAGTTTAATTCTAGAAACCCCTGTTTCACCCCATTCCCAATCAATCGGTGTACTATGCACAAGAAATTAGCTGACTCCAAGGAGTTTAACTGCTGTTTGCGACATTTTCCTAAAACGGATGTGATGTTTCCATTTGCCATAATGCCATGTGGGTTGTCTTTTTAGTTGAAAAGCACAGCCTACCTGCATGAATTTGCAAACGAATTTCATATGAGGATGCAGTTATTTTGTATAGTATGGTTTAGATCCTGTTTGGTATTTAGAAATTTTTTTCGATTCTCGTGAGAATTAAACTATTTTATGTGAAATTTATATGTTCCAAACGGCCCTTAGTGTATGTGTATATTTTAAGTGACTGTCTATGGTTCCAATAGTTTTTGGAAGCAGCTTAGCTTGTTTAGCACAACCATTACTAAGCCTTGTTTTTCTTTTCCTGCATATTTCCAGAATCTGACTAAAAGGTAGTAGCACACATTTTTGTTTGAATTTAATTCAGATAGATTGATATTGCAAGCTTATTTATTGTTTTCCACCTATATACTCACTCCACCTTGCAATGGTCGACCAAACCAGAAAGGGAGGTTGCAGACTAGCAGCAGCCTGACAGCTGCAAGCCAACCCACTATTCAATACTGGTCCACATGGCACTTGTCAAGACCACACTTTCTCTCGTATCAAAAACTCAAAAAGAGATACTACTCTAATTTTTTTTCCCCTCTCTGAGAAGAAGAGATACTCTACGTTGGAAACATAAGAAAAGGAAAAGATAGCCAAAGCTAAAAAGCTACAGCTTGTCCTATCCCACTACCAACCACTTACCTGGGTCTGACGTGTCATGGCCTGGATATGTACACCTTTTGTGTTATTCTAAGGCAATCACCCATCCATGCTCCTATTTGGCTGGCCTCCCCAGATTTGCAAAAACCATTCCATTCTTTGGTGATCTTATCAACCCCTTCTCCCTCCTTTTGAACACCCAACAAACCCAGCTTTTGCGTTATTCTAACCCATCACCAATCCTTCCTTTTACTGGGCAATCAGCTTTTGTTAACAATACCACCAAAATTCCACTTTTCCTCCACTCGATAATGGTGGTGGCCAAATGCAATGCTTTGGTTTTTAATCAAGGTAATCAAGGAGCACTAAGCACATATTTTAAGGTGTAATTGGCAAGGGAAAGCATCAGGCATGGAAGATAATGAAATGGAATTTTGGGGGGAGCCAGGAAGACCTACCGTGCAGGCCACTACCACTTTGACAAAGGTGGTGATCCCAACAAATTCCGAGCACACTGCTCTGTGGAAGTGAACGGTGTCTGAATTGACCACTACTGCAGTACAAAACATAGTTGGCAAAGCATTACAAGATCTCTACTGAGGCAGTAATATTCCATAATTCAATAACCCACACACACACACAAAATGTATACTGGCCTTGGATTGGATGGGCACAGGCAGACTCATCGATTAAAACAAGGTTGAAGATACCCCCTGAACTGATAGCTGCCGCACAACTGTCCGGCTCATTTATCTGGTTCATTGACAAAAAAGGAATTGGTACCTTCCTTTTGAGACAGCTTGGAGAGACGATGGATCCTACGGCAGGATGCATTTGGTTAACAGGTGTTCTTTAGACGGTGAAATGAAAAGACAGTGACAGTCATTCTCGCTGACTTACATCTAGATAGGTATTTAATCAGTCGCCTGTCAAGATCAAAGTGCTGGCAGAGAAGTTTCTGCAACAAAGATATAAGCATGATATAAACTATCCTTCAGAAAAGCAATACCACAAAGCTGGACCACGTCATCAGTACTAGATACAGTCGAGTTTCAAACTTAGGCCATTGAGGAAGACTGGATAGCTAACCGACGTTTCAGGAGTTCTATCATTGGTGGCTTCAATATGTTTATCACGTCAGTACTCAGTACTTTCATTGAAGTACAATGCCAGATAACCAACCCGGATGTTTTATCGAAACTAAAACGAAGGGAACAGTGGTGTCAGACTGTATTGCATATTGTCGTCTTTCACACCTTTTTTAGGTAGGTAATATTTCAATTATTTCACTTTCACCCATTTCTTTAGAGGGGAGATATGTTTCCTTAAGCCGGTCACCCTCACTAGCTTATCTCCCAACTACCTTTTTTTTCTCTCTTTTCAGGAACTAGGGTTATCTGTTTTCCCTCAATTGGATAACCAGCCACATCAAAATTATATTGTTAAAAGAATTTTGAATAGTTAAGCTCTTTAAACGAAAAACACAGTCCTAATTCCTAACACCATGTCCTAATTTGCTAATATGGCTAAAAATAATGTGTTTTCAGTTATGCATCTAGTTGTGTTAATCACACAGTAATGCTAAATCTCTTGTTATAGGACAGGTTGATGCAAATGACAAAATTCCAAAGCTACCACAAATCATATTAGTTTATTCAGAAAAAGGGAAAGATGACGCAACTTATTTCAATCGTAACTCATAAGAAAAACAAGAAAGTGATGAACAAAACCTTATTAACTTTTTGCACAAATACTTGTGATTCACTTGTGATTTCTGGGAACTGAGTAACTTCAGTCCAGTGGTGGATCTAGGGATTTTTAGATGGGTGTAAGGAGTTAACAAAATCTTGTTCAATATAAATGTTTAAGGTTCACAATAACAAAATTAAAATACAAATTATTCATATTAGAGCAAATATGTCACAATAAATTAGAAAAATTTATAATAATTAAGAAAAAATATAAATTAACTCACGAAACTCCATAACTTGGAAGTGAGACATTATGGCTTCATCACTAACATGTAGAAAAAAAAATATTGATCATCCATTATACTTAGTTGGTTTTTTCACAAAATTAATTATTGAAAACAAATTTGCTTTCTATAGGTGTTGGTTTTGATGTGGAGGTAGTAGTTGTAGTTGCCTTCTGTATCTTTTTGTATTGATCCCACAAAGCTTTCTGATCTACAAAATACCTTTTAATTTTCTTAAGCTCTACGTCACAAAATCAACTAATTAATCCCACTAAGTCACCTTTTATCAACATTTCAAATTCTCAACATTCAACAAGACAATATGTGAAAACCTATATGATATGATCGATGGCCCTAAATGACTGCTGTAGCGGTATAGCCTGCAGTGTTGCGGCTACTACTTGGTCGATAGCCCAGATGTTGTCTCAGCCCCCATCCTTCCACCGCCACCTGCTTGTCGAACTGTATCACCGATCGACGCCCGAAAGAGAGAGGCAGAGAGCATGGAAGATAGTTTTTTTTGTTAGGGTTGGTTGTGTTTTGCAATATGCTCTGCTCAGTTGAGAAATGGAAGGTGTGGACTTTTCGCCAACGGGCTACGATGGCTGGTTGAGGAGGAGAGTTATGGAGGAATGGAAATGGGCTAAAATTAGTTAATAAGTGAATATATATACTAATTTGGTCCTATTATTAATATATATAGCTAATATACATATAATTAATTTTTTGTAAAAAAAATTGGGTGTACAGCTGTACACCCATGTCCCTTAATTGCATACGCCCCTGCTTCAGTCGCCTTGTCAAACAGTACATAAGTGGGAAGATGATCTGTTCAATGAAATTCAACTGAGAGAACGCAACCTTTTGGAAAGAAACAAACTAAGGGTATTATGAACACAATCCAGTAAAGGTTCCATAGGTTATATAAGATTGAGATGCAGTGGTTCAAACCAATTAGAAAAGAGCATAGCTGACATAGGAGTAAAACCAAAAATTTACCCCACAAGGATATCCCAAACTTTGCTGTAGCATTTGGGAAATGCCCAAGATCAATTATTCGAAAAGAAATATTCTTGTTCGAGTATCTGCATTAATACAATGCGAACATCCAATACAGTATGAGGAGCAATGTATTGTAAGTGGCATGAGGCTGCAAAGAAAAATTGGCGTGAACATCTCATGCTTCCAGCTATGTGTAAGGACCTGGAAATCTAGGCTAAGCAAATAAAATCATTAAGCAACTAATCAAGAATATAATGGGTAATTAAACTTGAAAACCAAGGTTATGCACAGGTAATTAGCATGACCAATATACCCTCATGGTAGCAAGTAAAGACCAGGGGTAAAATGGTAAACATGGTAAACAGAACACAGTGAAAATGAAGATGAGGGCAAGCACAGTAGGTTCACTTCCCTTTGGCCTCACCAAAACCGAAGCACAGCCAGATTCACTCCCCTTTTCCCATTTCCAACCGATAGACAGCCAGGCGCACAGCCATTCACCTCCCCTAGCTTACTCCCACAACCGAGAGAGCAAGTCCACGAGGAACAAGCACTAGAGCCAAGCATTCCATCCACTCAAACCTCATTGCCCCCAAAACCGAAAGCACAGCCAGTGAGAAGCAGCCAAAGCAAGGAAGGAGAAGAGGAGGCCAGGAGCACTAGCCGAGGAAGGAGCAGGAGGAGGAGACCAAGATCCAGGAGGGAGGATCTGGGCCACCTCTCCAACAACTTCACCAGCAACCCTACCTCAACCACATCATTCACATCATCACAGAACCTGTAAGAAGAAGAAGAAAGGGAGAAATTCAGGATATTTCTCATTGAAACCTTGCCAGGCTTATAAAGGCACACGGCAGGAGAAGTAAACAAGCAGAGCAATTACAGGGATGGCTTTCCTATTAGAGGAGCCAGCTAAGCTATTAATTACAATGCTACAAATAGCCCTAAGAATCTGCCTGATTATATACATGACTAATATCAGTCAAGAAAGATATTCTAACAGCCCCCCGCAGTGTCAACCGGGAGGGGAACAGACGTTGAGACTGGACCGAAAATCGGTGAAGACAATGGCGGGAAGTCCTTTGGTGAAGATGTCGGCGTACTGGAGAGTAGTTGGGACATGAAGAACACGAACATCACCAAGAGCAACCCTCTCTCGAACGAAGTGCAAATCGATCTCTACATGTTTGGTCCGTTGATGTTGGACTGGATTGGTGGATAGATATACGGCGCTTATGTTGTCGCAGTAGACAATGGTGGCCTTTTGAAGTGGCTGGTGCATCTCATTTAGGAGTTGACGAATCCAACAAGTTTCAGCAACGGCGTTAGCAACTCCTCAGACTCGACCTCGGGCTAGAACGGACACGGTGTCTTTGCTTTAGAGGACCAAGAGATCAAATTGTGTCCAAGGAAGACGCAATAACCGGATGTAGAGCGTCTTGTGTCGGGACAGCCGGCCCAATCGGCGTCCGAGTACACAATGAGGTCACTGGTGGTGTTGCGGGAGAGCTGAAGACCATGTCCCATGGTGCCTTTTACATACCGTAAAATCCTTTTGACGAGGGAGAAGTGCTGCTCCCGGGGGTCATGCATATGCAAACAGGCTTGCTGCACGGCATAGCTGATGTCCGGACGGGTGAGAGTGAGGTACTGGAGAGCTCTGCAAGGTCATGTATAGAGTCGGATCGACATCGGGCGCCAATGCCGCAGGAAGCTTGGAGCGAACTTCAATGGGGGTAGTGCTGGGGTTGCGGTTGCTCATGTTAGCCCGCTGGAGGATCTCTGCCGCATATTTTTCTTGTGAGAGGAAGATGCCGGAGGAGGAATGTTGAGCAGAAATGCCGAGGAAATAGTGCAGGTTGCCCAAATCGGTCATGGCAAATTCCTTGTGAAGAGCAGCAATAATCCTTTGGAGCAGGAGCGTGCTAGAAGCCGTCAAGATTATATCGTCGACGTACAGGAGGAGGTAGGCGACGTCGGAGTTCTTGTTGTAGATGAAGAGGGAGGGGTCGCACTGAGAGCCGGTGAAGCCAATGGAGAGGATGAAGCTGTTGAACCTACTGTACCATGCCCGCGGCGCCTGTTTAAGTCCATAGAGGGACTTGTTGAGGCGACACACATAGTTGGGGTGTGTCGAGTCGACGAAGCCGGAGGGTTGGTCACGATGAACAGTTTCATTCGATGTCTGCGTGGAGGAGGCATTTTGACATCCAATTGCCGGATTGGCGGTTGTTGGAGATGGCGATGGAGAGAACAATCCGAATGGTGGCCGGCTTGACGACGGGGCTGAAAGTCTCGTCGTAGTTGAGCCCGGGTTGCTGCGTGAAGCCGCGCAACACCCAGCGGGCTTTGTACCGAGCCAGTGTACCATTTGAATTAAATTTGTGGCGGTATACCCATTTGCCGGAGACGATGTTTGCGTTCAATGGAGGGGGAACAAGATCCCATGTCCGGTTGGCTGTGAGCGCTGTGAACTCGTCAACCATGGCAGCCTGCCAATTTGGATCAACAAGGGCGCCGCGGTATGTCTTTGGCAGCGGGGAGAGAGCATTTGTTGTGGAGGCGTGGAAGGTGAGGAAGTCCCGGGGCACCCGGATGCCATCCTTGCCACGGGTGCGCATGGGATGAGCATTTGTAGTTGGTGGCACATGCTGCACAGGGTAAATGGGCGGTGCTGCAGCAGGAATGGTTGTGGATGGTTGTCGATCACACCGGGAGTACACCTGCAAATCATGACGCTGAGGAAGCGAAACATTGCTGCTGGGTGCGGGTGGGGTTGGTCAGCGACTTGCTGCAGTGTCTTTGGAAGTATGTGGAGGAGGCGGATGTTGCGGGTTTGTGCGGGCACTGACCACAGAAAAACCGGTCCATCTGTATCATCAAGGAAGGAATAGGTGGAAGGGGAGGATGGCAAGCCGGGCAAAAGGAAATGTGAGTTCATCAAAAACACATGGCGTGAAGTTATGATGCGATTTGTGGAAGGGTTGAGACATCTGTAGCCCTTGTGGTCGGGTGGATAACCAAGGAAGATGCATTCAGAGGAGCGTGGGGCAAGTTTATGTGGAGTTGTGGCTGTCATATTTGGGTAGCAACGGCAGCCGAAAGTACGAAGATGGTCGTATGTTGGTGGGGAGCCAAACAGAGATTGGTGGGGAGTGGAGTTCTTGAGGGTTTTGGTGGGGTGGAGATTGATTAAATATGTGGCTGTTCGGAGGGCTTCAACCCAAAATGTGGGTGGAAGAGAAGCTTGGAAGAGAAGAGTGCGCATGATGTTGTTTATTGAGCGAATTGCGCGCTCAGCTTTTCCATTTTGTTGGGATGTGTGGGGGCAAGAAAGGCGTAGCAGCATGCCATGTTCTAGAAAGAATTTGCGAGCGGCAGAATTATCAAATTCGCGCCATTATCACATTGGATGGACTGAATTTGAGAATTGAATTGTGTGCGAGCATAGGCATGGAAATCATTAAGTGTTTGGAGAGTGTCAGATTTGAATTTTAGAGGAAAAGTCCACATGTAATGAGTGAAATCATCAAGGCAAACAAGATAGTATTTGAAGCCAGATACACTCAAAAGGGGTGAAGTCCACAAATCACAGTGAATTAATTGAAATGGTGCTGATGTTCGTGACATAGAAGGAAAAAATGGAAGGCGAGTATGGCGCCCTAATTGACAAGCATGACAAAGAGGCGAAGCAGCATGTTGTTTATTGGCGGTGATGGCGTTTGTGGACTGCAGCCTGGTGATGGTTTGAGCTCGAGGATGGCCAAGACGACGATGCCAAATTGTTGAAGAAACAGGAGGATTTGCAAGAGCATCTTTGTGTGGATGGCGGCATGAAAGGGTAAAGATCCCGGAGCTATTGCACTGTGAATAATCGCCTTGATGCGGAGATCCTTCACGAGACAAACCAAAGGGGTCAAATTCAGCGAGACGGAATTATCGGTGGTGAATTTGCGAACGAAATGAGATTGGTTATGAGTTTTGGTGAAACTAAAACATTACATAGTGATAAAGGACGAGTGGATGATGGAAGAAAAACAGAGCCAGTGGCAGTTATTGGCAATGCAGAACCATTGCCAACAATGATTTGAGTGTTGGTGGAAGGAGAAGGTGTGACAGAGGAGAGGTTACCGGAGTTGGAGGAGATGTGTGAGGAAGCTCCCGAATCCATGTACCAGTCTTTGTCGGTGCATCACCATCTTTGTTTCAGCATGAACCAGGGACGCCTGATCCCAGGATGGCGGTTCTGGTGAAGCGGCGCGCGGGGTGGGCGCGCTGAAGCTTCCTTGCGGATGACCGTAGATGGTGCCTGGCGCACTGAAGTTTCCTTGCGGAGGAGCTTGCGGAAGACCGTAGATGGCGCCTGGGTGAGAGCCGTCGGCGAAGAAAGCACGATGTGCTCCAGGTGGGCGCGGACCAAGGATGCCCGGGCTTGTGTTCGGCATGGGCATGGGCCACATCTGGAACATCCCAGTCATAGGGTTGAACATGGGGCGACCAAATGGGGGTGGCCGGAAAGCTTCCAGATCTAGAGAAGGGCCTTTGCCCTTCGGCTTGCCCTTCGCCTTGCCCTTGGGACGCTGAGAGGCAGAGCTTGCCTGGGTGTGGGAGGGGGTGACGAGGACAACGGCGTCGTTGGATTGCTGAGTCTTGAGATCCGACTCCTCAAGAAGGAGAAGGGACCGAGCTTCGAGGAAGGAGGGCAGCGGCTTGCGTGTCTTGATGATTGAAGCCATATTGCGGAACTTCTTTGTTGACGCCGCGAGAGGTGAAAGCAGTGTCGTCCTTCACGGCACGGCAAGCCGACGTCGGCGAGAGTCGGCGTGGGACTTGAGCGTTAGGGAGTATTTGAGGACGGACATGTCTCCTTGCGCAAGGTTGCGGAACTCCGCTTCGAGCAGCCAGACGGAGACCTTATTGTCTTGGTAGAGGCCTCGATATCACACCGGATGGTGCGGCGGTAGCCGGGCTTGAGAATCATGGCCATGATCTCCTCAAACAGAGGCATAAAGGAGAGAGCGAAGCGTGGTCGGTGGTCCGCCATGCCGGATCGGGAGCAAAGCGGCGTGTCCACGGAGCCGTCGATATGGGAAGCAGCGCCGAACTTTCCAACGAGGGTGAGGAAAAGTTCACGCCAGCGAGTGTAGTTTGGTGGATCAAGGACAAGGGAGAAGGGAATGTGCGTGCGCACATTGACTGTGGAGAGAGCGGAAGCTGGATTAGTTGGTGGTTGTGGTAGAGCTGCGACAATGGCGGCAGCAAGAGCAGCCGTGGGATCTTGCTGGGCGGCAGCCATGGCAAGTAGGAAGAAAAGGAAGGATCAGAAATTAGGCTGATACCATGTAAGAAGAAGAAAGGGAGAAATTCAGGATATTTCTCATTGAAACCTTGCCAGGCTTATAAAGGCACACGGCAGGAGAAGTAAACAAGCAGAGCAATTACAGGGATGGCTTTCCTATTAGAGGAGCCAGCTAAGCTATTAATTACAATGCTACAAATAGCCCTAAGAATCTGCCTGATTATATACATGACTAATATCAGTCAAGAAAGATATTCTAACAGAACCAACTCCATCAAGTGCATAGGTAAGGTAGCAATACTAGTAGGGTAGAGTAGCAGGTAGATCAGGGAAAAACCATCGTGGTCTCAATAGGGAGGCAACCCTAGGGGCTACGAAGAAAATTGACGTTTTACCATTATTAATATGTGGCCTCGCACTTTTACCACCGATTTCATGACGCTCGCCAAAATACCACTCATCTCGATCGCACTTTGAACATTTGCCATTTCTGGGACTTTACACATTTTCGAGCCTTTTTTAACGTTTTTCTCGAGTGAAGAACCGATTTTGCCCCTGAGCCACGTTAGAAGAACCACTTGGTCGAATCACTTGGTCTGGCCCTTTCTTCCCCAATCTCGCCCTCCTATCCCATCTATCATCAAACCCTACCCAGCTCTCCCCGCAGCTGCCATGAGGTCGAGCCCTGGATGTTCGCCCTCCTCACCGACCTCTTCCAGAAGCCCTCCATCCCCGTCGGGATCCTGCCGCCTCTCGACCCCGACGACGACGATGGAGGCGGCTCTGGCGTCCGTGCCGAAGTCCTGCGATGGCTCGACAACCAGCCTCCTAAGTCTATCATCTATGTGGCGCTGGGGAGCGAGGCGCCGGTGACTGTCGAGAACCTGCATGAGCCCGCGCTCGGACTGGAGCTCGCCGGGGTGCGCTTCCTGTGGGCTTTCCGGAAGCCGGTCGGCATGCTCGAATCCGACGCCGGCACCGTGCTGGCCGACGGGTTCGAGGAGCAGACGCGGGGGCGGGGCATGGTGTGGATGGGGTGGGTGCGGCAGGTGAAGGTGCTCGCGCACGGCGCGTTCCTGACGCACTGCGGATGGGGCTCCACCATCGAGAGCTTCATGTTCGGGCACCCGCTCGTGATGCTCCATTCGTGGTGGACCAGGGCCTCGTCGCTCGGTCGATGGCGGAGAAGGGCATCGGCGTGGAGGTGGCGAGGGACAAGGGCGACGGCTCGTTCGACAGAGACGGCGTCGCGGCGGCGGTGCGGCTCGTCATGGTGGACAACGAAGGGAAGGTGTTTTCGAGCAACGCCAAGAAGCAACAAGAGGTTCTCGCCGACCATGGGCGCCAGGAGCAGTACATTGACGAGGTTGTAGACTGCCTGAGACACTACAAAGACGCATGACAAGTTCATATGATTGTGCTGTGAAGTTCATATGATCACATTCCACTCGAGAAAAACGTTAAAAAAGGCCAGCAGCTTTTTCATCGCGGCAAAAACCGGTTCTTCTAACGTGGCCCAGGGGCAAAACCGGTTCTTCACTCGAGAAAAACGTTAAAAAAGGCTCAAAAATGTGTAAAGTCCGAAAAATGGCAAATGTGCAAAGTGAGATCGAGATGAGTGGTATTTTGATGAGCGTTATGAAATCGGTGGTAAAAGTGCGAGGCCACATATTAATAATGGTAAAACGTCAATTTTCTCCCCAACCTAGAGCACTACCCCTTTGGTCATCATAGACCCATGCATACCTTTGAACACATCTAGCCATGCTTAACTCAAGTAACCAGCAACCTGTAAAGCAAAACTCAAATCAAAATGGCAAAGCAATAGAAACCGAAGATCAAACCAATAAAAGGCCGAGGGGGAGGGAGTGAGGGTTCGGTCGGCACCAGGGCTCAAAGGCGGAACTGAGGGAGGCCGGCGAGCCGAGGGGAAGTGGCAAGCCAGAGGCTCGGGAGGAAGAAGAGTAGAGGGAAGGAGTAGATCGAGGAGAAGAAACCGAGAGGGAGAGAGGAAGGAATGAAAACCGAGAGAGCTAGAGAGTTCGGCCCTAAGAAGCCAGGTTCCCGGGACAATGGGATCGAGGAACGGGAACGCGGAACGAGGGTCGATACCTCCTCAAAGTGTTTGTTCGACGTCTGGAATGCGAACCATGTGATTTTGGAACGAAAATGCGGAACGATGTTTCCGAAATGAGGAACGGGTTCCCAAGCCTTTTGGAACGAAAATACAATTAAATCAAACTTCTTTGAGAAGAACACCACAACTTCTTAGGTTCTGCGTTCCAGGAAGGGACACCTCAGCAGCTCGGCGGTCCACATCGGAATCTGTTTTATTTCTTCTTCCTAACCCCATTCACCCCTTCGCCCTTTCCCACGCGCAGTCGACATCGACCAAAGCGCAATCAGGTGTGTCTCCTAGTTCCTTTCCTCACCTCCCCTCCCTACTCATCCACTGACACTTATAGCGCACCAATTCACCTTTACCAATCTCTTCTGGTTGGGTTTCAGCTGCAATCAATCCGAGTTCCTTCCTTTCCACTGCGTGTTTGATCTATCTAACTGGGCTGGGCTTGAGCGCTTGGCTGGTCTGGTGACTCTGGTCTCGCCGGTACAGCGTCGAGGAGCGAGGACGGAGGCCAACGACGGCGATGGAGCCCCTGGAGATGTCCATAACGATAATCTTCGACGCGCTGCTGCTAGTGTTCATGGTGGAGCTCTTCTTCGCCATGTTCCAGATGAAGCTCGTCGTCATCCTCTTCTACCTCGTCATCCTCCTCCCGCGTGCACCATATCGCCATAGGATGCTCGGGCCGGGCCGGACCGTCGGGCGTCACGGATGGCGCCCACATACTGCCGGTGCGACAACCTAGAGGACGCGAAGCGGTGCGGGCGGGGCAGCGTCCTGTGAGATCTTGAAGGCGACAATGAGTCGATGTTCCATCCTTCGAGCGAGACGTTGTCCCGCTGTTCGTTCGCGTTCGAACGAGGTTCCCAGGAACGAGGTACCCTGCATGGTTCCGCGTTCCAGGCTTCTTAGGTTCAGCCGAGCGGAAGAAAAAGAGAGGAGAGCCGAGAGGAGATAGAGGGTCGTCGTCCATAGAAAAGCAGGAGAAAAGAAAAAGAAAACAGGACAGGAGAAAAAGAAAAAGAGAGAATAGAGAAAAAGAAAAAGAAGAGAAAAGAGAAGATGAGAAAAGAAAGAGGGAAAAATTAGGAAAATGAGTTGATCGTCGCAGTCTGCCATTAGTTTTAATAATTATCTAGCTGTAGGTCCAAAATAAAAAAAAAGATGGTAGATAATTGTGGTTAATAAGACAAGCAGTTAGATATAACTTTATAAATGCATGCACTGCTAAAAAATAGAAATTAACACCCTTCATCTATATAAGATTACAACTGTTGGAAATGGTTGAATGCCATAAATCATGTTCAAATTAATTGTCATAGATTAATATGCTATGATTTTCGAGACTGAAATCGAACCAACCAGACCACCAGCTCCAACATTCAACCAAGGCCATACATTCAGAATTTATACCAGACAAGCTTCCTTTGATCATGTTTTCATTAAATGTTTTTAGCTGCTTTTATATACTTACATATATCATCACTGCATTGGAAAACTTATATTACAAATGAAAACCTTAAATCGGATGTGGTTCGAAAGTATGGATTGAGAAATGGATTGATGGGTTGATAATTGGATTTGGTATTTTGATTGGCTCATCCAGTGAATGGAGTAGTTGGCATATATTTAGGGCCTGTTTGTTTCAGCTTTGGATTCTCTAAAAGCTGATTCTGGATTGTGGTTGTAGAGAAGCTGATTCTGGAATCCAAAAGCACATATGAAGTGGATTGTAGATTCTAGTGTATATGGGTGGGTTTGGATTGTGAGAATCGATTTTAGAATCAGTTTTTTGTTTCGATTCGCTTTTAGGGCGAATCGGAATCGGCTAAAACAAACAGGCCCTTATTATGGTTGACAGAGGGTGCCGATGAGAAGGATTGTTATGTCGATGAGGTTCTCTACATAGGCTATAATATAAGATCAAACAATTAACACTTGGGCAATGAGCCATAATTCCAGTATCAACTATAGTGTGTGAAATCAGTTAGAAAAGGTTATCTTATGAAAGTATTAGAATCTCCACATTGGGTAAGAAATCTAGTTCGTACCTCTGGGATATGCCGGTAGGCCCGGAGGTGCAGGCAACTTTGGTGGCAGTATATTTGAATCCATGGGTAGAATTACTGCTGATGGGTAGTCGGAGTACAACTGTAACTGGGAGTCTAGGACAGCCTGGGATAGGTGTCCTCGAGTCGAGTACAGGGTTGGAGATCTAATACTGGATTAGTGATAAATATTCTGGAACCTCATAGGATGGGGTCACTATAGGTACAGTGATACAAACCTGCGCAGGGTAAAATTATGAATTCATGCTAGTCTCCCGGATTGGAGACTACGGAAGCTAAGTCTGTCTCATATATAGTGTTAGTAGCTGTTTTCCAAAATTTAAAATAGACAACTCTTAAAGAAAACAAAAAACCTATTTTTTGTAAAAATGGATTTTGAGGAAAAGTGATCATTGGATGGACTTGGACTGAGTTGAGAGAAAATTCATCTATTGCATTTTGCTAATAATGCTTGTTGAGTACTCCTGTACTCACTTTTTGCTTAAATCCCCCTCTGCTTAGAAGGTGAGTCCTATGAATCCACCTATGAGGCATGGGATGAGGATTGTATGCAGGATCAGGACTTACTGGAGGACAACTACTACTACTACTATCAGGAGGACTAGAGGGTTTAGTAGACCATGTCCCCGTTTTGATAGGTCATCAGGGTAATAGATGGCTGTCATATATTTTTGTTGTACTTGGATCGGATGTATAATTAATGTAGTGAACATGTAGCCCTAAGTGGCTAAATGGACTGTAATAAAGTTTTCATTTCAGTCTCTAATTATTGTTCTGCTGCAACATTCTGAACATGATGTAGTAACTAATAAAATATCGAGGTGTCCGATATTTTATTAGCTACTATGCCAAGATCTGTGTAATTAACTCGATGTAGTGGCAGTGTCATTATCGTTACCCTAGACTAATTATGTGGGTCGCCACACATGTCTCAAGCTCCCAGCATGGTGTATATTGTTAATTGTAATACTCCCTCCATCCCAATTTATAAAGCGTATTAGCTTGTACGCTATTACCAACGCAGTTATTTTCTACCGATGCTGCCCCTGATTAACAGCCGGCCCAACTTTCCATCAGAGCCCATTTTTTACTCCTCCGATGCCTTTCTGGAAGGACCACATATAAAGATGGGAAACGAGCGAATCACATAGAATCAGGAACAAACATGCATGCTTGACTAGGACCATGCATGCGCAGGGGCAATTGCGGAAGAAACAGATGACAAATCACAAGGCGCCCTATAAAATAGGATTCCAATCAGATTTTTATGCGCCTTGTTTTATGGGATGGAGGGAGTAGATTATAGATTACTTGCAAAATGTCAAAATAATGATGTAGAGAGGCAATTTTATAAGAAGTACTTACATGTTAGAGAGTTCAGGCAGAACATTGCTTGCTTGTATACATGTGGCTGAAAAGGAAGTCCGAATTCGACCTGTTAAAAGTAAATAACAATCACCACTTACTGCAATAGAACAACAAGCAAATTCTGCTTAGGACCCTACTCACAGAAGGCACTAACAACTAAGCTGAGAGTGAGATAATTACAATGTATCTAGCAGTCTTGCACAAGTGAAAAAAGTAAGCAGGAACCAAATGATTGCTGGTGATTGAAAAAGGAGGAAAAGATGAGAGAGAAACCTATAAACAAATTACCAGCCAAAATCGTGTGGTTGGCTCTTCAGTTAGTAGGCCTTCCAGCTGCAACCGGGTCAAATGATTTGAATGACCTAAATAAAAAATGAATGTGTCCTCAATCCAACTTAAGAGGAAATTGCCAGTAATGTTTGAGCTTAGAGCAGAAAATGAGGGAAAAACATTGATTTAATAGATGAGCAATGCTTCTCATTTGAAATATTATCACTTAATAGAACAGAGATGATTCAACAGTATCAATTTTTCAGCATTTGGATGTATAAATGTAACATAGGAAAAGACTAGTATTCACACATAGTAAAGGAACACTACTGTTGCACTAAAAGCAATCTGTGAGCGTAATGTACTCAATTTATAGGTGTTAACTACTCATGAATCATGATCTCAACTCAGATTGAAACTTCATGCAATGCATTTTTGTGAGGACCCTCCCCCTAATCCCTCCATCATCAAAGCATAAGCATAACATGAGCATCATCATTAGTCTTAGTTATGCATTAGGAATTACTACTTAAGCATAAACATTTATTAGCTAGTCAATTGCATAAGTAAAGCATATATGCATACCTGTATACAGCATTGAAGTGGAGGCATGAAATGGTAAAACAGTGCATGAGTAAAGGAGTAAAAGTAGAATGGTAAAAGAGTAAATAACCAGTCAAAGCTAGCAGGAGATGCATCCCCATGTGTATGCACCATCCCGAGGCAACCATAGCCAGCAGGGCTAGCTCAAGCAATGCAATGCATCGCACCACCATTTGAGCCTAGCCAGTACATGTATCAGCATGCCTTTCGGCCAAGACAGCAAGAGAGAGAGAGAGCAAACAAGTGCAGCCCTTGTGCCATAGCCGATAGCCAGAGAGAGCAAGAAGTTCATCTTCCCTTTTTGCTTCCAGCCGAAAGCAACCAGCCATTTCATTCCACAAGTGCTCACAGCCAACCAAAACCGAGAGCTCATAAGGAGCAAGAAGAGTACCAACCGGCCAAGAGCAAGAGGAGGTCCCAGCTGAGCTGAACCAGGGAGCAAGGAGGAGGCCGGCCAAGGAGCTAGGAGAAGGAGACTAGACCCCAAGTAGGAGATCGGCCACCCTTCATCCTTTACTTCAACCGGCCATCAACTCCTTCATCAGCCAAAAATCAAATCAGCAAGAACCTCAAGTAAGCCATGGTGGTGGTGGTGGTGGTCTCAAGTAAGCCATTCTCTGCCAGTATAGTGGCGGCGGTGGCGAGGAAGTGTCCTAGCTAAGGCAGTGTTATCATCCTCACCCCCCAACCTAGTGCTCAACCCTAGAATCATCCTTAACCCTTACCTGTGTTAATCTTACCTCAAAGAAGTCAAGAAACCAGTAGAGCCAAGCCAAGAAAGCTCAAAAATCGACGAAGCATAAAAATCCCTTTTTCTGAGCTAGGGTTAGCTCATGGGTTCAGCCAGGGAAGCTTAGCTCCAGTCGGCAGGTGAGGAGGAAGGGAGGAGCGGCCGAGCATAGTCGGCAGGAAGGGGTAGCAGTAGTGAGGAGAGGTGAGGGAGGAAGTGAGGCAGCCGAATTGCTAAAATCAGCAGGCTTCGGCCAAATAACCGAGAGCAAGAAGGCTTCAACCGAATGGAGATAAGAGAGAGAGAGAGAGAGAGAGAGAGAGAGAAGAAAAAGTAAGGAATAGCAGTGAAGTAGTAAAGGTCGAAAAGAAAAAGAAGAAGAGAAAAGAAAAGAGAAATAGAAGAAAAAGTGGAAAATGGAGTGTACGCATGCATTTCATCAATAGCATCAGTAGTTGCGTTAAATGCATAAAAAATATAGTAGCAATGTAGTGCATGACATGTAAGAATGAATATCAATTTCATTAAATGATAAAACTGATTAATGGGAAATGTTGGACATTGTAACTCATATTTAATAAAATATCGTAAATTAATATAGTGTGATTTTTAGGACCAAAATAGAACCCCTTGGTCAGCTAGAGCCTGTTTTCGAGTGAGGCGAATGTTCCGAATTTATTTCAGGCAAGCATCCTTTGATCATATTTTGTTAAATGTTTTACTGCTTTTATGAATTACTTATTTCATTATTGCATTGGAAATTATATTTTAAAAAGGGAAAAGATTAAATTGGCAGTGTTGAGTTAAATGGATGGATGGATTGGCAAAGGAATGGTTAATGAATGGTTAGATTGGTGGGTGATTTGTTATGAGTAGTTAATGTGTTGGCGTGTGTTTGTTGGTGGGTAGAGGACGTCGATGAGAAGAGAATCGCCGGTGGGATCCACTACATATGCTAGCATATAAGTTAAAAACCAACTAATATTGGGCAATAAGCTGTAAAATTAGTACCAACTATGGTGTGTGGAATCGGTTAGAAAAGATTATCCTATGATAGTATTAAATTCTCCACAATGGGTAAGAAATTAGAGTCATGTTGGGAAATATCGGTATGACCCGGAGGACTATGAAAGAAATGGTTTGGGAGTGGTATATTTGAAGTCCGGTGGGTACTGCTGGATTAAGCCATGGTACAACTGTATCTAGATGTGGGGTAGCCAGGGAGGTGTACCCCATACTCGATGCAGGGTGAAGAACTAATACCGGATTAGTGATAAATGTTCTGGGGCATCTCTTGTGAGCGTCACTATAGGCAAAGTGGTACAAATCTGCGTAGGGTAAATCTTGAATTCAAGCCAGTTTCTTGGATTGGAGATTACAAAAAACTTAGACTGTCTCATATACAATATTAGTAGTGTTTTCACTACTTTAAATTTTGCAACCTTTAAAACTAAAATCTATTTCTTACAAAGGTATTTTAGATGAGAAGAGTCTGTAGGTGGAGTTGGATAGGAATTAGGTTATTTGGGAAGCTCATTTAACACATTCATTATTATTATTGCTTGCTGAGTACTTAGTATTCATCCTTTTTAAATCCCCCTTACTTAGAAGTGAGTCCTATGGACAATCCTTCAAGGTTTGGGTGGAGAACTGTTTACAGAAGCAGGAGCTTCCGGAGGACGACTACTACTACCAAGGAGGAGGAGTACTAGTAGGTCGTATTCCTGCGCTAGCCATCTGTTGGGAGTTAGAAGGTTTAAGTTGTCTTTTGTGGTAATAGAGTTTATGTAAATTAAGGTATGTACAATAGCCTACATGACCAATGGAATGTAATAAAGAATTTAAATTCAGACTCTAATTATTATTCTACTGCAATACTCTGAAAACGATATATTAACTAATTAAGCATCGGGATGCCGATGTTTTCTAGATCCACTTAATTAGCCCAAGGCGATGGCAATGTGACTGTCGTACCTGGTTAATTAGGCGGGTCACCATAATTTTGTCCCAGGGTTTTGCAATATTAGTAATCCAAGTTAAGCTCAAACTTTTTAGAAACATACAGTTTAGGGACTTCAGAATAAGGCCTTTTAGCCCAAGTGGTGAACAAGTCTCACCAATTCCTGTCGAGTTTCAACCGCCTTTACTTGTAAAGAGACTATAAAAAAATTGGAAAAAGACGCAATCAGCCAAGTTGGATCTGCTCTAAATCTAAAGCATAGTATTCCATTCGGTACAGGACCAATTACTGTCAGTGCCAAGTAATGTATTAGTATATGACCAAATAGCGATAACCAGTGTACTTCAGGATTTTGAAATCCTGTCTTGTTGTACTCAGTGGCGGAGCCACCTCCCGGCAACCCTAGGCGGCTTTCCAAGCTTGCCGGCGAGACCCTACCAAGGCCCCCTTCTAGCGCATGACCGATTACCATTGAAAAACAGGAAGAGAGCTAACAACTAACGATGCTCTCACCTCATATCTATGTATGAGTTGTATCGATTTTGTACTTATTTTTCTTAGTGGCTGATATGGATTGGAGGATTTCTTCACAACATGATTGTGTTTGTCTGAACAAACACTCGCCGTAGTTAGACTTGACCAGGCTCCAAAAAAATTCTGGCTTCGCCACTAATTGTACTAGAGGATGCTCCGAGACATCTGGGAAGAAAAATGCCACATTGAGGGTTCAGCAATTGCCTAATTAATTTTTTTGCAATGTCACCCTCTTGTATTGGTTTCAGTACTCAATTAGCAGCCTGTGAATTAAACTTTAGTTAAGTCAAGTAGCAGCGATACAAATAGTACAAATTAAAATCATAGCATTCACTCTTTAGGTAACAGTTCTCAACTTATTATTAATTTTTTTAAACAAGTATTCCTCAACTATTTGAGAGTTATTACATGTATATATTCACATGACAAGACCGGGAGACAATAATATCTATAATTTTCCATGATTATGTCTAAAATAGTCATACAAAACATACCTAGACCATCATAAGGTGGTTGTTGAGCTACAGCATATGTAACTGCAGAGAAAATAAATATAAGCATCCGCTATGAAATAATTGAAAGATAACATTTGAAAAAGGGAGAAAAAATGAAGCAGTTGAGATTAGCATGAATTGCACCCAAGGAATACTGCCAGGCAACAAGGTCAGCTATGCGGGACAAGGTCGTGAGGGTATAACAGTTGCATCAATCTAACTTAAGAGATTGATACACAGTACTAGTTGTCATGGACAATTGTATAATTTTTACATCAGTGATCAGTCTGATCAGAAGACAATAGGAAAACGCAGCATTTCATAATTATGGATCTGCCCCAGTTAAAACTTGAATCTTACAGTGAGCACTATAGGAGCTTGAAATAAGAACAGAAATTCCCTATTAAGTGCCGGCAAAACTTGAATAATAAATTAATTGTGAAGAGGGGATACAAAACCCCTCAGTTGTTTTTCTTTGCTCTTCATACACAAGTGTCACTATGAATACGCAATAATACCACCCAAAGATACACAAAAACAAACCGACAAATCCCAGTAAGTAGCGGAGGGTCAATGAATAATCGATGACCACAGTAACTGCCAACAATAAGCCCTACAAAGCAAAACAGAAACATCAAGTAGTCAGATTACGAAATTCAACAATATTAACTGTAGTAATGAACTACGATCATTTCTAATAACCTGAGTTCAAATTTCCTATACTAGGAAATAAACCATGATTGATTATTTCATAAGTGAATGAATCACAGGATAAGAGAACAGAACCATTTTGTATCAACACGCCTTCGCATAGAGCAATGAATCAGCGATGAATGTTTCCTAGTTTTCCTCTCTCACAATCTGCTAAGCATTACATAGTTTTATTAGCAAAACATAAGTTCTTAAGGAGCTTCTACATGATTCATTTTTTCCATACAAGTTACATGATTCAGGGCTCAAAAAGTAGAATCCACTTCCCACCTTCCACTTTGTAGAAAACTCATAATTGATTTACCATTTTTAATGTTCTCCTAACACAAAATAAAGTGCGAAAACTCACAATTGTCTAATCCACATGATACATGTGCGACAAAAAGCTGTACAAAAACATTAAAATCCCACCTACACAAGACCATTTTCTTTTGAACGCTTGAACCAAACAAAGCATAACTTCAGTATCCCTACAATATGCCATGCTATTCACTACAACATGCAAATGCCATCTTGACTTTGCAAATCTATCTTTCACCACAAAAAAAATTATTCACTTCCACCAACAAACAGATAATGCATGTGTGAGTTTCTTTACATATCTGCAATATGTTACTTAATACGATGCCATCCTTAAGGGGGCACACTTGCTACTTCTCAAACAGCTTATCATAGCCATAGACACAGCACTGCAATTAAAAGAAATCCTCCTACTGCATTACAGTCTCGATACATTTTGCATGCTGGATTAGTTTTTCTCAAACTCACTAACCACATGGCGATTTAATTCCACTGCAATGGAAATCCATCCACTGACCTTGATTCGGGTTCACTCAAATCTAGCATTGTTCCCTCGTGTTGCAACTTAACTGATCAGAAATGTGAAAATTAAAAATACACAAAATCACTGCCCATCGAGCACCATATCACATAATGGCACCACACTCGCATTCGCATCACACGGAAATTCTACATTCCCAGCTCTCTTTCTCACGCTTCTCCCTACTCCGACCAATCTAATTACCAAATTCCAGTACAGTACCGTAAAACAAATTTGCATAGAAACGCTAGTCGTCACCAAACACCGTACCTTCATGGCGAAGATCACGAGGAACACGAGCACAGCCTGGATCTCCTGCAAAAACACAAACACCGATTCGCATGAGCTAAAACAGTTCAAGCACCAGCCGCATGGCACGATTCGGATCGATATACGGGACCACAGAATATCACCCGTCGGAGGAGGCGGCTGTGGAGCTCGCCGCCGCCGTCGGCCGAGGACGCCGCGCTGCGGGCCGCGAAGTAGGAGAAGAAGGCTAGGAGGTGGAGGAAGTAGAAGGGCTCAGAGATGGACGCGTCGAGCCACGGGAACGGGTGGCTCCGCCGACTCGCCCCGCCACTCGGCGCCGACGCCTCCATCGCCAACTCGCCATCGCAACCTCCATCTTTATTCGACTCGACGCCTCTCGCTGCTCCGTGAAACGGGCCACGGTGTCGGTTTGAACTTCAAACCCGAAAAGGACTCCGCATTCAAAGCAGCTTCGCGTATTTTCGAATATACGCCTTCTAGTCAGAAAGCTCCATTGTATCACCACAGGTGGGCCCGTGCAATTGAGGGTCCACCTGTCGGTGAGACCAGCATCGTTTACGCCTTTGCAAGCGAGGATTCGTTCGATAAACCCGACCGCTCGGAGTCGGACATCACTGCTTCTACTAGGGTTTCTTCTCCTCTTCTCTGCTGCTGCTCCACATCGCCGCCGAGATGAGCGCCGCCAGGCTGGACAACCGGCGCCATCACCCGCCGTTCCTCCGGGACGTCTCCTCCTCGGTCTCCTCGTCCGTCCGCCTGCCCCCGGCCTCCCTGCGCCGCGAGATCCAGGCCTCCGCCCCGCCGCCGCCTCCCCCGCTGCTGTCCCTCGACGATCTCTCCCAACGCTCCCCTTCCCCGCAGCCCCGCACCCCTCCGCAGGCAACCATGACCCCGTCGCCTCCGCCCACTCGCGCTGGCCTCTTCTCCTCCCCGCTACGCTCCAACGGCTCCCCCGCTCCCGAGGTGTGGTGGTCCCCCTCTAGGGAGGGGAAGGCTAGGGACGGTTCCCCGGTGGATGGCGTCGTGCATCAGCAGCAGTCCCCGACGACAGCATCGGGGCAACAGCAGCAGCAGGTGGCGCTCATCACGCTGCCGCCTCCCAGGGAGGTTGCACGGCCGGAGATGCCGAGGGATTCGGTGCCCGCCACAGGCCGGGTCGACGAGGAGGAGTGGGTCACCGTTTTTGGGTATGTGGCCTCGCCTCTTGCTGATTCGATTGGACGAATGTGTTAAATTTGTTATGGATTTTGTGGCGTTGGATTCATAGAGTTGTGTACGCTTCCTATTGTAGTAGATCAGAAGTATTGTTGTTAAGGAATAGGGTAAGTGGATTAGCGTATATAGAATTGGTAATTCTGTCTTGTATAGTTGTAGCTATTCTATGCGATCAGGGAGAACCATGTAGTGATGCGCTGATGCAGTTGTGAAATTCTATGTTTTTTAAAAACGATCTGTGTTATTGATACCAAGATTAGCAATATGACCTTAGCTGGCAACAACAGATTGGTTAAAGTTGATATCACTTCAACCATTTAGGTTGATTCTCCATCTTAATGCTTGAGGCAACGTCCAGATACCCACTAGGCTACTATTGTCAAAAATTGGTGAAGAGTAGAGATCAAGATTTAAATCGCTGGCATGTTGAAACTTGGAAGATCTTTTGGCCAGAACAATCATTTTGGGACACAAAATTATTACTATTGTCCCTGTCTCTCTACCTGCAATCTGTAATTCTGCATATACATTTTACATGCACTAGATAGTCATACGTACCATCCAGTGATCTGGAAACAAGTGCCTATGCCCTATGCTTTGATTGATATCATTGCATTTGAAAAGATTTCATGAATATATATCCATAAGACCATCATTGTACTTAAGTTAATCTTTTTCTTGTGCTATCTCATTTAAACCAAATATAATCTTCAATAAATGATTGCTTCCGCTGGACTGATGCAAATGTGGTTAGACTGTGCGATGATGTATTTCATTTTGATAATGTCTCCCCTGTCTTCTTTCTGCCAGATTTTTGCCTGGTGATACCAACTTGGTACTAAGAGAATTTGAGAAATGTGGGATGGTCTTGAGACATGTTCCTGGTCCAAGGGATGTGAACTGGATGCATGTCTTGTATCAGGTAAACTTTGATAACTATACTGTTTGAGCATTGATAATATGCCAGATCTCTATTATCTACTAATAGTGAAAACATTTTGTTGATGATCAGGACCTAATAAAATATAAGAGCACGATCACGTAAAGACTTTATTGCCATGGACAGAAAGAATGTTATAGGAATGAATTCAAATTAGGATGAGATGATGTCTTTTGGGGCACGCAGGCCACCCTATTTATGCCAATCTAAGAGGTAGTAGTTAACACTGCTAAAGGCATCTTTTGTCTTCATGCACGTGTCTTCATTGAGTCTTCAACCGTCATGTCTCTTGGTTAACCGTCGTAAGTTGTCAGATGCGCTCATAACCACCCTCACGTTAATCACATGAGAAACTATCGTGTCTCCCAGCCAGTTCGCTTGGTCGGTACTTACAAAATTATATGACTGGTTGTCGTTGCCCAGGTCTGGTTGCATCTTGATCATAGCTGGTCACAATGTTCAAAAAAGTGCTAGGCGGTAAGCGGGCGGAGGCCCACTGCCGAGCACCTAGCCCGCCTAGGCGGCGCCTAGATGTGCCTAGGCGGAAATCACAAAATGGTAGGCTGCAATGAAACAAAAAAGTGAAAGGCATACATAAAAGATGGAATATAGTCACTAAACATAGTCTCACACATAATATAGTCACAAAACTAAGTTCTACACATAATAAAGTCACAAAACATAGTCCAACACATAATTAAGTTCAACAAAAGTTCAATTCATACCATATTATTTGGTTTATACCAACTCATCAATCAACTTAACAATATCTTCAGTACCTAACAGTGATCACTACTTCGTATATACTTAACAGCATCAATTCTGGCTGGCTTTGCTAAGACCCAACAGTAAAACTCCTTTTATTTCATCTGTTCATCGATTCATTCATGATTCGACCAACAGCCAAAACTCCCCGATATTAGCGCGAGCGCCTATTGATTCATCGATTCATCCAACACCAACAGCGAAACCCGATATTTTCCTCTAGCCTCGCTCGCTCGGCTTGTTCCACTGCGTAAAAAGGTGACAGAGGGGCAGACCTCACTTGGCGGTGTGGGAGGCTCGGCGCCGGCGTGGAAGGAAGAGGTCTGCAGCTCGGCGCTGGCGGCGCGAAGGCAGGGAAGAGGACGTCGAGCACTGGCGGCGGCGGCGCGGAAGGAGTACCTCAGACGCTGGCGGCATGGGAGGATCTGGACGCTGGCAGCGCGGGAGTTGGGGAGGAGTTCGGGCGTCAGCGGTGGGGAACATGATCTCCGGCGAGGCGGCGATCGAACCAAGGAGATCGCGGCGGGCAGGATCGAGTCGACGCGCATGCACTCAGCCCGAACCCCCCCCCCCCTATTTTCCCCTCTTATCCAACCCAACACCGCCTAGCTTCGCTTTCTCTCTGCCTAGCGTCGCGCCGTCGCCTTTTCTCCACTGAATTCCGCTCACACCCGCCTCCCCTGGCCGCTTAACGCCGCCGAGCTCCACCTAGAGCACGATATTGGGCCAAGGCGAGGCGGAGGGCAGCCGCCCAGTGCCTAGGCGGCGCTTTTTCACGCCTTTTTGAACACTGGCTGGTCAACAATGGCTTCCGACCAGTTTGTTACTAAAGCCCCCTTTGGCACGGTTTGGGTTTGTGCAAAAAATAGCTTTTAACTGGCTACCCTGAAAAGCCACTTTCCATAAGCCTCAGCTTTTCTTCACAAATGGGCTTAGGCTTGGGCAAAAACCTAAACTAGAAGCCAGTTGTTTGGCAAAAAGCTGAACTAGGGGGCCTAAAGGGGATAAGGCTTACTTTGAATTGTGGTAATGAACACAACCGTTATGTTAAAGTGGGCTCTTAATATGCGAGTCTACTGTTTTAGGGAGACTTTGACCATAAAATGTTGATCTGGTCAATAATCCTCGACACATTTCTTGAAGATAAGGTAAAATACCCATCAGGTTATATATCATTGCATGTACTAAAGTAACTGACTGCTTCTGGGGTGAGGGGGAGGGAGGTTTAATGGAAGTGAAGTGGTACCCAATAAAGACTATGGGCCAGTTTGAAGGCTTCAAGAGCCCTTGTAAGCCTTAAGCTGGCCTGGCCCAGAATTCATTATGCAGCTGTTATACCGTGCAAGCATGGAGATAGAAAATGAAATAATTTCTTTAGGAGCCTTTTTACTTCAAGAATATAAATTGATGTTGACCTGGACAGATCATAAACTTGTTGGGCCTATTAGTCCTTCTGTATTGTCTAATTGGGACTTGGGAGATGCATTTTATCTTGGTTCAGATTTTCAGGTGCCTTTTGGTCATATGCTTTAGGATACCAATAATGTGCTTTCCCTTTTGAAGCTGTTGACATTTTTTCCCTTTTCCCTTGATTGTCCTGAAAGTTTCCTGTATATTTTTTCAGGACATGATTATACAAAGGTTAATATAATCACATCACCCATTTTCTGCTAGCCTCTGCATTTGTTTCAGAATTAAAAAAATTGTTTAATGATAAAAAGAAAAGAAGGCTGAAACAAATGGTGAGTGACAAAACAGTTACTTGGTGCACGCAGTATATCAGCCTGTAATATCAAGTGATAATCAAGGGTCAATATTTCCCTTTAGTTTTATTGTCCTGTATGTTTCGATAGAACATATCCCAAAATTGACATTGTACTATAACAGATCCCAAAATTGATATTATACTATGACACAGTACCTTTATGTGATAAGCTTTTGCCTACCGGCGATAATGTTCTCATGTGGGACTTTACTACATGCTTAAGTTGAATCATGTTAGCAGATTATAAATATATGCAAATTTCCACCGAAGGGCCCAGTTCTGTCCGTTGTTCATTGTGCATCTATCTTATCTCTGATTTGTATCTTTTTCTATACGTTTTAGAGCCGGCATGATGCACAGAAAGCACTCGCCAAGCATGGTCAGAAGTTAAACAGTGTTCTTATCATTGGCGTGAAGCAAGTGGATCCATGGCAGCGACCTTATCTAAACGAGGACACCGATGAGAACTATCAGGGCAGTGCAACAGTTCCATTTCCATCACAGTCTGTGGCACCAAGCGGCTTTGCAACCAGGAATGCTCTAGCACCTTTGCCTCGCAATTCTATGCCAAATGGCAGCTGCAATGGGAGCGGCCGTGGTGCTTCGGGAGCCATTGCTTCGCCCACAAAATCAGTGCTGTCCAAAGTTATGGACTTAATGTTTGGCCTTTAAATCCTGTTGTCAAATCACTGATGGCCAAAAATTTTGGCAATTTCGATGGAAAATGAGGATTACTGATCAATGTTATGGACTTATGGTCATAACATTTCTTTAACGTTGATGGCGTTGAGTGTCATTATTCGATGCGCTGATTGTGTATTGTACTGCCTTCCGACCATCGTTTTGTAAGACGACGCATCAGTGGTGCTATACCGACATACCGTTACATCACCCGATTTGGTGCAAATGGTTAGGAGCTACTGGCCAGTGTCACGCACGCTACGCTGCGTTATGTGGAATTTCGTTGCACGATGTTGCGCCGTGCGAAGCTGGGAAATTTGGTCGTGTGATGTTGCGCCGCACAAAATTTGGTCGGACGGATAATTCTGGAAAATAAATTACATAATTTTTTTTGGCCTTTTTTTTTACAAAAATGGGCTACTATGAGTCGGCGGCGAATCTATGGAGTTGTTTTTTGAGACTGTGGAGGGACTTAAACGTAATTTTATTTTTTTGCGTAATTTCTGTTACTTTTTTTTTAAAAAAAGGATGCTAAGAGCCGTCAGCGAATCTTAGTTTTTTTTTGAAAATAAATGGAATGCTAAGAGCCGTCAGCGAATCTGTGGATTGCTAGGAGCCGTTGGCGATTTTGCAGATTTTTTTTAGGAGAAAACTATAGAGGGACCTAAATGTACTTTTGTTTTTTCGCAATTTGGGTTTCCTTGTTTAAAAAAAAGGGTCGCTGGGACCCATCAGCGAATTTGTGGTTTTTTTTAGAAGAAAACCACAAAGTGACCTAAACGTAATTTTATTTTTCTTGAGTCCAATGTGCTAAAAACTGATTTATTAGGATCTAAACGTAATTTTGTTTTTTTTATCTATTCTACTAAAAACTATCAGGGGACCTGAACGTAAACCGTAGAGGGACCTAAATATAATTTTGCTTTTTCTAGGTCCTTTCTATTAAAAACCTACCGGAGAACCTAAACATGCGTCTGGTTGCTCTCCATTCCATAATTTCAAATTTTCTGAATGACATTTACGGGAGGGATGGTGACATGGCGCGTCTAATTGCTCTCCATTCCTCTTCACTATAATATATAGTACTAGGTAGATAAGCGCTACGCTGCGCCGGCTGAATTTCGATAGCATGCGCTCGGGAAAATAATAATTTTTTATTTTCGCAAAACCACCTACCGGTCAAAAATAGTCTAGAGGAAAAAGGGCAAAAAATTATTAGAGATGACAATCTTCTTTTGTCGAGCCAAATACTCTACGCGTTCACTGAGTAGTAATACATGTTCGCAAAACCACCCACCGGTGAAAAATAGGCTAGAGGAAAAAGGGCGAAAAATCTTCGATGAATCTGTGTTTTTTTTGTGAACGAAAATAGTTTTTCCGGGTTTTTTGGGTGACGAAAACCTTTTTTCCGGGTTTTTTTGTTGCGTTTGTTAAAAAAAATGGGTCGTTAGGAGGTAGATAAGCGCGCTACGCCATTTCGATAGCATGCGTTCGGAAAAATAATAATTTTTTATTTTCGCAAAACCACCCACCAGTTAAAAATAGTCTAGAGAAAAAAGGGCAAAAAATTATTAGAAATGACAACCTTCTTTTGTCGAACCTAATACTCTACGCGTTCACTGAGTAATAACTAATAATACATGTTCGCAAAAGCACCCATCGGTGAAAAATAGCATAGAGGAAAAAGGGCGAAAAATCTTCGATGAATCTGTATTTTTTTGTGATGAAAATATTTTTTCCGGGTTTTTTGAGTGACGAAAACATTTTTTGCGGGTTTTTTTGTTGCGTTTGTTAAAAAAATGGGTCGTTAGGACGCGCCGGCGAATCTATGGGTCGCAATAAATCTTTGGACGAATCTACATTTTTTTTAAAAAAAATCCGCAGTTATGACCCATTGGCAAATCCATAAGTTGCTATAAACCTTCGATGAATCTGTGTTTTTTTTGCGACGAAAACATTTTTTTTGGGTTTTTTTGGTGACGAAAATATTTTTTGCGGGTTTTTTTGTTGCGTTTGTTAAAAAAAATGGGTCGTTAGGACCCCCGGACGAATCCACGGGTCGTTATAAATCTTCGAACGAATCTACATTTTTTTAAAAAAAACTCGCGGTTATGACCCGTTGGTAAATCCATAAGTTGCTATAAACTTTCGATTCGATGAATCTGTGTTTTTTTGGCGACGAAAATATTTTTCCCGTTTTTTTTTTTGTGACGAAAACATTTTTTCCGGGTTTTTTGTGACAAAAACATTTTTTTTCTGGGAAAAACGGAGAAAGGACCTGAACGTAAGAAGCATGGACTTGTTTGTTATTTTTTTGGACCTGTTCGCTATCCTGAAAAATTAGAAAAGGGCTTGTTCGTGATTTGAACTTAACGGGAGGCTTTTCCGTAAAATACCGTGCCAGGGACCCAAACGTGAAGAAATATTTATTTTGTGACGAAAATATTTTTTGCGGTTTTTTTTGCGTTTGTTAAAAAAAAATGGGTCGTTAGGACCCGCGGACGAATCCACGGGTCGCTATAAATCTTCGGACGAATCTACATTTTTTTAAAAACTTCATGGTTATGACCATTGGCAAATCCATAAGTTGCTATAAACCTTCGATTCGATGAATCTGTGTTTTTATGACGAAAATATTTTTCCGCTTTTTTGGGTGACGAAAACATTTTTCCGGTTTTTTGTGACGAAAACATTTTTTTTCCGGGAAAAACGGAGAAAGGACCTGAACGTAAGAAGCAGGGACTTATTTGTTATTTTTTTGGACCTGTTCGCTATCCTGAAAAGGGTCGCTATAAATCTTCGGACGAATCTACATTTTTTTAAAAAAAACTCGCGGTTATGACCCGTTGGCAAATCCATAAGTTGCTATAAACCTTCGATTCGATGAATCTGTGTTTTTTTTGCGACGAAAATATTTTTCCCATTTTTTTTGGGTGACGAAAACATTTTTTCGGGTTTTTTTGTGACGAAAACATTTTTTTTCCGGGAAAAACGAAGAAAGGACCTGAACGTAAGAAGCAGGGACTTGTTTGTTATTTTTTTGGACCTGTTCGCTATTCTGAAAAATTAGAAAAGGGTTTGTTCGCGATTTGAACTTAACAGAATCTTTTCCGTAAAATACCGTGCCAGGGACCCAAACGTGAAGAAAAAAAAATATTTTCGTCTCACAAAAAATCGCGAAGGACCTATCCGTAATTTCGAAGAAACGGAAGGACTTTTTCGCAAATCGGCGTGGTGACGCGTGGCTAGGCCGGTTAAGCCGGAAATCTCTCGCGTGTAATAGGCTTGATATACATTGTTCTTAGGACATCTTGTGTAACGCGAAGCGACGCTCTCGATTCAACATGTGATGTAGCTGGATAGTATTTCACTCTTAACCATTTCACAGCTGAGTTGCCAATGTTAGGATTCTGGAAATTATGTTCATGCAAAATTTGACTTTGTTTGGGGTTTTAAGCTATCTTTAGTTTCTAAAAAAGTCAGTAAATCCTCTAAATAACTTAGCTTTTAAGTAGCTTTTGGCATAAATTAGAAGCCATATATAACTAGTAAAAATTAAAAGTTAAGTTGAACCTACTTTTTGCAGCTTATTGCTGAGAAAAATTAGATATTTGTCAAACGGTTTTATAAAAAGATATAGCCGCTTTTCAATCCAAAAAAAACTAAAAAAATAATATTTTTAGAAAAGCTACAACTCCTCTAGATAGGCCTTTATCAAATGCGTTCCTAATTTTGACCTCCTTTTAGATTTAATGATTCTGACCTATACTACCTTTTCTATAGTTTGAAGAGTTCCCGGCCTATCAGATGTGCCACGTCCCGTTTTTCGCGCGGCTCCGGCTCGGTTGATTCGCGTTCGCGCGGCTCGGCTCGACTGGCTTGTTTTCCCCGTTCGTGACGCGAGGCGCCGTGTGGCTTGCCCTCGTTCCTTCCGGAGCCCTCTAGAAGATGCCGACGTCTTCACTTGTAGACCAGGTGAGGCCACTCTCCTTCTCCCTCGCTCCCTCTTGCCTTCATCCGGCCGCGTCACCGCCGCCGCCGTGGTTCCTCCCCGCGCGCCGAGTCCACTTCCTGAGTAAGAAGACTACTCGCCGAGTCCACTTCCCCCCAGCCTCCTCAGATTCTCTATCTACCGTCTTCCCCACTTCTTAAATTTTCTACTTAGATTAGTTACTTCCCTATTCTGTACTACTTGTTCTTCTCTCCTATTCTAGCCTCTTTTATTACACAACAGAATTAATTCGCTCGATTCAAGCGGGATTTCGTTGATTCGCGCCGATCTGGACTCGTTTGCTTTGGATTGCCCTAGACAAACATTGCTTCTAGATTATGCCGTAACTTTTCCATTTACTGATTAATCTTCATGTCACTGCTGTTCTTAGGAATACTAATCACTACGATTTGACGATGATGTCTTGGCAGCTCCTTTGTCGCACAGATTTGCTTTGTTGATGCGAGCGGCCAACATTCTATTCTAGCAACTGTGTCGATTATGTGCGATCGAGATCCGGATGTTACCCGCTGGGGCCTTCACTATCTCTTTCAAGCCCAATGCGCTGACACCGAACACTGCCGTACTCATCATCCTCAAGCTGCCACTACTGATTATGCCTAGCCTGAGCAACCTCTACGGAGATACTTTCCCATCTTTTGCTTCTACTGTTAGCTCTGTTTTTTTATTAGTTCAGTGCCCTTCCTGAGTCCTGCTTTCGTCTTTTGCTACTCTTCGTGAGCCATGCTTTTACCATTAAATTAATTTATTTCTCATCACTTTTGTAGGCCACAAAAGTACAAACCCTACATCTCTCAGTCTCCATGTGACAATCAAGGAGCCCATTCTTTTGGGACTTTTGGTTAACTTGCACGTGATCCCAATTGATAGGACACTGCTGTTCTCATTGTATCCAGATAAGCTAAGGTTCTTGCAGAAATAGGTAATTTCAGCACCAACATTAGTCCATGTTTTTCAGGTTCAACAGTTCGCTTAAGAATATTATGAGCTCACCTACTGTTTATTTCCACTACCTGATTTAAGATCCTCTAGGACTGTACGCCATAACTGTCACTGCACAGTCCACAACTGAGAAGAAGCAATTTGGTGAGGGCATGGTGCGATCAGCATTCTCTTTTACTGTTGCGAAGAGGACCCAATGTTATGTTTTTTTTTGTTTCATTGAGGCTAAAGAATTTAGGTGCGCATTGAAGGAAATAGATTCAGTACACAAGTAGATACTGAAAGCAAATATAACTGCCTTTTTTAATCTTGTTCATCGTTATTTTTTAAATAAAAATGGAGCTACTATCAGAGGAAGCGAAAGCTTCTTTTAATTTCTTTTACGTTAGTTGCATACTTGCAGGTGGGAGGGATTTCCTTGGCAATAGGATTCCCTCTAATGGGTCAGCTAGCTGATGAATATGTCTGGAAGCCTCTCGTCCTTACCGCTTTCAATTCCATCCTTCCTTTTGGTAAATTTCCCTTGCCCCATCTTCTTTTCTTAAGGTAACATGTATATGCTTGTTTCTACCAGCTAACCACTAACACGCCATTGGAAAGTTTCTGCATTACACTTCCTGCACTGATATCGGTTATCTGCATTTGGTTTAGTGTCTTTGCTCGCAATTGTGCTTGCATGGAACAATTCAAAGGCTGCAAGCATGCTTGCCTTACTCTTATGTACTTTGCCATACACGATTGGCTAAGGAACCATCCTGTGTTTTTGCAGTCGCATACACGGTGTGTAAATCCCATCCCTAACTTTCACTTTACAAATTTGGATGCCCCTTGGTGGAGCTGTTCCTGTGCTGCCTTTTTAAGCAGAGCTTAGCTTGCTGTCAGTTCAATCTGAATAGTAGTTTCCATTTAGATTATTTACTTACATACCTTCAGCTTACCAAACTCATTATACATGCATACATGTCAAAGTTGTATTCGGATAGCAGATTTTTGGCTTCCTGATCAAATCTATTGCTTTTTAGATGTAGACCAGTGATGATAACCACTCTGACCTAGCAAATCATTGTTTCATCTACCTTATTTATGAGGAATTCTCCTGCATGACCACTGGAACTGCGCTTAGGTATATATCACAGCATTTGCATTCTCTACATGCCACCTATTAAGTTATTGTTATAAATGTTTAGTTTACCATTAGAATTCGTTAGGCCTATGGTTCTCCCTTTCTGGGCAGAGCTTAGCTTGCTGTCTGTTCAGCCTGAATAGCAGTTGGTATTTAGATTATTTACTTAGACAGCTTCTTTGGAAAAGGATCTAACAGTTTGTGTAAACATTATACATGTTTCGTTACAAAATGGTTTTAGGATTTTCTGTGAAGTCTGCATTAGTTCTTGAAGGACATGCTTAGATTTAATTTACAATCATATTCCGTTGCGACTTACACCTTCACACTTTTTCTATTTAATTAGTTTTAAATTTAATTGGTATGTACTTGTGATGACGTGCATTTCTATTACAAGAATGGCGAAATTGCATTGTCCTTGCTATTTGTTCTGAGCTGTTTAATGTTGCAAACACATGTATGGATTAGCTTTCTAAAAATATTTTGCGTCTCAGAGAACAAATACTGCATAATGTCTTTATTGCTGAAATAATGGTGCTATTATGTTTGTTAACCAAACATAGATAGTACTATGAAAGAACTTCTAATGGCATGCCTGCTACTGTTATTCTCAAGTGACGAAACTAGATTCTTTCTTATATATTAGTGGTGAATGTTTGACGATTTTGATTGTACACGTTCTAAAATAAATCATATTTAAGGTTGGAAGCCTTAGTATTCTAGAGGTTTGTGTATATAAATATGGTGCTTAGGTCTATTTTATTTCAGTTCAACCTATCCCAGCTAGATATACATGTTGGTCCCATGCAGCATTAAAACTTTCATTTGCGTTGTTTCTGTCTGAAGAATGTGGAGCTATAGAGTCTTGGGCTCTAAGCCATTTCCATTGCTTGAATCAAAGCAAGACATATGGATTGAAAGGGGCAGATAATGAAAATAAGTACCAGAGGACAAAAGGGCGATGGATATTGTCCGAATTAGTAGAAGCAATCAGGTTCCTTACTGCATGTATACATATTAAATGTTACTTGGAAAAAAACACCCATTGAAAATCATACACCCATTGAAAATCATTGCACGCAAAACTTTAGTCTGCAGTTTTCCTTTTTTCCTCCCATTTTTAGAAATGAATGTGTATATTGTACTTTATTCAGGATGCTATATTTTGCACTTTAGCAGCCATTCTCCATCTTGTCAATATTGAGTTTTAGCTGGAAAAGGAACCTGATTCTTTGGAAAATTAAGGGTTTAACATCAGATTTTCACCTCCAAATGACATTGTGGCCATTTTATTTTATTTTATTATCCTCATTTGTCTGTAATTACGATTCCAGTATTTACATTGTGGCCATTTTATTTTATTTTATTATCCTCGTTTGTCTGTAATTATGATTCCAGTATTTACATTGATCTTCAGGCTCTTCAAATGCACACATGGGAAAGCAGCAAACACGGCGTGGCACGCCGTGATCGCATAACCTTAAATCTGGTTGGATAAACATTTTATCTAGATCTCAGTATAAGCAAGCTGAGTGTAATTTAGTGTAAGATATTTCTTTTTACCACCTAGGCAAAAAAAACTTCAATGGTAATCATCTTTTAGTTGAATATTATGTTCTCTAATCATTTGGAGATCTACTGATATGACGTTATGCACATTGCACAATTCTGGTTAGGTATACAAATACAGGCCCTGGTCAATTATCCAGACTTCAAACAACTATGTTTGCGCCTGAAGAGTCCAAGCTATTCCTTTTAGATAAAGGTGATTTGTTTATACATTATTGAAGCACTAAAGTGGTCCTAACTGTCCATCGACATATCATGGGTGCGGTTATTTTAGGATCATCTGGGAGCGACTGTTATATGGCAGCAATATTAATAAGATTGGCTTAAAGAATAGGATAATCAGTTGGTATTTTTTGTTTTGTTGTGCTGATGGATTATGTAGCCTTATTGCGTTATTAAGAACTATGATGTTCTTTGATTTTTTGCTACCCTTTCGTACAAAACTGACGGTTAAAGCTATTGCATCAAGAAAAGCTCCAAACTATAGAATACAAGTACGTCTTTTACCTATTGATTCCTTATTCAGATTACATAGCTGTTTCCCGCTGCGCAGCAATATTAATAAGATTGGCTTAAAGAATAGGATAATCAGTTGGTATTTTTTGTTTTGTTGTGCTGATGGATTATGTAGCCTTATTGCGTTATTAAGAACTATGATGTTCTTTCATTTTTTGCTACCCTTTCGTACAAAACTGACGGTTAAAGCTATTGCATCAAGAAAAGCTCCAAACTATAGAATACAAGTACGTCTTTTACCTATTGATTCCTTATTCAGATTACATAGCTGTTTCCCGCTGCGATGCATATAAAACCAAAACAGTTGACCTATAGTCTTCTGATAGATAACGAAGCTCAAGGTTGTCTTGCTAGCTATTCAAATAGTACCTTTGTATGTATCGTTTCTAAAATTTACTCTTCGTGTGTATTCAAGTCGGTTTCATTACGCTAATCAAGCGTTAATAGATTCTCTTAACATAAACAGCGGAATACATTATATGTAAAGTATCTGCGTGAAATAGTTTGCTTGCATATATATTGAACCTTCTGACCCATGCTGTCTATATAATGCTAGACAGGATGCATATGTCCAAAAGCTTTCTGGCAGAGCAAACCTTCAAGGCAGCAGAGGAGCAAAGCAGATCGTCGTGCTTCTTAATCCACCTCTGGAAAAATATAACAATATTGTTATTATATTACAGCTTTCGAGCTTGACAAGAATATAGCAATATTGTTATTACAGCTTTCGAACTACCGTCAAGCTATGGATTTCCTAGATAGTAATATGCCTACAGTTATGTCCTTGTTGATAATTCAAAGCATCATAAAGAGCACAACTTACATATCTACTTTAAACAGACTAATGTTTCGCGCTATGCTATTTCTCTATTGATTTCTAAGGAAACCATCATATTATTCTGTGTTCCTGTTTTATGCAGATCCAATCTCTGTTTTTAGAGGTGTTTATTCAGAAGGTGGAGCACGAGCTCTCTATCGTGCAGTAGGTATAGATATCCCCTTCATATATCTCTGATGCTTATTCAAGCACTAAAAAGATCTCTGGTGAGCTGAAAATTTGCTGTGAGTTGTATATATTCCTATTTTGCCCTTGTGTCTGGATAATTTCAGTACATTTGTCACTGTAGTAGTTACATTGTTGAGCCTCTATCTGGATTATTTGCATTCAGGTCCAACGCTCATGCGAATACTTCCTTATGCTGGTCTTAAATTCTACATATATGAAGGACTGAAGCCACATGTACCTGAGGATTACAAAAATTCTGTCACATTGAAATTGTCCTGTGGTGCCACAGCTGGTTTATTTCGGCAGACTCTAACTTACCCATTAGATGTTGTCAGGAGACAAGTGCAGGTGCTTCATTTGTTCCATATAGTGCGTCCCTTTTTACTGATCCTTGTTAATTTTCTTCCCTTTTTAGAGATCCTTGTTAGTTTTCTTAATAACTATGTTTCTCAACTATTTATCATCTTTTATTCGCTTCTCTTATGTAGGTTCAGGATCAGCAACAGAACGATCGCTTTTGTGGCCCACAAATATGGGGCACATTCCAGGGACTTATTGTGATCAAACAAACATAGGGATGGAGACAATTGTTTGCTGGTTTGAGCCTCAATTACATCAAAGTAGTTCTGCAGATAATACTTTCCATTTTGGGTTCAACTGTACATTTATAGGCATCTATTAGTTTCCAATATACTCAGCAATGTTTTATCGATTGTTTTACAACAGTCCCACTCGAATAGCTCCTTGGTAGTTTGAAAGTCTTAAGAAGACTTGCTCTCTCTTTTGTTGCTAGAGCCTGAAACTCAACAACTTTACCTCGGATGTTTCATCTTGTGTGTGCAGTTACAGACATAAATTTTAGAGATCAAATGATGGAAAGAAAAAGACAAAAGTGGTTTCACAATTTTACGGAACACCCTTAAGCAATTTGCAGTTTTGCACGGCTTTCTTGTTCTTGTTTTGCCTACGAACTGTAGTTGTCAATTGAATTATTTTGCCAAATGCTCTATAACCTTATCTGAAATGTGGCCGTTTTTGTGAGTAATTTGTATTCTGATACATATTCCGCTGAAAAGTTTCGCATTTTGCATTTGCTACTTGCTGTCTCATTGACAAATGGTTATTTTTGTTCTTAAACTTACCCAAATCTTCATCGTCCCTGAATCTTTGCATTAAAGTGAAACGCAGCTTACCTTGAACTATCTGGTTTTGACTACTTGTCGATGTCAGTCTTCTAGCTTCAAATTCTACTCACTGATTAGTGTATTTCATGTTCAGATCGGGTTTGTAGTCAAGATGTATACAGTTGTGTTGTTTTACAGGGATGGCGCTTCTGAAATATGGGTAATTTTGTAGGTGGTACCCTCTATGGTTATTGGTTTCACCGCGTATGACACAATGAAGAATTTGCTGAAGATACTTCAAGACATACAATTCCCATTCCATATGATTTCTGTTTCACACACATCCACCATTTTCCTCCATATCATGTAGATAAGCTCACACACAATCGTACACCAATTAATGCTTGAGATTTTTAGTTATCCCAGTGCTTACACCCAAAAACAAACTGATAGTCCCAAGTTAAACATCAGCCTTTAATCTACGCTAAACATATATTTTTGCTACGCAGATGAAAAAATGACGCACGCGGCGTTATACGCCGCGCAAGCAATCCTAGGTTGTTCAATAAGTCTTACAAAATCGTTTGTGTGGGATTTAACACAAACAAAAATATATTATGTCGTCCTAGTCATTCTGGAAACAGAACACGAATTGTTTCCACCGTGGAAACAACGAATCCGGCTTTTCGTCTGTTCAACTGTCCTCTGCATCTTGCAGGAACAAAACAAGTTCGAACAACGGAGTTGACGTTTGTTAGTCAGCTACACTTTCGACACACGTTCTCAAATCTTCATGATTAGGATATTTCAAATCTTGAAAATATTAATAAACTGAAATAACTGGCAAATGATCACTCGTTGACATAGCATAGTTTTCACGAGGACCTCAATGTGAAGGACATCTACAACTAATTACTAAGATGTCTGAGTCAATCCAGCTCACTAGCTAATTCAACAATGATAGTAGTACTACTTGCATGTTAGAGATAATCAATAATCACTCAAAGCAATGAAACAGTTTCAAGTATACGTCCCATAGGTTGCAAGTCTGTATTTCAGCACGTCTGCTTGCTCAAGTGCTCAACTCAACCAAAAATGAAGTACACAAAAATGCCAAACAAAATATATATTTTCGTTAGTATCAGTATTTAATCAGAATGTTGACCCAAATTGTGGGTTTAGTGTAGGCTGACGAATATGTGAACCCACCACCACATTGTTTGCTCCTGCAAAAAATTATCCATGTCAAATCCAGAATCGGCAGCTCATTTGCTGTTGTTTTGCCCCTTTGCAAAGCAGGTATGGAAAAAGGTTTTCACCCTTATGCATCTACCCCCGCAACTTCCGCAGTTGCACATGCGGCCGGCGCAGTGGTGGACATCCATATCACGGCAAATTTCTAAGCACTCACGCAAAAAGACGAATGGCAACCTAATTTATTCCTTCTGGAATATTTGGAAAGAGAGAAATGCAAGAATTTTCTCAAACGAATATAGTTCGCCGCAAGCCGTTTTCTATCGCATAACACAAGACGTCACTGATCGGAGAGTGGCAACTCGGCAATCTCAGCAGAAACCTGATCACGATCTTTCCTAGCAGGGACCACTTCGGCTCGAGATCAGGATAGGCGACGGCCCGTGAGATATAACGCTTTTGTTTTAGGATATAATGCTTCTCGACCCGCTGCTATCCTTGTTACCGTTGTTCAAACTCTCTGTTGTCCGGAGATTCTGTTGTGTAAACATTAACTGGTGTTCTTTGTTTTAACCTTCTTAATTGCATGGCAGAGCTCCTGCCGCTCTTTTAAAAAAAAAAGAAGATATATAATAATGAACATGTCTTTGAATCAAAGTCGTCTATGAAATTAGAGAAGTAGACTTTAAAAAATTAAAAAGAAAGAGGAAATGTTATCCAAGCTGGAGTGCATCCCACATCCATAATTTCTTTACTATATGTTTTGGAATTATTATTCAATTAGGAAGCGGCCGGGCAAAGTGTCTGGCACAAAAGCATATCTTGTTTGGCAAATACCGTACACGAAACATTCCATTTTATAAAAAAATAAGCTTGTCTTCTTACCCAAAAACAAACAAACCCAAACGACTTTTTTAAAACATGTAGAAACAGATATAGCACGTACTTAAACCCTATAATTCAGTACTCGATAAATCAATTCAGCTTAATTAATTAAAAAGGAAGAGGAATGTTCTTAATTTTTAAGTAAAATTATCATTGCAAGTGTTGCTATGACACGAACCTTCGAACAGAAAAGGTACGTGTGCACACGTTATCTTAATTAATCGAGTTAGTTTGGTCCTTAGTACTGAACAATCCTTGTCAATCTTTGAGCTAAACTATGTATTGATGACCTGATTGAAGCCGATTCAATACAAGTTCAGCTCAAATCTTCACGTACGAGCCATGCATGCACCGATACTATGCATATCAACTAGCTAGCTAGGCATTTATTGCTTCATTTGTTTGTACTAACATATTTGTAACCTGCAAGTATTTCACTTAGATAATTCGAGTTACATACATTAAAACCATCCAATCTAGTTGATTACTTGACCCGCTAACTCTTGCACAACAACAAGCAGGCTAATGTAAAGCTAGAGAAAAAGGTCGAGTACGGTTGACTTCATTTTATATATATATTGATTTATCCTTGTGTAATGGAGCATTTTAAACGTAAAATATTCTAGCTGAATGTTTCGTTCACCTGATGTTGCATTTTCCGGTTGAAGTATATACGTACGTGTGTGTGTGTAGGGATGAAAACGGATAGTAATTCGGATATCAATTTTTTTGTCTTTGTTCTTCAATGGGAAATAAATAGGATATAGAATTTTCTATCCGAATTCATATTCTTGTTTGTGGTGTTGAGCTTATTCAAATTCATAAAAAATGAACCTCAAATTCATTATATATTTATTTAAATGATAGAAACAAAATTCGGATATCAATCGGATACGGATTCGGATATTTTTTCACCTTTTTATTTATGGGAAGCAAATAATGCGTAATTTTTTTTATCTAATTTTATAATCTTATTTTTTATAATGAGCTTGCTAAAGTGTTAAAAAATGAAAACCAAAATCGTTATATATCTATTTAAAAATGTCGAATTTGTTCAGAAATTCGGATATCCATCCCGAATCTCGGGGTCGATGTATCATCATTTCGGAGAATGAACCACGCCAGAATTAATCCACGTTAATTGCACTGGTGTGTTAATTTTGGTTTGTGTAATATTATCTTATTAGAGCATATACAATAGTAGAGATGATTGTTGTCTATATACTCTTTCATATCATTAAAAAACAAAACAAAAGACAACTTCTACAATAAATGATATATATTAAGGTTGTCTTTAATTATAAGATTCTATATTTTTTAATTATGGCATGAAAAAATATTTATTATACACAATAACTCATGTAATAGTGTTTTATATTATCTATATGGTCGTCTCTTCATAAAAAGACATCTATATTATCTCTCTTCATTCGCTCTATTCTATGGCAACAAAAATCTTATATGACAAAATATGTAGACAGTTAATATCGTATCATTGTGCATGTCCTTAGAAGGGCCTAAAATGTCTTTTCAGAGACATTGACAAAATGAGACAACGGAAGTGGAAGAGATTTGTACGCGAAGTGACATGTACAGATCGATCGATCGATCATGGAATGACTAAAGAGACTCACCACGTATTTTGATGCACCCTTCTGCCAAAAGGTTTTTGGGAAACTTTTTTAAAATATATAAAACTAGTATTGATTTATCGAGTTGATCCGTTGCACTACCAATAATAAATCACAATGCTGCTAGTTTAACATTGACATTATTCATAGCCCTGCAGCGAAAATGCGGCTGATGACAACACCTGTCGGACAACCCTGGCGCCAACTTAGCCTTGACTAGATCACAAATCATGAACAATGATGATCCTACGAGTGGTGAGGAAAAGAGGATGAAAAGAAAAGAAAATTCCACAAGCTCACATAAATTATTGAAGAAGAAAAGAAAAGAAAATTCCACAATTCGCCCGCATAAAAATATATGTATTTGAGTTGAATATTTCCATAATTAGCTCGAAATTAAACGATCTTTGTATCAGATCCATAAGACAAGCTACTTAATTAGAAGATTGATACGTAGTACATATGGCTAGTATGTGTATACATACCTTGCATGAGGCTATATTGTAGTATTATCTTAACCAAGTACGGTTATCTTAGTTAACAAAATACAAATATCGCTTGATCAGTATTTAATTGTGTATATATATTTTTGCAGGAAAGTGTGTGTGTTGTTTTGTTTTAGTTTGGTCAGTTTGTTTTTAAAAATTGACGTCACGTTGAACTTAAAGTGTTATTTTTTGCTAATTTGGTACAGGGTTCAAAATTTCGTTTTGCTCAAAAATTCGGTCAGGCCTGAAATCCAAAATTTTGACGAAATTTCATTTTTTTCAGCCAAAATCCATTCAAAATTAAAAAATAAAAATTCAAATCTGGTTTGATTCTCATCGAAATTTCACCGAAATTTCGGCCGAAATTACCAAAATTTCAGCAAAAAATGCACTGACCGAAAAATGGTTCAAACGTTCTTGAAAAATTTTGAATTTTTTTTAATGTTCCTGACACACTAGAGATATTCTCATAAAATTTTCAAATGATTATTAGGTATGTCTAATTTTTAAAAATTCAAACATTGGTATTATGCAGGTGAAACGTTGATCGGCAAGTTTGAACCAGATGAAAAATAGTACAAACGACATTATAAAATTTTGAAATTTTTTGAGCATGATTTTGATGAATCACTAATATTTCCATAAAATTTTTGGATGGTGATCAGGATTCAAGAATTTTTAAAAATTCGTACAATGCTACTATACTGATAAAAGCCTTACCGGCAAATTTGAACGGAATGAAAAATAGTTCAAACCACGTTGAAAATTTTTGGAAATTTTTGTGGAAGGTCCTTCTATATCACTAATGTTCTTACAAAAGTTTCATATGATTATCACACTTTGAGATGTTCCAAAAATTCTGACAGTGCTACGTCCTGATAAAAACCTAATAATCAATACATATATTTGCTTTAGCTAGAAAACAAGATTTAAAATTTTCAAAAATTTTACAAAAGGGTGATAAGAAAATTCTAAACATATCATAAAAATTTGGAATCATGATCACACTCCAGTGAATTTATAAAATTTGTACAAAGCACTGTGACATCCGGTTGTTCTTGCTCTCTTTGATTTTTGAAATATAAGAAATGAAGTTCAGTGCTTAGTGCTTACATAGAGTTATAGATTTGATTGAGCAAACCAAAAACTGAAATTAATCAATTGGAATCAATCAATATTTTTTCATCCAATAATTTCGGCAGTGAAGTTAGAAATTTCGGAAGCATTTTGACTGAAATTCGGAGTTTGAGAGTCACAATTGGAATCAATCAATATTTTTTCATCCAAGTAAGAACATACCAATATTTCTTCATCTAAGTTATTACAACATAATTTTAGTGTCAACTGAAAGTGCAAAATGAACATACCAATACATCTTCATCCAAGTAAGAAATCGTGAATAAGCACTGGAACATCCCATCTGCAATAAACAAAGAGGCATGCAGTGTAACTAAATAATTCATGTAATGAAGTTATTATGTACTCATGGCATCACAAAATGAATAATAGAATGTATATTATGTACTCATAGCATCACAGAATGGATCTCTATAAGGCCCTCAATGTATTCCTCTTGCATCCTAGTAGGACCCTCCACAGGCAATTCAGTAGTCAATACGAACTTGCTTTGTATTTGCATACAATGAAGGGTGATAAACATGAGTGCAACAACAGAAATATAAGTGTAACAATAGAACTCACCAAAATTATATAGGAATATATAGAAATCACATATTTACATAACAATAAAATCAATGTATATTTGCATAACATACGTATGAGTAGTAGTACTGTGGAACGCCACCTCATTGTTATCGACAATGACCTCGTGATATGTCCTTTCGTGTTGTTGCTTGTACTCCTCCTAGGTTATGCCACGCGGTAGCTAAACAGATTTTCAATGTTCATAATGAGCAAGCCAGTTACTATAATTCTCAGACTGATAAAAGTACCTGACACTGACAGATGAGTGTCGTGCGTACAGATCGGCATATGGATCAGTGTAGTTAAACGGCCAAGAGATGCTCGATCCGTCACAACTTTGTCTATAACCGTACCCAATATTAGCTGTTGGAAAGCCCAAATGGCTAGAAGTAGACTGGCTGCTACACCATGAGCCTGCGTCATACTGTTGCTGTGCTGCTTGCCGCCTAGTCCGTATGACATAAACTTTTTATCGTGTGAAACGTTTGGCCAATCAGTCCGTATGACATAAACTTGGTCACATATGACTTAATTTCAGTTGTTTAATTATATTGTGCTACGCTATTTTATTTATTCATGGATGGCTATGATTTAAATTTTGTTGGATGTGTGTGTGCTAGTTACTGAATTTAACAGTTTCGGGTCCTGGCAAGACGTTTCACCAACATTTCTCCTTACTCATGGAAAAATGATATTATAATGGTCCTGGTGTTTTCTGGAAAAATAGCCATATATCAAAGATGCATGGTTTTTCTTATGTATTCTCTTGTTTTGAACACGTTGTAGCATTCTCCGAAAATACTTCATGTACATATTTCCTTCTCGTTTGTGGTTTTGGATTTCTGTGCTTACAACAGGTACAGTTTTATAACTTGTAATACTTGATCTATCCTCCAAACTATATATATTCCAAAGAGAAATTAAATCATGAATCGCGAATTCTCTGCAGCACCCATCGTTAATTAATTATTATGATAGGTAATTTTATCCAACTCAGAATTAGAGGTGGAAATCGAGCCAAGTCTTCGTTTTTTCGAGTTTTTTTCAAAATTGACATAGTTTGATTTAATATCATTTTATCTATAATTTGAATGTATTTTTAGAATCGAGCCAATAAGCCGAGTCGAGCCAGAGCAAAATCTAATTTCATTTGAAATTGACTTATTTCAATATTTAACCAAAAAACGAGTATAATTGGAGAAATTTTGAACGAGCCAACGAGCCCCACTACTGTGCTCTTTTTTCCAGCCCTACTCAGAATACTAATTTTCTCAGTGCTATGGCGGCCGTCATATTCTATCTGTTGTGCTCGTACACATTGACACAAGGCAGTTAGTGGCATTCATGTACAGAATCTTGGGTAATCTTCAACTAACCTATTGCAGGCTTACACGTGTGCACAGATGGCAGTTTTGTGTCAAACGCATGCACTGTCCATGAACGGTACAGGGAGTAATTTCCAGGCACGATCGATCGATGCGATGCATCCATACAGGTGTGTGGCTTGCATGTACTACTCGGTCGAAACTAGTCTTTAATTATCGATCTATTCTGATGTTTCTCTATCGCACGACAGGAGGCGAAACACATGGCATGCAGTTTACGTGCGTGCACTTAAAACTATTGCTCAGAAGGACCATTAGTGCCCTTTTCACTATTCTAAGTATATACTCTGTCCGTCTAAATTTATATGACGTATTTTCTCTTAGTACATAGAGGAAGGATATATTGAAAATGACGAGCTAGGCTATCTCTAATTATCATCTCTAAGCACTATATTCAATATATTCATGTAGAGAATATTAAGTAAATCTGAATATATATAAAGGGTATAAAGTGCACATAATATTAATTTTTGTATTGAAATATTAAATATATCCTATATTTATAAACAAGATCATTCAATTCAATGATACTCTCTGAAAACTTGAACAATAGAGTAGGCCCCACAAAAAATCACGGAATCTAGTTCGTTGTCGCAGTGCTTATGCCATGATATTCCGATATACAGCCGTGCGCCTTAACAAATATGGAGTACGAAACCAAGCAAGTTGATCAGGCACGTACACGTACGTACCTGCAGTGAAGAGACTTACGACGAGAAAACTGAAACTGCGAGGATTCCTAAGTACGTTCCAATTAGCTAGCTAGGCCCTGGACTACATCTACAATTGTGATCGATGAAGAAGCTCGCAACCAGAAAATTGGTCGAGCAAATCAGGTGGATATTTTCGATCAGTGACATGACATGGCACGGCGAGATACGTACACGACCATGGCAGGCGAAAGGAGGATGGGCAGCTACTTCCTTCGAGTGCAACGTACGTGACCTGGAGGCGTCCCTACCTGCGTACGTGCTACCAGTTGATGGGGCTCGACAACACCTATATATGCACCCAGTTATAAGGCCGGGCATTACATCGATCCGTTGCACCCATCTGGCCGATCAGGCGTCCTCGACCGTCAGATCACCCCAGTGTAGGCGACAGAAATATTAAGACAGCTAGTTCAGATCGACGGCTGGATACATCAGGAAGTCTTGTCTGAACAGAAGTACGTACGTAAATACATACGTACATGCATCCATTTACTCATTCTACGTACCTCTCTCTTTTTAGACTACATCCATTCATCAGTCATTACTCTCATTCGTGGCGCCTATATATGAATTACATACAACTGCAGAGATCAGTTTCTACTAAAAATATTTCGGTTCGATCTGCGATTCATTCACCAAATCACGTCATGATCGCTGAGTTGTACAAATTAATCGGTCAATTAATGCAAAAGGAGATGCTTCCCAAACTTCTCCAGGTCCGACCAGAATAAAGATTCCATGTTGATCATTAGAAAACCGCTAGCTAAGCTAGGTTTCAAATCAATACATTAATTGGGATAAATTAATGCACCAATAGCGAGCTACTAGTTCTAAACGAACAAATGACATGATATAATCGGGTAGATTTGATCTTTGGACATATGTAATGATAATGAACATCAGAGAAACTAAAAACTACAGCATTGTAAATGTAAAATCGGCATATCAATCAACAAATTAATCTAACGATATTAATTAGTGGCTCGTTAAGTCGTATCACTGGCCAGAAATGCGAAAGGATAGAATGCCCTATCACTCTAAAACGGTAGGCGTTAACGCGAACTAGTCGAAACAGATATTGAGCGATAGAGAACAAGATCAAGTCATCGAGTGACGTTTCACAGAGAGATTGATTCCGTTTCACCGTCGAAATTGTTGCGGTACAATGTGTTTTGCGAGAGTCATCAGCAAGGTTATCTACTGTGTCGTAATAGAAGCAACCAATGTCATTTTCAAGCAACTGTGTTATATATCAGAAGAGGGTTTGGTTGGTTAATGTTTCAAAATTCCGTCACACCGCCAATGGCAACAATACTTTTTTTGAAAACCAATAACAGGACATTTGCCATTTATTTCAAGGTGAAGAGAATTACTCTGACTCTCGAAGGGGTAAAAAACAAAGATACCAACACCGATGCCTCCAACAAAGAGGGGCACCAACACCGTGGAAGGAGTTCCAAACCTACTACGTACATCCACAGGGAAAGCAGACACACGTCACCCGGTGCGCCTACCTCGCCGGGCCTGAACTCGCCCCCGGCCGTCAAAGCCGCCGCCATCTGCGCACCGCAACGCCCCACCTCCACGCTCGTCACGTGTTATCGTCACTGCCTGTTGCACACCTACGACGCAGCAGCTCCGACTTCGCCGCCACAAACACGCCCCGACACCCCAGCGCGATGCCTGTCATAGTGGCGACGGGCGGCAACTCCAACTTCGCCGCGACACGCATCGCCCAAGTGTCCAAGGCGACGCCTGTTGCGTTGCCTCAACTGAGCTATCGCCACCTGCGTCCCCCGACGCCGCAATGCCTATCGTGTGTCATCGTTGCCGCCCGTCACACACCCGCGACGCGGCAGCCCTGAGCCCCTGACTTCGCCGTAACACGCATAGTCGAAGCGTCCAGAGCGACGCCTGCAGCCTTACCCCAGTCGAGCCGCCGATGACGCCCAATCCTGAGCCGGCCCGCACCGCCCACCCACGGCCTCGACCGGGGCCCGGCCAGCCACGCCAAGGAGGACGCCCGTGCCGCTGCGCCCGCCGAGCTGTTCCCCTTCACCGGGCCACGGGGCCCACCACCAGGCCTGGCTAGCCATGCGCACGACACGCAGCCGCAACCAGGCCCCGCCGCCACCCCGGCCGAGCCAATGACGACGCCAGGCCGCGCCGGTCCTGAGACGCGCCCAGATATGTCTGGGTTCGGGGCGAAGATGACGCCGAATCCCCGCCGCCGGTCAGCGCCGGACCGCGCCCCGAAGCCGACATCGCCTGCCCTCCCGGCCATAGCCCAGGAGCAGGACCGCTCCACGACGCTCATACCCGCGTCGCACCGAAGCCGTGTCCACCTCCTTGCTCCTGTTTGCTTCTTTATTTCTTTCTGTGTGTCAACAAAACTATATCATCAAGTTCCTTGCATTATTTCACCCCCACTAAAAACACGCTGCAAACACTGATCGCACGTTTCAAGTCTCAACACACAACTCCAAATCCAACTCAAACCATACCACATGTTAAGCAGCACTAGGAAATTAAGAGACACAAAACCAAAAAAGAAAACAATTGTCTTGTACAAGAAGCCTAATATTCCCACAGGAGAGGCTGGAAGCCGACTGTGTCAAGCCCCTCGTATGCCATCCAGCAATGATCGGACGGTCCGAACTCCCCCACGTCCTCCACCCACAGCGGCGCCAGCTCGTCGAACACCAGCTCGGCCACCTCCACCTGCACCGGCTGCTGCTGTTCGTTCTCTCGGCTCGGCTCCGGCTTCGGCTCATCGTGAGGAGTCGGTTGGTCGTCTGCCGGAGCGGTACTGTCGTCCACGGAGGCCGGCGCGGCGGGGGAGTACATGGAGGCGGAGACGAGGTGCTGCATGAGGGCGGCGCGGGCGGCGGCGGCCTGGACGTCGCGCGGGGCGAGGGAGGCCGGGCGCGGGAGGACGGGGGCGAGGTCGGGGAAGTTAAGCACGGCGCGGGCGCCCTTGATGCTGAGCGCGGCGACGTCGTGGGCGCGCGCGGCCATCTCGGGGCACGGGAAGGTGCCGAGCCAGATGCGCGACTTCTTGCGCGGCTCCCTGATCTCCGACACCCACTTCCCCCACGCCCGCATCCGCACGCCGCGGTAAGCCGGCGGGGCCGCCGCCTCCGTGTCCGCGCCACCCGCGTCGTCGCGCGTGCGCTTCCGCTTGCAGGGCTGCTTCTTGCCGCTGGCTTCGGTCGAGGGAGACGCGTGCGAGCAGGAGGACGTGGAGGGGGAGGAGGAGGAGGTGTAGGAAGACGTCGTCGTCGACGAGGACTCCGAGCTCTGCTCGCTCGTCGCCATACGCAGAGATATAGAACTACGGTCTACGTATGCAATGAGAGGTGTGCAGGAGTTCAAAGAGAGAGAGGGGCGGGAAGAGAGAGGTGGTGGTGGTGGTGGTGGTAGAGGGAGGAAGAGGGAGGTGGTGGTGTTTATGTAGAGAGGGAAAGGGGAGGCGCGCGAGGGCAGCGTAACAGTTCGGTAATGGCGACAGGTTAGCAGCAAGAGACTCGAGACACCCTCCATGGGCCATGGCTCAGACACGAGTACACGACCATTATTGTGGTCATTGACTCATTGTCGATGGCATGCATTATCTCATGGATGGACGGCTCCAGTGGCCATGCCCTGCCACAGCTAAGCTAGCTCCATCTATTCAAACAATTTCCCTAGCTGGTGTTCGATCGATCTTACACCCGGCCGGCACAGATGGCGCATGCTCCTGCCATCAAGATCATTCATATCGATCCGTCCAAGATATTTCTTTTCGTAAAACTGGTGATGTTTTTTTACAACAAAATTGTTAGAGCCGGACATCCGGTTTTTTCAAACGTTGTAATATTTTTTTTACATGTGAAATATTTTTTTTTGATAATAGTATAAATATCAATCCGGATCGATACAATATTTTTTCCTACGCAAGAAACATTTTCCTTCATAACAGTAGAAATGGGCGCGCGAAAAAAATGTTGCAGACGTTAAAAAAAATATTACACCGAGTGTCCGACGAAACATGTTGAGTCAGACATCCGAAATATAGTTCTCGCCTTTTTACAATCTAGCCCATGTCCATTATTTTTTTAAATGTAGCCCTCTCGTGCACGGCTTTGCAAATTTGGCCCTTTCCTCTGCCACGGAAGGCGCGACGGTGGACATGTGTTGTCTGTCACGGTGCCAGCAAGCTTCCATACTTGCCGGGCGTAGAAAGGAGCTTCTGCGCTATCTAGACGAGATAGGGGACACATATTGTGTACCGCACTTTCTGTGTCGTTAGAGGGGGCCAAATTTGCAAACGCATACGTGGGCTCGTATTGCAAAAAATGAAGTCAATAGGCCTAGATAAATGACGAGTTCATGTAAATCCACACACATGCAACATTTTTTTCTACTTGTGAAATATTTTTCCCCTACGTGTGAAACATTTTCCTTCGATAACAGTAGAAATGTCGATCCGGATCGATACAACATTTTTTTCCTACGTGTGAAACATTTTTTCCTACACAAGAAACATTTTCCTTCCATAACAGTAGAAATGTGCGCGCGAAAAAAATGTTGCAGACGTTGGAAAAAATATTGCACCGAGCGTCCGACGAAACCTGCTGAGTTGGACGCCCGGAAGCTAGTTCTCGCCTTTTTACAATCTAACCCATGTCTATTATTTTTTTAAATGTAGCCCTCCCGAGCACGGCTTTGCAATTTTAGCCCTTTTCTCTGCCGCGGAAGGCGCGACGGTGGACATGTGATGTCTATCACGGTGCCGGCAAGCTTCCACGCTTGCTAGGTGTAGCAAGGAGCTTCTGCGCTATCTAGATGAGACAAGGGACGCATATTGCGTACCGCGTGTTCCGCGTCGTTAGAGGGGGCTAAATTTGCAAGCGCGTATGTGGACTCGTATTGCAAAAAATGAAGTCAATAGACCTAAATAAATGACGAGTTCTTGTAAATCCACATACTACGAACTAGGATTATAAATTGGCCGTTTAAAATGACTAGGGGAGGAATGGAGTTAGTTTCTGATTTTGAAATTAGTTCAAGGCAGCTACGTTTACGACTTTTGCTGTCTAAACTGTTTGGAATTACGCAAGTGAACAAGAGCGTTTGAGATAATCTTAATAGTAGCTACCATCCAATTGGCCGTAGACAGTGACAAATAGTTAGTTCAAGCAAAGAAACAAGCGCCAGGTTCCTGTCGAAACTCGAGCGTCAGATCTACTACGCCCATTACCTACCTTTAATTTCCTGGAATCATCTACCTGTTGACGATGCGCGCTAGTAGTCCAAAAAATGCAGTGTGTACTTACTGGCAACGACTATGGTGCAATCAGGCCTCCCGTGCAATCACCGTGCAATCCAACTAAGAAAAGTTTCAAAAAATTCTGAAAAAAATCATGGATGTACATCTCATCTTACCCCATCTACATATAAAATTTCATGATCAAATTCGTCATATGCTAAAAGTTACAAAAAAGACAAATTTCTGACAAACTTAAAAAGTTCAAATGCACCTCAAATTTGTCTTTTTTGTAACTTCTAGCATAGGACGAATTTGATCATGAAATTTTATATGTAGATGAGGTAAGATGAGATGTACATCCATGATTTTTTTCAGAATTTTTTGAAACTTTTCTTAGTTGGATTGCACGGTGATTGCACGGGAGACCTGATTGCACCACAGTCGTTGCCGTACTTACTTGCCTTATTCGGATGCAACAAGTATATATAATATATTTGTGCCTAACTATTTCTGTAACAAGTGTGAGTGCCTAGCTAGCCGTTTCTGTGCAGATAATAAACACAGTTACCTTGGCGTTGCTCTGATAGGAGACAATTACACTGCAAATTACTACTTAGTATCCAAAGGTTAAAAAAAAAAAAACCGTTACTGCAAGTGTACTTCTAATGAGATATCCTGTCTGATATCTATAAATCAAAATATATAAAAGACACACACACATCAAATCAGGTCAAATTATTTTGTAAGATGATGCATGGTCAGTGGCATGGTATCAGATCAGTGCTGAATTGCAGATGCATGCATGTCCTGCCCATGCGACAACATTTGCCTCCCCCAGCTCGATCACAACCCGGATGCGTGCCAATCATTCTAAGGGTACCAACCAACCCCCCCAAGAAGATCCAATGTGGTGGGGCCAGCCCAATCAGATTGCACACACGCCTTCCCATTTTCATATGCGAGAGGACACCTGCTTAACTTTCTGGCTTAGCTGCATGAGATCAGATCATCAGATGAGATGAGCATTCGGCAATCAATTAACTGCACATAGGAAGGAGTAGTACACCTGGTTAGCTGGACCTTCAGGTCTCAGTTCACTTGCATGCATGCTCTTTTACCTCGAGAGCCTGTACTTTCCTCCCTCTGCACTGTACTTGCCTGAGCTCCTCTCTTCGCCTGCGTTAATTTCTATCTCTGCAGAAGGCATGCGCGGATGCAGGTACGGCGCCAGGTTAAATAAATTGCGTTGTTGGGTTGGGTTGGGTTGGGTGCATCCGTGCATGTAAGTAATGATCGATGAAGCGTAGCACGAGTTCGTGCTTCAGGATTCGGAGCAAAGGATGGCCCTGTTTCTTCCTCTCTTTTTTTTTTACTGCAGTGAAAAAGAAAAACAGAGATTTCAACTGTAATAACAACAGTGCTAACAACTAGAGTACTTCGATTATAACTGCGGGTTAGATTGATTATTTATGTGGATTTTTCGCCGTAGTTTTCTGGTATTTGAACGAATGGCGTATCAGTCTGCTTTTAAACCTCGAAACAGCCTTTCATCTATTTGTTGAATGCCCCAAGTTCGACTTCTCTAGGTGTCAATCGCACAGTGGATCCGTGTTCCTGTGCTACACCTGGACCAATCGGGACCGGCGACGTACCTCGACCAATGGAACCGACATCGTATAAACTGCTAGCCGACACTCCAAAAAGTGGTTAAAATGTTGATTATCCTAACCTGCTGAGAATAGTGGAAAGAGCGAAACAATAGAGTCTTCCAAAGAAGCTGAGCGTCTAACGACCAAATCTTCCAATCCATCAGAGATGAGGCTGCCACCTGGACCTTAGCCGGAGCTTCCAACCTCGGGAGCCTGCTTCGTAGGCCGCCTTAACCTAGGGGTCTTTCTTTAGGTTTTTTCTCTTGATGGTCTGTCCTGTTGGCTACGCGTCCTCTACGGCCCTCTTTTCGAATGTAGCTTGCCTCCGACTTTCTTCTGAACTATGTACTTTGCCCTTTTAGTCTTTTCCTTCTAATCTAATCTATTCACAGCCTTTGCTGTTTTCAAAAAAAAAAAACTAGTTAGAGATGAACTGGACAATCAGGCCACATCGTTTTGGTGTAACACTAACCATTCTCTTAGCTTTCTATACAGGGGAAATTAATAAACACCTCCTGCTCTGCTCATGTGTACGATCCATCAGGTCGTTAAGCAGCCGAAATTCTTCAGGGTTTCAATTAAAAAAATCTTCAGTATTATAATTAACCTTCTGGAGGTTCGTGAGATACTGTATTATCCGAACGGTCCAGCCTCTCGAAGCTGGATTAATTATATAATTGGCTGCAGCCTTAAAGACGGAAGCGACCGATTTCGTTCAGAATGAGCCAAGTCCGCAATGAGAATGGAATAGACAAGCCAACCGTTATTACACACTTTAGGGATCCATTTTCCTAATCATTTTTTTCCTTCTCTCCAACAGCAGAAAACCGATCGAGTGTGTAGAACAACTAGGATAGTATGCGCGGCGTACACGCCGCGTGCGTTGTTTTTTTCGCGTGAAAAATTTCTTTTTTTTTTCCGTCGACGTTTGCTAAAAAAATCGTTGAGGAAACACGCGAAACGGCTGGAAAAAACAAAAGCGCACGATAACCTTTTTTTTGCGGAGTCTAACACTCTACGCATTCACTGAGTAATAATACACGCTTTAAAAAATATCAGAGATCGAGATGGGGAAAAAGTCTAGAGATAGAGCCGCAAACATTTTTCCCGGGAAAAACGGAGAAAGGACCTAAACGTAAGGGGTAAGGACCAGAATGTTACGTTTTTGGACCTATCCGCTATCCTTAAAAATAAGAAAAGGGCTTGTTCGCGATTTAAATCTAACAGGGGTTCTTTCCGTAAAATGGCGCACGAGGGACCCGAACGCGATTTTAAAGGAAAAAATCTTCATCTCTCAAAATATTACGAAGGACCTATTCGTAATTTTGAAAAAGACCAAAACGTAAAAGTTTTTTTGAGCCGAGCCGGTCGACCGGCTCGAGCCGAGCCACCGGCTCGGCTCAAACGCTGCGGAGGCCGGAGTTCCTTCGAACTTTAGGAAAGGAGGTATTTAAGCTTGAAATCGATTTGTTTTTTTTTAATCATTACGCACTGGCGTATACTTTCCACGACGGCGTTGATCATGATTAGGCGCAATAATTTAGTGCTACAGCGCGAGAGGGAGCCCGGCCTTCCTCCATCTCCGGCCGCGCACGACAGCACTGCTACCTTCTTTTATTTCCTCTTTATTGCATACTCTATAAGGTCAAAAAAAGATGCCGTTTTGATATAAATACGGTTAGATTTTTAAAATTTTAACCGTTAATATCTTTTAAATATTTAAATTAGATATATAAAAATCATATGCGTAGATTTATCTCAAAAAAACTTTCATAATATTATAATTTTGTTAGGTTATATATATATATATGAAAAATATTTTTTACTCCCGGTTGTAGCTACTCCCACCTCTGAAATACTACCTAAATGAACTTGAAATACTCCTTTATCACTTTGGGTATACTCATATACTAATTATAAGATATTTTAATGTGAAACGAATGAAAAAATTGCAAGGGAGTACATAGTTTTTAGTGTATTTTACAAATACATTTATATATAGACATAAAAAGGAGTATGTCTAAAAAAATATACATACCACCTTTGAAAAAATATAAATACTATCTAGCTAGTCTTATATGCTTGTATACTACACGTACATACCCTCTGTTACGTGAGATACTCCCTACGTTGTGAGATACAACGTAGGGAGTAATTACTCCTGAGAGTATAAAAGAGGCTTCCATATATGTGTGTATAAACTAGCTAGTGACGAAAGTTGTATTTTAGAGACCGTATTAATGTACAAAATGACAACTATTTGTGATCGGAGGGAGTAATGGTAAAGAGCACATCAATCTCCAACAGTAACACCCTCAATGATTCACAGATTAGTTATAGGCTTAGCTTTACACCGCACGCAATACACGGTGTAGCACGTACATGCAGTAACCGCAAAACGCGCCTGTGTCTATTGTTGGGTTTTACTGGGTTAAAATCCTTGGTCAGGCAGAGTACGACTTCGGATCTCTACCTTTGTAGTGATCACCTCGGTGATTTTCAGGGTAGTATTAGCGTTTTGTTTTGAAATTAATCTTCACGAAAACATCAGGTATGATGTGACGGCTAGAAAAGATCGTAGAGCCTGTGCATGCATCCTTGCATGCGGTCCCGTAGCTAGTGCATGGAAAATGACCAGTAGTTGGAGGGGTGTGTGTATATATATATATTATATAATTACTAGAGACACCACGGTGTCTAGGTACCGTGATTCAAACGGCTATTTCTCTTATATATTACATGCAAAAAAGTTTAAAATTTTTAGGATGTTGAGTTTAACTAGTTTACTAACTAGTTTAAACATGTTAAAATTTGAATTAGATTTTCCTTTTTTTATTATAGTTTGACTGCAGGTATATGTTGATTTTATATATAAATAAAAAAGTACATCATCTAAACTCGTTCAAAATATTTGAATTTAAGTATATTTTTTCGAAGGTTTGTGTTTCATTTAAATTGTTATAAACGAGTTTATGTCCTAAAAATGATTTTTTTAAAAAATATTGTCGTATGCGTGAAAACAAGACACGAGAGAGAGAGGGGATGCTGGCCGTCTTACGGGCCACCGTCCAATGGAGACAAAGTGAATACGAGAGTTTATACTGGTTCGGGCACTCAAGGGAATGCCCTACTCCTGTTGGCGTGTCCCCCAAAAGGAGCAGGGGCTCTAGCTCGAGCTCTCATGGACATGCCAGTGGTTCTAGTTTTTGCATTCAATATCAGTCTGGGTTACAAGTGAGGGCTACAGTCGGGTTTTATAGGCGTCCAGCCTCAGTTACATGAAAGTACCATCCTACCCCTCAGAGAGACTTAGCGAGGCGACTTGGTCATTCTCGGGCGTTGGTGGCGAACTCCACGTCACCGTTCCATAGGAGTTAATCACTGACTTTAGGCCCCCACGGAGACCTCCCTCGGGGCCTACCCAGGAGGCACACCCGCGGGGTACACCAAGGAAGCACGCCTGCATACACCCACGGAGTAGGAGGGTGAACTCCGAAGACGCCCGTGGAGTAGGGAGGTCTTCCGCGGGCTCCCACGGAGTAGGAGGGCGTCGAGTAGGGAGGTCTTCCACGGGCTCCCACGGAGTAGGAGGGTGAACCCCGAAGAAGCCCGTGGAGTAGGGAGGTCTTCCACGGGCTCCCACGGAGTAGGAGGGTGAACCCCGAAGACGCCCGTGGAGTAGGGAGGTCTTCCGCGGGCTCCCACGGAGTAGGAGGGCGTCGAGTAGGGAGGTCTTCCACGGGCTCCCACGGAGTAGGAGGGTGAACCCCGGAGACGCCCGTGGAGTAGGGAGGCCTTCCGCGGGCTCCCACGGAGTAGGAGGGTGAACCCCGAAGACGCCCGTGGAGTAGGGAGGCCTTCCGCGGGCTCCCACGGAGTAGGAGGTCGTGTCCCGAAGACGCCCGCGGAGTAGGGAGGCCTTTCGCGGGCTCTCACAGAGTGGGAGGGTGAACCCCGAAGACGCCCGCGGAGTAGAAGGGTGACGCTCGCAGACTCCTGCGGAGTAGGAGGGTGACGCCCACATACTCTTACGGAGCAGGCGGGTGAGTTGGGGGGTGCGCCCTGATGATGACTCACCGCCCAGGACGGGCACCATACGCTGACGGAGTACGTAATCTCCCCTCTTCCCCTCCGGAGGTCAGCGAGCTTTCCTCTAACAAATATATATGAATTTAATTTTAATTTCCGTATTTAAAATCATTGTGCCCTGGCACATGGTGCTCGTTCCGGTGCGTGCGTGCGTGTATATACTAGGCATGGTAGCGTGCGACTGCACGCCGTGGTGTGTGGGCGTGGGAAAAAAACGACGAAACGACGCAAACGCGATTTCCAACATATTTCTCACACCGAAAACAATGAAACCGAAGTTACGGGAAAAAATAAAGAGTTAGAGTTGTAGAAATATCTCCTTTGACGAATTATTTGGGAAATATCGGAGACCGAGGTGGAAAAACGAGGTGGGAAAACAGTCTAGAGGGAAAAGGGCGAAAAATTATTAGCGACGACAACCTTTTTTGAGTTGTACGCATATTTCTAGTGACGAAAACATTTTTTCCGGGCAAAACGGAGAAAGGATCTAGACGTGATGACAACCTTCTTAGAGATGCACACAGCTGTAGAAATATCTCTTCCGACGAATTATTTGGAAAATATCGGAGACCGAGGTGGAAAAATGAGGTGGGAAAATAGTCTCGAGGGAAAAGGGCGAAAAATTGTTAGTGACGACAACTTTTTTTGAGCTGCACACATATTTCTGATGACGAAAATATTTTTTTCGGGCAAAACGGAGAAAGGACCTAGACGTAAAGAGCGAGGACCTATTTGTTACGTTTTTGGACCTATCCGCTATCCTGAAAAATTAGAAAATGGCATGTTCGCGATTTGAATTTAACGGGGGCTTTTTCCGTAAAGTACCGCGCGAGGGACCCGAACGCGAAAAAAAATAAAAATCTTCCCCTCACAAAAAATCGCGAAGGATCTATTCGTAATTTCGAAGGACCTATCCGTAATTCGGAGAAACGTAAGGGATTTTTTGCAAAAACGGTAAGGTTGACACGTGGATGCTCCCTTCACTCGGCAATCCCGGGCGGAATGTAATGGTTCGAAGGATCTATCCGTAATTCAGAGAAACGTAAGGGGTTTTTTGCAAAAACGGTAAGGTTGACACGTGGACGCTCCCTTCACTCGGCAATCCCAGGCGGAATGTAATGGTTGATATTTATATCTGGAAGCTGTCAGCTGTCCAGCGAAAGAGACAACACAGCAGATACGTAAGGGATACTAGTACGCCTTTTAGGCCGTGATCAATCCGACGACTTTGCGTTGTGGGCATTCCTCTGCACTTTTCGTGCCAAATTAAGCCCGGAAATATCGGTACTGTGTGCATGACTCGTAGATTAGCTAGCTGCTAGCTCATGTATAGGCCAAGTCTATTGAGTGTTGGGATCTCAGAGTGGAGAAAGAGGTAGCTAGCTAGCTAGCTAGCTCACGGACGCAAACATATGCACCAGCCAAACTTGTGGACCTTGGGGTTCATGACTTCATGTGGTATAATACTGCAGTAGTTTATATGGTTCATCGGAAATATATTAGTGCTTATGAGCATGTTGCAACAATCCTGAGTCCAGACAAGGTCGAACGGATTGGATTTAATACCAATGTGAACGTGATCGATGTAATGTATAGTATATAGTGTCTTTATGCATATTATTACTCGATGAGTATTGTATAGTGTACCTGTTCCATGTATGCGTATGCAGCATACAGTCAGAGTCAGTGAGCATTGATCCGTACACATAATGGCATGGAAATGACGTACAGTGCACTGTCCCATGAGCACATGTTTGCTAGCTCCATCGTGAGCTCTGGTCTCTAGCTGTGCAACGCAGTGAGACGGTGAGACCTGAGGGCGTCGTCAGAGGCAAATTAAGGTTAGCTCCAGCTTGCATGGGTCGATCGATTATTTATTGCCACTAGCCTCCGACGAATCTGTATCTATTATGTTAAACAAGTAATTCACACTAACTATAATCAATGCCATTTCTCTTCTACGGACGTATCACTTGCTCTAACCTTCGGATGAAAATTAAGCGCCATATATATTTACATTGTCTTCTAATTCTTCTGGGCTCCATTATATTTTGCCTTAATTTATTAAAAATTACGACCAACAAATTAACATTTACAAATTCCCGCTACAACTCACGGATTATTCTCCGGTTTACGTGCAGGCCGGGGCTACAGAGCCAGTAACGAGTGACGCAGGCAGATTACACACTACAGAAGCCCATAAATATTGCCACTGACCGGCGGGGCCCGCAGTTACTACGGGTGGCTTACATAAGTGGGGAGATGGCTCGACACAGTGAGACACCTCATGATGGGCTGGGCTGCAGTTGGGCCATAGAATGGGCCAGCCCACTGGCACGTACATGAATGCATCTGGTGTCTGCGTTAATTTGGACTAGCTTTGGGCCGCCAAAAGTAGAAGCTAGCTTCGGAGATGGGCTAACAGAAATGTATACGGACAAGTCGGCCGGAGGCGGCGGGGCCCACCGGGCAGGAGGGACAACGAGTCGATTCGGACGGGTGGTTCGGGCTGGGAGGGGCTCGAACTGATTCCCCGCACCCAAGATAAAGCCACTAAAAATGTTTTTTTTTCATAGTGGGCTCTTCTTATCATCTATCTACTCCCCTCTCCATATTTACATGCCATATTTTTTAATAATTTTATTATGCTCTAATTTAAAATTAGTACGATGTTTTCTTTATAGCCATAATAAATATCCAGACTTACTTTGCATTTTCTATATGTATATATTAAATATAGTGCTTAAAGATAATAATTAAAAATAATCTAGCTATATTTAGTACCGTCTTGATCTTTGTTAGAGGGAAAATACGTCCCGAAAACTCAGAAGGAGAGAATATTTCACGACGGTTGATGTGCTCAGGCAAACTATATATATATAGGAGGCTGCTTTTGTCACAATAAAAAGAAGTGAGCGTGGGAGCATATATGTTTTCGGATTTGATCTCTCCTTAAAAATTCGGTCTTGTCAGCTCATTGCTGATTGATCGTGCTTTATATTATTCTAGCTAGTGGCAGGGATCGGACTCCGAGGCCGACGGGGACCGGACAGGAGGCGAGCACTGTAAAATCTCGGGAAGCGATCAAAGGTGATAAGGCCGCGGATATATACGGCCACAATATTATTCCGATCGAGCAAGTAATTATTGTGGCAGCTTGAGAAGGATGTGTTTAGACCAATCACACCATTTCGCTGTTCCCAGCTCGGAGAAGCAACTCGGATATTGTCCATCTCTCTCAAAAGAGATAAGAGGGGGGAAAAACTGACGTACTGCAGTCTGAAGGACGTCCACCGAATGTTTTCTACAGAAAATAATAGCTGCAACATGGGTTATATATTTTTCCTGGTTCTGCAATTAATATATTGACACCAGGTTTATTTGTGTTCAATTATTGTGTGCTTTGCTGCGGACCAAAGGAGAGGAGGAGATCGAACAACTTAAGGAGGTACATATTCGGTGCAGGAATTAATCATTCCTGCTTTCTGCGTGTGTATGAAGCTAAAACATCGTGTATTTCGTATTCCGTATGCACGTACAGTAGAGTTACAATCCAGCTTTTTCTTTCTTATGATTGCCTATTTCTCAGTGTTTAGGCTTGTGTGTTGCTCCGTCCGATCAGTCTTATCGTCATATGGCCCGACACTATGTAATAATACTCTTGTTCTTCTCCGCTCTTCAACGAAAGGCAGATCTCCTGCCATCTTTTTTTTTAAAAAAAAATATCGATCAGTACAGGATGGTCCCGGCCGGCTAATTTCGATCCGTTTTCCGACGAGCATCGATAGATGCATGGACGGGACCATGCACTGATACGCATGTGTAGCAGAACCTGTGGTTGAAAAACGTAAAGAAGGCCGGGGTCTACAAGTAGCTGGTAATACATCAGCTAGCGTACGTTTTGCGTGCGCGTATACGACGTAAAACATGTAGAGAGATGGTTCTGTCTACTCGTCTGTCGATCTCAACGTATGTACATGGTACTTGCAGGCATATACGTACGTAGGTAGCGCCAAAAGGAGAGCCTTCGCCGGATGCATCTGGGAAACGAAAGCTAGGATGGATGGATTGACTGACTCGGTGGTGAAAGAAGAAGGGGAAGTGTGTGCGCGATGATAATTGAGAGAGAGAGAGAGAGAGAGAGAGAGAGAGAGAGAGAGATTCCTTTCGTGCGGTGGATGGCGCCTTTGGAATTGGAGCGTGTGCCTTTCGTCGCCTGTCGAAGGAGGCGTGTCCGAGCCGTGCAGCGCTGGGAAAGTGCTTTTCTTTTTTTTTTCTTCCTTTACAAGGACATATACATTTACTTACACCATACTCATAGGTCTCCTATACATACTAAGAAATTTAGAGGCTATTTGATTTGTAAACTAAACTTTGCCATACATCAATGTAGACAAGTTTGATTGAGCTAGACATCCGTTTGGTACATAGCCACACATGTGACAATATTCTTTATTACCATCCAGGACGTCACACAAGTCAGTAACTCAAAAAAGTGTGACAAAATTCATTTTGGTAGCCAAAGTATGGCTTCAATTTTGTTGACTAAGTCAAGTTTGGAAAAAAAAACTACAGCAAAGCATGTCAAACTTACTATGTGAACCAAACAAACCATTAGTCTTGAACTCTAAAAGCCCCAAAGCGTGGGAACACGCTGTTCTACTGAACACGCACACAGAAATTGCTTTTTCAGGGTCACTAAATTTGTCGTGAGTGGTTTATTTTTTTTAGATCGAATGAATTAGATTGGTTAGTATTTATCTAGAGAAATTTTACAATAAATTATACTAGTGGTATACATTGACTAGTAGAAATCAAATCGAACTGTTGATTTATTAAGGGCATTTATATTACTACACTACCGGGGGAAGTGCAGATGATAGCTAATCTAAATCATTAAATTGAAAAAAATAAACAATCCATATTGAATTTATCATACCATAAAAGAGCTCCTTATCTATACTTCCTCGGTAGCATGAGCACTATATAATTTCTTCTGAGAAAACTTCTATGGGAGAGGTCATCCTCATGGTCTCACCTGGGCGCCGTCCGATCGTGCTTTGAGATCATAATCGGACAGTGCTGGAAGGTATTTTTCCGTTCGGTGGACACCCTCGACCTTCCCACGCCTGCAAATTGATTCCTTCTACTGTTATCTTTCACTCACCCGGCGGAAACAAAAAAATTAGGTCGACAGTACGCTATTAACAATTAGCAATATAGTATTACACAAATAACAACTATCATGTTGATAATAGTTAAGAATAGTACTCACTAATGACAAACTATTAATTTATAATCTTGATAAGGCTGTTTATACATTATAAAGCTAAAATATTTATCACATATATATAAAGTGATAACATATTGTAACATTGATAAATAAACTATTATAAATATATAATTGCTCAGTAGTATCCTATTATTCTAGTAAAAAACCCGTAAACCATCTTTTACTATATTGATGCTTAGTACGCAAGTACTGATCATGGTCATATAGTATGAATTTTCATATAAAATACCCAATATTAGTCTTGATTTAATGCACTTATATTGATGATCGTACCAATATAAATGAATGGTGGTGGCTAAGTCTAGTAAAAAGTTTGTATAAGTAACAAAATAAAAAATATCTGCCAATTGTATGTATTGTATGGTGCTACATGGCTGGTAGTCGAGAAATAAAAAGTCAGCAACTCTTGCATGGAATATAATTATTATCTAAGTCTTTAAATATTACCAAATTACATTGAAGTCCAAATATATTGTAATCTCTACTAGAAAAAATATATCTATAATTTTTTAAAAAAATTTTGGGTATAGCTAACTAGCTAGCTCACCCCTCCCAAGCTCCCGGCCGCTATATATACCACCACAAGCTGCAGCCTTTGCTCCACACCAGAGCAGATAACACACACACACAAGCAGCTAACAAACCCACCAGAGATTCGTGAGCCTTAATTCTTCAAGTTAACGCCATCATGTCGGACAAGTGCGGCAACTGCGACTGCGCTGACAAGAGCCAGTGCGTGTAAGTACCCTGCCTCCATGCATACATATAATCAATCAATCAATAACTAGATCTAGACTCTAGCTAGCTAGTTCCGTGACCCGGCCGGCCGATCGAATGTTTTTGTGATGTGCAGGAAGAAGGGAGACAGCTATGGCGTCGTCGTAGTTGACACCGACAAGAGGTACTACTGCTCGATCGATTGCTTGACTATAATTAAATACCACAAAACTAGCTTTGAGCTTGGATACATGTAGGAATATTAATATACGTGCAAATCAGTGGCATGGGATAACGTGCTTAATTACATATAGTAGATGTACGTACAGACTCCGAAGTCAAATTAACTAGCTACTACACCTTTAATTGTAAATGGGCAGAACAACTAATTGGCAACAAAACTGTTATGATCGAGAGGACAGGACTACTGTCACTGTGATGATAGATCTGAGTAACAATATATGTCTATCAACTGTCACTGTGATGAAAGATCTGCAGGAACAATACATGTCTATCTGTAACTCAGTATATGCAAAACAGAAATCCGTACGTACCCATGATCTATCAATCGAACCAGCTGAACGATCAGTATCGTCAGAGATTGAAACTGAGTTAGTTTAAACGATATGTGCTCTGAGCTAGCTAGCAGACCATTTAAATTGTTCTTGATCGATCTACAATTTTGCATATAGCTAGATCGATGGTGTATTTTAATTTGCTCTGTACTAGGTACTGGTATATAAATTTCTTCGCTGATTATACATGCGTTTGCTTGCTGCAGCCGTTTCGAGGGTCACGTCGATGAGTTCATCGCGGAGAACGACGGCAAGGGCAAGTGCGGCTCAGGCTACTCCTGCGCCGACTGCAACTGCGGCAAATGAAGCCCCCTCACGCGTCGCCTAGCTAGTATGGATTAATAACCATATACGCATGCACGCACGCACGTATCTCTACTGTATGCCTACCTACGTACGTACGTTTAAGAACCTGACGCAAGTGCATCTACCTGCATGACCATGTACTTGCGGACTGCCGCTCCACATACGTAGGTACGTACGTACGTGGTGGCGTACGTACGTGTGCGTGCGTGGTAATAAAAGTTTGTGTCTGTCATGTGGTTGTGTGTGGAACCTGTAAGAAGCTAGCTGATGGATGTATATGCATGCATGGGGTTAGAGCGATCGGTCGTTGCATTGGTCTCGCTAGCTAGCCCCCGTACATGTACACACTACGGCGGCTTCAGGGTGTATGTGAGTCCGTACGTGTCCTGTGCCATGTTGTCCCGTCATGTATCCGTGCTGTATGGAATGAAATGTATCGTGCGGTTTGACTAGTAAATAACAACCTCCTGTGTCTCGATAGTTAACCAAATTAACTGACCGTCGTTTTGGTATATTTTATGCCCATGAAAAAACGATTGGATTATCTTATTATTACGGGCAGCACAGGTTTAACAAATGCGAGCTCAAACAAAATGTTTCTCTCGCGTTATCCATGGGCAACCGGTCGGCGATCATACCCGAGGAGCAGGAATACCATTGAGGCGTTGACTGACCTATCATGGATTCATGGCATATTTTGAGCTCCAGCTTTCCGTTAGGAACCCGATCTGTATATGCTCATGGCCCGTGCTAGACCGGACCAAATAGTCTGATCGAGGCCGCTTAAATGGTTTGGTTTCAGGGCCCGAAATACCATGCAGGGCTGTTCAGACATGGCTGATCAGCCCGGTCCGAGCACAGATCAGGCCGAAACGGATGGATGGAACATACGGGATTACGGGCAACCGGTGCAGATAGCTCCATGCCATGGACCTCGAACTCGAAGCACGTATGGGCAATTTCTCAGAAAAAGAAGAGACAAGAGAGTGTTGTGATGGAGAGAGAGAGAGAGAGAGAGGAGCAGACGAGCAAGTGAGCAACCACGTAGGAACACGGCGAAACAGGTCAGCTTTTTCAGGCGCAGGCGGCACACAGTTTCATGGAAGGGGGCACTGTCCTTGGCGTGTGAGAACAGCTGCCCTGCCTGGAGCATCGATCTCTCACTCAAATCACTCTTGCCAGTCTGCCTGCTTCGAGACAAGAGGCCATGCCATGCATACACAGCGCATAAGCTCGTGGCCACCGCTGTCCGTATCTCATCCGTCTCTCCTCGTGTTCTTTCTCGCATCTCAGTACGACAACATCTCGGATTCTCACCGTCTTAGGGTGTTTGGGACAGCTTCAGCTTCATTAAAATCTATAAAGTTGGTGGAGCAGGATATTTCTAACTCCAGAAATTTATGGAGCTGGACTTGTGGGTACATTAAGAGTGTTTAGGTATATCATCTTATTTACATTTTAGACTAAAAATATAAAATTAATTCATTTTATTTTAAGCTATAAGTTTCAGATATGAGCTAGAGTTAGGATCTGGAGCTCTCCCAAAGAGAGCCTTAATTTCACTCTCCCGTTGCGACTGCTTGCATCTTAATTTCCCCCACTTCTTCTTCCTTTCCTTCACATAGATTTCTTCGCAAATATACTTATCATCACCCCATGTACATGTTGAGCTAACTTGGGGAGAACATCAAGATCGACTGAGCCACGCATGTATGCATGTGGTGTGGTCCTACGCGATAATGCCTGATCAGCAGCACAATGCACGCAATAGACAAACTACAAGCTAGCTGTACTGAATGATCCTAGCGTTGTCTAGTTAAGGTGCGTCGTCATGCATACAGGAGAGCATAAACAGCAAACAGATAGGTTAGTGATCCAATTTATGAGATCCACAGATCGATGGAAGACCCGGAACGTGTACAAATGGATCGACGGAAAGTGGGAGCTAGCATATATGAATCATGCATACGTGTGCATAGCTGATATACTCTTCCTCAAAACTGAGAGAAACGAATGTAAGAAACAGGTAGCAAGGCATTAATCGCCTGTCTCGCGTGTTGGCAGAGAGGGACACTACCAGATGGTGGAGAATCATCACAATCGGTTCTCACGTCAGCACACTACTATAAAATAGTATAATATTATCGTTCTATCTAGATCGTTTTCTAACTTTTTAGGAAAACATCCTTAAACTCTTTGGTTCTTTCTCCTTTCTTTAATGCATTTGACAGAGCTCCTGCCTTCTCTTTCAAAAAAGGAAAAAATTGATTGTGATAGATGATTTGGTGAGAGTGTAATAATATGGTGGAGAATCATCACAATCGGTTCTCACGTCAAAACCAATTGTGATATAGTATCAGGTACATCACAATCTGCTTTGACCTCGAAACTGATTGTGATGTATGATGCACATCACAATCGATTCCGATGTGAGAACCAATTGTGATGTATACGTGTATGGGTGAGAACCGATTGTGATATGCCTCTCCGCGTTATAACTTCGGTGTGAACTCTCTGCGGTCATCATTGTAGTGCATTTCATCGAAAATGAAATAAAAAACGTAGCTTCCCAAGCCTTAGCCTCCCCTTCTGCGTGCTTGCCGCCAGATGCGATTGTCGTCGTCTCTTTTCGCTGCCCTCCCTATGCCCTAATGCTATTGCAAGCCACCACCACTATCCAGTGCCACAACCATCACCCGGTGTACATTGGTGCTACCTCGCTAGATGCTGCCATAGTACCTTACTCTTCTTGATACACGCTGCCCCTGGGGTGCTTCCACTTCATGTGTGCTCTGTGCTGCCACTGCTAGGTAGGAGATGATGCTAGCATCCACAGCAAGCCATTGGGAAGACAAAAGCAAGCCAGCGGGAGGAAGGGAGCAAGGCAGAGGAAAGAGAGAAGAAAGGAAGAAGGCAAGGTAAGAGTAGGAGAGCTGCTGCAGCGAGGAAGGAAGAAGATAAGAAGACCAAGGCAGGAGAGAGAAGTAAGGAGGAAAAAGAAAGAGAAGACGAGCTCGCCCCTACCATCGCCGTGGGTTTCGACGATCGTGCCTTGGGTAATGACCCAAAATTCTTTCCTTTGCCTAGTTCATCAATTGTTTGTATGTGTGTATGGTGAAGCTCCACTTCTTTGGTGCAAATGCCTTGAAAAATTAGTCTCTTATACGATGCTGAGATGCTTAAATTCAATGCGCATCTTTAAAAAACCGCTCCTTTTGGTGGATTATTGTGGAACAAAGCATGAAAATAATAAAATAAATGTTTTCCCTTAAATCAAATTAGTCGATATCGATAAAAATCTCAGACAAAAAGCACAAATATTTCATTTATATTTTGTCATTTGATACACTGATTGCATGTAGATTGGCTTTTGGCTATATCTATCATGCATATGACTGCTACAAGACTGTTGAATCAAACAAACCTAAGATCAAGCTACTCATATTTTGGTGTCAATATTGGTAAGGTGGTTCTTTCCATTCTACGATCACCAATTCAAAACATTAGCCATATGATAATCTTACAAATTTTGTTTTGTCTCTTGCGTCTAGGATTTTAGTTGCTCTTATGATGGTTTTGGAGAGATTTGGAGATTTTACGATCATGGTAAGGCTATCAAAGGTTGTACTTTTTATCAGTTCTTTTTGACAACCTCTAATGTTAATTGCATCGTGCATGTGCTCAGGTTGAAGTTTGCCATTTTACTCAGAAGTAAAGCTAATGTTCTTTATATACTTGTAGTGCCGTAAGACAAATGTACTCAATTTGTCTCTTGCAACATCCATTTTATTGGTTTTACTATACATTAGATTGACGTGTGCTTTCACTACAGGAAACTATCTACATTTATGGTAATTTATTTAGGCCATGTATATTTTCATTACTTTGCTTAGGAGTATCATGAGATGCTCGGTTTAAGCTGATAACTTGTTAAACATCGGTTACTTATAAAGCAAGGTTATTGGCTGTTTAAATAGTCCTCTAAACAATTTAATTTAGCCTTGTATATTACTATAAAAGAGGAAATTGAGTGGTTGCTGGAGGCCAAGTTTATCAGGCCTTGTCGATGTACTGAGTGGGCTTCTCATATCGTTCCTGTTATAAAGAAAAATCCATGCTAAGGAGACTTTTTGGTACTTTGGCTGTTGTTATACGCACACAGTTCGTACTAATTGGGGATCTACACGCATGATTTTGCCACATCATGAGGATAATAATGCTAGTTGTTGTCGGTCTTCTCTTGTTGGCTTAACCATGCTTCTCTTCTCTTGTTTGTCTTCTTCTTCTAAGGTTTGGTTTACCTTAAGGAGGAGTTGGTCAACGCATCATGCATGCATGGAGTTTGAATGTGGATCACAAAGATAGCCTACTAGCTTTGTTCAAGGCACAAAAATACTTGCTTATGTGTCTCTTGATTGTTGACCATAGCTGCATGTTTTCTTATCAAACCTACTGGAGTCGCCATTTGTGTGTGTCATTTATTATGTATGTATATATATATATATATATATATATATATATATATATATATATATTAAAAACTCATAGAAAGTTGCTAAAAAAGAAATAAGCTAAAAATTATAAAAAAATTAGCACTTAATCTGGTGGACCCTAACTAAGTTGAACTGTAGTAGCCATTAGATGTTATTGTTAAAAAAATCTAATCGTCTATCTAACAGACCTGAATTCTAATAGCTTATGTTAAAAGAAAGAGTCTATACCAAGTACAATAAAAAAAATAAGAAATGAGGAATAAAAATAAAAATAAGCCATTTAATTTTCATATGAACTTAAAATTAAAACCCATATATAACCAAAATTCCAAATAAAAATTAACAGTTGGATTTGTATATCAATTTTAACCCAAAACTAATATTGAAAATTAAATAAAAAATAACAATAAAATCAACAAATCAAATTAGAAGAAAGAGTCCATACGAAATACAATAAAAATAATAGAAATTTGGAATAGAAAAATAAAGAAAATCGGTCATTTAACAATGACACAAACTCTTAATTAAAATATGTAAATAGTTGAAATTTGAAACTAAATTTAGATAAAGATTAATAGTTAAATTTGTAAATAAATTCTAACCTAAAATTGATATGCGAAATTAAATAAAAATTAACGTAAATTTGAACTAATAAACAAAAAGAAATTATCCACTTGATTTTCACACAAACTCTAAATCACAACCTGAAATTTGAAATAAAATGAAAATAAAATAAGAATAAAAATAAAGGAAAATAAGGATTGTTAATTCTATACTAAATAAAAAATACATTTTCATTTTATTGAAAACTAAAATTCCAAAAATATGCTAATATAAGAAAAAATAAGGTAAGGTCTTTCATTTGTGTGTGTATATATGTGTGTGTGTATATATGTAGGTATGTATATGTATATGTATGTGTATATGTGTGTGTATATATATTATTAACTACTATGTAATAAAAGTACATGACATGTTTTTTTACCATCGCTAGGAAAATGTAGAATAACCGAAAATTCTAAAAAAACATTTTGACTCTTTATTTGGTGGACTTCCATGGAACGAGAGATTAACGGAGTGATACATCGAAGTTGTTCACTGGGCTATACCGATATAAGCAATGTGATGTGCATTAAAAGAAGTAATTAAAAAAAGACTAGGATTTTGGAATAATAAGATTAAGAGACAATGATATACATACAAAATATTATAATATGCTACGTTTACTGTTTTGCTATGCAAATATTTAAGGAAGAAAGTTTAGGTTACATGTGATAAGTATCGGAAACAGAGTTAGTATATTCTCTTCTATAATATACAAGATTAAAATATCACAAATTGAGTTATGCAGCTATCTATTTTTTTAAAAAAAAAATCACATATGCATTATAAAATCAATTAAATACGTTTTAATGATGACGTACTTGCAAGTGCGTATGTACCTCGCTAGTTTGACCAAACCAGAGACAACATTTTCAAGCCATAGACGATACCGCCACATGGATCTTAATGAAAAAAAATGCTAACCGTAACATATATAACCTTAAGCCACAGAATCTTCTTCCGGTATGAATTAACTAGGAACGTTTTCGCGGCGTGCCACGCCGCGTGCGCTGTTTTGGCATGTGCGTTAAAAAAAATATTGGTTAGCGTAGATAGAGGCGGTAATGTTTACTTCAACAAATAAAACCAGGAAACTACTCTCAACAGGTTACTCCTGGATAAACTGAAAACTCCATTAGAGTCTGATTCAAACAGTAAAGGGTTTTCTGAAGCTATGAGAGAAAAAGGAACAGAACTCACGCAATGTTAGGTCATGGTCAAGAAAATGGTTGTCGATAAATGCCAATACAGATACTTGTTCAAGTGGAAAACTCCCAATCAAAAGCAATACTACTAAGCTTGTTACATAAGATCAATGCAAGATGATATTCACCTATAATCCAACATCCAAACATTTGCTGCTCTAAAGATCGTAGGACTAACCTCTTAAATCCTAACCAACTACTAGACGTATAAACCATGGAGAGAGCTCTGAACACTATAGCAATAGTATGAGTTTAACGTACATAGGTGTCCTTTAGCTCTAAATATACACAGTTAGTCCCAAGTACAAACAAGAATAATAATCGATAAAACATGGTAATGTAAGACTATTCGTTAAAATTCTCTAAAATTTTGGAAACATGGTAGCACATCCATGACGGATCTAAAAACACGAAAATAATTCCTTGGACATGGAGAACATTGCTGTTAAGAAACAATTCGACAGATAACATAACTGCTATACTCTTGCTATCTGAAAGTAAATGAAAACATGGCAATTTCCTTCGGGAATTTGCTCTGTTTTTTCCCAACTATTCTATAGAAGGCCAACACTGGAAGGAAACCTCCCATAATAATTTGAATATTACTATCTAAAAACTGATAATGCATGTAGGTCATCAGAAACAATGTAAACAAATTTACAGAAGGAACGGAGAGGAAGATTTTCAATCCGATAGTCTTCTAGCATACGTCAAAATTTAACCTGCAATATACAGCATGTGCTGAGGACAATGTTCCTTCAAAATCATCTTTCTATTTTGGAAAAACTAACATCTATAAGAGTCACCTATGGATTTTCAAATGCACAAGAATAAATATTAAACTATTTCATTAAACATAATACAAACAACATATTGATTTAAAATACTATTACAGAAGGCACCTATAAGGTGAGGATTTATTTACACAATAGCCCTCAAAGCGAGTCAGGCTCAAGTTTAACTTGGCGGTTTACGCCTTGATCAACTTTTCGGAAAGAACCAATGGATCGTGAGCACCTGGAACCAACGAAACACCATCTTCAACAAATTTCTGAACAAACGGAGCATAGAGTATCTCCTTGAAGGTCCTTCCTCACCCTTTTTCTTTTACCTCAGCAATCGGCCTATTAATCCAGAGAAAAAAGAGGAAAAAGATTAGCCAAGCGATATAAAATGATCCTGAGAAGCTGTAATGCATGCCAAACTGAAGGCCTAAGATTGCACCATCAGTAGTTCCTGCACCTAATCTTTTCTCTCCCCTTACTTAAAGAGCCGACTACACAACTTCATCCCAGTTTCACGATGTAAAACAGCAACATTGTTATCACAAGTTGAATAGCCTAACATAAGAAATATTTGTATCAATAATAAGAACAATTTAAAACCGCAAATTTAAAATCTGAGCTACAGCAAGTAGGAGAACAAAAAGTTCAAAAACGATAAACTGATGTTTTCATCGCAATAGCATTGTGTTTCCATGTAAGCCCATTTCTATTTACTGCAACGTATAGACACTTCCAAGTCCCCTAGATGAAAATATCGATCTTACTTTTCAAGCAAACCAATGTTTTGATTTTAAGCTATGTGTAGGAACATTGAATTAAAAGGCGTTCTCAGACTCATATTCTATATATATAGGTACAGATACCTCCTGAGGTGCAACACCTGCATTTTCAAGGCTCTTACTGATACAGGATGATACGCCTAGTCCATCTGATCTAGGATGAGTCATATGGTAAGCATCGCAGTTCATTGTCCCACCCCAAGTATTATGCAATTATTGGTGCATCACGCTTCATTGCATGCTCCAGGCTCTCCATAACCTATTTTTCAACCAGAGCATCACTCATTAAGCACATATTGCAGTTAACAGGCGGCATAACATTGATGAAAGAATAACATTGCCAGTTAACAAGCGGCATAACATGCCAGTTCCCATGTTAGGTATATTTTGATGGATAGCTTATTCAATAGTTCATTTTCTGGTGTAGCTTGCAAACCGGATCAACATAAGAAGCTGACCTCTAGAAGTGGAACAATGAGACTATTGGTGAAGAGCTTTGATATGTCACTGGACCTCGAATATTTGTGTCCCTTCAGGCCCCCTACCACCGCTTCAGTGATGATGGCTGCATATAAGCATTTCAAATGAGTAGGCAATAATTGTAACATATAAGAGCTGAGAAGATAAACTTTCATAGACAATATTAAAAATGAAGTAGTTTTAGTCGTTTTTCTCCTTGCAGAGCCTCTCTCTAGTATCCTGTAGATCTTGCCAGCTGAAGAAACTACCACTTCCTCTAGTCCCCTAACAAAAACTCCTCCCTTCCCATCCTCCTTGTATAGACGATGAGGACGACGGCGGGCAGGCAGCTATAGGATGTCTGTGGGAAGCTGGGACGTGTCCGATGAGCGACGGTTCCGTGTCATCAGGACGCCTCGACGGTCAGCCAAACGACGTGAACCTCCTGGCGCCTCAATACCAAGTCAGGCTCCATGGCGCCCACGGCGATTTATCTCATCTTGCGGGACCATGGCCTCCCGGCCCTAGGAAACTGAACTCAAAGATTAATCGAACAATACAAAGATAATATGAGTTTCACATACATGGATCTCTTTTAGCTCTAAATATACACAGCTAGTCCCAAGCACCAATGAGAATAAGAATCGATAAAACATGGAAATGTAAGACCATTTATTATCATTCTCTCAAATTTTGGAAACATGGTAGCACATCCATAACGGATCGATGAAACACTTTGCTCGCAAAATCTTAAATATTAATAACTTGCATAGAAGGTCAGCATCACCATGTTTACCGACCACAATCAAGAAATACATATAATGCTCATCACCGGACTCAGATACGCTAAAAATGAAAAATCGATTGTAAATACATATAATGCTCATCAGCTGGACTCTGTATACGCTAAAAATGAAAAATCAAGCAACTAAATCAGCACATGGATGCATGGTGGTAAATAATTAACTTACCAGTTGTAAGAGCATATAGCTGATACCAGCAAATGGAACACCCCAATAATTTTGAGAACACCGACATGACGTCCAAATCGAGAAGAAGGCATGCATTGCAGCACAAAATCGTGAACCCATCCAATATCACATTAAGCTAAAACTCATCGGTAGAGCTTAGCTCCATCCCCAAATCGATATAGGATTCAGTAAACAAGCTGTGACAAGGATCATTCTTATATTTCATCAATCCATTCCAACCAGATTTGTACAGTATACACGGCTTCACTGAGAATGGCAAGAAGCACTGTATAGGGTCAAATTGGCGATCAAAGCCCTGTCATCAGCTAAATCAAATGTGAATGAACCTGCGAGAAAGGACGACAAGAGAAAGAAACATCTCGCAAACAACAATAGATACATCACAGACACAGAAGAAAATTAGGACAACGAAAAAAAAGGATGCCAGCTAAATTCTAGCCTAGAGCTTCCGAAATCGTAAAAGATTTTGTTTAAGTTATATTTCTAACCTGTTATGCATAGAACAATTGCTCTAAGTTGCTCCCACCCAGCTCTTTTGTTCCTCATGAAGTAAACAAATATGTAATGTGGTGAGACGGCTTTCAGAACTGGTGGATAATACTTGATAATATTGTACAATCCAATGAATGCAACAGATGCAAACCACAAGAGCATAATGGGAGAGAAAGTGAAGCTGACCTTGCTTGTGCCATATTATTCAAACAGGAAAAGAAGGAACAAGATAATAACGCTTAGAATGACAACATGATCTGGAACAAGCAAACAGAATGTCAGTTTTTTTTTCTTGCCTTGCAAAATAAAACGGCAATAGCTAAAATCGCATGAGCGGAAATGATTAGTATTACAATAGTAGGAAAAATAACCAGTTGTTACCTTGTGTTATATTAGAAGATCTTGATTGGATTCCTTGAATAGCTGACAGAACTGAATAATGTTTTAAAAAAGGAAACATCAGGACATTCAAATGAGAATTAATCTGCAATTTATTGCATTCAAATTTTCTACGTATTAGCATAACACACACGAGTTGTTCGTGAGAACATCACTAAAATGGTTGCCATCCTTTTGACTTTCCCTCCACCCCTTCAGAAGCACCATTACCGCGCAACAAGGTCAAGAAGAGAAGGCGGCAGAGGAGCTTAGAGATTGTTTGGGAAAAGAAGACGGATGAATAAGAAGAACAAGCACAACCAATTTGTAGCTGCTTGGCGCGCACTTACCTGCCTCTGGTAGGCATGACGGGAGGGCCGGCTGCGGAGGTTGGGTGGAGATCAGAGGTTGGAGTATGTAGGCGGACGGAGGCAGCGAGGTCACTGGGTGGAACTAAGGTGCTGCCAATGCATGCGAAGAGAGTAGTCTGAGGACGACCGGAGGAGCCCAGCCGACAGCGCCGATTTCCGCCTGCTGAAGAGCGACGGAGGAGGGGGAAGCAAAATCACTTGCAAAATCCGCTCGGAGGGGCGGAGAGGAGATCGCTTGCAGGCTAGAAAGGGAGGGAGAAGATCAGAAGCAGCACCAGGAAGGAAACATCAAGAACCACCTACGAAATCACCAGAAATCATGGAAAACTCCAGAGAAAGATCGATTAAACAGGGAAATCCATACAGAAATAAATTAAACTACCTGGGAGATGCAAGGTAGCAACAAGAATCAATAGTTCGTACAGCCTAGAACAATGGCAGCTGGGGTAGAGCGTGGGGTGAGGGAGAGCGATGGCAGCTGGGGTGGCGCCAACGAAGGCGCGGGCGAAGGGCGCGCGCGGGCGGGGGGCAGAAACCGCGACGGCGAGGCGACCGAGCACCGAAACTTTCGACAGCGCCTCGCGTCGAACGGGCCATTCGAGCGGGGGTGCGGGTGGGAAAGAACGCGAGGAAGACGCGGTGTGGTCTCGAGGGCTCATCAGCGAGCGAGAAGCGAGGGGGGAAAGCGCCGCGCGTGTCGCGTCGCGGAGGTCTCGTAAGGGCGCGACGTGGATCATCGAACGGGACGGAACGGGAGTCGCTCGTGAGATCGATTCATACGATAGAGCCATCGACGAGCCAACCGAGCCGAGTCGCGCGAACGCAAGCCGAGCCGTGCGAAAACGGCGACGTGGCATGGTTCAGAATCCGGGAAGTTTGCAAAGTTTAGGAAAGGTAGTAAGTTTGCAAAGTTTAGGAAAGGTAGTACTAGGGTTTGTATCCCGTCGCACCTAGAGCAAGACTTTGACTCGTTTGACCTGAGGTGACCAGGGATTGGGGACATCTGTACGCATCTCAGCGGTTCAGCCTGTCTTCCAAATGAGAATTGTAACAATCCTCCTTCACTCACGAGGAACGTTAGCTTACGCGCCAAATTTCACTGGAAGAAGCAACATGCGGGCCCACCATGCTATGCACAGATCCTGTGTACGTGCCCTGTGGGGGCGTAGCATGTACGCCTCCCGGGCAAACTAATTGGAAGCCAGGTCAGTGCCACAGTTTAACGGCCGACGTCGCTTTCGAGGACCCTCACTGAAGAAGTTATCTCTCCTCCGCAGCTCCCCTCTCTGATTCATGGGCCCCACTGGTGTGGCCACCAGTGCCAGTGAGTGTTCAAAGGAGGGCGCGCGCAAGAGCGTGCAGGCAAAGTAATATTACCTTATCTTTTATGAATCTAACATTTGCACGAGCGAAAATACGAATATAGCCTTTTCCTTCGCCACATAACGTGACTCAACGTTCTCCTTCCGCGGGCGGCCACCTCCTACGCTCGTTGGCCGTGATAGGCAGCTTTCTGCACTCACCATGCACGGTAGGCCGTTGCTCTCATGCTATCTTGTCACTGCTCTCGCGTTGTCTTGCTGCTGCTCTCGCGCTCCCCAAGCGCAACAGGCGACAACACTTGCTGCGTCTTCCACGGTGGGAAAGGGGGGGCTAAATTTGTAATTCCACTCTGGAGAGAGCTAGATTGCAAAAAAAAAGGTAACATGGGCTAGAAAAGTGATCATTTCGCAGCAAAGAACAGTTTGTCTATTTATTTCCTGAGCAGTGCAGTGCGGTAATACAGATCAGTCGTCTGTAAGTCTATGACATATAGAATTTAGGGCAATGTGGTGGGGAGAGAAGTTAAAGATAGAAAGATGATGTTTATTATTTATCAGATGATCTTATAAATAGCTTTATATTATGTGTATCATTATATAAATAATATATTAATTATATGAGAGATTGTTACAACCAACTATATAGACAATTTATTATATAAGTTATCTTTAATCCTATTAAAGATAATGTGAAAGTGTATCGATCTTAGAAAACCACCTTGAAGAAGCAGGGAAAAGAGTCTGCGTATATGCCACCCCAAAGTTGGATTATTCGGCTTTATTTTCTCACGAGCTCTGAAATTTTGCTGTTAATGTTGAGTCCTTCATGTGTATGAATATTGTGTAATTGGTTAATTGCCCTTAGGTGTCACATGTGTAGTTCTTGTTTACTAGCTATTGAGAGATCATGCGGTAGTCTATTCATATTTGTGATGAATATTTGATTGTGTTTTAGCTTGTAGTGCTCAGGTTTAAGTTTGAAATGAGTTTGTTTTGGTTTTGAGCAATTTAAATTAAGTGGTCATGGCACCCTAAAGTGATCAATGCCCTTAGAGCGGTCATGCCCCAAAGTGGTCGTAACCTCTTGGGTAGTGGTCATGACCTTTGCGTGGCCTTGGCTTTGAGTGGTCATAGCCTTGAGTGGTCGTGGCCTTTGAGTGGTCATAGCTTTGAGTGGTCACAGCAAAGAATAGTCGATGTCACGGTCAAGAGTAGTTATGGACAAAGGTGGTCATAGACTAAGTGATCCAAGGTGGGATATTTAGATGTTTGATTGATCACTGATTTTTAAGAGATTATTGTTGCATGATATTTTTTAGCTATGCTATGTGATGGTTTGCTTGTCTAAGATGTTTGTAGGACTTCAGAACTAGGTTATGGTGAGATAAAGAAGACCGGGACTAGATTAAGAGAGTTGAGATCTAAACGATCAAGATGACGCGGGAAGATGATTAAAGGTAGAGAGTTACTGTAAGCCGGGATGATAAGAGAATGGATGAGATATTAACTGAGTCCTACTCAAGTGAAGAAGGATCATTCAATTAAGGGTTCGTGGATGAAGTAGAGGTTAAGTTGGTGTTAAAAAGATTAAGGTTTCGCGGATGAAGTAGAGGTTTAGTTGGTGTTAAAAGGTATGGTCAAAACCAGTTATGTTGTTAGGTTTCGGGTTAGTCTATGTATGTGTGAAGTAGTGAATCACAACCCTTGATAAAGTTTCTAAAGGGTCAAGAAAATCATCTAAGGGTGGGGATTGCTCATAGTGTGCTATAAATAGAGGGATGTCTCCACACCAACTCTGTTTGAACTAAGTCTGAGAGAAGCCTTAGAGAAGGGTTCTTTGTTTTCTTTATGCTCCTTTGAGTTTTACCCATTTGAACAATGCAAAATCTAAGTTTATCTATCTTTTGAAATTTATTTCTATTCTTATATTTTTGCTTGATTTTTTCTTACAACTTGAGCTTTATTTCATCTCCTTCTACCTACTATATTTTACTGGATCTAAGACGTATAGGTGGTTGAGGAATTCATCTAGAATATGTTCCAACTTAGCAAGATCCATTAGAACATACCTTTACTCAAGTGTTAGACTTCATTCTTTTTTAGTTTTTGATATATCTGATTTCTTTCTTTTTTTTTCTTGATCTTGTGCTATGAAGGATGAATGGTTGATGGATGAATCTTCTATAGATTAAATCTCAATCTTCTAGGCAAGATTTTAACAAGATCTCCAAAACTCTTCTTAAGAAACCAGTTTTTGGTTTAAAAAGGGAGAATTCTCAGTAGATCTCATCTTGCATGTTTGAGGGGGTGTTTCTTTGGTAATCTTGATTGCTGTAACATATGGGAGATCATTTAAGATCATCATATCCCCGTAAGCAAACTCAAGGTGAAGTTTGTAAGTTTTCCCCTGTGTTGGTGCAACTTTCTTTCAAACTAAAAAAGGCTAGAATTTTGATATCAATTCTTGCAATTGAAGGTTAGAATAGATTCCTGACATTTATAAGAAGGTGCACACAAAGTTTCACGGGATTTGAATCAGCCAATCAAAAGTTATCTCAATATTTGTATTTAAAATCGTGTTGATTTTACTGTACATCCCAATTTTACTATTCCCCGAAGAGCACTAGACTTTTGCCAAGTGTTGCCCTAACTGAATCTTTTGATTAGCTTTTTAGCCAGAGAAGTGACTTGCATTTTTTAACAAAAAAAAATTATTTGGCTCTTATTTACCCCGTCCAGTCACCATTTTCGGTCCTTGGGGCTGTACTGTTTCTTACGTGAAAGTTCAAAAGAGTTGCTACTACATCTACAAAAAATGAAAAGAGCGAATAGGACCATTTCATTAGACCGGTCGTTTAACAGAGAGATAAACATGCTCATTTCTTGATGGCCTCTTTCGTTTCTCATGATCCAAAAGTCTTCAAAACGGAAAGCCCCCTGCATGTTCAAAATTGTTTCTTTTACTATAACCAGGAGCTTTCGACGAAAAACCTTACACTAATTTCAATCGAAACACATTCAAGACATCCACCTCTTGCATGTCTATTTTGCTTTCAGAGCGAAAATGGCGTGGGAGAAAAAGGATGGTTGAATCAACAACTACGGACATACCTAGTATCTAGCTTGTGGATCTACTCACAAAAACCAAACAGTAAATAAAACCCTTGCAAAAACCTAAAATTGCAAGAAAGCCCCTCTCCCCTCGCTGTCTTCTTCTCCTGGCCGTTGCTGGTCGCTTGCTGCTCCACTTCCACCACCCCATTCTCCTCTTCCACTGCAAACCCTAACCATACGCCTCCCCGTTTCGCCTGAGCCAAACCCTAGCTCTAAGATCCGCTCCCCCGCCCGGCGCCTGCGCCGGCCGAGCTGACTGAGTCGCGCTCTCCTACGCGGCCGCGGCGGCCGCCGTTGCAGCCGGCGCCACCATGGGCTGCGTCTGCGGCCGCCCCTCCTTCTCCATCGACGACCGACGGTGCGGCGCGACGCCTGCGGCGGTGGCGAAGCTCTCTGCGGCAGGAGTGGCGGTGGTGAGGAGGGAGGAGGAGGAGGGGCGGAAGCAGGCGAGGGCGGGGAGCGGGAGGGACGAGGCGCTTGAGAGGAGGCGGGCGGCCGCGCTGGCAATGGCGGCGTGCCAGGTGAGGTGCCCGGTGCCGAGGGCGGTGGAGGGGGAGCAGGTGGCGGCGGGGTGGCCGCCGTGGCTCGTCGCCGTCGCCGCGGAGGCCGTGCGCGGATGGGTGCCGCGCCACGCCGAGTCGTTTGAGAAGCTCGACAAGGTCGCACTCTCTTCGTTTCTCATCCGTTAGTTTGTTCAGTTCACATTTTGCTGTTAGCTTTGGTCTCTGCTTTGGAACCTCAGAACGTAAGAATTCGTATGATTGTGCTCTAAATTTTGCCTTTTTTTTAGTTTTGTTGCTAAATAAGAAGATAAGGTGATATCAGCATCTTTGCTCTTGTGTTTCTTCCTAGCCGAAATGGATGCTTAGAACTTGCAAGTGGACGGGAACAGTAAAATTGTGCTGTAAATGTGTGGAACTTACCTCTTTTTAGAGGTATTCCTGGTGACGACAAAACAGGAATATCATTCGATCTTTGTTTTGGGGGCATTGTTTTAGCGGATGCTTGGTAGCTGGGGACGACAGGCAATAGTAAAATTCTGTTATTGGTGGGGGGATGCCTTTTCTTGGATTCGAGAATGCGGTGGCATTTTCTTTCTTTTGGATTTTTTGTTAGTTTTGGTGGACCTCAGAACCCGGGAATAGTAGGCATCACTGGCATGCTCTGCAATTCGTGGGGTAAAGTTTTCTCTTTTACCAGATATACAGTTACGAGATTTGAGAATAATTTGACTGCCTTTTAATTACATCTTGTTTCCCTGCAAAAAAAAAAAAAAGAGAGAGTAACGAGCTATTCTGCTAATGATGCAGTCAGGTTTCCACTTCTGTTGAATTTCTGGTGATTACATGGTAGAATAAAGTGAGGGTATTCAGTTTGCTGTGCTATGGGCTACTTTAGGTTTGCACTTTGAACTTTAAAATGTCAGGAGCTCGTATTTGTTGAAAACATTTTTTTCTGGTAACTTAGATTGTATACTGTAACTTTGTACTTAGACCCTTGCTGAACTTGTAAGTTTTCAGTTATTCACGCATAAATATTACCTGGTTGGAGTTTGATTTTTATACCATGTTGTCTTCAATCATTGTTCCTTGTATACAGATTGGTCAGGGAACATACAGTAATGTTTACAGAGCTCGTGATCTTGAAAAGGAGAAGATTGTTGCTCTAAAGAAAGTGCGATTTGATAATTTGGAGCCTGAGAGTGTGAAATTTATGGCCAGGGAAATCCTCATCTTGCGACGGCTTGATCATCCAAATGTTATCAAGCTGGAGGGCCTAGTAACTTCAAGGATGTCTTGCAGCTTATATCTTGTTTTCGAGTACATGGAGCATGATCTAGCTGGCCTAGCATCTTTTCCTGGAGTAAAATTTACTGAACCTCAGGTATATAGATATTATGATGTAGTGATGCTTAGCGCATCCCTCATTCAGTATTTCTGAAAATCTTCTGTCATACTATGCAATAATTAATATTATCTTAGTTTCAGACTCTGGAGAATGAAATGAGTACATGGCATTGCCTTGTACTCTGTACTAGTTTCAAAGGAGACAACTAAGTAGATTTGTTTACTTAAAATATGATTAAAATGTGCAGACAATAAGCATAATTGTTTTGCAGGTTAAATGTTACATGCAACAGCTACTCCGTGGCCTTGAGCATTGCCATAGTCATCACATTCTTCACCGTGACATTAAGGGTTCCAATCTCTTGATTGACAACCGAGGCATATTGAAGATAGCAGATTTTGGCTTAGCAAGTTTCTTTGATCCTGAACAACGGCACCCTTTGACTAGTCGTGTGGTTACACTATGGTATAGACCACCAGAACTTTTGCTTGGTGCCACGAATTATGGTGTTGCTGTAGATCTCTGGAGTACTGGCTGCATTCTTGCAGAGCTATATGCTGGCAAGCCTATCATGCCTGGTAGAACAGAAGTATGCTATCAAGCTCCCTTCTTACTTGAAGTTAATGCTATAAGAGAATGTTTTCAATTTGGTCATAAAACAATTTTTTGCATAATATTCTTTCTGTAGGTTGAGCAGTTACATAAAATATTTAAACTCTGTGGTTCACCATCAGAGCACTATTGGAGGAAGTCTAAACTTCCCCATGCCACCATTTTTAGACCACAACATCCGTATGCAAGGCGTGTTACAGACACATTTAACGATTTTCCTATGCCTGCTCTGGCATTAGTAGATGTTCTTCTTTCAATAGATCCAGCAGATCGAGGAACAGCTTCTTGTGCGTTGCAAAATGAGGTATTTGATTTCCTTCTACTTTTCTCCACCTGGAGGATACATTTCTGTCTGGTTGTTTCTAACATGTAGAGATTCTACTTGATCAATTACTCCTTCAAATATTGTAATGTTTGAAGTTGAACATAGCAAAATTGAACCATTTCCACCTTAATTTCTTTTCTTTAGTTTTAGTTCCTTGAACTTTGGATCAGCTGTATTGTGATTGGAAGTTTAAATATTTTTGAAATAAGAGTTTCTCCTAGTTGGTTTCTTGTGTCTACCACAGTACATTTCCTAGTTGGATCCAACTTTTGGATCTAGAAGGATGATAGTTAGACGTATAGTGCTACCCATTTCTATGTGTGAAAAGGTTGTAGTTTGTAAAGAGCCACAATTAGTTAGCTTTCTTTTCACTATCTAATTGTTATGTAGAATGTGCAAATGCTACATTCTGACAGTATTCACGCTTTTGTTTTGTTCTTATTGCTTTGGAAAATTAACCTTGTGTTTATTATTGTTGTCTTTGTAGTTTTTTACAACAAAACCATATGCTTGCAATCCTTCAAGTTTGCCAAGATATCCCCCGAGCAAAGAGTTTGATGCAAAACGCCGTGAGGAGGAAGCTCGAAGGTACTTACAACCAACTTTATGTTTGGATATTATCTTTCAACCAAAAACTTCCTTATGGAACTGGGATAAATGTTCTTCTGACCCGGTGTCATTATTTTTTATCTTTGTATATGACTAATAAGGGAAACACAGTCTTGAAAGAGACAATGTTCTTTATTCCCAAGCCATATAAACCCATATATTTGCTTGGTGATGAACATGACCATACAATAAAATACTGCCTCCATTTCACCATATCTGTCCAGTTTATTGGGAATTGTTGTTTCATAATATCTTTCCATTCCCATAAGAAACAATATCTTTCCATTGATGTAGTTCTAGTATTTTTGCCATGTCTACCGGACACCCATGCTTTGAAAGTTGTGTGAAGTTAAGTGACTAGAGTAAACCATTTATTAGGGGTAACATGTACCTGACCTTATCAATTTGTTTCTTGATGTTACACCTCCTTTGTATTTGTGTGCATATGGTAGTTCGACAGATATTATGAAGCCAAGCGGGTAGTCCATTTCTGTCATTCTGTTATCCACTTATTCTAAATTCTACACAGGGATCTTCCCCTTCTAAAATGTTGTATTTCCCAGTTTGTATTCGCATGTTTACAATTTATACCTGAATTCTCATAGTAGTCTGTATCCTTTCCAGACCTGCATGACTCTGCTTGTCTTTATCTGTGTTTTGATTCTTTTAATACTTAAGCGAAATAGAATTAGCCTTCTTGAGTCTGCAATGCCTGCATTCATTTTAAATTTCATACTTTCACCTTTCTCTAGGCAAGGTATTGCTGGAGGAAAGCAACATAAGTTTGATCCTGAAAGACGAACTAGAGAGTCAAGAGCAGTCCCTGCACCTGATGCGAATGCAGAATTAGTGTCATCTTTGCAGGTAATATTGCCACTTGTTGACGTTTTACTGAATATTTTGTCTTGTTCATCTTTAGCTTGGTAAGGTATATGTAATCTTATTATTATTTTTTGGAGCTACATTTGCACCCATCAATAACGTTGTATCGTGATCCTTGATGTGTATCTAAGCTTTACTCTCTTTTTCTCAAGCATATTACATGAAGTCTTAAATACCAGCAAGCATTTCAGTGCATTTTCCTGTACAATTCTATTTTTGATATGCAAAAATTTATTTTGTGTCCAATCTCAGAAAAGGCAAGCCCAACCCAATGCCAAGAGCAGGAGTGAGATATTCAATCCCTGCAAGGAAGACTCCGCGTCTGGATTTCCAATTGAACCACCCAGGCCAGCTCATACTATCGAATCGTCTGAAGACTCCGAGCATGTCTACCCGACAAGAACATTTCATTCTGGGCCTCTTGTTAATCAAAACCACCCATCAAAGGCTGGGCGGAGCAAAAATGGTGAACTTTGTGTCCCTGGTGTTGCAAACCCATCAAATTTCCCTGTGGTTATATCAACAAGATTAAATCTACGTTCAAATGATAGCAATGGGACATTGATCACTCAAGCTGAGGTGTTTGCTCATGGTAGAAGGCTGTCTGAATCTATTAACGAGCACTTCAGTAGTAGTGAAAAATATGATCGAGTATTCCACCAGAAAGATGAAAGGAGCGGCAGGATGGATGGAGCTATTGTAAGTACTCCAAACCTGAACTGCAAAAAGATGAAACCGTTCTTATGCCATTTCAGTCATGGTTACTGCATTGTCTCTTCAAATCTCATTTGTTGAACTAAAATTGTCAAACTGAAAAGGTAGTTTCAACGATTCGAAGGTCATCAGGATATATTTTGTGTGCAGTCCAGCAATTTGTTATGAAGTTTACCAATCATGGTTTGTAATGCATTATTAATATATTTGGAAGGATATTATAGTTTTCTCCCATTCATGTGGGAGAAATGAAAGTCAGACATGATGATTTGTGCTTCTAGTTTATTAGTGATTGCATGAAAGTCTGACTATTTCTTGTTTGACAACAGGGCTATGGATCCAAGGGCAACAAGGTCCACCATTCCGGGCCTCTGAACTGCCCTTCAGGCAATGTTGATGAGATGCTGAAAGAGAATGACCGCCAAATCCAACAAGTTTTCCGGCGAACCAGGGTTGAGAAGTCCAAAGTGAGGAGGTCCCATGGGCACGGCGGGGACGGACATCATCAGTTTGGCCTAAGACCCAGCGACTTTGGTGCCGCCCCGGTCTACCCTTCCAGCCGCTCCACCTACCGGGCTGTGCAGCAGTAAGACCGGCATTTAGCCGGTAATTTCGTAATTTAGGGGTAAAATCTCTTCGACGTGGAGTTGCGAGAGAAGTTTGATTGCTTCTTTTCCCCCATATGTTGGGGGGATATATAGCACGTTATGTACAGGAAAGTCTAGCTGTGGAATGCTTGTCTATCGGAGACATTTTTGGAGAAGGAAGAAGGTGATTTGTTTATTGGGAGTGTTTGACTATTCTTGTTATCGTCAGCCAGGTCTCCGTGTTCTAATTTCAGGTTTGCTGAAATGGTAGGTTGTGCCTAGATTTAAGATTTTTCATTAGCTCTAATAGTTAGCTGGCTAATGGCTAATAGCTAGCTAACTATTAGTTGGCTAATTATTAGCTGGGACTGTTTGGATCTACTAGCTAATAGGTGGTTGAAAATTTAGTTGTGAGTGCAAATGTCCATGTACCCTTGCATTAATTAGTTGTTTGCGGTGGAGGGGCTGAGGGCAAATTGATCTTTTGACCATCCATTAGCTGAAATTAGCAGGGGAGAACCAGCTAATGAGATAACTATTAACTGGGCTGTTTGGATCCATTTCAACTAATTTTAGCAGCTAATTGTTAGTGCTAATGGATCTAATTATCAGCCTGATTACGTGGGCAGTGAGGATCGAATCCCTGATTCAGTGTCTGAAATGAAACTTTTCGCCTGACGGCCTGGCCTGATTCCAATTGTGATGGGCGCAAGTAAGGCTAGCTCAGGAGTTTCCGGGTCTTGGTTGGACGCAGCCCTTCTGTTTCTTTTATTCCTGAAGTTAAATGACGCGAAAAACGTGAGCTCACTTCTCTTCTGAGATGGAAAGTGTGAGTCGGCTTTTTATATTTCTGGAGAACAAGTGTGAATTAGCTTTGACAGGGGTAGTTGTCTGTCTTCAAGTGTTACAAAACTCATGTGATAATAGAGGACCGAGTCTTCACAGTTGGCGCGGGGAGTGATAATAAATTTAAAAACGGATACATCCATTCGTGTGTTCTTCTTTTTCACACATTATGCGTGTTCTCCACGCACGGAGGTTTTTGTAGTCTCCAATCACTTCCTTTTCACATATGGGTGTTCACGTCTGATTCGTACTATTGAAAAAAAAATCATCTGAAAATAGTGCACAATTCGCAGAGAAGTGTTCAGTGATATGGTTTTTAGACCGATGGGTTGCAAAGGGTAATAAAGTAGAAAGTGTTTCTGTTTCATGTGATACTCTCTCTCTCTGTCTAAGTTTATAGGCTATATTTTTTTAATGATCTTGTTTATAAATATAATGTATATTTTATATATGTTCTAATACAAATTTCATGGGATTTCATGGGACTGCCCTGGGTGCCCTTTCATAGCCATAGGCATGGAGGGGACAATTGCAACTTGGCCCGTCATCACGGAACCGCAGAAAAGGGTAAAATTAAGGACGTCGGCGAGAATCTAGGAATTTTCGGCGGGCTTCAGGAGGAGGCCATGGACGGGGGAGGTGAGAGCTCGATGGAGGCAACAGCCTTGCAGGTGGTCAGGCAAGCATGCAGTAGGGCGGGGCGAGCAGCGGGACGTACCGGACGGCGGTGCAAGTATTTGGGCCCAATCCATCGCGGTGCGGCTTGGCGTGAGATGGCGCGGCGAGGCTGGTGACGAGGCAGTAGAGCGCGGTGGTGATCGACATGGCGCTGATATCTTGCGCGTGTGGACAGCACGGTCGTGCTTTGGCGTCAGAGAGAGGAGGGAAAGAAAGAGAGACAAAAATGAAGGTGTACTTTGCTAGTTTATGCTTTCGTACACAAGAGATAGCTTTTTGGTTGGGTACTTTCCGTTTTAGGATTTTTATCTAAGTTTCAAATGTGCAGTTGCTTGCTTCTAAATTTCTTGAAGCTAACAAATGTGCTTCAAAATTTATGAAAATTGTCGAGCGAGTTTCTGAGGGCACAATAAAGGTTTTGTAAAATTTTCAGAATGTTTGCATCTCTGGAATTCCATTCATAATTCTAAGCATACAGTTTTTTTTTTCATAAATAGAAAACTACTTCAAAAGGTCGTGAAAATTTTCAGAGGGGCCTCCCATACCATTTTATATTTTTTTAAAAAATTTCCGGACTTTGTTCTACTATAAATCTTGGAGTTTAAATATCATAAGCAATGACTAGGTTATTAAAAAGTATTTTCTTTGAATGGCAAAATCCAACGGAATACAGAAAAATTCTAAAAGTTCTCAACAACTCGGAAATCAAACTTGGCTACTTTATACTCTAATTTGGCAAAACTGGAATATTACATAAAACTTTCAAAATGAGCAAAAATTAGGATGTTACAATACACCTAATAAATATCCATCTTTATTTTATATTCTCTACATGCATATATTAAGTATAATACTTAGTGATAATAATTATAGATAATCTAGTCATTTTGAATATCTTTTTATCCATACGTTAAGAAGAAATACGTCTCGTAAACCTGAATGGAGAGAGCGAGTATCACTGTATACTCTTAATAATAGAAAACTATGTCAAAAACGGATGAATGGGAGCGCCATCTGCGTGCGTATCTTTGTCCTGGCCGTCTTGCCGTACACGAGACGGGCATCACCTTACCAACTCCGGAGTCATGCGGCGAGTTTCAGTCGTCATACGGCACCGCCCCCTTAAAAACAAGTACTGCACAGCACCATACAGTACAGTATCTACCGTAGAGTGCAAGGGGCTACAGCATCTTTGTCCGCCGCATGCACCTTAGTATCTTTACATTATATTTGGCATTATGTATATTATTATTAGTCTATTTAATTTTATTCTTAAAATTGCTACTTGTATATACATGCTTGAGCTTTTGGAATGAACTATCTATTATTAAGATGTTACCATTAATTATTTGCCATTTTAATTTTGTTGCCTATCAATTTATACATCAATTTAGGTTATACATAATATTCAAATATATTTTTACTCCGTTCGTCTGAACGAACGGTAGCTCCGCGCTAGCATCCCTCTATTTTTATTCAATGTACTTAAGCCACTAATTAACCGTACCTCGGGCGTCGTCGCATCGAAAATACGACACCCACGGGCCGTTTAATTTCCTCCCACGTGACAGCAACATCTAACTGACGCGTCGGCAACACCGCGTGCCAAACCAGCAAGCAGCATCATCAACGGCGCACGTACGCGTGCTCACAAGGGTCAAGCGAGAAGAAGACAGGAGCAGGACTACAGAGTGATACATGTATACATCGCTCCGCCGGTCAGCTAGCTAGGATTACGAACAGATAGCTAGGTGCGTACGAAGTGGTGGTGTACAGTTGCGTTGGTTTTTCTTCCGTGAATGCAACTCTATGATAGACTGCTACCATTATACTTTTCGTGCCTGTGCGGTCTGTCCAATCCTCCGTTTTGTCAATGAATCACAGTGTGAGAGGGGTCTGAATTAAATAATGAATTGTGTTTTCGGTTATTTAAACCGGCTTCTAATTCTTAAACTGTAGGTTAAAAATATTAATTTTTAGGTAGCCATAAGATTTGAAAGCAATGGAGAGCAATAAAATAAGAAAATATGCTAATTGTGTCGTCCCGTCAAAATGCTTATGCTAGTGAGTTATTGTGATTGATTTTTAGTCGTCGTATATGTGTGCTGATCCAAGCTAAAACCAACAATTGGTATCAGAACGTGAGTTCTTGATCCTTACATGTCCAAAATCATGGCGTGCTTTTCAGGAATCGACTATAAGGCGACGTCAGGTGTTACGGCAAAGGAGAGTTCCTTTGTCTCGATGTAATATCCGATACTAATGAAGAGCAACTATGCTGCATAGACAATCAAGATGAAGGTGTATATGAAAGTACAGGGAGTGTGGGATGTCGTCGATCCCGATACCATGACATGTGCAAGGACCCATATTGCATTAGTTGTGATCTCCCAAGGGATACTAAAGGATTTCCCGTTAGCCGAAAAGGAGACAGCCAAGGAGGCATTGGAGGTGTTGAAGATCAAGCATATGGGATCTGGGCGTGTAAAAGACGTCAAGGTGCAAACTATCAGCACAGACTTCGAGTGGTTGCGCATGAAGGAGTCGAAATCAGTTGATGATTTTGCAGTCTAGCTAATGAACACCATTAACAATATTTGAGCGCTAGGTGAGAAGATCGAGGAGGCGTACACTGTCAAGAAATTTTTTTACGCCGTCTCTCAGAAGTTTCTCAAGATTGCACGAGGAGCCCCTAGGAGGATATGGTGATACCAGAGAGAAACATTTATTGCTCATTCATGCTGAGTGGAAGGCTAAAGAGGTGAAGACTAGTGGATGCTACAGAAAGTTCGACATGACAAAGGCATGATGCTACAATTATCAAGATTACGTACACTTTGCTTCCGAATGTCGTAATCCGAGGAAGGAGAGAGTGGTGACACATTTAATTGAGGCTAGGGGTGCAATCGGCTCAGATTCAGTTGGATATATCTCTTTTCATATCATAAAATCATTTTTTTATTGAATTCGAAGTTGAAATATAGTGCCAGATTTGAATACGTTGTGGATAATATTATTCACTAATTCGAAGTGAATACGGAGTGGAATCGATATGGTACCTCAACCGAGTATTTTTTATCAGTTATTACACGGAAAAAGATATTGCATATAGCATACTATACATATAACAATAATTAATCAGTCATTTGAGTTTAGCATGCAATAGGATTATCGCAAGTTAATAAGTCATTTTATCAGATAGTCTAACAAAGTCGCAAATGTATCAAATATTCCTTTATGTTTTGCAACATAATACTAGGGATTCACATAGGCAAGTGCAAACATATTCTTACATATCAAACTCAGATGGTGGCATATTTTTGCATGTCAAACTCTAATGGTGGTGTGTAACATCTCAAAATTTTATCTTTAAAAGTAAAAAAAATTAAAGCTTTTTTTTTTGAATTTCTAGGGAATAATTCAATTTTTAGATTTCTAATAATTATTTTTATTTTTGGTATTTTCTATTACTTTTCTAGATTTTAAAAATGCTTTTCATATTTTTAGAAATTAAAATGTAATTTATATGTAAAAATAAAAATAAACTTTTAGTTGGAAATAATTTTACTAAATTCAAAATACCTCAGAGAATTTACATGCATTTTTCTCAAATTTGTGATTTTCTAAAACCCATTCCAGATTTTAGTAATTATCTAAAATATATATTATTATATTGGAAATAATTTTATTAAGTTCAGCATACCTATTTCAATTCTCTAAAATTTTCTTGAATTTTTTAGTTGTTTTAGTGTTTTTCTTTATTAAAAAGAAATTTTAGCATTTAAAAACTATTTATTGTATAAAATAATAATATCATATTATTTGCTTTGGCTATTTTGTTGTGCCCTATTGAAGCTGTGGAATATGGGCTGTAAATATCTAAATAGGAATATTTGAATAGAGTTACCTAGAATTATCTGAGAATATAATCGGAATATTTGATCCGACAGATAGTGGTATCCCAAATCTGAAATAACTATCTGAAACCGATGGCGAATCCAACACAACTATCTGAATTCGATCCAAATAGATCCGATCGGTTGGTATCCATCCAATCCGATTGCACGCCTAATTGAGGCATATGCTAAACCGGCGCTGCTATGATGCTGAGTCGAGTTTGGGACGTGAGGAGATGTGTTCATCGTCCTAAGTCGAGTTTATGGGAGATGAGTCCAGGTCTTTAAAAAGATATGTTCATCGTTCTGAGTCAAGTCTGTCGAAGAGGAGTCTAAGATGTTTAGAAAATGTGTTTGTCATCATAAGTCAAGTCCGTTAAAGAGGAGTCCAGGACATTGAGGAGATGCTTTCGCCGTCCTGAGTTAAATCTGTCAAAGTTGCATACAGGATGCTGAGAAGATGTGTTTGTCATCTTGTATCAAGTAACTGTTGAGTTAGTCGTAGTTGAGGCCAATTGTCACAAGAAGTTATATTTATGTTAGAAATTAGAAATAGTTGATGTTACGAGATTATGTGAGTGAATGTTATGGTTTATCTTGTAACAAGAGATGAGTCCAAATCAAATAAGGAATTGAGTTATATTCTGATTATGTTACTTGAATGTGTTTCTAATTCTTAGAGTAGTAGGTTAACGATATAAATTCTTAGATAGTCCTAAGCAGTGGTGAAGTTAGGATAAAAATAGAGAGTAAGCTCAAAGGACTAAGCTAAATCGGCACGAACATAGTCTCTACCATCCAAATTTATACATTAATAGAAGAGTAAAAGGAAAAAAACGGAGAAATACAATAAGCATACCTTGCTAATGAATAATATATCCCCAAAACATACAAATGAATAGGTGCGGCATGCAAATCCGACACCCGACGATCCACTGTTGGCCTCCTCATCGTCATCCTCGACTGTCATCTCTTCATCCCTTTCCACTCCTCTAAATCCTATATCCAGAGCCCTCGCTTCCTCCACTCCTTGCGCCCCACAACTCTATGCGCCGTTGGAGTCTAATATGTGTTACTTGTTACTACTACATAATGGTTGCATTATCTTCAACCAACGCTGTTGTGTTTCTGACAACACACTAGCCATTCACGGGAAACAACAGATTGATCTGCCCAAGAATAGTTCAATAGGCCGTACCTAGAGAGTTATTCATAACAGGCAACCACACATCCTTCACAAAGATTATGTCGTGAGACTCATGGTTTATGGTTCTGTACTTGACTAGACCTAAATTCCTACACTGTTACATGGACAAAGTAATAATTCAGAATTTTAGATGCAGTCTTAATAAGAAATTATTCCCATGCCTACACCTTTAGACTGTTATCATGCATCAAGCAAAGCTCCATAGTATATCCGTAGTCACAAGCTCCATAGCATCCTATATAGTCACAAGCTCCAAATATCAATACCGTAGGAATGACATAATATTGAGGGTCTGTTTGGTTTATACACTAAGGTTGTCAGTTTAGTTATAATTTTTTTGCTAAATTTTTCGAAGTTTAGGTTATCAAAAATTAAAGTTACATCACACTTTTTTAAGTCAATGACACACGGGATTTGAATGGCAAGAAGGTATCTTGCCATAGGTGTGACTATAAACCAAATAGAGGCCTAATCCAGTCAAACTTGCCTAACTTGAGGCGTGACAAATTTTGACTATGAATGTTTCCAAACAGTGTCACTGAAGTCTATAAGTATTATAAAACATAAATGCAGTTGTCTAAACCAGTAAATCACATAAGGCAGAACCCCTAAGACCTCAACAAATTCTCCAACACGACCAGAAGGCATGACTCATAGCCAAGAAAACATAACAGAAAATCAGAATCCTAAATTCCACCGGATAAACACATGTTATGGCCAGTAAAATTCTATTCCCCAAGTTGTAGGCTGTGAGAGTACAAGGGAAATTCCACTGCCTTAAATTTCACTAGTACAGTTTCTTAAAAAATACTAGTATAAAGCTCAATTCCCAATTACGCTAATTGCTTTAGATTGCTACTAGTGTACTCAATTCATGGCAGGACAAAGTACTCAACTGCATTAGGCAAAGGGAAAAAAAAGTTGGTAGAACCGATGGGAGTTGTTTACCTGTGGGAGCGGAGATCTTGAAGGTGGCGGCTTGCTGCGGCCCTGCGGCCGATCGGATCGAGCACGATCTCCATGTCGCTCGCATTCACCGGGTAGCCCTTTCCCCTGACATGCACACCACAGCTTCGCACAACTTTGCGAAATTTCCACCTTCAAGAACCAAAATTAGCAGCAAAAAGAAACGGATTTTTTTTGGGGGAGGGGGCAAAAGGAGGCAAGCTACTCACTGCAGTCTGGCGACGTGGATCCGAGAGTCAGGAAGGTACATGCGACATGGATCCGGCGTTGAGGAGGTAGAGGCGAGCTCGATACGGCCGACGGCGAGATGGATCTAGCCAGGCTGGGTGTGTCTGCACCACCCTATTCTATTTTGTATGAGCTATCTAGGCTAGCTTTGGCCTACATGAGTGGATGCAAGTTGAGTTGTTTGGTTGCTTGTTTATACATTTTATGGGCCTGCATTGGAGAGAACCCCAATTTCTGTGTTTCCTCCATCCTGTATGAGTGGGTGCAATTGCATCCACCTGGCCTAGATGAACAGGAAACCAAACGCGTATCTAACAGATACAGTTGCATCCACTCATGTGATTCAGACACCATGCAGGCAACCAAACACACCCGAGGTGAATCTTGTGGACCTTGTACATCTAACAAAAAGAGTTATTGTTGGAGATAACTCAATATCTCAATTTACCACATCTTTTGGTTTTATCTAAATACGTTATTAGTCCAAATCTTCTGCAAATATGACTCTTTTGACTATATAAGCTAACTCCCTGTACTTTAATACTTGAAGCATTATAGTGAATTTTTTTTTGTGGTTTTTTTCTTGTAAGGATTTTTCCACATTAAATCTTTGTTTCCGTTATTTTGCCATACTGCTAACCCTAACAAGTAGTATCATAGCATCAATGCACCTAGGATTTTCGATCTATGTCGAACCGCCGGTTTCATTGCGCGTCGATGCCTCCTCCGCGATGATCCACCTACGCGGCGCCCGTGGCCAAGTGCCTTCTCCAACAAGCTCCCTCGACCACCCAGCCTTCGCGTCGCAGCGCCAGCTCGCTCCGCCATCGGCCTATCCACACCTCGTGACCGCCCTTTGTCGGCTCTCCGGCGACTAGCGCCTCCTTGCCACCGGCCCTTCGTGCCTTCGCGCTCCTTTTATGCTGGTGCGCATCTCGGGCGGCACGCCTCCGCTTCGTTTACTTTTGTTATTGCCGTGTGTTTAGATTGATTGTTCTAGTCTTTCTCTCGATCTACTGGTAGTTTGCTCAATCTTATTTCACTAGAAGCATTTGGATAAGACTATTCTATTCTTTTATGCTCTTGGTAGTTTTTTGCCATACAAGTGTTTGGATTGACTGTTCCAGTTTTCCTTGTTCAATAGTTTTTTGGACTGTTAACGCACTTGTATTCATAGTTATTTATTATCCTTTGGGGTTTTCTTGAAACAATTACATTATATATTTTGAGTTAAAGGGATATTTATTAGAGATAACTCGATATCTCAACTTATTATATCTTTTAATTTTATTCAAATAGATTGTTAGTCAAAGTCTTCTATAACTAGGATTTTTTTGCTATATAAGCCAACCCTTTATACTTGTAATCCTTCAAATATTATAGTGGATTATTTCTTATGAGTTTTTCTTTCGCAAATTTTTTTAAATTAAAATTTTTGTCTCTATTATTTTACGGAGGTGCTAACCACCCCTGATTCATGCCAATGTGCAGGGTGGCAGGCGACATCTCAGAGATATGTCCTGTCAGACGTATATTTCAGGGAAACGGGTGCAACAGTTAGTTAACTGCCGGTAGATGATGATGATTAATGTGTGGGATTATTCCGAGGCACAAATATCATACCATCTTTGATCCGTGATGTCACATGAAAAACTAGCTCGAGGGGGAATCTGTGATGCGACAGGTGCAACAATGAAAGAACATTGTGTTGTGTTTGTGTGTGTCTACGAGAGAGAGCATATTGTGTACGGAGAAGGGAGAATTGAAGTATTGGATTGTGATTAGTGAGGGAGGTTATGGGCCGTGTTAACCGGGGAGTTGCCACTTGCCGCCAATCCATTTGTTTAATCTCTCCCATGCACTATATATATCTCCAGTGCTTTTGCGACATCTCTGCAACTAATAACCGCCTCCGCAATACCTGCTCTTCGATCTCTTCTCCTAGACTGGATCCCCGTTAATTTACCCATACTAAATTCATACATCTCCCTCCCTCTCTAGATGCCCAGATCAACACATGCAAATATGCAATTTTATGTAGAGAAGGAAGGTTACTCCGGCATCTCGTGTTCTTGATTTCATCTTTTGAAGAGGTGTCGATCAGCTCTCGTACGTATTTCATTGGCTCTCTCTGTCCCAACTGCTGCTCAATAGTTCAGATCTCGCCGAGGTCAATTCATTTGCATCAGCATCGTCTTTGTTTCCTCTCGTTTTCCTACACTAATCTTTGATCAGATTGTTACAAAAAAGTTATCCTTTTGACATTGGTCTCTCTCGTCCCTACTAGAGTAATTCCTTGCAAGTTCCTTCTCGAAAACAAGAAGGAATTGTTCTTTGCACCGCGCGTTAAGGCATAGGCGCGAGCTAGCGCGCGCGCGGACGCAACAGCTAGCCATGCAGATCTTGTAGCGTCGCAGTATATAGGACTAGTTGATCCTTGTTGCTGTTGTTGTTGTGGTACCACGTCGTCGGTGAGGCGACCACCATGCATGCAAACGGCCGCGGTGAGCACCAGTCGCCGTCGTCGGCGAAGACGCCCCGCGGTGGCGGTGAGCATTATTCCCCGTCCACCAAGTCACCGCGCGGCGGCGGGGCGTCCCTGCTGCCGAGCAGCGCCGCGTCGCTGGTCGACGGCAGGTGGGCGCTCTCCGCCGCGCTCAGCGTCTGCCTGTTCCTGGCTGTCACCCTCACCGTGACCTCCTCCTCGTCGTCGTCCATCTCCGCCTCGTTCTTCGCCTCCATCCCGGCCAACCGCGCCGACTTCGTGGAGTCACACGTCCAGCAGGGGCAGGGGCAGGAACAGAAGGCCAACACGGCGTCGTCCTCGCCGCCACCGCCCCCCGGAGCCGGCGTGCCGCGGCTGGCGTACCTGATCTCCGGGTCGAAGGGCGACCTGGACCGGCTGTGGCGGGCGCTGCACGCGCTGTACCACCCGCGCAACCTGTACGTGGTGCACCTGGACCGGGAGGCGGCGGTAGCGGAGCGGCTGGAGCTGGCGGCGCGGGTGTCCAACAGCAGCGTGTTCCGGCGCGTGGGCAACGTGGAGGTGATCCGCCGCGCCAACATGGTGACGTACCGCGGCCCGACTATGGTGGCCAACACGCTGCACGCCTGCGCCGTGCTCCTCCGCCGCAGCCGCGACTGGGACTGGTTCATCAACCTCTCGGCCTCCGACTACCCGCTCATGACCCAAGACGGTACGTACGTACATGTATACCCCGGCCGGTACACCACTGCACCAGTACACGTACGTAGTCCAACATTGTCAAGTTGTCGTACGTGCTGATGTACCAGAGTTTGACGTTTTCTAGCTAGCTTGATAGCAACCACGTACAGTTTTAGTTTGACACGTTAGTAATCTAACGATCGAATTAATCGATAATAATAATTGTGGCGATCGATCGACCGGCCGGCCGATGGACAGATATACTTGACGTGTTCTCGACGCTGCCGAGGAACGTCAACTTCATCGAGCACACCGGCCACCTGGGATGGAAAGAGTGAGTAAGCAGTACATGCATGCACCTCGTTTTTCTATATATCTTTCTCCGATCGAGCGAGCGCCCTGTCCTTGTCTTTTCTGGCTGACGACTGACCTGAAACACGCGCACGCAGGGGGCAGCGCGGGAAGCCCCTGATCGTGGACCCGGGGCTGTACATGTCGCGGAAGCAGGACATCTTCTACGTGGCCCAGCGGCGCGAGCTGCCGACGGCGTTCAAGCTGTTCACGGGGTCGGCGTGGGTGGCGCTGTCGCGGGACTTCGTGGAGTACGTGGTGTGGGGGTGGGACAACCTGCCGCGCGTGCTGCTCATGTACTACGCCAACTTCGTCTCCTCCCCGGAGGGCTACTTCCAGACCGTGCTCTGCAACGCCCCGCGCTTCGTGCCCACCGTCGCCAACCACGACCTGCACCACATCCAGTGGGACGTCCCGCCGCGCCAGCACCCGCACGCGCTCACGCTCGCCGACCGGGACCGCATGGTGAGCAGCAACGCGCCGTTCGCGCGCAAGTTCGCGCGCGACGACCCCGTGCTCGACTTCATCGACGACGAGCTGCTGCTCGGCCGCGGGAGGAGCGGGAGCAGCAGCATGTTCGTGCCCGGTGGATGGTGCGGCGCTGGCGCCGATGGCAGCGTCGACTGCGGCGTCGTCGGCGACGACTGGGTGCTCAGGCCCGGTCCCGGCGCCGCGAGGCTGGAGAAGCTCATGGACAGGATCGTCAGGTCCGAGGCGTTCGCCAACAGCCAGTGCAAGTAGCGGCTGCTTCAAACTACTACTGGTGTGTTACTAATTAAGGACTATATATATAGGTCAGTCAGGTTTGTATCATTGCGTGATGTGATCTACTGATTTTCCTTCGATGTTTGTACAAATCATCAAAAGCATATATAGAGATCATCATATTTTACAATACACTCTACTCTGATAACTCGGCCAACAATCTGAAAATGAGTAAAATGTTCGTGTGATTCATGCATCAGATGAATGCTCCCCTTATCCTATTTCATTTTTTCTTTTCAATGTGGTAGACAAACATCAGTGCAAACTACAGTGCTGGGCCTCACAGTGACAAATGCGTAGACAAACAACAAGGATACTAGTGCAAACTTCTCGCAGAATTAACCCAAGGTCTCAATGGAAAAACATAAAACTGTTGTGGAAATAAAATAAACAATATCTGAAACTGATATCAGACCGTCATCTTTCAAGAAAAATAGCTCAAGGATAAAGGAAATCATAAGAAAGCAGCCTGCTAGCTGTTTCAGAAGTCGCAAGCATCATGACGAGTTGGACATATATTAATAAAAGAAGGTACAACAATTGTATAAGCAATGCCATTTCCCATCCTGACGGCCTCGAGTAAACTCTGCATAGGTTTTTCTGGGCAATCTTCATCTAAGTGAGCGATCATTATATGTATGCAGAGTAATAGTGATGCTTTTTTAACAAGAGACTCGCATGTGAATAATCTGCGGCTAAATTTAACAAAAACGAGGACGAAGTGAAACAAGGCAGCAAAATATACAGCTACTGTAAAATAGCTACTTGCAGATCACCTGATAAACATCTCCAAGCATACTAGAACACAGGTTCCTAAAGCATGGATCCCATTCTTTTCAAAAGAACAAAGGAAAATCTTATGCTAAACTACTGAGCATACCCAACCAGATAGAACCACGGCTGAAAAGATGCTACAAGAAGTCAGGTGCTATGTGATGGTTTCAGTTTCTGAATCCAATGCAGAAGCCGCTTCTTGTGATCCTGGCAGGTGCCGCTCTTCAGTGTATCGAGGCAGCCACCTTGCGAGAGAACAGAATGGAATTGTTCCAGGACTTCCACAATCTGCCAGAAATCTGGCCTCTTGTCGGGCTGTATTGCGCAACACTGCTCAATCAAGGGTTTGAGAGCCATTGGACATTCTGGAGGAATGGTTGGTTTAAGGTTCTGAAAGTATTAAAAAAATTCAGATATGGAATACATACATTTTTTAGGCATTCATTGCGCAAGGAAAATACTATTAGGTGTACTCAAAGCAAGAAAAAACTCTTACCCTATTGGCAACTGCATAAGCCACCTGGACAGGTGTCATGTTCTCAAAAGGAATTCTTCCGGACACCATTTCCCACAGGAGCAGTCCGAAGCTGTACACATCCACTTTCCGGTTGTATGCCTTGCGCTTGAGCATCTCAGGGGCCATCCACCGGTATGTGCCCTCATCCTCCACTAGTACATCGCATAATGTCTCTTCACAGGCAATCCCAAAATCAGCAATCTTCACACAAAAGTTCTCGTCAAACAGGATGTTCTCGGGCTTAATGTCACGGTGGACAATCCCTTGAGAGTGGATGTACGCCATCCCGCGGGCAACATCAAGAGCGATGGATACGATCTTGTCCAGATGGATGGGGTGGTGCTCTGTGCTATGTAGGTATGACCTCAAGGAGCCTCCCGGAAGAAACTCGGTAATAATATAAAAAACTGGTGGGCATTTATAAGCTGCTACTAGCTGCATTAACAGAGTATGAACAGAGAAGGGTAATCATTAGCAAAGCAATCAACACTTGAGTATTTGAAAGGCGTAATTCGCTAATATTAGTATATTACCGAGTGTGGTTAGCTCATTATAAGCAATCAAGCCAATCAGATAAAAGTTACTGACGAATATTTTAGGCACTCTATAGTACACTGCTCATCAAACATGATCAGCACTAATGCTCCTAAAAGAAGATAGCATCATCTTAAATGCTTGACAAGCCACTATCAGTTGGTTATTGCAAATAACTAGACTTGTCCCTAAGTGTTCTTTTGTAAAATGAAGACTACAGTGATCATTTAATGTGATCAGACTAAATGCAAAGTAAAATCAAAGCACAAACTTGTACAGAACTATATGGCAGGAGATATAAGAGGAATAATACATGGTGAAAAGCGACTAGTTATTTGTTACCTTGATCATATTCTTGTGATACAGATGAGATAGAGCATTGACCTCACTGTTATACTGCTTTTCAAGTTTTGCGGCCATCTTCCCATTGTCGTCGTCATCAGGTTGGCGGATAAATTTAATGGCGACTGGTTTATCATCATAGACCCCTTTGTACAGCCGGCTATAAGCTCCGCAAGCAAACCTATGCCCAACGAGCAGCTTGGATGGATCGAGTGTCCAATCAACTGTCGTTTGCACCATCTGGGTCATGCTAATCATCTGGCACCTCCTGTGATCATCAGCAGTGTCCACTGCACTAACCCTCCTTCCACCGTTGTCAAAGTATCTTCTTGTCCATGAGCTGTCCTTCTGAGACTTGTGCTTATCAGAGACCACTGGAGTCGAACACCAATCAGGGATTTGACCCGTATCAGACACTTCCCTACCAAACGATTTGCCATAGATGCTCTTGTCAGATCCTCTTCGCTTTGGGGGAGGGCTTGCAAACCTCTGGCCACTAGCCCTCGCTTCCCTGAACACGTCATGGGGCAGTACACTGGGAAGCGGAGACTTTGACCTCGGCTTGTGCTGAGGTCCATCAGCCTTTTGTACTCTAGAATCTTGATTTGGGTGCGCCTTGTTTAAGTAGCTGAGGAGCATCATCGAGCTTGGGCTCTTGACCAGGCTCCTCGCCCTCGGTCCGTTGGAATTCTCAGAGTTCACCGGAGGGCTTGAAGGAATCTCTGAACTCGTCTTCTTCTGCTTGTTGGCCTTTTCCTTATCAAGCTGAACCGAGGATCGGACTGTTGGAAGGCTAGCAGTGTGCTTTAATGCAGCCACTGTATCCTCATTGTCCCGATCAACAGGCATCGACACGGACTTTCCCATGCTCACAAATCTCTGCAGTTTCTGCTCCACATCCCTGCCAAGCGGAGCAACAGGTATCAAGCGGGGATCCACCCTCGTGTAGACAGCGTGGGAGAACTTGGTCCTCCTAAGCCATGAGTTCTCCTCCATACTAGCAGCAGTAAGGAAGCAAAGAAACGCTGACACAAGTGATCAAATTCCAACTTTGGAAGCCTGGATCAGTAGAAACCACATGTTGAAGTGGAATTTGGGGAAGGAGAAAAGGAATCCGTCACATGAAACGACACGAATTCCTTGGCCCATTTGCCCTCAAATTCTCGCACCAAGCTGTATATAATATGGATAATCTACAACGGTCTAGACTCTAGAGTTTGTGCAGTATCGACAAATGGAATGCTAGAACTTGTAAAGCTTGGCCAAGAACCGGAAATCGCATAGGCTTCTCAAGAATCCTGAAATACAACAAAAGGAAGGGAAAATTGTAAACTGAATTGGGTGAGCTACAGACAGTATTGTATTGGCAATTATTGGTCGTAGAAAATGTCTGGTTCAATGAATAGAACCAAAGCAAGTATTTATTATTATTAAACTCAAACATAAGACAAATATCGTTGAAACTTAATGAAGACTTTTGTTAGTGACATTGAAGGAAAAATTGTCATGAAAGTGCGAACACATGGGTTTTGACAATTGCATGCATTGAAGCATTACAGAAACTGCAAGAAAAAGATTATGATCAGATCAAGCACGAAATCTGAACAGCAGTTGGACTAGTCAGTCTGTTGACAAATTGACAGACTGCACATAGATCTCTCCTCGTCAACTTAGCGACTTTTCATGAGGCGAGGCATTAAAATGTGAGCAATTCTTGCGGGCAATCTCTGAATAAAATCGGAACGGACAAAGAAAGAAATCTTCTATTCTGGCTAGTCAGCTGTTCAAAATCAACATCCAGCTCTTTAAAATTTTCAACCCGAGAAAAAGAAATAAAGACTGAACCAATCTATAGCACAAACCTTCGAAAGCAAATGCAAACCTAGAAGAAATTAGCATACTAATGGCATCAAAACCTGAAGCGTACAGATACAATAGCCCCAGCAAAAAAACATTCTAGAGAGTAAAGGTCGAAATTTTGCACTAACCAGCAAAAAGATCGCAAACTGACACCAAATTAGCCCTCAAAGAAGTTTCCTTTTCAACAGAAATCGGTCCAGGAAACGCCAAGAACCGAATTGGCATATGTAGAACACATGGAGAGGGAGAGAACGCGCCCAACTTTCCATAGAGTATAGTCGAAGAAGAAAAGAAAAAGGAAAGGCAACCAGGCAAGCATCCTCCAGATCGAAGCAACAAGGAACAAACCTCCAAGGGCCAAGGGATTGCGGCGGGTTGCAACGGATAGAGGTGCACGAAAACCGGATCAGAATGCCACCTTTTATCTCTCTCGCTCTCTTTCCGTTGCGCACCAAGTAACCAAGCGAGACCGGATCGACTCCGAGATATCAAGATGAACGCACTGTAAGCGCGCACCAGAAAAGGGCCCGTGCTCACACCCTGTAATCGCGGCCGTGCGCCAGTGGCAGACGTACGCTTCTCCCCCCCGTCCGCCGTACAGCCCCTGCTTTCCTGCTCCCCGAGCTGAACTCTCCTCTCTCTCCCTCTCTGCTCTACCGCATCGAAGGGCTCAGTTGAGAATATGGAGAAGTATCGGGAGTCATATACAGGGGAAGAAAATCCACACTTCCCAGCAATCTGTATTTCTTGGAGTCGTCTGTACAAACTAGACAGGGTAGCGTCTATCACGCCGTCTTTACGCGTGGAAAAAAAAATCGACGAAAGGGCGTAAACACGATTTTCAACATATTTCTCGCCGAAAAAGCAAACCGAGTTACGGGAAAAAATAGAGAATGCGTCGACGCGCCGTAGACAGGGCGTAGGAAAAAATGACGAAACGAGCAAGCGTGATTTTCAACATATTTCTCGCAAAAACATCGAAACCGAGCTACGGGGAAAACAAAGAGTTAGAGTTGTAGAAATATCTCTTTTAATTATCTGAAATATCGGAGAGGTGGAAAACGAGGTGGGAAAACAGGCTAGAGGAAAAGGCGAAAAATTATTAGTGACGACAACTTTTTGAGTTGCACATATTTCGGTGACAAAAATATTTTTCCTACCAAAATGGAGAAATGACTGACGTGATGACAACCTTCTTAGAGATGCACATATATTTACGGTGGCGAAAACATTTTTTAGTGAAAACGGAGAAAGGACCTAGACGTGAGGAGCGAGGACCTATTTGTTACGTTTTTGGACCTATCCGTTATCTGAAAAATTAGAAAAGGGCATGTCCGCGATTTGAATTTAACGGGGCTTTTTAGTAAAAGTACCGCATGAGGACCCGAGCGAATTTTTAAAATCTTCCCTCACAAAAATCGCGAAGGACTGTTAGTAATTTCGAGGACCTATCCGTAATTTAGAGGAGCATAAGGGCCTTTTCGCAAAAACAGGAAGGGTGACACGTGGCCACTTCCTTCACTCGGCAATCCCAGGCGGAATGTATTGGTTGATATACGGATGAACGTTTGAGCCAGAAAGAAAATATGGAAAGGGAGGGGACGAGGGCACATGTGAAAATACAGGAAAATATTTTGGAGTAAAAGTTATGGGAAGTGTATGAGAGGAGAAGAAATCAATACAAAGCCAATCAAAACGAGAAAGTGTTGTGGTGGGAAGCAGAGGTGGGTAGAGAGGGATTGCAGAATTGAGAATGTCAGCTTTACATAGAAAGTGGTTAGGGTTTTTTAACTCTTGATGACCCTCACCCTTTCTCCTTTTTGTACATTCTTTGCCTCCATTATTGGTGCTGGGGATCCTCCACGGCTAGGATTTTGTACATCATCTCTCTCTCTCTCTCTTTTGGTATTCTTTTCAGTTTTATGCATTTTTTTGTTTGCTTATTATTCTGAAATTTATCCTCGAGAAAACTGAAGGCTCAAATTTATAAGTTACAGTGTAAACGAGAGTTTGAATTGACCGGATAGCAGGAATCTTCCTTATTAGTTGACTATTGATGGCGCAGGAGAGTCCATTCTTAACATTTTTAATCTTTCTAAGGCTGATTCGATTAATGCAGCACAAAAAAGTGATGCAATCAAAAGAAGGTAGACACAAAGTCAACCAATGAGCAATTTTAAGGCATAGCAAATTTGATGTAGTGTGAAAACTTGGAAATTGTTGGGAGCCAAATACGCATACCAGATCTAAAAGACAAATCGGATGTCACTGAACTCCAATTTTACTCAAAACACACGCACTCAAGCTCACCTATGGTTCATTGGAACCCTAATCTTATGTAGTAGGTGACCAGCAACATGGCGTCATACGAGCCAAAGAAGATGTTAGAAGCAAAGATGGCGAGGAGGAGGGTATGGGTCAAAATGGACGAGGATATCGAGGGTAGTCTTAAGTAGGCAACATATCTGTAGCTATAAATAGTGGTGCAAATAAGGAAAAGATAGTGAGGCGGCACATTATAACCTCCGAGGATTATGAGCAATTAATGTGTAAGAGGCGGAGAGGCAACAAGTAGCAATTGACCATAGTGAAGGGATTAGAAAGAGATGGTTTTAGGGTATGGCCAGAGGGTGAGCACCGAAAGGAAGGGCACACAGTGAGGAGACAGGAGGGGAGTATGTGGTTTGGAGAGTTGCATTCAAAATATATGCGACATTTTTATTGAAATTTCTCTATAGATAAAACAATTTTGTTAGAATCAAGTGCATGATAAAAATAATCACTGGTTACTTCATTTTAAATATCTACAATTGTTTTATCCGTCTAAGAGAAGATAGGCATGGAGAAGATATTGTTGTTGACTTAACGCTAAGCAAAACTGAGACCCCGATGGCACAATCAGATGCCCAATTTTAGGGATGCCAAAACAGTTGGGACTCGCAGAGTCTGATATACCTGCATGCCGATTCACACCTCAAGGTCCCTGCCATGGAAGATCACAGCTCATTCATTTGACTTCATTTTGCTTTATTTAACCAGGCAATTTTCTATGGGCTGCGCAGCCTTGTCTCACCCCAAGAGAAGAACAAACAACACACTCTGCTGCTGCTGCTGCTGCTTATATGTCTCCTAAATCTAATGGCCACTAGGCAACGCCAAAAGCTGATGGGTCTTCAGGAATGGACAGTTTCAGATATGGACAGGACATAAATATACAGTGGAAAAAAACGGAACGAGTGAAATGGCTTTTGAGGTGCAGAAACATCAAAAGAGACAAATACGAGAGTACGAAATTGGCATGCATGGGAATCTAATTTTGTTTGCAGTTGCTCGATCGGCGAAGTCGGAGAGGTCCTTTAAAAAAAAAAAAATCACACGTTTCCTGTGATTTTTAGCAAAATCCGACTTTCAGATGACCAGTCTAGATATTGAAAAACATTAATCCCAGAAATATATAAAAAATTTACCACATGCTTCACGGAGAATATTAACGTATTACAGGAAGAAAATCAACCGACTCGCTATCAATGGTAGAAAGATTCAACGAAGAAGGAAAGCGACGGTACAAACGAATCGTCGAGAGATGCATGCAGCGACCAAAAAAAACTGCTTTTGTCGCGGCTTCGTTTTCATTCGTTGACGAAAGGGGTTGTGGGAGGCGAATCGCTAGTACTTGGCTTCCGTTCTTTCGTTTCATCGCAATCTTTTCGAGAAAAGTAGCAGGAAAATTAAAGAAAGCGAAGCAACTTTTGAGAAAGTCTTCGAAGCAGACTAGTTGTTTTGACCCCCCCAAATTGTGTTCTTGAATCACTATATTTGATGAACTGTAAGCAAGAAGTATAAGCGCATTGAAGCTGTGCTCATATTCTTTTCGAAAGGAAAAGAGTCAAAGAGAGTAGAGGGTTTTTTTTTTTGCAATGTAGGTAGAAGAGGTAGAAATACTGGAAAGAAAAAAAAAGATCATCATTGATTGATTCCTGACGCATGAGAGCCCAGCAGGCCACGTTTGCAATATAGTCTACAGGTAGCACAACCACGTGGGCCCCATTTTAGTTTCCTGGCACATGAGTGCTCTCTCATCAAGGCCCTGCTGTGTTTAGATTGTCCGATCGCTCGGGACATATCGGCCCATGTTCTGCTCAAAATCATGGGCCTGGAATCGGATTGGGACCATCCTGCTATCGATACTAGTTGCTACACCCGGTTGCAGACTTAGTTAAAGCAGATAACCCATTTAACCTCGGTTTTCTTTCACGAATTCTTGGAACCGGCGGCACGAGAGAACAATCTCAACAAGCATGACACGTGGGAGACGAGAGTTTGTTTACGAGATCTGACAAAGCCTACGTTTTAGGAGTTGGATGGCGACGGAGTGATTTTCTTTTTCATGACTAGAGTTACAGGAGATCGGTGGTATATGGTTATACCCTGATTATATATTCAAAACAGGACCACTAGTCTGTAGTTCTGTACCAGGGGCCCTCGACCCCCTCCCACTACCCATCCCACAATATTTTATAACCCTATACAACTGTATCTCCACCTTGTGTTTCGAAAGTGATGCACTGATGCTCCACTTTTCTGGTTTCGCCGTAAACTTGCTGAACTGACTAACAGCATATGCCAAATCAGGCCTTGTACAAAACAATCAATTGTACTAGTATATGAAACTTTTATATATCTCTTCAACTTCTCTGTCTAATTTTGAACAACATTCATAAGAAAGTTCAAAATGCACCAGTTGAGTACTTACTGATTTGACCTACATCAACCGTTTCAAAATCTGTCAATATACTTCGCCTGAGACAACTAGGGTGCGTTTGGTTACCTGGACAAGGTTGGATACTTGGATGGGGTATGCCCATCCAGTCTGGATGGGATGGAGCTATCCAGGTGGTTGTTTGGTTAAGTGGGTATAGATAAGTCAATTTTTTGTTTGGTTAGATAGATAAGAATGAATAAGATGAGTCAATTTTTGTTTGGTTGGATGAATGAGGATGGATAGGCTAGTTGTAATCAAGGTTTCAAATTTTGGTTTAATTTTTTTGGACAAAATTTGAATTTTCGGACAACATTCGACTGAAATTTGAATTTTTAGATAAAATTTGGCCAAAATTTGAATTTTGAAACAAAAAATGATTGAAATTTGAATTTTTACTCAACATTTGAATAAATTTTAAAATTTCATACAAAATTTGGAAATTTTTTTAAAAATTGAATTTTGGATAAAATTTGACTAAAATTTAAATTTTTAGACAACATTTGACCACAATTTGACTGAAATTTGAATTTAACTGAGTACACTGTACACCTATTTTCAGATAAAATTTGACCACAATTTGACAAAATTTTGAATTTAACCAAGTACACTTGGCGAAATTTGAATTTGACCAAGTACACCTCTTTATGCAACAAACTGGATGAGCACATCCGACTTTTTTTTTGATAGCTCTATCCAATATTTTAAGGGAATATTTTAAAAAACTGGATGATTATATCACATCCATCCACTCATCCAAACAATTAAATGACCCAAATCCATAGATAGCCATATCCTATCCAGTCTCATCCAACCAACCAAAAGCCACCCTACAATTTCTTTGAGCTTCTATCCTTATGTATCTCCATGCCTAGAATTTTCTTTATTACCCATAAGTCCATCATGTTAAATTCATGACTTAGCAAACCCTTCGAACCAATCACATCGTACGTGTGCTTTGCAACAATTAATATATCATCAAAATATAGTAGAAGAAAAGTAAATAAAACATTATCAAGACGTCGAATATAAACACAACGGTTATACTCACATCATTTATAGCAACACGTACAACGATTTCTTTGAGCTTGCAAATCAGACGCTGATTTTCTGGTTCAGCGAACCTTTCTGACTGCCGCTATAGGTAGATTTGCTCGTCAAAATCACCTTACATATACGAGCCATATACCACACGAATAGATTACCATCCCCCCAATTCTGTTGATTCGAAGCTCGCGCGGAAGCTAGCGCTCGGCTTGCTCGCAACACCCAAGTATACTACCTTTCCTATATTTCGAAGAGTTCCTGGCCTCTGGACTGCGCCACGTCATGTTTTCGCGCGGCTCGGCTCGATTCAACGCGCGGCTCCGGCTCGGCTGGCTCGTCATGTCCGCGTCGCCTGGATTTTCGCGTCCGTCTACCCCAATACCGCACGTGCTGACCCATGGAGGCCTCGAAGCCTCTTCCGTCTTCCCGTCGCCCGGTCGATCCCCTCCTCCACGGCGTCCCCGCTGCCCTCGCCACCTCTCCACCGCAAGGCGGCCGACATCTCCGTCGCCCGCCCTCCCCGCCCAAGCGACCCGTGTGAGCCCCGCCACCACCGTCGTGCTCTTGCGCCGCTCCATCCGCTCCCGCATCATTTCGCCGCCCTTTGCCGTGCTCCCATCGTCCCATTGGTGCCCTTCATCGCTTTGCCCGCCGTCCACCTCGGGGAAGCCCGCGCCTTGTTTGCTTCTTCCCGCCTGCGTCGGTACGCTCGTTCTCCCCGCCTCGGTCGCTCCGTCCGTTGCACTCCAGGATCTCGGCCGGTGCCCTTCCTCGCTTCACTCGCCGCGTTCCCGCTCTGGTTCCTTAAATCGCTTCGCCGCCTCATTGTTGTGCCGCGCCGCTTCGTCTGCTACAGCCGCCGCTATGGCATGCGGCGGCGCGGCGCCAGACTCGATCCACCGTCCCCATCTTGCGCTCCGACGACTCGGACGGATTTCAGTGATTCGAGAACAACCTCGGCCGGCGGCTTCGGCGTCGCGTCTCAAGGCGGTTCCGGTTCAGGAGGCGGTTTGGTCGACCGGTGGTGGGAAGCCGTCTTGCCCATGCCCGTGGAGCCGTGGAGACAGTGTTGTGTTGGTTGAACTAGCTGGTAGATCTCTTGGGAGCCAGAAGTATGGCGCTCGGCACTCGCCTCCTCCTTGGTCTCGCGCTGCTCGCCGTCCTCCTCCTGCTCTACCGCCTCAGGAAGTCGGTGTGTTCTCTATTTGTTTTCTCCATATCAATTTTGCACTACCTTGAATTTGATACATCTTAAGCGTATGAGCTAGAGCTCGTGTGTTGTCTAATCTACGGAATCTGCGTTGACGCTTGCAACCAATTCAGATCCAAATTTTACAGTAACTTTCCTTATTGGTTAGACATATCCATGTACTAAGACCTTTGATCTAGAGCATATCTGTGGTATACTACAATTTGCAACTTAGATGAGCTTGTAGTGAGGGATACTAGGCGTGTAATGGACTTTTAATCGCGGTTTCTCCGAGTTATAGCTTTATGATTTAAGAAACATTGCAATTTTTTAGCTCTGTGACTTTCTGAGGTTTGTAACACCCTTATCTCTTCTCACGTCTGCTACAATGTGCAGAGGTTGTGGACAGTGGAGGAGTTGTTCATATACAACAGAGCGGATGAGGGCTTGCCCATACTACTAGGGATTTTGGGGTATTCACACTTCTCTCGTATATCTTTATTTCTTTTGCGAGTTTTACTATTGTAGAAACTGTGATCTTTCAAGTGGCGTGCCGTGTTCAAAGTTTTTTACAACTATTGTATAACTTGTTTTATTGAATCGCTCTGGAAGAAATAATCAAAGTTCTTCGAAACAAAAAGAAAATTATTCAAAGTTACATGCGGGGCTAACGAAATGTAGTCGATCATGACATCCGAAAATTATCCATCCTAAGTCTTATTGGAAGGATAAACAACTACATGTATTTCAAGGGTGCATATACTTGTCATTTTTTAACTACTGCTTTTTGGGAGAATTAACTTCTAGCATCATTTTGTGCAGTAAGAACAATGCACAAGATTAATGTAAACTTTCTCCTCTCATCATTCATCGTCTTATACTGAATTTTAGTAGCTTGTATGCCATGACTTCACCTTTCTATAGGTTTCTTTGTTTTTCTCCTTAATCTTGTTGCCTCGTTATCCCTTTGCGTTCCTTTACTTTCAAGAAGTGCCCTCCTCGAGCAGTTAATCGAGGAGAGGTCGGACAAAGAAGAATGGATCATCAAACTAAGTGATATCCTGGGGTGCAAAATCATTTGAGTGGTGGCAAGATTCTCGCTATGGAGTAAAAATAGAATTTTCTTCAAAAAATTGTAGAAAAAATTGTTACTACATTTTTAAGAAGTGGTCTTGTACCAAGCCGGTATCTACTAATGATTAGTTGATTACCTTTCATCTTAAATTTTGCATTAGCCCTTCATAAAAAAAAAACACATTCATGGAAATTGGATGTGTATTCATATATTGCCTAATGTGCAGATTGGAGTTATCACACCTTATGAAGGACAAAGGGCATATATTGTAAATTATATGTCGAGGAATGGCTCTCTTCGCCAACAACTTTGCAACGAAATTGAGGTTAACCATAAGATGTGTATATTATAATGTTAAGCCCCTCATGTTGGAAATTGCTTTGCTATGTTATTTGTACTTATTTCAAGTAGCAAGTGATGACGGAATGAGCACACTTCTTTGGTGATGTTGGCCTAACTCATCTTGCGGAGGTTGCAAAGGCCTTGAAAAACTAAGTCTAATATGGTGTTCTACCATATCATCAATGAACTTAGTGAGAATAGCGAGAGAATTGTAAGAATTTGAGTTCTTTGGATCTCAGGTAATGTCTTTTTACCTATTCTACTGCTTTTGCTCTGTTATTATTGATTTCATTAGTTTAATATTTTGTCATGTGTCTTTTGGAGACTTAAATATTAGGTGTTTTATATATTCCTCAGTATAAATGGTGAATGTCCAATTTAGAATATACATACAATATAGTATATGGAATGGAGCGATCAGGGAATGGAAAATTTGATGCCGTTGTTCCGATGATTATTGCTTTTCCTTAAAAGAATAATTTATTTGCATGACAAATTTAGTTCCTTCCATAATTTTGTGATAAGTCTCGATCCATATGTTTCTTTTCTCAGCAGACTTAATACTGTTTTTGGAGAAAACATGACGTGAAATTATCTGCGAGCTTGCTACATTGGAGATCCGGGACTTATTGCTAGTGGGGAAGGCTGCGAGCTACTTAGTAGTTTGAACTTGCGCTTTGTCCAAGGCACAACAGATGAAGCCTTCATTGGACTAATAAAGAACTGTGGACAATCATTTGGTCTCTCTTGGTGTTCTTTTTGTGCTTGGATGACTAATGCATCGTTGCATCTTTGTTGGATCCCACTCCCTAACACGGAAATCACATCCTTTGGAATCGATCATATTAAAATGAGGACTAATATCTATTGCAAAAGGATGCCGCTTGTTGAAGACTTTGAAGCTACAACGTATTGGTGCTGGTGACGAGGCCCTAGAAGCTATCGGTTCATGTTGTTCATTCTTAGAAAGCTTGTCGCCCAATAACTTTGAAAGATTCACAAACAGGTGCTCAGTATAATTACACTCTAATCTGCTATTCATTTTGTGGAGGCATAAAGTCCAATTTAATTGTATATGCTTGTTTGGCATCAATTTGTGTTTGGAATTTTTATGCTAAGGTAAAGATAATAAGATATTCCTTTGTCCTTGACATAATTCTCATAATGTGGTTATGAGTATACGCTGTATATGATACATACCATATATGCAGAACAACATAATGTCGTCTTTTAATTTTCATTAGCTTAAGCTTGCTTTCTCATTCAATACTTATTAGAATTTATGCCTGTTTTCTAGGAGACATGTAGCTTTTAGTCCAATGGGATCTTGTCTTGTGTGAACAATTGTCTTACCTCGGAAAATTAGTGGTCATTTGCAACAACTTTGTGTTTGATGTTGTTAGACTGAAAAGTTAGACTCAGGATAGTAGAATCTATGATTTCAAAATCGTTTGTTTCACATTTATGTATTTGTGAAATATAATCCTTGAATTTGTGTGGCTTGATTCTCAAAGATAAGGTGATTAATCCTTTGATGTTCACTACTATCGCATATATGTACACACATGAAGTGCTTTGCTGCCAGAGAAAGAGGCATGTGTTCGATGACAGTGGTAGTTGATTGGTTGCTCTTTGTGGTAAGCTTTGCCCCCTCTCTCCACTCTTTTATCGTGCTACTTTTCTCCTTTGTTATATCTTTCTGTGCACATCATTTGTTCTATAAATTTAAAATACGCACAAGTAATAAGAGTACATGAAGGGTTTTTACATTATTGCACAGTCATAGTATCACCAGTGGAGCAATTTTTTGGTGTGGAATATTTCATCTTGGTGGAGGCGAGAGGTTGATGTGTCGTTGGTTTTGTGTTTTGCAATATCTTAGTGCTTGAATCATTACACTTCTAGCTTTCCTAGAAGATTAAATTTTGCTTGATGGTAAACTGAAATTAAATTAACGGATTATTTACGCCTATTTGCTTTTTTCATGGGAGTTTCTGCATAAAAATGTTTTTCATCGCATTGTGAATGTTGTTTCGCCTTTTCCAGTCTAATACTCCTTTATTGGTCTGCCTATGTTTGAAGGTAAGAATATTTCTATGATTATCCGTCTCCTGCTGGCATGCATGAACAGTTGAGTTAGTCTGCTAGCATCAATAGCCTGAACCAAACTGCTGTTGTTTTGCCACTGCAGGTTGCTACTACACTAATGATTCTACGATGTCCAAAGGTTCTAAAGCATCGGGTGACAAAATTGATAGGGCAAGATTTCTTAAATACATCAGTGCGGCTTGGAAGGTTTGTATTAGCCATTTTAGCTTATTTCATTTCCGACACCTCTTTACAGTGCTCTCTTTTTGTCCTAGAATTTTGCTCTCATAGTTTTTTGGATCTCAAAGCAAAGCTTCAAAACCCGCTCTTTATGTGGAAATTTATGAGAAAGCTATGGCTCTGTGAAAGTAATACGTTAGACTTTAGTCACACATGCTTATTTTTAAGATGGGATATGTGTAGCTTACTTGTTGTGGTGATCTCTGTCCCAAGCTCCTTCCAGATCTGAAGAACGGTATTTATTATTTGACTGATAAGTTTATGGAGATGGCCAAGGAACACGATCATTTTGGCTATTTTCTTATTGAGGTTTTTTTTTGGGTGAAAATTTGAGACATATTCTTAAAGATATGTCACAACTCCGTTAATCTCCCCTCTCTTTTATCAGGGCACATCAAAAGGACTTATTGAGTGGTTTGGATATTTCGAATGTGCCTAAGTTTAAATCTACAAATAGCAAAGGACTTGCTTTTCTGACCTGCACTTCTAGCTTGGTGTTCGATGCCTCTACTGACCCATTGATGTTTTAGCACACTAGCGAAGGAAGCTTGTAATCAGTTAATTACATATTTCTATGCTGTAGAAGCATTAGAACTTGCCAATGCACACCGTGTCCGCACCTTCTGAAGAAATCTTTGTATATTGTTTCATAATACTTGAAGGAAGCAATTTCATGTGAAATAATTATAACTTGTTTCTTTTCATACGCTTTTTTCGCTTTGAAAACAAATAAGCTAAGGCCACAGATTCAATATCATCTTCATTAGCAAGGATTTATGCCTTCTTTCGCGAACATTTAGTCGATGATTTGCTTGGAGTTCATCCATATATGAATTTTGGGAAAATAAATATTCCTCAACTTTTTACGCCCTTTCTAAAACAACTCTCGGTACATTGTCGGTTGGGATTTCATCAATGCATGAGTTTGCAAAAGGAAAATTATTCATACAACTTTTATATTGTATTCATGGCTCACAGAGATTTTGATTTGTTGCCTTTTTATAAACCATCATTATCCAAACTTTTCCCTTTGTCCCTGTTTGCTAAGGTTATTTTCTATAAAATATTCGGAACTCACAGGGTGATTTTCGTTTGCAATACTATCTGACAAGGAAGACCTTATTGGAGGAAGCAAGAAAGCTAACCCGGTGAGTGATCGACTTTGAGCTTCTTGAGGACTTACTAATATCGCTTTTGTTATCTTACATGTTAATGGCCCGATGTAGCTTCATCCATCACGGTTTTTAAATAAAAATTGAAAGGCATGTTTTTCCTCCCTATCCGAGAGAATATGGTTAGGTTCTTCTTTGTCGATTCAATGTCTAAAATGTCGGTTGTTAGCGCGTGTTTCTTTGATTTTCGCTGCTCTTGTGACCGCGTTATTGTGGAGTCTGTGAACATATAATAACCATGTATTGCTACTCTAGCTTTTGACCAATACCGCTATGCTTGCACACGAAACAAACCGATAATCGCAGCTTAGACATTACAGCCTTGTTTTTTTACACACATGCAAAAGTAACGCGCGGCGTATCACGCCGCGAAAATATTCCTAGTTACGTAACATTGCTAGCAACATCGAAAGGTTCAGTCACTGCGCCCAGTACACTCTTGACACACAACACTTACAGTGGATTAGCGTACTAATCAATCGACGGGGAGCGCGACGATGACACGTGAATCGATGCATTACGCACCGTGCATGCACCAATCGATCGGACTGACGGTCGGGAAACCCCTGCTGCATGCACTGATTAATATATAATTCGCCTGGTTAGGCTATTTACAGTGCATTGTATCTTTATCACAATATCCAAAGCTGCCATGTCATATGATATTATAGAAGATACAACTATCCCAATGCATTATATCATGGATTGTTTCTTAGTCCCCATAAGATAATTAAATACTAGATATGTATGAGAGTATGAATTGTGGGCTACTTAGATGATTTAAGTTTCAATGTCTATGATTTCGTGCCCAAGTGGTATCTTCATCAAGATACAACTTTCTTTTCTCCCCTCTTAACTCTCTTGCCACATCATAAAAAATACTTATATGACATACATTAAATGAGTATGTTACCGTACACTGAGAATAGCCTTAACGCGCTGTTGTAGCGATGTGCGCAGGAGGGGGAATGCAACAAATTGCCGGAATGCGTGCGGTGTGGCCGTGTGGGGGCGGGGAGCGCCCAGGCCGAGAGAGCGAGGAGGAGCGACATGTGAGCGTCACATGGGCAACGCCATGGTACTTTCCTGCCACACTCGCACCACTCCAGCTCGGAGTTCAGTGGACCCCCTCCTCCTGCCGGCTGATTGCATCGAGGGGAGGGCCCTACACTCCTGCGTTTCGAAAAAATCAAAACCTCCTAGGCCGTTTGGAACACAAGAATTTCGTTATTACAAAAAACAGCCGAAAATTTCTGCATTTCAAGCAGGTCCTACTTTTCTTGTTAGGGAAAGCAGGGGTCCTACTGGTTTGAGATGGCTGTTGTACCTAGCCATATAGAAATAAACCGGCTTACCCGTCTTTTAATACGCATTGGACCAGGTGGTGAGTGTTAGCATAGATTTCTTACTATCCTTTGAAGGTACTTCTTTGTTCAAGTTTATAAGATATATTTTTCTAATAGCTTTGTCCATAAATAATAAGATATTTATATTTTTAATGTAAAATTAGTGTGATATTTCCTATATACCACTAATAAATATCGATCTTTACTTTATATATATTATCTACATGCATCTTTGAGCATAGTGCTTCGGTAATCTAGCCATTTTTAAAATCGTCTTGGTCTATGTCCTAAGAAAAAAATACGATTTATAAACTTAGACGATGGAAGTTGCAAAATTTACATTAAGTGGGTATCAAGAGGGTACAAAAGCTTTAAATGGTGGAGTTGGTACCCGTTGTTACTAAATCAATGTAAATTTTAGATACATCTCAAGGATGGTAAAATGTCTCGTGTTAGCATGTACACCCATGGTATTTTGCTAAAGTAATGAAATGTGCTGCAATTTTATGGTGTTTGTATGAGTAGCCACTGGCATGCAGGTCCGACCGGATTGGACTTGCCAGAAGGCCCTACCAATTGGTGATTGTTTTTTATAAATTTTGTGTTGTTGGTCGGTAACGCTGATTTCATGTACGTACGGTCATTCTGGAAACGCAATTGCTGCGCAGAGAATGAGCAGATTAGCTAGTGAGCACACAATTGACAGATACAGTGCTCACAAGGTTGGAGATCTCCGAACTCCGAAGAAGCACGGGAGAGCGTCTAGCTTGTTTCTTCCAACTTGAAGTCTTGGAAGAACGATTGCAAAGGCAAGTAACGTTGCTGCTGCACGTACGTCCGCTTAAGTGCGCCGCGACACGTACGAAACGTTCTTAATTAACAAGGAGCAGCTTTTCCCGGAAACGCGTAATATTACCAAGTAGTCGTACTACTACGCCAAGTCGTATCAGCACCGTTTCGCAATACGCGCGTAGACCGTTCAAACGAACCAAGCAATAGCATACGCAATTAATTCCCAGAACTCCTACAGTAACTAACGCCATTTAGTAGTGGTACTCCGGTACTTCGTTTGAATTTTACTTCAAATGGTGACGCACATGCATACAAGATGTTTAATGGTATGGACAATAAGGTCTCCTTAACTGGTTTTTAGTCTGTATATATCAGTTTTGATTTATGCACAAGAGAGAGAAGAGAACTGGCTCTCATTTAATAACTAGTTTTACATGAAAACATATGTTAATTATTTATATACAAGAGAGAAAAGATATTTATTGCACAGCATGTAGAGACAATTTTAGAGACAGTTATTATACAAGCTGACTTTTAGCTTACTATTAGCCAGCAATGGACTTTGCTATTGTATTTGCTCTAACCGATGAAAAGCTAAGATTCTTGCACTCGTAACTAATACTACCCCCGGTCATAAATAGTTCTCGTTTTGAAACTCTTGAAAAATATAGCTCTCTGACATGTAATTTCTATTATAATATAGTTATAAAACCCAATAAAATTATAATATTACTAGTCGGTAACCTATGCACCCGCCCAGGCTAGCTTCTTAGATAAAGTCACTTGGATATGCTAATTTGGATTGTACTTGATAGCCGTTATAATCTTGGCCTGTTAGATGGACGCTAAATCTTTTTTCTTTTCTTTATTAATGTAAAATATTTCTCATAGTTCATAATTAGTATAGTTAATAGATTATATTATAAATATTAATAATTTTATAATTTAGCACTGTAATTCACATACAAATCAAATTTTTAAGTATTCTTTAATTTATTGCTAATTGTATACTTCTCGATTGTACTTTTGGTGGATTTTTTCAATTTATGTTGAAATTAGTATAAAAATTCATATCCTATTTTTATTTATTATTACTTAGAATTTTATTTTTAGGTTTACTCTCAAATTACAATGGAAATAAAATTGCTAATTTTTTATTTTGAATTTTAGTTAATTTGGCTTGTACTTGATATAGACTCGCTGCGTCAAAAAAGTATACATTATATTTTATATTCCAATACAAAATTAGTGTGGTCTCCCTTCTATACCACTAATAAATATCTAACTTTACTTTATATCCTCTACATACATACATTGAACATAGCATAGCGAGTATGGATAATAATTAGGGATTATGCAATATCATTGAATGGTCATTTGCAATACATCCTAATCTATGTACCAAGAGAAAATACACCCTATAAACTTGGACAGGGTCAATATGTATTATTCCGACTTTGCGTGTTTTTATTGTACCTAGGGTGGATTTTTTAAGTTTTAGGTTGAAATTTATATGAAAATTTATATTTTCATTTATTACTATTCTAAATTTATTTTTAGGGTTTACTTTAGAGTCTGCATAAAAATCAAATTATTTATTTTATTTTATTTTTATTCTAAATTTTACTTAATTAGCTTTGTACTTGAGATAGACTCATTGTTTTAATTTGCTAATTTTTAATTATTATTATAATTTTTAGTTATTTATCTTGTTCTTAGTGCCAAGAGAACCTATAAAGTTGAGCAGTTTAGTAATTATTATTTAGAGTTTGCATATTTTTTCATACGTGAGGTGGATTTTTTAGTTTTAGGTTGGAATTTTTATTTTTATTTATTACTATTTCGAAATTATTTTTAGGGTTTAGTTTGGAATTTGTACAAAAATCTAATTGATTATTTTTTTATTCTAAATTTTACTTAATTTAGCTTGTACTTGATATAGATTCATTGTTTTAATTTGCTAATTTTGTTTAATTATTATTCTAAATTTTTATATTTATGTATTTACTTTAGAAATCGCATGGAAGTCAGATCGTTAATTTTTCTTTATTTTTTATTCTGAATTTTAGTTTACTTAATTTGACTTGTACTTAAGATAGACTCATCGTTTTAATTTACTAATTTTTATTTAATTATTATTTTAAATTTTATTTATTTGTGATTTAATTTGAAAATAGTATGGAAGTAACATTGCTAATTTCTTTAATTTTTATTTCGAATTTTTCTTAATTTATATTGTACTTGACATGGACTTTTTCTTTTAATCTAAACCGTTATGACTCAAACCCAACAAATAGATGATCAGATCTTTCTGGTTAACGTAGGAACTTTCTCATAGTGCCTAATTAGTATAGGTTTAAATAAAAGTACTTTTCAAGATAAATCTGCACATATGATTTTTGTGTATCCAATTTTAAAAATTTAAAAATATTAACGGTCAAAATTTTGAAAGTTTGACTGTAACTATATAAAAACGACAATTATTTGTAACGTGAGGGAATACCATGGTAGCATCTGTACCTAACCTTCTTTTTTTTTTTGTTATTAGGTGGCTTTACATGGTAAATTTTTTTGTGCCCTCGTGGGTGCATGCTGACATGAGATTCCGAAACATCGGCAACCTTTTCTTCTGCAAATTTGAACAACTTTCGTTGCATCAGCACTGCCATCTCCTTGCGTCAAAAGCCTTTGGATTGATTGCTTTGGTTTTTCTGCTGCCTCCTTTCGTTGTGATGGGAAACAAGGATCAGATGCCAAACTGTTAATTAAATCGGAGCATTTAGAGATCAAGGGTTGGAGACTGACTGGCTAGCTTCACCTCCCCGGCCACCCGGAAGAGATATAATCTGGAAAAAGTTTATCTTGCAATGATTTGGATCATTGCCTTACATTTTTGTAACTTGACTCAATGATTAGGAATCGCTTTTTGCGGATTAGCTAGTTTCTTAGGGCAGTCCCAATGCATATAGTTTCTATAACTTTCATATCATTTAGACACTATATGTAGAAACTATGCTCCTAATGGATAGTTTCTTCAAAATAAACTCTCATCCAATCTCCTCTTTTCTCTTATTTTCTCACCTAATCCCTTTTTCCCTTTCTTAGCACTTGTGTAGAAATGATTTCCTACATGAGAAATGGTTTCTTTCTCTTTTATCATTAACTCTACCTCCACATCACCATTTTGCTTACATGGCAACCTAATGAATGCTATGGAAACTATCCTAGTCATCCCATTGGGATTGCCCTTAGGCTATTCTCAGTGCATGGTAACATACTCATTTAATGCATGTCACATAAGTATTTTTGATGATGTGGCAAGAGAGTTAAGAGGGGAGAGAAGAAAGCTGTATCTTGAGGAAGATACCACTTGGGCACGAAATCATAGACATTGAAACTTGAATCATCTAAGTGGCCCACAATTCATACTCTCATACACATCTAGCATTTAATTATCTTGTGGGGACTAAGAAATAATCCATGATACTATGCATTGGGATAGTTGTATCTTTTATAATATCATATGACATGACAGTTTTGGATATTGTGACAAGATACAATGCACTGGGAATAGCCTTACAACACAAATTTAATTACCGGATAATTGAGCTGCAAGCTGTCCAGGTTCGTTGAATCGCTCAGTTGGGAATGGGCCGGGCAGCTGTACGCGGTTGAAAATCAGGCACTCAATTTGTAATTTGTATATGAAGCAATGAACCTCATTCTTTTCGAGAGCACTGGAACACTTCCTATGCTTCGGTCCGTATACTGAATCCTGTCTTTTATATGTTGACATTAAGCAAATTTTTTTTTCCAGACGAGCTGTGATAAGCTAGTAAAATTGATGTTTAAACCTGGTATAATTAATGAATATAATCTATCTTATTCCCCAATTCACAAAAAAGTGATGCCCTAGAATGCGTGCATCAAATTCTATTAATTTTGATCAAAGATATTGTTTAAAACGTGTTGTTATGATATATGGCGATATGAGCGAATCTGCCATAAAAAAAGAGCATTTTTACAATACACAATATTAAATATTAGCCGTTCATTCTATTTGATCTAACGGATCAGATTAGTTAGAATTTAGTTATACTTCCGCTGGTAGTATTGGTAATAGAAATCATATGGTGATAGTATTGTAATTAGCTTTTTTTTTAATTTTGAATGCATGCATATTTTTTTTTGTGCTTTTGTGTAAAATTCAGAATTGGTTCGTGAGCTGCACAAGACAGAACGATCGATGTGTTAGTACGAGACCACAGTGTCGTCACGAATAAGACGGGAGAGCGCTAACCGCGGTGTGGTCACAATCCAGAGGGCACCGACAGGAAGACAGATGCTACAGCGTCGATAGGACTGGACTGGCAGTGGCGGTGAAAAAAGAGGGCAACGATAACGAATAACGCAACAAAGGGCGGTGGTGGCGGAAAATAAAGGTCAGTGAGTAACATAGCAAATGATCAAAAATCCATAATACCCTTGAGAAATATATGGCTAAATCGGATTTCTACTACCACTATTTACTACCTATATTATCTACCATAAAACTGCTCTAACAAAATACTTTCTGAGTATTACATTTTCACAACTTTTTATTTGGACGTATGAAAAGAGAATTTAGTTGTCAAAGTAGCATCTTATTGACTTTGAAATGTAAAAAAATTCACTCTTTTGTGACTTGGGGGTAGCTAGTTATGATCATTAGCAGCCTTATTGGCAACCATTGCGAGGGGGAATGGGTTCAGAGGGAGTTTGTAGAGGCATTTGCTTTCTAATCCTAACCCCCTGTTTGGCAAGAGGAATGAGAAAATAGCGGGGAATTGATTTGTAGCTTCGAATAAGTCAAGATAAAGGTCGAGATGTATTATTCACTTCCTGTAAACGAGCAATTCTCTGCCAACTCCCACCCCTTACTGGGTTTAAAATGGTGGAAGTTAGGCCCTCAAACTCACAAGCCTCATCCCACCAAAATTCCTGTGCTCACCAACCAAACAAGAGATTATAGAACCCTTACACTCCAAATTCTCACTATATATTAAGGGAGAAACTAGCGCTCGGATGTCCGATTACTGCTCATCTTACCGGACGTCTCTTGCAACATTTCTTTCATACGCTTGCAACATTTTTTGCCGACGAGTGCAACATTTTTTTGAACGCTTGCAACATTCGTTTACTGTAGCGAATTTTACTGTTTGTCGAAGGAAAATGTTACACGCATTGTAATAAAATATTGCATGCATAAGAAATAAATGTTACAACGCGTTCAAAAATTTCAGATGTCCAGGCACAAGTCATTCCGATATATTAAAGTGCTAGAGATTGAGGGCATTGAGCCGTGCCACCTCACCTCCCTCGCGATTAGGCCCTCTGAAAAACTAGAAATCACGTTTAGGTCCTTTTGGTGGTTTTTTTATAAAATAGACCCAAAAAATATGAAAATTACATTTAAGTCCTTCCGCAGTTTACATTTAGGTCCTTCAGGTTGTTTTTTTGCGGACAGACCCTAAAAAAATAAATTACTGATTCGTCGACGGGTCCTAACAGCCTATTTTTTTAAACAAATATGAAAACCGAAAATACGACCAAATTTCTCGAAATACGTAAAAAAAAAGCCACGGTTTTATAAAAAATCCACAAATTCGTCGAAGGTTTATAGTAGCCCATAGATTTGCCGATGGGTCCTAGCCGTGGTTTTAAAAAAAACGCCAATTAGTCGAAGGTTTATAACAGCCCATAGATTTATCGACGGGTCCTACCGACCCATTTTTTACAAAAAATATGAAAACAAAAAATACGACCAAATTTCTCAAATTTTTCACGTTGTATTATCGTACGCGACGTAACGTAGCTTATTATTCTGGCTAGTTTCCGTTATCTAACACCAATTTCCTCCAACCAAACAAACCTTAGAAGCCTTCGAGGTGTAGCGCTTTTTCGTAGACACTAGTATTGCAATAAGGCATTCAAAATTCGAACCACTAATGTTAAGCGTAAAAGGTGTGTTAAATTTCACGAGACGCACGCATATGAGCGCAACGGAGGGCGGTAACATTTCCTTCGCCAAGTAGGATGCAACTTGTCATCTAAAGTTTTACCACGCGAGGTTCATGTGCTGCTGGTAGTCTCTGGTCTCGGGATAGAGTTCCTGTGCATTTAGAGCAAGGTTAATAATAGAGTCTATGGTGGGTTTTATAGTGTTGCCATGTCACACATAGCCAACAAAAAGTCTATTCATATAATAGCTCACTCTTGATACAAGCTATACATTTAATACTTAGATCAACTCTTCCTCTCACAAAGTGTCTTGGAGTCCATGAGCGACCCACTTCATTGGCTACAAGTGAGCGACCGCTTTCTTTCTCTCTCCATTTCTCTCTCTTCCACCTCATCACAAATCTGATGTGTCACTTCTTGCAGCCCGCCTACGTCACCTTATAATACTTGCTCTTATGATAGGACTCTAAGTTAAGTAATTACCGATCATGAGCACCATTTAATTAGCTATAATGTTACAAATAGTAGTAGGAAAGGCCATTCACAATGGGAGTTTCATTCTCATTAAATGATATGACACATCATCATATTTGGTGACATGACAAGGTAATTATGAAGAGAGAGATAGAGAGAGTTTCATGGGAAGTAAGAGAGTTTCATCTAGATGAAACTCAAGATACACGGTTACCTAGATAAAAACTGATGTGGCACTCTTGAAAACTAGGAAATGAAACTATACACTGGAAATAGCCTAATCGAACGATCGATACATAATTATTAAAGTTACGGTTGTTACTATACGACTGTATTAGTTCTGTTTCTATATGTAACTCTAGCCTCGAAGCAAGCTGACGGCGTCGGCTTTGGCTGCGCTTGGCTGCAGGCCTGCATGTGCATGTGGCCGTCACTCCGTCAGCGTGCAGTAACTTTGGGTGGAAGTGTGGAACCGTGGAAGTAACCGATCGATCGACGTGCAGTTAATCAGTTACCACTACAGCCCGGGTTCTTCTCTAGTCATTTGACAGTTGATAGGTAGTACTACAGTATCCAGTATCTTTCTTACCTACCTCCTACATAGTAGTTTCGATTAGGGTACTTTAATCAGTGCGCTGCCGCCTCAGAAAAAAAAAGTGGGGTGGGTGTAGGGGTGGTCAGTGCGTGTAACTTGATTCGATATTGAGAGTTCCAACCAGTAAATCTGTTTCTGTACAATTATCAAAAGGATGGTACAGTATTCCGCTCAACAGTGCGCGCCAATCAAAAATTCCTACTTGCCTGACAGGGTGGAATTTCAATGCGGAGTGGGCCCGTTGTTACTCACTGACACCAATTCCAACCACATGCATACTACCTATGTTAGGGCAGTCCCAACCCACGGTTTCCATGAGGGGTGTCTAGAGGAGAGAGAAAGCAAGAAATCAATGTATAGTTTTCCAACCCATGATTTCTATGGGTAGTATCTAGAGGAGAGAGAGAACAATAAACCAATGCATGCACCACAAACACGCCTTGGTCAGCGCACAGAAATGTCCAATGCATATTTTGCTAGTTTCTTGCGTCTTGGTACCCGCGCCGACCCAGTTTCTTGCATGAGACACGGTTTCTTCGTTTTTCCTTCTCTCCCTTCCTTAATTCCTATGCCACATCAGATTTTTGCTTAGTTGGCAGCGTAATTAATTCTATGGACACTAGCTGAGGTGGAGGGTTGGGACTGCCCTTAGGCTATTTCCAGTGCATGGTGTCATCCTCGTTTAATGCTTGCCACATAGGACAGGTTGTTGATGCGGCATATGAGTTAAAGAGGAGAGAGAGTAGTGCGGTATCATCCTAAAGATACTGCTCCGGCTCCGTATCCAACATCTTGGTTTTCGGACGACACCGTACTGGGGTCGCTACGGTGTCTTCTCCACACGTTCACATGATACATTTTATCGTAGCATATGCAGCAATTTAATGGACACATGCTGTCTTGGATACTGTAATATGATACTATGCACTGGAGAGGGTGTTTCATCCAAACAATATCTTACTATGCATCCTACTTGACTGTCTTGGATTTTAGAGTACGACATCGTCCATTGGGAATAGCCTTATAGCCCGGGAGGTCCTGAATTGTGCATGCTACGTAGACCGGTGTGGTGTTGTACTTACGCATCTAGTATTATGTATATGCAGTTGCCTTTGTCCTGGTTAGTATGAATGCTGAAAATTTCTGTATTTCTATAAGAATTTAGCTATATATTGTCAAATTTCTGCATCTATTATATATTAAAAACTCATAAGAGTTGCTATGAAAAAAAAAGAAATGGTCTAGAAATTCTCAAAAATAAGTAACACATCTTACCCTTATTTAGGTAGACCCTAATTACAATAGTTATTGGATCTTTATATAAAAAAGGAATATATTAGTAATTCTCACAAAAAAACATCTAACCTTTGATACAGTGGAAGGTATCTAAATTGAACTATAGCAACCATTGGATGTTATGATTTAAAGTAAAACATATAACCGTCCATCTAGCTGGACCGAGTTATAACATCTTGGATTAAATGAAAGAGCCCATAAAAAGTGTAAAAAAAGTAACAAAAAAGGAATAAAAAATAAAAGAGAATTAACCATTTGATTGTTTGTATGAACTCTAAATTAAAACCCATTTATAGTTGGAAGTTGAAATAAAAATTATATTAAAATTAGTAGTTGGATTTGTATACAAATTCTAACCTAAAAAATATTTAAAATTCAATAAAAATTATTATAAAATTGGAAAGAAAAATAAAATGAATTAGCAATGTGATTTTCATTTTGAAATAAAAATAGATGATATTAGCAATCGAATTTATATACAAATTCTAATTCCAAATTAAATAAAGAATAACAATGAAAATAATAGAAATTAAAAATAAAAAAAGAAAATATGATTTTATTTTCATAAAAACTCTAAATTAAAACCCTATATAGTGAAATTAGATACAAATTAGATAAAATTTTGTATATGAATCCTAATCTAAAGCTGAAATTCAAAATAAAAAATAGATTAAAATAAAGAGTCCATGTCAAGTACAATAAAAAATAACAAATATTCAAAATTAAATAAAAATAAAATTTAGGTTAAAAGAAAGAGTCGAGTCAAATATAATAAAAAATAACATATATTCGAAATTAAATAAAAATAAAATTTAGATTATAAGAAAGAGTTTGTTTGAGGCATAATAAAAATAACATATGTTCAAAATAAAAATTAGCAGTTTGATTTATGTGCAAATTTCAAACTAAGCTATAAAAAAGTATAAGAGGTAGAGTCAAAAAAATATATGCAAATTCAGAGTAAAAATCAAAAGTAAAAAATTTCATACTAAATGAGAAGTAAAATTTTTGGTTTTATTCATAATTAAAATTCCATAAAGATGCTAATTCTAGAGAAAGGGAAATAAGGTAAGAAATTTGGTTATATATATAAAGATTAGGAATTGAAATTTATTATGTAGCAAAAGTCTACAACAAGTGGTTTAAAGTCTCTAAGTAAAAATAGAATATGCTAAAAATTCTCATCAAAAAGTAAACATTTTAATCATTTATTTAGTGGGCCTCCATGGATGGAGCGATTGAAAGGGTGATTCATTGATGAGTGTTCACTCGACTATATGGTATATTCTATGTGATGCGTACTATTTGCATGTAGTACGGACAAACATTGCAATAATGAAAGAACAAGATGATATTAATATAAATGGAAAATATTATGAAATTTTGGTCACAGGTGATAAAGTAGAAAGGAACATAGTGACTATTTTTTCTCTTATAATATATAATATTAAAAAAATCACAAATGGAGTTCAAAAATGATCTTTTTTTTAAAAAAAGAACATATATAGCGATGGAGTCTCAAAATTCCTTTCCTTATATTTTATTTGGATGCACTTAATAGATTTCGTAGCATGATAATGCCAAACTACTCGGCACATGGTTTTGATCAACTTCATTTTCTTTCATCGATCGACAAATATAGTCTTCGTTTTTCGCTTTCCATAGATGAGAACGAAGCATCTCGTAACCACCACTACTAAAGAATCGACCTTCACAAGCGGTCTATTATAAGCGGTTAATTGCGTCGCTTGTGCTCTCTGCACCTAAGCGGTTCATGGGCAACGGATAGAAGGGGTCTCTAAAGCGGTTCTAGACACGAACCCTTCTAAAGCCTTAGCTCTAAAGCGGTTCGTGTCCCGAACCCCTTCTAAAGCTCTAGAAGGGTTCGTGACACGAACCCCTTCTAAAGCTCCTTCTAGAGCTCTAGAAGCGGTTGGGGACACGAACCCTTCTAGAGCCGACTCTAGAAGGGTTCGTGTCCCCAACCGCTTGTAGAAGCCCGGTTTGAAATAATAAAAGGAATGCATGCCCTACTCTATCGGAGAGCAGCGTGGGTGGGTTGGTTAGATGGGTGAGGCGTGGAGTTACGAGGAGGGTGAGGAGGTCATGAGTTGAATCCAGTCCTCACAATATTATTTGTCTTTGAAGTGACTTCTACAAGCGGTTATAAAACCGCTTGTGATCTTAACGGAGTATCACTCACGGTTGCCTACAAACAGTTCTAAAACCGCTTCTAAAAAGCAGTTTCAAACCGCTTGTGATAGTGACTTCTGCGATGAGTGCACCACTTTGCCGCCATAACCAAACTTTTCTCATCTAACACATTGCATCTTATATATGACACTTTGGCTCAACTATCTATCTATCTATTATCTTATTAAAGTAATGGAAAACGAAGATATCATGTTCGCTCTCAAGAGCGAAAATTCTCCGTTATCCGGTGAAAAGGAGAAAGATCTACATCATCAATTGCGTGAATCCTAATATAATGGTCTAGATTAAAAAGAGTCGCCTCCGTCTTCAAATCGAGGTGGCCAAACTAGTATACATCTCATGTCTTTATCGCAACTTGAGAGCGACCTCTCACCTCTTCCTCCATTGCGATGAAGTTCGACGCATGTGGACCTCCATTGCGGATTGGATTCGCGCGCCAACTCTTCACCCAAACAAGCTGGTGCCATGAGGTGGATCTTGGCGTTGGTGCCTCCAGCGCGTTCTCTTCTCGGCCACAGAAGGACTCAAATCTATTATTATCCTAACTGTGTTGCACTGGTGGAAGGAGCGAAACAACGGGGTTTTCCGCCACAAATGGACAAATCATGATCAAATCTTCTGACAAATAAAGGACGAGGCCACCTCACAGGGCGATCTTGGGGCGTCGAAGCTTCAAGGCACTGCTAAGGAGTCTCTAGCCTAGGCCTCCCCTACCCCTCCACACCACTCCCTCGCTCCCCCATGCCTTAGGTGCGGCCTTCGCACCTTGTAACTCTCCTTTCTTATAAGGGATTCTCCTCTTCTTAATATATGCACGGCGGCCGCCGTTTTCAAAAAAAAAAGAGTCTGCAAGCACACCCCACAATAGTTGAAATTCATAACAAAAAAAATAAAATAATCAATTTTATATCCATAAGAATTCCTAAGAAAAAACAATTTGGAACAAAAAGTATTAATGGATTTGTATTCCAATTCCGACAAAAAAAAACTAAAATTCTAACTAAAAAGATGCAAAATTACTAATTTGATTTTCCTACAAATTCCAAAGTAAAATATCTAAATAAATATAATTATAAAAAGGAAAAATAGCAATTTGATTTGCTTATGAATTTCAACAAAAAAATAACTGAAATTTGGAGAGAAAAACAAAATAATAGTGACTGTTAGTGTTGTTGAAGAAAAGACCAGAGTTAAAGGAGTTAATGACCGGCGATGAGTGGTGAGCATTGGCGTTGTTGAACAAATAAATGGCTAATGAAACTCAATGATGTAGAAGCTTTGGCGGAAGCGAGATGAAGCTTTTGCATCGAAGATGAGCTATAGATATCTGATTGCATTGCTATTCTAATACCATGTAAACTAATAAGATAATTTGTTGTATGCATAATCAACATTTGGAAAATAATAAATAATGGAGGAAGATGATCCATGCATAACGGAGAGAGGCTTTGTTTATAAGCACTCCAACAATTTATTATGCTTAATGATTTTCTTCTATCAAAGCTCATAGTTTAGTTATGTTCCTCAAGTTGTATTTTTCTTTCATGTTTCTATTGCCATTTACAATGTTTGTGACGTATTAAATATATAAATAGCCTACAAGATATGTAAATATGTTCTCAAGTTTCTAAGTTATATCATTTGATACTACAAACTTTGAAACAAATATAGCGTAAATGCTTACGCCGTCTTGCTAGTTATATATTAAATAAAAGGTCTTGACAATCGTTTTACAGTTGCCAAAAAAAAGATAAATATTTTAAAAATTCTCACAAATAATTTAACGTGGACCTAATTTAGCTGAACCATAACAGACATTAGGTATTAATTACCGTATTACTACTAGGAGAGATATATATATTATTATTGTAATTTGAAAACTAAAACAGAGAGGAAAAGTATGATGGAAAGAATACGGTCCTCTTCTCGTGCATGAGACGTCATGCATGAGATGTGTACATGCTAGCCTCTACTCATGAATCGTGAACGAGAGGGACGTTGGTACGGTTTCCAAATTGTCTTTTTTTTTTCATTGTTTATTATTTTCCTCCAAGTTTTTTTCAATAAGAGTCCCATGTTTTTTTCCTATGGATTTTGTATAGCGAGCCATACAAAACTATGGGCAATTTATCGGTAAGATTGGAGCTAACTCGGATGGCTATAATCCACGATAAAAAAATAAAACATTACTAAAATTTATCTCGTTAATAAAATATAAAAAGAAAAATAATATTAAAAAATCACAAATGGAGTTCAAAAATGATCTTTTTTAAAAAAGAACAAATATAGCGATGGAGTCTCAAAATTCCTTTCCTTATATTTTATTTGGATGCACTTAATAGATTTCAGTAGCATGATAATGCCAAACTACTCGGCACATGGTTTTGATCAACTTCATTTTCTTTCATCGATCGACAAATATAGTCTTCGTTTTCGCTTTCCATAGATGAGAACGAAGCATCTCGTAACCACCACTACTAAAGAATCGACCTTCACAAGCGGTCTATTATAAGCGGTTAATTGCGTCGCTTGTGCTCTCTGCACCTACAAGGTTCATGGGCAACGGACGAAGGGGTCTCTAGAAGCGGTTCTAGACACGAACCCTTCTAAAGCCTTAGCTCTAGAAGCGGTTCGTGTCCCGAACCTCTAAAGCTCTAGAAGGGTTCGTGACACGAACCCTTCTAAAGCTCCTTCTAGAGCTCTAGAAGCGGTTGGGACGAACCCCTTCTAGAGCCGACTCTAGAAGGATTCGTGTCCCCAACCGCTAGAAGCCCGTTTGAAATAATAAAAGGAATGCATGCCCTACTCTATCGGAGAGCAGCTGGGTGGGTTGGTTAGATGGGTGAGGCGTGGAGTTACGAGGAGGGTGAGGAGGTCATGAGTTGAATCCATCCTCACAATATTATTTGTCTTTTGAAGTGACTTCTAAGCGGTTATAAAACCGCTTGTGAATCTTAACGGAGTATCACTCACGGTTGCTTAAACGTTCTAAAACCGCTTCTAAAAGCGGTTTCAAACCGCTTGTGATAGTGACTTCGCGATAGTGCACCACTTTGCCGCCATAACCAAACTTTTCTCATCTAACACATTGCATCTTATATATGACACTTTGGCTCAACTATCTATCTATCTATTATCTTATTAAAGTAATGGAAAACGAAGATATCATGTTCGCTCTCAAGAGCGAAATTCTCCGTTATCCGGTGAAAAGGAGAAAGATCTACATCATCAATTGCGTGAATCCTAATATAATGGTCTAGATTAAAAAAGAGTCTGCCTCACGTCTTCAAATCAGAGGCTGGCCAAACTAGTACTTCTGTCTCATGTGCTGTCGCAACTTGGAGACGACCTCTCACCTCTTCCTCCATTGCGATGAAGTTCGACGCATGTGGACCTCCATTGCGGATTGGATTCGCGCGCCAACTCTTCACCCAAACAACTGGTGCTATGAGGTGGATCTTCAGCGTTGGTGCCTCCAAGCGTTTCTCTTCTCGGCCTGAGGAAGGGACTCAAATCTATTATTATCCTAACTTGTGCACTTGGTGGAAGGAGCGAAACAACGGGGTTTTCCCACACAAATGGACAAATCATGATCAAATCTTCTGACAAATAAAGGGCGAGGCCACCTCGGGCGATCTTGGGCGTCGAAACTTCAAGGCCTACTAAGGAGCCTCTAGCCTAGGCCTCCCCTACCCTCTCCACCCCTCCTCGCTCCCCCATGCCTTAGGTGCGGCCTTCGCACCTTGTAACTCTCCTTTCTTGTAAGGGATTCTCCTCTTCTTAATATATGCACTGATGCCGTTTCAAAAAAAAAAGTCTGCCAAGCACACCCCACAATAGTTGAAATTCATAACAAAAAAATAAAATAATCAATTTTATATCCATAAGAATTCCTAAGAAAAAACAATTTGGAACAAAAAGTATTAATGGATTTGTATTCCAATTCGACAAAAAAAAAACTAAAATTCTAACTAAAAGATGCAAAATTACTAATTTGATTTTCCTACAAATTCCAAAGTAAAATATCTAAATAAATATAATTATAAAAAGGAAAAATAGCAATTTGATTTGCTTATGAATTTCAACAAAAAAATAACTGAAATTTGGAGAGAAAAACAAAATAATAGTGACTGTTAGTGTTGTTGAAGAAAAGACCGAGTTAAAGGAGTTAATGACCGCGATGAGTGGTGAGCATTGGCGTTGTTGAACAAATAAATGGCTAATGAAACTCAATGATGTAGAAGCTTTGGCGAGAGCAGATGAAGCTTTTGCATCGAAGATGAGCTATAGATATCTGATTGCATTGCTATTCTAATACCATGTAAACTAATAAGATAATTTGTTGTATGCATAATCAACATTTGGAAAATAATAAATAATGGAGGAAGATGATCCATGCATAACGGAGAGAGGCTTTGTTTATAAGCACTCCAACAATTTATTATGCTTAATGATTTTCTTCTATCAAAGCTCATAGTTTAGTTATGTTCCTCAAGTTGTATTTTTCTTTCATGTTTCTATTGCCATTTACAATGTTTGTGACGTATTAAATATATAAATAGCCTACAAGATATGTAAATATGTTCTCAAGTTTCTAAGTTATATCATTTGATACTACAAACTTTGAAACAAATATAGCCACGTAAATGCTTACGCCGTCTTGCTAGTTATATATTAAATAAAAGGTCTTGACAATCGTTTTACAGTTGCCAAAAAAAAGATAAATATTTTAAAAATTCTCACAAATAATTTAACGTGGACCTAATTTAGCTGAACCATAACAGACATTAGGTATTAATTACCGTATTACTACTAGGAGATATATATATTATTATTGTAATTTGAAAACTAAAACAGAGAGGAAAAGTATGATGGAAAGAATACGGTCCTCTTCTCGTGCATGAGACGTCATGCATGAGATGTGTACATGCTAGCCTCTACTCATGAATCGTGAACGAGAGGGACGTTGGTACGGTTTCCAAATTGTCTTTTTTTTCATTGTTTATTATTTTCCTCTAAAAAGAAAAGCTGATGACAGGTGTTTTTATGGTTGCTAAGAAGAAAAAATAAATATGCTAAACCTTTTTTTGAAAAAAAAAAATCCGAACCTGTATCCTAGTAATTATGATTACAAACTATAGCCACTGTATGTTTGTAAGAAAAGTGCAAATATGATAGAAATTCTTCCAAAAAAATAAAAACATCTAGCCCTTAAATTTATGCACCGTAACTATGAATCTCTGATCATGTCGTTACCATTAGATGTCACTGGATAACATGTCTAAATTCAAACATAAGTGTAGATAAAATTAATCTTATAAAGTGACTATGAAACAGATCAATTAAAAGAAATTAGGAAGCAAATGAAGTATACCATGCAGAGGACTGAGCATAGCTCAATGGCGTGGAACGTAGGAGGGCGCCCAGCCGATCCGGGTTTGAACCTCAAACCCGACGTTTCTCGCAGAGACGAATGCAGGCATGGGTGTGCGTGTGTGCGTGCATGTGGAGGTGTGTTTGTGCGTATATAGCTCGTCTGTTGTTTTTCTTCTACTAGCCATATGCCCGTCACGTTTACCATGAAAAACTCAATTTCTGATAAAAATTTATTTGCAAAGATGTAGGCATCATCCATATGTGGTGCCACCATCGGGTGTCGTAGCTCGTACACCTTGCTCTAGCCATAACATAGCCCCACCCTATCAATCAGCTCCACTTGCCTCCTCGCCTCCCCATGGCGCCTTCTTCAACCTATTGACATCATCCACCGTCGCGAAGTTTCAAGAATGCCGCTAGCCTATCTGCCGTCCACCACGTGACTTGCTTCTGTCTGTCGCGAGATCGGAAGGTCTTCCATTACCTCGCTCAGCGGATAAGCTCAACACATCGCGGAGAGGCAAAAGCGGTAAGTTATATAGATCAACTTCATTTTCTTTCATCGATCGACAAATATAGTCTTGTTTTCGCTTTCCATAGATGAGAACGAAGCATCTCGTAACCACCACTACTAAAGAATCGACCTTCACAAACGGTCTATTATAAGCGGTTAATTGCTCGCTTGTGCTCTCGCACACAAGCGGTTCATGGGCAACGGACCGAAGGGGTCTCTAGAAGCGGTTCTAGACACGAACCCTTCTAAAGCCTTAGCTCTAGAAGCGGTTCGTGTCCCGAACCCTTCTAAAGCTCTAGAAGGGTTCGTGACACGAACCCCTTCTAAAGCTCCTTCTAGAGCTCTAGAAGCGGTTGGGACACGAACCCTTCTAGAGCCGACTCTAGAAGGGATTCGTGTCCCCAACCGCTTAGAAGCCCGGTTTAAATAATAAAAGGAATGCATGCCCTACTCTATCGAGAGCAGCTGGGTGGGTTGGTTAGATGGGTGAGGACGTGGGTTACGAGGAGGGGTGAGGAGGTCATGAGTTCGAATCCATCCTCACAATATTATTTGTCTTTTGAAGTGACTTCTAGCAGGTTATAAAACCGCTTGGATATCTGACGGAGTATCACTCACGGTTGCCTACAAACGGTTCTAAAACCGCTTCTAAAAACGGTTTCAAACCGCTTGTGATAGTGACTTCTGCAGTAGTGCACCACTTTGCCGCCATAACCAAACTTTTCTCATCTAACACATTGCATCTTATATATGACACTTTGGCTCAACTATCTATCTATCTATTATCTTATTAAAGTAATGGAAAACGAAGATATCATGTTCGCTCTCAAGAGCCAGAAATTCTCACGTTATCCAGTGAAAAGGAGAAAGATCTACATCATCAATTGCGTGAATCCTAATATAATGGTCTAGATTAAAAAAGAGTCTGCCTCACGTCTTCAAATCAGAGGCTGGCCAAACCAGTACTTCTGTCTCATGTGCTGTCGCAACTTGGAGACGACCTCTCACCTCTTCCTCCATTGCGATGAAGTTCGACGCATGTGGACCTCCATTGCGGATTGGATTCGCACGCCAACTCTTCACCCAAACAACTGGTGCTATGAGGTGGATCTTCAGCGTTGGTGCCTCCAACGCGTTTCTCTTTCTCGGCCCACAGGAAGGGACTCAAATCTATTATTATCCTAACCTGTTGGCACTGGTGGAAGGAGCGAAACAACAGGGTTTTCCGCCACAAATGGACAAATCATGATCAAATCTTACAGCGAATAAAGGACGAGGCCACCTCCTGGGCTGATGCGGGAGCGTCGAAGCTTCAAGGCCTGCTAAGGAGTCTCTAGCCTAGGCCTCCCCTACCCCTCTCCACCCCACTCCCTCGCTCCCCCCCATGCCTTAGGTGCGGCCTTCGCACCTTGTAACTCTCCTTTCTTGTAAGGGATTCTCCTCTTCTTAATATATGCACGGCGGTCGCCGTTTTCAAAAAAAAAAGAGTCTGCCAAGCACACCCCACAATAGTTGAAATTCATAACAAAAAAAATAAAATAATCAATTTTATATCCATAAGAATTCCTAAGAAAAAACAATTTGGAACAAAAAGTATTAATGGATTTGTATTCCAATTCACAAAAAAAAACTAAAATTCTAACTAAAAGATGCAAAATTACTAATTTGATTTTCCTACAAATTCCAAAGTAAAATATCTAAATAAATATAATTATAAAAAGGAAAAATAGCAATTTGATTTGCTTATGAATTTCAACAAAAAAAATAACTGAAATTTGGAGAGAAAAACAAAATAATAGTGACTGTTAGTGTTGTTGAAGAGAAAGACCAGAGTTAAAGGAGTTAATGACCGACGATGAGTGGTGAGCATTGGCGTTGTTGAACAAATAAATGGCTAATGAAACTCAATGATGTAGAAGCTTTGGCAGAGAGCAGATGAAGCTTTTGCATCGAAGATGAGCTATAGATAATACGGTGCATTGCTATTCTAATACCATGTAAACTAATAAGATAATTTGTTGTATGCATAATCAACATTTGGAAAATAATAAATAATGGAGGAAGATGATCCATGCATAACGGAGAGAGGCTTTGTTTATAAGCACTCCAACAATTTATTATGCTTAATGATTTTCTTCTATCAAAGCTCATAGTTTAGTTATGTTCCTCAAGTTGTATTTTTCTTTCATGTTTCTATTGCCATTTACAATGTTTGTGACGTATTAAATATATAAATAGCCTACAAGATATGTAAATATGTTCTCAAGTTTCTAAGTTATATCATTTGATACTACAAACTTTGAAACAAATATAGCAAGTAAATGCTTACGCCGTCTTGCTAGTTATATATTAAATAAAAGGTCTTGACAATCGTTTTACAGTTGCCAAAAAAAGATAAATATTTTAAAATTCTCACAAATAATTTAACGTGGACCTAATTTAGCTGAACCATAACAGACATTAGGTATTAATTACCGTATTACTACTAGGAGAGATATATATATTATTATTGTAATTTGAAAACTAAAACAGAGAGGAAAAGTATGATGGAAAGAATACGGTCCTCTTCTCGTGCATGAGACGTCATGCATGAGATGTGTACATGCTAGCCTCTACTCATGAATCGTGAACGAGAGGGACGTTGGTACGGTTTCCAAATTGTCTTTTTTTTCATTGTTTATTATTTTCCTCCAAGTTTTTTTCAATAAGAGTCCCATGTTTTTTTCCTATGGATTTTGTACAGCGAGCCATACAAAACTACTAGCAATAATAACGCTTCTGTTGCCTGTTCATAGAGTCGATAGGACCCGTGAAACCATGGAATGCTATAAACCTTCGATGAAATCTGTGTTTTTTAGAAAGCGGAAAATTTGGTCGAATTTTCGATGTTAAGTATTTTTAAATAAAATAGGTCGGTAGGATCCGTTGGCGAATCTATGGGATTTTTAGTGATGAAATTATTTTTTTCCGGGAAAAACGGAGTGTTTAAATAAAATGGGTCGGTAGGACCGGTTGCATGGCGAATCCATGGGTTGCTATAAACCTTCGACGAATTCACGTTTTTTTAGAAAAGTTTTTGTGGTGATGAAATCATTTTTTCGGGGAAAAACGGAGTTTTTAAATAAAATGGGTTAGTAGGACGTTGGCAAATCCATGGGCTCTATAAATCTTCGACGAATCCGTGTTTTTTTTAGAAAAGTTTTTTGGTGCATTAAATTTTTCGGACGAGTTTTAAATAAAATAGGCTCGTAGGACAATGCAATCCATGTAAATTGCTATAAACCTTCGAATCGCTTTTTAAAAAGTTTTTTGGTCAAAATATTTTTCGAAACGAGTTTTAAATAAAATGGGTCGTCGGACTTACGAATCCATGTGCTAGTTATAAATTTGAGAAGTGTTTTTGAAAAGTTTTTTGGTCCAAAAATTTTTTAAACGAGTTTTTAAATAAAATGGGTAACGTGGACCATTTAGCTGAACCATAAAGCATTGTATATAACCTTACGAACCGTTTTTTAGGAAAGTTTTTTATGCAAAATATTTTTTGGAAAACGAAGAAAGGACCTAGGTAAGAGTAAGAACACGAAGTTGCGTTTTGGACCTTGCTATCTTGAAAAATTAGAAAATGGCTTGTTCGCGATTGAACCTAATGGGAGGATTTTACATAAGCTAGCTGGCTACCATAACGATGAAGTAAGAATCTTTCTTCACAAAAATTGTAGACCTATTGTTAATTCATTGTGACCTATCTAATTTCAAACCAGAGGTTTTTTCAAAAGCAAGGGACAGGTGAGGTCTGGTCTTTCTAGCCAATTCCTAAGCGAGCATAAAGGTGCAACCATGGGCAATTTATCGGTAAGATTGGAGCTAACTCGGATGGCTATAATCCCACGATAAAAAAAATAAAACATTACTAAAATTTATCTCGTTAATAAAATATAAAAAGAAAAGCTGATGACAGGTGTTTTTATGGTTGCTAAGAAGAAAAAATAAATATGCTAAACCTTTTTTGAAAAAAAATCCGAACCTGTATCCTAGTAATTATGATTACAAACTATAGCCACTGTATGTTTGTAAGAAAAGTGCAAATATGATAGAAATTCTTCCAAAAAATAAAACATCTAGCCCTTAAATTTATGCACCGTAACTATGAATCTCTGATCATGTCGTTACCATTAGATGTCACTGGATAACATGTCTAAATTCAAACATAAGTGTAGATAAAATTAATCTTATAAAGTGACTATGAAACAGATCAATTAAAAGAAATTAGGAAGCAAATGAAGTATACCATGCAGAGGACTGAGCATAGCTCAATGGCGTGGAACGTAGGAGGCGCCCAGCGATCCGGTTTGAACCTCAAACCCGAGCGTTTCTGCGAGACGAATCGAGCATGGGTGTGCGTGTGTGCGTGCATGTGGAGGTGTGTTTGTGCGTATATAGCTCAAATCTTGTTTTTTCTTCTACTAGCCATATGCCCTGACGTGCAATAGAAACTCAATTTACGATAAAAATTTATTTGCAAAGAGCACTAACCTTATTTGAATAATAATGTTCACTTTGAATGTGCAATGGTTAAATGTTTAAATCAATTCATCTAAGCATATAAATTCTAAGCACTGTTTACAAACTCGTAGTCTCATTCTTAAGCTCAAGACAAGGGAGAAGAGCAATACATGCACACAACTCCACACACAAAGAACAACACCAGACACACTTGCCCCAAGCCCCCACAGAAAACTAGCCGTTTGAGGGCAAAATGGGAATCAGTTTTAGCGTACTCACCCCTCTAAGGCAAGAGTACGTCAGTAGCCAACGGTCGGCTAACGGACATATTTAAGTTACTCGCCTCTAAGGGCCAGATGTATCGCATTTACTGATACCACTCCAGCGGTAGTCTAAGCCACACGCTGAGAAACACGCAGCTGGAAAAGTGCTACAGCCAACCAAAGGCGTAGAGTACACGCTTACGTACTACCGCCCCAAACATCTGTAGTCTTGCCACCAGAGAAAAACCAATTCAACTCAAATCCATTTCTCCAAAACAAACCCATTCTTTGAGCCTCTAGATGATCAACACATGATCAAACACACGTGAAAAACACATTTGCACCAACTTAGCCCATGCTCAAAGAATTCAAACTAAATTGCGAAAACACATTTCACAACCAACTCAAAGACTATTTGCAAAAGCGTATTAAGCAAATCAAACTGAGTTTATGAGATTAATTCCCTAGCCATGTGAAGGTCAACACAAGACCAGTCAACTTGCCAACACCGTTGCAAGCCCCACTTACATGCTCTCGAATTCGGACTCATAAACCTCGTTTATTCGACAACGAACTTGCAAACAACACAATAAACATATCTCATGCTTGAGCACTACTCTTTGCAACACATGCAAAAGTCTAGCTCAAGCAACATCAAATCAAGATGCATGAACTCTCTAATTGCAACACATGCAATTCTCTAGTTCAATGCAACACCAAACCAAACTTCACACCAAAACCAAATCACCGTATGAGCTCTTTACTCAACACATGCAAGCCTCTAGCTCCATACAAACACACAAACATCAAATCATGCTTGAGCTCTCCTTTTGCAACACATGCAAAACTTAGCTCCAAGCAACACCAAGGTTTTATAAAGATTTGTTTTTGAACAAAAGCGTGAAGCTTCAACTAATGCAACACATGCAAAAGTGAACTTCACACAAAAGCCAACGACTAGCTTATCACTTCTTGCAACACATGCAAATCAAAGCATTGTCACGAAAACCAAATGCAACCAAACATAAGTTTAACCCATTCGCAACACATGCCAAATGGTTAACCCATATGCAAAAACCAAATCAAATAAGATTTGAGCTTGAGTGAAGCGCGAATGAGATCACCAACACATGATGAAGCTCAAGCAAAGGAACGACCCTCTTAATAGCACGGCGATAAAACCTTAGACTCAAAGACTACAAAGTCCTTAGCCTATCTAATTATACCTTGGCCACAAGACAAGCAATCCCTTTGGGGTCTTTATGATCTTCACTTTGATATTCCCCCGGGACATCCACTCGACTCTACTTCGGGATCCACTCTTGACGCCCATCAACTCATGATGCCGTCCTTGTCCCGTTCTCATCATCTCATCCATCTTTGGACCCAACTCAATCACAACTCATAAAATAGTTAGTCCAAGATGCATGGTTATCTCAATTATCTTTTGCACTCCATTAACACATAATGGATGCCTCTAGATCAATTGAGCACAACCTAAATCAATTGAAATGATTGTAAATGTGTCTTAAGTATAATAATGCAACACATGCTTTATTATACTTAAGAGCTATTCATTTCTCCTTAATTAATCAAGGAACACCATCAACACATGATGAAATGTTCTTTAATGATTAACAAGACAAATGAACTCAATTTAAATTATCATTTAAATTGATATGAGTATATATTAACTACACAAGTTTTCATATACTCATGTTGATGGAAAGTAATGATCCATTATATGTAAATTATATGGAAATGATCATTACTCTAAATCATCAACTATAGAATACACCCCACATGTATATGTGCATAGATATAATTGACTGGACATAATATGCACATATCCAATTTGATCGAATATGGAGTATATCCTATATTACCATGAGTATACTTATAATTAGGCAATTCAAACATATACTCAAGATTTAGTTTCTTTGTCTTGATCCTTATATGTGTCAATAACGAATCGATCAATACAAGAGACTTTCAAGTTAAACTACAAACTCCCCTAAGTATGTGCATCCATGTAATGTGTGGATTGGGAAACATGATGCACGTTTGTGGTTAATATAATGGGGACATTCATACTTTAACTTGAATCCAAAGTATGCAACTAATATTAGAATGAATATGCAAACTTTTTCTTCTACTAGCCATATGCCCGTACGTTGCAATAGAAACTCAATTTACGATAAAAATTTATTTGCAAAGAGCACTAACCTTATTTGAATAATAATGTTCACTTTGAATGTGCAATGGTTAAATGTTTAAATCAATTCATCTAAGCATATAAATTCCAAGCACCTGTTTACAAACTCGAGTTTAAAATTATCTTTAATTTTACAAAATTAAATAATAACATCACAGCACTTGGAATTGTAAATTTGTAACGCCATAATTCGAGATCGATCGATCGACTGAGAGAGGCATCATCTGCTGCCCTATGGGCGCAAAGGCGTTGAAGATGTAGGCATCATCCATATGTGGTTGCCACCATCAGCGGTGTGCGTAGCTCGTACACCTTACTCTAGCCATAACATAGCCCCACCCTATCAATCAGCTCCACTGCCTCCTCGCCTCCCCCCGCGAGCGCCTTCTTCAACCTATTGACATCATCCACCGTGCACGAGTTTCAGCAATGCCGCTAGCCTATCTCGCCGTCCATCACCGGCGACTTGCCCCTGTGCCGCATCAACGAGATCAAGAAGGTCTTCCATTACCTCTGCTCAACGGATAAGCTCAACACATCTGCAGGAGAGGCAAGAAGCGGTAAGGTTATATAGATTCAGCAACCGAGGAGATGTCTATGGAATCCAGACTAAAAAAACCATCGAATAACGAAGACAACAAAAAGGAAAGAGACGAGAAGAGACCCAATTCCATAAATCGGAGCTTTGCTTCTTTCGAAGGAATCAATCAATCAAATCCGAAAAGCATCAGGAGCAATCGTCGCCGATTCGAATGCCAGATCAATGAAAGAAAGGAAAGCGATAAATGAGTCATGCATATTCATTTACCTCTCGCAACAGGATGATCCAATCCAATCTACCAGGGTGGTCACTACCCACTTCCTACTCAGTCACACAGGTGCGCACACGCGTCAGGGTAAGGGTGGAAAACGGACATTTCACCACTAACTTCTAATTAGAATCAGTAGAGATAATGAATGCCAATGCCCCTGATTTTTTTATGTACACCATGCAATAAAGGACCACACGGCATCTAGTTTGAAGTCATATGGGCCAACAATTCTTAAGCAATTCGTATAAGCTCCAATACGTTCCAAAATGTGATTTAGGTGTTAATTTGATTGTTCTCATCTACATACTACTTATGGTGGGATTCAAGCCTACTCCTTTATTACGAGGGTTGAAATTCCTACATTAACACATGAAGATGGGAGATCATAGAAATTCCGCGTTAATAGAGAGAATAGAAAAATGATCTTCACCGCTTACTTCGTAAGATCAAATTATAATGATACACAATAATTGAATATAAATATTATATAACAAATAAAATTATATTTTTAACCATAGTGATAAGAGTTATATAGCAAATTCAGTAACATTTTCAAATCTAACCGCACAATTGCCTTGACAATTCAGCTAGTTTTTAGAACACCTAAAATAGACAAAATCTGCCCCATCGTTGCATTGTTGTTGTGCTTGTGAAATAGTAGATAGTTACTAGTTATGTGTCCGTGCATTACAATAGAAATTTAATTTACGACAAAAAAATTATTTGCAAATAGCACTAATTTTAGTTATGTTTTAATAGTAGGAAAGACTTGTTCCTTTGAAGAGATTTGAGAGGAAGAGCTGAGAGATTTGAGAGGAACAGCTTAGCGTGCCGGAACAAGGGAGGGGGAGGTGGTGCGGGGTCAAAGTGGTTTGATATGAAAGATATCGTGGTTAGAGCAGTTCGGACTGCGTGAGCGTGTGAGAAGACGAGAGGAAGGGATGGGACTATTGGGTTAAATCCCCTTTCATTTCAACTGATTATTTCAGATCCAATGGATCAGATACTTTGAAAGAGAACGGATGACTTGTAGGGTCGAGGATGCGCCTAGAGGGGGGGTGAATAGGCGTTTTACGAAATTCGATCGCTCACTAAACAATTCGCTCTAATTAGCCCCTATGTCAAAACCTAATCAAAGATATATGCGGAAGCGATAAATAGGTTTTGACAATTAAAGCCTAAATCAACTAGGCTCACTAGTGCACTAACTAAATTATGTCTCTATGTATAAATTGCTAAATTGATCAAACAATTAATACTAAGCAATTCTAATTCAAGCAATCAATAATATGCAAAAGGTAAATACTTGAATGTAAAGAGACAAGAGGCAACCGATGTTTTTCCGTGGTGTTCGGAGACTTGCTAGGTCTCCTAGTCCACGTTGAGGCTAGCCCACACTTGGACCGGCTCGCTCGAGCACCGCCTCTTTCCACTAGTCGTGGTTTTTCACGCTCGTAGCGTAGGCTCAACCCGAACCTTCACAAACTTCAGGGCTTCTCACACCTCGAGAGCTCCGCGCAGCCTTCACGCCGTCTAGGAGTCGGCAACCTCCAAGAGTAATAAGCCGCTCCTTGCTTGAACTTCACCGGGCACAACAAATGCGCTCCCGGTGATCACCAAGTGCAACACATGCACAAGGCTTCACTCAAGTGCAACACATGCACAAGAGCCTCTCAAATCACTTCCTAATTGCAACACATGCAATTAGTCTCATTCTTAAGCTCAAGAAGCAAGGGAGAAGAGCAATACATGCACACAACTCCCACACACAAGAACAACACCGACAACACTTGCCCCAAGCCCCCACAAGAAAACTAGCGTTTGAGGGCAAATGGTGAATCAGCCTTTTAGCGGTACTACCGCCTCTAAGGGCAGGATAGTACTGAGTCTGCTGTGATGCCGACCAGCGGACATATTTCCAGATTACTCGCCTCTAAGGGCCATGAGTACGCATTCTTACTCTGACCGCTCACCAAGCGGTAGTCTTGAAGCCACAGCGCCTAAGAAAACACGCCTTTGGAAAAGTGCTACTGCCAACCAAAGGCGGTAGTCACAGCCCTTACGGTACTACACCCCAAACATGCTTGATCTTGAGCCACGAGGAGAAAAACCAATTCAACTCCGAAATCCATTTCTCCAAAAACCGAAACCCATTCTTTGAGCCTCTAGATGATCAACACATGATCAAACACACGTGAAAAACACATTTGCACCAACTTAGCCCATGCTCAAAGAATTCAAACTAAATTGCGAAAACACATTTCACAACCAACTCAAAGACTATTTGCAAAACGTATTAAGCAAATCAAACCTGAGTTTATGAGATTAATTCCCCTAGCCATGTGAAGGTCAACACAAGACCCGGTCAACTTGCCAACACCGTTGCAAGCCCCACTTACATGCTCTCGAATTCGGACTCATAAACCTCGGTTTATTCGCAACGAACTTGCAAACAACACAATAAACATATCTCATGCTTGAGCACTACTCTTTGCAACACATGCAAAGTCTAGCTCCAAGCAACATCAAATCAAGATGCATGAACTCTCTAATTGCAACACATGCAATTCTCTAGTTCAATGCAACACCAAACCAAACTTCACACCAAAACCAAATCACACGTATGAGCTCTTTACTGCAACACATGCAAGCCTCTAGCTCCATACAAACACACAAACATCAAATCATGCTTGAGCTCTCTCCTTTTGCAACACATGCAAAACTTAGCTCCAAGCAACACCAAGGTTTTATAAAGATTTGTTTTATGAACAAAAGCGTGAAGCTTCAACTAATGCAACACATGCAAAAGTGAACTTCACACAAAAGCCAACGACTAGCTTATCACTTCTTGCAACACATGCAAATCAAAGCATTGTCACGAAAACCAAATGCAACCAAACATAAGTTTAACCCATTCGCAACACATGCCAAATGGTTAACCCATATGCAAAAACCAAATCAAATAAGATTTGAGCTTGAGTGAACGCGAATGAGATCACCAACACATGATGAAGCTCAAGCAAAGGAACGACCCTCTTAATAGCACGGCGATAAAACCTTAGACTCAAAGACTACAAAGTCCTTAGCCTATCTAATTATACCTTCATGCGCCAAGCAAGCAATCCTTTGGGGTCTTTATGATCTTCACTTTGATATTCCCCGGGACATCCACTCGACTCTACTTGGGATCCACTCTTGGCGCCCATCAACTCATGATGCAGTCCTTGTCCCGTCTCATCATCTCATCCATCTTTGGACCCAACTCAATCACAACTCATAAAATAGTTAGTCCAAGATGCATGGTTATCTCAATTATCTTTTGCACTCCATTAACACATAATGGATGCCTCTAGATCAATTGAGCACAACCTAAATCAATTGAAATGATTGTAAATGTGTCTTAAGTATAATAATGCAACACATGCTTTATTATACTTAAGAGCTATTCATTCTCCTTAATTAATCAAGGAACACCATCAACACATGATGAAATGTTCTTTAATGATTAACAAGACAAATGAACTCAATTTAAATTATCATTTAAATTGATATGAGTATATATTAACTACACAAGTTTTCATATACTCATGTTGATGGAAAGTAATGATCCATTATATGTAAATTATATGGAAATGATCATTACTCTAAATCATCAACTATAGAATACACCCACATGTATATGTGCATAGATATAATTGACTGGACATAATATGCACATATCCAATTTGATCGTATTGGAGTATATCCTATATTACCATGAGTATACTTATAATTAGGCAATTCAAACATATACTCAAGATTTAGTTTCTTTGTCTTGATCCTTATATGTGTCAATAACTAATCGATCAATACAAAGAGACTTTCAAGTTAAACTACAAACTAGAATGAATATGCAAACATACCTTGGGTTTTCCATTTTTCAATGCGATGAGACTAATCAAAGATATTCTAAATAAACAAGTTAGTCTCGCCACTAACTTCTAATTAGAAGTAATAGAGATTATCCCCACAGTCTCCTCCAAAGTCTAAACTTTTGAACTATATTGAACATATTTTGCCACCGGTTTAAGTTTTTGGATGAAATAGTCGTGCGTGAAACTCAATACAAACTACCGATGTCCTGTTTGGAACACTAGAATTTATCCGAAATATCTATAAACATTATATCGTTTTACGAGAAATTCGTACATTCGAAGCAGACTTGAACCAGGAGCTGCAGGAGTGTGTTGATTAACTAGTGTAACCAAGGTTTAAAATGTCGGTTTTAAATCGTATCTCAGAGGTGACCGTAATCTAAAATCTCGGTAAGATCTCAGAATTTCGGACTAAATTTAAAAAGTAAATTTCAAATCGGCTTTTTTTACCGGGATTTCCGAGATCTCGGCAAGAAACACTGAAATCTCGGTCTAAAAAACTTTAAATCCGGTCAAAATACCTTATGTTCACATCACAGATGGTTTTATCAAAAACCGTCTGTGATGACATATTTTAAATTTTTTTATTTCACTAGAATTTAAAATCTCATTTTCAACCGAAATTCAAAATCTCAACTGAGATTTTTAAAATTTCATCGTGATTTGGAACCTCGGCGGTAACCCAGTCGGCCAGTCCCCAGTTGCTTGTGACCATGGGCGACAGATCTGAGATACGCTCAACTTCTGACAAGCCAGAGCAGCTCCCTACTGTTGCTACAGGATCCATCCATGTATCATGTATGCATGAGCGGGGAAGTGAACTGAGCTTGCTGAGCAGCTGAGCCTGACCGAAGTGGGCCACTCTTCTCCCCTTCCCTCCAAAAATTTTCTCCTTTCACTCCAGACTCCAGAGGGAGAAAAATTCGCTCCTCCAAAAGCTGGCTGGCAACTTTCCCCCCAGTTCAGTTTTTTACTAATGCGCCAATGCAAATGGTGGAGCTCACCACCACCAGAATCATTATTGTTTTTTCCCCACTCCTTTTGATCAGTCTCATATTCCCACTCCCACCACCACCACCACCATGTAGCCAATGTGATTAGGAAAAGAAAATAGCATTTTGCTTTGGTTTGCTCTTGCTCTCCTGCAAAAGATGCCGCCGCTTTTAGCGCCCTTTGGTGTTGTTCTATACCAGGGTGAAATGCAGATCAATGTGTTACCAGATTTCAATCTGATTTTGCTGCAAAGAGGGGACAATTCTTGAAGGGGCTCCAAAAAGCTCCCTGCTTTGAGCATCGCTGCCTTTCATGGACAATGAATGCCTCCTTCAGCTGCCACTTCCTTGAAACAAAGCTTAAGTGAGGGGCCCCTCTGTTCAGATGAAGTTCTTTTTCTTAACTGATCTTCACCAGTGAGTTATGTGTGTTTGTGTGGCGAAATGAGAATAAGGAGTAACTGGTACTAACTGTGATAAAAATGCCATTTTAGGATACTATAGTACTATGAAATTGCAGTAAGTCTTATACAGAGTAGTAGCAGTCATCTAAAATCAGACCAATTCTTCTAACTCCTACTCACAGTAACAGTCAGTTCATGTTCAGGTTTTGCATATTTTACCTGCCATAGAAAATGCCAACTTGAGCATCCACTTGCCCCACATAAAACTCAATTCCAACAGCTTAATGTACAAGATTTGGACTGCCAAACTAGTACTACAGTGTCAAAGCAAGCTCACGAAGCGATAAAAGGAAACATGCCAAGCTAAAATCTAGTATGAATCTAGCCAATAATTAAGAGAGAGAAAAAGAGGCAAGAACACTCGGACCGGGTGATCAATTAATCTCTTTTATGCGCCAAATTACTGTTACAAACACTAAGATTACAACATAAGGACATACACGGATTCTTCGAAGTCCGAAAGCTCACAGGAGGGAGGAGGAGGAACAAAGAATCCACGGATCAAATCGACCTCCCACTCCACGAGCCTAGCAATTAGCGGCAACCGGACAAGCAGAGCATACCAAGGAGGAGCGAGCCTAGAGAGAAGCCAAGAACGCTCGGCCAGGTCACGGCCGGCACGGCGACTGCACGGGGAAGAGCGGGAGCAGCCTGGGCGGAGGCTGCAGCTCGCCGCCAGCACCGGCATTGCCGCGCGGGGACGGATGGAGGTAGAACCCCTTCTCGGCGATGGCGCGGTCCTCGGCCGCGGCGGCCTCCTCCGACCCCGGCAGCGGCGGGAGCGGCGTCACGGGGCTCCCCAGAGCCAGCGACGGGAAGTCCAGCATGCTCGGCGACAGCACCTCCACCCCGCGTGGCGAGAACCCCCGCGGGGAGAACCCGCCGGAGCCGCCAGCGAAGGCCGCCGGGAGGAGGGGGCAGAGCATCTTGAGGCTCTTCATGCTGCTCCGCCGCTCGTAGAGCTTGAAAGCCGGCTTCTTGGGCCCCGGGGAGCGGGCTTCGCCGCCGGCGCGCCGGCGGCCCCTCCCGCCGCCGCCGCCGCGGCGGTCTCCCGCGTGCCGGTGAGGATCTGGACGACCTGCTTGAAGGAGTTGGTGTCGGCCTGGACGAAGGTGGTGGGGAAGGGGTTCGAAGGGTCGGCGGCCGCCTGCGGCAGCGGCAGCGGCAGCGGCAGCGGCGAGGGCGGCGCAGACCGCTCCTGGGGCTGGGTGACGGTGGCGTCCATGATAAAAGTGTCGCCTTTGCCTATGGGAGTGGGGTGCGGCGACTGGCGAGGCAGGGTGAAGGGTTGTAGTTTTTATGGGCTTTTGGGGTTGTGGAAGGAAATTGGAGCTTTGGGATCTGGATTTCCAACCCTCGGAATATGTTGGCAAAATGCGTGCGACTCGGCTGGCTTTTGATTCTGGGTGTGTGCGGCTAGATCAGATTCTCCGGAGGTTTTACCGTGTATTATACCAATAATATACAGTGGTTAGTATAATTCAGATCTAGTTATTAATTTGTTAATAATATTTTTATTACTCTGCTATCAGATAAAGTAGATGTAAACACTAGCTAATATAATCTATATGATCGAAAACAATGAGCGGTCCACGTTGAATTTAGGGTCTGTTTGGTAGAGCTCCAGATTCTAGCTTCACCTGAGATCTGAAATTTGTAGGTTAAAATAAAGTGAATTAAGTTTATATTTTTGGTCTAAAATGTAAACAAGATTATCAATCTAAACACTTTTAATGTATTCACAACTCCAGCTTCCCGAATCGAATCTGGTGAAGTTAAATCCCTGCCAAATAGGATCTTAATATACCATAAAAGAGCTCCCACCTCACTTATGGCTGAACTGGTTAGCGGGATGTGTTTCGAATTTTTGATGTTGATCCTGTCCTTTTAAAAATAGTAGAAATGAAATTGTTTGAGTAAACTTGCTGAGGTACTTACAATGTGATAAGAGTGTTTATTCTACTTTTCGAGAAGAGAGTTGTACATGCAGTGAAATAGTTGCACGTATCATGCAGTGTCGTAGCTTACGGATGGATTTATTAGCCTTTCTATGTATGTTTCGGAGGAGCCTGACACTTTTGCCTTTGCGAAATGACATTGCGTATGGATGGTAGATCTACAACTCCGGGAGAAGAGTCACCGGCAAGGCCCAACATTTTTTTTTTCAAAAAACATGGCGCTTTCTAGTATAAAACGACATAATGTATGGACGGTTTGCCAACTTCTCGGTTGCCGGCAAAAAACGCCCCTGAATTGCAGTGTCGACGGTTGTTTATACAGTTTATGTGCAGACCCTATAGGGTGCTTCTCTTCTTCACCGTATCTTTGCGAGGGTTAGAGCAACTCCAACCCACCCCCTAAACCTCCCCCTATCCTAAATTATAAAGAGACTTAGAAAAATATAAGCTCCAACCCAACCCCTATTATAAACCCCTATTTTAGGAGTACTCTCTCACCCCTACATCTAGGGGTTTCTCTTTGCCCTATTATTTTCTTTGGCATTTTTTATTCATTTTAAAATAATAATTCATGGGTGCAAAGTAATAATAATGTTTAGATAAATAATAGGGGTGAGTAATAGGGAGTATGGGTTGGAGACAAATTTGATATGGAGTACCCCTAATTTTTATACCACCCCTAAATAAGTGATTTAGGGGGAAAATATAGAGGTTTGGGTTGGAGTTGCTCTTACTTCCCCTTTGGCAATAGTTTGAAACAATAAAACACTTGACATTTCATGTTTCACATAAAGAGATCCAATGGGCTGCAAGCCTGCAACTTTAGGAGTTACTGATTAACTGTTGGATAAAAATGATGATCTAGATTATCCGAGCAATGTTTAGAAAAAAACTGTAGCAAGTCGGATACTGCAACAATACACTATGGTTGAGGCTCTGTTTTGAGGGCTTTAAGGCAACTTCGGCTTTCGAAAAACCAGTAAGCCCTTCAAACAACTCAACTTTTAAATGTCTGTTGGTATAAACTAGAAGCTATATATAACTAGCAAAAGCTAAAAAAACTGTAAGCTGAGTTAGATCTCTTTTTGCAGCTTATTAATGAGAAAAATTAGTTATTTATCAAACGATCTCTTATAAAAAAGTTACAACTGCTTTTCATTCTAGAAAGCTAAAAAGTAGCTTTTTAGAAAAGCTAAATTCCCCTAAACAGGGTCTGAAACTGTTCGATGATCTTACAACTGCACAGGAACTTCATCCAAGTTCTCTGCCGGGGAGAATAGACAGCATTAACCGCATAGGTAGAAGAAAATGCCACACCGATTTTATTTTTTTTTGCTGTCGTTAAATCAATTATGTAAATCTCGTGATATAGGCTACTCATTGATCATGGTATTATCGCAACAAGTGAAGAGTTGTTCATACAGGTGTCATTATCGCACTAGTCAGCTAAGTCGACTGAAAATTTATTAGGACCATGTCAAGGAGATTTAGAAAGATCGTGTAATCAGTTGCACTGACTGGAAGGAGTGCTAAATAGACATGCATAGCCCCATCATGGTTGCTGATTCCACCATATTTGTCTCGTAGTTTCAAAGGTTGGACTTGACCAGTTTCCTACATAATGAGGGCTGATTGTACCATCTCTCCTACTGACCGTAATGACAATTTCAACAATAAGAAAAAGCTTCATCAATTGTAGTAAACATATTTTGTAATTAGGTCTGTCATGACCATCTAGTATCTTCATGCCCAGTTACTTTTTCTGTAAACAACCCGCTAATGGAAATGACGGTCAAAACCTTTTCGAAGCGTAGGACTGTCATTGAGATATATTTTGTACGTAGAATATAAAGCATATTTTTCTCTGAACATTTCATACCGAAATCTGTCGTTACAAATGTGTTCGATTCATACATTTGGATACCATCAAATTTTGATGGAAAAAAATACCCCCGCTGTCTAAAGTTTATATGACGTTTTTTTTTAAGTCTTGTTCACAAATATATGACGTATTTTATATTTCAATGTAATATTAGTGTGATGTTTCATCTTTGCCCTAATAAATACTCCCTCTATTCCTGAATAAATAACGTTTTAAAATTTTGCACTCTAACCAAGGCACGTATAGAAAATGACCAAATCATCCTCCTTCGTTAGCTCACTTATTTGCTCACGGATGATGTTTGCTCCTCTACTTCATATCAATTAATAACAAATAGTAGGGTATGCATGCAAAGGGAAAAATAGTTAAAGTTGTATCGAAATTGTTAAATGACATGTATTTAGAAATAAAATTTAAAAACTAGAATGACATACATTCAGAAACAGAGAGAATATCTATCTTTACTTTATATTATCTATATGTATACATTGGATATGGTGCTTAGTGATAGTAATTAGATATAATCTAGTTATTTTAGTAGCTTCTTTGTCTACGTGGCATTAAAAAGAAATACCAATCAGCGACAAAGTTGGAAGTCAGCGCGGCGTCTATATTTGACATCGTCGCGATGTCTCACATTTACTGCCCGTTTTCTGTGCCTGCTCGTTCCTGGGCCAATGGGTGTCCTGGAACGGATTGCATTTATTCTTCTTCTATTGCTTTGCTTGGTGGAGTGGAACAGGATTACAATTTACAAGTGCTGTGTGTGTGTGTGTGTCTGAGGCTCTGAGCGTGTGTGTGTGCGTTGAGGGGCCTGGCCGTATGCCGTGGAGGGCCTGGAGACTTGGCAATGGAGCAGAGACAGGGCGCCATTAAAAATGCAAAAATTAAATTGCAAGGGCATTGACTTGGAGAAGACCTTGTCTGTGTACCCTAACGATCAGATCCCGAGGTGTCACAATGTTAGGGCCGGAGAGGTTGCCCTGAGGACGATGTTGCAGAGTGCACGTGCTGATTACTCCCTCAGGTTATAAGTTATCACATAGTTAAAATTTCAAAATTTTAACTGGTACTATATTTTTAAATATTTATCTTGGATATATGAAAATTATATGCGTGATTTGTATCAAAAAGTACTTTCATGATATATTGCTAAATAGCACTCGAGTGTTTTTTTGTTTATTAGCACTCAATTTTTTTTGTCTATTAGATATTACTTTGTGATCCATATTGTGCTTCCTCATTTTGATGTCAATATCTAACTTTGTGATCCACATTTTGTTTGTTGTGTTCCTTATAGTTTGGTTTGTTCTTTTTTTTACAAATTGTTACATTATTTTTACATAATTTAATTTGTGTAAAACTAGTATATAATTAATGTAAAAAAGGCCATGCATAGAATGCTCAAAATTTGAGTGCTATTTAATAAGAAAACACTCAAGTGCTCCTTAGACACCAAGTGTGTAAAACTAGTATATAATTGATGTAAAAAAGGTCATGCATGAAATGCTCAAATTTTGAGTGCTATTTATAAGAAAACACTCAAGTGCTTCCTAGACACTTGAGTTTATGAATAAATTATAATAAAAAATAGTGGCGAGAGGTGTGTTTTAGAGATTGTATCGATGTCTAAAACAATAACTATTTGTGACTAAAGTGAGTACGTAGCCATATAGGCATGTTTGAAAAAAAAAAGGTAGAAATTACATTATGGTCAATATAAATCCTTTTTGAATTTCTGTGAAATTTCTATTTTTTGAAACGGACATAGGAAAGATTTGCTTGTAGTGTATCAAGTAGGTATTACTGCAGTTTCTATGTTATTTGAAAACTTTTGAAGGAGGAAAATCGGAGGAGTTTTCAAAATTCAGGGCTTCAACCACATCAAGTTCGTCAGCTCATTCAGCAGGATGTTGCTGTACAGGGCCAATTATCTCCCCCTAGTCCATAGCAAAGTAGTGGCTTTGCTCTTGTTATTTGCTGCTGGTTTGAGGCTTAAGTCTAGTTTGTATTTCCCATTGTGTTGGCCTAGTATTCCTAGTATTTTTTTTTACTAGGCTGAATTGAACCATCTCTCTTTCTTTATTTCGATGAAAGGCAATTGTTTCAAAAAAAGAAAAAGATAAGCCCATCTCATAGTTAAGAGGAAACGATAAAAGGGCAAAATTTGGCTAACACTTTGTTCATTTGTTTCTCGCTGATCAATTTAGAGTGTGACTTTGACTTAAGCACATTGTAAACTAAACAGATAGCTACACTACACACTTTCAAGGGAACTGTTTTATTTCTATTTTTGGCGAGCAAACATAACGACCTCGAAATGTTCATTTCTTTGTAACTACTTCTCAAGCAGAAGTATATATGGTATATTGTGATAAAGCTCTATCGCTAAATGTGTTGTACCAAAATTGACTTCTTACGGTGCGTTTACAGAAAATCCTGGACCTTTAATGGAGTGTAAGCAGAGGATTTCGGAGAAGTTCTGTAGAGGAGCCGTGGTACCCGCGGGCAGTAGCCGTAGCGAAACGGAGAGGGCGCGGATCGGAATGAGACAATAAAAAGCACGTACTTTTCAACGTGCGCCAGTGTGTGATTTGACTTTTGAGGTGGTGTGTTTCTTTGTGGGCTCCTGACCTGTTTGTTCCCTTCGCCCTCTGCTCTGCCCGCACGCAGCTTTTCCTTTTACTTTCTCCATTTCCTCTGTTTCTTTCCGTCTTTTATTCAACCCAGCCCGGTTCGGGATTCAGATGGCCTTCGTCTCCGTGGTGGCCTTCGCCTGCTAGCTAGCTTGCCGGAGCAATGAACTCTTCGCGGACAGGTCCGAGAGCCGAGGAGAAGTTTAAGAAGAAAGCTGGGTTCCAAGCTTTAGTGGAGTACACGGTGCATCCAGTTCTGGAGGGGAAAATATAAAGAACTAGTCGTATTCTGGTTCAGACTGTGATAGATAAAGGAGAGGAGAATCTGCAGACATTGAACTCTCCGGTGTTTTTGTCAGCGTGATGGACGGAGGCATGCCAACTCGTCTGCCGCCGCGAGCGTGCATTTGGCTCCGTTGAAATACCATCAATACATGCATAGGTGGACTCTGATATTGCCGGCGGGCCATAGGCGTCTATCTGCTACTGCGATTGGTAGCAACGGGGTAGAGCAGAATCAATCCATGGGGGGAACAACAAACTAGATTAATACCAGTAGTTTACTCAATACATGCAACACTGAGGATCAGGCGTCATTTGATAGGGAAGTTTTTCGTTCGAAACCTTGGATGCATGGATGACAGGACGAGCCGACGAGGGGTCTGGCCTTCTGAACATCGTCACGGGCCTGCACCGAGCAAAGCACCCTGTTTATCTAGACACTGACAAAGTGGCAACATATGACTTTTGCATAAAGTGACTCTGACGTTACATCCAAGAGCCGCGCATGGCATTCCATGGTTTCGCCGTGCCGGTGCAGGCATGCGGCATGCCATGACACGTAGCACAAAGCTTTGAGAAATATCAAATATACGAGAGATCAAGCTAGCTCCAGGATGCCAAGATGGTCGTGCCGGATCGATTGCCCACTGGTTAAGCACGAACTGGCTCGATTGGTCAACGCTGTGAGGAGCATGTAAAAACACGAGGTCGTCATGGGGTGTAGTGCTGCTGCATTTACCAAGTCAGGAACTGCGGGCCGCCTAGGCGCCTACTACACCTTTCCTTGGGCCCATTACATCAGCACAATAGATGGCCCTTGTGGAAAAAGCCTACAGAGTAACGAGATAACACACGAACTTGCGACTTTTGGGTGTAAGTTGGAGACGGGGGGCTGACATGTGTTGGGCCTGAATCCGCTACACGTTTTGTTTGTACAGAATAAGAAGAGGAGGAGGAGGAGGAGGAGGAAGAGGAGGATGAAGAAGAAGAAGAAGAAGAAGAAGAAACGCTAAAGAAATATAGAAAAAAAAGGAGCTATCCAATTGTGTAAAACCGTTAAACTTTAGTACATTTTCTTTGAAACATTCCTTCAAATAATCAAACTCTGTTAAAAGAAATCAATTGACATACATGGATGAAGATCGCCGAGCAGCTACATGACGGATACATAAAAAACTACGCATAGAAAGAACAGTTTTTTTTTTGTAGCACCAGCACGTATATACGTACGTACGTAATTAGCCACAGTCCTCTCCGAACCGTACGTATGCGAGTACGTAATTGTGCGTGCGCGTGCAGCGAGATCGAGGCAGGCGATGGTGAGTCAGTTCATGTTGCGGGAGCAGCGTGTGATGGCGGAGCAGCCGCGCCGGTAGGGGTTGGCCTGGCGCTGCGATGCGCAGTTGTTGTAGTACGACTGGCCGCGCTTGTTACACGGAACCTGGTCGGCGCGCAGCGCCGCGTAGCTGATGTACCGGTTGGTCGGCTTCCGCGCCAGCGACCGCCGCAGCGCTTCGCTGGCGCCGCCGGCCAGCCCCATCTCCTCGTCCTCGTCCACGCCGCACTCCCCGACGGCCCCGTCGCACGCCTTGGACGCCGCCCGCGACATCATCATGGAGTCCAGCCCGCCCAGGTCGGCGGCGCCCGCGGAGGCCGGCTCAGGGAGGCAGGCCACCGCCGCGGCGGCCACGAGGAGCGCGAGCACGGCGACACCGAAGCGGACCATGTCAGCTACTTCGCTTGTGCTTTTTGAGCTTTTTGGTTATTGGTTTCTTCTGATTGCAGTTAGGCCTGTGAGACTCTGCAGGTAGCAAGGGTTGATCCTTCCCTGCCCTCTTCTCTCTTTGAAGGGAAGGAGGAGGGGGGCGATGAAGAGGGGAGGGGGTTTGGACTTTGGAGAGGGAGTGGCCGGACGGGAGAAGAATCAGGGGGTCCGCACGTTGTGTTGGCCGGAGCCGCCGCGCGTTGCGGCATCGATCTGAGTGCCTCGACGTTCACGTAGCCTTCATGGGTGCATGCATGGCTTGCATGTGCCAATGAATAAGTGCAGAGTTAATAGGGGTATTTTTCTATTTTTGGAAAAAACATGATGCGCTAGGCTCCAATGGCAAGTATTTCCGAAAGAAATTTTCGGTGAAACATGACAAGCATTCGAATCGAAGGGAGTAATTTTAGTTAAACTAGTCATGTACCCGTACGTTGCAATAGAAACTTAATTTGCGACAAAAAAATTTATTTGCAAAGATCATTAACTCTGTCTGAATGATACTATTCACTCTGAATGTGCAATAGTTGAATGATTAAATCAGTTCATCAAAGAATGCAAATTAGAAGTAGTCAAGGTAAAAATCCATGCTAGATCCAACGGATTATGTACACCGGAGAGAATGGACGACCGTCACCAACTCCTAATAAGAAGTAGTAGAGATAGTTTGTGTCAACTGGCCACTTAGAATAGCTAATGCATATGTCATAATTTTTGTTTCTGGATGAATCAATTTGGTAATTTTTTTTATCATACAAAAAAAAATAGCACAAATTTGGTCAGTTCAAATTGCAGCATTTCATCTCGATGGATCAGTTAGTTAATTCAAGGATATATAGCTCAAATATCTAGGTCCTAGGAGTAAATGGATTGGTGTGACACACAGCGTTTTTATATATAGGAGTAATTTGAAAAAAATAAGTTCCCTCTTCAGTTCCAATTGAATGCACGAATTAATTAAAATTGATTACACGATCAATTTGGATATACAGAACGAGCGAGCAAAAGAAAAATAGATCAGCATGCAACATATGCTGTATATTACTCCCAAATATCTGGCTTAATGAGATTATATATATCAAAGGTTACATATACCGACTTTGCTACGAATGAGAAATCTTGATGTACGACCAAACAAAGAAATTAACAAGTAATGTTATTTGATCCGATCGAATCTTAAAATTTAAAGGCAATGTAATCCAAAGTACCACCGAAATAGAACACAATCCGCACTGCGGGATCAAACATTCGAAGTTTTCAACGAGACCGGCGATCGATCGAATCAAACAAGAATCATTGCTCCGCCTATCACGAGAGACATCAGGACAGCACCCCTTAAGACCGAAGCGGACGACGGCGGTGGTGACGCCGTCCCGTTCGTTTCCGGTGTCGGTGCCAGTGCCGGCGACGATAACGGTGACGAAGAGTTTCCCGCAGCCGGAGGAGGCGGGGGCAACGAGCGAGGAGTCAGGGCTGGAACGGGAGACGTCGCCGGCGGCTCTGGAGGTGACGACGGCGACTTGGGCGGCGGAGGCAGCGTCGAAGGCGAGGGGGTGTTGTCCCTGCTTCGGACGGCGAGTACAACGACGATGAGACGCTCGCCGGCCTCGCAGCGGCGCGCGTCACCGCTGATGAAGAAGAAGGGGCCGGAGTTCCCGAGGACGAAGACGGAGTCGCCGCCGTCGAGGGGGAGCAAGGGGCCAGTGGTGTTGCAGGCGTCGTAGTGGTTCTGGCTCACCACCAGCACCGAGACCTCCTCCTTGCTGAACCGCTGAACACTGCACGCACGCAACGCAAACGACAGGTCAGACGTACATGCAGCGCATCCATGCATGCATAGAGAAAGACATCACGAGCGCCCGTACGTACCGAGGCGGTCATTGAACTGGAAGCGGTTGCGCTCGGCCCAGCTGTTGAGGGGCTCGGCCGGCTTGGCCGCAGCAGCTCGCCGGCCGGGAGGAGGAGGACGAGGAGAGGGACAGCCACGGCGAACGTCTGCCGTGCCATTGCCAGGCCTACCTAAGCTAATTAATCCCCTTGGCGAGTTGTGTACTAGCTAACTATTTACTCAACGTACGCCTAGTGTATGTACTGTTCGATCTAGCTGAATTTTCGATGGAGCAATTAGCTGTGACAGTCGTTACTGGCCAGCCTTGGTATAGATAGCGCATGGATATCCAGGAGTTACACCATTCCTTCCGCTCGGGGGAAATATATCCTCTGGAACGTTGTAATGGTGCAGCCATATCTGATGTGATACGATTACGAATACGATGTGTAACGAGGCTCGCCCTCACTTTTCTATCCCCTCACAATTTTTTATTCTTTGCACATCTGACTTCCTTCTGAATAAATTTACAAAATAGCAACTTCCTCAGTCGTGAAGACGTTGTCACTGCCGTGTTGATGAGCCACGGCAAGGTTCATAATGAGGCAGCATTGCACGGCAGGAAATGTGCCATTAAGTATTCACTTTAATTAATTAATATTTTAATACTACTTAGGTAGCATTACTCGGCAGGTTGCTTCTACCGAGCTCCTGTTGTGCGGTAACGTGTCAACTGTCGATGCTTTCGCTAGAGCTAGTTTTACAATTACATTCAGAATAGATCCAAATTTTTAAAAAAGTTTGTGAAGAGCTAGAAAAGTGCTGGCTTCGCTAACAATGATTTTGTAAGATCATAAATACAAGACATTATTTAAAATTTACTAAAAGTACGATATAAACAATTCTAAGGACTTAAAAATGCCAATGCACTAAAATTAAAATAAATTCAATCAATTAATTTGATCTATTGAAAAGATAATCTTCCCATACTTTTCAAATTTTGGGTGCCAGCACAGGGGTCACTGACTTGCCTCATTTGGGCAGGTCCGGGCTGAGATTTAAGCTAAGATGGATTGGGCTTAGCAAGTTTGTATGGGCTGGAATGGCCCGCAAAGGCGTAATGCTAAGGAGGATACTGTTCTGGCCTGGAAGAAGAACATCTGTATGGGCTGGACGAGCAATGTTTCAGCAGTGGCCTCCGTAGTACGACATTGAAGCAGTCCCTATATATCCTTGAACTGCATCGAATCATTTTTGAAAGTGAAGATAGTGTTCCTAAATTATCCCCGCTAAATCATATAAATACTTCTATTCTCGGGGATGTACGGAACGAGCCCTGACTCCCCGACACACGTCCCTTTTCTACAGTGTCAACTGTATAGGCTTATATATTTACTTCCTGTCACTTCACTACAGGAAAAGTATTTATTCTCCACGGCCACAAATATGGTAGACAGTCAAAATATCCCGTCGACCAAAACCAGATTAAGGTGGACGACCGAAAGGACAACCGTCTACCCTAAACGCGAAAAAAGCGCGCCATCCATCCCGCCCTGGAATGAGGAAATTAGGGTCGACAGCATATATTTAAGCCGTCCACCATAGCTTATGCTCGACAGCTATCTGTGGGCCTGTCGACCTTAACTGATTAGGGTGGACGGCATCCTAGCTGTCGACCATATGTTTTGCTGGACGGCTGCACACGTGGCCGTCGACCCTAAGATGGCTTACCTCGCCCGCACTCCGCAGAATCCCCATTCGATCGATCGATCGGCGTTTCAATCTAGCGCATCCACCGCCGCCTCCCGCCTGCGCCGCCTCCTCCTCCGCCGGTGGCCGAAGCGCCGCCTCCGTCTTGGCCGCCGCCGCCTGAAAGTCTGAGCCGCCTCCTCCGCCGCCGCCTGAAAGTGCCGCCGCCTCACCGCCTGCTCCTCCCGAGGCCCGCACCCCCACCGCTGTCGCCTCCCCTAGGGCCGCCCCCACCGCCTCGCCTCGCGCTTGCCGCCCATTGGTGGCCTCGCCGCCGCCTCCGCGTGTGCGGTCTTCCCTGCATCCGCGTGTGTGGCAATAAACAGACAACAATCTGCTGGAACCAATAGCTTGGATAGTCATTGCTCTCCAGTATCTGGCACTTCACAGGGGTCTGCAGACCTGAGCGATGCTATGCATGTACCATAGCAGAGTTGGTCAAAGAAGAGGTAAAATTTATCTGCTTGATGACATTCAACTTCCTTGATTTACTATTTGATTTCCTGTTATTTTATTTCATCTCAACCACTTGAGATGATTAGAACTTTTTGTCAGATTTTGGTGTAAAGCTTTTCTTATCGTAGCAAACTAAGCTATTGAGTTGCATTGATCTGCCTGAAAGTAGTAACTATGCAACTGCTAACTTTGCTTCTGTTTTCCTTGATCAACCACCCTAAATCTCCCAAGATTAAAGGTGGCAAGCACTTAGAGGCATTCTCAATTCACTAATTGTTCTTGCTACCGGAAGCAAGCAATTCACATATGCAATTCCTATGCGCTTCAGCTACAAGAGAGGGTCCTGCCGGAGATATCACTATGAAGGGGCCCGATGCTGATGCTCCCCATTTGCTGGCAAGCTCTCAACTGGCTGGAGATGAATGCACGCAGACAGAGAGAGAGTTTCTCATTGAAGTAGAATATGCTGAAGAACTTGCGAGCATTGTAGGACAGATACCTGGTACTTCTTACCTTGCTTGGACCTGTGAATCATTATCATCTGGTTGCTAGACTTTTTGGATGGTGATAGTGAGCTTATGCATGCAGATGCTACAGAGATGCCAGATGCGATTGAAATAATATTTCAATCTGCACTCCAATTAGGAAGGCATGGTGGTGTAAGTAAAGCACACTATATTTCATCCCAGGACCAACAGAAATTTGCATTTACCTTTTGACTCACTAGTCTTTATGTTCTGTTTACTTTTGTGGTTCTCAGGTTCTGTCTATTCTATTTTCTTACAGCTCTCTTGTTTAATAGGCTGCGCTTGATCATCTAGTTCAGAGGAGGGATATTGACACATCTAGGATAGTTGTCTTTGGGAGATCTTTAGGAGGTGCTGTTGGAGCAGTGCTTGCAAAAAACAATCCTGACAAGGTATGCCATCGTGAAACTCATCTTGCCAATTCATCTGACAAGTCTAATATCGGGCATGGGTGTTTAGTATTAGTGTATTACTGCATAATATGGAAACATGAAATGACACTTGTGATATGAATCTGTGAATGCAATTCTTGAAGGCTTGATGTAGATACGGGTGTTTGTGATGAATCTGTGAATGCAATTTTTGTGAATGCTCCCGGCCACTGCCAATCGGGCGACGTTATTTTTTTTAATGGTCATTAATTAGGGTCGACAGCTTTTGTTCTTAGGGTCGACGGCCGACCGTCCACCCTAAGGGCTTATGGTGGACGGCCACGTGGAAAGTACCGTCGACCCTAAGGGATTATGGTGGACGGCCACGTGGGCCGTCGACCCTAAGGCATTATGGTGGATGGCCACGTGGGCTGTCGACCTTATCTTTATTATGGTGGACGGCCTATATTTGGCTGTCGACCATAATAGGGTGGACAGCCAACCCGTCGACCTTAATATTATGGTCGACCACTTACTTTCGGCGGCTTAGGGTGGATGGCCAGCTGTCGACCCTATGTATGGTGGACGGCTTTATCTTTAAAGTGGACGGTTTTGGCTGTCGAAATTACTGTTTTTCCCTGTAGTGCTTTCCACGTTAGCCTCTATAACTCGGCTGGATAGAGCCATCACTTGCCAGCTGATGGTCTCCGTCCGGTTCGAATCCGGCTGGCGCAAGGAACTGTAGCGAATTTTTGGTGCTACAGTCTTGCGCATGTTTTTTAAGAAGAAATTAGAAGAGAGTCTCGCTGATTTAATTGAACTATTAAAACATGTTATAAATTTTTGCAGAGTCCTCTAAGTTGCCTAACCTACTATAAAAATTTTAGATCATGATCAAATTTGTACGATTTTTAAAAAGTATTGATAATGCTACTAATATATTTAAAGTAATTTCATTAATTTAGTTGAGCTGCTAAATTTGTGGGTTTTTGAAAAATTTTGAGGATGGTGCTGAAAACATGCCCATGCTACCGTACAAATTTTAAATCATGATTAAGCTTTTGCGAATTTTAATAGTTTTGACAGTGCTACTGACGCATTTCAAACGACTTCGCTGGTTTAATTGAGCTGCTTGGTTTGTACATTCTTTAACATTAGTTGGAGGGTTCTAAGAGCGTGTTTGAGCTACCATAGAAAAAATTAGATCGTGTTCAAGCTTTTACGATATTTACAAATTATGACAATTTGATTCTGATTTTCTCCCCCAGGATATTTTTGAAGAAGATTTTCTCTCTGTTAGAATCTTTATCTATATCAGTGATCACTTTGATCCACAGCAACACACGGACCATCGAGCTTCTAGTTAATATGTAATTTTGCATGGCCAAAGTTTTAACCAAGCTGCTTGTGATGACGATTGACGAAACAGCTCCTTCCTGCTTTCTGCCAGTCCCAGATGATCACTTGTACGGCCATGTCCCTCTGCCAGCCGAAATGTTGCCAATCCGAATGGCACTGGAACGTAGATGCATGGATCGCCGTCCTCCCTCCCGTGCCATGCGTCGTTTTTGTTGAAAAAAAAACTCTGGTTTCAAATAGACATGGGCATCGGACAAGATTTTTTTTTGGCCAATCTATAGCACTGTAAATACGGCATGGCACGTATGCGATGTGGCTATATATATATACGATGTGCGGCACAACACAACATGTTTCAAAGTGCAATGTTTAGACAGGCACTGTATGCTACAGGGCTGGTAGGAATGATATAGGCACGGCATGATTTTGTCATAAGTTTTTTATAGTTTTCGATAATATTATAAAAAGTTTGGTAGCATAAATGAAGTCAGAAGATCTACCTTAACAATGCAACAAGTACGAGGCAGATCGAGCGCTTCAAGTGCGTTGAAGAAATTAAAAAGCAAGGCATCTAGTTCATTTTCTGAAGTGCTATGTAGGTCGTAATGGAAACTATTGTCGACGATCGGGATCGCCTGACCGCAAATGTGAAACAGGGTTAGTGTGAACAGGGGACCCAAGACGAGCTACGCTCAGCGGAGGAACGATTGTTGGTCGAGGTGAGGCGTAAACGAGCAAGACACAGCGAATTATACTGGTTCGAGCCCCCGTGAGGGTAATAGCTCTACTCCAGTCTTCTCCTGGGGCGGAGGACTTCTCTATTCTTGAGTACAGAGGGTGGATTATAGCTGGAGCTTCAGTGCTCTGTCTATGGCTATTGTCCTATTGCTTGAGTGTGGATGCCGTGTCCTTTGCCGTTCTGCTTCGAGTGATTTTATGCCCCTCCCAGCCGTTACCAGAAACGGCCAGGAGAGATTCCCGGAGGAGTGCATGGCGTGCATTGAAGACGTGCTGCAACCGTCCCGGATCTGGCGCCCACGTTCGCCTTAACTCCGGGATTCTCGGTCTTGGTAACCATCGAGTAAACGCACACCTCCGAGCTAAGGTCGAGGTCGTGCGGGGATTGGACCCCCACTCCCCAAGCTCGAGGTCGTGCGGAGATTGGCGCAGCTCTGGTCGTGGTCGACATCCCACGCTGCTCAGACCCGAGCTGGGGGACCCTGTTGACTGCGCGTTGATCTGTCAAAGATTCCTCAATCCCCGACAGCTATGACTAGAGATTAACTACTATCCCGACACGCTTTTTACAAAGAATGAATAAAATTTAGTTATTTTTCTCCTAATTTTTATATCCACTGCCTTAGCCTTATGCGTCTTCATCTCTTTTCATCCCCTCGCAATAGTTCAAATAAATCAGACACGAACCAGCATGACACGAAGATAGCATAGCATACCAATGGATTGTACCTGAACTCACTAGAGGTAAGTTAGACCAGCACGACACGGTATTGTCTAGACTTACGGTCCATTACAACCATGCCGCGTTGCACTATACCTAGGTCTAGCTTCGCAGCACCACCTGATCACACTTCAGTAACCAGTCAACACTCACTAGTGCTCAGCATATAGTTTACTGCTACGAATATGTGGTATAACTCATTTTCTTTTACTCCAACAGCTCAAAAAAAGAGATATAAAACAATAGGTAGCGGTAGACTGGTAGTAGAAGAAATTCCCTGCTCTTGTTGAAGATAGTATTTACAGTGTTGCATCGCTCGGCTCGGACAGTCCTTCCCCATGACACCTTTTACTGCTGGGCGCTCAGAAGGTGAACTAAATGCGCATTCAAGACGCGTGGTGGATCTACACTACCGGTACTTATGGCGAATCCTGGTAACATCAAGAAGGCAACCGGCAACCCATAGAGAGCAATGCCAACAACTTACCCCAGAGATTTCCTTCAACTTGTTGCATTGCATCCACACATATATATCTTACTTATATAAAGCTGATGGGTATGGAGACCTTTCACTCATGCCATATCATCATCTTCGTAAGTAGGCTCTTCGAGAAATCCGAAAATATATCTAAATCTTTCTACTTATATAGAGCTGATGGGAATAGAGGCCTCCCACCTATGACACATCATCATCTTCGCGAGGAGGCTCTCCAGAAAACCCAAAATGACGTCTAGGTCTTTCTTTTACTTATATAAAGCTGATGGGAATGGAGGTCTCCTACCCATGCCACGTCATCATCTTCGTGAGTAAGCTCTCCGAAAAATCCAAAATTACGTCTAGCTAGGTCTTTCTGCTTATATAAAACTAATGGGAATAAAGGACTCCCACCCATGTTATGTCATCATCTTCACGAGAAGGTTCTCAAAATCCGAAATTACATCTATGTCTTTCTACACGCACTATGTAGAAAAACCCTCATATTTCCGCTAAATATATAGCGTATTACTCTAGAAATGACATTTAGGTCCTCGGTGGCTTTTTTTGCACGAAAAGCCCTGTGGTTTTGTGTCAGTTTGCAAAGAGGTTGTACACGATTTAACACGAAATCCCTCAGGCTTCCTGTAATTTTCAAAATGATCCTTCACCCTCTAGCAAATTTACGTGCAGGCGCTCATATATATACACACTCGGACACTCCCAAAGAAAACAAGACCACAAGAGAGAGTGTCGAGTAATGATCCTACTGTTAGTTACGGGCTGTGTAGTGGTAGTGGTGGTAAACATCCTAAAATGCATGCCTGGCTTAGCCATTGATGAATTGATGACTTGTGGATGCTGTTAGCCTGGTATACTTACTCCATGGTGTGACATGCCGGTGGTACTGGATGGACTACCGGCGCCGAGCAAGCTAGCAAGCTGGCCTGGAAACAGCGAGATTTTGGCAGAGATCTCTTGGCGCTTGCTGTCCTCTCGATCTCTCTCGCCTTTTCTCTGCAAGGATGCATCGCATGCAGTTGCAGTTGCAAATGCATGGGCCGGCTCTACCCTCCGTCCCCCTTCCCCTCGACCTCTTCTTCTCCGCGTGCGCATGCATCAGCGCTCCAACTACTGCTGTGTCGTCTGCTGCCACGCACGCATTTACTACTCGGCTAGCTGCAAGCGCTGCCCCGTGCGAGTGCATGCGGTGCAATGTGTTCTTAATTTGATCGATATATCCAGCGAGCTCGATCCATTCATTGGGTCGACCGGAGACATATTATTAAATTATGTGCATATGTTTATATGTATGCACGGATGGATGGATTTCTTTAATGGGACCATAATTAACCAGGGGAGTAGCATCTCTCATCGAACCACTTGGCGTCGATATCATCTTGACAGCGGCAGATGTCAAGTGCATGCATGGCAGGAAGGCCCCGGCAGCTGCCACGCGCTTGTCTCATCTTTATGGCTGGGATAACCCAGCCCACTCAGCTCTCTCGATCTCTTGATCTTCGCTTTGCGGCTGTGATCAGATTTTTTTAGATAAAGGAAGCACTAATATTAATACCAAGTACAGTATATCAAGAAGATACAAAGTTTTGGCACACTTCCGGTTTCTGTTAATAACACATAGTCATGGATAAAAAAGAAAATAAAGGACATACACAATTTAGTGATCCGCAATCCGAAGACTAGACCGCCACTCATGTGCCTGGTAGAAAAAAGTCTTAGCCGCTTGCACCAATAGTTGCGACCCCTCCACTAACCACGCTTGCAAGTCCTCCCGCTGGAGAATAGCCCAACTCGAGAGACAATAAGCCGCCGAGTGGATAACCTGTAAAGGAGAAAACAAAGATTTGTTTGTAAAAACCACATCATTTCTGCAAATTCAAAGTGACTAGCACAAAGCTACCGCTCTAAGCAGAAATAGAGCTTTCAAATCCTTATTAAAACTCTGAAGCCAATTTCCAAACATTTGTTCTTTAAATGCAAAGCACAAAGCCGCCGCTCCACAGCAGAAATAGAGCCACATCATTTCGGCTGTGATCAGATGGCTCACGAGACCTTCCAAACTCCCTGCAGGTGCAGAAAACCTTTTCATTGAGTTGGACGAATTTCCATCCCCTTTTACCCTACAATATTTATCGATCTACAGCGTAAGGGCCGCTCGGCTCTGACCAAATCGTTTTCTTTTCTGCTCTATGAGGTTGCCATATATGTGTATGAGTTAGCTTGGGTACGACGATGCAAAGAAATGGCGATGTTATCAATTGGCCAGTGTGACGTGGTGGTAAATGCATGGAGGGTACATTGCATGCAATTGCACACGAAGGTACTGTGTTGGCCGCAGCATGTGAACCTCACATGGAGAGCTTCATGCTTCATGGGCTAGCCACTGTAAATGCCCCACACGGCCAATTTAATCCTCCTCCTGCACATTGATCGGATCCTCTAATATGTTTCACTTTTCAACTGTAGAGGATCAGCTTCAGAGGAGATACATACAGCTTAATTACAGAGATATAAATTTGCCCTTGGCTAAAAATTCACAGGAGACGAAAAGTTTTCAGGCAAATTGTCACCAGACAAGTAGACAACCAGTAGTTAGAAGCTTTGCTTTCTTCTCTTACTTAACATGGATGTGGCTTACAGTTTGCCAAAATTTTCAGAACAAATGCACTCTACCACCATATAGTAGTTGCCACTGAGCCAATTACACACTGTGATCTATAACAGCCTGTTAGGTCATAGACTCCTAGTTAATAAATTGCTCTGTAATAACTGAGAACAACTTTGGCTCAATGTATGATTTCTGATGTTAAAGTTCATAATGGAGTTAAAGCAGTTTTAGTGACCGAATTGCAGTTAATAATTCACTGAACAAATTAAGTTGATGCTTTACACGAAAGTTAATAGAAGATCTAGACAAAAAGCGTAGGACATACAACTAGGGTTGAATCAAACTACATATCGTAGGCTCGTAGCAGTAGAACAACACATGTAACTCTGAAATGTTCTTCTGAAACTTTTTCATTGCCATTGCATTATTTTGTTTCGATAAAAAACAGAAGGCTGAAAGAAAGAAGAGAGAGAACTTGTACCATGAACTGGATTCCTGTATCTACAGTGCTGCTAGTAACCATAATTGTTCCAAACAGCTGGGCCGACCAGCTTGCAAATGAAAACAAATGCCTCAAGACAACACTACACTGTGTCTGTGTGGACCCTGACACCGGACTATGCAGAGCCAGAGGCAACAAGTGAACAGCCTTTATTAATTCCAGCATCGATCTATGGCTCTTCTAGGACAGATCGATAGCGACGCCAGATCAAGATCATGACCAACTTGAAGATAGACTTCAACCGATCTCCTCAGGATCAATGATAGCCTCAAAACCAAAGTCTTACTCTAATTTGCTTAAGCTCCATCATTTCAGTTCTGTCGCAGTATAGTAGTAATGTGACCAGGGCCGTTTCTCATATTTCGGGGGCTCTAGTGCAAGTCAAGAAATAGGGCCCTTGATTTCAGCAATATAAAAATGTTTTTATCTATTAATTGCAAAGGAGATGAAGAACCCATGACCATATATATGCTGATTACTTACATGGGCCGAGGCCCCTCCCCATTGTAGGCCCTAGGCGACGGCACCTGTTGCACCGGCCCAGGAACGGCCCTGAATGTGACACTACTTGGACTTGGGCGATCATACCCTTTTATTTCCTCTGTTTAAATGAGATAATTACATTGGGTCCTAGAAGCAATCAAAATGATAGCTACTTACTAGTACTAATAGTGAGCATTTGCTGTTTTATGATGTCCATAATTACAGAATTTACAGTAGCACATGCAGTAGATATCTCTGGAGATTTTTAATTTTGCCTAGCTTATCAGACAAAGTGGCCATGGGCTGATGCTTAGCTTGGTCAATAGTAGGTTCAGCTCGACCGCAACTTAAAACCCAAGAAATTATGCATATATCTTAGATTAATGGTGGAAGCAAGTAAACAATTGCAAAATCAAAACCCTCAAGAGGGAAAAGAACTTATTGCTTGTTGACTAGTTGCTGCAGGGAGATGAACAGTGAACACACAGAGCCAGTCCTCCAGACCAGCTAGCACCAAGACCTTGCCTTGCCTATTCGGATCGATCGGTCGAGACTTAGATGCACGCATTGAATGCCCTCGCCAACCACTTGCTGTGTCATCTGCGACCTCAATTTACGCTCACCATCAATTCCCATGGCGCCAGTCTGGTAGCTTCTGCTCCCCTCTATTTTATACCCTTTCTGCTCTTCGCCGTGTCCTTCACAACTCCACTCCACTCCACTCCACTACAGCAGCATCAGCAGCAGCCATGGAGGTTCAGAGGAAGCATGGAACTCTCCTGGCGAGCATCCTGCTCGCCTTGTTGGCCTCTCAGGCCTTCGTCGCCGTGGTCGAGTCGACCAGGAGCAGCCCCATGGAGAAGGCGAGCCAAGGTAAGTTCGAAAATCCTGTGCTGTTCGCATGGCATGCATATGCAGCTTGTAGGTTGTAACAATGTCGTAACGTGCATTTCATGCAAATGTGTAGTTGCAGATGACGTCAAGAAGCCGGACTGCGTGCCGGGGCTCGATCCGCGCACGTTCCCTGGCCACGGGGGCACTACCACGCCGCTGCCGTCGCATGGATCAGGATCCGGGACGACGCCTTCTCACGGAGGCTCCGGCACTTCGCCTTCTCACGGAGGCTCCGGCACGTCGCCGTCTCACGGCGGCGGGTACGGTACTACCCCGGCGGCGCCGTCGCATGGAGGCTACGGGACGACTCCTTCCCCGTCCCACGGAGGGTTCGGAACGTCGCCGACGACGCCGTCGCACGGAGGATATGGAACGTCGCCGACTGCACCTCCCACTGGTGGTGGCTACGGGAGCTCTCCGACGCCGTCCCACGGAGGCGCCTACGGGAGTTCCCCGACTCCGTCGCACGGAGGCTACGGCGGGACGACGCCCTCGTACGGTGGCTCTCCGACGACACCGTCGCACGGTGGCCACGGGACGGCGACGCCGACGCCGCTCATCCCCGTCGACCCCAACAGCCCCGGGACATGCGAGTAAGTTTTGCGCGTACACTAACACCTTGCATGCTGCACTTGAACAACATATATTTTTCGAACAACACGAGTCGCTGACGTGCGGGGCTCGTGACGTCGTGCGTGCGTGTTTTGTAGCTACTGGAGGACTCACCCGATGGAGATGTGGTCGGCGATCGGGCGGTGGCCGAGCTCCGTGGGCCACTTCTTCGGAACCGCGGGGAGCTCAACCGCCGGTGGGAAGGACGTGAGCATCCAGGACGCGCTGGGGAACACGAGGGCCGACGTCGCCAGCGCGCTTCTGCGCGAGGGCACCGCCGCCATGCTCAACTCGATGACCCGCGTGGGCTTCCCGTACACCACCGAGCAGGTGAGGCAGGCGTTCGCAGCGGCGGCAGGCTCGGACAGCGCGGCGGCGACGCAGGCGGCGGAGTTCAAGAAGGCCAACGAGGGGAAGGCGTAGAGAGAGAGAGAGAGCTACCTCTATATATAGCTATCTGTGGCATGGCGTGCATGGTTGCATGTGTTTAGGCGGGATGCGTTGAGCCGTACGTGGCGTTGTTTTTGGTTGTTTGATTTGATGGTTTGGTTGTGTTTGTGTCTATGTGGGCTTCGATCTATGGTGTAATGACTCTTGTTTAAGTTTTGTTATTTCGTATCGATCGCGGTGAATGAAGTAAACCAGTATCGATCCTAGTCCGGAGATTTAATTCGGATGGAGCCAAAATATATGACCAGTAGTAGTTCCAGTCGATTCACTTGCAAGCTCAATTGATTTGCAGCCATGCGTTAGTAAATCCGCTTTCCGATTCGTTCTAGCTTGGTGCTGCATGCCCCTGGCCCTGGTAAATTTCCCCGGGGCGGTGCAAGCCGTGATGAGAGGTGATCTGGTCTTGGTCCATAAGCAGCAGTAAAGACTGATCTGATCGACCACAGTGAGCATGACCATCACGTACGGCATGGCGTAGTAATTAAGTAGTACTCCATCCGTAAAAAAATATATAGGGCGTATTTTTTTTAATGTTCCTGTTCATAAATATAAATGTATTTTATGATTCTAATACAAAATTAGCTCGATATTTTCTTTATACCTTTAATAAATATCCAGCTTTACTCTGTATACATGCATTGAATACAGTGCTTAGAGATAATAATTAAGAATAGTATAGCCATGTTCAATATCTTTTTTAATTTATGTGCTAAGAGGAAATATGACTGGTAAGTTTAGACGAGGGAGTAGTTCTCTTTGGAGCAGGCCCAGATAAGGTAATGAACGAGCGAAGGTCGGGCTGTTGCTCTGGAAAATGGACACCTCGTAGTCCACAGCTGAGGACAGGCCCGGCCCATAGCCTTCCCTCTCGGCATCATGTGCCAAGCCGCCGATTCTTTCTAGTTGGGCGACCGTGTAATTTACTCCAGAATTTAATTGGGAAGCTCGTAATCTAGCTAAATTTGGTTCCTCTTAATCTGGAAGGCATATGCGGTTTGTAAACCCTCCTGTAATGCTGGCTGGATATTTCAGTTGATTGTTAATAAAGCAGCCTCCTACCTTTCCCTAGCAGAAAATTAAGGCCCTATTTGTTTTAGCTTTTAATTTTGGATTCTAGCCTCAAAAGCAGAATCAGAAACAAACAGCCTGATTCTAGAATCCGATTCTCACAATCCAGCCCCCATATACACTAGAATCCACAATCCACTTCATATATGCTTTTGGATTCCAGCTTTTGGAGAATCAGTTTCTCTACAACCACAATCCAGAATCAACTTTTATAGAATGCAAAATTGAAACAAACAGGCCTAAGAGTTAGGCGTCTGTGTCACAAAGCACAACCAAACTCGGCCCACGTACAGGTAGTCCAACAACAACTTAGCGGCCCGCACTGCACGGCCCGTGGCCCGTGGTGAGACCCAGCCGCGCGGCACGGGGTGGCGGGGCTGTTTGAGTGTTTGGTGTGGGGTCGGGAGAAGCCACCACAGCAGATCTTCTGATCTTGTCCATCCGTTTCCTCGTTGAACGGCCACTACACTGATAAACACATTCTTTGGCTTGTTCCTCCGTGTTATTTAAAATTTTGATCGCGATTAAAATCAAGGCATTATCAAAACTTTGGCAAAGTAGAGCGTCTGGATCGTAAATTGGCTACTCGTTTTATAAGATATACTCTATACGGTCACAAACAGTCGTCGTTTTGAACATGGGTGTAATCAAACTTTTTAATTTCAATATCTTTTTAAATATTTAAATTAGATATATGAAAATCATATGTGTACATTTGTCTTGAAAAGTACTTTCATAATATTGTGATTTTATTAGGTTCTATAAATATATTATAATAGTAATTAGTGGTTAAAGCGCTGTATTTCAGAGACCATATGTGAGACCCCGTTCTGATGAACAGGAACCTCCATGTGATTACTGTGCTATTCCCTGGATCAGTAGCTAGCACTCACATGTTTACAACAATTGGAAATCATAACCATACATTAATCAATTAAGCGGAAACGATTACACAAATAGATATTACAACTCAGAGAAATAAAGCAGCAAAAGAAGCAATATCCTACAGTTTGCCCATCCAATCCCGCAGGCAACTGATCAGGCATAACTCCTTAGACAGAACACGGCAAAAAGATTCCGCAACCTGCGATAAAAGGAGACCCGAAGCTTCGCTAGCATACACCTACAATATAATTAGGCAAGGGTGAGTATTTTACATACTCAGCAAGACTTGAGCAAAACCTATCATACATGCAGGCCATTTCAGAGGAAAGGCTTCTACAGTTAATTTGCGTAAAGCGAATTTGAATTTGTAAATCAAGTTATTTGCAAACGGAATTTGTAAAAGCAAGATTGATTGATAGCAAATAAGTAAAGCATATGTAACACTCACAGTCCTCCATGACGTGAGCGGCGAATCATTCACATTCCTGAAATTCCATCAATGTCGGCCCTTTGACATAAATCACAATTTGCAAAACAAATGATACCAACCCTTTTTAAAATAATAAAACATCTAGCATTGGAATGAAATCACCAAGTGCTCATGACCGCGAGCACGGCTAATTAATTAGATTTAAACTCTGCAGAGGTGTACAACTTTACCTGCAAGGAATGATCAACTTTTGCCCGACACACTTCCTTAGGTGTGACGTCAAGAAGACCATACATAGTCATTACGTTACCTAGACATGGCTTCGGTCCAGCCCGGGACGTTAACCCCTGCCGTAGAACTAGAAACACACACCCAAGCCGTGGGCCCACATTCACACACCCAACACAACGTTTCTAAACACGGCAGGGCGTACACCGTTGCATTAGCAAGTAGACCTGACCGGAAAACCTGTGCAAAGCTCCCGCCTACCAATGAACAAAGCCATGTCTAAATACATAACAAGCTATGGCTAACCCATCCTCACCCTTGTGGTTTGCACGGAAATCTCGGATCAATAGCGTCCCATTGCTCGGTCCTTAATCCGACACGGGCGACACTCCACCCTACACTACGTGCAATTCCTTTCGCACATCCGGCTATTGCCAATAATCGCCCGCATCAAAGCATAGTTTCATTTTGGGTTTTTAATCAAAGTACCCGCAACCAACAGTGACATTTACAATGTTTTCAGGAAACAAATACTGGTTTGATCATGTACATCAATGACTCTAAAGCATGGCTAAGCAGGTTAATATGATCGTGTATACCCAAAATGACATTAAGAAATGTCTAACCTTAATCTATGGTTATCAAGGTTCACTTGTTCATAATCATCAACGGAGGATCACGAGACAACAGGTATAACTACCAAACCACAAAATAGCAATTTACATAAAGTAAACGTATGCATAAAACAATTTGATGCATAAAAGGAAATATAAAATACTGGGATCAATATGGTCAAAGGATGCTTGCCTTGCTTAATTGACGAATACGACGAAGACGAGGATAGCGGCTGACGACGACGACGGAGAATAGGGACGTCGGGTTCTACTCGTCGACCAACGGAAAATACAGCAAAATACTAACTTTAATAAGGGGTAAAAGAAAGCAGATAGAAATAACGAATAAGACTCTTTACAAGAAACAGGGATTGCTCTTTATGAATTTATTAATCTTATTTTACGAATTCAAGATGCAAAGATTGATTGGATTAATAGAATTAAGCATTGGTTGCAAGGTTTATAGATTTTACTATTCTCAATATGCTTTCTGAAGCTTTATTACTTGTGGGTTTTGCTCTATTAGGATTCAGATTCGAAGCAAGGTAAATTAAGGATATTTTCTTAGATTACGAGAGATTATATCTTAAATATCAATTCTAGGTTATTCTTTACTAAATTGGATTTGGATGACTAGCTTTGCGAGTTATTGAATAGGCTTAAATGATTTCATTAGAGTATGACTGATTAGTTCTTTATCCTTAATTGATTTCGCTTAGAATTAGCTTTACTCTGATTAGATCTATTGATTCAGGCTATTGATAACATTTCCAGCATATATGAGAAGGTTCTGGTGATAAAAAATAACTTAACTAAGGTTTCCTCATTACTACAACAATTCGTTCATTCATATTATGGCTTTTAGACACATGGACACTTAGGGTTATTAAGTTATCGAGATTAATATGCAAAACATGATGGAATATGGTTATTTCTTCATAACATGATGATTTATACTTTGTATAACAATCCTAAGCTAATTCCATAAATTTCAGGCTTTGGCTTATACATTAAATTCATTGTTGAAAAGGCTTAAGTGACATTGTAAAGTTGACGCTATTCGGAATCGGCCAAAAATATGAAGTGCGAGGATAACGCTTAAGAGTTTTGAACTAACAGGATTAATATGCAAACCTGAATGGAATAAGATTCTTTTTACAGATCATGATAGTATAAACTTTGTACTATGTTACTAAACTGATTTTACTGATTTTAGTATTTGGATGAGTCATTTTATCTATCGTTGAAATAGCCTAAATGATCCCATTTGCAAACCTTAAATCTGCCAAGTTTCAAATTGAGTTTGCAACTACATCATACAAGATCTTTAATTCATTTTTCAGGTGTTAGCAGGTAGCAATCCTAGGAATGTTTCAAAGTTAGTTTGGCATTATTTTAACTTCAATTGCAATAGATTATCTAATTATTTATTGCTATAATCATCATTCTCTTCTACTAAAAGAATGCAAATTTAGTTTGATCCTAAGCATCTGGATATATCCAAGCTCCTGCCGCTTTTAGGAATCTAATACAACTTACATTACCATCTTATGAGCTATCATGCTATTATTTTGCTAATGGCCATAACATGGTTAATTCTTGATTTATGAAGCAATTGTGTTAAACTTGGTTCCAAGATTAAATACTTTTTGCATGAGTAGGTTCATTACAATCCCGAAGCACATAATCATTTCTTATATGATTTTATGAACTATTATACACTCATTTCTATCAATGGCCATAATAGGGTTCATTAAGGGTTATGAAACAATTAAGTTAAATTGAGTTCAATCATTAGAGGATTTTACATTTCGGGTTTATCATGATTCCAGAGACAACAAGAACTTATTTTATGATTGTAAGAATTATATTTTCTATGCAAGCAATAATATACATAATTGAGTTTATTCAAATCTTAAATTTTCATAATTGCTTTGTGACTCGAATTTAATGTTTTTGGATATTTAAATACATTATGATCCTAGCTTCACATTAATATTTATCTCACCATTTCAGTTACTATTATTCACAATTTCTCATTAAAATCATATTAGCATTATAACCATGGTTTAATATAAATAATTATTCTGCAGGTCAAGAATGAAATGTTTTTACATATTTATATCCTTCTTGATTTTAGATGATTATACAAATTTGGTTCACTGGTTTGTGACTAAAGATGTACAAGTTACTACTAACTGAATGTACTTCGGCCAGGAATCTCGAAAATACGTTTTATCCAACTGAGAGGCGCCATTTGGCTCGACTTCTTCTTCCAGCTCAATGGCTCCCTTGTGCAGCGACAGGAAAAGCAGGGGACTCCTAGGGCTGGCCGGCGAAGGTGTTCCGGCGGATCTCCGTGGCAGCGAGCACCAACAAAGATCGGCTCGGCGAGGAACTCGGGGAGGCGCTGATTCGTTGGAAGAGATAGCAGGTGGGGGCGCAACCGAGCTCCAGGCGGCGAAAATGGCGGTGACCAACGGAGAAGAAGAACAAAGGCATTAGAGATGGAATCGGTGGCATTGTGAGCATCAGGGAGTCACAAGGAGTCTATTTTCAAGGTTTACCTAAAGGAAGAATCTCCGAGAAGCTCTACCCACGGCGGCCGGACTTGGGGAAGAAGAGCTCTCGGCGGCAGCGACATTTCGCATGGAAGAGACCCGAAATTGTTGAGGGCTTTTGATGCTTGAGCCTTGGAGATGCTTCGGCTCCGAGGGATTTGAAGAAGGATCGCTGAAGCTCTCGCATTTTGCTTCGCGCCCTAGCAGCAGAGGCTTGCGAAAATGGTGGAAATGGGGTGAGTTCTTGCGCCTGGCTTGAGGAGAGGAGAAGGGAAGTGAGGGAAATGGGAGAGGAGGTCCTTGTGGTGCGGTTTGTAGCCAAGAAATGCAGGGAGTGAGTGGGATTCGTGGCGGTCATCGCTGGTAGTGCGCCACTCAGGGCTTCGGGAGAGTTCGCCTCCACTGCGGTCTAACGAGCAGAGAGGAGGAGAAAACGAGACAGAGGCTGGCGAGTGGGACCTTGGGTCCACCGGTCGGTGAGATGAGTATAGAACATGGATTTATTGGACTGTCAAATGGGAGTAGGAAATTGTTAAACTTTTTGACCAAGGTCTTTGGACGAGGTTTGATGTCCGTAAAATTTTCGATTTAAAATGAGTTCTTGAGAAATTACTAATATTCTTTCAATAGCGATCGTTTGGATTTCTAACCTCTGGCTTCGATTTTTATTTGAGATCAATTGAAGTCTATTATTTTTGATATTTTTGTTTTTCAAAAGTATTTGATCTCAGAATACTTCTATAAAATTTTCAGCTTCGTTTGTGATTCCATTATTTTATGTGAATTCTGACAATACATTGTTTTGATTTAAATGTTGTTTTTCTATTTTATCTCTTCATTATTCTATACATAAAATTTCAATTGCTGGCTAAAATGATTTAATTGAATAATCAGGGTTCTCATGGCAATTTTATAAATTTTTACTTTTTATCTTTTTGCCTTTTCTCCTTTTCCATTCTTTAATTCTCTTTATTTGATTTTTCATGCAATGCAAAACTCCAAGGAAATTCAATTAAAAACCAATGATGCTAAGAAACTCAGAAATAAATATTTTCAAATTAAAAATATTTATTTTTACTTAATTGCATTTTTCGGGATGTTACACCATATCAATGTCCAAAACAAAAAATTTTGTGACCAAAGGGAGTAGTTGTTTGAAGTGTGATAAACAAACAAACCAGCCAATTACACTACACCGTATGTATTTTTTTCCCAAAGTGGAATTGACTGATAGCACTTCATCGATAATTATTACTATTGGATTTGGTTAGTTGCCAAATAGATGTATTGCCAACAGTTTTTAGCAACTACCATCGGTAAATACAGTAGACAAGAGTTTCTACACTGTCGGTAAATATGAAAATGCTCAAAAAATATTTATAGAAACTCTCGACGAAATAGAAAACTCATCGGTCATTTAAGTAATCACCGAGAGTTTTTTTTAAGAACCGTTGGCTATTTATTTCTACCCGTCAGAAAATGTGTAGTGTTAATGCAAGTAACCACCGCACGTCACAGCAGCAAGCCATGCATGCATGAATTTTCCGCCCTCAAGTTGCCCAGAAATTTGGCTTTACCAAAATTTGAAAGACAATACAAAATCTAGAGCTCAACTAAACCAAATTCTAGCCAAATCTCACGGGTGTTACCAACACTTTAGTAAGCTAGGTAAACTAGGGCTACAAACCAAACACGCTCTAGGTCCGTTTTCATGCGCTCCTCGATCACCGTCGTCCGCCACGCGCGCCCGCGGCGGCCGGCCCGCACCCACCGATCGAAGCACTGACGCCGATCGAGGCCGAAGCGCCTAGCTACTCGTCAGTGCGCCACCCGCGCGTCGACGTACGGCGTCCGCAACAAGTGAGGCGCGCGGCGTGCTGCCTCCTCCCCGACTTCGACCTGGTAGGCTGGTACGCGCCGTCATCTCCCGCGCTGTCGCTTAATTGGCGCGCTTGCTTCGTCCGATCGAGCACCTGTCTACGATTGCACGCATGCATGATTCAATTTTCATGCTGCCTAGCTACTCCTTTGATTTGTTTAGTGTTGATATATATAGCAAGTTATTTGCACGTCGTGAAATAAAAAACTTAGCAAGTTGGTTAATTTGCCGGTCGAAATTGTGCGGAAAATTAAGGGCCTGGGCAGGCCACTGCAGTAGTACTTTCCAGCAGCTATGTAACATGACAGCAGATCCAACACAGCATTATTGGATCAAATCCTTAGTCCTTAGAATGATATACAGTACGTATCTGTGTGACTGTGTCACACAAACTGGAGCACTAGGGTGATACGCAGATACAACATGCAAAATGGTGGCAAGTCTCTTGTGAATTGTGATGAGCTAGCTGGGGAGCTGAGCTATGTTCACAAACACTAGCTTGCCATACCCATACGCACATACAATACAGTTATCACGCCTAACAATACTGGTTATTATGATTGTACAAAGGTAGAATTGCTTGAGTTCATCAGAACACATGACGATAGCTGCACTTGTGCACGGCGGCTTCAGATTTCACCTGCGGGATAGATAGAAAGACAGGAAGGGATACTGAATTAATTAATGTGGATGCTTAATTATATAGTTGACAACTTAACACACCAAACCAATCGATAATAACCAAAATATATATATACGTATTTCTCTTGGTAGAGTACTGGTGTCTTCACCTAACGTGTACAATAAGGAGTGTCCAGAGACCAAAACTAATTGAAGGCCTGTTGGCTGCAGAGTAGAAAGAAAAACAGGAAAACTGAGTTAACATATATAAGTAGCTAAACCACACACACAATACCACTCTTCTGTTTTTTTTTTCTTTTGAGAACTCAAACTCTTTCTCTTAAATATTGTGTCCTTACCCGAGCTGAAGGGCTGTTGGCTGCAGCTGATGAGAGTAATGCTGAGGTTGCTGCTGCATGATATTCACTTGCAGAAAGTTTCTGGAATCATACGTAACCATGTGATCGTATTCGCTTGTTGATGCTGCCCCCATCATGTTCATTGGCTGCTGCCCCCTTTCATTCTCAGCAACCTGCAGCAGTCACCTTGAATCTTAGTGATGATCACAGCTCAAAAAGATGTTGGTCATACGTATGTACAGCCTGTTCTGATCGATGGACAAGCTAGGTACGTAGGTATATATATTTACCTTGCTCCTCAGGTACATGTTGTCATTCTGTAGCTCCATTTCCTGACAAGAAAATGTAGCTTGCAATTTGATGTGAAAAAAGAGAAACTATTGCCAGAAGAGGAATGCATGCTAAATTTTACTTACCCTTTTTTGCATATACTCAACTTCAGCATATAATATCTCATTCTGCGTGCAATGAAGGCATTGTTCATTAGATGAGATATATATATATATATATGTGTGTGTGTGTGTATTCCTGAAAAGTTTGTAGATATACTATTAATTTACTCTGCCTATATATGAAATTTCATGTTCAAATTCATTCTATATCAAGAGTAACAAAAATTATAAAAATATGACAAATGATAAATCAAAAGGAAAAGGGGGAAAAAAGGAACACATGGTACTGTTCATAGCGAATTTATTTTTTCCCGTTTCTTCTGACACATTTTGAATTTAAGTTGAAATTTTGAAGTGTTCTAGAACACTCTATATACAGCATCGTCAATTTTATTTTTGAAATATTTCATATTGATTTAATTTGGTACCAAAACCAAAAGTTAATTGCATGAGTGCACCAAAAAGGCTGCATATCATATATATGTTGCATTCGCATCTATCCAAAAATCGTAAAGACACAATTATGTACTTAGTAAATATATATAAAGTTGTACACACCCTATCGTAGATTATAGTTTCATTATACCTTTCTAGCTCTTATCTTGGATATGCCCTTCTGCAGCCTGCCCTCTAGCTGCTTAAGATCCCTGAGGCTCATGGTGTCGATAGAATCCCCCACTAAGTTCCTACTAGAGTTTTAGACAAGTTGGATTGCAATATATATATATATTGGTGAAGTCCAAATTAACTGAGACATATTTGGCATATATATAGATCGATTATAGTCTAATTTGACAGATGTTACCTGTTTGAATTCTGCAAGCTATTGATCTGATGGCGCAGCTTGGAGGACTCCTGCTGGTAGTACTGGAAGTTTACAATATATGAGCATTCATCAGTACACAAAGCCTTTACTAATTGACCATTTGCAAAGAAGATAATTGACAACAAAGTGACTGCAAACTCAGTTGCAGAGACAGGCTCCTAGATTGTTTTTCAGCCTAGATTGTTTTTCATTTATGTATCAAATGTGTTTCTATATTTTGTTTTATATTAATTATGTTTTCTACAAAAAGTAAGTATATAATTCTCAGATTTCCTCATATGAAATTATACTGGCAAGTTTTTTAAATCAATTAATTACATTACACCCCTGTAAGCAGGTATGCAAAGGAGCACCGTTGCAGTCCGAGCTTCATGCTTACTAAATAAAGAATTAAAATTATGATAGGTAAGCTGGCCTATGATCTTCACATGCATGCATAAATTCAGATACTAATTCGGATAGTTCTTCATTTATCTCAGTTTTTTTTATCAAGAAACTGTTTGTAGCCAGGGAAACCTCATTAGAGAGCCCAGTTCACACAGCTAAAGTTTTGTTTAACCTATATATATATATATATATATATATATATATATATATATGTACATACTAAAATTCTAACTAATTGGGTGGTGGTACTGCATATATATTGCGTTGAAAACATTGGTCAAACTCAGCCTGTTGACCTTGAATATTCAATCGGTTGGACAAACTCCCCGTATGTTAGATGCTTTGGTGGTGTGCCTATACCAACACACAAGAGAAAATGACTGAGCAGAACACATCCAACAGCGTATTTTCTCGGTTAAACAAATTTTCTTTGTTTTGTTTAATATTTGTCCATCCCTACTCATCATTTCTAGCATGAAATTATGATATCGATCTAATGGACAATTATGCGTGATCCGCCGGACCAAACAGAGGATCTTGATAGTTGAAACTGCTTCACTGCAATAACCGTTATGTAATGTCCATAGCTTTCTACTCAGGATATCTTCTCTGAAGATTTTGCTCAGAGAAAATCAAGTTTGCCCTTGCAGAACAGTTACAAGGAATGTTGAAAGTACTTGCATCCAAAGATTGCCCCTGAGACTACACTTCTGAAGCTGACTCTACTGACATCTAGGAGTCGATTCAAAAATTTTCTCTACACTGAAAGAATGACATGATGTTACCTGGGCATTGACTTCTGTTACTGTACCAGCATTGGACGAGTCCCCGTTGGTCTTTTTGTACCTCTCAATGGCGGCTTTCACACTGCAATCAATCGTGTTCACTATTGGAGTTAGTACGCATGCAAGTTTAAGTAGATTAAACAAAGGTGTGTGTGTATAATCCCATGTACATAAGCTAGCATCACCTGTTTCGGAACACTACAATTATGATAATTTAGTCATACTCTAGAGACAACGAAAAGAAAAGTTTGGCCGAGAATATATGCAAATTCAGGACATATGGATGACGGGTGTGAGAAAGGTCTAAATGATGTTTCTCTGAAAAACACAAAAGGAACAGTCAAAACTAGTTACCCAAGGTTGTTCAGTATCTTCACTGTTGTTAAAAGGACCAACACCAATACTCAGAATGCACATTAGTAGAACTGGTTTTCTGTGCAGGTCTTTACATATACGCCTTCAAGAGTAAGAGGTGAAGCCCATTTATTTAGATCTATACAAGAGCAAACTGAGCAAGAGTTCGGACTTCGGAGTGGAACTACACAGCATAAAACACATTGGTCCGAAGCTCGTGCCATCACAGGTCTCCCATGAACTGAGCAAGCTGCAAGCTAGCCTGTCTGCAACAGTATTTCCCCTTTACCGAGGATCTTTTCCTTGTCATCGCGTATAGGAATTTACAAGCCCGAACGAGACTAGACTTTCAGAGGTGACGTGTTTTGTCATCCATATATGCTTTCTGGTACAGCATATATGATGTCCATACATGATAAATCTATATATAAACAATAAGTGGCTGAACAACGTATACTGGGTTCCGAAATTCGATACTTACGCATATCATCATAACTAGAACATCAAGGAACAAGAAGCATAACATTATTTAGAACTGTCTAAGGATCAGTATATGCATTTTCCCTAAATTTTGGAATTTTTTGAAAGCAGTTTTTTTGTAATTTTATTGCACATTGCAATATATATGCATGAAATTAATTTAGTTTCAACATTTACTTCTTTTTTGTCAACACCCTCTAATGTTGAGGATTCTAAGAAACATTAACCATGTAATCATGATCCTAGAACTACTGTTATTCATACTGTTCTTCCTTAATTCTAGTATATATTAATTAACCAAAATATCATTCTCACTTTCAGTAGGAAAAAAACTTGTCTTTTGTAAAAAAAACTTAATATGATATGATTTCTTCATATTGAAAAGCGCATATTATACTTGGTACATACAAGCATGATTATCATAATTTCAGAGACTCAAGAAAAAATTGAAATGTGCATTGTATTATAGAGATGCTAAAAATGCAAAATCATACCGTAGCTGGTTGAACAGAAGCTAGCCTAGCTACTTGAAATTATGCACCCTGACATATGTAAATAACAAGTGCATGATAAGTTCCAAGAAGTATACATCAAGAATGATCTAAAAGGTTTGTATATGTAGCATATCTAGTATAAATTATAATATTTTGAACTCCATTCAAAGTCAACCCAGAGCCTAATCTCATGCCCACCTGACACGCACAATATATCTCTAACTTATCTACGCTTGCATGCCTTCTCCAAACAGAGATGTATGCATGGCTACCTTTAATTTGGTAAAAGTAAATGCGTTTATCAGTTTACAAATCATACATACGCATTTTTCTCTAAAAAATAAAATTTCAGCAAAAGGGGGAAAGTGATGCAGTGTCCTATTAGTTGTATTTTGTTTGTTAATCCTTTGAATCTTTTTCAGTGCTTAAGCCCAAACATTCGAGGGACAAACCTGTTTTGAATTTTTTTTAAACGAACTTTAACTTTTGTGTTAATAAGTATCAAGTTTCTCCATGCAGTGGAAGGAAAACATCCAATTTTCTTGACCAAAACAGAGCATTTTTTTTGGTGGTAATAATAAGAACCAGAGCTAGCTTATGACGTCGAATAGTAAAAAAGATAAAAATCTAATTTGTTTAAGCAAATTAAACTTTTCAGCACTAGTCTCCACAGACATGCATGTTAATTTTTCAAGCAAATGCTTAATTATAATATGTAATGCACGGGCTTACAAGAGGCAAACTAACATGGGCAAGGCTACACTTAACTCCAAATAGTAATGAACAGAAATACACAATTCCACTCATCACCTAATTCCAACGCTATAACTTAATTTTATATAAAAAATACCCTGCTTTTATTAATGTTTCTTAAGTGGAGACTCCAATTAAGTTCATATGGACAAAGAAAGATTACAAAAGAACAACTTCCAAATGATGAACCTAGCCAGCTAATAACCCAGCAGATATCCCAAGAAGTTCTCATGAGATATTATTCAGAGATATTTTTGCTCATGCTACTGGAGATTGACTCCGGGCTCATGTCCTTCTTTCACCACATCTTTGAACTCTCTTCATGTACACAAACACAGAACATGGGATCGCCGCATAAAATAACAACGACAGTCATATCAAGTATTAGTATCAATCCCCTACGTCCCAAATTAAGGCCATTAAGCAAAAAAAAAAAAAAAAAGATTGAGCAAAGAAGCATGTCGCATCACAAGGACCAAAGACTTGCCATGAACTATTACTGGTCTACAACTATTCATATCTTTCTCTCACCAGAGAAATGAAACCTTAGTATCCTCGAGGCTGCTATTGGCTTTTCAGTGTGCCAAGATGGCACAGGATTTCATATGATTGGGAAGGAACGGTGAGCCTGCTTTACCCAATGGGCAAACGATGGCAGCAACACAACACAGCACGACAGTAGGCCCAGTCCATAGCTTTTACCCACTCCCAGGGCCTTGACAATTCCGACCAAGTCCTCTCTTTTTTCACTCCTCTTGTAGTCTCCCAATACAACGCAGGTCCAGTAGACAGCAGCAGTGCTACAGTACTGCTACTGCGCCACTGCCGATGCCGTTGGCCCCTGAACAAAATAGAAAAAGAAAAAGGTTTTGCATGCTTGGTCCTCATCTATTGTGAGCTGTGGCATTGGCTGCATGGCCCCGTGTTACTCATACCACAGAGGTACTATTGGAAGAAAAACTATTCTCCTATTTTCATTAATATGTGTAGTAATACTTTCGTGAGATACACAATTTATTTTTAGGTTTTCTAAAGATGATTGGATAAGAAAATTACTTATTTTTATATTTTACACATGCGAGCTTTTTGCATTCTACGTATGCATAGTCTATTCCATTGGCTACATAAGGCAAACACTAAATTTCCTTATTTCCTTTAGGCTTGTATGTAAATAGTAACTGATAAGACTCGGTTGCATAGCTGTTCATTAGGCATAAGAACGTATACTTCATTAAAGCATGTTTTCTTGCCTTTACTTAATGAAATATAAATTAGCTGGTTTTGTTCTCCACACATACATGCAATTACAGTGATATGTAAGAAACTCATTTTGCAAACAAAAAAAGGTGGTATAGTTGCATAATAGAAATTGAGAATGCATGCTTACAGTAAAAGGCTCTTTTTTGGGGGACTTTAACACTTTATTTAGAAATGAACATTAGGTAATTGTATCAACGTAAAAAAATGTTCTTTCTGTTTTGAGACAGGCATACACAGGAAAACTAGAATAGTCTTCCTTGTGTAAACCCTTTCAGTAATAATCAAAATTCACACATATACTCTCCTACTTTACTGCAAATTTTTTTCTTCTGCACTTCTTGTTTCTTTGTTTTGGCTCAGTACAGTGGTGGTGTCAGGCATCAACTGCTCTCGTGTAGGCGCTCGGGCTGAACTTTGCAACACACAGCCTGAAATAACCCCAAAAATTTCAATTTTTGAATTAATTATTTATTCGAGATTTATTTGAATTTTTGTCGAATTTATTATGAATTTGCCGGTTAAATTCGAAAACTTTCCTTTTCGAAAATCAACCTCGAATTCCGCCTTCCCTTTTTGGTCCTCCGTTTTTCCGCTTGGGCTCGCGCCTCAGCTTTCCGCTTTCCGCCTTTCGCCCAAAACCATTTCACAAGGCCACCAAGCCATCAAGACTGCCATGACCCGCCTCCCACGCCACAACACCGCCCAAGCCCGCCTCCACGCCTCGCCTGCCCCGCCACCGACCTGCTCTTCCCTGCGGCGTCCGTCACCTCGCCAAGCCCGCCTCAACCCCTTGCGCCGCTTTGTCGCCCAACCCGCTGGTTCGCTTCTCGACACAAGGCCATCATGCCGACCTCGCTCCGTCACCTCGTGCCATCCCATCGCCACCACGCCGCCTGCAAAGACTTCTCCTCCACCAGACGCTTAGTCTCGTGATCGCTGCCTCGCCTAATCGCCAAGCTCTCGCCTCTGCTGCACCGCCGCCCGGCTTTAGCCAATCCCGCACCCGCCTCCGCTCAGAAGGCCAAATCATCACTGAGTGTTCCTCCGCCGCTTCCCTCTCCTCCCTTTGGTGGCTATAAAACCGAGCTTGCACGGCCATGTCCTTCACATCGAGCCCTCATCTGTAAGCCTCCCGAGTTCCCTGTGCTACCCTCTCCATTTCCGCTAATTCTTCCACCAACCATGCAAAGAAATCACCGAACTGCTTTGTCTTCTTCGGCTCCGCCATTCTCTCTTGCCACGCGCCCAGACTTCTCTTCATGAATTCGCTATAAAACTTGCCCGAGTCCTATTTTCGCCACCCCGAGACACCTCCTTCTTCCCGCCCACTCCGCTTGGCCTCTCACTCATCCTCCGCCCACACCACGAACTTCTCCCCTGTCTCCGCGCCCAGACGCCAACCCGCCACCTCACTTTATCTCTTCGCCATTTTCAAGACCGCCAAGACCGCCAGAACTTCTCCACCTCCCCGCTTATCTCTTTCTCCTTCCCGAGCTCTCGCCGGTTTCGCCATCGCTCGCTTCCACGCCTGGTCTCAAGGCCACCATCGCCTCACCATTTTCCCTGCTCTCGCATACGACCCCACGGTCATTGCCGTTCCTTCAGCCCGTGGTCCCCCTGCCGTCAAGGTTCTCGCCACGCACCTTGCCCCACCCCACAAAAGCCAAGACGGCCACGTCATGGGCCGGCCAGCTGCGCGTGCAGAGACGCGTGTCACAAGACCAGGCCAAAGACTGTAGCCCATCAAGACAAGATTCTTTGATTTTCCATTTCGGTTTTTATTTATTTTAAATCCGAGAATTCATTTGAAATTCCGAAAATTCCACAAAATCCCCAAAATTCCCAAAATTCCAAAAATGCCAAAATGCATTTTCTTGACCGTCTGAGCCACCGAGTCCAAAAATGATCTCCGCTTTAGCCATACCAAATCCGAAAAGTCCCAAAATACCTCTGAACCCTAATCCCATTTCTCTCTCGATTTTCCTTTCCATTGCTTTTTCTTTGTTTTGATTTATTCGCTTATTTATTGATTGCGCTTAGATTCGACGCCGACGCAACCGATGGCACGAATCTCGGAGCAGGAGCAGTACACGGAGCCGTCGCAAGGGTAGGAGCCGTTCGAAGCCAGACACGACATCAACCGTCTCTCGTTAGGCGAACCCTTAACCTCGCAAGGCAAGCCACACTCCTTGAACATGTTGAACCCAGCTCCATTATAGTATCTATATATATATATATTTCTTGTATTGCATTATTTTTGTTATTTTACGAAACTAGAAAATGTGATAGTTTCGAATGACATGATTAGATACAACCTAAATGTTAAACCCGTTGTTATGCCTTAATTCCTTTTTAACCTTAGGATATAAAATACCGAACCCTCGTAAATGTAGCGATTATACAATTATTACTTTTAGACAAATGCCTAATCTCCAGAGATGGCTCTGCTGGTTTTATGAGTTTATAAATTGCTACGGTGGGGGATGAAGATTGGGCGGACCACGGAAGGTGGACGCTGGCCCAATCCCCAACCGATGATGAGGCCAATGGTTGAGGTATGGTGGTGGTACAGTTGGTACCAATGGTTTGTGGTTGGTCATTTGGCTAAGTCTTTGGCGCTTAAGGACCGACGTCTTGGGCAAAGAAAATAACTTCAGATCCCGCTCAACCACGAGTTGGGCCGGCCAACCCTGTTGACTTGGCCCAACATAGCTCAGTACATTGTACTTCCCTTTTTAATACCTATAGGAAGTAGCGAGAAAAAGGATCGCATAGTGGGAGCGGAGCAGGAATGGTGCGGCCATTCAAGGTTCACGCAACAGTGGGTATCTACAATATTCAGAATTGTCTCCCGCGACGGCCAGTGGGTCCTGAATATTGCGGGTCTTGAATAGCCCACTGGGTAGGAGCTAAAAAGGGGAAGTTCAACGAAAGGTTATGATAATCTCGGTCCGGCCGCATGCATAAAAGTTGCGTGTTAATCTAGTGGCACTAACGACCGTAGATATCTTGTGGGTAAAGCTGAGCACCTCTGCAGAGTGATATCAATGGTATTCGAATACGCCGTGCTTCCTAAGCAATGAAGCGGAGTTAATCTAGGTGATACCAGAATCGCTACCCTCAGTAGCTTTTATAATTAAAACCTGTCGTGAAGGTGAACTTTGCAAGATGAACCCCCCCTGATTTATATATTACTATTTATGGTTTGTGTTTCAAATGTAAAATGAAAATGGATGATTCCAACTTGCATCCACAATACTTAAAACTTATGCCTACCTTTGTTTATCCCTGCATGTAATATTCAGATTTTCCGTGTGGTTTGTTGAGTACGGTTGTGTACTCACCCTTGCTTCCAATCCCCCTCCTTAGATTTCATTTGAAGGTGGCGAGTTCCAGAAGACCGTAGATGACGATGTTATTTGGTTTTGGAGGCCTTGATCTATCTCGCTCAAGCGCTTTCCTATGGGTGTTTCAGAATGTATTCGTGCCACCAAGCACCTTTTGTAAAACTTTGGCCGTTAGGCCCTTATTTCATCTATAAAATGTTCGCATTTGCTCTTTTATCAAGCAATGTACACTTGGTTGCCTGCAGCTAAAATCCTGGGTAGCTGCGAAGGTATTTATACGCACCCCCTGAAAAGGGCGGTCCGTGACAAGTGGTATCAGAGCCTGACTTGACCAGTAGATCAAGACCTTAAGGTGGATTAGGAAATGCTTTTCAAAAAAAAAAAAGGGTTATTTACACTTAAGCAAAACAGATTACAAAGATATATAAGCATATTAGCTATCATCTTCTTCTCACCTCCGTCTGCCTTACCTAAATCTCCTTTTTCTAAAAAAATTGATTTAAAGTTTCTGATGTCAACTGACTTCAAAATTTTCGTGCTAGCGGATGACGCATAGATTTTTCTCATCTTTAGAAATGCTCAGTAGTCGCTTTAGGTGGTGGACCTGACCCAGCCCGACGATAGCAAGGAGATTCCGCCATAGTCAATCGCTAGATCTAGATTGCGCCACTCTTATAATAAGTCTTTTGGTAATGTAAAATGGATCGTACCAGACCTTAAGACGGTACTGAGTATGACCCCATAATAAATGAAAAAGGTATGTTCCTATTTCTCGATATTTTGTGTTGTCCTAGAATATCTCAGATAACCCCACCAAACTCAAAAGTTCCTTCTCTTCGTCTGAGCCTCTTACCTATTCATTCTGCTCTTATCCCCTACTCTACATCTTACTCACCTTCTGCTTACCCAAAAACCTGCTGCAGAACTGAATAAGAATCAGAATAAGTCAGATGACAGAATTGACCACACCAAAGATTCCAAAGGAGGAAGGTAATCAATGGAAAACCCGACCAACCTAACCCAAGTGCTAGCTATGATGGAAAGGAATAGGCATCAGGCAGAGATGCGTCAGACGCAACTGATGGAAAGAATGTTAGACCAGTTCACCACCAAATCCCAAGGATATCCCCAAGGACAGCTTCCAAGGACAGATGAGAATATCGAATATCAAGATGGTCTGAATTTTGGAAGACAAGACCACCCGCCTTTTTCAAATTCAGCAGAGCCACTTGCAAAGAAACAATTGGATCAAGCATTCAATGGAGACTCGACACAATTCAAGTGCTCGACAGAGAGCGAGTGTTGTACGCCAGATCGCCATAAGGACAAGCCGTCACCTGGTGGATGGACTTCCAGGCACAAAAATCCGGACAAGAGACTACATGGTCAGAATTTGAGAAAGCATTCAGAAAAGCCCACATCCCTGAAGGCTTAATGGCAGCTAAAAGAAGAGGATTTTTGACTCTCCACCAAGGTGAGAGAACAGTTTTGGAGTACCTTCACCAATTTAACCAACTATCCCGATATGCCCCTGAAGAAGTGAATACCGAAGCTAAAAAGAGGGAAAGATTCTACGAAGGCCTACAGGAAAATTTGAAGATCCACATCACAACATTTGAATTCCAAGACTTGACAATAATGGTAGACAAATTAATAATTACCGAAGAAACCCGGGACGACTTGGAGAATACTCGGAAAAGGAAGGCACAAGAAATGCAGGACCCAATGCTGCCAAGGATGCAAATGCCAGATTTTACTCCCAATTCCCCTACTAAAAGACATGCTGCAGGAGAGCAGAAGCCGATACCTCCTATGCCCCACCCCAAGAAAGGGAAGTGCTTCAGTTGCAAAAGAAACCATTACGCTAATGATTGCCCCCACAAAACCGTTCACTGTTATCACTGTGGACAGACAGGACATTTCCGGTATTGCTGCAAAAAGAAGCATTTACCATCCCATGTGGCCAAGGCTCAAGTTTCCAACGCCAATCCAACAGACCGGCAAAGCGCTCCACCTCAGCCACCAAAACAACAGCGAGGATTGCTGAAAAGAAAGATACCCAGCGAGACAGAACCAAGCCCAATAACCCGAGAAGCTTGATAGATCAGATGTTCACCGAAGAAGCCGTAGAAGCCGCAAATGATGTAATCAGTAGATTTCAAGTTCAGTTTTAAGCCCGCATCAATTCTTGTAACTCAGTACAGATTCACTCTTTAACTTCGATGGATCTTGCTTGCAAAGATAGTTTAATCTATTTTCCCTTCACCTACATTTCCTTCTCCAAACCTCTGAGAAATTATTAGCAAGTTAGTTCAAGTATGGAAATTCCAGAGATCAATCATTCAAGAAATTAAAAAGCATGATCAGAAAGTCGAATGTCGCCTCTAATAATGGCTTGATAACCAAAGATGAGACAATAAGAGCATTCATTATAGCCAGGACAAGTGAGTCAAGATACGATAAACCCAAGGATAACAAGAAGGAAATAAATCAACATCATTACCTCCGAAATTCTCAAGAACAATAACCCTGTACGATTAAGCCAGACCAAATGACAAGAAAAGTAACTTATCCCCATGAGGAACCAGTCAGAAATGGAAAAGGAATCTTGACCTACAAGTAGTGACAGATTCATGCCCTTAATTAAGACCCCACCAGACTGTTGGATCAAGTCAAGACAGCCTAACAAGAAGATGAAGAAGTTCAACCGTATAGAAAGAGACTGACAGAGTACCAACCCCTCAAGGAGTTTCCACCAGATAAACAAAGGATATTGTGGCTCTATAACTATATAAGTGAAGATAAAGATATAAGAGGATTGATTTTGACAAAGAAAGCAGCCAAGAATGACCTACGCAGTAGTATGTGTTGGAAGGATAACCATAACCCTCAGAAGACTGCTAACCCATTACAACTCCTTTCCCCAGACAGAAAGTGAGATAAAGATCAGAATAGATTTCCTTAGAAGGAATTCTAAGGGAAGTAATGTCAAATCAAGAAGTGTCAAATCAAGAAGCTCCAGATCGCACCAAATTGTTGGGAGTCTACAAGAAGTCATGAGTGCAGAATTGACAAATTGTACCACCTGCCACCTACAGAGCGATAGACAGACAGAAAGAAAAAAAAAACCAACTAAGAGTTGATAGATTAAAGGATAGCTGACAGATTGACCAAAACAACCCACCCTAGTGCAATTAGACAAAGCTTACAAATGTAAAAGAAGTTCAGGAAGATATTTATGGTAAGATGGTGTAAAATTCCGAAGGAAGTAGTGTCAGAACCAGAAACCCAAATCATAACCGAAATTTTGGAAAAAGTTCACCCAGAGCAAAGAGGACAGAATCAACCTTTAATGAAGCTTATTTCCAGCAGGCTGACTAATAGACCGAAAGTACCTGCCAAATATTAAAAAGTGTGCTCCGGAGATCATTAAAGAGGTCACCTTTTAAAAAGCCCCTTTAGGGAAGAAAGTGCAGAAGCTAATTAGGATTGCAATAAGAAAGCTATACAGACACAGAGCAAAAGGATGTCGATCACCAAAATAAAGACCTTGTTTATTTAGAAGTAATGCCCCTAAGCCAGTACACAGATTCCAAGGTTAAGGAAGAATTATACCTGCATATATTGACAAGATCAAATCCTCTCAGACAACTAGAGTAATGACCTGCAAATCACCATCATACCCGAGTCAACCCGGACCCACAGAAATTCCAGGAGTTCCAGCTCAAGGAATACCTTCGACGACCAACAGACCAACCGCAGTTAGAAAGGATTGGACCTGCTAAAAGACCTACCTCAATACAAGTGGTATATCTCATCACAAGCAGGTATCTCCAGATTTTCGAGACAACCGAAAGACAGCTCAGGGACAAGGATGTCAGAGAGTACAGAGGATGCAGAGTATTGCCGAGAGTTTATTTTTAAGGAATCCATGAGAAAAGGAATCGGATTGCAAAGCAGAATTTCCTAACTGCTTCCCTAGATGAGTAAATCTCGGGACTAGATTTATTTTAAGGGGGGTAGATTGAAATAACCCCAAAAATTTCAATTTTTGAATTAATTATTTATTCGAGATTTATTTGAATTTTTGTCGAATTTATTGCGAATTTGCCGGTTAAATTCGAAAACTTTCCTTTTCGGGAAAATCAACCTCGAATTCCCGCCTTCCCTTTTTGGTCCTCCGTTTTCCGCTTTGGGCTCAAGGCTTCTTCCGCTTTCTCGCCTTTCTACCAAAACCATTTCACACACTGCCCATCAAGACTCACATGACTCGCCTCCCACGCCACAACACCGCCCAAGCCCGCCTCACGCCTCTGCTCGGCCCCGGCACCGACCTGCCTTCCCTGCGGCGTCCTGTCACCTCGCCAGCGCCTCGCCCCAACCCTTTTGCGCCGCTTTGTCGCCCAACCCAAGCTCGCTTCTCTCGACATGCCAGCGCCATCATGCCGACCTGCCTCACCACCTCGTGCCATCCCATCGCCACCACGCCTGCAAAGACTTCTCCTCCGCCAAGACGCTTAGTCTCAGATCGCTGCCTCGCCTAATCGCCAAGCTCTCGCCTCGCTGCACCGCCCAAGCTTTAGCCAATCCCGCACTCCGCCTCCGCCTCCGCTAAGGCCAAATCATCACTCGAGTGTTCCTCCGCCGCTTCTCTCTCCTCCCTTTGGTGGCTATAAAAACCGAGCTTGCACGGCCATGTCCTTCACATCGAGCCCTCACTGGTAAGCCTCCCGAGTTCCCCGTGCTACCCTCTCCATTTCCGCTAATTCTTCCAATAACCATGCAAAGAAATCACCGAACTGCTTTGTCTTCTTCTCCGCCATTCTCTTCTTGCCGCCTTGCCAGACTTCTCTTCATGAATTCGCTATAAAACTTGCCCGAGTCCTATTTTCACACCCCGAGACACCTCCTTCTTCCCGCCTCAATTCGCTTGGCCTCTCACTCATCCCTCCGCCCACACCACGAACTTCTCCCTTGTCTCCCGGCTACCAGACGCCAACCCGCCACCTCACTTTATCTCTTCGCCATTTTCAAGACCGCCAAGACCGCCAGAACTTCTCCACCTCCCCGCTATCTCTTTCTCCTTCCCGAGCTCGCCTCGGTTCGCCATCGTCGCTTCCACGCCGGCTCAAGGCCACCATCGCCTCACCATTTTCCCTGCTCTCGGCATACGACCCCACCGGTCATGCCGTTTCGCTTCCCAAGTGGTCCCCGCCTGTCAAGGTGTTCCCCACGCCACCCGGTCCCCCACCACAAAGTCAAGACGGCCAAGTCATGGGTGCCCGAGGCTGCCACAGCGACGCTGTCACAGACCAGGCCAAAGACTGTAGCCCATCAAGACAAGATTCTTTGATTTTCCATTTCGGTTTTATTTATTTTAAATCCGAGAATTCATTTGAAATTCCGAAAATTCCACAAAAATCCCCAAAATTCCCAAAATTCCAAAATGCCAAAATGCATTTTCTTGACCGTCTGGAGCCACCGAGTCCAAAAATGATCTCCGCTTCGCCATACCAAATCCGAAAAGTCCCAAAATACCTCAACCCTAATCCCACCATTTCTCTCTCTCGATTTTCCTTTCCATTGCTTTTTCTTTGTTTTGATTTATTCGCTTATTTATTGATTGCGCTTAGATTCGACGCCGACGCAACCGATGGCACGAATCTCGAGCAGAGCAAGACACTGAGCCGCAAGCAAGGGTAGGAGCCGCTCGAAGCCGCACAATTTACATCAACCGCCTCGTTAGGCGTAACCCTTAACCTCGCAAGGCAAGCCACACTCCTTGAACATGTTGAACCCAGCTCCATTATAGTATCTATATATATATATATTTCTTGTATTGCATTATTTTTGTTATTTTACGAAACTAGAAAATGTGATAGTTTCGAATGACATGATTAGATACAACCTAAATGTTAAACCCGTTGTTATGCCTTAATTCCTTTTTAACCTTAGGATATAAAATACCGAACCCTCGTAAATGTAGCGATTATACAATTATTACTTTTAGACAAATGCCTAATCTCCGAGAGATGGCTCGGTTGGTTTTATGAGTTTATAAATTGCTACGGTGTGGGGGACAGCATTGGGCGGACCACGGAAGGTGGACGCTGGCCCAATCCCCAACCGATGATGAGGCCAATGGTTGAGGTATGGTGGTGGTACAGTTGGTACCAATGGTTTGTGGTTGGTCATTTGGCTAAGTCTTTGGCGCTTAAGGACCGACGTCTTGGGCAAAGAAAATAACTTCAGATCCCGCTCAACCACGAGTTGGGCCGGCCAACCCTGTTGACTTGGCCCAACATAGCTCAGTACATTGTACTTCCCTTTTTAATACCTATAGGAAGTAGCGAGAAAAAGGATCGCATAGTGGGAGCGGAGCAGGAATGGTGCGGCCATTCAAGGTTCACGCAACAGTGGGTATCTACAATATTCAGAATTGTCTCCCGCGACGGCCAGTGGGTCCTGAATATTGCGGGTCTTGAATAGCCCACTGGGTAGGAGCTAAAAAGGGGAAGTTCAACGAAAGGTTATGATAATCTCGGTCCGGCCGCATGCATAAAAGTTGCGTGTTAATCTAGTGGCACTAACGACCGTAGATATCTTGTGGGTAAAGCTGAGCACCTCTGCAGAGTGATATCAATGGTATTCGAATACGCCGTGCTTCCGGTTAATGAAGCGGAGTTAATCTAGGGTGATACCGGTAACTGCGCCCCTGTAGCTTTTATAATTAAAACCTGTCGTGAAGGTGAACTTTGCAAGATGAACCCCCCCTGATTTATATATTACTATTTATGGTTTGTGTTTCAAATGTAAAATGAAAATGGATGATTCCAACTTGCATCCACAATACTTAAAACTTATGCCTACCTTTGTTTATCCCTGCATGTAATATTCAGATTTTCCGTGTGGTTTGTTGAGTACGGTTGTGTACTCACCCTTGCTTCCAATCCTCCTTAGATTTCATTTGAAGGTGGCGAGTTCCGTAAGACCGTAGATGACGATGTTATTTGGTTTTGGAGGCCTTGATCTATCTGCTCAAGCGCTTCCTATGGGTGTTTCAGAATGTATTCGTGCCACCGCACCTTTTGTAAAACTTTGGCCGTTAGGCCCTTATTTCATCTATAAAATGTTCGTGATTTGCTCTTTTATCAAGCAATGTACACTTGGTTGCTCGCAGCCTAAAATCCCGGTAGTCATGGAAGGTATTTATACGCACCCCGAAAAGGGCGGTCCGTGACACAGCCACAGTGCCACACACATGGATTTGATGAGAGAGAGAGAGAGAGTGTGTTTGAGAGAGAGAGAAGGGCACATGGGATGAAACTGTAACCCTAACAACTCATTGGATGGGAACAGCAGGAAGATGCATGACGAGAGACAGAGAGAGAGCTGTTCGAGATGTTTCACGTTCTTCCAACAATTTGGTGCTAACCGCACTCCAATTACTCGAAAAATGATTCAGTAGTCATGAAAAATTCCAAAAAAGTTATGAGAGTTGCTTCCATATTTTTCCTTTTAACAGTTACACAAATATTAAAGCATCGGTGAATAATAGATAGTGATTACTTACCCCTTCGTTTGTTTTAAAATTTGTGTAACTTGTATCGGAAGAGAAAGCATTGAAGCACTATTCAAAAGTTATACAGCTATGGTATTATATGATCTACCATCCCACAAAATTTCAAATCCAAATTTGTTCTACGCATTGAGAAATAAAAAAGTCAAAATATGTTGAAAATAAAATCCGAAATAAAAAGGGAAAAAGATAAAGCTACTATTCACTAAATCTGTCATTTTTGGTTTCAATCTATAGATCAAATTTGGATTTAAAATTTTGTAGTAGATAGATCATATCATACCCTGCCTATGTATTTTGTTTTGGAATTCTTGATAACAATGTGAATTGTGGAGCACAGATAGCGTACGTCAAATATGATGGGAGCACTGGAAACCAATCTACATATCAGGTATCTCTCTCCCTTATTACCTCATCAAACACACATACACTCACACGGACACACACATACACGTACTACTAGCAAAACACTCCTGGCCGGCTTGATCTGCTTCTACACACAAGCAAAGCTACAAACGGAAAAGAGGGAGGAGGCAGCCCAAGGATATGCCTGAATGAAATATATTTTGGGTACAAATATATGTGCTTGATATGCATCATATATGAGGTGTGAGAGATCTACTAAAGCTTTCCCTCTCTTTCTCAACAGCTGTCACACACACAGTCACATACAGCCACAGGCAAAGAGAAAGGAAAGAGCATAAATACAGCAAGAAAAGAGCAGGACCACCAATCCAAAGAAGCTCTCGCACACAAGGAAAAAATGGCTCAGGGCATGCACACATACAACACACACAGAATGCAAGCACTGTACTAGATCTATGTAAACATCTAGCTCACCTCACAGGAGCACAAAGGAAAACAGCAAAGAAACACACACACAGTTGCAATTTCTTTCCCCTTGTTATTCCGCTCAGAAACACCAAAATAAACAAGACAATAACAGAAGTAACAAAAGATGCAGCTCCCATCTGACCCTCCCCACTATTTGCCCCAAGAAAGCTAGGAGCAAAATTGCTTCAATTTGGACAAGAACTACTGAAAAAAAAAACACAGCATGTGCAATGTAGTAGCTAGGATCTATAAGATATGTATGTTGGTGTTATAAATATATACACATACATGTACGGAGTTGCAGAACTTGCAGTTACTTGAGATCACATTTCGTCACCTGTTGTTGGCGTACTCGTAGAGGCGGCCGCGGCTGGAGAAGACAACGAGAGCGACCTCGGCGTCGCAAAGCACCGAGAGTTCATACGCCTTCTTGAGGAGGCCATTGCGGCGCTTGCAGAAGGTAACCTGCCGGTTGGTGGTGTTCTCGATGCGCTTGATCTCTATCTTGCCCCTCCCCGTCTTCTCGGCCACCGCCGAGCCGGTCGGTGCATCCAGCTCTGTCAACTTGGAATCCCCACAGCTCAAGTCGGCCTGAACAAGCAAACAAAACCAAAATCAAGAAGTGCAAGAAATATATGGGAAATTGATCTGCACTAACAAATCAAGAAGTGCCAAAGATAAAGGAGGCATGCATGCAGCTTTTATCCTGGTGGCTTTCCTGATGAAGTTGCTAGCTACTTATTGACTAATTAATATGATTCTCTTCTTGATCTATATCAAAAGGAAACAAATTAATCGTATGATAGATCCGTTAATTTCCACTCCTGCGCTTTTGCCTTTTGTGGTGCTGTTTAAAGATTAGAGATCTTAGCCATGTATCTTCCTCTTCTTGCCTCTCTAGCAAAATTCTAACATAAATATTGCAAATAAGGAAGCTAATTCCAAAAGCAAGACAAGAAGCAAATTACCATCATGTTCAACATGGATGGTATGGTAGGCCTCTGTGGGCACTGGAGAAAGAGATCCAGAGAGGGAAAAAGTGGTGTGTGGAAGAGGAAGGAGGAAGAGTGAGGTATTAAAGAGAGGTGGGGAGGGAAGGGGAAGATAAGTAAGCTGCAGTCAGCGTTAGCTGCAGTGGCCAATTGATCCTATGGTTAGCTCTTGTTGTTTCTTCTGAATTCACTCTCACAACTTTTTTAATTTACTAACTCCCCTTCCCTAGATCTTCTTTACTCTTTGATCTCTTGTCCTAGTACTGTCAGATGTCTCCATATCCATTTATCTCAGCATGTAAGTTTGTAATAACTCTGTAACTTGGGGGCTTACTTTGTTTGTATTGGTACACTGTTAATACCCTCAAACCGTTATGTGAGCAGCAAACATACTCCCGCTTTCTTCGTTTTGGTGGTTTCACTTTAGCAAAGTGAGGGACACTTTTATGTTCTACTTTTAACAACGTTGGTCTAAGCTTGTTTAGCAGGGCCAGCCGTGGAAGCTGCGGCTCTTTTTTAGAATTCCTGACTCTGATCTGTTCAATTCTTCTGCTTATATATATGCCAGTATGCTCAATGCTACCCATTTTGATTGCCACATAAATTTGCAGTTTCTAATCCAATTAACCGTATTAATTGCCCTATGTTGTGTGGTAATAAGTAATACGGAATGACTTGTGCCCGGACGTCCGAAATTTTCGAACGCGTTGCAATATTTGTTTTCTACGCGTGCAACATTTTTCTTTGACAAACAGTAAAATCTGCTACAGTAAACGGATATTGCAAGCGTTCAAAAAAATGTTGCACGCGTCGGCAAAAAATATTGCAAGAGACGTCCGATAGGATGAACAGTAATCGGACGTCCGAGCGCTAGTTTCTCCCTAATACGGAATGACTTGTAATCTTTTTTTTTTACTGATCATTCGAGTGAAGAAGGCGTATGTAGATGAGTCAATGTACTATAGCCTATGTATCCGATCCCCATGTGGCACCGCACAAACACTGTCCCATTTCTGTTTGTCACATAGGAAGCAGAGATAATGGACAAGTATACGTACGTACTCTCCTGCAGCAACCACCTCCTATTTACTGAGCAGTTCCTTCGAGTTGCACTCATGGGGCCCTAGCTAGCTAGCACCCAACCCACCCGCCCTCCTCGCGTTATGCGATGCATCATGCTAGCTAGCTTGCTGCCCACCCCCTCTCCACCGGCCATCTCCACCACCGACCTGGGCGATGATGGTCTCTGTACGTACATTCGTACCGCCATCCATCCATAGACCCATGCACTGATCGATGATCGACCTCTACCTGTCGAAATTCCGGGCAATTTGCGCATCCGTCGAGCATATATGCACGCCGCTTTCGGCAGCCTTGATGTGTCACCGCGTGGAGTACGTTACGGTTCTCAGGATAGGTTGGTGTTATGGAGCCGTCAGAGTTTGTGTGATGTATACTACTACCACATATATACTGATCAGTACTGACTCTCCGAGTGCACTCAATTCCCTAGTTTGTTTCCATACTATATATTGTGGAGTATGGACTATATATGCACGAACTTGTATATATCCAAGGTTGGACAGTTCGATGTAAATTTTAACTACTTAGGCACTTGCAAAAGTTAAAAGTTGGTGTTCCCGGCCCCCCTATTATAATTAATCGAGCAGGAAAGAAAATTGTGTGGAAAAAGTTGCGGATTTTTAAACATGACTTGTTCAATGTTCTTGTCTGCCTGACTTTTGTAGACTTACCTTTCCTGTGTATGCATAAGCAGAAAAGCCATGAGGACAGTTAGAAGTGGCCAGAATTATATATTCAGAAAAATGCAGGCTGTGATTCTGCTTCTGCAAGAACTCTTGCCACAATCTCGTACCACTAGATCCTAGTTGCTGTGTATGGCAATGAGCCACGCCCCCCAACTTTTCTGTTCCTAAAAAGATGAAGAAACTAATATATATATACACACATATGTATATAAATATAGAGATACATACATACATACATACATACATACATATATATATATATATATATATATATATATATATATATATATATATATATATATATATATACATACACATACATACATATCTATAGGAAGCCTCTTTTCTACTCTAGAGTAATTACTCCCTATGCCAGTATCTCACAATGTATGGGGTATCTCGTGCGATGGAGGGTATGTATGCAGTAGTATACGAGTATATAAGATCATCTAGGTGGTATGTATATTTTTTCAGAGGTGGTATGTATATTTTTGGACATACTCCTTTTATGTGCAAAGATATGAAGGTATTTGCAAAATACGCTAAAAATCATAGACTCTCTTGCAATTTTTTCATGTGGCTCACATTAGAGTATCTTATAATTAGTGTATGAGTGTACCCAAAGTGATAAAGGAGTATTTCAAATTAGTTTAGGTAGTATTTCAGAGGTGGGAGTAACTACACCCGGGAGTTAAAGATATTTTTCTTCTATACATACATACATACATACATACATACATACATACATATATATATATATATATATATATAGACACACACACTGATTTACACACTTTTGAAGGTTCTTGTAGTCCAAATCACAAGAAAATATCTGTATTAGGAGTTTAGGACAGAGAGGAACAAGGAAAATGAGAAAATAATTCTACGTGGAATCAAATCAACTTGATTACTTGCAAGTATTGATGAATATCAGAAAAGGTTGTCCTACATTTGGTACTGACCAGAAGGTCAGAAAAGTACTGATTGAACCATGGTGATATGAAACCTAAACGTCCAATCAAACCTTGGAGATCGAGGTTGTTGACTTCTGGACAATGCTAGCTATTAATAACAGGCGCCTGGAAAAAATTTTGGGACTCATCTATATATTCCACCTATACACACCAGAAGTCCTTAGATTGGTAGTTTTTTGTGTTTACTTAGACAGCAATCAAAGGTTAACTTGCCTAAGATTACTGAAACTTGATCGATTGGTGCGTCGAAAGTGATGGTGTGCCATAATTTCGGACTTTCGTTTGGGCAAGCCACATTTCAAGTATGAACAAAAGTCTACTGGAATCAACAAACAGATCAGTTGTTTGTAGAATATCGAAATATGTCCAGTGTTGGACCACAAATTGCTGAACATTTTTGGCTTTTGAACGGCTAGATGCACCAATTAGAACCTGGCTTCCTTACCGAAGATAACGTATCAATGCATGGCTGCTAGTATTATGCAATGAGATGTTCGATTCTGTTGGGTTTAGTCCCACATCGGATATTGGTTATAGGGGAGCACAACTTAAAAGGTGGGGGCATCCCTCACCCATCAGGCTAGTCTTTTGGGTTGAGTTGGGCCAGGACCTTGGTTGTGGCTCTGGTTGGGCCAATGGATGTGGAGACTGGCCGAGACCAGTGTTGGTCTCGGGGAGCCGGATCATCAAGGGCCATGAGATGGCAGAAGCCTGCCCCAACAAGTGGTATCGAGCCCAAGGTTTGAAACCCGAACGCTCTGTGGTCGCACGGTTGTGGGGGAGCCTTGAAAATAAGTCTCGAGGTGACATGGGTTTGATGTCACGGGGGAGATTGTTGGGCCCGATGTGTGATGGGGGAGATTGTTAGGTTTAGTCCCACATCGGTAATTGATTGTGGGGGAGCACAACATATAAGGTGGGGCATCCCTCACCCATCAGGCTAGTCTTTTGGGTTGAGTTGGGCCAGGACCTTGGTTGTGGCTCTGGTTGGGCCAATAGATGTGGGAGACCTGGGCCGAGACCAGGTGTTGGTCTCGGGGGAGCCGGATCACTGCGGGCCATGAGATGGCAGGAGCGCAGCGGATCCTAACAGATTCTTTGGCTAATATCTTTACTACTTTTAATTGGGATCGTTCTGACTGTAATCCAAACATGGTAGTATTTATGTGCCACGAGTGTATATATATAGCTGAATAGGGCTAATACAGGGCTGATATACGCAAGTTGCTTAGAGGGGCTTAGCTATGAAAACTGATTTTTCTTGCCACGTAGGATTGATAAGGTGCTTATTTCATAGCACCGATGCTTAAGTAGTCATCGGTGCTAATATGCATAACTATATCTAATTTATATATAATATAACATCTGAGCACTCACAAGAGATATGCTTGCATGGGAGGAAAATGATGTTTAGATGGGTGCTTGATGACATGGCTATACTCTCTCTCTCTCTCTCTCTCTCTCTCTAGACTATATTATTCTCCCTCTTTAGGCATTCATGTATAAGCATGTTGCACTGTACAAAACCACACTACCCTGTATTAGCATTAGATTAAAAAAAATTGAACTACAATAATATGGGTTATTGCAAATATTATGGGGCAAAACCCAAGCACATACAAAACCACACTAGACCATGGTGTCAGACAAGAATTTGTGGTTTTCTTCGTCACATTCTCACATCAAACACGTTAGGACCCGGTCAAGAGATCGATCTTTCATTCTTTTTAGAACGCACCGAATTAAGGAGCAACACTGTAAGACTGGAGTCTACGTACGCACTGGACTGGACCGAAATTTCTAGGTTTGCTCCAGTGACAAATTAAGCAATACAGCACTTGCAATGCTCTGAAGAATTTAACTCATAAATTAAGGGCTTTTTATTAATGGAATTCCTTTATTAATTGATGGTAGAACATTTCAAGGGTCCAATGCTATACATGGATGGATGTACTCCTGTGTGATAAATCATATCGATCATTCATGGTTTGAGAAAAGCAGCTCCAGGTTTTGAGTCCCACTTGGGCTCACCACCGCATGCAGCTTTCGGCCAATTATTAGAGTACTGTCGAGTCTCTGGTGATCCAGGCACAATATGGTGCTCTTCGGATGGTAATGCAGGGGTAGTTCCTGATTGGAAAGAAATGGGTTCGCTGCAGCATCAGAAAATGATTGCAAGCAAGCCAGGTTCGTACATTACTGAGAACTGTGTGTTGGAAATTAAGGTCGCAATGGAGCTCGGATCAACCTCGAGTCCTCCACACCGATCTACGGAGAACAAGATGGTGATCACCAGAATAATTAATTTCATAATTTTGTAGGCTAGTTCCATAAAATTAAAATTAATTTACAATCTAAATTTTGGATTATGTAGGCTTCATAGAGTACTAGTGTGCAAAATGGCCTAACAGTAAGCTTTTCTTTCAAGAGTGAAAAACTTAAGCAGTTGCATGTGACCGCTAGATCAAAAAATGATGCTCCAGATCTTCTGAGAATACCAAAAACAATGCACTGTTGAACGATCTAGACCGTTCATTGGCTCGACCAGACAGCATTGAGGAATGGGGATTTGCAGTCCTCTTAGGGACTGCATAGGAACTATTTCCTACGTACATTTGAATGTTCCTGGAAGAACCAGCTGTTCAGAGGACATAGTTAATGTGGCTTAATTTGCTGAAGAGGTCAATGCTACCATCCACATATTAGAGGACAAGCATCGTAGTGCAGTGGTCAAATACTCAGAAGTTCAGAGAACATAGCCATCAAACTTTAAACAAAGGCTTTGTGTGCGGGAAAGAAGAGTGCAATGCGTGCATCACAGGCACAGGGAGAGGCTCAAATGGACAAGCTATGGAGGAGATGCCATGGTGAGAGCATTTGTTGTTTTCCATAAGTAAGGATGCTCCCACGTGAAGGAAAAGATATTTATATGATCTGTTAGAGGTTTCATCCCTTAAGCAATAGTGATGCTGGTTGAAAGGGACTGGCATAATGACACACATACTGACATGTGACACTTTCCTAAACACACAATGCCCTCACATGTTGAGGCTGTGACAGGACATGATTCACTTCCTGAGTCCTTTTAGATGAAGAGTCCTGACCAAACGTCTGATTTTCACCAAAATATATAGCTCGGATAGCCAAAACCGCAGAAAGTTCTAAACTCTTTAGATAGCAGTAGTATTCCCAAATTTGACAACTAATACTTCGGTATTTGAGGTAAGATTTGTACCCCCGATACCCTCTACAAAAAAATGTTCAGGTAGTTGGGAAAAGGGTGCTCAGAAATGCTGTTTTATTGACGCAAGGCATGCAAGATACCCTGCAGCTTGTCCAGAAAGACAACAAATGTTTGGTCCAGTTGAGAAATGCTTAAGCAAGAAGACCATCACTCCGTCCACTTTAACCATCACGCATTTGAAACAATCTGCACTGCCACATTTGGAGTTAATCCTTCGTATAGTTTGTATTGTAGGCAAATGTTTTGCGCAATCTATGGACTGCAACTCATTGTTCCCACCACGGCAATGACGAAAACACCATGAGTTTATGGCTCAGGGCCATGAGTGTTTATCGAGCCTAAAAATCTCAAAGTTCACATTGACAGCTTCAGCACAGTATGACTGATGTAAGGGGAATTTCCGAGGCAATAAGAAAGAGTCTGAACTATGAAAAAGTCCCAAAGAGCTAGCTGATGAAGTAAGCTGAACAACTGAATTATTCATCGTTGCGACTAGGGCCAACAAATCAAGATCGATCCATGCATCACCCAACCAAGGCCGGCCTCCGTTGGACACCACGGCGCCGGCGTCTCTCTCTCTCTCTCTCTCTATTACAACCGCACCGGCCGACGGGGCGTCACGGAGATCGCCAAGCTGAGATGAGCGATTTACTAAAGGCAAAAATGAATGCAATGAGCTTGCCATGGTGCATGCATGATATGATAGGGATCCCGGAGATATGTGAGGCCGGTCGATCCATGTGTGGTCCATTGCAATGCTGTTTGTTTCCTTTCCCTTTCAGCTTGAGGTGATCAGGCCAAAAGCCCCCCGCCGCGACAAAGGACGTAGCGCAGAATTCAGGTGGCCTTTCCATGTAACAGTGTGTGCAGTTCTTCTTCTTCTTCAGGTATAGACTTGTAAAGTAGTACTAGCACTGGCTGTAACCTCTGGTCTTGCAAGATGTATACACATCTCGTGACTTCAGAGTGAAATGTCAGGATTGCATATTACTTCCCCTGGGGATCAACGCGGATGGTGGTCAGATTCTGGGTACGGTTTGGATCGGAGATCGGGGAAGGAAATCTGGAAGAATCCGGTGATGACATAGGCCTGCCAGGAGGAGTAAGAACAGCAAATGACCACAGCGACTGCATGAGCTGAGAGCCATTTGTTTGCAAGTATGAGAACTGCTCGTGCCCGTGCCTTGACCATGCATCGGAGGACAGCGTGGCTTTAATTTCTTCCCGAACCGATTGTACTAGCCGTGCACGCTTCTTGTCGATAGGCATATGTGACGAAATTTAGGTATGTGTTGTAAACTGGCATGTGTTGAAAAGCTGAGGTTCCGTCTGTGTAAGGGAGAAGATCTGCTTGCAGGAACGAGTTCTTTCAGAGTCAGCAATTTCAGTCGAACCACATCTGGATGCCGACAACATTATATGATCACTAAATTGGGTGAATGCTATGCAACATGAATATGGCAGTACTCATGCATATGTCTGAAGTTGTTAGGGGTCTAAACTGCTTGCTCACATCTCTAATATTTCTTGACAAGGAAAAAGTATTGGTTGTTATTACTTACCACTGAACATCTACGTTTGTAACTGAAGATCAGACACAATTCAAGCTCGATCAATTATTTTATACGATATATACATTCACTGGAAGAATTCGCACAGTAGAATCCTGACTACATAACGGTGCGAGGTACCGATTACGCGTACAAAAGAGATCTGAGCCTAGAAACTAAAGAAGTTGACATGGCGAAATTAAAGGAATCTCTTTCTGCATAAAATTAGGTCTGAAAGCCGAAAGAAGTAGATTGAAAGCTGCTGTACTAACGCGTGTATTTCATAGGTTTGAACGGAAACGCAACGTAAGGAACATTTTGACGTGTGTCGAAGCTATGCGAGTGAAGAAAGATCGTCATGGCCAGTTGCTTCCTTTCCTGGTCTAAAAAAGAAAAACCGCTTCCTTTCCTGATTCGTGAAATGTTGAAACTTCTCAATAGAACTATAATACGTACGTAAGCTTGCCTATTTGACACGTAAATCCCCCGTACAAATTGCTTATTTGACTTGTTGAGTATTAACTAGCTAAGTGTTTTTTTTGGGGGAAGGGCGTAGTTGGATTACAAGATTATCTTTTTAATTAAGACTCAACAACCAATAGTTCATAGGATCAAATTACCACATGACCTGCAATTAGTGTAACTCAAATCATGGCCTTTAACCACAAAACATATGTGCCATTCAAGGTGGCCTTACGTGTAGCGCGTTTATGCACAGTTGCAAATACACACTTGTTGTCTAAAGCATGGGCATTCACATTCAATTTAGGTTTTTTTAGATGGAGCACTTTTTTGAGATAATAGAAGATTATATCTCCCGGTCTCTGTATCGTAAGATACATACAACCAACCATTTATTATAATATCATAACAAAAAAAAGCTACCAAAAAAGATATCCAAATACTAAAAGAAAGCTACAACAAGCCATAAGAAACATGAAACAGAAAGCTCCAGTCTGCACATAGCCTGTTATTGAATCACCAGCCATGCATGATGAAGAAATCCCTGACCATGATCTCCAGCGATTTGCATGCTGATACCACCACTTCCCAAGCATCCTGACACTGAAGCACAAATCACAATCGCTACCATTTGTTGCACATATATATAACCTGCAATGGATTAGAGTTTTTTTCTCCTATCAAAAACCATATCATTTCGACATAGCCAAATTGACCAACACAAAGCGGCAACATCAACAAAAACGTGAGCTCTTAATTCTTTTATCAACCCCAATAACCAGTTCCCATACATATTAGTTATGGTACTAGGAGGGCGACAGATTAGAAGCCGCTGCCATTCAAAACGAGCAAACTAGTAATAAAAAAAATGTGTTGAATAGTTTTCTCATTGTTACAAAAATAACATTTTTTGCTACCATTCTAATTTTTTTGCATATGTTATCTTTTGTTAATATCACCCCATGACGTAAGTACCAGAGAAATTTTTTTATTTTTAATGGCACTTTATGCTTTCACATTTGTCGGTTTGTAACTGGGACATTTTAATGCACTAAGATTGTATACATCGATTGAACAGAGAACTGTCCATTCTGATGGAGATTTCATCGAAAAGTGTCTCGTTCTGGTGATAAGTGCCTACCAGCAATCTTTGCAACAAACTCATAACAGGCTAGTAAATTATGTCCCGTAATAACCCTATGAAAAGACACATTAAGTGAGACAAGACACATTACTTCAGCCACCGTGGTATTTTTTCCGAATAATGTTAAAAGGTCGAGAGTATTTTGTACTAAAAGGGTTGTTCCCAAGTCATACATCCTGTCAAAATCGTATTTGGGATCCATCACGAAGTTAAAAAGACTCAAATATAAAGAAATGATGTTTAACTTTCATTAGACCGGCTCAAAAATGAGAGCCACTGGCTTCCTTTCTGCATGAGAAAGAGTCTTATTTCTCAGATATTTTCTCCTAAGAAGAGTTTGCTAGACACTCTCATCATTTAGCAGCTTAAAAAGCCATTTGCTTAGTAAGCATACATTTTTGACACTAAGATCTTAAATACGCATGCCACTTTAATCCTTGAGTCAGCATAATATATTCCCCTTACATTCCACTAGAGCAAGTGCTCAGCTAAATCGATGGCCACCAGAATCGATATAGAATTTGGTTAGTGAATTCAATACTGTTTTAGAATAATATTAGTTGGGCTTAACCTTACCATAGATGTCAGTTTGAAATGCAAGAAATTCAAAGAAACGGTTCAATTTCTACGTGAACTCGAGGAAATTCCTATGTTTTAAACAGTGCTGAAGGATGGAGGTTGTCCACACACCAGGTGCGTCTAAACACTCAGTCATGTGGTTTAAGTTTATTTTTCTCATCTTTAGGTTCTGTAATTCAATTTTCAAGAGAGAGAGAGAGAGAGACGATACAATTCATTTATACCCTGTTTAAAACATCGTATCCCAAAAAAATTAAAATGTTTCGTACAAGAGAGGGACTTAACGTGAAATATCATCAGATCTGGAAAGAAGTTGGCGCGGTGAAATTAAATGAATAGCTTTCTGCATAAAATTAGGCCTGAAAGTCGAAAGTAGTATAGATTGCAAGCTGGTGTGTACTAATGCGTGTATTTCATAGGTTTGAACGGAAACGCAACAAAAAGGAATATTTTGACGTGTCTCGAAGCTATGAGTGGAGAAGATCGTGGCCAATTACTTCCTTTCCTGATTCGTGCGAAAGGTTGAAACCTCTCAATAAAACCATATTATGTACGTAATTGTCCTATTTGACAAGCAAGTCTCCCGTACAAATTCCTTTCCTCTGTGTGTTTTGGAAGTGGCGCCGTGGTTGATTTACACGATTATCTTTTTTAATTACGACTCAACAACCAAGAGTTCAGAGGATCAAACCATGTAAATCTATGAAATAAACCACATGAGGTGCGATTAGTGTGACTCAAAACTATGGCCTTTAACCACAAAACAAATGCGTTGTACAGGGTGGTCTTATTTGTATCACGTCTCTGCACATGTACTTGCATTGTCTAAAGGATGCGCATTCACAATCAATTGTTTTTAGACGGAGAAATTGCGTTCCAATAGACCATGTGCTTAGCTAAATCGCTGGCCACCAGAATCAGTACAAAGTCTAGGATTTGATCAGTGAATTCAATATTGTTTTAGAAGAATATTAGCTGGGCTTAAACCTAGCATGTATGGCCTGTTTGGAATGCAAGAATGTTAAAGAAACGGTTCAATCCATACATGAACTCGAGGAAATTCCTGTATTCCAAACGAGGCTAAATGATGGAGGTTGTCCACACCCAAACTGTGTCAAACACTCGGTCATTTAGGCCCTGTTTGGATGAGTGTTAATTTCTTATAAGGTAATTGGAATTTAGTTCAAATTTAAACTATTCCAATGAAATACCTCTAATCAAACACCTCCTTAATTAGTTTATTTTTTTCCTTCTCTTGTTTAGGTTCTGTAATTTAATTTTGACGAGCGAGATGATATATTAAATCATTTAGACCTGTTTGGAACGACAGTTTTTTTTCGACCCCAACAGATTAAATTGTTTCCTGCCATAATGGAATATCACGAGATGCCAAGATCCTCATAAATCTCCCTAGCCATAACCTGGATATCACATATTCACCGCCTTTAATGTTTATTGAGTCACATCGATAGTCTATTTTATTACCCAAAACTAGATAAACACTCCAAGTATGCTTTAGAAGTACACGTTCTAGCATGTACCTGTCACATTTCTTATATAAAAAGGAACCATATGTTGAAAGACTTTTAGGTAGGGATCTGAAAGACTTCCAAGCCGCAGAACCATCACAGTATCTTGCTATGCTCTGGATGATACGTTGTATCTTGTCCATTCCATAATCGACTGCCTTTGCCGTCATCTTCACCTCCTTCAAATACAACGAGTGGGAAAAGATGTCAATTTTCACAAAAAAAAAAGCCTTAAAGAGGGGATTCAAAGAGTTGCCTTTTACTAGGGCTTAAGTTACTCGTTTCAAAAATTGTTATGACATTAGTAATAAATATCAAGTATGAAAGCTGAGGATTTGTGAGACATTTTTGATAAATTGGAGTTGCTAATTCACTCTCCTAGAACAACTGAGAATGAACTATGAACTAATTCAACAATTCTTTCGGGGGACAGGTTCCTCAAACGATGACACGTCCATTAAAAGTTTTAGACTTGATCTTTTTTATCTAACCCGGTTCACAACAACCCAAATTAGCGTCTCCATGTATCTACCAAACCGGTTGGCCTCGACATTTCACGGTTGACAGAATCTGCAATAATTTTTTCATGACCAAATTTTGGTTCGGATATTTGGCAGCCCCAACCAATGGTCCCCCCAAAATCCACCTGTGGGTTGGTTGATTGGTGTGGATCATGTAAGTGGGCTGCAAAACCCAGCACGACCCAGACCGTAGCATCCACGGTGACAAGATACAAGATGCTACACAGAGACCTACATGTAAACAGAAGCAAAGCAGACGTCCAGAATCGATATAGAATTTGGTTAGTGAATTCAATACTGTTTTAGAATAATATTAGTTGGGCTTAACCTTACCATAGATGTCAGTTTGAAATGCAAGAAATTCAAAGAAACGGTTCAATTTCTACGTGAACTCGAGGAAATTCCTATGTTTTAAACAGTGCTGAAGGATGGAGGTTGTCCACACACCAGGTGCGTCTAAACACTCAGTCATGTGGTTTAAGTTTATTTTTCTCATCTTTAGGTTCTGTAATTCAATTTTCAAGAGAGAGAGAGAGAGAGACGATACAATTCATTTATACCCTGTTTAAAACATCGTATCCCAAAAAAATTAAAATGTTTCGTACAAGAGAGGGACTTAACGTGAAATATCATCAGATGCCAAAGTCATGGTAAACTTCCCATATACTAACCCGGCTACCACGCCAATTGTACTACACACTGACTTTTTTATTGGGTCACATCATGAAGTCTATTTTATTACCCAAAACTAGATAAACACTCCAAATATGCTTTAGAAGTACACATTCTAGCATGTATTTGTCATATTTCTTATACAAAAAGGAATCAAATGTTGGAAGACTTTTATGTAATCTGAAAGTCTTCCAAGCCACAAAACCATCTGAGTGTCCGACGAGCTCAGTTTCTTGCTTTCTTCTAGATAGCACGTACGTTCTATCTTCTCCATTAACATAATCGATTGCCTTCCGCCCGTCATTTTCAACTCCTTCAAATACAGCGAGTGGGAAAAAGATGTTAATTTTCATAAAAGACATTTGTTATGAAATAGGTAACAAATAACCAGTATGTGTGAGGCATATTTTAAAAAGCGGAGTTGCTAATTCTCTTTCCTAAAATAGTTGAGAATTAACTATCAACTAATTCAACATTGCCAGAATTAGAAAACAGGAAAGCATTTTCCAGCCACAACCAATGGTTTTTCCCCAATCCACCCTTAGGCCAGGTTAGGGGTGAAAATAGGCCAAATACAGACGGATATTACTCTTTTCATATCCTAACCCATATTTTCATTCTCGGATTCAGAATTGGATACATGCTAAATGAATACAGATACAAATCTGGTTTATTCGTGATATGGATACGGAACAGATACGTGATGGATTTGGATCAGAAACAAATGAAGATATACAGATTATGCACCGATATATAGGGTAATATATGTTGAAGCAAATATATGAGTACTATATGACCACAAGAGCAAGTTTATATCAACCAAACCCAAAAGACATCATAGAAAGAATATACTATTTGAGAATCAATACAACCAACTAATTGTCAAGATAAATGGGCTGCTATGAAAAATATGTAATAAATAGGCTAGGTCTTGCCGGATATCCGAATTAAAAAAATCGATATCCGGATCCAGCCCCGTATTCAATGAATATTTGATTGCTTCGAATCTGATTCCAAATCTAGATTCGAATATCTAGATCTCGTTCTTGATCCTACCGGATAGTCAAATCTCTTCTCAACGCTGGTCCCAACCGGACCTGGTTTTAGATCAGATGAGAAATATTCGATGTTTTTTACCCCCTACTCAGGGTTGATTGGTGGGAATCGTACCTGTAAGTGACCTCCAATATTCAGCACGACACAGCCCATAGCATCCACAGTGACAACATACAAGATACAACGTATGCTAAGGCCTAAATGTAAGCAGAAGCAAAGCAGACATAGTAGCAGCTACAGAGCGAGGCAGAAACTGTAACACCCATGCCAAATTTCACTCAAAGCCTAGCATATTATAGGGCCGGCTCACCAATGCATATCACTCTAGATACACTTTTGTTCTTACTTCATATAAAAGTGTTAACCCGTGACAGATACATAAAACCACCATCGGTACATGTCCGTGAGCATATCCTACGCGTGTGCAACGAAAGTTGATTCTCTGATACTAGTTGTAACACCCTAGACAAATTTGTTTAAAGTCCATCCTACCGTACAGCAAGCTCACATATGCATAGCACCAACTTACACTTTCACCATCGCTTCGTATAAAAAGGTAAACTTAAAGGTAATATGTGTGAACCTAACATTATGCATTATATCCTACTACAACTAATTTAAGCAAGTAATGTGCAACTAATCTTACCACCGCTCTATATAGATTATATGGACCTTCACATTTTCGAGACTAGGTATTACCAAACGTCCAGGGAACAGCTGCTTGCAGATGCAGATGCTGCATCGGCAGGCAGATTCCGAGTTTCCGACGTTTGGTCGTGCCCGTGACCGTGAGCAAAGCAGATGTTTGTCTGGCAACAACTCTACCAACCTACCTACCACTAGTGGCGATGCCACAGGTGAAAGTCAGAGATGGTTACTGGGCCGTGGAGATTGGGCCTCATAGATTGCTACAGATAGTGACCGTCAAATGAGTCTTGTAAATTTTATGTTTTACATTTTAATCATTCCAAAAAGAATATATATCCTTTTTATTGCTCACTTATCAATAAATTGTATATACTTCACACCATTGTAGGGAAGTTCTACATTTTTTCTTTTCATTAAAAAAAGTTCTACTGTTTTAACATGTCCAAAGCGGGAAAAAAAATCCAAGGAATGTAGAAGCATGAAGTAGCATCAAATCGAAAACGGTTGTACTTGCAGCAAAATGAATGTTCATACTATGAAGCCAGAAAGGGAAAAAATATTATCTTACAACTAGAGGAATCCAACAATTTACTGAATTTAACTGCAGTGAAGCAACAGAGAATATTGAAAGACCACCCAAAAAAAATGGCAAAAGACGACAGAGAAAAATAGGCATACCTTCAACCAGTATCTTCAACAAGTTACTCCTCAGCAGATGCTCAGAAAACATATGGAAATTGCTCCAGCATTTGGACTAGAACTTGTACAGCTCTGCTCCTTTATTCCGAGACGCTGAAGCATTTACGCTCCTACTTCCGAAGGAAACACAGGAATACACCGGTAAAGAATTGATGTCCTCTGTGCGATCACTTGGCATCAGGATATGCTTTGCCCCAGGAGTGAGCTTCACCGGGCCTGATCTTTGCACATACCGGCCACTAGATGAAGTATTAGAGTTGTCAGGAACAGCTCTTCCCTTTCCGTTGTTTGTATTTCTCGATGGAAGGGCTGCATCTCTTCTGCTGTCAGAAGCTTCTTGAACTATCCGGCCTGGATGGCTAAATATAATGCTCACAGAGTTTTGAGGGCAAACTGACGATCTTGCTGAATGTACACCGTATGGCTGAGGCACATTGGCATGGTAAACTGAAGATGGTGTTGCATGTCGTGTGGTGGTAGGCAGAAATGTTGCTGAGGGTGGAAAATGATCGGAGTAATTGCGCCAAGTAGGAAAGAAATTCCGATGCAATGCTGCACTGCCATCGCTGGGAAGAGGTGGACACCCCAATAGAACATTCGGATGAGGCTGCCAGCCAGAATATTCCCCGAACCTATCTTCATATGGTGAATGATCCACGGATAATACATTAGCTACAGGGAAAGGGTGGCTGAAATTATGCGGAGTTCTGTATCCAAAATGTGTCTGCCTTGTGCTTGCAGAATTTGCTGAAACATGACTTGCACTTGCAGAGTTTACTGAAATATTGGGGAAATTTTGAGCTTGTAAAGAAAGAAAAGGCCGGCCTTGTCGTGGCAATTCCAAGAAAATGTTCGCCGTAAGATGGTCCTCGATAGAAGGTCCTGCATGTTTCTGTGCGGTCTCAGCCAAACATTCACCTCTGGTTGTGGAGACCGCAAGATCTTTACCCATCAAACGAACTGTTTGACCTGCAGCAGGATTACACTCGTGCTGCACGTTCAATTCAGAATGAAAATGTAGCTTCTCACTACGAGACAGATTACATTCTTGAGATCGACGAGAAGGAAATTCCCCTCCAGCATAAAGCTGGGAGAACCAATTCTTGTGCTGCTGAAATGAGTCATGAACTGTACGGTCTAGCAATGCACAAGAGGGCGTCCCTTTCATCCTATTATCTTTTACTGAAGTTTTACTACAATCACGATGAGTCTCAGCAGGTTCTCTTGAGCTCAACGGAGGACCAAAAATATCTGTGTCAGAAATTTCGATCGCCTCGCTATGCAACAATGTGCCTGCCAATCTTGAATTCCTAATTCTTTCCAAGTCAGTAGCAGGTGGTTGGCATTCCAGTCCGTGTGAATCAAAAGACAAATCTTTCTGGTTTTCTCTTCCATCAAGCACTTGTACATCAGCATTTAAAATTTCATCATGTGTACGCTCAAGATTTGGCACATCTGAATTTGAATCATACGGGTAGTTTAAATCAGTAGATTCTGGCAGTGCCTTATTCAGATCAATCAAACAAGAAGACAACTCTGTGTTACTGAGCTCAGGAGAGTCCTCATGATCTGTATGCTTATTTGCATCTTTAGTCTTAGTGAAGGCTTTCTCAGGCCTATGAGAACTACATTCCGCAGTTATGCATTTGTCCCCTTCACTAGACATGTCCGTTGATGATGACGATGATGAAGCCATAGCATCCGAGAACAGCTCGCACAGACTTTGCAGTTGGGGTAGCTTGCAACTTTGCTTCTCACTGCCAAATACATCATTCGCTTCTGAGAATTTGACACGTCTGACCAATTTGCGGCAGAGTTCTATGACTTCCGTGCCTTTTGAATTGCCATGTTTCTCCTTGACCATTTTGACGGATGTGTGTGTTGTGTATTTTTTCAGAATGCTGTGCAAAGGGAGCATTTTTTTAAAGTCTCGTTGTTTCCCTGCCTTGATAGCCTTTTTGCTCTCAATGTACTTTAGTTTATCAGTCTTCTTCTTTCCATGCTTCCTTCTCTTAACGTTTGATATATTTTCCTTGTCTATTGTGAGATGTTGTACACCTTCGAGCTTCTTTGATGCCTGAGGAGTATCAAGTCCATCAGGCAAATTTAGCTTGCCAAGCGCTTCCTGCAGAATTGAGAAATACTAGTGGATACAACATATAACTGTGAAAGCAATATACAGAACAAAAGTGAACAGCACACATCACAATTACCACATGTATACGATTGCCTGACAAACCTCAAGAAAGTGGGTACATTACAGTAGGGAAAGTAGTTGAATATATATAATTTGAAATGCTGGTAACTGTTCGAGACTTATATATAGACTATAGAGGGTGATAATTCAAGCATGAATCCAATTAAGATCACAGTTATTGCAAAATAAGTGAAAAATATTCTGATGCTCAGTAAAAACTAAAGTTTGTAAGAAACACAATTTAGTTCTTGATTTAGGATTATGGAAATCTAACACGTGTATTATACACAAATGATGCAGCGCTGCAGCTAGGTGAACCATACATTTACACCATTGCAAATTTCACAAACCTAAAAGTTCATTGGTAATTAATAAATCGAATTGTTCAGTCAGTCTCGTTTGCCATCATCAATGTTAAGGAAAAGAAAACAGTGGCTTTAATACCATACTAGGCTAACACTTCCTGATACATATAGATAGATATATAGGAGCCGTGATGGATGCCTAACGTGGCTCTAAGACTTGTTATGTGAATGTTTGATAAGGCATGTTTCTGTTACATGTTGGAGAACTGTGAAGACCCATGCATTATGATGCTAAACATTTGTCGATACAGACACATCAATTAGTGGAAGTATAAGTGAAGCGTACATGAAAATGTTGTAGGTGTAGGGATCAAATAGCTCTAAGATTATTTCATTGATAGATTGAATTGTGGGAGGTAATGATGAAATGTAAATTGCAAATCTTCTGATGTATCGGATACAGTCGTGGACATCTTATTTTACACATCAATCTAACATTGTACTGTTCTACATATTCAAGTACCGTTACATTTAATATAAGACAAACACCACAGTGAAAATAATATGCAAAAGTGGGATCGTGTCATGCATTTAACCAAGTATGAAAACTATGCAAAATTCAATTGATAGAATTAATGCATCAAACATATGCATAATATAATGGGTAGTATATTTGAAGCAGTATATATCACCAATTCAGATAGAAAAAAAGGAAAACATGTGCACACTACCATATATACCAAAGGAAAATGGTAAACGAAAATTTGAAAACAATATTGGTAGCAGGGTTTGGAAAAATGGCAGTTCCGGTTTTCCAAGCCTTGTCCAGTTTACAATCAAGAAAAGCCATTTTCCAGCCGAGAAAAAAAAAGTCGGAACGGGTTTTCCAAACCCTGATTGGGATGGCCAAACCAACTAAAAATTAAAATCAACTAAATTTGGCGTATAAACTCCAATTTTTGTATTAGAGTTGCACGATTCTGCAATTCAATTGATACTTCCTTATGTTTACACTTTACACAACAGAAACATGCATGCAAGATAATTGAACCATAGTTTTAATGAAACTGCTAAAATAATTTAGTTGTGATTGTTTGTGTAGTTTCTGTTTAAAGGAGCACACAGAAGTATGTATTCACATGTATCCGAGTACCACATGTACAACCATTTTACGGCATCGTAACAGAAGAAAATAGTCAAAGATGCAACTTGGAGAGGCCATGAAAAATCAAAAAATGTCAAAAACATTTTTGCTTGTGGAGTAGTATGATGAATCTTGCTAGCAGTGACACAAAAGGATATTCCTCTCCTAAGAAGTCTTTTTTTTGGTAAAAATAAATAATATTGTATCAAACAAACCATTACTAAAAAATAAATAGAAATATAGGATCAACGAAAAATATGCTTATGGCATGTCCAAAAAAACCAGAGCTCTATCGAACGCCCTCAGCTCCCTTGCGCGGATCTCAGAAATCTCGGTGGAGCGATTCTCCAATTTTGCCTACTCGCAAGGAGCAGCCTCGAGCCTGCTCCTCGCAAGAATCAGCCCCCGCGTCGCCTCCCCGTGTCATATCCTCACCTCGACCGTCGCCTCCCCGCGTCGTCTCCTCGTCTCAACCACGTCGCCTCCCCGCCTCCTCGTCTCGACCGCGTTGCCTCCCTGCCTCCCCGCGTCATCTCTCCGCCTCGACCGCCGCCTCCCCACATCGTCTTCCCACCTCAACCGCGTTGCCTCCCCAACTCATCGAGCGACGCCTCCTCGCCACAACCGCCACCAATCTACCCCGCCTGCGCCGCCGAGGTATGGCTCCCATCTCTCCCAAATCCCCTCTTTCAGGAATCTAGAGCTAACTAGCTAACTGAACACTTTTAGAAACTACCTTTGATTCCTTAGAAAATCAGAATTAGGAGGAGTCAGAGCAGAATTTGGGAGGAGCAAGAGTTGGAGCTCTACCGAACAGGCCCTTAATGTTATCTACACATTTCCTGGACTTGTGGAGTGATATTTAGTTCCCATTCTTTCATACAAAGGAAAGACAGAACATAGATTAAGAACTTTCCTTAACCATGACTTGTTGGTTCTGTCAGTAGTTAGTTTGAAAATTTTGTTGTTGTCCTAGCCTAAGAATGAAAAAACAAGTGTACACTAGCAAGAATGCAAGATATATCCTAAAAGCACCCATCAAAGTATTGAACAAAAATGTTAATAATATGCATCTCCCCTTCATATGCATATTGAATATGCAACCTTGTTTTCATGTAATGCGCCTATGCATGCATCCCTCATCAGGTTATGTAGGTTGATATGTTGGTTCAAAAAGATCACATGGTTGTTATAATAATGTCTTCATCCTTAATTTACTATAGAAAAGGCAACCTTTAACAATATCTTATACTGATGACGATGGCATTCTTAATCATGTACCAACCAAATTAACTTCTGAACAAATTAAATGAATTAGCTAGGTGCTCAGTGAAGAGCAAGACAGCTCAATGAAATCAATGCAATACCGAATTTGCAATTAATGTTGATACCTCTTTTACTAAGCACATGCAAGAAAGAAAAGTATATATACATACATATACATACTAAGAATCAATATCATTAAACTAAGAACAAAAACAAAAAGAAATTACGTACAGAAAGAACATTATGGCTTTGCAAGCTAGTTGGTGGCCTTCGATGTGGAAATATTATCCTAACACCAAAAGATGAATGTTAATTCAAAACAATTTTATCTACTTTCACAACCATGCTGTTCATAAAAGGAGAACCAATTGATGAATCCCTAACAATATTACTGGTGACTGAACGTGTCTAACATGCATCAACTTATTTAATTTAGTGAAGTATAAAGGATGTAAGTGATATAACATTTTAAAGATAAAAAAAGTTCCAAATGCAGCCCTCAGGGTTCAGACTCCATGGATTCTGATATCTTCAAGGAGTGCTACATCGACACACGATGATGTGGGTTATCTCTAATTGTACATGTACTTGCAAGAGAGACGATAACAAGGGACTGACAATATTACTATTATTACCACTACATATATTAAACTATTATCACGGAAAGAAACTTAAAATCCTATTCTATTCATCAGGTCAACTAGCTAATAGGAATACTCCTATATATAAGTGTACAGAGACAGCAGACCATCATAACGAACATACGGTGACAGGCTGACAGCAATATATACTGAACCCCACACCATCATCCACTGTACTCATGCATGTCGGATGGAGGACTAAGACATTTCATGACCAGCTATACGTATATATATTCACACAAATGAACAATTTTTTAGACCGAAGCTAGCTAATGAATATCACGTAAGCAATAATGACGATCCAGTATCCGAGAAAATAATGCAGAAGATCTCAATCCAGTAAATGCCTGCTCCACGTCCGTTTCCTATGATAAAATCTCGTGTATGGGTCCGGACCCAGAAATGTGGCGGCCAGGCACCCAGTACGAAACTCACAATTCACACAGAAGATAGCTAGCTACCGTGGCGTGAGAAAAGGCAACACGACACACACCATATAGAATATCTTGTATATATTCTGTAGCACCAGCTGGCCTGGTTCAGGTACAACTAATAGTTTTGCTGGCCATAGCCAATTAATCGTCATTGATATTGATCTTAATTCTGTGAGTAGCTGCTTATATACATGTCACCAAGGCCTCTCAAGTCTCTACTTTGCACAAATCCTCGTAACCCCACTATATCCGTGAAACACGGGCCGATCAATTACTGCCAATTAATTTCCAGCATGAAATAACAATATCCACACATACCAAACAGTCATGCATGAGCTAGCAAATGTAATGATGCCCAAGAAAGAAAACACAATGATAGATTTAGCTTTAACAGTTGATACACAGCCTTCACAGCTTAGCTTTGACTAACAAATTATCGTGTACCCGCGAGCAACCATGCATCGTGTTCGCGCGGACGGATCGATCATAGATCCTTGTAGACGAACTAACCTGGTTCAGATCGGCCAATGGGTTCGGCACGGTACGCACAATCCTTACATAAAATATCCTGCGCAGCACCGGGTCCCCATATAAAGCAACAACTAATTGGCCCCCCATAATAAGCATGTATACACATCCACACAAATACCAACCAAATCAGCCGCTAATACTAGTAACAACAACCTGATACGACATAGATGGAGTACATATTTTTCGATTTCTCGAACTAAAGTAAGCATATAATCATCCTGATACTGTCCAGCTAGCCAATCAAAATCTGAACCAATAATCATGCGATTCATGCCATCCATCCATTCCAAGTCGACCAAAAAAATATCACGAAATTCTATATAAAAATTAAAACAAGGGGAAAAAACATTGGAATAAGACTAGATGATATCATGGCATTCACAGAAAGGGCAGAGTTGGGTTGGGTTGGGCTGGGCTGGACCACTTTTACCTTTCTGGCGAAATTCCCCTCGGCCTCACGCGCTCCGGTCTTCTCCGCCGCCGCCTCCAATCTCCGCTTCCTCTTCTTCTCCTTGATCCGCCGGATGATCGCGCACAGCGCCTCGTCCTCGTCCACCTCCGCCTCCTCGTAGCCGCCGCTCGTCGCGCCGACCGGGCGCACGTCCAAGGGGGGCGCCGCGGCGAAGAGGTCGGTGATGGACCGCTTCTTAGGCGCTTTCACCTTCCCCGGTGACCTACTCGGCCGTTCCGCCGCCGCCGACAAGGCGGAGGCCAGCTCGTCCGCCCACCACCGGAATCTCGGAGCCTCCATCGGCGGCAGATCCTCGATGCCGAACGGCTGCCGGTCCGCCCCCGCCGCGGTGCCCCTCATGCTCGCCGCGTACCCCCTTCACAGAAAATCGCAAACAGATCAGAAAACCACAAAAAAAATACCCCAATCACAAAAACCACCAAACAATCGACGATACGAAGCGGCGCTTCCACACCGACCTAATGGAGAACGCGGAGGCCGCCATGAATGCGACGCCGACGGGCTCCCACGGCACAAATCTGCGTGCGATTTTGAGAGGAGTTGCGAGTTTTGGGGACGAGATCAGAAGGGGAGAAGAGGAATGGGTGGAAAGGGTGGAGCAGTATTTAAAGGGCACAGCAATTTCGAAGAGAATTAAAAATTGGGAGGGATTTTGATTGCTTCGGGGGGAATTATTTACTCTTTCCCGCTCTTTTTATCTACTTTAATTTGCGAATATTAATTGTTTAATAGCTTGGCTTGTCTCGGTGTCGTGCCGGCGGGGCCCAGTGCCCCATTTACTACCGCAGACAGCGACGTGTGATGGACAGCGGCCGGATTGGGTTTTTTTTAATAAGGGTGCAGGGTGACGTGGCACAATCAGGGGCGTTGGTTGGCTGGACGGCATCATGTGACGGCGACCGTTAGGCGGTGGGGTGGGTTGGAATTGGTGGGCGCACACGGCAGGCCTCCCCCACGCACGTACGCCTGCATCTCATCCTCGTCGCTTTCGCTACGTCCACACAGCGTCGTACACGGAGTATAATACGTGGGAGCAATCATATCATGAATCCACATCGTACCTTTGCTATTAAAAAAAAGGATTATAAGGCGGTAATACACTTCATGCCTTTTTCTTTTGCAACAACGGTTATATGGCCTTAAGCAATTTTGCAAAACTGTACGGGGTTGTTCTGTTATTTTTGATCACATGGAAAAGTTTACAAAGAAGGATTGAAACAAGGTGCAGTTGGCGTACCTAAGTATATGTGAACAATTTTTCAAATTGTGTGTATATATATTGGTTAAAATAAATGTGTTTATAGATGTTGCTTATTTTATATTTATCTGAACAGAAACATAATATTTACGGACCACTTGATAGAACAATTTGACATATTTTTCAATTGAAACACCAAGAGTAATAATCGCTTTTGCTTTTATCTCAATTATGCATCCAAACTTCAATGGATTGGTTAGTCCAAAGGAAATTTCAAAATATTGCATAATTTACAAATAAAAAGTAAAACAATAAGCAGAATTTTAACCTGACAAACATTTTGTGCTTGTAGAAGTTAGGCAGCAAAATTGCTTTGTGTGCAAGTGTGCTCACCGTCTATGGGACAAAAAATTACATCTTTTCTCGTGAATATACAATCAGTTACGCCTAAAATATACAATACATTTCTCAGTTGCTAAACAATATAAAAATGATAAAAAAAATTATTTTTTCACACAATTTACTTATATTGCCATGTTTCTCCTTGAGCATTTTGACGGATGTGTGCTTTGTGTTCTTTTTCGGGATGGTGTGCCAAGTTACTTAATCAATGCCATTTGGGACTCATTGCACTTGCAGAAAAATCCAAATTTATTGCTATCAAGGAGGCAGATGGTGATTAGCTATCAACAATAAGGAAGGGTGATGATGGCACAGGAGATATCTTATATTTTAACTAATAAATAAAGAAGTTTACCTCTGCATAACGGGACGGTCGTTTCACCCGATGTTCGGAGTTCATCTATCTTCCTCCCCTCCCCTTTGTAACACCCTAAAAATTTCATATTATGCTTTAGTTATTCATTTATGATTTTTTTTAAGAATTTCATGGAATTTTAAATACTTTTTTCTATTTTCAGATTTATAAATGATTTACTGCAGAAAAATTAAAACTAAAAATGTAGTTTAGACCGGAAGAGAATGGCTGTTGGGTTGGTGCACTGAAGCACGAGAGTTGGGTTTGTGGAAAGTCTCATCTAGTCAGTTAAAGACCGACCTGTGAGTTGTTGAATGTAAAGCGTAACCGCATATACCACAAGTCTGGTATGAGACATACTTGGCTATCCATATTGCAATATACCATGGACAGTCGTGCCATTAGATTGAAAGTGGTGTTAGTGTGAGGTTGAACTCGGCACAAAAGGGGGCTTCTCACTAGGTTGATTTTTTCAGTGGTGAAATCTTAGCAGGTATGACTACAAGGATAGAGCTTTGTAGGGGTTTATTGTGATTTTCTCTGTTGCACGCCAAAGAAAGTGTGTATTTGGTAAAAGGAGACGATCACGTCTTGTTGGTAAAGTTGTACAACTTCTATAGAGTGTAAAACTAATTGATTAGCCACGCGTCATGGTCATGGGCATCCGTGTTGGCCTTTCATGGATTAGACTTTGATATTTCAAAAATATTTTTAGAAAAACGAGACTTGGATGGAGTGATTCCATCGTGGAAACCATGGGTAAGCACTATGAGTGATTCCTGTGTTGAAAGATGATTTAGAAATAAATTCCTTTAAAGTTATGCAATTTGAAAATATTAAAAATTTTGTAAAATTGTTTCTTTACGCCAAAACTTAACCATATAACCCTCCTCTATCAAGTTTACATTATTAACATATTTTCTGTATAACTTGTGAAGTACTTTTGTACTCACCCTTACTTACTCTGTTGTTTTAGAAGAGAAGTTCTTTGACGGTGAGGACCAGATGTACTAGACTAATTCCTAGTCAATTGCCTGTGACGAATCCATTAGGTCTTACTACTGCTTACTTTATTTCCGCTACTTTATTATTATTTGGTTTGCATGCTATAAAAATCTGATTATTAAAAAAGTGTGTTGAATATGTTATGATATCATTTCTACTGTATGTACTAGCATTACCTAAACTAGTACAGAATACACAAAGGACTTCCTCCAAGTTTGGATTGCCACAATCCTCAAAACTCCTTCATTGCCTGTCGTCATGTAGAACTAGTGCAAACGGCCTCCATGCTCGGCTCACCGCATTACCCACTGTCAGTTTTGCTGGCTAGTTCAGGGAGTGCGGGAGGAGAGTAATTGATCATTCCTTGTTTTCTCCTCAAGAAAATGTGATGGATCATAGATTTGTAGCCCAACGCATGATGGTGATGACCACAACGATGTATCGGGTTTTGTCATTTCTTTAATGTCCATAGCAATTCCAATATCTCATCATTCCTCATCCTTACATGTCAACCCCCCCAATCAAATTCTTCTACTTTCTTTCATGTGGAATGGGAGGATTCTAGGGTTCGAGCATGCTAGTTTGGCGCAAACTCCGCACGTATTCATCTTATCCAAAATGGAATTGGGAACCAATCGAATAAGTGATTTCCTCTTGGAGATAAGCACTCAGGCGAAATTGGAGGTCGTGGTGTTCTCTAGATCCATCCCCTAGGGGTCCAAATGGAGTGGGTAGTTCATGACCTTCGATCATCGAAAACATTCAAATCAAATTCGGAGTGAAAAGCACATATCCTGCTAGTTTTTCGGATTTCACATTTGGAAAAGGATAGTTTTTCCCAGACATGCTATCATATTTGGAACAGATGTATCCGTCGAATTTGGACCTATCCATAAATTTAATCGGATAATATATAGTACACTTATCTCCGATATCCGATAAACTCTAGGCCCATGAGTCATGTCTTAGTCAGTCACCCAATAGATAAGCCTATGAGTCATGTCTTAGTCGGTCAAACCAATAGGCAAGTCCATGAGGCCACAGGCCCATGAGTAATGATTAGCCTCTCACTTGCCTGGAGTGGACTAGAGAGAGAAATCGGTCCACAAGACTTTCCATATTTAAATTATTTTTTATTTTTATAAAAATACAATAAATCCAATTAAGCTAAGAAAAATTGCCAAAACTTTAGGCAAATACATTTGAACATAAGGAACTTAAATAAAATACTTTTGAATTTAATTGATGTAGCCAAATTTGCTTGTTGAACTCTTAATTTAGTTGCGTTTTGGACAGGTAGTGCAATCGATTGATCCTTTTATGTGCAACACATATTGGTTCTATTTTTGCACTATATCCAACTAATTATTCATGACCGAGACTATCCACATTTTGGACAGGCCGGCTTAGTTGCTTCCCATACTTTTCACACTTTTGTGCCACAAATGTGTCTGCTAAATTTTTTGTTGTGGCCAAAACGGTCATCACACTTGCGATGAAAAGAAGGTAAAAACAATCATATTATAATTAGGCTTGAGCTAGCTTATTTTCTTAGAGTTGGAATCGGATAGGTGTTCGGTTCATGGGTTGGAAAAGTACCAAAGTAATAACTCAGCCTTGGCCAACTAAGGATCGTAAAATCATACAAAAAAGGGGAAGGGCCGGGTAAAATCTGTTTCAAAATATACAAATGAATTGTATGCTTATATTTGGTCTTATCTAAAATGATATATTATTTTAATTCGATGTAAGTGTAGGCAAATTCAAATGGCATCATACGAAAATACCTACTACACATATATGCACCATTTTCTTCTACGTGAGTTTAACCGGGTTGTCTCCTCCCCTGTAGGCAAAACTGTTGCTCCACAGGGGACCTGTAACAATAAGTAGAATTTTCTATGGCAGAGTTGATGGTTTGTGGGCTGTGGGGCCACGCTGGCCGTGGACCCCGGTACCCTTCTTTGTCGGCGAGCAGAGCGGGTGGCAACAAGGATCCGACTTAAGGGGGTCTGGTTTTAATCTCTTCCTCTTTTTCTTTCTCTGGTTCCTCCTCTTTGCATGTGAGTGCTCCTTCTTTTCTTTTTTTCCCTCCTCTTTTTCTTATGTGGTTTCCTGGTTGGAGATTCTTGTCCCGTGCATGTGATCGGGGCAGCAAGATCTTTTACGTACGTACTGTCTGGAAAGTTGCGTTGGTGTCCTTTCTTCCTCCTCGTTGGAAAGCATATCTGGATGTCTCTTGCTTTGGCGTGCAAGGTCGAAAAAATGATGCAGGCTCGGCGAGGCGACTAACACTTGATCGGCGGTGGTGTCTGTCATATCTATTCTCTGTCAATGAAAGAGGTATCATATCTGCAAGTAAATATGCTTGTGTTGAAGTTTTGGAAGGGAAAAAAGAAGCTAGCTAGGTTGTAGGAGAAAGAAACGAGAGGGAAAGGTTGCCGAGTCTTTGTTGATGAAATGTTTTGGAAGTTGCAGCGAAAAAGCGTGGAAACGTCGTACGGCCCCACTCAATAGTTGTTATTTCATGCTTTTTAGTTGGTAGTTGGTGGACGCATCGACGTGCCTGCAACTGCAACCATTTGAAGGGCAATGTGTTAATTTGACCCTTGCGTACGTCTTACGAAATCATTTCGAGTTTTTACAAACAAACAGGGTCTGGGAATTAATCGGATCTTGTATTCTTGTGGATTTCATCTCATGTACGTCTCAGCTAGCTAGCTAACTGCACTTATCATCACTTCGGAATAGTGTTAATTAAGATATATCTGTGAGGCTGCAGATGCGCTTCAGGCAAAGCAAGTATCAGTCATCCTCCTGAATCTCGAAAATTTAAAGAAAGTCATTGCAGTATGTCGTCAAATTAAGCTAATCAAATTTGCCCTAAATAGTTGTTGTAACACAACGGGCCGAAAATCTGCTAAAAGCCAGCTCCCGCGCAGGATAGGCCTGCAAAGCCATATTTAGCAACAAACTTGATCATAGGCTAGCTTCACTCCCGCTAATAAATTGAATCTGAAGTTTTTATGTTTGAGACAACACGCATTACATGCTAGCTAGTGTTACCCATTTTACCGTATAGACTATCCACCACTATAATATAAGAGCAAGTACAATAATAAAGCCTACTATTTACTCTATCTCTCATCCATGTCATTTAGGATAAGCAATAAAACTAGCTTGTACAATAACAATATCTAAAGTTTGTCTCTAGCTAAATACTATACAATAACTATCTTTTCTCTCTTATACATAACTAATTATCTATCTTGTTTCCCATACTATTATATGTATTGGCATAAGAGCCAGCTCTCTTCTTTCTTCTTTTTCTCACTCTTCTACATAAAACAAAACTAATGTGCATGCATTAAAAGCAAGCTTACTATCCTCATTGTATATGCCCTAATGGACCACATTGCTACGCACGCCCCCTCCGAACTGGGCTGAGGTGTTACACGCGCACATGTATAGGTCCTGTGTTACCAATTCCCTTTTTAATTAAACTACTTATAAACTAAATGCAGGAAACTTTAAAAATTGCCAAGCCATACGTACAATTCTTGCTCTGGCGTATAGTTCTATACGATAATTAACGCACGGTGAAATAAATTGACTTCTCTTCACAGGAGCGTGGATCGTCTCCTGTTAACCGTACGTACGTGCATATTTTAGGTTCACGCTGTGCTTGTACAAAGGTAGACAGTGTCTCGTGCTACGACGAAACAAGAAATTTATACAGTGAACAGAGTAGTGATCGTACAACATCTTTTTTTGGTCAGATGAATCAAGTCACATATATATATATACACACACAGTAGAGATTCCCCATGCGGTACACTGCACGTAATATATACTTTGTGCATTTCCAATTTTCCATTAATCGTTGACTAATTAGATTATGCACATTTGTTTTTCTAGCTAGCTAGAAATTAACTATCAGCTAACTAGCATCAGGTTGAGTTTGATTCCAGGTAAGCATAGAATGATGGATTGGGAACTCGATGGGCTAGCTGTTCAGATTTGTGAACGTCTGCAAGAGCATGATTGTTTTTGCTTTTAATTTTGTATTCTGGCTTTAAAAGTAGAATAAAAAACAAACAGCCCGATTATAGAAATTGATTCTCACAGTCTAGTCCATCTATATACACTAAAATCATAATCTGCTTTATATGTGCTTTTAGATTATAACTTTTAGAAAATCATCTTCTCTACAACTACAAGCTAGAATCAGCTTTTGGAGAATTCAAAGCAAAAACAAACAAACCCTTAGGCTATCTTCTTCTTTTCTTTGTGAGGGGAGGTTAGTAGGATTGAAATTACAATCGCCAACGAGCACATGTTGCTCTACACTAGGAACTTGGCCAGGCACAAGTGTATAAGAGTAAACATCTATTTTTGCATATTGTGCAAGTTTATGTGCTACCATATTTCAATCTTCTTTTAGACCATATATTTTTGAATCTCAAGGGAACACGTACCCATGTACGTACCCTAGTGGTAAATTAAGCGAATGGTTGTGGCTGTTGATGTCTTGCGTTCAAGTCCCCGCTCTCTTTAATTCCTTCTTTAAATCAATTAGATAGGTATATATAGTTCCTCTTCCTCCTAACTATATTCTTGTACGTACTCTCTTGACCTTTACGAACCTGGTTGGCACTTGGCACTACCTCCGTGGCAGGGTTTCGAGTTTCCTCAACAAGTGCAAATATCCTGGATACATCAACTCAGTGTTGTGGATCCAAAAGAGGAAAAGAGACATAGAAGACGGAAAGATCCTTCCATGTCGATCCTCGTTTGGATGTGCTAGGATCAGAGTGAATCTGAGATTCGTTCCCATCATGACTCATAGAAACGAGGAATCATATGTTGGACTAGTACGGTAGTACCAGTGTACCACGTACATACTTCAGGTATTAATTAAATATCCGGTTTAAATTTATGGAGACGAAGGACAGAATAGCTTGGGCTTACAACAGGATGCTAGTACAAATTGAGCTGAGCGAGGGGCTTTCGTGTTAGATGGGTTTGGGCCAGAGCATTGCCCTATGTAGTGGCCCAACTAAATAAAATTAACAAACAAATCTTCCATAATGTACAATAGAAAAAATAACTGCACCGATAAAAACATATTATATACACCCTTCCATTGTACTCCCTCCATCTAAGTTTATGAGCTCTATTTTTTTCTTGGCACATTGACAAAAAAGGCATTAAAAATGATTAGATTTCCTCTAACTATTATCACTAAGCATTATATTCAATACATGCATATAGAGAATATAAAGTAAAGATAGATATTTATTAGGGATGTATAGGAAACATCGTACTAATTTTGTATTAGAATATGAAATACGCCATATATTTATAAACAAAACCATTTAAAAAATAATCTTTATAAACTTGGACGGATGGAGTACCAACTGTAATACATGAGCTCTGCTTTGAGACTAGCACCCCCTCAAAGCATCAGGTGGGGTAAGGAAAGAGATCCAATTTAAACAGTTTCAAGTGGACCATTAGATAAAAAACAGCAATCTAGATCTCTCAAGGACACTACTCAAAAACACTGCACAAACACTATAGCATGACACGGTTAGATGATCTAAATTATTTGTTGCATCTATCGAACTACTCTGAAAATCAGAGACCAGTTAAATTGTACCCTATCCATTGGGAAAGTTAGTAGGCAACTCTACGGTCGATCCCGTAGGGGGCCCACTGGTTGGGCTGACAGCTGACCTGGGACCATTGCCATTGCCAGTAGTACCACCCCAAATGGGCATCAGTGGGAGGAGCCATCGAATGATGTGCGTCACAGCCTGCTGCTGCGCTACTCCTCCTAACTCTGCGTCTCCGCCTAGCTTGCCAGCACCCCAGCCGCTCATGGCAGCTGTACGTATCTGCTGGTGTGGAATATAACATCTCCCCATCCTTTTTTATTCGACGTTTTTAACCTTTTCTTGGAACTTTTTCACGGTTCCAAGACGTGTCCTTTGATCCTTACTTTATACAACTTTATATTAATATACGCTAATAAAATTATAATATCGTGATAGTATGTTTAACAATAAATTTAATAATGAAGTTTTCATATAGCCAATCTAGATAGCGTGAAATATATTGGTGGTCAAACTTTAAAAATTCTAATGGCACAAATTCTATGACATCAAATGAAAAAAAAAGAGAGTAATACACATCGTCATGATAATTAAATCTCTAAAAAGGTGATTAATATCATCGGGACAACCGAACCAGCTAGCAGACATCCGTTAATATATAGACACACGATCGAGAAAGCACTGTATACTCGTATATACTCTATCCAGTTCACAAAAATATGTCGTTTTCGAATATGTGCGGTTAAACTTTTGAAACTTTGGTTATCTATATCTTTTAAAATATTTATATTGGATATATAAAAATTATATGTGTAGATTCATCATAAAAAGTACTATCATAATATTATATTTTAATGTGTTTTTTATAAATATATTATAATAGTGATCAAAGTTATATTTTAGAGACCGTACCGATATTCAAAATGATATGTGTTTTGTGAAACAGAGGGAGCTAGTACATGAATTTCACTTAGCTAATTGATGCATTGCTGTCATGCGTGTATAATTAATTGTATATTAGGTGTGGCTTACCTGTTCTAATGCATACAAATCTTTAGACTTGTGAAAATGATAAATGTCGATTTGTTATCAAAAGAACTTCCATATAATCACATTTAGTGATTATTTGCTAAAATATAATTAAAAATTAATGATCAAGGACCCTGTCGGTTTATAAAACTTAAACCGGCAAGTAGTTGAGAAGTAACGGAGAGGCACTAATATATATTTCAAAGATTAAAAAATGAGAAGAATTGAGGATCTCTGCGCGTTACCCACGAAGAATTAAGGATCTCTGCGCTGCTGGGCACTGGACAACTAAAAATAACTGGATTATCGGTTTAATTAATACTCCATAGTACTGCTCCTATCAATTAAGGGAAGGTGGATCGAAACAGGCGTAGAATGTCATAAATGTACAGGAGCTAGCTAGGTTAATTTGTGAGAATTAATTAATGTAATGGAGTGTTATACCTTGCTCGTATAGTTAGCTACTGTAGGTTGGATTCGTGGTCCAAAACTTTTTCGTTTCTGTTGTCACTCATCAATTTCTGAAATCTTGTGGGTAAGGCTTGAATTTAGAATATTTGGATCTGACATCATCAATATAATCTTTGATATGTATGTATGTATGTATGTTCAAAGTGCAGGACGACTACTAAGCACTAACTACTTCCTCAACAAGAAGATCATCAAGATCGTACTACTACTACACTTTGTAGAATGTAGAGTGACGAGGGTGTCTTAATTAATTTGTCTTCTCAATTAGCATCATATATTAATTGGCCGGCCGGTCAGTGCTAAATAAGTACGTGCACATAGTTAAAAGTCGTCCGAGTTAAAGCTCTTATGCCCTATAAAAGATAGTTAAAGCTCTTATATGGAGAATCGTGAGTTTAATTACCTATGCAGACTCCAGCAATGTGTATGCATGCCCTGTAACAACTCAACTACTCTGACATGTATGGATCTTGCAACTGCTTGATCACAAGCAGGCAGTCTATCTATCTATCTATCTATATAAAAGGACTTACTATTAGTATGTATAAATCAATTTTGTTCTATGTGGAAAAGTAAGAAAAGAAGATGGAGAAGAAAACCGGCTCTTATTCAATAGCCAGCATCGCACGAAAAAATAGGTGTTATCATTGGCTAAAAACCGATGTTAGAGCTGGCGTGATTGACTGTTAGTATTAAAATTAATGCTTTGCCAATAGCCACGAAGATTAAGTTAGTATTGAATGCTCAAATTTAATGCTTTAGTGTTTTCTCTATAGACAACTTTTAGAGATATTTATTATATAAACTAGTTTTATTGTTTGCTCTAGATGACATGAATACGAGATGGAGTAAGTAGTGGGCTTAATTTGTTAATGTCTTTGCTCTAATACTCCTCTAATTAAGGTAAGAATGTCACGCAGGATCTTGCACCTCGAGTTCTGCACCACTAAGATCGAGTGATACTAGCTAGCATTTCACTGGCTAGGTGGTCTACATGTTATTAGTCACCAAGCAAGTGAACTACACTATCGTGTTTTCATATTATTGCTAAGGACAATTGATCAGGCCCATCTACATTGATTTAGTCTTCTATGCGCTTCAACATAACGCCTACGTCCTTCGCAAATCATGCATAGGTATCCTATACTGAACTCTAGACAGCGTAATTTGGTACATATGATCAAACTATTAATTTGGAAGCAGTAAAGTTGCAAAGAATTGCACCGCCTTGCAATTGCATGCAGTTGATAACATAACGGCATAACCAATGCATGTGCCTATTTACAGCCCAATTTTATTCTATCTGACTTTGAATGGGAGATAAAGTATTTGTTGTTTCGATTAGGACTTTGAATAGGAGATAAAGTAACTGTTTGCTTCGATTACTTCCAAAATTCCTCCTATATATTTGCTTCCCCAGTGAGTGCATACATATTATACTTTCGATTGGAGCACTATCTAGCTATATATATGTTGAACCGCATGCGGACGTAGTCCTTGACGCACGCAAGTGCGGCCAAACAAAGATTAATAACCGTTCCATTAACTCTCCATATTTGTCAGCCTTGAACATATCGGAAATGGAAAATACTAGATCATATATCTATGGCACATGCATACATGTATACTTTTTTTTAGGAGAGGCACATATATGCTTGCCTCATGCATGCATGAAATGCTTGATAAGCAAAAAGATTGTGTAGTTACCTTGATAAACTGCATGCTTGCTTTAAATTATACCGTATATACCGGCCAGCACCCACCGGTTGTTTGTTTATTAGGGTGTATTTGGTTGATAGGATGAGTTTGAATGGGATGGAGAATGATTCTGTACCATTTGTTTCTATTGTTTTAGATGAATGAAATTGTTCAACATCTATGGGAATATTTCTTAAATTTGTATTACACCGTTCAGAACGAAATGGTTCCATTTAAACAACTAAACATATTGATGATATTTTTCTTGAACCATCTTATACAAACAACCAAACACATCTTGGATGGAGTACATTCGTGCAGCTACGGTAAATAAATACTGGTTGGAATCTTGGTTCGACATCACCGGCCCGCTTCACCGCTGGAACCTCGACTTGATGTATCGATCTGCAGTGCATTCATTATCGGGCATGCATCACATTTTCCAAATATTGGACAGCGATGCAGTGGGTGACCGGTTTTTGTTGTCTCTGCAGACATGAGCAGTTTGCTGTTTGCACCTGACGACATGCTTAAATGTTGAGTAGAGTACGCCGTCAGGTAATACTTGAATACTCCTACTGTACGGTATAGATCTATCATTTTATTTTCCTTAATCTGTCAGTGTAGCCGCAAATACTTAAATATCCGTCATCTAACAACCCTTAGACAAACAATACCCATAGATTTTGACAGAAAAAAAAGAGCTTGACCTGTCCTATATATTAATAATATATATCTTATGTCCAGAAGATTTGAAGACCAATCAGACTGCAAGGTATATTTTTTTTCCAAAAAGCCCTCTAGAAAATCTAAAATCGTGAATAGGTCCTTTCACGGTTATTTTGCAAAAATGACCCTTAGAATTGATTCAACTCGGGCGCTGGTTCTTTAAACCTGAAATATTTAAAATTATGTTTAGATCCGGTTATTTCTTTAAGCTCAAAATATTTTAAATTATATTTAGACCATTCTACTGTTTTTACAACAAAAAAAAACTCTAAAATGAGATTTGTACGACACCACGTAATGCGCTCTACTAGCTCTACTATGTAGTATAATTCATGCCATGGCAAGCTAGGGCTAGTGCATGGCCATGAGCACCACGAGCAAAAGGCAAAACCACTACCAGTGAGGGAGAGGAGGAGAAAGAATCCCTTCCCTCTCATGACTCAACTTTCCTATCACATCAATCAATCAATCAATCAATCCCTCCTCTCACTGCAAAAAGTTACACCCCACAGGTATAGGAACTACACAAATAGTGCTGCTTTGTCCTGTGGCCTTAGCTTTCGGGCGGGCAGGCAGGCAGGCAGGCATTGGATGGCTCTTCCTCCCTGTAGACCCACCCGGCAGCATGCACCTCCGCATCCAAACAGCGAGTATCATCGAAAGCTACTTCACCCGCTCGCTGGGTGTCCCGACGTGAGAGGTGGGCATCGTGCCGGGTCGGGCCGGTCCGACACGGTCCATCGTGTTTCGGGTCGGAATCGTGCCGGGCCAAAACGGCCCATCGTGCCCGCCGTGCCGGACTGGGCCGGTCCGACTCATCTTCGGCGAGCCCAAGCACGGTCCATTTAACCGTTGCTGTTTACGTCTTGCGGCCAGGCCTACCTATTTATACTATTATGACGAGAGGAAAAGGTCCGGAGACACATGAAGTTGATTGTAAAAATCGCCTTATAAACTATTAGTAGTATTATCGCAAAATAGAAAGATGTTATTTAATTCTTGGTTCAAATGTGAATGTATCATTATCATGTGAATGTTGCATTTTGCTATCACTGGCAATCTCCTTTTCGGGTCAAATGTAGGTGAAATTTGATTAGACTTCATTTATACCCCAACATTTCAGCTTTTTCAAGCTTTAATAGTTCAGAAATTCTAGTATTCTTCGGTACTTGGACCTCAGGTCCTTGTGCCTCTTTTTAGTTAAGATTTGAGCCTGATCATTCCCAAGATCTGAGCTTGGGAGTTCTTAGAGTAAAAAGAATGTCACGCTTGGTCGACGTCTCGCCTTCTTCGGCAAGACGCGACGCACGATCCAAATGGTCGGGCGGGCCGAACCGCCCATCGTGCTTGCGTTTTTGGGCGACGCGAGCTAGATGTCGATGTCGGGCCGACCGCCCTCTAACGTCTTGGCCGGGCTTGAACCGTGCCGTGCCCTCCGTGCCTCGGGCCGGCCCATTGAGGCACGGCCCATATGCCCAAGTCTACGTGAGACTGGATACTGATCAAGGAGGAGATATTTCTTATGGATAGTAAGAAAGAAGCTAATTAAAGTTGCTGAAACTTCATTATACATGGTATTGATTAATGACTGCCATTTTGCAGAACTAATTAAATTACCGGTTCCACATTATAGTAGGCTAAGAGTTCAGACGCGTATGTATCGTAACTATTTAGTCTGAGTTTGTTTAGGCTGGAGCTTGAGCTTATTTGGTTGGAGCTGAAAGAAGCTGCTGGAGCTGGATGAGGATGGCAATTTTTCGTAAATAATAGTTAAATTGTAAGGGTATCAGGGAAGTGGGATTTTTAGAAGCTCAACCACCTCGGAAGTATCGTTTTCCTTACTTCTCGCATATAGTGCAAATTGGGCTGTGCTTCTTCTCTCCGTCTGCAGTGAAAAAATCTTTGTTTGTTTTGGCTTGTGGCTTATAGAGGTGTAGAAGCCAAATAAGCTCAAGCTCAAGCCTAAACAAACTGAGCTTTAGAATGGTCTTGCACTGATGATAGCTTCCTATATATATATACCATGGTTTTAAGTTCCCGTAGATGTTTTGGCCGGCCAGCAAAATTCAGGAAATGCTTCATTTTGGCATGTTTGGCAATGATCGATCTTTTGTCAAACCTGCAGCGTAGTTCATGTATGTACCACGCACATATTTGGCTGATGAATCAAGCCACACACACTCTCTCATTCTATGCTAAGCATTTGAGCTTCACACCTTGCCACGTACTCTTCGACAATCAGCTATTAAATTTGACATTTGTTGACTTACAGCTATTTTTTTATGGCGTGTCACATTTGGCAGCGCTATTTTTGAACTTTGGTGTTCTCATTTTCTTTCCCGATCGAGGGCGTAGTTATCATTGATTATTTTCTTTGCATTAATTCCAGCTAGAAATATCAAGAGAAAGCTTACCTTGTGATTTCCTGCACATTTGTGTGATATCACTGACTAATGCAGTGTTGGTCGATTGTTAAGTCTGAACTAATTGACGGAGTGCTATGTTAATGCTACCGGACTAAAACATTAAGATAAGTGTGTGATAAATCATATCTTTTTTGAGCCATAATTAACAACACAATTTATTGTAAAAGCTCACAAGGAAGTTTTTTCTGACGGCGTTACGCATTCATCGCTAATATTAGTATTATATTTCTGACGATTGGTCGCGGGCCTGCCAAGAAAATTACCTGCCGTCACAAAACATCTGTTTTCTAGAAGCTTAGCAACCGTCCAACCTGGAGTTCATCAATTTCAATTTTCTAGTATCGTGTGTAATTTTTTTAAATATGGTCTTCTTTCGGACATAACTGTAAAAATAACTCCATTCTTAATCGTGAAAATTCTAGAACATAACATATGTCACCTTACAAGATTATTTTCGCAATTACGTTCAAAAAGGGTTAGATTTTTTTAAAAAAGGTTAACATAGGGCTACAAAAGTGATGTTTCCTGCTAGCTGATTCGCTTATCTAGCCCCTTGGACCTTTTTTTTTTGAAAGCTAGCTCCTTCCTCACCGCGGAAGGCACAACAGGCAACATATGTCCCCTACCGCGTCCGGAGAGCATGAAAGCTCCCTGCCGCGGCCGGCGAGTGTGAAAGCTTCCAAGCGCCGCGTCAATACGCGTGACTACAGGAGCAGTGTGGCCCACCATAACAGGAGAGCTTCCCCATCCCCACTAGTGGGTGTGGCAGGGACACGTGCTGCTTGTCATACCTTCTACAGTGAGAGAGGGGATAAAAATTGCAAATACATTGTAGTGAGGCTAGATAAACTATGGTTTCGATACTACTACTACTTACTAACCTTTTTAAACTGTGTAATATGCAAAACTAGAATTAATCGATTTTCTAGCCCCTCTTAATCATATTTCTCAAATCTAATCCCCTTCTCATCCAAATTGCTTATATAGCCTTCCAAAATGTGATTCCGTGCTCCCCTACCGGGGGAGGCCGCCTCCTGCGCTCATCAGCACGCTGTAGGTCACCTCCCGTGCCTCCCTGTTGTAGCGGGCCAGCTCCCCCGCGCTCGCCCGCTACTCCCGCATCCAGGTTCCGCGGGAGCACGCACTGCTACCTATGTAGGCTTGGTTGCGTTCGTCTGCTCGTGTACTCCCACAGCGTGGGAGCACGATAAAAGGAGATGAAATTTGCAAACTTGGTTGTGAGACAACTAGATTATTTGTATTTTCGGTGGTGACGAGAGGACTAATTAAAAAAAAAAAGTTATCGAGTCGCGAAACCATCGCGATGACAATGAGTGCTAGTCCGCTGGGCTTAAAGGCATGTTATTATATGTAAGCATAAACTTAGGCACAGTGCTATTCCTCAGAGCTGAACAGAAGGACAATAGCTAGCTAGCTGCACAAAGCGACAGCAAAGTACCTCAGATTGAATCATACAAACGTGGAAAGATAAATGCGCGACAGGGAGGGTACGTACACCGCAACAAAATTGACTGGGCGACCAGCTGATCTCATCATGTCGCCCGACGCCATGATCGTTGACAGAGATCGCACGTCGCCCTTGCCGCCACGCACACAGCACGATCCAGTTGTTCATCCCCAACTAATTCCCCATTGATCTAATTGCGCAGCTGTATTAGCATGTGCATGCTGTATGCGTAGTTTGACAATACGAGTACTAATTACAGCAATCTTTTTTCGGGGAACTAATTACAGCAATTTGGAGTACGTGCTAATGTATTTACTCTCCAGTCGTGTGTATATATATATATATATCATTTTGAACATTAACATAGTCATCAAAGTAATATAGTTATAACAAACAATAAAATCATAATTAATACTATGAAATTTTTTTGGAGATACTAATCCGCACATATGATTTTCATGGATCTAATATGAATATTTTAAAAGATATCGATAGCTAAAGTTATAAAATTTTGATCGCATGTAATTCAAAAATACATGTATTGTGACTTAAGGGAGTAATTCGCTGGAACGTGCGTTCGTGCGGGGATCTACTTATAATTAAACTATACTCATGCCGGTGTACGTATTAGTACGTTCTTTTGCTCTGTCTCTTTAATTTGTTCCAGTATGCTACGTAAATACTGGAGTGGAATCTAAGGCCTGTATGAAGACAAGCTGCTAGGAAGTTATTATATATATACGATTAATTAGATACTACCGTCAGTCCAAAATAGTACATGTCGAACAAGAAAAGTGTTAACGACTTTGATTTTATCATGTTTTCCTCCTAGATGTGTGAGTTTCTCTCTCCAAATAGTGCTACTAGTGATAAGTAGTATTAATTGATAGATGTACTTGATGGAAAGTGTAGTTACCTAGAAAAAACCAAAATAACATGATTGTAGAAACAACGTTCGTTTTGGACCGAATATATGAAGTACACTAATAAGTAGCCAGAAGACAATCGGTAGCCAACAAGTTACTTCAATGATTATTAGCAAGAAATAGCGTCACACAGACCAATTATAATCATTTTCGCACGACCTAATAAACAAATGCATTACATACTAGTACCACTAACGGCTAGCTGCCCGCTTGTTCAATTAGTTATTTTAATATAGTTTGATGCACACCAGTTCTTCACACATCGACCATGCCATTACATGCATGATTATGCATAACGATCGATGAGCAAGGCTAGTAGGGTACATATATATACTAATCGACGGACGTTTCATCCAGTTCTTACCAAGTTACCATTGTGTGGTTTATAAATTGATTGCCAACTTGGCGAGCTCAAAGCCTCGAAGGAAGGAATTTCCGGCCAGTATGGTAGGCTTAAACTACTTTCCTCTGCTGGGCTGGCCCATGACTAAACTAAACGAGGTCGGGCTCTTTCTCTATTGGACTCCATAAGCTCAGACTGTGCTACGTACTTACCTACCCAACCTTTTACTGAAAACTGACACTCGGGAAAAGTTACGCGCGAACGAACGATTTTCTAGTACCACCCGTCGACCCAAAAGCAAAAATAAATTTACAATCCACCTTTCAGCTTTTAATAGAAATTAAAATAAAATGCAAGATTAATTAGGGATATGAACTATGAACCTTATTTAGGTTTACAAGTCAATTAGTTTGAATTTTTTTTACGAGGAACCTATCCAATGTTGTTGGCCGTGAACCAAACACAAGCCAACTGGTACCATTAATATACCAAAATCTCGACCAACAATATTGGATAGGTCCCTCGTAAAAAAAAAAAAAACAGCAACACTGTATAAGTAGTCGTAAGTAGTGTTGTAAAAAAAAGCTCAAGTCTCGCGAGTTACAAGAGCTCAGCTCGGTTAAACTCGTGAGTTTGAGTTCGGCTGCTTTGAACTCGCACCAAGCTTCTCCCGAGCCGAGCTCTCGAGCTTGTTACCGAGTTTAGCAGGCTTACCGACACTACTGCACACAAATTTATCATAGATGATTCACAAACCATATCAAAAACAATTTTATGAACCATCTATAACAAACTGTCAGTGATCAATATGGCTCATCACAGACGGTTTGCCAACCGTCAGTGAAAATAGTCATCACAAACAGTTCTAAATTAGAACCGTCTGTGATGTAGGATTCATCATAAACGGTCTCAATTATTCCTACATCACAGACATTTCTTGTTTAGAACCGTCTGTGATATTGAATTTCTATTATTTATAATTTTTGACTTATTGGCTAGCCTTAGAAAATGCTAGCCATACTCTCCCAAACAAAAGACATTATAGAGCATCACCGGCATAATATTATGTCATACATTTCAGAAATGAATCGGATCACATATTACAACATATAGCGCATCCATTTCAGGAATCAACTCTGATCACACATTACAACGTACAGCGCATCCATTTCAGAAATCAACTCACATATATAAAAACCAATCGAATTCAGAACTATAACTTATAATTTCACAGCACAAGGTTCATAAATTAATCGAAATAGTAACTAACAAATTCACAACTCTTTAGGTGATATTTGAGGGGCATTCGCCATTTGGATTTATGACCTCACGCATTAAGAAGGTACAGAGTTGTCCTCGAATACCTAGCAGGTCAGCCTGTTTCAACGCGGATTTAGCGTATTTCCAAGCCTGTCGATGGAAAAAGTAAAGCTTTGCGTGTATATAAATTAATAAGTGGAAATAATTGTTGCAAGATTGGCAAACCTCTGTAACATTGATCTTCTGTGAACTAATGAGGAGTTGTATATTGTGGCAAATGTAGAATCCACATAGGTTAATGCCATTTGGCTACTGGTGCACTGCCAAAATATGATAGGTTAATTCTAGAGGTTTTATTATGGAGTGTAAAGGATTATTACGTGCTAGCGGATACCGAAAACTTATGAATGTGCTTGAGCTTAGATGGGTCCTTCCTGTGTGGCTCTCCACAAATTTTGTAGACACCGAACAATGTGTCGGGTAAATTTGTGATAAGCACCAAATCGTGGGTGCTGCCTTTTTTGAAATCAAGGTAAATTGCCCGGTACTATCTTGATATAATTATGAGTAGAACTCAGTGAAACCTACATAAGTATATCGCCATGGTCATTTAACCTAATTTCGAGTTGCGTATAAAATACAAATCAACAAGTGTAGCAACTGGACGAAACATTTACCCTAGGTTATGGGGTAAATGTATGAATGTTTTATCCCGTTGAGTCAGCAATACTATTTTCACTTATTCGTGGACGACTTGTAAATTTTTATCTATGGTTTTGCTTGAACACCATGTGTGGATTTGTGAAATCATGTGCTGAAAAATTGGCTTAATGATAAAATTGGCATTGCAAAGTGGTTGTGATCATGGCATGTGTGGTGTTCATGCATGTGCTGTGTCAAATGATTATTTGATATGCTTGTGATAGCATGATAATGATTTTACTTGATGCAATGCGCTCATATGAGTGATTGCATGGATTGACTTTGAGTCAAGTCGTGGATTTGTACTCGGATTCGTTTCTTGTTTATTCGTGTTCAGGTGTTTCTCGAGGGCGAACGTGGTCGATGACGGGACTGGAACTAGGTTTATGGAAGAACTAAGGTTCGGCACTAGGTTCAAGGAGGAATCGAGGTCTTGGTGGTCGAGGATGTCATGCGGGACGTTCGGGCTAGAGAACACTGTACATAAAGGCTGGTTAGTCACGTGAGTGCGGCAGGTGGGCCGTACACGTGCAAAGTTGTATTGGGCCATGTTGGGCTAAGTGGGGTTGTATACAAACTCCTTTAGGATTGCTAATAGGGGGTGGTGTCTCCTGTTTATAGTGAGTCAGGTATTAGGGTTTATACTTAACGAATACTCATACCAGGGGTACCCCACAACAAGGTATACATCTATTTCAAGATCGTATCCCTCTCAGTCGTACGGACATAGCGGCAAGATTGGCAGTGATGCAGAGTGCCGGAAGGATATTGCCAAAGTCTCCGTCCCTCACAGATGGGATTATCACTGAATATCAGCTGAAACACCAAATGATTCGTCTTGGGCCCAGCTATGGGCCTCATCGGGTCCCGAAGGGTCCCCGGCCTCAATCAAGCCCACCAAAGGAACTCCGACCTAGACCCGGGTCCGACGCCTCAGAAGTCCAGACCAGACCGGTCCAACGCCAAGGCTCCAACCTAGACCCGGTTCGGCCCCACTGAGTTTCGACACAGCTTTAGGTCGGGGCCCCAACGAGCTTCGACTCAGCGGCCTCCGCCACGTCAACAGTCAACCACAGGCTGGTCACCTACCCCATGGACACAACGGCCATGCTGGGACAGGTGACTCCTTCCCAAGGAGAACGGGGGGCCGCCAGAGTCAAGCGCCCGTCCCTTCGCCCCGTCATGTGCAATAGGGAGACACGCCACTCTCGAGGGCGCCGAGCGCGTGGATTTACGCCATCGTTCGACAGCGCCACAGAGGGCAGGTGCGCGCCTTCCCAACGGGGCACTGTCCATTGTGTCTACCAGCATGGGATGAGTAGGAACCTGTCAGTCGTTAGGACCAAAGATCGGGACTTCCGGGCGTAGCGTACCCCTACCTTTTTTTTTCCAAACTCCCGTGTAACCTGCCCCCTCCGTCTATATAAAGGGAGGCAGGGCCCTCAGGGAAGGGTAGCAAGCATTCGTAGCATCCTCTCATTCACTCGCACTCGCATCCACATTCGAGCCATCCGACCCAGATGAACACCCCGAGCTCCTCCACTCGGACGAACGCTAAGGGCATGTCCTTAGCCCCCGCTTGTAATCCCGTGTGGTCCACTATACCCCGAGCAATACAAAACCATCACACGAACTGGACGTAGGGATATTCGGCCCGAAACCAGTATACATCTTGGGCTCCCTTCGTCTAACCATTCAAGGAGAGGGAGCGCGCGGCCCCTATACTTACAAATTTACTTGTCGGTTGTACGAAACACCGACAATACTATTTTATTTTGGAGTACTATAAGTAGATTAGACAAAAAAATAAAAAATCTTTCGTATGACCCGAGCATCCTGTGCATTGCGGTGAGAGGTTGGTCCTTCTTGCGGCAAGAAAGTCCTGCGTCGGCGGCTGGAGTCTGGCTGTGATTTTCTTCGGTAGCATGCAAAAGTACTAGCGAAAGAGGTTTTCGGCCGGCGACTAGAAACCCCAGCTGACTAGTTTCCTGGCGGCTGCATGCAAAAAGTAACGGCGGCTGATTTGTTTCCTTGAAGTCGTCTTGATTCTTGCTAGACGATTTCCTAATGCATGTGTCCGGTGGCTGATTTGTTTCCTTGAAGGAGTGGCGACTTGAAGTTGGATTGGCACTAGCCCATGCATGCGCGACTAGAAGATGAGATTCCTCCTGGCGGTGAATGTATATGTGTGGCCACAAGTTTTAGTGCCTGGTTTCTTCTTTAGCGATTGGAGGTGTTTTGTGAACACATCTCGGCAATAAAAATCATGACTTGCATGTCGATGCGTTGGTAATCTCGTTCTTCATTTTCGCTCTTCGTTTATATGTATGTTTCCTTTTTAGATTGATTCATTATTTCACCATGATAATTTTGATGTGATCTATTCAAAACCTTTCTATGGAATCAAGTAATTGATTTGAAAAGTTTGATTGGTTAATTCCTCATAAATCCTGATTAATCTCGTAATTAGGGTTAGATCAATTTTCGTCATTATTAATACAGTCATATTACGAAGGTGATATCTTTAGATCCGTAGATTCGATCAAGCTGATTCTTATTGTGTTAATTTCAAAATTGAATTTAGTTTCTACAGTTAAAATTTCACATCAATCTAACGGTGAGATCTTCGGAAATTACTGTTTTAGTAGACGTATATCTCTCTGTTTTTGTCGAATCCGAATCAAACAATTTGAGTCCGAATTGGGGTGTTTCAAAAATTATCAAAAATTTGATTTTAGCTTCCGCGCAATTATTCATCCCTCGATTGCTAGTTTAGTATATATCGATCCTACAGATGTCGTCGTGCCCGAATTCCCGCGATTCGGACACTCTGTATTCTCATACTAGTCCAGATCACGCTAGTACACAGGATAAACAGTTGAAGTACCACAATCATACACAATGAAATAAATAATAAGTACTTCAAGCATTAATAGTAACGAGTTACATGGCCTTATGGCCACCTTATAATACTTGCTGCCCAGTAGCGATAAATATCATCAAGATCAAGTTCATTCAATGGAAGCAAAATACGATAAGGGACCCTTCTTAATCACAAAGCTCTTGAGTGCGGCCCAACCCCTTAGTCCTCCTCGCCTTCAATGAACTCCTCCTCCCAAGTGATACGGCTTCATCTTCCGAGGTTTTTGTCGATGCAAGGGTGAGTATACAACATACTCAACAAGTCATGCACAATGCGATTATTACTATATGCAAGGCTTATTCCAAGGAAAGGCTTAATTGGTTATTTTGCATAAAGCAAAGATTTCTTTTGATAGGTAGTCCTATTAGATTAAAAGCGATAAGATCAATAATATTTAATAATTAATTTCTCAATTCTTTTCCAAGAGTTTGGCACATGACCCTAATTTCATTCACATGACTTTTTTGGCACACAAACACCCATTCCACATTTTCATTTTGAAAATCTAACCCTTATTTGTAATCACGAAAGCAATGTCCAATACATGACCACGGCTATTCAATAGATTCACACACACTCTGCAGAGGTCAGTACACTTTACCCACGGATACGATGCGTTCACCACACAGCGATTGATTGTAACAAAGTCTTCGAGACTAACACTTAGCGATGATCCTCTCGATGTGCCTTCCTAACACTCCCCACACAGAGCCGAGTTTAGAACGAGGCATCACCGTTAGATGGGTACCAAGCCAAGAAGACAGTACGCCTCCCATCTGATTACATTTTTGGTGTAACTGTCACCCCGAGGTATCAAAGGAAAGATATTAGAAACCTACTTAACTAGGTCCGTCCCATTCCAGACAAGTGGTTGTACACGGAACTCAGGCTCAAAGGCTCGCAAGGTTAAGTCCTTAATTGTCCGGCAAGACAACCATTTTATACATCTCGGCACACAGCCTTCACAATCTTTTCATACATCCCATTGCCACACAGCCCACCCGACGCAAGCCTTCTTGCCACTTGCCCTTGTTCAAATCATTTTCCCACCCCACTTTATACTTAAGCAACACATGCCATTTTCCACATCGGTTCATGAATAGCACCACACGTGTCACTATCCGGTTCAATTCATGACATCATCGCATTTTCCAAAATGCGTTCCATAATTGTTTAGTCAATATTCATTTGATATTTGAAAGTCATTCCACGCATACAAGCAAAGCTAGCGGCTAATCACGGCCTAGCCTCCCGTGTTGGCATCATATTAGCATCCAACATATTTAAGCATCTTAGGGTGAACAAGGTTTGGGGCATATAAACATTTATAATCAAGGTGGCATAACAAGTTTGGCTTTTAACTACCATTTCCAATTTAATCAATAGTGGTTGTACTTAACATAGCATGCAATATGGAAATCAAAATATACTTTTAAAATCTAGGGCAACATGGTCAAAGCACGACTTGCCTTCAAGAGGAGTTGGTTCAGGTCGAGGTTCTATGACGGGTCCTCAAACTCTCCTCGATTTAATTCCGCAACTTCGAGTCTACTCGATACAAGCAAACACACAATAAATATATAATACAGACAGCAAACAATTCACTAAAATTAAATAAAAATCACCAATAAATAGTTCACATTTTACAAATTTTGGGCACTGGAATCACCAAATCCGAGTTAAAACGCAAAAGTTATAGCATTTTTAAGTTTTTGAAATTCAAATAAATAATAACCGAATTATTCTATTTAATTTCCTCTGAAAATCCGGATTAATTCTCATGGCGACACGTGTCAACACCGAGTTAACCACGCCGCCTTCCGGTCATCGACGAAGCGGGCCCTCGGGTGACGTCGGTGGCGTCAATGAACCCGGTCACACGCCGACAAGCAGCCCATGAACAATACCGCCGGCCCCATGTCGGACGGACAGCGTCGCGGAAGCATCCACCCGCGTCTACGCGCGTTTCCGATCGAGGATTCGAATCTAACGCGCAAGACTAACCGAAGCGGTTCATCGTTAACGACCTACGTGGCGTTATTTTGGCGTCCGATGGAGATCCGACGGCTGAGGTGAGTCGCGAAGCTCAGAAGAAGAGGCGGCGGCGTTGGTCACCGGACTTGGAGAAGATGACACGGGCGACGGCGTTTCCGTGTGTCTCCGGTCCGGAAGAAGTGGCGCAGAAGATGCGGCTCGTCACGAGAACTTCGGGAAGGTCTCAGTGCGGAACCATGAGGAGCTGGCGAACACGCGGAAACCAATGGCTGGCAAAGCGGGAAGAGGGTGAACTACGGCGAGCTCGAGAGGCTACGGTGGGCGAGAGCTAACGAGCGAGAGGGAAATGAGCGGGTGAAGTCTTTGCACACGCCATTTATTTCACTCGCCGGACGACCTCGAGACGCGAAGAAATCCCGACCACGATCTGCGGCGGCTAATGGCGGCAATGGCATACTGACACGCTTCCCGAGACCGTCGGTCCCATCGCGCCGTCCGTCGCGATCCAATGGTGACGATTAATCCTCAATTCGGCGAACGGATATTTAATCGCGTCCGTCAGATCAAGATCCAACTGGCAAACATGACGATTAGGGTTTGGCGCCCGGAGCGATGTTGGGCTCTGACCGATCATCGAGCTGAATTACTCGGATTTTCTCAATAAAAATAATTCCAAAAATAAAAGTAATTATTTAGGGCTCTAAAAATACAGAAAAATTCTAAAAAAATTCCGGAAAATATTTTAAGATATTTAGAGCTTGAATAAAATATTTTCATTTATTTTTGATAAATACTTTTTCGATATTGAATAATTAAGAGAAGGGTAGTTTAAATAAATGTTAATTAAATCCAATAAATCCCCAAAATTCAGATAAATTCAATAAAATGCAATTAAATGAAAATAAAGGTTGGGTAATTCATAAAAAAATTCAAATAACTCCAAAATTTAAAATTCGACCAAATTTTAGGATCGTTACACAGGATCAAGAAACCCACTGGTATTTCCCTTACTTTTGCTTCCATGGTCATGTATTTACATATACAAAATTAGAAGACCATATAGATATGATATTATCGGCACGACATGAATGTAGACTGTGATTGTACATACTTCCAATATTTTGCATCTCATGAGAGACATGTCAAGGGCATTAAGGTTGTAGAAATCGAACAAGTAGTTGAAGCCGAACACAAAGAAGAACATTGTACAACTAATACTGTGTATAACTTGTTTCCATATAGTAAGATGCATAAACTAGTAAGGTTGTAACTGTGAGTACACATAACTTATCATGAGAAAATAGTCTAGTTCTTGTGCCATCTACCTCATCATTATTAGAAAAAGTTGCTGATTAGTGTTCTTTTTGCTGTAATCTCTATAAGAAGCAAAGGGTGTAAGGTGACAATAAGGGAGTACGATCAGGATTGCGATATGGAGGCTGTCAAGAAGCTCGAGAGGAGCTACGAGATCGACGCGGAGAGGGGTTTCTCCATTGTGACCAGCATGATGTGTGATCCTTTTTGCAAGATCAAGCTCTTCCCTCTCCATTTCATAGCAATGATTACTAATGTCTACTCATGATGAGGACCACTAAAGGACTTAGGGTTACCTCGAAGAGCCAGGTGGGGCAGCTTGCGGACGCTAAGATGAGGGTGAGGGCGACGGTGGTGAGGCGAGGCGCCGAGAATGAGGGCGAGGGTTTAGGAGGTTTAGGTGTGGATGCGGGGTTGGCAGTAATAAAAGGACCAAGACTCATCCTAGAGGTTCTGGGCTTGAACCGTATGGGATGAATTCATCCCAAATGGTTCAAGCGTAGAGCCATCTAGGTTGAGTCGGTTTTTCTTTTTTCTAGGCTAATTTCTTGTAGTTTTTTTTTTGAAAAAATGTAGTTTGTTTTAAATGCAGTTTTGTTCTAAAAAAGGTTGTCTTAAAAAAGGATGTTTTATTTCAAAAATGATGCCTTTTCTTATATTGTTTTTGTGGGTTTTTTAAAGGCTAATTTTTAAAAAATGGATGTTTTTCAAAAAAAGGGTTGCTTTTTAAAAGGTTTTTTAAAAAATACAGTCTATTTTAAATGCGTTTTAAAGGTTGTTTTTTTAAAGCTAGTTTTTAATATTATTTTTAGTCCAACATAAGTTTAAAATACGTACATCTCAATAATTATAATTAATTATAATACATACATCTCATTAATTATATTACGTACATCTTATTATTTATAATACACAAATCTCATTAATTGTAATATATACATCTCATTAATTGTAATGTAGGTACACTTAAAATAAACATGACAATCTCATCATAACTCTACTTATTTATTTTTTGTATAGAAATTAGCGGTTCATGATGATCGACGTGCGTGTAGCTAGCTTTCTCAGGTTGTTCTTCCTTGACCATGACGCTAATACCAATAGGCAACTCGTAAATTAATTGTATTCTTCCTTATCTACTATATTCTTGACTCCGATAATCCTCCTTATTCCCTAAAGAACCACGTGGCGCTTATTGTTGGATGGGTCGGTTACATAGAAGACTTGAACAATTTGGTTAGCGAGAACAAATGATTTGTCTTGGTACCTGACACATTCGAGGTCTACAATAGTCATACCGTACTTGTCAAACTTCATGTACAACAGGTGAACCTAACGACACCGAAATAAAGGGACTTAACTAGTATGTAGTCAAGCTCTCATATTTCCTCAATGAACCTATATTACAAGCTCTTTGTCAACCCAGCGGTATTCAGCGCATCTATGCGAACACCGTTGTTTTGGTTTATACTCTTTATGTCCTGATATTTTGTGTAAAATGTGTACACATTTAAGTCATATCATTTCCATGTTATAACTATAAATGCTGGCCCTTTTGCCAACCATATCAACGTTTCTCCTGACAAGCTTTTAGTGATGGGTTGTCGCTCCTTCAATCATCTGTTGAACTAAAGATTATTCTGTCTAATAATCCAGGACAACAACTGCGATGGATTCTCTTGCCGTAGTCAGTTCTTTATGCTCGTCGATATACGGGACCACAATAGTCATGTATTGCAAAACCATGAAATGAGCTATAGCACATGTAGCTAGATCAGACGTGATTGCTTTCCTTGCGATGGTCCCGAAACCCTGGAGCCTCCCCTCATGGCGATATCGAGGCACACCTATCGGTTCGCCCTGAGCCACATAATCCATGTAGAATTCAATGACCTCTTTGCTTACATAACCTTTGATAATACTACCCTCCGATCGAGATCAATTCTGTATGTAGGACTTGAGAATTCCTATGCACCTCTCGAACAGGTACATGCTAAGTAGGAACACGGGCCTGCATATCTTTATCTTCCTTACAAGGTGAACAATGAAATGGACCATGATATAGAAAAATGACAGAGAGAAATATATCTCAAGATTACATAGAGTCATAATCACCTCGGACTGTAGAGCATTAATTCCTTGGGATCGATGACCTTCTGAACAATTATGTTAAATAAATAACATAGCCTTGTGATTGTCTCCTGGATCTTTTTCGGTAAAATACTTCTAATTGCGATAGAAAGCATTTGTGTCATAAACACATGGCAATCATAAGACTTCATCTAGTTAAAATTATATATTGCATCGAAACAAGTCTCTTCATGTTGGAGGAGTAATAGGATAAAATTTTCACACCATGCAAGCACTGTCATAGTTCAATTCTCTCGGTTTTGGACAGAGTGTAACAAGTAGGTTCATAGTATGTTTGGCTTTTATCGGTCTCTTTTAGTGCTACCTCAGGTCTGATACCCGTATCGACTAAGCCGTACGTTGATATCGTCCTTTGTTTTGCCTTTAATGTTCAGTAAGAGACCAATCAAGCCATCACTGACATTCTTCTCTATATGCATGATGTTGATGCAGTGCCGAACTTCTAAGTGTTTCCAATAAGGTAGGTCTTAAAATATTGATATCTTCTTCTACATGGTCTTCTCACGGGTCCTCGATTTGCGCCACTTTCTAAGTGCAACATACAAATTCTTAGCCATATCATGAATGTCTATCCCGCTTTAAAGGTTTTAGAGTCAAGCCGTTTTCGTTTGTTCTGTTGAATTGTTTCTTCGTCTTACGGTATGGATAATTCCTCCGAAGGAACCTACGGTAACGTATATACACAGTTTTACGCGAGTGATTCAGCCACACACTCTTGGTATCATTTAAGCAGTGAATACAGGCTTTGACTCCTTTTACACTCTGTCCCGACATGTTAGTAAGAGTAGGATAATCATTTATGGTGCAGAATAATAGACAGCATAAAGTCAAGTACTCTCATTTGTGAGCATCTCATACATATACCCCAAGAGCTCATAGTTTGTTTAGATCTTCCATCAATGGTGCTAGGTACACATCAATATCGTTTTCAGGTTACTTCGGGCTTTAGATAAGTGTAGACAGTAAAAAATATTTCTGCTTCATAGACAACTAAGGATGAAGGTTGTAGATACAGAGATTTATAGGCTAAGTGCTATAACGGCTGCTCAAGTTACCGAAAGGATTCATTCCATCCATACTCAATCCGAATATTATATTTCTCGGATCCGCTACAAATTCTTGAAACCTTCTATTGATGCTTCTCCATTGGGTGGAATCAATACGAGCCTTATCATTCTATCGTTCTTACGCTCATCTGAGTGCCACCGAAGTAGTTTTGCCTCTTTTGAGTTCACAAACAAACGCTTCAAATAGAGAATTATAGGCAGATGTCACGCCACCTTAGCAGGAGGTTCTTTCTTCACCTCGATGCCCTCGTCGTCATTATCTGATCTATCTTTATATTTGTACCGGGATGCGTTGCATACCGGACATACATGCAAGTTTGCGTGCTTTTTGCAATAGAGGATACAGTCGTTCAGACAGACATGTATTCTTTCTACTTCCATTAACACTGGATAAAGAACCTTCTTGGCTTTGTAAGTGGTTATCGGCAACTCATTTTTCTTTGAAAACATGTCCGCTAACAAGCCTAACAGCGCCATGGAACTCTTGTCGGACTAACCGTTGTTTGCTTTTAATTTCAGTAGTTCAAGCACGGATGACAACCTTATGTATTTGGATTTGCAGCCCGAGAACTATTTTCTTTTCCCTCTTTACCAAGCTAAATCTTAAATATAATGCAAATTAGAGCCAATTACTAATCTTAAATGACCTAGATCAAAATGATCCACAATCACACTTCCAAATCCAGTGTCTTTTTACACCAGATCGCCTCTCAATTACAGACACCTTAAAAAAAAATAGCTCGGGAAACCCCAAAAGTACAGAGGAGGTCGGGACTCTCCATACTTATTTCCTAAAAATGGTCATCACAGACGAGTTTTGGTTAAAACCGTTTATGATGTGCCTCTCATCACAGATGGTTTTAGTCAAAACCATCATCGCTTGTTGCCGAGACTCATCAATCGGCGCTTTTTTTGATCGATGATGAGGTGTTTAATATAAGTCTTTTTGTAATAGTGTAAGCTCTCTCGAATTTACCAAACTTACCGAGTTGAGCTCCTACCTACTCGAGCTTGGACCGAGTCGACCTTAGTTTAGATCAAGGCTATGACCTCAAGTCAAACTCAGCTCGAAATCGAGTCGAGCTCTAAGGGAACTAAGCAAGCCCTAGCTACAAATCCCTCTGACATTTACGTACTCCACTTATATATTCCACCTACGAGTCAAAATTCTATCTCCATCAGCAGGCAGCTTTACAACTTGCTCCGAAATTCTCCCTCAGATCTCTCTGCTGCATGCGTTGGCGATCGAAGGAGCACGAAGCTGGCTGGCTGTTAGCTAGGCCTAGGTGGGAACATACGCGGATTCCTCCGTCCTTTTCGAGATTCAGGCGACGCGAGCGGCGCGTCAGCGGTGACGACTCGCCCGGGGGGGATCGATCTGGTATCATCTCATCAATCCGGCCGGGCCCCGGCTTACCAGCTTGTCGTCCGCCTCCAGGTGGGCTCAGCGGGTCCCGTGGTACGTCCGCTTTTGCTGGCTTCACTCCTACCTTGACCACCCACACGCAATCAGCGTCGCCACGGCGACGCACGTGCTTCTGGATTCTTAATTTTTTTTTTCTACATTCTTCCAGCGGATGGACGGATAGATAGATACATACATACACGCGGTGTGTGCGATCGCCAGTTATCTTGCGCGCTAGGATCGGATCTTTCTAATTATCTAGCTACTTGACAACCCGGATTTTTCCATGCGTCGCTTCGCCGTACGTACATACAGTACCTTTACCCTTTAATTAATGTGTGAACTGTTGTTCACAAGACTTTGAATTGCATTGCGCACAACACGAGCTACTTAAATATGGTATGGTCCATAGTAGCGTAAAAGCGACTGAAAAAACACACACATACAAAAACAGATATATATATATATATATATATATATATATATATATATATATAAAATGATTCTATACTTTTGGGTGACGTATCTCACTTTCAAGATCTTATTTAAATGATGTTGTATACCTCTTTATCCTTTTGAGTATACTCTAATACTAATTATAAGATACTCTAAAGTGAGTTCTATGGAAAATTTCATTAAAATCCACCCTTTATAGCAATATTTGTTTATATATTTCTTTTACATATGAAAAGGGTATGTAGTAAAAAATAAATGGTTACGATGAAATTATATATATATATATATATATATATATATATATATATATATATATATATATATATATATATATATATATATATATATATATATATATATATCTCGACTGGGAGTAAGTCTAAACTCCAGAACCTAGAGGTGGCTGATTAAAGACCCTAAATCCGTGCCAATATCTATCAACGAAGATCGGGTATATCTATATTATAGCATAACGAATTAATTGGCGCATGCAATTTGTAATTGGATTTCTAGCTCGAAGCTGCTATTTTGCCTGTAAAAACTCTCAAATGTTGCTAGTTAGTTTCCAAACAGGTGAACCAAAAAAGAAAAGAAAAAGAAAGAGAACATATTACAACTGTCTAACACTACCTCACGAGATCAGATCAGAAGTCATCGTTTTTCAGCTGGCTGATTTACGTGCGGCAAGACGTACCATTCATCTTACATGTCCGACCTGACCCCCGTATCTTGCGAAAAGAGAAAAAAGGGAGCCGAAAAAGCGAGTCCATATCATTTGCATGCCCACAACAAAAATATCGCGACAACATGGATGCATCATCAGCGGCAAATTGCAAAAGCCGAGCACACTTGGAAGGGGGAAGAAAGGAATTTGCATCGTCGAATCGTGGCTGGCCTTGCCGCGCTAAAAGGGAAGGACCGACCGTTATCTGGATAGCCAGTGGTGTGGTCACCCCCTGCTGGCTGCGCCGCACCAACCGTAGGAATCGTTTTCCGTCGTCCAGCTAGAATTATACACGAACGAACGCTACACGTGTATGCTATTTCGCCCGTTGCGCTTGAAAAGCGGTATTGGACGGTGCCAGCAGCAAGTCGATTAGATCTAACTGCATTCTGCTGTCCTGTTTTGAGATGCGATGATTTTCCTGCTATGCCTTGCCAAAATAAAAAAATACTCCCCTGCTTTTGAATAGATGTTATTCTGGATTCTTTTATTTTCACCGAGACATGTAAAAAAAAATATGTATTATCCACGACTCTCTTTATTATATATTTAGATGATTCGCTTTACTTTAGTCCATAGTAGACAATGAGATTGAAAATAGCTAAGAGAAATGATATAAGAAAGGTACAAATTTATATTAAAATTATAAAATGGTATGTTTTTAGAATAAAAATCTGAAAGCCAGAAGTGTACGTATTCGGCAGCGGACAGAGTAATGTTTTGCTATGACAGCTAGCACAAGTCTTCCCTTGGAGAAAAACTGAAGACCTGCCGCTGGCCAACATAACGTGCGTGCCCAACCGGCCGGCACCAGCGCCGGGCAGGAGTCAAGCGGTGGCCGCTGCCTCTGGGCCAATGGGAGCCCGCGACGTCGCCCTTCGCCTCTCCACTCCTCCGCCGGTCAATTCGCACTCGCACGCCATGTCATTTCCCTCTCGTCTCATCACATGCGTATCTCGTCTTCCTCCCCCGCGTCGTCCATAATAATATCTCGCACAGTCCCACCTCATCTCCCAACCGCGCGCGCTACGCGACACTGCACCGCACGGCGCCCCCTGTCTGTACCTGTGCCTGTGCGCGTCACCAGCCTGCCGGCACCCGACAAAACCGCATCGCCTCCTCGTTTCACCCTTTCTTTCTATCCATAACGCCATCCCAATCCCAACCTCTTGTCTTCTCCTTCCTCCTCCCCGGCGGCACGGTGATGACCGTGTGGTGAGCGAGAGGTGATCGCTCGTTCGGGGCTTCCCGCCGGATCGATCGATGAAGGTGCTCTGCTCCTCGTGCGAGGCGGCCGAGGCGCGCGTGCTCTGCTGCGCCGACGAGGCCGCCCTCTGCGCGCGCTGCGATCGCGACGTGCACGCCGCCAACCGCCTCGCCGGCAAGCACCACCGCCTGCCCCTCCTCTCCCCCGCCTCCGCCGCGACCACCGTGTCGGCACCAAAGTGCGACATATGCCAGGTATTATTATGCTTGGTTTAGTTGATGTAGTTATCTCGAAATTCTTTGTAAAAAGAGGAATTTTCTTTTCCCTGGTGATCTGACGAGTCCTCTGTTCCTGGCTCTTCTTCTTCTTCCCGCCCGCCAGGAGTGCCACGCCTACTTCTTCTGCGTCCAGGACCGCGCGCTCCTCTGCAGGAGCTGCGACGTCGCCGTGCACACCGCCAACGCCTTCGTCTCCGCGCACATTAGGTTCCTCCTCACCGGCGTCCAGGTCGGCCTCGAGCCCGACGACCAGGAACCGGAGCCGCCGCAGCCGCCCAACGCCTCAGCAGCACCTCCCATGCAACCGCCGCCGTCCCCCAAGAAAAGCAGCCCTACGCCGCTCTACAGCCACGGAGACATCGATTGGGCAGCCGGCTCGGACGTCGGCATCACCGGCAACCTGCCCGACTGGTCGGTCGTCGACGAGCAGTTCAGCTCCCCGGCGTTGAAGCCGGTGGAGCCGGTGGTGAGCAAAACCCCGCCGAAGCGGAGCCCCCGCGAGCCCGTCACGGCCGGGAGCGCGGCGTTGTTCGGCGGCCTGGGTGGCGTTGCCGGGGGAATGCCCGACTGGCCGCTGGACGAGTTCTTCGGCTTTGCAGAGTTCAACGCCGGCTTCGGCTTCACCGAGAATGGCACGTCCAAGGTTAGAATCAATTTCTCCACAAATTTTGATGTCTTGTTGAATTGGTAAATTTGGTACTTCAAATTGATCTTTCCTTAATAAACTAGATTGACCGGTAATACTGCACGATGGTAGTAATAGATAGGTCTCCTAGCATTAACACACCTTCTGGTGGTAATTTTGGTTTTAGCTAGCCAGGATTTTAGTACATGTGTTGGAACACTGATCAGTAATTTTGGTGGTCGATATCAAAAGAAGCAAGTTAGATGATCTTCATGTTGTAAGGTTTCACAGCAAGTGACTAATTTAATTTTGTCGAGTCAACCTTGTTACCCAGAAAGTCCAGGTGTTTGTCACCAGTTTGTAATGTAAGCTTCGTTTAACCGTCAAGTTTCCAGAAAGTAACACAGCACGCGAGGCCTTTGACAATTGACATGTTTCTGATCACCAAAAATAAAAATGTAGCTGAATGATCAATCTCTAACAATGGCACATCCATCGACTTGCAGGCCGACAGCGCGAAGCTCGGGAGCACCGACGGCTCGCCGAACCGGCGTTCCTCCCCCTTCGACGGTGCCGCCACCCAGAACGCCCAGGACTTCTTCGGCCAGGTGCCGGAGGTCCACTGGCCCGTGCCGGAGCTCCCCTCGCCGCCCACCGCCTCAGGCCTCCACTGGCAGGGGGACACGCAGTACGGCGGCGCCACCACCGACACCGTGGTGTTCGTGCCGGACATATGCTCCCCGGAGAACCCTTTCCGGTGCTTTCCCACCGCCGGCCAGCCGCAGCCGGCGCACCTGAAGCGCCGGAGGAGATGTTAACACGGCAACAAAGAGAAGAAACCATTTGCCATCGATCAGGTCGTTCCAGCACGAGAGCGCTGAGTCGTGCTCGTGCAGGCTTGCAAGATACCAACGTAACTTGGTATGTGTACTAGTACTAGCTAGGCAGGGTTGTGCTTGAGAGTTGAGACTAGCTTGCAGTTGCAGAAGACTGAAAGCAAATGCTACTACTACATTGTTAGTACTTAGCGCTGGATCCATACTGAAATAGCACTTGGGTCTGATTAATTAGGGGGGTTTGTATAACGTTGCTTGTGTAATTGTGTTAACTCCTAGTGCTGTTGAAACAAAAAAAAAAATAGTAATAACGAAAAAAAATACCTCTTTTAAGTCATGAGTAGTTGTCGTTTTAGTAGTAAAAATTTCAGAACTTTGACTCTTGATATCTTTTTAAATATTTAAATTGGATATATAAAAATCATATGGTATATTTGTCTTGAAAATTACTTTGATAATATTATAATTTTATTCGGTTTTGCAAATATATTGTAATAAAAAGTAGCGGTTAAAGTTGTATTTGGTAGACTTTGTATCTGTGTCGCTGATCAAAATGATAATTATTTGTAACAGGAGGAGTATAACCGTAAAAATTATGACATGGCATTTGAACGGACGTTTGCTTTGCTTTGATTTTGCTACGGATGTTCTTTTCGCCGTGATCTGTTGGGCTGTCACGAGGATATTCATGTGATGTATCACGCCGACCTGAAAACACACTGCGTTTCCTTGCTATTGTTGTTGTAGTTAGTTGAGGCGTTGAGCTCTGTTTGGCACTAATTGCTCTGATTTTTTTTTTGTTTGCGGCGATAATTTCTGACTTTGCAGGTGAAGGCAAGTACTACATATTGGATTAGCGCTGTGATTGAAGCAAATGCTAGTGGTACTTGGTCATTGGGCTCTGCAAGAGGCACCACGTGCTATGATAGTTACGTGATTTTTTGAGCGGTGTCTGTAGTTGTACACTGAACTTCCAAGCCAAAAACTTAGGGCCTGTTTGCGGTGAAGCTGAAAATTTTAGTTTCACTAGATTTATGAGGCTAAAACTATAAGTACAGTAAAAGTGTTTAGATGGATCATCTTGTTTACATTTTAGACTAAAAATATAAACTTAATTCACTTTATTTTGGCCTATAAGTTTCAGATCTCAGGTGAAACTAGAATCTGGAGCTCTACCAAACTGGCTCTTAGTTGGGGTGAGCACTCGGTTAATTTGACTTTTTTGTTTCGGTTTATTTGGTTTAATTTTTTTTGATTTTTGGGAACTAAAAATCGAACCGAAACGAATAAATTCAAAAACCAAACCGAATAAACCGAAAAAAATTTGTTCGGTTTTTTTGGTAAAACAGAATTTCAAGATGCAGTATTGCAGCAGGCAGTAGGCAACGGACGATTAATTTGGGTTTTTTTTCTCTTGCCCTATCAAAAAATATGTTCAATTATTTGTACCGATTCATGCTAATGAAAAACATATATAATACATATACAAAGCGGAAGCCAGGGAAAGTTGTGTAGAATATGCATACCTTGCTTTTTTCATTCCGTGAGTCACTACCTTGCATGCGTACTTCTACCAAGAACTTAGATCATATTTCACTGGTAAAGATGGCCAGTAATGAGCATATCTCATTCGTTGATTAAAAGAAGAAAAATTATCAGCCATCCTCGAGATGTCCCTATAGCTATCCTGATTTGAAGAAATTGGTGTACTATTAACAATGCCATTAGGCATTACAGAAAAAAAGAGAGGGGAAAACAAGAGTACAAACCTTTGACAAAGACAAGGTAACGTCATCCAAATCAACAGCAGCATTTTGCAACGCTTGTCCAGTTTTCTTTGCTTCATCAAGTTGTATCTTCGTATATTTTACTTTGCCAGATATAGGTCGTAAAATGTAATTGTGCATTTTTGAAGGACTAGAAGTCTGGAACTATCCTGCTTTCTAAACTCAAAAACCTGAAATGCATTTTATGAACCAGCACAGATGTGTCAACTGTCAAGTGAAAACTGAGAATAAAATTATTGGATCTAAACAATGAAATTGCACTAGAGTCATCAATCACTGTCTATATGCAGAATTGTACTCTCAGATCCTCAAATATTTTTATTAGCAATTAAAGCTACCTGACTCTATTCTGAAGGCATTACCAAATGAGTTTGCAGGGATGAACAGAGAAAAAAATGATCAAATTATCACATCATTCAAATTTCATTAACTTGATCGAGCAGATGAGTACAAATACACTTAATTAGTCTTGGGATCGCATGGTGCCTCCATGCTAGAGTTGTCGCCTCCACGCTGCCTCCACGTATCTGCCCCGTCTCGGCTAGATCTGGTCGTTGAGCTCCTCCGCGCTGCCTCTGCGAATCAGATCTGGCGGGATCTGGTCACAGGTAGTGTGGAGTGGCCGCGAGGCCGAGGAGGTGAGCCAACGTGAAGTGGAGTCCGCTCGGTGGTGCCCTAGACCTGGAGTGGGCGGAGTCCGCAAGGCCGACGCGGTGAGGGATGCGTCGCATGGTGTGGAGCTACGAATGGAGGCCGGGACGTGCAGGCGCTGCACGGGGGAATGGCCGAGATGGGAGCCAATGGCGATGGGGAATGGGAACACCGAATGGGGAAGGACCGAAGTGGCGAGGTCATCGATGGGGAATAGGGAATGTGGGCACTCGCATGGTGTCTTAGACTCTCAGTCAAGTATATCGATTGGTTCGGTTTTTCGGTTTATGAGAGTCAGAAACTGAACTGAAATCTTAAAACTGAATAGCACTAGAATAAAATTGAACTGAAAACCGAGAATCGAAAAAACCGAAATAATCACTTAATTCAGTTTGGTTCGGTTAGGATTTTTTTGGTTTCGGTTTTTTATGCCCACCCCTACCACTTAGGGTGTGTATTTGGTTCAAGGGCAAGTTCTAGATGGGATAGGACGATCCCTGTTTTTCTATTCATGTAGACGTTTGGTTGGATGGATTGAGTGGATGAGTCCATCTAGGAAACATGAATATTCTTTAAAGTTCCTGGATGGACTGATCCGAAGAGTTTGCCTGGACAAGCCCATCCCCACTCACCCGTGACTACTTCGGCCGGATGAGGCCATCCCACCCAGTCGCTCATTAGTCCTTGGTCGTCCCTGTGAAAAATCACTCGCCTCCCAAGCTCCTCTCCCCGCTCTTCGCTCCTTGTTCATCCTCACCTCGCGAGGAGCGCATGGCACTAGGGAGGGCAAGGCGTCAGTGAGGAGGGCACGACAGCTCGACACTGGCAAGGCCATCCCCTCGCCCCATGAGAAGGGCACGACGGCTCGACATGGGTGAGGAGGGCACAGCACCGGCGAGGAGGGCACGGCGCTGAGGGCACAGCATCGGCGAGGAGGGCACAACACATAGGGCCAAGGAGGGCACGACGCACGGGGCGAGGATTTGACGGCGGCTGAGCATGGGCGAGGAGGGCACGACGCTGAGGAGTAGCAACATCTCCTCTGCATCTTGCTCTATTTCCTCTACATTTAGTGTGAATTTCTCCCCCAAATCGGAAGGTATAAACCCTAATCCATTAGTTTCATTTGCATGATCTTCATATATTGCTTCAAATCTACTGAATTTCTTGCCCAAATCAGAAGTGCTAATGCTGAATTTTGTTGTCTGATAGTGCTAGTGGTAGTAGTTGTAGTCATTGTCGAATGACAGAGGGTGGATTCTGTCGAATAAAAGATTGTCAAATGATAGAAATCAGGTCTCGCATTGTTACTGCAAAACATGATAGCTACAACTTGAGATATTCTCTTCTGCAAAATTTGAAATATTCTCTTCTGCAGAGCAGCTTTCTAGTTAGTTTAGTTAGCAGCTTTATATAGTAGTTAGTCACTTAGTACAAATCAATGGGCAGCTTTTTATTAGTTTGTTACTTAATTATGGTAAATGGACGAGAGGGAATTGATTCGATTAACCATTTGAAATGCTTACAATATGAGTTTAATTTAGGATATTACAGTGTCTAGCTAGCTCTCTAATGCATGGTTGGAACAATCTTCACATTTGGACCATACAACTAGCTCTCTAATGCATGTTGGAACAATCTTCACATTTAGACCATACGTATTTCAGTAGTGCTTCTATACTCCATTTGCAACCATGTCCATCTCCATACCAGCCTGTGAAGAAGATTTTGCTTAGGTCATCTACATAATTTCTCATGAAGAGTCCTAAACAAAACTGTTGAATTGCTTATTTAAACAGGATATTGCTTAACTCATTTATTTTATGATTAGCACAAACTGCTGAATTGATTGATCTTTGTGCTTCAAATACTTTTTGATTAGCACTAAGTCATGAGATTAAGGACTTGTTTGTTTTAGCTTTTGATTCTGGATTATAGTCCCAAAAGCAGAATAAAAAACAAACAGCCTGATTCTAGAATCTGGTTCTCCCAATCTAGCCCACCCATTTACATTAGAATCTACAATCCACTTCATAGATGTTTTTAGATTAAAACTTTTAGAGAATCAGATTCTCTACAACAAAAATTTATAATTAACTTTTAAAGAATCTAAAGATGAAACAAACACGCCATAAGGATCAACATTGCACTAGATTTTCGTGTTCTGGCCAAGCCTTTTATTGTTGGACCGAGTAGCTGGGCCGACTTGTAGCCAGCCGGTCTGATCTAAACGGGCTACTTCCGGCCCGGCTCAAGCCCGAAGATGAAGAACTATCTACGGAACGGAAGTAGATATTAACCGGTCCAGTCAAAACACTTGCTTCCTTTTCAGTTCCTCCGCACTGTGCAAACCCCAACCCCGCCGTCGCCGCCTCCCGCCGCTCTTCGCCGGCCGCCTCCTGCGGAGCGCCCTCCCTTGCCATCGCCGGCTGCAAGCCTCGGGCTCCTCTGGTCGGGACCACCGACCACACCATTCCACCTCCGCCTCCTTCGCCCCGCGGCCGGAGATCCGCCAGGAGTGGTAGTTCCCTCGTCGGTAAGCCCTAGCCTCGGTTGGTTTCGCCTTCCGTAGTTTGCGCCTCTGAGTTGCAAGTAAGCGAAGCTACCTGCGAGATTGGGGGTTCCGTACTTCTGTCTAGCTTTTACGCGCACACACTATTTTTCGGATTAGCATGCGGTGTTGGTTGTGAGTGGCTGGTAATCTGCGGTGGGGCTTGAGCAGGGTTTAAGGAGGTGCCAAGCTTGAGCCGAGATAGCTACCAATTATGCACTCAGCCAGGCCTTGTTGGGATGCTCGACCATTAGCTCTAATTGGACCTGCAAATACTTCTATTGTCTTGATGGAAAAAAAAGGCCCAAAAGAACAGGAGCGGAAGAACCACATGTTTGAACAACCATGTATGAAATATTGATTGACAGCTGGCCACTTCAGGTGATGGGCCCCACTTGTCAGCCGTCTTTTGTATTTAGATTGGAAGTGGTGTGCCCGTCAGAGCAGAAGTGGAAGCCGGGGGGGGCGTAGGCCCTTACTATGTTTGTCTAATGTTACACTCCATGACAATTAAATACCTCTAAGCTTAAATTCATGTTTCCAAGCCAAGGTAGTACCTGAGGGATCTAGAGCGCCAGTTTTCCCTAGAACCGTGGACCATCGTGCAAGACCTCAACCTTATGTCTAGTCGAGTGTGGACATTAGTAGGTCGAGGAGGATGTTGAGGTGTAAGGCGCTGGAGTATGTCAAGGTGCTTTGGTCACATCAAGCTAGTGAGAGATGGGATTTGGAGTCTAGTGTGCGCGAGAAGTATCCGTGGTTGTCCTCGACGGGTATGTGCTAGAGTTGTTTCCTGTTGAGTTTCGTTTTGTGTATGCGTAGGATGGCAAGTCGGGGTCAACTTCTGTTAAGGGGTATCGAATGTAATACCCCGTTTCATTGAAAAAAAGAGGCGGAGGCCAAGTCTGCCTCGATTGCAAGACTCAGAGTGTGTGCTCGTGTGTTTATTAGCGAGGGAGAGAGGCTTCGGCACGGGGAAAAAAGAGAGGCCTAAACCCTAGGCGCCCCTACTCCTTTGCCCTAGCTGCCCTAGCCTACTGCCGCGCCGTTGCCATAGGTCGTATTGCTCTTCTTGGCCACCTGCTCATCCTACTGCACGCGTGTGGTGCCATGTCCGGCCGTAGCTGTCGTGTGTTGTAGTCGTTGCCGCTGCTGCATGCAGTCTTCTATTCCTTGACATATCGTGCTTGTGCTGTTACGTGGTGCTACTGCTAGCAATCATGGCAGGCTGAAGAGAAGAAAAAGAAGGAAGGAAAAGAAGGAAAAAGAAGGAAAAGAAAAGGAAAGAAATAAAAAGGGCTGCAGCCAGGAAGGAGAAAAAGAAGAGAAGAAAAGAAGGGGGGAGAGAAGCCTCCTTTTTTCGATGACTCTGGCAAATCGCCGGCTTGTAGTTGTAGGTACGACCCTAGGATGATGCTTCTCACTGTGGTGACGTGGTAGTTTGGTAGATCGATTTTGTGGGTACGTTAGTGTGGAATGGTGTAGATGGACAACATCAGGGGTGAGTTCTTGATGTTGGGATTTGTCGAAGTGTGATTTTCGAGTTTAGGGGTCAATTTTGGGGTATCTACGGTTTGTTTCATAGTTCTACCATATTATGAATAATGTAGATAATTGTTTAAAGTTTACATAGAGTGGAAGAACACTGGATTTGGTTTAGCGGTTTAAAAGTTAGGGCATTGAAAAGGTTACTGTCCAGAAGTTAGTCGTTGTTGGTCATAATTTTGTTAATCTGCTTATTATGCTTATAGATGGCCGAATTAAATTGTGCTCATAACTAAGGAAAGTTAGATAATTTTCCTTAGTTTCTAGAAATGGTATGGTTTGCTACTTTTGGTATTGTATAAAAAGGTTATAAAATTGTTAAGCCTGTTGTGCGGTAATGCAACAGAATAGTCTTCGTGGTTAAAAACGAGGGCTTATATGGATTAATCATGATCGTTGTCCAACTAGGAAAGTCTGGAAAATTTTTGTGTAGTTTCTAGAATATTGTTTGGGTCCCTATATTGAGAGTTATGGTTGGTTGTTCATCAGGATTGTGGGAAGGGTGTCCAGTGAAGGGAGTTAGCGGTGTTGGTTTGCATGTAGAAGTGATGTTGATACGTTCTCTGAACATGTACTATTGTAAGCATGTTTTGAGTTTGATAATGATTGTCCAGGTGGAGGTTCAGTGTTGGTGTCGTCTACACATCATCTCCATGGTTAAAAGGCAAGTGCATAGTAGAACAGTAGATGGTTTGAGTACTATGAAACTTCATGTTTATGACATTTTCACCCTGTTGTTCATATGATTATTAATGTAAATGATGTTATCTAAATGGTGATGTTACATGATGATTGTTGGATAATGGATAATGGTTAATGGTGCGTGATAAATAAATAAAGGAACTTGTGATATCATATGCATTCATGTCATGGAAATAGATGGCTTTTGTGTGCATTTATGGCCTACTTTGTGTGGGCATCTGATACGTATCGAACGTATCAACGCCGTGGGTTGGGCAGCCAGCGCATGGGCGTGTTTAGCCGGTCATATAGGCAGGCAACCGATCCTAATAACTAATAGGATTGGGTTGTTCCTCATTCCTAGCTTGCACGACAGAAGATCAAGCTCATTGATATTAGTTAGTTTGTTTACTTTTAACTAGAGGTTGTTCTCCCTTATTTAGGAGATCACTTTTCCCTTATTACGATTTGCTTTGTTATGATCTCCCTCTCTAGTCTATTTAAAGAGACCTGGCCTGACGAAAGAAGCGAAGCAACAAAGTTAATATTTTGCTTCACCTTCTGTGCATTACTCCCTGGCTTCTTCTCACTGATTGCGTTGAGGTGCTCGAGCTGGAACTAGCTGAACTTCACAACGAGGTTCACTTCGGTCAGTAGAGCACCAACTCGATGCTCGCTGATCTGCAGCAGTCCATCGTTGACTTTACCGATGTCGTCAAGTTGTTCACCCAAGCATCTGCAACCGCGACATCTTCCTTAGCACCCTTGCTAACCGACACAACTGATCTAGTCGCAGTTTGGGCCGCCATGATGGCCACTCGTTTCGCCAATAAAGCGGCGGCCACCCTCCTCCAACTCGATGGCGCGCTATTGCCTCAGGTGGCCGACGGGGCCCTCATCGAGGACAATAGCACATAAGATGGCCTATTTCCGACTCTGACGTCTGGCCACAACACAAGGAAGCAAGCCCCACACTATGAAGTGCATTCACATCTCCAAACTTGCAAGTTGCACTCAACGCTTTCCTCTACTCGAATCCGCCGACAGCACCACGAGTCTGACCTAGCCTTACCATCGACCATAATGACGGCGTCGCCTACGGGCAGCATCCGCGCATGGAAATTCCCACCTTGATGGCTCGTCCAGCCCAGCCGTGTGGCTCCGTTGTTGCGAGCGTTTCTTCCACATCCAGAAGATTGAAGCCCGCGACTGCGTGGAGATTGCCGGCTTCTATTGTGACGGAGAGGCACAAGAGTGGCTTGATTACTGCCAGAAGTATGATCCACACATCACGTGGGAGCAATTCCACGTAGCCTGCCTCGTCCGTTTCGGCGACCAACTCACCAACGACGCCTTGGGCCAACTCACATGCATCACTCAAACGGGCTCGGTATCTGACTACCGTAGCAAGTTTCAGGCTGCCCTACGGGTCGTCCACAACATCATGAAAGAACAACATATTGCGCTTTTCATTGCAAAACTGGTGTTGTACGTCAAGATGGATGTCCTCTGTCAACAACCTAAGACCCTAGACACTGCCATGCAACTGACCATGGAGTCCGAGGCACAACATGGCCGCATCGTCGAGGCACCGCGCGAGCATCAACATCAACGCAGCTCTTATGCCGGCAACCAATCTTGGGGCTCGCATCGCGGATCACTGAAAACCAATCCATCGCCGACTGAGGCTGCTCCATCGACGGCAGGACAATCCAATGGCGCACGGGCCCGCCCGACGAAACCTCATGCTGCGCCGTCCGTTCCACCGGTGTCACCTTCCATCCGTTTTCTTAATAGCAGTGAAGGGCGGCACGCCGCGCGAAAGGTCTCTACTTCAACTATGACGACCAGTACCACGTCGGCCATGTGTGCAAGGTCCTCCACTACGTCGAAGTCCGCGACAACTACGACGACGTCACCAAGCACGACGACCATGAGGCACCACGAGACTTCTGCACTGTCTCTTTACGCCCTCGAGGGCCACTCCCACACCAACCACAAGGAGATGGCGACCATGCAGTTAAACTTGCATATCCCCGAAAGCACATTTGGTGGGATGGTCGACACTGGGTGTACCCACAATTTCGTGAGCTCCTATGCGGCAGATCTCCTTCGTCTCTGCATGGCTCCTGCGCCGAATATGAGGATTGCCGCTGCAAATGGGAGCCCCTTACCATGCTTCGGCTAGATCGACGACTTGGCATTCAACACGGACGGTCAAACCTTTGTGGCGCAATTCAGTCTCCCTGCGCAACTTCGACGTCATCCTCGGCACCCAGTGGGTACAGTAACTCGGTCCCATTACTTGGGATTTCTCCCGCATGACGATGGAGTTCAACCGTAACGACGTCTATACCAAGCTCTAGGGACGACCGGCTCCATCCAACGCCAACCTCCTTGCCATCACCGACAGCGCCACTAACCCCAACCTCCAGCACCTCCTCTAGGAGTTCGGGACCATCTTCGCGGAGCCAACAATGCTGCCCCCATCACGCCGCTGCGACCATCGAATCTGTCTCAAACAAGGCACAGACCCGGTGGTAGTGCGGTCATATCGTTAACCCTTCCGCTAGAAGGACGAGGTGGAGCGACACTGCAAGGAGATGCTTGAGCTTGGCTTCATCCGTCCCAGTCGTTCTCCATTCTCGTCTCCGGTACTACTTGTACCAAAGAAGGATGCGTCAGCCCGTTTCTGCATCGACTACCGTATGTTGAACGAGCACACGATTAAGGATAAATTCCCGATTCCAGTGGTCGAGGGATTACTGGACGATCTTCATGGCTCTACCATCTTCTCCAAGCTCGATCTCAAATCGGGGTACTTTCAGGTGTGCTTGGCGAAGGTGGACATCAACAAGACGGCATTCCGGACACATTGCGGGCATTTTGAGTTTCTCGTCATGCCATTTGCCCTCACCAACGTACTGTCGACGTTCCAAGCCGTCATGAATGACATTCTGAGAGCGTCTCCAACACTTTGTCCTTGCGTTCTTTGACAATATTCTCATCTACAGCAAGATTACAAGTGAGCATCTACATCACCTTCGGATCGTCTTCACACTCCACAACAACAAACTCTTCGTCAATATGTCCAAATGTGCATTTGCACAACACGAGATCGGCTACCTCGGGCATGTCATTTCGGCGGCCGGGGTAGCAATAGACTCCATGAAGGTTGAAGCCGTCACAGACTGGCCCCTACTGCTAAACATCACGGCCCTACGCGGATTTTTGTGATTCATCGGTTACTATCACCGATTCATCCAACTTTTCGCCGTCATCATCGGGCTCCTCACCGCCGTGCTCAAGAAGGGCAACTTCAAGTGGGCTCTGGAGGGGCGCGCTGCCTTCGAGCAACTCAAGTCCACGCTCACTTCCGCACATGTATTGTGCTTGCCCAACTTTGCTGAGGAATTCACCATCGGGTGCGACACCTCGAGAACAGACGTTGGCGCTATTCTACAACAGGATAGGCATCCTATCTCCTACTTCTGTCGGCCGTTGGCTGAATGTCATCGTCGACTGGCGGCCTACCAGCGCGGGCTCATCGGCCTTGCGAAGGCGGTTCTCCATTGGTGACCATACTTATGGGGGTGGCAGTTTCGTGTCTGCACCACCACTACGCCCTCAAGCACTTGTTGGAAAATCATTGGTTACAACTCCGCAATTGCATTGACTTTCCAAGCTCGTGGGGTTCTCCTACATCCACTACAAACCAGGGCGCCACAATAGTGCGGCCGATGCACTCTCCTGCTACCACGACTCAGCCCCGGTCGAACCAAGTGAAGCCGCACAAGACTCCCACGACGCATGTTGTGTGGCCATCTCGACTGCCCCTGATGATGCCCAGTCATCCTGGCATGCACGCCTTCGTGTGGAGTCGCTCCTGGAGACTACACGGTCACTCCTGGAGACTACGCGAGTTGCGATCCAGCAAAGTACCATGTGCTCGGATTGAACCATACAAGACGGCGCCATATCCTTCAAAGGGCGACTTCATGTCCCCAGCCGACAACTCCTTGCTGCAGGAGATTGTTGGGGCCCATCACGATGCCACACCTGAAGGGGAACAAAAGACCATGAAGCTCATCCAATTGCGCTTCCATTGCGAAGGACTACGGGCGATCGTCCATGACTACATCGCCAAATGCGTGATTTTCCAATGCGTGAAATCTTTGCATCTCGCCCCAGTCGGTCTGCTCCAACCTCTTCATATTCCAGACCACATCTGGGCCGACATTCCATGGACTTCGTCATCGGTCTTGCGAAGGCTATGGGCAAGTCCGTGTTCTTGGTGGTGGTCGATAGGCTGTCCAAATATGGCCACTTCATTCCATTGGCGCAACCCTTCATAGCCTTCTTCGTCGTGCTCACTTTCGCCGAGGGCGTTATCCAACTTCATGGCATTCCAGAATCCATCGTCAGCGATCGTGATGCTGTCTTCACCAGCAAATTCTGGCAAGAGCTCTCTCTCTCTGTTGCAGTACCACGATGGCGCTCTCATCCGCCTATCATCCTCAATCCGATGGCCAAACTGAAGTGACGGACCGTACTATTGAGATGTATTTGCGCTGTTTTGTTGGGGATAGGCCCAAATCTTGGGTCAAATGGATGCCCTGGGTGGAGTACTGCTACAACACATCGAACCATTCTGCCACCAACACATCACCTTTTCAGCTGGTCTATGGGCGTGACCCTCCACCGCTGCTGCCATACCTAGATGGCACTTCAAAGGTGGACGCGGTCGACCAACTCCTCCTTAGTCGGGATGACGCGATCGCTTGGGCCTATGTGCGCATTAGGCGGTCTGAACAACGAACGAAGGACCATTGTGACGCTTCTCACTGGAAAGTCGAGTTTATTGCCAATGACTGGGTCCTCCTTCGGCCAAACCTTCCCTAGCCTTCCACAAGCTCTTGCCAAAATACTATGGGCCATTTCAGGTCGCATGGCGCATTAGCAAGGTGGATTACCAACTTTGGCTTCCAGAAGAGTCCCGCATCCATGACGTCTTTCATGTCCCCCTTCTCAAATCATTCTAGGGAGATCCGCTGATCACTGCACCATTGCCACTGACACAAGACGGCACGCTTGACATCCATCCAGAAGCAATTCTTCGCGGCAGGACCTCCCAAGGAACTAAGGAAGTTAGAATCACTGGAAGGGTCACGGCATTGACAACGCCACCTGGGTGTCCCTCCATGAGTTCAATGAAGCTTTTTCATCTTACAAGCTTATGCGTCTGAGCTTGTCTTTGAGGGGGTTGATGATATGTATCGAACGTATCGTCACTGTGGTCTTGGCAGTCGGCACATGGGCGTGTTCAGCTGCTCATAGAGGCAGGCAGCTGATCCTAATAATTAATAGGATTGGGTTGTTCCTCATTCCTAGCTTGCACGGCAAAAGATCAGGCTCATTGATATTAATTAGTTTGTTTCCTTTTTACTAGAGATTGTTCTCCCTTATTTAGGAGATAACTTTTCCCTTATTGCGATTTGGTTTGTCATGATCTCCCTCTCTAGTCTATTTAAAGAGACCTGGCCTGAGGAAAGATGACAAGCAATAAAGTTAATCTTTTGCTTCACCTTCTACGCATTACTCCCTGGCTTCTCCTTCTCCTCCTTATCATGCGGCCATTTTCTCTCGCATTGTGACTCGCACATTCGGCCGAGCACAGCATCCCATGGGAGTGGGAAGAGCAAGAGCTACTTTGGTAGGTATTTCACGGGAGTTGAGATGAAGTCCTCATATGAAAGAGGACGGATTTGAGGTCCCCGCATGAAGGAGGGCAGGCTTTGAGTGCATACCAACGGGTGTTGCACTCCGCTATACAGGTATATGCTAAAGAGATGATGAGACATGTGTATGAGCATTGCATTGCATTAATGAAAAGAGATTTATCGATAATGACATGGTTATGTTATGTGGTGGTACATAGGTGCTGGTTTGGTTAAGTTATGTCTTTTGCTTCGTTGATGTTTATCACTTTATTATGTACTGTCGAGTCTCGGACTCACCCTTGCCTTGTTTATTGCTTTTGGTGACTGTTGAGGACGTCATACATGGGATGGGAGTAGCGCATACATATTACATTCATCACATATTTATCGAACACTTTTATTTATTCTTCATTCACTCTTAGAGTTCGTTCAATCTTAGAAACCTAACTCATTTATTTGGAAGTTGGAAGTTGGAACTAGTCAATGAACATCTATAGTATAATAATAGCTGTATGGAACCTGGTTATCAACTTATTATATGTATGTATGTCAGTACACAAGGTTTAAATGACTTGATTTATCTCGAATATTATTTATTTAATTGTCGTCACTGCCAATGGTAAGATTGTTCTTGAACACATGGTTCTGGGTGTTCTTGAGCGCGTTGTCCCGAGCATTCTTGGGTGTGAGATTTTAAATTCATTACTGTGCAATTTTATCCTACTTGTTATTGGGTCCCTGTTTATCATTGTACTTTATTTTGAGAAATTATTATGGGATTGTTACCGATATTCTTTGGAAAAGTGGTTTAAATTTAGAGAGAGAATGGTAATGGTGACAGGCTGGACACTTGGTTGGGTTGGGGAGTTACAATGTATGAATTATTGACTGACAGCTGGCCACTCCAGTGATGGGCCCACTTGTCAGCAGCCTTTTTTGTAGGTAGATCATACGTTATGTCAAGCAGTGCTCAGAGCAGAAGTGGAAGCCTAAGGGGGCCCCTTACTCTCTGTGTCTAATATTACATTCCATGACAATTAAATACCTTTAAGCTTAAATTAAAATTGATAGGTGTAGCGGGAAAGTTGGGGGACATAACCAAATGTGGCCTGTTAGTAACTCTGGCACAACGCATGATAGAACTTTGTTAATTGTTATATGTACTCTCTGTGTCACACAGTGCTACTCATGTGCATCAACTATTGGAATTTATCAATTTTCTAGCGTGACTGGGCTGACACATTCTTTTGTGAAACCACTGCATGATATGGTTGCACTGTACTTTTCTTGATTATATGTTTTCGTATTTAAATGCAATAGGTGAATAGGGAACTTGAAATCTGTGTATGAAGTGACCTCAACAGCTATCATGGACGATAGTTCAAATTCAAATGTGCAAAAGGCCGAGGAATTCAAACTTAGGGCAAACTGTGCCTTCAAGGGTATGATTTGCATTCTGTTTCCTCTTTATCTGTAGGTAGAGCAGTTATATTTTATTGTCATTGTTGTTAAAGGGATCTTGCCGTTGCATTAGAAACGCAGTGTCCTTAAAAAATTAGTTCCTAGTGCCAATACTATATATTTTTTCTTTTCCCTCAAAAGTGCAACATGGAGTACAGTGATATTTGCATGTTTCTTTGCTACCTTTTGGGCCTAACACTCAATTAAAGACCCACTCTATAGGTTATCAACTAAACATTGAAATCGAGATATTCTTTAATCAAATTAGAAGCATACCAAGTTTCAGATGTCCTATGGTGGTAAGTTGAAGTTGGGTGCACATCCTCTTTCGACAAGTTGACACCACTATGCTGATATTTAACTGAAGCATATTGGTGTTAGACAGTATCCTTGTTACCTTATATATGAGATTGCTAGTTGCCTTATATAGATATTGCCTTATATAGGCTTTCCTTCTGTATGCTCTTGTACATGTATATATACCGGCTCATTGGTCTTATGTTGAATACAAGTGCTATTCATAACATGGTATCAGAGCCATGTTTTTAGGGTTAGGGTTATTTTACCGACGTTGCACTTGCGCCCTCCCAACCCCCTTCTTCCACCGTCCACGCCTCTGGTCGCTGCCTCTCCGAGTTTTTTGTCAACCGAAGCTTCTCCGGATGTTGCCTTGGCTGGCGTCGTCGTTGTCGCCGATCGATCTTCGGCTTCGCTCCCTCTCTCGGCATCGCCACCATGCCCGCACGCCGAGCTCGACGAACAAGCATGCTCAAGACTTCCTTCGCTTGACTGGCTGAGCTCTCGCTCCTTCTCCTTTCGCTTGCGCCTGAGCCGATCGTCTCCTTCGGCCTACTAGCTGCCAAGCCCACACCGGCCTATGATTCTGAGAGCCCTTCGACTTGCGTGTCACTAAGACCGATGCAGAGCCAGCGTCTTGCCAGAGCCCGTGACGCCGTCGACACGCCCTTTTACACCCCAACCACAGCCGCTGTCCGGCCGCCTCCGCTCGACCAGTTATCCCTCCGCTCTTCTCCCGAAGCCTTGGTCGCTTGGCCGTGCAGAAGAAGCACATTCGTGACCGTGAGGCTCAACATCAGAGGGCAATCGGTTCGGACTTGAAGACATCTCAAAATTGCGTTTGATAATCAGTTCTGCTCCAGCTCTTCAGATTGGACTTCGGCTTTGGTTGTTTCGGCCGGTTCCAATTCTCGGTAAAAAAAAATTGCCGTCATCTTCTGGTTCTTATTCGGGGACTGTTTCTATTCCTCGCTACCTGGTTATCTTCAATGGTCTCAATTATCGAGACTGGGTTCTTCATATGTGCCTCCACATGCGTGGTCAGCGTCTTTGGGAGTTTCTTACTGGCGAGCTTTCTTGTCTGCCTCGTCCTGCTCCCCCTACCACGCCTGTTATTCCCAAAGAGGCTGATGATGTTGCTAAACAGAAGGCGTCTGATGACTGATGATGATGTGGAATCTTTTCAGACTCAGTTCACTGCTTACAAAACATGGATTGATGATGCTCGTGCCTCTGCTATTTTGGTTGCTAGCACAGAGGTGCATCTCACTGGTGATATTGTCGCTTTGTCTTCCGCACAGTTGATGTGGGCGCATCTTCGTGACCACTATGAGCCTGCTGGCGATTCCTTGTACCTTGCTGTTGTGCGACAGGAGCAATCACTGCAGCAGGGTGATTCTACCGTCGATGAGTTCTATGGGCAGTTATTCTCGGTGTAGCGTCAGCTTGATTCTCTTTAATCGGAAGTTTGCCGCACTTGTCAGTGCTGTTAGTGTCAGCATTCTCATTTGGAGCTTCGTCGCATCTACGACTTTTTGACACGTCTTCGAGCTGAATTTGAGCAGATTCGTGCGCAGCTGCTGGCTTGTTATCCTCGTGTGACATTGTTGGAGGCCCTTACAACTATTCGTACTGAGGAAACTTGTTTTAAATGGTGTGGGCACCTTGTCTATCCTTGATTCGCGCCTCTCGGCGTCGACTCATCAAGGTGGAGGGCTTCACTGCACCTACTGTAATAAGAACGGGCATGTGAAGCAGTTTTGCTACCGGAAGAAAAGGATCTTGTCGAGGTGGACGCCCTTGTAAGGGCACTGGACTTCTGGGTGTTTCTCCTCAGCAGACCTCTGCTAGTTCTCTACTCAAGAGATTCTTACGCTACTACTTCGTATGGCTTCCTCTGCACCATCAAGTTCTGCTGGTTCTGGTACTCAGTCTTGTAGTGAGAAACCACCTTCCTTCTCATTAGATATCACACCATGGATTCTTGACTCTGGAGCTTCTTTTCATATGATATCTGATCCCACGAGTCTCCATTCCATTAGTCCTCTTGCTGCTCCTATCACTGTGCAGACCGCAGATGGTACCTCTGTTTCTGTTGCAGGACGAGGAACTATTTTGTCTTCCTCTTTTCATGTTCCTGCTGTTTCTCATGTTCCCAAACTAACTATGCAATTATATCATTGGCGACTCCGATCATGGTCATCGTGTTATCCTTGATTCGACTCTTCTTTGTGTTCGTGATTGGCGAGCAGGTCTTTGGTTGGTCTCGCCCTTCTTGCCGTGACTTTCAGCGCCTCTGGGAGCTTGACTGGCTTCGTCTTCCTCTTGCTGCCCCTGCCAGTCTCTCAGTCTCCTCCACTGCTTCCGCCTCTGTTGCATCTTCTATCGGGTCGTTTGCTCAGTGGCATCGTCGTCTAGGGCATCTTTGTGTGTCACGTCTGTCTTCTTTAGTTCGTCGTGGTCTTTTAGGATTTGTTTGGCGACACTTCTTTAGATTGTGCGGATTGTAAGCTTGGTAAACAGCTACAACTCCCCTATCCTTCCAGTGAGTCTGTGTCCCAGTGTCCCTTTGATCTTGTTCATTCTGATGTTTGGGGTCTGACTCCTTTTGTTTCAAAAGGAGGTTATAAATATTATTTTCTTTTTATAAATGATTTCTCCCGCCACACTTGGATATATTTTATGTCTTCTCGTAGCGAGGTTTTATCCATCTATAAGAATTTTTCCACTATAATTCGTACTCAGTTTGACTCCCATTCGAGTTCTTCGTGCTGACTTAGCAGGGGAGTATTTGTCCGGTGCCCTTCGTGCTTTTCTTGCTACGTAGGGCACTCTCTTAGTTTTCCTTTCCTGGTGCTCATGCTCAGAATGGTGTGGTTGAGCTCAAACATTGTCATCTTTTTCTGACAGCTTGTGATCTTTTACTTGCTTCTACTGTTCCACCTCACTTCTAGGCTGAGGCTGTTTCCACTGCAACTTACTTGATTAATATTGAACCTTCTTCTGCTCTTAAGGGTGGGATTTTGGTGGAGCGCCTTTGTGGCATGCCTCCTAGTTACTCTAGTCTTTGCCTTTTTTGGTGTGCGTGCTATGTCCTCCTTGCACCTCGTGAACTTACCAAGCTTACTGCTCAGTCTGTTGAGTGTGTTTTTCTGGGCTATAGTGCTGAGCATAAGGGATATCGCTGTTGGGATCCTGTTGGCCGACGGATGCGAATTTATCGGGATGTTACTTTTGATGAGTCTTGTCCCTTCTTACCCTCGTCCTTCTTCCACTCTAACATCTCTTGTCGAGCCACTTTCTTTCCTAACTTTTCCTGATGCTCCTATTGCCATTTTTTCTTCTCCAGGGTTGGTGTCTCCTTCTTCACCAGCCTTTCCACAGGAGTCTTCACCTCCTGTGCCTCCTCTAGATGTTTCTTCTGGTATCGTTCTTTCTTATCCTCTCTATTACACTCGTCGTTCGCGAGATGAGGATTTTTCTGATGTCTCATCTTCTCTTGTTGAGTCACCTTTTTCCGTGTCGCCTCCGTGCTACGCTCTTCGTGATCGTCAGTCTATTCGGTCTTCTGAGCGCCTTGGCTTTGCTGGTGTTGTTCTTGCCGAGTCGACTTCTTACCGCAAGGCTGTTATTCATCAAGAATGGCAGCATGCGATGGCAGAGGAGCTTGCTGCCCTTGAGCGCACTGGCATGTGGAATCTTGTGTCTCTTTCTCCATGTGTCCGTCCCATTACATTCAAGTGGGTCTATAAGGTTAAGACTCGCTCTGATGGTTCTCTTCTACACCTGAGGACTTCTTTCTATCCCAAGAGAAGTATATTAAGGATCTTCTTGATCGCGCTTCTCTCACTGATAAGGGCACCGCCGAGACACCTATGGAGCTCAATGTTCACCTTCAACCTACTGATGGTGAACCTCTTGAGGATCCTACTCGCTGTCGTTATTGGGAGTCTTGCTTACCTTGGTGTCACTCGTCCTGACATTTCATATCCAGTTCATATCTTGAGCCAGTTCGTTTCTGCTTCCACTCAGCTCCACTATAGTTATCTTCTTCGTGTTATCTTCGTGGAACTATCTCTCGTCATCTTTTCTTTCCTCGCTCCGGCTCTCTCAAGCTTCAGGCATACTCCGATGCTACCTGAGCTAGTGATCACTCTGATCGTCGGTCTCTTTCTGCTTATTGTGTTTTTCTTGGTGGTTCTCTCATTACTTGGAAGACTAAGAAGCATACAGCAGTTTCTCGTTCCAGTGCTGAGGCTAAGTTGCGAGCTATAGCTCTTTTGACAGCAGAGGTTACTTCGCTACAGTGGCTACCTGAGGATTTTGGTGTTTCTGTTTCTACACCTACTTCTCTTTTATCTGACAGTACAGGTCCTATTAGCATTACTCGAGATCCAGTAAAGCATGAGTTCACCAAGCATATTGGCGTTGATGCTTCCTACATGCAGACACAGGTACAAGATTAGGTTGTGGCTCTTCAGTATGAGCCTTCAGAGCTTCAGTTGGTAGACTTCTTCACGAAGACACAAGCTAAAGCTCAGCATAGCTTTTATCTCTCCAAACTCAGTGTTGTTGATCTACCATGAGTTTGAGGGGGGTGTTAGACAGTATCCTTGTTACCTTATATATGAGATTGCTGGTTGCTTTGTATAGAGATTGTTTGCCTTGTATAGATATTGCTTTATATAGGCTTTCCTTCTATATGCTCTTGTACATGTATATGTACCAGCTCATTGGCCTCATGTTGAATACAAGTGCTATTCATAACAATTGGGACCCTGTAATGTTAAGATTTTCTTGCTGTTATTATTTCTTAACTATTACCATGTCTTCCCTCCAGCAAACAAGTTTTCTCAGGCTATAGATTTCTATAGTCAAGCTATTGAGCTAAATAGTTCAAATGCGGTTTATTGGGCAAATCGTGCATTTGCACACACAAAGCTGGAGGAATATGGAAGTGCTGTCCAGGATGCTACAAAAGCTATTGAAATTGATCCTAAATATTCGAAGGTGAGCATTCATATAACGCTGCTGGCATAACTTTGTAGGTTTTTTACATTTAGTGAAACTTTGTGCTTGTAGGGTTACTATAGACGAGGTGCGGCATATCTTGCTATGGGAAAATTCAAGGAAGCGTTGAAAGATTTTCAGCAGGTATGTGTGTCAGATTGTTTGACAAGTGTTCTGAATTATGACCACTGGATATTGTTGGTCATTTCTTTCTTGTCTTCTGCTAGCATGGATTACAATTTTTTTTCTTTAAGCATGAAGATTGACATATTGGCATAATTCGTCATCCTGTTAGATAAGAGCCACATTAATTTATTTGATTCAATACATATTGTGAATTTTCTTAATCATTATGTGCTAGTGCAATCTTTATGGCTTTCTTTGTATTTAAATGAATATAAGCAAATCTCCTTTGTTATTAGGTGAAACAAATCTGTCCTAACGATCCAGATGCTACAAGAAAGTTGAAAGAGTGTGAGAAAGCTGTCCAAAAAATACGATTCGAAGAAGCAATTTCTGTAGGGGATACCAAAAGGTGCTCTACAGCAGATTCTATCGACTATCATATAATAGGTATCTGCTGTTTGAATTTTCACATTCGTGGCACTCTACTTACTCCAGCCTCCATGTACTATGTTAGTGTGGTATAAATTAACTTAGTATATTGTTCATCTCCTAATTCTATTAATACGTCTTTTTATGATAAGTCGATTAAATCATATTCATGAGCTCTTGGATTGGTTTTATAGTTTCATCCATATTCTGCTTATCTTTGCTTCTATAGATTTTTCAGCATTCCTTGTGCTTAGCATATTACACATGAAATCTAAAGTTTAATACAACATATGCTGGGATAGTTCTTGATGATAGGTTGAAATGGTTTAAATAAAATATGGCGTGTGGAAAGCTCTTTGATTAGCTATATGACTACGAGAAACAGCTTAGCCATCCAGCTTAGATTAGTTTACATACATAAAAAAACAATCCTTGTTGAGTGTCTGTGGCTCTGTGCTTCACTGATTGCAAGTGCATATGCATTTTCTCTGTGTACCTAATAATGGAACAGAGAGAAGTATAATTAATAGGTGGAACGCGTTTAAATTTTTTTGGATGCTATGTAATTTGCTTTTGATTGTGGATAGCCTAGCCTCAAGCTCAGGATAGTTTATGTGAATCTCTAATTTGCCTTTGATGTTTAGTGACACATTCCCATGATGAGTAAGAGATGCTCTGGATTGTGGATAGCCTAGCCTTCACTCAGGGTAGGTTATGTGCATCCCATATCATGTGACTAGTTGTCCTATCATGAAGCAAAACCTATTACCTGATTTTATGTTAGAATTTTCAACCTGATTTGTGTGATTATTTCATATCTGCAAGTTGGATGTTGCACTTCTGTTGGTAATATTCCATAGAAGTTATTGTCATTGCAATGTGTCACTAACATTAGGTCCTTATAGTGAATGGAAGCTTTAGTTAAATCTATAGCTGTTGCATTCTAAACTATAGTTGAGTTATACAAATTTTGTTCATATTCCAGAAGTGGAACCACAGTATAATGGAGCAAGAATTGATGGGGATACAATAACTTTAGATTTCATCATGCAGATGTTGGATGATTTCAAAAAGCAAAAATGTATACATAAAAGGTGCAGTTTGCAATTGTCAAGGGCAATTCTGAACTATTTTCCTTTTGTATCTCTTTTCTTGTACATTTGTGAATTGTGATAAGTTATAAGTTGCTGGCAACTTGGCATAGGTATGCATTCCAGATTGTGTTACAAGCTTGGGACTTATTGCGATCAATGCCTTCCCTTGTTGACGTGAATGTTCAACATCGTTGTCATTTTACGGTTTGCGGAGATGTTCATGGGCAGGTATTTGCCTTTAACAAATCAAAAGTTTTCTAGCTATAGCTCTCTATATAACCATGTTCCATATGCACTCTGAAAGTATTTTAATCCTGTGCAAGTGGTAACAGAGCGGTTTACATTTATCATTTAAACTTCAGAATAAGATCCATTTCACTTGGTGAGTGAAATTTATTAGTCTTTGTAACATTAGAGTGTGGGATTTTTTTGGTGGTGATTATTGGGAGGACTAATCTCCTGCTGTTTTACTTGCAGTACTTTGATCTGCTAAATATATTTGAGCTCAATGGGCTTCCCTCTGAAGAAAACCCTTACCTTTTCAATGGAGACTTTGTGGACAGAGGATCGTTTTCTCTTGAAGTCATACTTACACTTTTTGCATTCAAGTGCCTCTATCCAGCAGGTAATTGTCTCGGGTTCTTATTATGCTTGTCTTTATGAATTCATCAAGCTAGTCTAATTTGCTATAGTATTTGTTATACCATTACATTTACATCATGCTGCTAGTTCAGCTTTCATTTATTGGAAAGATGGGTTTTACTTCAATGGTATAATTTCTGTGTGGATGATTTTTCAATAATTCAGGTATGTACCTAGCAAGGGGAAACCATGAAAGCAAGAGCATGAATAAAATATATGGTTTTGAGGGAGAAGTGAAATCCAAATTGAGTGATACGTTTGTCGAGCTGTTTGCTGAGGTATTTTGTTGCTTGCCTCTTGCTCATGTAATCAACAACAAGGTCTTTGTAGTTCATGGGGGTCTGTTTAGTGTTGATGGAGTGAAGTTATCTGACATTAAGGCTATTGATCGTTTCCGTGAGCCTCCTGAAGAAGGTATTTCCCCAATTTTATTTACCATTGTCCATTTCTTTGATTCTCTTCTTATATTGTTAGGATATCATCATACTCCAGTTCTATTGCTCAAGCAAATGACCTCAAAGTTACACCATTTGTTGAATCTGATTTCTAGAAACTGCTTTTTTAGGTGTACTTAACACTATTGTGACCCGGGTTTGATGTGATTGTATAAGCTATGCCCCCTGGATTGGAAACATTATATGTCTGACTGCTGTATGCTAGCCTTGTAATTCTGATGTTGTGAATCATTACAATGCTGTACAAAAACAGACGACGTGAATCATTGCAATGCTGTTCAAAAACCATTACATTTTAACAAAGCTTCTTGTCAGAATAATATATTTTATTCTTATATTTGTTTTGGTTATTAAGAAATTTAACTCCTGGCCTTTTGGGTACAGGTTTAATGTGTGAAATTCTATGGAGTGACCCTCAGCCTCAGCTTGGGAGAGGTCCAAGCAAACGAGGTGTAGGTCTTTCCTTTGGTGCAGATGTGACAAAGAGGTTTTTAGAAGAAAATAATTTGAGTAGGTCACATCACAAATTATCATTCTCGTTTGTTTTAAAAAACCAGTTGTACTTATGCTTGTTGAAGCCTTTTTTTTTGTTAGTTCCACTAACATTCTTTTCTTGTATGTTCTCTTTTTTATCTTCATGATGGTCTGCCAGACCTTGTTGTCCGATCCCATGAAGTGAAAGATGAAGGACATGAAATTGAACATGACGGAAAGCTCATTACAGTTTTCTCTGCTCCTAATTATTGTGACCAGGTATGCTAGATGATGGCAACCATCTTCTATGCTTGTATCAGTTGGCATTTGCATCAATGGATGACCTCAATTTGCTTACTCCTCAGAAAAAGGAACTACATTGCTTGAATATATTGAATTTTTCTCTCCATCTTTGGTTTTGGCAAGCTATGTCTATAGTCCTCACCAAAATGTGGATGCATAACTAAGTATACTGAGTGCACAATGCAATTCTAATGCAGATGGGCAACAAAGGTGCATTTATTCGGTTCACTGCTCCAGACTTAAAGCCGGATATTGTTACTTTCTCAGCAGTGGTATGCCCTTTTTGTCTTTTTGCATCGATTTTTTTTTTCAAATAGATTGCTTTATATGAGGTTTATTGAGTTATCATTTTTTTTCGAATTGGGTTGATTCTTGTGGTTACTCATTGTAGTGTGGTCTGCAGTTGGAGAAGATGTCTAGCAGCATAGCTTGAGCATGCTGAGCTGTAGTTGTACTTGACTTAGATGCAGTATATAGTTTGAACTAAGCTGCAGATATCACATCTTTACAGCTTACACACTACTCATTTATTTTTGGTCAATTCTTTTATCTACCCTTAACAGAGACTTGATTACTTCCTGAGCTAATATTGGAAGATGGATTACGCTTTTGTTGATTGTTGCAGGCACACCCTGATGTCAAGCCGATGGCCTATGCAAACAGTTTCCTCCGGCTTTTCCAATAGCTGCGGACAGCACCTGTGTCTGGCCAATTTTGATGGGTTAAACTCGTCTCTGCCCTGCTCATTTTATACCAAGCTCTCGATCAAGTCCTGCCTTAAACAGCACATATGTTGCTAAAACAGTTTTCTGCATGCTGCTGTGGCCCATCTCCCTTTGTTAAATTATTGGTACCCTTAAATCATTCAACCTTTCACTAACAAAACTAGCAGACAATTGTTTTATCTTTCGGTTCCTTACCTCTCTGATTCCCTTTAAATCCCCAGTACATTCGTTCAACGGGATTCCGTCGCTTTATTCGCCTTTTGCAGTGCCGACACCTGAGGAATCATGCCTTTTCGCTCATGAAAAATTTCTTGTGTGAATTGTTTGTGATGCACATTTTGTGTGGTGTATGACACTACAGTATCATCTCATATCGAAAATGTTATCTGTAGCGTGTGGTGGCCTGTGATTAATTGTACTTGGACAAGAAATGTGAGTATCATCTGTCGGCATGTTACTTTTCCGTGAGTTTGCATGTAATGTGCCAACGGCAGAATGCCGCTCTGTAACGGGCACTCACCTTTTATCAAAGCGACCTTGCGTTTGTAATTTGGCTTTTTCTTTAGACAAGTAATTTGCCTTTCTCTATCTGCGTCATTTTTCCAGCATATTTTTTCCCCATGTGATTGATTCGACATCTGGTCGATTATATATCATAGCATGCCCGTGATTGGGCAGTCACATGCTCTATGTTTCGCGTTCTATGGTTTTGCACGACGAATTGAACTGTGCATATCTCGATTCCCGATGAGGCATGGCCTTTTATCCTTTGCTTTTGTGAAGGTACGAGGTGCTCTTGTGAAATGTGCACTCCTCAATCCCGATGTGCTGTGGTCTTGTCGCATTTGTCAAATCCAAACCAATTAGCCAATGAAATCTCAGATGTTTCAAGTAGCATCGTTCGTGAGACAGTGAGACATGCCTAGCCTGGCCATGACTTGTCCTTCTCCTTTAGTCAAAATAAAAATAAAAAAACCATAAACAAAACAAAGAAAGATGGCAGCCATAGCTTTGTGTGGTCCAGGAAGGCCGTCTCCGCGGGAACAAGGAGTCGAATCCGTGCAGGTTGCTTTCCAGGATTCATTTGTTATTCGTGGCGCACATTGCAAGATTCACCCAGCTCCTGCGTTGTCATCGGGAATTCAGTGCAAAGTATAGATCCGGAGGTAGCCGAGGCGCCATAAAGGCCAACACCTCTAACTTGTTGCAGTGTGTGGACATGCGATTTCCCCAAGAGCAACGCTATCTATATACGTGCTGGGTGCTTTTTTTTTCGTCTTATAAACTTTATTCAAAATCTGAATGGAGCTAGCTAGAGCTCAACCGAAGGATAGAGATACTTGGTTTTTCTCGAAGGAGATAGACACTTGGGTTTTAATTTCAGAAGAACAAAATATATGTATGTAACAAAAAAGGGTCAGTACGGACAGATTTCGTCCTTATCCATGGGGTGCATATGCAGCTACATGATCCCTAGCTACCATCTATATGTTGGTGAGGGTGGTCCATATGAACATTGACACGCTTTTTTTTTCATGAAAATGCCTCCTCACCTAACTAGCTAGTTGCTGCATGTTTTCTACAGTGCTGCCCCTGCCTTCAAACCAGCTGTGTGTCCACTACTGTCTAGTTCATATAGATATATCTGTGGCAAGGTTGTTAGCAGACACTTTCAATTGAATCGCGGTCTTGTACTGATCAAATCGAATCATGATACAAACAGACGTAGAATCTAGCTTGGAGATTCTACCAAATTTATATAATACATGTATTTGGTGTACAAATTTAATGTCAAGCCTTAAAATTTCTAAGTCATAATATACAAAACAGTAGGCTGAACTTTGAGCTAATTTGATTTGGGTCAGGGTGATACAGATGGTATTAGAGCATCAACCTTCGCTGCACGGGCGAGGGCATATGGCGCATGGCGCGTGTGGGTTCGGAGTGGCCGGCCACACGGCATGGCATATGTGTTGTCACTGGATGAACGGCCGTGTACCGAGAGGTGGTTAATAGCTGTTGGGTCCAAATATAGCACCTCCAGCCGTGTACTGAGGGGTGGTTAATGCCTGTTGAGTCCAAATATAGCACCTATGGGTACGGTAGGCTGGACTTTGAGCTAATTTGGGCTAGGTTGTTACAAGCTATCTCATATCTCACTACTAGGGAAACGACCTTTCATACTGACCCATCAGTTCCAGTTAGTCACGAATCGGGACTGATAATGGCAACAGTCCCGGTTCGTGGCTACTAGGCTAAAAGCATGATTTTTCGCTCACATTAGTCGGTTACGTACCCATGACAAGAGCGCTTTAGCGACAGTACATGTCACCGGCATGGGCACACATTAGTCCCTGTTAGTGTTACTGAACTGGGACTAAAATAAAACTTTAGTCCTGGTCAGTGTTACTTAACTGGACTAAAACTCGTTCAAAGATACTTTAAAAGGAATGCATATCCTAGTCTACTCAATACGTGTGGGTGGGTGGGTTGGAAGTGTCCTGTGGTGGTATGCAGGAGGTTCTAGGTTCGAGCCTTAAGTTCGCCATATTTTTTAGATATTTTCTACACACGGGAAGGGCTATAGTCCCGGTTGGGGGAACTGGGATTAAAGGTCTGTGGCCTTTAGTCCCGGATGGGCTGTCCCAGTTTGGCAACCGGGACTAAAACCAGTTGCTAACCGGGACTAAAGGTCGTTTCCCTAGTAGTGTCTCCATAAATATTTAGAATTGCCATATGAAAATGATATATAGATTTATCTTAAAAAATAATATATATCATATTATTAAATTTTTATTAGGTTTTACAAATATACTATAAAAGAAATTACTGATCAAAGTAGTATTTTGGGGACTATGTCCAAGTACAAAATGTTACTCTTTTGTGACTGAAGGGGGTATGGTGATAAAAGATGAAAATTCTGAATTAAAATGGCATGTGTTAAAATAATTATTGATAATTAATTACTAGGTCAATACACAATCAAATAATAAGAGCGTATGTAAACTGTGATGATGGTCATACTGCTTTTTTATGTGGAATCATAAGTCTACCCAATTAAGATTCTATGTAGGAATTGTATTGTTCCATCCAATCTATGGCTGTAGAAGACTTTAAAAGTCGAATGAGATTCTTTTTTGTTTCGTGGGACTATCTGTATATGCTACTAGGGTTCTTGCCCACTACACCTACGTACGGAGCTACTAAACAGACATCTAGGAATTGATCAATACAATATATGTGTTAATTAGATGTAGCCATGTCATTTCTTTCTTCATGAAATTACACCTAATGATCGAGCAGACATGAAGGGATTATTCTTCACAGTGCTGGATTCGATGGTCCAGTCGGATGTATTGTCTACTGGTTATTCTAGCTGGAATACACTATATCTGTATAATTAGATGGAGCCCTTTATTTTTTTAATTGATACTTGAGAAAGAGGAATTGTACTAGATGAAGTATATAGTACCTACTTCTGTCCACCAGGCCTAACTAATTTGGGACATATAAGTAATACACAACTATACATACTAGGTTGGGTTCTTGTGCGTTGGCCATGAGGAAAAAATCTAGTAGGGAAATGCATGTGCGATCATGAGAAAAAAATCGGCTATTTTTTAGAAAACTGCGTTGTGGGACCTAAACGTCATTTCGAATTTTTTCGGGTAAAGTCTACAAAAAAATCGGCGAAAGGACCTATACGCGATTTCCAATTCAGCTATAAACCGTGTGTAGGAACCCGGACGTAATTTCGATATTTCTCGGGGCTATTTTACTAAAAAAACGGCAGAAAGGACCTAAACGCGAAAAAAATCGGCGAAAGGACCTATACGCGATTTCCAATTCAGCTATAAACCGTGTGTAGGGACCCGAACGTGATTCCGACATTTCTCGGAGCTATTCTACAAAAAAAACGGCCAAAAGGACCTAATCGCGATTTTCCAGGGACCTAATCGCAATTTCGGATTTTCCAGGGGGGCCTCGCCGGGAGCGACATGTGGCCCCCCTGGGAGGCTGGCAATTCTTGCCGATACTATATATACTAGAAATGGTAGCGTGCTATTGCACGTCGTGCTGTGTGGACGTGCAAATAGGGACAGAATGTAGGTAAGGTAGTAAAGATGTATATAAGTGTTAAGGCGAAAGGACATGTTCATGATCTGTAGAAATATCTCTTTCGACGAATTACTTGGAAAATATTGGAAACCGAGTTGGAAAACCGAGGTGGGGAAAAAGTCTAAAGGAAAAAGGGTGAAAAAATATTAGAGATGGCAACTTTCTTTTGTCGAGTCTAACGCTCTACGCGCTCACCGAGTAATAACACGTGTTCTAAAAAATATTAGAGATCGAGCTGAAAAATCGAGTTGGGAAAAAAGTCTAGAGATACATGCTTTGAAAAATCCTATAGATCGAATTGGGAAAAAATTATAAAGATACAACCGTGCACATATTTCTCACTTCGAAAAATATCAGAAACTGAGTTACGGTGAAAAAAAATAGAGATATAGAGTTGTAGAAATATCTCTTTCGACGAATTATTGAAAAAATATTGGAGATAGTCTAGAGGAAAAAGGGCGAAAAATTATTAGAGATGACAACCTTCTTTTGTGGAGTCTAACACTCTACGCGCTTGCCGAGCAATAATATCGAAAACATTTTTCCCGGGAAAAACGGAAAAAGGACCTACGAAAGAACCGGAGTTCGTGCTAAATTTGCGGAATTACGGGGTATTTTCTGCAAAATAATTGGCGAAAGGACCTGTTCATGATCTGTAGAAATATCTCTTTCGACGAATTACTTGGAAAATATTGGAAAGCGAGTTGGAAAACCGAGGTGGGAAAAAAGTCTAGAGGAAAAAGGGTGAGAAAATATTAGAGATGACAACTTTCTTTTGTCGAGTCTAACGCTCTACGCGCTCACCGAGTAATAACACGTGTTCTAGTTGGGAAAAAAGTCTAGAGATACATGCTTCGAAAAATCCCATAGATCGAATTGGGGAAAAAAACTATAAAGATACAACCGTGCACATATTTCTCACTCCAGAAAATATCAGAAACCGAGTTACGGGGAAAAAAATAGAGACATAGAGTTGTAGGAATATCTCCTGCGACGAATTATTGAAAAAATATTGGAGATGGTCTAGAGGAAAAATGATGAAAAATTATTAGAGATGACAACCTTCTTTTGTCGAGCCTAACACTCTACGCGCTCGCAGAGCAAGAATATCGAAAACATTTTTTCCAGGAAAAACGGAAAAGGACCTAAATGTAAGGAGTAAGGACCTATTTGTTATGTTTTTGAACCTGTCCGCTATCCTAAAAAATAAGAAAAGGGACTATAAAGATACAACCGTGCACATATTTCTCACTCCGGAAAATATCAGAAACCGAGTTACGGGGAAAAAAATAGAGACATAGAGTTGTAGAAATATCTCCTGCGACGAATTATTGAAAAAATTGAAAAAAATATTGGAGATAGTCTAGAGGAAAAATGGTGAAAAATTATTAGAGATGACAACCTTCTTTTGTCGAGCCTAACACTCTACGCGCTCGCAGAGCAAGAATATCGAAAACATTTTTTTCGGGAAAAACGGAAAAAGGATCTAAATGTAAGGAGCAAGGACCTATTTGTTATGTTTTTAGACCTGTCCGCTATCCTGAAAAATAAGAAAAGGACTTGCTCGCGATTTGAATTTAATGCGGGTTTTTTCCGTAAAACAACGCGGGAGGGACCCGAACGCAAAAAAAAATAAAAATCTTTCCCTCACAAAAAATCGTGAAGGACCTATCTGTAATCTACAGGGACCTATCCGTAATTTGAAGGAACGGAGGGACTTTCTCGCAAAAACGCGCAAGAGGACAGGTGGCCGGCTGAGTACTCGGCAATTCCAAGGGCTGTAAGTGGTTCTATATATATATATATATATATGCGGATGTACTTAGTCTTCAACGTCTTTCTTAAAAGAAGAACTACTATATGCTTGTTAGCCTTTAGAATCGTTGTTTGTAATGATCGAATAAAACTTACATGGATCCGTGCACAACAGGTGGGGTCAACTAACCCCACAAGTTTTTCGCAAAATGACTTAGGACCTGTTTGGCAACAAGGTTTTTTCATAGTTTCTAGATAAAATCATGGTTTTAGAGAAAAACTCTGTTTTAGAAACCATGAGGTGTTTGGTAGCCCTTCAAAAAACTCTATTTTAAAAACCATGGTTTTTTCTCTGTTTTGGAAACTTTGGTCTTGGGCAAATTTTTCTGAGCGTTGGCACCAAAACAACTCCGAAAACTTTGTAGCCAAACAGTTGAGAGTTCCAAGAAAAACTATGGTTTTAATGGGGTTTGGTAAAACCATGTTTTTTATGCCTAGAAAATTCCCAAACTATGATTTTGCAAAACCATGGTTTTGTAAAATCTTATTGCCAAACAGGGCCTTATATGTATATATAAAACTAGCTATGATAACTAGACGAATTGTCCACACAGTCGTGTTGTTAAATTTTGAAATACAATAGTGTTTGCAATATAAACTCTAATTTTTGTTATGCAACTGAAAAAATAGATGTATTATTTTTTGTTATGCATCAACTAATGACTATAATATCTATCTCTAATTAATTTACACCATTATAATCCAGCCTCAGCAAATTAAGTGCTATAGGTCGCTCGCTTTGCTTCTCAATTAATGGGATAATTTCTATGATTTTTAGGACTCTCGTGGAAATTGCCAGCTCTCAAAGAAAATGAGTTACATTTAACCTCACGGGCTGTTTGTTTTTATATAGATAGATTTTGGAGGAGTTAACCATCAGACCGGATTTTGAGTTCTAATATAATTAAATTAATGCGGACGACGCCTCAGCCTGTTGGCGCGAGTGAGCATGCTCACTCCGCCCGGCCACGTTCGAGCCCAGCTTAGCGCGGCCACACACAAAGGCGAGTACTGCGTGGGAGTGTGTGTGCGTGTGGGATGTGTATACGCGTATGTAGCTCGTCTATTGTTTCTCTCTCTTTTATAATGAAATGCAGCGCTCTTGGCCAATTTTAAAAAAATAGAATTAAATTAGTTTCGCATGCAGTAGAGATATAGATACCGATTAGGACGCGCACGCAACCAGCAGGCCCAGCTAGCTAGCTATATAAGGCGTCAAGCGCTCGCCGACCGAGCTCGCTATATCTAAGATCGATCTTCCACACGACCTAACCAACTTGTTAGCCTCACACTAGCTAGCTGGTGCTGTCCATGGAGTTAGTTTAACTCTAAATTTTTTGGGGAGCATCGTCATACATGCCGACGTCGAGGGACAGCCTGGTGCTGGGCCGGGTGATCGGCGACGTGATTGACCAGTTCTCGCCGACGGTGGAGTTCCGGGTCTCGTACAACGGCCGCCGGATCACGAACGGCGCCGACCTCAGGCCGTCGGCGGTGTCGGCGAGGCCCCGCGTCGAGGTCGGAGGGGACGATCTCCGGCTGTCCTACACACTAGTGAGTTCTTGTATATGCATGTCCTCTCCTTTTGTTTCCCCTTGTTCTTGATGCCATACTGACAGGTCGGTTCTTATGTTCATACGACCGATGAATGGCTTTTCAAAAGATTATGGTGGATCCAGATGCTCCAAACCCAAGCAATCCGACCTTGAGGGAGTACTTGCACTGGTGATGGATCGTTTTAATTTAGTATATATATGGTGCATGTTTGAATTTTGAAGGTATGGTTTGCATCTTTACTATTTAAATATTTGCAGGTTGGTGACGGATATACCTGGGACAACTGACGTAAACTATGGTAATAGCACAAATTAATGTATAGTTAGCCAAATCAATTCTGTACATCCGACTTTGTTTTGGGAGGCGAGAATAACTTAATTGTGAAGAGAACTCGAAGTAAATATTTAAGCATGACATTGGCAATGCAATGCAAGTAACAAATTAAAGAAGTGGTTCTGTATAAATATGTTACATATTTCACTTTTAGTTGTGATTTCCTAAAGCGTTATAGGGCTAATTGTCTTGTTGTGCACTAGGTTATTTTCAATTGTACATTTCCTTGACTTTTAAGTGAAGTGTTATATTTTTTCTTTTAAGTGCTATATATTCAGCAATTCCATAAAAGTTTTCAAAATTACGCAGGAGAGCTGTGAATATCATTGTTGCATTCCTATTTCAACACTGTTGAAATATCTACTATATAAAGTAAAAGTTTCTTCCAGCGTCAATTCATCAAAATTACCCACCTTTACCACTGCTCTTTAATTACTCACCTTTGCCACTATTAGTGCTCTTTGCAAATAAACTTTTTATCGCAAATTGAGTTTACATTGCAACGCACGGGCACATGACTAGTATTAATTAATCAAAACATGACCTTCAAATATAGCATTGCACGTTTTGCCAAATCTTCTAATAGATGTCCCGCATTTCATATAGGTCCATATATGTATGTACATATACATACACACATATATATACACATACACACATATATGTGTGTGTATGTCTATAGTATAATTACCTAGGGCACGATGGTGATCTAAAAATGATATTTTCTCTATGCATTTTCATCTGATTTTTTAAAAATTTTAGGATACTAAGTTAAACCACTTTATTAACTACTTCAAACAAGTTTAAATTGAATTCAAACTAGAGTTTCTCTTTTTGATGATAGTTTGATTGTAGGTATGTGATGATTTTATACATAAACTAGCAAAGCATGTGATCCAAACTCGTTCAAAATCTTTGAATTAGAGTATATTTGTCCAAATGTATGTGTTTTATTTGAATTGTTATAGATTGGTATATACCCTAAAATGAAATTTTTGAAAAAAATATACTCAAATATGGCTTGAATTCACGCATTTGAAATCATGGTGCTCCATTATAATCCAATCAGTACATGTACGTGCTTATGCAGCTCAATCATTAATTTTTGTACAGTCGTCTTAAATAGCACTCCATTATAATCCAATCAGTGATGATACACTTTGTTTATCTCATGTTTAGAATAGAGCTCAACACTTCAAATCAACTAGTTGATGCGTGCGAGGTCGATAACTTATGGTAAGCACGTGCGAATCACAACGAAAGTTTCAAAAACTGGTGAGATTTCTCAGTTGAGATTTCGGATTTCGGTAGAGAACAAGATTTAAAATCCTGGCCTAATTAAAAAATTAAAAAAAATTGCTACATTATTTTCAGAAATTTCGACGAGATTTCATCAAATCTCAGGGTTTTGTTTTCCAAAATTTGACTTTTTTGACTATATTTGGCCCAATAACACTTAAGAAAGTCATCTTCTATGGAAATTTGTTGAAAAACCGAATTTTTGAGACATTTTATAATTTTGGTAGAAATACTATTAGATTTTTATAAAAATTATACAAGCTTGATCATACTCTAAATTTTTTTACTATATATAGTAGTGTAGGATCATACAAAAAATTCCAAAAGAATTGATCTTCAATTGTTTTCTTTAAAAAATTAAAAATAGAATGAATATTACTCAGACAGTAACCTTGTCAGAATTTTTAAAATTTGCTCGAGTGTGATCATGATCTAAAATTTTTACGAAAGCTTAATAATTTTCTTAGAACCCTTCTATAAATTTTTAGAATTTTTTTTTAAAAAATTGCTCACTCAATCAAATCTATGGATGCATTGAACTTCATTTGTTATCTTTCAAAAATAAAAAAACACAAGGAACACAAATGGTTAAGAATTTTATAAATTCATTAGGGTGTGATAATGATCCAAAATTTTTATAAAAGCTTAAGCATTGCCTCAGCACCCTTCTCTTAAAGTTTCAAAAATTCTAACCCTTTTTTGTTGCTCAATCAAATCTATCTATTGATCATCAGGCTTTTATTAGGATAGTAGCACTTTCATAATTTTTTAAAATTATTGAAGATTTATCATTATATGAAAATTTTATGGGAACATTAGTGATGCTTCATAACTATTCAAATTTTTTTTAGGAATTTCCAATGTGGTTTGGACTAATTTTCATTAGGTTGAAATTTATTGGTCAGCCTTCAGTAGCACTTTCCTAATTTTTTAAAATTCCTTAGACTTGATCATTATCTAAGAATTTTACAGAGACATTATTTATGTGTCAGTACCATCCACAAAAAATTTCAAAATGTTCTAACATGGTTTGCATAATTTTTCATTCAGTTGAAATTTTGTTGATCGGTCATATTTATCAGAACAGTAGCACTATTATAATTTTTAAAACTTTCTTGAGCTTGATCATCATCTAAAATTTTTATGAAAATATTAATGATGTGTCAGGACCATATACAAAAAATGTCAAAAATTTTTAGCATCATTTCGACAATTTTTTGGTCGATTGAATTTCACTAAGATTTCGTAATTTCTCGGCAAAATTTTGGTATTTTTGGCTCAAAAATTCCAGATTTCACATTTGCTTTTTGAATTTTGATCAGATTTCATCTTCTGAGATTTTGTTGAAATTTCGGATTTTGCCCACCTCCAAGATGTGAACTAAAAACGAAATTTGAAACCCTAGTCACAACCAAGTTTATAGTAGTTTCCCGGTCAGCTGTTTTCTGTCCTGATCTCTCCATCTGTCTTTGCATTTTCTGGAGAGATGTGTTTTTGTACATCTCTTTTTATAAATTATACAAATATTAAAGGATGAATAAATGGTGCATACTGAATACCTTTGCTTTTAAGACTTTATGAATCTTTGGTGCCTTTCCCTATCTTGCACGTGATGACGTGATAACTACATGTCTACGAAAAGAGTACCATGCAGTCAACTCAAGTATATTGTTATTGCAAATTAAATACAGGCAAGTTAGTGACCGGCGATGGTGACATGCAGCAGGTTGGCTATGCGGATGATGGTTGGCTTTGCATGAATGCAGGTCGCGAGGTGATGTGCTACGACAGCCCTCGGCCTCCGGCGGGGATCCACAGGGTGGTGCTGGTGCTGTTCCAGCAGATGGCGCGCGGCACCGTGGACCAGCCGCCGCTGCTCCGCCACAACTTCTGCACCCGTAACTTCGCCGTCCACCACAGCCTCGGCGCCCCCGTCGCCGCCGCCTTCTTCACCTGCCAGCCCGAGGGCGGCACCGGAGGCCGGCGCTTCTTCCCGCCGCTACAGCCACCACCGCCGGCGCCCTAGCTAGCTAGCTAACCACCGACGATGGACCGACGATCAACACATGTATGCATATATATATACCGGTGATCGTCGTGTACGTACGTCGGTAACTACAGTACGGACCCGCACGTGCGTGCTTGTAAAGCTGTGATCGATCAGCACGGAATAATAAATTGATGTGATTGACGGACATGCCAACCGCGTACTGTACATGCAAATGCACGTAGAAGGGAGGATCGGAGGAGGCAGACAGAATTTGCAATATGCGCCCGGCCCCTGATCGATCGGCCCAGCCCGGCCCAGGCTGCGTCTCGGACCACCTACGTACGCACGCCTCGCCTCGGCCGGCGTGCCCACGCGCCCCAGGCCGCACCGCAAAGCAGCCGGCCGGCCAAGTACGTCAGATGTGGCGCGCGCAGCACGGCATCCGATCCGCGGCGGCGAGCCGGCCGGGAGCTAGCTAGCATTCATCATGCATGCCTTGCCGCCGACCACGAATACAACCTGCAGCACTCTACCAATACGTACGTGCGTGCTTTACACAAAGTCAAGCATGATGAGTAGCACAACTACTATCATTGCCTCGTTCGTCGAAAATAAGAGAAAAAGAAAATTGTGGCCTGTTTGAATAATTTTGTTCACTCCGACGACTGCCAGTGAGAAAAAGTGTGCAGATACTTGAGAAACGAAACTCGTCGTCGCCTTCAACTAATCCAACCGGACCGACGTGCCTACAGCTACACGGTAAGTGACCCGCTGCATGCAATGGAATACACAGCTATACAAGCTACCTATGCTAGGTCATATTCATAGGGGGTCACAGGAAGGCAAGAACCACGCCACAAACCAGGAAAAACAAAATTGAACATGCATCCAATCTTGTTTAATTTCACGTGGAGAGAGTAATAGTACGATTGGTCATCGCAGTCTGCATCAGCGAGATCTAGTGGCGATTTTTGTCTGCTAAGTTCTAACTCCTCCGCGTGCTCTTGATCGAGGAAGGACCCGCGAGATCTTGGTGATATATCTCCCTCAACGGCTTGTCAGTGAACCGGAACCAGATGAGGTTGTACGCCCACGCGCCCGCCACCGTGCCGCAGACCGGGCCGACCATGTTCACCCAAATGCCCCTGTACCGCCCGGCGACGATCGCTTGGCCCCAGGCTTCTCTCAGGGTTCATGGACGCCCCGGTTATCGGCTTTTACATCAAGCCCACACAAACACGAAGAAGAATGCAGCATTCAGAGGTTAAGAGAATGATCCCAGTTTACTTTAGTGCTCATGACTTGTGAGGTGATTGGAAAATTGGCTGTACCCGGCAGAGAGCATGTTCAGCAGGACAGTAGCACCAACAGCAGGACCAGCTAATTCGCCAATCTTTATGGAAAATAATATTTCACTTAACCCGTTCCGTACTATGTAAGTAACTTGCCTGATATAATGATGAGTTAAACATCATCCAAATAGATATGTGAACGAACGTAGTGAGTTTTTCTGATTTTTCACAAGCTCTCAAGCATCGGCATTTTTTGTCACATCTCAAAGTGCAAGATCTGCAGGTTAATACTTGAGTTTTGAGATAGCCAGCCTGAGCTGTGTGAACTATGAAGCAATGGTCTTACTGCTCTATTGTCTGGCCACTCCAGAGACGATGAACATTAGGTACAAGGAGATGATGAACTCGAGCACGACCGCCTGCGTGCTCGAACCCGACGGCGTCGTCCCAAAGAATTGCTCGTGCGCTCCTCCGAACATCAGGCGCAGAGTCAGGCTAGCTAGGGTTGATCCTAACACCTGAGCCAGGACATGGGATGGCACCTGCAAACATTGGCATAGAAGATTAGAAGCACCTGGTGGTTGGCAATACACAGAAAAGAACTTTTTTTTTTCCGGATAGTCTACAATGTTTTTGATCATATCACATTCAATCCAAGATCTTGAGCTGTTCCTCTGCAAGGGACTGTCACGGATGGAAACAAGAACACGCTTTTCTTGAGCTGTTTCAGGTAGTATTTAATACCATCTTGCAGGTGTAAACCATCTCTTCTAAGATGTCATCTTCCTTGTTTGACCACCTACTCTACATGAGTGCTGATGCAAGCTTGCAGGCATGCTTTTCCATAATGCCACAAGTTTAGATACACCTGCACATCGCTTTCAACCAGTACCCACCCACTTAAAACACGTGTGACTGAATTCCTGCGCAAGTATGGCAAACAACTTGTCTCTAAGCTGTTCTGCCGCAGGCTTGGTTGCCCCTGGTTGGTGAGCATGCAGGCTGTGACTCCCTCTGCTCTCCCCATTGGAGTACGTCAATCCATGATGTACAACAAATATGTAAGATCATGTAGTACTACATAGCGATCGCCTGATAGGCAGTAGCTAAGTGGAAAAGCATATATCTTTTCCATTCAGAAAATGGAGTACTAGTATGCATGGTCTGGCTTCTCAAGAGCAAGATTTGCTGGCAATGGAAAGGACAGTTGTGATCACGCATGCAGCTGTGTTTGTTGACTTAATTGGTACGATTCGATGACTTGAGAGAAAACGACTGCAGTGCAGCCACGAATTGGCAAGGGTATAGAGAATAGTAAGCCAGGAGACCATCGCCACCGGCAGCTCCGGACAACTTGGCGGGCCTAGCCTTGGACCACGGCGCGACACCGTCCACTCCGTCGACCATAACCCCGCGTTGATCCCGAGGGCGGCGAAGGCATTTGAAGCCACCTTCTTCGCCACGGCACTCGAGGACGACGGTGAGCGGCAAGCATCGTTCATGCTCGAGAGATTAACAGCGCTCACCAGCTATGTCGAGTGCATGACGTCACGAGCGATGAACCTCATGGACACCACACCTTTGATACCCATGGGATCGTTGAGCTGAAAGCTTCTTAAAAATTTTGCATGATTTCTCACATCAATTTACATTTGCCACAACAACACAAGGAGCTTACATTACAACCAACCGGCATCACCAGCTGCGGCGGCAGCATGTCAGCTGATTTTGGCCCAACTAGCCTTTCCTCTCTAGCTCTTGTTTTTGCATAAATAACACAATTATCATCGGAACAAGTGACGCTATCTGAAGGAACCACATGATTGGTCTCTTTCAGAAACTAATGAACAACAACCTCCGAGTTAGGTTTGTTAAGCATCAGCTCTTGTCTTTGAGCTTCCAAGAGTAAGCTCTAGGTCATCTGATCCAGAGTCCTCATGAATCCTCTCGCCTTCCCATGCCCTCACCATTCCAGCTGCCAGCTGACCACCATTGCTGATGCTTCCAAATGCAAACTCATCAGAAACCACGTCCATCATGTGAACATCTGGGTGCCGTGGCATGCCAGGGATTACAGGGGAGCATGTGCCGCTCTGCCCTGGTATGCTATTCCTTGATGAACTGCCCTGCGGAATTGCTTCTTTAAAGACGCTAAATGGATTAGAGGATACAAGACTAAAGGTAGGTGATGACGGGCTTGTTGATGAGATTTGGATACCAGCTAGCCATACCGGTTCAGGAACCATTGAGCGCCCTGGGCTGGGTGGGGTGGAGTTCACTACACAGGGACTGTTTGAACCGTGCCATGGAGGCTGGACAGTCGATTCGTCCCAATCTGTTTTCATACGAGGAGTGCGGGCAGTCGGTGAACTTAGTGGAGGAGTTACTGGGGCACTAATGGAACCACCGTGAATCAACAGTTGGGGGAGCTGTGGATGTTTCTTTGATGCTGTTGAATTGGAGAACGTTTTGAGCCATGGCAGGATAGGATTGCCATCAACACCATTGACCATGTTGTTGGAATAAGGGAGGAAGGGTGAAGATGCGCCGCTGGGGAATGAAGAGGAAGTAGGGCTTGCATTGTATGATGCCTGTGGACTTGGTTGATATGAGGAACATGGACTTGGTGATACGGAGCATCCAATCACATCCATGCGTTCTGGAGGCTTGCATCCCTGCGAGAAAAATGAACACATTATTAGTTTGTATATAACTGGACTCATTATGTTTTCCACAGGTAGCTGAAAGTAAATCAGATGCTTTTTTTTGGGTACAAATTTGGTATACAGCAGCTGCGTTTTAATACAGCTACAGGCTGACTGGCTGAGTGAACTAACAACATAATCTCCCAGCAACAGCAGCAATTCATGAATTCGGTGTGATATGCAAGTCCAATGTGCAATTTAAGTACAAAGTCTCACTCTATTCAGCATCAGGACATCAGGAACTGAAATAGAAACAGGGACCACAGCCAAAAAGAAATGCCACATCGAGAAGGCAAATAAATCAGCTCTTTCCACTTACCAAATACTATATTGCAAGTAGTACTCATGGATAAGTACCCTATGATCCTCATGCAACAAGCATGCCAAGGATCACTTCAGCAACACGATGCAAAAGTTAATCTGTAATCTAGATGAACACACAGCTACAGACATTTACTTGCTAAAATTCGACCCATATGTCTCCCTAAGCTGAAAGAACATCGCCAGCAAGGCCAAGCAAGTACAAGATGGTGAACAACAGCCTCGAACAGTGACCTCCCGCCTATAGTCTGCATCCCACTAGACATGTGACCATGTGTGCTAGTTCGAAGCAATGGTGTGGGCTATGGCATCTTAACATCAAGTAGAGACTAGAGAATAGCAATGCAACAGATCCTAAGGTCCAAACAGGAATCCGGGTCCAAGAAATGCTAGCATGGCGGTAGGAATTGCGGTGAAGAAGAACAACAACGATGCCCAACTCATCTATGCCTCCCAGGACACATCTCACACCGAACCCTAAAGAGCCTAGCATTTTTTTTGGCAGCAATTCCATTTTTTTGGGCAGCAATTCCCCAAAGACGCGAAATTCCACGAACGAGCCCCACTCACCTACTCCAGTACTCCACTCCGCCACGGCCACACCCGTGCGCGGTCCAGGCTGGCGACTCCCAGCTTTGCCCATCGCCACCACGTGCAACACCCGGCGACCCACCGGAAAAAAGGGGGGAAATTACAACTGGACGCTGCATAGTTAACACCGTACAGGCACCGAAACCCAACCCGCGGCGCGCGCCGCCGATAATCTAAGCCTCCCACGGAGGAGGAGAGGAAAGACCGCACTGAGATCTGTGCGCGCGCGCGATGCGGAGCGTACCTTGCGGTAGGTGGTGCCGTCGGGCTCGACGACCCATCCGGCCTCGTTGCAGAGCGCCTTGAGCACCTCGTTGTTGTCGCAGTGCTTGGGGAGCTTGTAGCCGCCGTGCGTCCGCAGGCCGGCGAATATCTTGGCGGCGATCGCCCGCCGCCGCCGCTCCCTCCGCTTGTTGTTCTCCCTCTCCCTCCACGTCGGCATCCTTCCTATCCCCGCCGCCCCCAACCCTCCTCCTCCCCCCGTCGCCATGCCCAAGTCAACCCCCACGTCCCCTATCCTCGCCGAACTCGAAGAAGACCAGGTCGCCTTTTCGGGTGGGAGAAGGGAGCAGCGAGAAGAGATCACACGGAAAAAGCGGAGCGGGGAGAGAGAGCGAGAAGGGTGGGTGGGGGTGGGGAGCAGTGGCGTGAGCTTTGAAAAGCACCGGCTCCTGGTCCCTGCCGCCAGTGCCCCCCGATTTCCCCCTATTTACGGGCCTGCCACCGCCGCGCGAGAGGAGGGAGGGAGGCCATCTCTTCCGTGGGGGTAGCGTGGTAACTGCACACCACCACACAGGCAGGCAGGCAGGCAGCAGCATGGTGTGGTGTGGGGTGGGGCAGGCCACCCGGCCCGGTCCACGTCAACGACGCTGCACGTGGGCGCCTATGGGCCGTGGGTCCCGCATGGCGGTGTGGACGGGCACTGTAGCTGGCTGGATGGCCGTAGGGGTGGGGCCCAGGAGCAGGACACGTGAGCTTGTTGCTCAGGGACCAGCTCACGCCTTCCTTTTTCTCGCTGCTGCTCCAACCTATTTTAATTGTTTTTTCACGAATATAGTCCTTTAAAATTATATAAACATTACTCCGGATCTAAATAAATGGCGTTTTAAGATTCTTCGCCCTTTTCTATTAGCTTATTTATTGTTTTTAGATGATGTCTGTTATTTTAATCTACAGTAATAAATAACATTAGAAATAACAAATGGTAGGAATATGCAAAGGAAAATTCAGTTAAAAATTGTCTCAAAATTGTAGGATTATATGTATTTAAAAATAAAATTTGAATGCTAAAAGACATGTATTGAGAGAGTAAATTATAAAAAAAGAGTAGAATATAGTTATTTACTTTTTTTTCCTTGCTTCAAGTTCAACATTTACAGAGTTTATACTAGAGTTGTGATGCACGGAGGCGCTACTCTCTCTCTCTCTCTCTCACTCGCTCTTTTTCCTAGCCTCACCTCGGCGTCCCGAGAGTAGAGTAGAGAGCAGAGTAGGGTAGAGGACTACCATAGTATAGCGCTCGTACGATGACTCGGGCTACGTTTTTACCGCGCTATCAATCCAATTAGTTATGGGTATCCTTACCAACTCTGGCAAGACTACGTTTTTACGGCCTTTAGGGTATGTATAATGATCTGAGCAAATTACCGTCTCAGTAAGTGTATACTACGTCGCGATAAAGACAACAAAAGCATAACTTCTATGATGCATGCGTCGGGCGATCTATAAACTAATTAATTTATGCATGGGCCCATAAATTACCGTGATCAAGCATGAGTATATAGACGAACTTCTTTCCTATAACGGACGACGGAGTCGGTTTGCATCGAGTCTGAGCGCTGCCGTCCTCTCGCGAAGAGACGGCAAGCGCCTCTCTTCTCATTAATTCTATGCCACATAGGATGATAAAGATTACATGACAACTTACAGACGGCTCATTAATTACTGTTGTACATGCCCTTAATTTTAACGAATTGCCATGTGGAAAAACAAGGGGAGCCACTGTGATACGGAACGAAGCTTACCGGCAGTCCGGCACACTTGTCAAACTTTCGTAAGTACGGTTGATGAGACAGGACTGAATAAAATAAAAGGGCAGTACTAGAACATATTGTGGTATTCTACGCTATGCATCTACACGTAGCTGGGTTTCAGTACACACCGAGCAAAACGACATACATCGGGTGGGTATCGCCGCTGGACTACAACCTAAGCGGTTCTGGTAGGTGAGGACTGTTCAATCAAGACATTGGGCGGATCGCATCGATTCAAAACCGAATAAACAGTGTTGGCTACAATATGATAAACAGTATTTCATACAGTGAAAAAATTGTCCAGCATTTTTAGTCAATTCGGATCTTTTGTTTTCAATCTCACGATTCCGCAGGGACCGCTTAAGTTGCAATCCCCACGGGACTACACGGGAGCCCTATCCATTGCCACACATCAGACCGGTGTTTAGGTTCGAATAAAAAAAAAAGAAAAAGAAAGAACGATAAGCTGCTACCATCACATAAAATTCATTATCTTCTTGTACTAATATTAGTACGACTGATCAGGTTCACAAAATTATGAAAATCATCCAAAAATTGCGAAAATCGATCGTATTGAGTCGGTTTGAAATCCTAAACCGATTGGTAGACCGATCAAATTCAAAAAAATATTAAAAAATTCAGAAAATTTTATGTCACATAAATCGCTAGAAAATTGGTAAAAATCAATGAAAATCACTCAAAAAATTAGCTGCAAGAAATTTTCAATTCGCCTGTTGAAAATTAATCGATTTTCGATTTTTTTTCCAAGCCATTTGAATTCAAAACCCTTTGATTTTTGGCATTTTCGTTCGATTTTAATGATTAATTGGTGCCGTCAGATTTTCAATTTTCTACCTCGATTTGGTTTTATAAACCCTGTGACTGACTGCATGCCGATTCTACAAGATAAACTTGCATGCCAATTTTTTCTTTCTTTCTGTCAATCTTGGTTCAACACAATGGATCAACAAAGAATGAGCTAATGCACGGAAGGGTTAGAAACTGGATCAGCTGGGGGATTTAGACTTTAGACTTGAGATAAGGGAGAAAAGAACAAGACGTCTTGGAATGAGCTACTGGGCAAGCAGCAAACCGGGGAGGGAGGGAGGCACATGCTTCGCTGCTTTTCTCCCCACGAGGGAAGCAGAGCAATCACTACCCGGAAAAAAGGGAAAAAGGGCTTCAGGTTTCAGCAGAAGAAATCAAGGAACCATTAGCAAGAGGAGGAGACTTAACCGGCAACATCAGATCAGAAGACACCAACAGAAACAGAACCGGGCAAAAAGATGGGAAGAAAAAAAAAAACATCACTTGCTGTAGAACAGTAGAAAGCTCCAGTGTTCCTCACGCGGAAATGGGAGATCGCGACACAGTTTATATGCAGCGACTTCATGAGCGACAGCTATTCTGGTAAGCCACAGAAGACGTAGCATGCATACAGAGAAACAAGCGAGTCTGAAACCGAGCTGTTGCTGTTGATCCATGCATAGCAAGATCAAAGGTCCAGTGTTGCAATCAGTCTGAAAACGAACTCCTGATCCTTGCCACATTACGTGACAATGTTTATGGATCCAGTGTTCCATGATTGGGCTAAAATACGGGAGAAGTACCCATCATATGTAGGGAGAGCGAAGCTCGTGACTACGAGAAAAAAGGGTAGAAAGTGACGGTGCAATAGCATTGGCCTGAAATGGGCCTTCACCTTTCTGCTGGCTCCAATTAACAAGTCAGCATGTGCAGGCACCTGATAAGGGGATCCATGCCAATTGGAGCTTCAGGCGCCCACGAACGCAGTGCTTCAAATATAAAATGCTCACCAGAGCTAGACGGCATTGCCGGCTAAGGGCATACATCAGGCCAAAATTTTTAATTCATGAAGGAAACAGATTGTTAAAGAAAGAGTTGATGATTGAGATGTGAGAAATGGACTGTGAATGATAGGGGTACTAGTACTACCCTGTCCAAACAAAATGGCCCACAGCTAGGTGAACAACGTCACATGGAGGTCAGACTCAAGGTTTGAAAAATAGGCAAATTTTCACTGAAACCTCAAATTTCGGGCCCCCACGAGACTGAAAATACCAGACGAATTAAATTTTTTGAAAAAATCGAAATGCTACAGTAATTTAGGTTATTTCGGCGAAATTTCGCCCAAAACCGCCAACATTTCACCGTAATGAACCGGATTTTGATATTTTTTGGCTGGATTTGACGGAATGATGTTAATAACCTACAAGAAAGTGATCTTCAATGATAATTTGTCGAAAAAAATTAATTTTTGAGATATTTTAAAATTTTGGTAAAAATATTGTTAGAATTTTATAAAATTGAGGATGCATTTTCATGCTATAAAAAATTTACGGTACCATTATAAGACATCTAGGATCATACAAAAATTTTTATAAAATATTTTAATTTCATTTATTATCTTTTAAAAATAAGAAAAAAATAGCATAAATGAGGCAGTAACCGTCTCAGAATTTTATAAATATTTTCATGTTTTATCATCTCCTTAAATTTTTATGAGAGCTTAATAATTCCCTCATAACCCTTTTGTAAAAGTTTCAAAAAATTTAAACCTATTTTGTTTGCTCAATCAAAAATTGTACACGGTAGATCATCGCGCTCTGAAGTCCAAAAACTGTGAAGTACCACATTCACATTTCTTGGGAATTTTTTATGGTTGATCATAATCTCAAAATTTTATGTGAATATCATCGATGCTTTCCAACTATGTACAAAATTTTTTATAATTTTTGCATGCTTAGAACTATGCAAAAAAAAGCTAATGTGAAGTAACACTTCCACAATTTTTGGGATTTTGTTATGGTTGATCATGATCTCAAAATTATATGGGAACATCATCAATGCTTTCCAACTATCCAAAAAAAATTCATAATTTTTGCATGCTCGAAACTATGCAAACAAAATGCCATAGTCAAATAAATTGCTTTATATGTTCACTGCACATTTGTTTTAATACCTCCTCAATCATTGATCTTGGTTCACAGACTCACCCCTCGAGCTCACTTTCTCCTCTGCTCTTTCACTATCTCCAGGTTCCAGCATAGACCGAAGCTCCTCTGTCTAATTTGGCCATACTTCGGCCAAATATGGCCCTATCCGAGCACCAGGAGGCCAATCTCGGCTGTGTAGGGCGAAATTTTGGGAAGTTCAACAAATTTCGGTATGAAGTTTATGTTTTCCTGGATTTTGGTTCATATGCAAAAAATTTGGTATGCACTTAAGTTTACAAGGTGTATGTGGTTATAGGCATCATACATAGGAGTTATCTTCAAGCTCATGCTCCTATATCCAGTGGCGTATGCACCGGTGGGGCGTAGGTAGGCTGGAGCCCCACCTGCGCCCCCCTTCCCCTCCCCTCCCCTTAAGTTAGATAGATTTAAGAAAATTCGTCTAGAAATTTAGAGAAGTTACCGAGTTAAACAATCGGTTCAGTGAATTTTCGATAGAGCTTTTGAGATGCATTACTTGTCTAGACCCAAGAGATTCATTTGCAAATTTTGAACATGGTAGGTTTCTTCGGCTTTCAGAGATTTATTCAGATGATTTCTCATCATATGATCGTGTGGTTTTGGAAGCACAACTTGACTTATTCATTGATGACTTGAGAAGAGAAGAATTTTTAAGTTGTGATGATCTTGCTAGTCTCGCGGTGATGATGGTTGAAGCAAAAAAGCATGTTGTTTATCCATTAGTCTATAGGCTTATTGAATTAGTATTAGTTTTACCTGTGGGGACAGCTACAGTTGAAAGGGCTTTCTCGACAATGAAGATTATCAAGACAGATTTGCGTAATAAGATAAGTGATGACTGGTTAAATGATCTCATGGTATACTACATCGAACGAGACATATTTTCCAAGATAGACATGGAAGATATTTTGTAACGTTTTCAAAACATAAAAACCTGTAAATATTAACTATCAACTCTTAAGAAGCAATAATCGGTACGATTTTTTTCTTTGTAATGTTACATATTTATATTATATGCGACTGTTAGATAAGGATTGATATTTTTATATTATATATATCATTCTGTCATGTTATATATTCTGAAAAAATACTATATATATTAATATATTATATATTAGTTTAGAGGTCTCGATTTTAGCCCCCTCCTTTCTAAGTTTCTGGATACGCCACTGCCTATATCATCCATAGAAGCAAACATCAATAAGGAGTATGGACTAAGGAGGAGGCCAACTGACCAACTCTCTGAGGCTTATGGTTCAAGCTAGATATTCGGTATAATTTAAGTAGGCACATAGCTGTAGATCAAGAGGAAGAACAAAAGAGAGACGAGATTACATTTTTTGTAAGAATTTGGTTCATGAGTATTTTCCTATTGTGCTAGGAATTTGGGTGTAGTGGTTGCTTGAATCCTCTCGTGGAACCATAGTTTGCACTGCCAGGACTAGAGTTATACAGGCTTGTTAAGGACATGATAACGATAGTTGGAGTATGGAAATGTGAAATGCGTAAACTCAGTATTCTTTGATATAGCCATGCAAGTTGTCTATACGAGCTCCTTTTGCTTATCTCAGTCTTCCATTTGATAAAACTCAATAATCTTTGATATAGCCATGCAATTTTGTGATCTGGACCTTTAATTGTTGGAAACTTCAATTAAGAAATATGTTACAAAATTAGTACTGAAATTATTTTGTGTTCCGTTGCAGGTTCTAGTGATGGCAGATCATGAGGATATCGTATGGGAGCACAGGGAGCGCATCGGCCCCAGGTCAAAGTGTAACTACTACAATGGTCAGGTGTAATCAAGCTGACACATGAGCTAGGCCTAGGGATTCGTGCACCACGGGGCCACGAGATAAATGGAAAGTACCTCGACGAGAATAAGCATGAAATTATCCAATATCTTCGAAGGTTCAAGAACGACTGAACCACATTTGGTGTTACAGTCGTGTAATATGTATGATGTCTGAACTGGGTCTACTCATCAGAGCATTGTCAACTTTATGGTGTACTACAATGGGATCATATTCTTTCATAAGACCATCAATGCATCAGATTCAACATTCAGTTTAGTTTTTACTCTTCCATATGACTATCAATGCCACATGTATTAACAGATGGCTTGTTCATTCACAAGCAAGGTCCAGAATCACAAGTACCTACTACGCGAGATAACAAATATCATGACCGAGAAAATTGGGGCAGAGCATGTCATGCTAGTGGTTACTGACAACGGTGCCAACTTTAAGGAAGCATGCGAGATGTTACGAGTATAGTACCCCCTTCCCTCCCTCCCTTAAGTTAGATAGATTTAAGAAAATTAGTCTAGAAATTTAGAGAAGTTACGAGTTAAACAATCGGTTCGATGAATTTTCGATAGAGCTTTTGAGATGCATTACTTGTCTAGACCCAAGAGATTCATTTGCAAATTTTGAACATGGTAGGTTTCTTGACTTTCAGAGATTTATTCAGATGATTTCTCATCATATGATCGTGTGGTTTTGGAAGCACAACTTGACTTATTCATTGATGACTTGAGAAGAGAAGAATTTTTAAGTTGTGATGATCTTGCTAGTCTCATGGTGATGATGGTTGAAGCAAAAAGCATGTTGTTTATCCATTAGTCTATAGGCTTATTGAATTAGTATTAGTTTTACTGTGAGGGACAGTCTAATTGAAAGGGCTTTCTCGACAATGAAGATTATCAAGAGATTTGCGTAATAAGATAAGTGATGACGGTTAAATGATCTCATGGTATACTACATCGAATCAGACATATTTTCCAAGATAGACATGGAAGATATTTTGTAACGTTTTCAAAACATAAAAACCGTAAATATTAACTATCAACTCTTAGAAGCAATAATCATGCGATTTTTTTCTTTGTAATGTTACATATTTATATTATATCATGTTAGATAAGGATTGATATTTTTATATTATATATATCATTACATCATGTTATATATTCGAAAAAATACTATATATATTAATATATTATATATTAGTTTAGAGGTCTCGATTTTAGCCCCTCCTTTCTAAGTTTCGGATCGCCCTTTGCCTATATCATCCATAGAAGCAAACATCAATAAGGAGTATGGACTAAGGAGGAGGCCAACTGACCAACTCTCTGAGGCTTATGGTTCAAGCTAGATATTCGGTATAATTTAAGTAGGCACATAGCTGTAGATCAAGAGGAAGAACAAAAGAGAGACGAGATTACATTTTTTGTAAGAATTTGGTTCATGAGTATTTTCCTATTGTGCTAGGAATTTGGGTGTAGTGGTTGCTTGAATCCTCTCGTGGAACCATAGTTTGCACTGCCAGGACTAGAGTTATACAGGCTTGTTAAGGACATGATAACGATAGTTGGAGTATGGAAATGTGAAATGCGTAAACTCAGTATTCTTTGATATAGCCATGCAAGTTGTCTATACGAGCTCCTTTTGCTTATCTCAGTCTTCCATTTGATAAAACTCAATAATCTTTGATATAGCCATGCAATTTTGTGATCTGGACCTTTAATTGTTGGAAACTTCAATTAAGAAATATGTTACAAAATTAGTACTGAAATTATTTTGTGTTCCGTTGCAGGTTCTAGTGATGGCGAGATCATGAGGATATCGTATGGGAGCACAGGGAGCGCATCGGCCCTAGGTCAAAGTGTAACTACTACAATGGTCAGGTGTAATCAAGCTGACACATGAGCTAGGCCTAGGGATTCGTGCACCACGGGGCCACGAGATAAATGGAAAGTACCTCGACGAGAATAAGCATGAAATTATCCAATATCTTGAAGGTTCAAGAACGGTGAACCACATTTGGTGTTCTGATCGTGTAATATGTATGATGTCTGAGCGGGTCTACTCATCGAGCATTGTCAACTTTATGGTGTACTACAATGGGATCATATTCTTTCATAAGACCATCAATGCATCAGATTCAACATTCAGTTTAGTTTTTACTCTTCCATATGACTATCAATGCCACATGTATTAACAGATGGCTTGTTCATTCACAAGCAAGGTCCAGAATCACAAGTACCTACTACGCGAGATAACAAATATCATGACCGAGAAAATTGGGGCAGAGCATGTCATGCTAGTGGTTACTGACAACGGTGCCAACTTTAAGGAAGCATGCCAGATGTTACGAGTATAGTACCCATAAATTATATGGCAGCTATGCTTGGCACACACTGTAAATCTCATACTGAAAGGCATGTGTGATGTCTTAGAAATCAGACAGGCTATGGGAGAGGCCAAGAGAATTTGCATATTCATGTATAACCACAAAAATCTGCATGCACAGATGTGGCAACATATTGGGGAAGAGTTGGTGAGGCCAAATGACACTAGGTTTGGCACGACCTTTATTTTTTTGGATAGCTTCCACAAAAAAAGGAGCAGTTTCAGTAGTGGATGACACATCCCGACTGGACAGGTAGCAGATGGGTTAGGATGGCGGAGGGTAAGTATGCATATGATCACCTCGTTGGTCGGGAGTTTTGGGAGTGGATGAAGTGAACCGTCTTGGCTGTAGAACCATTGTGCAAGATGTTGAGGTTCGCGGACCAAGACAAATTACCAACGATCAGTAGTGTCATGATGCAGTATGCAATTGTGCGGAATGAGTACAACAATCGCTTGCGGGAGCACGGAGACTATTACAAGATATTCCTGCAAGTCTTCGAAAAGAGGTTTGCTGAAATGAGAGAAACCACATTCGTGTAAGCATATCAGTGAAATTAATATGTTCAGTTCTATTATGCTAACTATGCACTGTTCACATCTATTATGCTAACTATGCAATGATTTGAAAATTGCAGCATCCGTGCTGGACCCACGGTCTCAGTACTCATATAATATATGCAGCACTCCACAGTATATGGGAGCGCTCTCTACTGCACTAGGCATCATAGCTCATGATGACGCTTTTGCGGTGCAAGCCCTAAGGGAATCTGAAGTATAATGTCTTAAGAGGAAACGATTTGCCACACAGCTTGCACAGTCCAGCGCCGTTGGTGGCCAAATGACGGCAGGTAAATACATAATTTTAAGTATTATTACGTTGTTGTGTACCACTGACCGACGCACTTTTCTTTTGCCTACAGCGCAACGGTGGATGGCGTTCAGGAATGAGACACCAACGTTGTAGAAGTACGCCTTGCGGTTGGTGTCTCAGCGTGCATCATCGAGTGGTTGTGAGTGCAATTAGAGCATATTTGCCTTAGTGCACACACAGCTACAGAACTGATTAAGTTATGCAAAGCTCCTGCAGTTCGTGTTCCTGCACTACAACCTGCGACTTCGCCTACGGGACTACGAATCCACCCGCCAGGCCTAGGATGAAGACTCACTCGATCGCCTCATTGAGGGTGCGATGCATCCTGGCGGTGACCCTATTACAGAGTGGTTCGACACGTCCAGATCTAGTGGGGGCCCCTACTCGACGAGGACACCCCGTACGACCCACCCCTTCCAGCGAGATCCGTGGTTGAGTCGATCCCGCAAGAAGAGATGAATAAGACCACAAGTAACCAATGTAATTGTTCTTCATTATACTTGTGAATCATGTATGTCAAGACTAAACAACAATATTAATCTTACTTGTAATTTGCCACAGGTAGGAAGAGCCTCCTAGATTGGACCGAATTCATGGTAGGTGACACCCACGCAGGGAAGAGGAAGCATGCTACCGACGTCGCCACCGTCGACATGCTAGTAGGAGTTTTAGGCGGGCTACAGAAGTTATCGGACAGCCAGCGTGCTAAGCGAAAAGTAAAAGCCCCCAGTGATGATGAGGTTGTTGTCGGTAGTGACGATGAAATGGATACACCTTCTGATAATGATTAGTGCCTCAATACTAGCTCAGCAACACCGACAGACTCCCCTAGCGATGATGGGACATAAACTGGCTGGTACACTATGCGTATCTGTCCACAGCCACAATCGCCACCAGAATCACAACAGAGGGGTAGCTCATAGAGACAGACCTGTAGTAAGGGGAAGGGCGTATCGAGTGGTGGAGGTAGACGGCAAGCAGCACAGCCACAAGATGACACAGACTCATAGTGTAGCAGCCAGTCTTCTAGCCATTTAGGCTTTCCAACTGAGCATATTGGATACAGTTATAGATAGAGTTATGACGGATCGAGCATCTCTTGGCCGTTTAACTACACTGATCTATACACCAATCCATACGCATGACACATCTGTCAGTATCAGGTACTTTTACCAGTCCAAGAATTATAGCGGCTGGATGTTCCATTACAAATATTGGAAGTTTGCTTGGCTACCGCACGACATGATCTGGGAAGAATACAAGCAACAACACGAGATAAGGTATCACGAGGTCATTGTTGATAACGAGGAGGTGGAGTTTCAACCACATTCGTACTACAACTCATAGTTACATGATGTGAATATATATTGATTTTATTGTGATGTAAATATATGATAAATTCTCATATGTATCGATTTTATTTCGTGTCTATTAACTGTCATGTAAATATACATTGATTGATTCCAATTGTGACTCTCAAACTCCGAATTTTAGTCCAAATGCTGCCGAAATTTCTAACTTCACATATTGAAATTTCAACTTTTTTTTTTGCTCAATCAAATCTATGCAAGCACTAAACTTCATTTGTTATATTATATTTCAAAAACTGTAAGAATTTTATAAATTCACTAGAGTGTGATCATGATTCAAAATTTTTATGAGATCTTAAGCATTTCCTTATCACCCTTATGTAAAATTTTCAAAAATTTTAAACCTTTTTTATTTCTAAAGCAAATCTATGTATTGATCATCGGTCTTTTATTAGGAAGTAGCACTGTTAGAATTTTTAAAAATTATTTAAGCATGATCATCATCTAAAACTTTTATATAACCATTAATGCTACATTAGGACCATCCACAAAAATTTTCAAAATTTTATAACGTGGGTTGGACAATATTTCATTTTGTTCAAGTTTGTCGGTAAGGCTTTTAACAGGACAGTAGCACTGTTCAAATTTTTAAAAATTCATACATCTTGACCATCATCTAAAAATTTTATGAGAATATTATAGATATGTCAGGACTATCTATAAAAAATTTCAAAATTTTATAACCACGTTTGTTCTAATTTTCATTCGGTTCAAACTTGCTGGTTAGTATTTTATCAGGATGGTAGCAATATTTGAATTTTTAAAAATCCCTCAGATTTGATAATCATTTGAAATTTTTATGGCAATATCATCAATGTATCAGAACTCTTTAGAAAAAATTTCAAAATTTTTCGTCGTCGTTTGACCCACTTTTCAACCGGTGCAAAACTACCAAAATTTCGGTAAATTTCGCCCAAAATTTCAGTAAATTTCTCCGAATTTCGGATTTTTACGGTAGCAAACGGACCGTATTTGAATTTTTGTTTTTGGATTTTCCGAAATGTTAAAATTTCACCGAAATTTCAGATTTCAGCCATACCCAGTATTTTTCCCCAAACGAAATTTGCATCTTTGGTCAGACTGATGCTGGATTATTTCTGGGTGAGCCACTGAACTTTGCCTTCAGGACATCTGCTTCTGCACGACGATTACGTTGAGTGAGTTGCTTACTGCAAAAATCAGTATGTCACAAGAAAACTGGTAGCCAACTTTGGAAGTGTCTGGGAGTAAAATATGGAATAGCACCGTATTACGGAGTTACGTTAAATAGTACAGACGGGTGAAGCAAATCACGAATAAATCACAGCAAATAGGAAACAATATCCTTTAATTTTCATTGATACAAGGTCATGAACGCACCGTTATGGGTACAATGGCTTCTAAAAAATAAACAGTATCAAAGAAGAATCGTTATCATATATTAGCACTGTCAAACATAAGATGCTTCAGAGACAAGAAACTTGACAAACATGCAGAGCTGACTAAGGGGAATGAACAATTGTGTATAATCGAATTGTTTGATACCAAGGTCATTGTCAACTGCCAGTGAAGTTCCTGGTACATCATGAGGCATGTCTATGCAGCTATATTAACCTGGCCGACATAAGGCAAGCATGTACCGCAACGCTTATCCCAAATTGCCGCCTGCTGACATCGACTTGACTCGTCAGAAACTCAGAGCAAACCATCTCAAAGACGAACCGATTGATTTTAGATGTCACTGTTAAAACAGCAGCCCTGACAAAGGAAAATGACCGTTTAATACCAAAAAAGATATATAGTCCAAAATTTAAGTTACTGTTTCTGTGTTTTGATATAACATGTTAGTATAATTTCAGCAACCAGGTGAAGACCGAATATATTTATGCTATGTCAACAAGATAGAGAGCTAGAACAATATGCTTCAGAAATTAGGTACATACCTTATCTTCAAAAAATTACATACAGAAATACAACTAAGAAAAATCAACGAGGTCAGCAGTCAGCACTCTAAACTTCAGGTAGTGTTTGTGAATGAAACATGGGCCTCAGCTGTCTGCTCCAAATAAATGCGGACACCACTCTATTAAAGGCACCAGAAAACCTGTTGCAGTTTTGTTTCAAATCTTGATATATAGGTTCAGATACAAAAAGGGTAGGACGCATGAACCTAAGCCTATCTGACATATACATAGTACGTCCAGGGATTACAATATACCTGCTCAGAAATTAATTGCTTAGATTTATGGTGTCCTTAAGCAACTTGCAAATGCTAGCTTTTAATTCAGCAGTAACCTGGAGTTGTTGAGGACAAACATCCAGCACAAACAAAGTAAGAATTCTCATAGTATCCGACATGATCACTTTATCATGCCTAGCTACTTCCTGGTTAACAAATTTGCATGAACTTCTCAGCTTACAAGAGCTGCATATCTGAAAGAGGACAACATGTAAAAAATTAATCTCGAGCAGTTGATTGTCAAGAGCAGTAGTTCTATCGTGCAAATTACAGGTTACTTACTTTAGCTTCCTGGATGTTAAAGAAAGCTCGTAATCTTTTTGATGCAAAAACTGTTCTTCGCTCAACAGACAGACAGCCAAATAAGGCAACCTTCTTCAAGTCACTCCCTGACAACCATCTGCAGTGATAGGCAAACGGTTCGATAACAGTTGAATTAAGTGATAACTGACAAGCAACAGTTTTGCCATGGTATTTTCATTTCTAACCCCTTTGTCTGATATAGAATACTTAAGTTCACACATAAAAAATAAAACTATTCAGACTTGTTAACTATGAACTATCGATACATGGCCAGTGTCAGGGTGCCTTTTCCGCATCACACAGATACAACCAAGGTTATTAAAGCGATAAGGCGAGGCGAGGCGACTCACCACCTTTTTACCGCCAAAGCAGGCGCGCCGCGAGACAACGCCATACACACATCCTAACAGTAGAGCACCAGCCATATAGTCATCTCAGCTATACCTCACTCTCATTCTTCATTCCTCATTCCTCGTATAGACAGCAGAGCACCAGCCAACAGAGCATTAGCAGCAAAGCAAAAGAGTATCAGCGGTAGCCAGCAAAGCAAAAAAAGCATTAGCAGTAGCCAGCAGAGCAGCAGAGCATCCTCCCACTTCTCCCCAAACCCACCATAAAATAACCTCGACCTCCACTCTTCCCCCACCTTCCCTATCTCCTCTGATCCCTCCGCCTCCCGAATCCCGGCATGGATCCGGCACCACAATCCCAACCCATCCTCTCCTACGAGTTCTCCTGCCTCCCCACCCTCTCCAAGCCCAGGCCCGCCTTCCGCGGCGGCAAATTCAACATTGAGCAGCCACTCGTGCAAACGCCGTCGCCCCGGACACCCTCCTCTGCTGGCAAGTTCAAGCTCGTGGAGCACATGCCAGGCCTGCGCCACCCCTCGGTGCTCCGTGCCATGACCAGTGTCGTCACCAACGTCTCCGCCGCCGTGCCAAGCTCCCTCATCTTCTCCATGGCGCTGCCTCATGCTCTCAGGACGACATCCGATGCCTCCCAAGGGTTACCCTCAAGCATATAGGTGGCATTTTAAACCTACAGGAGTATGAATTTTGTTCTTGCACTATTTCGGATTAGTCTAATTGCTTGCAAGGATCTGCTCCCAAGAGATGCCTCCCAAAGTGCAAGTTGCAACTGATCAATTTCAATCATTCCAGAGCAAAACAATGCAATTCATTCCTAGAATCCACTGCAAAAATCAGCACAATGCATAACACACCCAGCAAAGTCAAGGTCTGAAATAAAGGAAGAAACACGTAATTCACGAAATAAAACTCATTGCCATAAACAAGCATCCCATTTCCAATTCATGTATAGCTACACACTGCTACTTTCACAAGCTATTTTCCCCCTAGGACACTACTTCTCCAGGCTAATGAAATCAGCAACGTAATGAATTCACCCACTATTACAGGCCAAACCTACTACCCTTGGACAACAACTCCAATTAAACTCTTAAAATCTGAAGTTTTCCTTGGCACTTAATGGCATCCATCTGATCTTACTGAATCATACTACGATGCTGTAGAACACTAAGGTTGCAAGCAATACGAGAGGAAGCACTCACTTGGCGACCACCTGATGATCGTGGCCGAAGCGCTCGGCGGCAGCCTTGACGACGTCGGGGGATAAGACATGAGGTGCCGCCGAGATATCGGGCCCCGGCAGGTAGCCACCCTCGTGAAGCCGCCGGAGCAGCGCCGCCGCCTCGTCCCCCCACGGCCGCCTTAGCTTCGGCCTCGGCTTCCGCCGCGGCGGCTCATCGCCGAACTCCGCCGGCGGCGGACGAGGCTTCGAACTGCGTCGAGGCGTGAAGAGGGAGGAGAGTGTCGCCGCCGGCGCGGCAGCGGCGAAGAGTCGGCGTGTGGTTGAGAGTGCCATGGGTTTAGGGTTTTGTGGCTGAAATGGGGAAGAGATCTGCTGCTGCGTTCTTAACCGTCTGATCAAAGGCTTGGTGGCGTAGGTTGAACGTCTTGGAAAATCGAGAATTCTCTAAAAGCTAATTTTAGATTGTGATTATAGGGGGTGTTTGAGACAGCTTCAGCTCCACCAAAATCTATAAAGTTAGTGGAGTAGGATATTTCTAGCTTCAGAAATTTATGGAGCTGGAGCTATGGGTAAATTATGAGTGTTTAGGTAGATCATCTTGTTTACATTTTAGACTAAAAATATAAACTTAATTCACTTTATTTTAGCCTATAAATTTCAAATCTGAGCTGGAGTTAGGATCTAAAACTCTCCCAAACAGGGCCATAGAAAAGCTGATTTTCTAAAAGCTGAGATCTAGAAATATATATAAAATGGAATGTGGATTATAGTATATATAGATGGATCGGATTGTGATAATCGAATTCTAATATCAGGTTGTTTATTCTTTATTCTGTTTTTAGAGACAGAATCTACGATTAAAAGCAAAAACAAACTACCCCTAAAATTTGGTAGAAATTCAAGCGGACTACGCAAACATTTGCCTTAAATTTCTACACTAACTTCCAAAGGAGTGTCCTAACTTGATATGACACTCTAGTCAAGATGAAAGTTCAAATAGTACATTCTGATGCAATTTATAGTACATTTTGATGCCATTTGGTGTTTTATTAATGGTTTGATAATCCGAAGTTTAAGATTACCAACAACAGTTCAGCAAGCACACTAGGAAGTAATCACTTTTTTTTAAGGCCCCCATGACCTTTTTTTAGATCTAGCGTTTTTTAGCATAATTATAAAACTGCCTCCTCACTATGCTCACTGACAGCAACAGGCTATGTCCCCACCGTTTGGCAGTGGCACGTCGCTACCCCCCTCTCCCCCCGCCTAGCACACACAAGTCCCAAGCGTGGCAGGCGATATGTATAGTATGCCGCATCTTCCGCTATGCAGGGATGAAAACGGATATCCGAATTTCTGAACAAATTCGACATTTTTAAATAGATATATAACGATTTTGGTTTTCATTTTTTAACACTTTAGCAAGTTCATTATAAAAAATAAGATTATAAAATTAGATAAAAAAAATTACGCATTATTTGCTTCCCATAAATAAAAAGGTGAAAAAATATCCGAATCCGTATCCGATTGATATCCGAATTTTGTTTCTATCATTTAAATAAATATATAATGAATTTGAGGTTCATTTTTTATGAATTTGAATAAGCTCAACACCACAAACAAGAATATGAATTCGGATAGAAAATTCTATATCCTATTTGTTTCCCATTGAAGAACAAAGACAAAAAAATTGATATCCGAATTACTATCCGTTTTCATCCCTACCGCTATGTGGAAGGGGGCTAGATTTATAATTATACTTGAGAGGGTGCTAGATTTTTTTTTAAAAAAAAAGAGGCCACCAAGGTTAGAAAAATGAAAATTTCACACGCTAGTAGTTATAGTGAGTCAAAAGTTTTATTAAAGCAAACCTGATATAGCTTCAAACATGAGACTAAGGGGTGTTTGAATCTCACAAAATCGTGGAGTTGGTGGAGCAGTATTCTAGCTCGAAATTTGTGGATGACTGAGTACATTAAGAGTGTTTAGGTAGATCATCTTGTTTACATTTTAGACTAAAATATAAACTTAATTCACTTATTTTAGCCTATAAGTTTAACTATGCAACTGAGCTCTCCCAAACAGGGCCTAAGTGAAAATTAAAGTTCTAGCTAGTCATGTGCCCGTACGTTGCAACGGAAACTCAATTTACGATAAAAAATTTATTTGCAAAAAACACTAACAGTGGTAAAAGTGGGTAATTAAAGAGCAGTGACAAAAATGGTTAATTTTGATGAAGTGACGCGGGAAGAAACTCTTGCTTTATATATTAAAATTCTAATTGGAATATAGCTTTTCTACGTCTACACGTGAGTATATATATTATTAACGTCATCGAATATGCCTCCAGATTGATGTAAACCTTTAAAATTTAAACCACCATCCCATCTTTAAAAATCATTGCCATACATACCTCTTTCAGGAGCTGGAGACACTTTTGAGGGCTAAGATATTATGTACCCATACATGTATATGTGGTTTTGCATTTTTGTTTCAGTTGGCAACGGATTGTTCTGTTTCTTTTTCGCCAATTATTTTTCATGAGGTATACATATGTTAATTCGCGCACACAAAATGATGTTGAAGGTTGGACCTGTTCCTCCTTGCAAGCCAATCAGCAGGGCGGGCGGCTACTCGCCGAGTAAATGAATAATAAAGCTACAGTGACCTGCACCGGCTGCTAGTACTTCGGACATTGAGATAGATATCATCACAATCGCATCACGTCTTCGATATCTTGGACGCTTAAATGCTCGAATCGATCGCTACCGCTCGGAACGAACATTCCGAAAGGAGAACTTCTCTGTCCAGGATGGCCGGACAGAACGAGTCGTTCCATTGTTGTTGGATAAAATCCAAAAGTGCTCTGCTCATAATATACTTTCTTCCCCCGTATCTTTCGTGAAATCAGATAATGAAAAAGAAGAAACTTGTAAACATTTACAATCACAATATCTTCTCTTCAAATCATGTTTCTTTCGAAAACATGCAAAAGCTATGCACGTTATTCATTAAAGAGAGAGAAAGACGGCTGTAAAAAAACAAAGTACATTTCACAAACTATATTTTTCCTGTACAAACTATCATAAAACTGTAAATTTTAGTTTCTATTTTCATAAAATTATATATTTTAGATGAACTTGTATCAAAACTACGGTTTTAGAAATGATAGTTTCTTATAACGAGTCTCGCTAATATAGTATAAGCTCGTATGAACCTCATACGTGAATGAAATATAAAATAGAGCACGTAAGGCTGCTATATGGGCCCTGCAGGTTAAGCCCCTTACAAGAAACGAGCAAATTTAAAAATATGTAGTTTGGTGACGCAAGGTCTTGTGAAATTTGTAAAATAAAAGCTAAAACATATAGTTTTTTGATAACTTATATAAAAACTTATAGTTTTATAAAATTTACTCTAAAAATACAACGTAAAGATTCAACAATGCGGTGACTAGCTCATGTCACCTGCAAGTATACAACAACACTCATAAAGAAAAAGAAACACTCCAAAAGGGCGTGATAAAAAGGCTACATATTCAATCTGTCAACACTCAACAGGGCCCATCTGTCAGTCAGTGCTTGATTAGCAAACAAAAAGAGATGAAGAAATAGAACTGGACCTCAGTTTCTCCAGAACCATCGGCAGAACTGCAGAAGGAACCAAGGTTTTAAATTTCGATTTCGAATCATATTTTGGAGTGGCTAAAATCTAAAATTTTGATAAGATTTCAGATTCAGTACCAAATTCGAAAACCAAATTTCAAAGCCGAATTTTTAGGAACCTTAAACTAAAATTTCAGTGATTTTCAATCTCTGAAATTGTCACCGAGGCTAGAAAAAATATGAAAAAATCATGCAAGTATTTATCTATATTTTTTATCTATTTGAATGCAAAATACTAAGTGTGTTGGATGTGATATATTATCATCTTTTTATGTGTACTATTTTTTGTAAACTAATACAAAATATACAGAGAATTTCGAAAACATTTTTCCGGGATCTGACACATAATTTTTATTTTTTTGAAAATATTAAACATGTATTCCTTATAAAAGGTATTACAATTCAACACAAAAAAATTGGTGCGAAATCAGTCCAAAGAAATGAAAACCGGTCCAAAACCCAAAATATGGGCAAAATTGACTGAGATTTTGCCGAAATTTTCTAAAATCATTGTAGCAAACCCTAATTTTTAATTTTTTTTGTCCCACCAAGATTTAGAATCTCAACCTCAGCTGAAATCCAAAAACTAGATTGAGATTTCCAAAATCTTGGCAAGATTTTGAACCTGGAAGGAACACCCTCTCCCTGCGTTACAAGGAGGATTTCTTCAAAATGTACTTGTACATTTTTTTTAATTTTGTTTTTAAGTGCAGCTAGATATTCCTAGAATTTCTAGAGCTAATAAGAAAGCTCCAAAATTTATAAAAAAATTATGAATACCATTGAGGTAGTATTGATGGTTTAATAAAGTTTTTGAATATTTACACGTGAGTATATATATTATTAACGTCATCGAATATGCCTCCAGATTGATGTAAACCTTTAAAATTTAAACCACCATCCCATCTTTAAAAATCATTGCCATACATACCTCTTTCAGGAGCTGGAGACACTTTTGAGGGCTAAGATATTATGTACCCATACATGTATATGTGGTTTTGCATTTTTGTTTCAGTTGGCAACGGATTGTTCTGTTTCTTTTTCGCCAATTATTTTTCATGAGGTATACATATGTTAATTCGCGCACACAAAATGATGTTGAAGGTTGGACCTGTTCCTCCTTGCAAGCCAATCAGCAGGGCCGGGGCGGCTACTCGCCGAGTAAATGAATAATAAAGCTACAGTGACCTGCACCGGCTGCTAGTACTTCGGACATTGAGATAGATATCATCACAATCGCATCACGTCTTCGATATCTTGGACGCTTAAATGCTCGAATCGATCGCTACCGCTCGGAACGAACATTCCGAAAGGGAGAACTTCTCTGTCCAGGATGGCCGGACAGAACGAGTCGTTCCATTGTTGTTGGATAAAATCCAAAAGTGCTCTGCTCATAATATACTTTCTTCCCCCGTATCTTTCGTGAAATCAGATAATGAAAAAGAAGAAACTTGTAAACATTTACAATCACAATATCTTCTCTTCAAATCATGTTTCTTTCGAAAACATGCAAAAGCTATGCACGTTATTCATTAAAGAGAGAGAAAGACGGCTGTAAAAAAAACAAAGTACATTTCACAAACTATATTTTTCCTGTACAAACTATCATAAAACTGTAAATTTTAGTTTCTATTTTCATAAAATTATATATTTTAGATGAACTTGTATCAAAACTACAGGTTTTAGAAATGATAGTTTCTTATAACGAGTCTGCCAATATAGTATAAGCTCGTATGACAGCCTCATACGTGAATGAAATATAAAATAGGAGCACGTAAGGCTGCTATATGGGCCCGCACGGTTAAGCCCCTTACAAGAAACGAGCAAATTTAAAAATATGTAGTTTGGTGACGCAAGGTCTTGTGAAATTTGTAAAATAAAAGCTAAAACATATAGTTTTTTGATAACTTATATAAAAACTTATAGTTTTATAAAATTTACTCTAAAAATACAACGTAAAGATTCAACAATGCGGTGACTAGCTCATGTCACCTGCAAGTATACAACAACACTCATAAAAGAAAAAGAAACACTCCAAAAGGGCGTGATAAAAAGGCTACATATTCAATCTGTCAACACTCAACAGGGCCCATCTGTCAGTCAGTGCTTGATTAGCAAACAAAAAGAGATGAAGAAATAGAACTGGACCTCAGTTTCTCCAGAACCATCGGCAGAACTGCAGAAGGAACCAAGGTTTTAAATTTCGATTTCGAATCATATTTTGGAGTGGCTAAAATCTAAAATTTTGATAAGATTTCAGAATTACAGCCGAAATTCGAAAACCAAATTTCAAAGCCGGAATTTTTTAGGAACCTTAAACTAAAATTTCAGTGATTTTCAATCTCTGCGAAATTGTCACCCGAGGCTAGAAAAAATATGAAAAAATCATGCAAGTATTTATCTATATTTTTTTATCTATTTGAATGCAAAATACTAAGTGTGTTGGATGTGATATATTATCATCTTTTTATGTGTACTATTTTTTTGTAAACTAATACAAAATATCAGAGAATTTCAAAACATTTTTCCGGGATCGACACATAATTTTTATTTTTTGAAAATATTAAACATGTATTCCTTATAAAAGGTATTACAATTCAACACAAAAAAATTGGTGCGAAATCAGTCCAAAGAAATGAAAACCGGTCCAAAACCCAAAATATGGGCAAAATTGACTGAGATTTTGCCGAAATTTTCTAAAATCATTGTAGCAAACCCTAATTTTAAATTTTTTTTGTCCCACCAAGATTTAGAATCTCAACCTCAGCTGAAATCCAAAAACTGGATTGAGATTTCCAAAATCTTGGCAAGATTTTGAACCTGGAAGGAACACCCTCTCCCTGCGTTACAAGGAGGATTTCTTCAAAATGTACTTGTACATTTTTTTTAATTTTGTTTTTAAGTGCAGCTAGATATTCCTAGAATTTCTAGAGCTAATAAGAAAGCTCCAAAATTTATAAAAAAAATTATGAATACCATTGAGGTAGTATTGATGGTTTAATAAAGTTTTTTGAATATTTGATACTCTAGATTTTTCTTCTATAATTATTTTAGTGTTTCAGCTTTTAATAAAGTATGTAGTTAGATTTTCTAAAAATTGCATATCACCACAAAACTTCATAAAATATTTCAATAAGGTCCTCCAGATCATTAGGGATTTAATTAAATTATTTCTAGATTTTTTACTTACTTAAATTTGAAGTTTGAAAATTAGAAGTAGTTGCTAGGTCATTGGAAAAATATTTTATTTAAATGCCAAAAATCCCATAAAAGCCATAAAATTCTAAAAATTCATAATAAGCTCAGAAAACAACTTAGGAACTTTATTATCTTAATTAAACAAATTTTAGGTTGTTACATTATGCGGAACAGCCTCCAAATCAGATCAAAGTTTTGTGAGATACGGCACAAATGTGCACGATCTCAAGAACGAAAAAATAAATTTGATATAGAAAACCAAAATAATGGCGTTGAAGCAACCGCAACGAGAGAGAAGATTTGGCGAAGCCGAACGCAAATTCTTTAAGCATATCCTCAAAATAGTACAAGGATTGTTGCTCTCTCACAACATCTCGAACCTTTAGGATTCTCGGTTTATTGCCCTATGCAAGAATATAGTGCTAACGAATAAACTAGCCGCTAATCCTCTCCTGCATCTTTTGCTTTGGATGAGTTGTTTTGTAGCTTTTTGGTTACTTGGGTTCTCCATGACTACTCTATAGGTTCTTAGTCTTCCTTCAAAGAGAAGTATGAATCCTATTTGAAAAGAAAATAGAAATCCTAATCTCTACTATATAAAAGTAAGAGTTTCTTCCTATGTCACTTCATCAAAATTACTCACCTTTGCCACTGTTAGTGTTCTTTGCAAATAAACTTTTTATTGTAAATTGAGTTTTCGTTGCAACGCAGGACACATGGCTAGTCTTATATTAGGATTTAGCAAGGACTCCTTGTCGGTGTTTCGTATAACCGGCAAGTAAATTTGTAAGTTTAGGGGTCGCGCGCCCCCTCTCCTTGAATGGTTAGACTAATGGAGTCCCGGATGTATACTGGTTCGGGCCGAATGTCCCTACGTCCAGTTCGTGGTGGTGGATCTCATTGCTCAGAGTATGGTGGATTACATGCGAGGACCAAGGACAGGCCCTTAGCGCTTGTCCGAGTGAGGAAGCCCGGGAGCTATGAACGCTCGCTCGGGTCGAAAAGCCCGAATCGGGTCGGGAGAGCAAATGATATAGAATGCGAAAATGAGAGGGTTCATCCCCTTTCCCAGAGGACCCTGCCTCCCTTTATATAGACGGAGGGGGCAGGTTACACGGGAATTTGGAGAAAAGAGGTAGGGGTATGCTACGCCCGGGAGTCCCGGTCTTCGGTCTTGGCGACTGTCAGATTCCAGTTCATCCCATGTTGGGTCGGTAGACACAGCTGATAGCGTTCTGTTGGAAAGGTCTTTTGCCCTCTGCTTTCGTCTGTCGAGATCTTGGCGTTACTGCACAGATTCGATATTGCCTTGGGACGGAGCGCGCCCTTCCACTGTGCCTGACGAGGTGAAGGGACGGACGCTTGAGCTAGCGGCCCCTGAGCCATCTTGGGAAGGAGCCACCTGCCCAGCATGGACGTCGTGTCCACGGGGCAGGTGACCGGCTTGGAGTCGACCGTCAAGTGGCGGAGATTTATCGAGGCTCGTCAGAAGCCCGGTCGAAGCTCAGGAACGCCTGACCAGGTTGTTCTGGCGGACACCCGACCAATATTATGGTCGGAGCCTGTGGGGATGCCCGATCGGTAGCTTGATCGGAGCACCTCTGGCGGGTCTGATTGAGGCCGAGTGATCCTTCGTGTTCCCTTGGGCCTAAAGATGGGCCCAAGATGGTTTATCTGGCGATCCAGCCGATATTTAGGGGTAATCCCATCTGCGAGGGATGGAGGCTTTGGTAATATCCCTTCCAGCACTCTGCATCGCCGTCAGGCTGGACTCTGAGTCCAGATAACTGAGAGAAATACGATCTTGAAATAGATGTATACTTTGCTGTGGGGTATCTCTGGTATGAGTATTCGTCACTCCTTATAACACATATTTCTAAATTCTAAAACACCAGATATAAGTCATTGTACTCAACAACGCATGACTCTTACTTATATTTTCATTTCCGTACGTCCTCATGCACACTTAGTCAACTAAGCATCACCCCTAAAATCTTAGATTTCTTGTTTATTACGTCAACCCTAGTAAAAATCGCTTTGTAAGAATCAATAATTGGCACATTGCAACGTCACTTATGTATATACCCTGCCCATTTATCTGTTATAATTTTGTGGCTACCAAGGGTTGAAGTGAAAGCGTAGTGGTGGGAACGTCAAATCCCCGATTTTCCAACGCCGAAATGGTCAATCCCGACTCTTGAGGGGATAAACATGGTAAGAAAGTAGAAGTAACTAGTACTACAAAAGGTGGCCAAGGTGGTAATTAATACCAATAATGTACGACTTGTTGGAATATCGGATTGCCGGGTCTCCCAGGAGATGTCCATATCAAAAAATGTCGCAATTCACGACAAATTCGAGCCATCCAATTTGGTTACTGCCGCGTCTGATACTATGTAAAGTGCGTTTTGTATTGTACGTGTCCTTTGGGCTTTTGCACTTTTGAGCTAGCGCCTGTGCGAGATATTTTGTGCTGTACAATGAGAATTCATGGAACTTGAATATTCGAGCTGCAGGTTCTTGGCCGGCCTCAGCTGGTAATTAATTAATTTGCTGAAATTTGACGGCTCCCAAATTTTGTTGAGCTAGCTTAAACCCCACGCAGTTACGTAGCTACGTTAGATGACTTTTATGCTTTCGAAAACTAGATTTCTACTAGAAATTTTTCGGCGTAACACGCGACGTATTTTCGTAGAAAAAATTTCTTTTTATTTCGACGGCGTTTTATTCTTTAAATCGTCGAAATAATGAGCGAAACGGGAAAAAAATAGAGAGATAGAGTTGTAGAAATATCTCTTTCGACGAATTATTTGGAAAATATTGGAGACCGAGCTGCAAAACCGCAGTGGGGAAAAAGTCTAGAGGGAAAATGGTGAAAAATTATTAGAGATGACAACCTTCTTTTGTCGAGTTTAACACTCTACGCGTTTACCGAGCAATAATACATGCTTTAAAAAATATCAGAGATCGAGATGGGAAATCGAGCTGAGAAAAAAGTCTAGAGATAGAGCTGCACACATATTTCTGGTGACGAAAACATTTTTCCCGCAAAAAACGGAGAAAGGACCTAGATATAAAGAGTAAGAACCTGAATGTTACGTTTTTGGATCTGTCCGCTATCCTGAAAAATTAGAAAATAGTTTGTTCGCGATTTGAATTTAACGGAGGTTTTTTCCGTAAAACGGCGCACGAGGGATCTAATCGTGATTTAGAAAAAATATCTTCCCCTTACAAAAAATCGTGAAGGATTTATTCGTAATCTATAGCGACCTATCTATAATTTCAAAAAACGCAGAGATTTTTCGCAAAATCGCCAAGAGAGACACGTAGAGGTGCTCTCCTCCCTTGAACCATGCGATCTTTAATTGAGGGATGATTCATTGTGCTCGGGAGCACGAAGCTTCGCAGCTGCTGCATGCCGCTTGAGTACTCCTCGTCGCCGGCGGCTAGCTTCACGTTTTCCTCTTCTTTTTTCTGACATGCTAAGCTAGTACTACTACGTAGTACGCCTTGTTTGACTCGCCTCCCTAGCTAGCTTATTCCACGGGGCGGCGCATCGTCGCGGCGCCATCAGAGTCTGGCACACGTACTTCTCGATCGTCGGATTAAGCCATAGTTATTTGCACGAAATTAACAATAAATTAAAGAGACACAGTACACTACTAGTACTGGAACTCCACATGGACGTACGTTTGCAGCCTAATTTTGGGAGAGCAACGAGGAATCCGGCTTAATTGTTACTACAACCGAGGAGGCGAGGACGATCGGGTGCGTGAATACGACTCATGTGAGGGTGATGTGGCACAGCAATTTGGCAGACTTGTCGCTAATTCGACCGCCTCCACGCGCCTTGATCACGGCTTCTTGTCTCCAATAATTATTCCAAATGCTTTACAGGCTTAGCTTCTCCTCGCGGTCGCGGGCCTATAAATACTCCAATGTTGTTCACATTCCCCTTGCAAAAAAAAAACCATATCCAAGATCATCAAGAGCTAGCCTAGCCTTGCCTAGCTAGCCTAAATCCACAGACTTCCCTCGCAAAAAAGAAGAAGAAAAAAATCCAGACTCTGACTACTGCATGCCATGGCTTCTCCACGCACGATTGCGACAGCCTTCATGTTCCTACTGATCCTGGCGTCGTCACCTTCTCTCCCGCAAGCCAGGATGATGCCACGTGATGATCAGGAACTACAAGTGCATGGCAAGATGACGGGCTCTTCTACACAAACACGGCCCCCGCTGCCGCTGTCGCCTCCGACGGCGGCGGCCGTTGCCGGGCGCTTTAGCCGGATGCTCGGGTCGGTGCCAAGCCCCGGCGTTGGCCACTAGCTAGGCTCTTCTCTGCTCTATGTGAGCGTACGTTTGCCAATCTAGGAGGCTGTGCCCAACCGATCGAGGGACCATGCATGATCGCCGATGAGATCATCGTTTCTAAGTAGTACTTACTAACCATGCATATGCTTGTTTCTATTAATTTGTAGGTTTTCAACATATAAGAGGTTAATTTCCACATCTAGCTAGTACAAATTTGGAGTTTTTAACGAAATTAAGTTCTGTACCGACCGATTATTCTTTTGAATGTGTTCTATCTGAGTTGATGATATATATCGATATGACCAGGCTGTTTAGTTCGTGATTCGTTGTTGTTTCACTTGGCGTACGTCCCTAGCTTCGAGTTGCAGCAAAACGACCTGATTGGATGCCTGTGTTGAATTTTTTCCACGTCGCGCCAAAGCATCACTTACTTATACTCCGTTATATAGGTTACTTGTCTTGCATCGACTCCTGTTAATTGCGTGCATTGCTCTCCAAGCGTGGTTTGTAGTGATTGACCTGCTGCAATGGCAAAGTGATGCTTCTTCGGTATTATGAAGAGAGGAGTACAAGATACATGGATAGATATGTATGTGGAATCAGCATGGACGACGCATATATACACACGGAAGCTGGCATGTGGCCGGATTAATTGATTGTATGTGTGGAAAAGTACAGGTGTCCGTGATATGTGCAGTCTTGGCTGCCTCTAATAATTTCTTAACATATGTAGAGAACTAGGATAGTTTTCGCGACGTGACACGTCACACACGATGTTTTTTTTTCACAGAAACAATTTTGTTTTTTTTCGACGGTGTTTTTTTTTTAATTCGTCGAGAAAACGCGTGAAACGGTTGAAAGGACACAAACGCAATGCGCTGTTTTTTTCGCAGAAACAATTTAGTTTTTTTCGACGGTGTTTTTTTTAATTCGTCGAGAAAACGCACGAAACGGCTGAAAGGACACAAACGCAACCACGTTTTTTTTCGCTTCCATCTGGGGTCCTCTCACGAAGAATCCGCGATTGCGCTAAATTGAAAGGTCCTTTTCGCGAAAAATAGCAGGAATGATCCAAACGTAAATACGTTCTTTTTCGGTATTTATTTAGGGTCCTTTCACAAAAGATCCGCGAATTTTTCTAAATCAGAAGGTCCTTTTCGTAAAAAACTACGGGAAGGATCATGAAAGATCCGCGATCGGTATCTATTTAGGGTCCCTTCACGAAAGATCCATGATTTTTTTGAACCAGAAGGTCTTTTTTGTAAAAAATACGAGAAGGATCTACACGTAATTACGTATTTTTTGATAGACCTAAATGTGAAAAAATAAATGAGTTGAGCCGGCCGGCGACACGGCTTGGCTCAAATCGCCCAGAACGCTGGAATCCTTCGAACTTTATTTAAGGGTATGATGTGCATGCGTGTTTGAGTGGATAGTGTAAGTATGGTGTGTGGTCTATCTTGTACTCTACAAAATTGATGCATACACAGCCTACTTGCCGAGGTTGAGTTCTTTGATCTGTTCGTGATAATGATCGAGTAGGTGTGTTAGGTGATTGGCTTTCAAACAACATAATTAAGTAGCAATATATTTTCTGTGAGGACTGGTCCAAAAGGTGAACCGTTGAGGTTTGACAAACCCTAGCTGCCTATAGCAATTTTTGATTAGTGCCTTCTCTTCTAGAGAGAGTCTAATAGCTAGGCGTAAAAGTGTACAGCTACATGAAATCAACGGATCGAGATGGTACTTACATATAGTTTCATATCTGTACATTCTCACATACACTTAGCCAACTAATTAAACACCATCGTCAAATCTTATTCTGTTTATTATGCCAGCCCTGGTAAAAATTGCTTTGTACATGTAACCAAACAGAACCAATAATTGGTACCACTTATATATATACCTGCCCATTGATCTGTTACAAATGAGTGTGGCTACCAAGGATTGGAGTGACAGCGTAGTGATAGAGACATATATCACATCCCCAATTTTCCAACACCGAAATAGCCAATCCTGAGTGGATAAACATGGTCAGAAAGTTACGTACTACAAAAGGTGCCCAAGGTGATAACGGTTATAAACGACTTGTCGGAATATATATATCGAATTCACAGGTCTCCCAGGAGATGCACAAATAAAAATTTATCGCAATTAATTCACGACCAATTCGAGTCATCCAATTTCGTTAATTACTGCCGAGTTTGATACTCACCTTGCTTGACTATTATGTAAAGTGTGTTTTGTACGTGCCTTTTGGCCTTTTGCACTTTTGAGCTTCTGTGCGAGATATTATTGCCCGTCCACTACAGCGTTAGCTACGACTGTAACGCAATAGTAAGAGCTGGGAAAAAGATCTACTCCAGTCATGTAAGTACAGTAACTTCAGTAATTATGGATGATCGTTGGATAATACTTGATGACTCTAGATTATCCATAGCACTGCTTGAGAAACGCTATAGCTAGCACTAATCCGGACCATACATCATTTCCATCGAACGGTGCTCACGGCAAGTAACTGCTTTAGTTATATATCCTTACAAACTGCACGGAAACTCTACCCCAGTCCCCAAAGGCTGATGCCTGCATCTGCATGTACCTATTTTGTTGCAGTAAGAATTCATGAAACTTGAATCAGGGTGGCTCCTGGTCTCAACTGGTTTGTTGAGATTGGATGGCTCCTAAAATTTTAAAAATAGCTGAAGGCAATTGCGTGGCTATATGGTAATTAAAGTGTAGGCTTGTATGTTTGGAAATATGTTATAGTTGTGCTCATTGTACAACCTTAAAACCTAGAGTGAATTTAACAAAACTAAAAGTTTCTTGTATCAGCAAACTACATATTTTAACTCCTATTTTAGAAAACTACATATTTAAAAGAACTTATGATACAAAACTATATATTTTAGAATTCACCGTTTCTTGTAACAAGTTCAACAGTGCGGATTCTAAAACTTGCAGTTTTACGATACAACTTCTTATAAAATCTATAATTTTGTGAAATAGAAGTTAAAACCTGTAGATTTCTTATAGTTTGTACAAGACACATATGTTTTAGTGAAATTTTCTCTAAAACCTATATAAGTTATGTTTGCTGCACACTGTAACATCCGAATTAAGGAGATATTTGACCACTTTACAACGTTATAATAAAATTGCACTAGAATAGCAGATGACAAACAACGTGGGTCTTTCCTTTTCCCTCGATAATTTAAACATTTTTATTTTTTAATTTAAGAATAATTTTTTCACTAGTTGTTTATATGTGCATATAGATATATACATGTGATTTATTTAGAATTAGGTAGAGTTAGCTAAATATCCGCGGAAGTCAATCATATATGAGTTATATAACTTGGAAATAAACTATATCGGCGATAACTCAGTGTTAAACAATTGAAGAGCAGTGCTTCAATGCTTTCCCTCGTAATATAAGTTGTACAAATCTTGAAGCAAACAAAGAGGTAAGTAATCACTATCTACCCTTCATTTATGCTTTAATATTTGTGCAAATATAAAAAAAGGATGGAACCACCTCTCCCGATTGAATCATGTGGTGGTGACAAAAACAAATTAGAGAAAATCCAGTTATTTTTCCACAATGGTCGATCAAGGGGCGCGTGTGGTTTGTTTGCACGTCAACCCTCCACAGACACGTACGCTTGTTGTGGTAACTCCACTGTGGTACATGTATGCATGATTCTTTTTGCCCATCATATCAAGCAGTAGTTATCTTGAAAAGTGAAGGCAGTGCACCAAACAGTGCACGTTTAAAGTTTCGGGCTGCTTTCAACTCTCAGATTAGTGACAAAACTGTACCAGAAAGGCAATGAGTCTTTCTCTCTCTTTTCTAGGAAGATGCGAGCTTCAACTCATGATCCTTTTTGTGTCTGGACTTTTGAGCACGATGTTGCGCGAATGGCAGCGTGCACTCGAGGTGGTGCCCTGCTCAAGTGGACGTGTGTTGACTTGCTTTAGCTTGCTATCCACCGGGATGCAGAGTGCAGAGTGGTGTGCATGCAGATCCAAAACAATTGGGTCTGCGTCAAGTTGGTTAGGACCTGTGAGACTTTTGAGTTTGGGCCGATCGAGCAGGTTTTTCGCCGTGCTGGTCATCGGACACTTGATGTGATGTGTTAATTGTTCCTATTTTCTTCGGGAGAATTTGCTTGCTCAGTGTCATTCCAATAGCTAGACTAGTACGTGCGTATTTAGATGGATAAAACTTCATTCGTGCATGACTGCATTATAACGCTCGCTCCAAAGATGTGGCAAATTGTCATTGCCGTGGCACGCACGGCGGTGCACAACGTCGAGGGTACGGATCAGACTGCGATCGACTTGATTGTGTTGGGCAGTGTCTATGCAGAATGCATGTGCTCTGAATCTGACAGCTACCGATCAATCATTGACCGGCAGGCCGCCGGCCGGCCGGTTACTTCCTGTACCCAGATCGGAGAAGATACCGCCAACATGTACATGGAAGTCGATCTCTCTTGTTTGCAAGAGAGTGGATTAATTCCGCGAACTAGCTGGCCGGTGGAGCAATAAGATGTACAACTAAACGTGAAACGCATGGATTAATTTGGAGAAGAACGTGCATGCATGCTAATTAACTTTTAATTCATATCAATGATGATATATATAAGCTTGCTGATCCCAGAACCCAACCCAACACAACAGTAATCCCGCAAATTAACGTCGGCCAAAAGCCGACATTAATTAGCCATTTGCCGACGTTAATTATAATTAACGTCGGCAAAACGCTAATTAACGTCGGCTTTCAGCCCACGATAGTTAATCGACGTTAATTACCTTAATTAATAATTAACGTCGGCCTGACACAACCGACGTTAATTACTGCCGTGACCGCGCCAATTAACGTCGGCCCTTGCTTGGTCGACGTTAAATAGTAATTAACGTCGGCTTAGGCCTGGCCGACGTTAATTAGCGGTGTTTTGCCGGAGATTTGTCGGACGAAAACAGGGGGCCAGGATTACTAATTAACGTCGGCTGAACCCTTAAGCCGACGTTAATTTCGCTGTTTCCTGTAGTGCAATATCAGATACCGTACTTGTTTATAGTTGCATGTTTTTCTGACTTTTAGTGTGAAAAGACTGACAAGTTTACCGATCAATTAGGCTACTGGAGTCAATGATTATTTTTTATTAATGTATCTAATGGTATTCTAACGATCTCATAACACACTAAGGTATTACATGATACACATATATATCTGATAGTATATACTGATGAGAAATATAACAGAAACATTGATATATATATAGATCAACCCATGTCTATATATGCACTTCTCCATATAGATAGATATACATGCATGATATACATAACCGTACCCCTGGTCACCTTTGCATGCCTTCCTGTTATCACCGACTTAAAACTTCAGCGTCGATGCTACATGTGCCCACCGTCGCTCGGGCCGGACGGCGGCAACGACCGCCGCGACTTGAGGACGACTCGGATGGCGCGGCCCGTCGATGCCCACCGATCTTCGCCGTGACCAGGCACGAGCGCCGACGGCGCCGCCGATGCCCGTGCTGGCACGTCGCCACCCATTGCCGCCGCTGTAGCAGACAAAGAGTGGCCATGGTGATGGTGACGGTGGTGATCGCTCCTCGCCGTCGCCGACGTCGATGCGATCGCAATCCCTAGGACGAACCCTAGCGATACGATCATCATCACAAGAGGAACAAGGATTCGTGAGTGAATCTTCAAGCAAGCTGCAGGAAGAGGAGGAAGAGGCATGGCTGGGCGGCCAGCTGATATGTGCTGTTAATTTGATGATGATAAGGACCGGGCCGGGTTTGGTGGTAACTCTACGTCTTTATCTCTGACAGGTTTGTGTTTCATCTTTGCACGCATGCATACTCCAATTTGGACATAGATCTGATGTAGAGGTGATGCATTGCTTGATTGTGTGGCGTGGGATGTGATTCAGGATTGGGTTTTCAAATAAGCGGAGACGACGAGTCCAGGATAATCTAGACAGGTGCAAATTGCTTGGCGTAAAGTTATCTCGTTATAGTACTTGTTTGCGTACGAATTGTTATCCCACAATTGTGCAACACAATGCAGCTTAGGGGGAAAGTGAATTCACACGCACATACATACGCAACAGATCACAGATCAACAACAATGTCCGTAGGATTTCTATGGGAATCGAACTATTTCAAATGAGATCTATGTGTTCAAAAAGTTATTTTCGGTGGCCCCCTAAAAAATATTTTTTTTCTGGAACTAGCTCCCCTGTGATTTTTTTGCGAATATAGCCCATTGGCTCGCAAATCCCACCCATACGGAGCACTTCAATAACGACGAGGCAACACGGGGTGAAATACCTAATGTTGTGTCGCGGTATTTTTTTTTTTTGAATTTTGGATTGCCTCTAAGTGGAGGCGCGGCATTAGGAAATTGCATTTGGTTTTTCGTCATGTGTCGCCACGTGGTTATTGTAGCGCTGCCTATGCGCAGAAATTTTTGCTACGAGCACGGAAATTGTATTGCATCACTCCCCATGAGGGGAATTGTATTGCTGCACTCCCCATACGCGGGATTTATAGGCCAGACTAGTTTTGAAAAAATAATTTTTTCTGGGCTTTCCGCTGTGGGCACAAGAGCAAGCCTATTGCCTGCCAAAGTGGGCCATAGGACAGGTTTTTACCTGTATTAACAGCCATTCTTGGAGGGGTTTCCATGGGAGCTCTTTTACAGTGGATTAAAATCAATATAAGCCGTCCATTTCTCTAAATCTAATGGTTAAAATCAATTTAGATCTAGTTATACTACCACCTGTAGTATTGGTAATAAAATTCATAGAGGGGTAAAAGGGTAAAGAAATCCGTTATACTATTTGTTCTCTACGGTAAAACAGTCCTGTGGTCTTGATAAATAGAGGATGAATGGATAAGAAGACTCTGAAGATCACCAGGTATTCGGTAAATCCAAAACTATAAACGAATTAGGAAAAGTCACTACTACAAAAAACCACATTACAGACGGTTCACAAAGCACATCACAGACGGTTTTGTGAACCGTCTGTATCAAAGGGTCAGTGATGACAATAGATCATCACAGACGGGTTCTGAACCGTCAGTAACAATTAACATCACAGACGGTTCTAACTTAGAACCGTCTGTGATAAGGGCTCACAGCGGTTCTAGGCTAGAACTGCTCGTGATGAGCCCTTATCATGACAGTTCTAAGTTAGAACCGTCTGTAATAAGTCATCGCATTAATCGTTCTTCTGGTAATTTAAAATACTAAATTAGGGAGATTTCACCCATCTTAATACTACTAATACTACCCATTCCTAATTACTAGGCGTCTGTCTTCCTGACATTTTAACACCACATATGTGGTCTTCCCGGAGGTCACCCATCCTATTACTACTCTCGCCTAAGCACGCTTAACTTCGAGTTCTTATGAGATCCATTACTCTAGTGGTGGTATGATAACATCGATATATAATGTGTCTCTCCTCCTCTTAACCTGTGAAGAACCCAAACATTGATTTTCAATTATTTCAAATTAGCAAACTATAGAAGTAATTAGTGAAATTTAAAACTTTCAAATTTATTTTTCATACTTTTGACTATTAATGATGCTTGTAATATAATGTGCTAGTACTATTCACGTAACTTGTAAAAACATCATAACTTTTGACTCGTACCTTCGATTTTGGTGTTCTTGAGCTTTCCTAATCATCGATGATGAGCTCTCGATTATATTTTTTGGGCTCCGATTCTGGTTTGCAAATAAAAATCCGGCACTTTTGTTAAAATGGTCATAACTTTTGACTCAGAACTCGATCGGGCCGTTCTTTGGCTCGTTTGAAAGATAACAAAAAGTAGCACCCGAATTTCATAAAGTGTGCCAAAATCAAATGGTCAGATCCTGATGGTTTGTGCGAGTGCGTCTTGCGACGAATTCCAAAAAAGGTCGTTTATGGCCTCAAACGGCCTCAAGTTTTGAATCTGTTTACCGTTTTTTAATTATTGCAAATGGAATATTAGTTCCAATTATTTCAAATATAATATTATTTAATTTTAATTCTTTCAAATTAGAAGGCAAGAGAGGTAATTATCAATATTTAAAATTTTCTATTTTATTATTTGTGACGGTTTCAAATTAAAACTGTCAGTGATGTGGTGAACATCACGCATGCTTTTTGGCTAGAACCGCTTGTGGTGTTCACCTCATTCTGACGGTTTTATATTACAACCGCCTGTGATGTAAGAAATATCAGCACGGTTTCTAAATATAACCGTCTGTAATGACTATCAGATATTACGAGGCGGTTGTGTTATATAACCGTCAGGATTTCGCTGACGGTTTTACTTAGAAACCGCTCGTAATGAGTATCGAGCTATCACTGCACGGTCATATTTAGAAACCGTCTGTGATATTTCTTGCATCACGACGGCCGCAATATAAAACCGTCGTGATATCTACACCGACGGTTTGAGTACATAACCGTCAGGATATTCCATATCACGACGGTTTTGAAAACCGTCTGTGATCGTGCGTCTGATATAAGCCTCGCTGTAGTAGTGAGTCTAAAATACTCTTGATAAATAGATAGGAAAAGTCTAAAATAGCCTAGAGGAATGGATGGTAATATTTGATTTCTACTACTACTTACTACCTATATAATCCACTGTAAAATTTCTCTTCCATGGACCATGGCCTGAAAGAAGACAGGTACGGAATTGGAATGTCTTGACAGTTAGCTTGGCATTGCCACGTGACATGTCGACATTTCCTGTCATCTTGGAGTGGTTAAGTAATGGCTAGACTATCAAGCTCCACTCTGCAATATGAACTACCTAACATGGCAGTCCCAACTGACAACTGCAAGTAGGAGTGAAAACGGATTGGATACGGACGGATATTGCTCTTTCCGTATCTTAATCCATATTTTTTTCGGATTCGGAAATGGATGCAGATAGAAATCCGGATAATTCGGGATACAGACACGGGTCGGATATGTGACAGATTCAGATCGGGAACGGATAGAGATATGTAGATAATAGACGCATAAATAGATGCCATAGCAACAAAACTAATTGGGCATTATGCCTAATATCGCGACTTTGATCTGGTTCCAATCTTACAACATTGATATAACAACAATATCATTACAACCTTGATATGATGCACAAATATATATACAACCTGATTCAGTTTAGATGAAACTTGAAATTGTGCATACAAAATCTGAATTGAGGATCACAACCAGCATCAAGTAACCACATCATGCAAGATACAAATTTGGTTAGACTCTTGGGATGTTGCACTCAAGCAGAAGAAAAAAATGCTAGTCTACAAGTATTTGCCAAACAAAAGTTTGGACATTTTCATCTTCAGTACGTATGCAGAACTTTAGTTAAGACGTTATTAATCATATTTAGACCTAATCACCTATCGAAGCCTTTGAATCATTTGACCATAATAAGTCATAAACCCGAAAATCAGGTTATCATCTAACATTTGTTGCTTGCAATAACAAAAACATAGTGTTAGACCAAATTCCAACCAAAACAGCAGTGACTAAACTATAGCTCATACAAGCGTCTCATAGATTAGCAACAAACCAACAACGAATCTGAACATGTCCCGGCATAAACACATGCATGTCTTGGTTGAGAATCAGCAAGATTGCTCCTAAATTGAGGGAAACCAAAGTAGAATTAACCAAGGGTCCAAGGCTTACCAAGAAATAGTAACCTGGATCTCCAAAGAGGACTAGACTAAACTGCATCGCAAGAGCTCGAGCTTGAGCATGCTAGGCAAGAATCCACTACTACAACAGCGCAAAATGGAAGAAAGGAGGTAGCTTCACCTTCACTCCCTCCCAATCGCACCAAAACCTACTCAAACTCACCGAAAACAATGCAGATTCTAGCATAGCCGAATCAAGAACCGCACAGCACCAAGAATCCACTGAAAGAGAAGGCGAAAATCATAAGCTTTCGCTTCAAATCGAGGCAAGAGCTAGCTAGGTGCTTTCGGCGTTGACCTAAACTGAGGAGATGAACGACGAGAGCTCCTGGTTCGATCTGCTCTTGCCACGGTTGCCGTGATTGGGTTGGATGTCTACCAAGTGGCCGGGGGAGACACCGTTGGGGGATGGAGGGAGAAGCCGTTGGGGTTGCCGCCGTGCTGGGGTAGGGGTGGGGATCACCAGGCTTGTCGGGGGGGTGTGGAGGGAGACATTGCTCGAGCTTGGCGGCCAGGAAAATCGGAATTGGCGGACTCGAGCCTCCCTTGGCCAGATCTTGTTGGCGTTGTCGCACCTTGGCACTTGGAGACACCCAAATCTTGCTGCCCAGATCTTGTCGTCGTCCACCGAGGGCGAGGGGTGAGGGGTGGAGCGAGCCAAGACGCCGCTAGGGATGGGGGACTGGGGTTGCTGCTGCTGCGACTTCGAGTGACCGAGTGGGGAATGGGGATCAATCAGGGAATTGAAACCAGATATCCAAATAGGTTATTATCCGATATTCGGGTTCGGACCCATATTTTCCGGATACTCTATTCTCCGAAACCGGTTGGTAAACTGGTCTAATTTAAAAAATGGGAAAATATTATGTGACGTAAACCGGTCGAAAATCGGTGAAAACCGCTTGATTTTTTATGAAATCGAGCAAAAATCGCTCAAAATTCGGCTCTAAGGAACATTCAATTGGTCGGTTGGTTTTCACCCTGTTTTCAATTTTTTTGAAATTTTCCCAAAAAATTGTATTTCTTAACCATTCGGTTTCTGATAATTTTCGAGCGATTTTCAACTCAATATTTTGGATTTTTGAATTTTAATTTTTGAGTGGTTTTTTTTAAAACGGTTTTGTGAACCCTGCCCCAGTATCTAGACTAATTTTAGCTATTCGATTTACACCCAACGGTTGGTAGTGCGACTGTTTAATCCGTCGTACATTAACGGCTGCACAGAATCTACATCCCCTAGCATGTGCTTGGATTGGTCGGAGAAAGGAGAAAACTGGCGCAGGCATGTATGAATGCAATTCTGGAGTCCTTGTGTGCCTTTTAACTTTGCATTGCCTGAACTAAAGATGTAAGCCATGAAAACTCTCGCTAAATTAGTTTTCTGAGCACAGGCAAAGATGGTACTGATTAACTTATATTTTTTGCACTAAGCAATGCAAATCATAGCAGAAATTTAAAATTTGAACTCAAGTCCAGTGTAATACTCCCTCCAGTCTTCAAAAAGAAGACGTTTTAGACACTAGTTAGAATACCAATGCTATGTTTAATAGGGAGTCTTCTTACTCTTTTACCCTTATTAACAATACATCATAAATATGGTCATAAATGGTGTCTAGTATATCGGGTGGGAGTACTTCTCTCTAATCATGAAGTCTAGGGATTGAATCTTCAAGGTGAATTTGTTGCATGCAACATGTTTTTTTGCTCTCCATTAGTCCTGTGAAAGAGCACGTCAACAGCCAGCATCAAAAACAATCTTGAAGCAACAAAAACAACGACAACAATCATCATCAACGAACATGTCATCCATGATCTTCAGTATCTGCCATCAAAGGAGTCCGGGATGTAGGACATGCCATCGACGGAGTCCAGCACCATGACCTTATCGTGATAGAGCACGTCGACCGAATCAACGAACATGTCATCCACGGACCTTCGTGAAAGGTTGCATGCAATGCCAGTTTTGCATGAAGCGCCAATTTTTCATGCACGTGCTAGTTTAGCCATGCATGCGCCAGTTTTGCATGCACACGGCTAGTTTTGCGCATGAGTTTAGTGAGTTTGCATGGCGCGGTAGTTTAGCTATGCATGTCGTGCTAGTTTACTCATTAGCCGTGCATGGCTCCAGTTCTTTTCACCTGCCCTATATGGCGCCAAAATTTCTTCTATCTCATGGTTAAATACACCTACGTCTTTCTCTTCTCTCAGCACACTAGAGAAAATATGAGACCACTAGGTGAGATAGATTTGAACTTGGAGCCATCTGAAGAAATTATTCCTAAGAATGGAATAGATTTGAACATGGAGCTGCTAGAAGAACATGGTAAACTCTCCTTTGCTTTGTCGTTTTGAGATAATTTGATTTTTTTGGTACGAAATGATTATCCTAAATCCATTTCGTTTGTCTCTCTAGAAACTAACGAGAATGCTTTGGACGATGAGGTTGGTTCGGGTGCTAACAATGGAATAGATTTGAACGTGGAACTACTAGAAGAAAATGGTAAACTCTCATTTGTTTTGTCGTTTTGAGGTAAATTTGTTTTTTCTTAGCATGAAACTTATTTTTCTCTAAATCCATCTTGTTTGTCTCTCTAGAAGCTAACGAGAATGCTTTGAACGATGGGGTTGGTTCGGGTGTTAATGAGCATGTACGAAGGAAAGATGTTTCAAGTGCTACATGAAGAGAAATATTTCAAGCTTTGCTAGAGAAAAGCACCAATGGAAGGTTGAAGCGTCACGTGACCGGGGAAGTTGCCGCATTATTTTCAGTCAAAATTAGAACGGTTCGGTGCATTTGGAAAGAAGGTAAAAATTATCTTAATCAAGGCATTGTGGGTGATGTTTGTAGTAGAAAGTGCAGCTTTGTTTGTGCTCGGTTACATGTGAGTAAAAGCAAGCTATTGGCATTGAAACGAGAAGGTTTCATAAAGCGCCAATCGAACAGTATAAAACCGTATTTGATAGATGAAAACAAGAAGACTAGGCTGCAATGGTGTGTATCTATGCTTGAGCCAGAAAGCATACCAAATAATGCTATGTTTAAGGGACTATTTGATGTTGTTTTTATTGATGAAAAGTGGTTTAATCTTACGAGGAAAACAGAGAGATACTATACACTTCCGGATGAAGATGAGCCTACAAGGACATGTAAAAGTAAGAACTTCATCCCTAAAATCATGTTCTTATGTGCTGTTGCTCGTCCGAGGTTTGATTTAGATGGAAATTGCACTTTTGATGGAAAAATTGGATGTTTTCCTCTTGTTACTTATGAGGCTGCAAAGAGAACAAGTGTTAACCAGGTAGCTAGGACAATGGAAATGAAACCTATTGCATCCGTTACAAAGGAAGTTACTAGAGCCTTTTTGATTGATAAGGTCTTGCCAGCTATTCGAGCTAAGTGGCCATGTAAAGATGTCTGTAATCCTATCTTCATCCAACAAGACAATGCTAAGCCTCACATAATGCCTACTGACCCATTGTTTTGTGAAGCTGCTAAACAAGATGGATTTGATATTCAACTTATTTGTCAACCACCAAATTCACCGGACTTAAATGTCTTAGATTTGGGTTTTTTTCGTGCTATCTAGTCAATTCAATATAAGAAGACCGCAACAAAAGTGGTTGATCTTGTTCTAGTAGTTGAAGAGGTAATGCCTTTTTTTTTGTTATTCATACTCACATCATTTTTAGGTGTAGCTAATATTGTTTTTATAAAGCAGGCTTTCCACAAGTATTATGTACACAAGTCAAATAGAATTTTCTTGACACTTTCGCTTGTTATGATGGAGACTATGAAAGGAGGAGGAAATAAGTACAAAATTTCCTCACATGAAGAAAGGGGTGCTAGAAAGACAAGGGTCTCTTCCTTTGCAGATTAGTTGTGATTTCTCGTTGGTAGAAGAGGTTATGACACAACTCACTGCATAATTTGCCGAGGGAATGTTTTAGAAGAATTTGGGAGTACAAATTTTATACGTAACCATAGTAATTGTGTGCTTCCTGTTCAGTTGTGTTGCGAGGTAGGAATTGTGAACGAAACATTTGATTTTCTATCTTAGATGGTCATCTTCTAGTTGTTGTTTTGCGATTAATGAAATAGATTCTTTTTTTTTTGCTATTGTGATGGATTAACAAAACTTGTAGTTGTGCTAGAGCAAAAAAAAAATTTGCCGTGATAGAGCACATCAACAGCTAGAATCAAAAACAATCTTCGAGCAACAAAAACAATGACAACAACCATCATCAACGAACATGCCATTAATGATCTTCGGTACCTACTGTTAAGGGAGTCCGGGACGTAGGACACGCCATCGACGGAGTCCAGCACCATAACCTTGTCATGATAGAGCATGTCAACCAAATCAACGAACATGTCATCCACGGCTTTGTCCTCGTCACTTTTTCACAACAAGTTCGAGTTGCACCAGGCGTGCAGCGAATCGTCGTCGGCTAGGAGTAGTATGCAGTCAAACTCGTCGTAGCCGTATATCCAAGCGGAGACCATGTACTAGTTGTGGACACGCCCTCAGCAAGAGCAATGACACATGCGACGGCAGCGAATGCACGGACCTTCGCGAAAGGTTGCATAGCGACCGCATGTGCGACGGTTGTCGTCGAGGCTGCCGTCGACGTTCTTGTCCAAAGGGCTACGAACGTTGTCGAGGTCGTTGTCCATTGCGCCATTGAGGGCGCCATCCAAGGCGCTGTCAATGGAGACTTCCTGGGCTTTGTCAAGTGACACATCCGGGCCGCCGTCAAGGTGGTTGCCCTGAGGGTTGCTGGCGCTGTCGAGTTCGCTAGCCATGGCACCGATGTGGTAGCCGCGGGCGCCGTCGAAGGAGCTGGCCATGGCATCATTGAGGTCATCGTCCTGGGCGCCGTCAAGGGAGCTAGCCACAGAGCCATTGTCAGGGACAGTGGTGTGCGCAAGGTGAAAAGAAGGAGAAGAGTAGAAGAGCACCTGGAAAGGAAGACAACATTCAAAAACCTGGCGCTGCCGACTATGATAAGGAGAATGGAGGGTTAGGATTGCTTGGTTAAAAGTTAAAGAACATCTAAGGATGAGGAAAGAAAGTAGTAATCACGGCTATGATGTAATTTCCTTAATTTACTGTTTACCGTCACTTTTCAATTACTCTGAAGTTTACCGCTGTAAGAACTTGGCTATAAAAGCCGATCGCTCTGGGAAAATGGAATCACGATATGATTTCCAAAAACGAGTCCAGTAGAGTAAAGTAACGTAGCTTAGGATCCTACTTTCCCCTTCCTGTTCTATCTGCGAAGCTTCCGGAATACAATTTTTCGTCACAATCTGTCGGTGTTTCGCATAACCGGCAAGTAAATTTGTAAGTATAGGGGATCACGCGCCCCCTCTCCTCGAATGGTTAGGCTAAAGAAGCCTCGGATGAACACTGAATCGGGCTGAGGAGTCTCAGATTTATACTGGTTCGGGCCGAACGTCCCTACTTCCAGTTTGTGGTGGTGGATCTCGTTGCTTAGAGTAGAGTAGATTACATGCGAGAGCTAAGGGCAAACCCCTAGCGCTCGTCCGAACGGGGAAGCTCTGGAGCCTCAAACGATCGCCCGGGTCGGGAGAGCAAGCGAGATGGGATATGGAGAAAAAGAGAGTTCGCCCCGCTGCCGAGGACCCTGCCTCCCTTTATATAGTCGGAGGGGGCAGGTTACACGAAAATTTGGAGAAAAGAGGTAGGGGTATGCTACGCATACAGAGTCTTGGTCTTGATCCCAGTGACCGACGGGTTCTTTGTTTACCCATGCCGAGTTGGTAGACACAATGGACGGTACTTCATTGGAAAGGCGCGCGCCTGCCCTGTACTTGCTTGTCAGATGCTAACGTCGTCTATGCTGTGCCTTGGCACCGTCTCGGGTTGGAGCGCGCTTCTTCACTGTACCTGACGGGGCGAGTGGACGGGTGCTTGACTTAGCGGCCCCCTGGCCACTTTGGGAAGGAGCCACCTGCTCCGGCATGGTCGTCGTGTCCATGGGGCAGGTGACCGGCTTGGTGCGGACCGGTGATGTGGCGGAGGCCGTCAAGCTGGAGCTCTTTGGGGCTCAGACCACCTGGTCGGGAACTGCTGGGCGCTTGACCAATGACCAAGTCGGGCGCCACAGGAGGCTGGTCGAGGCCGAGGGTCCTTCGTGACCCCTTGGGACTAAGGCCGGGCCCAAGATGGTCTATTTGGTGATCCAATCAATATTCAATGATAATCCCATCTTGCTGTGGGGACGGAGACTCAGGTAATACCCTCTCCAGCCTTGGCTGAAGATCGCCGATTCGGTTCTCGAGCCGGATGGTGAGAGAAATACGATCATGTATACTTTGTTGTGGGTACCTGGTATGAGTATTCGTCACAATCGTAATCGCTGTTACTTCGGAATCGACAAAGGTATCAGAGCTCACTCTATCCTTGGCGATTTGGTGGTGCGATTGGTGTGGGTTGGAGTGATTCACAAATCGCACCATAAAATCCCCGTCGCCGCAACGACCCTTCCGGCAAGACCACTTACCGGACGGGCGTCGGCAGAGGTCGAGTTATGGGGGACCTTCCAAGAGGGCGCGCTGCAGGTAGAGTCTCATTTGAGCCAAATTCGGCGGGGGCTGGCGGCTGCCCTTGGCTCGACTGATGAGGCGCTGAAGGTCGTCGCTGAGGTTACCCGGCCGGCTTGCCAGGTAATCTCGTCCGAATTCTTGACTTCAGCCCTTGATTCGCCTTGGCGGCCGTCAGGCTAAATGAAGTGTCCGGACTTCTACAGCAACTGAAAGCTCAGTCGGGGGAGATGTCAGCGGCTCTCCACTCCATACATGAACAAAGGGTGACCGCCGCAGAAGAGGGCGACCGCTTGCACCCCGAGTTGCGCGAGGCTCAAGAAGCCTTGGCACACGAACGGGCGGAGGCGGAAGGGGCCCGAAGGGAGCTGCTCGAGAGACGCCGGATAACCGAATCCCAGGAGATGAGGATATCCGAGCTCGAGGCACTTTTGGCGGCGGCCCTCAGCGCCAGGGACGTCGCTGCTGCCGCGAAAGTGCGGCTCCAGGATGAGCGCGACCAAGCTCGGGCGGAGTCGGATTCCGCCAGAAGGGACGCCTTACTCGAGCGGAAGACACGGACCGAGGCCGTGTTGGAGCTCAGCGCCGAAGCGCTTCGCGGTAAAAATGAATAACCCTAATTCAGTCCTCCGTGATTGCAAACCGCCCGCCTTCTTTTTGACATCACTTTGATCTACAGCGTTGCAGGAGGAGGTCAGCGATGCCGTGGGGGCGCGGAAGACGGCAGTGGAGGAACGTGATGCAGCAATGGCAGCACGAGAGGAGGCCTTCTCCGTGAAGGAGCTGGCGAAGCGAGATCTGTCCGAGCGAGCTGCTGAGCTGACGACCCTCCATGAAGTTGGTCGGGAGATCCGCGACCGAGTGCTCGGAGCCTCCGGCGGGTTCGAAGTTCGCTTGCTTGCTGTGACCAGCGTCTTGGGAGCATGTCGGCGTTCGGTGGCGAGGATAGAGCTCGGGGCTTGCTCGGCGCTAGTCTTTGCACTCTCCCATTATCGCGGCATCGACCCTGCCGTTGTCAGCAGTGGGGTTGCGGCGAACCGATCCGACAGAGAGGTCGAAGGGTTCAGGAGCCAGGCTGCTCCTTACGCCGAGGAGATCGCCAGCCGGATTCCGCCAAGGAGCATCCTCCACCGGAAACAAGAAGAAAGTTGATCATTTTGGTTTTTGTAATAATTTTGTCTTGTAATGAACTGACATTTTTAGCCGGTCGGGCCAGTCCATAGGCCCTCCCCTTTTTCGTGCCTCCCAAAGATGATAAACATTTCGATGGCCATAGCTTTAGAAACCGCAGAGGTTTATGCAAGCGTAGGTCGTCATGTTAATACCTTTGATGGAGACTCGAAATAGGAGCTGGGACCTAAGAAGCAAAATGTTCGCTTATACTCGCCACGGGACAGGAGTGTTCCCGACCAGCTATGGGTTGTATGCTATGGGTAATTCTTTCTTCCGCAAAACATTACTTACTTAATCAGTGTACCGGGCGAGGCCGTAGTGTTTGGGTCGAAAGAGTTACTGCTAGGGGGGAACCCATAGCTAACCGAGTCATCCGACCCGTGTGAGTGTGGGCACTTAGGCGCAAATCGCTCATCTACACTTGCGCGGGAGAGGAGTGTTTCTGACCAACTATAAGTTGCACCTCGTGGGAACTTCCTTCTTCCGCAAGGCACTACTTCGCAACCGTAGCCACTGGGGCGTAGGCCGTAGTGCTTCGGGTCGAGAGGGTTACCGCTAAGGAGGACCCAATAGCCGACCGGGTCATCTGACCCGAAAAAGTGTGTGAGCTCGAAGCCCCCGAGCGGGGTGTGTGGACCGAGCTTGTGATCGCTTCACAACGCTTGGACTCGAAGTGGAAAAACGAATGCGGAAGCACTCTTAAGAAAAAGATTGCCTTAACTTTTATTTTGGATGCAGGAGGTGCTGCGGCGGTTGGGTCCTTTACTCAGCCTTCCGTCGGTGCGGCTTCTTCTACCGGGCCCCCAATCCATTCGGGGCCGCCGCGGCCCATCTAGACGTTGCTTCGCGTCGACTGTCGACGCAGTCAGCCTGAGCCGGAACGGAAATCGAAGAGTCGCCTCTCTTCTTCGTCGCAAGACAGGCGTCCTTCGTCCCCAACCGTCCCATCGCATTTTAATGTGAGGCGAGGGGTGTAGACAGAGCACGTCCCGTCGCGCGGGACGTGCAGTTAATGCGCGTGCGGTGCGTCGCCCGGGACAACGTCCGCCTCGCTCGCTCCGCCCTGCGCATATAAATATGACGCAGAGGAGCAAACATGCGCAGTTATTCTTTCCGCTCTCCCATTCTCCTTTCGTCCTTACGTGACGCGGGAGAAGGGGAGTTAGCAAACTTCGAGCAGCGATGGCGAGCGGGGGTGACGATCGGCGGTCCGGGAAACGGGAAGCAACGGCGGACCCCCTGGGGTCGGACCCCAAGAGATCCCGCTCCCTTGCCCGGTCGCCATCACGCGCGAGAAGAGGGGGGCTCGCGCTGCCCTTGTCGACCTTCCGCATTAGGGACCCCATTGCGGAGTGAGCCTTTTTGCCTGATGTCGAGGTGGTTTCGGCTCCGATCTTGCTGACGCCGAGCTTTTTCCTTCTCCATCCCAGGGCCTCCGGCTCGGGATCAGGTCGTCCGTCAGCGGCATTCATGACGACCGCTCCGGCGGGGGAAGCGGGCACCGCCGGGGCTGCTCCTGATGCTCCTCCGGCCGCCCCGGGTGGTCTCTCCGGAGCCCGAACCGCGTCCGTAGTGACGCGGCTAGAGGCCTCCTTGCAAATCCGGGCCGCAGCAGACGCCGCCCAGAAAGCGGAGATGTTATGGCAGCGAGCCTGGATCCGAGCCCTGGAAGGGAAGCTCTCCAAGACGCGTGAGGAGGTGTGGGCGCTGCGGTTCCGAGCCGGTGCCGCAGAGGAAGAACTGGCCAAGGTGCAGGAGGAACGTTGGAACCTACGCGATGATCTCATGAACGTGCTGGGTCCGGCCTTCGAGAGTATGGCCAGAAGTTTCAGGCCACTGGGGGTGGAGCTGCAGGAGCCGTCGGAGCGCAACGAGCTGCACTATGCCCTTGGCTTGTCCTGCGGCGTTAACGCGTCTGCCGACCTACCCCACATCTTACACGAGCGTTCGGCTCGCGAGGGAAGGGAGGTCGCCGTATCCGTGGCGAGTATGTCTTTCACAGTTGTGCGGCCGCAATGCCTCCTTCGACCGACCGCGACCATTGGCGGGTCGAAGGACGCGCGGACGGCAGAGTCTTGGCCGGCCACGAGATGGTGGCGAGGCTAGTCGCGGTCGAGGTGAGCAAATGACGACTCGAGGACAATGACGACTTACCGGATAAGCTTCGGTTGCTGCGACTCACTTTTTGCTTCCGGGGGGGCGCAATGCATGTACATATTCCATGCTATGAACTTAGGGGATTTTGCTAGATACTTTACATTTCTTCGCCGTAATGAACACTCATCGAGCGACCATAGCTTTCTAGGCACCACCGGGGTTGCGAAAGCATGGGTCGGAGTGTTAGTATCTAGGGGAAGACGTAAAAGATGCTGAGGGATTGATGTTCAAAAAACGTGTCCCGTTGACCACGGATCGTCTCGCGCGGGCACTCCCTTCTTCCACGCAGTACTACTTCGCAACCGTAGCCGCAGGGGCGTAGGCCGTAGTACTCGGGTCGAGAGGGTTACCGTTTGCAAGGGGTCCGATGGCCGGTCGGGACGCCACCTCAAGCGGGTATGCAAGGATGCAATTTCGAGATAAAGACCTGCTGATTCCTTAGCATTCTATGCGGCCGGCACAGTGGTTCCGTGCCCGACCAGCCGACAGTCGGGATGGTCACGCCTGGTGACTCGGTTGGGCGCCAAGTCGACGGGCCCAGCCGATCTGAAGGCGCGTAGAGGTCGAAGACGAAGGTCCCCGATCGGATAGTGTCGCGCGGGCGCTATTAGGCTCCGAGGCCTGCATGATCCAGTCTTGGTTCCCTGGCCCAGGGATGCCTCGAAGAAGTGCCGCCGCTGCAGCAACGCTCTGGCCCTCGCAGGGGAAGCGAGGAGGACCGCGCGACCCCTTGGCCAGTTGGAGGTGAACCCGACGTGCGCGCAGGGCGCACGTGAAGGCTGGGGCCGACGCTGCTCCAGATCATCCTGGAGTTCGCCAAGCCTGGCCTTTTGGGGCCTCCAGCTGCTCACGTCGCCGCCGAAGCTCCGCGCGGCAAGCCTGGGGAGTGGCTGGGTCGAGGACAAACCTCCCCCTGCGACGGCGAAGCGAACTCCGCTCCTGGCGCGAACGTATCGTCGAGTTCGCGCCGTCGCCGGTGAAGAAGACCATCGAGGAGGGAAATGGGAATCCGGAGATCACGGAGATGACGCGCAGAAGCCCCCCTACCTGGCGCGCCAACTGTTGTTGTTTCGCATAACCGGCAAGTAAATTTGTAAGTATAGGGGATCACGCGCCCCCTCTCCTCGAATGGTTAGGCTAAAGAAGCCTCGGATGAACACTGAATTGGGCCGAGGAGTCTCAGATTATATAGGTTTGGGCCGAACGTCCCTACTTCCAGTTTGTGGTGGTGGATCTCGTTGCTTAGAGTAGAGTAGATTACATGCGAGAGCTAAGGGCAGGCCCCTAGCGCTCGTCCGAACGGGGAAGCTCTGGAGCCTCAAACGATCGCCCGGGTCAGGAGAGCAAGCGAGATGGGATATGGAGAAAAAGAGAGTTCGCCCCGCTGCCGGGGACCCTGCCTCCCTTTATATAGTCGGAGGGGGCAGGTTACACGAAAATTTAGAGAAAAGAGGTAGGGGTATGCTACATACGAGTCTTGGTCTTGGTCCCGTGATGACGGGTTCTTTGTTTACCCATGCCGGGTTGGTAGACACAATGGACGGTACTTCATTGGAAAGGCGCGCGCCTGCCCTGTACTTGCTTGTCAGATGCTGACGCCGTCTATGCTGTGCCTTGGCACCGCCTTGGGTTGGAGCGCGCTTCTTCACTGTACCTGACGGGGCGAGTGGACGGGTGCTTGACTTAGCGGCCCCCTGGCCACTTTGGGAAGGAGCCACCTGCTCCGGCATAGTCGTCGTGTCCATGGGGCAGGTGACCGGCTTGGTGCCGACCGGTGATGTGGCGGAGGCCGTCAAGCTGGAGCTCTTTGGGGCTCCGACCCTGGCTTGGTTGGGGCCTGCGGGGGCGCCTGACCAGTGACCAAGTCGGAGCGCCCCTGGGAGGCCTGGTCGACGCTGAGGGTCCTTCGTGACCCCTTGGGACTAAGGCCGGGCCCAAGATGGTCTATTTGGTGATCCAATCAATATTCAATGATAATCCCATCTTGCTGTGGGGACGGAGACTCAGGTAATACCCTCTCCAGCCTTCGGCAGCATCGCTGATTCGGGTTCTGAGCCCGGATGACTGAGAGAAATACGATCATGTATACTTTGTTGTGGGGTACCCCTGGTATGAGTATTCGCCACAATCGTAATCGCTGTTACTGGAATCCTGACAAAGGTATCAGAGCTCACTCTATCCTTGGCGATTTGGTGGTGCGATTGGTGTGGGTTGGAGTGATTCACAAATCGCAGCTGTAAAATCTCCACGCCGAATCGGACTCAGAAGACCGGAAGAGCTTGAGGTTGGCGTTGTGACGCTAGTAAAATCCCTCGAGTGCTCTACTGAAATTGATCATGGGTGGACAGGAGGATTTAAATGAGGTACGTGCGGAAATATCTGTCATCAAAGAAGATTTGGCCGATCTGAAGAACTTGAGATCGGAGTTTGCTGAGATGAAGGAGATGCTGAAAAAGATTTGTACACAGAGCCCTATTTTACCAGTACCACAACCAGAGGTGAGTCGTTCTGGCCGAGTTGGAATGTCTCAATTATCTGAATTTGGAGCTCAGGAACAGGAGTCAGGTAGGCTTCAAGAAACAAGTAGAGTTACAAATGTAAATTTTCCTACTCAGATCGAGAATATAACACATGGGGAAGGGTATAATGTTTAAATGGGGAATGATCATATTGTAGAACCATCTGGACTTCATAACAATGGTAATCACATGAATATGAGAGGTGTTGGATTGGGGCAAAACACTCAAATATTTGAAAGGAACTCATCTAACAGACCATCTGTGAATGTGTGGAATAACTATGGAGTTAGGCCTTCAAATCAAGGAGTCCAGTGGTTTGACGCCCCCACGAACCAATACATAGGCGAGCCCAGTAATCAAAACCATTATGCAGAAGCTGTGATTAAGGGTCCTCGTCTAGAAATACCACTGTTTGAAGGTGATGATGTGATGAATTGGTTAAAGCTATGTGAAAAATTCTTTGAAATATTTGGCACACCGCATGATCAATGGGTGAATTTGGCGACCGCTCATCTGACTGGTAGAGCAGCTACTTGGTTTAAGGGTGTTGGCATTCCAGTGCATGTTATTAGTTGGCCTCAATTCTGTGCTATGGTTTGTGATCGCTTTTCCGAGGCAAACGCACATGATGCGGTGGAAGGCTTATTAAACATTAAGCAGCAAACTATAGTAGCCAATTATATCGACAGATTTGAAGAATGTGTGGCGTTAGTGAAGAGGGATCACTCTTATCTAAAAGAACACTTCTTGTTGAGCTGCTTCATTAGTGGATTAAAGGGAGATATTAAGTACCAAGTATGCAGTCAACGCCCACAAAGCCTGATGGAGTGTTACTGGTATGCAAGAGTTTATGAAAAAGCAGCACTTGCTAGAAAAACACCAACTCTGGGGGTCTTTAACAAGAACAAGTACAATGTTGGACTGAACAAGATGAATCAGAACAATTTTAGGGCAACTGCTCAGAAAGAACTAGGTCAAATGGGACAAACTCAGAATGAGGAAAAGAACAAAAATCTCTGCTGGTACTGCAAGGAACCATGGAATCCAGCTCATAAATGCAAAGTGAAGAGGGCTCTACATGCATTGATTATGAAGGGAGAAGAAGAGGAGGAGGAAATTCAAACTCAGGAAGCAGCTGTTGAACCTGAGTTTGTGTCGGCTCCTGGCAGCCCGGGGGTTGTAGAAGAGCAAATTCCCACTGAACAATTGATGATGATCTCACAGCATGCAGTCAAAGGCATGTTGGGGCCGGCAACCTTCACTTTGATCACCAAAATTGCTGGAAGAATGGCAGTAGCTCTGGTGGATAGTGGTAGTACCAATTCCTTTTTGGATTATGAATGGGCAATTAAGACTGACTATAAGCTGTGGCTGGGGGTGGTGAATTGCGCACCGACGCTCAAGTGGAAAGCTTGCAGTATGTAATCCAAGGGGAGAAGTTCTGCAACACTTTCAAGCTATTGGCACTGAAGAGTTATGATATCATTTTGGGGGCCGATTGGATCTTCCAATATAGTCCAATCGGATTGGACTTAAAGCAAAGGAAGTTGACAATTACTAAAGGAGGTCGGGTTGTATACTTTCAGGACTTAGCAAACACTTCAACTAATTGCAGTATAAGTGCAGCTAAACTGGAAAAAATGATGACAAAAGGAGTGATGGGTTGTGTAATCAAGGTACAAGCATTAACAGAGCTGGAAGATACACCAGAGCAAGAAGTTCCAGAAGATATAAGAGTAATTTTGCAGTAGTTTACTGAAGTGCTGAAGGAACCAAAGGGGCTGCCACCAAAAAGATCCTGTGATCACGCAATACACTTAAAAGAGGGAAAAGATCCTCCTAATTTGAGACCCTACAAGATTCCCCACTACCAAAAGAATGCAATGGAAGAGATTATCCGGCAATTACTGGAAAGCAACGAGATCAGAGACAGTATCAGCCCGTATGCTTCACCTGCAGTCATGGTAAGGAAAAAGGATGGATCGTGGAGACTATGCGTCGATTATCGTCAGTTGAATGCAATGACGATTAAAAACAAATTCCCCATGCCCGTGATTGAAGACCTGTTGGATGAGTTGCATGGAGCAAACATCTTCACCAAATTGGACTTAAGGTCGGGTTATCATCAGATTAGGATGAAGGAAGAAGACGTTCATAAGACCGCTTTCAAAACCCATCTTGGCCATTACGAATATTTGGTTATGCCATTCGGTCTTTCTAATGCTCCTGCTACCTTCCAATCCTTGATGAACAATATTTTTTCCAAATATTTGAGAAGGTTTGTCCTTGTCTTTTTTTATGACATTCTTATATACAGTGGTAACCGTGATGAGCACAAGGAGCATATCAAGGCAGTAATGACAGTGTTGCAAGAAAATCAGCTAAGAGTAAAACTCAACAAATGTACATTTGCCACTTCAAAAGTTGAATATTTGGGGCATATAATTAGTGGGGAAGGTGTAGCAACAGATCCTAAGAAGATCGCGGATGTTCTCATGTGGCCTAAACCGAGCAATACCACTCAACTCAGGGGTTTTTTGGGATTAACTGGCTATTATAGGAGATTCATTAAGGGTTATGGAGAGATTTGCAAGCCATTATTTGATATGCTGAAGAAAGATGCATGGCAATGGGGAGAAAATCAAACCCAAGCGTTTGAACGGCTTAAAAAGATTATGACTAGCTGTCTTGTGCTTGCGCTTCCAGACTTCAAAAAGGCTTTTATAATTGAAACCGATGCCTGCGGAACTGGAATTGGGGGAGTTCTAATGCAGTCAGGACAACCGATAGCATACTTCAGTAAAGTGTTGGGCACTAGAGCTGCAGCCTTGTCGGTGTATGACAAAGAGGCTATGGCCATCCTAGAGGCATTGAAAAGATGGAGACATTATTTTTGGGGAGGGACATTAATCATTAGAACAGATCAAAAGAGCTTAAAATATATCACCTCCCAACGGCTAAATGAACGTATACAATACAAACTCATGCTTAAATTGCTAGAATTCGATTATCAAGTAGAATATAAGAAAGGCAAAGAGAACACTGCTGCTGATGCTTTATCAAGAAGAGATAGTTCCAATCCAGCTCCAGAACAGACCTGTCTAGCCATTGCCACTGTTTTGCCCGAATGGATTAAAGAAGTTAAAGAAAGTTATGTGGATGATGAATATAGTAAGCACATATTGCAGGGGGTTAAACTGCGGGTGGACAAAATGCCAAATTTTCCATGGTGGCTGGGTTATTGAGGTTCAAAGGCAGGGTCTATGTCGGAGAAAAGGGTAACTTGAGGCAAAGAATCTTGGAAGACTTCCACAAATCCAGTTTTGGAGGGCATTTTGGTATAAGAGCTACGTATCACAGAGTTAAAAAATTATTCTATTGGTCGAATCTCAAAAGAAATGTGGAACTCTTAGTTAATGAGTGCCCAGTGTGTCAAATAACTAAATCTGAAAATTTGCATATTCCTGGACTGTTAGATCCCCTTGAAGTGCCGGATATAGCTTGGACGCATATCACTATGGATTTCATTGAGGGCTTGCCTAAATCGCAAGGAAGAGATGTGATCTTAGTAGTTGTGGACAGGTTCACTAAATATGCTCATTTCATTGGTTTATCTCATCCTTATTCGGTCGAACAAGTAGTGAAACTGTTTATTGATAATGTGTGGAAACTGCATGGCTTGCCTCTTTCAATCGTCACCGACAGAGATCGTGTCTTTTACCAGTAAGTTCTTTAAGGAGATATTCAAAGCAATGAATGTTTCGCTAAAATTAAGCACGGCTTATCATCCATAGAGTGATGGACAAACCGAGAGAGTAAACCAATGCCTAGAGTCTTATCTCAGGAGTATGGTGTTTCTTAAGCCTAGAGAATGGTTCAACTGGTTATCTCTTGCAGTTATACCAATTACCATACCTCCCTTAAACTGACTCCATTCCAAGCTCTATATGGCTATCCACCAGCTCAGATTGGAGAATTTTCTATTCCTTGTAACATTTCGGAAGAAGCAAAGGTAACAATCCAACAGAAGGAGGAAATGATTCAACAGATCAAAGAAACTTTACACAAGTCACAAAAACGAATCAAGTACTTTGCTGATCAAAAACGCTCTGAAAGAACTCTAGAGGTCGGTGATATGGTCTACCTCAAGTTACAGCCGTACAAACAAAATGCTTTTGGCTTATGTGGATCATTAAAGCTGAGATCAAAATTCTATGGCCCATTTAGAATATTGGAAAGAGTTGGAAAGGTAGCTTACAAGTTGCAACTTCCAGATGATGCTGGCATACACCCAGTTTTTCACGTAAGTCAACTGAAGAAGCACCTGGGAAGACATGCAATACCGATGAAAGGATTGCCGCTGGTCTGTGAAGATGGACAGCTTAAAACTGAACCTCTAGCCGTGCTTGACCGTCGGATAGTACCAAGGAAGGGAGTTCCTGTGGCTCAATTACTGATTCATTGGCAAAACCTGTCGGCAGCTGATGCTACATGGGAAGATTACTCTTTTATCCGAAGCACTTTTCCACATTTTGTTTCTTGAGGACAAGCAACGCCTTGAGCAGGGGGAATTGTCAGGGACAGTGGTGTGCGCAAGGTGAAAAGAAGGAGAAGAGTAGAAGAGCACTTGGAAAGGAAGACAACATTCAAAAACCTGGCGCTGCCGACTATGATAAGGAGAATGGAGGGTTAGGATTGCTTGGTTAAAAGTTAAAGAACATCTAAGTATGAGGAAAGAAAGTAGTAATCACGGCTGTGATGTAATTTCCTTAATTTACTGTTTACCGTCACTTTTCAATTACTCTGAAGTTTACCGTTGTAAGAACTTGGCTATAAAAGCCGATCGCTCTGGGAAAATGGAATCACGATATGATTTCCAAAAACTAGTCTAGTAGAGTAAAGTAACGCAGCTTAGGATCCTACTTTCCCCTTCCTGTTCTATCTGCGAAGCTTCTGGAATCCAATTTTTCGTCACAATCGTAATCGCTGTTACTAGAATCCTGACAGCCATCGAGGTAGCTGTCCTGGGTGCCAACGAGGTAGCCGCGGGCATTGCCGAGGGAGCCGTCCATGGCAAAGGTACGGTGGTGCTCATGAGAAAGAAACGGCCAGTCAAAAGGTGAGCTGCATGCCTGTCTAACAAAAGGGCGAAGTACATGCAGTAAAATGGCTCGCCTGCATGCGCCCAGCATAAGGAAGGAGGAAGTAATTAAATGATGAGGACAAAAATGACCAAGAAACCTTTAAAATTCTTAAACTGTTAAACATCAAGTATTTTAGGACTAATGAAAAGCCTCAAACGTCTTCTTTTTGAAGACCGGAGGGAGTAGGTACGGAAGCTACGTGGAATTGGTATCTGCCACTAGACCAAAGTAGCCAGGGGTGACTATTCGGTTTTTAAATAATTTGGTTTCTAAAAATTGTATGCCGAATTTCTTTAGCCAAAATAAAAAACCAAACATAATTAACATAAATATTTTGGTTTGATTAATTCGGTCTTTCAGTTAACTAAGATAAACACAGTTGCATAGAAATATTCGTACATACAGGCAACTATGCTTGGCTTCTATTAAAACAAAATTATGATGAAAAATTGAACAAAAATAAGAATCCCCAATTTCCTACAATAGCACTAATGCAATGTTAACATGTAATTATTTAGGATATGCCTACATATGCGGCCAGATATTCAAATAATCTTCAGTAGGTGTAAGGATTAAGTAAATTCAAACTCTATTAGAGATTGATACCGAAAATGGTGGAGGATTGTAGAGGAGGAGGTGGTGTAGAGCACGGTAGTGGAGAAGATCAGGAAGAAGAGGAGTCGGGAGAAGCGGAAGCTGAGAAAGAGTGAGATGAGGCAACAGAGCGCGTGGAGTAGGAACTAGAAGGTCGACACAGGCGACCCGCCACCGTCGGACGCCTCATGAGGCTGCCGAGCGCCACTACGCTGCCTCCACACACCAGATATGGTCATCGTTGAGCACCACCAAGGACCACGCGGCCGAGGCCACCTCATCGACTTCATTATCGCAACGGCCAAATCTGGTCGCCGCCACCGCCCTCCTTCCGAGTTTCTGCTGAGTCGAATCAATCGTAGCCGTTGGGTGGTGACAAGAGTGGGGATAGTTTTGAGGGGGGCATTGATGTGAAGAGGAGAGGTTGGTGGACCGCGAGTTCGATCTATGCTCTATGTTGGTTTGGGCAGGCAGTGGACACAACATATATCGATTGTTTGGTTTTTCGGTTACTGAGAGTTAAAGACTAAACCGAAACATGAAAGAAAAAAAACTAAAATAATCAGTTAATTCGGTCCGTTATTTCGGTTAATGCCTGCCATTAAAGTAGCAAGAGTTGCTGTGCAAAAGCCAACAACCGTGAGAGAAGTACAGGTAGAAAATATGCAAATGAACAACACGGTCCAAAAAGGAAAACAACTGCAGAAACGCCATGGGGCCAGATTTATCCGTACATTAGCCCATGGTCCATGTTTATGTTTAATTTGATCTGGGCCTCATTGCATCCACAAAAGGATGGCAAGATCACAAGAGCAGTTGGGATATCCCTGGAAAGAAGAAAAAGCGATCAGCTCAGCTCAAAAGTGAGAAAAAGCGATTTCCGCATCTCAATCTTTTCTTTGCTGCTGGTTAGTGCCACTTAGCTGTATTTTGGACTGATAACAAATGCACATCGATATTTTCAGACCAAAGTGAGGTTAATCTTCTTGTTCAAAAATATAAAAGCACAAGCAAAAGAAATATACTTGACAAAATGGATCAATAAAAACAAAATGCTATTTGTGGATAACTCTAAATTACATTGGTTTCTCTTGCTCTTATGTATTAGCAAACTGGCGGCTTAAAGAAACCGGCAAGTTTAGTTAGTTCATGCTCATGCCCATAAGCGCATACTTTTAGCACTTTAACCCACTAAAAGGAGCCAACCAACTGCAAAACAGCAAATCACAAGTTCCAACATCCAAGGCCATATCAACAAACATCCAAAAAGTAATTTTTATTATTTGCTCCTTCCCAGCAACCAAAAACATCATCCCAGAATTCAGACCACACCGAACAGATCAGCATGCGTGATTCAACCTATATAACCAAATTAAGCAGAAAATTGGAGCAAAAATATACTTACCACCCAGCATATTACGCTCGACAGCTGGATCATTGATCCATCTCATAAGCATGCACTGCAAGTAAGAAAATTGAACACTGCAAGAACATTGCATCATGGATCCAAACTCAAAATGGCACTTATATTATGATCACATCGCTACATTCCTTAATAGATACATACCACTAACCCCCCAAGCCGGCGGGCGGCGGAAGACCCCGACGGCCGCCCCAAAATGGGCATTCCTCCCCCATCATCTGCCGGACACCGTAGACGACGACGGTTTTGACACAACCATCACGGCCGCCGTCCCGGCCGTGACAGATACACACGGCATTGGATCATTGTGCGGCCGATTCTAAACCCCGGTACTACGGTGAACCCGACAACGCGGTCCTCGGCGGCGGCATCCTCATCACGGCCGTCGTTGACACTCTCCATGTACACCTCGGAGAACCGCGCCCCGGTGCGCACCTGGAAGATGGACGCGCCGTCCTCCTCGGCGCCGCCGTCCAACGCGAAGAACAGGCAATGCAGAAGCCAGATGCGGCGAGCCATCTCGGCGAATTCGGCGAACCACGAGCTCTCCGGGAACCCCGGCCCGACGCTTACAATGCCACGCTGCTCCAGCCTCCCGAAGAAGGCCGTCTCCATCCTCGCATGCACCAGCGACAGGTACTTGGCGCGCAAGAACTTGCCGAATCGGCCCCACCGGGCGTTCCTCACGTCGAGGAAGACGCTGGCCGGTGCCTCCTTGAGCTCCGTGAACTCGTCGAAGAACCGGCGCCGGTCGTAGAACTCCCGCTCATCCAAGAAGCTGAAGTTGAAGTCCCTCCGGTGGAAATTGGCGAACATCTTCATGGCGACGTAGGATTCGAAGACGAACTTGGTGTCCCCGGAGCGGCGGAGCGGGACGCCCGGGTGAACTGCGAAGGCCGCGGCAGCCAGATCCCACCCGGCGGACCGCATCGACTTCAGCATTGACTTAGAGAAGGACCGGATCGACTTCACGGTGTGCCGCAGGGCGGTGAGGAAGTGAGTGGGATTGAGGCCGGAGACGTGGAGCTCGTCGAGCGACGCCAGGGTGCGCCCCGGGTGGAGGCGCGCCTCCAGGACCCGCTCGGCGCGGAGCTCCGCGGTGAGGGAATCCTTGGCACGGTCGAGCTCGGCGTCCTTGGCGCGAAGCTCCGCCTCCAGCTTGCGCGCCGTGATCTGGTACGTCTTGAGGAGGTAGCGCTGCTCCTCCGCGTGCGCGGCGAGGGCGGTTTGGCCCGCGGCCGCCGCGTTCTTGGCCGCGGCGGCCGGTTCCTTGAGGTACCTTCGCTTGGTGTCGGACAGCCTGGTGAGCTCCGCGACCACGGCGGCGTCCGCCGACTGTATCGCCTGCGCGTCGTAGGGGAACTGCGCGAGCTGCAACTGCGCATACGCCGCCTTAACCGCCGAGACGCCGGCGAAAAGATTGGCGAGCAGAGAGTCCGCGGCGGCATCCGGCGTGATCGGCGACGACGGATGAGTCCCATTTGCCGCCGCCACCGCCGCAGCCTTCTTCTCGGCGGCGTTCCGGAAGAAGGCATCCAGGGAATACGCCGCGGCGAGGTTCCCCGACAACTTCAGCTTGCTCAACGACGGGATGGAGGTGTCCATGGAGCCGTCGTACTCGTCTCCGGCGACGGACGCCGGCGCTTCCGGCACCCCCGCCGCCGGGTCAGCGCGCTTCCGGCGGAGCAGCTTCGTGAAGGTGTGCGCCAGGTTCACCGCTTTCTGTTGCTGCTGCGGCGACGGCCGCGCGACCGCCATTTGCGCCTCCATTGGGTAACGCTCTCACCGCCGCTTCCCCCTCTCCCTCTCCAGCTTCGTCTCCTATTGCGGCGTCCGCGGCTTCTTGGCTCTTGCCCTGCAGAGGAATGGGGGAGTAGGATTAATTTTTGCAGGAATATTTGGGGGATACTGTAAAGTAAAAGGGCGGACTCAGGCACAGGGCAGTGCATGTGGTTGGGCTACCAATGAATTTGTGTAAATGCTGAGGGGCACAATTGATAATCCATTTCTTTTCAGAGAAACAATTGACAATCAATTCGGCGCCTTTGTTACTATGCTTTTTTTTTCTCCCTCGACCTGGTTTAACAACGGCTACCAATATTCGGGGATCCTTTCCTGAGCCCATACGTGTTTCCGTGGGTCTTAGTGTAACCGATTTGTTGGAAAATATACGTACTCATAGTTTTCCACCACGACGTGCATATCGTGTCCGGTTACAAAGAAATTGGCATTTTTTTAGGACTAATGTGATTTTTATCAACGCAAAAATGATATTTGGCAAAGTCTAAGGAATAAAAGGTACACATCTACCGTTCCTTAATTCATTTTAGCAGATTTGGTCTTCCAAATTAAACCCTCGCAACATTAATATCCCAGGAAAAGTCAGTCCAACTTCGTAGTATTTGTCTCTATCTACAACTGCAGTTTTGAATTTTTTTGTTTTCAACATTTCAATTGCGCCAACAGAAAGTATTTATTCTTGCCACCTAAATCGATGCATGGAAAAAACCTGTCTTTTCATAAACCGAAAGACAACAAAAAAAACAGAGAGAGATAGCGCTGGATGTTTTAAAATACGGTGAGCGCTAACTTTGACATCTCGGCAAGTTTCAAATCAGCACATTGACTGAATACCAACGACATGTGCCCAAAACATACCAAAGCAAAGATAGGCGTGAACCTTGTGGAACGCAATAAATCTCTCACTAAACACTTAAATTTACGGTACACTAGATTGAATATAAACTGTTCATTAACAAATCAGCAGGTAGACTTAATTTTTATTACCTATTATATACTACCAGTATAATACTCATAAAATTTCTCTAAATATACGACTCTAGTTCTCCACTGTGTGCAAACGGCTCCATCGATCCCAAGTTCCTTCGAAATGATTCGAAATCAGTGCAGCTCGGGTTGGGTGGGGTGGGGGGTCGCCCCTTTCACCCTAGATGTGGCAACATACCAACATACATCTCTCTCTAGATGATCCCTGTCACTGTGTCACCGTTGACACGAGCTTAAACCGGCCAACACACGCAGGCCACACAGGCGCAAATCACATCGCTTTTGCCAAGCATTCCAGGCTTAATCAGGTGTTTACTGCTTTGGTGTGTGCATTCCATCAATGGTATGAACATGGTGCCCTCAACAACAGCAACAGCCGCAATCTAAACTAGTCTTAATCTAGTAACGCTCATGTGAAAAACAAGAGTAATGCTCATGACCAGTTGTTGCTGGCTTCCGGGGTTCACACATGGCAGGAGCCTAATATAGGAAAAGGCTTTTTTGCTGATAGCAATAGTTTGCTTTTGAGTTTTGTTACTACTACTACTACTCTGCTAAATTCAAGAGGAGGTTCGGTATGCCATAACATGGGTCCAAGGGCTATAAAAAGTGTGGTGCTAAAATATGCAAGAGATTCATTCATATTTGCAACCCTATTCTTGGGGTTCTTTCAAAACTAGGAAATCGCCTTTGGAAGTGTGTTTTGATTTGAACGTGGAACCGAAAACAAATGGACGAGATCACGGAAAATCCACTAGCGGGTGAAATTTAGAGCAACTCTCAAGAACCCCGAGGACCGACAACCAGGGTTTTAAAAACCATTTAAAATTCGAAAACCGTAAAAATCACTTGAAAAACCGTTAGAAAACTGTCAGAAACCGAAGAGTTAAGAAATAAAAAAAAAAATTGAAAACCGTTCAGTTTTTTGCGAGAAGCCGCTCGGTTTTTTGCGAAAAACCAACAGATCAATTAAATGTTCTTAAAAAAAAGGTTTTCGAGCGATTTTCAACGCATGATTTTTTTTCAAATTTTTTGAATTTTTTAAATTTAATAATCAGTTTACCGAATAGTTTTGAATCTCAAACCACAGTGATCGCGTTTTTCAAACGGTTTTCATTGTTTTTGTGAACCCTGCCGGTGACCAAGGTCCCTCCACTGTTCCCGGGGTCCTTCAGGTTTAGTACTGGTTTACTTGCTCCAATGTTAAGTGACCCGACAAATCCTACGTTGGCATCTTAACCTAGTTTATGCTCGGAATCCGAGGATAACTCTAACGTGCTGCCCATGGTTAATTTCATTCGGATGAGCCAATCAACCTCTTCTCACTGTTTGTCTGCTTCCACGATCCTTGACCAAAGCAGACACGGGCAGGGAAAAAAGAATGGTGACATGTGCATGTCAAGTGACACATTCCTGATGGGTACTTGCGACTCCACAAGAAAAGGATGCCCGGCGATTAACAACAGCACACTGCAGGCTTGTATCGTGCTGTAGCACTAAGCACCTAATTCACTCGCAATGATCCCTGCCACTTAATAGAGCCTCGGAACATCTTTGTGTCGACATTCGACAGGGTACTACTGGCATGTAGTAGGTGACATCACGTGCCTCTTTACCAGAAAATTTACGCCTTTTGAAACATAGCACTGCTAAGTGGGAAGGGGAGAAAAACAAATGATGATCATTACAAGAAGTCGGTATAACACCACGGCTTTTTGGAATTCAGTGATCTGAATTTGTAGAAAAGAAATACAGCGAAATCCCCACCCAATTGGTAGGACACTGGAATTCGGAAACAATGTAGGGAGTTAACTGAAACCTGCCAATAAAGAATTCCCGAATGGTACAAAAAGATGCGCTAGACTAGGACTAGTTGGAACTGTAGTTCCCCAGAAGACCATCAGAGCCCACGTGCAACCGCAGAAAGAGTAACTTATTAATTTCTACTTTATTTTTTCCCAGTCAAGTAAAACCGGAGTGAGAAGAAGTGCGATGAGAAACGGATTAATCCACACAAGTTTACCTAGTGGCAAGGACGCTGCTTCTAATCAAGCCCGGTTTATGCACCACAATTTTGCACGAACAGCACCACGTAACACTGTTTGGTGCTAAGGGTGTTTGATTTATGTACTGAAATTGTTCGTTACCAAAGTTAGGTCATTAAAATTGAGAAAAAGACTTTGGCTAGTAAAAAGAATTCTACCACAATTTTTTTTAAGTCACTGGCGTGTGGGACTGGATGGCAGGAAAGAAATGGCACTAGATGGTATGGCTATGAATTAGACAGATGACTAAATCGATCAAATTTGCCTAACTCAATGTGTGATAAAGTATGACAAAGTTTAGGTATCGACCAAAAAGCTCTAAATGTATCTCCTCTTAGCCTAATGTATCTGGCATGGCAAAGTTTAGGTATCGACAAAAAGTTCTAAATGTATCTCCACTTAGCCTAATGCATTTGGCACTTCTCCCCTGAAAATAGTATGATACTGCGCCACATGCAGCAAATGAATACTAATGATTCTACGCGCCAACTTAAAGCGCATCGGATTAATGATTTGGTTGGCTGCAATTGGCAAGTAGGGAATAGATTCGACGAACCAAATACGGCGCCCATCACTGCTGATGCTAATACTATACTACGACGTTCCTGAACCTGAAGATACAGCCTGTTGGTTACGTCGCTGTAGTTATCAGTTTCGATGGCTTGCTGCTTCTGACACGACTGTCTGCCGTCCGGTCGAATCCAAGAGCATACATGGCTAATACCTTAATCCCAGCGGTAAATATGTTTTGGGAGACGACGCCATGGTAGTCTTCCTGGGTCCTGACTGTAAATATCTGTCTGTCAATGTCTCCTGATTGTCACTCTAGTCAGGAATAGTTATTGTTTTAGAGATAATGTAATCAAACTTATGAAACTTTACTGTTGATATCTTTCATAATATTTAAATTAGATAAATGAATATTATAGGTGTAGATTTGCCTCAAGAAATGTTTTTATAATACTATAATTTTATTGAGTTTTATAAACACAGTATAATAGAAATTAATGGTCAAACCTATGCTTTAGAGACTATGTCGATATCCAAAACGATAATGATATTCATTTTGTTTTGGAATAATTGACACCTTTGTCTGAAATTTTCTTCCACCAATATTGGACACTTTGAGACTCTCAATTAGGGTTGAAAACGGTTCGGATATTTTCCGACCGATCCGGATATTTTCGGATACGGATTCTCATCGGATCGGATATTTGTCGGATAGTATCGGATCGGATACGGATACGGATATTTTTTGTCGGATCTGGATCACGGATTCAATAGCTCGATATCCGCTTCGGATACGGATATCTGATTCGGATAATCCGGATAATGGTGGGTCGATATCCTGGATAGACATATGGGTCTGGGCCAAGACTACTATTTTGGCCCAAAAGAGTTTCTTAATTTCAGAATTGTTTTCTAATTTAATTAATCTCTAAAGCAAGTTTCAATTATTAAATTTAGCAAACCAACTCCAAAAATTATGAATTTTTTTGACAAAGTTCCAGTAATAATATAACATTTAAAAAATTATTTTCAAGATTTTATCAGATCTTTATTTTTCTTAAAAATTCAAAAACTCTTATTCTTGATAGGAAAATATATTAAATAAGTAGCTAAAAATGCAAAAAACTCATAAATACATAATTTATTATTTTAAACATAATTCAACTAAGAATATAAATCTTGAGTCATTACATGTAAGTGTTATATACTTTTTTTAGAGATATAATATCTAAGTATTATCAAACTTTTAGTGTGTTATGTGTTTGCTTCTTCTATTTGTATCTCCGAGTAAGGATTACCTTTATTTTGTGTTTTAATCTATGTGTATGATGAACTAATCGTATGTGTGTGATAAACTAAACCTTATATAATTTTGTTTGCGACATGGTATCTAACTATTATCTAAGTGAATGAAAATGTTTACATTTGTTCAATTTTCAATAACATTTTGATCAAATCAATTAGTTATGTGTTTCTGTTGATTTTTTATGTACAATTCAAGGGGTTATCATGTTCCGATAAATATTCGAAATTGTATCCGATTCGATTCGTATTCGATCCGTATCCGTATTCGATACTATCCGTATTCGTATTCGTATCCGGACTATCCGTATCCGTATCCGCATCCGAGAAAAAATATGAAAACAAATATGGTAGAGCTATTATCCGTCCGTATCCGATCCGTTTTCACCCCTGCTCTCAATGTATGTTCTCCCAAAATACCCCTGTTAACTATACACATCTCTCCCACCTTCCAGCCTTGTTTCCCATGCTTGACACGCTATCAAAGGGCAATTTTGGTCACATTTTATTCAAAACGTGATTACATTTGAGTGTGGTTTGTTCTAAAGTGCTCAGTATTCGAAAATAAAGGTGATAAATTGTTGTAGAGATTAAAGTCAGAGTTAGAGTAGTTGAAATCAATTGTGACAATTATTATGCTATTATTATCTATGTCTTTGAATACTGTAATTCTTTTGAACATATCGACAAGAAACAAAGTGTAGGGATATGGGTAGAGATAACAGGGATATCATGGAAAAACATGCATTGGGAATAGCAAATAAAAGAAAATCTTAACCAGAAGTGTGAAATATTCGAAAGTATACAAGGGAGGCTTAGCTGCAGGGTTTTCTAGTCATATCAAGTGCAACCTTAGTCCTCTTAATATCTAAATTTTGCAAATGACTACCACTGTTGATTTTGACTTGTCAAACCTTGAATAATAATAAATTTTGAAATGTCTAGTTGGGTAACACAAAAATAGTATAGTTAACATTGTTCAAAAAAGTATTTCAATAATATTATGTGTTTATAACTATTTACATATAAATTAGTATGAAGATTATAGTCCAAATTTACATAGTGAAAGTCAACAGTGACAATTATCTGTGAACAAAGGGAATATGCTATTGATTGTCTTTGGGAGAAAATGGCACATTTAAATTCCTGTGGAATCGTTTTGATGAGTTTAGCCGCCTAGCGCACGAAATAGAAAATATAAACACCTTAGGCTGTCTCCAACGCTCGGCGTGAGATCGACGCGAGAGGAGAGAGAGCATCAACGTGGAGGAGAGAGAGAAAAACACTCATGAAAGGAAAGCGGCGACAGCGCGGCCGGCGTCGCCCTCGCGTTGGCCCCCGTGCTTCGCGCGTGCTCACGCCCGGCGCTTTCGCCAATGTAGTTGGAAGGCTTGGTCGGCGTTGGACTTCTAGTGTTGATCATGCATGCAAAATTTATACGTGATCATGCATGCAAAATTTGGTCGCCTGGCGTTGGACTTATATGTTGTATCATGAAATGTGTATATGTTGCATGTATTATTATTATTATTATTATTATTATTATTATTTAGAAGTGGATTAAAGAGATAAAAAACTTCTAAAATAAAAAATAGTTTTGACAGGATTAAAAACAATACTAAGATCTTTTAAAAGTCAGATGAAAAAATTCAGCTTGAATTTTGTTATTTTTGTACAAGTCATATGTTGTAGCATTTCGTCACCATTTTCTGAGGCTTTTAACGGTTTTTCTCAAATATTATTATGTATTTTTAATTTAATCTATCCATTATAATCGTTTGTGAACTACCTATTTCAAAAAGTAGCTAAATATTATTATTATCAATAATATTTAATTTGTATTTACATATTTAGTTGTATTTCACATTACGTAACAAATAAAAAATAGATTTAACTAAGAAGAATAAACACATATAAATATTTTGGACCCACTCTTCTACCACCTCATCATTGGAGGGTGGGAGCTAGTGGAAAATCTAGTGAGATGTGGTCCACACTAACACCTCTCTCCCACCTCCACCATTGAAAGGGATGGGAGCTAGTGGAGGTGCTAGCTGACATGGCGTCTACGTGGCACCACTACCACCTCCACTAACTCTTCAACCATTGGAGATTAGCAAATATTATTATTATCAATAATATTTAATTTGTATTTACATATTTAGTTGTATTTCACATTACGTAACAAATAAAAAATAGATTTAACTAAGAAGAATAAACATATAAATATTTTGGACCCACTTCTACCACCTCATCATTGGAGGGGTGGGAGGCTAGTGGAAAATCTTCAGTGAGATGTGGTCCACACTAACACCTCTCTCCCCACCTCCACCATTGAAAGGGATGGGAGCTAGTGGAGGTGCTAGCTGACATGGCGTCTACGTGGCACCACTACCACCTCCACTAACTCTTCAACCATTGGAGATAGCCTTATGGCGACACACTAGGCAGGAAACGTTTGACAGCTACAGCGCACCAGGGTCGCGGCAGGATGTTGCCAACCCGCATCGTGCGCTCGTGGAGGGCATGGCTACCGCGGCATGCACACCCGAACTACGAAGGATTTCTGGAGTTAGCGTAGCTATTGTATATACAATAACATAATGTTAGCTATCCATATGGTTTACTATAAAAGATTTTTGTAAATATAGGACAGAAAGGATAATTGTCTCTTCGTAAAGAGATGACCATATATACAACATATATCACCATTTATAAGTTATTTGTTTATAATAAACACTTTTTTCATGTTATAATTAAAAGATTATAAGATCTCGTAGAAATAAGCTTAAGATACCATCTATTATAGAAGTTATCTCTAGTTTTGTCTTTAGATAATATGAAGTATACCGACGTTAGTCATCTCTACTATTATATGTGTTCTTAGTGTGAATTAAATAATTTGATAGTAGATTACGTGAAGATCTTAAAAAAAGAGACAAGTCTTGTTGACAAGCATGTTATGTACTAGTTTTGTCATTAGCATTTTAATTAGTTTATTGATTATGATACGGTAGTGAGTGCTGACCATACGGTAACGAATTGGGTCATTAAACGCTAACCACAAAGTTACTACGTAAGATGAATGTGAACAAGTATATCTTTCTGATGTACTTGATCTACAACTTAAGTGGTGTTTGGTACAGTTCCAGCTCTACCAAAATCCGTAAAATTAGTAGGGGAAGGTATTCCTAGCTCTAACTCCAGAATTTATGGTGTTGTATGAATACATTAAGATTGTTTAGGTGGATCATCTTGTTTACATTTTAGACTAAAAATATAAACTTAACTCACTTTATTTTATCCTACAAACTCTAGATCTAAAGTGAGGTTGAGATTTGAAGCTCTACCAAATAGAGTCTTAATCTATTGTCAAATATCTTCTAATTCACACTCTTAACTGCACTAAAAACAGCTCAAGGATCACTCTGACTCCTAGCCCATCTTCTTCCCTCCCACTGAATCGGCTTGCTCCACGGAGGAATGTAACTGCAATTGGGGTGCGCTGCACGTTCGCTTCCGTGGTAGCCACGTCCTCCACCTATTCGAACGCTTGATGCACGCAGTCAACGTCCCACAGTGGTCTAGGTGCATTGCTACATAGAGGTGGGAACTCGGATCGGACTTTTTTGAGCTGGCTCAAAGTATGATGGGCACGGCATAGTCTGAAACCCGACCTGACATAAAGTGAGCTGTACTGGGCCCGAGAACCAAACACGATGGGCGGTATGACCCGGTACGACACTGTAGCACGAGTCGAATCGGGCCGATGATTCAGAACATGAGAAAAAAACTCAATATAAAGGTTACCAACCCACAGAGCATGATCATTATGGACATACCCAACAGTATAAACGCCCCTACTGCCGACACCTGAGAGAGATTAGTTAGCTCTCTCTCTCACCCGTCTCTCTCAATTTCTCCCTCGCTCATCTCGATTGCCTCTATTTCTCACTCTCTCGTTCATGTTTAGCACATCCCCTTGTTCTAAGAATAAATAAATTTTCATTCTTTTTTTCATAATATTTGTGTTCACTGTCTTAACTCAATGTGCATTCGATTCCTTTCTTCTCGTCACAATCGTGCAAATGGGCTAGGTTTGGGCCGACACAGCACGAAACGCAAATGGGTTGTGCTTAGGCTCACCGAAGGTGAGCCAAGTCAACCCGACACGGCACAGCGGGCACAAAGCACGATGGACCCGTGCCAAACCAGCCCGGCACGGTACAACGCCCACCTCTATTGCTACATATAGCACACGTCATCTGTCTAGCATGACAGTTGTCGGTGTTTCGAGTACCAGCAAGTGAATTTTTAGGGGTCACGTGTTCTCTCTCCTTGAATGGTTTGACTCAGGGAGTTCAAGATGTATACTGATTCAGGCCGCACGTCCATACTCCAGTTCTTGTGGTGGTTCTGTATTGTTTTGGGTGCATTGAAAAACCCGACTAAGGACCCGAATACTCATATGAGTGGTAAAACCTACTCCGAAAAGCCGTCCCTTTCTCTGAGGGTACACAGCGGTTTTATATAGTGTAGAGGGATGGCATAGGTTTTGGTCGAAAGGATGTGGTGTCCTACAAAAGTCCCGGTCTTGGGTCTTGACCCGAACCAAAAACGGTTCAAACCCCATGCTGGGTCGGTAGATACGTCGAGTGGCGTACTTTTCAAACCCTCGCGCTTGCAGGATCTTGGCCATAGCAATCTCTGGCGTTGTCTCGGATCCTTCCACAGCATGATTGGACGATGAGACTGGTGCTTGACTTCGGCAACCTCCTCGCCATCTTAAGAAGGAGCTACCTGCCCTCGTATGGTCACTTTGAGCCGTCGTGTCCGTGAGGCAGGTGGCCAACCCGACCCAAACCCATTTTAGGTACCGGACCGCCTCTTGGTCGGTTTAGAACCCGCGAGGCCCGAAAAATTAAAAGCCGAACTTGGGGCGACCGATTAAATGGTGCAAAACCATGGTATGAGTATTCGTCAACGATGTTGTCCGAGAGGACTATATTTATAATTTCATATAAATAGTCTAGATTTAACCAAAACAAGATTACGAGGACAAATGTGCCATTTCTCGTCTACCATGACGGTGTTGGTTTGAGATTAAATTGACAATCAAATCTTAAAAATTAGCATCAAAAATTTGGTCATAAATAGTCTAGATTTGGCCAAAACAAGATTGAACTAGGGTGTCGGGGAGAATCTAAAAATGCGCTTACAAATTTGATCCTCGATAAGATAAACATTGACAACAATTAGTGTCATTTTTCGCCCCTTCTTCTATTCGTCTTGCAACTTAGCAAGTGAGCAAGGGCCGTTCTTGATAGAAGCAGCCACGTGTTACTCCTGTCCACTGGACCCTTTTCTTCAGAGAAATTCCTGGCAGAAAATTTGGTACGTCTAGCAGCATTCACAAAAAATTACTGCTGTGCAGTGCTGTCAGTGACTCAGTGTACTGCACCGTGCAATGGCTCTGCTTACAAATGGGCAGGCGTGCAGCCGTGTTCACACCACTGTGCCCACTAAGTTAACCATGGTTTCACTAATCCAGTTACTCTAGCACTCTAGTACAGTAACTCTACCGACAGTTTATCGTGATCAAAAGTTAAGTAGCACAAGGTCCCTGACGCTCAGGTTAATATCCGATGGTAAGTAAAAAAACTGGCAGGTGAACGACGCTGCAAGCAGCGCTTGCTGACAAGTGGGCCCAACTATTTTTTATGTTCCAGCCAGAGGCAGCAAGCAGTGCGAAGTTCTGCCCTATCTAGCCATTTTCCACTTCTTTTTCACTTATGGTGCACTTTTAAATAAAATTATAAATCTAACATAGTACAGGATACTGCGGTGTTCGAGCTCCACAAGTGTATACCGATGTAGAAGAGTGTGGTAGATGACTATTGATGTTTCCACAGTTAAAAGAGAGGTAAATTTACAACTTACTGAGAGAGAAACATTGTACGAGAGTCCAAGTATACAGGGCTTCACGGTGCACTGCTGAAGTCAACTACGACGTACCTGTACGTGGTACATACCCTACGACACGAGATAAAAGTGGGTGTACCATGGTCCATGGTCCATGGCCCGCGGTACGCACAACGCCAGGACCAGTTGTGCGCTCAAAAAGGGTCTCTTTCACGCCGTGGTTATTTACAAACGCATTAAACTGACGTTTAATTGCACCTGGTTAAATGCTGTTGTATTGTCAGTTACCACTGGTAATTTGTGCGACTGTTTATTTTTTTCTTAAGGTTACTAGGTAAGTGTGATCATGGGTGTGCTTTGGGAATACAGGGACGTCACGAGCTGCATGAAACATGTTGACTCAGAATAGGACCAAACGCATCGTCAGCAAACTCTTGTTTTAGCAAAGAAATTAAAAGGGGTACATCACCAAAGCTATTACTTTTCTAGTTCTATAGCAAATTATTTTGGCAAATTTTCGAACATACAACGTCATCAAGACTAAAAAATTGATTATTTCTAGTTTTTTTTGCCCGAAATCTTTTCAAAACAAGGTGACGTGACATATCACGTCCAAGAAATTTAAAAAAAAAAGAGAGGAGGAGAACCTGCGCCAAGAAAAAATTGAAATTTTATTGAGCACCTGACTTAGAACTCCGTTGCAAAACAGGAGAAGCCAAGGAGCAGTATGCTAGTATCCATAAATCCAAGGTCAGAAGTTTCAGATTGGGGAAGCCTAAGACGCGGAAACAAAGACAGCCTTTCGCCCTTTCCTACCAAAACAAGAGAAAAACTAAACAAGAACAGACGAGCTAGGCCCTTCTAACACAGCATCACAGATTCACACCCTCGATTGCAATTTCCTAACAAACAAACAAGCGAGCGAGCGAGCGAGAGAGAGAGAGAGAGAGAGAGAGAGAGAGAGAGAATAAAGCTATCAAAGAACACAGAAATCACAGACGAAGAATAACTCACAAGATGATGAAGCAAGAAGACGAGGAAGGAGAAGAAGGTAACCCCTCCCAAAGGAGACGCCGCTACTGTCTTGCGAATCACTCGCTCCTCTCCTCAAGTCCCCCTCTGCTCTCCCGTCCTTCACTCCAGAGACAAACCAGGATCGCAAGAGTCGTCGTCAGGTCGGCACCTCTCCCCTCCTCCAACGCCGACTTGTCGCCGTCTCGATCGAGCCAAAGGAGAATCGGAAGAGGCAGGCGCAGCAACGCGAGAGTTGTGCGCGCGAGAGAACGCGGTATTGAGGCAATAAAAAAGGGGAGGATTATTTCCAACAATTCCTCAAATCCCCGCCTCTATTTATTCGGGATTAATTGCGAGCCAAGTGATCTGCCCAAAATGCCATTCACGGCCTTTCCCGCTCGTGCCACGTGGCAGGCCAGCGAGTGGGAAGCAATTTTTTCTGCAACAAGTTTGGTGTTCATCCAAAGGAAAATACGAATATAGCCCTTGTCAAGTGTAATATGTTCCTGTCGATCTCCTGTATCTGTGTTTTGGCAAGAAAACAGCAGGATTCACCTAGCCCCTGTTTATTAGGTTTAGACTTTTTGATTTATAGTTTAAAGTCAGTTTTTTTACTTAAATAGTTTAAAAGTTAATGATTTTTGTATGTGATAGAGGTAGATAATTTTATCTAAATTTAGTGTTATTAGTCTAAAGCCAACTATCAATAAGCCAAAAAATGCTCTCTCTCCAGTGGTTTTTGACTTTTAGTTATATAAAGACTTATGGCTTTTGAAAAGTTCAGATAAAAAGTTATTTGTTTGTTTAGATTTTAATTTTTGGCTTTTAAACCGGTGAAAAAGCCCTAACAAACAGCGCTATATTCATATATTCCAATAACACGTGTTGCCTTCTGATCGTTATGCGGTTAAAAAGTGGATTAGATTTGCAGACTCGTTCGAACGAATGCTAAGGATGGAAAAAATGGGCCATGAAACAAGCACGAGTTTGATTAAATTGTTCCGCCTAAATTTATTGCTTCTTTTAGAGTCGCGGGGATTTATCAAATTGTTTTGCTTAACTGATCTCGTTCTAATCAAGCCACCGGATCGAACACAATTCGATTTGTCAGCTTGCATCATTTGCATGTACTGGTACTGAAAACAATTTCTTCTATGTGTCGATCGCTGGGAAGATGACGAAAGGTGGGTGTTATCTGCTGGTGCTGCGCTGATTTGCAGTCACATGGTATTTAATGGGGAAAAACGATTCTTATTTGTTTCGGATACAAGAATCGACGGAAGAAAGGAATGTGCAAATTAAACTAAACGGCCTGTTTGGACCAGAGTTGTTGAGTTGTACATTTTTTTTTCCTTTTGAAGATACTAGTGTTTTGCAAGCATACACTTTCTCGCTTTCTACTTTTGAGCTACTCGGAATTTAGTTCCCTCCTGCTATGTGATATATTGAGAATGATTAAAGGAAACAATTTGTTATTCTGGAAAATTTTGTTTTGGATTTTGTTATTATTTTTAGTCCTAACTGATTGTTTGCCACTGGAATCACAGATTCCTTTGAATTTTGCTATTATTAGCTCACTTTTTCTTAAAATTCCATAATCGCTCGTACCCTTTCTTCTCTCCTCCTCTCTCTCTCTCTCTCTTCCCAAAACTCTCTCTCTTCATAAGCACTAGCCATGCGTCCGTGCAACGGAAACTTAATTTGCAATAAAAAGTTTATTTACAAAAAATATTAACAATAGCAAAGATGAATAATTAAAGAGTAGTGGTAAAGATAGATAATTTTGGTGAAGTGACATAGAAAAAAACTCTTACTTTATATAGTAGAAATTTACCATATTCTAATAGTGTAGAACCAACTAATTCGAAGCAGTTGAAACATCCAAAACTGCCTTGTTGTAATGATCTGTTTAAGCGGCGGGGTTGTTTTGGTCATTTCTTCCAAACATGCGTGAGTATCACAAGAAACAAAAGCACTTCTTTCAAAAATTCTACTAAAACGTTTTATTCAAAGGAGAGTGCTACGAATCGGATGTCCAATATACTATTCATTTTATCAGACGATTCTCATAATATTTTATTTCAACGTGTACAATATTTTTGTTTAATGTGTGTAACATTTTTTTAACATATGAAACATCTATTTACTGTGCCGACATTTCTACTGTTTATACTGTTATCGAAGGGAAATATTGCACGCGCAGAAAAAAAAATGTTACACACGTAGAAAAAAATATTGCAAGCGTCCGAAAAAAATACACAGTGAATCAGATGTTCGAACATTAGTCATTCTGTATCGAAAACAAAGGTAAAACCGCAGAGACAAGACTGAATGTCTCAAATTAAATCAAACCTACGGCCTCCCAAACAGCAACAGGCCAGAGGCATCGCTAATTTTCCATGGAAGATTCTTCATTAGTCTCCGTGTCCTACCTAACTTTGTTGGGATTAATTAAGAGACAAACAAAACAAAACAGCACGATGATACGCCCAGACAGAACGAGGAACGTTGCGTTGTGCCACGAAGCTTTCGTGTATCGTCACCCATCATCGACGGAACGAACACCAATATTACCTGTCTACTACGTTGTTCTTTGAGAGAGAGAGAGAGGTGCTTTCGTATTTATTTATTTTTAACAGTTACATAAATATTAAAATATAAATGAATACTAGATAGTGATTACTTACCTTTTTATTTGTTTTAAGATTTATATAATTTATATTGGAAGAAAAAGCATTGAAACATTGCTCTTGTTCTTTTTTCCTAGGCAAAATCAGAAAGATTAGTTAGCCTGTGTCTTCGTTTCTCCTTGCTTATGGGGTAAAACCTTAGATGCTTATCTGCTAGCGGATGTGAGAGAGCGCGAAGGAAGGACGAAGGAGCTAGAACATCGGTTCCGGCCATGCATGGTGTCTCCGATATCCTGTAGTCTTATGTTTTTTATTCGTGACCTTTAAAATCAATCAAATGTTTCTCGGACTGGATCAAACACAAACCGAAATAAAAGTGATCACTATTATATGACACACATTGTGCCAGATACGGTGTGATAACCACTAACTTTGCAGAAGTTTACAACTGGGTAATGCGAGGGATGAGGTGTCTTCCGTTGGTAGGAATTGTCGAGGGAGTGCTGAGGGGTACAACCAAGTATTTTGTAAACAGGCATGCAGCTGCTGACATAGTAATGAGAGATGAGAAATTCTTGTATTCTTCGATGATCACTAAATACATGGATGAGAAGAGTCAGAAGGCGGCCAAACATAGAGCTATCAAAGTTGGTGCATGGACACTACGCTTCGAGGTGATCTGCAGGAATAAAGGAAGGTGTGGAACCAACAGAGGGTTGTCACTCAGGAGTGCATCTTGCAGGCTGAGTGCAAATGCTCGTGCAACAAGCCATACCTTTTGTATAGGCCATGTTCTCATGTCATAGCCGCATGTGCTTTATTTGGAATGCAACCTGATACATACCTATCTGAATATTTTATGAAGGAAAGGGTGATGGCAACTTGGAGCGAGGAGCTTTATGATTATGGGGTTGTGGGTTCTTTCACCACAACTCCTAGTATTGATGAAAAGTTCTGGGTCCCTGATTTTGATGCGAGAAGAGGGAAAGCAGGGCGTCGAAAAACAAAGTGTATAAGAAATGATATGGATGAGTCAAAAGCTGGCAAACGCGTGAAGAAATGCTCATTGTGCAACCAACAAGGACATACGTTCAAGAACTACGAAGCACAAAATGAAGAAGACGAAGGAGGAGATAGTCACCCGACAGTGGGGGAAGGATCGTCCTCTACGAGGACTGCCGCACGACGCCATCGCACCACATGACAAGCAGTTTGCATTATCATATGTCATATATCAAATTTATATTTCATCGATGTAACGTGTGTTGTATGAACTCTGTTTTGTACCTAGCTGTTGCGAGTGTCGTGTCTTGATAAATTGTTGCAACTGTTTCGATATATTGTAATCAGCTTCTCCGTTTTTTATGTGCGTATTTGTTTCAATATATTGTTGTGATGCTTGTATAGTTTCATAAACTCTTCTGTTTACATATGTGTTTCATTTCTAACTTTCATTTTTGTAAATTGCAGGTATGGCTCACCAGCAGTGAGATGACGAGTGGCCGTTCGAGTTGCTGCGAGAGGGCACGCTTCTGTAGGTGAATACTGAAATGCACTTTTCACGTGTTACAATCGTGTATTACAATGCTCTAAACAATTCTTCATTTGCTACAGGCCCGCAGGCACAGTTTTTCTCGCGCGCAGCTACACCTGCTCCTGACGACAACGAGGACTAGGGTGATGATCCAGATCCGGTGGACTACGAGGACACTATAGCGAGGTTCCTCAACACGGATGAGGCTGGGTCATCACAGGTTGTCTGAGCGTCCACCACCGTCCTGACCTACTCGGCCCGAAAGACGCGACGCCTCGGCCAGACGCTTGAGAGGTCCACCGCGCGCCGACGCAGTTGACGTACTCGCAAGGCCAGGTTCGGAGGAGGAGGAGGCCTTGAAAGTATCTAGGCCCCAAACCGGTTGGGTTTTGGTAATTAATGACAAATTGTGAGAAAGGTCTAACGCTTTTCATTGAGATGTGTTTGATACAGGAAAAGGCATGTGATTGAAGAAATGCATGTGATTAAAGAAAAGGAAAATAGACGCTCGACTTCAAAGGTATAAATGTACTCTAGGAAGTTTTCGTTGTTTTTACCGATCTCAGATGTTCGAAGGAAAAGATCGGATTTTTGTTTTAGTGCCGTACTATTAAGAGGGGCTTGTGTCGCTGTGTTTAAGGTTGAAAAGGTGTCAAGGCTCAAAATTATTTTGATTAGGCACTTGCACAAAAATTCACTCAAAGAAATCATCCTCACTGCACAAAAACTGTCTTGGCCGGTCTGACCGGGTCTCGGCGGTGCGACCGGCCGACTGGTGCAACCGCGCCCCCTCCGGCTTCATTTTTCCAGAGAGGAGCGTTTTGGGGTTTTTAGTGAGGCGGTGCGACCGGGCCACATCCGGTCGGACCGGACGGCCGGTGCAACCGCACCTCAGCCGGCATGTTTTTTACAGAACGTTTCTCTTCGGTGTCTCCGGCTGATCTCATGGGCGGTGCGACCGGTGGCAGTCCGGTCGGACCGGAGGGGCGGTCGGACCGGAGGCTGAGCGGTCAGACCGACTGTTGTCCAACGGTCACTGCTCACGCATTTATTGCTCTGTTCCGACCGTTGGGCCGTGAGGGTCGGTCGGACCGGCCTGTGTCCGGTCGGACCGGCCTTTTCGGCCAAATTCAGAAAAATTCAAACGGCTAGTTTTGGTTGGTGAGGGCTATAAATACCCCATTGCTGCAGTATGAGGGGTTCTTCTGGACCTCATTGAATACTCTTGAGTTATTGCAAGTCTTCTAAACACTTGGAGCACTAGTTTCACACATTTGAGAGGTTTAGAAGCAAAGTGAGTGTGCAATTAATTGATTGAGCCTTAGACACTCAAGTTCAACCTCAAGCAAGCGTCGAAGCTTATTACTCTTGGAGGTTGCCGCCTCCTAGACGGCTTGGAGGCGATCGGATTTGGTGATCTTCTCAAAGAAGGTTGTGAGAAGGCCCAATCGTTGTGAGGCACGGCTTCGCCTACCCGAGCGGGAAGAGCTATCATTAGTGATCGGGAAGGCTCAAGCAAGTGGAGCCGGCTTGAAGTGTTTCAAGTCACCTCAACGTGGAGTAGGGAGACCAAGCAAGTCTCCGAGACCACGGATAAAATTCACGAGTTCATCTTGCGTGGTTTGCGTTGCTTCTACAATTGTTTCATTACTAGCACTTGATCACCATTGAAATTGTTTGATTACTAGCACTTTGATCATCATAGTGATTTACCCGCTCATCCATTATAATAGCTCAAGTAGAAGAACTTGTTTGTGATCATTACTATTGCTAAGTATTAAAGTTGCTAGAATTGTTAATTGTGCCTAGAAATTACCAAACGTAAAATTGAGCTTAGAAAATTTTAAAACCTCCTATTCACCCCCCCTCTAGTCGGTATCCTTGATCCTACAAGTGGTATCAGAGCTTGGTCTCTCTATTTCGGCTTTACCGCCTAGAGAGCAAGGATGGCCAACGAGGGTATGTCAATTGGAAAAGCTCCTTTCTTTGATGGTACAAATTATTTCTATTGGAAAATTCGAATGACCGTTTATCTAAAAGCTATGAGTCCTAGTATATGGAGAATTGTCAATGAAGGTTATGTTGTGACCACCGGTGCCGCTTTAAATGAGGAACAAAATGAAAGATTCATCCATTTAAATGCTCAAGCTATGAATGCCATTTTTGGTGCCTTAAATGCGGATGAATTTAATCGTGTAAGTAATTTAGAAACCGCACATGAAATTTGGAATACTCTCTCGGAAATTCATGAAGGAACATCCACCGTTAAGGAAGCAAAATTACATATGCTTAGAGTTAAATATGAAAGTTTCATTATGTTGCCTCATGAGAGTATTAATGAAATGTACTCTAGATTAAATAATATCGTTAACGAGCTCAAGGGTCTTGGTACGACCTTGAGTGATGTTGATATTGTCAGAAAGATGCTTAGGGCCCTTCCGGAGAAATATGAGACATTGGTCACTTTATTCCTCAACTCGCCGGAATTGCCAAGGATGACGCCAACCGGACTTCTCGGCAATCTCATCACCAATGAGCTAAACAAGAAAGATAAGGAAGAATTGTTAGAACAAAGCTCATCAAAGAAGAAAAACATCGCCTTCAAGGCAAAGGCGGAGTCAAGTGATGAGGACTCCGAAGATGAGGACACCGAGGAGGAAATGGCACTTCTAGTGAGAAGGATGAAGAAATTTATGAGAAGGCGATCGAGCTTTAGCGGTCCGTAAAGGTACAAGAAAGGACAAAATTCTAGCACTAACCGTTATGCTAATATTCGGTGTTATGAATGTGATGAAAAGGGACATATCGCCTCGCATTGCCCCAAGAAGAAGGATGACAAAGACAAATCACCCAAGAAGAAGAAATTCTTTCAAGGCAAGAAGAAGCTATTCAAAAAATTCCAAAAGGACGGCAAGGGTGAAGCTCACATTGGGGAGTGGGATTCCGAAGAAGAATATTCGGACTCCGATTCATCCGAAGACGAAGCACCATCAAAGAAGAAGGGACTCGCCGGTATTGCTATCAAAGAGGCTTCGTCGCCCTTCGTCACCCCTTTATGCCTTATGGCTAGAGGAGAAACTAAGGTAAATTCTAACGAAATAGATGAACCATCATATGATGAATTAATGGATATGCTCGAGAATTTAAATGAATACCTTGGCAAAGAAAAATCAAAATTTAAGGTTTTGAGAAAAGAATTTCTTTCTCTCAAAATTTCTTATGAAGAGCTAAAGGAAGCTCATGAGGTTCTCCTTGCCAAGAATCATTCAAAGTCCTCAAATGACATTGGAATTGAATGCAATATTGTTGATGATGTGTCTAAATTAGAAATCAACTCATGTTATGTTGAAAAATCAAATATAGCTACTTCATGTGATGATTTAATTGATATATCATGCTCTAGTGCTAGCTCATGTCATGAAAATTTAATTGTTGAAAATAATGAACTTAAGAAGCAAGTAAATAAACTAAATCAAAGTCTAGATAGATGCTTTAAGGGTAAGGACACCTTAAATAAAATTTTGGGTAGTCAAAGATGCTCCTATAATAAAGAAGGGTTAGGATATTTCCCTAAAAAGAACAAGAAAATAAATAACAAGGCTCCGCGTTTTGTTAAATCAAATGGTAAATTTTGTTATAAATGCCATGAAATAGGACATCTAGCGAACGATTGTAACTTGAGTAAAGCATCTAAGAATAATGTTCATGACTCTTGCTATGTACTCAAGAAAGATAAGAATGGTAAAACTTTTGCTAAATTTGTTGGAACTCCAATATTTGGCCAAAGAAAGAAAGCCATTTGGGTTCCCAAAACCTTGGTTACTAACCTCCAAGGACCCAAACAAATTTGGGTACCTAAAAAGGCTTGATTTTCTTTTGTAGGTAAACTACAAGACCGGTGGACGGCATTGGGTGTTGGATAGCGGATGTACTCAACACATGACCGGAGACCGGAAAATGTTCACCACCTTTGATTCGGAAAATGGACAAAATGACAAGATCACATTTGGTGATAATAGCAAAGGAAAGGTATTGGGTTTAGGTAAAATTGCTATATCAAACGACCTTTCCATTTCAAATGTATCATTAGTTGAGACATTAAATTTTAATTTGCTATCCGTTGCTCAAATCTGTGATCTTGATCTTATTTGTACCTTCTCTAAAAATGATGTTGTTATTACTAAAGAAAATGATAATTCGCTAGTGTTTAAAGGATTTAGATTTGAAAATTTATATTTAGTTGATTTCACTTCAAATGACTCATGTCTTCAAACTTGCTTAATGGCAAAAACATCCTTAGGATGGTTATGGCATAGAAGACTAGCTCATGTTGGAATGATTCAACTTAAAAAGTTATTTAAAAATGATTTAGTTGTGGGCTTGAAAGATGTGAAGTTTGAGAAAAATCGACTTTGTAGTGCTTGTCAAGCCGGTAAACAAGTCGCTAGTTCTCATCCCTCAAAGAGTATCATGTCCACATCTAGACCATTAGAGCTCTTACACATGGATTTGTTTGGCCCGACAACCTATAAGAGCATTGGGGGTAATTCTTATTGCTTAGTCGTTGTTGATGATTACTCTAGGTACACATGGGTTTTCTTCTTAGACGACAAATCCGAAACCTCAAGCATTTTCAAAAGATTTGCAAAAAGGGCTCAAAACGAATTTGATTTTATAATAAAGAAAATTCGTAGTGATAATGGTTCCGAGTTCAAAAACACAAGAATTGAAGATTATTGTGATGAACTTGGAATAAAGCACGAGCTTTCCGCAACCTACACTCCGGAACAAAATGGAGTTGTGGAACGGAAAAATCGAACACTAATTGAAATGGCAAGAACAATGCTTGACGAATATGGTACGTCCGATAGTTTTTGGGCGGAAGCCATCAATACCGCTTGCCATGCTACAAATAGACTTTATTTGCACCGTCTTTTGAAAAAGACTTCTTATGAGCTTCTTGTTGGTAGAAGGCCGAACATCTCTTATTTTCGAGTTTTTGGTTGCAAGTGTTATATTTTGAAAAAGGGTGTTCGGCTCTCTAAATTTCAAAGTCGGTGCGACGAAGGTTTCTTGCTTGGTTACTCTTCTAACAGTAAAGCCTATCGTGTTTTTAATAAAAACAAAGAATTTGTTGAAGAAACTTGTGATGTTGAATTCGATGAGACTAATGGCTCTCAAGAAGAGCAAGAAAACTTGGATGATGTAAGTGAAGAAGGACTGAGAGAAGCTATGAAGAATATGACGCTTGGAGATGTGAAGCCGAAAATTGATAAGCATGATCAACCCTCATCCACTCAAGCCGAGCCTTCAACTTCCGCAACACCGAGTCGAATTCATACAATCGACGAAGATGACAAGAATAATGACCAACAAATTCAACCTCTACCTCAACGAATTCATCACGGTCTCTCCAAGGATCACCCAATAGACCAAATATTGGGTGACGTGAGTAAGGGTGTTCAAACTCGATCCCGTGTCGCTTCTTTTTGTAAGCATTACTCTTTCGTGTCATCTTTTGAACCCACTCATGTAGATGAAGCATTAAGTGATCCGGATTGGGTAAATGCTATGCATGATGAATTAAATAACTTTGCTCGTAATGATGTATGGACATTAGTAGAAAGACTTAAAGAACATAATGTAATTGGCACAAAATGGGTTTTTCGAAATAAACAAGATGAAAATGGTATAGTAGTGAGAAATAAAGCTAGATTAGTGGCGCAAGGTTTCACTCAAGTCGAAGGATTAGATTTCGGTGAAACTTTTGCACCCGTAGCTAGGTTAGAAGCTATTCGAATCTTGCTCGCATTTGCATCAAGTTTTGACATTAAATTATTTCAAATGGACGTAAAGAGTGCATTCTTAAATGGACAAATATCCGAACTAGTATTTGTAGAACAACCTCCCGGTTTTGAAAATTCCAAATATCCTAATCATGTTTACAAACTTTCTAAGGCGCTATACGGACTCAAGCAAGCTCCTAGAGCGTGGTATGAGCGACTTAGAGATTTTCTACTCTCAAAAGGTTTCAAAATTGGGAAGGTTGACACAACGCTCTTTACAAAAATAATTGATGATGAATTCTTTGTATGTCAAATATATGTTGATGATATCATTTTCGGTTCTACTAACGAAGATTTTTGCAAAGAATTTGGTGATATGATGTCTAGGGAGTTTGAAATGTCGATGATCGGAGAATTGAGCTTCTTCCTTGGACTTCAAATCAAGCAACTCAAAAATGGGACGTTCGTAAGCCAAATCAAGTACACGAAGGATCTTCTTAAAAGATTTGGCATGGAGGACGCCAAGCCGATCAAGACTCCAATGGCATCAAACGGGCATCTCGACTTAAACGAGGGAGGTAAACCGGTAGATTTAAAGCTTTATAGATCCATGATTGGTAGTTTGCTTTACCTCACCGCATCTAGGCCCGATATTATGTTTAGTGTTTGCATGTGTGCTCGCTTTCAAGCTTCTCCCAAAGAATGTCATTTAGTTGCCGTGAAGAGAATTCTAAGATATTTAAAACATTCCTCAAACATAGGGTTATGGTATCCTAAAGGTGCAAAATTTGATTTAATTGGATATTCGGATTCGGATTATGCGGGTTGTAAAGTGGATAGAAAAAGCACCTCCGGGAGTTGTCAATTACTAGGTAGATCCCTAGTTTCTTGGTTCTCCAAGAAACAAAACTCCGTAGCTTTATCCACCGCCGAAGCCGAATATATATCCGCCGGTAGTTGTTGCGCACAATTATTGTGGATGAGGCAAACTCTAATGGATTATGGAATTAATTTTAAAAAGATGCCTCTCTTGTGTGATAATGAAAGTGCGGTCAAAATTGCGAATAATCCCGTCCAACACTCAAGAACCAAACATATAGATATTCGCCATCATTTCTTAAGAGATCATGTCGGCAAAGGAGATATTGAGATTAGTCACATTCGAACCGAAAATCAACTAGCGGATATACTCACCAAACCCTTAGATGAGGCTAGATTTTGCAAATTGAGGAATGAGTTAAATGTCATTGATATCTTCAATGTGGGCTAAATGTATTTCTTTTGGTTGATAATTGGTTTTTATTCGGTTTTCGTTCTCTCAAGTGCGTCTCACATCAAGGGGGAGTAATATGCAATTCATGTATATATTACATCCCCTAAAAGTGAAAAATTGAAGATTGTGCTATAAATATCTTAAAAGGATAAAAATAGACTTTATAAGTCAAGCTATTTGGAAATAATCAATTTTACCCTTACAAAGTGCAAAGTTTCTCAAAATCTTCATTTACAATCTATTACTACATAAATCTTATCTATTGAAACTTCTATTATATTGTATATCCCTCATATGTTGATAATAAAAACAGAATCTTTAGTCTTGAAAAGTTTGATAAACTCAAAATTCCGATCTATATTGATCTACTAAAAGGACATTTGAGTTTTGCCCATAGAACTAGAATGCCATATTTCTAGTCTCTTATGTGGTGCTTTTAACTCGAACAAGTCAATCATCAAAATTTGTTTTCTTGCTTGGTTTCTTGAGTTGAAGCGCAAATTTAGGGTATTTGCTGTAAAACATATCCAAAAGGCATCTAAAATTCAATTTGGATTCTTTTCTGTTTTTGGTTGATTGGTATTTCCTGTCTAGTGCGGTGCAACCGAATTGGAGGCGGTCGGACCGACCGGTCGGTTGGACCGGGCGCGGTGCGGTCGCACCGACCGTGTGCTGACCTGACCGATTCGGTCACACCGAAGGTTTCCCAGACGGCCTATCTCTCTCTTCTCTTATTCTCTGCGCCTCTCTCCTCTCTCTCTCTCTCTTCTCATTTCCTCTTCCTCCCGTGCGCCTCCATCTCATTCTCCCCTTTCCCTCTCTCTCTCTCTCAAAAAGGGGCATCCTCTTGGATCTCCTTCCCAAGGATTTTCTCTTCCAATTTCTCTTCCTCATCTTGATCCTCTCCCTCAAGGTAATCCTCGTTCATCCTTTCCCTCTCTATTTTGGGTTCTTTCATGCCCTAGGGTTCATGTTTTCTAATTTTAGGGTTTGTGCATAATGTGGCAATTTGTGGCAAATCAAATCAATAAAACCTGCAAAAACGAGTAGTATAATGATACTAGATACCATTTTATGACCTTTATTGGTTCGATATACAAATTTCATCAAGTTTCTGCAAAATCCGAATAGGGCTCCTGCATGGCCGGTCACACCGCTCTCCATGCGGTCCGACCGCCTGGCCGGTCACACCGGGCGTGGTGCGGTCTGACCGACCCTGACAGTAGCTTTTGCAAATTGTTGTTTCAAATTGCCACAACATGCGTAAAAACCCTACTTTAGGGCATATACTCCTTGATCCTATTCCTTGATTCTCATTTCTTGTCACTTCTAGTAATCATGCCAAGGACCAAAAATGCTCCTCCTCGCGGTGGCGGTGTTGTTCGGAAATCAACAAAAGGGAGTGCAGTTCAACGCGCAGCTGACAGCGACAGTGAGGATACACAAACAAGAATTGCAAGGGATAGAAAGATCAGGCAGAAAATTCAGGATGAACTTTGTGGAAGTTCTCGGGCTAGAAAGGAAAAGGCAAAGGCAGTTGCATCTGAATCAAGTGAGGAAGATGACAGTATGGATGTAGATTTCGAAGAAGGCAATGAAAGTGAAAATGAAGAATCTGAACACAATGAAGAAAGCTTCACTGATTTTCAACCCAACATGGATCTGAAGAAGATCAAAGCAGAAAAATACTTCTCTCTTCGACTTGCAAATCAGTATTTGCTCCCTCGCAGTGCAACCTTGGATAAGTTCAGAACCATCTTTCAGCAGAAGGTCTATCATGAAATCTATCTTACCAAGGAATTTGCCGATCAAAAATGGGTGAGTTGGGAGCATGTGAGAAATGTGCCATTGTTTGTCGGAGTACCTGAACTTTTCACTGGAGCTAACCTTGCCAGTTTTGTGAGCTTGAAGTGCGACTTCAATGAAGATATGATCAAGCAGTTTTATGCCACTGTTCACATTTCTGATGACTATGATGAAATTATGTGGATGACTGATACTGCCGTATACACCATGACAAAAGAAGAAATTGAGCAAGCTTGGGGGATCTATCACAGCGGTATGCCGAAGATTCATAATACGGATACTCTTTCACTTGCTAATCAATTCAGATTCTATGATCCTACAGCTCGAGTCAGAAGGCCTGGTAAAATGTCTCATCTCCTTCCTTCAGCGAGTCTCATTAATAAAATTGTTCATGTCACCATTCACCCTAAGAGTGGAAACTTCGATGAGATCCGCGGCTATGCTTGGAATATTATGGATAAAATAATGAAGAAGGAGAGATTTGATGTTGTGGATTTCATTCTTAGAGAAATCAAATCTTCTGCTGGTGATCGAGGCAAGACAATTTACTTTGCGCCTTACATTATGTTGCTTATCAAGAAGGTGACTGGTTATCGTGGTGGGTGTGGAATGGCTCACAAGCCTTACAAGCCTCGTGATGTCCATACCACAGTTCAGAGGGGTCAGTCATCATCACAGAAGAAGGCACTTTGTTATTGAAGAACGGCGGCTGACCTCGAGCTCATCCCTTCTCTGGACAGAATTTTGAGAACTTTGAATTCCTTCACAATGCTATGATGAGCGGCTTTGCAAATTTAAACACTTCTATGATGGAGAACTTTGCTAGAGTTGATGCATATCAGGCTCAAACCCGTCAGGCTGTTGAGGAGGTTCGCGGTCGCTTGGACTCCTTTGATTCTTCCATAGGCGAGCTCCGTTCTTCCTTTGACGAGTACCGCCGTTATGGCTCTCACTATCGTCGTACTCCTCCGCCTCCACCGCCTCCTTCGTCGTGAAGTATCCCTTTTTGGCACTTGATGCCAAAGGGGGAGAGAGTTGAAGAGTGAAGAAAGAAGTCTAGCCGCTGAGGATTAGCTTAAATATATTCATTGTGTTGTAAGCTAAAAAACCTCGGTTATTCTGGTTATGTTATCTCTCGTCGACTTTTGCTTGGTGTTGGACAATGTCTTTAAATTGAACTCGTTTGGATGTTCGTTTGAATGTTGAATGTTGGTTAAATTTAAATGATCACTTTGTTATATTGCATTTCTCTCATATTCACTAAATTTTATTGATGTTATTGCTCTATCCTTGGTGCCATTATTCTAAAGGAAGCTCTGTCAAAATTCTTAATGAAGTCACTTGTGCCTTCTCTAAACTTCTTACTATATGCACAATTTTAGGGGGAGCTTTCTCGATTATGCATTGTCATTCAAATCTTTTAAATCTACTTCTATTCTTTGTGTTGTCATCAATTACCAAAAAGGGGGAGATTGAAAGTATCTAGGCCCCAAACCGGTTGGGTTTTGGTAATTAATGACAAATTGTGAGAAAGGTCTAACGCTTTTCATTGAGATGTGTTTGATACAGGAAAAGGCATGTGATTGAAGAAATGCATGTGATTAAAGAAAAGGAAAATAGACGCTCGACTTCAAAGGTATAAATGTACTCTAGGAAGTTTTCGTTGTTTTTACCGATCTCGGATGTTCGAAGGAAAAGATCGGATTTTTGTTTTAGTGCCGTACTATTAAGAGGGGCTTGTGTCGCTGTGTTTAAGGTTGAAAAGGTGTCAAGGCTCAAAATTATTTTGATTAGGCACTTGCACAAAAATTCACTCAAAGAAATCATCCTCACTGCACAAAAACTGTCTTGGCCGGCTCGACGGGTCTCGGCAGTCTGACCGCCGATCAGTGCAACCGCGCCCCCTCCGGCTTCATTTTTCCAGAGAGGAGCGTTTTGGGGTTTTTAGTGAGGCGGTGCGACCGGGCCACATCCGGTCGGACCGGACGGCCGGTGCAACCGCACCTCAGCCGGCATGTTTTTCTGAAACGTTCTCTTGGTGTCTCGGTGATCTCATGGGCGGTCGACGGTGGCATCCGGTCGGACCGAGGGGGATCGGACCGAGGTCGAGCGGTCGAGACCATTGTTGTCCAACGGTCACTGCTCACGCATTTATTGCTCTGTTCCGACCGTTGGGCCGTGAGGGTCGGTCGGACCGGCCTGTGTCCGGTCGGACCGGCCTTTTCGGCCGAAATTCAGTAAAAAATTCAAACGGCTAGTTTTGGTTGGTGAGGGCTATAAATACCCCATTGCTGCAATATGAGGGGTTCTTCTGGACCTCATTGAATACTCTTGAGTTATTGCAAGTCTTCTAAACACTTGGAGCACTAGTTTCACACATTTGAGAGGTTTAGAAGCAAAGTGAGTGTGCAATTAATTGATTGAGCCTTAGACACTCAAGTTCAACCTCAAGCAAGCGTCGAAGCTTATTACTCTTGGAGGTTGCTGCCTCCTAGACGGCTTGGAGGCGATCGGATTTGGTGATCTTCTTAAAGAAGGTTGTGAGAAGGCCCAATCGTTGTGAAGGCACGAAGCTCGCCTACCCGGAGCGGGGAAGAGCTATCATTAGTGATCGGGGAAGGCTCAAGCAAGTGGAGCCGGCTTGAAGTGTTTCAAGTCACCTCAACGTGGAGTAGGGGAGACCGGCAAGTCTCCGAGACCACGGGATAAAATTCACGAGTTCATCTTGCGTGGTTTGCGTTGCTTCTACAATTGTTTCATTACTAGCACTTGATCACCATTGAAATTGTTTGATTACTAGCACTTGTTTTATTACTAGCACTTTGATCATCATAGTGATTTACCCGCTCATCCATTATAATAGCTCAAGTAGAAGAACTTGTTTGTGATCATTACTATTGCTAAGTATTAAAGTTGCTAGAATTGTTAATTGTGCCTAGAAATTACCAAACGTAAAATTGAGCTTAGAAAATTTTAAAACCTCCTATTCACCCCCCCTCTAGTCGGTATCCTTGATCCTACAGGCCTCCCCAGAAGCGAGGCCGACAGTAGTTTCTTTTGAATTTTATTATTGGTAGTATATGTTGTATGAACAATTGCATTTGTATTCTTTGTAATTTTAATCTTATGTACTTAGTTAATCCTTTCATCAGCTAGTAGCTTTGTCACACACCTAGTAGATTTGTCAGACTGAAACAACAACACTCTGCACCACGATTTTCGGGCTGAAACGACAACACGCTGCACCACGCTTTTCAGACTGAAACGACAACACGCTGCACCCGGCTTCTCAGACTGAAACAACAACACGCTGCACCCCGCTTTTCAGACTAAGTCGCGAGTGGCTTTTCCGATTTTTGGAACTTCGTGCCGGGGCAATGCCCGACCAGGTCGCCCGTAGATAAGTGGTACCCCCTTTGCGTAGAACACTCGTGATTTTTGGGTTGGATTCGGTGGGCCCCGCGAGGCTACGAAAACCCCTAAGTGGCCACGATTTTCGCGGTTTCGTGGCCGTGAGTGTCTTTTTCGATTTTCGCGGTTTCGTGCCGGGACAATGCCCGAGCAGGTCGCCTATTGATAAGTGCTGCCCACGTTACGTAGATCGCTCATGATTTTTTCCGTAATTTTTGGGCCGTATCCGGTGGGTCCCGCGAGGCAAGGAAAACCCCTAAGTGGCCACGATTTTTGCGGTTTCGTGGTCGCGAGTGTCTTTTCACATTTTCGCAACTTCGTGTCGGGGCAATGCCCGGCCAAGTCGCCCGAAGATAAGTGCTAGCCCACGTTGCGTAGATCACTCGTGATTTTTTTCGTAATTTTTCGCCAGTATCCGGTGGGCCCCGCGAGGCTACGAAAACCCCTAAGTGACCACGATTTTCGCGGTTTCGTGGCCGCGAGTGCCTTTTCCGATTTTCGCAACTTCGTGTCGGGGCAATGCCCGGGCAGGTTGCCCTTTGATAAGTGCTGCCCACGTTACGTAGATCGCTCGTGATTTTTTTCGTAATTTTTGGACCGTATCCGGTGGGCCCCGCGAGGCAAGAAAAACTACTAAATGACCACGATTTCTCAGATCAAAAGTTAAAGCGGAAAATAAAGTACACAACACTCTTCATTCATTAAGACATAAAACTAGGATGCGAAAATAATGGTTACAACTTAACGTCTACTGAGTAGATCGAGGCCACTTCCCTTTCGTCCATGCCTCCGGTGGGGCTTCTCTGGCACGACGTGCCCTCTCTCGTTTCTTCTCTCTCTCTCGGCCTCCTTCTCCTCCGCTTCCTTTCAACATGCCTCCTCGCGTGCGGCGTCACGCTGTGCTTCAAGCTGCCGCCTGAACTCCTCTCGCCGGTTGGCTTCATCAAGAAGCCTTTGGTCCTCGGAGTTGATCTCCTCATCATACCACTTCTCAAATTCACACAATGGCGGAGACAACTGCATGAAACATAAATTAGTTATGTTTCATTTACAAATATTGTGAAACAAATATGATTGTTACCAGTTGGCGATTCTTCAGACTCTTCTCCGGCGGGTCGAATTCGTAGTTGCGGCACATCCAATATCTGCTCTTCCAAGTTGGAATTTCCCAAGAATAGACAAGCCTACAAGGATCTCCGCACAGGCACATCGGTGGGACAACTCCGAAAGGTACAAAGAGGTCCTGGTACGCGATGTTGCGCGGCCACTCCGAAACACTTCCCTCTTCTTTCGCCTTCCCCTTTCCCTTTCTACTCGCACGCCTCGGCATTTTTTTCTCTCTTCTTTTCTTCCTTCCTTTCTCTCTTCGTTTCTTTGGCTGGATGATTGAAGAATTCGATGATCGAATACAGTGCCGGACGATTGGTTAAATAGAGGGAAGAGCTGCTATCGCCATATGGTTAGGCGCCGCCTCCTCTGTCGCCCAACCATTCATCGATTTATTCCCTGTCGCCATTTCATCGGGCGACAGGCCTCCTGTCACCATTTCACCGGGCGATAGGCCTCCTGTCGCCATTTGATCGGGCGACAGGAGACCGGGTGGTGACGTGGCCTCCTGTCGCCCGTTTGTTTTGCAATTTAGACCCCTGTCACCATTTCATCGGGTGACAGGGGTATATTTCTGTAATTTTTTTTCGATGGTATATTTTTGAAATTTTGAATTAAAAATGTATTATTAAAAAAAATTCTCCCCTCAGCATCTGTATACCCAAACGCACGAGTTTACCGTCTTTAGACTTTGGCAAGCTTTTTTGCACGCACGCACGGTGGTGTGTTTGCACTGCATGCACAGCACGGGCGAAGGACGCGCCGTCGCGTACGTAGCCATGGCTGCATGGTCACCTTTTGATGAGTACCTACCTCTGCTGTACTTGCTTCATGCGTCTTTCCCTGTAAGCAACGCTCCTTCGAAAGAATCAAAAGGCGACGCCTCGGCGTGCCATCGATCCATTCACTGGTAGCTACTCGCTGCAACCTGCAATGCAAGCGTGCATGCGTTGGCCAGGTGAGGTGACGAACGCTGTGAGTATATCACTCACGCGTGAAATCTCGTGAACTGCGAACATGCATACATACTTATCTGCTCCAAGTCTCTTCTTTTTCTTTTCTTTACAGCTCGTTTGGTTGGAGGGAATTAATGGGAGGGAATGGGAATTGAGAGAGGTGGGTTATAAAATCCTTTGATTGGTTGATGAGAATTGGAGAAAGGAATAGGAGTTTACAACTTAAACGTAGGGAATTCAATTCGCCTCCCCTGAATTGAAGTCTCGCTTAATGTCTCTGTCTATTCTCATTTCCCAACGATGCCAAACAGGCCATTAGAGAGAAGGAGAGAGCATGTTCACTACTACTCTAGCTTTGTGGTGTTTGGGGCCAATCGAACTTAAAGGCATGGCACTCGGCAAATGGAGAGGAACAAAAAAGAGAAGGAAGCCCAGCATGATGGCCTATGAGATGACATTTGAGAATATCACAGAGCAGCTATCTACCCGTGGGCCATGCAAAATGTGGTAACTTTACCTTTCGGGCGTCTGTCATGTGGGGCCGGCCTCTGGCATCACTCATGACCAGCTAGCTTAAAAGCAAGCGAAGACACACCCGAAAAAAGAAGGCAAAAAACACAACGAATCCAATCATTTCATTCCATGCATGGCCTGCTTCCATGGGAGTGCCTACATTTGAGCACTCATTTCGCTCGCCATTCACGAGCGGCTTTCCGTCGAAGTTTCTCGGAGGCGGAGCCAAGCGCCTCTGAAGAAAGAACTCGCGGACCTCACGGTGCGTGGTACGTGTTGATGGAAGCCGGCATAAATTTGTCGAAAGCACTGTACGTAACGAAAACAAGAAAGGATGGCTTGTCTACGTTGATTAGAACGTGTGCTAATCATGAGCTTTCGTTGCAGTTCAGACATAAATAGCTAGTTCACGGTTAGGATTGTTCGTTCTTTCAATTCTAATATTTCGTATCCTGGTGGTGGGTTTACGGTTAAAGAGTTGATGAGAGGAGATCAGAGTAGAGTAGCTCGTAAACCTGCACGCTAGGAGATATGAAAAGTCAGGGAGGTGTTGGACTCAATTGATGGAAAAATTAGTCCAGCGATACTCAATTCGTTAGCTTTTAGTGATGTATCTATGACATGTGGGTTCATCTGAGTCTATGACAGTGAGCCAGAGTGTCATCAAGTGAATCACGAATTTTAAAGAGTGTCAGTGGCGCCAATCTCCCCTCAATTGATACCATGACTATGCACTGAAGATCATCGAATTGCTGAAAAGAAAAGTTAGCATCCCAAGTTTTAGTCGAAAATTCATCTAGTACATTAAACTATGAAACTAAATATTTAACTCTCGAAATTTGCAATCCGATTCAAATGACATCATGACCCGGTTTCGCATAACGGTATCGCCCATATGATGCAATGAGTAGACGGTTTTGCTATGTATTATGACACGCTAGCCAAAATTAAATCAATGAAAAGTGAGGCCCACATTGGCTTCTGCCCCGCGCAAGCTCCCAACTATGCTTCCATGGTTGTCAGGCCCTTTAACTCCCTCCCTCTCTATTTTGATTTAGAAGAGAAGCCATGTGAGCTTCACCTATTATTCACCTAAACTTGCCTAGCATAGAGATGTCAATCTTACCCGATTACCCGTGTACCTGCGGGTAAAAACCCTAATAGAGGTGGATATATTCATCTTTTGTTACGCATGGGCGTATTTATAGGGGCTAAATTTTACCCAATAGGTAAACGAGTACAGGTATGGGGGAGCTCCATCTATACCTGTTTCGCCCGATTACCCGCCACCTACTGATATATGGGCTAAAACATGAGCCCAGATGGTCCCCTGATCCCCAATTTGTGATACCTTATATTAGTAATTGTTGAACTTGAGCATCTGTGTGTTATTTATTTGCATGTGTTATTTTAATTCTTATTCTCATGTACATTTGAAATTTTGAATCATTGATAATCATTCTTCAATCCATAGAATGTAATTGAATAATATGGTTAATAGGATTGTATTAGTAACATAGCTTATTAGCTCCTAGTGCTATTTGGTTGAAAAGATTGTTGATGGTGGCGGGTAAACAGGTATACTTGTGGGCATCGAGTATCCGCGGGCAACAGGTATGGCTGAGATTATTCATCTGTGACCCTTCACAGGTATACCCGTGTAGAAAATTTTGGCTAACGGGTATGGATATGAACAAGCATGCCTGTCGCACTTGATTGCCATCCTTAGCCCAGCGTGTCATCCTACGTAGCAAAATTGTTTCCATTCATCACTCCACGCGAGTAATATCACTATGCAAAACTGGTTCGGGGTGTTATTTAAACCAGATTACAAAGTTCGGAGGTTAAATGTCTGATTTCATAATTTGGGGTGTCGGATGAACTTTCCAGTAAAGTTTGAATTGTTATATGGATTTTTTCCAAAAGAAAACTATATCACTTTGTAAATTTAAAGACATACATCACAATTAAAGCAAAAAACACAATCCAGATCCGATTACAATACACTTAACTGATATGGACTTAAAGCGAGAATGACTTAAAGCTAGAGAAAGGAAACATCCCATCTGATTGTTGGCTCCTCATCGTGGTGGTCGAGTCTTATCTACCTTGTGTTGGGTTGCTGGTTCCTCATAAATTCTCTTTAAAACTCTAGCTCGTGTTAGCGGACTCGCTCTTTTAATTCTTAGCTTCGTGTGTCTGTATCTTTCTCATGCTATTGCAGACTTCTCCCGTCTTTAATATATGGCAGAGCTCCTGCCGTTTCTTTAAAAAAATTGACGTGACTTGTGCAAATAGATGCAAAGGATCGGCTAGCTAATCCAGTTTAACAATTTCATGAATGGAAACTTCTTAGTTGCACTTTTTAACGTGCATATCTTAATCTAGATTAACACACTCACGGTTGACCAGCCGATAAAACCTTGCCACGAGTTCGATGCACTTTTTTTTAAAAAAAACCCCGAGGGCAAAGAGGTCTACCTGATCTCACTGAACGAAGAGTTCGGCGCAAAATTCAATTATCATTATTAAAACAAATCGCGACTTAATATTTGCTTTTAGTATAATCATGATCATGTGGCACTGGATAGTAATAGTTTAAGAGGTAGGTCGAGCTCGGCAAATTATTAGTTGGCCGGGCCAGTGGATTACATCATGATCACCTTACCTCGGCTGATATATATAAGCGAAGGCTAAGATAGGATTAGTCCATATGCCTGGACTGCAAGGTACGTGATCTTGGGGTATTATATCAGCGGCCTGAGCACATCACGCAAACAACTACCAAACTCATGATTAAGACGTAGCAAATCATGGCTTATAGATCTATGGACAGATTCATACGAAAGAGTTTGCCGTTTTGTCACATTTGATGTCCCTGGCATGCATGCATGCATGCATGCAAAGCTGGGGTAGTAATTGGCCTAACCTTTGGTCCTTTTTGTAGGATAGATATATGGCTCAATTTAGGATAGATTTTGATTGTGCATATTTTGAATTCTTTAAAAAAATGGGTGGGTAGTAATTTCTGATTTTTGTGTACAAATCTGATTTTGATTGTACAAAAAGATTCTTAGAGAATCCTAAATCTGGACTCTTAGATAATCGAAAGCTGTCTCCCATCTGATTTTTTGGAGAATGTAGAATCTGCATAATTAAAAACTGTTCCAAACTGGAGATTCTTAGAGAATCCTGAATCTGGACTCTTAGATAATCGAAAGTTGTCTCCCATCTGATTTTTTGGAGAATGTAGAATCTGCATAATTAAAAACTGTTCCAAACTGGGTTATAGTTGCATCATTTTACTCTTCTTTTATCAATAAAAAGCACTACTACAAAAAAAACCCTTTCTTACTAGCCTACCACTACCGGTCTTACTAGAACCGGCAGTGATAACACTATCACTGCCGGTTCAAAAGCTAGATTGGCACAAATACTCGACCGAAGAAAAACCGACAGTAATAGTAACTTATCACTGTCTGTTCTAAAAAAACTGGCTGTGATACTATTATTGTCGGTTCTTCTTAAGAACCGACAGTAATAAGTTATTATCACTGTCGGTTCTTAAGAAGAACTGACAGTGACAATGGTATCACTTCCGGTTCAACTTACGAACCGGCAGTGATAATATTTTTGAAAAATTATAACTTTTTCATACAGAGTTGGATGGAGACAAAATTTATATGAAAATTGTAGCTCTCGATGAGATCTATAACTTTGTAGTTGTCAACCTTTTCATTTGAAGTCATTTAGATGTCGAAATAATGTTGAAACTTTCGGATATGAAGGGACAAAAGGAAAATATATCTTATAGTAGTTGAAAAATGTATGTTAGGTGAGATGGTAAGGGGAGTTTGTGCGGAGTAGAAGGTCACAGGTTTGACTCCTAGCAACCGCACGTGCGCGTATTTCGCGTGAAAATTGCGTAACTTGTAACTTGCGACGCGTAAATACAGAGTGGTCCAGGTGCAAATAATTTTTTTTTGATTTTACCGAGTGATTCACGGGTCAGATTATCACTACCGATTTCATATCCGACAGTAATGAAGATTTGAACCCGGCAATGATCACATTTTCTATAGTAGTGTATTTGGTAACCTGTTTGTTGTTATCAGGGGCGAAGCCAGTCTATAGCCTAAGCCTCAGGCTGAGCCGCTAATATCCGGTCATTTCCCAGGTGGATCAACTCCTTGGATCAACTTTCTTAAAAGCTTTTTGATCCTAGCCCTTGAGCCACGGCTCAAGTGGCCCGAGGCTTAGCTCTGCCACTAAGAGTCAAGAGTTTGATCTGAGGAGAAAGTTATCATACATTCACCTTTGATGCTGTAAATGGCCCTCTGTTAGAACAAAAGCTAGGAAGAATTCTGTTCCTAACATTTCAAAGGCACTAGGGCGAGGCAAAAGTGGAGGCCCTGGGTAATTTCTGATATTTTAAAAACTTCAATTTTGTTTAGGGTTGTGCTTGGTATTTCCATGGCTAAAGCTTAATGTACACCGACAACATGCACGAACACTTCCATATAACCGACATCCTACTATAATACTGTATAAACAAGGATATACGTGCTAAACTTTTGTTGCAAGATGCAAACGATATATAACTTAAGGCCTCGCATAAAACTCGAGAAATTTATATATAGCTATATGAAATGCAATGTTTCCTAAGAAATTCATGTACTAAATATGCTCTAAAGAGTATGAAACTACATAAAAAAACCATTTTATAGAATTTTTCGATTAGTCAAGACAAACAACTAAGCAATCATCAGCTGACACTGAAAGCCCAAAACACCAATCTTTAACTTAAAAATTCTTCATATCCTTCAACTGATAAGGAACTTTCTGTTAGCCACCAAATACAACCAACTAGTCACCATAGTCACTCGAATTCCAAATTACCAATCTTGAATCAAATGTTTTCTTTGTATACTTGAACGAAGGAATTCAAATATCTAAAGAACCACCAATTGTTAAATTCTTAGATTAATTAGTGGATGGTAAGATGCAAGCGAGTTGTGTCAAGCTAACCATCGATCTTGTGATCGAGCATTTGTTCGATTAGTCTTCTTGTGACATGCCAAATGTTGTTGTTTCAAAATGGCAAGTTGTCGGGTTGGGTACTTGGACCAGCTCGGACACGTTCTTAGTATTGTTGCTAGTAGTATAATTCTACTTGTTCTTTCTAATGGTTGCTTAGAAGTTGATAATATAAGCACGGATCTTTATGCACTTCAATTTTGCATCCAACTATGAATCTACACAGACTATGTATAAGATATATATACATATACTAAGCCCTTGACTCTTATGAGCTCTAGGCGATCGCCCTTGCCTGATAACACAGGTTCATAAGAAAAAAAAAGTTGAACAGAGAATATCGGATTTTATCATAGAGAAAAACAGCAGAATTGAATGAGACCTGAAAGCTGCGCAGACTGCAGCAATATAGCCATGTTTGAGTCATCAATCATGAAAAGATGGTCCAAACAAGCTAGGGGAGGAGAGATGCGTTCTGAAAAGCTGGATTCTGTCAATTCCTCTTAGGTTTTCTCCTTTGCATCTAAATATAGCGGGCTATAATCGCGCACACACTTGATCACTCCATGTCTCCATCCAAAAAAGCATCACGCGGCATGCACTGCCCCATGCAATTGATCCACCGATCTAGCTACGGTAACATGCATAGTTTGGTTTGGTTTGTGATAATTTCACTATCTTGTCGTCCTTAAACGAGGTCCGTGGAACTAGTAAAATTTGCCGACTAAAACATTTCATAGAACAGAATCGACAGCAAAAAAATTGTTTTTTAACTGGAGATTTCGCACATGGCAGGATGAAAACCTAGGGAAAATCCCTTGCAAATCCTCGCGTGCATGAACCCCAGATGGCAGGAAGAGAAATACTACCCTTATTATAGTCGGAAGGATTCGCCTTCCCAGGAACGGCCGGCCGGCTTGGCTCAAAAAAGATTTTCACGATTTGATCCTTTTAGAAATTACGCGTCTTCCTAGGAACGTTTGAGCCGAGCCGGCGGCTCGGCTCAAAAAAGATTTTCACGATTTGGTCTTTTTAGAAATTACGCGCTTTCCCAGGAATGTTTGAGCCGAGGCGGCGGCTCAGCTCAAGAAAGATTTTCGCGATTTGGTCCTTTTAGAAATTACGAATAGGTCCTTCGCGATATTCTGTGAGAGGAAGATTTTTTCGCTAAAATCGTGTTCGGGTCCCTCGTGCACCATTTTACGGAAAAAAACTCTCGTTAAATTCAAATCGCGAATAGGCCCTTTTCTAATTTTTCAAGATAGCGAACAGGTCCAAAAACGTAACATTCAGGTCCTTACTCCTTACGTTTAGGTCCTTTCTCCGTTTTTCCACGGAAAAAATGTTTTCGCCGCGGAAATATTTGTGCATCTCTAACTCTAGACTTTTTCCCACCTTGATTTCCCATCTCGATCTCTGATATTTTTTAGAACATCTATTATTACTCGGTGAACACGTAAAGTGTTAGGCTCGACAAAAGAAGGTTGTCATCTCTAATAATTTTTCATCCTTTTTCCCCACCGCAGTTTTCGAGTTCGGTCTCCAATATTTTTCAAATAATTCGTCGACAGAGATATTTCTACAACTCTAGCTCTCTCTTTTTTCCCCGTTTTGCTCATTATTTCGACGATTTTAAAAATAAAACGCCGCCGGAAAAAAAACTTCTACGAAAAAAAGATACGCGCGGCGTGTTACGTCGTGAAATTTTTTGTTTTCTTTCAGCCGTTCCGCTCATTATTTCGATGATTTAAAAAATAAAACGCCATCGAAAAAAAAGAAAATTTTCCTACGAAAAAACGTCACGCGCGTCGTGTTACGCCGCCGAAAACTCAATTTCCCATCTCGATCTCTGATATTTTTTAAAATACGTATTATTACTGGTGAACGCGTAGACTTTTAGACTCGACAAAAGAAAGTTGTCGTCTCTAATAATTTTTCACCTTTTTCCCTCTAAACTTTTTCCCCACCACGGTTTTTCAGCTCGGTCTCCAATATTTTCCAAATAATTCATTGAAAGGAATATTTCTATAACTCTATCTCTCTGTTTTTTTCCCGTTTCACTCATTATTTCAACAATTTTAAAAATAAAACGCTGCCGGAAAAAAACTTCTAAGAAAAAACGACACGCGCGGCGTGTTACGCCGCGAAAATTTTTGTTTTCTTTCAGCCGTTCCGCTCATTATTTCGATGATTTAAAAAATAAAACAGCACCGAAAAAAAGAAATTTTCCCTACGAAAAAACGTCACGCGCGGCGTGTTACGCCGCGAAAACGCCGTCGAAAACTCGATTTCCTATCTCGATCTCTGATATTTTTTAAAACACGTATTATTACTCGGTGAACGCATAGACTTTTAGACTCGACAAAAGAAAGTTGTCATCTCTAATAATTTTTCACTCTTTTCCCTCTAGACTTTTTCCCTACTACGGTTTTTCAGCTTGGTCTCCAAATATTTTTCAAATAATTCGTTGAAAGAGATATTTTTACAACTCTATCTCTCTATTTTTTCCCCGTTTCGCTCATTATTTTGACGATTTTAAAAATAAAACACCGCTGAAAAAAAACTTCTATGAAAAAACGACACGCGCGGCGTGTTACGTCCTGAAAAATTTTATTTTCTTTCAGCCATTTCGCTCATTATTTCAACGATTTAAAAAATAAAACATCACCAAAAGAAAAATTTCTACGACAAAACGTCACGCACGACGTAAACCGAAAAATTTACTAGTGTAGTCAAAATCGAGACGCGTCCCCCGAATCCGAGGCTTTTCTCGCCCAACGGCTCGACCGCTCGAGCCGCCTGCTACGTGCTTGTCTCTTTATGACCCGCGGGGCCCATGCTCTGACCTCCTGGCGACACTAGACCCATGTGCCCCTGCTTCAATCCGATACATCACGTGTGGGTGCCCCCTAGTCAAGGGCCAGCGCTCCCACCGCCTCAACCATGGTTTAAAATTCTAATGAAATTTCAAAAATTTTAGTTGAGACTTTAGATTTTGGCCAGAGACAAAATTTCAAATCTTGGCTGAATAAAAAATGAAAGTGCTCCAGTAATTTCAGTAAATTTCATCGAAATTTCATAAAATTTGACTACATTTCAACTTTTTTTACCAGTTTTTATTGTTTTCAAACCGGATTGGCGCCAATTTTTTAATGAGGAATTATAATGCCATTTATAAGGAATACATGTAAAATTTTTACAATAGGTCAGTTGGTACTTTGATAGAGCGGATGAAGGACTTGAAGTCAAGCTTAGGTCTCGGGTATGAATCCTCAAACCAGCATTTTTTTCCTTTTATTGTTGCTAGAGCAAAAAAAACCTAGATTAATGTGTTGAAAACACTACTGTAGGGACTCAAACACATGACCGCAAGGTAAACGGAGCGGCTCTACCAACTAAGTGAGAAAAACTCGGTGTTTATCTATATTTTTTTCCTAATTTTTTCTAGCTTCGGGAAACCATTTCCCAGAGGTTAAAAATTACCGAAATTTCGGCAATTTTTGTGGAAATTTTGGTTTCAAATTTATCAGATTTCAAAATTACTTTTTGAATTTCTTTTGGATTTCGATCGAAATTCTAAAATATCACTAAAATTTTGGATTCCGTTTATCTATGATATGTCATCCGAAAACAAAATTTGAAACCTTGGCACGCTAATGATCTAGTTAAGTGGCCATATTACTTGTGGGACCCACTTACGTTTCTGCCCTGCCTGTTAGTGGAATGTGGAAAGGGCCCAAGGTAGAGGTGTGAGTTGGGACGTGCTGTGCCGTAGCGGCCTATGTCTTGTTCTATTGAATGTGTGAAGTCGTGAACGTCGAGCGCTAGTGCGGATTTAGTACACATAATTACTTAGAAAAACAACTGATTTTTATTTATACATTGGAGAAAAAGACTTGGATTCGACGTAGAGACAATGAGGATCGTTGAGATCCTGCACTGTCGTCGTCTTCTTTCTCTTTGGTCACTACACCATCTTCTTCCTAACATTCGGCGAAGTTAGTGATGCAGTGTTGCAAGGTCGTATTCGATGCCGGCGTAACCAAATGCCACTAGATTTGGCGAGAGATGGTGAGGAGGGGATAACATGGGATAGCGAGGAGATGTGGGAAGAAAGCAGGACGTAGAGGAGGGGATGATATGGGACGGTGTGGAGACATAGCCACCCCGAATCGTGCTTTGGGCTATGCTCATGACCAGAGACACATCCATTGCTCCGGTTTTGCTAGAGGGGCCATGAAATGTTCCTAAGAGCATGGACTATCAACTTGCGCAATTTTCTTGAGTCTCAACCGGAATTGTTGGTTAACCAGAGCTAAGGTGGCACACCGCTGATGTTGATGTTACCTATGAAATTCTCAAATTCATACATTACAAATATCATACTTCTTTGATGTTAAATAATAGAGTCTAGCCATGGTCTTTTTCCCCCTTTCCTAGAAGAATGGTTGGCTATTAAAAATCCAATGAAAAATCTCTGTATCGTAAAAGGATCTTACTAATACCATTAATAATAACGAGCCTGCAATTATGAGCTAGTGACAAGTTAAGAGAGAATAGTGCTTCTATGCATTATTCTTACAGTACAGTTTATACGAATTTTAACATAAATGAATGACAAGTAACTACTTTCACTTTTTATTTATATTTTAATATGTATATAGATTTTAAATAGCAACGCTAGTTAACTAGATGTGAAGAGACAGAATTTCTTACACGGCACGACACAATGACGTGGCCCTCTTCGGGCCCAAGTAAAGGTCTCGTGTGACATGGGCTGGGTGGGCCCGAGGGTTCGGCGAAAGCAAAGCAAACCTGACTGCGATCTTGATCCTGTCCCAGCGTGCAGGTTTCGACTGTACAGACAATCGTCATTTTTTTGCTACAACTGGTACTCTTTCGGCCGAGCTTTCGTTGGATGAATCATTCGATGCGCCACTCCTCCTTGTGTCATCGTACACTCGATTAGAGTCGATCGTCCTTCAAATTGTGATTATCTGTTCCTGCTCAGCGCTATGCTGTACGGCATATAATTGTTGCACGTACAATCTGTGTTCCTGCACCGAGGCTCTGTTCTGAACACGTGAAGTGATAGCAGAAACTCACCTGGCCGCTTGCTGTATATTGGACGGTTTGGCCAAAAAATAAGATTGCATGTAAATGACGCCAGGGTTGATCGGATTAGGTCTTGCTTACAACTCGATATAGTTTTCACTTTGTTGTTCTTAACGAGAAAAGAGTTCTCTAGGGTTGGCACGTTCACGTCGTCTGCAGACTGACTCATCCCCGACTAGAAGCACCAGCGAGAGGAGCTTTCGCGATCTCCGACAAAACCTCCCTTTCCTTGCGCTGTTCCGCTGCCGTTTGCTGTCATCTTAAGCCATCCTCAATGATGATGGCTGTTTCGTCTAGTTTATCGGCGAGATAGGATATATGTTGTTCAGCTTCGCATATGTAGCGTAGCGCGGCGTTATCATGCCGTGGGTGGCATGATGATAGTAGCCTAGCCATCGATGACAATGGAAGGAACGCCACACGAACGCGGATAGAAGGTCTCTCGGATCGGTGAAGCTTAGAAACGCAAGTACGAGAAGACAGGATCATGCTGCTAGTATCGCTTTCCTTACATTTCACTCCTCTCCTTGTTTGACACCTCTTTACTCCTGTGCAGAATTTAGAAACATGCTGTCTGTTTAATTTAATCAATACTACTTGCTGCAACAAAATGCTATAATGGAGGTGAAAAGTCCTTGTTCGACCTGAAAAATTCAGGTGGAGCCAATTCAGGCTGTCCGGGGGGCTTAATTCAGTAACTGAAGCCAGTGCAACAACAGACGGTTTGCTCAGCGAGTCCATCAGATACGCATGCAGGCTTATATCTTCTTGAAGAATGACATTATGTTCCCTTGCTTGCAACCAGCCTTGGCAGGTTTCCTGTTGCCTGCTCTTTTACTTGAAGCGTTGCCTCTGTTTGTGTTTGCTTCTGGCTGTGGCATACTTGGAAGAGTTGGCCTGAAATAAAATGGAAGGAAAAAAGAGAATATCACTAGGGTTCAATAGGATTAGATAAGTTGATCCGTAAGGAAGTAAAATAAATAATGATGCACTAGCTGAAGTAGTCTATTCGTCTGATGGAGCAACTACACAAGATGAGACATCAAGTCAAGAAAACATGTTGACCTCAGACTAGATGGCTTACTTGTATGTACCCAACATAGCTACTAAGAAATTGAATAAAAAAAATCGAGTACAAAGAGCTCAGGAAAACAGGCTGAAAGATATTTTAGCCAAATCTGCAGTACAGTTTAGGATGGAAAAGGATTCAGGTACCAGTCATTCAGTCAACAGGATGAAGATCAAAACAACTAGAATTTGTCCTATTACTCTATAGCCCCAGCTCCGTAACATAATATTTTACAGCTTCATGACGGATGACTTATTTCTAGGTACACAAGCAGATCAGCAAATCAAAGAAAATGTCATGCAGAAAAGCCCAAGGTTCAGCGTTTGAAAATTCTGGCCGTAAAGAGCTGAATTCAGATAGGCAAATTTAGCAGCACAGGTGTGGTCTGATGGGGTTTCAATGGTTCTCGTAGCACCTACTTGATATTTCATTGGCTTTCATCATCTGTTTCTAGGTTAAGTTTACCTCATTTAGCCTCAAAACAGCTATGGTTATTTTACAAAGCGAACTATGCTAACATTAGGAGACAATACTTAAACAGATTCTCTAAGGTAATTTGGGGTCATCAACCAAACAAAGGGTTAGACATGGGCGGAGCAAGCCCATGGCCCAAGCATCGGGCTGGGCCGCCGATGTTGGGCCATTTCCCTGGTGGATCAGCTTCCTGGGCCAACTTTCTCAAAGGTTTTTGATCCCAGGCCTCAAGCCATGCCCCAGGTGACCCGAGGCCTGTCTCCGCCACTAGCATTAGATATGTAAAAGCCTTCAAACATACACCATTGCGACCTCAGAATTCAGATATACAAATGTTTCTCACTGATAAACTAGATAGCTAAAGCTTCTATCAGAAGTCTCTTATGTGTTTTTTTCCCTGCCATAATTCATACATGATAGAAGGTCAATAGCATATTATAGGCAATGCCTTAAAGCAGATTAATTTTCTTGATGAGTTCTGATGCATAATGAAATTCTTTTTTTACTCTGATGAACTAGACAAGAAAATACCAGTTTGTAGCAAAAGTCCAATGATATTTGCATCACAATCAACTGCCACCAGATGGTGCCAAACTATAAAATGCAAATATACATAATGAGTAATAAAGAATTTCACAAAATACTGAATATAAAAATAGTTCATTACCTGCTTGCAGCATCAGTATTGGTCACATTCTTCTCTGCCTTATCACTCGGAGAAGCTTCACCCTCCCAGACAACCTCAGTAACTGAAATAGAGCAAAGTTTCAAACCTTCAATTGATTTAGAATCATGTGAGCGTAAAGATACAAAAATTAAGCAAAAGGAAAACCACAAAGCAAAGATGCAAGGCACAACAATACCATGAGAACACATGTTCAGTGGCACCTTCAAAATTTGTCTGAACTTCGTACACATAACACATGCATCCAAAATAATACACACAGGAAAACAACTATCCATGCACAATCTTAGTAGAGCTAAAAACTAGAGGATCAACCATAAATAACACTGCTTACACAAAATGTTCAGTGTTTATGGGTACTACATTTGGCCATATTAGCGTGGATATCAACATTTTAAAAAAGTATAATCACAATAAGGGGAATTTTAAGTTTTTCATTGCATTTCCAGTGTTTGCTTTTGAAGCAGCCATTAAGCATAAGCAAATAATATCAGCATCATAGCATGTTTCAAGGGCTCAGAGTATAACTCTTACCTTCTCTTCCCCGTTCATTAATGTGTGTCTTCAAAACTTTCCTCCTTTTTGGTGAGCTGGAAGCAGTCTCAGCAGCATGATCCTGCTTATTATCATTGGATGGTGTATCATTGCTCTTTTCTTTTAAGGTAATTCCAGAATGGTTCATAGTGTTGTGATTTTTGGTTTTACACTCAGAAGTAAACTCAGAATCTGTCCCTCTAGTGCAACGTTTCACATCGCTCGCTTTCTCCTGTTTATTTTCCAAGTTCTTTTGTTTTGGTTTATTGTCTTGAGCAGCTTCAGTAACAGAATTTGGGGCACACTGTTCTGGTGGCTCAGGAGATGCAATGGCTACAACATTGTCCTCCTCTTCATCATCTGAGAATTCCAAGACCGCTCTTCTCTTTCTGTTATTTGCACCACTAGAGCCCCGCTTGTAGTGTGCACATTGTTCATCATCACTGCTATCAGCATCTGCTTCTTCTTTTGCACATATCTGTGCGTCAGCTGTAACTGAAAATATTAACAACATGAGAATTCCAGCAGTATATGTTATACATCACAGTTGATTTTACACAACTAGATATACATTGGAAATTAACATGCAATAAAGTAAAGTAACAGGGGTTAAAACTTGAACTTTTGTGACACAATACCAGCAACACTTGGTAAAGCTGTCGAATTAATGGTAGCTGGTGTCTTGGGTTTTGCTGATGCACAGCCCCACATGGTAGCCAGTGATCCACCATTACTGGGCAGGGCCTTTCCATTCTGAGATTTGTTTTTGTTTGCATGCACAGCAATTGATGGTTCATTGACAACAGGATCATTAGCAGTTTTATCCAAGACTGAGGAATTAACCTTCTCAGCTTTATTGCTTGCTCCTTTCTTTGGACTGGAAGGTTCAGGTATACCTTGCTGCCGACCTGTAACAGATTGCTCCTTTGGAGCACTACTAGGCTTTGACTGTGCAGCTGCCGCAACACTATTAGACTTTGGCGGCAATGAGCTCACATGCTTCCCGTTGGCAGTTCGCTTGACAAAAGAATTCAAAACACCACATAACCTGTGCGAGAATTGCGAAGCTACCAAATTCAGAATCTTGAACAGGGAAATAAGTGACATGCATTGACATGCTTGTTCTACCGAACTGAACTAAGAGCGCTTTCATTCAAAAAAGAAAACCCTTTTCTACTCCTAACGCCCAATTTCGTTGCATCGCCAGAATCCATGTTCCATATTTGAAGCGGGTTGACATCCGTGCTTCTGAAATCCACCTTTTCTCCTTTTACCTCAATAGAAAGGATTCCTATGGTCTGGTTTACCTTTCTTCTTTCCTTGCAACCTTGGATCTGTTAAAGTAGACTTGTATAGGGTGTTATTTGCTATTTTTCATCTTCCACTGTACATGTATATTCTTGGCCCATTGGCCCATTATGGAATTAAGCTGCTATTCCACCATTTCCAACATGGTATCAGAGCCCTAGCTAGGGTTTCTCACCTAGCATCAGAATTGCCCCAACGACACCACCGCGCCCGCCGCAGCCTCCCTCCAACGGCGCCTCCTCCTCTCTTCCCTCTCTCGGCGACGCCATCTAAGCTAGGCCATCCTTGCTTTTGATCGAGCCGGGTCTTCCTCGCCTCGATTCTTGGTGTTGGGAGAGGAGCTATCGCTGCCGCCGCCGCTTCTCCCGTGCAAGAAGACTCGCAGCCGCCGCCGCTCCGTCTTGGCGTCACCGTAGCTCCCGTGCAACGAAGCCTCCTCTGCTCCGCTCGAGCCGCCGCCATCGTCTCTCCTCTCCGTCCTCTCCTCCATTGCGTCCTCTCCGCCAGCTTCCTCTTCAACGCCGCCTCCCTTCGCCTCTCTCCTCCGTCAAGAAGAAGAAGAATAAATGCCCGCCACCAAAGAGAGCATTCCATTAAAAAAATCCTCTGCCAGCCACCCCTTCTGTGCTCATCCAAGATGGCCATTGCATCTCGTTCCTCTGGACCGATGCTTCTCCCGCCAGTTATGTTTGATGGGACCAACTTCCAGGAGTGATCCACTATGCTCCGGGTCTCTCTTGACAGCCAGCGTTTATGGGGTCATCTCACTGGAGCTTGCCCTCGCCCACCAGTTCCGGTTCGCCCAATTCAGCCTATGGTCGGGTCAGATGGTGCTCCAGTCCCTGCAGATGTTCTAGCAGCATATGAGCAGGACACTGATCAGTATGTCGCCGATCTACAGACTCTTGAGGGCTGGCAGGAAAATGAGGCTCGTGCTGTTGCTGTCATCTTAGGCAGCATGAAGGTTGATCTTGCCATGGATCTAACTGCTCTTCCTTCTTCTCAGCTGATGTGGGAGCGCATGCGAGTTGATTCAATGAAGCAAATGATGCTCTCTACACCTCTACACTGGAGCTGGCGAGCTCTCTTCGTCAGCAGGACTCCACTGTCGATGCCTTCTACCAGCAGATTACCGACGTGTGGTGTCAGCTTGACTCCTTGGAGCCTCCTTACAGTCCGACCTGCGACTGTTGTGGCCTTCATCGGGACCACAAGAGTGCTGTTCACCTCTTTGAGTTCCTCCGTCGACTTCGACCGGAGTTCGAGCAACTTCATGCTCTCACTTTGCTGCCCGCCGCGACCGTCTCTGGTTGAGGCGCTCACTCTGGTTCGTGCTGAGGAGACTCGTCTTCATGGCGTGCTCTCGTCTTCCTCGTCTGTCCTGATCACTTCCACACCTCCTCCTGCGACGGCTCCTCTCCCAGCACTGGCAGGAGGCTCGGTTGCTGTGGCGAGCACCGTTGTTGCAGTGGTTCGCTGTAACTACTGCAAGAAGATAGGGCACACCATTGAGCAGTGCAGGAGGCGGCCTCAGAACCGCAAGGGTGGAGGTGGTGGAGCTGGTGCCTCTCGCCCATCTGATGCCCTACTGACAGCCATGCAGGATGTGACTCAGCGCCTTGAGCGCATGGAGCGCCGTTTGGGGGCGACTCCTTCTCCAGGACCGTCTGTTGCCAGTCTTCCTTCAGGTATACAGTTGCCCTGGATTCTTGACTCTGGAGCTTCTTTTCATATGACATCTGATCCCACTCACCTTGGCCCACTGAGTTCTTCAGCCATCCCTATGTCTGTCAAGACGGCTGATGGTACTTCCCTTTCAGTTGCTGGTCGGGGCACTCTTCACACTTCTTGTTTTCATGTTCTTTCTGTTTCACATGTTCCTCGTCTCGATTTGCAACTGATATCTGCTGGTCAACTTGCTGACCTTGATTGTCGTATCATTCTTGAGGCTGACTCTTGTTCTATTCAAGATCGTCTCACCGGGACCCTGGTTGGTACTGGCCGTCGGGTCCATGACTCTCAGCGTCTATGGGAGCTTGACTGGCTTCGCCTACCCCCCGTTTCCGCCGCGTCCACCTCCAACAGCCAGTCGACTGCCGTCTTTGATGTCACTGCCAGTTTTGCTCAGTGGCATCATCGGTTAGGTCACATGTGTGGGTCTCGTCTTTCTTTGTTAGTGAGTCGTGGTGTTCTTGGGAAGGTTCCTGGTGATACCTCCCTGTCCTGTATGGGCTGTAAGCTTGGGAAGCAGCTACAGCTACCCTATCCCACCAGTGACTCGGTGTCTCTTCAGCCGTTTGATTTGGTTCATTCTGATGTATGGGGCCCAACTCCCTTCGTTTCGAAAGGGGGTCATCGCTATTATGTGATCTTTATTGATGATTTCTCTCATTACACATGGATCTATCTTCTGACCTCTAGGCATCAGGTGTTGTCTGTCTACTAGGCCTTCGCTGCCATGGTCCGCACATAGTTTGACTCGCCTATTTGTGTCTTTCGTGCTAACTCTGTTGGCGAGTACCTATCCACCTCTCTTCGTCAGTTTCTCCTTGACCAGGGTACCCTTCCTCAGTACTCTTGTACTGGTGCTCACGCTCAGAATGGTGTCTTTGAGCGTAAGCATCATCACCTTCTTGAGACTGCTCGAGCGATGATGCTGTCCTCCTCTGTTCCGCCCCACTTCTGGGCTGAGGCTGTCTCTACTGTTGTCTACCTTGTGAACCTCCAACCTTCCACTGCTCTTCAGGGTGCCACCCCTGTTGAGCGTCTCTTTGGCAGGCCTCCCCAGTACAGTCACCTTCGTGCGTTCGGGTGTGTTGTCTTTGTACTACTTCAGCCCCGTGAGCGGACGAAGCTGACTGCTCAGTCTGTTGAGTGTGTTTTTCTTGGCTACGATGTTGAGCGCAAGGGTTATCGCTGTTGGGACCCTGTGTCTTGCAGGATTCGGGTCTCTCACGATGTTACCTTTGATGAGTCTCGATCTTTCTTCACTCGTGATCCTTCCTCCAGCTCGCACTCTACTCCTGATTCGCTCTCCTTCCTCACTTTACCTGATGCTTCCTTCTATCCACCACCATCCTCTCCTCTGTCCCCACTTTTACCTCCATGCTTGCCACCATCACCCTCACCTTCTATTTCTGTCCCTTCGTCCGCTGCTCCACCCTCTCCCTCGCCACCTCAGCAGCCTACCTTTGCCTTTACGCCTCCTCCTGTCCGTCTCCACTACACTCGTCATCCACCTCCTCCCAGCTCCTCCTCTCTTCTAGGTCTAGCTCCTTCTCCCAGTTCAGAGTCGTCTTCCTCTGCTCCTACTTCAGAGGCTACCTCTCCTGCTCCTTCACCGTGGTATGCTCTTCGTGATCGGAGTACGATCCCTCGTCCTGATCGCTACGGTTTTGTTGCTCCTGCTACCGTTTCCTCTGAGCCCACTTCCTATCACGATGCTGTTACTCATCCTGAGTGGCAGTTCGCCATGGCTAAGGAGCTTGCTGCTCTAGAGCGCACTAGCACTTGGGACCTTGCCCCTCTTCCTCCTTCTGTCACTCCTATCACGTGCAAGTGGGTCTATAAGATCAAGACTCGCTCTGATGGCTCTATTGAGCGCTATAAGGCACGACTCGTTGCACGTGGTTTTCAGCAGGAGTATGGGCGTGACTATGAGGAGACCTTTGCTCCTGTTGCTCACAGGACCACTGTGCACACACTTGTGGCCGTTGCTTCTGTTCGCCGGTGGACCATCTCTCAGCTTGATGTGAAGAACGCTCTTCTTCACGGTGAGCTACGTGAGGAGGTCTACATGCACCCACCTCCTGGCTATGCTGTGCCAGATGGCCACCTGTGTCACCTTCGTTGTTCTCTCTATGGGCTCAAGCAAGCCCCTCGTGCTTGGTTTGAGCGCTTCACCTCTGTTGTCACCACTGCTGGTTTTGTTGCTAGTGAGCACGACCCTGCTCTCTTCGTTCACACTTCTCCTCGTGGTCGTACTCTTCTTCTTCTCTACGTGGATGACATGCTCATCACAGGTGATGATCCTCAGTACGTTGCCTTTGTGAAGGCGTGTCTCAGTGAGCAGTTTTAGATGTCTGATTTGGGTCCTCTTCGGTATTTCCTTGGGATTGAGGTCACTTCCACGCCTGAGGGCTACTACCTCTCCCAGCGGAAGTACATTCAGGATCTCCTTGATCGAGCATGTCTCACCGATCAGCGTACTATTGCCACTCCTATGGAGCTTCACCTTCAGCTTCGTCCTACTGATGGTACTCCTCTTGAGGATCCTACTCGGTACCGCCACCTCGTTGGGAGTCTTGTTTACCTTAGCATTACTCGCCCTGACATCTCCCATGCTGTTCACATCTTGAGTCTGTTTATGCAGACTCCTACTCAGATACACTACAGTCACCTCCTTCGGGTCCTGCGGTATCTTCGTGGTACCATTGATCGTCGTCTGTTTTTCTCTTGCTCCAGCCCTTTGCAGCTTCAGGCCTATTCAGATGCTTCCTGGGCTAGTGATTCCTCTGATCGTAAGTCCCTTTCTACTTATTGTGTCTTCCTTGATTCTTCTTTGATTGCCTGGAAGACCAAGAAGCAGACTCGATTCTCGCTCCAAAGATCGAGGTCGAGTTATGCTACCGGCCTTTGTGACGGCTGAGGTGACTTGGTTACGGTGGCTCCTAGCAAATTTTGGTGTCACTGTCTCTACCCATATGATAGTGTGCTCCGACAGTACCGATGCGATCAGCATTGCTCGAGATCCGGTGAAGCACAAGCTCACCAAGCACATTAGCGTTGATGCTTCCTATGTTCGGTCATAGGTGCAGCAACAGGTGGTTGCCCTTTAGTATATGCCTTCCGAGGTTCAGATCGCGGATTTCTTCACTAAGGCACAAACTAAGGCGCATCATGATCTTCATCTCTCCAAACTCAATGTTGTGGATCCACCTTGAGTTTGAGGGGGGTGTTAAAGTAGACTTGTATAGGGTGTTATTTGCTATTTTTCATCTTGCACTGTACATGTATATTCTTGGCCCATTGGCCCATTATGGAATTAAGCTGCTATTCCACCATTTCCAACAGGATCGACTTAGACTTTTTTACTTTTTTTTTAATTATTTGGTTTCTCCACTATGGGGAAAGCAGCGTGGTGTAGCTCCCCTTGGTTGCAAAGAGAAAACTAAATACAAAATTTGCACCAGGCAGTTCACTTTGTCTACTCTTTGATATTTCACTGTTTTCTATAAAATCCCTCCTTCCCACCCGCTCTCTCTCACCTATGTCATCTATTCTCATGGCTTCTCTTACAATTCCTTTATAAATATGTGTACATAGGCTCAATTCTTTTCAGCTTCTGGATTATGGGAGAAGTTGCTTCTGATTATGGGAGAATCGGGTCGGGCCGACTGTGACTTCTAGGTTTCGGATCAGGCCGACGAGAATCAGCAAGAATCAATGAGAATCAGGTTTCAGCCGGATTCTGATTCTATATAGAGGGCAGCTTCTAATTGTGGGAGAAGCTGTTCAGAATTCTCCCGTTCGGCAAACAATCAAATTTTTTTAAGCAAAAGATGAAACGAACGAGGCCATATAGTTTTTGGAGCAAAGCAAAGGGACTAAAAAGAGCAATACCTATTATCTCTCAAACAATTCTCTTCATCAAATAGCTGGTTGAAAAGCTCCTCAGCATGCACAGATTCATGATTCCAAATTACAGCAGTATCTTTTGGAATACAAGCCTGGATGAAGTAAACCTGAAATGAGCAAGAATCTTTAAATTCTTGCCTTGCTTCTGCATCATACAAAGAAAACAACTATTTAACAAAGAAGGCTGCCATTTTATATCACTAGAAAGTGGAGACAAAAACAAATCTACATTTTAAATCTAATTCCCACAGACATTTTACAAGGAAATGCTGTAGTTTGGGAAATTGTACCATAAAAAATTTGCCGTCACACATTACCTTCAAGTTTAGGGCCTGAAGTGAGTTTTACTTTACACAATAATTTTTGGGGCTGTTCTTTAACCACCCAGACACACTGTAAATCACTTGGAGATCAGATCCATGTTTGTTGATGAACTCCTGAAGGCGACAAGTAAGTCGAGGTCATGATGTTACAGTTATCCAAGGAAAATATCCGTAGAAATTGAACCATTACCTCTTGGCATCATTTGATCACACGGAGAAGTTTCGACTGAGCCATTTGTATGAAATTTGTTAGAAAAGCACACATAAACGTTAGCCACCAGGTAAAAAATCACAACGGACTCACCAATGGTCAATGGAGCAACCACTAAACAAGTAACAAAAATCAAGTGAGAAGACAAATCGTTGATTCATTGTATGGAGCTTGAGTTACACTCGTGTGGATAAACTCATGTGACACAGCAATCTCATTGGATATTCCCTCATCCCCACCTATGGTGAGTTATTCATGGTGAAAAAATTTAGCCAGTTCAAAACTGTCGAATATGACAACTCATCAGAGTACAGCGATAAGTTTAATAATCCTCAGAGAGGATTACAGTTTGAGCAGTGCTTCAATGCTTTCCCACTCAATACAAGTTGCATAAATCTTAAAGTAAGCGAAGGGGGTAAGTAAGCACCATCTACCCTTCATTCATGTTTTAATATTTGTGCAACTGTAAAAAAAAACATAGAAGCACCTCTCTTACATTTTATCTGGTAGTCAAGAAAAAATAATCATTTTTCCTAGAATCCATACAGAATTGGGCATGAATGAAAAAAGAATCCATACATAAATTGGGCATCAATGAAAAAAAGAACCCATTTTTCATTTTAAACAACGAAAATGAGTCCACCTGGAACAACAAATGCACTAGGAACTAGCATAGATGTTTTGTTTCCCTTTTCATTTAGAAAATTTTCCGGGATAATCAGATATGATAGCCAAAATAAACTCGTTGAACATAACACGAATCACAACCCTAACTCAAGTGAGTCCTTGCACCAACCGAACCAACAAGAATAACTAGACCAACGGAACCTAAGAAATCGCATCGCGTCCCCCAACCCTCAACGTAGAACAACCCCGCATAGCTAGACGGTGCGAAATCGCAAGCGAGAATCATCAGAGCAGGAATTCGGTTAGTTTCCATTACCACGCGAAGCGGGTCGGAGAAGAGGGCGTGGATCTGGGGCAGCAGGTCGAGCAGTGCTTGGTCGGCGGCGGCCGCCATCGGATGGGCTTCACCTTCCTTTCCGGAAAGCTCTAGAACCCCTACTAGGGTTTCCGAATCGGGGGAGGCGAGGGGAGAAGTGTCATGTTCCCTTTGCTCGGAGTGCTCCAAAGCGTGAGATTCTGCAATCTATTCATCGGAGGAAGAACAGATGCGACAGAGGAAACGAAAAGAACTGGGGAGAAGCAAGGAGGAAAGCTTTCTTGTTTCTCAAGGCAATAACGTTTTTCACACCTTTCTGAATACAGACTCCACCTATTTATACTAGGTTGGGATGCGCGCTATGCCGCGCCGTATAGCATGAGGCAGTTAATAGGCAGTAAAGTAGTCCCAGATGTTTAGTTGGTAATCACAATGCTAAGACGATTAGCAAGGCTGCCCTCAATGTCACACATGTGGACGTCCACTATATATCTGCAATTAACATCGATTAAACATGGACTAAGCGATTTGGCATTCATTTAATATCAAGAATGTATTTATTGGACACAGTAAATATCAATAAGGCATTATCGGACATTGGAGAGATACCTTAAGCATCTATATGAAATCTGCAGGCTTCTTATATCCTAGTCCGATAAGACATTGCTCTATCCATGTTCTGCTTCATGCCCAGGCAAAACAAAACAATGATATGAGATTAAGGAATACCATGAAAAGTAACTGATAAGAAATTCTTTAATAAAATCAACCAAAATATATAAGGCATGGAACATGGACATAGAAAGTTCCAAGAAAACAATTAGCAGTGGATCGGCCTTATTATGTGCAGGTTTTTAAAATGAGTATTGCACAGTAAACACTCAAAGTAACAATATTGATTCAAACGACTGCACATTCAGGACTGGAGTATGTAGCGGTTTCTTTTTAGTCATGCAGTATAATCACTTTACTTTGTTATGGTGGAAATATCAGTGTAAAATCAAATAAAATGAACATATTGCAAACTTCCTATGCAGTATAAAACATGTATAGGTCAGTTGGCCTAATGTTTACCTAACCATTAACAACTACCCTAAGGATAGACATGATAGAAATTTCCATACAACCTATCACTCCTATGCCACAAACTACATGTAATATAGATTTGAAGAGTCAAGAATTAATGCAAGAAAATTTAGGAAAAAAATATATAACCGTATGGATCCCAAGCTTACAAGGAAAATGGAGCACTCCGCTCATGCAAATATTGTACATCTTCATCTCCTTGAAAAAATACCCTCAAATCTTCACTTTGCTTAAGTTCAGGGTGTGAAACTATTCTGTTAATTAATGAATACATCCAGAGGTTGACGACGCGGTTCAATGGATTATTTGCTAAACCCAAATTTCTCTTAGAGTAAAGCAAAACAACAATAGCCTAATAAGCAAGGAATCACAATACTGACACCACAGTTCAATAGTCCATATACTGTTATGTTCTAGAGATGATATAAGAAATTGGTTGTTAACAAAACTATAATTTTTTTAAAATACCAACGACATTCTTATTTGGAAGGGGAATGCCTTCATTCCTCTCAGCAAGGCAATCATGCAGCCACTCAAAATCGCTTTAGCGCCAGATAAACAATTCTCTCTGGTCCCTTAAATTTAGGCTGGTCTGCAGAGACAAATGCTTCCAAATTAACAAAATATCAGCAACAAAATCATGACATGGAAAAATCCCTCAATACATAATTAGCTCTGCTAATTACATTACATCTATTAAAAGCTTCCTACTGGAATCTAGAAGGCCATAAGCGTTTCCAGACCACTGAGTTTATGTATTATCGAATTGCTAATAATTTTCAGCTTCATAATGATGAGTTCCAAAGAGCACTAAAAATGTGAAATACTATAATCTTTCAGTATGCAGACACAATGAAGCAACAATCAATAGCCAAGGCAGGAAAAAAGTAGATATATATACACATGAACCAATCATATTCCGTAATGATTATGCTGCAACCTGCATCATCATATAACCACAATTAGCATCGTAATCACATATGCGATAAGAACAATCCTGAAAGTGCATCTAGGCACTTATGTTATTTTGGTGATTAATGACAAACGCATATAATGACAATCTATGTAATTGAGTAAATGCTTAACTTAGTGCTTAACAAATGACAAACCTCTAATATGATCATATTGTTATGAGACTAACATGTTTATTGCCTAATTGAGTATTAGTCTCATCTATTTAGAGAAAAATCAAGTGGGATGGGTACGCAAAGATAAGGTATGCAATCTCGGTATCCCTTCTATATTTGTTATTGCATTCCTCTTGTGCAAATGCATAGTGAACTCCAAATAACATGTTGATTATATATATGCATATTGGTTCATGTCATATTTATTTATGCATATATATTCATTTGAGTTCATTATGTGCTTTGCTTTTAGTATGCATGTATTAACTAGAGTTAAACTTCACATTGCTATAGATTGACTTGGTGCATGTATGTCTTAGTTGTGTATCTTCTCATGCACTTCTCTTAGTGAAGTTTAATCTAGAGTTGGATCACATATTTACTCTTATTCCAAATATTGTTTGCACATGTACAATTCGTGTATATTCTATCATGTGCTTCATTTAAGTAAAGACTATGATCCTTGCCATGATTTAATTGATTAATCATATTGGCAATCATCTCTCTAGTACATATAGATCAATCACATATTCATCATGATGTACTTAGTAGAGAACATTTCTTATGTCAAGTGTTTCCAGTTATATTATGCTTTTTTATATGAAACACTTGTGATACTTAATTGCTCACAAATATCAATTCATTCACATCTATTGAGCTTTTGGGACTAATGTCTTTCATGAGTGACTTGAAAAGAATTAGGTCCCTTGTGTGTATGATGACCAAGGTAGTTTGAAGGATGATCGTTAAGCCGAGGTCAACAAGACGGCGGTGTTACCAAGAGTTGACGACTAAGTCAAGATCGACTTGGCGTGGAGATCGTCGGAGAGGATGATCAAGTCAAGGTTGATAGGACGAGAGTCTCATGAGGTGAATCGAGTCAAGTTGGACAAGGCGAAAATGTCATCAGTCATTTGGTGAAGGTCTTCATGCACCGGAGTTAAGAAAGAAGACGGCAAGTAACTGTTTCTAGACTTGTATTATCTTTGATTTAATTTGAGTCTAAGGATTGCCGTACTATTAAGAGGGATGTGATGTCGAATGACTTTTAGATGTGTCAAGTGCTCAAGTGATCCATCCTTGTGAAACTTAGAGCGAGTGTGGTGTTGGTGGTGCCGGAAAGTGAGAGTTGTAGGTCTCCCTTGGATTCTCTGTGAAATCTGTATTTATCATTTGAGATTTGGGTAGTGAGACCTTGTTAGTTGTGTAGCCCTTGTTCTTAGCTTTCAATAGAGTCCAAAATCACTGAAATCGGAGTCCGGAGTCAAAAGTTATGCTCGTTTTCGTCAGGCTGCTCAGTCCAATCCAGAGTATCCGGGGTTAAGTCCGGAGTATCCGCGTTAGTTCTCTCAGTTTGGTCAATCCGGAGTATCCGGGTTAAGTCCGGAGTATTCGGGGTGTCCAGAGTATCCGGGGTTAAGTCCGAAGTATCCGGACTTTGCGCAGTTCAAACGGCTAGTTTTTTGGGGACCTCTATTTAAAGCCCCCTCCTTCCCCTCTTCAAAGTGGCCGTTATCCTGCTGGTTTGAGGTGTTATCCTCTTGTTCTTGAGCCCCCAAAACACCCCTTTACCCTTAGATCTAAGTGATCCCCTTGAAGAGAAGGGTTAGGAAGAGTTTGAGGAGTGAGGTGCTAGGGTTGGTGGAAAAAGTGAGAATTGAGGTTCCCCTTCATTCTTGAGCCCAAAATCCCTCTCTACTCTTAGATCTAAGTGATCCCCTTAGTGAGAAGTAGGGCTGGAAAATCAGCTCATGGCTCGTCTCGGGCTCGTCCGAGCCTGGCTTGGCTCGCACAGTCTCGTGGCTCGGACCGAGCCCGAGCCGAACCTGTTTTTGTGGCTCGCGAAAACACCAGGCCGGCTCGGCTCGACCACCGAGCCGGCTCGCGAGCCAAATCGGCTCGACGGCCCAGCCTGCCAGCCAGCGCCTCACCCTCACGGCCTCAGGCCCAGCCACCCCAAAGATCCAACGCTACCAGGCCCAGAGCGTAGCAAAACTCAAAGCGAAAATTCCTTCCCTAACCCTAATCCTCCTCAATCCTCACCCTCGGGCCTCACGCCAGTCGAGCACTGGCGGCGGCGGCGGCGGCGGCTTAGCGATTCCCATTCCTCCGTGGCGCTTCGCCGTGATTCGCCGCCGATTCCCCATTCGTGGACGCCGTTGGCGCTTTCGGCCGTCGCCCATCGGCCCCCGTGCCCCGCCGTCCGCGTCTCCGGGACCGCGAGGGGGATTCGCGGTTCGCCTCGCCCGCATCTTCACCTCTTCGGCTAATCGGATTCGGCTCTTCGCTTCCTTCAACGAGACAACGACACCTTCGGGCTTCGGCAGTTCGGGCTTGGTGGCGATTCGTGCGCGGCGCGCCGATTCCCCAATCCTCATTCCCGTGACGCTTGCCGCTTGAAGTTTGTGAATTTCTAGTGGATCATTAGTTGAAGCTTTTTTTCCTTGCACTATTTGCTCAAAGGTCTTCAATCTGTGTACAGCCATATATCCAATGCGCTGGCTCGGCGAGCCAACGAGCCGGCTCGCGAGCCTACCTCGAGCCGAGCCGAGCCGGTTTTCCTGGCTCGCCTCAGGGCCGAGCCGAGCCTGGCTCGGCTCGCCAACTCACCGAGCCGCACCGAGCCGAGCCTGGCTCGGCTCGGCTCGTTTCCAGCCCTAGTGAGAAGGGTTGAGAAGAGTTGGAAGAGGTGTGTGTTGAGCAAGATTTGATCTTTGAGCACTTGATTTCATCTCCAAGTTTGTTCTTCGTGAGCATTTGTTACTCTTGGAGGTTGAGGACTCCTAGACGGCTAGGAGGTCGCCTACGAGCCACCAGAGCTTTGTGTGGTTGACCGTGGGAAGTTTGTGAAGGCCGATTCTGCCTCCGCAAGGGAAGGAATCAAAGAAGTGAAGTCCGGCGAGTGCATTTGTGCAACACCGGGTGGAAGAGGGTTGAAAGAGACCCCAGCTCAAGTGAGACCGAGCCGCACCGACGAGTGCATTTGTGCAACACCGGGAGAAAAAGGGTTGAATGAGACCCCGGCTCAAGTGTGACCGAGCCGCCTCAACGGAGACGTAGGATCCCCTCAAGGATCCGAACTTCGGGTGAAAAATCATCATCTCCAAGTTTGCTTCTTACTCTTGCTTTAGTATTTGATTTTGAATTTTGAAATTGACCGATCTACTTTTCTAGTGAATTTTCAGCTAGATTTCTACTTGTTTCAGGTACCTGGTAGTGTTTAGAATACTTGTGTTTAAGTAGTTTGATTGAAAAATTGTAGAGATTTAAAATCTCATTTCGAGGTCTTCAATCCGGAGTATCCGGACCATTAACCCCGGATAGTCCGGACATACCGGAGTATCCGGATAAAACCCCGGACACTCCGGGCTGATACCCTCGGGAAAATTTAATTCCGCTGAAATTTTTTGTTTCGCCTATTCACTCCCCCTCTAGGCGACATCCCCAGTCCTTTCAAATCCCTACATGAGCTCATCAGATCCAGATCCAAAAAACTGGGAAGACTAAACCTGGAAGAAAAAAATACCTAAGCGCTATTGCAAGTTAATCAGTGTCAAAACGAAAAGAAATCAGGAGCCCCCAATTATACTAAGCGGGGGAAGCAGCGGCCGCCCGATGCGAAGAAGACGCAGCCACCAGACGACGAGGCGTGAGCAAACGGCGGGAGGTGGAGTAGTTCGGGGCTCCAAGAAGGCGTGATCGGGGCGATTCGAGAAGCGAGGAAACGATGGGAGACGAAGGAGCTCGGAGGAGAGAGCAGAGAAGACGGAGGGACTAACCGAGCTCAGCGAGTTGAGGCCTCCGCACCGCACCGGACCGAAGAAGCCGATCGCCCGCGACCGACGCAGCAACGGAGGCCAAGAGGCGGCGGGGCTGGCGGAGGAAACGATCAAATCACGGGCAGCTAACGCAACCGGTGAGAGCAAATGGAAAGTCGGAGGGACCAACCGAGCACAGCTGAGGCGGAGGACTCCCGAAGCCGCACGGACCGAAGAAGACGCCGGTCGCCCGCACCGACGCACAAATGGACGCCAAGAACCGGCGGAGCTGGCGGAGCAAACGAAAGGCGAACCAAGATGATCAAACCGAGGCCGAAGCAAGACGATCAAACCGAGGCCAGGTAATGCAAGAGGCGCAAATCCAGGGGCAACTACCAGGCATCGTAGCGACGGACGGCGAGAAATGCTGCACGGACGAAACAGATCCGGCGTCGGCAGCAACGGGACGGGCAGCGCGAACAGGACCGGAGACATGGCGCGCCTGATCGCTCGGCATTCCCAGCCTCTATTATATAGAGTATATGCCTCGCTAAAACCTTCTTACCGACATCAAATTACGAGCTACAGTAATTACTCAATTACATTCAACGCTCGTTCAATTTACCGCTCACTTTTCAACTACACATCACAGCCACTCGCCACCTGAGCACTCGATCTACACCGCTCATCGTTACTTTGTGAAGTCGACGAAGAATGACTCAATTCACCGACTACGCTCTGTTCCTCGTCTTCCTTCGCCCGATCTGTGACAAGAAGAGGAAGAGGGCGCGGGGCGAGACGGTGGGATTGGCTTGGGGTTGGGGGAGAATAACAAAGCGGCGGATTTCCCGCCTCTCTTTTCTTGGCGCTAGGTCACACCGTCAGCCGCAGCATTGCCGCGCCGCCGTCTCACTGGCAGGGGGGCCATCTCTGTCATTGGTGGTCGAGCGTGTACGAGGCATTTCTCCTACCCAAGGCGGTTTTTGATGCAGTGGCAGGCCCACGCGTCAGTCTAGCATCACTCGACGCGACGTCGCAGGCATGGCTTTGCTCTGCCCGCGGCATCTCCGCCTACGGCAACGGCCGCGGCGGCGCCAGCAGTCCGCGCCCGCCTGCTACCTCGGCGCGCTGCTCGACTCCGACTGGCGCGCACCTTGTGCTTCTGCAGCGACCGAGGCCTGCGTTTCACAAGACGCGTTCGGCGTACCACCAATCTTCGCGGTGGGCTTGTCGGCCACCTGTTCGGCGACCTACGACAACGGCCGCGGCGGCGCCAGCCGTACGCGCCCGCCAGCTACGTTGGCGCGCTGCTCGACTCCGACTGCGGCGCACCTTGTGCTTCTGCAGCGACTGAGGCCTGCGTTTCACAAGACGCGTTCGGCGTACTACCAATCTTCGTGGTGGGCTTGTCGGCCACCTGTTCGGCGAAATACCGCAGCGAGGTACGTTTCCGAACCAGCTATGAAATCTGGCACCATGGTTTCTTCTTTCTTGTGAAGGTGATGGTTAGTTAAAGGAGGGGTTTGCAGTGGATCATGGGGATGTCGCAGTGGGTTCTGCAATCTGCAGTATGTGTGCCGTGTGCGGCACTGATGCTCGTATACTCGTTGTGGGCTAAAGCAGAAAAGGGAGACGCTTCGCTCGTCCGACGACGTGCGTGCGTGAAAGACAGCGATCTCCCTTGTCCTGGCCTTCTGCTGCATCTAGGACTAGGTGGATGTCATGAATTGCATTAGGGTGTGCTGAGTTTCATGATGCAGATAAGGTGGTCGAGGATATGCCTAGCCTGGGGTACTGCCTCTTGGATGTGCCATTGGAAAGGGCGCCACTTGATTGTGTGCGGAGCAGTGCCTCAATGCTTTTCCTCGCAATACAAGTTGCACAAATCTTGAAACAATCGAATGGGTAAGCAATCACTATCTACCCTGCATTCATGCTTTAATATTTGTGCAACTGTCAAAAAGAAAAGCATGGAAGCACCTCTCTTATGTCCGCCATTCTCTTATGTCAGCAATGCACAGAATACAGATGGTATTCAGAGGGTTTAAGATGAACTACGAGGGTCCTGTGAAATTTTTGAGGGGATTGGGAAGAAACGTGTGATTTGATGGGTCAGTGCTTTTGCCATGCCAGCTAGCAAGAGCGTATTGGCTTGATCTCGAATATCTTCAGGGACTTGATCAATGCGTTGGCTATCCAAGCATGAACAGAAGAGTGATTTGTTGATTCTTGCTGCTCTAGAAAAATTCTCAAAGCGAGCAATTAATCATGGCCAAGCGCGTTCAACTCCGATCTGGTATCAAGACCAGCATTGTTGATGAAATGGAATGTTTAAAAGTAGCAGCAGACTTTTCACTCAGTTTCACTGACTCTAGCCAGAAGTGAAAGCCAAGGCTGAGGCACAATCCTTGGTGCCAGACAAGTGAAGTACAATACAGTGACTCTTAGCAATAGAGCATCTGCAAGTGCATGCTGCAGGGTTGAAAATAGATATGGTTTCTCAGAAGTATATCCAAGTAAGAATCTTCTGTCCAGATATTATTTTTCTCTAGAGATAGAGTAACCTTCATTTTTAGAATGATATCTTAACTCCACGCTCCTATTACCTTTGAGCCAGTTGTTATTTGCCTACTGCTCACTCAGAACAAGCCCCCATCTATTGCTCACAGTTCCCATTGCAAATCCAACATCATGCAGTATGAATAGGTTCAGAGCTATGTCCACATGTGCAAGTGCAAGTGTCTTCTCCAAGTTCATGCAATGTTCAATTACATTTTTTGTGATTAATGCAACTCATGTTCACAAATTAGTCCTCTTTTTGAAAAAAAAAAACAGATCACAGATTCTACCACAGGCAAAACTCTAACGTGATTTTTATGCTTGTGTTTGCATGGCAACCTTTAATTTTCAGAGTAAACTTTTTGGTTTACCACCTGCAACCCCGCTTAATTGGGTCTAGCATTTCTTTCTGAGAATATGATTCTCCCATATGCCATTGATGATGTATTCTTCTCAGGAAAAGAAAGTTGCTATTAATTTCAATTGTAACATAGAGAAACTGAGGCAACAAAAAAACTTTAACAAATTATTCTTCTATTGTACATCAGAAAGCTTTGTTGTATTATGATATTATGTGCCAAATCACTGGTTCTTCTGGACATACAAATCTTCTGCATGTGATATAATTCCAGTGTCTTCTCAGAATTACCTTATTTCACCTAGGGCTTGATAAATCTGAGGCCAGAGGTGGAGCTGATGAGCCCAATATTCCAGCAGTACGAAGGTTATCTGGAATTGTAGATACGAAGTTGTAATCTATGTCAGTTTCCACATCCATTGTACCTTCCAAAACTTTGACAACAGTTGACATTTGAGGCCTCTTGGTGCAATCGATCTGCAAACACCACATTGCTAGCTTCATCATTTTAATTACTTCCTCCTTGTGCATTTGCATGTTATCACTTCTCTTGTCAATCAAATCTACCAGCTGATCATTCTTTACCTTTTCTTGCAATAAGCTGATAAGATGAATGCTCTCTTCAGGTTGTGAACTATCAAGATTCTTTCTCCCACCTATGACTTCCATGACTACTACACCAAAACTATAGATATCTGCCTTTTCAGTGATATGTGATGTCAACCATTCAGGAGCTAAATATCCAGGTGTGCCCCTCAATCTAGTTATGACTTGACTCTTATCCCTGTCAATCAGTTTGGCTAGTCCAAAGTCAGAAAGTTTTGCATTGAAGTTGTCATCTAAAAGGATATTTTGTGGTTTAACATCCAGATGAGCAATTCTTTGTCTGCACTCCTCATGTAGATAAGATAGGCCCTTGGCTATGTGACTGACAATCCTATACCGTGTGTTCCAATCAAGAGGGGCATTACCATGTCGGTAATAGATCCACCTGTCCAACGATCCTTTGGACATATACTCATAAACCAGGAGCCTATGTGATTTCTCTGCACAAAAACCAACCAATCTCACCAGATTGACATGATGAATGCCACCGATTGTCTGGACTTCTGCTAAAAACTCTTTCTTTCCTTGACCAGCTCGATCCAAATGTTTTACTGCAATTCTTTCCTCGTGAAGCTGTCCCATGTAAACAGAACCAAATCCTCCTTCTCCGAGCTTTTCTCTGAATTGCTCGGTTGCTACTTTTAGCTGTTCAAATGAGAACCTTGTAGGCATTCCGGGTATATCCCCAAGCTCTCCCTCTTCATCTATCTCTTGGTATCTTTTTCTTTGTTTGCATACGAAGAGAATGATGAACACTACGAATGTAATGAAACCTCCTACAGAACCTAAAATCACAACAATTCTTCTCCCTGCAGAGGATGATGTTTGCTCAAGAGGTGTAGCAGGACTTGGAGGCGGTTGTGTGATCTGCACCTTAATGTAAGATGTAGAATTGTAGCGCACTGTTTCTGGCACAATTACCTCTAATGAAAAGAGCCGTGACGGCAAGTGACAATATCCATCGGAAGTGTTTTCGTAGTACATAAACACAGCAGCCTTGCAAGAGCAATTCCTCAAGCATGCCTGCTTGCAACTCTCTTCGTTGATTAGTTGAGGCTGTGCGGCATCAGGATCAATGTAATTGAAGTAAGAAACATTAGGAAAGGCAAGAAGTTGGTGATCCCTTATGGATTGGCAAGAGATTGCAGTCACTGGCTCGCATCCAAGATTAATCCTCCGACTGTCAATCTGCCTGAAGTAGGCGATGCTGGTGTTGGCTTCAACTGGGCAGGTGCATTGCCCGCTGAAGCAAATACCGTACTCCCCACAGACAGTTGGGTAGCCACAGTCCCCTCCATCAACATTGAGGACGTCTCGCACCATTGCCCAGCCTGTCTGCCACTCGTACAGCCTGAGATGCCCGTCGGCTTCAAACCTCATGTACTGACGCGAGCTAGCGGGCGGCAGACTGATCGTGTCGTTGGGCACCGCAGATGCAGATGAACGAACAAAGAGGTCGAGGCTCCCATTCCTGAAGACAACATATGTTGGTATTTTCCGAGACTTTGTTTGACCGACGTACTTGTACATCTTGTAGTAGACTCGAGGTGGGCTTGATCCAACAAACGCGTACAAGCCACTAGGAAGGACAGTGAGGTAGAGCTGTTCACTGGCAGCAGGCGAGGCAGTAGGCGTCAGCTTCATCCCTTCGGCTAGTGACTGGCCGGGAACCAGGGAGTCTGCTGGGTGATCGAACGACTGCCACACCGCCTTGTTCTTCCGGCCGAGAAGCATCAGATTGCCGGAGTCGGTGAGGGTCATTCCACCCACCGGTTTCCCGGTGGTGTTGGTGGACCAAACTAGGCCGCCGTCGGCGTCCAAAAGGACCAAGCCGCCATTGGTGCTGAGGCGGAGTGTTGCGTTCGCGTGGACGGGTCGGTCACGGTTCGGGGTCCAGATGACCTGGGCCATGGCCGGCAAGGTGACCGGGCTGCTGTTGTCAGCGAGGTGGTCAACGGCGAGGAAGACAGCGAAGAGGAAAGATTCACAAGGGGAGGCGCAGTAGAAGCCAGCGGCGAAGGACGGGACCATGTAGAGGAGGCCGCCGCCGAGCACGAGGCGGACGGCAGAACCGTCCTTGTACGTGATGGTGGAAAGCGGAGAGGGGCTGTTCGTCCAGACCTGGGGGAAAACGGTGTCTTGGCCCTGGAGCTGGAGAGCCGCCGTAAGCAGCAGACACGCCAAGAGAAGGAAGGAGGCAAGAACCATTTTTCTTGCATCTGGTCTGAGAGGGCGGTGCCTGCTTAGTGCTTTCCCAGCCGATCTTTAAATGGTGCCCATCTTTTTCGTAGTTACCGGATTCATGGTAAACGTCCGTGAACCTAAACTAGATTTATTAAATCTGAACTGGTTTAAGGTGATTCGTATTCATAGTGAAAATTAAAAAAAAGTGTCAAGCCTGTACCGTGACTTGAACAATTTGTGTTTCTATACTATGCAAGAGGTGTTTCTATACTTTTCTTTTTAACCGTTGTACAAATATTAAAGAATGAATAAAAAATAGATGATTATTATTTATTCTTTTCGTTTACTTTAAAATTTATACAACTTGTATTAAGAGAAAAAAACATTGAAACAGAGCGTCTACCATGGAAAGCTCTCAGCTGTATTATTCCAGGCAAAGCCCAACTACTATGCATAGGGAAAGAGATCCGACGGCTACCAGCGTGCGGTGGCTGTGAGATCTCGTGCAGGCGCCACCAACGGCTCATATCAGTCATATGCTGATAAAAGAGAGTCGATCGGAAGGTCAACTTCCCAGTTCACGTCGCCCGCTGTGACTGACGCAAATCATTCCCCCGTCAAATTTCTGAACCGCACTTGGATAGTTGGATTTATCATTTATGCCAAACTAGGAAATTTCTAACCGCACTCCACTTCCGTCGGACGTATGCTAGCCCTGGCCTGATTTGTTACTTGGCGCGAACCACGGACGCGTCCGTAGACTGGTCACGCGTTACGCTGACTTGTTACTTGAGCTGAGCCATTCACTGACCCTTCAGACTGTCCCTAACAAGCAAATCCCACACGCGCGCTGCCGTGCCATCCTCCATGCACGCCGTGGTTTTTCTGCCATCAAACTAGTTAATGTTCCAGTGGAAAGGTTCGCGGACGGCGACCTGGGGAAGGCAACGCCCGGGTCGGCAGGGCCAGGGTAGATGTGCGAGTGTGACCACGGCGACAGCGAAGAGTAGGAGGCGGAGTATGAGTGGAGGAGGAGCGTTCCGTTCAGCGGAGGAAGTTGCTGCAGCAGAGTGACGCGATTCGACCTGATACAACCTCAGGTCAGGTGCCCGTCATATTCGAACCCTGTGGAACGCGTCATGTTGACCATGCCGTCTGGCTATACGGTTGCTACAGTCGTGGAGGAAAAGGATGCAGGGACTGCCTCGCTGCCATTTGCCAGGGTCATGTAAGTAACTTTTCTTCTTTCCAGCTTTGGCCACCGTACGTGTTCCGGTCTTGGGAAGTAGAGTTGAGGAGGAAAGGTTTGCGGAAGCCGGCGTGGGGGAGGCGATACCCTGTGTGCTTGGACGCGGATGGCCGCCGGAACCACACGTGCGGCCATGACGGATAACAGTAGGCATAGGAGGCGTGGAAGAAGCATTAAGCAGAGGACGAAATGCAACTGCGATGGTTCGGAAAACCCACATGAGCAACTAGCATGTTGGGACTTGGAAACTGGAATATGCACACAAGACTAACCCTGGGTGGATGGGCAGCTTCCATATGCCCATCAGAGCACACCTGAGAGTCTGTTCTTAGTTGCCGTTGGCAGATACACTGCTGACATTGGTGTAATATTATGGACAAAGATCCAGGCGATCAGCAGGCGTGCATGCACGTTTAGTTTCTGACTTTGGGCTATCTAACTATCTAAGCTCATAGATAGGGATGAGAGTCGCGTGGTGACCAGAATGAGGGGGAACACCTGGACATTGGCACCCGAATGGCTAACATCGAAAATTACCAAGAAGATTGATGTCTACAGTTTTGGTGCTGTGGTCATGAAAGTCTTAAGTGGAGGAAAGAACATTGACTACTCTCGGCCCGACGACAATGTTCAGCTCATTACAGTACTACAAGAGAAGGCAATGAATGGTGCCATGAGGAAGTGATTCAGATCATGAAGCTTGCAATGTGGTGCTTAGATAGTGACAGCAATAGAAGGCCTTCCATGTCAATGGTGGTGAAGGAAGGTCATGGAAGGAAAAAGAAATGTGGAAGCAAACCTAAACTTCTTTGATCTAAGCCCTGCAATCTATGTTCCAGTTGCCCATCCAAAATTTTCAGCTCCACCTACAGCGTCAGTGCTCTGTCCCCCAGGTGAAATCAGAGACAAAGAAGCCTCTGTCATGCAATAGTTTCTTTGTGTCATTCTGTTTCTGTCATATGGGCTAGTTCTTTTTTTTCAATGGCCATATATGTTTGAAGTAGTAGTAGTGCATATGTTACATTGTACCATAGCAATGCTACAGATATATGAATGCGCTAAATTCTGCATCCTATCAGCAATGTATTCAGCAGTGAAATCTTCTAATACCTTTATCAGAAAGTAAATATATACCCCTATTTTATTTGCAAATGCATTTCCGTTCTGAAAATTAAACAATGCAGTGAGTTCATTCTTATTCACCATTTGAAATATCAAAGACTACTTTATTTTAAAGTAAATAAATCTCTATTTATCCATTTTTCTCAAAAGTTCTTTGTCAACACGAATTTACGGCAAAAGTTAACCGAACAAGATGAGTGGCTGTTGCCAAGCTAAACCTTTGGTCGATGGCTAGTGATACAAGCGTATCTCTTCTGAATATTGTAACATCCCAAAATTTGGCTATTTTAAATTTCATAAGTTATTTTGAATTTTTGAGAATTTTTGGAATTTATTTGGATTTAATTGGAATTTCTGGAATTTAACTCTTCTTTGTAAATTAATTAAATAATAAATAAGTTTCTGCGAAATATAAATGAAAATATTTTATTTGAGTCCAAAATGCTCTAAAATATTTTCTGAAATTTTTCTAGAATTTTTCTGATATTTTAAAAGCCTCAAATGATTTAAATGAATTTTTGAAATTATTTTTATTTGAAAATCCAAAGAAAATCAATGAATAGTGTTGGGCCCGGCCCACTACTGTGTGAGCCACACGGCCCGTGAACGCGAACCCTAACGCCGCTGCTTCCCAACTGTTCGATCCACATCGGACGGCTGAGAATCACCCGTGCCGCTTCACCGCACCGCACCGTCTGATCTCCGCCGCGTGGACGTTGCCGATGTGCCCACGTCATCGCCGTCGTTTCCACTGCCGCCGCCGTTGCCGGCGAGTAACCGGCGCATTGATTCGCCGTTTATGCACGCACGCCAAGGCTATAAAGCCAGATGATCATCTCGCCGGACTCTCCTTTGCCTTGCGCTCCTTTTGCCCCATTATACTCGCCGTAGCTCACCGCCGTTTGCCCGTAGTTGCTCGCCGTAGTTTCGAGTGAAAGTGCATCTAGGCACTTATGTTATTTTGGTGATTAATGACAAACACATATAATGACAATCTATGTAAATGTGTAAATGCTTAACTTAGTGCTTAACAAATGACAAACCTCTAATATGATTATATTGCTATGAGACTAACATGTTCATTGCCAAGTTGAGTATTAGTCTCATCTATTTAGAGGAAAATCAAGTGGATGGTTAAGCAAAGATAAGGTATGCAATCTCGGTATCCCTTCCATATTTGTTATTGCATTCCTTTTGTGTAAATGCATAGTGAACTCCAAGTAGTATGTTGATTGTATATATGCACATTGGTTCATGTCATATTTATTTGTGCATATATGTTCATTTGAGTTCATTATGTGCTTTGCTTTTAGTATACATGTAATAACTAGAGTTAAACTTCACATTGCTATAAATTGACTTGGTGCATGCATGTTTTGGTTGTGTATCTTTTCATGCACCTCTCCTAGTGGAGTTTAATCTAGAGTTGGATCACATATTTACTCTTGTTCCAAGTATTATTTGCACATGTACAATTCGTGTATATTCTATCATGTGCTTCATTTAAATAAAGACTGTGATCCTTGCCATGATTTAATTGACTCATCATATTGGCAATTATCTCTAGTGCATATAGATCAATTACATATTCATTATGATGCACTTAGTAGAGAGTATCTCTTATGTCAAGTGTTTCCAGTTATATTATGCTTCTTTATATGAAACACTTGTGGTACTTAATTGCTCACAAATATCAATTTATTTATATCTATTGAGCTTTTGGGACTAATGTCTTTCATGAGTGGTTTGGAAAGAATTAGGTCCCGTGTGTATGATGACCAAGGTATCTTGAAGGATGATCGTTAAGTCGAGGTCAACAAGACGGCGGTGTCACCAAGAGTTGAGGACTAAGTCAAGATCGACTTGGCGTGGAGATCGTCGGAGAGGATGATCAAGTCAAGGTCAATAGGACGAGAGTCTCATGAGGTGAATCGAGTCAAGTTGGACAAGGCGAAGATGTCATCAATTATATGGTGAAGGTCTTCATGCACCGGCATTAAGAAAGAAGACTACATCTGGATTGAATGTAAGACTTAGATTTCTCGTTTGAATTTGAGTCTAAGGATTGCCGTACTATTAAGAGGGATGCTCCATTGAATGACTTTTAGATGTGTCAAGTGCTCAAATGATCCATCCTTGTGAAATTTAGAGACAGAGTGGTATTGGTGGTACCGGAAAGTGAGAATTGTAGGTCTCTCTTGGATTCTTGGTGAAATCTGGATTTATCCTTTGAGATTTGGGTAGTGAGACCTTGTTGGTTGTGTAGCCCTTGTTCTTAGCTTTCAATAGAGTCCAAAATCACTTAAATTGGAGTCCGAAATCAAAAGTTATGCTCGTTTTAAATCAATTCATTGAGTCCATCCGGAGTATCCGGGTTGGGTCTCTCGGTTAGGTCATCCGAGTATCCGGATGATTTGAGTATCCGAACATTTAGTCCGGACATTCCGGGTAAAATTGTCCGAGTATCCGGACTTTCTGCAGATTCAAACGGCTAGTTTTTGGGGACCTCTATTTAAAGCCCCTCTTGGGTAGCCGTTGGGGAGAGTTTTTGGGTGGTTCCTTGGTCCTTTGGGGTGTATTCTTGGTGATCTTAAGCTCCCAAAAGCCCTCTAACCCTAGATCTTAGTGATCCCTTTTGAGTGAAGGGTTGGGTGTGAGAGAGGTAGTGCTCGGGTTGAGTGTGATTTGAGTTGTTTGAGCACTTGATTTCATCTCCAAGCTTGTTCTTCGTGAGCATTTGTTACTCTTGGAGGTTGAGGACTCCTAGGCGGCTAGGAGGTCGCCACGAGCTACCAAAGCTTTGTGTGGTTGGTCGTGGGAAGTTTGTGAAGGCCGATTCCGCCTCCAAGGGAAGGAATCAAAGAAGTGAAAGCCGAGTGCAAGGTGCAACACCGGCGGCTAGTGGGTTGAAAGAGACCCCGTGTCTTGGGTGACCAAGTCGCCATGTGAGTGCAAAGTGCAACATCGGGAGGATAAGGGTTGAAAGAGACCCCGGCTTGGTGCCGCCTCAACGGAGACGTAGGATCCCCTCAAGGATCCGAACTTCGGGTGAAAAATCATCGTCTCCAAGTTTGCCTTTCATTCTTGCTTACTTTTGTTCTTGCTTTAGTAATTGATTTTGAATCTTGAAATTACCCGATCTATTTGATTATTGAGTTTCTCGCTAGGCATCTACTTGATCTAGGTTCCTGCTAGTATTTATCATCTTTGTGTTCAAGTAGATTATTTAAAAGTTGGAGAAATTTCAAATTTCATCCCGAGGTGCCTAACCCGGAGTATCCGCATAATTACTCCGGATAGTCCGGACATTTATACCGGAGTATCCGGAGTAAAAGTCCGGAGAGTCCGGGCTAAACCCCTCGGCCACTCAAAGTCTCCAATCCGGAGTGTCCGAACCTAAAGCTCGGATAGTCCGGACATTTATACCGGAGTATCCGGATAAAATCCTCGGACACTCCGGACTGAAAACCTTGTATTGTTTTATTTCTGCTGCAATTAAGTTTTAAAAGTTTAATTCGCCTATTCACCCCCCCTCTAGGCGACATCCCCTGTCCTTTCAATTGGTATCAGAGCTAGGGCTCTCATTTTATTAGACTTAACCGTCTAGAGAGTTAAAGATGTCGACTAGAGGAGTAGAGCACTCAAATGATCTACTTGTATTAAATGGCTCAAATTATGCTTTATGGAAATTTCTTATGACTATTCATTTTAAATCCATGAGCCCCCAAATATGGTGGATTGTAGATGTTGGCTTTTCGTCTCCATTGAACGAAGTTGATCCAACTGAAGGAGAGACGAAATGCCTACATCTCGACGCTCAAGCTACTAACATATTATTTTGGGTTGTGAGCGATGAAATTTTTGATAGCATATGCGAACTCAAGAGCGCTCATGAGATGTGGATAAAGCTTCAAGATCTATTTGAATCATCCACGTCATCAAATGAGGAGTGCATTAAGGAAGAGACGTTGGGAGATGAAACCTCAAGCTCCACCTCAAGCTCAAGTGAGGAAGAACCAACATCTCCATCAACCTCAACCTCCGCCTCAAGGGACGATGAAGATTCACTCTCTTCTCGAATCCGTTGCGTCATGGCGAAAGGTAAGAATGAGGTAAGTGATGATGATGAGCTTTCTTGTGAAGAATTTTTCAATATGTTAAAGGAGCTCAATGAATGTCTTGGGAAGGAGAAAAAGAATATAAAATTTTGAAGCTTGAACATGAATCACTTCAAAATAATTACAATATGCTTCAAGAAGATCATGAATCCCTCCTTCTCAAAGAAATTCATAAGCCTAAGGTGGATATAGGAATTTCATGTAATTTAGTTGATGAAATGCAATGCTTAAATGTCAACTCTAATACTTCATCAAATAAATGCATATCCACTTCTAACGATGATTTACCTTGTTGCTCTAATAAAATTTCTTCTAGTTCCTCTATGTCTCTAGATGCTAATCTTGTAGAGGAAAATAAAGAGCTCAAGGCGCAAGTCATTAGATTAGAAAATGACTTGAAGAAGTGCGTAAAAGGAAAAGCCATTCTCGATGAGATCTTGAGCAAGCCAAGGGCGCCTCAAGATAAGCGAGGACTCGGCTACAACTCCGAGAGGGAGAAGCGCAAGAAGAAGCACAATGCAAGAATGAAGACGATTGTGTGCTTCGGATGCAACAAGAAGGGCCACTTTGCCTCCGTGTGCCCTAACAAAGTGGAGATCAAGCCACAACAATCAACAATGAGGCAAACCGACAAAGAGCAAGTCAAGAAAAGGAGACGCTCAAAGCACACTTGCTACAATTGTCGGGAAAAGGGGCACATCGGTAAGAATTGTCCCAAAGGTATCATTCCTAAGCCTATTATTGTCAATAATCATCATTTGCTTAGGAAAGACAAAGATGATAATGTGTTTACCAAATTTGATCTTTTCGCATATACCACCGAACTTTTAATTATGTATAGCACAATAATGCTAACTTAACAGTGATTGTAATGGACATGAATAATCTAGACAATAAATATTGAAACATGTGAGGATCTCTTTGTGCCTTGTGTTAAGTCAGCCGAAGGCGGAAGGTGCGGTTGGATTTGTCTCAAATTACGATATATTCTCTCTGTACGGAGATATAATGCGTATTTTAATTTTGTATAAAGATTAAAGTTACGGTAAAATTGAGAAATATATGAGAGAAAATGAATTAGATACCACATTTAATTGTGTTAGAAAATGAGAGATAATCATTTGTATGGGTGGTAATGAATAAATGCATATGGTTGAAACAGAATAAATAGAGGTACGGTGAAAAAACCTCATTTAAATCTATATACAAATTTTATATTTCTAAACAAGATAAATTAAACTATAGGTCTTATATTTGTTATCGGATGGACTAGGACCTAAAGGATTGGTGGTGGAAAGTTCTGATGTAGCCAGTAACCACCATCGATCAACTAAAAAAAGTTTATTTTTCAACTACAAACTTTGGTTTTAATTCAATTTTCAAATTTAAACTATGAAATTGTGTAGAACACACTTGAACTGACTAAAACTGTTGACTTCGGCCCCTGCGACTCACTCCACTTTTTGGGCTGACTTAGGCCCGTTCGGGGCAGCTTATGCATAGCTTCTGCTTAAAAGAAAAGCATATCGTCTGCCGAACGGAAGGATTCTAGACAGCTTTTCCCACAATCAGAATCTGATTTGTACACAGAATCAGAAACTGTCACCCACCTGATTCTGCGGATTCTGACTCAGATTTTGCGAGTTTCGCCTCTCATAAGTCGTCACAGGCACAAGGGCTTACGCTATCGTCTCTAGATCCCTCCACCACTGTCATCCACTCATCCGTCACCGACGCTAATCAACAATCAACACAGACAATCAGGATTGCCGAACGACCAGATTCTCCAGTCAGCAGATTCTTCAAACAACCGCTTCTCCAGACAGCTGACTACAATGTAGAATCTGTATAATCAAAAGCTATCCCAAAGGGAAATAATTAACTATTTGCCACTATTACGGGGTGCCACTTAATGCTACAGTGATATGAGTCACTGACAGGCTACAGTGATATGAGTCACTGACGTGGTAAATCTGTTGCCACTGATCCCATAAAAAATGGCAAATAGTTAAGAGCCCAAAAACGGAAGGCCTTAAGACGCTACGTCGAATTGTCTTCTTCAAATGAAGCCTCGTCAGCATTGGGCCCACAAGGTTTTGCTTCTCTACTCCAGTGTATGTCCAGACATCGCGGTGAGATTCTTGGTCATGGTTGGCGCTAGGGGGTGGGGATTGGTGAAATGTTCACTGTTTAGCCCCCCTTTTTAATGACTCCTCATGAATTTTTTTATAAAACTAATTCCCTTCCCACCACATAAGGATCAGGGGCGATACCTTCCGCGTCAGGGGACCGTAGGAGGCCGATCAACATGCTGTTGTCGTGCTCAGGAGGTGTGGAAGGTGCTGTTTCCATTGGGGGGGGCTGGAGCGGTGGTGTGCTTGGAAGCCGACACATCTTGCAAATTTTTTCGATAGAAAGTCATTTTCAAAAAAAAAAGAGAGAAGAGACCAGACAAGGGAACAGTTCGGGATTGGTCGTTCTCGTCGATACGTACAACGACTCGGCGATATTCGCTGAGGCGCTGAGCTCGAGTGGGCGGTCGGGCTCGATGCAGTGGGGGGAGCTCAATTCGATCCTAGATATGAGACTCCACACCGTGATGAATTTGAGTACGGTGCGATGAAGCTGCAGTGCTACTCGTCCTACCAGAAGCGCCGGTGCCGCCAAGCTCGATGGCTATCGTGGCGATGGCGCCACCCCTGTTAGCACACTAAGTAAAAACTCAAGCGAACACTTGGAGCTCAAGAAAGAAAACGAAGAACACTAACATAATTTTTTTGGCAACACTACAAACTAGCTAGTGTCGTTTTTCTTCATTCTATTATCTCTTAGCTACTCAACAGATTATACGGCATAGTATAATTGTCTAGGGTATCATGGTGCCTAGGCATCATGATCTAAAAATGATGTTTTCTCTATGAATTTTCATGCAAATTTTTTTGAAATTTTTAAAATGCTGAGTTTAACCAGTTTACTAACTAGTTGTTTGCACCAAAAATTGGCAAGAAGGGCAGGATTGGCATAAAAGTATTATAAGCCGATTTGGAATCGGATTGGCTTAAAGAAGCCGATATGTATTCGGATTAACGAGATCAGTGAGTGTAACCGATTGAGCTCAAGTATGGATAAACTTGAATCGGTTTCGGAAGTTGCAACAGATTTGGAAGATCTCAATCAGTTTTGGAAGATAAGACGGGTTTGGTTAGGAATCAGCAGTTTTTGGAAACTACTAGAAGAATCGGCCAAGAGCAGGAGTTTGAATGCAGTACGAGGCACCTTTTGGAAAGTTTGGATAACGTACGAAAGCATCGGATGGCATAAGGATGAAATTTGGAAACAGAGTCCAATTAGGAAACTATAGCCGATTCGGATTGTATTGACGTATTGGATCAGGACTCGGATCAGCTAGCGGGTATATAAGGCGAGTCATGGGCTGGATTGACGGGCATCCACATCAATCAACACATCTACCAGTTTTTACTTTCTGTAGTCTTTAGTCTTTTTAGCATTGTAATCTTTCCTCTGTAAGTCGACATCGATCAAATAAAGTTGCGCATCGCCGATTGTTTGATCGTCATTGGCTTTTTCAGGTTTGATTTGTTCTGTCTTGTTGCGCATCGCCTTTTTAGAATCAATCTACCTTTTACCCCCGGATTAGTCTTAATCGGCTAATCTAGTTACCCTTCCGATCGGCTTTCTGGCTGATTCTTGATTTTAGCCGATTCACCTCGAGGATCGGTTTGATTGAATTTTACGAATCTTTCCCTTATCGATTGCAGGGTCAAATCGATTGGCACGCTCGCGCACACTTGAACCCGGTGTTCGTCCGGTGTGTTGCAACCAGAAACCCTCTTCACGTTTTTGGCGTCAACACATTTTTGGCACGCCCGGTGGGACAACCTCTATCGGCAAGATGACTGCAGGCAAATCCACTGCACCAGCCGATGTGAACGCAGATGCCATAATCGTCCCTACCTTGGACGATTTAACTCCGGAGCAGCGCAAAGAAATCGAGGATCAGAAAGCTGCCTTGGAAGAATTGATGTTGGGTTGTTATCAGAAAACCCGACGAGGAGTCACGCAGAAGATGGCGCTTCCAACATTGAACCTTTTTGGCGAAACTGGCGCCGCGTCAAATTCGGTAAGCCGATATCTTCCGGCTCAAGCCGAATTGTCAGTTATGATTGAACAATCTGTGCACCATGCATTAATTAATCAATCATCGGCTTTGGTCACAACCTTAAAGCCGATGATAGAAAATAGCGTAAAAACAATTGCACAAGAGTTGGCTACATCTGGGGGATTGATGGATCCATTACAGCCACTCCCAATGTATCCCGTGTATTCTGTGGCTTCAAACACCAACACGGTCAAAGCGTCGGCACCAGTGCCTTCATTAATGCCGACCCAGCCCACCGTGTTAACTCCACCGAATCCTCGCTCAAATCCAATTGCTCACATTTATGCGCACACTAACGCTGCAAAAATAGATCCATCTTCATCAGAGACTCCCTATGTCCAGTCGGCTTCTCAGCCGGTTGAATTAGATAGAAATTATAAACCTCAAGGACCGACCCAAGTTAGAAACTTGGCTCCACATAAAATAGTTACGTGCACAGATCCATTTGTTCCATTGCCTGAGGTTGCGGCTACCAGGGCCGATGGGTATGAAGCGTGGCAACAACAGTACCCATCTGGTAGAACAAGCCGACCACTCGAGTTTGCACTTGGGGGGCAGGATATTACCCAAAATAGTTGGCCAAACCCTAGTGTTCCATCGGCTAACAACATCAATTGGGCTGATCAGATTTCTATGGTCTTAAGAGATCAGTTTGGCTTCTGACCCAAAGGAAAACAATCGGCTATAGAAAGCCGTACCCAGATTATATTGATCGCATGCCGTATCCCCATAACTTTAGGATTCCCGACTTTGCGAAGTTTTCAGGGGATGATTCAGTTACTACTTTAGAGCATGTTGGAAGATTTATCGCTCAATGCGGTGAAGCAGCTCAATCCGATGGGCTAAAGATTAGGCTTTTTCCCTTGTCTTTATCAGGGACTGCCTTCACTTGGTTTACCAATCTGCCTCCAAATTCAATCCATTTTTGGAATGATTTAGAAAGTCGATTTCATGAATACTTCTTCTCTGGTAGTTTAGAGTTGAGAATTTCAGACCTAAGTGCTGTCCGACAAAAATTCGGTGAATCGGCTTCGGAGTACATTAGAAGATTTAGAGAAGTCTTAAATCGCCGCTGAAGGTGGTATTACCGATAACCAATCGCCGATTTAGCCTTCCAAGGGTTGATTCCCCGCTTAAAGAAAAACTTCTTTGGACAAGAATTTCTTGACTTAAGTCACCTACTTCATCGGGTATCGGCACAAGAAAGCCGATATTTGAATAAAGAATTCAAAGATAAACTTAGATTAAACAATGGCAAAGATAAGGCTAAAGTAAACATGGTCGAGTATAGTTCAAGCGAAACTTCTGAGAATGAAGCAGATATAAACATAGCCGAATGGATAAAGGGTTTTAAGAAACCGCTTGTGCATTCATGGCTTAAGCCGACGAAGAGTAAGTCGAAGTCAAGTATGCTTCGGCGTGTCTAAGTGTGATCGCATATTTGACATGTTACTACAAGAAAAATTGATACGGTTGCCAGAGGGACATACCATACCGTCGGCTGACGAGATCAAAAAACGGCAATACTGTAAGTGCCATCATTCTTTTTCCCATAACACTAATGATTGCAATATCTTTCGACAGCAGATACAGGCAGCCATTGAAGATGGTCGGCTTAAGTTTGCAGAGGAGCCGGCTATGGAAGTTGATGTCAACCCTTTCCCGATAAACATGGTCCAATACTCCGGTAAGGGAAAACACATTGTCGAGGAGAGACCCGTAGCGACTCGGCAAGTCGACATAGAATCAAGCTCGAAAGGAGAAACACTGAAGATAACAATCGGCTCACTTCAAATTGAAGCCGACCAAGATGGGAGGAATTCAAGGACTGTGAAGCCGAAAGGGGAATTACAAGTCGGACGATGGTACAAAGCCAAAAGACCTCTGCCACGTAAACCAGCATTCAAACCTAAGCCAACTTTTTCACAGTTGCTTGAAAAATATGAAAGGATAAGCCATCGGCAGGAGCAGCAGGCTCGCCGACCAGATGGGCCGTATCGGCCGGACGATGTGTTTCGGCCAAACAATTTGTATCGGCTAGACGCTGCAGAAAGAGCTCATCAGAGATGTCCTTTTTGGCAATTCTGTTGGGAAAGGAGCGTGGCATTGCCATCTTCAAGGTCATGCCCCATGGAGCATTACCCGCAAGGAAATCGGCCAAGACATTCGATGAAAGAGCGTTTATTTAGGCCAACAACAGATCAAACTGAGTTAGAGCACAGGAAGCCAGCAAGGGAGAGGCTAGGCACACCAAACCAAGACAAAGAAAAAGAACTAACTGGAAACTTGGTTGGTAAAATCCGCAAGCCAGTAGAGCCCAAACCTAGATGGTGTCCAACTGGGCTTAGCCGATCGCAACGTAGACGGCTCCAGCGCCTAAGGACACAGGAAACTGTAAGTTCAACCTTAATTAGTTATGGTTTTGGTGTTAATGACAAATCTAATCTTGTGTTAATGACAAATCCAATATTAAGTTTATCCCCTAATGCGATATTGTTCTTAATGACAAATCTTATATCGAGACTAACATGTTTGTTTAGAATATCTTTGTTTAGTCTCATCGCATTGAAAAATGGAAAACCCAAGGTATGTTTGCATATTCATTCTAGTATTAGTTGCATACTTTGGAGTCAAGTTAAAATATGAATGTCCCCATTATATTAACCACAAAACGTGCATCATGTTCCCAATCCATACATTACATGGATGCACACACTTAGGGGGAGTTCGTGGTTTAACTTGATAGTTTCATTGTATTGATCTATTCTTTATTGACACATATAAGGATCAAGACAAAGAAACTAAATCCTTGAGTATATATTTGAATTGCCTAGTTATAAGTATACTCATGGTAATATAGGATATACTCCAATACGATCAATTTGAATATGTGCATATTATCTCCAAGTCAATCATATTTATGCACGTATACATGTGGGGTGTATTCTATAGTTGATGATTTAGAGTAATGATCATTTCCATACAATTTACATATAATGGATCATTACTTTCCATCAACATGAGTATATGAAAACTTGTGTAGTTAATATATACTCATATCAATTTAAATGATAATTTAAATTGAGTTCATTTAATCGTGTTAATTATTAAAGAATATTTCATCATGTGTTGATGGTGTTCCTTGATTAATTAAGGATAAATGAATAGTTCTCAAGTATAATTAAGCATGGGTTGCATTATTATACTTAAGACATAATTAATCATCTCAATTGATTTAGGTTGCGCTCAATTGATCTAGAGGCATCCATTATGTGTTAATGGAGTGCAAAAGATAATTGAGACAACCATGCATCTTGGACTAACAAGTTTCTTGAGTTATGTTTGAGTTAGGTCCAAAGATGATGAGAACGTGACAAGGACGGCATCATGAGTTGATGGGCGTCAAGAATGGATCCCGAAGATAAAGAAGGGTGATGATCCCGGGGGAGTAACTGAGCGATGATCATAAAGACCCCAAAGGGGATTGCTTGTGCGCGGCGGCGAAGGTATAATTAGATAGGATAAGGACTTTTGTAGTCTTTGAGTCTAAGGTTTTTATCGCTGTGCTATTAAGAGGGGTCGTTCCCTAGCTTGAGCTTCATCATGTGTTGGTGATCTCATTCCGCGTTCACTCGAGCTCAAACCATTTGGATTTGGTTTTTGCATGAGGGTTAACCATTTGGCATGTGTTGCGAATGGGTTAAACTTATGCTTGGTTGTATTTGGTTTTCGCATTATGCTTTGATTTGCATGTGTTGCAAATAGGATAAGCTAGTGCGTTGGCTTTTGCGTGAAGTTCACTTTTGCATGTGTTGCATTAGTTGACGCTTCATGTTTTGGTTCGCAAAACATCTTTCTTAAAAACTTGGTGTTGCTTGGAGCTAAGTTTTGCATGTGTTGCAAAAGAAGAGAGCTCAAGCACGATTTGGTGTTTGTGTGCTTGTATGGAGCTAGAGGCTTGCATGTGTTGCGAGTAGAGAGCTCATACGATTGAAATGGTTATGGTTTGAAGTTTGGTTTCGTGTTGCATTGAACTAGAGAATTGCATGTGTTGCAATTAGAGAGTTCATGCATCTTGATTTGATGTTGCTTGGAGCTAGACTTTTGCATGTGTTGCAAAGAGTAGTGCTCAAGCATGAAATGGTTTCATTGCGTTATTTGCAAGATTCGTTGTGCGAATAGACTGAGGTTTATGAGTCCGGAATTCCGAGAGCATGTGAGTGGGGCTTGCAACGGGAGTTGGCAAGTTGACCGGGTCTTGTGTTGACCTTCACATGGCTAGAGGGATTAATCTCATAAACTCGAGTTTGATTTGCTTAATACGTTTTGCAAATAGATCTTGAGTTGTTGGCGGAATGTGTTTTCGCTAGTTGGATTTGTGATTTGCAAATGTGTTTTGCAAATGAACTTTGAAGTTATGTGTTTCGATCCTAGAGCATGTGTTGGCATTTGCAAATGTGTTTTGCAAAGTGTCGGGGTCATGTGTTGATCCTTACATGGCTAGAGGGTTGATTGCATAAGTTCTCGGTTTGCTTGCTAAATGTGTTTTCGTGAATTTGGTCGAGTTCTTTGAGCATGAGCTAAAATGGTGCAAATGAGTTTTGCACAAGTGGTTGATCATGTGTTGATCATGTAGAAGCTCAAAGAATCGCGTTTGGATTTGTCGGGAAAGAAATTGAGAAAAATCTGGAGTTTTTCTGTCGGGGTCGTCGGATCGCCCTGGTCCGTCGGACCGCCAGCGTCTTGTTGGACCGCTCCCCCTCCGGTGGGACCGGCCCTAGGGTTGCAACGGGCGGTGCAACCGGGTCTGCGCGTGCGTGCGGCTGCTGCATGGGCGGTGCGACCGGATCCTGGTCGGTGCGACCGGACCGCCGGTCCAACCGGACGCCACGCGGTGCGTATTTTCCAGAGAGTGTGATTTTCGGTGCTTTGCTCGTTTTGGTTGGGCGGTGCGACCGGATGGTGGCGGTGCGTGCGCCGGCCAGGAGGAGGCGGCGATCGCCTCGCAACGGTCGGTTTTCCGGCCGCTGGTTCTGTGAGGACCGGTCGGACCGGGAGGTCGGTCCACCAGATTTTGGCCGTTTTTGGATTCTTGCCCCAACGGCTAGTTTTTCTTTGTGGGCTATAAAAGGACCCCTTGGGGGGCTTGGGGGCAAGGTTGCTGGCATTGTTGAGGGTGTGGGAGTTGTGTGCATGTGTTGCTCTTCTCCATTTGCCTCTTGAGCTTAAGAGTGAGACTAATTGCATTTGTTGCAATTAGGAAGTGGTTTGGGTACCTCTTGTGCATGTGTTGCACTTGAGGAGGCCTTGTGCATGTGTTGCACTTGGTGATCACCGAGGAGCGCATTTGTTGTGCCCGGTGAGGTTCAAGCGAAGGAGCGGCTTGTTACTCTTGGAGGTTGCCGACTTCTAGACGGCGTAGGCATCGTGCGCGGGAGCTCTCGAGGTGTGAGAAGCCCCGGCGAAGTTTGTGAAGGTTCGGGTTGAGCCTCTGCGGCGTGAAAAACCACGACTAGTGGAAAGAGGCGGTGCTCGGCGGAGCCGGTCCAAGTGTGTGCTAGCCTCAACGTGGACTAGGGGAGACCGGCAAGTCTCCGAACACCACGAAAAAACATCGGTTGTCCCTTGTCTCTTTACATTCAAGTATTTACCTTTTGCATATTATTGATTGCTTGAATGAGAATTGCTTAGTATTAATTGTTTGATCAATTTAGCAATTTATACATAGAGACATAATTTAGTTAGTGCACATAGTGAGCCTAGTTGATTTAGGCCTTAATTGTCAAAACCGAGTTTATCGCTTCCGCATTATAATTGTGTAGGTTTTGACATAGGGGTTGATTAGAGCGAATTATTTAGTGAGCGATCGAATTTCGTAAAACGCCTATTCACCCCCCCTCTAGGCGCATCCTCGACCCTACAGAAACAAGAGAGGCCGAAGAAGAAAAACAGAGAGATAAAACATTCAACGAGTTGCGCCGATAAAACTTGCCAAAAGGAATGGAGGAGAAAAGAACAAGCCGATAATGAGTCGATTCCTCAGACGATTTCTTGTATTGTCGCCGATTCCACTGACAGGCGGAGGATGCTGACCGGTTTTGTTGGAAGGAGGCGTCTTGCGGTGGCTAAACCTAGAGGGCGAAAACCCTAGGGACTCCTACGCGAAGGATTCCGGCGTCCATGAACTGCGGATGACACGAAGATTTTTCCCAGGTTCAGGCCCCCTTTTGCCTCGGGTAATAGCCTTACTTCCTGGTAGATTGTTTAGAGAGGGTGTGAAGCTAATACAAAGCTCTTGAGTTGCAAGTTCTTTCCTCTCGAATGCCCGTCCCCCTTTCCCATGCACCCGGAGGCCCTCATATAGGCCAGGCTAACGGGAGTAGGTAAAAGGGAGGTCATCATGCTGATCCTTATACATTTAATATGCCTTCCTGTGCTGTCGCGCTCCTCCAGCCTCATTAAATGCCTACGCGTGCCTTTGCCCGGTCCGCCGGATGGGACACCTTTGTGACAAGTAGACGAGAGATGTCAGAGGAATGGGCTTGTCGCAGAAACCCTTGAATCGATAAGCTCGCCATGGCGAACTGCTGCTCGACACGCAGACGGCGGTGGAAGGAGCCGAGGCGGCCACCGCGCTCCACCTTTTGCCTGCGGCGGGAGCAGGCGGCGTGCTCTCCACTTTCGCCGAAGCCACGTGGCTGGCGCCGGCGCGGCGTGCTTCGCCCACTCGCCACCGGCGCCACGCGGTCGGGCGCCGGCGAAGCGGCGTGCTTCGCCCACTGCTTTCGCCCGCCGCCACGCGATCGGGCGCCAGAGTAGCAGCGGCGTGCTTTCGCCCTTTTGCGCCGGGCGCCAGGTGAGCCTCGCTGGCCGGCGCCGTGATCGCCGCCGATTGCCAAAGCCGCCACGCTGGCCGGACGCCGGCGCAGCGGCGGCGTGCTTCGCCCACCGCCGGGCGCCACGTGAGCCTCGCTGGCCGGCGGCCGTGATCGCCGCCGATTGCCGAGCCGCCACGCTGGTTGGGCGCCGGCGGCGGCGTGCTCGCCCACCGCTTTCGCCGGGCGCCACGTGGGCCTCGCTGGCCGTGGCCGTGATCGCCGCCCGACCGAGCCGCCACGCGGGTTGTACTTTATGCGGTGGAGAGGGTACCCTAGCGTGTAGTACGCTGACAGACGCCGATAGTTCGAAATAACACTCCTCCCATGGATATCAATATGGTATTCACTCTGCCAGCTGAATTCAGGATCAAGACTGAATCGGCTAAGGATACGTTCGCTCAATTATGCCTGGGCGCACAGGACGCAGTATTTGAAAAGCCACAAGATCCACATCGGCACTTGAAGCCGTTGTACTTAAAAGGCTTTATCAACGGAAAGCCGATATCCAGGATGCTTGTAGATGGGGGGGCCACTGTGAACTTAATGCCATTCTCTACTTGTAAGAAGTTGGGGAAAGCTGATGAAGACCTGATCAAGACAAACATGGTGCTAAACGACTTCACAGGTGACCCCACTGAAGCAAAAGGAGTGATGGTTACAGAACTAACCGTCGGCAGTAAAACTTTGCCGACTGCATTCTTCGTAGTCGAAGCTAAAGGAAATTATAGTGTGCTTCTAGGACGGGATTGGATACACGCCAACTGCTGTATACCCTCGACCATGCACCAATTGCTTGTCCAGTGGAACGGAGATGAAGTCGAAGTTGTCTCAGCCGACACATCGGCTCATATTGCCATGGCCAGCTCCGACGCAAATTGGCCACACGAAGAAGCAGAATGCATATCAGGTAAGGCACTAGACGATTGTGATTTCATCAGCATTGGAAAGACGGGCTTTACGCCGATCAGTGTCAAGCCGGCACCTTTGATCGGGCGGCTGAGATCTTGAGAAGATGGGGTCAAAAATGATCAAACTTCTACAAGACAAAGCAAGGAGCTATCGGCATGGGATAAATTCCTGCGAAGCTATTGAAGATTTCCAAAGTGAAAAATTGGGCCAAGGCTTTACTTATGCCGATATGCTCGAAGAAGTCGACATAGGAGAAAGGCGATCGAAAAAGGCCAACTTTTGTAAGTGCAAATTTAGATGTAGAATACAAAAATAAGTTGGTCAAAATACTTAGAGAATCTGAGGATTGTTTACTTTGGGAGTATTATGAGATGCTGGATTAAGCCGACGGTTAGTAGAACATCGCCTACCTATCAAGCGGGATATCGGCCATATAAGCGACCTCCTCGTCGTTTTAATCGAGTTGTATGACATAATAAAAGAAGAAATTGAAAGGTTGCTAGAAGCCAAATTCATAAGGCCTTGCCGATATGCCGAATGGGTATCTAACATTGTGCTGTCATGAAGAAGAACGGTAAGTCTGCGAGTATCGTAGATTTCAGAGATTTGAATAAAGCCACACCAAAAGATGAGTATCCGATGCCTATAGCCGATATGCTTATCGATGCTGCATCGGGTAATAAGATTATCAGTTTTCTTGATGGCAATAACGGGTATAACCAGATATTCATGGCGGAAGCCGATATCCCCAAGACTGCCTTCAGATGCCCTGGCGTATTAGGGTTGTATGAATGGCCAGTAATGACATTCGGCTTAAAAAACGCAGGCGCTACTTACCAACGCGCCATGAATTTGATCTTTCACGACCTAATCGACCATATCGTTGAGATTTACATCGATGACGTGGTTGTCAAGTCTAAAGAAGACTGGCAGCACTTAGCCGATTTGGAGAAAGTGTTTCAAAACACGAGAGCTCATGGGCTGAAGATGAATCCTTTGAAATGTGCATTTGGCGTGTCGGTTGGCCAGTTCCTTGGTTTCATGGTACATCAAAGAGGTATTGAAGTTAGTCAGACCAGGGTCAAGGCCATAACGAATACAAAACCGCCAACATGCAAAAATGAGTTGCAAAAGCTGATCGGCAAAATTAACTATTTAAGACGGTTCATCTCGAATCTGTCTGGTAGAATTCAGGCTTTCACACCACTGCTGAAGTTGAAAGATCATCAGAAATTTGTATGGGGAGCCGATCAGCAGAGAGCCTTTGACGATATAAAGCAATACTTAGCATCACCGTCAGTCTTGGCTGCACCTCAGAAGGGTGTCCCATTTAAATTATATATATCGGCCGAAAGCGAGACCATTGGGGCCGTATTGGCACAAGAAATTGATGGCAAGGAACGAGCGATATTCTACTTAAGCCGGCGACTATTGGACACCGAGACTGGTACCCTCCGTGGAAAAATTATGTTTATCGCTATATTTCGCTTGCGAAATTAAGGCACTATATATTAACATCAACCTGCGTTGTAGTATGTAGAACCGACGTAGTCAAATATATGCTATCTGCTCCGATTTTAAGGGGACGACTTGGGAAGTGGGCTTATGCTCTAACCGAGTTCGATCTACAGTATGAATCGGCCAAAGCCATTAAGGGCCAAGCGATAGCCGATTTCATAACAGGGCACGATACTATAGCAGGAATGGTCGATGTAGCTCCATGGCAACTGTATTTTGATGGGTCAGTTTGTCAAGAAGGAAGTGGAATAGGTATAGTGTTGATTTCACCAAGAGGATACAACATCGAGTTCGCATATCGGCTTAAAAGCCGATGCTCTAATAACCAGGCTGAGTACGAAGCATTGCTCAAAGGACTGCAGTTGGTAGACAGCGTTGGGGCAAGTAATGTAGAAGCATATGGTGACTCGTTGCTGGTGGTGCAACAAATTAAAGGAGAATATAAATGCAACGATGAGGTACTATCAAAGTATCTGGAGTATTGTCTTGAGGTTATCAACACTTTCACGTCATTCTGTATCAGCCATGTGCCCAGGGAAATGAATGACAAAGCCAACACATTGGCTCAGGCAGCTTCAGGCTTCAGGGAATACAGCCGATACGAAGCGTTTGACTTGATCGACAAAGCAGTGTTGTGCGTCGATAACGCCGATTGGAGAACAGGAATAAAAACTTACCTGATAGACCCATCCAAACCGACTACACGAAAAATTCGTCAAAAAGTACTGAAGTATGTTGTGCTAGAAGGAGAATTGTACTATCGGACATTGGAAGGATTACTTCTGCGGTGTCTAGGCGATGAAGAGGCAAAGGTAGCTATGGGTGAAGTTCATGAAGGAATCATGAGCACATCAATCGCTCACAAAATGAAATGGATCCTGAGACGAACCGGGTATTTTTGGCCGACAATGTTAGAAGATTGTTTCAAGTATTACAAAGGATGTCAAAGCTGTCAAAAGTTTGGGAATGTGCAACTTGCACCAGCATCGGCTTTGTATCCGATTATCAAACCATGGCCGTTCAGAGGATGGGGAATAGGCGTGTCGGCCAAATATTCCCAAATCAAGCAAAGGCTATAAGTTTATTCTTGCAGCTACAGATTATTTTTCAAAATGGGTCGAAGCCGTTCCGCTTAAAAAGGTCACTACCGTAGAAGCTATCGGCTTTGTTAATGAACACACCGTCCATCGATTCGGTATTCCTCAGACTATTACAACTGATCAAGGGACTGTGTTCATGTCCAACGAGTTCAAAAGCTTTGCAGAAAGTCTAGGCATCAAATTGCTTAACTCATCACCATATTACGCTCAGGCTAATGGACAAGCCGAGTCGTCTAACAAAACTTTGATCAAGCTGATTAAAAGAAAAATCGATGAAAGGCCTCGAACTTGGCATTCTACACTATCGGAGTCTTTGTGGGCTTATCGGCTAGCGTTTCACGGATCGACTAAATTATCACCTTATCGGTTGGTATATGGCGGTGGTAGTGTTGCCGTGGAAATAAATATTGAGTCGTCTGAGCAAAGGTAATGATCTATCGGCTGATGAATACAAAGAATTGATGCTACACAATTTAGATGACTTGGCGGAGCTAAGGCTGATTACTTTAAATCGGCTTAAAAAGAATAAAGAAAAAGTGGCAAGGGCTTACAATAAGAAAGTCGTGCCCAAGCCCTTCAGTGAAGCCGATTTAGTATGAAAAACAATATTGCCGATCGGATCCAAGGATAATCGATTCGGTAAATGGTCACCTACATGGGAAGGACCATATAAAGTAAATCGGCTTGTTGGCGGAAATGCGTATATACTCGAAATACTTGAAGGATTGGTGTTGCCAAAAGCTATTAACGGAAAATATTTAAAGAGATACTACCCTAGCGTTTGGATCGGTGCTTAAATATTACAACACAAGGATCGGGAATAAATCGGTTAAAAAGCCGATAAACAAGATAAAGTAATCGGTTAAACAGCCGATTAAAGTATTACAAAAAGTGCAGCAAAAACAACATTGTTCTAAACATTACACCAGACGCATCACAAAATTACAGGCCTGAGCCAGGAAGCCTAGCACCTAAAGCCGATAACGCTCCGGCAGCCTTAGCAACCGTAGTCTGAATCTCGTCAACGATCTTCTCGTCGGCTTGAGCGTTGCCGGGTACAGGGATTATCTTGGCACTTTGCTCCCTGACGCTGGCTACGGCTTGGCCGATCTTCTGTTTCTTGTCAGCCAGGGAAGTGGTCTTCACCGACAGCTGAGCTTGTTCATCAGCCGATTGTTTCTGAAGATCGGCCAGTTTTGCTTCGAGTTTTTTCTTAGTTGATTCCATCTGAAGGAGCTGAGCCTTTATGGACTTCACAGAAGCAGCTTCCTTATCGAAGTCCTGCTTCATCGACTTTGCATGGGCCACCAGACGGTCTAGGAGCTGGCGATCGGCTTGTTGCGCCTCCCGCTGAGCGATGCGTGCATGGGCAGCCTCCACTTCCTCCCTCTTATCATCTAAATGACAAACACCCAAAAGAGCCCCCATAGTTTCCGGCGGGAGGTCGGCCTGTACAGCTGCCATAGCATCTCGCAGGGGCTGAGCGTTGGCAAGAATCTGCGCTTCGGGCTGGGAGACTTCGTTGAAGAGCCGATTCAGCTTTTCTTGCATACTCGGCTCAGAGTGGACAACAGAAGCCGATGCCTTCGCCGAGACATCAATGATGTTACAGAGGGTAGTAACATAATCCTCCGATGCCATCACCTCTGGGTCATCAAGCTCGTCCAAGGAAAAACCGAGCAAATCCATAGGGTCTGCCGATTCTGTATCGGTGCCACGGAGAAGCCGAAAGATAAAGAAGGCACGAGCTGGGAGAATCGGCTGAGGTGGTGAAGCAACAAGGGGTTGAGCCGAAGGCGCCGGAGGGTCGACAGCAGACGTACCCTGAAGATTGGCTAAGATGCCGGTTGCTTGAATCGACGTTGTCGGCTGAAAGAAAGGACAGAGTCAGTAGTGCAAAATTTTATGAGACACATGAAAACAATGACAACTTACTCCAACAATATCGGCTGGTGTATGAGAGGAACTCTCGGCACTTCCCTCCTTCTGTTTGGGGATTCTCTTGGGGTTTTTCTTGGTTACCACCTTTGTGGATTTCGGTTTTTCTGAAATCAGCAAGAAGGTGTCAGAAGGAGACAGAATTTTTACTGAAGAATGAAATAGATACTTACTTGGCTGCCGCTCTTTGGTAAGATCTTCCAGCGAAGGGCTATTTACTTGAAGGTTGCCCGATGTATAGCCGGTCAAGCCGACTGATTGGTGCGGCCTTTTCCCTTTTGAACCACTCTCCGATGGACCGGCGGTGGTCTTCTCAGGAACAGATGTGACCTGCAAGGATTATAAGGTTAGCCAACGAATAATGAAGACCGAAAAGCAGTAAGAATGCTACTTAGGAAGGCCGATACCTCTCTGGTTCGACGAGTCAAGATATACCCGAGGAGCTATCCTCACTTGAACTGTCATTGCTGCCGCCATCGTTCTTTGGAGACTACCGGCTCCGTGATAATCCGGTAAAAACTTTTCTATGATAGCCGACGGGCTACGGTCCAGGTAAAGGGCCTCAGCTATACGCGACCACCAAGTGGTAAACTGGCTAGCCCGACGAGAAATCAGGATGAAGCGCGGCAGATCAGCAATTTGGAGCTCATCAGCGATCGACAGGGCCACGTTGGCCGATAGTAGGTTCCTTACCCTGGCTCTGGGTTGAAGCCGATCGAGAAGGGGCAATGAAGGAACTACTTGACCAAAGCCGAGTTGACGAGAGTAAACAGATGGATGATAGAACTCATACGAGGGTTGGAAAGTTCTATTTCTGGAGTTCAGGCCAACATGGAGGATGCAGGGGGATAGAAAGATCCGATAGAGCATCAGTGATAATGCTGGCATTGAGGAGCTGTCGGCTTCTAACTGCAGAAAGGATAGCCATTAAAAATCGGCCGCGTCGCCATAAGAGAAGAAATCTTGCTGGGTAAAAATTACATTATCTAGGCCCAGGAAGAACGTAAGATATTTGTGGAGGCCAGCCGATGTAATCTTTGTGTCGCCACTTGAGCACATTATGAGTCTCTCACCATGAGATCGGCTCGCTCTGAATTGAGGGGTGGCATTCTCTGGGTAGTCTTCGCAAGGAAAAGCAGATTCTTCGATGGGTTCAGAAATAAGCTGTCGGCTAAATATTTTGTACAGCCAAAGTTGGATAAACCATAAAGGGCCGCCAACATGACCAACCACAAAATCAGCAAAACCAGAAAACAATCGGCTTCTGATAATGAACATCATCTGATAAACTGCCCCTAAAAACATCTTCCCCAGAGCAAGTCGACGACCCTCTATAAGCTGCTCTGCTATCAGCTGATACGCCTGCGTTGGCCCAAGGGATGCACCGCAAAAGAGAAACCGCTCGAGCCAGAGGTTGAGGAAGGCTGCGTGCTCTTCGTCCGATACGAGCCCGTTTACTTTGTTGTTGTGCCGTATATACTTCGACCATCCTATACCCTTCGTTTGGATCAGCTTGAACTGAGGTTTTCCACTGTAAGCCGATAACTGATCTCCGTCAGGCCTTAGGCAGCACAGTTGAGCAACATCCAGGAGGGTCGGGCCGACAGGACCAGAACGAAAAAGGAAAGCATTAAGAGTATCGGACCAAAAATAGCACGCCGTAATACCAAGGGCTCATTGGCTTCGGGCAAGCTAAGCAAGGGAGGCATTCGGCTATGCCCATCTGCTCCCATTCTGCTATTTTTTGAGCCGATACTCTAATATACCAGCTTCTCCACCCTTTGAGTGCTGTCGGCCAAGCCCTAAAACTCTTGCCCCACTCTGTCACGTTGTAACCCTGAGCTGACAGAGGAAGTCTAGGAATTTCTACGTTTATCAACGTAGTCGCTTCTATGTTTCCCTCTTGGACCTAAGTATCTTGGTTATTACTTTCGGGGATTGGAATGAGTACCTTTGAAGGATCCATTCAGCCGATTGAGGGGGTTGAGAGATTGATCACCAAAGCGAGAGAAGTTGAAAGAAGCCGATTGCAGAAGAGGTAAGAGCAGGAACGCGTGAAAATGACCATGAGGGTCCCGCATATATATAGCACGGTGAAAAGTAAAAGTGGCGGAAAATGAATTTGAGGCAACGCGTGCCATTAAACCGCACCGAGATTTTTACGACGCAATTAAAACAAGCGGTTACTAGAACAGTTCTCCAGCTGAGAAGGAAGAAGCCGACGATGAAAGAAAAGCCGATATATATATTTTTGAAAAGTTATCTTCCAAAAATAGGGGGCATATGTTTGCACCAAAAATTGGCAAGAAGGGCAGGATTGGCATAAAAGTATTATAAGCCGATTTGGAATCGGATTGGCTTAAAGAAGCCGATATGTATTCGGATTAACGGGATCAGTGAGTGTAACCGATTGAGCTCAAGTATGGATAAACTTGAATCGGTTTCGGAAGTTGCAACAGATTTGGAAGATCTCAATCAGTTTTGGAAGATAAGACGGGTTTGGTTAGGAATCAGCAGTTTTTGGAAACTACTAGAAGAATCGCCAAGAGCAGAGTTTGAATGCAAGACGAGGCACCTTTTGGAAAGTTTGGATAATGTCTGGCTTCGGATGGCATAAGGATGAAATTTGGAAACAGAGTCCAATTAGGAAACTATAGCCGATTCGGATTGTATTGAAGTATTGGATCGGGACTCGGATCGGCTAAGCGGGTATATAAGGCGAGCCATGGGTCGGATTGACGCATCCACATCAATCAACACATCTACCGCTTTTACTTTCTGTAGTCTTTAGTTTTTTAGCATTGTAATCTTTCCTCTGTAAGTCGACATCGATCAAATAAAGTTGCGCATCGCCGATTGTTTGATCGTCATTGGCTTTTTCAGGTTTGATTTGTTCTGTCTTGTTGCGCATCGCCTTTTCAGAATCAATCTACCTTTTACCCCCGGATTAGTCTTAATCGGCTAATCTAGTTACCCTTCCGATCGGCTTTCTGGCTGATTCTTGATTTTAGCCGATTCACCTCGAGGATCGGCTTGATTGAATTTTACGAATCTTTCCCTTATCGATTGCAGGGTCAAATCGATTGGCACGCTCGCGCACACTTGAACCCGGTGTTCGTCCGGTGTGTTGCAACCAGAAACCCTCTTCACGTTTTTGGCGTCAACACTAGTTCATACATGTTTGAACTGAAATTCAAACTAGAGTTTCCCTTTTTTATGATAGTTTGGTTGTAGGTATATGCTAATTTTATATATAAATTAACAAAGCATGTGATCCAAACTCGTTCAAAATCTTTGAATTTGAGTATATTTTTTCAAATATGTGCGTTCTATTTGAATTGTTATAGATGAATATATACCTTAAAACTGAAATTTTTTGAAAAACTAGTTCAATGCCTGTGCGTTGCTACGAAAAATAAAATTAATAACGGAACATAAAGGTCAAGCAATAAAAGAAAATTAAGCTACAAGATCAAACATCTATTTCTCCTGATTATGGAGGAGCGGGGACGCACTGGGGAAAGCATCTGGACTCGCAGATGGTGCGGTTGTCGTGTTCGTGGAGAAGTCGGGAGGTGAGCATATCGTGAGGAACGGAGTGAAAAATGGCTTAGGTTTTTTTCCGTCAGCGGTTTTTTTCACGGTTTAGATGTGGGTTGGTGGTGGAGAACGGACGTATCACCACCAACTCTTAATTAGAAGTAGTAGAGATACACTCGAATATGGTTTGGATTCGGGCATTTGAAAGCGTGGCACCCTATTTCGCCTAATAAGACGTAAGACGCAGACGCAGTTGAAACATATACGTTCCCTAGCTTTACTCGTGGATAGAAACTGGTTTCCTCGATCTTGTGAGTTCTAATAAGTAACGACTCATACTGTCGCACACGGAAGAATTAACGAGTGTTGAGCCGCTAATGTTCCAGTGGAAAGGTTCGCGGACGACGACCTGGGGAAGGCAACGCCCGGGCCGGCAGGGCAAGGGTAGATGTGCGAGTGTGACCACGGCTGTCGACAGCGAAGAGTAGCAGGCGGAGTATGCGTGGAGGAGGAGCGTTAATTCAGCGGAGGAAGTTGCTGCAGCAGAGTGACGCGATTCGACCTGATAGATACAACCTCAGGTGATGAGGTGAGGTGCCCGTCATATTCGAATGAACCTTGTGGAACGCGTCATGTTGACCATGCCGTCTGGCTATACGGTTGCTACAGTCGAGGATGCATTGCAGGGACTGCCTCGCTGCCGTTTGCCAGGGTCATGTAAGTAACTCTTCTTCTTTCCAGCTTTGGTCACCGTACGTGTTCCGGTCTTGGGTAGTAGAGTTGAAGAGGAAAGGTTTGTGGAAGCCGGCGTGGGGGAGGCGATACCCTGTGTGCTTGGACGCGGACGGCCGCCGGAACCACACGTGCGGCCACCACGGATAGCAGTAGGCATAGGAGGCGTGGAAGAAGCATTAAGCAGAGGACGAAGTGCAACTGCGATAGTAAACAGGTTAAAATGATGGGATTTGATAAACATCAACCGGATGTTTTTTTGTTGAAATCACCCAAATCTAGAACCATTGGATCATTGTTGAGATCCGGGAGTATCGATTACATCCGATCCTATGATTTGATCTAAAGGCCCGGTGAATTTGGATGTTAGATCCAACGGCCCGGTGAATTTGGATGTTCGGGAGTATCGATTACATCCGATCCTATGATTTGATCCAACGGCCCGGTGAATTTGGATGTTAGATCCAACGACCAGGTGAATTTGGATGTTAGTTAAGACAAAAACATCCGGATGATACCTATACACTCCCTAAAATGATTGTTTTTTGCGCAGAGAAAGTAAACAGGATGTTGGTTTACGACTTACGAGTACATGTCTAGAGGATCATTAGACAAGTGGATCTATTGCAGATCAGATAACAGTGCCCCTCTTGATTGGTGCATAAGACGTAGGATCATCACACACATTGCCAGGGGCTTATGTTATCTTTACGAGGAGTGCAGGCAGGGATTTGCTACTTTAGACATTAAACCACATAATATCACTCTTAGATGACAACTTCAGCTTACCTGTATCCCTTGAAGAACAGGCTGGATGGGTCTCGTTGGTTTGTCTCCAATTGCACACATGAGCAACTGACATCTGGTTGCGGAGAAAATCTCTCGTGGCGGCTCCCCAGCCCTAGCCGCCGCCACACTTCCTCCCCACCCTTTCTCTGCCACGCCGCTACCGGAGCGAGCTCGCGGGAAGCCCGTTCAGCTTCCGAGGAAGGCGGCGGCGGGGTCAATCTCGTCTCATGGACTCGATTGCTCAGATCCGCGCGGAGACGACTGGAGGGTGCCATGGCGACCCCTCCACGCGACGAGGGCGGCCAAGGAGAGGGGGCCGCGCTCGGCTCGTCACGGTGGAGACTGCGTCCGCCGATTGGAGTCAAGGCTCGGGTTCTGGTGCTGCCGGGCTGGTGGGGGCCGGATCTGGCGCCCCTTGGCCAGATACGCCACCTCTCCCGCCGGTGGTGGCCAGCACGGCCTGGGCGCTTGGTGGAGGGGACTCCCTTCCCCCACCCCTCATTCCCTCTGTGGTTGTGCTCCCCACTCCGGCGGGTGGAGCTCCGGTAGCCTAGTGGCCGGATCTTTGGTGTCTCTCACCGGATCCGTGCTCTCGGCCCCTGGATTTAGCTGTTCTTGGTGGGAGCCTTGCCGGCCGGATGACGGTCGCTGCTCCCAGGTGCGGCGCCCCACCTATGCATCGGCTTGAGAGTCGGCGACTGGTCCTTCACATGGCGACAATTTGGGTGGCCCGGCCAGCGGTGGCATTCTGGCCCCTCGGTGCCTTATGGTGGTTTAGGTTGGATCCCCTCACTTGTTGTTGCCAACACTGGTGCTGGTAGCTGGCTTCGGCAACTTGTGGATGATGGGCGATCTAGGTGACTACTCTTCGCTTCAGCGTCTTCATCTCTTACTAGCGTTGTTCATACATTTCTTTTGACCTATGTCATCTTAGCATCGATTCACGGATTCGCTTTCTTAGGCGACACAACTCATTTTTTGGATGCACTCTATGGACTTGATGATCGTGTGTCTATTAGCTAGCTCACGAATCTGTCATCGTAGAGTCGAACATCTAAAAATTGTTTGTCTGACCTTGAGAAGGTGGCCGTTGCTATTGGCTAAGATTAAGTGGTATGGCGGCACTAGCTCGGAATGAGGGTGGTTGCAACACTGGGACCTCCGGTACTTCGACTTCAGGGAGAAATCTCTAGGTCTGACCTTAGTTGGTTGTGCCTGGCAATGGCCTTGTTGAAGGCATTGTTTTGTAGTCTGAGGATTTACTCTCTGAGGTGAAAACCTTTGGTCTGGCCTTCACTGGTTGGATCATGGCAATGGCGGTGCGTGTGCGTATCGAGTCCTTCTTGGAGGCGTTATCATTGGAGAGCTCTTATCGCGGTTCAAGTGTTGCTATGATGGTGGACAGTCTTGAAGACAATATTGTGTGATGTAGTTTGTCGCGACGGTTCCTTTGTCTTTTCTTGTGTGTGTGTGTTTGGCTGTGTACACCCTAACTGTGTAGAGGCCGGGTGTCTTCTTAGTATAATTGTATCACCTTGATGTAATTTACTAAGATTAATAAAAGCTTCCTTTATCGAAAAGATGACAACTTCAATGCTAAAGTTTCCGACTTTGGGTTATCTAAGCTGATAGATAGGGATGAGAGTCGCGTGGTGACCAGACTTGAGGGGAACACCTGGATATATGGCACCCGAATGGCTAACGTCGAAAATCACCGAGGAGGTTGATGTCTACAGTTTTGGTGTTGTGGTCATGGAAATCTTAAGTGGAAGAAAGAACATCAACTACTCTCGGCCCGACGGCAATGTTCAGCTCATTACAGCAAGCACTACAAGAGAAGCAAAGAATGGTCACTTGGAAGATATGGTTGACAGGAACAGCGAAGACATAGCCAGGAGGAAGTAATTGAGATTTGAGATCATGAAGCTTGCAATGTGGTGCTTGCAGAGTGACAGCAATACAAGGCCTTCTATGTCAGTGGTGGTGAAGGAAGGTCATGGAACTGACTTTCTGGGATTTAGGCCAGTTACAACCTGAACCCTGGGATTTATGCGGTGGCCGGTAGGAAGGAAAGGCCCAAGGGCAAAACAGTCATAGAGTGGCTCTTTTGGAGTGGTATTTTTGGAATTGGCAAGTTTTGGAGTGGCATGAATCCAAATTTGCCGGGTAAGTATGCATAAATCTGGTACCTTACCATGCGTGTGACTTATCTTATGGCCTATTTGTTTTAGCTTTGGATTCTTTAAAAGCTTATTCTAGATTGTGATTATAGAGAAGTTGATTCTCCAAAAGCTAGAATTCAAAAGCACATATGGAGTGGATTGTGGATTCTAGTGTATATGGATGGGCTGGATTGTGAGAATCGGATCTAGAATCAGGCTGTTTGTTTCTGATTCTATTTTTAGGGTCAGAATCCAGAATTAAAAGTTAAAACAAACAGATCCTTATTAGAAGTATTTTACGTACTAACTACTGTACACACCATTCAAACAATATCGATTTACATACTGATATGTATATTTGATCTACATGATTTACACCATTCATACAACACTCCTTCAAAGTTATAACACATTTTGCTCACAGAAGTTTGTACCAATGTACCTGTAGGCGACTTTTATAGGGCTAGCGGGGCCTTGGCCCCATCAATTCTTATGGTACTTACATATCTAATGCTATTTAGAAGTAGGCCCCCACTGAATCAAATGTTTGGGCTCCCAGTCACCTATTCTTTTATGAGGAAATCAACTAATTTTGCTTCTATGTGAGTATATATATAGTCATATTTGAAAAGCATAAATATTTTTGATTATCTATGTATGGATTCTCATATAGGGTGCCCCCACTCATATTTTATCCTGAGTCCGCCCCTGAATGTACCTATAGTATTGCGCTTACTGACAAAAGTACAATGAGATCATCATTTTTTTTTTCTTTTGAGAGTACAATGATAACATTTAGACACAAGGCAATGCCCAGCTTTATTAGAAAGCCCAAAAGATGCACAATTATAACGTCTTACCCAAGATCTCTTGAAAAAACGGGTAACTGACAAGCGTCAGAGTGTACCGCCTGTTAGGCCGTTAGCCTTATTCATTTACATAATGCAATCAAACATACGGAGCAACTGAAATACAATACTACTGTCTATAATCAATACAAATACTAATTTCAATACAGGGTATAAATGGCCGAAAATTAAAAATAAGGATCTTGCAGTACACAGAATTTGTTTTCTACAACTTCACCTAGGGATGGATAGAGTTGACGCTTCAGACAGAGATGAAGAATTGAACTGACCACCTGGAACAGATATTGCAGGACTTAGATCAAAGAAGTCATAATTCAAGTTGGCTTCGACATCCCTTTCTCCTTCCATGACCTTCATCACCAATGACATGGAAGGCCTTCTATTGCTGTCGCTCTGCAAGCACCACATTGCAAGCTTCATTATCTCAATCACCTCTGGCTTGTGTAAGGACATGTCATCGCAATTCCTGCATAACATATCTTCCAACTGGCCATTCTTTGCCTTCTCTTGCAGTAAGACAATGAGCTGAACACTCCCTTCGGGCTGGGAATAGTTGAGGTTTGGTCTTCCATTGATGATTTCCATCACCACAACACCAAAGCTATAGACATCAACCTTCTCAGTGATTTGCGATGTCAACCATTCAGGCACCAAATATCCAGGTGTTCCTCTCATTCTGGTCATCACGTGACTCTGATCCCTACCTATTAGCTTAGATAACCCAAAATCAGAAATTCTGGCGTTGAAGTTGTCATCTAAGAGGATATTCTGCGGTTTGATATCCAGATGAGCAATTCTCTGCCTGCACTCCTCATGAAGATAAGTGAGGCCCCTGGCGATGTCAGTGATGATCTTGCGTCGTGTGTGCCAGTCAAGAGACTGAGAAGCTTTGCCATCTCTGTAATAGATCCATTGGTCTAGTGATCCTTTGGACATGTACTCGTACACTAGGAGTCTCTGCGATTTTTCTGCACAGAAGCCAATCAGCTTGACTAAATTGATATGATGAATGCTTCCTATTGTTTGGACTTCTGCCATGAATTCTTTCTTTCCTTGACCAACTTGATCCAAACGCTTTACCGCAACCCTCTCCTCACCCAATTGTCCACTGAAAACTGAACCAAATCCTCCTTCCCCTAGTTTGTTGCTGAAGCCTCTGGTTGCTGCTTTTAACGTCTCAAAAGTAAACCTTGTTGGCATCCCAGGTAGCTCGGCAAACTCATCCACCTCATCTTTATATTGCTGCCGCCTTACTCGTACAATTACGAAGGCAATGATGAGCATCACAAGTAAAGAAATGACTCCAGAAAGTGTGGCAGGCAAGAGAACTCTGTGCTTTGCTGAGCGAGGTGAAGGTGTGACCTGAACCTTCAGGTATGCTAAATAATCATATCCTGTATTGTCTATTTTTAGCGAAAGGACTTGTGATACCAATGAACAAACACCACTAGAATTATGATCATAGTAGCGAAAGAGGGCAGCCTTGCAAGAGCAAGTTCTCAAGCAGGCTTGCTTACAGCTCTCCTCATCACTCAATTCTAAAGTAAAGGAACTGTTGTAAGAGGAGTATGAAACGTTAGGAAAAGATATGAGTTGGTGATCTTGTACAGATTTGCAAGAGATTGGGTTTTCCAGGATGCAGCCAAGATGTGGTCTCGTTTCATCAATCTGCCTGAAGTATTCGACATTACTTGCAGTTGGGCAGGAGCACTGCCTGCTGGAGCAGATCCCATACTCCCCGCAGACAATTGGGTAGTCACAGTAGTCTAACTGGAACATGTCCTTTACAAGAAACCATGTCCAGCCATTTTGACCTTTCTTCCATTCGTACAACCTGAGATGCCCATCAGATTCAAACCTGATGTACTGCAGTGAAAGGGCCGGTGGCAAAAGGACATACTGTTTTGGATCCACAGGAGATGAAGCAAAGGCGTCCAAGCTCCTGTTCCCCAGAGGCACATATGCTGTATCATGCTGTGACTTTTTTCCAATTGATACTTTGTATTGATAGTAGAGCTGAGATTGGTTAGATCCTGCAAATGCAAACAACCCATCGGAATGAACAGCTAAATAAAACTGATCACTTGCAGTCCAGTTGGTGTCGGACGTATTGGGTGTCAGGTTCATCCCCTCCACCAGCGGCTGCCCGGGGAGCAGAGAATCTGTTGGATGGTCAAAGGACTGCCAGACTGGTAAGTTTTTGTTATTGAAAAGCATCAGATTGCCGTATTCGGTGATGGTCATGCCGGCAACGGACAGACCGGAGGTGTTGGTGGACCAGACAAGGCTGCCACCAGCACCCTGAAGAACCAAGTTGCCATCGGCTGTGAAGTTCAGGGTAGAGTTCTCCAGAACTAGGCGGTCGCGGTTGGCCGACCACACAATTAACACAGGTTCTGGGCGCCATGAAGTCCACACCTGAAATTCGCTGGCTTTTGGAATTGTGTAGACCCCAAAGAGGTAGGCATTGTATGAGGGAACGTAGTAGAAGCCCACAGCAAAGTAGAGGTTATAATTGTGTGGGATGGCACGGAGAAGTAAAGGGTTGGCAACAAGAACATCAGATGGCTGGATGGTACAGTTCCATACGGTGGACAAGTTTGCGGAGTGGCCAAGGTAGGCGTCACAGGAGGTTTGGAGTGTTAGGCCTGCGGCGGTGAGGAAGAAGATGAGGAAGCAAACAAGAGCCATGAATGCAACGGAAGGAATGGAGCAGACGAGCAGTGCAGTAGGCTAGTAGCACCTGTGGCCAGTTAGTTCATTCCTGCAACAAGGGGGCAAGACTAATCAAATTTGGAAGTTTGGCACCGACGACTATTTTGACGCTATTGATAATTTTCTTCATCAAACAATCAGACAAGGCACACTGTTACATTGCTAGATAACAAGTTGATTAGTTCCACCTTATCAGACGGGGTGACTTGACAAGGACCGAACTGGCCTATCCCTTCAGGATAGAGATCCTCTGCCGTAAGGTAGAGGGCAGTTGTGTCGCTGATGTGTCTGTCGTACGGCAGAGGATGTGCGTTCCTCCAGGACGGAGATCCTCTGCTATAAGGCAGAGGATAGTTATGTCCCTGACGTGGAAGACTGGACTGGACTAGAGATTATTCCCACACCCCGCTAGACACTCATCAAGATGGGGCCTTATTTGTGTAGAATACGAACTAGTCACCAGCTCTTTGGTCTGACAGACCAGCCACCAATCTATTTCAGCTTTAATTGAGAATTATATCGGTCAATTTGATCAGACGACAGTAAGTCACCAGTAAGTCGCTGTCGTCTTCTCTGTCCACTATCGCTCTCTTTCTTATATATTTTTTTATGTTTTTTAAACATACATACTCCCAGTGTCACCGCGCAACATGCAGCAGGAAGAGGAACGGTATCGTGGCTGCCTGTTGCATCCTTGGAAATTGGGCCTGAAGGGGACAACAGATGAGGGCTCCACATGATACATTGCCAGATAACAAGTTGATTAGTTCGACCTTATCAGACGGGGTGACTCGACATGGACCAAACTGGCCTATGCCTTCCAAGTTCCAAGTATATCTACTACAAGAGCAATCGCGATCGCATTTTCCTCCGCTATCCGCTCGGTAGGTGCTGGCCCATGGAAGACTAGACTTGTCTGACAGACTGACCAACCACAAATCTATCTCACCTTCAATAGAGAATTATATTGGTCAAATTAATCAGACGAGCGTGTTATCACCGTGCAAAAAGCGGCTCAACACTCGTTAATTCTTCCGTGTGCGACAGTATGAGTCGTTACTTATTAGAACTCACAAGATCGAGGAAACCAGTTTCTATCCACGAGTAAAGCTAGGGAACGTATATGTTTCAACTGCGTCTGCGTCTTACGCCACATGATACATTGCGTCTGCGTCTTACGTCCAACCATCCAAGTGCGGGTCAGAAATTTGACGGGGGAAAGATTCGCGTCAGTCACAGCGGGCGACGTGTACTGGGAAGTTGACCTTCGGACCCGCTTTTATCAGCATATGAGCCGTTGGTGGCGCCTGCACGAGATCTCACAGCCACCACACGCTGGTAGCCGTCGGATCTCTTTCCTTATGTATATATAAAATCAGCATATAACTACAACCAAACTATCATAAAAAAAGATCAAATTTGTTTGAACTAGATAGTAAACTTGTTAAACTTAACATCCTAAAAATTTCAAAAAAAAATCGCATGAAAATACATAGAGAAAATATCTTTTTAGATCATGGTGTCCTAAGTAATTATACTATACTAGTTATGTGCCCGTGCGTTGTAATGAAAACTCAATTTGTGACAAAAATTTATTTGCAAAAGGCATTAAACTTGTCTAAATAATACTGTTCAATCTGAATGTATAATGGTTGAAACTCAATTTGAGATAAAAAGTTTATTTGTAATGAGCACTAACAATGGTAAAGGTTGATAATTAAAGAGCAGTGGCAAAGATAGGTAATTAAAGAGCAGTTGTAAAGTTGAGTAATATTGATGAAGTGACGCGAGAAGAAACTCTTGCTACGAAAAATAAAATTGGTAACGAAACATAAAGGTCAAGCAATAAAAAAAATTGTTTGACAAGATCAAACATCTATTTTTGCCGATTACAAAAGTTTTTATGGTTTCTTTTTCGACATGAATTAAAACCAAATATGTTGTACGTAGTATATGTTTGCTTATCATTTTATTAGAACATATTTAGAAATGATATTCTTTGTATACGTCTCGAAAGATCTAAAAATAAACAGTTACATTACAACATAAATTGAATATCATTTTGATCAAAACCTTATTTATGATGTGAGTATTTCTTTGTAGACAATATTTTTTGTGAGGTTCTCGTGAGTTTTCTACTTTCGACCCTTGTCCTTCTCCTTATCTGTTACGGTAAGTATCTTGATGTTGCTTTTGACGGTGGCTCTAGATAGCGCAACATATAGTTGCCTATGAGAGAAAACCGGTTCAGGAAGGTAGACATTTTCCAAATTTAGTAATTCGCATAACATTTTCTTTAATGGTGACAAGAGCATTTTAGTAATTCGTATAACATTTTTGTGTTTCACATTTTAGTAATGCATTTAAGGCATGCAACATTTAAAATGATCATTGCATTAGCATCCATTTCTATTAAATATCTCAAGTAATATGGTCATTAACAATGAATAAACAACATCGCTTTGCTGTTTGACAATGTCCAATTGATTTATTAAATGGTATCATACAAGGCTAAAAAACTCTTATTATAAGTAGTTTTTTTTTTTTTTGCAGTCAGTTGAAGATGAGAGACAAAACATATCTTAAGAGTAAATGCAAAAAGGAAAAGGAAACTATGGGAGATGAGAAATGGTGTCACACCTTATTTTAACCCTGAAAAATCGAATGTACGGGAAAACTGGGGAATGTTGCATTTTAGTATTTCTTTTCTTAGTTAAAGTCCATTCCTTGCATTCCCTCTGGAATATCAGGAACTGAGGACAGGACTACTATACTGTTTATGAATCACCCATTTTAGAATTGTAGGCCACTTCCCTTGGAAAAATCTTAACTCACATTATGCAGTTAAACTTATTCGTGTCATATATAGCATAAAAAACTTGAGCTATTCTAGTAGTTTCCTATGCGATTGATTGTTACATGATATGAGGTATCGTATTCGTATGTAGAAGTTAAGTTAGATCAACCCAAACCACACACCAGTTAAATTCAATGCCATCGGAAATCCTTCATAGCACGTCAGAAACCTAATTCCTAAAGTAAACATATCAATGACTTGCTTTAGATTGTTCAGAATGAGATATGGATTTGGAAAGCAAAAGTAGCAAACGCACCTGACAACTTTGAGGTGATGACAGAGAAGGTAATGCGTATATATATCGAGCAACAACAACATGGAACAACCATATAGGGATTAATAGCACTCTACGGGTTTGGTTAGCATTCTGAGAATTCAACATGCAGACAATTAAAAGCATCATCACTGGACAGAGCATAGCTGAATTATAATTAGAAATAAATACAGAAGCAACTTGTTCAACCTTTTTTTTTTTTTTGAAAAACAGCTAGGCCCAAGCCTACAAGATCAGGCCAACAATTCACAGGAAACACTTTTTTTTAAAGAACGGCAGTAAACATGTGGCTTCAGTTTCCATAGAATCTGGATCATGCTCGCCAACATTTGCTTTAATTTCCAAAAGAATATTATTCTGTCCAAAAGAATGTGCATTTAATCAAGTAGAATGGTTGTGCAACTAACAAGGAAATTACACAGGAATATACAAGTATGCAACTACCCAAATAGAATTATTAGTCATGACACAGCCTTTTAGAATAATACTATCGCCGTTCATATCTAATTTTAATTTATGCAAACTGAGCCTTACAAACAAATTTGTGTTGACATCCTCCTCTCTGAAAGAGATATCTTCAAAGATTTTTCTATCACAAGCTAATGATGGTATTTGTTATGTGTAAGGCCTAACCAGTCTATGCATGCATATATATATATATATTGTACTCTTTGTTTTTTGGGTAGTATTAGAACCTTTACACTCAAAAGGACAAAAGAAGAGCAGATTCATTTCTGCAATCTATATGTAGTGGGTCAGACTTCACCATTAGCTCTACATCTTCATCAGAACTCTTTAATGGAGATGCCGCACAATCTAACAATGACCACCACATTTTTTAAAAAAAATCTGTTCTTGAAGTTGTTCAATCAAATGACGTACCACAGGAAAGACTATAAGCCTTGTGCTTCCATTAGATTCGCTTCAAAGAAGAGCCCTGCTAATAAGGTGTAAGAAATTAGAATTGTATTGCATTTGCCACTTATGTTACAGGAAAATACTGGAACGAAATGAGGCCAATCCTTCCTCTCGCAAAACATATTCTTTACTTATTAGCTGCCTTCAATCTTCTTAAGCAATAAACTGGTTACTCATGAGCCTGGTGGAACATGGATTGCATTGACAGAAATTGCATGAGACATGGTAAAAAAACAAGATACATTTCAAAGTGAAGCCAGAGACTCACCAAGAATATCATTTCTAAATATGTTATAATAAGATGATAAGCAAATATATACTACGTATAACATATTTGGTTTTAATTCATGTTGAAGAAGAAACTATAAAAACTTTTATAATCAGAAAAGATAGATGTTTGGTCTTGTAAAACAATTTCCTTTTATTACTTGACCTTTATGTTTTGTTACCAATTTTATTTTTCGTAGCAACGCACGGGCGTTGAACTAGTTCCTACTCAAAATGACACACAGTGTCATAGCAAACCCAGTAGCGCGTGTAAATATTTTTGTCGCTGCGCTGTACACCGAGTCCATTTTCAAAACCTGCTTTAAGTCGTTATTGTGATTTAACACCAAGAGCAACTCTGGTATTCTCTGAAGAAACACGGAGCAATTCTGGTACAAAGTTCTCTAGTCAGGTCTTCCGATCCCTATGGATTTTCTAAAGAAATCACTCTTCAATATGCCAGTAAGTGCGATCGTGACGGTCCCTGACAGCAACAACCTGTGTTGGCCTTTTGTAAGTCAACTTGGTCTTCACTTCATCGTAGTTGAATGTTGAATGGATGGAGTATAAGCAGATTCGTCTTCATTGGAATGGTGGATTCCAAGCTTTCTTGCTTAATTAATTTTTGGAAGTAGTTGCTTTGCGTTGCTAGGGGCTACGCGCCCATCAATGGCTCTTGCAGGCGTTTTCCTCTTCCTCCTCACCGCCACATGTCTACCACTGCAAACTTCCGGCGACAACTTCCCCGCAGGCTCCACAGTGAACTTGTCCACCGTCTGCAACAGCAGCCCCCCTCGAGCCATACTCCGCCGCTCCGTCACAGGCGACGGCAACGGCAACCTGTCCTTTGCCGGCGGCTTCTACTGCGATAACCCATGCGACGGCGTCCTCTTCGCCGTCTACATCACCTCCGGCTCCGGTGATCCCGTGGTCGCGTGGTCCGACAACCGCGACCGCCCAGTCCGAGAGAACGCCACCCTCAACCTCACCGCCGACGGCGGCTTGGTCCTTATGGACGCCGACGGTAGTCCCGTCTGGTTCACCAGCTACGGCTGGTTCGTCACCGCGATGATCCTCACCGACCAGCTCTTCGATGGCAACCCAAGGGATTCTCTGCTCCCTGAACAGACGCTGCAGGCCACCAACTGGACCTGGACTACCCACAATCAGCTGTATATCACTGTTTTTTCCGATGGCCGGCTGTATGCATTAGCCGAATCCAATCAAACTGGGCCGTACTACAGCAGCCAAGCATCAATTTCAAATGTAAACCTGAACATCCGGCAGCCACTGCCACCTGCATACTCACTTCAGTACATGAGGTTTGACGGGCACCTCAGGTTGTATCAATGGCAGGCGTATCCAGTACACCGGTGGACAATGGCCACGGACTTTTGCGGGGATCCAGCTCCATGTGGGGAGTACGGCATCTTATCGGATGATGGGGAGTGCTCCTGCCCGGCGGCCAGAAACACGAGCACCACGTACTTCAGGCACATTGAAAACACGAGGCCCCTACTCGGTTGCATGCTGGAGACCCCAATCTCTTGCCAATCTCTACAGGATCACCAGCTCATCGCATTCCCTAACGTCCAGCCCGCCGCAATCCCTTCCACAATCCCTTACGTGTCTATTTTTGATGCAGGAGCACTGATTGGTGAGGAGGGTTGCAAGAAAGCCTGCCTCAGCAACTGCTCTTGCAAAGCTGCCTTATTTATCCAGCATTTTTTTTTTTTTTGAAGGAGCAGCAAGAGAATTGCTGCGAACTTTTAATATTAAGAAGAAAGAAAGCAATTTTGGATCCTGTTTTTTATGGAAAAAACCGTACCCATAAAAAAACCTTACAACCAAGCACCACTACCCGACTTGTATCAGTAAACCGCCCACTCCGATGAAATAGACGACATCTAAGCAAACGACCAAGCTAAAAAACACAGAGAAAAAGGAAGAGAAGGAAAAAGGACCACTGATAACGAGCGCCGCAAACAACAAGGAAGGAAAAAAGGACTACTCTCTCGGCTTTGAGGAGAACGCAAAGATTCTGTTGAGCACTGCATCCTTGATCGCTGTGGCCACTTGTTCTGGCGTTCTGATGGTCCCCTGGAAGATGCGTTGGTTTCTCTCTAGCCAAAGGTTCCACCAGAAGTAAATTAGAAGACCGTCGAAGTCCCTTCTTCTTGATTTGTCAAATTGGGCTCTCATCCTTGTCCACCACTTGTATAATGTTCCGTTGTGGTTTATGTGCCGACACCGATCCAGCTTCCCCCATCGTAAGAGAAGGCTCCAGACCTGTCTAGCGAAAGAGCAATCTTTGCAGATATGAGCTGGAGTTTCCTGCGACGTGTTGCAAAGACTGCAAGTGGCATTACACGGCCACCCTTTCTTCAGAAGATTGTCCGCTGTTAAAATTTTGTTGTGGATGAGCGTCCAAGCGAAGAATCGACATTTAGGTTCAGCTTTCGCCTTCCAAATCGGGTCAAACTTCATCCTGCCGTAAATATTTTGGAATTGCACCATGTATGCACTCTTTGTTGAGTATTGCCCATCAGTCGTCCAGCGCCATAGAATTTTTTGGCCCATACAAGACGAGCCTGCGCCGATGCCATACAATAGTTGTTACTTGCTGCGACAAGTCCCTTCGCTGGAGAGAGGACCGGGACAATACTCAACAGCGGAGGGTAAACCAGGACAATTCTCAACAACATACATCAAGGTGCAGATTACACATGCGCTGCCTCCTGCAAAGAAAAGAGGTATGCTAGCTTACTCTGTTGGAGGAGCTACCGCTGCTCTTTTACTGTCTGCAAGTGTCTTAGTGTCAGTGATCATAAGGTGGAGGCGGAATCAAGAGGAGGATGGTCATGACGAGTTTGCTGGTGACCTGCCAGGGATGCCAACAAGGTTCACCTACGAAATGCTAAAAGGAGCAACGAATGATTTCAAACAGAAGCTTGGGGAAGGAGGCTTCGGTTCAGTTTTTCAGGGACAACTAGGCAATGAGATGGTTGCAGTTAAGCTTTTGGATCAAGCTGGTCAAGGAAATAAGGACTTCTTAGCGGAAGTTCAGACGATCGGCAGCATTCACCACGTCAATCTAGTTAAGCTGGTTGGCTTCTGTGCAGAGAAATCACACAGGCTCCTGGTTTACGAGTACATGCCTAGAGGATCACTAGAAAAGTGGATTTATTACTGCCATAACAATGCTCCTCTTGATTGGTGCACACGGCAGAGGATCATCGCCGACATTGCCAGGGGTCTATGTTATCTTCATGAGGAGTGTAGGCAGAAAATTGCTCACCTGGATATAAAACCACATAACATCCTCTTAGATGATAGCTTCAACGCCAAAGTTTCTGACTTCGGGCTATCTAAGCTCATGGAGAGGGATAAGAGTCGAGTGATAACAAGAATGAGAGGGACACCAGGATATATGGCGCCTGAATGGCTGACTTCGCAAATCACAGAGAAGGTCGATGTCTATAGCTTTGGTGTTGTGGTGATGGAAATCATCAGCGGAAGAAAACACCTTGACTACTCCCAGCCTGAAGAGAGTGTTCAACTCATTACTTTACTGCAAGAGAAGGCAAAGAATGATCAGTTGGAAGATATGATTGACAGTAACTGTGACAATATGCACTTGCACAAGGAGGAAGTGATCGAGGTCATGAAACTTGCAGTTTGGTGTTTGCAGAGTGATAGCAGTAGAAGACCATCCATGTCGGTGGTGGTGAAGGTCATGGAAGGAGAAAGGAGTGTGGAAACCAACTTGGACTACAACTTCTTTGATCCAAACCCTGAGATCTCCGTTCCAGTTGGCCAACTCGATCCTTCAGCTCCACCTGAAGCATCCATCCTATCTGCCCCACGATGAGCTTAATTCTACAGAAAATATTCTTTCCTCTGCAACATTTAATATTATTGCCATTTCTTTGTCGCTTGCACCATGCAAATGAATTCGTCTCGCTTAGAGTGGGTAATAGGGTGCTAAATTCCCCATCTTATCTTTATTTCAATTTTCAGAAGTGAGACTTTACCAATGGTTATTGTGCTGGGAAGTTCATACTTATGTTATTTCAACATGAAATTTCCACCAGGACAATTGAATGATGTATATCGATCTATGGTTACGCACCTTATTTAATCCAGACAGTATGCATTTTGTTTGGTCTCATCTGACATATTTTTCACCCACCTTACATACTTCGTCGAAAAGAGCACATCACTTATCACTTGTATTATTGTGAGTTGGGCATGTATCTTAAACTGTTGCACATCAACCACCCGTACTACTACAAAAAAAATGATCCGACGGCAGTGGCCTATCCCTCGGTGCCGGCTTTTACTGCGTCTCCCCATGCCACGCCGTCCTCTTCGGCGTCTACATCCTTTTCAGCTCCGCAGACCTCCCCCTGGTGATGTGGTCTGCCAACCGCGACCGCCCGGTCCAACTGAACGCCACCGTCAGCCTCACCGCCGACGGAGACTTGGCTCTCCGGTACACCGACGGCAGCCTTGTCTGGTCCACCAACAACGTCGGCCGATCTGTCGTCAGATCACCGAGCTCGGCAACCTGGTGCTCTTCGACCGCAAGAACGCGACGGTTTGGCAGTCGCTTGACCACCCGACAGATTCTCTGCTTCCTGGCCAGTCGCTGGTGGAAGGTGGCGAGGTTGACGACGCCCAACGCCACCGACACCAACTGGACTACCAGCAAGTAGCAACGTTCAGTTGTATCTCACTGTTCACCACACCGGGTTGTACGCTTATTCCGTATCTAACCAACCTCGGCTCTATTTTCAGTACCTGAATTACACTACAGGGACACATTATCGGCCGACATATGTGACTCTCGTAAACGGGAGCCTGGTCATCTCTTTTGCATGTACTACATCTGAATTCACCGAAAAATCTATCGATCTGCCACCTGCAATGATACTTCAGTTCGGGAGATTTGAGTCTGACGGGCATCTCAGGTTGTATCAATGGCATGATTCAAATGGCCAGTTGTTAATGGCGATGGACGTTCTTGGATTGGACAATTGCCAGTATCCAACCGTAAGGGGGGAGTACGGGATCTGCTCGAGCGGTGGGTTGTGCTCCTGCCCAACGGGCAGCCACACAAGCACCACATACTTCAGGCAGATTGACGACAGGGGTCCCGTCCTCGGTTGCATGCTGGAGAGCCCAATCTCTTACAGTTCTGTACAAGATCATCAACTCATCCCATTCAATGCCGTTTCTTAATTCGATGACGCATACTCGCATACACACTTACGATGATGTCGGAGCATGGATCGATGAAGAGAGCTGCAAGAATGCCTGCCTCTGCAATTGTTCTTGCAAAGCTGCCTTGTTTAGACAGTTTAGTTATTCTACTGGATATTTTTCAGGTAATGGATGTACCTTTTTAGCATATACTGTTGGAGGAGCCAGTGCTGCCCTTGTACTGTTTGCAGATGTTTTACTGACCATAATAAGATCAAGACAAAATCAAGGAAAAAGATGATGAGGATGACACTGGTGACCTGCCAGGAATGCCTACAAGGTTCACCTTCGAAATGCTGAAAAGAGCAACCAGTGGCTTCAGCAGCAAGCTTGGTGAAGGAGGGTTCGGTTCAGTTCTTCAGGGAGAGTTGGGCAATGAGATGGTTGCCGTAAAACTTTTAGATCGAGCTGGCCAAGAGGAAAAGGAATTCCTTGCGGAAGTTCAAACAATAGGCAGCACTCATCACATCAATCTGAAAAAGCTGATTGGTTTCTATGCAGAGAAATCACACGGGCCCCTAGTTTATGAGTACATGCCAAGAGCATCGCTAGAAAAGTGGATATATTACTGACATAACAATGCTCCTCCAGACTGGCAACACTCAGCAGAGGATCATTACCGATGTTGCCAGGGGTCTACCTTATCTTCATGAGGAGTGCAGGCAGAGAATTGCTCACCTGGACATAAAATCATCAGCTGAAGTAAGAACCTTGACTATTCCCAGCCTGAAGGGAGTGCTTAACTCATTACTTTACTGCAAGACAAGGCAAAGAATGGTCAGCTGGAAGATATGATTGACAAGAACAGTGACAACATGAACTTACACAAGGAGATAGTGATCGTGGTCATGAACTTGCAATGTGGTGTACGTTTGCAGAGTGATAGCAGTAGAAGACTTTCAATGTCTTTGGTGGTGAAGATTATGGAAAGAGAAAGGGGTGTGGAAACCAACTTGATGTAAGTTCAAATTCTATTGGTTTTGATGATTGATTTTATATTAAAATTTAATTATTATTTAATGATAAATCTAATTATTATGAGACTAATATGTTTATTGAGCTTTATTCTTATTAGTCTTAAATTTGGATGAAAAATATAAAACTCAAGATATGCACTTGTATTCATTTTATTATCCTATATTATACTTTGGATTCAAGTTAAATGATAAACTCTTCTATTAGTTTAAACCTCAAAATGCGCATTATCTTTCTAAATCCATATTACATGAATGCACACATCTAGGGAGAGTTCGTACTTTAACTTAATATTTCAATAGTATTGATCCATATTTTCTTACCAAATAATATAAATGATCAAGACATTGAAACAAAACCTTGAATATAGATTAACTTGCCTAGTTGTAGTTTTGTGGCAACCTGCCTAATTAACTTCAAGTACGACAGCCACATTGGCATCACCTTGAGCTAATTAAGTGGATCTTGGTATAGTAGCTAGCAAAACATCGGTATCTCGATACCGTTTTCAGAATATTGCAGCAGAATAATAATTAGAGACCAATAATGGAAATCTTTATTATATTCTATTAGCCACGCAGGCTATTGTACATACCTAATTTACATAAACTCTATTACAACAAAAACAACTTAAACCTCCTAACTCCCGACGGGTGGCTATCGCGAGAATACGGTCTACTAGTACCACTACTCCTCCTGATAGTAGTAGTAGTCGTCATCCTCCGGAAGATCCTACTCCTGTGAACAATCCTCCACTCAAATCTTGAAGGGTTATCCCTAGGACTCACCTTCTAAGCAAGGAGAATTTACATAAGGGTGAATACTAGATACTCAGTAAGCAATGATAATAATGAATGCATTAGATAAGTTTTCTAAATAACACAATTCCTATCCAATTCCACTTACTGACCCTTCCCATTCAAAATACCGTTGTAAAAAATAAGTTTTAATTTTAAAGGTTGTAAATTTTAAATTTATGAAAGACACTACTAATATTGTATATGAGACAACCTAAGTTTTCTGTAGTCTCTAATCCAAAAGACTGACTTGAATTCAAGATTTACCTTGCGTAGGTTTGTACCACTTTGTCTACAGTAGCACCCACTTTGTCTACACCTAACCCTTGTTATTGAGTCGTTGCTCTTGGGAGATGGCCATGGAGGCGGGGCTCGGAGGTGGCTGGAAATGGAGTAGAGTGGAGGAAGTGGTAAGAGGAAGGCTTCAAATTTTGCCGCGAAATCCAGTTTTGACTGCAATTGTTGGAGGATAGCTTTCTGGACTTCTCATTTGCATGTGGGTGAGGAAGTGGATATAGAAGCCAGAAGGCAGCAGAGCGTACAAAGAACACACACTGACTCCGTTTGAGGTCCGGAAGGTCTCCTTCTTCTTCTGTTCTTCAGTGGAATGAGAAGGAGGAAATGGGAGGCATTCTCTTGCCGCATCACCAAATCTGCCCAAACACTTAGCCGAATTTTTTTGATGACATATGCACTTTGCAGCATCTCTCTTTCTGATCTTTGACAAACAAAAAGAAATCCCCAAAAAATGTATAAATTAAATGAATGCATGTATCAACAACTGCAGTTAATTGCACATCATGATGAAAGGAAACTGAGCAGTCATTGAACTTTGTAGCACTTGCAGATGGGGTTCTCCTTTGTGCTCCACGGGCTTTCTGCGCTCATATTTGGCGACCATCAGATCAGAAGCCAACGGATCTCCATCGCCTGCAACGGTTAAAAAGCATAATGAAGAAGAACTCGTGGCTTTCTTCGGAAGCATTCAGACCTCCATTGCCATAAACTCGCCTAAAACTTCCAAGAGGACGTCGAGGAAGCAATCGCCTGACCCGTTCGAAGAGGTTGACAGGAGGAAGCAGTCATACTGTATCTGAAGACATAGAACTTGTCAACATTTCTGCATGCACGGAATGATCTTTAATTACTTCTTCTGTAAACATATCAAATGAAACACAAGATGTTTGCTTTCTCATTCTGGATCATCTGCTTATCGTGTCGCGTTGCGATTCTTGACAAGGCATAGGCAGTGTTTCAGAGGAACATCAAGATGGGCAACCGAAAGAGCTGAATTTGGATGATATGAAAGTGGCTGAGCTGAGAGAACTGGCGAGAGCGAGGCGAATGAAGGGCTACTCGGAGCAGAGGAAGAGGGAGCTGATTGATCGTCTGAAGGGGGTTTGAGTTGATAGTCTTCTCCAAGACCAAGAGCAGACAAATTATCAGCAACTTACTCGCCATGTTGTACTGACCAAATTCATATAGTTTAGAATCGTTTCTAGAGGCTGTTTTTTGGGTTTTTGTTCCTTTGGTGTCCTCTTCATTTGACTATGTGGGAGATTGTACATATTCCTATTGTCAGCTCAGATGTATGATGCGATTTTGCAGGCGAGATACATGTAGTATTGAGACTGTTGCAGTGTTGCAGCATTCTGAAACCTTATCTTGTGTTCCCCCATCATCATCAGTTGCACTATTGAATTTTACAGGTAACAAAAATTATGGATGATCCCGTGCCCGCTGAACTGGTGCAAGTTGGGACATTTCCCACTGAATTTGTTGGCATTCCGACACAGCAGAACTAGAAGATGATCCCATAGTGTGCATCAGTTAGGTCGAATCTCTCGGCAGAAGAACTAACATAAGATTAGATGCATCCTAACAATGTCCAAATACATATCTCTTTCACTGAACTAGCTCAAATTATTAAAAAATAAAATTAATGGTATCAAACATCTGCAGCCTCCGTTGTAGTCTAGCTGGTTAGGATACTCGGCTCTCACCCGAGAGACCCGGGTTCGAGTCCCGGCAACGGAATTGTTTTTTTAATTTTCTTTAGCCATCGGAGAAAATTACTATAATACCCTCCATTGTACGCTCTACTACGGGGCATGAAGGTAATTGAACATAGTAAAACACTCATCACTAGGGTTTTCCTTCTCTTGCTACAAAGCCTCCGGCTCCGCCGCCGCCCCACACCACGCTGCGAAACCCTCTTCTCTTCTCCTCGCCTCCCTCGCCGCCGCCTCCCAGGCCCCCTATGGTGAGCTCCGCGCCCAGAAACTCGTTGCATTTCTCTCTGCTTTTTTGTTGAATGGTTCGTCCGTCCATTTGGGTGCTCTGCGTGTATGCGGTGGGTTTTGACGGCTTGGTTGGTTTTGGTTTTGGTGCTCGCAGGCGTCGGAGAAGAAGCAGTCGAACCCTATGCGGGAGATCAAGGTGCAGAAGCTCGTCCTCAATATCTCCGTCGGTGAGAGCGGAGATCGCCTCACCCGCGCCTCCAAGGTATCCATCTATCTGCCCACGCTTTACCCTGAATCAATCGCTCGTCTGCGGCTGCGAGTGGTTTCTGCGCTCGACGCGTTGATCCGCTTCCGCGTGTTAGATTTAGCTTAGTTCGGCGCCGAGATCAGTATGTTGTTTGTTAGCTTCAGTGAGGTTCAGATCAGTAGTGAGTGCTACAGTTGGCTTGTAGCAAGCCACTAGTGCTTGGGTAGTTGGGGAATTTGAAGCTGGTGGTGAATTAGCCCAATTCGGCACTGGTTTATTTATATTTGTAGTTTAGTAGTTTGTATACGAGTAGCATATGCATCAGCTTATGATACTGATGCTGCTACCAGGGCCGTCCTGACTTAACGTGGGCACTGTACAAATCTGAAATAAGGCCCTAAAATTGATAGAAAAGGTGTATTGAGAATTTTGATTAGGAATATAGAAAAGTAACATAAACACAACATTTTGCATGTCCTTTTTAAATATTTTACCTTGTTATTCAAATAAGTACCCCCCAGTGTTCATTTTATTATTCAGATAAGTACCCCCCAGTGTTCATTTTATATGATGTTATTAACTTTCCATGACTTCCGAGTGTAAATTTGTCCATTACTTTTTAGAAATTTATATCGGTACAAGTTAATAAAAATATAATACTAAGAAAACACTTATGGCAACAAATCTAGTGATATAGTTTTCATATGGCAAGCATAGATAGTTTTTAACATATTGACAATAAAATTTTAGAGATTTGATTGCATGGATTGTAAAGCATCACTAAAAACAAAGATGCGAATTGAATTTATTTTTTGACAAACCTTTAAACAGGCATTGGTTTGCTTGTATCTAAACATGTTATAAGATAGAAATGGTTCGTTTGACCATTAATAACTGATGATAAATATGCACTCGTTGCATTATGCCTGGAAACTGCTGCTTGATGTCAATCCTTAACGTTAACTGTATTGTCATTGTTTGTTTCTTAGGTGCTGGAGCAGCTGAGCGGGCAGTCACCGGTGTTCTCCAAGGGTAATTTTCTTAAATCTGACATGCTCTCAGTGGCCATGCGGATTATATTGGTGGTGCTCATGGTGGTGATGTTGCGATATTGCAGCGAGGTACACTGTGAGGTCGTTCGGTATCCGGCGTAATGAGAAGATTGCCTGCTACGTGACAGTGAGGGGAGAGAAGGCGATGCAGCTGCTGGAGAGTGGCCTGAAGGTGAAGGAGTACGAGCTGCTGAGGAGGAACTTCAGTGACACCGGATGCTTCGGGTTTGGTATCCAGGAGCACATTGATCTTGGCATCAAGTAAGATAATCTGATTCCCATACTCTTTTATTATTCCAATGTTGAACATTTGTTTCTAGCTACTGGTGAATATTTTTTTTATGATGGTACTGTTTCTTGGCTGTATGTAGAGACAACCAGATGTAGCTTTACATTCATTTGTGCAGTGGTCACTAGGGTAGGTTAGCATAGGTTTGAGAACTGAGACTGGTCATTGGCTGTAATAGTAGGAATACAACAAAAAATCATTTACTGATATATTTAGCTGCTTTTATTGTGGAATTGCCTTTTATGATTTAATGCAGTCATAATTTTCTTGTGCCAAGAATATTAGTTAGATCAAATGGAGATTTGGTTGATTATCAATATGATATTGTGTTTACTTCAACTGTCGTTTCCTTTTATCAAAATACTCCCTCCGTTGATAAATATAAGGTGTATTTTGACTTTGCACAAGAATTAAGTTGTGGTGAAATTGAGAAAGACATGAAAGAAAATGACATATATACCCTTCTTAATTATTTTGGAAGATGAGAGATAATACTTTGTGTCGGTGGTAATGAACAAATGCACATGTTTGAGAGATAATAAATAGGGGTATAATAGAAAATACTCATTAAATCTACATGCAAGCCTTATATTTCTAAACAAGATCATTCAAACTATAGGCCTTTGTTTATCAATGGAGGGAGTACTTCAGTTCTCAAGTTTTATTCAATTGACAAAATATGTATTTTCTGTATTGCAGAAACAATTGCTACAAGGCATTAGTTCCTATTTTCTGGGTATCCGTTTCATGCCTTTTCAGAAAACTGCAAATCCACTGCATAATAGATCATTGAGTTAAATCTGGTCTGCTAGCCTTATGGGCTTGTAGCAGGGTTAACAAGTAACATTGAGTCCTTGAGCACCGAAAATGCATCAGATGGTCTTGTGCGCTGATCCATGATGGTTAATTGTGTAGTCCATTAAATGTATCTTATTCTACTGTTATTGTTTCATAAGTCATTGGAATCCTGGGATAACTAATCTTCTTTACTATAATAGTGCAGATCACACCTATCCATTTGTGTTGTTAGAGAAAATTATACTACTAATATCATCCACAAGCATTGTGTTGACGCTGCTGGTTCCTTGCTTCCCTAGGAATTTGGGTTACTTCACATATTAAATTGTTAAGGGCTGGCGTAGACCTTTTTTTCCTTATTGCACACTGCACCTCATTAGCAATACGCAATCATTGTTTATGAAGCGCTGCATTTTGACGATGATCAAAAACTGATCTCTTTGTTGCTTTATCAGGTATGACCCGTCTACTGGTATCTACGGCATGGACTTCTACGTTGTTCTTGAGCGTGCTGGGTACCGTGTTGCCCGCCGTCGCAGGTGCAAGTCCCGTGTTGGTATCCAGCACAGGGTCACCAAGGAGGACGCCATGAAGTGGTTCCAGGTCAAGTACGAGGGTGTCATCCTCAACAAGGCCCAAGCGAACACCTCTTAAGCATCACAAGAGCTTAGTTCTCTTTAGAAGTTGAGTTTATTATGTTGGATTTGTATGTTCCTTAGAAACCAAATGCTTTCATCTATTTTGTCCTCTTGGCAGCAATAGATATATGTTTGGCATATGCTACGAACTGCTTGTGTTTGGTCACTCTTGATTAAAAAAAACGGATTAGGTCTCGTTATTTGAACTTTTATATACTTCTGTTGTACATCCTGGCGATGAATGTTTATTAGCGATGAACTAATTAATGGATGCCATGGCTCTGTTGTGAACTTGTTGGAATGTGGAAATTTTGTAGCACTACTACGAGAATTGTACTGTTTCACGTAAAATTCCAACAAAAACTCTTAAATTCGTTTGTTCCAAACTGATCCCAAGTTTGAAAGCACTTCTCTCAAGGAAATATCTTTCTATCGATTTGATAGAACTGAGATATCATTATCGCGTTGACAACATGACACTTTAAAAGCATTAGTGCAACTTTGACCATCAATATTACATCTGTAAAACTTGTTAAATGCTGCCCTGGTAAATCAACCCTTGCATTTTTAAACGGTCAATCTACGCATTTACAAACATTTTTTGGTGCAGGTTTACGACTGAATGTTGTATTTGAGGTAGTATTGATCCAAATTTGTGATTGAACGTGGAGTTTGGCACATCTCACGGCAATACATTTTGCGACCGGCTGGACATGTATCACAAATTGTCGTCAATGATGCATCTTTTGTCTCGTGTAGAAAGTAGGCCGGCAGATGAGTCATGAGCTATTTTCTCCGTGTTTTTTATAAGGCCTATTTTTTTTAATGATTTTATTTACAAGTGTAAGATTTGTATGTAGATTTAATAAGACATTTATTTCTATATCCCTATATATTTTCTCTCATCCATATACATTTATTTATTACCACTCACACAAAGTATATCTTTCATCTTTCAAAACAATTAAGTGGGGGCATCTAAGCTATTTTTTCTCGTATCTTTCTTAATTTCAATATAATTTTAATTCTTATATAAAGTTAAAATACACTTTATAAAAATAAAAGGAGGAGTATTTTACTAGTCTCGAACTCTCACCAGAGAAAACGAAAGTGCTGAGAAGGTCATGTCCGAAAGCGATTTTGACATTTTACAATGCCGCGCGGGATAATGAATGCCGTGACGCTGACACCCAACCCAACAACGTTGTCAAAGCATCGATCACTATTCGCCTCTCCGCACCCAAATCCCCAAATGGACGCGAGGAAAATGTGCACCGTGGAGAAGCGCGGCCGCGTCCACCTCATCACGCTCACCGGCGCCGGCGACCACCGCCTCAGCCCCACCCTCCTCTCCGCCATCCGCTCCGCTGTCGCCGCCGTCCGCGCCTCCCCGGGCGCCGGCGCCCTCGTCCTCGCCGCCGAGGGCAGGTACTTCTCCAACGGCTTCGACCAGGCCTGGGCGCGCACCGCGCCGCGCCACCTCCACGCCTCCATGGACGGGGGCTTCCGCGGCCTCGTCGCCGACCTCCTCGCGCTCCCCATGCCCACCGTCGCCGCCGCCGCCGGCTGCGCGCTCGCGCTCGCGCACGACGCCATCGTCATGCGGGGCTCCCGCGGGTTCCTCTACATGAGCGAGGTCGACGTCGGCATCAAGATCGTCGACTTCTTCGGCGAGCTGCTCCGGCAGAAGGTCCCCGACGCGGTTACCAGGAGGGACCTCCTCCTTCGAGGGGATAAGATGACGGCCGCGGAGGCCGTGCGGCGGGGCATCGTGGACGCGGCCGTGGACGGCGGCGTCGACGACGTGGTGGCCGCGGCCGTCGAGCTAGCGGAGGGGCTCGCGGCGAGGGGCTGGGACGGGGAGGTCGTGGCGGAGATCAGGAAGGCGATGTGGCCGGCTGTGTGGAGCAAGGTGAAGGACCACGGCGCCGAGGCGGCGCCGCGGCCGAGGCTGTAGGCGCCTCCGTACGACGCACTGGTCCTGTGGATTCCCGAAGATACAGTAGCTTTTTCTCAGGGATAGCGTAAAATTACACTTGCATTGTACTGGATCAAGACTGATGCATCCTACGAACAAAATAATCGAATCCAATTGCGCAGGAGATGCATTCTGGAGTTGGGAGTCTGCAACCCTGCCAGGTTTACCGAGTGCTGCTTTTGCTGTTCATCGATCACCAACCCCTCAGCCTCCATTGTTGCTTGATCAGGTTCCATCCGTCGCAGTATCATACAGCATACGACGACCTATTGCTGTCTTCATGGCATGGATGATCTGTAGGCTCTAGTTGTGCACGTCGCTCTTGAATAACTTTTTGGGCTGTCGATCTTACCTTGAGATTCATGGACCATTCCCCTTTGAAACTGGTTCACTCGTACAGGGAGAGTTTACGATGAGGACGATCCAAGGTGGGTGCTCAGGTGACGATTGAGACAACGACGAGCTGGTGGCCAAGGTTGGGAGGTGGCGGCATCGATCGACGGGGAGGGCACCTTCAACCGTCAGTGCCCACAACCATTGAATCAATCTAAACTGAATTGCTCGAGAGACGCATCTGCTTGACGATTATCATAAAGTCGCGCATCAGAACATGGAATCGGTCGAGGGTCTCACGATTTAACGTAAGAACAGTCATTTCGATTGGGTGACATTTACATCATGGTGAGAACAAACAAAAACAGGGAGCAGCTACACTACTCTAGGACAGTACTACTGAATAATGAACATTACAAAACGGCAAGAACCAAAAAACAGGTCACGGCCTAGCATCAACATGTCTCCTACATTCTTCTTACCCTTACCACCCAACTCAACCAACATGTCCCGTCACGTACTCGAACACTGGCAGCAGCACTTCGTCACGGTCAGATAATTTACATAATTGTACTTCTTCTCTGGCACTGGGTCGGTCTCTCCACGAACTCGCGGAAACGGCTTTCATAGATGGTGCAATCTAAGCTTTGCATATGTCCAGCTCATACAAAATAAACGAACAAAATGTTGAACGCTGCGGTGCCGCCCTCCTAGCTCCCCGCGTGCACAAAGTTGATGCCATTTTGCCGTCTAATATGCTCCGGTATGAGCCTGTGGATGAGGTCTGGAGAGGCGTTCGCCAGCTGCATAGCAAAAATGGGAATGGATGAGCACCACAGCATATCAAGAGCCTCTGAGGATTCTTTTTCAGGCTAGCAAAGACATGACACAGCCTTCCTTAATTATTGGACTGATACGTATTTGAATAAGGAATATCACTACGCTGGAGTTCATGTGCCTCAAACTTTGTCAAAAAATTTCGGTAACAACAGTGTTCTCAGTAACTTACTTCATGCTTGAAGTTGAATAGAGAAGGGAATGGACGGCCATTTGGCAAGCGTGCATTCGGCTCTCGTAGCTCGTCGAAGAAGGAATGTGCACATGCATCAAGCTGCATAGAGGAAATCAGATGCATAAGTACACTTAAAACGCAGACTGTTAATTTGAAGATTATGTTGCTTTCCAGCTATAGCACTAGCGTTAACAGCTACTTTACTGAGGTGGAGCAATAACAAACTCATGCAACTATATAAAGTTCCACCACTCTTATCAGCCAACACTCTTAACATTTGGTTCTGGACCAATGGATATCAATAATCACAGTTACCACACTCACGGTTCATCGAGTTCAGGGTTTGGGTTCACAATTCATCACTTAGGAAAACTAAAAGTAAGGTTCGCTAAGGGGTATACCTCTCTGGTTCGTGAACCTGAGATGGGTTCGCAAACCCTATAATTCTGGTTCGCGATACAAAATATATAGTAAATAATAATAAACTTAATATAGGTATGTGTGTCATCAGCCACAGAAGATCTCTACATCTATCACATAAAACAAGTTAAAACAAAAACGAAAATGGCCATGACCAGCCACCTGGTCCAGCCCAACACCAGCACAGACCACAAGACCCATCTTGCCCTAGAACCCAGCCACCTTCCCAATTCTCACACGCTGCTGCCTCCCCCACGATGTCCACGATACAACGGTGACTACGACCTCGTGGTGGTGGTGGCAACTACAACCCAGCAATAGCGATGGCGAGATCTAGCGGTAATGGCAACTACGACCTAGCAGCAGCAACAGCGGCAGCAGCGACGGCGACGAATGTGCCATCTTCCTTCCCTCTTGCCATGTTCCCCCCTTCTTTCTTGGTCTAACTTGGGTTCGCTATAATTTGGTAACTATGATCATAATTATAATACCATGAAGGACCGGAAATTAATTCCAAATTGAGACTAAACATTCATTCAACCACTTCCACAAAGGTTCACTACAGTAATGCAACCTTTGAAAATGAACTGCCAGAATAGGAAAAACCGTATGAAACAAAACAACCTTGGCTTGGTACTTCAATCTATTTTATATAACCCTGACACTAGGTGCAACCAAGCTTTAAAATCAATCCAAAAGAAGCCAAGTTAAAAAACTCACAGCAGTGCAGCGTAGATTTGGTGAATATTGGAGGAGGCGGGAGGCAAGATCTATAGCTTCAGGAGGCATTCTCTTGTGGAAAATCTTGGGAAAAGGGGAAAGTAGAGCAATCAGTTAGCTGCAGGCACATTTTCAGTTCAGAATTTACAGATGTTGTAGAAGCTGTTTATTAAGTGCCTTATAAGAAGATGCAGGCTACAATACCCTGTAAGTAAAATGAAACGATGCAGGTGATCCAACATAAGATTGAATATAGGACTACCTTGTGCCAAGGATGAGCCTTTATCTGTGGAAATCTAAACTCTGTATAGTTGGGGTTCATGCATCGTATTTCCTCACGGGTTGGAGTACCAAGAACCTGCAATGGTACCACATGAACAAAAGAAATACCCATAGCAGAAGAAAACAATGTGGCATTTGGAACATTCTGCAGTACCTTGATTATCTCTACTAGCTGATCAACTGCGCTCTCTCCGGGAAACAGTGGCTGACAAATACACAATATGCAAGATGATCAGAATCACACCACTGACAATATGGTCTAATCAGGGTATAGCCTAAAAGATGTCAACTCCTCAGACAAGGAAACCAACCTGACCAAGAAGTAACTCTGCAAGAACACATCCAGCTGACCATATGTCTATTGAAGTTGTATATTCAGTTGCACCAAATATGAGCTCAGGAGCACGATAATAGCGAGAGCATATGTATGATATATTGGGTTCACCAGGTACCTGATGCACCAACAAGGAAATGATCAATAGGTGGGTTAAAATCATAGCATCTGGAAATAACAAAATTGAAGACAGAGGCCAACAGTTATGATCCAAGTTCAGGAATTTGTTAACCAACGTCAAGATTAGCAGCTTTGCACCAAAATAAAGTGAAGAATTAATGTGCCTTCTACAAGCAATTGCAGATTTGCAGTAAAGAATAAACCTGACAAGTTCATTGCTTTGATATTTAAGCTGCCTTAAAGATATGATTTGAAAGCTCAGGACTAACTCTCAACTTCTATCAGAAGTCAATCACGAAAGGCAAAAGGAACAAATTGATGACAAATGTAACATAATGACATAAATCACTGACGCTATGTCAACATTATGACTAGTCAAGCATTAGAACATTTCAAAAATGCATACAACTACTGAAACAAATCACTGATTCTCAAGGGGGGAAATCAGCATACCAGAACTTTTGCACTTCCAAAGTCACAGAGTTTGACTTGATGAGTGAGAGGATCAACCTGTATTGGCGGCAAGCAAGAAGACCAATTCAGAACCAACTACCAAATCTGAGAAAGAATAAAATCTTGTTCACATAACACGTACCAAAACATTTTGTGGCTTCACATCCCTGTGGCAGACTCCCGGAACAGTATGAATATAAGCTAGACCTCTGAAAAGCTGCAACCGTAGCACCAAAAAAAATCATTAGCAAAACAATGGAAACATACACAAGCAGCCACGCAAGAGTTAATATGATGGTTCACAAACCTGATACATGTAAAGCTTGACATAGATAAGCGGCATCCGCTGGTTGGCATTGCTGTAGTGTTTGAGGACACGGTATAGTGTTTCAGGGACGTACTCCATGACAAGGTTCAGGAACAGCTCATCCCTGCTTGTGGTCGAGAAGAAGCAGTGCTTCAGAGAAATGACATTCGGGTGGTCCATCGAGCGCATCAGCTGCAGCTCACGGTTCTTGTAACGCCGGTCCTGCAACACCTTCTTGATGGCCACCGCCTCCCCCGTCTCCAAGCACTTCGCCTACATGCGAAAACCAATTGAATTCAATAAACATTGCATCGACTGATGTACAACACCACAGAAAGCAAAAGCAGACCATAAGGCCAAGCACCGTACCTGGAAGACAATCCCAAATGAACCAGTTCCGACGACTCGCTCTGCCATGTAGCTGATCGTCTGCAGCCAGGATTAAAGCAACACATGAGCCATCGAGTAAAAGATAGGCCATCAGAAGTAGGTAGCTCAGATCAAATATTGTGCATCACAGCTGGCAAGAGTCCCAACTATCACACAACCAACTAATATTAGAAGCGAAGAACTTATCCACTGCAAACAATAAAACTGAACATAAAAACAAGCAATGTTTAAGGGGAGCAGTCTTCCTAAATGCACTAACGCGAGCAATAAACCACATAATCTAGCTATGGCATGCCAAATTATTTGCAAATCAAGGGGGAAAAAACCCCAGTATATCTGGTTAACCAACCCACAAAATTAGCTGCAGCAACGCAATTCCTCGACGAATCAACCCCAAGCCACCAAATTTCATCAAAAAAAAAAACCACTACTCCCGGCTAAAAATTAGCTAGAGAACACAAATCCCTCAGTAAACCAAGAGACTCCGACCAATTTCGACGACGACGCCACCAACAGAGCAAGGAAACACTTTAGGAGCACGAAAACTAGCACATTCAGCCATACACCCGCAAGAGAGCGCCAAATCGAGACGCCCAGCTCACCCGCTTCGGCTCGCCGTTCTTGCCGCCGATGGTGGTGGAGATGATGTGGCCGGTCACCGCGTCGCCCCCTTCCTCCTTCTGCAGCGCCAACCACCCAACAGAAAAGGGGAACCAACATTAGCCAAACAAGCACCAAAACCAGCGGATCGCCCGTGCCCTAGCTCAGATCCGACCCAGACGCCAGATCTGGACGGAGGAGGTTACCTTCTCGCCGCCGGCTGGGGCCGGGACAGCGGCAGCGGGAGGGGGCGCGTCCAGCATCATGGGCTCCGGCGCCGGGGGCACCTCCATGGGTCGGGGGCGTGCGTACGCGCAGGTGAGAGCGGAAGGAAGGCGCCGCGCACACACCACCTACAGCTGCTGCGGATTCTGCTCTATACTCTGCTTGGCTTGTGTTGGGGTTGGAATGGTGGTTGTGCTTTTGACCGGCAGGCTGCGGGTGTTGTGGCTATGAGGCTAGGAGGAGGATTGGGGGCGGGGGTGAAATGCCACTTTGGAGTTTGGACAGACGGGGATTTGTTTACTGATAAGTGTGCTGACTGGTTCTGGCTGGTGCTCTTGCTTTTGCGGCCGCGGGGGTTCATTAGTGGGGTGGGACACTGGGAGGTCAGGTGGGTTTGATAAATCTACGCTGGATGCGTATGGTTTTTTTTCCGTTTCACCTTAGTTCAAGCCAGTTTTTAGCACCATGTAAGTTTGTCCGTAAATCTCAGTCGTTCTTATTATGTCTTTATTTATTTATTTTATCGGGTATAAGAACGGACACACAATGCACATATCCTAAACACGCACAAACACGCGCATGCATCCGCTACACACGTCAAAGATATTGATTAGAGACACTAGGGTCTTCGAAGCGTGAGAATACACTATCTCATTGAATGCATGCGTGTACATGTACTCATACTTTTTTTAATTAAAATGAGGCCCATTAGTCGATCACCGGAGATCAAACCTATGACCTGGCCGTGAGCACATCTGACTTCGATCAAATGAGCTACGGTTCACTCTCAGTATGTCTTTACTACTTGATAACCTCGGTTTGTTGGTTATTAGTGGGAGGTCGGTTGAATAAACCTATAGAAATGGTGGGACAAGCACAGTAATTTTACTCTTAATGCTCAAAATTTTTATGGGACGTATCATCTCAACTATTCCAACGAAATGGTCAACTCAAAGCAACATTAGCTGCAAATATCAGCTCACGTTTAATATATATTAAATCTTGACAACTTAATAACTCTGATGATGTGTCATGAGGTTGATGACCCGTTACTGAGAGGTGGGTTAGATAAATCTATGGATACGATTGGGATGTTGATTTTGCTGGTAACGCTGGTTGGAATATATGGGCTAAGTCCATAAATATTTGAGAATAATTTTAAATAAATTTTAAAGGCTCATGAGCTCATCATATGGAGGTGGTGTAAACTTTTTAATACCATATTGCTAGTTGGAGTGAAGCAACATTAATTTAAATAGTGGAGTGTGCTCCATCCCACTAGCTTATGTGGGAGAGAAAGAGAAGAACCCACGCGCGCTCGCCTCGTCTCGCGGGGCGGGCTTTGATCGTGCGATTTTTTCCTATAAATACCACACGGGCTTCCGCCTGAGAGAAGAAGATTGAAACGCTAGGGTTTTGCCTCTTCCTCTCTGTTGCGCCACCACCGATAGGTTGCTTTGTCCCGCTATGCCCGGGTGCACTGGTCATCGGGAGAGCAGGTCTCCGAAATCTATCGCCCTTAAGATCCTGCACCGGAGAGGGCGAATAAGGTTTTTGGGAAGCGCGTCGCGTGACTACTCGCGATCTATTTCCTCTCCGTTCGTGATCTGTCTCATCTGCTACATCGTTGCGACGGGTCCTCTGCTTCCTTTCTAGCCTCCAGTACTGTTCAAGAAGACCGGTACGTTTCGATGTCTTCACTATTTTCAATCTTATTGCTACTTCTTTCTAGTATATTAGAGAGACATATGTATAGATTGGTCACATGCATGTGTGCAATATACTTGTATTTAATGAGTAGGCTTCTTAATCAGTTTGTGTTCATGAATTATCTTATGTTATATCTGAAAGTGCTAATTTATCCAGCAACGCTCAACCTTTATTAAGGGGTGTAATGTCATCTCTATTTTAGCACCGAAAGAGTAAGCCAATTTCATTTGTTCATTTTCGTTTTCACGTTTACTTAGGGTATGTTTGTTTAGGTTTGAGGAAAGCTACTTAGTCCATGTAATTTCATTTGTTCATTTTACGTTCACTCTATCATAAAATGTTGTGTTGCGTACGAATCAGTAAGTCTTTTTGTGAAAATAAAGCTTATTATTTAAAAAATATCAAAAAAATAGGAAGCATAGGAGAGGGTATGTTCAATTTATGAGAAAAGAAAAGCGCTGATAGTTCGTATTTTTCACGGTTTTGGACGAGTACTTGTCTTTTTTTATCTCGTAAGTACTATAGAGTTTGATGCTGAAATTTTGAGGATACGTAGCGCATATCCTCCCTCTACGCATGGTTTTTCTTAGAATTGTTGGAAACTTATAAGCTCGGTGAAAATGCAAAAAATGATCCAATCCATATTTTTTGCCCAACGTTTCTCCACCGTAGACCTGACAAGCAGGACGAGTAGCTTGCATGAACATACGCCCTGCGACGCAAAAAAACGATTCAGCTGTAACTGAATCTCGGTGCAAATGCAGCAGGACGGGACACTGAAACTGCATGCAGGCTGGACGGAAACCCCCGCCTAAAACCCGCCTTGTAACTGCTGGACTAGTACAGCATTTATTTCTTCGCAGTTCGGACCCTCCCGACGTGCTGCCAACCGGCGCGACCAAGACAGTCCATGCATCCGGCGGCACCGGCAGCGGGTGAACCGAAAAAAACTGCAGCTGCGTACGACGAGCCAACTTACTCCCTTTGCAAGTCTGGCAGTCAAAGCGGAGGGGGAGGGGGAGAGAGAGAGAGAGAGAGACAGAGAGGGAGGAGAGGAGAGGAGGGAGATGAGATGATTCCAGCATCTCTGCATCTGGACTGGAGCCGTGGGCTGTCCATCGGCCAGTCTCCTCCGACAGGGCGGACCTGTCGTTTCTTCTGTAATTACAACTCTTCGTATTTTTTTTTCCTAATCCGACATACTTTTTCGCCAAATGTAGTCCATAGAAGCAGCGATAGACAGGTATACACTACCTGTCGTGCTTCCGAACCATGACAACTCGTGATGCTATGTAGAAGAGTTACCTGTACCTCGAGCTCGACACCAGCCCGATCCCACCGAGAACCCTTCCCTCGACAGGCTGGCACAACTGACCAGCCAGAACAAATTAAGAGCAGTACTAAGTAATGGATAAATTACATGACTAACGGATTAATTAAGTACTTTCTTCGTTCGTGACTTGATAGGATTTTAAGATTTTGTATTTCAACTAAGATATATATATAAAAATGATTAAATCACTGTCATACATTAGTTCATTTATTACTTGTGGATAATATGTGTTTCTCTAATATACAATAATCAGTGCCGGCCCTAAGGGGGGTGAGCGGGGCAGCCGCTCCAAGCCTCCCAAACCATGGGACCCTATCCCTGTATATGTACTAGTATTAGTATATTGCATATATAATAGTATAATACGTATAGTTAGTAGTATTTGAAAAACAAAGCTTAATATGAATAATTTTTTTGGATGCACCTTGAGTGTTTATTGGTAACACTTATATTATTATTATTATTATTTAGAAGGGCCCTCATTTTAGATCTCATTCCGGGCCTCTGAAATCTCGAGACCGCCATTGACAGTAATAAATAATATTATGAACAAGGAATTGTAGTATATAGAAAGGAAAAAATAGCTAAAAATTGTCTTAAAATTGTAGAATAACATGTATTTAGGAACAAAATTTGAAAGCTAGAATGATATGTATTTAAGAACGAAGGGAGTAAATGATTAATTAAGTGGTTAATTAATCGATGGATGTGAGGGGCAAATTCCTGTCGAGAAAGGGGAAGCTTCCCCGTGCCCTACCATGCTGATCGTCCGGTCTATCGAGGTGGAGGCCACTATCATGACGCAACTAATGCCTTATCGTGATACTGGCGAATAGTAGGTGTACATATTGTCTACCACTATTTTCGCGGTTTGAGATAAAATTGGTTTTACAAATTCATTGTACAGTGTAGATTTTTTTTAAAAAAGTCAGGGACAGAAAAAGAAAGCGAAGACTTTCTGTTAAAGCCATGGCTGGCAGCTCCGGCTCCAATCCGACTATCAGCACATGCAGCAACCCTAGCTATTGTCATCGGCCTCCTCTCTGACCTCACGTCACATGCTTCCTAGCTGTAGCACCACCGACCGTTACGACTACTCGGGTTCGCTCCATCGCCGGCCTCATCTGCCGCTGCCTTCCTGCGCCCGCACTGTGTGCGCATGGAAGCCAACGCACGCCACGCTTTGACCGGAACGTTCGTCCCCCTCGTCCCTCCTTCCTACCCTGGATCGCTGGCTACGTTGGTCCTCTTCTCTTTCACCTCCCAGGATGGGAGGGAGGATTATATATGGGATGGTCCAGGTCCAGCTCTCCAGATAAGATCGACGGGTGGGGCTACTGCTGTTTACGGCCGATCACAGTGAGGATGGATTGATCTCATCACATTGGAGCATATTATATTGGGTTTACTTTATTGACAATTATTACTGGAATATCGTCATAATCGACAGTACGAGCTAATTTGAATTTCTGTCTGTCTCAACGATTCTTTTTACACGTAGCAATGCGTGAGTGCTCCTCACATCTACTATTAACAATTGTTTGATCATGGTGGACGGGACCCAGCAAGTTCCCCCTCCAGCTCCTGGTTCATGGTAAGGATACCGATGGATCTACGGTGGGCCGGTGGCAGTCAAATCCGTTCCCGAGGGTCCAATTTTATGGGCCTCAAAGCTTGCAGCTGATTTCAGACTACCAGCGCTGGTTTTCAGGGAGAGGTTATGTTTACCTGTTTGTCTAGTCGTTGTTTGGTTCTTATCGAGGCGCTAGATGGCAGGAACGGGAGGCCTACCGATATCGTGTGCACTAACCACTAATTAAAATTTAATACGCGATCTTCGGAATTTCGGCCATATTTAAAATGTCGAAATTTTTTGTTGCTATAAAACTTAATCTATTTATTATAAAATTTCTGTAATATTTCTGCGAAATTCCTGATCCTTCAGCTGGGCTTACACTCATTAGTCGTTAACAAGGACTATCGTTCTAATCCTTCTTAGTGCTACTGGTCATGCGATTTCTCGTTTTCTCCCCAACCTAGAGCCCAATTTTATACTGCATCGTATGCCTTTTTAGACATCACAATACGTCTTTCGATAAAAGCGCTGTTAATTAAATCCGCCGAAAAACTAGACCTTTCGGAAAAACCGGAGCTCGCGTCGCGTCGCATACTGCTGTGTGGTGGTAGCTCGCAGCTACGCTATGACCGGGAATCGAATAGGTTTTGACCGCACCCAAACGCGAGCGAGCTGACGAGCTCTACAGCGCTGTGCAGTGTTGTTCTGGCGCTGCTGGTTCTCGGCTTCTCGCTAATCTGGTAAATCTGGTGCTGCTAGCCTCCTACTGCTGCCTGCAAGCTATTTTTCCCAGATCTGAATATCTGATCATCCGAAGTTCTGAACGCACGACATGCATGATATTCTCTCGGCAGCTTCGCTACCTTGGCCTTGGCGAGCCAGGAAAGGTTGGTAGCTTCCATGACCGTGCGGCGTTCAAGCGGCCGATACGTGTTATTTAGTAACGTTTTTTAGAGGTGGGCACACTCCTGCCGGACGGGGCGTAGTCCGACACGAAGTGGACTATATCATGTCAGGTTTGAAAATTAGGCATGATAGGTGGTATGATATGACAGGAACACGTTGGTACAGCTAAGCGCGAAGCACGTGTGCGGGCCCACGGCAAGGAAGTGGGGCATTGGGGCTTGGGGGTGAGGAGAAGAGTTTACCTATCGATGTCACTGCTCGCTAAGGTTGCCGCCCACTGAGGCCCCAACGCCTCGATTCCCCGTAGTGCCGCGTCTGTCGTGATCGCGCCTCCGCTCCACCTCGCGGTATCATCTCGGTGCCTCCGTTGTCTCTGCTCTACTCAACCGTGGCCACGCGGTCTCGGCGCTTAGCGACCTCCCGTCATGGCCATGCACCACACCTTGACCCCTCGATTAAATCACATATATGTAGAGGCCCTCCCGATCTCGAAGAGGTTTGGTGACAAGCCGACGAAGAGGAACATGTAGGCAAGCCCGATGACCCAGGCATAAAGAAGTTCAACATGAAGGCCATCGACAGACAAAGTATGAGCATCATGGACACATCCAGGAGCATAGACGTCACCCTCGCCGCTGACACATGAGAAAGATGGGCAAGAGGAGGGGGGAAAGAGCTCTCAATCTCTCTCTCTCTCGCGTCTCTCTCAATCTCTCACATCTCTTCCTCACTCTCTTTCTTGTCCATTGCTCCCTTTCTCATCCGTGTTTAGCACACATCCCTCATTTTCTGTAACTATTCAAAAATAAATAAATTTTAGTTCTTTTTCCTAAATATTTATGTCCGCTACCTCAATTTTATGCATCTCTGACTTATTTCCTCTCTTCGCAATAGTGTAAATGGGCAAAATCTGGACCAGCATGGCACAAAACGCAAATGGGCCATGCCTAGACTTACCGAAAGCGAGTCAGACCAGCACAACACAGCACGGCGGGCCGTCGTGGCCCGGCACAGTTCATGCACGAAGCACGATAGGCTCGGCCACGTTTACCTCTACGTTTTTATGATTAAAGATATATCTATTTTTGTAATTATTTTTTAAAAAATCAGATTTACAAAAAAAAATTGTAAGAGGCTCTAAAAAACGATGATTTCACGGCAGCTGGCTCGCTTGCCGACTTCGACAAGTCTCGAGTATAATCGCTTCTACATTACTAGCTTCCAGAATCCATCCTACTCTCCAAGTCTCGAGTGTAGTCGCTCCTACATCTGATGGATACCTACTAAACCAGTTTCGTACATAGTAACTTGACTAGATCGATCATCTTGCCATTTTCTTCAGTTTCCTTCAGTTAGGAACGAATGGTTAACAATCCGTTCGAAACGTGGAAATTTTTCATGGTTTTTGTAGAATAGAATCGTTTCCTGTATGGTATTCTTTATATCCAAATGGAATCTAAAGTGTGTGCTTAAGACAGGGACCGTGGTAAGGTTGCAAGATGAAAATTCCACTGAGAAGGTGGTAATATTGTTGTTTCACAACTAGCTTCGCTTGCCGACAAGGCAACAGTGGCCACTCGGAACAAACTTTGCGTCATTTTTTTTAGATTTAATTTCGCAACGGCTGGACTGCACCTCATTCAGTGCTGCGCTTGAATGATTGCATCTTCGTCTTCCGTTATTCTTTCTCCAAATAGAATATGTTCGAAAACCAGATTTAACATGCTGGATGCCATTATTATGGATCAGGAGGAATACAGGATCATGTGGTGGGCCAACGATGCCCTTGGGAGGCAAATACAGGACAAATGATGTCACACCAAACATTGACCGAAATAGGGACCTCAACCATGATGTGTCGATCAGGCTGGCATTCAGTCTTCACTCTTCATCGAAACCAAAACCAGCGAGAATGGCTTGTACGAATTGGATAGAGCAATGAAAACGTTGGTACAGAAAATACTAGGTGCCAAACCAATAGCTTGTGCTCCAAAAGAAAAATGATGGACATCGGCACAATGCTGTTTGTCACACTTCTTCTCCATTGAAAAAAAAATATCTTTACCAAGATTTGATACAAATGTCTGGTCAATTGGTCTTACTGAGGTGGAGACTATCTCTAGCAATTTCTCTTTATTTTCTTCTCTTCCCTCATTTCCTTCCTCATATTCATTCCCTTCATTCCTATCATCTAAGGCCCCTCTTGGATATAGAGATTGGAGAGAGATCTCTTTCTCTAAATCAAGAATTAGTTAGGAATAGGAAAATAGTAAGGCCACAAGAACATGAATAAGAAAACCAAAGAAATTGAGGTGGCATGTTAATTCCTGTAAGAACTAAAACACACACGAAAACTTTGAAAGTGACATTTGTATGTCAATTGTCACACTGAAAAAATGTACGAATACGAAGACACGAAAATATGAGGTAAGGGTTGTTGGGAAAGATGCGATAATAAAAGCAAGATTTTATTGATTATCCCATATAACAATATGAATGTACATAATTTAAGGATAGCCGAAACGATATAATTGGCAACATAAAGCATAATATGACTTTTATGTCATTCATGCAATGAATAATGTCTACTATCACAGTTTGAATGAAATTTGTATAATATTGCTCTCAGATTAGGGCCTGTTTGAATATTTTAAACATTCAACCTTAATCACGTTTGAATATTTTAAACATTCAACCTTAATCACAAAAACCCTCGATTTAATCTGCGTTTTCTAAGAAAGATTTGCTAACAACCAATTCAACTTAGACGGATTTTCGAATTTATCGGGTCTAATAAGGTCTTGAACCTTTACCACCTTAATATACATTATAAAAAAATTGAAAATATTATCTCACTGTTAAAGATTATATTCAGATTAGCATTAAACAATTGCTAATCGAATTTACAGTAGAGTATCATATCAGTCAATCAGCTGATATACCAACCGAACCAAGCAGATTTTGCATAGATCAGAAGCAAGACATCATGAATACTGAAGCAACAATAATCTGCACTCAGATCAGTAGCTAGCAGACTAAATCAAGATAACAAGCTATGTCCAGATTGCACTAGCAAGATCAGATTAAAGGTTAACAGAACCAGTGAAATACTAACAAAAGCTAGTAATAGACAACAGCAGGTAATGAATCAACGAACAGATATAATCAACAATGAAAGAATCAATATTTTCTATCATATAAGTCTATGTTTCAAGATCTAGTTCACAGAAATTAGGAGTGGGCACTTTTAAATCGAAACCGAATTACCGAACCGAATTAACCGATTATTTCGGTTTATTCAGTTTTTGGTTCGGTTTCTATTTTGATATAATTCAGTTTTCGGTGTTCGGTTCAGTTTTTCACTTTCAAAAACCAAAATAACCGAATAGCCCATATACAATATTACTTTTATAATATTCTTCCTAAAGCCACTAAACAATTCTCATGTTATAATACATTTATGCATGTCGGCATACTTTACGTCAGAATACCCTCTCCGCCGCAGATAAGTAAGACTACGTGGCGGCTTTGGCGGAAAGCAGTCGGCGATTAGGCCCTGCTCGTCAGGTGATGGCCCACGTGGCGCCTGGCGAAAAGCGGCGATCGAGGCCTCTTCGCGGGTGTTGGCCCACGTGGCGGCCTCCGTGATTTGGCGGCGGTGGGCGATCGAGGCCGTGCTTTTGGGCATCGGCTTATGGCGGCCTAGCGTATGGGGGGCATTCGCCCTAATCGCCAAAGCCCGCAGCGGCAAGAGAATGAGAAGAAGACTTCGCCTCGAAGTCTCCTTCCCCTGACACGCTGTGTCAGGGCCATTGATTGTAAGGAATTCTACGGTCGACACGACGACGGTCCATCCCTCTAACACCTCACACCAAACCCGTCGCAGGAACATCACATCCCGGGCGGACCGGGCGAAGCCATACAACGACATTAAATGGAGCTTGAAGGACAATGCTACAGCAATTGGTGTAATAAATGAGTCATGGGTCAGTATGATAAGGCCACAGTGATGGGTGTAATTAATGAGTCGTAGATCAGTATGATGTCACCTTTCTACCTGCCCGAGCCAGCCCACTCTATATAAGGGAGCTCTGGTGCATAGGGAAAGGGGATTTCGGACGGAGAGTTCGAAAAACTTAGCAAAAAAAAGAGAAGAACGAAGAGCATTGTAGCCAGCTCAATATACATCAATAAAGATCTTGCAGGACGTAGGGCTATTACCCACACCGGAGGGCTTTGAACTCAAGTGCGTTCTTTCGTGTTCTTTGATCTGTTGATCCCTTGGATCCCTCGTGCGATAGTCATTATTAGGGTTTCCAACTACGAAGACGCCCTCTACCGAACATTAACCTCCATCCTCGGAGGACCCTCTGTCCGTGGAATAATTAACTATTTGCCACTATTACGGAGTGACACTTAATGCTACAGTGATATGAGTCACTGACAGGCTACAGTGATATGAGTCACAGAGTGACAAATCTGTTGCCACTCACCTCATAAAAAGTGGCAAATAGTTAAGAGCCCCCTGTCCGTTGACGAGGTCCTGTCCGGCGAAATACGCCGACAATGCATATGTTTAGTATATTCATACGTTCTATTATACTTATATTGTAATGATATATGAATATTGTGTGGATTTATCCATACTCTATGCTGTAATATGAGAAGGACTAAATCTGATCTACCTAGTGTTATTCATATTTCGGTTAACCCAAAAACCGAATTAACCGAACCGAAATATTTCGGTTAATTCGGTTTTGTTTTTTATTTTTGTCTGAGAAATTCGGTTTTCAGTTTTCAAAAATTGAATTATTTTGAAATCGAAAAACCGAACCGATTAAACTGAAAAAACCGAATGCCTACCCCTAACAGAAATAAATGTTCTAGTCATCACAATACCCATTATCATCATCGAGTAAGTAAGACGGCAAAAACTGAGAGCGATTCTCGAGAAAACTCACTGAGGAATAGCACTCAAAGCTATTTGGATGATAGAACAGGTGCAATAGAAATTGTTGTCCAAGAAAACCGATTCTTCTTTGTTGTCGGCGTACTATACACCGGTACCCTCTTATTTGCACAAAAGCGTCGTGTACACGTGGCGATCGACAGGCGGTGGGTGTTTACACCGTCCTGAGCGTCGATCCACGTGGTCTTGCGGCGGCAGTGGGCGACCACGCCATTTCGCCGGGCCATTCTGTATGGCGGGCTGCGATCGGCGAAACACGCCAATACCGGTGCCGGTCCGCGTAAGCGCGGCGGCAGTGGTGACCACGCCTGCTGCCGGCGCCAAATTGCGCGGCTTTGGCGAGCGATCGGCGGCTACGCCACCGTCGGTTAGGTCACGTGGCGGCGGCAGTGGGCGACCACGCCTTTCGCTGGCGTCAACCGTGGCGGCTTTGGCGAGCGGTCGGGCGAACACGCCCGACCACCGGTGTCTTGGTCCACGTGGCGCGTGGCGGCGGTGGCGACCACGCCTGCGCCGGCGCCAACCACGTGGCGTCGCGGCGAAGCACACCTCGTTGCTCAATTTTATGCCATGCAATAGTGTAAATGGAAAAATCGCGGTGGCTTCATCGAATGGGCCATGCCTAGACTTCTTCAAAGCGAGTCGTAAGTAAGATAACCAACCGGCAGTCGTCGTGGCCAAGACTGCGATTCATGCCGAAGCACGATAGGCTCGACCACCTTACCTACGTTTTTATGATTAAAGATTTTTGTAATTATTTTTAAAAAATCAGATTTACAAAAAAAATTGTAAGAGGCTCTAAAAAACGATGATTTCACGGCAGCTGGCTCGCTTGCCGACTTCGACAAGTCTCGAGTATAATCGCTTCTACATTACTAGCTTCCAGAATCCATCCTACTCTCCAAGTCTCGAGTGTAGTCGCTCCTACATCTGATGGATACCTACTAAACCAGTTTCGTACATAGTAACTTGACTAGATCGATCATCTTGCCATTTTCTTCAGTTTCCTTCAGTTAGGAACGAATGGTTAACAATCCGTTCGAAACGTGGAAATTTTTCATGGTTTTTGTAGAATAGAATCGTTTCCTGTATGGTATTCTTTATATCCAAATGGAATCTAAAGTGTGTGCTTAAGACAGGGACCGTGGTAGGGTTGCAAGATGAAAATTCCACTGAGAAGGTGGTAATATTGTTGTTTCACAACTAGCTTCGCTTGCCGACAAGGCAACAGTGGCCACTTGGACAAACTTTGCGTCGTTTTTTTTAGATTTAATTTCGCAACGGCTGGACTGCACCTCATTCAGTGCTGCGCTTGAATGATTGCATCTTCGTCTTCCGTTATTCTTTCTCCAAATAGAATATGTTCGAAAACCAGATTTAACATGCTGGATGCCATTATTATGGATCAGGAGGAATACAGGATCATGTGGTGGGCCAACGATGCCCTTGGGAGGCAAATACAGGACAAATGATGTCACACCAAACATTGACCGAAATAGGGACCTCAACCATGATGTGTCGATCAGGCTGGCATTCAGTCTTCACTCTTCATCGAAACCAAAACCAGCGAGAATGGCTTGTACGAATTGGGTAGAGCAATGAAAACGTTGGTACAGAAAATACTAGGTGTAATAAATGCATGTAAGATAAACATGATGACATCGGCACAATGCTGTTTGTCACACTTCTTCTCCATTGAAAAAAAGAGATATCTTTACCAAGATTTGATACAAATGTCTGGTCAATTGGTCTCACTGAGGCGGTAAGGCCCCTCTTGGAACACAAGAACAGGAATAGGAAAACCAAAGAAATTGAGGTGGCATGTTAATTCCTGTAAGAACTAAAAACACACACGAAAACTTTGAAAGTGACATTTGGATGTCAATTGTCACACTGAAAAAAATGCATGAATACGAAGACATGGAAAATATGAGATAAGGGCTGTTGGGAAATATGCGATAATAAAAACAAGATTTTATTGATTATCCCATATAACAATATGATTAAATGTACATAATTCAAGGATAACCGAAATGACATAATTGATAAGATAAAGCATAATATGAATTTTAATGAATAATGTCTACTATCACAACTTGAATGAAATTTGTATAATATTGCTCACTGATTAGGGTCTGTTTGAATATTTTAAACATTCAACCTTAATCACGAATTTGCTAACAATTAATTCAGTAAATAAGACCTTGAATCCTTGCCACCTTAATATGCATTATAAAGAACTAGGGTCGAGTCGTTGCTTAGAGCCGTGAAAAAAATAAAAAAGCGATTTCAATTCAGCTACAAACCCTCGAATGAATCTGCGTTTTCTAAGAAAGATTTTTTCCTTTTTTTTAAAACCGTGGGAAAAATCAATGAAAAAGGACCTAAACGCGATTTCCAATTCATTTATAAACCGCGTGCGAGGACTTAGACGGATTTTCGAATTTATCGGGTCTATCTTACTAAAAAGCGGAGAAAGGACCTAGGCGTAAATAGCAAGGACACATTTATTACGTTTTTGGACCATTCACTATCTGAAAAATTAGAAAAGGGCTTGCCCGATTTGAATCTAACGGGAGGGTTTCTCTTGCAAAACACCGCGCGAGGACCTAAACGTGATAAAAAAAAGAAAATCTTCCCTCACAAAAAATCGTGAAGGACACATTGCGTAATTTAGAAGGACCTATCCGTAATTTGAAGAAAGCAAGGATTTTTTTCGCAAAAACTCAAAAAGCTACACGTGGGCACGCCCGTTGGCCGGGAATCCTTGCGCTTATTATATAGGTGATATTGACAATATTATCTCACTGTTAAAGATTATATTCAGATTAGCATTAAACAATTGCTAATCGAATTTACAGCAGAGTATCAGATCAGTCAATCAGCTGATAAACCAACCGAACCAAGCAGCTTTTGCATAGATCAGAAGTAAGACATCATAAATATTGAAGCAACAATAATCTGCGCTCAAATCAGGAGCTAGCAGACTAAATCAAGATAACAAGCTATGTCCAAATTGCACTAGCAAGATCAGATTAAAAGGTTAACATAACCAGTGAAATACTGACAGAAGCTAGTAATAGACAACAACAGGTAATGAATCAACGAACAGATATAATTAACAATGAAAGAATCAATACTTTCTAGTATATAAGTCTATGGTAAAATCGTGTGTTCATCTGGATTTTAGACTCTAGAACTCGTTAGTGTGAGAAGTAAGTAAGGTAGCTTGGGCGATTTCCATCTCATTAGGGTTAGCACTCAAAGTCACCCCTATCGAACCAAACCCGCAATAGACTTGGGCTGTCCTAGAAAACCGATTGCCACCGCAAACGCCATGGATGGAATGGCCATGTTCTAGAGATACAATGCCCTTTTCACAGTCGTGGCACACTAATTGTGAAATTGAGCCTCACAATCAACTGCACAAGATCACATTCTCCAACCCAAAATCCCCATAGGGTTTTGGCCACAAAGATCAAGCCCTCTGAACTACGAGCATAGAGTCAAGATGTTGGGTGCACAAGACCAGTATACAAGACTAATCGACTAGACACTAGATCTATGATCTGATGTTCTTCCTCACCAGCCCAAATCCGTGCTCAAGAGAAGATCAAGATGGGAAAGCCAAGGAATATGTTGTTTGTACTTGTGTTCTTCATATGATGCACTAGAGCATAGATAAATAGGAGGGGAAAATCTACAGCCGCACCATGCTCTTGACCCATTCCTCTCACTGACCGACGAAGAGCACGCGCCCACTTCCCAGAATCTCGGTGCCTCCCCAGCCAGGTCGATAGAGATCTGCGCAAAGCGAATCACCAACGAGAGAAAGAAGAAACGGCGCAATAGCCACCGCTCGGGACAGGACTAAGGGTGTGTTTGGTAGGGCTCCAGCTCCATCAGATCCGTGGATCTGGCCCCACCAGATCCGTGAAGCTGGAGCTATGAGTACATTAAGAGTGTTTCGATGGATCATATTGTTTACATTTTAGACAAAAAATATAAACTTAATTCACTTTATTTTAACCTACAAGTTTTCTAGATCTCGGTCCAGAATCGAACTTTTAGAGATCAAAAACTGTACAAACATGCCCTAAGTCCTCTCCTGTTTTGCCTCCCTTGTCAATAGCCCTAATGGGCCAGCCGATTGGCCCATCAACAGTACTGGGCCAGCCCATAAGCCATCTCCAAATAAACCAGAGAAACATAAATTTTCCTAACAAGAGCTCCTGTGGGGATTTACCCTCAGAATTCCTTCATCCTTCCTTGCGTAGTTCCAAACGGGGTCTAAAGTTTTGCAAGAAACGCTATACTTTTTTTCTATTAATTTGTAAAATTTCGGTGTTCCAAATAGACTGAAGCTCAAAAGTGACCCACCATCTTATGTGAGAGAAGATATATTTTCTTGGAGCAGAATGTGTGAGAGAAGAGAAGAGATCTTTTTTTTTTGAACGAAGGAGATCTGGGAGGTTGATCAAAGAAGACTGGAAGAAGCAACGGATGCCTTTTGGGTAGAAGTGATGTGGCCTTTCGCATCAGATTGGGCTAGCGTAAGCTAACACTATGGGCTGGATGAAATTGGAATATCACAGAACAGAAATTTTGGGCCAGAGTGAACGCTGGGCTCAATTTTATGTTTGAATCGAACCAGGCATGCTTGCTTCTGGTTATCTCGAATGCTCTGCTCTGCTGGACAAGAAATTTACTTTATGTTTGTGGATGAAACTCTGTATTGTTTGGGAGGTACGGCGCACGCCCCGCCATCCCACCACACGTCCTTTTACTGTGGTTTCTACAGTAAAACCTGGATGACCTCATATATTTGTTGTCTATCACATTTCACGTACATCAGTTAGTTCAGTTGGCTTAGAGTCTTCGCTTGCAAGAGGTAGGTGATGCGCACATGCAGTGCAGCAGCTACAATGTTTAGTACAACTCCAATGCTAAAGTTAATGTAGTATCTAAGATGACTTTTCTGAAGCAATTACCAATGAATGCTTACCCTGATCCCACTTCATTTTATCATGGGCTGATAGTACTTGGTAATATTGCCTTATCTGACGCCCCTCCTGGTCTGGACGAATATCTGAATTCATCAATGGAACCATAATAAACTGCTCATCTGCCGACACAAGGCATGCGCATTCACCAGTTAGTCAGTTCAGGAATAGGAATGCGGCTGAATGTTTATGCGTGTAGACTGTAGACTGCACGTAGAACCTGAGAAGCAACCGAGGAATGGATGTGTTGCCAAAACTTCAATAACTCGGCTACTCAGTTAATCTTAGGCAAGAACTGAGGAAAACCACTTCATGACGCATCATCATCGATCTGCCGTAAGCTTGAAGTCATGCCAAAGAACATTCAATATTCATGCATGCACGGATAAGATCATAACTCATAAGCATGCCTGAATTAGTGCAGGATAAGTACCAGCATGAACTGCGTACAGTATTAGTACTTCAGTGTACTTCCCGTACAATTAGCCTTGTACCTGGTCAATACGTAATGGAGGCACGTACCGTTCCGTACATATGGATGAATAATGAATAGACAGATTCGGCAGTTGGTCGGGGGGTTCTCTCGTAGATAAAGCTAGAATCCCTGCAGTTTAAAGATTCGTAACCCAATAGAGTCAGAGAGAGCGAGAAACAGAAACTAATTAATCTTGAGCCGGCAGGCACGAGATACGCTCGCATTGGCACCAGACGGCGCACGGGGAGCGTTTCGAATTATCGTGCCGTCCCGGTCTCTCGTGCGTGCGCTGTCTCAGCGACTCAGCGTTACGAGCTCCAAGGCCCGGCCGCTTGTCCGGACATGCAAGTTGCGCGTGTTGGTTGATGCTTGATGTTGGTTGGTGCCGTCCCGTGTGACATTCCACCCCAGTGTCTGTCGGAGCCGGTAAATTTTGAGAATCTAGATAAATCTTGCTACTTAACGGTATAGAATGAAGGTTTATTCAGAAAAAAAGCCGTTTTTACGACGTTTGTGAGAGCGAAACTGCAATCCATCTCTACGACTTATCGCCGGGGAGCCGGGCACTAGTCCGCCCTGTACAGAGGTGGATCCGATGTAGATTCCGCCGGCCATTGGCTCGCGTATGACTCCGCACGGGCTCGGTGCGTGCGCGCCGGCCGCGCCCATCTCGTATACCTCGACCACCGCGCGCGCCGGCTCGTGCGGACTGGCGCTAGCGTCCACAGCTGCACAGCTACTCTCTTGCTGTCCCCCAACGGCTGCTTTTGGCTGGCTAACTTGGCTTGTCTCGCTGGTTGGACACTACCGAAACAAACCCCGTTTGTCACCTTGCAGAGATAAATAAGAGTGTCACGCGCACACATTGACACGATCACACAACCCGTCACTTCGGTTCGCTTCGATCTAGTAAGCCACTGCCACAGTTTAATACTTTACGCCTTACGGCGTCACGACTCACCCACAGTTCCACTTGGGCGCGCGATGCATGCAGATCGAGGAGCCAACAAAGATGCGCGCGCGATGCACGTCGGTTTCCATCTTTGGTGTGGCGTCCATATATATACGTACGTGCGCCGGCCTCTCCTGCGTGAGCGAGCGCCACCTACCCCATTTAACACTTCACCCTGCGGCAGATCTTCGTTTCCTTCTCACTTTTCTGTACCCATGGAGCTGCCTAGAGCGTTGCTCTTGGCGGCTGTTCTCGCTGCGGCGGCCGTAGCGGCCGACGGTCAGCTGTCGCCGACGTTCTACAACGCGACGTGCCCGTCGCTGCCGTCCATCGTGCGCCGCGGCATGGCGCAGGCGGTCCAGAAGGAGGCGCGAATGGGCGCCTCTATCCTCCGGCTCTTCTTCCACGACTGCTTCGTCAATGTACGTCCGCGCGCGCGTGCGCACGCTTAAAACGGTCGCAAAAACGTCTCTGTTTCTATTCTAGGCCTAGCAATTACGAGCTGCATGCTGAGTTGATGCAGGGGTGCGACGCGTCCATCTTGCTGGACGATACGGCCAACTTCACGGGGAGAAGAACGCCGGACCGAACGCCAATTCGGTGCGTGGCTACGAGGTCATCGACGCCATCAAGGCGCAGGTCGAGGCCTCCTGCAAGGCCACCGTTTCCTGCGCCGACATCCTCTCCCTCGCCGCCCGCGACGCCGTCAGCCTGGTCAGTACTCAGTGCCTTCCTTTCTGTCTCGTATGCTCCCAATGCAATAAATGAAGCTCGACTGATGACCTGGCCGGCGGCATTAATGGCGGGTGCGTGCAGCTCGGGGGGCCGAACTGGACGGTGCCGCTGGGGCGGCGGGACGCGCGGTCGGCGAGCCAGGGCGCGGCGAACGGCAACCTGCCGCCGCCTGGCGCGAGCCTCTCCTCGCTCCTCTCCATGTTCAAGTCCAAGGGCCTCGACGCCCGCGACCTCACCGCGCTGTCCGGGGCGCACACCGTGGGGCGGGCCCGGTGCTCCACCTTCCGCTCGCACATCTACAACGACACCGGCGTGAACGCCACCTTCGCCACGCAGATGCGAGCCAGGGCCTGTCCCTCCACCGGCGGCGACAGCAACCTCGCGCCGCTCGACCTGCAGGCGCCCGACACATTCGACAACGCCTACTACCAGGACCTCGTCACCCGCCGCGTGCTGCTGCGGTCCGACCAGGAGCTATATGGTAGCGGCGCCGGCAACGGCACCACGGACGCGCTTGTGCGCGCGTACGCAGCCAACGCCACGGCCTTCGCCGCCGACTTCGCCGCCGCGATGGTGAGGCTGGGCAACCTAAGCCCGCTCACCGGGAAGAGCGGAGAGGTCCGGCTCAACTGCCGGCGACCGAACTGATCGAGTTGAATCAATGGATTGTTGATGTAAGCCTCACAAAAGCATTACTATTAAGGTTCTTTTCACAAAGGGGAAAAAAATCAGAAATGCTGTCTAATAAGATACGAGGCGACGATTGACGACCCTATGTAGCAGCAATCGTGGTGTAGCACTAATTCCACCGATGTGCACTGACTGCCTTGCTATGAACAGGCTTGGGTGCTGTTACGCAGAGTGTATGTACCGTAAAAAATCATTCTTGGTAACATAATTCACATATAGATGTTTCTTCGACGGCTTCATTGCCCTCAAAATCCTATCCACAACAATAAGCAGCCATTTGAGTGACTGCAATCGATAAAAATTCATGGAAGTCTCGCAATGATCCAAAATCAAGACATTTAGCACGATCCTGTTTCTTAATTTGGTAGAACCGTAGAATCAATATGAAATTACATTTGTACTAGTTGGCCGCTAAATTTGGGGCCGGGTTGATTCAGAAAGATGGTTGTTGCCGGCTTGCCGCCTCGCCTGCGTCGTCATCACACGTAGGCATTTGTGGCTACACACTCACTGCCCGTCCGTACTAGTAGCAGTGACTCAAATGTAAGTGGTCGGTAACTCAGTAGTCAGTACGGACAATATATATATATATATATATATAGGAATAATATCTTTTACTCCCGGGTGTAGTTATTCCCACATCTGAAATACTACCTCAACAAACTTGAAATACTCCTTTATCACTTTGGATACACTCATACACTAATTATAAGATACTCCAATGTGAGCCACATGAAAAAATTGCAAGAGAGTCCATAATTTTGAGCGTATTTTGCAAATACCTTCATATACGCACATAAAAAGGAGTATGTCAAAAAATATACATACCACCTCTGAAAAAATGTACATACCACCTAGATGATCTTATATACTGTATACTACGCGTACATACCCTCCGTCACGAGATACCCGTCACGTTGTAAGATACGATATAGGAGTAATTACTCGAGTAGAAAAGAGGCTTCCTATATATATATATATATATATATTTGCAAATTTAACTTCTTTCCAAATGTATTTGTAAATCTAGTCTTATCCTCCACCGCAGAAGACAATTGCTGCTTGCCACATTTGAGGAGCATTGTAGCCGGTGAGTAGGCGATTGCCGAACCTCTAGAGCATGGAGGAGCCGACACTTTCGTGGCACGTAAGCGTGGGAGCGGAGGTGCTGCTGCTAGCGAGTGTGGGAGTAAGGTTAACGCGGAAGGGAATCGTGGGAGGCGTTTCTCGATAGGCAAACGCAGAAGGCATTTCACGGTTGAGAGAGGGCTGAATTTACAATTGTTTCAAAAAAAGAAAAGAGAGAAGGGGCAAGAAAATTGAGACAATTCCTTGCGGTGATGGAAGGGCGAGGACATGAGCCAGCAAAGTGAACACAGAGTGGGCCACGGCCCACATGGACACATGGGCTCACATGCTAAAGAATGCGACTGTACTGTGCAAGTGCGACCATGTTTTCTCTTTCTTACCGACTAATTATCACACTTCTCAAAAATACTTATCACATGTATCCACTAATCATTACACACTAGCATCACAGGAAAAGGGAAAAGGAAAAAAAAGAGGAAAGGCTGACTTTACAAATATGATCAAAATGCCCAGCTGTCTCTAAAAGAAGGTACTAGGGATCTTCTGTACAAACAATCCGGTCCGTAAGCAGTGGTTGTCATGACAACTTTGAATTGCCATGTTACTGTTTGGCTCGCAGGGATAGTTTCTAATGCGACATAAAGCGTGGCATGCCACACTGGCACATCGTACACCATGCTCTTCAAGAACCTGCGATAACCACCGAAAGGGCTTAATCCTCCGCAAAAATGTTTTGCATTTGACAACCAATATTCGCCGGGCTGTCGGTTGGCGAATCGACGGCTCAGATCAGCAATCCACTCAGAGACTAATCATGCCACTGCATGCTTCTGGGAAACGATCGATCGAGAAGCCGAGGGCACACACACGACGCATGCCGAGATCATCCATGATATTCACATGGGGATCTTGACCAAGCGCCCCGATGAGACACACCGCGCACACAGAGCAGGTGACTACACCGCACAAACAACTGGCCGCAGGAAGCACGCAGCTTTTTGACCCCTGAAACTGACGCATGCATCACGCTGCCGATAGATGTGCAGTGCAGCGGCAGCGCAGAGCGTACTGTGCGCTGCAGTCGATCTGCAGGGGCGGGGCCGGGGCCGGGGCCGGGGCCGGATAATGGAACGGACATATATGCTACTCCTACGTATGCTCTTCACGTTTCGGTGGGAGCTGGGAGGAGAGGAGAGGGAGGCAGAGGCAGGCAGGCGCTGTCCTGGCGCCCACGGCAGCGCCTCGTGCCGTGCCGGAGCCAGCCTGCCCGCCCGCCCCGTGAAACGGCCTTGTTCGCTTATGCGCCGCGTAGCTGTAGCGTGGGATCGATCACGTCGTGCATATCCATCGTCTTGCCGGTGCGCGCGCGCAGCCGCAGCTCGAGTCGTCTGCTACTCTGCTCGACGTACGCCTCGACCATGTCTTCGCATGCATCTACCGTTGTATAGGAAATAGGAATCGATTCGACTAGCGACGCAAACGACAACTGCAAGCACGGTGGTGGTGGTTACGAATACAAAGCATCGCGTTGCCGCGATTTTTTTAAAAATAATTTTATAAAAAATAATATGCTGAATCTTTTTTACAAAAATATTAATGACAGAGGATCTGTTGCCAATTCGTTTGGCGATAGAGTTTATATCGCTATTTGAAACGGTGAAAAAGTTCTATTTTGTCGCAGATTGAATTGGCCGACGGATTATTTTGTCGTGGATTTGTTTAGTCGATAAGGCTAAACCTTCTATCGTCAAATGATTTGACGATAGACAAATGACGACATATGATTTTTTTTAAAATATTACATTTTTAAAATAAGTTTACAAAAAATAATAAGGCGATCTTTTTATATAAAAATATACTATATAGCCATTTGAAACAACGATATTTTAAATGACAACAGAAGTATATTTTTGTTAAAAAAATCGGCCTATTATTTTTGTAAAATTATTTTTAAAAAATGCATTGCTGCTATGCCTTCTCAAGGCACGACCTAATATTTCCAGTTCCTCTCGGTTAAACACATTTTTTTGCGATAGTAGTCAGCCTCCCGTTAACATTGGAGCTGTGATCAATGAGGGACCATGGCATTTGCCTTTGAGGATAAAAAGCAGCTTTTGCGTTTTTCTGTTTTCGAGATGCTGAGAGAGTAAAGCTGAATAAAATTGCAACTCTGGATGCAGGCACTCCATAATTGTGAACCTATAATTAAGCATGTTAATACAGCTCATGTGAGATTTGACACGAGATAATGCATGAATGGATATATTTTTTTTTTTTAAAAAAGAAGAAGATTATACGAAGATTGGACTGCAACCCTCAAGCTTACGCTCATGAGTCATGCACAACGAACAACATAAAGTGATTCAATGAAACATGTATAGAATGGCCAGGAACTACATAATGCAATGGTGACTTTCACTTTGGTGCAAAAAAAAATAAAGGATGCTGCTTTTTGGTTGGGCTGGAGATAAGTTCCCAGATGGAAAATCCATGCAGGAAAGCTAAGGCTCTGGCCCAAATGGTAAACTCAAACCTGTTGTCCATCTGGCCCAGCCCATGACCATATCTTCTGCTGTCAAAGAAGTACTACTTGGGCAACCAAACAAAGCATGGAAGTACCGCGATAGACACACAAAACATTTGAGTGATATACTGAGGCACATGACTGTTGCCAAAACACTACGTAGTGGTTAAAACATCTGGCACTTGCATACATGTAGTGAGTTGACTGCCTAAAATGGATCAGTTTCTTCAACTCTAGTAGTCAAGCCGGTAAAAATCACTAAACAACACTAAGGATTTGATGGGCATCAAGCGCTGTTAGGATTGAGTTTGGCAATTTCCTCTCTCTTAGTTCTTGTTTGGGAGATCTATTCTCAGTTGGAATCTTATAGAGATTCCGACTGAGAATGGGTTCCTTGTTTGGATTTGCTACTTTCCTTTGAGACGAGCAAGCTCCGAGTAGTACAAATACGTGAGTACAACCAGTGACGCAAACATAATCCATTGGAACCTCTAGAGCTGCCTCATCTTCTCTTCAACAGCCTCCACAATTTCGAGTATATATGCTCCAGTGTCTCCTCCTGGCTGTACTCCGAAAAGTCGGTACTCTATACAGCTGTTACTTTGCGGCCTCGTGCGCTATTAGGCATGCAAGAAATAGACGACAAATTTGTTTTACTAAACCTTACTAAAATTTAGCATAACTAACATTTAGTCACAAAATTGGCTATCAACGTTTAGGCCAAAGATTGGCAAGAAAATGAATTAGAAGACAAAAGGAGAAGAGAATCTTATCAAAATTTGGTAGCAAACTAAATACTTGCTAAATTTAATTAATGCTACCAAAATTTAATAAAACAAACCAAACCAAACCCAAAGAGACTTTGCTCGGCTGAGTTTGATTCAACCATATCTTCGTTTTGTTTCAAAACTACTTCACGATCTAATCCGTATGGGCTTGAAGCAGCTAGAAACTGAGTGGGGGAAGGGTTGGGTGTTAACAGGCCATAAGCTAAGGCCCACATGAGTGGTACTGTGCTGTTTGCCGCGCGACATAGCTCTAACTGCATCAACTTGAAAGAGACGTTTAAAAAAAACCCAAAGTGAACAACAAGCGTTGGGACATAATCCTTCGACTTGTTGCAACATGCTTGCAATTTTGCTTCACTTGATCATACAGCCGCAGAACATTTTTTTGGTAAAAGTTTATTCGTGCTCCAGCAACTCTACATATGGTTAAATTTCTGTTCATTATCTATAAAACTGACTAAAACATGTATTTCAGCCCTCAAAATTGTTTAAAACCCATCTCTTTTGTTAGCAAAAGATGATGTTGACCGAGTTTGAACTACGTGACACGTAGATTGGATGTGAGTTTGCCAAAACAAGACAAGGATGGCATGTCCATGATGCATCAAGTCCGTAAACAACCCATGTGTCATTAAAATATTTAAGCATTTTTGGTTTTTAATATAAAAATGAAGATAGACCTCACGTCGTTTTGGTTGACTGAGATCCAACGTGATTTGCCACACCAGTCACACTTGATCAAAATTGTATTTTGCTAGCAGATGGGACGGGTTCTAAATGGGTTTAAGAGTTAGCTAGAGAATGTGTTTTACCTGGTTTTGTAGATAAGAATGGAAATTAAACCACGTAAAAAATCGAGGGACCAAAAATAGAATTATTTTCTATGTGGTTTATTATATAACGTGTCCTTTGATGAAATCATATCATTTGCCGTGAAAAGAAAAATAAAGCATGCAACAGTCTTTTAGCTGAGAACTGAAGCTTAGATGGGAGTTCATGCTTTTCTGCTTAGGTCAAGAAGTATGTGACATGCGATCTTTTCTCAATTGTGTTCTGCTAGGGATGATATACATACGAAGCGTTTACTTCTCTTTTCCGTTTGGGCTACGAAGCAGTAGATCATGTGATCTTCCCTCAATTATTCTCAGCCACAAAATAAGCTAGGAATAATCTGCGTACAAAGCATTAACTGGTTCAGTAGAAATAACGATATATTACAGCCGAGCAATATAAAATGTAATATGAGATTTTACCATACATTTTGGCATCTAGTGCATCACTGACTACATACTCTCTCCAGTCACGAAAGAGTGACATTTTTTTACATTATCATCGTTACCAAAACGCAACTTGGACTACAAATTTGTATTGCATTATATTTTAAAATGCAATAAATTATAATATTAATATTATGAAAGTACTTTTCAACTTATTTCATTGGTCAACTTTTCCAACTTAATTCATACAACAACTTTTACATGATTATCGTAATACACGGGTTAACCCTAGCTCAGTTACATGCAAGTATGCAACCACATGTTCAGTCATTCATATGAAGATGTGTCATCACCAAATTGCACATAGGTATTTTATAAAAAATGTTACATAATTTATATAATGTAAAATATGTAAAATTTATTAATATATTATTAAAAAAGTGATGAGCATGATAATATGTACTAAGTCTTACAATGGACTTCAGAAGTGCATTTGAATAATCAACAAAGTGAATAAAGAATATTATCATGTACAGGTGCAACATAAACAATAGAAAATACATTTTGGTAGTGTTACTTTTCTTGGTAATTTTTTAAAACAAAATTTTGTAGAACATGCTTCGCAACAAGCAAAAAGACAACAGTTACAACTCATTTGAAAACTTTAAGGTGCCGTAAGGTTCTTTGACCCATGCCTCTTTCAGAATTCTCTAGAACATTAGGAAAGTATGTATTACATATTTTCAACAAACCCAAAAGTGTTAGACAATAATTCAACACTCACCTGGAATACTACTAGTCTAACATAACATGATGCGACATTCATATCAATCACATGATCACTGAAGGATTGGTGCTCTTCGCTCCTATGTACTTTCAAAGAATAACCACAATGTGGCTGTGACTTCACATCTTGCACAACCTTGTCAACCTTGTACCTTTTACAAGATTTTTCTTCACACAATTTAAAAATAACCCAAAAGAGTGGACACACTTTTGTAATAGAATCCCTAACCTCTTTCCATGAAACCTCTACCACTTCCTATTAAAGGGAAACAAAGAGAACAGAAGTTTTACACCTACTTGAGATTGTGTTGCCACCTCCACATAAGAAGTGCATTGATGCGCCATAAACCCATGCAAGGATCAGATTACATCCAACAGAACACCACACCTAGGTTCAAATATACATGTTTTTCACATATTACTACCGAAAACAAAAGGACAAAAATAACATGGATGCAGAACAGTTCACTCTAGCAAAATAGCTCAATCACCATCACGCCAGTTTAACTGCGTCAGATTAGTCTCCCTAACACCTAGGTTTGGACTATTTTTTATTCGGTTGAAATTTACCTATCAATCTTTTATAAGGACAGTAACACTATCAGAATGTTTAAAAATTTGTCAGGCTTAATCATTGTTTGAATTTTTTATAGAAATATTAGTGTTGTATCAGGACCATCTAAAAAAGTTTCAAAATTTTCTAACATTGTTTTGACTATTTTTTACTTGGTTGAATTTTACTGAGATTTCAGTAATTTCGGTCAAAATTTGAGAATTTTTATTTAAAAATTCCGAATTTTAAATTTAATTTTTGACTGGATTTCATAAAAAAAATTATATTTCACTCATGTCCGAGATGTAAACGGAAAACAAAAGTTCAAAATTTGTATCATATTTGGTGATATTTGGTGAAACACCAACTAAGAAAAGTTTCAAAAATTCTGAAAAAATCATGGATGTACATATCAGCTTACATCTACATATAAAATTTCATGATCAAATTCGTCCTGTGCTAATAGTAATAAAAAGACAAACTTGATCATGAGCGAATAGTTCATTCATGATCAAGTTTGTTTTTTCTAGTATAGGATGAATTTGATCATTTTCAATGTTGATGATTGCATATGCAAATACGACAAAGTTCAAACGCTAACCGTCGTATGGCACAGGCTCATGCCAATCGCCAATTGCCAAGCGAGGGAGAGATGCGACGCAAATGCTACGCGCAAGTGCGCAACACCACCCCAAAAAAAAGAACGTTGGAAAAGGAAAAAAAAAAATCTGTGGCTCTCGTCGACATAAAAAGCGCGACGGCATCCAGCGGTTGCACACGTCCGTGTCGCCTCCTTCCCACCACCTCTTCTCGGCAAGCCCAAGCAGCAGCAGGAGCTCGGGAGTTGAGAGGAGGAGGAGATGGCGGACGCGAAGCAGCAGCCGCAGGCGGCGGCGGCGGAGGCGAGCGGTGTGTGGAAGGCGGTGAAGCCTTTCGTCAACGGCGGCGCCTCCGGCATGCTCGCTACCTGCGTCATCCAGCCCATCGACATGGTCAAGGTATGGATGGTCGCCGGAGGGAGATTTGGGTGGGCGGTTAGTGGAGTTGAGCCACTTTATGGCTCGGGAATTGGAGTTCTACGCTTTTGAGGAATGGCTCCGAGGGAACGGGGAGTTCTAATGGGAGTTTAGTCGAGACGAGATGTTTGATGTGTTTCGTCTAGCCGTCTAAGGAGAATTTTGTTCTACCTGATTGCTTAGATTGATGAAAATGGTTCGTCGCGGCTTAGGTATATGGGGAATTTGAAGTAATTCGGAGTGAGGTCTGGGTGTGTGAAATCATCATTTCAGTTACTGAGTGGATTTGAGGCACCGTTCATTTGTTCGTGGTATATTTCGTAAGGGATGATTCGCAGAAGGTTTGGAATTTATTTTTGCATTCATGTGGTTATCAGGTCTAGTTCATTTTACTAGTTCGACTATTTAGTTTACCTCTGAGCTGAGAAGATGCTGTCCTGCAAGGCTGCAAGCCTGCAATATTTTTCATGGCTTCGGAATTAAGATCGTAGTAAGTAATTGTCTCTGTCAAGGTCTTGATGGCCCTGCTTGTGATGGGACATGCCTGCTCTTAGCACTTGGGTGTTGTTTTTCAGTTGAGTTGAGGTTTGGGGAGTGTTTTTGGGTCTAGGATTGATTGTTGCTGTTTTTTTTTTCAGGTGAGGATCCAGTTGGGCGAGGGCTCTGCAGGTACTGTCACCAAGAAGATGCTTGCTAACGAGGGAATTGGTTCCTTCTATAAGGTTTGTTCTCATGGGTGTTCTGCCTTACATATTCCTGTTATTGTGCTTAGTATTGAAATATTGATCCTGCTAATGTGGCTTGCAATATAACTTGGTGATGAACCTGCATTTATAGCATTTACTAGGAAAATAGTCCTTTATGAATGAGGTTTTTATTTGTCCTGTATCATTTGAGAAAAAATTATGCTGTTTTCTCAAATTGAAATTGAAGATGGAAAATTTAGCTTTCTCATCTGCGATTCTGCATTCTGAGAACATGAAATGATGACTCAATTCAGTTAGTCGTGGGTTGTACATTCAGGAAGCAAAATTACATACTGTTGGTTTTAGGATATTTTCTGGGCACAATATCTTACCTTTTTTTAATGAATATCAATTTTTTAAAATTATTTAAGCTAAAACCTATAGTCTAATAACCTATTTTTCAGAACAACATTGTACTTATGTTTTGGTCAACACAGCAATAGATAACAAATGAGTAAACAAATTACTAATTTCAATGTTCTTATGCTACCGATGTTTCCTCGAAGAGAAATGTAGTTACTATTGACATATACTGAATGTTTTGGTCAACACAGCAATAGATAATCTTTTACATCTAGGGTCTTACAAATGAGTAAACAAAATTGCCAATTTCAATGTTCTTATGCTACCGATGTTTCTTTGAAGAGAAATGTAGTTACTATTGACTTATAATGAACCAAATAGTTAATGTAACTTTTCAAGTTGAATGTGCTGAAGATTCAAAGATACTGCTGGCTTTCTTACTCTGTGTAATATTGTTTGTCTTTGCAAGAATCATGAATCATGCCAAGTAGTTTTGGAGTTCAGTTGCTAATCACGAGGTGACTTGTCGCTTGTGATTTTTAATTGTTATACATTTCCTTCATGCAGGGATTGTCAGCTGGCTTGCTAAGGCAAGCAACATACACAACCGCTCGTCTTGGATCCTTCAGGTTTGTACTTAGCCACTAACTTATTTCGTCAATAACCTTACATATAATTAACACAGGATGGTTACTGACTAAACTAATTTGTAGTCAATAGTCTTTGAGCTGAAGAATACATCAACAATGTGAAATATCATTTTGTGTCAAAAGGCTGTGGTTTCTGTAGTGGTAGACTAGATCTTCTGAAAATTGATGCCTGCTATATGTTATTGGCCTGTGTGCAGCGAAAACATATCTAACAATCTAAGTATGCACTTCTAAATTACTCACTTGTAGGGTACCTGCTAAATCTAACAATCGTTTTGTTCTTGATTTGTTAAGTTGAGTTGAAAAAACTTTCAAGAAGGAACACTGATGTTAAGGTAAAGTTGGAGTTGATGGATCCATCATTCCTGGAGTTGGAGCAAAATATGACCATTGAAGCCATTATAATACATCAATTAATAGTGTTTTTTACACCACTCTGTGCCAAACAGAGGATCTGTTAACTGTTTTTTTATTATAAAGAGCAATCTGTAAAATCATTTACTCATGGTTTGTCAGCTCTTTTGATCTGATTTTGTCTTAAAATGAAGTTTGATCCTGACTGCGATAGCTGTTGTTCAATATTTTACTTGTTTTTATGTATTCAAACTGTATGTCCTCAGGGTTCTGACAAATAAAGCAGTTGAAGCAAACGATGGGAAGCCACTGCCCCTAGTCCAGAAAGCTTTTATTGGTCTCACTGCTGGAGCAATCGGAGCATCTGTTGGTAGTCCTGCGGATTTGGCACTGATTAGGATGCAGGCTGATTCAACCTTGCCAATAGCCCAACGGCGCAACTATAAGAATGCTTTTCATGCACTTTACCGTATTGTTGCTGATGAAGGTGTTCTGGCACTTTGGAAGGGTGCAGGTCCAACTGTAGTGAGAGCTATGTCGCTCAACATGGGCATGCTTGCCTCCTATGATCAGAGTGTCGAGTTATTTAGAGACAAATTTGGTTCTGGAGAAATTTCTACAGTGCTTGGTAAGATTATGTTCTTTTCATATTTAGGTATCATGTGATACTTATGTTTTTATGATTTCCACATTGAGAATTATTTATGCATTTTGAGACATGAAGTAGTGGCATACTGTCACATTATGTATAGGTCATGGACTATGTGGCATCTTTAGTGCATCATGGGCTGGAGGGACCTAAAATAAAATAAATAAAATGTAGGAACTATGAATTTATTAATGATTCAATGTAGAAGCACTATGGTCACTTCAACTGTCAATTCACACTCTAAATTTAAGTTAAGCTCTCATGGTTTGAATGGTCTATTGACCTGTTGGAGGTAGCTGCATGATGGTAGGCCTGCTGAAAATAGCGTTCTATTTACTTAGTTTGTGAATGGACGGATTTGCATGGGCCTCCCGTAATGTTTCCCATAAAAAAAAGGAGAAAATGAAGGATTTGCATCACATGTCGGAGTACGTGGTGTACTGCCCAAATAGTTTTCAGTTTATGTGCCTTTCATAGTTCACTGTGATGTTTATTTTTTTTGTGATTTTTTATCGCGATGTTACATTTTGTTCTGCTTTTAACTTGTTGGAAATCCCAAGATCAAACACACACGAGCTAGACGGAGTACACCGAGAACACACACTAGTATTCTTGTACTTAGCTCTAGAAGGAATACAAGGAGTAACACTCTTGGAGGCGCCGGACTTGAGATTACAACGGACTCAAGTATTGCACCGTTCTTCTACCCCTAGCTATTCTCATCTACACCTCTTTTCCCTGAGCTACTGTTTGTACAAGAATATATAGCACCTACGCCCAAGCTACTTGACACCGGATGCCCACGACGTGCGCTCTTCTTCCGGCCACGATGTCGTGTTGGCTCTGAAGGAAGTGCATCGTCTGCTCCGCTCCCGAGGACTCGCCAACTAGCACTGAGCCACGATCCGGTTCTTGGTGGTAAGTGACTCGGCCACACACGTTACACGTACGTGCCGCCTGAGGACCCGGTCGTGGCCATCCAGTACTCGACTAGTAAGTGCATGCACTCTGCCTCACCATGCATGCACTCCAACTACTACATGCGACTAGATAACTCCTAGTCCAGCTACGTGCAGGACATGTATGTGCTAATCACTTCCTAGCCTAATGCATCCATGCACATTACATACTCATGCAAATAATTAACTAGTTGACATGACATAAATTTATTATGCAACAAGATTATGGCTAACATTCTCCCCCCTAATCTTGTTGTGCCACCTTCTCTCACAGAAGCGTCGGTTCTTCATCTGCATCAGCGAAATTTAGCTCCCCCCGCTCCTTCTTCTTGGGCTTGGTACACTCTGATTTGAAGTGACCAAACTCATTGCAGTTGAAGCACCTCACCTTTGTCTTGTCGAACTTCTTACCATAACGCTTGGATGCGCCCTCTCCGCCATTAGTGAACAACAAGCGTGCGTCACCCTCCTCGCCATGGCGCTTGCTAATCCTTCCTTCAAAGACTTTGAGGCGACCGATCATCTCCTCGATCGGCATGGTCTCCAAGTCGGCGAACTGTTCAATTGCCGCCACGACTTGCAAGAACTTGTCCGGGACAGACAAAAGCAACTTCTTGACGACGACCGCATCCTCCATTTGTTCACCTAATCCACGGATTTCGTTCACGAGGGAAGTCAATTTCCCCGCGAACTCATCCACGGATTCGGTTTCCTTCATGCGCATGGCCTGGAAGTCACACTTCAAGGACATCACCCGCGCTTTCTTGACACGATCGGCGCCGAGGTACATGGTCTTCAAGGTATTCCATGTCACCTTCGCCGTCTTCTTCCCACCAACCTGCAATAAAGTTTGTTCGGGGATCGCCTGGATGATGGCCGCCATCGCCATCTTGTCCTTCTTCTTGTCCACGGCTTCTCCTTCCGCGGGTTCAACGGCATCCCAAATGTCTTGAGCCTCCATGAACACCTCCATCTTGATTGCCCACGCGGAGTAGTTGGTGCTCGACAACATCGGGTACTTGAGGGAGACGGATCCCTCCTTGGTCGCCGTCCGCTCCACGATCGACATGACATCACGGTATGAACACTTGGGCATACAACTTACAACCTAGGCTCTGATACCAATTGTTGGAATTCCCCAAGATCTAACACACACGAGTTAGACGGAGTACACAGAGAACACACACTAGTATTCTTGTACTTAGCTCTAGAAGGAATACAAGGAGTAATACTCTTGGAGGCGCCGGACTTGAGATTACAACGGACTCAAGTATTGCACCATTCTTCTACCCCTAGCTATTCTCATCTACTCACCTCTTTTTCCCTGAGCTACTGTTTGTACAAGAATATATAGCACCTACGCCCAAGCTACTTGACACCGGATGCCCACGACGTGCGCTCTTCTTCCGGCCACGATGTCGTGTTGGCTCTGAAGGAAGTGCATCGTCTGCTCCGCTCCTGAGGACTCGGCCAACTAGCACAGAGCCACAGATCCGGTTCTTCAGCTGGTAAGTGACTCGGCCACACACGTTACACGTACGTGCCGCCTGAGGACCCGGTCGTGGCCATCCAGTACTCGACTAGTAAGTGCATGCACTCTGCCTCACCATGCATGCACTCCAACTACTACATGCGACTAGATAACTCCTAGTCCAGCTACGTGCAGGACATGTATGTGCTAATCACTTCCTAGCCTAATGCATCCATGCACATTACATACTCATGCAAATAATTAACTAGTTGACATGACATAAATTTATTATGCAACAAGATTATGGCTAACATAACTTACATGATTTTGAATTTTGCTTGTAGGGGCCAGTGCTGTTTCAGGATTCTTTGCATCTGCTTGCAGTTTGCCCTTTGATTATGTGAAGACACAGATTCAGAAGATGCAGCCTGATGCCACCGGGAAGTATCCATACACTGGCTCTCTTGACTGTGCCTTCAAGACCTTGAAGAGTGGAGGCCCATTTAAGTTCTACACTGGCTTTCCTGTCTACTGCGTCAGGATTGCTCCACATGTCATGGTAATGCAAATATTACGCAGTGTTTCTCTGCTTAACAGACACCTTTACGTCTTCGTGTTCTATCATACTTACCTCATGAGATCTTGTGTGCAGTTGACTTGGATATTCTTGAATGAGATCCAGAAGTTCGAGAAGCGTATGGGCCTCTAAGAGCTGGTCGATTCAGTCATGCTATCCCTACGTGAGACATAGTTATAATCCACCTGCTTTATAAGCCAGCAGTTGGTTCTGAACTTCTGATAGACAAATTTTGAGCTTCTTATTTCTCTAGCCTATGTGCTACCATGGTGCTGATTAGCCTTTGACACCAAATAATCATATCATTTATTGTATGTGTAGAATTTCTGGGGGAATTTTTGGGCTGACATACACTATTGTTGGTAGGAAACACTACCGAGAGAAATACCACCATTGGATTCAACTCATGTCATTGAATGGAGCCAGACATCAAACAAAATGTCTTCAACCTATCTTTTTTGTAGGCCCTACGATGTTCACCATGTGTAGTTAATACTTGTTGCGCTTGCTCTCCTTTTTTTTTGTATCAGATACCAGCATAACATTGGTTCTGTTGTGTATTACTGTACTGCATTTAGTGATAGTGGAAGTTTGTCATGTCCTGCATTAGAGAGGATTATGATCTGCACTCCTTGTGCCTAATCTGCTGAATTACCATGGCAGTATGCAAATATTATTCACTCAATATACTTTTGCCTGGGTTGGATTTCTGTGGAATGTACTCACATTTAACATATTAACATACTTTTCCTGGAGTTTGTGTGTAATTTTGGGTACCTGATAGAACCATCGACCATCAGTTACCCGCAGAGATTGCTGGTTTTGAACTTCAGATAGATAACATTCAGTTGCAGGGAATGTATGGCTTCTGCCTTTCTGGTTTGCTAATGTCACTGTATGAAAAGCCACATTTATAGCCCTGAAATGTAAACGACATGTTTATCATTGATAAACTCTTCCAAGTTCCGTGTATGTGTTTCTCTCTTTTGTATGATGTACGGTAGGAAGATTTAGATAAGTAACAGCTATTACATTGCTTGATTTTTCTCTTCATGCATTGAAGGTGTGAAGACCACTGTTATGTTTCGCATTGTTCATCATATGTTGTGAATTGTGATGACGTAGGTCCATTCGGCAACGAGGTGGATTCCAATCGCATTGTTCATCATATGTTGTGATTTTTTTTTAAGCAAATATGTTGTGAATTGTGATGACGTAGGTCCATTCGGCAACGAGGTGGATTCCAAAAGGGAAGGTACTCGTACTACTGGTGTACTATCGGTTTTAGCAGGATATTTCAGTTATCTGGTAGCTTCTTTTTAAGTTAATCATGACAGCAGCATTTTACCAATATGCAAATACTCTTAACTTCCATCCCAGTGTACTAGGCATAGCCTATTTCAATGGCACAACGAAAATGCCTTTTGCATTCTCAAATGAACTGCACTTTTCTGATAAATTAATGAGCTGTTTTTCCATGCTCAAAGCCTTAAGAATAGTACTACTACTCCCCCCCCCCCAAAAAAAGCAATCACGTTCCTCAACCGTTTCTAGCCAGAAACATTTCACCCGTGGAATAGAAAATTATTATTTTTAATTGTGTCAACTGGGTCTTGAACTCGAGACCTTTTAGCTCTGATATTTTATTGAGTTGTATGCACCAACCAGTTCACCCAAAAGCTTATGTTGATAAGGAAAGATAGATAATTCACTTATACTTCAATATAAACAAAAATAGGAGCACCCAGTTTACTATGGCAGAAAATCATAGAAGGAAATTTCAGCTTCATCTGTGTGTTGGATCTGACGTGTAACACTAAATCTTGGGCATCACCATCCCTACTTATCCATATTCTTTCATATTGTGAAGTATTTTTTTATTGCATTGCAAATTGTTTATTCATTCTTGAAGTTTTCTTTTGTATTTTCCATAAGTCGAGAAGTAATTAATCAGAATTATTCTCTCCTCCCAATTTTCTAAGCTCATGAACGTTTCATCGTGGCATGCATGAAGCTTTGTGAAAAAGAAAACAAAGAACAAACACTATGGAAAAGTAGTTGCCGTGATTCAATGGGACTAAAGGTTGTGTTGTCTGGAAAAATTAAAGCCAATGGGTTAATTACCTGTATTTAGACTCACGGAGGAAGTGTCCTGGTTCGGAAGGTTGATACGAGAACTTGGCATTCCTTTTGCTTGTATTCTGGTGACCAGTGACCTTGGGGAAACAAAAAGGTCATTTTTATTTATTTAACTCTGGAAAAAAATATAGCAATATGTCACAAACTTGTCTGAAAAACCTAATAGAGAGTAATGTTATTTGATATAGTCTTACAAATCATCGTCACATGGGAGCAAAAGAAAATGAAAGGGAAAAAATTGAACAACTTCTGAGACCCAACCCTTGAAGAATGCTTTCCCATGCTACGCACGGATTTTTTTTTAAATAATACGTTTTTGAGATAAAATTATAGAAAAAATACGTGAAAATAATTATATGAACATAGCTCTGTCGCCAATTCATTTGACGATAAAAACTTCTCATTATCCTATCGCCAATTTATTTGGTGACAAAAGTTTGTCACCAAATGAATTGACGACAGAGTCTTATTTATCCAACAATTTTGTCGCTGATTCATTTAATCGGTATGTCTATTTAGCTAGTATGCTACTATCGTCAAATGAATTGGCAATATAGGCATATTTATGTAATTATTTTTTTGGCGTATTTTTTGTATAATTTTATTTTAAACTATATTATTTAACAAATCTAATCCAAGAACAATGTGTGAAATATATTAACTGAGAGTTAAATTAGAGCTACTCGTGTGTGAAATATACTAGACATGGTAGCGTGCTATTGCACGCCGTGTTGTGTGGACGTGGAAAAAAATCGACGAAATTAAGGACATAAACGCGATTTTCAATTCACCTTAAAAACTGTCGAAAGGATCTAAACGTGATTTTCAATTTTTCCGAAAGGACCTAAACGTGATTTTTGGTAATCTGTGTTTTTTTCGAAAACCGCGTGTAGGGATCTAAACGTAATTTCGATATTTCTCGGGTCTATCTTACTTAAAAAACGGCCGAAAGGACCTAAACGTGATTTTTAATTTTCCCGAAAGGACCTAAACGCGATTAATAAAGTTTCCGGGGACCTCTCCCGGGGGCAACACGTGGCCCCCCTGAGGAGGTGCCAATTCCAGCCGACATTATATAGTAGATATTAACTGAGAGTTAGATTAGAGCTACTCGAATTAATCCAACATATTTTTTCTGCTTCCTTCTTTTTTTTTTAATTGTAGTCCTTAGAAGTGTTTAATAGTTGTCAGGCCATACAGGTGGCATCTGAAGCTTCTGAGCAGGAAATTTTGGACTAACATAAAGAATAATTTAAGTGGTGCCCTACCAACCTTTTCCTACGTGGAGGATAGCAACAATTTGCCAATGAAATGTTGAAATGTCACGCTAGCTACACCAACTTTCTAGTCCAGCTCAACAAGGAGCATAGAATTGTCAAACAAAATTGGACATCAAAATATTTTCCAACTAATTGGCAGTGTCATCACAGCAGAAAACCTGCAGAATGCGAAGCCCTCCACCAAGGCACCAACCATGAGCAAGTACACTTACTCAGAACCAACGGCCAGGATAACATCACCAATCCACATCGAATGGTACCGGACGAATCCACGTCATCAGTGCCCAAATTAGGGCTAGGCAATCACATACAACTGTAAAAAAAAATCACAAGGAAACTTAATTAATCATGGGAAGAAATACGAAAAAGATCACAAAAAAGTCAATCTTTCTTAAGATCGATAGAGGTAGCACACTCCCTAGTCTCTATTTAAACAGCATCCCATCGCTTCATCCTATCCTCTCTCTCTTCCCTCCATTAATTCGTGAGAGCTAGCTAGTGAAGTTCTTGGCTTCTTGCTCGTCAATGGTGCGGATGGCAACCAAGGGAGGCAACGGCGGCCGGGAGGGGAAGAAGGCGCTGCTGCTGGGGCGGTTCGAGGTGGGGAAGATGCTGGGGCAGGGCAACTTCGCCAAGGTGTACCACGCGCGCAACGCGGCCACCGGCGAGGAGGTGGCGATCAAGGTGATGGAGAAGGAGAAGATCCTCAAGTCTGGGCTGACCGCGCACATCAAGCGCGAGATCGCCGTGCTCCGGCGGGTGCGCCACCCGCACATCGTGCAGCTCTACGAGGTGATGGCCACCAAGCTGCGTATCTACTTCGTCATGGAGTACGTGCGCGGCGGCGAGCTGTTCGCGCGCGTCGCCAGGGGGCGCCTCAAGGAGCGCGACGCGCGGCGCTACTTCCAGCAGCTGGTGTCCGCCGTCGCCTTCTGCCACGCACGCGGGGTGTACCACCGGGATATCAAGCCTGAGAACCTCCTCGTCGACGACGCCGGCGACCTCAAGGTCTCCGACTTCGGGCTCTCCGCCGTCGCCGACGAGATGCGCCACGACGGCCTCTTCCACACCTTTTGCGGCACGCCGGCGTACGTCGCACCGGAGGTGCTGTCCCGCCGCGGGTACGACGCTGCCAAGGCCGACCTCTGGTCATGCGGCATCGTGCTCTTCGTCCTCATGGCCGGTTACCTCCCGTTCCAGGACCGCAACCTCGTCGGCATGTACCGCAAGATCCACAAGGGCGAATTCCGCTGCCCCAAGTGGTTCTCCACGGAGCTCATCAGCCTCCTACGCCGCGTCCTCGACACCAACCCTCAGCGCCGCGCTACCGCCGAAGAAATCATGGAGAACGACTGGTTCAAGATCGGCTTCCGCCGCTTCTCCTTCCGCATCGAGGACGACCGCTCCTTCACCTGCTTCGACCTGGACGACGGCGCCGCCGACGGGTCCACCTCGCCGCCCGACACCCCGCGGACGGCGGACAGCGGGTACGCTCCTTCTGAGCAACCAAGAAATGCGGGAGGGCTGACGTCGTGCTTGTCGTCGCCGTCATTGCTGGAATTAGGGAGTTCCGATCTGGGGGGAAGCATGCGGCGGCCGTCGAGCCTGAACGCGTTTGACATCATCTCGTTCTCGCCGGGGTTCGACCTCTCAGGGTTGTTCGAGGACGGCGGGGGTGGGGACGGTGGCGCGGGCGAGCAGCAGCAGGCCGTGCGGTTCGTGTCGGCGGCGCCGGTGGAGCGGATCCTGGCGGCGCTGGAGGGGAACGCCGCCGCAGCGGGCATGGTTGTGCGGGCAAGGGACGATGGGTCGCTCAGCATGGAGGGGACTCGGGAGGGCGAGCACGGCGCGCTGGCGGTGGCTGCGGAGATCTACGAGCTCACGCCGGAGCTGGTGGTGGTGGAGGTGCGGCGCAAGGCCGGCAGCGCCGCCGAGTACGAGGAATTCTTCCGGGCGCGGCTCAAGCCCAGCCTCCACGAGCTCGTGTGCGACAACCGGCCATGTCTCGATTCCGACGAGCGCTCTCGGAGCCTATGATCGCTGCGCGCGCCATGCATGCATGCACGTTCTCCTCGTTGACCGGACCGGTCGTTTGTTTTGCGTACGCACGTAAGTATGCAAGGAAGCATACATATACGTATATACATACACAAAAAAATATTTTTGCAGTGTTGTGGATGCCATTTAATTCGGAAGGTTCCATGACATTGTTGTCGTAAACGGGAAAAGCAAAAAGAGAGAGAGAGATAAATGTACGTACCTCTTATGTAGTACAGTATACTTGCGAAATTAGGACATCATGTGTGCAATGGTGTTTAACTGTGCGATTAATTTGCCGTTTGTTGATGTATTAGTCACTGTGTATTTGGAGAAGGAAATGCAGCCGATTCATTTTCCTACAAGTTCACAATCTTCATACAGTCATTGACAATTTGTACATGCATGGATAAGGTACGTAAGATCAGATCACAACGTACTAGCAGCTAGGCAGATTAATTGCCACGTACACATGACAATTCACAATCACTTTAGAAAAGTGCTTGCGTCTTCAATTAACCAATATTTGCTTTCGCTTAACAGAGACTAGAATAGTGGCTAGTATTACACAGGTATCAGTAAAATGAAATTGCCACCTGCGTGTCATGTCAGAAATTGCTGTGGAATTCCACCAATCCAAACGAAGCCTGATATATATATATACCGCCAACACCAACAAAAATATATTAAAAATAAAATAAAATAAAATGTCGGTGGTGTGTCCAGTATCTCAATTCTGTGACAGCTGTTAGATCAATGTACCAAAAATTTAATTATCAACCAATCTTTTATATGTTTGCATCAAGGCCAGCGAACATGGCCAGGAATAATTTTTCAGCTGCTGAAAGGCACATGTGATTAATTTAACAATTTGGACAAGCAACCAGAGGCTCAATTCCACATCATAAATACTGTTGCCTTGTTGGTACCAAAAGTCTTGCAAATTTTCTCTTCTTTTACCTGCTACGATGCTCAACCCTCTCGCATTTGCCCACGTACGCAATCTATCACAAGGAGAGCTACTCGGCCACGGAATTAAATTGTCTTAACACGACATCTCAAGAGAACTAGACACGTAAGTACGGAGCTAATCGCATTTTATATGGCGAATTGGAGTGCGTGTGATTAGCTTGCAAATTAAACTAGATAGCCCCGTTCGGGACAGCTTCTACCTAAAAAAAATACAGATTATTTACCGAACAAAAGAATTCTGTATAGTTTCTTCTATAATCAAAAGTGGATTTGTATATAAAATTAGAAGTTGTAAGTGACATCAATCAGCTTCTTAGAGGATCAGAATCAGTACAATCAGAATTTATCCCAAACAGAGCCTTCGAGTTATATAAACCAGTGGTCACATACCTTAATCTGGCTATTATTCGCTGTTTTTTATAATAGGATTTCACAATTCGCAAGCAAGCATAGCCAAAAGTAGGTGCCAGTGGGGCGTCCGCCCTCGATGGTGCTAGGCTGCTAGCTACTTCTGGAACGAGTGACCATCGATGTTATGCTGATTTGCATGAGCTAATCATACTGTGACAGTTTAGCTGTTACGGCAGTTTGTTATTCGTTAGAGCTAATCATAACAAGGCACGCGAGTTATCTGATGAGTTCTTGGTTGAGTAGGTAGACGTACGTGATGACGAGGTTCTTGGCTTTGTCGTTCTAAAGCGCTACAGTGGATGCGCGCAGGCATATCATGATGTACACTAGGGATGGCAACGGAGACATTCCCCGACGAGGAGGAGCCCCCGTCCCGGTCCCCGATAGCTTAAAAATCCCCGTCCCCGAACCCGGTTTCGGGGGCCACCCTGCCCCGTTCCCCGACCCCGATCCGGGTATTGGGTCCCCGTGGGGAGTTATACCCGGATGACATTCTCAGTGCTACCATGCTCTTGTAGGTCACACTGCCATGCTAGCTCTGCATTCTAGCTCTTTTCTGATGGATAGCACGGTGCAAGCAGCCGAATTTGAGACATGCATAACATGATGGGGGTTTTGCTCACCTTTCTAACTGATAGATAAGATGACTATGTATGTCTGGCGGAATTTAGGGAAGAGAATTAATATTAAAGCATAGTAATTAGGTCCATGTAACCTCACCCATCCAATTCATTGCCATAATTGATCCTTCCCTTGCAAGAATTAATATTGAAACAACGTTGCACCACCAACAACAGAAGGATGTCACTAGCTCGAGCTAATTGAACCGTAAATTTCACTTTTCTTTTTTTTTTATTGTCACTTTTCAAGGGCATATAAAAGCGCAATAAAGCACAGAAGCCAAGAACGATTCTTGAAAAAAACAATCTTGAATATTGAGGCGAAAACACATTATCTGACATCTTTGTTGCAATACATTATACAAAATGAATTCACTAAGATTGTTAATACTTACATGCTGTTGCAAACTTGCAATGCAATGCTGCAATACAAACTGCTATGAGTAAGTCTAATAATGCGTTCCTAATTAAATTGTCACCAACCCAATTCCAAACATCTTATGATCTAATAATTACTCCAAGAAACAATGAATAGAATAAGTCTGAGATGAAAGCAGACCTGAGAAGGACCTCAAAACAATCCAAGCAAAATTCGAACTCTCAATGAATGTGAAGCTAACATGCAGTCCTTCACAGCATTCATGGAATCATGGTCTCCTGGAATGCCTTGTAGCCTACATTACATAGTCCACAAGGAACAAAAATAAAGACATGCTTCAAATATCATCACAGATAATATAGTACCCATACCTGGTGCATCCTCAGACAGAAAAGAGCAAGAGAATAAGGATCATTACAACATACCAGCACTTAATAGATGATTAAAAGGTTCATCACTTCATCTACATCACTTAATAGGCAATGGTTCACAATCACATAATACAACCCCTTAAATAGTACTTAGTACACAAGCAATACATAGCTTCCAAGAATTCGAATTCCAGGCTTCCAGCACATATCACATAATACAACCAGTTAAATATTACACATACCAATTCACCAAACAAACCAAATAGCAACAATGAAGGACGTAGTGCGCGCATTTCTGTTTGAGTCTTCAGAACTCAGCAATTGTAGCATGTCAAACTCACAATGTCATCTCCTATATAAGAGTATAAGACAGAATAGTTAACCATTTGAAATATAAGCACACTACTACATGTATACATATATGATTCTATGAAATTGAGATTTATTTTGCAATTACTCCACCTGTAGCCTTTCTTGAATATCTTGAAGACAAGTCCAAAAGCTTGAAGGGTCTCCCTTTTCTTCATCTGTAAGATACAAATGTAAATATTATTTTCTTTTGTTGACAACTGACAAAATAAATATGAGTCAAATTCTTCTATATACATACCTTTATATTTGTTTCGAAGCCAATCTTGTGAGCACATTAATGCCTCCAACATCTCAGAAGTGAGACGGCTGCGATGCTCGCTAAGAATTCTCCCACTCGTGCTAAAAGTGGACTCGGAAGCCACTGTACTTATTGGAATAGAAAAGATGTCGCGTGCAATCATTCTCAAAGTAGGATAACGAGTCCCAGCAACTTTCCACCAATCCAATACATTAAAATTTTCCTTTGTTGTTGGTACATAGTCATCATCTAAGTAACGGTCTAACTCAGATTTCAGCCTAAAAGATTATGGCCTTCTCTTAGCAACACGTGCATTAAAGATTGACATAATAGCAGGAGCTTCAATTGCAGGTATTGTGACTGATGATTCTATATTATCCTCATGATTATCTACTTGATACTCAATCATCAAATTGCATAATGAGGCAGTGACTTCTTGAACACGGTCCTCACAATTTTCACCACTAACACCATGTAGCATTTCGAAGCAAACTAATAGCATTTCAGTCTTAAATCGAGGATCAAGAAGTGTAGCTATGCCCATTAAGCTTTAAATATCAGTCAAATACTTATCAAACTTTTGATTCATGCTTACTGTCATTTTTTCTATAATTGGGTTGCCACAACTTGACCATAGCCGAATTTTCATTTTAATTTCACAAATCTTGGGAAGAAAATATTAGCAATAACATAGTTAGTTCCAGAGAACATTTCAGTGATATCATAGAACAACCGTAGCCTCTCAACAACATTAGCAGCAAAGTTCCATTCTTCTTCACTAGGACCACAAGTGTATTGTTTCTCAACACGCCCATACGATCAAAAACGACCTTGTAGGGTAAAGCAACACTAAGCATAGTGAAAGTAGAGTTCCATCTAGTTTTGCAGTCAAGAGCTATCTTCTTCGTTATTTTAACTTTCACAAACTTAGCAATTTCCTCAAACTTCTCTACACTTTTGGGTGTGGCAATCCAAAAAGCTACACTATCACGAATATTTTCGATAGCCTTAGTCATCACATCCAACCCATCCTTCACAATTAAGTTGAGAATGTGTGCACAACAACGCATGTGAAGCATCGTACCTTTCAACATAAGCTTGGCTGGCCCTATCTTCCTCACAAGTAAATCAATAACCTTGTCGTTTGTGGAGCAGTTGTCAAGAGTCACGGTGGATAGTTTCTCATCAAGATTCCAAGAAACCAGGGATTCAAAAATTTGTTCGACAATAACTTCTGCAGTATGTGGAGCTGGGACATAAATAAACCTAAAGATTAAAGAAAGTGCTTAGAAATGGGTTACTTAGCAGGTTCATGAGCAATAATAATGAAAGTTACTACTCATTACCTCATGACAATGCTCCTAAGTTTCCATAAGTCATCGATGAAATGGCCTGTGATAGCCATGTATCCTTTTTTTTGGTTGTCAGACGTCCACATGTCACTAGTGATAGCAACTCTTGATTTATTCCCCGCCATATACTCAATAGCCTTCTTTCTTTCTTCTTTGTATTGCTCCACAATGTCCTTTCTAGCAATTAAGAAATGACAACGGCATTAGAATATAGAGCAAGTAGAGATATGACAAATGAAAAATAAAAGTTAAGACAATTCATACCTAATAGTGTTCCTTGACACCATTTTGAATAGAGGCTGCAGTGCACTAACAAATCTTCGAAAACCAACATGATCAACCATGGATAAGGGGTATTCATGCAACACCATCATCGCAGCAAGTTCCTTTCTTGCAATTTCTTGGTCAAATGTGTAGTTCTCCACCGACACTTTCCCTTTCTCTTTAGAACTAAACCTCAAAGAAGATTGACAAAATATCTTGTTCTGTGATACCATTTTGCTCTTGCGATAAGGGCACACCTTCAAATGATCGTGAAGATGCTTAGTTCCATTTTTGGTTTCTCCCCCAAGCTTCTTGAAACAATGATTGCATTTTGCCTTGATTCGACCCATAACTTTCACTCTCTTAAACTCACTCCAAACAACCGAAGTCAACTTTCTCTTGGAGCCAATACTAACATCCTCGTCTCCCTCCCTAGGTGCTTCCGCCGAGTCATTAACTGACTCAGGTACAGACTCTCTCTGTGATTGTGAAGCCTGTGTTTCTGAAGGTGAGGCTCGGGCTAAGCCTTGGTTCTTTGCTTTTCGGTCAGGGGTTGACATTATAAATCTACCTCTACAAATCAAACACTTTATCAAACTTACAAATCAACATTATTAGGAGATGCATAACCATATATTTACAAAAGAAAACTTTGGATGCTGTAAGTAACATGCACCCAAATCATGGTTTAAATAGAATTCATTTGGCAAACAGAACATTTATATTGTACAATTACAACTTGTTTTGAAACCGATTAATGCTTTGTATATCCTATTTGAAGACATGGGCATATAATGAGTCAACATGTGGTGGCTGGTTGTATTTGGTTGCAAAATGTAGTTGAAACCATGATTTGGGTTCAGCACTCACACTTGATGATATAATGCATATCAAATGCAGGCCATCCAGAAGGGAAACTAATATCATTGTCACTCGCAGTTCAAAGTCCAACAACGATGCAGCTAGGCAAGACGCGCTAATTCGCTATACACTTCATGCTTGGATGGTAAATCGAGTGAAGACTGAGAGAGAGAGAGCAAGTACCAGCAAGTCAGTGACGGGTCGGCGGCGACTGCGGATCTGGTGAGTCTTGGCGAGTCTGGACTACTAACGGGGAGGGGCAGGCGCGAGGCTGCAGCGGCGGCGAGTCGACGGCGCGAGGCAGCGATGGAGGGACGGTGGGCACCTCGCGCTGCCACGGATCCAGACTCCAGAGGGAGACCGCGGTGAGGGGAGGATCTGCCGAGGCGATGGCCGGTGGGAGAGGATCTGCCGACGCGGCCGGTGGGGGAGGATCTGCCGAGGCGGTGGCCGGTGGGGGAGGATCTGCCGAGGCGCCGACCGGACTCCAGGAGGACAAGGGATTGGGGTCTGCTGGTCTGGGGAGGAACCGAGGAAGGGAGTCCACTCCAGCCTCCAGGAGGATAAGGGATTGCTAGGGTTAGATGCTGGGGACTGCGGGCGCATGAAATGGGCCGGATGGCCTTGGCCGGTTGGGCCGCCTAACGCAGATGAGCTGATGTATATGGCCTTTGCATGCTGATGCTTTAACTGGTCCGGGCGGTAACGGGACGGGAGTACCAGAACGTGCCCCGAACCCGATTCCCCGATGGGGGATGTTTTTTTACCGTTTTTATCCCCGTGGGGGAGGAAAATTCCCCATCCCCGTCCCCTAATAGGGGAATTCCCCGTCGGGGAACGGGGAATGGGGCCCCATTGCCATCCCTAATGTACACATATCATTTCGTGATCTCATGTACTTGGACACGTGCTTGCCTACCGTACTTTGGAAAACATCCGCAGGCGAACATGTTATTTTAGACGACATAGGCATCTAAGGTCATATACACCATCTAATAGAGGCTGGGAATGCCGGATGGAGAGCGCGTCTAGATGTCCTCTAGGCGTATTTGCAAAATAATTTCTCCGTTTCTTTAAATTACGGATAGGTTTCTGTAGATTACGAATAGGTCCTTCGCGATTTTTTGTGAGGAGAAGATATTTTTTTCTAAATCGCGTTTGGGTCCCTCGTGCGCTGTTTTACGGAAAAAGGCTCCCGTAAGATTCAAATCGCGAGCGAGCTCTTTTCTAATTTTTCAGGATAGCGGACAGGTCCAAAAACGTAACAAACATGCCCTTGCTCCTTACGTCTAGGTCCTTTCTCCGTTTTCCCCAAAAAAATGTTTTCATCACTAGAAATATGTGTGCAGCTCTATCTCTAGACTCTTTCCCCGGCTCGATTTTCCATCTCGATCTCTGATATTTTTTTAAACATGTATTATTACTCGGTGAACACGTAGAGTGTTAGGCTCGACAAAAGAAGGTTGTCGTCTCTGATAATTTTTCGCCGTTTTTCCTCTAGACTATTTTCCCATCTCGGTTTTTCAGTTCGGTCTCGACAAAAGAAGGTTGTCGTCGCTAATAATTTTTCGCCGTTTTTCCTCTAGACTATTTTCCCATCTCAATTTTCCAGCTCGGTCTCCAATATTTTCCAGATAATTCGTCGAACGAGATATTTCTACAGATCACGAACAAGTCCTTTCGCCGGTTATTTCGCAAAAAATACCCCGTAATTCCGCAAATTCAGCATGGACGCCGGTTCTTTCGACACGATAGACTGGAATTACGTATTTTTTGCAGAAAAATTTGGGTAAGATTTTTTCGCCGGCGCGGCATCGCGCGCAACTCAATCTAGTATAAATCGTAGATACACATTTTCTTACTGAATACGCACACACCTATGTACACTTTTAAAATCGATGGACACCAAAATAAATTCTAGAACTTAATCCTGTTTAGAGGTGGATACTCGGGCCGAGCTTTTTTGGGCCGGCCCGAGGCACGGCGGGCACGACACGGTCCGAAACCCGGTCCGACACGAAATGGGCCGTGCCGGGCCAGCACGACACTGTAGCATGGGCCGTGCCGGGCCTGAGAACCAGACATGATAGGTGACATAGCCCAACACGACACTGTAGCACGGGCCGTGTCGGACCCAATGACCCAGGGCATGAGAAAGAAACTCAGTATAAAGATCACCGACCCACAAAGCGTGAGGATTATGGACGTACCCAACAGTATGAATGCCACACCGTCGCCGACACTTGAGAGAGACATGTCATCTCTCTCACCCGTTTCTCTCAATTTCTCCCTCGTTCATCTGTCTCTCTCAATCTCCATTGCATCTCTTCCTCACTCTCTCGTTGCCCTCTCTCTCGCTCGTGTTCAGGACATCCCTCTCGTTCTAAGAATAAATAAATTTTAGTTCTTTTTTCTATAATATTTGTGTCCACTGTCTTAACTCCATGTGTCTCTGGTTCCTTTCTTCTTGTCACAATAGTACAAATAGGCTGGGTCTGAACCGACACGGCACGAAGCACAAATGGGCCGTACTTAGGCTCATGAAAGGTGAGTTAGGCGGCTTGGCTCGACACGCAATGAGCACGACGAACCGTTGCGTCTGGGGCGATTCTCTACTACTATAAAGCGAGACTTGGTGGCGTGATGCAGGCCGTTCTCCCCATCCCATGATTTTGGCGCTCTCTCCTTCGTCGATCTTGGTGAGTTGTGACACCCGCACCCAAGACTAACCCTAAACTCCACGCGCTCGGCGAGACCCCAACCCCACGATCCACTCGCGCCCCGCCGCAGCTCTCTCACGCTCTCTCGCCTTGCCTTGCCCGCGATCACGCTCACGCCCGCCCTCAAACCCTAAACCTCCTGCGGCGCAAATGGCCTCCTCCCACCCGCAAATGGCGCCCGATCCGAGATCCACCCCGCCCCAATCCCGCTTGCGCCCCGATCTGCCCCGCCCGGCACAGACGATCGCTCGGATCGGAGATCTCCGCCGCAATCCCCTCCTCTCCAGTCGCTAATCTGCTTATCTTGGTTGGGAGCTCTGTTGGTTTCAGTTCACGTGATTTCGATCGATCCACCTGTTTGCGCTCTGTCGCCTTTCCTAGGGTTCCGAGACTCCTCGTCGTCGCCGTGACCGTGCTCTCTCTACAAGTGGGTGCGAGGTCGCTCCCTATCTTGCCGCCGCTCCTCTCTAATCCTTGTTCTTGTGAAATATTTATCCTTTCTTCTGCGATGCAATGTGAGTGTCGCTTCCTCTTCCTCAGGGATCACCTTGCCGCTTCTTGGCGTTGCGATCCCCGGCGTCTTCCTCCAAGATATCCGCGGGGCGAGAACCTCTGGCGGGTCATTGAATCTTGTTTGCATTTGTCAATGTGTTTTATTCCTATGGAACTCCCCATGTCTCTTAGATCGTATGTGAACAAGGTTTTTATTGGGAAGGATTTATGTATTAGTTACGCTCATTGTGATCCATGGTGATCACAGGAGGAAACGGAGAGTCCGCCACGCCGGTGCTATTTACCTTCTTTGCGCTCTATCGCGTCGATCGACAACCCCGCCATCCTCGGCGGTGGCGGTTCTTAACGTCTCGTCTGCGATGGCTAGGCCAAATTTTGGTGTGCGATTCGACTTCCATTTTTGTTCGTTGATGTGATGGTGGTTTTGATTCCTTTTTTGTCGATATATGCATGCGGCAGCCATGCCTCGTGCTCTGCACACACGATCTTGTGGTCGCGAGTGGCGGAGGAGGAGGTGTGTCGTGGGCTGGCGCGCTCGGAGAAGGTGATGAAGCTGAAAAGAATGGTGAGGTGAGGCGAGAGCGCTGGAGGAGGAGGCTACTGGCGCTCTGAGATGGCAACAAGCCGGGCTAGAGGAGGATAACCTAGAGCTTGCCACGAGGTTGCGGGATGCGAGAGAAGGTTGCCTTCTCGATTAATCTGGTTAAGTGAGGTAATTGGGTTCCTAATTCTTTAGGTATTGGACTATTGAGATTATAATTCTTGGCTTAGAAATGGTACTAAGATTGCTTATTTTACGGTGGTTTGCAATTTTGTTGGTGATGTGGCTTTTCTCACCTCCTTTGGTTTGGAATAAAATCAAAACCAAAAATCATGCTAATTTTTTTTGTCATGTCCTTTGTTGTAACATTAATTTGACTTAAGGTTGCTTTATCGAATTAGCCTTCTCCATCACGATTAGTTATTCTAATGAAAAATATGTGTTGAATGGTTGATGATGATAGTTTATGACCTCTTGTAAACTTTTGCCAAGTGATAAAAATAACATAAGTAAACATTTTTTAAGAATCGATAAATCTAAAATATATTTTTCCGTATTGGACTATTGAGATTATAATTCTTGGCTAATAAATGGTACTAAGATTGCTTATTTTACGGTGGTTTGCAATTTTGTTGGTGATGTGGCTTTTCTCACCTCCTTTGGTTTGGAATAAAATCAAAAGCTGAAAAATCATGCCAAGTTTTTTTTCATGTCCTTTGTTGTAACATTAATTTGACTTAAGGTTGCTTTATCGAATTAGCCTTCTCCATCACGATTAGTTATTCTAATGCTAAGGTCATGATTAGAACATTCTTCAATTGAATTATAGGTTGTTGTTCTTTGTTCGGACTTTTGCGTGGTGCAATTAAACAAAAGATTCTTGATTCCATCGGATAGTCATTCGAACATTATCTCCATCGGATAGCTTTTAGTGGAAAAATACAATCACACACACACAAAAAGGTTTGATCTTGACAATGTCGATTGGTTTGCCTTTGCGAGTCTTTGAGAGTAAAGATTACAATCGAGAATTTGCTAAACTATCTTTTATCTATGGCCGGGCATGATAGTTACGAACAAAATAGCTTGCTTTCGAGGAGCTTGTGAACAAATGTGCAAATTGCATGGTTTCAACTTGGCTGCCGCACAATCCATGACATCCATCACAGACTTCACGGAACTTGCATATTTGGTAGAAGCTTTGGCAGAGACTGGCGAGCATTGTGTCCAATACTTTTAACCGTCACATGTAGTCGTTTGATTAACTATCTAGTGTTTGATTAACTTTGTTGCTTATGTAGCCCTCGGCTTTGCTAACTTGTGATCTGAGGTCTTGAAACGACAAGCGAGGGAAGAAATAGCTTGGGTATCTCCTATTGTCTCGTGGATTGAGACAACAACATGAGCAGTACTTGCATCATTCAAACATGCGCTATGATTTTGGTTTTCCAAAGATTAGAAATCCGATATCAATTTCACAATTTGACATTCTGTTATTGACATGCACATCATTTTAGTTTGGGAAATTCTTTTTATTAGCCTTTGTTGTTTGTGCAAGCCGATGGCAATGAATGAAATTTCTGTTCTAAGAAGATGTATCCATGTGTCCTTGGTGATGTTGGAAATGTGAAGAGCCTAAGATATCATATGGATTCACGAATGTTGGATTGCGTGAGTGACAATTTAACATTGTGTTCTCTGATTCTAGACTCTAGATTGCGTCTGGAACCATCTGAGTGGTACTTGGACCTTGGTAGCTTTGGATCCGTCAAGCACAATGGATTTGGCTTGGGTTTCGAGAGAATGATACTTTTCGCGAGAACATCGAGATGTCATCCGTTCCCAAGATACCTGGGAGGGCCGATCTTTGAAGAGGGTCTGCCAATTTACATCTTAAATGGAAGAAGGAGAATTCGCACTTAAGTGATTTTAAAACATTGTTCGGTGTTAGCCATTCAGTTTGTTTGGTGCCTTTCCGTAATTTCATACCTAGGATATATATACTGATACCTTTAAACTACTTCATATATGTCAAAAGTTTTATGGTCAAATTTGATTACGCATGCATTGTCAAGAATTAATTCTTTCTATTAGGAATTTCATGCCTAAACAAGCTTAAATGCTCCAACAATCTTAATCTTCTATATTTTCTTTTGATTTAGCACGTCTTGTTAATTATTGTTCTTTAAGCGATGTCTGCTGCTCCTTGCGCTCAATCGGATGTCATCTGCCTTTGTTTTTTTGCTTCATTCTTTGGAATTGGAAGAGACATGGTTGTGTCTCACACCTTTGGACCCTTATCATTGTTGGCTTTCCGGCATTGGGTGGCTTTATCCTTGCAAGATGTAAGTTACTAGATGAAGAGATGATGTTCTATTCATGCAATTCTTGTGAAATTGTTTAATGGGGTCATTTCCTCTTTGTTCCATTCCGTGCTCAAACATTTGAACTTTGAAGCTTTCTCTCTGATTTCTTTCGTTTGTGCACTAAGACATTTCCTTCTGCTTAAACTTGATAGCTACTTGATTCTTGGTATTGTTAGTTGTAATTTACGGTGAAGCACACATTTCTCTTGTTTCTTCACGCCGAGATCTCTCTGTTGTCTTCTTGGTACCAAAGGCAATACATACACTACATAATGGCTCAAACTTGCTGCCACGGCTTTCGATTCCATCCAACAGATGTTGAGCTTTTTTCGTACTACTTAAAAAGGAAGATTATGGGAAAGAAACTTCTTGTTCAAGCTATTTCGAGAGATCGAAATTGTACAAATTTGCTCCATGGGATCCCTAGTAACTTCCATATAATCTTTGTTTACGGACTTTAATTAACAATAATTGGAGTAGAAAACCAATCTGTTTTTCTAAGTAATCACTAGCTAAAAATAATTTGATCACATTTATTGTAAAATTTAACTCATTTACGTGCAGCGATATTACATTGTTGTGTGCGAGATAAATCCTGTCTTCAAAGTAAAGATCTTGAATGGTTCTTCTTTTGTCCTCGTGACAAGAAATATCCTAATGGGTCGGGACAAATCGTGGCACTCCAAATGGTTCTTGGAAAACCAGTGGGAAAGATAGAATAATTGAGCTTAACTCTCGCATTGTTGGGTCAAAAAAACATTGATTTTTCATGAATGCAAGGCACCTAAAACCTTGAAGCTGATTGGGTGATGTATGAATACAAAATGGAAGATGATTTGGTTTCTGCTGGTTTCTCAAAGGTATCTATAGGCCTGTTTGGTACGGCTCCAGCTCCACCAGATCCGTGGATCTGGTGGAGCTGGTTTTCTAGCTCCACAGTCCGTGAAATGGAGCCGTGAGTACATTAAGAATGTTTAGATGGATCATTTTGTTTATATTTTAGGCCAAAAATATAAACTTAATTTACTTTATTTTAGCCTACAAGTTTCAGATCTCAGGAGAAGCTGGGATCTGGAGCTCTACCAAACAGGCCCTATGTCTACCACTAATGCTTACTATATTATGAATAAGCTCTCAATACAACACAGTTAACATATGTGGTCAAAATGTAATAAATGTGTCCTTTTCCATATGTTTCATTGACAATTGATGAGTGGTGTGTTATTTGGAAGTCAAGCGGTACCAATCTAAGTCATCATTCTAATGTTTGAACAATTTCATTTTAAAGGACCAATCTAAGTCACCTATTCACTCGAAGGAATATATTTGAGCTAATCTATGCCTTTTTACCGGTGGCATGATTTATCCTTGATATAGTCACTCCTTTTTGGATTTTGGTAAAAATAAGTTTTTTTATCTTAGTAGAACTCTTTCTGTCTTTGTGAGAGGTGTTTTACTTAACTAATTGGTCCTTGGTTTGTTTTGAACATTCAGGATGCTTATGTGCTCTGCAAAATTTTTAAGAAAAGTGGCCTTGGTCCAAGGATTGGGGAGCAATATGGTGCCCCATTTAATGAAGACAAATGGGAAAATACAGATCTTGAAACTTCTATCTTTCCTTTGATGCCCTCTTGGATTTAGTAAATTCTGCGAGGATCCACATATTGACAAAGTCGGTCTTTGCTAAAGTTGTTGAGCAACCACCGCACATCATTCATCTGCTGCTTGTGCTCGAAGTAATCATCATCTGAGCATATTCTTTGCTACTATGCGTGTGAGAACCTTGGTTATATTACTGCTGATCCTGCTCACCGAAGTGCCTTCTCGATGAGTCTGTTAACTCTTACGGAGATGTAGCGGTTTACGTAAACACTTACAATTGCAGACAAAGGTACTAATGACAAAACCGACTCTTAACGGTGCTCTTCTTTTGAATGTATGCTTAATATTAGAAATAATAAAATGGGTGGGAACCACATGTTTCCTATATTGTTATTGAGTAGAATTCCAAATGGAAGTTTTTACGTCTTTGGTGAGCTTTCTAATATCTCTTATCACCTTTTAACTGTCTTTTTCTTGGGTGTTTATTGTTGCATGTTAAATAATAATTGGAAAAGTAACTTTTGCGATCGTATTTCGAAAGAAGAAGAAAAAAAGCTCAGATTCAATCCACTCATTAGCTAGAGGAAATCTTTGCAAGTAAAAATAATCATCTATTTTTGGCTCTACCTTTTGGGAAGTTCGTAAGTTATAACACGTTATCTCAATATCCTCTGATTCATAAACTTCTTTATTTGAAAACTTGACAGTGCCTTCATTGGGGTCTCACCGGAAGGAAATGTTGTGACAACGGATCGAAACCAATCTGAGCTTCTATGGGGACGCTTACTTGACCTGGCGATATCTGTTCAGGAAGGTGGAGAGGCCCAGAGTGCCTTGACCCACAATACTCGACTCTTGATGATCTATTCTCCAAAATGGTTTGATGTGATTTGTGAGTTCTAAAGATCTTGCTAAGGTGGGAACTGCATGTTTTTGCTTGAAAGGTGTAAAATGGTGATGCTTGCTTTTGGTCAATTACAATGGATAATAGACAACACAAAAGAAGTACAAAGAGTAAAACTCATGGAAACATCACAAAAACATTGTCTACAAATAAGTACTCACATCATAGACAAAGTTTTGATGTAAATGATATCCAAGTCGTGTTGCAATGTAACTGTTTATTTTAAGATTTTTCGGACGTATACTAAGAATATCATATCTAAATCGATGAATGTGGATGTATTTGGTTTTAATTCATGTTGGAGGAGAAACCATAAAAACTTTTGTAATCGGGAGAAATGGATGTTTGATCTTGTAGCATAATTTTCTTTTATTGCTTGACCTTTATATTTTGTTACTAATTTTATGTTTCGTAGCAACGCACGGGCATTGAACTAGTCAGATATAAAACACGATGAACTCGTGCCGACCGGCCCGGCACGACACCCCCCTCTGATCCTATTAGCATTTGAGCGGATATATACAGTACAAGCCAGAGCCATACGTCTAGAGACATGCGAGGAACTCCAGCCCGCTGGGTACTAAGGCCCAAGGTGCTCAAAATTTCATGAGAAAAAATATCTAAATTCTCAAGGCCGATATATACCATCCATACAAACTTTCTTAGCCCGTGTATTTACAACGCGCGGGCCATTAGCAGCAGATTTCAGAGCACAAAAGCCCATATGTGCTCGACCGGATGCCTTCACAAAGAGGGGAAAAAAAAAGCCGAGGAAATAAGAAACGAAGCCCAGTTAGCCTCCGCCAATCCTAGCGACTCCGGCAAGTTGCCCTACCGCCATGGCCGCTGCCGGCGAAGCCTCCTCCAAGCTCCTCCGCTTCCTCTGCTTCGTCGGTGCCGGGGGTACGCACCCTTCTCTCTCTGTATACACTCGTAGTAAGCATGTGCACGGCGCGCTAGTCATATGCTTTGATCATCGGTGTTTAACGCCCTCCTCTTCTCCCCAGTGATCTGCACCAAGGCCATCAACACGTATCGAGACTACGAGCGCAAGCAGGAGGCCTCCGCCGCCGCTGCCGCAGCAGCAGAAGCAGCAGCCGCTGTGGTAGCAGTGGATCCCGCTCGGGCGAGCGCCGCCGCGGCGAAGCCTTGACCTCGGAGGAGGCCTTGTCTTCCCCGGTTCTTGGATATTATCTCTGCTTTTATTATATGTAACGTATTGTGATGACATGAAACGATAAGAATCCCTTTTTCCCCATGTGAAATTGTGAATGCTGCGGTCTTGAATTGACCTGCTCAGTTGCGGTGTGATGAATAATATTGTTACACTTTTCTTTGCTAAGGAGTCGTGAATAGTGATCATGGTGCTTTACCTGCTATTAGTTTCGTATTTCCGTTTACTGGACTGCTATGATAATATGTGAGAATCACTAATATAACTATAGATAGTTTACTAGTAATTGGTAAAAAATTGAGTTACGGTATTCTCCTAATTAAGCCTTTTGGTAAGGTGTTAACTGGATTGGTGTTTTGGCGAAGGATTCTGCATTTGCCAAGAGTTTAATCCTAAGAAGCTGTTTTTCAATTCTACTTTCAAGTATGCACAGATTTAAGTAGCATATGAACTCTCCAGGTTATATTATCTGTCCTATGCTTGTCTTTACCAGTATCTCTGTTGATTAGGATAAACTTTTCGCAAGTATAAGTTTGTTTATCAGACAATTAGGAATTTTTTTTATTTGTAGTTAAGGGTTCCAGGAAGTGATCTTACAACGGATAAAACTATGTTCATTTCATGCTGCACTGGACTTTCAAGATCCTTAGGTTAGTTTATTTGCTTTATTAGATTCTTGCAGAAGCTAGGGTGAATTTAAGGCAACGATGGAAAGACTCTTCTTAATAGTGATTGGACTGTGAAATGCTGTGTGTGCTGTGTAGGATTCTTCTTGTGGTCCTGGGAAAGCACCATACTCGTAATTTTGGCATCGATGTTATCCACTTACTTGATCGCAACTGTGCTATAGCATTCCAGGGGCCATTGGATTACTTCTTGCTTTCTAGATTCTTTCAGTGGCCACAATGAATTTGATGGTATCATGAAAAGTCTTTTATATGGTTAAGAATTATTGTTAATTATACTGTTAGAGTAGGTGATTTATTGTTAGTTCTTGAAACACATAGAGGATTCTGTGCCACCTTGGCAAAAGGGCACTTAAACTCGTCTTGTTCTTGATTTACCCTATGCATTTCTCCTATGCGATCACACCTGACAAGCTTGATAGGGAGGGAAGGAGGGAGAGCAATATTCTGTACTTCACTATCCAGCAAAAAGAACGTCGGCCTAACACTATGATTTCATATTTTCATATAGAAACAAGCCAAAGGTCTCTCTGGTGATGCAACTTCCATATTTAACATAACTTGATTATCTGTAAGTTGATTTTTTGCTTTTGCGCTGAAAATTTCTCAGTCTAAATTGTTGACAAGAAGTATTCATTTCTGGTGGGGGTGTGTGTTTGCAATTATGAGATCAAGTGAAGATGTTATTTAGCTTGTACGAGTAGCTTGGTATGAAGGAATATATTGACCAATTGTACTATTCTTGATCCCTCGATTTATTTCTGACATAACACATAGCTGAATAATTGTTGAACAGAAAATTGGTTCAGTGTCCTTCCTCAGAAATTCTTTACTGCACTTCATCAAAATTGTCTTTCTTATTTTGTGTATCCATATTTTACTTTGAAGTTTGAACATCATAACAAGTAGGAAGTGCCCAACTCGCAAGGTAACACCGCAGAAATATGATTTAGTAAGGAATCAGTTCTTTGCTTTCTGCCACAGTGAATTTTCTTATTCTTATTTTAAAATTAAAGCTATTTAATCATCCTTTTGTTTTGACATCTTTGGCACCTTTGCTATGTCAGTTTAACATTTCATCCATTTTACACCTTTATGAGTGAATTTCATTACCCTATAATGCTTGTAGTTTCCTAAATGATGTTTTCTGCGGGAAATGGTATGTTTGTCCCAAAGCAACAGCTAAAAGAATGACATTGTGAATCTTCGTGCTTCTATTGGTGAAGAGAACAAGAGATCCATGTTCAACAATTCCTACTACAAAAGGAAAACTGGTAAAAAGATCAACAAAGAGCTCTAAAGCCTAATGCTCAAGCGAGCAAAGTCTCAGCTCTTTGAAAAGGAGAGAAAAAAGAGAGAGGAAAATGGATTGTAATTGCATCTCTGATGAGGTTGCACTTAAATGACATCTCTTGTGATCGACTTAGAGGACTGAGTTAAAGGTGATGACTCAGCCAGTGATGGAAGCTTTTCCTCTGACTGCCCGTTCCAGCAGATGTCCCTGAGTGAAGGTCTTAGGCCCTTGTTGCAGAACGTTTCATACTCCAATGTGTCCCCTGCCGACTTCTTCACCTCAACAACATAGAAGGATGGTGTCACTTCAAAGATCTCCGCATCGATCGCAAGCTGCCCCTTCCTCCCTTCCTTGGATCCCTGCAGCTTCACCAGTCCGTCCTGCTTCTTCACCTTGAAGCGCTCTGTTTCAGCAATCTGCTCCAGCTTTGACACTATTGCTGATGCTGGTTTTTGGGTCATGAACCGCGAGCTCGCCTTCTGCTCTTTGTCATTCTCAAACAGGCCTGACAGATCAAATCCTTTGGAGAGGGAGATGATGTCAAATGCATTCAAGGTCACTGGCTTCAAAGGGCTATCTGGTTGTTCTGCCTTGTTGCTTTCATCATGCTTGTGGTCAGTGCTGAAAGCAGCCTGGACATCCTTGAGGCTGTTCGAGCCGTGTGGCTCTCCCAGCATCACTGCTGGTTTGTACCCCTTCTTGAACCACGGGTGCTGAACCACCTTCTCGATGGTGATCCTGGTGTTCGGATTTGGATCAAGCAGCCTGGAGAGAAGCCTTCGGACATCGGAAGTGAACCACTGTGGGTACCTGACGTCGCCCCTGCTGATCTTCCGGTACATCTCCATTAAATTTGGGTCATGGAATGGGAGGTAGCCAGCAAGCAGAACGAAAAGTATGACGCCACAAGACCATATGTCTGCTTTTACTCCATCATAGCCCTTCTTGTTGATTATCTCCGGCGCAACATATGCAGGTGTGCCGCATGTCGTGTGCAGCAGCCCGTCCTGCTTCTGACACTCCCTGAGGGCACTCAGTCCAAAGTCCGACACCTTGAGGTTGCCATTCTCGTCCACAAGGAGGTTCTCTGGCTTGAGGTCCCGGTGATAGACACCACGGCTGTGGCAGAAGTCCACAGCTCCTATCAACTGATGAAAGTACTTCCTTGCGGCATCTTCCTTCAATCGGCCCCTGGCTACCCTGCTGAAGAGCTCGCCACCCCGGACATACTCCATTGCAAAGTATATCTTGCTCTTGCTGGCCATGACCTCATGCAGCTGGACGACGTTGGGATGGCGGACGAGGCGCATGACGGAGATCTCCCGCTTGATCTGATCAATCATGCCAACACGCAGTACCTTTTCCTTGTCAATAACCTTGACGGCGACGCTCTGGTTGGACGCAAGGCTCCTTGCATGGTACACCTTGGCGAAGGTGCCTTGGCCGAGCAAGCGGCCGAGCTCGTACCGCTTCATGAGGATGGTGGTCTTCTTCTCCATCCCGTTGGATTCTCTGGCGCAACAGCAGCAACAGGAGGCACGGTTCACGAGCGTCTACTCTGCCCCACTTCACGCCTCCGTCTTCCTCCCTCCCTGAGCCATGTACCGGGAGGGGGAGAGGGAGGAGAGGTGAAGGGCGAGAGCGCGCGCTGCGTTTGGGCGGACACGACTGGTGTGTCTGGGATCCTCCGAGGGAGGAGAGAAATAGTCTATTGGTGGTTAGAGCTTTCCTTGTGACATGAGGCCAGGGCTCACTCTTCCTCCGGCGATGGAACAGGCTGCCTAAAAATAGGCCAGGTGTCTGCGATGAGAGGCTCTACTTCTGCAAGCTATTTGTAGGGTCTCTGGCGCGTTCTGAATTCAGCCATGCCATTATCCTAGCCCATCTATGCAGTTATTACACGTGTCTTTCGTGATGGACACCGCAAACGAATTATGTGAGTTGTAATTGCATGGCATCCATGATTGGTTTCTTTAACAAGATTTGGAACGGGTGAGGTGCTATTCTGGGAACTATTATGCGAACTGTGTGTCTTGGACGCAACTAAACGCGCCGTATCTTGAGCTGCATCGATGCGGTCATCATGGTCGATGTTTCTAATTTCTGTAACAAGCTGTTAGGCTTTCCTTAATGGACAGTTTGGTGACTTCAGAGAGCATCATGCATGTGTCGAGATATGTTCTGGGGAGTTTGGCCGTCGTTTATCCAAATCTGGGGATTCGTTTCTCTGCAAGGAACTGATACCAGCCTGTCTTGCTCTGCATTTTATCGGTGTATTTCTGACCTCTTTTATCTTGCGTATCTATGTGTGTCTTGACTGCATCTATGAGAGTGCCATGCTTGTATGCAAGTATCACTGTTGTTTCAATTGAAACGCCCCAATTTCGCATTATTGGGATCAGATGTAACACGTTGCCTACATACATGTGCATTCATGTGGCAGATGGAGTTTGAGACGTGGTTCATTTTTTCCCCCTTTTTTCTTTTGGTGACAAATGACAATAAAAAAGACCTGTCAGAATGCATGAGCCTAGTTTGGCCTCACGGTTAGGTTGCCACAAACGTCAGGGTACTCGCGGGATAAATGACAGTGAGCGAAATGGGACATTTGGATGGCTGAAACTTGATGCAGAAACTTCAGCATTCATCTTGTCACGTTCAGATATTTACTAACCTGCTGCAATCCATCCCCTCTCCCTCTGGCCAGGACTTTTTGTGCACATTTCTTTTTCATGGCATGCACAAGACCTTCCATAGTTTCAGTATTTGCAGCTTGGTTGATAAATTTACAAGTTTCAGCTGTGGTAAGCATGGCTGCTAACCTTCTATTCCTAATTTCCTACTGTAGCTCATAGGGATTCCACACGAAATTCACTTCAAGTGACTGCAGGAGTTTGGAAAAATTCTCGCGTTCTGTCTTAAAGAGTACTATATACTCTCTCTGTTAAAAAATATATCCTATAGTTTAAATGGTCTTACTTAAAAATATAAGATTTTCATATAAATTTACTTAGGTTTTTTTACTATATCTCTATTTATTCTCTCTCAACCATATACATTTATTCATTACCACTCACATAAAATATCCTCTCATATTTTTCGAAGCAATTAAGTGGAGTGTCTAAGTTACTTTCTTTTGTAACCTTCTCAATTTCATTGCAACCTTAATTCTTGTGCAAAACCAAAATATACCTCATATTTCTTAGCGGGAAAGTATCTTTTTTCCTTTCGGTTTGATTTAGATTGTGTGGTTGCCACTATAGCATGTGTCTATGAGTTTTATTTTGGGGGGTAATGTAAGGTAGTTCCAAGCGTGTTATCCACGTGGCAATGACACAAACTTCTACCAAGGATTTAGCTGGCTGACTTTTCGGAGGTTCCAAGGAGTTGAGTTCGACGGATGCACTTGTCACATCAAGATTATCGAGTTGGCATGATTTGCATAAGTTTTGACAGATGCAGCTTCTATATAATCGGTGTATGATTAACATAATTCCAATGTGCATCAGAGACGGATAAGAAAAAGAACTGACGTTCAATTTCATTCGGTAGCAGAGGATGCAACTTGTCATCAAATCTATAATATGTATTGGAACCGGTAACATTTTTCAGAGTAAATCAGATCAATAGTTTAATATTTATTCAGTTCTAAGTTATGTATATAATTAAAAATGGAAATTATCGCTTTTTTAGTCCTGTGTGTATTTTTTTTTGGCAAATTCGACATACTTCGAACGTAATTACAAAAATAACCCCATCTCCTTTAGAATGTTATCTTCCAATATCTTTCTAAGACAAGTAGCTGAGTTTCTTGATGACTTCTAATGGATAAGTATTTGGTCTTCTTTTTTAAGAAACAGAAAACGCATATTTTCCCCTAAAACATGTATTTGATGCCTACGTATTCTTAATTTATTTCTCTTTTTTTATCACATATAAGAATTAATTTGTTACAGTTATACGTCAGGCTCGTGCTCGTGCCACGTGGCAAAACATGTGGTTTACATGATTTGTCACGAGCTAGGTTTACAAATTATACCAGAATATATACATGCAAAATGCGAAATTGGTATGCTTGTGGATGGGAGAAACCCTCGAGTAGTGTTGAGCATCTGGAATGATTGTAAGACTAGGCAAGTTTGTCTCGTCGATCAACATTATTGATAGAATGATTGAGCAGGCACCGGTCGACAATAAGTTTGTGATGCATGTAGCTTCTGAATAATTGGTCGTACATGATTAATGAATCCATTGAGCAACAAAGACAGGCAAAAAAACATTTGTGAAATGGATAAAGTCGTCATAAAACCTAAATCATGCGTTGGTAAGAGAATTTGTCAATCATTGGTTTAGCATTATTGGAATTGTATCAGTCCGTTTGATGTGACTAGTTTAATGCATATACTTTGCTACAGGTAAAAAGTATATTATTAACACGCCGAGCCGTTGCCGTGTCCGGTTTGTGTCACTCTTGGCCCCGCCGTAGTATCTGGCCAAGCTCCACGATAGTCCATGTCGCACGTTCACCGTTGAGCACCATGTTGTTACATGTGCTCAATATATATTCAATTTCTGGCTGTTTGGTACAAGCAATTTCGAAACAACTCTGAAAAACAGTATAATTCCCGCAGCCGACTGTGGAAGCGGGGAGCCTTGTAACCTATGGGCCCTGTCAAAAGTCGAACGAGAGGACTACTTGAAACTCAATTTTCTTCGGAAGAATTTCTGTCCCGGTCCACTTTGCTCTGCTTTCTGTCTTGATTTCAGCTTCACAGAAAAAAAAGGACTCAATGGCTTTACTATTCTCCATCCTATTATTTATTGTTCAACAAGTAACTGATCATGCATGGGCTTCCTAATCAAGCTGTGCAGTGCGAAACAATTTTTTTTTAAAAAAATTAGCTGTGCAGTTTTTGCAAACAATTCCAGTCAGCCATTGACGATAAATGACGAAATAAAGTTCACCAACTCTGGTTACGTATTACTAACACACCATATATATTCAGGGTGAAGCAGCACAGGGTTGGCCTGGTTCAGTATCAACAACATGCAGTTACTTCAAGGAGATAAAATGAATTGTCTCAGGTACACAATACTACAACAGAGATTGAAAATCTAGGAACCTGGATAAATGATCAAGTTTCTCAAGTCAATCATATATGACGTACTATTTATGATATCTTGGAAACAAAGTTGGGTGTGTGATAATCAAAGGTGAATGATTCATAGAGAGCTGAGATTGACAGGGGCAGCACATCGTATCACCTATCATTTACCTCGCTTGATTCTAGCCTTCCCTATCAGAAATGGGTCCCAGATCCAACATCCAAGCTTCCTCTAGATATGGCGGCACTATGGTCAACAGAAACATTCCAGATTTCTAATTCAAGAACAGAATAGTAGTTAGTGAAACCTGTCAAATGCAGTCTCTCACAGAAAGAACATCCCCGGTACAGTGTGTATATGCAAGAGAGGACACAAATATCATGTCGATGATGATTGAAATAGCCCTATTGTCAAAGACCAAGAGACGAATCCGATCAGAAGCAGGTGAACATGGAAAAACAATATAAGCAATATAGTGTCAGCAGCTTGGTTATTAAGTGCTAGTATATTGACATAAATCATAACCCATGCAAACTAGAGCAAATAGTGTCGGAAAGCATCCTAGCCAAATAACAGAAATAATGATACAACTGATAGTTACTGGTGATAAGTACTTGTAGCACACTGGATTAGAAGTAGCATGTTTCTGAAGAAATTTCTAAGATTCCTCGTACCTACTACACAAAGCATTAGATAACCTAAGCAATCCTTATTGAAGTGATAACCTGAACGATTCAGCTCTCTAGCTTTTCCTTGCTGTACAACTTGATCATCAGAAAATTTCATCTTGAATGCTGACCATCAAACTTCCTGGAGGTGGATTTGAACCTACTATATCTTGATCCCTTTAGGCAAGAATCGCTAAAATGATCAAAGATTATAGTGTAGTTCCTGCTGTTCACGTCCCTGAAGTAGCATCCATTAGTACCCACATATTTATACACCTGATGGGTCTCCCCCAATCCGTCAACCACCAAATTCTTCTTCACCCTCATACTACCGCGTGCCGACTGTGCATTCTGCAGAGAGCTGTACGAGAACCCTAGCTTCCCACCAGAGATCCTCTTCTCATTGATGCCCAATTTAACAGTTGAAACCAATGAGTACTCATCACCCACTTGATCTGAAGTTCCAGAAAAAACATAGAATGGGAAGACCTGGTGAACTTCCTCCGAGAGAAGCACAGCACCGTTTGCCGCAAAAACACCAGACTTTGCGTCGATTGTTTGGTTCACCACTTGCACTGTGCCATTCTTGCTATACACATTGCTGTTCCCATAGCCGAATCTCTGGTAGAAAGTTGTCATGACCTTGCCATAAGACGATTTCACCCACCCAGTGGCAGAGACATGCCGGCTTGCGCTCGTCACGAACAGTCCATCCAGCCCTCTGAACTCTGAGTCCACATTAAGTGCCAATGTGGGCGCATCATAGCTGACCAAGCTCCCAATTGTCTTGTCACTCTTGTGATCCAACCAAAGATGCAAATTGGCATCAATGAACCACACATCCAAAGCATTTGTCACACCAAACCCAAAATCATGCTCCTCTCCATCCAGGAGCTTCCCCAGGAATGGCGTGATGTCAATGTCATAGGTCGGGAGATTGAATGAACCAATGCCAGTGATAGGCCGCCAGAACAGAGGGTTGACACCGCCAGTATAGATAACAGTGAAAGGCCAAATAGCACCAACAACATCATCATCGACATTAACAATAATCTCCCGGAACGCACCATTGCCAGGGAGGTTGGTTATGTTGTTTGCCTCAATGTACTCGTTGGGCGGGTGGGTGTACCAGTCCTCATCGTTGGAGTGGAACGAGACGAACACCTCTAGGACCGCCCGGTAGGTGTTCGACGGAATGGAAAGCTTCTTGGACTGCACATCGGTGGAATTCTGGATGGCGAACCACTGCCCATCGTTGAAAGGTAGACTTCTTGAGATGGGCACTATCAGATCAGCATGCTGCGGCGGCGGCGGCGGTGCTGGGTGGAAGTAGAGGTCGAGTGTGAGGTTGGCGTGGTAGACGCCAGTGTAGGTGTCGTCGATGAGGTTGCCAAGGTACACTGAGATCTCGCCAGGCTCGGAGAGAAGGGACGCGTACCTCGTGACGTCGCGGGATACAGACCAGATGATGCCGGTGGCGCGAGGCTCAGCGGTGCAGCTGCGGAAGAGCTCAGCGCCGGAGAGCCAGACGCCGAAGATGCGGTCGAACTGGCGGCCGCGGCAGTCGGCGCTCCACTCGAGCACCGCGAGCGCGAGGGACCCGCCGCGGGCGCGCGCGTCGGCCAGGCAGGCGGGCGGCGCGTAGGCAACGGTGACGGGGGGCCGGCCGTAGGTGTATCCGAAGGAGTGGGAGAGAAGCAGCGCAGAGCAGGGCCCGAGGCTGCCGCGCGGCGGGCGGATCGGGCGGTCTACCTCGAAGAAGTTGGTCGGCGGCTCCGAGGCGTTGAAGGAGACGGAGTGGAAGGACGGGAAGCGGTGCCTGCGTGGCAAGGCGAACGCCACGAGGGGGAGGGGGAGCACGAGGAGGAGGACGAGGCAGGAAGTGGTGGTCGGCGATGCCATGGCTGGACCGTGTGTTGGTGGGTTGGGGAGGTTTGAACAAGGCTTAGCGACCAATTTGGTACTAAAGTTCGCAAAAGTAGCATATTTACCGGCGTTGCACGGCTAGATACTATTCGTACTTCTAATTAAGAGTTGGTGATAATTGTCCGTTTTTCCACCCACTATCACATATACTAGGCTGAAGATTGCGAGAGACTAATCCAAACCGAAGCCCACACCTTCCTCCAATCGTCTAGCCAAAAATCCTAACCCAACCTCGAGACTCGTCCATCCTGATGTTGGAGATCACCGCCGACTCCTCGCCACACCACCCCTCGCCGCCACTATCCCCGTCACCGTCGTTCACCCAGCAGCAGTCGCGTGGCCGCCATCCGCCCCCTTCCAACGGTGACCCCCTCGCCCTCAGCGTCATCACCCTCACTGTCGTCTGCTTCCTCCTCGTGACCTCTCCTCTCACTTTTTATTCTATCTGATCGCCCAAGTGCTCCTTCCTCTCCCAGCTTACACTGGCAATGACTCCCCCCTGACATCACTGACGTCTTCCACCTACTCCAAATTCGACTTCTTTCCCGGCTCCACCTCCTTGATTCCGTATCTTACTCCGTCTCCCCCAGACCTCGGCGGCAAGATCTAGGGTTGGACACACCCCAAAGAAGATGAGCAGCCCCTATGGAGGCCTCGACGATGAGATCGAGCGGCTCATGCAGTGCAAGCTCCTCCCTGAGCTTGAGGTAACAGCCCCTCCTCCCCCACCCTTATTCCCCACTATCGCTTCTTGAATCACCGTGTCAGTAGCTGATTTCGTTGCTGGTAACCACCACGGTGGTGGGAGCAGCAAAGTCAACAAGGCAAAGGCCCATCCAGACTATGTTAAGAGGACGATGACTGGACATGCGGACTCGAGCGACGAGGGAGGCGATGGCGGACCTCAAATCCCAGCAACTGCTAAGTTGTGCCAAAACCGCTATCTCCCTCTCGATTTGCGTCCTCCATCCCCTTCCCCTTTCCTCACATCCCGCTGGCTAAAGCAGGACTCAGGTGATGATAGGCAACGGTGCAAGGTGAAATAGTAATGCAGATGGGTGCCTTGGCTCCATAGATGCAGCCTGGCTAGCCACAACCTGTACTGTGCTGTCAATTCTTCCGCACTCCGAGCGCATGCCGAGATCCTCTCACGTGATCTGCTCCTTTGTTATTGCCATCCTTCTACATCCTAGCTCTGCCCTCAATGCCTCCCTCCTGTTCAATGAACTAAACAAAGGGATTATGATCTATACTGCTAATCTTCTCCATGTTATGATATTGCATTTGCACATTCAAAGGAAAACACGTTATAGGTTGCAGACATAATCTTTTGATCTATACTGTGGTAGACAATATTTATTATTTTGATCTATACCATGCTTAGAAATCTTTATCTGCAGTTGACTTAACTAGTTTTCAGAGATTGGTTTAAAATCTTCTATTCGTTTTGGGTCTCCTCATGAAATTTTGCCTTTTCATTTTTAATTTCAAAAATTACAGTCTGGAGAACTATTGGTCATCTTTTAGAAATCATCAGCCTGGTAAGAAATTGTAGAGATGTGTTTTAGTCTGTGTGTTATTGTTTTCTTTTGGGACAAACTTGTCTTTTCTCGTGAGTTTTTTTTTAATTATAGAATTCTCCAATCATAGACCAATTCATCATTTTTAGAAAGTGACAACATTAATTAGAGGTATGTATGCAATTAATCCTAGATGGTTATTTGAGTTTATTTTTCTTTTGGTCATCCTTATTTCTGTTTTGTTTGGATGGCTCATTGATTTGATTAGTTTTCATGGTCTTACATAACGTGGTTATTCTCTTTCAGTACATATGGTTTTCCTCATGATTTTTCAGAAAAAAGTTAGAGGTATTCATGCATTATGGTGAGCAAAAGATTGTGTTGTGATCATGTAATTGGTGCTCATGTTTTCGACAGTTTAATGGTTAATCACATGTGAGAGTGGTCGTGCCCTTGCTACACTTGTGAAAACTAAAAACGGGTGTTATGATGTTATCTAGCATTATAATTCTCCTTTGTACTATGTTCCTATGGCATTCTTTGGCCTACTAAGGCTTCTTTGTACTCTGTTTTCTCATTCTTAATAAAGCCCATCGACTATTTCATATGTGATAAACAAATGAGGTATCGGCTGATTATGGCCTTTCATCTTTTCATCAATGACTAATGAAAATTTGTGGAAAGAATAGATAACTATTTGTCGGTTGATATGTCATAATTGTGAATATAGATAGTTGTTGAGGTAGGCATGCGGGTTATTCTATGATGAAATAATTCTATCTATAATTCATGAATGAGTCCAATACAGCGCCAGGGAGGAGTCGTCAAGCAGTTGTGCTATGATATTGCAGTCCTCTCTCAAATTTGCAATCACCAACATTGATTTTGATGACCACACCGGTTAGCTCTTGTCTTTTGTATCTTATTTTTACTTATGTTGGACAAAAACAACATCCACTACTAAATGTGACATATGTGTATGTCTGTCAAATTTGATTTCTTTACGAGCTTGTACATATATGTTTTGATTGACATATATGTAAGATAAAAATGGTATTATGTGGTTTGATATCACATTTGACTATATGTATCACCTCCTTTTAAGTTTCCACTACAATGCAGTATTATCCTTATGTTGTTTCAAAAATCTCTACAGTACTTTGGATCATGTAATTACCCTTGAGTGCACAAATTCAGGGGAGGAGACACTAGGGATAGCTGAAGCTAGAAGGTGCAATCTATGGTGCTAACACCTTGAAACCAGATCTTGCAAGAGGTGAAGTGGAGGTATAGGTGCTTGATGTTTAGCTTGATTTTGAATACTACTAGAAGACTGCAAGTTAATCTTCTGTCTTTTGCCTTTGTTTTTTTTTTCCAGCTATTATCAAGTAGATTGAATTGAAGTAATTTATGAACTTAGTTCTTTGTTAAAATATCTTCCATTGGTCTTTTTATCCCTGGTTGGTACAGCTAGCATGGTATTGATGTGTCTTATCTGTTGCTTCTCTAGAAAAGACCTATAGTACAATAATTGTCTTCAAGTTTCTACTGGTATGGCATCCAATCAACCATCTTCCTAGCTATTCAGGTGCTCACATTGTATAGTTTTAGCTTCCTTTTGTGGATACTGCTTATCCCTACCTATACCGATAGCAACATGTTCATATTTACTTCTCTTTGAAATTGTACACAACTGAAGCAATCTATCCTATTCTTGATTTCTCGTGTGTTATCTATCTCTGTCACAACATGTGAAATGAGCCATTAGATCCATACTCTCCTAGTTATTCTTTTTGTACATTCTTTTATTTATTGATCCTTACCAGTTTGGGCATATTCTCAAATTTACATGTTAGGGCATGTACAAGTATATTACTGATGAGATTATAGGTTCAGGTTAACTTTCTTATGTTCCACTGAAGAGGATGCATAGAGCATATTTATGCCTAGTAATTCTTTTTAAACAGTTGCTTCTGTACAAAGATCTGAACATTCCCCCAACCAATTACGAGGAATGGGATCCAAATATAAGAACAAGCCCCTCTTGAAGATATTACTAATTTGTATGCACATCCTGCTTATTTCACAAATCTGCCATCCAAAGGGAGATCAGGTTTGTCAGTTGAAATTAGTTTTTTATTCTGTGAATAGCTATTGTTGGATGTCAGGCAAGCATGTCCGTATTGTTGTGTGCTCCTAACTGTTGTTTCCTATGCATACAAATTAATTGCAAGTTGTTGCTGTCTGTTCATTTTAGACATCCAATATTTTTCTTGGCTATGTACACCCTTTGCCATGCTAATTTGTTTTCTTAATTGTCCACAAAATGATCTTTCTCTTTATACAGGACAAATGAGTTGAAGCGAAGCACACTCATGAAGCCAGAATTACATGTAGGTATTTATCCTATTAACTAATGTTTATGTTTGTGACATTTAAATTAATTGGACCATGGCCTGATTAGCTCAAGCTTCCCTTTGCAGATAAGAGAGAATGCCAAAAAGGGTATCCATGTTGAGAACCTGACGGAACATAAGGTTTTAAATACTCGAGAAGCGATGCAACAATTTGTTCGGGTCAGTGTTCCAAAAATTGGTCTTGTAGGAATGATACTTGGTCAAATAAAAGGACTAGGACCCCTTCTTGGGTTGATTATTGCAAAGCGATTAATTTTACATGTTTAACCGGGATCAAGCCTATTATATTTTTTTATGTTGTATATTGACCGCTATAGATATATTTATGTTGGCAATAATACACTTTTTCTCCCCTTTTTTCAGGATTTGCTTGTAGAGAATTCAAAAACAACAACAATTGCAAACATATGCCCATCTCCCTGGTAGACTTTTAAACATGGCTTGTCCCTTTTTTAATTTCCAAAAGGCTTGTTATAATTATTTCACATTACTGATGTTATTTCTTATTCACTGATGTGATACTTGTAGATATATATACATGTATGTATGCATATGTACACACCATTTTTTCGTTTGTTGATTCAGCGATATGTCAGAAGGAAATATTATTGTGAGTGTAAAGTTTGAGGTTCCGTTGCAATGCACGGGCATACTACTAGTACAGCTTTACTTTTAATAATTAAAATACAATTATATTTATTATATAACTCTAATAACTATATAAGATTAATCTGCACTGACATAACCTAGGACACCAAAATAAGGGGTGGAGATACTTCTCTTTTTGTTTCAATTAATATGAGAATTTCTATGATTTTTTTCTTTGTTTAGATTATTGTAGAATTTTCGTATCATTAAAACAAGGGAGAGTTGTCTTTGATATACAACTCTAATTCCTATAATTGAAATACAGTTATATTTGTTATATAACTTTAATATCTATATATGATTAACCTGCATTGATATAATCTAGCCCCACCAAAATAAATAGTGAAAATTTTTTTTTTCTTTCGATTAATGTGAGAATTTGTAGGATTTTCTTTTTTAAGATTATTATGAGATTTTCTTATCCTTAAAATGAAAGAGGTGACTTAAATATCACCGCTGCTCTATTTATATAGATGGCTAAAAACATCCCTCCGGTGACATGTCTCGCCATGCAAGCATCCTAACTCATTAGCCTATCTCCCCCATCTCTCTCATGTAATTTAGCATTAGCGAAATAACCTTATTTGGCAACTGGCAGTATTGTTTGGCCATGCTACAAGTGTTAGCGTGATCAAAAGAGTTAATTTGGAAATAAATTGGGCAAGTGGCCATTAATAAAAATAAATTAAAATGATTAAATAATAAAAAAATCATATAAGAACAACCAGATATGGTTCGGATTAGGCAATAAGATGGGATAATAGGAGAATACATGTCTGGCTGGGAATCACACCCCCTGACTCTATGTTGTAATGGTATAATGCCATTAATAGGAACAAGATGCACTTTGGTACTGTAGCGCCGAAAAAGTATTGCAATATATACTTTTTTGCCAACTAACCTAGTGCATTGAGCTGGTAAATATGGTAGGGTACTGTAACCCTCCGTCTCTGCTATTTGCTATCGGAACGGCAGAGGATGAGATTTCGTCCGGCTCTCCGTTGCCGCGGGATAATGGGAAAAGAAAGTCATTGCAACACTTGCCGGATTAAAAAAGATGAGCAATCTGTGCATACCAATTTCGGACTCAATTTGTTGAGCACGTCATTTCGAGCCAAAAAAAAAAAAGGATTACAATTTACAAATAGCATGTTCCGTCTGAAAGATACGGTCACTTGAATTGGTTTATAGAGCTGGAGGATTACTACATGTCTTCGAACAAATAGTATTTGACTCATTTTGTTTACCTTGCCATTTAGAACATACTGACAGAATATTTACAAATTGAATGTTCGGTTGGAGATACAATTATTTGAAGATCTCTAGTAGTAGTAAATAAAAAGGTTTGGAAAGGTAAAGCTACTTCATGATCATCTGAATTCGAATGTGCTAGACTACAGTGGAAGAACAATTGCAGCGTGCAATTTGGAGACAAAAAGGAAAAATCGCACCAGTCTTGATCTGAATGGTCCATTGCTTAATTAGATGGCTACTCACGTGTACAGTCCCGGTTCGCACAGTCATCCTTTATAGAACCACTTTTGATAATATGTTTACCAATACTATTTGAAATGACCAATCTAAACACTTACGTACTGTATATATTACGTTAGAGAGATTTGACTGCAACTATTCTGAACACATGCTTGGAGTATGTCGAAATGGAAGTACTACTTATATTAATATCCACGTTCTAGAAGTGCAATTTATTCTCTAGACGACTAGACTTAAAGTGGCATGTTTATAAAGAAATTTCCAAGTTTCTTACCTATTAGACGAAGGACAAACTAAACTAAGCAATCTTTATTGAAGAGACAAAGTAAACTGAACCATGGGCAATTCAGTTCCCAACCTTTTCCGCGCTGTCCAGATTGTTCACCAGCAACTTTCTTTTTGCTGGTTGACCATTCCTGGAGGATAATTTGGCACCACTATATGGCGATCCCTTTGAGCAAGAATCACCAGAGTGGTCGAAAATTACAGTGTAGTTCCTGCTGCTCACATCCCTGAAGTAGCATCCGTCACTACCCACATAGTTGTACACCTGATGGGTCTTGCCCAATCCACCAACCACCAAATTCTTTTTCACCTTCATACTGCCCCTAGCCGACTGCGCATTCCGCAGAGCTCTGTACGAGAACCCAAGCTTCCCACCAGAGATCGTCTTCTCATTAATGCCCAGTTCGACAAGTGAAACCAATGAGTACTCGTCACCCAGTTGATCTGAGGTTCCAGTACAGACATATAGCGGGAAGACCTGGTGAACTTCTTCTGAGAGAAGCACAGCGAAAGAATCCTTGGCAAAAACACCAGACTTCGCATCAATCGTTTGGTTCACCACCTGCATTGTGCCATTCTTTTTGTACATATTGCTGTTCTCATAGCTGAATCTCTGGTAGAAAGTTGTGGTGACCTCCCCGTATGACGATTTCACCCAACCGGTGGCAGATACAAGGCGGCTTGCGCTGGTCACAAACTGCCCATCCAGTCCACTGAACCTTGAGTTCACGTCCAGCACCAATGCTGGCGCATCATAGCTGATCAAGCTCCCAATTGTCTTCTCTCTCTTGTGATCCAACCACAGATGCAAATTGGCATCAATGTACCATACATCCAACGCATTGGTCACGCCAAACCCAAAATTGTGCTCCTTGTCGTCCAGGAGCTTGCCCAGGAACGGTGTGATGTCAATGTCATAGGTAGGTAGATTGAACGAACCAATGCCCGTGATTGGCCGCCAGAGAAGCGGGTTGACACCGCCGGTGTAGATAACAGTGAACGGCCAGACAGCACCGATGACATCTTCATCGACCTTAACAATGACCTCCCTGAAGGCACCGTTGCCGGGGACGCTGCTGGAAATGTTGTTCGCCTCAATGTACTCGTTGGGAGGGTTGGTGTACCAGAACTCATCGCTGGAGTGGAACGAGACGAACACCTCAAGGACCGCCCTGTAGGTGTTGGACGGAATGGAAAGCTTCTTGGACTGCACATCGGTGGAATTCTGGATGGCGAACCAGTGCCCATCGTTGAAAGGTAGACTTCTTGAGATGGGCACTATCAGATCAGCATGCTGCGGCTGCGGCGGCGGTGCTGGGTGGAAGTAGAGGTGGAGTGTGAGGTTGGCGTGGTAGACGCCAGTGTAGGTGTCGTCGATGAGGTTGCCAAGGAACACTGAGATCTCGCCAGGCACGGAGAGAAGGGCCGCGTACCTCGTTACGTCGCGGGACACAGACCAGATGATGCCGGTAGCGCGAGGCTCAGCGGTGCAGCTGCGGAAGAGCTCGGCGCCGGAGAGCCAGACGCCGAAGATGCGGTCGAACTGGCGGCCGCGGCAGTGTGCGCTCCACTCGAGCACCGCGAGCGCGAGGGACCCGCCACGGGCGCGCGCGTCGGCCAGGCAGGCGGACGGCGCGTAGGCAACGGTGACGGGGGGCCGGCCGTAGGTGTATCCGAAGGAGTGCGAGAGGAGCAGCGCAGAGCAGGGCCCGAGGCTGCCGCGCGGCGGCCGGATCGGGCGGTCCACCTCGAAGAAGGTGGTCGGCGGCTCCGATGCGTTGAGGGACGCCAGGTGGTGAGACCCGAGGCGGTGCCTGTGCAGCGCGGCGGCAACAGAGAGGGGGAGGAGGAGGAGGAGCGCGAGTTGGAGGAGGAGGTGGTGGCGGGAGGCAGCAGCGGACGGCGATGCCATGGCTAGAGCGGCGGGGTGCACGAGAGGGGGCGGTGGGTGTGGAGCTGGACAAGTAACCCGGGGTTTAACGAGGTAACGAGTAACGACGTATTGTAGGTGATATAATCTATACTATAATTCACCAGTTAGAACTTTTTTACATTCACATAATTATGTACATAATCTTTTGCCTTCACAGAGAGTACTTTTCCTCTATCCACCCTAATATGTGCACCAAAAAATCCCACTTCCTCAAAATCAAGCGTTAGGATGTTTTATCAGACTACTTCATCAAATCTGATGGTCCCAATTATTTGATTCATCCCGCACTACTCGCGCCAGGTCATCCCTCCTCCCATCCCTCCCCTCCGCACTAATCGCGACAACGCCCCTCGCGAATAGCTTTCCTCCGCCCGCTTCGGATCTCGCGAATCCCCCAATCACGCCGAACCCCGTCCCTTCCCCAATCCCCAATCGTCGTGGCGCACCCCCACCTCCTCGCCGCGCCCCACCCTCGGTCCTCGCCCTCCTCCTCCTCCACGCGCGCGCCCTCGTCTCCTACCGCAGCGCCGCGCGGCGGATGTCCGGCGGAGGAGCGCTGTGAGCCATCGGCCGCGCGCCCGTCGCCGAAGCCGTCGCCCGGCGCCGGCGCGCCCGCCGCCCGGCGCCCGTCGTCGCCGTCGCCCATCGCCCGTCGCTGGCGCCCGTCGCCCATCGCCCGGCGCCCGGCTTGATGACCGACGACCCGTCGCCCGTCGCCAAGCACGGCGCCCGTCGCCCGTCGCACCACCAGCGCATCCGCATCCAGATCTCCCTGCCCCCTCTCTCTGCGATCGGAGGTCATCGCCATCGTCGTCACCTGCAAGGCGGACGTGGATGTCTTCTACGGAGGCTGCTCGAGGCCATGCGCGAGTGGGAAGTGGCCCCGATCGCTCCGTCGACCGGCGCCTCGATGGCGGAGGGGCCCCAGCGGAGGAGGATCTTGCGATCAGGATGCCCGTGGTTGGGGTGTCGGGATACTGCGGATGGAGCAGGAGGCGTGGGAGAGCGCGAGCAGAACTTGCAGGATGCCTTCCAGGATCTCAACGCCCTCATGGTTTGTTTCTCTTTGCTGCCTAGGGCTTGAGACCATGTCGTCATTTAGTGCTTGTAATGGAGTACAGTCATCTGAGATTGGATCACCATGCTCTAAATCACAACTGAATTCTTCGTAACTTCGTGGGCATCCTTTCTATCCAGAGCAAAGCCAAGGAAATGATGGAGTTAGCAGAGCCAAGGAAATGATGGATTTAGGTTCGTGCAAGGGGGAATTGGGGGGTTGTTTTCTTGCTGATTCCTAGGGCCAGAATTTTCAATTGGGTTTCCACGCAAAGAAATCATATGATGATTCTTTTTTTCTTTGTCCCCAATGAATCACAATCGCTGAATACTTCCGTGACATGGGATATAATGTTAGTATGATGGCTGATTCTACTTCCCGATGGGCTGAAGCATTACGTGAGATTTTAGGACGTTTGGTATGATGCTTCTCCATTACCATTTTCCCTTTTGTTGAATTTTTTTTGTTTTTGAATTCATGTTTACTGCTGTGAACTATATGCTCTGATGTAAATGAAAATCCTTTTTTAACGATTTTTCATGTTCCTGACAACACGATTCACTATTGGGGTTTAATTTCTACTCCATTGTCTTGATTCAGGATTAGGATTAGTACTGTTTATTTTCTTTCCATTTAGTAGATTATTGTTGTTAAGGAATTCATTGGCAGTTGACAGTACTCTTCAGTTTTAAGAATGGCATTGCAGGTGGCAGAACAAATTTGTTGAACCAGAAGTAAAATCTTCAACTGATACATCATACATGAAATATTTACTGACATCCCATAAAAGAAAAGAACTTACTGATAAGGCATTTAACTACTAGGAAATTATTTGGTGTTTGAATTTTCTCTTGCATATATGTTTTAATGACTGCTTTACTGCATAGTAATGTGAATTTTTAAACTAATGGTGTGCTTAATATGCTCCAGGCTGAAATGCCTGCAGATAGTGGTTACCCTGCGTATTTGGCTGCACGTTTGGCTTCCTTTTATGAGCGTGCTGGTAAGGTGAAATGTCTTGGCAGTCCAGATCGGACAGGCAGTGTCACAATTGTTCAATGACATAGTGTGCAAGCATAGGCTTTCTTGACAATCTGTTGCATAGATGAAATCAATTTGATGGAGTTCATGAATTTTTTATCGCAAATTGAGTTCATGAATAGTAAGGGGAATGCGTTGTTTCTTGATTTTGTGCGGTGTTTCAATGACTTTGTGTTTTTCGCAATAACAAAAGTAAATGAGCTGCCTCATGATATATTGACCCCAGTAATATAAGCTGATAAATTTGGCGTTCTTTTTTTTGGTTGGAACTGTGCTATGGCGAGCTTGGCTTTGATTTGCTCGTTCTCGCGGATGAAGTCGCACTTGGGACTCAACGCTGCTGTGAAGCCAGAGACTGTGCCGACGGAGACGGTGTTTGTTTAAAGTTGTGCATTATGATTGTATATACATTACTTTACTCAAACTGAAATGCAGAAGGAATGAAGTGTTCAGTAGTTCTATATTTTCACAGATATGGTTGTATTGTTTGTTGTTCATGAAACTGATGTGAGCAAAATTTGATCTTCTGTTCCTTTTTGTTTCTTTGTTCAACTGGCAGAAGGCAATGATGAGCAGATTGATCTGGAGGTTTTTAACTTCACTGGTGCTGGAGGAGTAGCCTTGTCTATGTACAACACTGATGAGGTACTGCTATTTCCATACTGGTTTCATTTAGCTACAAAATAATATTTTCATTTGCAAGCATTTCCCTGATTATTTATTTAATTACTTTGTACAGTCAATTCGAGCTTTTGTTGAGGCTTCTATGACAACTGCTTATGAGAAGAAATGGCCGCTATACCTTAGCACCAAAAACACAATCCTGAAGAAATATGATGGCAGGTAGTACATTGTTGCACTGATTCTTTTATTTAAAGCTTGTTTCAGACATTTAGACTGCTTGTTGTATTTGACCAATCTTTTTTAGGCAATATATACATTAGGTGGAATATTATTTGATTTTGCAGGTTCAAGGACATTTTCCAGGAGGTCTATGAATCTGAATGAAAATCCAAATTTGAGGCTGCTGGAATATGGTAGATTTTCAACTTGTGTTGTTGCTTCAAATTCTCTAGGGTGCTTTCATTACATACATTACAGGATGTAATGATGTTGGTGTTCTGGCAGGTACGAACATCATCTTATTGATGACATGGTTGCCTATGCACTTAAGAGCGAAGGAGGCTATGTGTGGGCTTGCAAGAATTATGATGGAGATGTGCAGAGTAATTTCTTAGCTGAAGGTCACAAGATGCTATAACTTTTGAATCCATTCATAAGATATTCTCAAATGTTATTGAAGTGTATCCAGTACTAACTCAGCCGATTTATTAACATGCAGGTTTTGGCTCCTTAGGTTTGATGACATCAGTATTGGTATGTTATTATTCATGGTCTTGACTAAATCTTGCACAGATTAAGGGTGTTGTGTCTAGGGCTAAAAACCTTAACTTTGGTTGAATCCATGTCCAGATTGGACATATTTCTACATCTTTCAGAACTATATGCCTTACCATGATGCTAATTTGCTCAATATGTGTGTATCAGCACCTAGGTCAATTACTATTCTTCTACCTAGACTTCGGTTATTAGAGTTTACTGTTCCACTTATGTTAACTCCTTTCTTTGTGCACTGCAGGGCAAAGCTAGATGACAATGCCAGACTACTTGACTTTGCACAAAAACTTGAGGCTGCCTGCATTGGAACTGTGGAGTCTGGGAAGATGACCAAAGGCCTTGCACTTCTTGTTCATGGATCTTCAATGTAATGCTACTCAGTTTTCCCCTACTGTATTGTTTTTCTACATCGTCGTTTTTATTACCCTGAACCCCTGTTCAATATCTCATTGTGATCCTCCTTATTTTCTCATTTGCAGTGTTTCAAGAAGCCATTACCTGAACACTAAAGAGTTCATTGACGCAGTGGCTTCTGAGCTCCGATCAATACTGGCAGCCAACTGAAGTTACGAGGAACCTTGGCCACTTCAATGCTGTAGGGTCGAGGATGCGCCTAGAGGGGGGGTGAATAGGCGTTTTACGAAATTCGATCGCTCACTTAAACAATCGCTCTAATCAACCCCTATGTCAAAACCTAATCAATTATAATGCGGAAGCGATAAACTCGGTTTTGACAATTAAGACCTAAATCAACTAGGCTCACTATGTGCACTAACTAAATTATGTCTCTATGTATAAATTGCTAAATTGATCAAACAATTAATACTAAGCAATTCTCATTCAAGCAATCAATAATATGCAAAAGGTAAATATTTGAATGTAAAGAGATAAGGGACAACCGATGTTTTTCCGTGGTGTTCGGAGACTTGCGGTCTCCCTAGTCCACGTTGAGGTAAGCCCACACTTGGATGGCTCCGCCGAGCACCGCCTCTTTCCACTAGTCGTGGTTTTTCACGCTTGCGTAGGCTCAACCCGAACCTTCACAAACTTGCCGGGGCCTCTCACACCTCGAGAGCTCCCGCGCACGACGCCTACGCCGTCTAGGAGTCGGCAACCTCCAAGAGTAACAAGCCGCTCCTTCGCTTGAACCTCACCGAGCACAACGAATCATAGCCGGTGATCACCAAGTGCAACACATGCACAAGGCCTCCTCAAGTGCAACACATGCACAAGAGGCTCTCAAATCACTTCCTAATTGCAACACATGCAATTAGTCTCACTCTTAAGCTCAAGAAGCAAAGGGAGAAGAGCAACACATGCACACAACTCCCACACACAGCAACAACACCAGCAACACCTGCCCCAAGCCCCCCAAGGGGGTATATATAGCCCCCCACAAGAAAACTAGCCGTTTGGGGGCAAAATGGTAATCGTGAAGTCTTGGTACTACCGCCCTCTAAGGGCCTAGGTAGTACCAGAGCCATATGTGATCGACTAACGGTCATCGACCAGTACTACCACCCACTAAGGGCAGTACTACCGCTCCCACACAGGCGGTAGTGCTTGGCCTCACCGAGCTAGCAAACATGCAAGACTGTAGAAAAGCTACTGGTGACTTAGCCCGTAATATGCAAGACTTGAGACTACATAAGCAAGGCTCAGTAGTAATGCGCCGCAGGAGAAAAACAGATTCAACTCCGAAATCCATTTCTCCAAAAACCGAAACCCATTCTTTGAGCCACAATATGATCAACACATGATCAAACACCCTTGCAAAACACATTTGCACCAATTCAAACCATGCTCAAAGAATTTCAACCAAATTGCAAAAACGCATTTCGCAAACAACTCAAAGACTATTTGCAAAACGTATTAAGCAAATCAAACTCGAGTTTATGAGATTAATTCCCCTAGCCATGTGAAGATCAACACAAGACCCGGTCAACTTGCCAACACCCGTTGCAAGCCCCACTCACATGCTCTCGGAATTCCGGACTCATAAACCTCAGTTTATTCGCACAACGAACTTGCAAATAACATAATAAACACATTTCATGCTTGAGCACTACTCTTTGCAACACATGCAAAAGTCTAGCTCCAAGCAACATCAAATCAAGATGCATGAACTCTCTAATTGCAACACATGCAATTCTCTAGTTCCATGCAACACCAAAACCAAACTTCAACTAAAACCAAATCACACGTATGAGCTCTTTACTCGCAACACATGCAAGCCTCTAGCTCCATACAAACACACAAATATCAAATCAACCATATGTGCTCTCTAACACATGCGAGCCTCTAGCACATACACAACCATAAACACCAAAACCAAGCTTGAGCTCTCTCCTTTTGCAACACATGCAAAACTTAGCTCCAAGCAAACACAAGTTTTAGAAATATTGTTTTGCGAAACCAAAGCATGAAGCTTCAACTAATGCAACACATGCAAAAGTGAACTTCACGCAAAAGCCAACGCACTAGCTTATCATTTCTTGCAACGCATACAAATCAAAGCATTATGCGAAAACCAAATGCAACCAAGCATAAGTTTAACCCATTCGCAACACATGCCAAATGGTTAACCCATATGCAAAAACCAAATCCAAATTATTTGAGCTTGAGTGAACGCGGAATGAGATCACCAACACATGATGAAGCTCAAGCAAAGGGAACGACCCCTCTTAATAGCACGGCGATAAAAACCTTAGACTCAAAGACTACAAAAGTCCTTAGCCTATCTAATTATACCTTCGCCGCCGCGCACAAGCAATCCCCTTTGGGGTCTTTATGATCATCACTTTGATACTCCCCTGGGATCGTTACCCTTCTTTATCTTCGGGATCCATTCTTGACGCCCATCAACTCATGATGCCGTCCTTGTCCCGTTCTCATCATCTCATCCATATTTGGACTTAACTCAATCACAACTCATACAAATGGTTAGTCCAAGATGCATGGTTGTCTCAATTATCTCTTGCACTCCATTAACACATAATGGATGCCTTTAGATCAATTGAGCACAACCTAAATCAATTTGAATGATTAAAGTGTGTCTTAAGTACAATAATGCAACTCATGCTTTATTATACTTAAGAACTATTCATTTGTCCTCAATTAATCACAAAACACCATCAACACATGATGAAGTGTTCTTTAATAATTAACAAGACAAATGAACTCAATTTAAATTATCATTTAAATTGATATGAGTATATATTAACTACACAAGTTTTCATATACTCATGTTGATGAGAAGTAATGATCCATAATTTGTAGATTGTATGGAAATGATCATTACTCTAAATCATCAACTATAGAATACACTCCACATGTATATGTGCATAGACATGATTGACTTGGATATAATATGCACATATTCGATTTGATCATATTGGAGTATATCCTATATTACCATGAGTATACTTTAACTAGGCAATTCAAATATATACTCAAGGATTTAGTTTCTTTGTCTTGATCCTTATATGTGTAAATAAAGAATAGATCAATACAAAGAGACTTTCAAGTTAAGCTACAAACTCCCCCTAAATATGTGCATCCATGTAATATATGGATTGAGAAACATAATGCACATTTTGTGGTTAATATAACGGGGACATTCATATTTCAACTTGACTCCAAAGTATGCAACTAATTAGAATGAATACACATACATACCTCGGATTTTCCATTTTTCAATGCGATGAGACTAATCAAAGATATTCTAAATAAACAAGTTAGTCTCGATATAAGATTTGTCATTAATAACAATATCGCATTAGGGGATAAACTCAATATTGGATTTGTCATTAACACAAGATTAGATTTGTCATTAACACCAAAACCATAACTAATGAAGGTTGAACTTACAAATGCTTCATTGCCCATCGATTTAAGTCATTTTGGTTATGTCGCCATTATCTGCCACACTTCCATTCTGAATAGAACGAGCTTTTATTGCATCAACGCAAATTATTTTCAAAATGTAAGCAATTTATAGATTCTGATGTTATCTGAGGGCCCTCAATAAAGGATATATAGAACAATTGGGAAATATACAGCTATATACTCAAAATTACTGACTGCCCAATTCTTTTCAGCTGTTGATATTTATGCTGGTGTAGCAGCATCCCTTGCAGAAAGGAAAAAAGGTGGCCAACTAACGGAGTTCTTGAAGAACATAAGAGGAACCATAGATGATGACGAATGGGATCAGGTGATGTATACTATGTTTTTGTGCAGCCTTCAGCTTTGCTTTCAGGCTATGAATACGAGAAATAATATATATTCTTGCAGCTGATTATGTTGTTCATGGTAGGATCTTTTGGAACTTTGGATTGTATTTGATGTTAATCACCTCACCAGACGCTGAGCTAATGTTTAACCCTATGTGCATATGCTATGCATTTTTTCAAATGAGATTATTTAACCCTGCAGTTTCACAACTTGTCCAATCATCAAGAGTACTATATATTTATCACACTTCCTATCCAATTCTATTTCCCACGTTGCAGCGTGAATATTTTTTATCAGTCATTCAGGCTATTCAAGAAGTTAAAAGTCTTAACATACCAAGTGTAAAACGTGTAAATGATACTCTGTGTATTCTGTTCCATGACAAACAAATATGCTTTATCATTAGCCCAATATGTCAAATCTGTAACATAAGAAGATGGTCTTTGTTTGGTAGTTTCATTACCATGTGGGAACCGTCTAGATGATTGCCCTGCTGATCTGTTTGCTCACTTGCTTGTAAAAGGTTCGGAGTGCTGCTATAAATGTTTATGCCAACAAGCATAAAGAAAGACCAGATCGCCTTATTGACATGCTAATCAGCAATCACAGGTATCACTTGTTCACATCTAATGGTGGAACTTAACCCTTTACTCCAGCCTTTCTTGCTTTCTTGACTGCTCTAAATTGCGCTATGGTACCAGTGAGGTGGTATTTTTGAATTGCAAACTATTATCAGCAGTTGCAGTAAAACTGTGAATTCATTACTTGTCAGTAATTGCGATTGGTCTGCAGTATTTTTGCTTTTTTCAGATACCACAAATGACTTGTAATATGTTATATGGGAAACACAACACTATTCCCCTTTAATTTGGATTTCCAGTTGTGCCCACGTTGCTTTGTCCCGTAAATTTTCTATCATGCCCACATGTTTGCATATATGCACAACTGTGTATTCCTGTATTCTGTCTTCCACCTAAGCTGGAGCAATTGTGTAGTTATCATCAGAAGTGTTCTGTCTATGCAATACTTCATTAAAAATAATTTGAGTGATCGTTTGTATTTCATCCAGATACACTTTTCCACTATAGCCATCCCCAAAATACATAAGAAATAATGTGCGTAATCAACAAGTGTTTCTCATTACTTGTTTTCAGTATTTCAAACGCTAGCTAATTGTTGTTCTTTGTAGGCTATGATAAATGAGGATGCCTCTGGTGATGTTCTGAGCATGCATTTACAAATTCAGCACCTTAAGGTATACTCCCTCCGTTTTATTTGTTAGGCGTCTTTTCTTTCTGCGTTTGTTCACAATTATAAGGCGCAGATGAAGTTTGATTTTGATTTTTCCAGTCCTACCCTTCTTTGTATTTATTGCCTTCGTAAATCACAGCCACATGCAAAACTTTTTGGCTGCCGCATGCATGCAATAAAAGCAACGATTCATATGCTATCTACTCCAGCGCAAAGAAGATGAAGCAACAATTCATATGCTTTGGCCACATGCAAAACTTTTTGGCTGCTGCATGCATGCAATAAAAGTAGTCTATTTTACTGGCCCATGAACACGTGAACAAACACACAAATGCGGGATGGACAGGACAGTGGCCGGGGGCATGGACGACGCGGCGGCCGGGGGCCTGCACGGCGTGGCGGGCGACGGCCGGAACTTCACGGCTGTCGGGGCCATGGACGACGCGGCGGCCGGGGGCCTGCACGGCGTGGCGAGCGGAGGCCTGAACGTCACGGCAATTAACTTTTGGATTTGCATTAGGCGGCAACTAATTTTCTTCTTTGTACCACAGGTTGAAACGTGCATGCATGAACTAATTAGGCGGCAACTCTCTGTATCTTTCTTTTGTGCTTCTATCATAATCACATCTTACTACACTTGATTACCCAAACATATAACACTTTTTGCTTATTTGAATTGTATTACTAAATATATCGCCGTAGCATTAGCACGGGCATTATACTAGTAAGGGAGGTAGTTGCAAACTTACCATTAGGGTGTGTTTGGCAGAGTTTTCAGTCTCAATTTTTCATAGGAAAGCTGAAGGAGCTCTATTAAATAAAAAAAAATCAACCAACTTCACATAGGAATTTGAGATAGTGATTCATGTTTTTTTACTTGCATCCTGGGAGCCAAAAAAACCTGCTCCCCATCTAATTCACAACCTCCTAGTTATAAACCTCCCACTAAGTTTATAACTATTTCTCAAACAAGAATCACTTTTACCAAAGAATCGATTCTATAGAGAATCAGAAGTTGGAGCTAGAGAATCAGCATCTAGAGAGCTCTGCCAAACATATCCTTAGACAGTAATCTAGGAGATTAGATTCTTGTAAAGTTATAATGGGAGTATACAATCTATGATGGGTGTTGTCTAGGGTGTAAGCTTCCTTGGGCTGGTGGCCGACAGGTGGGCCTAAGGTGTGGGTTTGGTAGAGATGAAAACAGGTCGGATATGGTCGGGTAGTAGGTCATCCTGTATTTTACCCTAATTATTTTTTTCGGATACGGGTGCGGGTATGGGTAGTGAAAAATCAGGTAGGATACGGATACCGGGTATTTACGAACGGGTAGAAAACGGATACCGGATATTATACGGACGGGTACAATATGAATAACAGGTACTTAGTTAAATAGTACGCAAACTACCTAGAATCAAAATATATGATAAAAATAATTTAACTAACACATATAGTCCAATTATCACACATAATTCAATACAATGAGCCAAATTAAGATATAAAACAACATATAGAGTTGAATAAACACACGTACTCCAACATAGAGTCTAATTAATATATAATCTAACACATAGAGTCCAATAAATACATATAATCCGACATAAAGTCTAATTAATACATAATTCAACACATAAAGGCCAATAAACATACATAGTTCAACATAAAGTCCAATTAACACACATAGTCTAACACAGGAGTGCAGTTCACACAGAGAATTCGGTACACATAAAGTTCAATTCAAACACATAGCTCAACACATAGAGTACAATTAACAAATGAAATAAAGTTCATCATGTGTGCATAAAGGTCTTAATTCTCAAGTTTCAATATCGTCCTTCATCTCCATAGCATTCATATCTTCAATTAAGGTTTCTATTTTACCCTTTGAATCTGAAATTGATAAATAACAAATTAGTAATTATGAACAAAGACATATACATAATACATAAAGAAAACCACATAAGCAAGACAATAATTTATTATTTCGTGAAGCAATCATCCAATCCTTTGTACAAACTAAGGCCTCAACAATTTTAGTATCAAGACAACTACAAAATGGATCAATAACATATCCATCGGCGCTAAATGCCAACTCTGAAGCAACCGTAGACACTTATATAGATAACACATCATGAGCAAGGCAAGAAAGAATGTGAACAAGCTATGCTTTGGTTTGATCAGCTCCAGCAATATATTGTTGAAATAAAGTTGCGGTATTAGCAATTTTATCATGATTGTATTTCCAAGTACAGACAATAACCATGGATCAATGAATTCACAACAGTACATGCATATGGATTGAACTTTGACATATAACAGAAAGAAGTTCAAGGTCTGACAAATGAACATGTACAGTATTCCGAGTAAAGCAATTAGCACAAAGCTCATGTTCATTATTTGAGTGCTCTCAGATGTCGGGTTGCCTTAATAGGCCCTCCTCGCCACAATAGACGAGAAATAGACATATTTGTGACAACCTTACCACAATTTCAATTTAGATACTTGACAGTTTCAGTTAATCAATTGTCTATCATATATGCACAGAACAGAAAATCTACAACTCTACTTACTGGACAGAAATTAACCTTAACAGCATACTGGACTAACCATGGAATAGACACAGAATGGACTGAGACAAAGTAATCGGCAGCAGTACAACAGAAGATATTACCAGTAAACAGGAACTAAGGTAAAACAACAGTAAGCAATTTCCTGAATGAGCATATAGAGTGAATGACAATTGAACTTAACCAAGAATGCTACAATGTATATCTAACATATTGTCAAGTTTATTGTCACAAATTGTCTATTCCAGCCTAGAAATCCTCACCGAACACTTATGCCAATATGCAAGGTCCCCAAGCCAAACGTGTTGACTGGCTCCTTTGCATACACCGAAATGAACTATGCACAGAAGTATGAAAATACTTACAAGATGGTAGCAGAATGAAAATGCGAATGGCTAGGCACGTCAATGACGCTGTCCCAGAAAACAACACCGCCCCTGTAATGCCACAGCTTCGCAGGCGGTTGATTTTCGGAGATACAAAGCCGAACAATCTTCTGAATGAGGCAATTCACCAGAAGAAATGCGAGATGCAGCAAAGCCGCTCAGAATCATAGAACCAATCCCTCAGCCAAAGGGAAGAACCAGCCGACCACAGGAAGAAGACCACACAGGTCAGCCACCACAGCAAACAAATCAATCCGAAAGGCACAAGCAACCAGGTCTAAAGAGCAGCAATCACACTGCCCAGCCTGAAGATCTAGCCAAGCACAGATCACTCAATCACCTGGCAAACCCAAAACTCCAAAATCAAGCCGTGATTTAACTAGGGTTACACGCTGATGCGGTCATCCACAGGTTAAATCAAGCATGAATAGAGCCGGGGAGAGCCAGTAAGGCTAGCTAAGAACTTCAACCTGATTGTATATTTTCGAATTAAGGAAGAGAGTTGGATTCATCTCACCAAGAGAGCCAGCCTGCGGATTAAATAGGTGGGGAGGAGATGAGGACAACAGGCGCCAGACTTTCTTGCGCATTGCAGGAGCCAAGGCGTGGGATGACTCGAGCGGCGCCAGACGAGCCAAGAGATCCACGCGACGCGGTCGACGCCGCCGTCTCCCCCATACTCAAGCCCCATTGCCGATTCCTTTGCTCACTCGGTCAACACCCCAGGGCAGCACAGGGCTAACCCTAAGTTTTCCCCCCATGCCAATGGGCCGACTGGGTTGGTTTAGCCACACGGGCCGGACCGACCCACTTGACCTTTCCTTTCTTTTGAAATTTGGAGGAAAAACTCAAATACACCAACATATATGACATACTTGGCGTCACTTTCAACTTTGTAAAGTATGTTCATACAGAAGTTGATATGCGATGTGATCTCGAAGAAAGCAACGAAATATCCTATGACACATGTATGGATGTTTCTTTGGAGGGACTAATGTGTACATGTCAAAACGACTGGACAAAGTTGCATACTACCAAAGGTAATAGCCTAGGTAAGGGTGGACAAATCAAACTGACTAATTCTTATGTGTACTGAGTTTGCTACACTGATCTATTATCTACTGTAAATTGTACAAACCGGCCAAGTTGTATTAAAGAATCAGAACATGTCCACATCTAATAGTTTAACAAGAACAGACTAAATGAAGATGTCATAAAACAATCCTAGGAAGACTCGTCCATGATATAAGATGCTTTATATGGCTTAGCAACTACACCTTTTGTCTGTCCACCTAAGATAGTTCTTGCCCAAAATGGTAGCTAATTTTCTTGCTTACATTTCCATCTTCTCATTCTGCCAATATGCCGATTTTCTCACAGCTATGTGATTTTTGTGAAATCTTAACAGGAAAACGAGGAGATCAGCAAAGTAACTGAGGCTAACGGCAAATTAGGCTCCATGGTATCCTTCTTTGTTAATCCTATGCTTTTTTTTGAAATAGCTGATGTTTATTATTAATTCATATCATAAAACATGCATATGATGACCATTCTATTTAATCTGTAATGGGGATTTTTTTGTTGATTATCCAATATATGTGACATAAAGATGGGAATAAGGTATAAATTACGATGTAAAATAGCTTATGCATGAAGAACAGATAAATGGCATTGATGGGTTATTATTCTCATGGACTGAATTTCTAGATTCTGATCTGATTTATATAGTATGAAAGGGAAATCTAATATCTCCACATTCTTGGGTTCTGCATTAATAATTCTACAAAAATAAATGAAAGAAGGTGTTAAAGCATTGAGCCTGGAGGATGGGTGATTTGCCGATTTAGGTCAGGAACTCAGGAAGTGAATGGCGTCGGCGATTTAGGTCACCGAATGAGATGGGCTGGATGGACTCCGTGAGCTGGGAGCTGGGGGCTTGGGAGTGATAGTTTCACTGGGTACCCAGTGGAAATTATCCGTTGTGTACCCATATCCGACCTGTTTTCGTCGGGTATATTCTATCCTGTATCCAATCCGTATCCGAACAAAAAATATCTAGGTAGTACCCGAACCCGTACCCGCAATTTCAGATAAATTTATTCCGGATACAGATACAGATCGCGTATTACATGACCCGTTTTCACCCCTGGGGTTTGGTGGTGATTTCTCTGTCTGATAAGCTGCTGTAGATTACAAGATTTCTTGTGTGGTATCACCAGGAAGACTCTGTCCCGGCGTTCCAACTTCCAAGAGATGCGAATGAAAAGAAAGTGGGTTTTTGAAACGTGGATCTACTACTTCTCGATTCTGGATTCGGATATACGGTAGTGAAAGTAATATTTCCTCATCGCAGGTAATTGTCAGTTTGAAATACATATAGTTAAATTTTTAAATTTTAGCTATTAATATTTTTAAAAATATTTAGATTGGTCGTATGAAAATTATATGCGTAGATTCGCCTCGAAACGTACATTCATAATATTATAATTTTATTGAATTTTATAAATATATTACGATAGAAATTAGTGTCAAAATTGAGTTTTAGGACCGTGTTAATGTCTAAAACAATAACTATTTGTGAGTTTGTGACCAAAAGAGTTAATTTGGAAATAAATTGGGTAAGTGGTCATTAATAAAAATAAATTAAAATGATTAAAAAATTTAAAAAATCATATAAGAACAATCAGATATGGTTCGGATTAGGAAATAAGATGGGATAATAGGAGAATCCGAGAATACATGTCTGGCTGGGAATCACACCCCCTGACTCTATGTTGTAACGGTATAATGTCATTAATAGGAACAAGATGCACTCACGTGTACAGTCCCGGTTCGCACAGTCATCCTCTATAGAACCACTTTTGATAATATGTTTACCAATACTATTTGAAATGACCAATCTAAACACTTATGTACTGTATATATTACGTTTAGAGAGATTTGACTGCAACTATTCTGAACACATGCTTGGAGTATGTCGAAATGGAAGTACTACTTATATTAATATCCACGTTCTAGAAGTGCAATTTATTCTCTAGACGACTAGACTTAAAGTGGCATGTTTATAAAGAAATTTCCAAGTTTCTTACCTATTAGACGAAGGACAAACTAAACTAAGCAATCTTATTGAAGAGACAAAGTAAACTGAACCATGGGCAATTCAGTTCCCAACCTTTTCCGCGCTGTCCAGTTTGTTCATCAGCAACTTTCTTTTTGCTGGTTGACCATTCATGGAGGATAATTTGGCACCACTATATGGCGATTTTTGGCTGTGTACATCCTAACTGTGTAGAGGCCGGAAGTCTTCTTAGTATTATTGTTTCACCTTGATGTAATTTACTAAGATTAATAAAAGCTTCCTTTATCGAAAAAACTATATGGCGATTCCTTTGGAGCAAGAATCACCAGAGTGGTCGAAAATTACAGTGTAGTTCCTGCTGCTCACATCCCTGAAGTAGCATCCGTCACTACCCACATAGTTGTACACCTGATGGGTCTTGCCCAATCCACCAACCACCGAATTCTTTTTCACCTTCATACTGGCCCTAGCCGACTGCGCATTCCGCAGAGCTCTGTACGAGAACCCAAGCTTCCCACCAGAGATCGTCTTCTCATTAATGCCCAGTTTGACAAGTGAAACGAATGAGTACTCGTCACCCAGTTGATCTGAGGTTCCAGTTACAGAGTTACAGACATATAGCGGGAAGACCTGGTGAACTTCTTCTGAGAGAAGCACAGCGAAAGAATCCTTGGCAAAAACACCAGACTTTGCATCAATTGTTTGGTTCACCACTTGCACTGTGCCATTCTTTTTGAACATATTGCTGTTCTCATAGCTGAATCTCTGGTAGAAAGTTGTGGTGACCTCCCCGTATGACGATTTCACCCAACCGGTGGCAGATACAAGGCGGCTTGCGCTGGTCACAAACTGCCCATCCAGTCCACTGAACCTTGAGTTCACGTCCAGAACCATTGCTGGCGCATCATAGCTGATCAAGCTCCCAATTGTCTTCTCTCTCTTGTGATCCAACCACAGATGCAAATTGGCATCAATGTACCATACATCCAACGCATTGGTCACGCCAAACCCAAAATTGTGCTCCTTGTCGTCCAGGAGCTTGCCCAGGAATGGCGTGATGTCAATGTCATAGGTAGGTAGATTGAACGAGCCAATGCCCGTGATTGGCCGCCAGAGAAGCGGGTTGACACCGCCGGTGTAGATAACAGTGAACGGCCAGACAGCACCGATGACATCTTCATCGACCTTAACAATGACCTCCCTGAAGGCACCGTTGCCGCGGACGCTGGAAATGTTGTTCGCCTCAATGTACTCGTTGGGAGGGTTGGCGTACCAGAACTCATCGTTGGAGTGGAACGAGACGAACACCTCAAGGACCGCCCTGTAGGTGTTGGACGGAATGGAAAGCTTCTTGGACTGCACATCGGTGGAATTCTGGATGGCGAACCAGTGCCCATCGTTGAAAGGTAGACTTCTTGAGATGGGCACTATCAGATCAGCATGCTGCGGCTGCGGCGGCGGTGCTGGGTGGAAGTAGAGGTGGAGTGTGAGGTTGGCGTGGTAGACGCCAGTGTAGGTGTCGTCGATGAGGTTGCCAAGGTACACTGAGATCTCGCCAGGCTCGGAGAGAAGGGCCGCGTACCTCGTTACGTCGCGGGACACAGACCAGATGATGCCGGTGGCGCGAGGCATGGCGGTGCAGCTGCGGAAGAGCTCGGCGCCGGAGAGCCAGACGCCGAAGATGCGGTCGAACTGGTTGCCGCGGCAGTCTGCGCTCCACTCGAGCACCGCGAGCGCGAGGGACCCGCCGCGGGCGCGCGCGTCGGCCAGGCAGGCGGACGGCGCGTAGGCAACGGTGACGGGGGGCCGGCCGTAGGTGTATCCGAAGGAGTGGGAGAGGAGCAGCGCAGAGCAGGGCCCGAGGCTGCCGCGCGGCGGGCGGATCGGGCGGTCCACCTCGAAGAAGGTGGTCGGCGGCTCCGATGCGTTGAGGGACGCCAGGTGGTGAGACCCGAGGCGGTGCCTGTGCAGCGCGGCGGCAACGGAGAGGGGGAGGAGGAGGAGGAGCGCGAGGAGGAGGAGGAGGTGGTGGCGGGAGGCAGCAGCGGCCGGCGATGCCATGGCTAGAGCGGCGGGGTGCACGAGAGGGGGCGGTGGGTGTGGAGCTGGACAAGTAACCCGGGGTTTAACGAGGTAACGAGTAACGACGTATTGTAGGTTATATAATAGGTATAATAAGGGAGGTAGTTGCAAACTTGCAATTAGACAGTAATCTAGGAGATTAGATTCTTGTAAAGTTATAATGGGAGTATACCAATCTACGATGGGTGTTGTCTAGGGTGTAAGCTTCCTCGGGCTGGTGGGTGACAGGTGGGCCTAAGGTGTGGGTTTGGTAGGGGTGAAAACGGATCGAATACGGGGTCGGGTGGTAGGTCATCCTGTATCCTAGCTTAATTATTTTTTTGATACAGGTGCGAGTATGGGTAGTGAAAAATCGGGTAGGATACAGATACTGGGTATTTACGAACGGGTAGAGAACGGATACCGGATATTATACGGATAGGTACAATACGGATAACGGGTACTTAGTCAAATAGTACGCAAACTACCTAGAATCAAAGTATGTGATAAAAATAATTTAACTAACACACATGGTCTAATTATCACACATAATTCAACACAATGAGCTAAATTAAGATATAAGACAACACATAGAGTTGAATAAACACACGTACTTCAACATATAGTCTAATTAATATATAATCTAATATATAGAGTTTAATAAACACATAGTCCAACATAGAGTCTAATTAATACATAATTCAACACATAAAGATCAATAAACATGTATAGTTCAACATAAAGTCCAATTAACACATATAGTCCAACACTGGGAGTGCAATTCACACAGAGACTTCGACACACATAGAGTTCAGTTCAAACATATAGTTTAACATATAGAGTACAATTAACAAACGAAATAAAGTTTATCATGCGTGCATGAAGGTCTCAATTCTCAAGTTTCAACATTGTCCTTCATCTCTATAGCATTCATATCTTCAATTAAGGTTTTTATTTTACCCTTTGAATCTGAAATTGATAAACAACAAATTAGTAATTATGAACAAAGATATATACATAATACATAAAGAAAACCACATAAGCAAGATAATAATTTACCATTTCGTGAAGCAATCATCCAATCCTTTGTACAAACTAAGGCCTCAACAATTTCAGCATCAAGGCAACTACGAAATGGGTCAATAACACAGCCACAATGCTAAATACCGACTCTGAAGCAATCATAGACACTTGTATAGATAACACATCATAAACAAAGCAAGAAAGAATGTGAACAAGCTATGCTTTGGTTTGATCAGCTCCAGCAATATATGACACACTTGGCGTCACTTTCAACTTTGTAACGTACGTTCATACAGAAGTTGATCTGCGATGTGATCTCGAAGAAAGCAACGAAATATCCATGACACATGTATGGATGTTTCTTTGGAGGGACTACTGTGTACATGTCGAAACGACTGGACAAAGTTGCATACTACCAAAGGTAAATAGCTTAGGTAAGGGTGGACAAATCAAACTGACCAATTCTCATGTGTACTGAGTTTGCTACACTGATCTATTATCTACTGTAAGTTGTACAAATCGGCCAAGTTGTATTAAAGAATTAGAATATGTCCACATCTAATGGCCGGTTGTCTCTATTAATAGTTTAACAAGAACAGACTAAATGAAGATGTCATAAAACAATCCTAGGAAGACTCGTCCATGATATAATATGCTTTATATGGGGTAGTCCTAACCTATGATTTCTATAAACAGTGTCTAAAGGAGAGAGAGCAATAAATCAATGCATAGTTTTTCAACCCATGATTTTCATAAGCAGTATCTAAAGGAGAGAGAGAGCAATAAACCAATGCATGCACCACAAACACAGCTTGATCAGTGCGCAGAAACATCCAACCCCGATTTTGCTCGTTTCTTGCATCTTGATGCCCGCGCCGACCCAGTTTCTTGCATGAGACACGGTTTCTTTATTTTTCCTTCTCTCCCTTCCTTAATTCCTATGCCACATCAGATTTTTGCTTAGTTGGCAGCGTAATTAATTCTATGGACACCAGCTGAGATGGAGAGTTGGGACTGCCCTTAGCAACTACACACCTTTTGTCTGTCCACCTAAGATAGTTTTTGCCCAAAATGGTAGCTAATTTTCTTGCTTACATTTCCATCTTCTCATTCTGCCAATATGCCGATTTTCTCACAGCTATGTGATTTTTATGAAATCTTAACAGGTAAACGAGGAGATCAGCAAAGTAACTGAGGCCAACGGCAAATTAGACTCCATGGTATCCTTCTTTGTTAATCCTATGCTTTTTTTTAAATAGCTGATGTTTATTAATTCATATCATAAAACATGCATATGATGACCATTCTATTTAATCTGTAATGGGGATTTTTCGTTGATTATCCAATATATGTGACATAAAGACGGGAATAAGGTATAAATTACTATGTAAAATAGCTTATGCATGAACAGATAAATGGCATTGATGGGTTATTATTCTCATGGATTGAATTTCTAGATTCTGATCTGATTTATATAGTATGAAGGGGAAATCTAATATCTCCACGTTCTTGGGTTCTGCATTAATAATTCTACAAAAATAAATGAAAGAAGGTGTTAAAGCACTGAACAACAATGGATGGGCCCGTCGTAGTCCCGGCGTGGAGCCTGGAGGATGGGTGATTTGCTAGGTCACCGAATGAGATGGGCCGGATGGACTCCGTGGGCTGGGAGCCGGGGGCCTAGGAGTGATAGTTTCACCGGGTATCCAGTGAAAATTACCCGTTGTGTACTTATATCCGACCTGTTTTCATCGGGTATATTCTATCCTGTATCCAATCCGTATCCGAACAAAAATTTTTCGGGTAGTACCCGAACCCATACCCACAATTTTAGATAAATTTATCCTGGATACAGATACGGGTCAAGTATTACATGACCCGTTTTCACCCTTAGGTTTTGGTGGTGATTTCTCTGTCTGATGAGCTGCTGTAGATTACGGCCCTGTTTGGCAACAAGGTTTTGCAAAACCATGGTTTGAGAATTATCTTGGCATAAAAACATGGTTTTACCAAACCCCATTGAAACCATGGTTTTTCTTAGAACTCCCAACTGTTTAGCTACAAAGTTTTTGGTTGATATTTTCAAAGTTTTTGCTTAATCCGTGCATAGCCTGATGTAATTAGTTTTAAAAAGACAAGACATTTCTAGTAAAAGAAAGGGTTGTATCTTGAAGAAGATACCACTTGGACAGGTTTTGCAAAACCATGGTTTGAGAATTATCTTGGCATAAAAATATGGTTTTACCAAACCCCATTGAAACCATGTTTTTCTTAGAACTCCCAACTGTTTGGCTACAAAGTTTTTGGTTGATATTTTCAAAGTTTTTGCTTAATCCGTGCATAGCCTGATGTAATTAGTTTTAAAAAGACAAGACATTTCTAGTAAAAGAAAGGGTTGTATCTTGAAGAAGATACCACTTGGACAGGTTTTGCAAAACCATGGTTTGAGAATTATCTTGGCATAAAAATATGGTTTTACCAAACCCCATTGAAACCATGGTTTTTCTTAGAACTCCCAACTGTTTGGCTACAAAGTTTTTGGTTGATATTTTCAAAGTTTTTGCTTAATCCGTGCATAGCCTGATGTAATTAGTTTTAAAAAGACAAGACATTTCTAGTAAAAGAAAGGGTTGTATCTTGAAGAAGATACCACTTGGACACAAAATCATAGACATTGAAACTTGAATCATCTAAGTGGCCCACAATTCATACTCTCATACACATCTAGCATTTAATTATCTTGTGGGGACTAAGAAACAATTCATAATACCATGCATTGGGATAGTTGTATCTTCTATAATAACATATGACATGGCATTTTTGAATATTGTGACAAGATACAATGCACTGTGAATAGCCTAAGAAGAGGTTCCTGCGGCCTGCCGCACCAGACGTGTCCGACGCTCCGAACGATGTTGCGGGCAAGAAGTACGATCTGGAAGCGTAGTTCATGATTGCATCAGGAACCTACAGGGAACTGGTGCCCTGCTCGAACTGCAGGGACTACCAAGCGAGGAGGCTTGGATTGGAATAGGGCCAATAGGCTACAGCCAGAGGAGGAACGGTGTGAGCAGGCCAGGCAGTTCGCCCATATGCTCTCAACTCCACATTGACTGCCACCGAGAGGACGCTCTGCTGTGTTCAGAAGAACTACCAGGAGGAGGATGGTGGCCAGGTCTAAGTGGAAAGGAAATAATGCTGCTTGAGACTACCGGCGTCGGTTGTTGCTTTGCATCTCCGTAAGTGTCACGCGCAAGTACCGCTACTAGATTGAAACAAGGAATCGAGCAAGAAAGAGAGAATGGGAGCTCGATGGGTTTTCCATGAATTGTTCTATCCTATCTATTAAAGTACAACACTGAATTAACCACCGTTGTTGTCGAATGAGCTATTCAAGCACTACTACAGACTGTCTCATCCGTGACCTCCCATCACTGCCGGGTAGGTCCGAGCCGGTAGTGATAATATTATCACTGCCGGTTCTAACTTCAACCGTCAGTGATAAGAATAGTATAAATTTCCCGTAGGAATGGAGGCAATATCATTGCCGGTTTCATAGAGAACCAACAGTGATAAGAAGATATCACTGCCGGTTTATATGTAAAACCGGTAGTGATTTATCATTGCCGGTTCGTCTATAAACCGGCAGTGATAAGACCATTTTCACTGCCGGTTTTACTATAGAACCGGCAGTGATATTACTGTTCCCCATTATTAGTTCGATACAGAACATAAGAAACATTGTAATTTATCTCGCACAGAACATATGAAAGCATAATTAGTTAAAAAACAGAACATATTAAAAATTTGTAATTTATCTCGCACAGAACATTTACAAAATTTGTAATTTGCGGGATATGTATTAATTAAAACACATAACATTTACAAAACATAATTAGGTATATCGCCCATTATTACATATTTAGTCCTAATTATAACAGGCCAACGGCTATTAACCGTTTGAAACCCAAAATGGCGCGAAACCTTATATCCAAAAGTCGTCGTCGTCGTCCTCCTCCTCGTCGCCGGAGCTGCCGCCTGATGACTGATCGGAGTTGCGGCGGTGCTCGTCCTCCTTCTTCTCCGAATCCGATTCGGTGGCGGAGTTGGTCTTGCCCCAACGCCGCAGGACCTCGCCGCCGTCGCTGTCGTCGTCGCCCTCCTCCTCCTTCTCCTCCTTTGCCTCATCTTCCTCCTCCTCCGCCTCCACCTCCTCCTTCTCCTCCTCCTCCTTCTCCTCCTTCTCTAGCGACGGAGCGGGGCTTTGCCCAATACGTGCTCGCTTCTTGGAGGGTGCCATTCTTGCAACAGTAGTGGATTGTGAGGAGTGGTGCTTTAGATTAAGGAATGGGCATTCTATAGAGGCAGAATGGGAAGGGCAACAGTTGGCAGAGGAATGTGAAGCGCAACGGTTGGCGCGGCAAAGGATCGAACAGCGACGGTTGGCCTTGGCGCTTGAAGGTTCGACGTATCACTGCCGGTTTGTATTACCAACCGGCAGTAATAACTAACTATCATTGCCGGTTCATACCCAAAACCGGTAGTGATATATTACTGCCGGTTTAATTTATAACCGGTAATGATATTGAACTTTTACTGCCGGTTTTTCTATTTAACCGTCAGTGATATGTATTTTCCCGCGTAATATGACCTTATCACTGCCGGTTCTTCGCAGAGCCGGCAGTGATAAGCTATTTATATAGCAATCTCCACCTAACCGACGCCTTTGCCCGGCCGAGCAGAAGAGAGGAGCTCTTTGCTCGGTTGTATTTTTCTTAGTGAGGTGCTAACGAAAATTTGTGTTAGTATTTTTTTTCATATTTTTCATCGAGTCGACATCTTCTCCGGCCGAGCAGAACAAAGAGGAGCTCTGTTTTGCTCGGTAGTTATTATCGTGGCGAGTTGCTGCTGAAAAATTGTCTTAAAATTTTTCGAGGTTACTGACTTGATCTATGTTATATTTGTCATAAAATTTTACTTTACAGAGTGCTATAGATGTTGATAATTGCTGATTGTACAGTGTGAACATTTTAGGTCGGTAGTGCTCAAATTAAGATCTAGCTAAATTATTGAATAAATTATAATTCATATCCATTTTAATGATGTAATGGATGTTTAAGTAATGAAAATTGCTATATGGACAATTATGCATAATTGTAATTAATTTAATTAATAAAAATTTGTTATATGGATTTTAAATAGTAAAATTGCTAGATGAATTATAAATAGTAAGAATTGCTAGTTGAATATTTAAATAATGAAAAATGGTAGATGGATTTTGCAATAATGAAAGTTCAAGATACATAATTATTTAGAAATATATCCTTATATTCAATTATATGCTTGTTTGTTGTAGATTAATTTAATTTAATAGCTAGCACTACATAACAAAATGAAATGAAGAAATCTTCTAAATAATTAAAAATGCTAGATGGATATTTAAATAGTGAAAAAGGTTTGATGTATTTTAATATATATAGGCAAAATTGCTAGATGTATTTGTAAAACTAATCATTTACAATTATATTGTTATTTGCGATTATGTGCTTATAATGTGTTTATCGTTTTAATTAATTAGCAATGCATGACTACTATAAAAATAAATTATTTTGATATCGTTTGTTCATATACTTGAAATGTAGTTTGATATAATTAATCAGAGATGGACCGAAGGTGGATATATGACACAGCCGTCATGGTCCGAGTTCTTTAATGGTGTGACTTGTTTTCCGAATGCTTGGTGCGGCACACAAGTCGAGAAACTAGGCGGACTATATGTGTTGTCCATGCGTTGATTGCAAAAATGAGAAGATGTTTTGTAACATAGAGTCGATACGTGCACACTTGCTTCGAAGGAGTTTCAAGGTTGGCTATACCTGTTGGACCGAGTACGGTGAAGATGATATTGTACATGAAGGGCAACATATTGATGAAGATGATATTGTACATGAAGGGCAACACATTGATGAAGATGACGGAGACAACGATATGACGGCGGTGGAAGATGCGTTCGTTAATACCCACGAAGATGATCTAGATCAAATGCTACGTGATGGGGAGGGGGACTTCACGAGCGAAAGGGAGTTTCAAAAGTTCCAGCGTATGGTAGAGGACTCTACAACGCCATTGTACCCGGCTGCAAGGAGGAGCACTGAAGTCGCATACCGTGCTTTCCTCTGCAGCTTGAAGGCAAGCAATGGTTGGTCCGATAAGAGCTTTTCTGAGCTATTATGTCTCTTGGGGGACTTGCTTCCAGAGGGTAACGTGTTGCCTTCAACTACATAGCAGGCCAAGCAGGTTGTCTGCCCGTTGGGACTGGAAGTACAAAGAATACACGCATGTCCAAACGATTGCATATTATATCGCAATGAGTTTGCGCACATGGATGCTCGTGTTGTTTGCAAAGCAAAGCGGTATAAGAACGCGATAGCGATATCGAGAACGAAGATGTCGGGGTGAGGCGAAGAAGAAGAGGTGTCCCCGTAAGGCGTAAGAACAGTGAGCATACACTTAAGTGGAGTATGGGTGTCACCTCTAAGTCCAACGCACGTGTGAGGAATCGATTCATATTTCCGGGTGCCCACGAGAGGTTTTTCGGGTGACTTTTGGGTGACAGTGAGCATACACTTAAGTGGAGTATGGGTGTCATTCTAAGTTTTTTAAATATTTGTATGTGTTCTTCAGTGGAGTATGGGTGACTTTTGGGTGACAGTGAGCATACACTTAAGTGAAGTATGGGTGTCACCTCTAAGTATTTTAAATATTTTTATGTGGGCAACGTATCCTGTGCACACAGACCTTCCCGTGTACACACCATGCACACCAACTAACAAAAGTCACGAAAAATTTTTGAAAAAATTATAGATGTACTTCATAGATTGCCCTACCTATGTATGAAATTTCAAGATCAAATTCATTATATATAAAGAGTTACAAAAAGAAAATTAAACAAATTTAAACTCTTTAAACTAATGAATTTGAACTTACAATTTTATACATAGGTAGGGCAATCTATGAAGTACATCTACAATTTTTTTTCAAAATTTTTCGTGACTTTGTTAGTTGGTGTGCACGATGTGTTCTTCAATGGAGTATGGGTATGTGTATTTTGTGATATGTGTATGTATATTTTGTTGACCAAAAATGTATGTGTTTAAAAATATATATATGTGACCTTGAAAGATGTATGTGTATAAAAATATATATTTGTGTGTATAAAGATGTATGTGTAGAAAAAGTGTCACATATATATCACAATCCCGAAACAACTTTAAAAATAATATGAAAAATTCATATATTTTTAGAATATATTTGCTTAATAAAATAATGAATCATTCTTATTCCACACTAAAATGATTTTAAAAAAATAAACCCCTGCAAGTTCAAGAAGCATGGCTGCCGGAGAGCGTCCAGACATCGAGAGGCGAAGCCACGAGGAGACATGCTTGCTTGACGTGGCTTCTATATACATTGAATTTGAACTTACGATTTTATACATAGGTAGAGTAATCTATGAAATACATCTACAAATTTTTTCAGAATTCGGTTGTCACTGTCGGTTCATCCAGGAACCGGCGTGATATACATATATCACCGCTTGGTTCTTCAGTATAAGCCGGCAGAGATATACATATATCTTCGGGATTCTAGTGTGAACCGCAGAGATAGTCGAATATCACTTAGAGATGGCACGGGTCGGAGTCGGTGCGGGTTTTACAAAACCCGACCCGACTCGAAACCCGAATTGAAAAACCCGACCCGAACCCGAATACCATATCTGGTAAAAATCTATACCTGAACCCGGCGGGTACCCGAAATCCGATGGGTACCCGACGGGTTTGTGTAATACGGGTGACAATAGGTTGGGTCGGGTGTGGGTTTTGCAAAATCCGACTCGACAAGAAACCCGAACCCAAAAACCCGAGTCAAACCTGACGGGTACCCAAAACCCGACCCCAAACCCGTGGTGCCGAACCCGACGGCAATTGCGGATCGGGTATATCGAGATTCGGCACCCGATGGGTACCCGCAGATGAAAATTAAAACCGTGCATTCGACCAAACCCATTTCGGCACCCGACCAAGAACCCGCGGGTAAAAATTAAAACCCGAACCCGATCCGATCGGGTGCAAAACCCGCGGTGCCAACCCGCGTACAATTGCCACCCTTAATATCACCGCCGGGTTCTAGTGTGAACCGGCAGAGAGATAGTCGAATATCGCTGCGGGTTCTAGTGTAAACCGGCGAGATAGTCGAGTATCATCGCCGCCGCCGTATATACGCTAAGTACCCTCTCCGCATAAAGTGCGGTCCACGTGTGGCGGCCGCCATCGGCGGCGATCACGCCCGCCGGCCAGCGTCCGGTCCGTGGCGCCCGGCGGCGGTGGGCGAAGCACGCCTGCTCGCGGCGCCATTTCACGGGCGGCCGCCATCGGGCGGCGATCACGCTGCACGCGCCAGCGCCGGATCCACGTGGCGCCCGGCGAGCGGTGGCGAAACGACGCTGCCGCCGCGCCAACCACGTGGCGGCCGCCATCGGCGGCGATCACGGCCAGCCGGCCAGCGCCGTCCGCACGGGCGGCGCCGCGAAGTGGCGAAAGCACGCCGCGCCAGCCACGTGGTCGCTCGGCGACGGGCGGCGATCACGGCCGCGGCCAGCGCCGGTTCGCGTGGCGCCGGCGAAAGCAGTGGCGAAAGCACGCCGCCGCCTGGCGCCCATCATGGGCGTGGTGGCAGCGATTGGCGACGCATACGCCGCTTCGCCGCAAAACAAGAAGGTGGCGCGACGGTAACCGCCTCGTTCCTTCCGCCGCCGCCGTCTGCGTCGAAGCAGCGAGTTCGCCATAGCGCACTTATCAAGAGTAAGGGTTTTCGCAACAAGCCCATTCCTCGACGCCTCACCTACTGTCACAAGGGGTCCCATCCGCGGACCGGCAAGGGCACGCGTAGGCATTTAATGAGGCCGAGGAACGGACAACACGAGAGGAAGCATTAAATGTATTTAGATCAAGATGATGACCTCCTTGTACCTACCCCGTTAGCTTTGGCCTATATAAGGGCCCTCGGTGCATGGGGAAGGGGATCGGATCCTAGATCACCGACCAAGCAATACTAGAGAAAGCTAGCGGATGCGCTTGTAATCGGAGAACTCAGATTGGTTCGATACACCCCATAAGAAATTTAGCAGACGTAAGGTTATTACCCTTCCGACAAGGGGCCTGAACTCAGGTAAAAATCACTTGTTCTTCCTAGTTCAGAGGCGCCAAAACCCTCCGCGGGAGTCCTCTAGGGTTTTCCCCTCGATTAGCTACCACGAAGACGCCCTCCTCCACCAACAAAACCCGGCTCAGAGATCACGGGCTGTTCGTGGAATACGCCGGCGAGGCGCGCTGTAGGGGCTAGTGGTTGGCTTCTCCGCTAACTCCCCGGCGGACTTCGGTGTTCGCGGTTGTAAGGTGCTCACGCATCGAAGATGGCGGATCCGCGGCACCAGGATCTCGCGGGCGGCGGCGACAGCGGCGCCTCCGGCCGTCCGCCGTCGAGGAACCGCCGTGCCCGCCCTGCAGACGGCGCCGCCGCTCTCCCGGAAGCGGTGGAGCGGCCCGTCGTCGGGCAGCCATGGAAGCGCCACCGCGCCAGAACTTGCACGCCTGCGTTCTTTACGACCACCCGCCGGAGTTCGCGGATTCTCCGGCCACTCCGTGGGCTGCGAAGCATTCTGGCCTCATGGATGCGCCCGGCTTGGGTAGGGCTCCGGCCACCGAGCACCGAAGGCATTTCGGCGCCTAAGGCGCATGCAGGCGCTCTCGAGCCTCGAGTCGCCCTAACGAAGGGCCACGCCAGTGGGCGGGTCAAGGAACGGCGCGCTATCCCGTCCCGCCTCGAGGAACCGTGAGGACCTTCGCTCATCGGACGAAAAGCCGGCAGCCGCGGTGATGACTTTCGCGTCGCTCGCCGCGCCATCTGCATCAGAGCGTCGCCGCCATCGCAGTGTGGCGGCCGACAATGAAGTCCCCTCGTGGCCCTCGCCGCAGACCGGAGGAGGTCCATCTCGACTCCTTGAAGAGCCGCCTCGCGCTCCCATGCGCGGTCCCCGGACAAGCTCGATGAGCGGCTCGGCTCCCTCTGGCGTCGGTGCAGTGCCTTCCCGGCGCAGGCCCGCGTGCTGGCCGGACGAGTTTCGCCCGCGGCCATAGAGAAATATGACGGCACCACCAACCGGAGGAGTTCCTCCAAATCTACACGACGATGGTGCGGGCGGTGGCGGATCTGAAAAGGTCATGGCCAACTACCTCCCAACGGCCTTGACGAGTTCTCGCCTCGCTCGGTTGTTGAATCTTCCCGAGGGCCGGTGCACTCGTGGGGCAGGTTGTGCGACATTTTGTCGCTAATTTTCGAGGCTCCTTCACAAGAGCCGGTGTGAGGATGACCTCCACGCTGGAACAAGAAAGGGGAGTCGCTCAGCGACTTCATCCGGCGGTTCATCACACGCCGCAACACCATCCCCACATCTCCGAGCAATCGATCGTCATCGCCTTGGGAGGGCGTCTGCGATCGCGAAGATGAAGGAGAAGATGGCCACCATACCATCGGCTCAACCTCCGAAGCTTTTCTCCTCGCACATAAGTGCTTGCGCTGCTGGCCGGGGAGGCGAAGGCCAGCCCCCTAAGGGTGGCTAAGGCAAGGACGAGGCCGACATCGAAAGGTCCCGGCCGTCGGGCAAGAAGGCGCGAAGCGCGAGGCGGGAGCCCAGTAGGTCTTAGCCGCCGAAAGCGACGACGAAGAAGACTCAGCGCCTCGAAGCGCAACCGCCGCGATCGGCGTAATGACCGCCGCGAAGGCGCGACGACCGTCGTGGCCGGGCGAATGATCACCGTGATCGGCGCGATGACCGCCACGACCAGAGAAACGACACGCTGCGATCAAAAGGAGGGCGAGCCCTCTTGCCGATACATAAAACCAATACCCATGACCTAGACAATCGCCGGGTCGAGGCGTGATGGTGGAGAAGCGGCTCAGGAGCGCCTACCGGTGATGATCAAGATGAAGATCCCGCCTTTTCGGCCAGCGGATCACACTGCGTGGCGCACATCCACGGTGGTTCATCCACCATTCTCCAACGCCGCTACAAACGGTGAAAAGGGAGGTGTGCGCCCGGCGTCGAGCTCGAGGACTGGTCGGACATCAAATGGTCGAGCAAACGATCACCTTCGGTCGGGCCGACCACCCCGAGGGCACCTCACTGGGGCATCTCCGATCGTGGTAGCACCCACGGTCCGGAATGTACTGGTGGGCGGAGCTGGATGGACGAGGCGCCCATCAACCTCTTGTTCGCCGGCATTCATGGCGCCGCAGATCCCAGCGCCAGACTCGCGCGCCCGACCTGCCGTTCTTGGGGTGGCCCCAGATGATCGGGCTTGTTCCTTTGGTCAAGTTTGCCTCCCGTCACTTTGGGGAGAAGGATAACTACCGCGACCGAGATGGTGGATTTCGAGGTCGCAGATTTCGACCTCCCATACAACGCCTTACTTGGTCGGCCGGCCGTCAAGTTCATGGCGGCTACCCACCACGCTTACATGGTGGTGAAGATGCGGGGCCAGCCGCCCCATTGTTATCAACGTGATAGGTCGAAGCCTGCGCGCCACAAGCGTGCTTGGGATCCGCCGGTGCCACTTGCGTCGGCCGCCGACACCACTTCTGGAGCCCTCAAAGCCCGGACCAGGCTTCACCGGCTCCGCGGTGAAGTAAAGGTGGTCGCCTGAGTGGGGCGAACTCGAAGATCGTCAAGATTGGCGCCAACCTCGGCCAAATAGGAAGACGCGCGTCACCTTCCTCCATCAAACGCAGACGTGTTCGCCGCAACCGTCCGACATGACTGGGTCCCCAGTGAGGTGATCGAGCACCGACAGTAACGCCCCAGGCGGCGCCCGATCCGCAGAAGGTCCGGAGGCAGCGCGGAGCCGCAGGATGCCATTCGAGAGGAGGTAGAGAAGCCGGCGAAGGGAATAGTCAGGAGGTCTCTCACCCGAGTGGCTTGCCAACCCGTGCTCGTCAAGAAATCCAACGGAAGTGGCGCATGTGTGTCGATTTCACCGACCTCAACAAAGCCTCGCCCAAAGATCCTTATCCTCGCCACGAGTCGACCTCATCGTAGACTCCACTACGGGTGTGAATTGTGCTTTTTGGATGCATACTCCGGGTACCACCAGATTAGCATGGCGCTTGAAGACGAAGAAAAGATCTTTGTAACCCCAACCTGTATACCGTTATGTAAGGATGGCTTTTGGTTTAAAGAATGCGGTTCTACTTACCGGCGTGTTATGCATATTACCTTCCGCCCCGGATAGGGCGGAACCTTGAAGTTTATGTTGATGACTTGGTGGTGAAAATCAAAAGAGTGAAGAAATGATCCAAGACACGGAGGAGACCTTTGCTAACCTCCGATGAATCACCAAGCTCAACCCGGAAAATGCGGTTCGGTGTGCTCCCAAAAATTGTTGGGTTTTCGGTATCCAAGGGGCATTGAGGCCAATCGACAAGATATCGGCCATCGAGCACATGAAGCCGCCAAATACGACTCAAGCAAGTCCAATGTTTGGCCGGTCGCTTTGCCTCCTGGGCGGTTCATTGCTGATTGACAGAGAAAAAGCTTGCCTCTGCTCAAGCTGCTGAAAAAGACTAATTACTGAGTGGACTGGACGAGGCGCAGAAGGCATTTGAAGATTTGAAGCGGTACCTCTCCTCTCCCCCGGTGCTGGTTTCCCCAGCGCCGGGTGAGCCTTTGCTTCTGTATATTGCTGCCACCCCCGAGGTGGTGAGCGCCGTGTTGATCGCAGAGAGGGAAGGCGTTCAGAGGCCAGTCTACTACATCAGCAAAGTATTGCATGAAGCAGAGACCCGGTATCCGCAGGCTCAAAAGATGTTGTATGCAGTCCTAGTGGCGTCCAGGAAGCTGCGGCATTATTTCCAAGGGCGGGAAATTACCGTGGTCACAGCCTACCCTTTGCGCGAGATTCTCCATAACCGTGAAGCAGAGGGGCGAATTGCTAAATGGTCGGTGGAGCTGGGGGAATTTAACATCAAGTTTGTGCCCCGTGACCGCCATCAAGAGTCAAAAGTTGGCGAATTAAATGCCGAGTGGACTCCGCCACTCTGGTGAAGAAGCGCCTGCCTTCCCACGGATGTTATTCTTTGATGGGTCTTTCAGCCGAAGGCGCTGGGCCGGAGTTGTCTGGTCTCCCCGACCGGTGACACCCTCCAGTACGTGGTCGCCCTCGAATTCAAGGCCACCAACAATATTGCCGAGTATGAAGGTCTCATCAAGGAGTCATGCATCGCTTCGCTACCGGGCATTAGGCGCTCTCCAAGTCAAGGGAGATTCCTCACCGGGTCATTAATCAAGCTCGGAAGGAGTTCCAATGTTCCGACCCCACCATGGCGCGCATTCAAGTGAGGTCCGAAGAATGGAGCGTCATTTTGAAGGTTTGGGGTATATTCATATCCCTCGGCGTGACAATCACCTTGCGGACGGGCTGTCCCAGCTTGCATCCTCAAGGGCTCCTGTTCCGGCCGGGGTCTTCGAGGAAAGACTACCGCGACCGTCCATCGCAGCCCACAATTCAGGTGGGGATGATGGTGTCGCTGTCGCGGCCCCCGGTCAAGGTGGGGACGACGGCAAGGCTGTCGCGGCCTCCGGCCAGTTGGGGAAGGCGATGCCACTGTCACGGCCTCCAATCCAGGAGGAAGGCGGCGCGCCGCCTCGGCCGGGTCCGGAGGAAGACGCGGTCTGCCGAGGCAAGACTAGGGGAAAAGCTCGGCCAATGAGTACCCAGCGAGCACCGGTGTGTCGCCACCCTGGGCGTGAAGATCGATGGATGGACCCTATCCCGCCTTCTGCGTGACCAAGTGATCCCGACGATGATGCCTCACCGAGAAGATTGCACGAAGGCCAAGTGCTATACTCGTAGGTGGGGACCTATATCGCCAGAGCGTAAATGGAGTTCTACCGGCGCATCACTCGGGAGAGAGGGAGCAACCGCTCTCGATATCCATGGAGGCGTGTCAAAGGGAGCCATATGTCCGTGGGACTTAGTCGGCAAGGCGTTTCGCCAAGGATTTTATTGGCCTACCGCCCTCCAGACGCTTATGCTACTGGTGAGGACGTCGGCTTGTCGGTTCTTCGCCAGTAAACCCACCGACCAGCCAAGCTCGCAAACCATCCCGCTATCTTGGCCGTCGCGTCCGGGGCCGATATCCGGGTCCGTTCATCAACGCCACGGGGCTTCACCCACCTCTTCGCCGCCATCGACAAGTTCACCAAGTGGGTCGGCCGAGGCGATCTGGCTATCACGGCATTCGGCCATTAAGTTCATGCTGGATTTTCACCGCTTTGGAGTCGCCAACCGCATCATCACCGCATAACGGCACCCGCTTTACCAAATAGCGGCTTTTACGGAGTTCTCAGAAAGAAATGGGCACCAAGGTATGTTTTCGGCTGTGGCCCATCCCATGAGCAATGGTCGCGAACGCGCCAATGCGCTTAGTGTTTGAAGGGCCTCAAGACAAGGGCGTTTGATCAACTCCACAAGCGGGTGCAAGATGGACGGAAGAACTCCGGCCAGGCTTGTGGTCGCCCGCACCACGCCCACCAGGCAACCGGCGAGACACCCTTCTTCTTGGTGTATGGCGCCAGGTCGTTTCCCCTCCGAAGCCGCTGCCTCGCTGCCTCTCGCTTTCAATGAAGAAGACCAAGAAGGTCTCCGTGAGAAGAGGTAAACCTCCTAGAGGAGGTGCGGATCGGGCCGCCTTTGCGTCGCCTGATTATCGCAAAGCTCAAGCGTATACCACGCCACCCGGTCTCTGAGAGAACATCGGCGGTGGTGACTGGTCTTCGCAGACCAGACGCATGCCGGGTTACATAAGTCGTCTCCCTGGGAGGGCCTTCAAGGTGGTCTCAAGATCTCGCCCGGCGAGGCACGGTTAGCCAACGAGACGGCGAGAGTGATTTAACTCCTACAACATCGAAGCCGCTCCTAAGTTCTACCCTTAAGGAATTGTAAGTACCAGTTTGCTCCGCCCGAACCTCGGTACGCCCCTCTCTGGTCGGTCGGCCGGCCGCATGGCAAGAAGATCAAGCGTTCAAAAACTCTTTGCTTCGCCATTATTATTCCTCTTCGATTGTGCCTTGAGTGGCGAATATGCGCATGAATGTCGCTGGTTCCGCGCGCTTAATTCCTTTGTGGAGTCCATGACGATCCTCGACGCCGGTATACTTAGCTCAGCGATCGGGGCGGGCTAGGCACGTGCTCGACGCTGCTCGACGCGCCTCGGGTTGGCTCTCTGAAGCACCGCTGGTCGCCACCGCGAGCGCCGTCGCCTAATGCCACCCCCAGAAACTCGCCGCTGAGCACATGGCGCCACCTGGATCGAATTCTTGGTATTTCACAAGGACTTAGGATCCAAACAGTATGAGCCAGACACTTCATGTCGGGCTTAGAATGTTTTAAAGCTTACCTTGCGATACCTCTCAGATGCCTACTCACCTTCTCAGAGCCGTCAGACCAGTAGGTAAGCATAATGATGCCGGCTTACTTCCTCGAAAGGCCTGCGCCTTCGCTGGTCGCCTGATGGCTTGGGGGCTTGCCAGGTGCCCCAGCCGCCATGGCCTTCCGTCGTGCTTCGCCGGCCGCCCGGGTTTGCCGGTCGCCCGGCTCTCGTTATCGGTCGCCTGATGGCTTTGGGGTCTAGCCCGATGCCCGCTTCGCCGCATTCAGCCTTCCGTCGTCTTCGCCCGGCCGATTGCCGGTCGCCTTGCGCTCTCGCCGGGTCGCCCAGATGGCTCGGGGTTGCCGCCTTGATCCCCAGTCTTCCGCCAGCCATTCCGTCGTCTTTCGCCTGGCGCCCGGTTCTTGGTCGCCTACGCGCTTCGAAGGCTGGTCGCCAGATGGCTCGGGGCGCTCGCCAAGGCCAAATGCCGCCAGCCAGCTTTCCGTCGTGCTTTCGCCAGCGTCAAGTCGCTCATCCCGCTGCATACGAAATAAGATAAGCGCTTTATCTCTGCGTTCTTTGGCCATTTCCTTGCGATCATATCTCGAGATAGGTCAAGATGCGGCGTGGTTATCGCAAATGTTGGAAACCAACGGCTCCTCATGATAAGAGAAGATGTGCTAAGTGTTAACGTCCGTGAGACCAAGTCATCGAGTGTCGGTTAGACACAAGACTCCTACACGGCTCGTCACGCCTCGGGTTGGCTCCTCAAGCACCGCCGGTCGTCTCCGCTGAGTGTTTCGCCTAAGAGCACTTCCGAGAACTTGTTGTTTCGCGCGTTACAGTAGCATATTTTTAGCGATCATCGAGGTATAAGTTCCGAAGGTTGAAACTCGCGATAATCTCGCGGAAACTCGACGCTAAGGCCTTGCTTGTGTCTTGCGTTCCTTGTTCGATTTAAGGACATTTTTACCTACATTTTATGTGGTCCGCATAATCTATGCTCGCGATCACAATGCACATGAAATCACTTGGCAGACTTAGAAACGCTACCCTAAATTAGGTGTTTCTAAAAAGCGCCTTGGCTAAGTCGAATGACGCCGCCTAACAAGCGAATGTGGTGAATTCAAGCATGCAAAATGAGCAAACGCATGAATAACGATTAAACATCTAACATTCATCCAAAAGTTGTCCAAGGGTTTTCGGACGCAGTTCATCAATAAAAGCAACAAAAAAAAGGGGGAAAGAAGAAAGCCGCCGCCTTCACTCCTCGTCCCGCCGTCGAAGTTCTTCGCCGGCGCCGACGGCGGGGGTGGAGACGCCCATGACCGGTTGCTCCACTGCAGATTCCAGCCCACGTATTCGGCAACAAGCACTCCGCCCGCCCGAGCCGCCGCTCGCGTCTCCCCGACACCGCCGTCACCACCGCCATGGGATCAAAGGCGGCGTCGCGGCGGGCGCAAGAGCCGGCGCCGTAGGTTGCGCCATGATCGCGACTGGCGTCCTTCCGTGGCGGAGCGGCGGCTAGGGCGACGGGAGTCTCATGAACTCCGCGGCTCGGTTGGTCGCGTGGGCGAATTGAAGCGCCGAGTCCTCGGGCGACTCGACCACGCCTAAGGGTTCTGAGCACCTCTTGTGCGCTGAACGCTTCTTCAAAGATGGTCGCGAGATTGCGCCGCAGCGGAAGCGATTCAAGTGTCGAGGTCTTCAGCGTCGCCTCGGCCCTCTCGCCCGTGTCTCGGCCCGTTCACCACGCCGTGCATCGCGGTCGTGTTAGCCCTCTCTGCGCCCGATTCATTCGCCGCTCTCCGCTCCCCCGCTTCCACTCGCCACCGAGGCAAGCCTGTTGGGCCGCTGGGCACCATGCCCGAGGCGGCGGCAAGAACGGTGCCTAGTGCCGCGCATCTCGTTTACAGGTGAAGAGTTCGGCGGCGGCTAGGGTGGCGATGGCGGCGAGGGCAAGAACTCGGCGGCGCTGGTGCGAGCATGTCTCCGCCCGGCGGCGGTGGCGGCGGGCGCCGAGCCTCCGCCGTCTCGGTGGCGCCGGGTGTTGGCACCCTTGGCGCGTTCGAGGGGCCCTTGGTGGCGTCCTCAAGCTCAAGCCGGCCGTCGGGGCGTGAGGCCGCCTGCTGCGCGGCCCGAGCTCCGCGGCGGGGTTGTCGGCGCCGCTGATTGTCGGCCGAGGAGAAGGCGCCGGTGAAGGCTCGAGCTTGTCTGGCGGCGCGGCGCCGGAGGTAAATCGCGCGGGCGCCTGTGCCCCGCCTTGAGGGGTACCGCCACGGCCGGGTGGTGGCGGTGCTTTGGTCCGTGGCCCGCCCTCTTAGGGTCCGAGCCCGCGGTGTTAGCGGCGACGGCCGCTTGCGCGACCCGATCGCGGCGGCAGCACGCCCCGATCACTGGGGGCGCGAGGCGGATCACGGCGGTCCGTGGAGTCCATCGGCGGGAGTAGCTCGACGACCGCAGCGCCAGGTGCTGGTCGGCGGCGGCCGCCTCCGCGAAAAAGGTGTGTCGATTGGGGACCGGCAAACATCGGCCATGCAAGCCACCGGCCCAGGTTTGGCTCCTCAAAGTTGCCCTCGCCTGTCGCAAGAAAGGGAAAAAGATGGCGGTCGGTTGGTAGGAAGCCGCAGGAGAAACATGTGCGTAAAGGAAACTAGAAGAAGACAAGGGCTTACGCCCCGCCACGCGGCGCAGTCGTTGTCACCCGTGTACTGCCACGAAGGCCGGACGCGCCGGCGAAGAGGGCTGATCCTCCGGGCCGTGTAGTCCCGGGCTACCAGCCCTCCGTTCAGTCCGGCGTCCCGCAACCCGCCGATGCGGGCCGCCATTGCGCGGAGCTCTGCCGTCTCTTCGACCGGCGAGCTCCAGCTCAGGCGTCGCCCGGTCCGGCTGGCACCCCTGTATGTCGATTCATTGTCATCCCGGATGTACTGACCGATCGCGCCATGCCCTCGATTGGACTCTGTCTTGAAGGAATGTAGCGGAGGCCATCCCGCCCCGGCGAAATAGCAACTCCCCACTACTTAAGCTGTCACAGGCGCGCAGAATGAAGAAATGGTGAAAGAGAGGAAGGTTCGGCATCACCCCATGAACATTTCACAGAGGTGTGCGAAGATGGCGAGGAAGATGATAGAATTGGGGTGAGATGAAGATGGTGGATTTCAGAGAAATGGAGGACGGTGAGAAAAATTCAGAAAAGGGCGGAAGAAGGCCCGCCATCATGGCCAGTGTGCAGACGATCTCGTCTTGAGAGGCACACAGCGTGGCGGTCCCGGACGGTATCGAAGGTGCCTTCCGGTACGATTATCCCCATCACTTCCTTTACGGCAAGCAAGGCCAACAAAGAGAGGCTGGAATGGAGTTCACCATGGTGGCTCGAAGAAGACAAAGAGCTTTGGGAAAAAGAGGCGAAGGAACAAGAAAGCAAAGTGCGCAAGAAAACAGAAGGCGTGGACCGCTCAATACAGATGCATCTATATATGCGTACCCCACATCGACGGTTCACGAAGGGACAAAGTTATGCGCCGTTTCGGGTCCCAAGGGAAAACCGCAGGATACGCGCGGGGACCGAAGCGGTCGTATCCTCATGAGTGGTGGCCCTGCCCAAGAGCGCACCAAGCATTGAAGTGCATTAAGTGAAGGTTCTAAAAGGAGTCGAGAGGCTGCGCTCTAGGCAGGCCCGGCTACTCACGGCAGATATACGCTAGGGTACCTCTCCACCGCATAAAGTGCGGTCCACGTGGCGGCCGGGCCATCGGCGGCGATCACGCCCGCCGCCAGGCGTCGGTCCACGTGGCGCCGGCGAGCGGTGGCGAAATGCCTCGCCGCCGCCGGCGCCCGATCACGTGGCGGCGGAGCCATCGGCGGCGATCACGGCATTGCCAGCGCCGGTCCACGTGGCGCCCGGCGAGTGGGCGAGCACGCTCGCCGCTGGGCCGCCCACCACGTGGCGGCGGGCCATCGGGCGGCGATCACGCCCGCCCGCAGCGCCGGTCCACGTGGCGCCCGGCGAAAGTGGGCGAAAGCACGCCGCGCCACCACGTGGGTCGCTCGCGACGGGCGGCGATCACGACCCGCGGCCAGCGCCGGTTCGCGTGGCGCCCGGCGGCAGTGGCGAAAGCACGCCTCGCCGCCCGGCGCCCGATCGCGTGGCGGGTGGCGGCGATTGGCGAGGCGCCTGCTTCGCCCGCCGCAAAGCAAGAAGGTGGCGCGACGGTGGCCGCCTCGAAGGCTCCTTCCGCCGCACGTGTCGAACGGCAGTTCGCCATAGCGAACTTATCAAGAGCAAGGGTTTTCGCAACAAGCCCATTCCTCCGACGCCTCTCACCTACATCACAAGGGGTCCCATCCGCGGACCGGGCAAGGGCACGCGTAGGGCATTTAATGAGGCCGAGGAACGGGACAACACGAGAGGAAGCATTAAATGTATTTAGATCAAGATGATGACCCTCCTTGTACCTACCCCTGCTAGCTCGGCCTATATAAGGGCCCTCGGTGCATGGGGAAGGGGATCGGATCCTAGATCATCGACCAAGCAATACTAGAGAAACTAGCGGATGCGCTTGTAATCGAGAACTCAGATCGTTCGATACACCCATAAGAAATTTAGCAGACGTAAGGTTATTACCCTTCCGACAAGGGGCCTCGAACTCGGGTAAAAATCACTTGTTCTTCCTAGTTCAGAGGCGCCAAACCCTCCGCGCTGGAGTCCTCTAGGTTTTCGCCGATTAGCTACCACGAAAACGCCTCCCTCACGAACAAAACCCGGCTCAGAGATCACGGGCTGTCTCGTGGAATACGCCGACAATCGCCGGTTGTATAATGAACCGCAGATGATATCTATTATCACTACTGGGTTCTCGAGCCGGCATGATAACCCCAGTATCATCGCTGATCAATCACCGCCGCTCCCATAACCGCGAGAATGGCGTGGACGAGCCGACAGTGATGACCTATTCTGTAGTAGTGCACATCAACTAAAAAGCCCAATTGAGCTTGAGCTGATGTGTTCTGCATGAAAATCGGTTGTTTTCTGTTGTCCATTTGGCTCTGTATTTCTTATCCTCTTGGGTTTGTATTATTCTGATCTTTGGTTGATGTGGTTGAATGTGAGTCTACAACGGTAGGCAAAATATCTCTAGGAGAAACTAACACTGTGATAAAATCTTGTTCTCCACCTGCAAGGTCGGGCTTTCTGATTCATACTATGTTTATAACAAATCTTAGATCAGTTCCAAAATTTGCTAACACAGATCTGTTTTATGCATGGCAAACACCGAAAAATGGTTATACATATAGTTCTATCTATGGAAGTTATGTTTGCTATGCAGATTTTGGTCTGTCTCATATATATTCCATAGAGGAGAGGCTTATGTATGTGTTGTATGAGATTGTGAGAATTGCTAAATCAGTGGAACTAAATGAGGGTGAAAATTAATCTGTCTCGAAGCTCATTTCCAATAGTTTGCACATATTTAGTGTTAGGAGTGTTATTATTCAATAAGTTTGAAGTTAATTGTTCTTTTAAATACAAATATTACTTTGGTTGATGGTTAATAATACATTTCTCAAAGTGATAGTTTGTCCAAAAACTAATAATACTTAAAGTGGTAGTCAAAGTAATAGTTGCCACGTGAATGATTCTTCTTTCTTTTTTCTATGGGGAACCTGAATCTATGTAGCCAAATGTGCTTGACGGATATTTTTAAGGATTTTTGAAGAAACAAATCGTTGTGATTATTTGCAAGTCACATGGCCAAACTACTCCAAATGTATGTCTTTTATCTCCCTAATTTGGTTATCTTATGGAGAACTATACATCGCACTTTCACAAGCTACTTCTACAAGCAATCTTAAAATATCTGATGTGCTGTAAAGGATTGACGCTTTAATTCAGATGAGATATTTACCATGAATGTCATCTACAAAGTTCTAACATCATAGATATCTTATAATACAATTAAAAGATGTTTTATTTATATTCATGTCGAATGAGACTCAATATAAAATGTTTGTTTATAATCTAATTTATTTACTAGCTTGCTAAGATATGCTCCGCTTGATGTGTGTATGAAAAAAATTATACTTTATTGTATGACTTAGGATGCATTCTACTTATATATATCATCCTTTTTAGAATTTCGTTGCAACACACGAGCATGCTTCTAGTTAATTCCTTAACAAATCAGTTCTCTTAACTTTCTAAGTACGTGCTTTGTAGGTCTTATGTCAGCCCGTGCGCATATGGTGCCTGAGATGAACATGTATATTGCCCACGGAACAAATCCTACCACTTGTTGCCTATGATAAAAAGGAGAAACGTTCGATTTCTGTTCATCTTATCGGACGTCTCTTGTAATATTTTTTTTCTACGTTTGCAATATTTTCTGTCAACGTGTGAAACATTTTTTTTGAACACTTGCAACATCTGTTTACTGTAGCGAATTTTACTGTTTGTCGAAGGAAAATGTTGCACGCGTTGTAACAAAATGTTGCACGTGAAGGAAAAAAAATATTGCAGTGCGTTTGAAAATTTCGGACGTCCGAGTACAAGTCATTCCGATGATAAAAAGAGAGAGACGGTACTAGTAAAAATCTATTTCAATTAATGCAAAACCACGTTAGCCCTCAAAGGTGCCTCAAGATTAGTGCAGATCTCTACCTTGCCATGTGGTAGCGGTACTACAGTAGCACTCCTCTGTCTCTCACTCAGGCCAACTTGACTGGCGAAAAACGAAGTCTAGATGGAGACTGAAAATTTGATGTTTTTTGCCTGGGCAGGCAAGCTTGAAGATGGATTATTTGATTGGATGCCTATGCATGAGAAAGCTAGTAAGAAGAAAATGGCAACAACAATTCGCTTACTGAGTGCAGAAAACATAAAGAGGTGGAATACATGAACTTGTTTATTGCAACAGTTGCGGAACCACACATCAATTTTTAAAATACATTATCGGAATTACGAGCAATTGTGCGGCTATATATTATGATACTTGTTATACAAGTTTAATGTCTTATTGTTGAAATAAAATTTTATTTGTTATACAACTTGATTAATGAGAGAATCTCTAAATTTTTTATCCTTTCTAGATTATTATGAGTTTTTCTTCCCCTAAAGAAAATAATGTGTGCTGAACCTCACAAGTTGTTTATATTTCTCTTCCAATACAAGTTGCACAAATCTTTAAGCTCACGAAGGGGTAAAAATCACTATCTATCTTTCATTCATACTTTGATATTTATGTAACTGTCAAAAAAGAAAAACATGGAAGCATCTCTCTTGTATTTATATAGCCAATATTTTTAACAAGGTTTTTTTTATAGAAAATCTCCACACATCCAATTAAAAGATAGAGAAATAAAGAGAGCAAAAGGTATTTAATTAATCATGCTTACGGCATGTACAATAAGACTACATCAGCTTACTCTTAGCCTGTACATGTCAACTTTGTTCTATGTGAAAGAGTGAGAAAAGAAGAGAGCCGGCTCTTATATAAGAGTCTGCATGGCATAGAAAACAAGAAAAATTAGTTATGTACAAGAGATAAAAGATAGTTATTATGTAGCATCTAGAGACAAACTTTATAGATTGTTATTACATAAATTGGCTTTATTACTTATGACATAGGTGAGAAATAATAAATAATAGGTTTTGTTATTATACTTACTCTTAGCCTTAACCGTAATGCACGGTTGTCTCAACATGGAGCTGCCCGGACGATTTTGATTACCGTAGCCAGGCAGCTATGCGCCTATGCCATGTTGTCATGTCCAGGCCTCGCACTAGTTTAGATCCTCAGGCTTCCAACCAAACACTGTCCAGGGAAGCTCCCGGCCAAACAAGTCCTCGTGCAAATGAAGGAAAAAAAAAGGGATTCCGTTGGAAGAGGATGGCCAGCCAGTGCCTTAATGCTTCTCCATCTCAAAGGAAAAAGGGGCATCAGGCTGTAAATGAGGTCACGAATGGCCAGGCCAGCTTTCAGTTGTTGAAGAGGATGGCGGTAGCAGTCTAGCAGATTAGGACTGCAACTGTACAGTGAGCGGCCATCCGTTTGAGCAAATGGCAATTAAATGATACGTTATATGTTAAAATTTTAAGTGGAGTTGCAAAGAAAAAATAAATAGAATAGAAATTATCATAAAAAAGTAAACATCATGCCCTTAATTTGATGAATTTTAACTAGGTTGAACTATGGTAATCATTGAATGTTATTATTAAAAAAAACATCTAACTGTGTATCTAGTGGACTCGAGCTATAACGGTTTAGAAAATAGTCCATACAAAATATAATAAAAAAATAGCAAAAATTTGTAATAAAGTGAGCGCAGCTCAGCTCAGCCAATTTGAGGAGGAGCTCTACAAACTAAAGCTCTTTTATGGTACACTAAATTCAATATGAACCATTCATTCTTTTCAATCTAATGGATCAGATTAGCTAGAATTTATTTATACTTCTTCTGTTAGTCGAGTAGTAGAAATATACTTAACAAATCGTGTCTAGATATGATTTCTATGACCTACTATATACTACCAATATAATGCACCATAAAATTGCCAGTATAATGCACCTTAAAATTTCTCAAAAATACAACTGTAATTGCTATATAACTTTAATAACTATGTCTAACAATTTAGTTGTATTAGTGGTCACTAATCCACCATATCACAAACTGCACCCATATCATCTCTATCGCTACTCGGCAATTTGGTGAGCGGGTGGAGTGCGTATATTTGCATGGGCAGTGCAATTGTTGCTGGTGGCCTTGTCGCGGAGAACGTCCTGCTCCCTGGTCTGCATCGCCATGCGGAGCGCGGGCTTGCAGCTGGAGTCAACGCCCACCCCGATGATCTTGTACTCTTGCCGTCTTGCGACATGGCGAGAAACGCAGCGTGCAGGCCGCCGTACGTACGTTCGTACCCCATGGGCGCTGTTACGTGGTTCTTTTCTTTTTCTTCGACACCGCTTGAGTTTGATTACGTCTCTTAACATTGATCACACGTTATTTCAGTTCTATTCTCTCTCTATTGCGGAAATAGGGATCAACAACTGATGCTTAAGCACACTTAGTGGTGATTGTTCTGATCTATTAAAATGTTCTCTAAGTATATACACAATGCAGGAGGAAAGAAAATTCATAAATATCTTAGTAATAAAAAAGGCGGTATGCTTGAAGCTCTTTATATTAACAATGATGTTATATTAATCCTACAACAAAATTATATTGCCATATACTTAATAAATATAAAAGATCTTGCAATAGGAAATAAAAGTGAAAAGATGCAGATAATTGGATCGAACTTTAGCAATACATCACTAGCTTAGCCCACCATCCATGTTCCCTTTTCAGAAGGTAATGTGGACCTCAATTAATGAGAAAATTATCTAATTGTTTGTACATTTCCATTGTAAGAAAATTGTAACGGTGAAAGAATGTTCTTGGTCAAATCAATTGTAATCTACTATCTATGTTTCCTTTGTACTCTCTAATAACTAATCAGGTAATTATGCAAATATAACATGGAAGCCATGTTCCTCCTGATAAACAACCATAAAGTTCAGATCCTATAGACTGCAATACTATCACAACCATTTTCTAGTTTTTATCTAGATATTAATGCAATCAGCTAGTAAACAGCAAAGTAATGGTTCCTATGAATGGCGATTTCTAACCTCCCAAATTGATCATAGTTTCAAATTATTGGCAACCAAATCATAGAAAAAAGCAGATAAAAATGTAGGATAGTAAATTAGTTAAAAGTAATAAGTATGGACTCACCACAGGAGAAAAGGAGGAAGCAAATATAACCAATTTTCCATCTAACTAATCACTGAAAGCAAACCCAACTCCTAATTAAATGCCCATCCTTGCATGAACTGCCAACTGCTCCCATCATGGTCATCACCGTAGACAGCCAATCCATGAAAAGGAAGGGGACAGAAGAAGGGAATGCCCCTCTTCTGCTACACCACAATGCTGGTATGCTCCTCTTATTACAGCCCTAATGCTCCTCTTCCTCATGACCAAAGCGTAGTTTCTAGTTTAGACTCTATTCTCCAGTCCGTCCACCGCCTCCTCCATTGCGTCCAACTCTGACCTTGAGAAGTACATAGGCTTGTAGGCTGGCCTCGGAGGCAGGGAAGGTCATCGGAGAGCGGTGAGGCAAGTGCGGTTACAACCTCCTTTCCTGCGCTTCTTCACTGCTTCACATTCGAGCTTCGCTGATAGTCGCCACATAAATAGGATTTGGGACTCAATTGTGAGCGCTCACACCGTCCACTTGCCTCCACGCCAATGCCGGTACTTCTCCTCGTAGCTCGTAAAGGGGGGATGTTGGGAGTGGTGGTGGAGAAAGAGAATCGGGAGTGGGAGGCGGCGAGATTTGAGAGGGAGAGTTGAGCACACCGAATTGAGGAAGGGGGAGGTGGCATGGCATCAAGGTGGTTTGAGATGGAAGACGTCATGGCTGGAGCAGTTCAGGCTGTGCAAGCCCGTGCGAAGATGAGAGGAAGGGGTAGAACGATTGGGTTAAATCCCATTCCATCTCAGTCGTTCGTACCAGATCCAACGAATCAGGTGCTCTAAAGGAGAACAGATGATCGCCACCAACTCCTAATTAGAAGTAGTAGAGATAAGTCATCAAAGAATAGAACCATTGTCAATAATCTAATATTGAGAATATCCAAAGAATAATCACAAAGATGAATACTGGATATATAGGAGATCTCAACTTTTCCTCTTTATTGATTGTAGATTTCTCTTGTACAATGAGGCTATATTTATAACCAAAACCCCTCAGGGATAGTTTCAGAATTCATCCACCAAATACTAGAATTCAATTATATCTCAACACTCTCCCTTGGGCGAATATCGTGTCATACATATGTCTTATCAAAAACTCATCCAAAAAACACAATGAAAAAAAGAGATGGAGAAAAAAAACATTGTATTCACATATTGTATTGCACTTGTTGCCTGATTTAAAACATTTATTTGAGAAAACTTAAAAAAACTCACTAAGGGAAAAAGGAAGGCGACTTGTAATCTTCTGGATTATGATAATATCTTCAGGATCATACTAAGAGTTATGATTCAGCCAATTACCCTCTGAACTGTGCAAGTCGTCTCATTCTAATGTCACGAACACATATTTAGAAACTGGATGTTGGCAAAGACTTAGTGAATAAATTAGCTAGATTTTTACATGACTTAGTTTGTGAGATATTTACCTCACCATTCTTTTGGAGTTCATGAGGATAGAAAAGTTTAGAAGCAATATGTTTTGTGATATTGCTCTTTACATAACTCATTTACATTTGTGCGACACAACCAATATTATTTTCATACATAATTGTGAAAGTATCAATGGTGTTAATGCCACATGACTTTTGGATATTGCTAATCGCACATATTGACCAAACACATTCACATGAGACTTCATATAATGATAGCATCTCTGAGTGGTTAGTAGAAGTAGCTAACAGTGTCTGCTTAAAAACTAGCAAAAAATGGTTATAACATCATAGAAAAACAAAAAAGTAGTATGAGATTTGGCACTGCAGGATCAGATAGATAACCTACATCTGTATATCCCACTATGGTTAAGTCTTAGTCCGTCCAGTAAAATAAGCCAATATCCTGTGTGCTTTGGAGGTATATGAGTAAAGTCTTAATACCAACCCAATACCTTCTGGTTAGTGTTGCACAATGTCTTGCTAATAAATTTATTGCGAATGCACTATCAGACCTGGTACAATTCGTATGATACATAAGTACACCTATGGCACTCAAGTTTAGAACTTTAGGTCATAATATTTTCTCATTTTTTATATGAAGCATCTAGGCCCCTAATTTTATTTGGGTTTTAGTAATTAATGACAATCATGTTAAAAGACTAACAATTTCTTTTGAGCTTGTGAGCATAGATTGGTCTCTATCATGACATATGAAAAAAAATCTTTTGAAGTAAAAGGTCAAGTAAAGAAACTAAAAGCTCGAAGTCAAGGTAAAATTGTGTTAAGGACCTTTTATGTAGTTTTATCGATCTAGGAGTAAGAAATAAAAGATCGAATTCCTAGAGTAGGTGATGTACTACCAAGGGAGTGATATCTAGTAGATTGATTTTGATTAAGATCATTTGGCTCAAACTCTTTTAAAAATCATCTCTTAGTTGCGTTTGGACTTGATTCTCTAAAGTTGTTTGTGCATGTTTAGATAAATCGGCACTACCGCCATGTTAAGGCCAGTACTACCGCATGGCTGGTAGTACCACAGTTTACACCACGGTAGCCTTTTTCCAGAGATCTCTTGCTGCATGCTTGTCCCAAAAACTATGGACCAGTAGTACCATTGTGATAAAGTCGATACTTACTACCGCCTATGCGGTAATACCATGCTTTGGCCCGGTAGTTATTTAACAGAAGCACCTTTCTGTGCATGTTTCTATAGTCGAAGCTACCACGTGTAAATTCCAATGCTTCTAGAAGTCGGTAGCACTGTCTCATAGCTCTGGTAGTTATTTTACAGAAATGGTGTTTTTGTATGGTATCTCTGCAGTTTGAACTCTGGTACTACCGCTATGAAAAAGTCGATACTACCGAGATTTGGTAATACCACAAAATATACATCGACACTCATTTTACAGAGAGGCTATTTTTTGAGTTGGTCTCGAATCAAAAGTCAGCACTAGCACTTTGTGTGTTGGTAGTACCGCACCTCATTCAACAACTATTTCCCGTCGCATTTAATGCACCAATTCATGGTTGGAGGAGGCCCGGTACTACCGAGTTTTGCACGCCAGCAGTATGAGGATGTTTGATGTCTTATGAATTTTGATCTCAATGGTTGGAATTTTGGGTGGAGCTATAAATAATCCCACACTTGCAGCTTCTTGGACACTCATTGAATACCTTTTGAGCTATGGCAAGTCTCCCCTCTTCCTTTGTGCATTAAATTCACATTTTAAGGGAGTTAGGAGCATTCAAGTGTGCATTTCAAGTTTGAGCTATTTAGACATTTGAATCAACCTCAAACAAGCATCATTACTCTATTCTCTTAGAGGTTGTCATCTCCTAGACGGCTTGATGGCGGGAGAACCGATGATATCCTTAAAAAAGGTTGTGAGAAGGCCCAGTGGTTTGTGAAGGCCGTAGCTATCAATAATGATCGAGGAAGGCTCATTTGCACAAGGAGTTAGTTTGAGTTGATCAAACTATCTCAACGTGGATTAGGGGAGACTGGCAAGTCTCCGAGACTACGGGATAAAAATTTGTGTTCTTCTACTTGTGGTTTGATCTCTTATATTTAATTGAGCAGTTTACATTCCTAGTTTTCTTATCAATTATTCTTTTACCTAGGATTGTTAATATGCTTGGACATAGCTTCATAGCTTCTTGGTGCACTTAGAGAAACCTAAACAATTTAGACTTTGGTTGTCAAAAATCTTAATTCTAGTTTTACTTGATCATTTATTGCAATTTGAGCTGAAAAATTTCAAAAACCTCCTATTCACTTCTCTTTAATTGGTTATCCTTGATCCTACACCATCACTACCATATAAAGGATGAGATTTATCCATATTAAATTTTTTAATTCATTCTTGGTATAGATAGACTAGTAAACAAACATTCCTTCGAGGAGATGTTCTATCTACAGTCATAAGAAATATTTAGTTTTGCATAAATATATCATCTCAAACCCCATCAAAAGGTAGGAACTTGCTTCCTTTTTATTCTCTGTAGTTCTGATGATATCCATCAAAAGGTAGGAACTTGCTTCCTTTTTATTCTCTATAGTTCTAATGATATCTGCCAAAAAGGTAAAAGCTTGCTTCCTTTTTATTCTCCATAGTTCGATGATATTTAGATCATCGATGTAAACTGAGATGATACAGAATCCATTTTAAGACTTCTATATGAACACGTAGGGATAATCTTCATTATTAGAGTAACCTTTCTTTAGAAGGAACTCACTAAGTCGGTTATACCATATTCTCTCCAACTATTTTAATCCGTATAGTGACCTCTGCATTTTGATGCTATAAACGCTACAATTAGTTTTATTAGGATATGGAATTTTGACTAATTCAGAGACTCTCATATAAATATCCTTATATAGTGACCCATATAAATATACAGTCACTACATCCATCAGTTGCATTGTGAAGTTCATAATAGCTGCCATTGATATCAAATATTAGAAAGTTATTCCACTCATCACAGGGGAGTATGTTTTATCGTAATCAATGATGGGTCTCTCATGAACCCTTGTTTTGTAAGCCTCATTTTATATTTCACCACCTGGTTGTTCTTATTTCTCTTCTAGGTGGAAAACCCATTTGGATCCTATATGAAACACTTTAGAAGGCTTTCAAGCAATAGGATCGAACACTTTTTTTTGTTAAGTTGGTCCAATTTTACCTCAATTATTTTTTTCATTTGATCCAATCTAGCATTTCTAACACTCTGCCATGAACTTTGGTTCTAAATCCACATCAAGAGTTTAAGCAACTTTTGGGGCAAAATATATGTCAACAATTGTACATTTTTTTATGTCTTCTGAATCCGCATAATTAGTGGATATTTCTTTATTAATTTCTTCTAAGGATTTCCCACAATGATAAAGTCTGGGTGCTCGATCTTTTTGTATCAGATTGTGCACACAAATGTTCACTGGTGTTGCCATCTATAGGATAGCTTACTATAGGGATTTTTCTTAACATTAAGTTGAACTTCTTACATTGTCTTAGGGAGTATTTTGACTTGTTCAGTTCTCTGTTTCTATAGACGTCTCCATGGAATTGAGTCTCATGCGTCCAGAGGTATCCCCCTCTTCTTATCATGAGGGATAGAGTGCATTCAATATCCTTATATGATATTTCCACTCTTTTCTGATGTGTTTACTGTAGGTATATGAGATTTTGTCACACCTTTATGGTTAGTGAATGCATTTGGTATATTATTAGCTATTTGTTGCACGATTATTATCCTTCAAACTTTAGATTTGGATTTTTTGTGCGTGGGTCTAAGAACTGGATGTCCACGATATTCCAATCTATTTCTTAGTATTCTTTAGTATTGTGTTTTTCTCCCTCTAATGTCAAAAATTGCCCTCATCAAAGATACAGTCAATGTACTGAGCCGTATATAGATACACTGTCATAGGTTCTAGGTTTTAATAATTGATGAAGATTTATAACCTACATAGATCTTCCGATGAGGACCCATGGATATACGCTATGGTGGTGAAATTGACACGTGTATAGCACAATCAAATTTTCATAGATGAGAAATTATTGGTTCTTTCCTACGCACTAACTGCAAAGGGGAAATTATGGCATGCAGTTAGTTTGACTTGAATTAATGTTGCAGCATGCGGCACCGCGTGACCCCAACAACTGGTGGGTAACCCATAATTCTACAGGCGTGTCCTAGCAATTAGATTTGTTCTTTTAATTAGCGACTCTATAAGGCCATTTTGTGTGTGGACATGAGGTACTAAATGCTCTACGTTAATACTCAGAGCTATATAATAATCATCAAATGCCTTTGAGGTAAACTTACCAGCATTGTCCATTTGAATAAATTTAATCCTTTCATCTGTAAATGAGGTTCTTAATTTAATATTTTGAATAATTAATTTAGCAAATGCTTGATTCCGAGTAGATATGAGTCATACATTGGACCATCTAGTAGAAACATCTATCAATATCATAAAGTATATAAAGGGGCTATATTTATAATAAAATTCCTCGGAGTTAGTTTCAAAATTCATCCATCAAACTCCAGAGTTCGCTTATATCTCAGCACTGATAATCAAACTCACAACAATTTCTTAAGATTATTGTCGTCCAACGTGGCAGACTCGGAAATTTTCACTATTGTAGCTCCTAAGATTTTTTTTCAGAATTAGCCTCCATGCTATTTTTTTCGAAATAATGGTAGCGCAATTCCACGCTTTACGTGTCTTTGCAATGCTAATGCTTTGCACGAGCCATTGCATAATAATCAACGGAGACGGGAGCGCTGCAAACTAATGCCGCGATCCCCCTCATTGCAACACAAAATTCAAAAAATTTGAAAATAAATAAATATGATCAAGATCGTAGTGCGGCATTGCTACAATACCACACATGATTTTTTTTATGAATTTTGGATTGTTGTTGAAAAAAATATTTCTTGGCCATCTCCGTCGCTAAAAAATATTGCCCTCAAAAAATATTATTGATGGCCCATAGAATTATTAACGGTAATTATACCTACAGAATTATTGAAAGTAATTGGGCTCGCAAAATATAGGTTCTCAAATATATTGTGTTATATTCTACCTCACAAAATATGGCCCATAGAATATGGGTCCTCAAATATATTCTGCTAGCCCAATTATGTTATATTTTTACCACAAATATATTATTTATGTTTTAGGTCAATATTTTTTTTCAAGATTATTTAGGCCATTAATTGGGCCCATGAAAAAATATTTTAGAATTATTTGCGGGCATTGCTAATGTTATTGCTAATATTTATAGGCATAATATGGCCCCGCAAATATAGCACATGGGCTATATGCCTGCAAATATTTAGGGGCTATATACCCGCAAATATTAGCAATAACATTAGCAATGCTTGCAAAATTCTAAAATATTTTATCAGGGGCATAATTCATGGCCAAAATAATTCTGAAAAAATATATGGACATGAATTGCAAATAATATTTTTACGGACCCGTATTTGCGGGCCCATATTTGTTATAAAAATACAGCACAATTGGGCCCGCAGAATATATTTGAGGACCCATATTCTGTGCGCGCGGGTGGAGGGGCAGAATATAATATAATATATTTGAGGAGCTATATTCAAGTGGCCATGAAATATTTTTTCAGTGTCAATCCAAAATTCAGTAAAAAAATCACGTGGTACTTTAGTAATGCCGCACTACAGTACCGCGGCATATTATTTATTTATTGAATTTTGTGTTGCAGAGAAGAGAGCCACGGCATTAGTTTGTAGTGCTCCCCATCCGATGCATTAGCTATACAGTGGTCTCTGTGCGAGGTCTTAGTATTGCAGCACACGAGGAGTGTGGAATTGCGGGCCGGGGGTTGGGGGTATTTCTAGAAAAAAAAATTATACAGACGCTAATTCTAAAAATTATAATTTTTGGAAGCTGCAAGAGTGAAAATTTCTATTTATGCATGTATGTCTCCAGGCTGTGAGCCATTAACAACGAGTGCGCCAGGTTGTTATTCAGATTGCCACGATTAGTTCAAAGTTCAAACATTTCGGCCCCGGTTTTGGTGCCAGCTCCACACAGGTCACAGAGCTTCGCTTTTGTCGGCGTCGGTGCTTCCTCATCTGCCTGCACGTCCGACGCTACGCATCTCTCTTGATCGCTATGTTATTCTTCTCAGATTTATGCGCGCATGTACACAAAGAAATTTAGTGAACGGTGTGGTTTCATTTCATACGACACCGGATGGAGTACTAACGCCAGATGAACCTGACGTGTCGCTGACACGACACGCTGCGTCTTCAATTCTTGTATTTATGGTTACTGTTGAAGTATAAGTAAATTATCCGTCCTTCCTTATTAGCTTAAGTTTTTAGGTGAATTAGCTAATGCATACAACACAATATGGTATTGGAATCAAGAGGTCTCAAGTTCAAGATCCGGTTGGCACAATTAAAAATAATAATTGCAGGCAACTTCTATTCCACATTCTAGATCTGAGGGAGTCTATACGTGAGGAGAATGTTGAAGTATAAGTGAATTATCCACTTTTCCTCACCACCTTAAGTTTTTGGGTAAATTGGTTGCTGTATGCAACTTAATATGGTATCAGAGCCAAGAGGTCTCGAGTTCAAGACCCGATTGACACGATTAAAAAAATAATTGCTACCTATTTCTATTCCACGTCCTAAACCTGAGTAAGCCTCTGCGTGAGAAGGAGTGTTGAAGTATAACTAAATTGCCTGTCCTTCCTCATTAGCTTAAATTTTGGGTGAACTGGCTGGTGCATGCAACTCAATAGTTACTGCTTAATTGTAGCGATAATCCCACATATATATATATATATATATATATATATATATATATGAAAATGATTCCATACTCCTGGGTGTATGTAGTCCCACCTCTAATATATCGTTTAAATGATGTTGTTATACCTCTCTTTATCCATTTAAGTATACTCTAATACTGATTATAAGATACTCCAAAGTGAGTTTCATAAAATCCACCCTTTATAGCATAATTTGTTTACACATTCCTTATACATATGGAAAAGGGTATATAGCAAAAAAAATAAAGGGTCTGATGAAATTTTTTTAATTATATTGTATTGGAGTATCTTAGAATTATTATTGGAGTATATTGAAAGTGATAAAAGAGTATAAAACGTTTATTTAAGTGGTATATTAGAGGTGAATATACTCTAGAGTACGAAAAAACTTCTATATATATATACATATATACGTATATACGTATATATACATATATATACATACATATATATATATATATACGTATATATACATATATATATGTATATATGAAGCCTTTTTCCGTACTCTCAGAGTACATACTCCCCACATTCAATATACCATTTAAACGAAAGTGTTATACTTTTTTTATCACTTTTAGTATACTCTAATAATAATTCTAAGATACTCCAATACAACATAGTTGAAAAAATTTATTGGAACCCTTTATTTTTTGCTATATACTCTTTTACATATGTAAAAGGAATATGTAAACAAATTATGCTACAAAGGGCGGACTTTGATGAAATTTTTCGTGTGACTCACTTTGGAGTATCTTAGAATCAATATTAGAGTATACTCAAAAAGATAAAGATATATGATAACATCGTTTAAGCGGTATACTAGGGGTGGGAGTATGTACTCCTAGGAGTATGAAACCATTTTCATATATATATATATATAATATTTTACTCCCGGGTGTAGTTACTCCATCCCTGAAATACTATCTAAACGAATTTAAAATACTCTTTTATCATTTTGGGTACACTAATATACTAATTATAAGATATTCTAATATGAACTATATGAAAAAATTGTAAGGGGTTTTAGCGTATTTTACAAATACCTTTATATATGGGCATAAAAGGAGTATGCCCAAAAAAATATACATACCACCTCTAAAAAAATATAAATACTACTTAGCTAGTCTTATATACTCGTATACTACACGTACATACCCTCTGCGGGAGATACTCCCTACGTTATGAGATACAATATAGGGAGTAATTACTCCCGGGAATAAAAAAGAGACTTCCTACATACATATAGGAAGTCTTTTCCGTACTCCCAGGAGTACATACTCCCGCTTCTAATATACTACTTAAATAAACACTTTATACTCCTTTATCACTTTCAGTATGCTCCAATAATAATTCTAAGATACTTCAATACAACATGATTAAAAAAATTATAGTATAAAGAGTGGATTTTAATGAAATTTTTCATGGAACTCACTTTGAAATATCTTATAATCAGTATTAGAGTATACTCAAAAGGATAAAGAGGTATAACAACATCATTTAAACGGTATATTAGATGTGGGAGTACGTACACCTAGGAGTATGAAATCATTTATATATATATATCAACCTCAGCTTCTCTTGGTCAATGAAATTTTAAAAAAGAATAGCCTGCTCCTCCGTATCTCACATGGGTTTCATAATTATAGGAATTGGTTTCATAACCAACATTGGACTCGATAGAGCTATTTTACAAATACTATCCCATGGATTTATTGGTGCTACACTTTTTTTCTTGGCGGGAATGGCTTGTGATAGAATACGTCTTGTTTATCTCAAAGAACTAGGTTATATAGCTACATTTCAACAAGATGAAGAAGATGAACGATTCGGATTGAACATTTTTGTCACGGATTTCGCAAACTCATCGCGAAGCACAGAAGGATCCGTGCTCTTGAGAGCTGTCGGGGATTGGATATTCGGGTTCAAGGACCGTACGTCCGGTGACCCTTGCGACCCAGCGAAGGCTACCAATAAATCGCTACTGTCACGCATCCTATATCACCACGCGCCCGGGGAACAAGGAATCGGCGCCCCACGCCCGCATAATGTAGCGCCCCCAGCCAATTAATGCCGTATTATCGCTCGTAATCCGCTATAAATACCCTCGCCTACGAACGATTGGGGTTCGATTCATTTCCCCGGTACCTATCGTAGCACTTGTTAGGGCCAACCTAGAGGTCATCCTTAGAATCATCCAGGCTCCCCAAGCAAGCGTTGTAATCTACCTTCGCATAGTATTGCAATCCTTTGGACGAGGGTTGTTATCTCCGATGAGAGGCAAATCCTTGACAAACATATTCAATGCGATTCATCTTCTTCATCTTGTTGAAATGTAGCTCGGTAGGCCCTCGACGCTATACCCCCGCAAAAAAGGGTCTTAGGTTGATCCCTCATTCAACAAGTAAGCTCATTAGCTTCTCTCTCTCTCTCTCTATATATATATATAGAAACCTTTTTCTACTCCCGAGAGTAATTACTCCCTATGTCGTATCTCACAACGTATGGGGTATCTCATGCGACGGAGGGTATGTACGCTGTAGTATACAAAGTATATAAGATCATTTAGGTGGTATGTATTTTTTAGACATTGTTTTTATATTATATGAAGGTTTTGTATACACTAAAATCATGAAGTTCCTTGCAATTTTTCATGTGACTCACATTGAAGTATCTTATAATTAGTGTATGAGTGTACTCAAAGTGATAAAGGTGCAAACCCTCATCTAGTGCAAACTCAAAACTAAAATCAATTTCTGGATCTTCCACGGATGGTTCAGATGATCAGTGGGATTCCACTCATCCACTTAAACTAATATGCACTAAACCCCCATCTAATCGGCGTGTTAATCACCCTCCATCTAAATCCGTGCTAACCTTCGTTCATCAGCGCAAGCCCTTCATCTAAAATCCCGTCGCTCAACTCCTCCTCGTCGGGCAAATACACGATCACGGCAAAGCGTCTGGCCATGTATGGATCGCGCGGCCGCTGCGACGGAAATCGAAATGAATGAAGCGACACAAAGCATGAAGGTTTGATAAGCGTCATCACCGCCACGCTTGCATGAATAACTCGCAGTCGCCATTTCTTTTCTCGTCTGTACACCTCCAATTAAGGCGAAGGTCAATGAGATGAGAGATCTCGATCCGATGCACGCATTGCTGCCGTCCCTCGTGCATCTCTCTGAGTGCGTGCAAACCATGAGTCGTATTTGCGTGAGGGAGGAGGAGTTGAGCGATGGGATTTTAGATGAAGGGCTTGCGCGATGAACAGAGGTTAGCACGGGATTTAGATGGAGGGCTGATTAACATGCGGGGATTAGATGGGGGTTTAGTGCATATTAGTTAAGTGGATGAGTGGAACTCTCACCTTTGATCATCTGAACCATCCAGGAAATCAGTCCAGAGGCCCTTGTTATTAGTTTGCAAGTGTTTGCACTGAGAGAGGGTTTGCACTCCCAAAGTATATTCCTATATATATATATATATATATATATATATATATATATATATATATATATATATATATATATATATACCAAAATGCCTTATGTATACATCGAGAGTACGCTAAAGTGGCTAGCACTACCTAGTTTTGATTGCTCGATGCAACAAAATACAGCATGCAGTTCCCTTGTTTCAAGCTTAGAAGTGCATGCAAGCCTGCACTATCTCCAAAAGAGGGATGGGAGTACATACTCCCAAGAGTACCAAACGGGCTTCCTATATATATATATAATAAATAAACAAATAGTAAACAAATTAAAAAATGCGAAATTTGGTTTATAGCTACATTTCAACAAGATGAAGAAGATGAATATAAAAAGGGTATTTAAAAAATAAAGGATTGAACATTTTGTTGGAGTATCAGAATTTTATTGAATAATAAAGGAGCATCATTCATTTAAGTGGTATATTAGAGGGTGGGAGTATGTACTCCAAGAGTACGGATATATATATATATATATAGGAATATATCTACTGCTAAGAGGTTGAGATTTACATTAGCTTTTCTCTCTCTCTTTCACACATATATATATATATATTTTACTCCCAGGTGTAGTTACTCCCATCTTTGAAATACCACCTAAACGAATTTGAAATACTAAATATAAGATACTCAACCACACGAAAAAAATTTGCAAATGAGTACATAGTTTTTAGCATATTTTGCAAATACCTTTATATGTGAACATAAAAAGAAGTATGTACATACCACCTTTAAAAAAAATATAAATACCACCTAACTAGTCTTATATACTCGTATACTACATATACATACCTTCCGTTATACGAGATGCTCCTTACATCATGAGATACGACGTAGAGAGTAACTACTCTAGGAGTAGAAAAGAGACTACGAAAGTGACCTCGAAGAAAAGGAGGGTAGGAATAATACTCTGGCCTCTGGCAAACAACCAATGTATCACACCGCTTACACTAGACAACATCCGACTTTTTATGGTAACATGTGTTGTAAAGTTAGTAAGAAAACTGAATCTTTGATATATCATGTATTCATAGCTGTGACAATTAACCAAGCACTTGATTATGAAAGGTCAAGTCATATATGTTCGGGTGGTTGCCATACTTTTCATAAAATTTGACTGCAACACAAGTATACGACGGCACGGGGCTAAGAAACTGTGAACCGTACCAACCAAATACTGTCAGCCACGAACGTTTGGGCGGTTGCCGCGCTTTACCGCAGTTGTCTGCTAAAAGTGTGGCACAACTGGCAAGCCAAATTGATCATCACACGTTCGTAAAAATGGGCTACAACAGAAGTGCACGACAGACGGGACAAATGGCTAAGAAAGTGTTGCACGTCATAATAATTGTAGCAATGAATCAAAAATGTCAGCCATGAATCGTCAAACTTGCTTAAAACTTAGCACTTTTGAAATGAATTTTCGAATATGTGATCAAGAATTTCCTTTACATTTGGGGGGTTACATACATCACATCATTTTCTTATTCTTGCTAAGGACATGAAACACAGGACCAATTTAATGAAGCCGGTAGGGCCAGTACACTTGCCCATCTCTGTTCCCATTACACCCTGTCCTCCGGCCGTTATCCGAGCTAGCTACCCGCCTCCCCGCGCGCGCGCCACGCAGGCGCCGACAGGCGTCAACGTCGGCTCGTCCCGGCGCACGACGCCTCATGATGGTCGAAAAGCACGTCGTAGCCGACACTGGTCACGTTCCTCAAGTAGCAGCCGCCGTCGCTGGCGCCGTATTTGTACACCTGGTGCATCCGCCACGAAGCGCCCACCACCAGATCGTCCCGGAGTACCACCTCCGCCGCCGCCGCCTGCTCGTTTCGGAGCGTGCTCGTCGCGAGCCCGCCGGCTCCCGCCCGCGTCTCGTCGAACCCGATCTCCACGCGCCGCATCAGCCGCTGCGAGGAGGTTCCGGTGCCGTCTCCGCCCAGGAAAATAAAGAGCGGGAAGCTCTGGTGCAGCTGCTGCGCGTACGCGCCGTCGCCGGTGACGTCGGTGTGCGCGTCGATGGTCTGGTTGATCGCCTGCGCGCTGCCGTGGCTGCTCACCACGTTCGTATTCACGTAGGTGAGCCGCTGGGTGAACGTGGTGGTGATGTTGCCGCGCGACGAGCTCACCCACCCCGTGGCGGAGATGTTGCGGCTTGCCGTTGCGTCGTACTCCCCATCGATGCCGTCGGCGGAGTGAGAGATGATGCTGCCCGCCAGCTTCGGCGCGTCGTAGGCGATGAGGCCGCCGGTGGTCGTGGAGCTCTCGGGGTCGAGCCAGAGGTGGAGGTTCGCGTCCACGTACCACGAGTTCAGCGCGTTGCTCACCGCGAACCCGAGCTCGTGCTCCTCGCCGTCCAGGAGCTTGCCCAAGAACGGCGTGAGCTCGATGTCGTAAGTGGGCAGGTTGAACGAGCCAATGCTGGTGATGGGGCGCCAGATGAGGGGGTTGATGCCGCCGGTGTAAATTATCGGGAACGGCCACACGGCACCCACGACTTCGCCGTCGAGATGGACGGTGACCTCGCGGAACGGCCCGTTCTGGTCCGGTGTGTTCATGTACCAGAACTCGTCGGAGTAGTGGGACGAGACGTATACCTCAAGAACCGCGCGGTACGCGTTCGCCGGCACCGAAAGGCGCGCGGACTCGACGTCGGTGGCGTTGTCGACCACGAACCACAGCCCATCGTTGAGAGGCAGGCTTCTTGAGACGGGGACGACGAGGTCGGCGGGTGCCGAAGCCGCCGACAGCGACCGGGCGGCGCGCTGGAAGTAGAGGTGGAGCGTGAGGTTGGCGTGGTACACACCGTTGTAGGTGTCGTCAATGAGGTTGCCGAGGTACACGGCGAGCGTAGAGTTGCTGGTGGCGAGGAGGGACGCGTACTTGGTGACGTCCTTGGACACCGACCACGTCACGCCGCCGGGGCGCGGCTCGGCGGTGCTGCCGCGCAGGAGCTCCGCCCCGCCGAGCCAGACGCCGAAGATGCGGTCGTACTGGACGCCGTGGCAGTCGGCGCGCCACTCGAGAACCGCGAGCGAGACAACCCCCGCGCGGCCGCCGGCATCGAGCAGGCAAGACGGCGGCGAGTAGGCGGCTGTCACAGGCGGCTTGGTGAGCGTGAAGGCAAAGGAGTGAGATAGGAGGAGCGTGGAGCAGGGCCCGGAGCTCCCCCGCGGCGGGCGGAGCGGCCGGTCGACCTCGAAGAAGGTGGTCTTTGCGCGCTGGAGAGACGGCAGGGCCGCCTCAACCGCCGCGATGTCCTCGACAGAGAGCCGGGGGTCGTGAGGCAAAGCAACTGAGGAGTGGACGTGCAAGAGCAGAGTGAAGCAGAGGAGGACGAGGGGAGCAGATGAGGTAGGCATGGTTTCGGTGTGGAGGGAATGCATGGTTGTGTCCGCGCGAAGGCTGAGAATTTAATCTCTCCATCAGATAGATAGCAGAAAGGAAAAAATACAAAGAAAAAACAACAATATCTAGCCGGTATAAACAATATATTCTGAGTGCCGTATAATGGCAACTCAAAGTGCCGAGTAGGTACGGCGATAACGGGTCTTCTTGTCGCAAGCTATATTGGTGTTTGATTTGGCCTCCTAACACCCCATTAAGAAGGATAGGTGATGAAGCCGACGCAAAAGAGGCGAAGAGCCACTGGCACCATCGAGGCCTAAAGCCACGCGCCTGCAGGAGGTCTAGTAGGTATTCCTAAGATATGGAATCAAAGGTTTTTTCAATGTCCAGCTTGAGCATCAAGACCGGGGTATGTGTTCTATGATAAAGCCTTGCCTGGTTACGGAATACTTAGGAAATTATCTTGAATACTTTGACCTTTGATGAAAGCGCTCTGGGATTTTAAGATAAGCGCATCAATATGCGTGGATAGGCGCAAAGCCAGCACTTTGGATATGATCTTTGCAACAGAGTGGATCAGACTGATCGGCGGTAGTCAGAGGCCCCGGTCGAAATTTTGTTTTTGGGAATCAGAGCAATGGAGGCAGTGTTGAGGATGGTAAAAGCTCCTACAGAGCGAATTTGAAAACTGCTGACCACAGCCATTATGTCATGCTTGATTATTTCCCAACAGTGCTTGTAGAAAATTATAGTGAATCCATCCAGCCCAGGGGCCTTCCCCAGCGAAAGGCGGTAGATTGCATGCAGTACCTCTTCCTATGTGATGGCCACATCCAGGTGTCCCATGTGATGGTAGGGAGGTTCAGTCGCTGCCAGTTGATGTCCAAAGTGCGTAAATTTTTTGTACCTAGGAGCGATGAAAAATGAATTTCTTCCTTGTCCTTGTGGAGAGTGGCAATGCCCTGGTCATTCTGCAAGGACTGGATATAATTTTTTTGATGACAACCATTGGCCTTGAGTTGGAAAAATCGGGTGTCCGCAACTCCGCATCCCCCTCTTTGAGCCAAGTGACTCGAGAGGCCTGCCTCGTTCGCGCCTTTTCTACGACGGCAAGGCCAAAGACTCTTAATTTCAGTGCCTTGCGGAAATGCTGCTCGCGGAAATGCTGCTCGGCCTGGGAGAGAGCGCTTGACTCCTGGGCCACATCCAGTCGCAGGATGACCTCGTTTGCCAAGAGGAGCTGCTGCTTAGTTTCACTAAAAAAATAGGCGCTCTATGGGCAAAGCACCCTCGTAGTCTTACGAAGTCTGTGTGCGATCCGTTTGAACGGATCCGCGTGAAGGGTCGGTTCGTTCCACGCCTGCTGAACTATGTGGCGGAACCTCGGGATGTGAGGCTAGAAATTTTTAAACCTGAACGCGCGAGGTCTCCTGGGACCATCTTCGCTAGTTAGCAAGAGCGGTCAATGATCGGATATGGAGGAGGATAGAGCCTGCAACAAATGGTTTAAGAATATGGTGTCCCAATGGTGGTTGCAGAAAACACGATCGAGCTTGACAAGAGTCGGTTCATTCCGTTCGCTGCTCCAGGTGTACTTTCGGTTTTGCAGTGGGATTTCCCGAAGCGCACAGTGATTGATTGTGGCACGAAAATCTGCCATTAGACGATGATTGAGGTTTGAGTTATTCTTGTCTCTTGCTTCATAAATGAGGTTGAAGTCACCGAGGACAAGCCAAGGTTCGCAAGCTGAGGAAGCAAGAGATGCTAGCTCTCGCAAGAACGAAGTCTTTTCCTAGTCGTTTGTCGGGCCGTAGACCGCAGTTATGAGGAAAAACTCATCATTGCTTCAGATAGAGACATTCGCTGTAAGGGAATAGGAGCGGGAGATCGGGTTCGCTAGTTTGACCATGTCTTCATCCTAGAGAAGAATTATCCCTCCCCTTACACCCTGAGCTGGCAGGTGGAAAGCGGAGCTGAGCCTCTGGCCACCAATTTGCTGAATTAAGGACTGGTCAACATGCTGCAGCTTAGATTCCTGGAAACAGGCGATGGCAGGTCGGGTGGCTTGCAGAATTTGTCGAACCGTGGCGCATCTAGCCCCTCCATTTAGCCCACGAACGTTCCATGTCAAACACAGTGCAGTCACCCATGAGTTATGAAGGAAAACTATGATAATACTAATATGCACTGACAGAGGCAAGGCGGAGCACAAGTAGCAGTTTACAATGATTAGTGCCCAGGTGGTTCCATGAAGAGAAGAGGCACAGGAAGCTACATGTGGTATACCAGAGACTTCTAGCCGGGCACCTATCATTTGCAGTGAGCGACATATGTAACAGCAAAAGGTTTCTAGCCCAGGACATGTAGGTATAAGATGAGAAAAAGCGAAAGATTTGCAAGTGGCAGTGAGTGATAGGGAACTTGGAAGCAAAAGTGGAATTCCATTGGTTAGGACTGTGCAGGTCGCTCGATGCCCTTCAATTTCTGTGATATTCTGATCAGTCATCGCCTAGCACTGGTTCCCCTGCCATACACACAGTATCCTGCATGATCTGTTGGCCTTGCTCATCGATGCGACAAATGTTTTTTAAGGCCGCTATGGCGCTATCTGAGAGCGGGTCACCAAACAGCTTGAAGTATTGTTGTAGAGCTTCCTAGGATGGTTCTTTCGCTTTTGGCGAGTAGAAGCCGAGGCGATGCACCAGCAAGTGATGTGCCATTCTGCAAGTTGGCACTGACTGAACCTTGGACGCCAGGCATTTGCTGCGATGTGGGAAGGTGCTGGCCCAGGCTGCCTTGGCACTTGCTCCGCCGGCCTTAGCGTCGGACACGAAATTGGCCGTCTGCAAGCCTGAGTGCTAGTCAACTGGACTATGCTGAGGCAGTTGGAGGATGGGCTGCGGTGGCTGAGTGAAGACCTCGTGCGGAAAAAATTGGAAATTTTGGCTTGGGGGTGGCACTTGCAAGCTGTCCGTGGCAGGCAGGTGAGAGCAACCTGAGGAGGACTTTTGGTGAGTGCTGAACACAGAGTGTTTTTTTGTTGCCTGGTCTTGCAAGTCACCTGGGATGAGAGCAGAACAATTATTGGGCGCGAGCATGGTCCCATGCACGTGCACCGAATTGCCTAGATGCAGGTGCAAGTCCTCTGGTTGCTTGTCAGGGCTGGGCAGTAGGACTGTAAGGACCGACCCTTGGTGGTCACGAACAGCAAGGCATAAAGCAGGGGCAGTATAGTTGCATCCCTCAGCTAGTGGTATGAACACTGGAGACGGGAAACGGCCATCCAAACCTTCTAGCGAGTAGCAAAGTCCTGAGCGAAAAGGAGCTGGGGCATGGCAGCTAACTCTTCCAAGAGCACTGGGACTATAGCCGGGGCAAAAGCTGGCGACTTTTTTGATTCAGACCGGGCTTCCTGATGCCGAGTGAAGCGGCTCGCCCGCCTTTCCATCGATCTGCCCCTGTGTGGGCAGCCCCATCGGATGGCCGCACTCGATGAAGAGCCGCATAGATGGACTAGGGGATCTGGCGCGTTGATGGAAAAAGGCCTGCCTCCCAACCCCAAGTGGCAAGCGACCAGATCAGCCACATACATCCTGACAAAGTGACAACTCAGTAGCTGAGCTTATGCCATGCCGGCCCGGGGAGCGAGTACGACAGCTAGACTGTGTAGCACGGGGAGAGCAGTCTCTTGAGCGGCTCCAGCCGACGGTTCGATCAACCCCCGAGTGGCGCTACACCACATCCTAAAAAAGCAACTGAAGACGGGGTCCTATCACCTCTCAGAGGACGTGCAAGCTTCCTCCGGCTCTCCCTCTATGCAAATGATGATGTCATCTTCCTTAACCTGGTCAAGGAGGAGCTACAGGCCCTTATTGACATTCTGTATCACTTCGGATAGGCCTCTAGCCTGCGAGTCAACATGGAAAAGAGCTCCATAGTGCCAATACGGTGCCAAGGCTTTCATCTAGACAATATCTTGCAGCCATTCACTAGGGATATATCACTTTTTCCTATCAAATACCTGGGCATTCCTCTTAGACTATGTCGCCTTCGTTGTGCCCACCTGCAGCCCGTCCAGGATAAAGTGGCGTGGTGTCTGGCAACTTGGCAGACAGGCCACGTCACCCTTAGGGTGACTGATCTTGGTCAAATCAGTGCTCTCCTCGATCCCAATCTACCTTCTAACGGCGCTGAAGGCGCTGAGGAAGTTCATCGCAAATATTGACAGGATGAGGAGGGCATTTCTATGGGCAGGCCATGGAGTGATGCATGGTGGTAATTGCAAGGTGCGGTGGACAACTGTTTGCCGCCCGCTTCAAATGGGAGGCTTAGGAGTCGTTAACCTTGATAGGTTCGCGTGAGTGCTTCGACTGCGCTGGCTGTGGCTCATGAACACAGACCTAGAAAGGCCATGGAATGGGTTGCAGATGGCGTGTGACAAGATTGATCGCATGCTCTTCACGGCGGCAACCATAGTCAATATTGGAAATAGCCGCAACACGACCTTCTGGACTGCTAGATGGCTTCAAGGTGTAGTACCATCCCAAATTGTGCCGCGCCTATATAGCCACTCCAAGAGGAAGACAAGATCGGTGGCGAACGCCTTGCAAAACAACATTTGGGTACGAGACATACGCCACATTCTCGATCCGCAGCTCATACAGGAATATGTCTGTCTTTGGACCAAAATTCAATCTGTGCCACTTTGACCAGACACGAATGACGTCATCACATGGATACACTCCCCTAAAGGCACATACTCAGCTAAATCGGTGTACCATATGCAGTTCATTGGAAGCATCCAGAAATCCTTCATGACCACAATCTGGTCGGCATGAGCACTGCTGCGATGTAAAGTCTTCTTCTGGCTTGCACAACAAAATCATTTGTGGACAGCACAACGCTTGTAGATCAGGAGATGGCATAATCAATACTTCTTCCCAATGTGCCGTCGAAGCTTAGAAACAGTTTTCCATCTTTTTGTCAATTGTCCCTAGGTTCGACAGTTGTGGTCATCCATTGCACGCTAGGTTCGCATATCGTCACTCCAGCCGGACCAGTCGTATCTTCCCACCAACCTCGAACAATGGAACCTGCAGCTGCTAGACTGTCCACCAGGCACTAGCCCTTCGGAAAGGCGTCAAAACCTTAATCATCCTGACTTGCTAGCAATAGTGGAAAGAGCGTAATAATAGAGTTTTTCGTATAGCTTGTGCAACCCATGAAGAAATTGTGCAATTGGTCAAATATGAGGCTTCTAATTGGGTATTCGCAGTTGCAAAGCATCTAAAAAATCTGTTGTTTTTGCTTGGTTCTTTTCTTTTATCTCAAATCACTCGCTTCTTTACCTTGGGTGCAGTATCCTGCACCTTGTAATCTCTAAAAACGATGTTCCTTTCTTTTCCCTTCTCAATATAATCACAGCTCGGCTGTTTTTTAAAAGTGCTGAGTAGGTAGAAGAATTATGCGATTTTTGGGACAGTTTGAATTGTCTACTAGTATAATAACCCAGAATTACATAAAGCAAAAAAAAAAATACAATGATTTACTCCCTCTATCCAAATTTATAAGCTATGATTTACTCTCTATGTCCAAATTTATAAGACGTATTTTTTTAGATTTTATCCATAACTATAGGATGTATTTTATGTTCAATTGCAAAATTAGTGTAAAGTTCCTTATATAACCCTAATAAATATCCATCTTTACTTTGTATTCTCTACGTATATGTATTGAATATAGTGCTTAATGATAATAATTATAGGTAATCTAATCCTTTTTAATATCTTCTTGATCTATGTGCAAAAAGAAATACTCTTTCCGTTCACTTTTATAAGACTTATTTTTTGAATGATTTTGTTCACAAATATAAGGTTTGCACGTAGATTTAATAAAACACTTCTTTCTATATCCCTATTTATTACCATATACATTTATTCATTATCACCTGCACAAAGTATATCTTTCATTTGGAAATCTTTTATCTTTCAAAACAATTAAGTGGAGTCATCTAATTCATTTTCTCTTACATTTTTTTCAATTTCAACACAAACTTAATCCTTATACAAAGTTAAAACACGCCTTATAAAAATAAACGAAGAGAGTATGTCTTATAAACTTAGACAGAAGGACTAGTAATCTAGAGGCAGACAACTGAAAATACACTTACAGCTCCAGGTTCTACTGAAATGGAACAATGACTCGATGCTGCGTTGGACGTCCTTGACAAGGATCACACATAAATAACCTGTGGTTGATGAATAAATTGCATTTTATTCCCTTTACTAAATTGTCTACTTAACTCGGTGGCCAAAGTATTGTTTTCATTCGGCGGGAGCGAAAACTGTCAACTCCCTGATGGAAGGAAGGACCACGGGAGAGTTATCACACTGCTGGCCGCTCCTCATCACACTCTCTTGGTAGCTGGACATCAAGGGGCGTATCATACCAGCATCAACTTGCACATAATGTATTATTATTAGTATTATATATACTGCATATTACCTTGGATTCAAAAAATAAGCTATCTTAGAATCCGTGTTGATCCAGTATTTTTAGGTTTAACCATTAACATACAAAGAATTACCCAAATTGACGACATGAAATTGATATGGCTACATCTATCATAAAATATACTTTCATAGTGTATAATTATTTTTATGTCAATCAACATATTTTCATAGAAATCGATAGTCAACAATATGTCACTTAAAGATTACGTCAATGTCAAAAATGAATTAAATATGGAGTTAGAGGGAGTAAGTGATTTAAATTAATCCGTGAAAGTAAGGTTAGTTGGACTCGACTGTGCAGTGTACTCCTGCCTGTCAGTTCGGGGTTGCATTTAAGCTCAGAATGAAGAAGCAGCTGGAGCAGCTATTGATGCAGACTGACGTTACAGTGTCGGTTTATTTCACTTTTGCAGCTACAAAAAGTGAGGCCTCAATTCGCCAATTAGACAGTTCATTCGAGTAGATTAGCACACACTTTTTCCGGTGCTTTTGAGCTTTTCTGCGTGGCTGCAGAACATTTGCACGCGGAGAAGTTGCAAATCATTGGTCATAAAGGATCCCATTCCGACATAACCGTACGGCGAATAACACTACTAGTAAAGCGATCCGGAAACAAGGCTGGAAATAATCGCTCTAGACCTCGTTTTCTCTCGGACTTCTGAGCCTGAGAAGAACGAAGCATGTGAACGGTAGGCCTGGTCGGTTTATGTCGGCATCGGATTTTTAAATTGGAATACTCTGTATATAACCATGTTAGTTTGATAGCATATACAGTGAAAATAGTGATGATAACATAATCATATCACGAATCAAATAATATTAATTAAGCAGAAAAATTTAACGTTATGGCCACATTATTATAAATAAACCAGCCTCATGACTTGAGTTCAATAAGAAGCAGCGGAAATAAAATAGCAGCAGAATAAGCCAATCCATATGCCCAACAGTTAATCGACTAGAAGTGCAGCGTCCTATTAGTCGGATCGCTTTCATCATAACCACAAGCATAGAACTCGTAATCACCTTCAGCTTTAACACACACTTACGTGGGAAAGTTGGGATGTTGCAAGGGTGAGTACAAAATGTACTCCGCAAGTCTTGAAAATATAATGCATGATAACTATATGCATGGCCAAACAATTGAAGGCATGATATGGTTCCTTTAGCATAAAGCAGAATTTAACTTTAAATACCAATAGTAATTTCACAAAGCATCATTTAACAAAAATGAAATAGAATAGTAATTGAATTTTGATATAACAACTACACAGGTTCCAACCACCTGATTGGCTCCAACCGCCAAACCAAAACCCGAGAGTTCCATCCACTTACGGATTCCCAAACCATCATTTTTATTTAAAACAAAACCATCAGGTCAACAATGTGCTAGCGTACCTTGCCTGTCCATGACCGTAGGCACGACTACTTAAATAGTTTTAACTCTGCAGAGTGTGTACAACTTTACTCACAAGACATGATCGACTGTTGTCACCATACAATTAACACACTTCCTTTGGTGTGTCGGCAGAGAGATCATGACAAGGCTTTTACAATGCACAACCTCGCTACTAATTTCGCCCGCTAAGGTTTCAACGTTGTTAGGGTTCTAGCCACCTAGTACAGATGCCCCCTCTTGCGCCTTACGAGTGTCTACATCCGGCACCAACATTCAACCAAATGGCGATGTCAATAACGAGACATACAAATTAATTAATCAGATCGTGCCCATATAGACTTGTGGTTGTACGGTAGTGCTTGGTCCATGGTAACACATGTTTTGGTCCTTAATTGACTAGGGCGGAACATTCACTTTACAAGGTCTCGTGCATCCAGCACCCATCCAACATCCATCCGCCCTGGTCTAAGCCATTTCCACTTTATTTCATTTTAATAACAGCAGCAATACCAATTGCCCCAACTCAACAAATAAGTTTGAACAAGGTTTGAATTTTTTTTCCATAATGGCATAATACCGAAACGTTTAAGCTAGACTAAACAATTCTACCGTCCTATGCTACACTATTGGTTATCACCAGATAAAGTAGCTAGATATCATCTAGGGTGTCAAAGGTTTGGCATAAGCAACATCAATGAGGGTATAACAAGTTTTAGAATTTAATTGCACCCTAAACTACAATTAAAGTACATTGCAAAATAACAAGCATGCATAATTTAAAACAACATAATGTTTTTCACAAAATTTGGGATCAATATTTCAAGGAAGACTTGCCTTCGTTGACTCCTGCTGATTCTACCTCTGCCTGATGATTCGCCTGCGATTCGACTGTGTCGTCTACACGTGAAACGAGAACAAATAAATAAAACAAATTCAAACAAAATTCAAAAATTAAAAATAATGATACTGGAAGATAGATCATTAATTTAGATTAATTTAGAAATTTGAATCACTGCAATCGGAGCTCGGACGAAGAAGAATGGTCTCCTGAAAGTCTCTCGGGAGAGAAAATCAAAAGGGATGACACGTGTCAACACGTGATTGGCTAGAATTTCAGATTTTCAGGAAAATCAGAAAAGAGGAAAAGAAATGCGGCTGACACATGGGGCCCACAAGTCAGAGGCTCGACTCACGGTGGACTGGGATCACCGAGAGGATGACTGGGTGACGCGGCGGACCAGCTGAGGTGGCGGCCAACGCAGCACTAGGGCTAGCGTGGCGATGACATGGCACGACACTCGGCGATGACGCGGCGGCTGATGGGGCGTTGCCATGGGCTAGCCACGCAGCGCTCATCCGATGAGCCCGAGAGAGATAGGGTGGCGGAGGGGTATGGACGCAGCGGCGGTGACGTGGTCCGATCTGGTGCGTCGGCGAAAGATTGGATGGCCACCGGCTAGCGAAGTCGGCAATTAAACCCGTAAAGGTCGCCAGAGCAAAAGACGGAGGCGGTAGCGAAACCTCAACGAGGCCTCGGACAAAGGGCAAAACGGAGAGGGCTTCAAGGCAAACTCGACGAGACCAAAACCAGTGGCGGAGGCTCACCGATGGGGTTGGCTGGCTGGGCCGTGGGCCGTTGCTCAACCAGAAACCGAACTAGGGTTGGTTGGCTGGGCCGTGGGCCGTTGCTCAATTGGAAATCGAACTAGGGTTGGCTGGCTGGGCCGTGGGCCATTGCTATGCGATGCGCTGAGCGCTGAGGTATGAACTGATCGATTTATTCGGTGATTTCAGTTTCTAAAATTTCAAAACCGAACAATAGACCGAAAACTAAATAGTATTAAAATAAAAACCGAACCGTAAATCGAAACCAAAAAACCGAAATAATCAGTTTATTCGATTCGATTCGATTTTAATTTAAAAATACCCACCCTTAATGAGCAGTCGATAAGTCCGAGGGTCCAAGCCAAGCTTTCGGTCCACCCCTACAAGTCGCGCTGCGTTTCACGCATCATTGCAGATCCGGCTCGATGGCTGCCTTGCACCTACCGCAAGCTACATGCCATTCCCATTCAAGAACCTTGTCATGCTTGTACGGCAACGCGCCCTTGATACTAATAAGAGATTAAAAAAGATGGAGAACCTCGTCGTCCTTGTAAGGCGACACGTCCTTGGGACTAAGAGATTAAAAAGATGAAATATCAACTTTTAGTGTCTTTTGTTATTCGCTTAATTTGAATTTAGTACCACACAAGGACGATTAAAAGCATCCTTGTACATGTAAGGTGTCCCTGACAAGTGGACCCACGTTCGGGCGTCTCTGTGGGATCCACGAGCAACCGTCAGCGCCAGTGGCTCGGGTACATTTTGGTCTCTCCTGAGTCCTGACGTACGACGTGACGTCTCTCCTAACGGCTGGGTTGTATTACGCCCCGTCGTGTTCCGGGTTTTTGTATGCATGGCATGTGGGGACCACACCCCAGCCTCACAGGGGGTGGATATGGATGAGGACCGTGAGGTGCTGCGCGTGGGTTGGGTTTGATTCTATCTCTTCTCAGCTCGTTGGACGTCGAGTGTCCCTGCCGCCTCGGTGGATGAACATGCACTGCCACTGCACGGGATAGTATACACGTACGGTCGTACAGATGTACACAGGACAGTGCATGCCTGTTATTTATGGATCTGTTGTGATGTGTACGTACAATTTTACTGTTTTTACCACTGTACAACTTTTATTGTTGTTGCTTCATCTGACGGTAAAAGGGCAGGGCTTCTCAAGATGTACGTGGACTATTAAAGGCTATCTACTGCAAACCGAAACGTGCATGTACACTACACTAGCTTCTCTCTCGACGGATCATTGTCGAAATAGATCTCCTTTATCGGATGAAATCGTAAGAAGCTGACAATGTAACGATTGAGAGTCAAGTTTGCGTGGTACTCCATGTAAATTTGGTATGTGACTCTGTGTTTTGCGGCCTAAGACTTAAATTAAAGCATTACGTGTGGGGAAAAAAACAAAAGAAAATGAGAGCAGAAAGGATTGCTAGGCTTGATCATAAATCATATATAACCCAGTAGCTGCGGCTCTCAAGTCACATGTTTGTGCTTTGCGGTCCAACATAATGGGACCAATAACATTGGCAGGATCTGGCATCACCGCACCAACCACCGTTGCCAAAACATCAGTTCCCCGTGCTCAGTCATGCCCGCTCCGGCAGCGCCGCGCGCCGCAGATGACCTCTTCAAGCAGGCCTCACTGGACTGGTCCGAGTGTCCGACACTGTGCCGTAGCCGCTGCTGGTCACGTTCCGGAAGTAGCACCCATCGGTGACCTCGACGCCCCCACCGCCTTCCCGTCCCGCATCTCCACGTCCACGGCGCCGCTCTGCATGTCGTGTAGCGATCGGCACCCCGGCCCCGATCACCGACCGGCGGTGACCGTCGTCTCGTGATACCCCCTCGCCACTGTGTACGACACGTTCGCGGTATGGGCCGTTTCTTGCTGCACTTCTATGTCCACGTACAGCTCTGCTGTGTCTGCTGGGAGCTAGTACAGGACGTTGGCACACGGTGGTTCGTGGCGCAGTCGACGGTGTACGCGACGGTCGTCTGGTTCACGGTCTAGGCGGTCCTTGCCGGTGAACACTGTTAATACTATCTATATTACATTTCACGGGAAAAATCCGTGTCCTCCCAGCTCGGTGCCTTGCCCCGGCAGTCTTCCCGATGATTCTTCGAATTTTTTACTGTACTAGCCTTGTCTGAATTTTTTTTTGCAAAAATAGCTACCGTCGTGGTGGATTTACAGAAATAGTCCCTCGACGCAGACCGGGAGCGCTGCATAGAGGGAGGCATTGCAGCGTGGCAAGCCGCGGATGGAAGGCGCTGCAGCAGCTCGGCGGTGCTGCACGCGCATGCAGCGGTCCAACGGCGCTGCATGCGTGGGGCAGGGCCGCATGCAGAGGGAGGAAAAAGGCCATCCGACGGAGACAATTTTTCTGATCAGGAAAGACAAAACTTGCTCAGGAATCGTCTCGCAAGACACGGGCCGCACCAAGACAGTGCAAGTTCTTCGGATGGCCATCACTTAGCCACGCATGTATAGCAACAGAAAACACACTGGCTTGGCGATCTGCCACGCCGAACCGGGATGTCTTCAAGCGCCAATGCGCCATGGGCAAGAAGAAGATTCTGCTGCATTCGCATCTCTTCACCGATTGCCCTTTCGATATTTTCGTCGCGTTTTCCTCCCTCTGCATGCGGCTGTGCGTGGCGCCGAGCCGCTGCAGCGCCTCCCGCCCGCGGCTCCCTCTGTGCAGTGCTCCTCGTCCGTATCGAGGTGCTATTTCTGCAAATCTAACGTGACGGTAGCTATTTTCGTAAAAAAAATTCGGACAAGGCTACTAAGTAAAAATTTCTCGTTCTTCACACTCCCTCGTGTCCTGTGGCATGTCTGCACTGGCCCGCACGTTACTCTTACACATGAAGGAAATGGATTCGTTTTTAGTAAAATTTGTTTTCTAGTAGGTTAGTTAGTAGCAGTGGCGGAGCCAGAAATTTCTAAAGAAGGGGGTCTAAGAATGAAATGAACCTTTACTAATGATTGATATTTAAGACGTTCGGGTTGTCTAGACGTAAATGGTGTCTCATCGAATGGCTTTGATTTTGATAAAGACGTAAAATATCTCTTCATCTAAAAATCAAAATTATGGATATTAAATCGATGTAGCTTGATGCCCTGATCATTGATAATTAATAGATTACCTAGTACCTATTATAGATTAGTACAACAGAAAGCATATACTCATTAATAATACCTTATCGATTTGGCGGCGAGACGACAAGATGCGGCGGCGCAGCGGCAATGATGATGTCTCCGACGACCGATGGTCCGACGGCGAAGTCTCACGCCGTTGATCGTCACGCTCGCAGCCTCGCGCGGAATCGCGCCGTCGCTGCGCTCGCGATCGGACGGAGATGACGCGGAGTCGCGCCTTGCGCATGGGAGAAGGCGAAACGTTGTTTACTCTCGCGCGGAGTCACTCGCGAACGTACGGAGACACGGAGTCGCGCTAGCCTTGCGCACAGGAGAAGGCGAAACGTTATTTACTCGTTTGGACGTAAGGACGTTGCGTACTGGCCTTGGCCCTTGTGAGTTGTGACATAATATACATATACCGGCTCTGGCTATTTACATGGCCGACGGGGTGGGCCTAGGCCCCATCACGCCCCACCCCTAGCTCCGCCACTTGTTAGTAGTAGTACTACTGCGTAACTAATGCACTAGTTGCTTGTAATTAAGTTATGAGAAAAATAAGAGAAAGAAAACAACAAAAGAGCCTAGTTGTATCGCATATATGGAGGAAATTGATGGTCTTGTATGTTGTCATGTACTTGCATCGAATAAGATAAACAAAAAGGTTGATGAAGAAAAATAAGAAAAATATATGTTAATGTGAAAAAAATAAAATATAACTAATGCTCAGTTATTCATCACTTAATATTTTCGCAAATATAATCCAAAAGATCAATATTTAAGTTAAATCAACGTACAAACAAGTTTTCAGCCCTCAAGGTTATTTCAGTAATTTAAACACTAACTACAGCTGCAGCATCTAATTTACCAAATAGCCTCTTGAGAAAGGTACAACCACTAACTATAGTTGCTTTACAGTACAGCCGCAGCTCCCCAAACAGGGTCTAAATTAGTCAAACAGTTCAAGAGAGGAACAATAGATCCTCTGATAATGATTGGGCACAATTCTTGCGTCGAGAATTTTCACAGAAATCCACGAGAAACAATATAAGCAATTTTCTCCACTTCAGTGATCTACCGAATTCTGTAGCATCCGTTCGATCAATGGTGTGAGGATGAAACTCACGAGATGAGAGCAGCTTTGCTTCGTTGTAGGGTTAAATCCACCGCGGATTGGGTTGGCACACCTACAAGTGTAAGATTCTTCTGTCCCTAGAAGTGATCAATTTTCTAGCATCTGTTACTTTTTTTTTTTTCCAAATCCAACCCTCTTAAATTGCAAATCGAACCCCTCCACCACCTAGGGGAGCGCTACAGTCGGCGAGGAGCGCAAGAGCAGTGCGGAGGTAGCACGGGAGTAGTGGCCTACCGCAGACAATATTAGCGATGGAGAGGGGGCTAGATTTACAATTATGCTTATGAGGAAGCTAAATTTGAAAAAAAAAATGGTAATAAGAGCTATAAAAGTGATCAGTTCTTATCCCGGATGACTAGCACCACAATACCTAGACCCTGAATAGTTGGTGGGTCCCTACATCGATCTCTTGGCCAAGGTTATCTAGGTCAAAATATGTATTTATAATACTAACTTGTAACAAGATAATTATATATTTATATATTAAATAAATTATGCATGCTAAGTTGAAGGGTGTCGGTGATATTTGACCCCGCCCCACACACTGAATATCCACCCTGATTCATACCACCTGTCACTTGATCGTCCGACGCAGTTCGTTCCATGGTCATGAAGTACCGGGAATAAAACAGACGTGCATGCAGGATATCCCCGAGATATTTAGTACTGAACTTGCATCTAAACCGGTGGCGTCATTTTCCTGGTGGCTAGATAGAAATCGTTTTGTTTATTCAAATTTGACTTCTAATTTCGATAGTTTTGCACTTTTGCTTGCACATGGATACAAATTTAGCCAAATTTTGGTGAATTTTCATCGAAATTTCGGATTTTGGGCCTCCACGAAATCCAAATTACCGGCCGTATAAAAAAAATTGAAATTGCTACAATAATTTTATTTTTTTGGCCAAAATTTCATGATTTTTGGCCTTTTTGAACTGGATTGGGTCCAATAATCCTTAAGAAAGTCATCTTCTATGAAAAATTGTAGAAAAACAAAATTTTTGGGATATTTTAAAATTTTGGCAAAAACACTCTCAAATTCTTATAAAATTGTACAAGCTTTATAAATAATCTAAAAATTTTATGGTACTATATTAGTAGTGTAGGATCATATAGAAAATTTTTCAAAATAATTGAACTTCATTTATTGTCATTAAAAAATAAAAAACAAAATGAACATGATTAAGATATTAATCTTGTCAGAATTTTATAAATTTCTCGAGTGTGATCATGATCTAAAATTTTTATGAGAGATTAAGAATTGCATCAGTACTATGCTATAAAATTTTTAAAAAGTTTCAACTTTTTTGTTTGGTCAATCAAATCTATATAAGCATTAAACTTCATTTGTTATATTATATTTCAAAAATCAAAAAGAGAGAGAACAAAAATGGTATTGTGCCTTGTAAGAATTTTATAAATTCGCTGGAGTGAGATCATGATTCAAAATTTTTAATGAGATCTTAAGCATTTCCTTATCACCCTTCAGTAAAATTTTCAAAAATTTTAAACCTTTTTTGATTGCTAAAGCAAATCTATGTATTGATCATTAGTCTTTTATGAGAACGTAGCACTATCAGTTTTTTAAAAATTATTTAATTATGATCATCATCTAAAATTTTATAAAAATATTAATATTTCATCAAGACCATTGGTTTCGACCATTTTTAATTTTGTTCAAGTTTGCCGATAAGCCTTCTAATAAGGCAGTAGCACTCTTCAAATTTTTAAAAATTTATGAAGCTTGGTAATCATCTGAAAATTTTATGAGAATATTTGTGATGTATCATAACCATGCACAAAAAAAATTCAAAATTTTCTAACGTGGTTTAAACTATTTTTCATTCGGTTCAAACTTGTTGGTTAGCGTTTTATCAGGACAGTAGCAATGTTTGAATTTTTTAAAATTCCTCAGACATGATAATCATCTGAAATTTTGATGGGAATATCACTACTATGTCAGAAACCTTCATAAAGAATTTCAAAACTTTTTAACATTATTTGAACTATTTTTTGTTCAGTTAAAATTTACCAAAATTTCGATAATTTCGCCCAAAATTTCGGATATTTCACCCGAAATTCGTCCAAAAATTTCAGATTTGAATTTTTATTTTTTAATTTTATCTAGATATTATCAAAATTATGAGATTTCGCTGAAATTTCAGATTTCAGTGGAGAGCAAGATATAAACCAAAAAACGGAATTTAGAACCCTTGCATGGGCGTGTGACAGTACGTGACCACGCAACTCTGTGCTACTTCCCTCGACGCAAGGGATGATCATCATTCTCTCCTGCAAGGAGTTGCCACTGGCTGACTGGCATATACGTTAAGAATTTTAGAAAGTTTTAAGACACGAGCAACCATGTATACAGTGATGAAGGCGTCTCTCTCTCTCTTATTACAAACAGATACATCTCGTCCTTGTATAGCGGTCGAAGCGTATTAACGTGTACATCACTTTGTAAAAGTAAATACACAACAGTACGGAGCTTAATTAGCCCGCTCTTAATTCCATCCAAGCAGAAGTAAAAACGAATTAAGCACCAATAAGAATCGCCCAATTAACGATCAGCATCTCAAGAGCTCATCAGCCGTCCCACTCCTGCTGCCGTGGCCAATGCACGGGCGGACGACCCTCCCTTCGCGCAGACCTCGTTGGAGTGGTCGGAGACTATGCCGTAACCGCTGCTGGTCACGTTCCGGAAGTAGCAACCGTCGGCCGCCTCGTACCTGTACGTCTGCCGCGTGCCCCACGACGTGCCGACCGCGTCCCCTTCCTCCACGTCGACGTTCACGGTGCAGTCCTGCGCGTTGCTCAGCGACCGGAACCAGAACCCCTGCCGGCCGGCGGCGACCCTCTCCTCGCCGAATCCCAGCTGCACCTTCGTCGCTGTGGTGTAGGAGCTGTTCGAGGTCTGGTTCACCACGCCCAGGAATATGTAGAGCGGGAAGCTCTGCTGCGCCTCCTGCGAGTACACCACGCCGGCGTGGTCGGCGACGTGGACGCCGGAGTACGCGTCGGTGGTCTGGTTCAACGTCTGCTCGCTGTTGTCAAGGATATGGTTCCTGTTGTCGTAGCTGAACCTCTGCGTCCAGGTCGCGGTGATCTTGCCGTACGACGACGTTTGTACCCACCCCGCGGCGGAGATATGCCGGAACGCCGTCGTGTAGTAGAAATTGTTTCCGGGGCCACTGCGCCCGATCGCGATGGTTTGTTCCAGCGGCGGCGCGTCGTAGCTGATGATGCCCGCCGTCGTTGCCTCGCTCCTTGGGTCCAGCCAGAGGTGGAGGTTGGCGTCGACGAACCACACGTTCTGGGCATTAGTCACCGCGAGGTCGAACTCGTGCGCCTCACCGTCCAGCAACTTGCCCAAGAAAGGCGTCAGCTCGATGTCGTAGGACGGGAGATTGAACGACCCGATGCCGGAGATCGGCCTCCAGAGGAAGGGGTTAATGCCGCCGGTGTATATCACTGGGAACGGCCATGTGGCGCCGACGATGTCCCCATCGATCCGAACTGTGACCTCGCGGAACGGGCCTTTGTCGCCGGGCAGCTCGGGCGTGTTCGTGTACCAGAACTCGTCGTCGGAGTGGTAGGAGAGGTACACTTCAAGGACGGCACGGTAGGCGTTGGTAGGCACGGCGAGGCTCGCTGATCCGACGTCCTTGTCGTTCTGGATCTGGAACCACAGCCCGTCGTTCAACGGCATACTCTGTGAGATGGGAACGATGACGTCGGCGGGCCCCAGCCCGGGCTGCTGCGGCTGGGGCTGGTGGCGGAAGTAGAGGTGGAGCGTGAGGTTGGCGCGGTAGACGCCGGTGTACTGGTCGTTGACGAGGTTGCCGAGGTAGACGGCGAGGGTGGTGGAGTTGCGGGAGGCGAGGAGGGACGCGTACTTGGTGATGTCCTTGGAGACGGACCAGACGATGCCGTTCCGCCGCGGCTCAGCAGTGCAGCTGCGGAGGAGCTCAACGCCGCCGAGCCAGACGCCGAAGATGCGGTCGAACTGGACGCCCCGGCAAGTGGCGCGCCACTCAAGAACGGCAAGGGAGATCACCGACGCACGACCGCCCGCGGCGGCAAGGCACGGGGGCGGGGAGTAGGCGACCGTGACTGGGGGCTTGGTGTAGGTGAAAGCGAAGGAGTGGGAGAGAAGCATCGTGGAGCACGGGCCGAAGCTGCCCGGCGGTGGGCGGTGCGGCCGGTCCACCTCGAAGTAGGTGGTCGGTTGGTCCGGCGGAGGCGGCGCGATCGCCTCGAGCGCGGCGACGTCGGAGGCTGAGAGACGGAGCTTGTGAGGTGAAGCAATGGAGATTGGGAGGGAAGAGACGAGGAGGAGGAGGAGGAGGATGACGTGCACGTAGGACTCGGCCATGGTTGAGACTTGAGAGAGGGAGAGACAGAGTGCGCGCTTGTGCTTGGCGCGCTTCTCCTCGTCGAATTTAAAAGCTGTGAAGAGTACAAGTGAAGTAGAGCATTCTTTTTGCGGGGACCATGCAATGTTCTTGTTCCCTGCAGGTTAATTGGATTGCAAGTTCAAGTACAACGACACCTGTCCTCATTTGATTAAGCACCATAGGTTCTAATGATTGAATTAAATGATTTAACGAAGTTTGGATTGCAAGTTTAACTTGGTAGATGATAGATATGCACAGATGCCACAAACTAGTAGAGCAAATGCAGGGGATTGTGGTTAATTGGTTCAATCATGGGAAACTAGCAAATGTTAGCGTCTCGCTAGCTATGCGCTATATCTCCGATCCAACGAACATGGTCTATTCCCATGATGATTAGACAGTCGAGGACAGAGTGTACATGATCAAACACAAACGGGAGGCTGAACTACCACCGAGAGTTAACTGTAGATGTAGAATGAAATTTAGTGCATTTTAGATTTTAAGCTTTGTTGAAAGCCACCAATTCATGTTTGTGCGAAACAAGCCGTACCTTCTATCCGGCGCATGTGGCTTAGCAGTGTACATGGCGTTGTGTTAGCGTGTGTTTACACCAATTGTAATCCTGCTACTGGTTAATAAAGTTTGAGTTCTTTGAGACTAAAAAACACAAAGACAAACTTTCTTTTAGACGAATATGGACAAACTTGCAAATCGATGTTCATACTGAAAATCAAGTTGCGTGTAAAACGTGCATATTGAATTCGTAAGGCAATTGTTTTGAGTTTAAAAAAAATTGCATGGAAGCACCTCTCATAATATTAAGGAAACCTGCAAAATAATACTTTGGTAGTCCCATCTGAATTAAGTAAGTGAAATCCAATCCGGTACATAAAGCAGATTTTTTTTTCTGCTCAGAATTGTTGGAGACTTGGAGTGACGCTGATAGTTGGCGGCAAGTTCAAGTGGCTCAATGTCAAGAAATACTATCTTCAGAATCACCGATGTTGTAAAGGCGATATTCTGGTGAACGGCTGAAATGTGGGTCCTATGTATTGGGTGAAGTATTGGTGGAGGTGGCCCTTGTATTGGTGGAGGTGGCGCCGGGCAGTTTTGCTTCGCTTTGGGGTTGGATCTCGTTCTGATTGGGATGGGTACGCCTGAAACTACAGAATTGTGCAGACCCAGAAGATGGCTGGATGCTGCCATGCTGGATGGCAGATTTGACGCTGCTATGTTCGCCGTCTTAGAGCATCTCCAATAAGGATCCCTAAAACAGGATCCTTATTTTGAATTTAGGGACTCCTCTTATTTTTTGGGGCCTGTTTTGAGAAAGCACAAGTCAAAAGAACATCCCTAAATCTCAACCCCTATTTTACTTTTCTCCTATTTTAACATATCCGCTATGTATAATCTCCATTTGACACCACTAAAATTCAATCAAAAATATTTGTAATACATAAAACATAAGCATATTAACATTTACAATTTAAAAACATGATATTTAAAATTTAAATTTTCAAAATTTTCGATGGCAGATCAGATGCAACAGATTACAACTCATCCAAAGAAAGACACGCCATTTGCAATAACTAATGCAAGCCATCCTTCACTTAACTCTCTATTTTAAGGTTTAGGGGTGGTTTAGGGCTCCTCAGGAATTGGGGTGAGGAGGCAAATTTAGGGCCTCCTAATTTTAGGGGCTGGATTAGGGGCCCTGCTGGATCTGTATTTTTTACCAAAGCCCCTATTTTAAGGTTTAGGGGCTGGTTTAGGGGCTCTGCTGGAGATGCTCTTAGTAGAGGTGGACACCCAGGCCAGACTCTTTTGAGTCGGTCCGAGGCACGACGGATACGGCACAATCCGAAGTCTGATTCGGTACGAAGTGGGCCGTGTCGGGCCAACACGACACTATAATATAGGCCGTGCTGGGTCCGAGAACCAGACACGATGGACGACACGGCCCGGTTCGACATTGTAGCACGGGCCGTGTCGGACCCGATAACTCAGAGCATGAGGAAGAAACTCAATATGAAGATCACTGACCCACAGAGCGTAAGCATTATAGACGTACCCAATAGTACGAACGCCACCCCGCCGTCGGCACCTAAGAGAGACGGGTCATCTCTCTCTCACCAATCTCTCTCAATTTCTCCCTCGCTGATCCGTCACTCTCAATCTCTATTGCCTCTCTTCCTCACTCTCTCGTTGCCCTCTCTCTCGCTCGTGTTCGGCACATTCCCTTCGTTCTAAGAATAAATAAATTTTAGTTCTTTTTTCTATAATATTTATGTTTGATGTCTTAACTCCATATGTCTCTAGTTCATTTCTTCTCGTCACAATAGTACAAATGGGCTGGGCCTAGACCGGCACGACACGAAGCACAAATGGGTCGTGCTTGGGCTCACCGAAGGTGAGTTGGGCCGACCCGGCATGGCACAGCGGGCACGATGGACCGTTGCAGCCCGGCACAGTTTAGATACAAAGCACAATAAACCCGTGCCGGTCCGGCCTGCCAAACCCTAGTCGCCAGAAGCCGCGAGGGACAGAGGGAGTATGCGCTAGGGGGATCAGGCCATCGGGGGGAGGAGAGGAGCAAAAAAACAATAGAAGTTTCCTTTATACATGAATGGCACTGGTGGGTAAATATGTTACAACTTCAATGACAAATACAAATTTCAATCTACAAAAGTAAAAAAAGCCACCTCACATTGGCTTTTGGCTTTTAGTTCATGAGAGGTTTTTGGTTTTTGTTAAATCCGACTTAAAAGTTATCTGTTTGTTTTAGTTTTTAGCTTTTTAGCTTTTAAACTAGTAAAAAAGTCGAAACAAACAGAGAGTGAGCATCCTTGCCTTGCCTCGCAGGCTGTTCGTTCATTTGATGCTACCTTCATGCACTTTATCGATTGAAGGATTCATGTATCTCGTATTGTGGTTTCCAATGGATTATTTGTTCTTGATTCTGATTACTGGCTTTGTTGTGGGAGTAGCATCGGAGGACATAAATATTGATATTTTACAATGTTTGTGTACTATCCCCAAATATTATATGTGAGTTAATAAAATTATATTCATTAATTAATGTAACTTAGACCGTGATGCACGCAGCAGAGCAGCAGCCGCCGTTGATCTCGTCGCCGTGCTTGCCAACTCACCCACCCGCACGCGCGCGCCCTGCACTGCAGTGACACGGTCGCACCATGCCGCTGCATGCTGCCATTAGGGCGGTAAACGAGCCGAGCTCAAACTTAAGTTAGGATTCGAGCTTCGACTCAGACTTAAGCCCGATTCGATTCAAGCTCGAGTAGGTTCGAGTTTAGCTCAACTAAACTCGGTAAGATTAATAAGCTTAAGTAAGCTCGGTAAGTTCGAATAACCTCGGTTATTCTGGTAAGTTCGGTAAGCTCGATAACAAACTCGAGTAAGATCGGCTCGAGGAAACTCGATAACGAGCTCTACTCGAGAAAACTCGGTCTAGACTCGAGTAGAGCTCGCGAACTATTCGAACTCAGCTCGATTAAATTTGCGAGCTCGAGCTGAGCTCGAATCGAGCCTCTCGCGAGCCGAGCTTGAGTAGCTCGCGAATCTCGAGCTTTTTTTTACAGCCCTAGCTGCCATCCTGCAGTTGCATGTTGTTGTAGTTGCATGGTTATTGTTGCCAGGAGCGGAGCCAGGATTTCGGATTAGGGGGGTCACGTGGATCAACTAAAAAATATCATAATATCCATAAAAAATATCATAGCAATATCGATGCATTTAAATTTAAAAATAGCATAACCATATGTCCACAATAAAAATATGACATATTTTTTAGAATAAAAAACTTACATCTCTATTAACTTAAATTTAGTTCTACGACTACCTAGAAGATCATATGTGGGGACCCGGATTAACCAAATCCGAACCCTCTGTGTTTCAACCACGCTAGTCCAGGAACAACTAGCGCACACAGTCGTACAGTGATGATAACACAGACATATCATAAAGTAAACAACAGTAATAAACAAAAGAGTGTAAACAACATCATCACATTATTACAAGTATGGAGCCTTACGGCTTAAGTGAAAATGTAGCAGCGGAAATGTAGAACCAAAAAGAGCCAATCAGTGTGCCCACAGGCAACCGACTGGGGTATGCTCCCTAGAAGATCGAGTCGTCCTCCTCATCAAAGTCTTCACCACAGATGTCGAACGGCGGATCGCAGGCTTTTTGATAGCCTCTTCTCCCATCATCTGATTTATGGAATAAGCAGCCCCGCATTGAAACGCGAGGGTGAGTATGCAACATACTCGCAAGTCTCGGAAACTTAATGCAAGTAACTAAATGCATGGCTTGAACAAAGGAAGCATATAGGGTTCATTTGCATAAAGCGAAATTGAAATTTAAATATAAGTAATAATTTCATAAAGCAGCATTTAACCAAATGTAAATAGCATAAATAATTAAACTTGAAGTATAACAATTTTTCAAGTTCCAACTACCTGGTTGGCTCTAGCCGCCAAACTAAAACCCGGGAGCTCTAGCCGCTCGCGGATTCCCAACCACATTTTCATTTTTAAACCAAATCCATCATTTTTCATTTAAAATCAAAAACCAGAAAATCTACTATGTGAAAGCGTTCCACGCTTGCCCTTGTCCGTGGGCACGGCTACTTAAGTAGTTTTTAAGACTCTGCAGAGCTGGAACACTTTACCCACACGACATGATCAACCCGTTTTGCCAGGCCAGTAACACACTTCCTTTGGTGTGTCGACAAGGAGATCATGACAATGCCTTTACAATGCATATACCGCTACCGACTTCACCCGCTAAGGTTCCACCGCTGGTAGGGCTACCTCCGCCTAGTCCAGAAGCCCCCTCTTGCGCCTTGCAAGTGTCATCTTGACAAACCCGCACAGCCCACTGGCGAAGTCAAATAACGATACATGCAAATTACTTAGCCAGGTCGTACCCATATAGACATGTGGTTGTACTGTATAGCATGGCCCAAGGTAACACACGACCGGTCCTTAATTGACTAGGGCGGACAATCACATTCCAAAATTTTGTGCATCCCGCACCCGCCATTCAACCAATCCACCCCGGTCCAAACCATTTTTCACTTTTATTTTTAAATTAATACCGGCAACACCAATTGCCATAATTTCCACAATTCATTTTGAATCAAGAATGAAATCATTTCCATAATGGTAAGGTACCGACGTGATTAAGCATGGCTAAGCATTTTCTACCGTTCCCATAATACCAAAAATGATTATTATTAACAGTACTTAATTTTTCTAGGGTGTCAATGGTTGTCATAATGAATATCAATGTGGTCATAACAATGTGGCATTTATCTAAGCATTTAAAATGACATTAAAGTACAATACGTAAATTAAATAGCATGCATAATTTAAAAACAAAATAGCATTTCATAAATTTGGGTTCAACATGGTCAAGGAGACTTGCCTTCAATCTCTCCCGCTGCTGCAACCTCCGCTGGATGCTCCTCTCGCTCAACCGGTGAGTCGTCTACACGCGAAACACGCAAATCGAGGCAAAAATAAATAAAACCAGAAATAAACAAAATTCAAAAATTCATAAAAATGACACCCACAGATAGATCTTGATTTTAGATGAATTTAGAAATTTGAATCGTTCGAATCGGAGTTCGAACGGAGGAGAACGGGCCTTTCGAAGTTTCTCGGGAGAGAAAATCGGAAAAATATTAAGAGTAACACGTGTCGGGCTCGGATTGGTTGATTTTTGGATTTTCGGAAATAATCGGGAAATACCAAAAATGAATGCGCTGACACGCGGGGCCCACGAGTCATTGACTCGGCTCACGTGAACTCGGTGCACCGAGGAGTTTACGGATGACGTGGCGAAGACGTGTAGGCTAGGGTCTACATGGCACGGACGTGGCACCGACGGAGCATCCACGTGGCGATGACCTGGCGCAGACATGGCTGGGCTTCGGATTTTCGGCTGACGTGTCGGTGACGTGGCACTGATGTGGCAGCCAAGTGACGTGACAGAAAGCAGGTTCTAAAGAAACCATGGAGATAGGAACTGTTAACATATTTCGTGCTAACATGGAAAGCACCAGATATATTATCTTATGCTCATGTCACTACTGCAAAATATTGAAGTCTTCATCTTATTGTTCTTGATAGTTGACAGTGTCGCTGTTGAGATATGCAGTTAGCTCCCCACCATTTGTTGTTGTGTTCACACTTAATATTGTTGTACCCGAACTCCTTGAGGTAGAGTCATCTGCACTCTATACTTTTCACATGCAGTTCTTTTCTTACCTATTGTGGATGTTGGTGGAGATCACCACAGGTGAATTCCAGCAAACTCTTGATCATACTTAGCATAAATTTGAAATAAGTTAGCACGAATATTTGAAAAATAACTAGAATAATCAGTGTCCACTGTATCACTTAGAAGTGAGAGAACATTATCAAATCCTCGAACTTTAGCTCTATGATCTAAAATAAATGTAAATGCATATAACATAGGATTTTTTTTCTAATATTTCAAAATTTTAGTTTTCATATTATAAAGAAATTCACACAAAACATTATTATTTTCATGGTTCCTTAGGTGGGTAGCAATTTTTAAAATATGATGCATAATTAAAAGAGATGTTGAGTAATAAACTCCAGATAAAGTAATAGTGAAATTATAAAAAAAGTTACAAAAATGACAGCAAATATTCAATAACATACCAATGTTACTCTGTAAGTAGCAGTTGATCATCCTGGCTACGATAATGCGGGTTAATAAAAACAGAAAATGTTCTCTTATAAGGTATGAGTGACTTAAGCGTAAAGTAAATAGAGTTCCATCTGATAGGCATATCCAAACCAAACTTATAGGGACATACCCCTATTGCAATACAATAGTTCTAGTATGTTGTTACTTGTTGATTATAGTAATTTAAGAAAAATATTATAGTGTGAAAAGGTTCAATATACGAGTCTAACCTCTTCGAGCAAGATTTAACTATAAGATTAGTAATATGACAAGCATAACACTGGTGTAACAAGAAAGATTCGGCATACGAATTAAAAAGCAAAGTAAGAATATTTATTGCAAAAGTGTTAGCTACAACATTATCTAATGTTATTACAAAAAAATTATCTATAAGACTAAAATCTTTTACAATTTTACAATACAATCAGCAAAATTCTCATCAATGTGTGCTATATTAATTAATTTAAATCCCATAATGCCCTTCTCTAGTTGCAGTCATTGTTCACGTAATGAGCAACTACACTAAGGTAATCCTCTTTAACCCTACCATTCCATATGTCTGATATCAAAGGCACAAAAAAGTATTGGTATTAAAAACTCTTTTAGTTGACTACGATAATAATTATAGTATTTAATTAGATATCTAGTTGTTATGTGTCTAGAAATTACAAAAAACCTAGGATTATGAGTGGTCTTAACATAGTTTTCAAATGCTGGTGATTTACCAAAGTTTAAAGGTAGATCTTGATAAGCGATTAGACGATAAAAAGATTCACAAGCTACCTCGAGATTGTAGTCCCAATAACGTACCGTAACATCGGGATTGTATTACAATTTGTCTATCTCATAGCTACTTTCGTTTTTTCTACAGTTCTCATCATCTCTTCGAGTGTCTCATTCCACCTCAAAATTTCGCAATTAATTTATGCTTACAATATTTACAAATAGCATATCTGCTTTGAACACCGTTTAATGTCTTGAAAATCTACTTGAAATCTTCACAGACTCTCAATATATTGTGTCTTGATCTTTTTGCCCTGGTGCTTGCCGACGTAGTAGCATTTGTTGAGCCTGAGGATAGTACAGGTATTGCAGCTTCTTCAGCTTAATAGAATGTAAGAAGCTCCTTGGATAAAATCCCAAAATCAGAAGCTGTGAATGACGCAAAATCCTGATGCTCCATGAAAAAAACTGCAAGAAATAATTATGCAATTACTAAATTAATCTCGTTGAAAATAAAAAAGAAAATAAAAAAATTAAATCACTATTCTAACATTGATTTCTTGACAGAAGTCGGATTTCTTGACAGAAGTCGGATTTCGGTTTTTTGGCAAAACTATTTTTGAATTTTGCCAAATCATTACAAGAGTAAGAGAATTTTAACAAGATAATGCAAAGAAGAGATTACAAGTCAACTGATGGGGAAATGAGGGGGGTGTTACCCTATTTATAGGAAAAAATTAGGATTTTTCAAAAATTTTAAGTCTCCAATGATTATATTTTTGAATAAATGGGTTGAACGGGCCGGGTCGTGCCGTAAATAGGCCGCACAGTGCTAGACTATGCCTAGGCTGTGCCGATGTACTGCCCCAAGCACAACCAATTTACGGTTAAACCATATTGTGCCCAGACCGTGCCTACAGTGTCAGACCTCGGGTCAGTCCGTTTGGCACGGCCCAGCTGGCCCTCACTAGATGTAGCCGTCTGTGGGGTTAGGCGGTGCGTTCGGGGCTTTCTCCCAGGGCCTCCCGCAGCAGCAGCTCTTGAGCGCGCCGCACAAGAGGAGGAAGTTGGGCCGTATGAGTATGAGTGGGTGCTTGCTGGAGATCTGGAAGGATAGCGGGCGACGACGGCGGACGAGTCAGTTGCGCAGTGGATTGGCCAGTCTGGTCCGTCTGGGCGACACTACGAGCGCTCGATCGTGCCGCGGGGCAGGGAGAGTTGCGGGCTGCGAGGGTATTCAGCCTGGCCGCCTTTGTGCTGGAGGACCGGGGGCGGGGAGCGCTGCTATGATGCTATCTCCTACTATTCTGTGAGACTGATGGGCCGCCCTGCCATTCTTGCTCGGGTCAACTGCATCAGGTGAATTTTCTACCGTTGTAGCTTGCTATTTTTTTAAAAAAATTAGCTCCTGTCATAATTTTTTTTTTTTACAGATGTAGCCCTCCGGTCTGCACAAACCACGTCTGGGAGGCACTGCACAGGCAAAGCAACAAGCTAAGGGTGCTGCAATGCCCTCAGTCCGACACATGGCGGCGAAAAACAAAAAGAAAAGAAAAAAAGAGTGACTGCATGCAGCAGATTGGGAGCGCTGTATGCTACAGTGATTTTCATTTTTTTTTCTGTGAGGAGGCTAATTATGGAAAAAAATTATATTTTAATTTTATCAGGTTTTATAAATGCATCACGATAGAAAAAAAAATTGTACGATGGTTACTTTTGAAAAATATAATTCTACAAGTAGCTCTGAAAAAATCGTACGTCAACTAGTTCTGAAAATCACAGGTCCTACCGTTAATAATTTTGCGGGCCATACAGGCAATATTATTGACGGCATTAATTTTTTTTTGGGCAATAATATGGGTCCTCATAATATTTGTGGCAGGATCTGTAATTTTCAGAACTAGCCGACGTATGATTTTTTCAGAACTACTCGCAGAATTATTTTTTCAAAACTAATCATCGTACAAATTATTTTATATTGTAATGTATTTATAAAACCTGATAAAATTAAAATGTACTGTTTCCCTGTAATTAGCCTCCTCACAGCAAAAAAATAAAAATAAAATCACTGTAGCATGTAGTGGACTGTAGCATGCAGCACTCCTAGTCCGTTGCATGCCGTAACTCTTTTTTTTTTGCCGCCACGTATCGGACTGGGGTATTACAGTGCCCACAGTCCGATGATTTGCCTGCGCAGTGCCTCCCGGGCGTGGTTTACACGGGCTCAGGGGCCAAATCTGTTAAAAAAAATTCTGTAGCGGGCTACAACAGTAAAAATTTCGCATCAAGTCTTGTAGACTGTAGCTATTATTGTGCATCGGCGGCAAAACCTACAGTAACTTTTCACAGCAGAACAGTAGAGTAAGACGAACACTCATCAATTGTCGCGATAAAAACCTCCCACCACAACATTCCCGGGACTCTCCTCGCTGGACCATGACGGCTTTATCTTAGATAAACCCTGTCCAAGGTAAGGTGATGGACTGATTTTTTTTTCTGGGCACAAGAATGCCCTCGTTGCAGCCAAGGATTTTTACTCGACATTGGCACATTTAGATCGCAGGCTATGGAGGTGTTTAGGACAGCTCCAGCTTCATCAAAATCTGTGGAGTGGGTGGAGCAGGGTATTTCTAGCTCCAAAAATTTATGGAGCTGGAGCTGTGGGTACATTAACCCTGTTTGGGAGAGCTCCAGATCTCAACTCCAGCTCAGATCTGAAACTTATAGGCTAAAATAAAGTGAATTAAGATTATATTTTTAGTCTAAAATATAAACAAAATGATCTACCTAAACACTCTTAATGTACCCACAGCTCTAGCTCCACAAATTTCTAAAGCTAGAAATACCCTGCTCCACCAACTCCACAGATTTTGGTGGAGCTGGAGCTGTCCCAAACACCCCCTAAGAGTGTTTAGGTAGATCATCTTGTTTACATTTTAGACTAAAAATATAAACTTAATTCACTTTATTTTAGCCTATAAGTTTCAGCTCTAAGCTGGAGCTGAGATCTAAAACTCTCCCAAATAGGACCTATATATAGAGACGGCATTTTCATGGTATCCTTGCTGCCAATTTACCAGTCTCGGCTCATGAAGACACATGAAAACCGTACGTTTATGCAGCCCCGCCTTGGATCTAGGCAAACAATAAGCTGTACTGCCTCGTGTGGCATCCTGGCAAACTTTGTTGGCTGCTGCTGGATCGGGCAGCCCATGTGTCAGTCGTCTTCAGTATTCACCAACCATGCATCGTCCCATGGTGGTTTAGACATTTCTTCTTGGTTTCTTCTTTCAGCCAACTCTGCAGCTGGATGGAAGCATCTCTGACGGTCTGGACCTCTGGAACATGAAGTAATCAACTGGCATACATTGATTGCTATGGCCTTTGCTTGTATCATCCCGAAACTAACTCCGATGTTTTCACTTCAACCAAAAGGGCACCTCTTTGACTAGTAACCGTCTGCCGTGCGTGCAAACTGACCCATGCATGTGCCTAGCTTGATGGCGAGAAATACTGGCCCGCATGTCAGAGGATGCGCACAGAGACAGCTACACCCACGTGCATGTCTCACACTAGTCTCAAGTGAAATGGCACAAATGTTTGCTTAATTGCCGTAATAGGATGGACATGATCCAATTCATGTCATAAGTATTAACTCAGTGAAGTTTTAATCAGTGAATAAGCTTCAGGTACGCACTCGCGTTCGTGTCATGACACCGATTGGACAACACTACAGCACTGCAGTAAACCAAACAAGTAGGATTAGCCTGTCGGCCACAGTGCCATTTTATGAACAGTGCCTCTACCTTACACTTGTAGGCAGGATCAGCACCGGCAAGATCGAGAATGCAAGATGCCCAATCCTTTTCTAGCCAGTCGTTGCGCATCATTGCACGGCCTGCCCCAGTGTGTTGGTCTGGGCATTTGATTAATTCGGTTTTTTCAGTTCAATTATTTTGGTTTCTAAAAATTTCACTTCCTGGACTTTCATAACTGAACCAAAATCAATCTATGCTGAAAACCGAACCGAATTAACAGAACCAAATCGGTTTGGTTAATTCGGTTTTTGGTTAACTGAAAAACCCTGAAGCCAGCAAGGTTCCAGTTCTGGGCTCTAGGCTTCTGGCTACCAAAGTGCTCAGTGAAAGAACAACCATACACATTAATTATCAGAAATTGAAGCTCAGAGAGCAAGCAAAACTGATGATCAGAATCTCAATTTCACTCTGGTTCATCAACACAAAATCTCATCATACACCATACATAGACCCATACATGTATTGCTCTAGTATAGTCTCTCAAGTCTTAATAACTCCATGAATCATGATCACATGTTCACAACAACTCAGATCTAAAAGTTATAAGGAGTGACTTGGAGTTTTACTTTTACTTCACCGGCCAGACTCCGGAGGAAGCGCAGCTGCGCAGAGGTCAGGAGGAGGAAGGCCACGTGCGGGGCCGGCGTTGGCGTGGTGGTGCTTGGGGATGGCGTCGGCATTGAGGGAGGGCGGAACGGCGGAGTCACGGAGAGTAGGGATCGATGTGGCCGCGTGGAGCCACATAGGACCAGCGGGCGAAACGTCGGAACGACAGAGCAGCAGAGGGCAAGGCAGAGCTGAAGCCATGGGGTTGGATGGAGACGTCAGAGAGACACCGCGAGCCCGCGACCTAGGGATGGGAGACTGGGAAGCCGCTGAAATCGAATGGGGATGAATCGGGACCAAGTATTTTTTTGCCTCGCCTAGTCTCCTCGCCTCAATCGCCAGTCCGACTCGCGGACTGGCTGTACACAGTACACTATTTGGGTTATTCGGTTAATCGATTTTTAGATCGCTGAATAGTAGCGAAAAAACCCAACCGAACACCGAATACCAAAAAACCGAATTTTTCAGTTAATTTGATTCGGTTCGATTCGGTTTTGGTTAAATTGTAGCCACCCCTGCCGGTGCGAGTGTGTGACACTGACCATTTGGTGGCATCTCGGGCTCATAATTCCATAGGACATTACTGACGTGGCTGTGCCATCGCATCACACCGCAGCTTCAGGCAAGGCCATTTGTCCTCTGCAAAGTACATGCAAATATCCTTTGTCACACAGGGAGGTGGACAGAGGTGGGCACTGAACACCGAGCGCATTCAAAGCACTAATCTAATCGAGACTATGCAATCGGAAAGTGGTGATGCCGCCAGCCCACCATGCCACCACCGCTACCAAGTCGCCATTTTTCAAGTGCGGTTAGCTAGCTGGTCAACTCTGTCACAGCGAGGATTGGAGAGCGGATTAAAGTAACGGAGCGAGCAAGACAGGGAGATTCGGAGCGGCGTTATCTTAGTGAGTGAATCGTACGGCGGGAAAGCTGACAAAAATAGCGTTGGACAGTGGACCATGGGAGGGAAAGGGCGCATAATTTTCAAGGACAGCACAGCAGCTCCTTTTCTGGACTATCAAGGATTCATGCCCCTCCTGCTGCTGGAGTGGTTGTTGCTGGACCATGGCCATGCAATGCAATGGATGGCCTTTTTCGCTGGCTCAGGAAACCGGACGTGATGTGGTGGATGGAGGCGAGTTATTTGCGGTACCAAATTTAATTTGAGTTATATTGGTTGCAACGACTAGTTTTAAGCGTAGGACGGCTCAAAGTACTTACTGCCAACCAGTTAGGGTGAAAATGTATCGGATACAAACGGATAATAGTTTTATTATATTTATTTTCATATTTTTTCTCGGATGCGGATATAGATGCAGATAGTCTGAATACAAATTTTTTTGATAATAGAAGCTTTTTATTAATTTCAAGAGCAATACAAGTCTGAATACAAATACGAATACGGATAATATCGAATACAGATACAAATCGAATACGAATCAAATCGGGTACAATTTTGAATATTTATCGAAACATGATGACCCCTTAGACTGTACATAAAAAATAACAAAAACACATAACTAGTTGATTTGATCAAAACATTACTGAAAATTGAATAAATATAAGTATTTTCATTCACTTAGACAATAGTTAGATACCATGTCGCAAACAAAATTATATAAGACTTAATTTATCGTGCACATACGATTAGTTCATCATACACATAGATCAAAATATAAAATGAAGGTAATCCTTGCTCAGAGATACAAATGGAAGCAAGCACATCACACTAAAAGTTTAATAATACTTAGATATCATGTCTCTAGAAAAAGTATATAATAATAAATTATGTATTTATGAATTTTTATGCATTTTAGCTACTTATTTAAAATATTTTCCTATTAAGAATAGGAGTGTTTGAATTTTTGATGAAATTTAAAATCTGATAAAATCTTGAAAATAATTTTTAAATGTTAGACTGTTTCTAGAGCTTTCTAAAAAAATTCATAATTTTTGGGTTTGGTTTGCTAATTTTAATAATTGAAACTTGATTTATGAATTAATTAAATAAATAAACAATTCTAAAATTAAGAAACCTTTTTTGGGCCAAAAGAGTAGTCTTCGCCCAGCCCACATGTATATCCGGATATCAAACCCATCAATATCCGGATTATCTGTATCCGTATCCGACAGATAGTGAGCTACCGAATCCATATCCGTATCCAACAAAAAAAATCCATATCCATACCCGATTCGATACTTTCTGATAAATATCCGATCTGACATAATCTGTATCCAAAAAATATCCAGATTGGTCAAAAAATATCCGATCCATTTTCATCCCTACAACCAATAGTAGTCCACCATGCAAAGTTATCTGGCTGAATCTAACTTGAAGGAGTAACCATTGACAATAATAACACCAATCTATCTATCTATCTATTTATCTATCTATCTATCTATCTATCTATCTATCTATTATAATATTAAAGTAGAGACAAAAGAAGCCACCATGTTCGCTCTCAAGACAAAATTTCCACATTAATCGGAGGAAAATAAAAAAGATCTACACCGCTGATCATAGTGAGTCCAGATTATAATGGTCTAGATTAAAAGAAAGAGTTTGTATCATGTACAACACAGAAATAATTGAAATTCAGAATAAAAATAAAATAGAAATAGAATTTTGATTTCCATACGATTAAAAAAAGAGTCCACGTAAAATACAATAAAATTAAAAATTCATAAAAAAGATAATTAATAATTGATTTCCATACAAATATCAAAATAAAACTAAAATTCAAAATAAAAACTTAAAAATTGATATAAAAAATAAAACATAATTAGTACTCTGATTTTTATAAGAACATCAAAATAAAACTGAAATTTAGAATAAAATTTAAATGAAAATTAGTAGTTAGGAAGAAGCCACCACGTTCGCTCTCAACGTAAGAAATTCTCACATTAATCAAGAAAAATAAATAAATCTACACCACCGATCATGTTGGGTTCAGATTATAACGTTCGAAACAGGGAGCAAAAATTCTGGAGTAAAGATCTCGCTACCGTATGGAATAGGCTTGAGGCCACTGGCGAGAGCGTGACGGGTGTCTCTAGTAGGATAAGCGATTGTTGTACATCTATGCATGTTGATTCTACAACATTCAGCATTAAATAATAATTAGAGAGAAATAAAAGATGGCTATATAATAGAGTATTGTATTAAAAAAGGTAACATCCGAAAAGGATCTATCAAGAATTGGGGTTGCTATTGAAGGTTGAAGCAGAAAAGTTATGGAGCTATCAATAAGAGATAGAAGACACACAGTTTGGTGGGGGTAGCCAGCGTGTGAGGAAGATAAGTTCAAAGTAAGTCACCCGTAATGCATCAGTATATATGTGAGTAATGTACTCTAATACTATGTAAAATAATAAGCGTATTAGTTGAGATTAAATAAAGATACATTATTGTATATATTTTGAAAAAGAGTTATTGATGGAGAAAGGATAGGGGTATATAACTATATGATCTATGCAAGATGAAGAGTTGCTACATTTCTAACGCCCCCCCCCACCACCACCAACTTATTATTCACAATGATTTTCTTTCATCAAAACTTATACTTTAATTACATTATTTAAGTTGATTTTTCCTTCAGACTTCTATTATCATTTCTAATGTTTTTGATGTCTTAAAAATCTAAATAGCCTATAAAATACGTTAATATATTCTTAAGCATATAAGTTATATCATTTTATACTATAAATTTATTTAAAAGAAGTTGTTTATAAATGATCCATGAAGATAGCGACCCAATATTGACAGATGGATACAAAGTCCAACTTAAAGAAAATCTTCAGTCTAAACTTGAAGCAAAGCCTTTATCAGTAGCGGTCCGGCTGCTGCCTGTATAACTTTTTTCTACTGTACACAAGTTTGATCTTTTTTCCAGACAGATCTCTATCTCGTAAAGTTGCAAAAGATAGACAGGTATGGACTAACAACTTCTGAATTCTGCTACACTCATAGTCATAAATATAAGAAGCCAAGGACAACAGTAAAATGACCAAATCATGCGTCAGCATTGCGCTACACAGATCACAGATGAAATGCTGTATAGCGAGCAAGAAACATCACACGTTTGTTACCGTGTCCCAGGCTCCCAGCAGCAAGAAATGTGGCACCTACTCCAGTACCCCTGCTTGTCCCTACTTCCTAGCATACGATGAAGTGCCCATCCCAGTCCTCCTCACTCGCTGACTCACCAGATATGATTCTTCTTGATCCTGTGATGTCCCCACCGGAAATGATGCGATGAGAAAAGTTACTCATGATCATGGCATGGGTCTTTTACTACCATCAAAAATGGAACCACATAGCTGTAGACCACACCAGCCATCGAAGCAGGAGCTGATAATGGAAAGCTACAGCACCCTATGTGGCTGTATCCGCCAACAACCAAACTAAAATCCAAGGTCTCGAATCAATAGTTGGCCCCATTCTGTTTATAGGCAACATATCCGGTGCAACCCTTCAAGTGAAAGCAGCAGTCTGTTGAGCTAAAAAAGTTTGAAAAAATTCTGAAAAAAATCATGGATGTACATCTCAACTTACCCCACCTACATATAAAATTTCATGATCAAATTCATCCTATACTAGCGGTTACAAAAAAACAAGCAGCAAAATGAATAGTGATAAACAGTAAAAATCACTGTTCATGCTAAATTTGTCTTTTTTGTAACTGCTAGTATAAGATGAATTTGATCATGAAATTTTATATGTAGGTGGGGTAAGTTGAGATGTACATCCATGATTTTTTTCAGAATTTTTTGAAACTTTTTTTAGTTCAGTTGCACCGTGGTTTCACCGGGAGGGGTGATTGCACAGGATATTTTTCCCTGTTTATAAGGTTAAACTTCCAAATTCCACTACGATCCCAGGACCGAGGCATCAAGATTCAGGTCAAACAATGGTTATTCTACCGTTTAGGCCCTATTCGTTTCTGTTTCTGTTTCTATTTAAAAAAAGCAAATTATCTGTTGAACGGAAGTATTATGGACAGTTTCTCCTATAATCAGAAGTTGTCCTCTACATAGAATCAGAATCCAGCTGAAACTTGATTCTCACTGATTCTTACTGATTCTCGTCGGTCTGTTCCGGAACCTAAAAATCGCAATTGGCCCAGCTCAATTCTCTCGCATTCAGAAGCAACTTCTCTTATAATTCAGAATCCATAACCAAAAAGCTGAAACGAAGAGGACCATGATAGTATTCATGTTCCTCAAAAACCAATTTGGATATCCCGTGAAATCAAACATGGATTGGATCTAGAGGTGAGCACTCGGGCCGGGCTCTTTTGGGCCGGTCTGAGATATGGCGTTATGGTCCAGTCAAAAGCCCGATCTGGCACAAAGTGGGCCGTATTGGGGCGGCACGACACTGTAGTATGGGGTCCGTGCCGGGTCTGAAAATCGAGCACGATGGGCGGCACATGATATTGTAGAACGAGTCGTATCAGACTCGATGACCTAGGGCATGAGGAAGAAGCATAGCATGAAAGTCACCGACTCACATAGTATGAGCACCACAGATGCATTCAGTAGCATAGACGCCACCCCCGCTGCCGACACCTGAGAGAGACGGGCAAAAGAGGAGAGAGAGCTGAGAGAGACGGTGCAAGAAATTGCTTTCTCGCGGTCCCTCTCAACCTCTCTCATTTGTCTTGCACACTCTCTTTCTCGCATATTGCCCCCCTCCTCGTTAGTGTTCAATATAGTCCCTCGCTCTATGTAACTGTTGAAGAATAAATAAAATTTAATTCTTTTTTCTCATATTATTTGCGTCCACTGCCTCAACTCCATGCGTCTCCGGCTCCTTTTCTCTTGTTGCAATAGTGCAAATAGGTCGGGTCTTGGCAGTCGCACATAAAGCGATCTAAAGCGTAAATAGGCCGTGTCTGGCTCATAGAAGGTGGCCGGGCAGATCTTACCACAATGCATGCCAGTCTGACAGTCCGTCGTGGCCGCCGCAGTTCAAGTCTGAAGCATGATAGACCTGTCTGCTGGTCGACCCGACCCGACATGACACCCTTGAGTCCATCAGAAATAATACATGCCATGTTCTTTCGGTGTGTAATTCAGTTATACAGTATATTCCAATTTAGATGTCGGTATTAAGGGTTCAGTCTCAGCGTGGATTGGAGTAAGAGAAAACTAGATCAATGCCCATGCGTTGCTACGAAAAATAAAATTAGTAACGAAACATAAAGATCAAGCAATAAAAGAAAATTGTGCTACAAGATCAAATATCTATTTCTCCCAATTACAAAAGTTTTTATGGTTTTTTCTTGATGAATTAAAACCAAATATATTATCGTGTAGCAATATATATTACCAATATCAAAAATCAATCAATCATTTTTATCTCTTTTTGCAATTTATATTACCAGATCGCGTTCCTCTTCCTCTCGCCATGCCTGCAGCGCATGCTGTGGAGTCCGCCTTCCTTGCCGTCCACTTCGTCGTGCATGCCATGGCCGCATGGTCAGTCGCCTCGGAGAAAGAGACCACCGCCGCCGCCCAGCCTTTGCACCTTCGCGTCTTTTGGATCGCCACCGCCCTCGGTGCCGTGCTCTTCTCCGCTTCGGCTGTGGTTCGCTGCGCCGACGATTCGCTACTCTTCCCAGATAACCCTCTTGCCTTTGCCAGCCTACTCGTCTCCATGCCTCTGGCGTACTTAGCCATCACTGGCTTCACCAGCCATGATGCCGGAGCCCATGAAGGTGAACCAGAAAACATCAGCGTCGAGGCGCCCTCTACGTCATGCGCCGCTGCGTCGTTCCTCTCTCTCGCGACGTTCAGCTGAATCAACCCGTTTATCTCCAAGGGATATGCCAATGACTCTTACCGTCGACGATGTCTCACCGGTGTCGCCGGGCAACCGCACCGATGCATCGTACGCTTTGTTCACATCCAAGCGGCAGCATGGCGGGTCACGGCACCGTGGCGTCGCGCTCTGGTCATCGCCGACCGCGATTACTCACGACCACGGCGCTCGGCCTCCTGCACCTCACGGCCATGTACGTCGGTTCGTTACTTATTAATCAGTTCATCGAGTTCATTCGCCGCGGCGGCACGACATGGGAGATCTTAAATGAATACAAAAGAAATGATTGGCCGGTTATTAATTGCCAGCAATAATCAGGGATTTTGCTATAATAATAAGTCATATTTAGAGATATGGTAATGTAAAATCGAGAAAGAATAATTAGCTATAATGACCTGCCATTATTAGGGATATGACTAGGAGGAAGGCTAGGAAGAACGACGGACCGCTGCCACCAACTGCTAATTTATATATTAGTATAGATACTACTGCATGGAAATTTCTTCCTATTTTATCACAAAATCTACTAGAATTTCCACCGTGCAGTAATCACGTTGTCTCCATGTGCCATGAAATCACATAAATACGATGTGTTCCTCTTGCTAAATTATAGCCAGGATCGTTGAACGCTACTGTTACCCACTCTACCGCCATCATTAGTTACGTTAGATCTCAAGTACTACAAGAAAGCCTACATGATACTTTAGTATAGTACTATCCTATAAACAGTACTTCCAATAATTAGTCCTGGCTTAAGAACCCAACCTCCCAAGGGCAAAAAACCAGCAATAGATTATCTGCAGTAGTTTTTGCAAAACTCTATAAAATAAATATCCTATTGAATGAAAAAATAAAAAAAGTAATTGACACATCTACAATGAACATCCCATTTCACCCAAACATTTTCTCATGTTTCTACCTAGGGTGAATGGGTGATGATCGATGAACCCAAAAAAAAAAAATCACAGTTGACGTGATCACACCGGCAAGCACAAAACGAATGTCCCAACTCCCAAGTTGGATCTCAAAGTCCACCACACCCCCGGCGGAAAGGTTCACGTGCAGTGGTGAAGGGACTCCGAGTTAAGATTAAGGTGACGAACGATGTGTTTCGTGCGATAAGGTCGGCTAAAGTGTAATGCTGCACTGGTAGGTGGACTGTAGTATTTTCTAAACAGTACTCTTAATTATCTGTGCTATCGTTTAGCTACACTTAGACTGGATTTGATCTCTCTCACCGGACGCAAAAAGAGACGATTGTGGGAAACCGAAAAACATGGCTGAAAACAGCGTAAACACCAACGCTTCCAATTTTTTTAAAAAGTAATATTATATTTTAAAATTATTTTATAAAAATAATATGCTGATTTTTTTAAAAAATTATATCTATGTCAATAAGGATAGAAACCTGCACATTATTAACCTAATAAACCTATAACCATGGTTTACAAAAGACTTTACCGTTCCGGTTCGAAATAAAAAACCGCTCGGTAAACCGTTATAATAAAAAAAATTAAATTTTTTTTAAAAAATTATGTGTTTTTGTTGAAAAACCGCTCAAAACTATTTTCAAAGAACATTCAAACGGTGAAAACCAAGTGGTTTTTTATTTTTCAAATTTTTTTTGATTTTTAAACTTTTCGGTTTTTGAGTGATTTTTCACGCGGTTTTTACGAAAACCGTACCGTGAATTTTGAGACGAATTTCGAATTTCAATTTTTTTACCCTATCTATAACAAAATAAATCATCAATCTGTGACAGATGGAACATGTCACCATTTGAAATAAGCTTCTTGCGCACTTCCGCAGCACTGGTCTCGAGCCAAAGCACAAAAAAATGGAACAGAACAGGATTATGGGCACCGGCCGCTCCGCTCCGCCCCGCTCCTACTAGAGTACTAGACACCAACCCCGGTCCCTTTCGCCCCGCACCTTGTCGGAGACCGACGCGCTCCTCCCTCCGCTGCGCTCGCCACGGGTCGGCGTCGCCTCCACTCCTCAGCCCTCCTCGCCTCCTCCTCCTCCTCTTCCTTGCGGAGGCGGCAACCTGTGACGCCTCCCACCCTCCCAGAGTCGGCGCGCACCTGCTCCCACTTCGTCGCCCACCTCCCGCAAAAAGTAGCCGTTGCGGTGTCGCATTTATAGCATGAGGGCTGCTGCGCCTCGGCGCTGAGGAGGCGGTGGGAGGGTGCAGATGCCGCTGGTGAGGTTCGAGGTGCGGAATGAGGTGGGGCTGGGAGACCCCGAGCTGTACGGGGCCGGCGGCAGCGGAGGGGAAGCTGCGAAGAGAATCGGCGGGGAGGCGGAGCCCAAGGCACTGCTCGAGGGAGTCGCCGTTGCAGGGCTCGTCGGGATCCTGCGCCAGCTCGGAGATCTCGCGGAGTAAGCCGCCCCCCTTTCTCTCCGTCGCTGCCTCGCGGTCCGATTTGCGCGTGGCTCGATTCGGCGCGCGGTTCCAGGGTGGGATCTGGTGCACACCGTGTGTGGTGATTTTGGCTGGCAGCTGCTGTGCCGGGGCAGGGTATGGGCGCTGGTTCGTGAGAACCGAAAGCTGGGGTTTGTTTTGTGCTTAGGATTGGAGTGATTAGGAGGGGGCGGAATCTGGCGTTGAGGTGGTTGGATTCGATTAGGCTGGAGTGCAGTGCCGGATTCTAGGTATTATAGCAGGGTTTCTGCGTGCCGGTTATTGAGAAATTGCGGCGTTGCCTGGTAGGAACTGGATACGTCTTTTTTGGCACTGGTGGCATTTGTGCTTATGTCCTGAGATCTTGTGTTAGGATTGAATTGGTTAGTGCCCAGTTTCACGTTTTTGGAGCGGCATATGACGCATCCGCTATGATTTACATGGCTTTTGGCCGCATTTGCTCGGTTTGGGAGGTGTGCTTTGCTGAATCGGTAGGAATTATTGGTGTATTTTGGGTATGACACAGAGGTTTTCGGTAAGATGTCATGTTAGCAAGAGTTTATGTTGCAGAAAGTTTCCCTTCTTTTCTTTATGATATGGCCGGTGATTCTGAAATGTTCCCGTTTCGGATGGACTAGTGGGTGATTGGGTGCATTTAGGGATAGATGTTGTTGAATGTTTGTGCTAGAGGAATCTTTGCTAATTCTGGTTTGAGTGTTTCCATGGCTGTTGACAATTTCCATTGCTTGTTGATCAAAAGCTATCACAATTCTTAGGAAGTTGTTTTTGGCTATTAATGTTTTTGTCACTTTGTTTTTGATTATTGCCCTGCTTGCTTTTACCACGTTTCTTTTTTTTTCTTTTTTGGTTGCCATATGTTTCATAGCAATGTGGTAGAATTGATCTGCTAGCTTTCAGTTGGCTTCAATGAATGTTGTTAACTCCTTTATCTGTCATGTTAAGTTGTTAACATTTAGTTTACTTTGCCTAAGATATACTTTGGTCATATCAGATTTGCGGCAGATGTTTTTCACGACCTACATGAGCAAGTTATAACTACATCTGCTAGGGGGCGTAGGGTGCTGACTCGAGTACAGAACATTGAAGCAGCACTTCCATCTCTTGAAAAGGCTGTGAAGAATCAGAAGAGTCATATACATTTTGCTTATGTACCAGGTAATTCCTTCATCATTGTCAATATATTGTGCAAACGAGTATAAAAAACGTTCCCATGCGCATTTAAATCGTCAATACTCATCTTGCCCATTTAATTGCATTGATTTGTCTACAAACTCGTCAGAATAAACTGATACTAGTTGAAGTTGACTGATGGTAATCTTCATGAGATTGATAGCTGTATCACCAAATGCCAACCTGAAACATGGGCAAACTTACAAAAAAATGCCAATTGATTGAGGTTGGTGTCACTAAATCAGTATAATCCTTTTTTGGTAATAAGTTAAACTGGCCAGGGTGTCAGAGCAGCCCTGGTTGTTGGTAATGAATTTTAATAGCTTTAGCTTTACCATTAGTAGATCCCAATGGTACAAGATGGCATTTCTAATGTAGTCTCATAATTGAATGTCTCATTCCCTTATCCAATAATTTGGTTAAAATATTATCTTGCAGTTTTACATAATTTGCTGGTAAAACGCAGGCTCTGATTGGCACACACAACTTCAAAATGAGCAAAATCACCTGCTATCAAGTGATCTTCCTCGGTTTATGATGGATTCCTATGAAGAATGTCGAGACCCACCACGACTTTACCTTCTTGATAAGTAAGGATCGATTGTTCTCCATTCAAGTGCTTTGCGGTATCTAACATGATTGTCTTTCAGATTTGATAATGCTGGTGCTGGGGCTTGTTTGAAGAGATATTCTGATCCATCCTACTTCAAGAAAGCGTGGGATATGATGAGAGCAGACATGACTGGAAATCTCCAGAGAGAAAAGAGATCTCAGAAAATCAAGGTTCTATTTACTTTATTTTCTGCATCTGAAGATCAATGTCTGTGATTAGCTATCTTAAACTGTAACACACAGGCACAACTAACATCCAGTCAATTTATGTATGGTGTTGCTGCTCCATTCTACTCTATGGGCAAACATATCAACTGAACCACTATTACGTACTAATCTAAAATAAAAAATTAGAAGCCACCATTATTTGATTCACACCAAGTTTGGGCAGAAGTCTGAATTTTTCCTATGAACTGTTATGTAATATTTTATCTTTTGAGAGACATGGGAAACAATGACTATGGTGTCACCATGTTTTATCATAATAGTTAATTTTCTCGTATAAGCAAGAAATAGTGATTCCTGTAAAAGATCAAGAAGAATTGAATATGTGCTTGTGCTCAAATGTCTTTCAAAACTCCTTTTATATGGTCATGTTTAGCTTTGTAGATGTTAAGCCTGTAAGGAAATCTTTAATAATTGCTAAATGCGTAGCTGAGCTAGTGAGCTACAGTACTTCATTTCTCTGTAATTGAATGTTCGTGGCTTGTTGATGTTAGTTTGGCAGATGCAATCTTTTGTCATGTTGGTAACTCTATGTAGAAAGATTTGATAAATCTAATGAACTTGGACAGAGAAAAGGATCACGCATGAAGGAACCATATCTTGGACAAGCCACATCCAAGCATAGGAATGGTGAATTGCAGCGAGCACTCACTGCTATTCAACTTACCAGCAGGTTTTGCACACAAATCGCAAACTCGAAGATACAAGAATTGCATACCTATTTGGATCCCCCAGAACCTTTTTTTTCGTATATTCAAATGATACATCTAGAACAGCATTCTTAATAGTGTATTTTGCCAGCAGGCAGTTTGCATCTCCCAGCACCGATGGCCAGAGCTTTTCAGAGCATAGATCTACACCTGATGCAAGATCTAACCCTGACAATATAAGCAGATCTTCTTCGTTTAGTTTGAAGACACGGCTGAGTTTCGTAGAACAAGTTTTAGATACAAAGCCTTCTGTAGTTCCTCATGAGGATGGTCATGACAAGCTGTCAAATATTAATCTGCACAAGCTTAGTGATGCCTCTTCACCCATCCTACCTAACAGTAGCAGTGTGGATGATCTGGGTGATGATTTGAAGCAAGATGAGATGGTTGCTAGGTCACCTGTTAAATGGGATGAAAAGGCTGCAATTATCATGTCTACAAGTTCTGTCTACTGTGATGATGTTGTCATGGATAAGGCTAAAGATGCAGAACCTATATGTATTAGCCCTGGGCGGCAAGAAATTGACCATGGGGAGATGGAGACATTGGAGCAGCAAGAGGCCTTACTTCAAAAGGCAAAATTGTTATTACTGTCATCAGGCTTAAACCACCATGATGAAGTCCCCAGTGAAGCAGACAACTACATGGATGCACTTAACACACTTGAATCTGAGACAGAGACTGAAGCTGAATTTCAATCTAAAAGTCGAGTGAGGGCAGTACCTTCCTTCAATAGTCATGCGCCTCAAGTGGAGTCAGTAGATAATATTATTTCACAGCTTCCTGATTCTTCTGTTTCTGAATTTCCTGATACAGGTTGGGACCCTGGTTTGTCTCATATTTTTGAAAGAACAGCTGATTTTCCTAGTTTGTCTGGTGCAGATGCTCCTGATGTTTCACAGCCAGCATTGTCAGGTTATACAGCTATACCTCCCAATAAAGAGTCATCTGTTGCCACTAATATCCCTGAGCATAATACAGAGGATGCTCCTGGAGACCCTTCTGAGATTTCAGAGCCGGCATTGCAAGCCTATACAGCTACACCGCCCAATCAAAGGTCTCCTGGTGCCAATGAAATTTCTGATAGTAAGGCAGAAGATGCTCCCAGAGATTATGCTGAGACTTCAGAATCAGGGCTGTCAGCCTATACAATTATTTCTCTCAAGAAAGAGCTTTCCGTGGCCAATCAAACTCCAGAGAGTAACGCAGAAGATGTTTCTGGAGAAAGTATGGACGAAGGCACTTTTTGTGTTGTATCCCAACCTACTATTTCCTATATGTCGACTAACGAGACATCTGCTGCTAAAATCTTACCTGATGATACCATTGGTGACTCTTTTGTTGTTTCAGAAAGGAGGCCTCAGGATTATCCTGGAAAGAATGATGAGGAAGTTGGTGGTTGTGGTGCGGCTGAAGTGTCTAATTCACAGACCATGCCTCTAAATGAGTCATTGGAGAATGGATGTGCAACACGAGACCTTCCACCAAATGCCCCTACCAGTTCTATTGGAGTATCTTCTATTAAGCTCTGGACAAACGCTGGGCTCTTTGGACTGGAACCATCTAAACCTCCAGTATTTGGTGCCCAAGATGGTCCAAGGGAGGATACCATACCTGGTTGTAAAGAACCTCAGCATAACCATTCAACTGAACACACTGAACTACATTGTTCAAAGCCTACTGAATCAGCTGTGGTAGATGTTCCAAATGGAAATGTGTCAATTACCAGCAGCTTCGTGGGGAAACTTGTCGGTATCCGTCCTGGTTCTGCAAGCCAGAACAGCTCAGAGGCTAATCAATCAGCAGTAAGAACACCTGATACAGTTTTTAGTCAAATAGATGGGCCTTCAGTTTGTTCCACATCTTTTGAACACAGTGAGCACAAAAATATGATTGGCAAGCAAACTTCAATAAGCGAGCTCCTAGAATCTGAAGATAATACTGAAAATGGTGCTGGAATGTACTCTGCCACTGACATGGCTGGAAGGAATAACATGCATGTGGTGTCTGCATCAAGCTTTTCAAGCATTGCACAAAGATTTCTTTATAATACACTTCAGAAAAGAACTTCTCCCAAATATGCTGATCTTCCTATGTCATCTGGGAGAGTGAACACTGATGCAAACGATGAATCCACCCTAGATTCTACTATAGCACCAGTATTCGAGGGATCTCAATTTGAGAAGAAAACAGAAAATGGCATGAATGGACTGCCCAAATCGTCAATCTTCTCTAGTTGCCATCACTCTGAGAAATCATCTCCGCCACTTGAGTATATGAAAATATCTTTTCACCCTATGAGTGCATTTGAAATGTCAAAATTGAATCTAGATTTCTCTGATGGCAGTCTTCATGAAAATTCTGATGATGTGATGTTACCGACATTTCACTTACTTCCAGGGTCTTCTGTTCCACAGCCTGGTAGTTGTTCTGAATCAGAAGATGACACTTTTGGTAGATCTTATAGCTATTCTTCATACGATGATCTAAGTCCACGTTTATATTCGAACTCTGAGTTGTGGGATCAGGAAGATTCAATTGGATTGGAGGATCATGAACTGTATAATGATTCAAATCAGATAGGATCCTCCGCCACACCTATCTCTAGCTATATGGGATTTGAGCAAATGAACTTATCTGGTATGAAGTCCACTGTTTCACTTGCAGATATTGAAGATCATAATGGACTAGCCACGTTAGAATCCCATCCTGCTGGAGAACTTCCTATCTTTGACACTTTGATGTCCACAAACAATCATCAAAATGGGGATGCGTTCATTCCCAATGATCCGGTAAATTTATCACCAGATGAAGATCAGTTGCCACCACCACCTCCCCTTCCCCCAATGCAGTGGAGGACGATGAGACAAACAGCTTCTCTAGAAGAAGAAAGAGGCACTACAGCTAAAGATATGCTTAACAACGACTCAAGTCTACCAACTGTGCATGCTACTGTGCAGGAAGAACATCTCCCACCATTTGCACCCCCAGATCCACAAGGACATGCTAAGGAAGTGGTATGGCTCATATCTTCGTTTTACCCTGTTTTGAAAAATTTTGTGTCAATAGTAGCTCCTGTCTCTTTTTGATGACATTATATTAACTTGGTGTATGCAGAAAGATCACGAAGTTGATGCGGTAAAAGAAATGAGTAATTTTCCTAGTATCATCGAGATCAAATCAAGCTTGCTTCAACAAATCAGGGATAAGGTTTGGTTCACTCTTTCTTTAAAGGAAAAAAATGTTCTATTATTCTCTATGATTTCATAGTTTTGTTACTTTTTTGTGTGGAAAAATTAGTTCAAAAGAAAGGAGTGGTGAACCCACGTTATGACCTGTGAGTGACCTCACAGTTTTTGGATTTCTTTGGTAAAATTGGTTGATATAACTGATGGTTGGCAAAAAATGCCACAAAAAAGAGAGAGAGGAAAGAACACCTCATGTTTGTAATACGTGTGGTTAGACCCCACAGGGTCAAAGTCTTGGATCCGTCACTGCAGGAAAGCAAGTTTATTTCAATGTATGTTCAGAGAATGAAGAAGTTAATACGCATGCTGTAATAAAATGCACAGAAAAAATAGATGATCAAAAGAACGAGAGATAAGGATTTAACGTGGAAAACCCTTTCGGGAAAAACCACGGACACACCTAGACAAATATCAATATTTGATGAGATGTTTTATAATGAAGGTTATTCTCTTTCTATAGACTACATGGATGTAGTTAAATGGGAATATAAAGGACTCTTTGTGGGAGTAGAACTCTTGAGTTGAAGTAGGAAACGAAACTGAAACGAATTCGGATCACACATGCCTATTTACCCTCTTTATAGTTAGAATTCGTAAGTCGTGGAAATGCTGCTTCTCTTTGCAGCCTATACTGTAGGTATTTTCATAACTCGAGCAATTTGGAATACTGCCCTCATAGGAGGACATGTTGCTGGTGTGTCCCTTACTCCCTCTCATCCATGCAGCCTCCTTAGTTGCAAAGCCCCCTGTTATGTTGTGGGCATAACATATTTATCTGACCCCATAGTGCTGTTGAGCGCTTAGTACCCGAGTATCATGTCTCAATATAGCACGTAAGTTCTATGGTCTTTTGTTTTATCAACTAAAACAAGTAGTGTTTCTGATAATGATGAGTAGATTTTTGAACTTGAAAGCTCGTTACCAAGTTTGTAGCTTTTGATTGTTGTCTACAATACTGATGTTTCTGTTCATTTTACCTAACAAAATATTGCAGCCAGACTGGCAGAAGCTGAATGGACATGAAAAGTCAAAAGATGTAGGCAGTGATGTTAAAAGCCTGGATGAAAGGGAGGGGTTGCTTCAGCAAATCAGGAGCAAGGTATCTCAGTTTTATGGACTGTTGTACTTGCATTCTTGTCTGTCTGCACTCGCAACACGATGCACTAGACTAGAGTGCCACACTCACTTTGAGCACTAGTTTGCTAATGTGTTTATATGATGCAGACTTTCAATTTAAGACGAACAAACACATCTAAGACAAACACCTCATCACAGTCCACCACCAATTCCAACGTTGTAGCGATTTTGGAGAAGGCGAATGCAATCCGCCAGGTGTGCAGTTTTTTCCCTTCATTTCGGTTTTTGGGCTATTCTATGTTTTTCCCCTGATTACATCTATTTTAGCAGGCTGTGGCCAGTGATGAGGGAGGTGATGATGATAACTGGAGTGATATATGACCACTCAGCTGAGAATGTGTATGACAACCTTTTTCTGTATATGCAGCTAGTACAAGATGAAGCGAGAAAATGTGAATAACATCTTTTTCTTCATTGTAATTAGATTTTGCAGGGCTGTTTCTGTACCTTTTTTAGTTCTCATATTAGTGTATTCTATGTTAGGTCCCTGTGGTTGTGGAAATGTTAGATCATTTTCACAAATTTTATCTTTATTATTTATTTATGATAATGAGATTAACTGATAAAAATAAGTATGTCAAGCTATCTTTTCTAGCATTGTATTAAAAATATCTCTTTGCATTGATAATAAGATGGGGGCGTATTGGTGCCAAAGGTTAATCTTCTCTCTTTTGCAATATTTGTCCTTACATCTCAACAAAGGCAATAGTTCTTAAGCAAGAAGCCTAATTTGCATTACCCTGTCAGTTCTTGTTTTCTGCGGAGCCTTCTTTTATTCAGCGACTTCATCTGCTTTGTTTACTTCGTTTGTAACTTTAGATTTATGAGAAATTAACTGATACTACATATGTAAATGTGACACCACGGCAGGAATATCTTTCCATAGAGGTACAAAGCTAAATGCTACTGCACAGTTTAGCATCTAAGCTGTTATTGGCTTCCAATCTGGCGCCGTTTTTTGTATCGTTTGCTGACTTATTTGGATGCATTCCTGAAAGTTCGATCAGGGTCTTAGATTACCTGTAGAAATAGGGATCGGATCCTCTCAATGACAGTTTCAGATCAGGCGACTCTTAGATTACCTGTAGAAAGGGGGATCGGATCCTCTCAGTGACAGTTTCAGATCAGGTGAGACAATTTAGCGAGGTCACATCATGCAGTGAGCACTTCAGGGTCCATACGGGGTTGTAGTGTTAGTACCAAATAGTAGCATATGATTATTTTTTAAGGGCAATAGTAACAAATGATTTGTTGTAGCATAGAGAGGCTAAACCACCACCACCACAAACAAGTGCTGTTGAGGCCATATATAGAGGAGAGGGAGAGACAATTCTCTATTATGCCCTTTGCTCATATGCTCAAAGGAATGGCATTTAGGTATTTTCCCCCTGAGTATGATATGGCAATTGATATATACACATGCTTTATTTCCTAGGGTTCCTAGAAATCCATGACGGCCCTGGTGCTGGGGCTCCCCCTACAACATGATTGTTGTCAATAAATATGTTGTGGTAATTTATTTTAGTTCTGATTAGAAGAATCAAATATGATAAGGTTTATGCCTCTTCATCCTTTGTATCTGAATTGCATAATTAAATCAGGGCATTCAATTGATTTTTCTTCATCTTGTTGTTCCTGTGGTCTCCTACGAGCACTGTTTCGAAAATGGCTAGATTATGCTACAGTTATCTCAGCTTTGGTCAGTATCATGTAAGAATTAGTTCATTTACCATTTTGTTTGTTGCTTAGTATGCTTCTTATGCTGGTTGATTTCATTTTTAACATAGGTTATTTTTTTACTGGTAAAATAATATTTGCTGTAAGAAGGGATGTGTTGTGGAATTGAATCATATTTATCTATCTATAGATTCTTGGGAGCATGTGCGATTGTCCGTCACGTGTCGCACGCGCACTGTAGAAAAATACAGTGAGTTTCTATGCTACAGTGCTAGTGCTACATAGGCATATAAATTTATTACGTATCAAATTTCACAAAAAAAAAAAAAAAATACATAGCTCAACTGGCAGAGGGCTTCTTCGGGTGCGTGCATGAGGTCTTCGGTTCAAATCCCACGAAGAGTGATTTTTTGCATCAGCTTCATTGATTTAATTGACTTATTAAATCATGTTGTAATTTTTTGAAACTTTTTTAGAAGAGTTCTTAGAGCATACCTAACAAAACTTTTTGAGAAGGGTCCTTAGAGCATGCCTAACCTACCATAAAAAAATTCGGATCATAATCAAACTTGTATGATTTTTAAAACTCCTGACAATACTACTAATACATTTAAAACGACTTCACTAATTTAATGGATCTACTAAATTTGTAAATTCTTGAAAATTTTTGAGAAGGGTCCTGAGAGCATACCTACACTACCTAAAAAATTTAGATCATAATCAAAATTTTGCGATTTTTAAAACTTCTCACAATGCTATTAGTGCATTTAAAACAAATTCACTAATTTAATGAAGTACTAAATTTGTAATTTTTAAAAAATTTGTGAGAAGAGTACTAAGAGCATGCCTAAGCTACCATAAAAAATTCGGATCATGATCAAAGTTTTCTGAATTTTAAAAATTCTGAAGATGATTCTAATGCACTTTAAGCAAATTTATTGATTTAATTGAGCTGCTAAATTTGTAAATTTTTGAAAATTTGTTAGAAAGGTCCTGAGAGCATGCCTAAGTTACCATAAAAAATTATGCTGCTAATGCATTTTAAGCAACTTTACTGATTTAATTGAGCTACTAAATCATGTTGGAAAAATTTGAATTCCATTTTTGTTTTTTAACAGATTTCCTCTCTCTAGACTGTCTGTGCCAACGCCAACACGTGGTATTTAACTAGTAAATCTATATTATTGGAGAGGTAGGGCAGCCGTTCGTGCGCACCGTCACATCACGCCTTTCACTATAGTTTCTACAATGCGTGGTACATAAGCTTATAAGTTTATCATGCAACACGTTTCACAAACGGCGCCAAACGACTTGTGGTACGTGCATGAGGTTTGGAGTTCGAATCCCATTGGAAGCAGTTTTTTCTGTTTTTTGGCATCAATTTCACTCATTTAATTGAGCTATTAAATCATGTTGTAATTTTTTGCAACTTTTTTAGAAGGGCCCTCAAAGCGTGCCTAACCTACCATAAAAAATTCAGATCATGATTAAGCTTGTGTGATTTTTAAAAAATTTGACAATGCTGCCAATACGTTTAAAACAACTTCACTGCTTTAACTAGGCTACTAAATTTGTGAATTATTGAAAAAAAATTTGAGAACAGCCCTAAGAGCATGTCTATGCTACAGTAAAATTTAGGTTGTGATCAAACTTATGTGATTTTTAAAAAATCTAACTGTGTTGCTAATGAATTTAAAGCAACTTTACTGATTTAGTTGAGCTACTAAATTTATAGATCCTGAAATATTTGAGAAGGGCCTAGAGAGTATGCCTATGCTACAGTAAAAAATTCAAGTCATGATCAAACTTATGTGATTTTAAAAAAATCTGACAGTGCTACTAATGCATTTAAAGCAAGTTCGCTGATTTAATTGGGCTACTAAATTTGTAAATTTTAAAAAATTTGTGAGGAGAGCCTTGGGAGCATGCCTGAGCTACCATTAAAAAAATAAATTTGTGTGTTTTCAAAATATTAGATATTTTTTTTACAAAAAAACAATGCTTTTTGTTTCTTTTTCAGAATCATTCCTGAATTTTTTTTATCTCCCTGTTAAAATCTCTATCTACTTCAACAATTCTTTCCACCTGTGGCAACATACGGGCCTGCTTCGCATCTAGTATATCACTATTGTCGGGGAGGCCGGCCGGGTCACGACAAGTGATGCTCGCACACTGTAGTTTCTACCGTACTTGAGCCACAATAGTTTTTGCTACAATATTCTTATTTTTTTAAAAATAAAAGAATATTTTTAGGAAAAAATTCCCCTCTCTTTTAATGTCGAGTTACAGCTTTTTTGTGTTGGTTTTTTATTTCCCCTAATTTTTAAAGAAAATTTTCTCTCTATCTATTAAAATTTAAGGATCGCTCGGGGCCACGCGCGGGATTTTGTTCTAGTACTTATCTATTTTATACATCATTTCATGTTCTTAATCATATTACTATATGCAAAGAAGCTCCAGTACGGCAATGCATTTCTTTTTGGGTTTGAGATGGTAATGCATAATTTGATGATACATGATGGTCATTTTGTTATGGTTGCACCCATTATAGCGCAAGGTTTTACCGAGATCAGAGGTGATCCACCTGTCCCCCAAGGCGTTTTTGCAAAAGAGCCTCTCCATTTCTTTGAATTACGGATAGGTCCTTTCAGATTACAAATAGATCCTTCGCGATTTTTTGTGAGAGGAAGATATTTTTTTTCTTCTCATTTGGGTCCCTGGCGCGGTATTTTACGGAAAAACCTTCCGTTAAGTTCAAATCGCGAACAAACCCTTTTCTAATTTTTCAGAATAGCGAACAGGTCCAAAAAAATAACAAACAAGTCCCTGCTTCTTACGTTCAAGTCCTTTCTCCGTTTTCCCCGAAAAAAAATATTTTCTAAATAAAACACGCATCGAAAAAAAAAACACGGAGGTTTATAGCAACTTATGGATTTGCCAACGGGTCGTAACCGCGGGTTTTTTTCAAAAAAAACGTAGATTCGTCCAAAAATTTATAGCGACCCATAGATTCGCCGACGGGTCCTAATAACCTATTTTTTTTAACAAACACAAAAAACGAAAAAACCAAATTCGTCGAAGGTTTATAGCGGTTCATGGATTCGCCCACGAGTCCGAGCAGCCTTTTAAAAAAGGAAATACATAAAAAAACGACCGCACTTTTCTTTTAAAAAAACAAAAAAACACAGATTCAACCGCAATTTTCTAAATAAAACACGCATCAACAAAAAAAACACGGATTCGTCGAAGGTTTATAACAACTTGTGTATTTGCCAACGGGTCATAACCGTGGATTTTTTAAAAAAAATAGATTCGTCCAAAGATTTATAGTGACCCGTAGATTCGCCGGCGGATCCTAACGACCCATTTTTTTTAACAAGCACAAAAAAAAAGAAAAAACACAGATTCAACCGTAATTTTCTAAATAAAACACATATCGACAAAAAAAACGTAGATTCGTCGAAGGTTTATTACAACTTATGGATTTGTCATAACCGCGGGGTTTTTTTTAAAAAAATGTAGATTCGTCCAAAGATTTATAGCGACCTATAGATTCGTCGGCGGGTTCTAACGACCCATTTTTTTAACAAACACAAAAAACCAAAAAACGATCAAATATCCCGAAATACGTAAAAAAACCCGCGGTTTTCTAAAAAAAACACAGATTCGTCGACGGTTTATAGTAACCCGTAGATTAAACGCGGATTCATCGAAGGTTTGTAATATCCTATGGATTCGCCAGCGGATCCTACCGACCCATTTTATTTAAAAATTACGGAAATCAAAAAATCGACAAATTTTATCAGACGACGGGTTGTAACCGCGGTTTTCTAAAAAAAACGTAGATTCGTTGAAGGTTTATAGCTAACGACCTATTTTTTAAAACAAATATGAAAACCGAAAATACGACCCCCATGGATTTGCCGACGGGTCCTATCGACTTCTCTGAGCAGCCTTGACAGAAGCTATTATTATTGCTAGTAAGATTTATGTGGTACACAATTCTTGTGGTCTGTGGAAATGGTCATTTGCAAATATTTGTACAAATTTCCGTCGAAGGTGCGCAATGACATTGTTTGTGGAACATTTCAGATTCTGTATAGTGGAATGCCATTTTCTTATTTTTTTAAAAAATTGTTTTCAGTGAATTTCTGATGCAAATTGTCTTCCTCTCCTATTTGGCTGTTTCTAGTTTTTATGAGATAGTTGCAGCCAGTACTGTCATGGAGAAAGATTTTGCAGTTTCGCGCTGTCTCTATTGGTCCAATCCAATGCTCTACTGGTTGCAGAAAACGAATGCGCAAAATTCCCACCAGAAACTAATCTGCACCTCTTCAGCCATCCTAAGCGCCATTTCCCGAGAGAAGAGACAAAAAGTAGGAGCCATGCATCTATCTGTTCGTGGGGAGTAAAATTAATACATCCAAAGATGCAAAGGCTGACTAGTGACTTCTCATAATCTTCACACAAGAAGCCACACAAGAAGGTTATCTTCAAGGAAACATACTAGCTGCGGTTTTGGACACTATTGCAGCATGAGAACAAAAGGGAGCTCATCCGACTGGCAAGCAGGGCAATGGAGGTTATGGCTTTGGATATCTTTGCCAAGACTGGATGGAGGAGCAATTATAGACTTTGCTTTTAATTTTAAGTTCCCTTTGCTATTTTTATTCATTCATGACATATGACTATGGCTTTTATAAAACTCGGTCGTGTGCAATCGCAGAGACCGGATTTTTATCTTTTATCTAAAAAAAAAGAAGGAAAAGAAATGAACACGCAGCCGCGAGCAAAGCTAGTGATTTTGCGAGAGATTTGGTATTTGCCACTTCAAATATGTGGCTTCGCAAATTTGCCATTGGATCTACATTTCATTGACTCAGATGGTCCCATATATCGTTGACTCAAGTGGCATCATAATCCAAAGAGTCAATCTTTAAAGTGGCAAATAACCAATTTTCTCGGATTTTGCTGTGCCATGGACGAGTAGCTCTACGGGCGTACGGCCTGTGGCACCGGCAAAACGTCCAGCAAAAAATGTATGGCATCTAGGGGGTTAGCCACAGTGGGGACGATATTAGCGACCGTGACACCACAAAATCCTCTTTCGCTTCCCCTCTGGCTCCTTTTAAAAACCGAGAAATGGCGTGCCCTTCTTACGCCTCGCCGCACTCGCCATGTCCTGATACGCGCAGTACGAATTTGTACGGGAAGCGCGATGATTTCCCTCCATTCTGCCCCGTTCACCCTCTTCGTAGAGCTCCCGGGCCGGAGGAGGCTCGCGCTGCCGCGGTGCACCGTCCTCCGCCGGGCAACGAGGAGGAGCGTGTCCGGTGAGGCGGCGGTGCGCGGGATGGCGGTCGCCGAGGGGCGGCAGTCCATCGACGCCCACCTGCGGCAGCTCGCGCCGGAGAAGGTGTCCGAGGACGACCATCTGGTGGACTACGAGACCCTCCTCGTCGCGCGCTTCTTGGACATCCTCCAGGACCTGCACGGCAGCGACTTCAGACAAGTGGTACACTCGTGTTCATCTCGATATAGCTTGTTTAGCTGACAACTGTATGTATCATGGATTGCAAAACGATCAAGAAATGCCGGTGTTTTGTGTGTGTGTGTGTGTAGGTTGAAGAGTGCCTGAGGCTGTCCGGGGAGTACCACAGTGAGGGCGACCCGGCGAGGCTGGGCGAGCTCGGCGGCCTCCTGACGAGCCTGGACGTGGGCGACGCCATCATGGTGGCGAGCTCCTTCTCGCACATGCTCAACCTGGCCAACCTCGCCGAGGAGATCCAGATGGTGTACCGGAAGAAGACGAAGACGAGTCGACGCGGGGACTTCGTCGACGAGGCCTCGGCGCTCACCGAGTCCGACATCGACGAGACGTTCCAGCGGCTGGTGCGTGGCCTCGGCAAGACGCCGCGGGAGGTGTTCGAAGCGCTGAGGGGCCAGACCATCGACCTCGTCTTCACCGCGCACCCCACGCAGTCCGTCAGAAGATCACTTCTTCAGAAGCACGCAAGGTAACAAACAGCACCAGCCAGTAGGTTACAGTGTTTATCCTGATAATGTGATGTAAAAAATGGTACGTGAACTACCCTGCCGATGCTTCACTGTACCTGATCATTCATTGACGTGTTTCCTGAGGTGGTGTATGGAGAAAGCACTTGAGTCCTTTTTTGCTAAATAGTACTTAAATTTTGAGCCTTTGAATTTAGATTCAATTGATGAAATCACTGCCTCTCCCGTCCTACATATTCAGATACTATTTTGTCAACTCAACTTTTTAGACGGGAGATACATATACGCCTCTGTCACTAGCTTGCTTATTAGTGAATCACAAAGCAACATCTAAATAAAATAAATTTTGAGTACTTACAAAAAAAAAACACTCGAGTAGCATTTTCTTTTCTTGATGTTGTTGTTGTTGTTGTTTCAGGCTTAGGAACTGTTTGACACAGCTCTGTGTCGAGGGCATCTCGGAGAACGAGGAGCAGGAGATCGATGAGGCTCTTCAGAGAGAGGTGCTACTTCTGATGAAGCAATGTCAGGATCATCTCATATGCCATTGTGTCATGTCAGCCAGTGGGAGTGGGATCAACTGAAAATTTGCTCTCAATTTTGCAGATTCTTGCGGCGTTCAGGACGGACGAGATCCGCCGGACGCCGCCGACCCCGCAGGACGAGATGCGGGCAGGGATGAGCTACTTCCACGACACCATCTGGAATGGCGTGCCCAAGTTTCTCCGGCGCGTGGACACGGCCCTCAAGAACATCGGCATCGACGAGCGACTCCCCTACAACGTCCCCCTCATCCAGTTCTCATCTTGGATGGGCGGCGATCGCGACGGTAGCTAACTTTTCTCTTACATCTTGGCAAATGCACCCTTTGCAGTGTGTCAAAACTGCTCAGAGTTCAGATGAGATGCGAAGGATCTAGTAAATTTTTTCTTGTAAATTTACATCGCAGGGAATCCGAGGGTTACACCTGAGGTTACCAGGGACGTGTGCTTGCTGGCCAGGATGATGGCCGCTAACATGTACTTCTCCAAGATGGCCGATTTGATGTTCGAGGTATTCTGAATTTCTGATAGTCCAAGGGCATTGCTCAATGCAGCCACTGTTAATTCTGGAATAGTTTGTTGCTTGGTACAAGTCTTTCTTCTCCTCATCGTTCTGTTGTTTTGAAGTTCTGACTGCGCATTTTTTTTCTTTGAAGCTTTCTATGTGGCGCTGCAACGACAACCTTCGAGCTCGTGCCGACGATTTGCACCGGCGGACTTCACGGAAGTACGCCAAATACTACATCGGTATTCTCGTACGCAGAACCTGCAGAAATTCCCTTTTAACTGGCGTGTTCATGTGTTCAGAACAACGCAAGAACATGTGGGAAAATGGTTACTCATCGGCACAAAGCAAGGGATATCTTATTCCGAACTTGAATTATTAACGTACCCTGACGCTGGTTTCATCTGTTGCAGAGTTTTGGAAGCAGATTTCTCCGAGAGAACCTTACCGCATTATACTCGGCGATGTGAGGGACAAGCTATACAACACTTGCGAGCGTGCTCGACAGATCTTGTCGCATGGCAATTCAAGCATCTCAGAAGACAAGACTTACAGCAACATCGAGCAGGTTGCTATTTTTTTTTACAAAATCAAAGCTCAAGAACTAATCAGATCAAATCAAGCACATTTGATGATCTAGAGGGGTTTATGTCCTTGTTGCAGTTCTTGGAGCCTCTTGAGCTGTGCTACCAATCGCTGTGCGACTGCGGCGACAAGCTGATCGCCGACGGCAGCCTGCTGGACTTCATGCGGCAGGTCTCCACATTCGGCCTCTCCCTCGTCAAGCTGGACATCCGGCAGGAGTCCGACCGCCACACCGACGCCATGGACGCGATCACCACGCACCTCGGCATCGGCTCCTACAGGGCGTGGCCCGAGGAGCGGCGCCTGGAGTGGCTCATCTCTGAGCTCAGGGGCAAGCGCCCGCTCTTCGGCCCCGACCTGCCCCAGTCCGATGAGGTCGCCGACGTTCTCGGCACGTTTCGGGTCGTCGCCGAGCTCCCCGGCGACAGCTTCGGGGCCTACATCATCTCCATGGCCACCGCGCCGTCCGACGTGCTCGCCGTCGAGCTGCTGCAGCGGGAGTGCGGCGTCAAGAATCCTCTGAGAGTCGTGCCGCTGTTCGAGAAGCTCGCCGACCTTCAGCAGGCGCGCGCCACCATGGAGCTTCTGTTCTCCGTCGACTGGTACAAGGAACGGATCAACGGCAAGCAGGAGATCATGATAGGGTACTCCGACTCTGGCAAGGACGCCGGCCGGCTGTCCGCGGCGTGGCAGCTCTACAAGGCCCAGGAGGAGATCGTCGGCGTGGCGGAGCGGCACGGCGTCAAGCTGACCATCTTCCACGGTCGGGGCGGCACCGTTGGGCGCGGCGGCGGGCCGAGCCACCTCGCCATCCTTTCGCAGCCGCCGAACACCGTCAACGGCTCGCTCCGCGTGACTGTCCAGGGCGAGGTCATCGAGAAGTCGTTCGGCGAGGAGAACCTCTGCTTCCGGACGCTGCAGAGGTTCACAGCGGCGACCCTGGAGCACGGCATGAACCCGCCGGTCTCCCCGAAGGTCGAGTGGCGCCGCCTACTCGATGACATGGCCACGGTCGCCACCGACGAGTACCGGTCCATCGTGTTCCAAGAATCGCGCTTCGTGGAGTACTTCCGGTCCGCGACGCCGGAGACGGAGTACGGGCGGATGAACATCGGCAGCCGGCCGTCCAAGAGGAAGCCCGGCGGCGGCATCGAGTCGCTGCGCGCCATCCCGTGGATCTTCGCGTGGACGCAGACGCGGTTCCACCTCCCCGTGTGGCTGGGCTTCGGCGCCGCGTTCAGGCACGCCATGCAGCAGCAGGCCGGCGGCCTCGCCACGCTCCGGGAAATGTACGACGAGTGGCCCTTCTTCCGCGTCACCATCGACCTCCTCGAGATGGTCTTTGCCAAGGGCGACCCCAGCATCGCCGCTCTATACGACAAGCTCCTCGTCCCCCAAGACCTGTGGCCGTTCGGCGAGCAGCTCAGAGCCAACTACGTCGAGACACAGAGCCTCCTCCTACAGGTAAACCCTAGCTCACCACGGCAAGCACTTCATCTCTTACAGCTGCAGATGAGTTCATGTCATCGTGTGCATTTCTTGCTTGTGCAGGTTGCAGGGCACGACAACCTCCTGGAGAGCGACCCGTACTTGAGGCAGCGGCTGATGCTGCGGGACTCGTACATCACGGCGCTGAACGTGTGCCAGGCGTACACGCTGAAGCGGATGCGAGACGGCGGATTCAGGCCGGCGACGCGACCGCCGCTGTCCACGGAGCTGCTCGACTCGACGTCGACGGCGGAGAGCCTGGTGAAGCTCAACCCCAGCAGCGAGTACGCCCCCGGACTGGAGGACACGCTCATCCTCACCATGAAGGGCATCGCGGCCGGCATGCAGAACACAGGCTGATTTGCGAGGTTTCTCTGAATGAAACTAAGATCTGTGAGAGTGAGATGGGGTAGTAAAGTGGTAACAACTTGTGTTGATAAAAGATCAAGAACAGATCATGCTGTTCCTGTCTCTCAATCAGTCTTTTAGAGAGTTGTGTGCGACACATTGCTGGCATCATTCGGCTTGAACAGTTGGACATAACAGTTATATTCCTAGTTCCCGCCAATTGTGACGTCTTTTGTGCAATTCAGGATTGATGTGAGTTTTACTTGATTTCGAGCTATCTCCATGTCTATCGTACGCTATGGTCACCTGTTGTGTCTGTCATTTGCTCGATGTAAAATTTTTCAGGCATGACAGTTCAAATGAACTTGTGGGATTTCACTACAAATTTTTGCTGTGGCTCAAAGTTACGTTAGCATTTCGAAATTGAAATACATGTCATGTCTGGGTTTGAAAATAGATGCATAGAAGTTCATTGTTTACCAGATTGAAATAGGCTCCACTGGAAGTTAGTATAATACTTGATGCTTGTCACTCAGGTAAGATGGTTCTAGCCGTCCTCAGTTATTGTCTTGGAAGGTTAGTCCTGATCATGACGCTGGATCTTGCTTGGGTACAAATGGCCAACACTATTCAAGCTCAATGTCACGGCACTGCATTCCGATGGTAAAACAGTAGACGGCCACCACAGGCACACGACTACTAAAACCAAGAGCACGAGCAAAATTTGCCACAGTTGAAGTCCAATGCAGGCCACAACAGTCCTGCTTATGCTTAACAGTCCAATTTTACATAATGATATTGCCTATGTGGCATAATAAGTGAACAATTTTGCCACTTAGGATGACATGCTAGATTAAGTGCATGTCAATTCCAAGTGAGCTCATAGGTAGCTCCTCTTCCAAATCGAAATAGATTGAGAGAAAGCTACACGGACAAATAGCCATGAAAGTATAATTGGAACAAATAGCCATGAAAGTATAATTATGAGCTCAACGGGGAAGAAGCCCATGTGAGCTCCACTGTCAGTGACTTAACCAATGTGTCATCTTATATGGCCGCTAACTCATTATGCCACACAGGCAATATTACTTTGGGAAATTGGGTCATTATATTATTTAAACTAGGTCGCAAAGTATAGATGGTTAAATATCCGGTTTCATAGTTCGAAATGTTGGATGAACTTTCGACCAAAGTTTAGGATGTTATGTAGAATTCTTTCTTTTAGAAAGGAAGTTACAAAAACTGTAAATAACAGTGATGGTCTCCAGGTAAAGACGTTAAATATCAATCTGATTAACAGTAGTAGCCACTGAGAAAACAAGAAATAAGTGTGATCCACAGAAATTACTCTGATGGTAGGTTGTCTAATTATTGTTCCGTCATGAGGAATGAAACGTGAGCGATACATGCTGACTCTGAAGGGTCTGGTGTAACCAGTCCCTTCCAATAGTTTTGCAAAAGGGGTAACGGAAGAAATTGCTCTTCGGTTGTAAGAATGTAAGCAAAAGCATCATGATTCACTGGATCGCGGAAGCCTATAGGTGATGGTCAAGCAGCCTTCCCGTAAACAATCCAGTTTCGCTGAAGCAGTCAGTTAGATGCCACGCGATTTACACGTGGCTTCACCGGTGTCTTCGAAGGGCTCACCCTGAACATCCCACAATGCCAAGATTAGCAAATATACAAGTTTTTGAATTTTAAGGTACACAAATGAACAAGAGCGTGAGGATCATGCCTGACAGGCAGTGTACCCAAAATCATCCCACTGCAATTCAGAGCCATGATAGCACCTTCAGCCTGTGATTGACAGAGTTTAACAGGAAAAATGACAATCAAAATCCCCATCTGAAATCGCTTTCAATATGAAGGGAAGAAATGTAACGTATGACCAAGAGCGTGAACATGTTCTATAGAAATGTAACGTATGACCAAGATCATGAACATGTTCTATACCAATATACAAGTAGTAACAAAAAAACAAGGGACACAGTCAGATTGGAAATTAGAACAGGGCTTTGAGCATACTTATTGTCACTATTCACTAGAGTGCAAGTATAAAAGAATCCTGCATGCTTATGTGCTGTTATGCGGTCATTTTGAGGGGAAGGCACAGTTATTTTGGATCATTACTAAATGGAACTTGACGGGATCGTTAAAGTGATTCCGAGACATGTTCAGTTCGATCGATCCTATGTAACACTATGCAGAGTACTCAATTTAGAAGAACTGCAGAAATGGCAAAAGCTTACTAGTGACAGGGGTGGCACAAAGTTATGTCACTATGGAAAGCCACTGCTAGATTATGCCATTATGGACCAACAAGAAAGTCAATGTTAGATCATTGCTATAGGTAAGCTTCAGGCAGGCTTGGCTCCCGTTGCTGGACAAGCTAAATTTAGGTTATGAAAGAACCATGGGCCTAGGTTGAGTTGCTTATAAATTAAAAACTGACGGTATATCATAGTCACCAGGGTTCAAAATCTCGGCCGAAATCGGAGCCGAGATTCCAAATCTTGGCGGGACTAAAAAAAATTCAATTTGCTACAGTGATTTCAGGAAATTTCAGTCAATTTCGCCTAGCGTTCAACTTTTTGGACCAAGATGATCACAAATTCGACCGGTTTTCATATTTTTGGACCAAATCTCACACCAAAATTTTGTGGTGAATTGTAATGCCTTTTATGAGGAATACATTGAAAATTTTGCCAAAAAAAACATATACAAATTATGACACAAAAATGAAAAAGAATATATGGATAGATGCCTGGGTAAGACCACTCTCATGCAACCAGGGTTAACAAAACCGAAAATAAAAAACTGCAATGGTTTTTGCGGTACGGTTTTCGCAAAAACCGCTCAAAAACCTTCAGAAACTGAAGGGTTAAAAAATAAAAAAAATCGAAAACCGCGGTTTTTTTTTTGCGAAAAACTGCTCAGTTTTCTCAAAATCCGCTCGGTTTTCACGAAAAACCAACCCGACCAATTGAATGTTCTTTGAAAACGGTTTTTTTTCTTCAAAAATTTTGATTTTTTTTAATTAGAACGGTTAGTCGAGCGGTTTTGGATCTCGAACCAGAGCGGTAAGGTCAAAAACCGCAGTTTTCGAGCGGTTTTCGCCGGTTTTGTTAACCCTGCATGCAACTAGTCTACAACGATGACATGGTGAAGCAGCATTTTGAACTGTTTGTGTGTGTGTCAGATAATATGACTACACCAAGTGTTGCTAAATCCATAATTAAACACATTACCAAACAGAGCTGTGGTCTTGAGAACAGTGCTGAGTTGTTGTAGCAGCAGCTTCATGATGCCCTTGGTCGTAACAGATACCTTCTGCTTTTAGATGATTTCTGGAATGAAGAAAGGGGAAAATGGGAAGAGCTAAAAGCTTTGCTATCTTCAGCTAGTGTCTCGGGGAGGGTAATAATGGTGACAGAGTTGCTTCCACAATGGGCACCCTAAGCACATATTGTTTAGGTTACTTGGATGATGATGATTCAGGTAATGTATAGTTAAGAAGTATGGGTGTGAAACAACGGCTAGAATTGGTCACTATAGGCAAGAGTGTAGTTAAGTGTGCAGATGTGCCACTGGCCGTGATCATACATAAAGGTATCACCGGCCGGTATCATGTGGAATGATAATATAATGTTTGTATGTTTGCAAATATTTAGTATTTTGCATTCAAATAGACAGGAAATATAGATAAATGATTACATGATTTTTTCATATTTTTCCCCAATTCTTTCTATCCTTAGGAGACCATTTCACAAGGGTTGAAAAGGGCCGAAATTTCAGTGAATTTCGCCGAAATTTTGATCATTCCAGCCAAAATTTCGCTTTTGCCAGTCTCAAAATTACTAGATTTCAAATTTGGTTTTTCAATTTCAGCTGGCTTTCGGCCAAAATTCCGACATCTGACCGAAATTTTGGATTTCGGCCACCTCCGAGATGAGGCCAGAAAATGAAATTTGAAACCTTGATAGTCACTTTGTGGTCAGTGTAAAGCAAATGGGGTTCGGAATGGCATTATCCTGCTAAAGAAGTACCTGTTGGAGCCTTTGAGGCAGTATCAAAATGGCATCTTGGTTCAAACTTCAAAGGAAGCAGTGCAATGTAAATGTTGGAACACTGACTCATGTTTTAATTCAAACTCTCAGACGACAACCATCAAATGGGAGTAGCTCACTCCAAATGTCAAATGGATGCCAATTTTTAGGAGATGCAAAATGAACGAACTACAGACATTCTTCATGCATGATGGCTTGGTTAGCGTGTCACAAGTTACTAATTTCGAGTAATAGCTGATAAGCCAGTGGGGAAATCATTAAAAAAAAAGAAAAGAAAAAAAGAGGAGTTAGGCTATGTAAAAAAGGTCCTCAGTTCTTACATGCACAAACTCAACAAAAGCAATCCTTGTAGAATGTACATTGTCGCCTAGAAGTCTCAAACGAGAGACCTGCAAAGACAACCCATTTTAGCAGGAAACAATCAGACCAACAAAAACATACGAAGCAGATGGCATATTTATTTAAGAGCTATGCAATAGGATGATTGGATTTGCCCAATTGCAGAGTCCATAGCACACCTCACCACAAAGTTCTTCAAAGAAATTCTTTACATCTAATTGAGTAACCTGCAGGCCAAAGAAGGTAAAGGGTGTCATAAAGCATCTAATTCGATTGCCCTATCTTGCAGCCATAGATCAAGAGCCTCAAAATATAAAGAATCAGAGGATGAAAACAATAAAAAGTAAAGGGCAATAAACACAACAAAGTTGAAAGGAGATGTGTACCTTTTTATCTATATTTGTACAATAAACAGTTCGTATGACCATTTCCTTCTCATCCTCCGTCTATTGGCCAGGCAGAATAGGATACTCGAATTAGTATTATGGATTAGTAGAATAGGTGTGGTACCAGAAGGTGAAAACAACACATGCAAGACTAACTCACCCTAGGAAGAAACTTTGGATTCACAGGTAAGATAGCTGTCTTTGAAGGTAAGACTCTAACAGGGTAGAAACCAAGCATTGTGCCACCAAGATTAAGTGCAGCTTTTGCGCCCCCTATATGGAACATACCAGATACCACACATCAAACAATCACTTGACTGCAGTACAAAAGCATATGTGTAACAGTTGAAAACATAATACCTTCATCAGAGAACTCGATGAATGCAAACCTCAGAACAGAGTGGGGATCACCACAGATTCTGCAATCGGCAACCTTCAGGACAGAAACAGAATTAGGTTTCACAGATTTGGAATCTCCAGCAGTCCAGCTGGCAATGAGGAGAACTGCATTACAGAATACTCTATAAAAAGCGCCACAAAATGCTGGCAAGTAATTTTTTTTCTTTTCACCTTTTTTTTGGTCTTTTTGACTTTTGATAACCAAAGAAGATATATGTAATCTACAGAATTGAAAAGAGACAGAACACATTGATCGAATAAAACAGTAAATGACCCCAATTACAAACACCTAACCTAGTAGTATTAAGTGCCTAATTGATCTGGGCTAGCAGTAAAACAGAGTCATATCTCATTTGTAGCAATTCCTAGTTTTTAATACCAGTACAACTCAAGCCTTCAAGTTAAAGTAACTTACTTGCCCACAAGTAGCAAAGATATCAGCAAGTCTCTCCTCAGTCACCTAACAGATGGTCAGCATCATTAGATCTAACAACTACTCTAGAATATAACTATGCATTGCATACTAAGACAATCATCAACTACTCACAGTATGATCGACATCAGAGACATAAACGGTTCGACGAATGCTGTCCTCCCTGTCTGCAAGCCTTGCCCTCTCGTTCGTACTCCTCCTTCCATGACTGATGAATCCATTCCTCCTCTGAGGGGAAAATGCACTCATCAAATCCTATTCCCAAATTATTTCATTTTCCTTTTCCAATGGAATCATGCTGTCCAATCTTAACAATTACAAACAGCTGATCATCTCGTAAACACTAGTCAAATAAATAAACAAACCTTTTGTCCAAAAAAAAAATCGCTCTAAAAGTCGAATTGAAAAAGTGACCACACAGTCACACACCACAATATGGATATTAAATTGAATTGCCAAATTTGAGATTCCCGAAATTTCCTAATTACGGGAAGGTGTAAGAGTGTATCAAAGAACTAGTTGTAACAGTTACAAAGAAATGTTATGGTGCAATTCAGTTTGGGTTTTATATCTATCTGAAGTGAAACGATAAGTTTATTCATTATAAATACCGAAATACCTCATCTACGATTATTAATATGACAACAACCTTTTGTAGAATAATATCCTACTTAACCTAGAATTGTGTAATCATATACAGAAATAGAGAAAATAAACAACAGAAAATCTCACGAGAATTGCAATACTTCGCCCAAGACAACCCGAAACAGTACGATCTAAAACTCAGAATACTAATCAAATAAACCAACGAGCTAAGAAGAAAAAATAGCTTACTAACAAAGAGGTTGGCATCACATAAAAATTAAACCTTCAAAATAAAAAAGGGCAAAGCTTTCATCGAATAACGCCAAACACCACACCACAGAGACCACCAACCGATAGCGCAATCCAACGCAAAAGAAACAAAGAAACCAATCTTCACCTCACAACCGATGAAAAAAGTAATCAAATCCTACACAAAGGCACAACCACAGTACCGATCCAGGCCTCCCAACATCTCAAGAACACCAAGAGTCTAGCAGAATTATACCCTGCGCTGCTTGTTCCCAATGTACGAGGCGTCGGCACCGGAGTCCTTGCTCCCCCCATTCCCGCCTCCGATCGAGTAGTAGTCGAACACCGGCGCGTCCGCCGACAGCACCTTCTTGGACGGCGACGACGCCGCCGCAGCCGCCGAGGAGGGGAAGAACTCCTTGGCGGCCGGGTTCAGCTTGGACAGCAGGTCCACCAGCTTCTGCACGCCCGTCTGGTACTCCGCCTCCCTCGTCGCCGCCGCAGGCGAGCCCTCCGCCACCGCCGCCATCCGCAGAGTCACCTCAGACCGGACGGAGCGGGCGACCAATCTTGGTCAAGTCGCGGCCGGATTGGTGGGTTTCTTGGCGACGGATTCTACAGAAGCGAGGGCATCTGCTGGCTCTGGACTCTGGAGCGGAGGAGGGGAAGGTTAGCGTGTGATGCGGGGCACTCTGCTGCGCTCGTGCTCTCGCTAATGGCGTCGATTAGTCGCGGGTGGGTTTTATTTACAAGGTTTTGGCTATTTCCGGTGTGGAAATTATATGCGAAGAACTGAGAAGGGCAACGGTGGAAGGGATGGTGAGGAAGGGAGCCTGTTTCTGCGTGGACGTGGTCTGTGCGCCGGGAGGTGTGAAGCACGTGTGTATAACCACAGTTGCCCTGTTAACACGGTGCACCTAGAAGATCATGGAGATAATTAATGTGATTGGTTTGGTAGCTAAAGTTAGTTAGGTTACACTATTAGATAGCAGTACCTGATTACTCGTTTATATTTTTTGGACGGAGTTTCTCATTTCGAATTAAAACAGTTTAGATACAGTGTAAACTTAGAGAAACCGGAGTGTTCTAAATAAAGGGCCTAAAACGAAGTACGGTATTATGAAAAATCAAGAATTTGACAGCGCAAAGAGGTGTTCTTAGCGATCTGCCATTGTATTGTCTTACTGATCTGAATGTCACTATCAAATGACAAAATTCTGAACTACCAATTTTTCTTTCCAATGGCAAATAATTTATTCCCCGTTCTCTTGTATACCAAACACGAAACTAGGGTGAAAAATAATATGATGCCTCTAAATTTAGAGCCTCTTAACCTTTTGTTCTTTTTTCATGCGTGGTATGCATTGAATAAAATCACTAAATACCAAATTACGATGAAGCCATAAAAGGATAAATCTTTTTCTAGTGTTATATTTACCAAAATCTTTCCTCGAAGTTGATACACCCTAAAATTGCAGCAATTCGGTGGAATCTAGTATATGAACTAGGTGTATCCAGCCATGGAGCCAATTCCACTGCCCCGTGAGAAAGTTATTATACCCTATCCTTTTTCCCTTCTTTTTGTTACTGTTCGAAATCAAATTTGAAAATAAGTTACCCGACCAATGCAACTAAACCAAAGCATGAAAAATTAGATGCAAATCCAATCTTATTTGTATACACAAGCTAAACGAAACAAGAACGAGCAATGCTTTAATGTTTTCCTTCCTAGTACAAATTACACAAATCTTGAAACAAACGAAAGAATAAGTAATTACTATCTACCATTTATTTATACTTTAATATTTGTACAACTATAAAAAAGAAAAGTACGAAAACACCTCTCAACAAGAACAATTATTGGTGCTTGTTAAAAAAAAATACTATGAACTGTCTAATCTGAAGAGTACGCATAATCAACCATATAATGCATCCAGTAATATAACTACAGTGTAGAGGAACTAATAGGTACCAACAGATCAGCTCAAAATAAACATTTTTTTCAGTTCAATAAAGTTTGATGACTTCCAGATTGTCTTTAGGAAGAGCTAGTGTTTGAAGTTTGAAGCAGTCACGGTGGATTGAGTCATGGCTCTTTTGGTGCTTTATAATTGAATCCGTCTTGCAATTCTACGACGAATCGCATTTTCGGGCAGAGTCGAAAACTACCGACACAAAAGTGACAGAAACTACAGATATGTGGTATCTGGTACATGAGTTCCCTTGCAACGCGTAAATATGCACAGATAAAGAACATCTCTCTATATATATACCAACTATGTGCCCGTAGGTTGCAGTAGAAATTCAATTTACGATAAAAAATTTATTTATAAAGAGTACTAACAATGGCGAAGGAGGGTAATTAAAGAGCAGTGATAAATATAGATAATTTTGATGAAGTGACACGGGAAGAAGCTCTTGCTTTATATAGTAGAGATTATTATAGCCTCTCCCAGCCTCGATCACAAGCCAATTGGAATATTTAGCTGGATGATTATACCTCGCTCTCGTCAAAATTTGTAAAACCGACATTGTCTCAGATTTGGAACACATATACTCTTCAAGAAAACATTAAGGACGATGATAAGAAGGGGTTCCCTGACATTTCAAAAAATAAAAGATGATAAGCAGGGGTTCGAGACTTCGAGTACAAACTAGGGGAATTAAGGGCGTGTTTGACAGGAATTCAACTTCACCAGATTTATGAATCTGGTGAAGTTGAAAATTATAACTTCACCAGATTCATGAAGCTAGAGCTGTGAGTACATTAAAAGTGTTTAGATGGATCATCTTGTTTACATTTTAGACCAAAAATATAAACTTAATTCACTTTATTTTAGCCTACAAGTATCAGATTTCAGGTGAAGCTGGAATCTGGAGCCCTACCAAACAGGCCCTAAGATGGTCAAAATCGATGGCTTGCGACTGTCGGGAACAACTCTTGGGGTTTCACAAGTGCACCTGTTATCTCTACTGCTTCTAATTAGGAGTTGGTGGTGGTCGTCCGTTCTTCTCCAGAGTACCTGATTTGTTAGATTTGATATAAATAGTTGAGATATAAGGAGGATTTAACTCGATTGTCTCACGCCTCGTTCGACGCGTACGTCTCCCCTGGCTCCCTCACTCGATCCATGCGGCCACGTGAAACTTCTGGCGCTCTCATCTCCTCCTCCACCCTATATGATGCCTTATCTCCCACCATAAACCATCATAGCCGCAATCGCAATCGCAATGGCGTCGCCGGCGATGTCGAGATCCCCACCCCCCCGGTGGGGCGACTCGATTGGATTTTACGGTTCCGCACTCGCACAGGAGCAGCTACCGATGGCTGCACCCGTGGAGAAGGCGACGATGGAGCAGCACCAGCCGATCAACGAGCAACTGCAGCTCCTCGCCCCCGGCAAGGTTCCCTTCCTTCCCCCTCGACAGTTCCCAGATCTGTCCACCACCTGTTCGATGTTATGTCCGCACTATCGTTTTGGTTCTCTTCACCTCTGCTATTCATTGTGTTTGTACATAAGCAACACTAAAATTTGTAAAATATTTTGTAATGTGAGGGCCTTCAAATTATGAAATTAAAGATAATTTTAAGCTCGAGTTTGTAAATAAGTGTTTGGAGTTTGTATGCTGCGATGAATTGATTTAAACATTTAACCATTGCACATTCAGAGTGAACAGTTGCATTCAAACAGGATTAGTGCTCTTTGCAAACAAATTTTAATTGGAGTGTCCGAATGCCCTAACGTTAAAGAAAGCCCATTTGGGATATGGAGTGCCAAGCAACAACTTCTCTAAATCCAAAGCAGACGCGGAGCTTACGATCTATTTGGTTTCGGCTAAATTTTGCTCTACCAAACCGTGTCAAAATTTACTTTCAATAGAATTTTGGTCACGAAATCGGTCAGCCTTACCCGACTACTGGTTGTCTTTTGATTCTAAAATGGTGTGTGAAATGATACCGATCGACTCCTAGTTCTTACCAATAAAAAATATAGACACTTTGGATCAGTGACAAAGTAAGATAAAATAGAAGCATGGCTTGTTCTACATTGCCTGGGTTGACACACGTGTGGTCGATGCTATCACAGTCTGTGGTGATGTTATCGGTATAGCACAAGCTCACAGTCCGTACATACTAGCAATAGCGAATGCAAGAAAGAAGTTTATCCTAGACAATCCTAAATATGGCTAATTCATCACAAACAAGTCGATTTATGCATTATACATGTGAAATCTACAATCATACTGAACTAAAATCAATCTTGAAATTAGATATACAGAGGAAGCAAATTCATTCGCAATTTGACTCATTGTTACTTCTTTAGTCATATAGTCCTTCCATTAAGATATTCATCGTCAAATAATCAGATTTAGTATGTAGACATCATTTCACAATAAAAATTGATATATAAAATTTCACAATACCAATATCTCAAAAATTAACATATAACTCCATCTCTCTTTCATTCTCAGTCACAAAATGTGACCTCATACATGGCATTGAAATGAGATTTACAAGCATCGATAAGAGAGCGGGGGGATACCGGCACCGAAAGGTGGGGGCTTGAGGCCATTGAATCCCACCGGTGAGTACGCACCTGCTTTGGACGAAGGCAACAACTTTGAGTACGAAGCCTCTACTCTTGGTGGCTTCCATCACAAAACAGCGTGCGTGCATCCGCACGGACAGAGCCTAGAAACTTTCGGGCATGTTTGGAACCTGTCCTTGCCTTACTCCTAAGGTAGGCAAGGCTAGCCGAGCCGAGTAAGGAACCACAGCATGTTGTTTGGTTCCCCGTCTTGCCATCCTCGTCTCCTTCTTCCCTCTTCAAGCCCCGCCGTCACCGTGGAGGCAGCGAGCAAGCGAACCTTGCCTGTGTAGGAGAGCCAATTTGGCTTGCCTAAGCGGGTGAGTTTGTCTGGCAAAGCAAGGTTTTTTGCGGCTACCAAATGTCAAAACTCGCCCAACAAGGTGAGGCAACGGATCCAAACAACCCTTTCGTTTGTAACTTAATAATGTCATATCTAGTCTTTTAGAATTTAAAAATGTGTGTCAGATGAATCTTAGTAGGATTATGATTCCTACTTTTGTTTACATTAGAATTTCTACTTACTTTGGAGGATGAGAAGTTACTTTTGAAACTTTAGCTGTCGATATTTTTTAAAAATATTTAGATTGGTTGCACGAAAATTATATGTATACATTCATCTCGAAATGTACTTTCATAATATTATAATTTTATTAGATTTTTTAAAATATATTACAATAGAAATTAGTGGTCAAAGTTGAGTTTTGTGGATATCCAAAACAACAGCTATTTGTAACCGGAGAGAGTATATAAACACACGAGGTGGTTATGGTTTACCCAAGCAATCAAGAAGCCACAAACCAACTCATCCAAATCAAAGGGTGCACGAGAGGATTAGAGGCTAGTTATTCTTTAGCAATAGATTTTTGTATAGGGCAAAGGTTTGAGAGATTGTAAGAGAGCAACAATCACTTGTACTATTTTGATATTGTTCTTAAAGAATTTCTTGTCGACTTCGTCAAATCCTTCTCTTTTGTCATGGTTGCTTCATCGCTGTTATATTGGTTTTCTCTACGAGATTCATCTTCTTTGTTTTTGAGACCGTGCACACTCGTTCCATATCTCACCAAATTCTGATTCGATCTGGAGCGCTACTGCACATAAGAAGAGGTATTAGAGCGCAACACAAAGTGACAGAACATTCATGCATTGTTGTTTGCATCAGAAGCAATGTTGCCTTGGCCTTGCCATCGTTTCCTTGATTTCTATGGCTTTCCTGTGAAAAAACTAAGACCTGATTTGCACTAGAACAGATTTTTTATTTTTTTGAAAGGAAACACTAGAGCAGATTAATTCATGTACATGCGTGTCAAGACTTTCCCGCTTGTGTCCCGCTCTACACGCTAGTACATTGACTTGGATGTAGGTCCGATTAATTATAGTTCGAGATCTCAACGTTCCCAATTTTCAGTACAAGACTAAAAAAATCTGGAATTTTCAGTGCTGGGTTATGATATGCAAGAGCTTGTTCTTATCTCCTAATGAAGGAACATGGTTACAGATTTAACAACAGCAGGACATTAACCCTTTCCTTTTAATAACTGACCCAAAAAGATTGATATTTGCCTGTCAAATGAACAGCTATCAATTGATAAGAACTTGATACTAACTGATTACTCCATACATTCTACTAAAAAATCATATCATTGCATTTCAATGAATGAGGACAGTAGTACTAGTGTTGCCAACTGTTTGCTCTCTTGTGCAAGTAACTAACTGCTGAAAGGCCATAATTAAGAGCCATGGCCTAGTTGACCAACAAAGAGAATCTAGAGGCACGCACAATAGATTAAAGGCAAAGCACCACTTTACTTTCTAGTTAAGGAGTTTGCAGCAGTGCTATTGGTGCCCATTTGGGGGATCTTGTCGTCGTAAAAGCAATGGCTCACATTCTTTGCTCAGGCAGGAGGAATAAATTCTATAACAATATCATCATGATCATTTGATCGATAGGGAACATGGTGTGATCAAAAGCGTTTGGAAAAAAAAATTGAGAGAGGAGATGAGTTCAGTGACTTCTGTCAGCTGCTAATGTTGCTGTTTAAATTTCAACAAAAGTTTCATGGGCTGACAAGTGGTATCGATCCAGCCCAATTCATCCCCCTCGTTGGCGTGCAAGTGAAACTTGTCCGGCCCAGTTCATCTCCTCTACAATTTAGCCAGCCCATTTGACAAAGGAGAATATTTTGGGTTTTTTTCTTTAATATGTCGTAATGTCACCGAGCCAAAATGGAGTATACAAATTTGGGTCTTACTTTGTAGATGCCGTAGTAAGGAACGTGATGTTTCAAACGATCGCAAATAAAACACTCGGTTTAAAAAATACAGATTTTTGAATTTAAAAATAATAACAAAGAATACATTTTTTTGGTCTCCGTGTATTTCTGTTCTAGTAGTGGTATCCGGCGCTTTCCTATCTTCAAACCACGTGGAGTATAGTCGTTCCCCGACCCGAGAACCGTGATGCCGATACGGTGGCCCTCCCTTGGAGTGCTCTCCGGCTAGGGGTGGATAACGAGCCAACTCGGCTTAACTCGACTCGACTCGATTAAACTAGTTAAGATAACAAGTCAGCTCGACTCGACGTATTATCTTAACGAGTTCAAACCTCAGCTCAGCTCGACTTGTTAAACTCGTGAATTGGCTCGTTAAACTTGACATTGCCATCTGAAAGGAGGATTGCTGTGAGATTATATTATACGCTATGTGCTATCATTCTCGCCTCATACATATACAACTATACTTGCCGACTAGGAGGAATCGTTAAACTCACGAGTTGACTCATTTAACTGATTCAAATTATGACTCGACTCAACTCATTAAAGAACAAATTCGAGCCAAATCCAGCTGAATTTACGAGTACTCATTTAACTCACGAGTTTCGAGTTTTTTTTCCACTCCTATCTTCAGCTTCCTCAAGCGCTACTGTGTGTGAATACGATCGACCTTTGCTATGATTCCTCCTTATTTGCAGAACTTCCCTATTACTGCTACTCCGTTATTTTCTACTTGATGTTTTTGACATTAATATAGTCTTTAATACACATATTTGATTGTATTTTTTGAATTATATATTATAAAAAATATAGTAATAATGTGAAAGATAAATCTATTTGTATAATTTTCTTATTATAAACCTAAATATTTTTAAGACATTAATAGTTGAAGCTTTAAAATATTGACTACACTTATTTAAAAACAATGTCTAGAACGGAGGGAGTAATCGGCAATTTTCTGCAGTGTGGAGAAGCGGAGATGCTCGACGGCGTGCAGTAGGAGCTAGCGGATGCGGAGGTCGGGGCGGTGGGACGCCGCCGAGTCGTACCTGGAGCGGTTCCTGCTGCTCCTCTCCATCCACGACAGGAGCCCATTGGTCCTACCTGCTCTGCCTCGACCAAGGTCTCCGCCGGTGGCCAGGAGGGTGCGGAGGTCGCCGCCATGTTCGCGAACCCCGCCGATTACCTCCACCGCAACCCCTCCAGCGCTCGCCTCAACAAGGTCATCGCCCAAATGCATTCCCACAACACCAGGTTACTATTAGAATTGTTCTATTCTATTGTGCTGTTAATTGATAATATCGAATCAACAATTTAAGTGCATAATTGCTTGTTAACAATTTGTTGGGCACTCGCTAGATCCGTCCCTGGACCCGCTTCGGAGATTATTGAGCCTCTAATTAATTTCATAGTATTTATAGGGAAACATACCTGTGCACGCAGGTAGGCCAAAGCCAGGGGAGATAATTTCATCGCCACCCAGGGTTAACCGAATCCAAAACCGAGATAATTTCAGAGTAAATGGAATTTGAGACAGGAAAGACGAGTAAACATCATGTTACAATCCGCCAGCCTTCCAGAGTAAATACAATAACGAAACCTACTACTTACAATAACCATCATCACTTATCCATATCATCCAGAGTAAACTTAAAACTAATTTATACAATAATCATCTCTAAAGATTGTCTCTAGATATTGTGTAATAACTATATCTTCTTTCTTGTACATAATTAATCTATCTTGTTTCTTGTGTCATGTTGACTCTTGCATAAGAGTTGGCTCTCTTTTTTCTCCTTTTTTTACATAGAATAAAACTAATATATATAGATTAAAAGTAAGTTAAAATGGTTTTATTGTACATATCCTTGTAACTTGGCTAAAGCCGTGGCCCGTGGACTGGTTAATTTTTGTTTTCTGTCTGTCGTCCCGACTCCCGACTGCGCCCGCGTGTCACCTCTGCGATTCACGGTGCTGGGCAAATGTCCTCACCGCATCAGAGACGGCGGTGGTGATGCCGCTCCGATCACCGAGGAGACCATGGAACGACATATGCGTCTTGCCTGATCGCATCAACGTCTTCTACTGGGCGGCACTCGACAAAGCAGCCAGGGGAGAAGGTCCTCGACCCTGTCTCCAACATAATCGCCAACACCGTCTCCTACTCCACCTCAACGCAGTCAAAGCCCGACGATGCCAACAAAGAGTCACGAGTGCCGAGGAAGGAGGCGATCTTTTCCAAAGATTACCACCGACACCAGTGACGACGACATCTTCGACCTCTCGTTGCCGTCAGACGTGGCCGGGGAGGCGACTGTCCAGCGGCGTTCGCTCGAGGGCCTCACCACTTTCTGTTGAAAATAATGTTTCACTAAGTTAGTTGAGTTTATTAGGATTGATTAGTTAGTTTGTTAGTAGTTGTTAAATAACTGTGTTAGTTTATTTTTATTCCAATTTGTAACATAAAGAGTTGAAAAATAGAAGGCAGAAAATATGCGCTAAGCAGTTGCAGCAGCAGCATCTTCTTATGTCCAAAGAAGGAAACTATGCGTGAGTTTTTTTAGGGCCTAGATCAACAATTAGTATCAGAACCATACGTGTTTCATTATGAAGATGAAGATGACAAAATCCGAGTCCATCACCATTAAGTCGTATCACCGGCGGAGGAGAATTGGATCCGTGGTCGAGGTTAGAGTTGTTGGTAAGTTGTGTCCTTTAGATGGAAACACACGCACTCATCGCACTGATCAATGGGATGTTTTGGTGCATGGCGCCAAAGTACTACATGCACAGGATCGTCGACGAGAAGACCGACGTGTTCACATTCGGCATGTTCCTCCTAGAGATCATGACCGGTGGACGGAAACCACAAGAGCCTTCTTAGCTCGGCTTGGCCTTTCTTGAATGAAGGCAAGATCGATGCGTCGGTGGAACGCAAGATGAGTGGCACGTTGCTCTGATGAAAATCAGAAAATGTTGTGTTGGCACTAGATAGTTGTGGTGCTATATACGAGTATGTCGTTTAAATTGAGTATGTGAGAAATTAGTCTAGGATATTGAGGAGATACATTCATTGTCCAGGGTCGTATCCAACGAAGATAAGTTTAGGATATTGAGGAAATATGTTTGTCGTCCTATATCAAAGACAAGTCTTGGTTAAGACCGATTACCTTAATAAGTTAGAATCGACATGTTAAGATTAGAGGAAGAATGCTGAAAATAGTCTTGACTAAGTTAGTTCAGTTTGTTAGGATTGATTAGTTAGTTTATTAGCGGTTGTTAAGCCACTATATTAGTGCATTTATATCCCAACTTTTAACGCACAGAGTTGAAAAACAGTAGATAGAAAAAGAGGCTCTAAACTGTTATAACGTCGTCATCTTCTTGTGAGTTTCAAAGAATTAAGCTATACATGAGTTTTTTACGGGCCTAGGCCAACACCTTCCTCATCTGCCAATTCCGTTACCTCCCGACGACGGAGGCCCTGCGCTAGGCCGACCTCCTCGCAGCCGTGCGGCTCGTCGAGCTCGGTCGCAACAGGTGCATGTTCGGCGGCAGACCTCTCGATCTCCTCAACCACCCCGTGTTCAGCGTCGCCTCTCCTACCACCAAGGTAGCCCTGCGCTGCGCTGCCTCGTCCGTGAGGCACCCACCCTGAGCCCGCGGCCCTGGTGAGCGTGTCGCTGTCGCTGGCATCTCGGCTCGACGAGGTCTCCAAGTTTCTATCGGCACATCAAGAATGCCCCCGCCTTCCCTGCGCAATCGTCAAGCGCCTCTCCACGAGCTGCTCACATGACAGGCGAGTAGCGCGGAGCCCACAGACCCGTGGCGACCTCTGTAGCTCGCCGGCTCACGGTTAAATGGTACTGATAGGAATCATAGGATCAAGAAGAAGAGGAGAAAGACTCTTCTTGGCGTAAGGAGGAGGAGATGACCATGACATCTCGGTACACGTAGTCTCTAAAGCTGCTGCTGCTCGAGATAGGTCTTGCTTGTTGGAGCTTTTCCATCGATTTAAAAATTAAATCGAAATTTATAAATAAATGGTAGTTTTTTGTTTAGATTTTTTGAAAAATTATAAGCTTATGTATAACAAAAACCTTATCGAGAGACTTTTTTGACTTATTGAACATTAATTTTAGATTAATGCTATTAAAGTTAAAGTAAAATTACCATCTTTATTACGTATAAAGACCGATTACTTTTAAGCTATTTAAGTTAAAAAAACTGACTTTAAGTTATAAAAAAAATTTACAATGGATAACATAGATAGTAAATAATGGTAGTAGAAATCAAATCTAACCATCCATTTCTCAAGGGTATTTTAAACTTTTCATATCTATTCATCAGGGGTATTTTAGACTTTTTCTAATCCGTTCACAGTTTTGGATTCACTGAATACCTAATGATCTTCAAAGGCCTTTTATTCATTTATCCGCCATTCATCAGGATCATATGACGTGTTTTATCATATAGGACTGTCGGGGATTCGGTAACTCCCATGAAGACCATCGTACCCCGGCGGCTGACCATACTTACCCTTGGATGGTGTCCTCAAGGAAGACCTTCGGGTAGATCGACCCATGGGCCTACCTCAACCTCGACCAAGCTCGTCCCCGAGCATGTGTACCTGTTTCCCGAGCATGCCTACTTGAAGGAGTGCGACGGACGACCAAAGCTGAAGGAAGATCTCGGGCATGATCGGCAAGTCGGGCACGGTCCACGAAGACTATGTGGCATTAATCACTCGGCAGTTCGAAGGACCGTACGGCCATGTCCTAAACCCACTACGCCCACGTCGCGGCATGGCGAAAAGCAAATGAGCAGTTACACCCACGTCTGGGCACAGTAGTGGCATGTCATTCTGTAATAAATGATGTAAGATTGTAATCATCTATAAATATCCCGTTGTATGTAACGATGGGGGGGCTGGCCACCTAATAACCCACCTAATAACCCTAGAGAGGAAAGGAGAGAGTCCTCTAGAGAGAATACACTTAAACATATCTGTAAGAAGTAGAGGAAGAAGAGAAGCTTGACGCTCCCGAGCAAGCACCCTGTAATTTATCCTTTGGCAGTAGTGAAGCCACTGGATGTAGGGTCATTATCTCCCCGTGAGAGGCCTGAACTAGGATAAAAAGACTCTTGTCTGTTGTCTCATTTCGAACCATCCGACCATCTGCTAGCTCGGTAGGCTCTCGGACGCTATACCCTTCGCGGAAAAGGGTTCCTAGTTGATCCCTCATTCAACAAGTAAGTTCGACGGAGGACCCGTTTCTGAATCGTCGACAAGGATAAATAGTATGACAGAATTTTTTATCTCTCTCTGAATTTTATTATCAATACTATAGGTGATAATATAATCAGATATAAATTGATTTTAAACATTAGATTCAAAGGATGGCCAGTTTATATTGAACTTTATCCACCGTAAAAGAGCTCGTAACTTTTATCTAATCAAACTTTTGAGAAACTGGATAGAGTGCTAGTTAGCACGGAGTGGGAAATCAAATTTCCTCATTCTACTATACTAGCTCTTACCAGAGAAATTTCAGATCACACCCCCTTATTCCTTAACACTGGAGACTCGTCTACGTCGAGTAGCCCATCCCAGTTCAAATTTGAACTTCATTGGTTTCTTCGTGATGGGTTTTTTGACATGGTTAAGAATATCTGGGATAGCAACGTTTCTGGGTATACTGCTCTTGAGCGGTGGCAGAATAAGATTAGGCGTCTTAGACAACATTTAAGGGGTTGGGAAAAAAATGTGAGTGGCACATATAGGAAAGAAAAGAAAATGTTGATGGACAAGTTAGACGTTTTGGATAAGAAAGCAGAGTGTATGCTTCTTTCGCCAGATGAGCTAAATCTGAAGCATGCTCTGAATGAGAGGTTGTCTTGTTTGTTACGGGAAGAAGAGATAAAGTGGTATCAGCGTGCCAAAGTGAAGATCCTTCTCGAAGGTGATGCCAATACCAAGTTCTTTCACTTGGTGGCTAATGGTAAACATCGTAAGACTCGACTTTTTCAATTAGAGCAAGATGAAGGGATAATATATGGTGATGCTAGTTTAAAAAAGTATATTACCACATATTATAAAAATTTGTTTGGTTCGCCCGACCCTGTCCAGATTTCGTTAGATGAAACAAGAATAGGTGATATATCTCAAGTTTCAACTCTGGAGAATGAGGCGCTAACCTCCAGGTTTGAAGAAGATGAGGTTAGGAGGGCTATCTTTCAGATGGAAAGGAATAAGGCTCCCGGTCCAGATGGATTCCCGTTAGAGTTTTATCAAGTTTTTTGGTCTGTTATCAAAAATGATTTGATGGCTCTTTTCGAGGGATTCTATCTTGGCACTCTAAATCTTCATAGTTTGAATTTTGGGAATATAATTTTGTTGCCAAAAACTAGGGACGCTAAGCAGATACAACAATACAGGCCTATTTGTTTGTTGAATGTCAGTTTTAAGATATTCACGAAAGTGGCTACAAATCGAATTTCGCAAGTGGCTCAAAAAGTCATTAGTCCTTCGCAAACGGCGTTTTTGCCAGGGAGGAATATTATGGAGGGAGCAGTTATTCTGCATAAGACTTTGCATGAGCTGCATAAGAAGAATCAGAATGGAGTAATTTTTAAGATTGATTTTAAGAAAGCTTATGATAAAGTAAGATGGGATTTCTTACAACAGACGTTGAGAATGAAAGGTTTCTCGCCTAGGTGGTGCGCTTGGATTAATTCTTTTGTTCAAGGTGGGAATGTAGGTCATAAGCTTTTTGCCAGGTGGGATCTTACTTTCAGACTAGAAAAGGGCTTCGTCAGGGTGATCCACTGTCCCCAATACTTTTCAATATAGTGGCGGATATGTTGGCTATCATCCTGGCAAGAGCGAAAGAAGACGGTCAAATTAAGGGAGTGATACCCCATTTGGTAGATGGGGGTTTATCTATTCTTCAATATGCTGATGATACAGTCATTTTTATGGACCATAACCTGGAATGTGCAAAGAATATGAAACTTCTTTTATGTGCTTTTGAACGACTTTCAGGCCTTAAAATTAATTTCCACAAAAGTGAAATATTCTGCTTTGGTCAAGCAAAGGATTATGAGGGAGTATATTCCAATTTGTTTGGCTGTAAGTTAGAATCTTTTCCTTTTAGATACCTGGGGATTCCAATGCATTATAGGAAGTTGAATAATCTTGATTGGAGGGGTGTGGTTCAGAAAATTGAGAAAAAATTAAGTGGCTGGAAAGGTAAGTTGCTGTCGGTTGGCGGGCGGTTAGTGTTGATTAATTCTGTATTGTCTAGTTTGCCGTTGTTTATGATGTCTTTCTTTGAGATCCCGAGGGGAGTTCTGAAAAAAATTGATTATTTTTTATCTCATTTTTTCTGGCAAAATGATCAGCACAAAAAGAAGTATCGGCTCGTACGATGGGACATCCTATGCCAGCCAAAAGAACAAGGTGGGTTAGGGATCCTTAACCTGGACATACAAAATAAAAGCTTACTAAGTAAGTGGTTGTTTAAGTAATGCAATGAGAATGGGATGTGGCAGCAGTTACTTCGAAACAAGTATTTAAAAGGCAAGACTTTAAGCCAGGTTGAAAAGAAACCAGGTGATTCCCAATTTTGGAGTAGTTTAATGGGAGTAAAAACTCAATTTCTAAGTTTGGGTTCCTATATCCTAAAAGATGGGACACAAGTTAGGTTTTGGGAAGATACTTGGTTGGGTAATTCATCTTTCAAATCTCAATTCCCCTCTCTGTTTAATATTGTGATGAAGAAGCATGCAACAGTGGCTAAAGTTCTTGGTTCTCCCTTGCTAAATGTGTCTTTTAGGAAATCCTTAGTGGGGAATAATCTGCGTAACTGGGGGACTCTCGTTGCGAAATTGATGACCATGAGTTTACATGGAGGGACAGATTATTTTAAGTGGCATCTCCATAAAAGTGGGGTGTTCTCGGTCAAATCCATGTATAGATATTTGGTTAATAATGGAATTCCAGTTTCACAGGAGATTTGGCTTACTAGATTACCATTGAAGATTAAAATCTTCTTATGGTACATCAAGAAGGGTGTGTTATTGACGAAAGATAATTTAGTAAAGAGGAATTGGTATGGTGATAAGTCTTGCTGTTACTGTAGTACAACAGAGACTATACAACACCTTTTTCTTAATTGTTGTTACGCTAAATTTTTGTGGAGAATAGTATACATGACTTTGGGTATTGGCCCACCTGTAAATATTCAGCATTTATTTAATGGTTGGGTGAATCAGGGGGGGTCCCATCAGGTTCCTGTATTACTATTAGGTGTTGCCGGGATTTGTTGGGCATTGTGACTTACCAGGAACGATACCGTTTTTGACAAGCGTTTACCAAAATCTTTCTTGCAGGTCTTGTTCAGAGGAACGCACTGGCTTCGCACATGGGCCAAATTACTGCGAAGTGAATCGACAAAAGAGGATCTTATTGATGTTTGTCGTCAGTTGGAGTCGGTAGCTTTGCAGTTGTTTGCTAATTTTGGTTGGCTTTCTGTGGCTAGAATTGGTTATAATGTTTGAGGTTTTGGTTTCCTTGTTGAAACGGTGTTTTGATTCGAGTTTGTAATAAGTGTGGTCTGATTTCCTCTTTGAGGGATGAAGCCGGAAATATAATTTTCCATTATTAAAAAAAAAAGAGCTCGTAACAAACACTAGACCTAAATAACCGGAGCCATAATCCACGAGCTCTACCTGGAGGCGCTCGCGCGGTTGCCGGTGGCGGCCCTGCGCAGGCGCCACCACCGCGGCCTCCTCAGGGCTGGCCACTGCTACGGCCCCATGGACCCCGTATCTAACATCATCCTCAGAGCCGTCTGGTACGACGCCACGTTCCCCGCCGCGCACGGCCAAGATTTCGAAGTGAACATGATCTGCACCAAGGCCCTGATGCACATCGAGTGCTGCTCCCTCTACGGCCTCGCCGCCTTCCTCCGCGCCCTCTTTCGCTCGCTCACCGACCACGACGCCGTCTGGTACCTGCTCGTGAGCAACGCCGACTTCTGGCTGGCCATCAAGATGGCAGAACAGCACGGCCACGCCATGTGCGACACATCCCTCCGCGACGCCTTCAGGGAGGCGGCGGTCGAGTCGGGCACACTGATCCTGACGAGCTGGCGAGGTTCACCGTAAACTCGTCGCTGCACACGGAGTCAGCCGACTCGCCGTTGTTGCTCACTGGTCGCACGCTCTCCTGCCGCGGCGTTGAGCGCCTCACCATGTCTCTGTCAGCAAATTCTCTTCCCCTTCCAAGTCAGAGCGGCAGGTTCATTAACTGAACCAGGCGGGCTAAGGTTCAGAGATCCTTTCTGAAAACCAGAAAAGAAAACCAAATGGACCCGGTTAGTAGATAAGCTGAGTTACTTGACTAATGACAAAATATATTAAGATCCATCTGAGAGGCTCAGAAGAAATTCAAGGCTGACCTGGGGTTCTTTGCCAGGAAGGTCAATGCTGTATTGAACAAACATGCTCAGAAAAAACGGGTTTAGTGACTTCATCTGCTTAATTTTCTGGTATATTTTGAATAATTAATTTTCTGTTATTTGTTAGTTGCTTCTAGTCACTAGTTACTAACTAATTTACTGTCAGTTGCTTGACTTGCTTCATATGCCTATTCACTGATCTGCTCCTGCTATATGTAGGAACTCTACGAGCTTCATGTTATTTGTGGTTTGAATCCAAATGTAACCAAAGGCATCAAGAGTGTTCTTAAGAAGTTCTACACATCTGGGATCTCTCATATCAACTTTTGGGCGACACCCAAAGGGTCCAAATTCTGCCAGCACAGCTCCGGAACTGTTCTTCGCTGAATGTAGCAATGGTGAAGAAGATGATGAGTGCTTCCCTGTATTGGCTTCCTCGATAGATGCTGGTATGTTCTCAGCTCTCATCTAGATTTCTCATCATGTTTTCCTCTTGTGGAGTTGTGATTTTTGAGGTAGAAAACATGCAAATCGACAACCTGTGTTACACAGTCACCTGGAATATAATCAGGGGCGGAGTCAGGATTTTAAGTTAGGGAAGCAGCATGGAGTAACTAAAATTATCGTAGTATCCATAAAAAAATATCATAATAATATCGATGCATTTAAATTTAAAATAGCATAACCACATGTCTACATAAGAAAAATATGACATATTTTTTAGATTAAGAAACTTACATCTCTATTAACTTAAATTTAGTTCTCGACTACCTAGAAGATCATACAAGTCAATAAGTTTATCTGAACTAATTTTTTATTTGCTAGTTCTTTTCAATGTAAATTATCATGCAATGTCGAAGAAAGTCATCTCCTATTTTATTTGAATGCGGTCTTGACAAGTTTCATAACCTAAAATACTTCGCTCTGTGGTTCTTTGTTGACAGGAAGAGTTATAACCAATCGTAATGACCTTTATTAACCATTGAATAATGGAAAGTTTTAATTGCTTTATATAATCCATTTGTTAAGTTAGTAAGAGAAATTAAGCATTGCATACATCAAGTTGAGAAAATGAAATCTTTACCTATTGAAAGTGGACTAGACCTTTATTTCTCAGTTTGCTAATGCTAGCTACTATTAATTAATATCTGCTAAACTTTATTTTTGATTAGGGGGCAGCAAATCGACAACCTGTGTTACACAGTCACCTGAATATAATACCCCTGTTAAATATGTTGTGAATCATGAGGATTCTATAATCTATGTAAATGAAAAGAAAGAAAAAAAAAAGAGTATATGGCCAAATAGATTTACATTGTCCTTTCTCTGTCTCTTTATGAGAAACGATAACAAGAGTTCAGTTACAAAGCATCTAAAGATCGACCATATATACTACTTTTCGATGCATTCAACGGATGCCATAGGACTAGTTCAAAGATTTTAGGTCAGCTGATGACATCTTAGTTTTGCAACTTGCTAGTGCTGATATATACAAGCTTTTGTTCCTTTTTACGTTAGAGCTGATGATACATTTTACTCTTATTTTCGAGGGAAGTATGTTGCTTTCATTGTGAGCATCATGTGATACAGATTGTGCATCCATATGATGAATCATATCATGGGCGCTGCGAGGACTTCGACAGAATCGACAATGAACGCCTCATCAGTGCCGGCGATTTCAATGCTGATATGATGTGCACGTTGAAGGAGAGGACTGGATCTATTTTGATCCCAGCGGGGACGCGACGATTGTTCAGATGAATCCCATTGGTGCCTGGGATAGGGAGATGAGGAGAAATGGCAGAATTTGCTGAGATGCAGTGGTTTGACTGCCAATTAACTATTTCCATTTTCTGTCATTCTGTTAGTTCAGGCTAGAGGTGGACGTCATGTCGTACCGGGCTGGTCTGGCACAGACCCATCGTGCTTCGTGTTTGAATCGTGCTGGGCCGTGACGGCACGTTGTGCCCGCTATGCCGTGCCGTGCCGGTCCAGCTCGCCTTCAGTGAACTCAGCACGACCCATTTGCTCTTCATGCTGTACTAGCCTAAATCCAGCCCATTTACACTATTGCGACGAGAGGAAAGGAGCCGAGGTGTATGGAGTTGAGGCAGTGGACACAAATATTATGAAAAAAGAACTAAAATTTATTTATTTTTGAATAGTTATATAGAGCGAGGAGATGTGCTGAACATGGGTAAGAGAGAGAGTTCTTTCCTATCTTGCCTGTCTCTTTTAGGTGTCGGCGACGAGGGTGGCGTTCATACCGCTGGGTGCGTCTATGGTATTCACGCTCTGCGGGTCGGTGACCTTTATGTTGGGCTTCTTCCCTATACTTTGGGTCATCGGTCAGGCATGGCCTACTTTGTGTTGTGCCGGGCTTTAGATCGGACCGTGTCACTGTGCCTCAGGCTGGCCAAAAAAGCCCGGCCCAAGTGCCCACCTCTAGTCCAGGCTCCAAAGATGATGCAAAACCATGGATAATTCTGTAAATGGCCTACCATATGCTATCAAGTGGTTGAATATGTTATAAATAGCACTTGATGTATTCAATAGCATTTTATTTGAAAAGGTTGATACTAAAATAGGAAAAATCCAAAGTCCTATTCTTAAAATAGTTGTCATAGCATCCAACTCTTAAATAAACCAGACGACGGTGGAAAGCCGACGAAGGAGCCAAGTCGTCGAAGAAAAACCGACGAAGAAGTCAAGTCAACGAAGGAGCCAAATCGATAAAAAGAGTCGAGCTGATAAAAAGAGCTGAACTGACAAAAGAGCCAAGACACTAAGGACTTGAACGAATGAAACGGAGCTAAAAATAAAAGACTTAAAGGAGAGTCAAAGAGTCGGAGCCGAGCCAAAACCAAAGAGTAGGAGTCGAGTCGAGAGTCGGAGCTGAAAATAAGAGCCAAAAGAGTGTAAGCCAAGTCGCCAAAGGAGCAAACCGAGAGCAGGAGCCGAGCCGAGAGCCAGATCAGCCAAGAATCGATAAAATAAACCAGAATATTATGAATAGTACTTGATGTATTCAATATGAGGCTAATACATATAATTGTACAAACGGGAATAAAAAAAAGCCTATATAAAACAATACTTATACTAAGTAAAACTTATAGAAAGAAAACCTATATATAGAGAGTTTATATAAGACAATATATATATTCTTAATAGAACATATGGTCGTGGAAGGTGTCTTTGTTAACTGTGTTGATTGGGGCTTTGGAAATGGTAATCAACTCTGTTGACAAAATTGTTCCTGTGTTGATTCGTCAGACTTAACATCAACCTTGAATTAGTCGCGTGTGGCTCAAATATGGAACGAATCTTGTACCAGGCCAGTTTATTTGGACAAGATTATACCAGACAAGCCCAAAAAGACAGGCGAGGATGACTGCAAATAATGTGACAAAAAAACATACAGTCACGAACGATCAAAACACAAAACAGCACTGGCAGTACAATACAAAACGAACATGGTTCTTCACCAAATGTTCATTAAAGGGTGTCATCCAGCACAATTTTTTTTACATGAAGCTCCATGTTCAATCTTTATAAGCTTCAGCACAAACATGAAGCATTCTCGACACCAATGTCGCTACCATCCACCATTTAGCACAGCTAGGTTAGGAGTTATGCATGTTGCTTGTACATCTCTATTGTTTGGGGTTGCAAGGGAGGCTTCACCCGAACAGGCTGTACATGGGGTATGAAAGGTCGACCTGTGACCTCTTCAAGCCTGAATCTGCGCTTCCATTAGTCCAGTCATTGTAAAGACTTGGTGACGGCCGTTGGAGCAATGCGCCTACCATACCAGCTTTCATGCCTGATGTTGAGTTTTGGCAGAATGCATCATATCCCCCAGTGGACATGTAGCTATTGGCACTTCCATTCCAATATCCAGGCTTCTGATTTGGTGTATTACTTATGGGAGGAGATGCGCAGCAGCATCTCATGGTATTTTCAACCCCACCCACGCACTGCAAACAGCCACTAGGGTAAGGCGATACCAGCAGCTGATTTGATGCACCAGAAAAACAAGAGCCAGGATACTGCGTGCATCTCCAGATGGTGTCAGTGGAACTGAATGTGGAAGATATGCTCACACTATTACTTTGTTTGGTATCTCCATCATCTTCCAGGCATTCTGAGACCCAGCTAATGATGTCCGGTTGGTCTGTAGTAGAGCACGAATGGCCATCAGATGTGGAGCACAGTGCAGAACAAGCTGAGGAGCTCACTGGTACAAACTTGCCTGAGTCAGAAGAGTGGTTAAGCTCCTTAAATCCAGGAGGACAAACTCGCATCTTTCTTACTTTGCTATCCTTAGCCGCTATATCAGTGGATGATAGTACACTGACTGGTCTTGGTAACAGAATGCTCTTTGCATGCTGAGATGAAATTTGATCTCCTGACAGAGTCATTTCCCTGTCGTACAAGCTGTGATCCCCTCCTTGTGCTGAAGATTGATGTTTACCATCAGTGGGCAGCACTTGATTATTAAGAGTGCAATGGCAATCACTTGAACTTGCTATATGTGTGTTAGAAACAGTGACTTTTTGTTGACTTAAGAGCTGTGATTGATTTTCGGATGATAACTTTCTGTGTGAATCTGAAAGCTTATCTGGCCCAACTGATATCTGAGATTTGACATCAGAAGTTGGAAGATTACTGAGCATAGGACTGGCACTCAAACTCTGCAATGCAGTTGAACTGTGCGATCCAGTGCTTTCTGAAAGCTGCATATGTTTTCCTTGGACTTGCTTATCACTGATATCTGAGCATGCATTCTTTTCCTCTGTTCCAGCATGAGATTTAACAATTGATGAGGCCAACTGATTAGTAAGCCTATGAGAAGGTCCCTCTGGTCTCTGGGAAACTACCTTTACATTCTGGCATCTAGGAATTGTAATGCTATCACTATGTTCATTTTTTGCCAAAGTAACTTTTTTGGAATTCGAAATCACACTACCTACTTGTCCTGTTGCTTTAGATCTAATATCAGTAGAAGTAACCTGCCTGGTAAGTACAGTAAACCGGCGACTTGATCCATTTGATCCTTTTGAAACTACATTAACATACTGTGGTTTTCTCAATGAACTGTCAACTGTTCCATTTCCTGCTGAGATCATTTGCTTGGAATTTGAAATGCCATTTCCTAACTGCGCAGATGCTTGTGATTTGTCATCATTGGAAGCCAACTGCTCATTGAGGCTGTCCTTTGGTCCAAGTGGTGCTAATTCTTGAGATTTGGAGACAGAAAAATTTTGCTGGTTATTAAGTATGCTCTCATGGTTATTCTGTTGATCAAGAATTGCATTTACAATAGATGATGAATTGCCAGAAAAAACACTCGAGTCCCTAACAAGGATCAAAGGATGACCATCAGTAAAGGTTACAACACAGCAAGATCAGGCCCCAACAAACAAAAACAATTACCGTGGAGCTGCAGCTGGCAGTGTACCAGTATTCTTGTTGCCAACATTGGGTAGTACTCTGCCATCATTGATACAAGTCTTCACATGCAAGGGCTCACAGTTAATACAATGATGGACGAGCAATCCATGAATGCTAAACCAGATTTTTTTTTTTGTTACAGCATAACTATAAAATGACAGCATTTACAAGCATAGCCGCAAAATAAATTAATTCAGACAAAATTAATTTCTTACTTTGTCTTTGGAATTTCCACTACAAATGGTAGTTCTTGAATTGCAGTCACCTGGAGAAGGTAAAGTACTTCCTGAACGCTGTTGGCAACCCTTCATATCCATTCCCAGCAAATGCTGAAGCCTTATCTCCAAAAAGAAAAGAAAATAATGATTTGTGCTTTTTGAACAAAATAAAATGCTGTTATGGGACATAACACATAAGTAAGCTACAAATTTTAATTTAACTAAGATAATGCTATAACTTGTAAATGGTCCAAGCAAAGCAACAATAACACTAATCACCAATAACAGAGTAAATGAAGATATAGCTGAAAGACTGGTTGCAGAATACCAATTTTTGACAAAGTCACCAAGGCTGATATTAAGAAAGGGACTAGTAGCTAAACACGGATAAGAATGAAGAATAATCTTATTACACCTTTGCACAAGTCGTAGGTGCAACAAAAATAAAAGGGAAAAATGTATATGCTATAATTGGAAGCAGAAAATTACTTCCTCTTAACCAGCGAAAGACCAACTTGCAATAACTAAGGATTGGCAGGTCAGTAAATGCCTTTTCAGAAGTAAGCAAACTTTTGATAGCACAAAAGTTAACTGTTGCATCAGTAACAGTCAGGGCAACACAACTTTCCTATGTCTGATTTCACGAAGAAACGGCGCAACTGTCAATCCTACACTAGCTCAGCTGGTCATCTTTAGCTACACATAAATTCAGTTGGCCCTGGAGTGCACAACAGAAGGGCTGTAAACAAGCTCGGTTCGGGCTTAAGCCGATCTCGAGTTAAGGTCCGAGCCTGAACTCAGGCTCGAGCTCGAAAAAGTTAATATATAGTAATATTTGAAAGAGTATGGTTGGGAAAATAGTAGATTGATTATGGGAGGAGCTCAGTTCAAGCTTGAGTAGACTTGAGATCGGCTTGTAAGCTCGAAAAAAGTTAATATATAGTAATATTTGAAGACATCGGCGAACCGGGATGTCGTGGGAACGTGAAGAACCCGCACGACGGCACCCATGGCTACCTTCTCACGAACGAAGTGAAGATCGATCTCGATGTGCTTCGTCTGCTGATGCTGAACCGGGTTGGAGGACATGTGACCGCTACGACGTTGTCGCAGAGACAAGGGTGGCACGGCGGCGGAATGGAGCTCATGAAGAAGCTGCTTGAGCCAAGAAGCCTCAAGAACACCATTGGCGGCAAATACGGTGCATTTCGCCTCGCCATTTGAGCGGACACGGTTCGACGCTTGAAGACCAGGAGACCAGTTGGCACCAAGGAACACGCATAGCCCGAGGTGGACTTATGCCAGACGGGACAGCCAGCCCGACCAAGATCGTAATAAACCACCAAGTCATCCCGGTCGACGGATCGAAGATGAAGACCTGTGTAGAGTACCGAATGTAGCGGCGGATGCGCTTGAGAGCAACAGTGGGGCTCGAGGGTCGTGCATGTAAAGGCAAACTCGCTGCACGGCGAGGCAATGTCGAGCCGGTGAAGGTCGATATCGCAAAGGCGCCAGCAAGACTCCTAGTAGTCGACGGGTCGCTGAATCGGAGCTCCAGTCGGCAGAGACCTTGGGGTCGGTATCCACGGCGCAGTATGGTTTGCACTCGCCATCCCAAAGACGATCCAAGATGTCAATCATGTAATCGGCGCCGAGAGAGTATCATACCGTCGCATCGCACGAACCTCGCATCCCGAGGAAGTGATGGAGTTCGCCAAGTCCTTCATGGCAAACTCCCGCCGAGGGCTGAGATGACCGCCGCAGAGGTGTGTCGAGGAGGCGTGAGGACGATGTCATCAACGAGAGGAGTTGTAGGCCGTGTCGCTGCCACGGCGTAGACAAACAAATGGTGTCCGACTTGGCTTCCACAAACCAAGAGAGACCGGATGCGTGGGCGGCGAAGCCGGTATCAAGCACGGGAGCCTGCTTGAGACCGTAGAGAGCGACTTGTTCGCATTTACGACAAAGTCGGGCCCGGCAGATCTCGAATCCGGAGGGCCGAAACAGAAACACCGCTCTCGCTAAGGTGCCATGGAGGAAGGCGTTCTTGACATCGAAGTCAGTGAATCGCCATCGGCGCAGAGAGAGCGAAGAGAGAGCACTGTGGCGAACTGGCGGCTTGACGACGGACCAAGGTCTCGCAAAGTCGATGCTCGACGCCGGGTGAAGCCGCTGGCGACCCAACGTGCCTTTGTAGCGCCTGAGAGATCCGTCGGCGTGGAACTTGTGTTTGAAGATCCACTTGCCCGTGACAATGTTGGCATGTCGCGCGAGGAACCAACTCCCAAGTCCGGTTCGAGAAGGGCAAGATGTTCTTCCTCCATAGCAACCGCCAATTGGGATCGGCAAGGGCGCCACGGAAGGTCTTTGGAACCGGGACGGAGGCGCAAAGATGGTACAAGGACGGTGACGCGAAACCGCCCTGGCCCGAAGTCGCCATGTCAGGCCGGTTCACTTGTCGGGAACGAACAACGCACCAAGACGGGGTCCGGGCGCCGCCAGGGCGATCGGTGTCGCCGAGGGACCGCAGCTCGCTGGGCGCTGGAGTAGACGCTAAGGCAGAGAGCCGCTGCGTCACGCGCCGAAGCCGGATGAAGAAGCGTGCAAGGTGCAGCAGACCCGCACGTGGAGTCGCGGGAGAAGTTGGTCTGTGCAGCTGGCGCGGACGACGGATCGGGCTGCAGCGTGGCGCTGGAGGACGACAACAGGATTTTGACGGTGCACCACCCGCACGTGGGAGTGCGGGAAATCCTGGTGGTACTGGCGGCGCAGAAGCGGCCTGACGCCGGCAGATGGGCGATAGCAAGCAACAAGTGGCGGCGCGGAGGACTCAGGAGACACGCTTGGCGACCCTATGGGAAGGGGCGCCGGGTTAGGGAATTCATCTAGGAAGGTGAAGTCCGCAGCAGTGGGAGGGGAGGTATGCTCGGCAAAGGGAAAAGCGGTCTCGTCAAAGAGAACATGACGGGAGATTATGATTCTATTTGTGGTAGGATCAAGACAACGGTATCCCTTGTGGTGAGCGGAATAACCAAGGAAGATGCAGAGGGCAGAACGCGGGGCAAGTTTGTGGGGAGCAGTGGCCGAAAGATTGGGGTAACACTTACAGCCAAAGACACGCAAATTATCGCATTTACATTGCCTAATCGCCAAGAGAGCAAAGTGCGGGTCGAAAAATCCAAAGGTCTTGGTCGGCAAGATGTTGAGGAGGAGAGTTGCAGTGTGCAACGCCTCAGCCCAATACGAAGGTGGCATGCTCGCCTGAAACAGAAGGGAGCGAATGACATCGTTAGTGGTACGAATAATCCGCTCAACCGACTGCTTCTGCGAGGACGTAGGGACACGACATGCGTAAACCAACGCCATGTGAGAGAAGAAGGTGCGTACCGGAGTTGTCGAACTCCCTCTGTTGTCACTCGACGGCCTTGACGCGAGCGCCGAATCGGGTAGACACATAGGCGAAAAAGTTAGATAGGTGGAAAACGTGTCGATTTAAGCCGAAGGAAACGCCCACAGTGATGTGAGCAAATATCAAGAACAACTAAGTAATATTTGTAACCAGAGACACTAACAATGGGAGATGTCCATAAGTCACAATGAATAAGATCAAAGTTGTTTGACGCCGAGACACTTTGAAGGACTAAAAGGAAGATTTAACATGTCGCCCTAGTCGACACAAGATGGCACAAAGACTCCAAACTTTTATTGCAACTAGGAATAGCCAAGTGAGTTTGGAGAGGGCTCATGACACTGTGGTGGCCGGCGACGGCGGTGCTGCAGGAGGATGACGTGGAGCCGCAACAAGGAGTGAGCCATGGCATTGCAATGGGTAGAGCGGACCGAAAGCTATTGCACTGATGATCACGCTCGCGAGAGAAGATCCTTCACGTAACAACCATACGGGTCAAACTCCAGTAACAATTGTTATCGGTGGTGAATTGGCGAATGTAAATAAGATTCTTGATAAGCCGAGGCGAAACAAGAACATTATTTAGAACAAGAGAGCTAAGGTAAGGCCGAGCCATGTGGCGTGTGAAAGTGAGGAGCGAACCATTACCGACAACAATGGAGGTGGGAGAGGATACCGAGGGGTTGAGGAGTGAGAGAGGGTACTATCATGGAGGTCATGTGGAAGAGGCACCAGATCAAGGTACCAATCGTTGTTCGCCCATGAGCGAGGGTGACGGTCTTTCAACGTGGAGGCCTGAGAATTTCGTCCCAGAGCGAGACCCCACCATGGGCGGTATCAAGGCTTACCGCTGCGCCAGAGGGTATCTACTACGCGGTGAAGGTTCTTGGGCTGCAGCGGCCGCTTCGCTGGGCTTGCTTCTTTGGGGCCGACGCGCCCCTGGGGAAGCTGGGCCAGAGGAGGCGCACGGGGACCGGGCCACATTTGGATGGATCCGGTCCACGGGTTGAAGAACGACGGCCAGCCGCCGCCAAAGGCAGAGGCCGTCGGGCGAGAGAGGAGCCGGAGGAGGAGGCGCCAAAGCCAGCGCAAAGAAGGTTACCGAGGAGGTGCAGTGGTCCTTCGCTTTTCTTCTTCTTCGCTTGGCGGCCGGACGAGGAGGACCGCTTACCGGTTTGCGGCCGATCGGCGAGGCGAGGGAGAGCCAGCGGCGACGAGGCGTCGGAGGAGCAAAGGAGTTCAGACCATGTTGATCTCCTCAAGGAGGAGTTCATTGCGACGCACGGCGGCGAAGGAAGGGGCGCATCATGCGGAGGTGGACCCGATGTCTTCTGCATCGCTGTTGAGCCCGCGAATCACGCTGAGGACCAGAGTGCGGTCACCACGTGTTCGCCGAGGTCGGCGAGGTCGCCGGCCATCTTCTTGAAGTGTTTGCAATATTCGTGACGGAGAGGTCACCTTGGGCAAACAGCGAAATTTGGCGCTAAGGTGGAGAGCACGGGTCTCTCGATTGCCAAGAAGTGATCTCGATGGCGATCCAGCGTCGTGGGCGGTGGCGCTGTGGTCGATCACGGCGCTCGGCAAGGTCGGCGTGACCGTCTGCATGTACCATGATTTGACGACGGCGCTCATCCGAGCCCAATCAGAAGTGCCGAGGGGCGGAGCTGCGGACGTGGTCCCGCAGCGAATACTTCGGACGGCGAGGAGGATTGTTCGCGCCAACGTGAGAAAGTGCCGGAGGTGTCGAGGACGAGGGGACCAGATCGCGGGCGCTTCGCGACGGAGATGTAACTGGCGTGGAGGTTGAGAACGGCGGCCTCATGGAGGATCATGGCGCGGAGATGTCCGTGTCATCCTCGTGGTCGCCGCCGGCGAATCGGCGGATCGCCGCAAAGCAGCTAGCCGCGCCGCCTTTGGCCGCTTTGGCCAAGGCGGGCGCGACGCTGTGTCGGCGGCTTCGCCAAGGTCTGCGGATGTGAGAGATGGCCTCGCTTCCGCTTCCTGGTTTCAGCCGAGGGCGGCGGAATGAAGTCTCGGCGAGCCGATGTTGAATAAATAATTTGAAATTTACCAGGCTCACGAGCTATTCGAGCTCGGCTCGGTGAAGCTCACAAGCTCAGGATCAAGCTCAAGTTCGGCTCGTTTGGAGCTCAAACTGAGCCTAGACCGAGCCGAGCACGAGCTTTTTTTTTACAGCCCTACACAACAGCACAAGGCCATAATACAAATGAGTAAAATCTAACTATGCTTAAATTAAAAGAGGATTTTGAGATTAAAAATTTTGGCTCAAAATTAATACGATATTTAATGATTAAAAATCACTACTTTCTTCAACAGACATGCTGGTAGTAACTGATGAGAAAATACAGAGAGGGACCATCAGAGGGTGCCAAGAAGTGGCTAAAGTTATAAAGGTGATGGGCAATATGATTTAAAATGTGCTTCTCTCTGCTTTAGTTTGTGTTAGACTCACATATTTGAGGCTCAATGATCTAACTTTAATTTAATTTTAATGTTTCATTCTTATGGATAACCAAGAAATGTTCAGGCTCTGTTATATCAGGGACGTATTACCCTTTGTATTTAAGAAGATCCCCACATTTCAAGTGAACATTTGCATGTGCAGTTAAAAACAATCCGACACCATGTAGGACATCAGCATCTTCAGATGCCCAAAGCATGAATGCTGATATATTTAGTCAGGCTTAGCCTATAGCACTAATTAGCGCCAAACAGGGAAGAAAAGAAGATTGAGAAATGCTCATAGAATAAATTAAATTCCACATGCATATTTAAAATAGTCAGTAGCAATATGTACCTTGCACAGACCACAGCAACATCATCTTTGGTACAAATATCTTCTGCTGGAGCTTTCTGATGCACATATGAACAATTTGGTTTTCGGCAAACCTAAGCCAGAACATAAAGCAAATTTGCAGAGAAGAAAGAAGTCAGCAGTTGCAGGAAAGGTGAAGGATTTAATATGTAATACACACCTTATTGCTTAGCCATACATGACAATATCTCGTAACACCGAAGGTTGCTCTACATGATCAATATATTAAATGTAAGGCATAAACCGCATAAAACACAAAATGGGTGGTGTTTTCTGTAAGTCAAACTGAATGTATTCACTGACAAAACTTACTTTAGAGGTCTACCATCCAATATGTAACCATTAACTGCCTCTATGCACTGGACAGCTTCCTCTTCCCTTGAAAATGTAACATACCTATAGGGACCCAAAAAAAAAACCCTCAGAACAACAAACATATGAACTCAAATGTAACACAAACCATTCAGTTAGCTGCGAATAAATGCTGCTGGCCTGCTTGGGGAGTTATGTATCTAGTAGGATACACCATTAAAATAAGACAACCTGAACTGCAATATCTGCTGTTGGATCATATCTCGGTGGCATGGATAAAGGTGGATTGCCCATGTCACTAGAAGGTGGAAGACATGTGAGTAAAAGTTGCATATTTCAGGCACTCCTCGAAAATGTATTTGCTGCTTTTAGTGGCTAATTTCTGCCTAGATCTGATCCAATGGCCACAAATGATATCTATTTAAAGAGTGGTTCTTGTTTTACTTGTTTCTGCTGCTAAAGGAATATATTTTTCATTTGCACTTTCTATAGCCAAAAACTTACACACGGCCAGAGTCAGGAATCTGTTTGTTGGCTCCAATATTGTCGATAATAATGTTTTCTATTTTTCCATATTGTCCAAGAAAATTCTTCTGTCTTAGCACCTGCATTAACAGTGTACAGTTAGCATTTTTTTTCATATGCATTAAAACAGACATATTGAACAATACTAAGTTATGATACTGAATGATCACTTTTGCAGCTCTAAACATTTACCTTGTCTTTGGCGAATTCAGAAGGCATCCCAATAATATAAACAAGCTTCCTCTGAATCACACGAGCATTATTTGGATCTATTAGTTCTTCTGCCACTCTCAACTGGTTTTTTGCTGATTTCTGCTTTTCGTGCTTGCTTTGTTCGTTTTGCAAGTTTGATTTGTCAGCACAAAGTTCCTTTAATCTGCAATTGAAAAAAACTGATGTCACGCAATAATTACAGCATTATTAAGTTAAGAAGCATCCTAAATTAGAATTTTCAGAAACATAAATTGGATAAAAGGAGGGATAAGCGGATGGGGGGAAAAGGATAAGATAACAGAACATTTAAGTGATAAAGTCATAAAGGACATGCATTTGGTTGCTGATGCCTGTCCCCAAGATCCTATCCTTGTTGTAGAAAGAACGGCATCCAGGGCACCTCCCGCCACATTCGTCCTTGTGATCCATTTCCATTATATGATGCCAACACCAAAGACAAACCTGCCAAAAATTAATAGATTATAAATATGCCAATTTCATTTGTACATGAGGTTCATAAGAAAAGGCACCGTTTGAGTCCATAATGTGCATATTTTATGAAATTTATAACATACTAGAAGTAAAATGAATGCATAAGTCAAGATAAAGAACAAGCATTTAATTTACCAAAACAAAAGAACTAAGAGGGAACATAACTATCTGAAACTTACTGCATTTGATAATGGCCTTATGTGGGCATCAAAGAGCGGACATGACTCATATATTTCATGCTGCTTGAAGCATTCAACTCTTGACAGTTCCTACAGATTGACTTCTTACTAAATAATCAACACAGGAAATGATGGGACACTGGTTTGGGTGGTTTGGGTACCAAATCTACCAGCCTTGGTATCTGAAAGAGACTGGAAAAACTTTGCATGCCTTGATTGATGTTTAGATTGTTACTATTGATAATAAAATTCTTAAACATGCTGCAATATTTTTTTTACTACTAAACGCACCAATGCAACATTAACTTCCCATAGCTTTTCAAGAATAACAGATTCTCGTGGTTAGAAGGTATTTAACAGATCCAACTAAAGCATGACATCCAGGAAAAAAAGAGTAGCACATCAGATGAACTCAAATATGATGGTCAAGTAATGAATTTTTCACCTCATATCCACATTTACAGGGCTTCAGTTGTTTATCTGTCAAATCCATCATCTCCAAGCAAAGTGGACATTTTTCTTTAGCTTGGGTGCTCATAATGGCTCCACCCAATACTTGAAGCAACAGGAAAACTAAAGTAGGAAAGAGAATAACTCTATTACCATTTGCCAATTAAAGCAACACAATATGAAAAAAAAATATTGTAATATACAGCTCTCATACTGTTATAAGGCTGAAAAAAACTTATCAAAAATACAAAGATTATGAGTATCAATTTAGAGCAACATGCTGATGCAAGATATTAATCCCAGAAAATTGTTAAAGTTGCTTGATATAGCAGTGCAGAAACCGATTAAACAGTAAGGCATTCTTCCCGTTGTTCCAACAATTCAACTCAACGGACTGGACAAGAACTTAAACTACCATTTTTGCATGGTCTCGACAGAATGACATGTATCCTACAAGTAAAAACATTTGCTTATACACTCTAAATATTGGAATAAAATATCATGGAAAGAAATAAGACAAGCTTATTTCTGTAAAACAATAAGGCTAGTAAACCTTGTGAGCCTTGAGACAACAAATTCTCAAACAAAAAGCATAAGCTTCCAAAAATTCTAAATGTGAACTTTGGTAATTAACCAGATGAGGATCCCATATATAGAATCATTGAAAGTATGCAATTTTACCAAACAAACTAAAAGAACATAACTATATATAAACAGTAATTAAAAATGCCCAGCATGCCTTAGAAATGGCAAAGAACTATTTAGTTTCCCAACAAGAGTGTTCATATGGATCACATCAAGATATCTTTCCATGAAGCTTTCAGAGGCACACATAATTAAGGTGTACAAAATTTTGCTCAAACCGTGCCCCAGAATCAAATCTAATAAAAAGCTGAAAAAGGATATACAAGATCTTTTTAACTCACCGGATGATATGCAATAGTAGTCTCAGCATTTCAATAATCGCAAATTAAACATTTTCAACTTTTTTAAATTCTTTCACACTCGGAGCCTGCAAATCTTAAGCTAATGCAAACCCACAAATAGTAAAATGCATGCTAAATTATGTAATTTTTAAATCTGAATTTACTTGACATGTCCTAAGCATAGTTTACACCAAACAAGGCACACTCAAAGTTTTGAAATGAAAGCTTATTAAATAATTGACTAAGGCATTGTTTGTTTAGGCTTTTTCACCGGCTTAAAAGCCAAAAAGCTACAGTCTAAACAAACGAGTAGCTTTTTATCTGGACTTTTAAAAAGTCATAAGTCTCTGTATAACTAAAGCCAAAAGCCACTGGAGAGAGGCTTTTTTGGCTTATTGATGGTTGATTTTAGACTAATAACATTAAAGTTAGGTACAATCATCCACCTCCATCACGTACAAAAACCGTTAGCTTTTAAGCTGTTTAAGCCAAAAAGCCTAAGCCTAAACAAACAGGGTCTAAAGACCCAAGAAACAAACTACGTCCTGATCAACTTGGCTCACCTAACTATGAATTTCCAGTGTTATTTACTAATTACTTGCCTGTATATTGCATGGCATGTTTGGTTATTCGCACAAATATCTAGTCTAGAACAGAGGGTGGTTAGCAAGCAGCTGTGCCATAAGAACCAATACGTCTATCTGTCTAAAGTCTAAACTCAAGTACTAAACATAGTCCTAATCTTGCACTTAATTATCTTTACAAAACTTCTGTACAAATTGATAAGATGAGCAAATGCCTATAGTGCGCCCAACAAGGAATTCTGCTGGACATCCGTATCAACCTTAGCTGATAACAAAAGAACAACTGTCAAAATGTCAAGGGCACTCACGCCCAAGACCATGAGGACATGACTACGTAATTAGAATCGAATCGGTAGATGCGCCGACCTTGTCTCGGCGCAAGAATGGTGAAGGAGGATTCAAAGAGAAGAGAGATTAAGAAATTGGAATTGTTATTGCTTGCCTCTAAGGGTGCTGATTCACAACCATTATATAGGCATTTGAATTACTAAAAGGAAACAAATTCCTGATCCTAACTTGCCTTGCATGCCGATTGCTGCTTAATCTTAAACAAAGGAAACAAACTCCCGATCTTGCCTTGCATGTCGATTGCTGCCTAAAACTCACGCCTAGCCACTTGGCGCCGGCGTTTCTCGATCTCGGCGCGGGATCGGCGCCGCAGAATGTCGGCCCCACATGACATCTCCTCCTCGACGAGCGGCTCGCCCTCGAAATAAAAGTCGGATAGCGATCCATGAAGCTCTCCGCGTCCTCCCATGTAGCAGATGTTGAGGGCGCTCCTTTCCAATGGACGAGGAGCTGGCGGACGCCACGGGCCAAGCGCGAACGGGTAACACGGTCTGGCTCGGGAACAGCAGCGCCATGGTGGATCGGAGGTAGCGCCGGGGGAGCTGCTGGTGGTGCACCCACGAACTGCTTCAGGAGGCCCACGTGGAAGACGTCGTGAGGCGTTGCTACAAGCGGCGGCTTCAGGCGGTAGGCGACCTCGTTGACGACGGCGGCGAAGCAAGCAGACGCGTAGAAGCGCGGCGAGAGCTTCCGGATGTCGGAGTTCGAGTGATGCCGCGCTTGCACGCCGCCGGGCGTAGCTGCACCCGGCCGCCACATCGCAGCGAAGCTCCCGATGATTCTTGTCGTAGTGGCGTTTGTACACGGCCTGGGCTTGCTCCAAGCGGTAGCGGACGTCGGCGAGGAACTCATCCCGCTCCTCCATGGTCTTGGTGACCGCCGCGACCGTGTTCACGCACGCTCATAGGAGCGGATGGGCGGCGGTGGCGGCATCGTAGACGATCCGGAATGGCGTGTCGCGCGAGGCGATGCGAACGCCGTGTTGTAGACGATTCGCCCACGGAGCCAGCCGCACCCATTGTCGAGGCGATCACTGTCGAACAACGGAGATACATGACGATCACCTTGTTTGCCGCCTCCGTCTCGCCGTCCGACCGTGGATGAAACGCGGTCAGTCATGTGAAGTTTACGCCTGCGGAGCGCATAAGCTCCTGCCAGAAGATGGACGTGAAGACGGGGTCCCGGTCGGAGACCATGGACTGGGGCACACCATGGAGACGCACGATCTCGGCGAAGAACACAGGCCATCGACTCTGCAGGTATGCGGGTGTGCGGGGAATGAAGTGGCGATGATTAAATCGGTCCACCACCGTGAGGATGACGGACTTGCCACCGACTCGAGGAAGCGCCTCGATGAAATCAAGCCCGATGTCCGCCCAGACCGCCGATGGCACTGGAAGGGGCAGCAGCAGTCCCGCCGGATGCAAGTGCTCGGATTTGTACCGCTGGCAAATGGCGCAGCTCGACGAAGAAGTCCGGATACCATACCGAGTGGGCGCGCATGGATGTCGCGGCGCAGGCGGTGCAGAGTGCGCTGGACGCCCTCGTGCCCATCCTCATGGACGGTGCTGATCAACTCATGTAGGAGAGGTGAGGCCGGAGGGACGTAGAGGCGGCCAGCGAACGCTACGAGGCCGTCGATGATGGCCAGTAGCGCGCTACCGCCCGCTGCGATTGCCTCCCTGAGCGCGACCAAGGCCGGTTCGGTGGTGTTGGCATGGCGCAATATGGCCGACGGTCGTAGCGGCCTTGCCCGAGATGGCGAGATGGCCGCCTCCTCGGTGTCCCGCACGACAAGGCATCGCCACAGTGTTGGTGGCGCCGCCTTGTACTCGATGCCGCAAGTCGAAACCGAGAAGCTTGCCCACCCAATGGTGCTGTGGTATGGTGGCCAGGCGCTGGTCGAGCAAATATTTGAGACTGAAGTGATCAGTTCTTACCAAGAAGCGGCGACCCCATAGGTACGGCCTCCAGTGGCGAACGGCGAGTACGAGGCCAATGAGCTCGCGCTCGTATGCCGCCAAGGATCTGGTTTGGCGGCGACCGGCCGGTGAAGAATGCCAATGTGGCCTTGCAAGAGGATTCGCCGAACCCGTGTGTAGAGGCATCGCACTCCACGACAAAGGGTTGGGTGAAGTCGGCAACATGGCACGGGCGCCGTCGTGACGGCGGACTTGAGCGCTTGAATCTCAGCCGCGCCTCTGCGGATCAGAGAAACCTCCTTTGCGGAGAAGGGTGGTGAGGGTGCGCGATCGAGCCGAACTCCTTGACGAACTTGCGATAGTATCCGCAAGGCCGAGGAAGCCGCGACCGCCTCGCGGCGGATCGGGAACCGGCCATCCGCGACGGTTCGCAGACCTTTGGCCGGATCCATGGCGGCGCCGATGCGGAGATGATGTGGCCGAGGTAGGAGATGGAGTCGGCGCGAACTCGCACTTGGATCGCTGACGAAAAAGCGTCGATGGTGTAGAACGGTGAGGACGACGCGCGACGTGGCGAGGTGATCGGTCCACGGTTTACAAAACTTCTGTACAAATTGATAAGATGAGCAAATGCCTATAGTGCGCCCAACAAGGAATTCTGCTGGACATCCGTATCAACGCGAAGCAAAGACGGGAGGAGAATGCCGAGGAGCTCTCGCGAATGATGCCTTGTTCGGCAAGATCGGCCATCGTAGCTGATAACAAAAGAACAACTGTCAAAAGAACTGTCAATAGCAGTACAAGCCCTCTTGATTGCAATTTTTGAACTCCAAGAGGACCAAAGGTAAAGATGAACATATAATAATCATGCATCTTGATACAAGGCATGCTCCAAATGTAATGTGTAGGTACAGAGAATTCAAGCAAGAGTGCTGCCGATTACCCCGCCCTCCCGTCCACAACTCATCAGATTGAAACATTTCCGCATCACCCAGAAAATGTCCGCAAACACTACACCAAGCTAGTCCCTTCCCACAACAACTCAGGGGTCTACATGCAAATCAACAACTCCACGAGGTGCATGCAGCAAAACTACACCCAAAGCGTAATTCTAAAATCTAATGCTTTCTTAACCAGACAACAATGCAAGTTTTAAAATAATCAACGAACAAAACTACTACAGTAGATAAGAAATTAAGCAAGTCGCCATCATGCATGCCGCATCAAAACCCTAGAGTAGAAGGGCATAGCACATACTCCTCGTGATCATTCCCACTAAAACCCAACCCCTAGAATGCCAAAACCCCAAAAATTTGAACCAATTTTTTTCCGGAAGACATCAAATTGCGGCTAAAGCAAAACCACAGAAGATTAACTTCAGCGACCTAAACACGCAGTAAATTCCCACTAAAAACGACCCGTGATTGTACCCCCAAACAATCAGATAGCCGAGCAAAAACAGCCGCGTAAACACGCCACATTTCATCGCGATCAAAAGCCCACGAGCAATCGCCCCATCCCACGGCTACTACCAGTCAAACTCACCCAAACCACCGTAAATTCCCAGCAATCTCCCACCAAAACCTTGGCCAAAACCAAAGCCCTAGAACAATTCCGCCGTATGCGCTCCGAAAAACTACGCCGCTTAAACCACCAAAAACACCAAAAAAATCCCGCGAAATTGCCCGGAAAAACCGCACGAAAAACCCCCCACATTGCGGCGGCCGGAAGCCCTAGGCGGATTGAAGCATCGAGCCGGGGCAGCTGCGATCGGGGATGGGAAGCGGGTAGAGAACTCACGCCGGGGGTGATCGGGGATGCCGGCTGCCTCGGGATTGCGGTTTCGTGCTCAATGCTTCCTTCCTTCGTCCCTATCCCCCTGCGACTCTTTTCTCCTCTCTGTCTTCTCCCCTGTCTCCTCGGCTTCTAAAATCCGAAGAGCCTTTTCGTTTTGTTTTTTTTTCTGGAGCCTTTTTTTTTTCGCGTCCAGAGAGCAGTGGGGTCTTTAATAGTTGGAAGGGAGAGCGTACCATGGGACACCTTTGCGGGACCCTACCTCCGAATGAAGATACGCGCCGCGACCCTCTACGCTGACACGTGGAGTCAGCCAATAATACGTGGGGGCCACTCGCGGTGACTCGGGGTGAAGCAATGCGTCGTGTCGACGGCGGCCGGCGACGGCCTTTCTTTGTTCCCTGACGCGGCCGTACTTTTGGGCGATGCGCATTTCCTCACGCTGCCACTCCCCCGCTTGACGCGGGACCACATGTCAGTGGGTGCCCAGCACACAGGTGGGCCACAGAGATCGCTTTGTCGTTTCCAGGGCGCGTTCGTATATCCATTGGGAGAGCGAGCCGCTTGCCACGCAGCGCCTGGTCACATATTTCCACTGAGAAGTAGGCCCCGCAAAACTTGTGGCCCACCTGTCAGCGAGATTAGCGAGGAGGCGGGGAGGGTGAGCGGAGCCGGGATTTAATGGCCGCAGCGTCCGATTCATTGAAGGCTGGAGATATGGCGTGGGTGGGGTTGGGTGGGGAAAGTGACCTCAACGAGTTCGAGCCGTGCTGTCGCAGCCGCGGCAACACCCTCCCTCCCTCGGGGTTTGGGGTCTGGGTTGAACTTGAACGCAGGGTTGGGTTGGTTGCAGGGAGCATGGGACCACAATTGGTTCACCGAACACTCAAGCGGCATGAACTGGATGAGCAGGGCCAGAGCCAGCTGTTCTTCTCTTTTGATGATTCAATAGCCCTGCGCTTCGAGTATGCATGGATGCCAGCGGAAAAAAGAAGTGGAGGAGTACATTTTTGATGGCACATATGCAATTTGGCATGCAAGAGAGCAATTGGTAGGTGCTACTCACCTTGGTTCACCGCTGCTGCTCGTCCCTTCATATATCACCCATTGTTATAGTAGGAATCTGCATCGAGATCGTCGCTCATTGTTGACCGCCACCATTAGGATTGAGATTTATGCCGAGATTCACTATAAATTATATCGGGTTTGCAGTCATCATCGTTTGTTGCTCATCATCACCGTCTGTATCAGGGATGAGAGAGTGTATTGATCTCATATGAAAATAAGTATTGGTCGTTGTCGCTGCCATCTTAAACTAGAAAAAGGGAGAAGGCAGAATGAGCAACTGCAGGAGTGACAAGAATGGAGCTGGGTTTATAAGGACGGGAAAGAATAGTTTAAGCCACCGCATGTCTTACATTTTAGATAAGCACATAGGCATTGGCGAGATAAATTCCCAGGTTTTGGCTTGAATATGGACCCCACCTTGGACATTGTGGATGCGCTAAGCTCAGTAATTGCCCTAAGGAACAATCAGAACAAACACATATGAATTGAAGGTAGCGTATCTATTGTTTTGCATGGAACTATACATAGAGGGTTGAATTCCATTTCTGCTATTTCTAACAATTGGACTTGGTGAGACGAGAAACACACATGAAAAAAATGAGTAACTTATATTACCTTATTAAATATGAGGGAGATTCCTGGCCAGGCAGCGACGCCACTTCACCGACTTCGTGCAAAAGCCCTCTGGAAATTATGAAATTACGTTCAAGTCCTCACTTCAAAAATTTGAAATTGCGTCTAGGTCTCTCTAGAAATTCCAAAAATCCGTTCAAGTCCTACACCAGCTCTTTCGCAAAAAACCTTTTCAAAAATTCTGAAAATACATTTAAGTCCTCCTACCATCTCTTTTGCAAAAAAAAAAAAAAAACTCGTGATTCCGTAAGTTCGAGCCCACCTACTTCTCGAGCCCTTTTGCAAAAAAAAACTTGCAGTTTAATAGAATTACATCCAGACACGGGCCATGTCCTTTTGCAAAAAAAAAAAACTCTAGGGTTCTAGAAAATCACCTTCGCGTGGTGTGGCGCCGCACATACGCATCTGGTAACCATACGGTGGATAGGCTTTTCACTATTTCTCTTAACTTTTCCAATTTTTATCACAGGTGTTATATAAACATACAATAAAATCCCCCTCCATGGCTCCATGTAAGAGGACCAAAGAAAAGCAACCTTCAAAAAAGCCCAATTTCTATTAAAGTAATCCTACCCGACTCAATCAAACCTTCTACAATTGATCACTTAGGCTAAATTAAAGAAAAAAATACTCCCTCTTGTCATAAATAGTTGTCATTTTGGACATTGATACGGTCTCAAAAACACAGCTTTGGCCACTAATTTCTATTATAATATATTTATAAAGCCCAATAAAACTATAACATTATGAAAGTGTTTTTTTGACAAATCTGCACATTTGATTTTCATATATCTAATTTAAATATTTAAAAAGATACTGATAATCAAAATTTAAAAGTTTAATTGCACCCATACCCAAAACAACAAATAATGGTGACCAGAGGGAGTATTTGGGTTGGGCTTTTTCAGCTTGAAGCAGGAGGGCTTCACTTTCTTTGGGTGGCACAAAGTCTCCCGAGTTCAAAAGTACTCCTCTACTCAGACATTTGAGATTCTCAACTTTCTTTGGTCAATCCTTACAGTACACTTCAGAATCCCATGGGCAGAAAATAGTAGGCTAACCTAAACTCAGCTAGGTGGTATTGAGTGTAATCTACTCAAATTCACATTAATAATCTTCACTTAGTAAATTAGTTAGCCCTGTTCGTATCTATTATAAAATAAAAACTCGTGATACTCATTTAAACCTGCTAAGAAAAAAGACAAACATACTAGAAATTTTGACAAAAAATAAAAACATCCGACCCTTAATTAGGTGTGTCCTAAGTAAAGTTGAACTATAGCAACCATTGAATATGTTATTTAAAAAAAAGAAATATGGTAAAAATTCTCACAAAAAGTAAAATGTCTGGTCCTTATTCTAGCGGGTCTAATTAAAGTTAAACTATTGTAACACCCTAAAAACTTCATATTATTGCTTAAATATTTATGTTGAATTTTTTGGAATTTTTCCTGAATTTTAACATTTATAAATTCTTTTTGCCATTTTTATATTTAATAAAAATAATTTATTAGAGAAAATTTAAATCCAAATTATGATGAAAATAATTTTATTGATTTTAAAATGACTCAAGGTATTTTTGAGAATTTTCTAATTTTTTTAACTTTATTTAGACCCTAAAAACTTTATTTTTTAACTTTAGAATGAGACAACAAGACCTAACACTTAAGCTGAACACAAGCACTTAATTAAGCACAAGCTCAACAGACCTAAACTAGAACTTAAGCTCAAGTCCGACCAAATCCGGTCCTAAAACACCAATCTGGCACATAAAATGATGAATCTGGCATAAATAAGCAAAATTTCGGTCCTAGCTATGCGACGAAATTTTGGACTAAAAATGATTTTTTTTTTGATAATGTGCTGATGGGAAACACCAAAATATAGTTTACCTCGGCGAGATTTCGTCCCAAAGTACTGAGATCTTGGTCTTCTGGGCCGAGATGCATCGTTTTCCTCTCTAGACATGGCGCCCAAGATCTGCGTGGTCGCTGATGGAGGAGCTAGGGTTCGGGTGAGTTCTGTCGGTGATTATGCTTTCTAGTTGCCAAATGAGCCCGTGAGAGCTTGATGTGTGTCTCTATTGGCAGCATATACTCTAGGTCCACTGGTCAAATGTTATAAGAATTACATCGGAGTTGTTTAGTTAAACTTGATCTAAGTGATGGACATACTTTATATTCAAAATTTATGGTTCAAACCGAATAAAAAATGGTACAAATCACGTTAGAATTTTTTTTAGAAAAAGTAGATGGTCCTGACGCATCATTAATATTCTCATAAAATTTTCAGATGATGATCAAGTCTAAGTAATTTTCAAAATTCTGACAGTGTTATAGTCTTGATAAAAACTTTAGTACATGCATTGGTTTTATAGATTTAATTGAGCAATCAAAATAGATTTAGAATTCTTGAAACTTTTAAAGAAGAGTGCTGAGGCAATGTTTAAGCTCTCCTAAAAATTTTGTATCATGATCACACTCAAGCAAATTTATAAAATTTTGATAAGGTTACTATCTCATTTATGTTCATTATGTTTTTTTATTTTTCAAAGAAAATAAATAAAGGTAAATTATTTTATAAATTTTTATATACGATTCTAGTTCCCACGTTTATTTTTTTTAAGTATGATCAAACTTGTGCAGTTTTATAAAATTATGATAGTGCTTTTGTTATTTTTATGAAAGTCTCAAAATTATGGTTTTCCAACAAATTTTCATGAAAGATGACATTCTTAAGAGGAATTGCCCCAAGTCTGGTCAAATCCAATCCAAAAAAGTTGAAATCTAGTCAAAATTTCTGAAATTTCAGTGAAATTTGTTGAAATCGCCAATATTACTGTAGCAATTTGAATTTTTTTCAGTTTTTTTATTCGGCTAGGAGTTTCAATCTCTTCCCGGCCGAAATATGAAATTTCAACCAAAATTTCCAATATTTCACCGGGATTTTGAACCTTAGCATCCACACTATGCTGTTGCACCAATGAACAGCAGAACCGCCGTCGATCATCGCCATTTGCCCATGTCCAACGTTGGGTTGTCTTTGGTGCACAAACACCTGAACCATCAGCACCATTGAACTACATGGACCAAGCATTCTGTTTTGGTATTTATCTTGCCCACGCCGGCCCTCTTCCGTTGCCGCCGCGAAGGCCCGAGGCTGCATGGCGTAATTTTGTCTTGGGGAAGAAGAAGCTGTCTTCTTTGTTTCCTTCTCTGTCACGTGTCACTTATAGATGGGTCCCATATGGGTCTGTTGACAGCTAGCAGCCACGTCACTCAAAACACACACAAAACCGGCTTAGGGACTAATTTGCACTGATTTTTTTTGGCATTTAGAGGATTGATTCTCTATCCGGTTTTGCAAATAAGAGTTAGAATTAAACTAGGGCAGGTATTGAGAGACAAAAATATACTTTTTCCTTGGAAATATTGTCAATGTTATTTTGGTAGTAATTAGCAAGTGATATAAGTTGTGGATAAGGCCACGGACTTGCAAAGAACTTGAAACTAGAAAGCTGTGTGCTACTGTTAGCACCATTCGAAGGATCTTTCATGGAAACAAAAATCTTAAAGACTACATCAAAAGAGCCCAAAAGTTGATAAGAAAACCCAAAGACTGTAAAGCACCCAGCTTTGATTTGACATGCTTAGATTCAATTCACCGTTTCCTTCTTTCCCTTCATTTCTCCATCTGAAAGCCAGCAACATCCCAACCTTTAAGTGTACTACGTGCCATGAAAATATAAAGACCAAAAGATTCACATGGCTTTAGGATGTGCACATCCTTATCGTCATGTTAGCGAAGCAACTGATGGCGACCACATGCGTTGTGAAGACTAAAAAGTTCGATCCAGATCACCTTAAGCCAGATGCATCATATCTCTCTTAATTTATCAATCAAAAAGAGTTGTTTGATTAACTAGTTGATAATAGAGACAGTTGACCAAAAAGAAATAAAGTTTGTCACTTTCCAACCGCCTTTGAATTAATTGAAAAAGAAGAAGAAGATGCATGAAACAACCCGGGTGATTAGCAATTACAAATGATATCATTAAATGAAAATAACATGCTGAATTAAATTAATTAATGCAGTTAAATCACATAATTCGATTGTTACAAACTGAATACAATGGAATAAATTGCAAGACTCGAAAGTTTAATTACAATTCAGATCATAATTATATAAATAATTAATTACATTCCAAATCACAAAAATGCATGAATAATTAATTACATCTCAAAAATAAAAATTACAAGTATATTAATTCCAGACATCCGTGTTTTTCTCTGATCTTCATTTGTAATCTTGCATATTAGTTTTGCATGCAAACAAGAATAAAAATCCGCGAATTAAAGTGAACAAAAGAATTAAAAATAGGATTACCATCAGACTCATATGAGATGGTGTCACTCACTAAGATACCAAATTCGTTTGGGGTGAAATCGGCATCTTTCATGAAACAGGGTTTCATCACTCGACAATTAAATAAACCTGTGAATTTATTTCATAGGCATGTATAATAAAAATATCTCTTGGTAGAAAAGTAACACCGTGTCAAAAAGGTAAAAGTCCCACAGTATAATGGATAGACTTGAGTTATTGTAGGTTAGAATAGAGCAAAACCTCAGTTGAAGCCACCTCAAGTGCAGAACCTTACCCCTTAAGTCATGCCCAAGCATTTAGGCACAAGACCACCAGGCAAAGCCACTCAAGCAAGCCATTCCAGGAGCAGCCGAGCACAAGCCAACCCTCAGTTCATTTCCACACAAGCCAGATTACACCAGAGAGCTCCCAACACAAACCAAATAGCACCCCACAAACACAAAGTAAGGCCACCAAACAAGCACAAGCCAAGATGCCTTAGGAGCACCACAAGCCCCAAGCAAGCTAATCCTCTAGGAGGCTATCAAGTAGCCAGGGGCCAAGAGAAGGCCAGGGAGCCACCAGGAACTAGGAGGCTCAAGCTTAAGGCCACACCACCAGCACCACCACTTCATCATCTACATCTTTTTCGTTCCAGCACCACAACCACAAGTAAACAGTAACTTATCCCAGTAGAGCCAATATAGTAGTAGCAGTGATAATTTTCAGAAACTAGAAATAAAAGATAATTAGTGATCTCAGTAGGTTAATGCAGTGGGGTTGCGCTGTGTGTCCCCAATAATCTACCCATGCTCCCCGGTGCATGATAGATTAAGGGTATCGTCACATTGCCGTCCAACCCAAGCATCACCCTTAGAAATTCATCATAGACCATATTACCTGCAATCATTAATCCATATCACCCATCTCATGTGCATAATTCAATCAGTAAAAGGAATGGCAGAGGGGATTAGGGAGAACAACCACCGGGGTGAAACCATGTCTGCAATGGCACCGCCAACTAAGCCTCAACCCTTCTTCATCATCAGCATTATAGCAATCTCTATGTAGGCATTCATCCAAACTTCTTGCTAAAAACAAAATTAAAGAACTCAATAAACAAGTTGGGGGAGAATCAGAGGCAACCGGAGAGGAGAAGGAAGGGGTAGAGCCCAGGGGCGCGGGCGACCAAGGAGGGCTAGAGGAGCTGAGCTAAGGCTGTCCACGGAGGCGGTGGGCCACGTGGGAGAGCAGAGGGGCGGCCAACCCTAGTGTGAGGGTGTGGTTCTAGCCAGCGTAGGGGTGCAGCTAGCCCAGACCAAGCTTGGGGGTGAGTAGGCCGAGCGCGTGGCACCGGTGCAAGAAGGGAACAGACCGAAGGCGACCACGTGGGTCGAGGCATGTGGGCACAGTTGCGTGGAGGCCCAGGGCCCGGGCGGCGGCGTAGCCAGCCGAGGGCAGCATGGCACAGACATGACCCATAGGGAGGTGGCCTGAGGTGAGGGAGTCGGGAGGAGCGTGAGGGAGGCCCAAAGGTGAACCAGGTAGCTAGGATCTGCTGGGGGGCAGGGCGGGAAAGCGATGGCCAGAGCTAAGGCAGCAGTGGCGTCGATGAACTGACGAGCAGGAACAGCTGGATCGGTGGAGGGAGCAAGAAGAACCGGGGAATAGGGAAAGTGAAGGAGAGAAGAGGATAAGGCAAAACCAGTGAGAAAGAAAAAAAGAGGAAGAAAAGAAAAGGAAAGAAAAGAAAAAGGGAGGGGAAAAGAAATGGAAGAAAAAGAAGAGAAAGAAAGGGAAAAATAGGAAAATGGAAAAATTTCCAAAATGTGTAAAGATGGCCAGCTAATCACAGAAAAAAATTGCAACATAATTTTTGCTTAAGTAATCGCGTAAAATCGTTGTAATTAATAAATCATCAGAGAAGTAAAATAAGAGAAAAATAAATAAATGTGTATTTTTAGTAAAACAGCTAAAATGATAATTATATATATTTGTGCAAGATTTAAAATAAGTTAAATTAGATGAAATCTATTAAAACCGTCAATTTTAGTCGGTCAAACCGTTAATTAAAACATGACGAAATAAAATTAAATAAAGTCTTAAAAGTCACAATGTAAATTTTATAAATCCTAAAATATTAAGAAAAAGAGGCTGGATGTCCTAAAATATGTAAAAACTATTTAGCTGATAAAATGTGGTATTTATGTAATTTCAGGAATTAATTTCAATTGGTCCGCTGGTCCTCAGTATCAACCGTGTCAGGACGAATACCTTTATCAAAATCTAGGCAGGTTTTCCTTGGTCATATTAATGAAATTGTTTTTGAATACTTTCAGAAATCATCACAGTATGGAAAAATATATTTTAAAATAAAACCCTAAATTGGGTCGGTTGAGTATTGATAAAATACTGAAGCAGTCGTGAATTTTTGAAATATTGAATTGGTTCAACCGATAGGTGAAATCGGTGTGAGGTATATACAGGGTGGGTAGAGGGTGTCATGTTTGGGTATTGCCAGAGGAGCCCTCTACATAGGTTATGATATGAAGATAAACCACTACACTCGGACAATGAGCTGTAATTTTTGGTATCAACCATAGTGTGTACAAAATAACGAGAAAAGGTTGTCCTATAATAGTGTTGTGATATCTATATTGAGTAAGAGTAGATATCTAGGAGAGGTGTGAAGCTGGGATACGCTAAAGGCCCTGTGAGCAACACAAGGCCAGCTGTGATTGACTTGGCGCTATATTGGACGCCATGAGGTGAGTACTACCGTGGTTAGTCGGAATACAATAATGCATTGTTAGTTGGAGTATTGTATTACGAAATTAGTTAGAATATGGTACTACGTTATAGTCAGAGTACTGTAGTAGTCAGAATATGGTACTACATTATAGTCGGAGTAATGTACTGCGTCATTAGTCGGGAGTACAACTGGTACGCTGAGAGTCGATGGAGAACAGTCGAGAACACCACTATTCATTGGCTATCAGGTTTAGAGATCTAATACCTTATTAGTGATAGATATTCTGGGTTCTCAACTGAGATTGAGTTCACTATGGATAAAATGGTACAAACTTGCGCAGAGTCAAATTATAAATTCATGCTTGTCTCCTGAATTGGAAGCTATGGAAGATAAGGGCCTATTTGGTAGAGCTCCAGATTCTAGCTTCTCCTAAAATCTGAAACTTTTAGGCTAAACTAAAGTGAATTAAGTTTATATTTTTGGTCTAAAATGTAAACAAAATGATCTATCTAAACACTCTTAATGTACTCACAGCTTCAGCTTCATGAATCTAGTGAAACTAGAATTTTCAGCTTCACCAGATTCACGAATCTGAAGAAGCTGAATCCCTGCCAAACACACCCTAAGTCTGCCTCATCTACAAGTGCTATTGGCATTTTTGGAAAATTAGAATTTACAATGCTAGTTTCCTAATTAATAAAAATTCTATTTTCTAAAAATGGTTTTGAGGAAGGGTTACACCAAGTGGGTGTGGAAAGTATTTGAGTTGGATGTGGAGAAAAACTTCATATAATGTATTTTGCTATTAATGCTTGTAGAGTATGTTTGTACTCACTCTTGCTAAATCTCCCTTTGCTTAGAGAATGGTTTTGGAGATCAAACTTCCGGTTAAGACATAGATCCTGGTAGACTCGCCTATAGCTCCCACAGGATCAATGTTACTTGGATGAGGACTACTAGAAGGGTTAGGATGTTGGATAGACAGTGCTTCACCTTCGTCGGTTTAGGGAGTAATTAGTACTTTTGGTATTACATCTATGTAATACTTGGATACTCTGTTTAAATATGTATAGAACATGTAGCCTGCGTGGCAATAGAATGTAATAAAGTTTCTAATTATTGTTTCTGTTGCAACACTTTGAATACGGCATATTAACTAATAAAATGTCAGGTGCACTTGATGTTTTGATCGGTTAGTATGCCGAGATTCATGTAATTATCTCAGCGTAATGGCAGTGATTACTATCGTTATCCTAGGCTAGTTATGCGGGGCGCCGCAATGCATCAGTCATCCATTGCCATTTCACAAGATCATTGCCTATTATTGCCACATAATAACACAAGGCTATGTTCTGAGTAAAGTATGTCCGATAGTACAAACACATAATAAAAGCAGCATTGTTTTTAATTTGCGACAACATAATAAAGCAGCATTACATTGTTGAAAACAAAACTTGAATGATCATAGGCATAAGTCTCTAAATGCTGCTGTTAGTTACTCCATTAGATTGTGAATTAACTTTGCCATTGCTACGGAAAATTATTAAGTTTATAGCCATGTGAATGCGCTAACAATTTGCCGACAGAACGAAGGCAACCATCCGTGGTTGTTAGTATCATATGATACAGTACATACGTATTTTGATGCGGTCGTAATTCATTTCTTCATTATCCAAGTGGAGATTCAGTCATTCATAAAGCCATACCATCCAAAAACGTGTACACCATGCATGTTCGTGCGGCCCCCCTCGCCGTCGATCTACTTAATTTGTACGCGAGGACCATACATGCATTAATCTCCTAGTTACCTACGGTCATATACTGCGGTGAAGCTTGAAGGAAAAATACTGAGTAACTAAGGGCAGTCTTAACCCTTCATCTTAGCTGGTGTCTATAGAATTAATTAAATTGCTAACTAAGCAAAAATCTGATGTGGCATAGGAATTAAGGAAGGGAGAGAAGGAAAAATAAAGAAACCGTGTCTCATGCAAGAAACTGAGTCGGTGCGGGCACCAAGACGCAAGAAACGAGCAAAATCGGGGTTGAACGTTTCTGCGCGCTGATCAAGGTGTGTTTGTGGTGCATGCATTGGTTTATTGCTCTCTCTCTCTCCTCTAAACACTGTTCATAGAAATTATGGGTTGGGAAACTATGCATTGATTTATTGCTCTTTCTACTTTAGACACTGCTCATGAAAACCATGGGTTGGGACTGCCCTAAGTTAACATTATATGCTTAGATAACTTAAGGTCATTCCCAGTAGAGAGTTTCATTTCACGGTTTCCAAGATTGCCATGTCATCTAAAGAGATTTGAGTAGATGAATAAAACAAGGGCCAAAATGCACAGTTTCATTTCACAGTTTCATATGTCAACTATCGCATTTAATTGCAAGGCACAAGATTGGGCGAAGTTGAATGAAAAAAAACACTATAGCCCCCAGTGCTAGTTTCAACATGTTTCATAGTCTTGGAAACAGTGTACACCAAGTTTCATCCTGATGAAACTCATTCACTCTCTCTCTTCATAATTATCATGCCATATCATCCAAATTACTGATATGTCGCATCATTTAATGGGAATAAAACCCTCATAAAATCTTCACTGGGAATAGCCTAAGAAGAGAATGTTACTTTAACAAACAATGCATTAATTTAATTGGCAAAACTAAGCATTTACTTCAACAATTTTATTGGTCACAGAGAAGCACCGCGCCTCCGCCCAATGATGAAACTGGAGGAAAAAAAAGAGTCAACTTAACACCGTATGCATATGGTTAGACAACTTTAGTCAAGAATGTATATATTAATTTGAATGGTAAAATTAAATATTACCCCTAATTAATCTTTCCTTAATTCTCATCGCAATTTATTGGGAGATCACTATCAACCAAGGCGGTCCCCGAGAGACTGATCATGTTACCGAGGATTGACCACCTTCTTGGAAATCATCATTTATCTAACTCTGTATATCGCACTTTTTGCAAATTTAGCCTTCAACATATGTATTTGCAAATTTGTCCCTCCCCTTCTCCATCACCGCGGAAGAAACGGCAGATAACACATATCCCCTGCCGCACCTGGCAAGCACCAAAGCTTGTCGAGGCCTCGGCAGCGCGCACGAGTGTAGGATTAGGCAGCCAACAATGGGAGCGTGTGGCCGAGCCTAACTGTCGCGACCCGATAGCGCAAAAGCTCTCCTGCCTTGGTTGGCCACGTTGCACCCACACTCGCGTGGGCGGCCGCGGCGCCAACAAGCTTTCACGCTCGTCCGGCACGGCAAGGAGCTTTCGCTCTGCCTAGATGCGGCAGGGGACAGGTGTTACCTATCCAGTCTTTTGCGGTGAGGGAGGGAGCCAAATTTGCAAAACTATGCGCGAAGAGGTTAGATTTGCACAAAAACAAGGTAAGAAGACAAGATAAGTGATGAGTGATAGCTTCTTGCACTTTTGGGGATCTGAGGGTGTATTCACACCACCTTGTCTGACCTTACCAACTTCAAAATTATTGAGTAAGTAAATACTTCCTCCGTTCAAGCTTATATAACATATATTTCTTTGAGTAAATTCAATAATACTATAGGTTTTTTATACAAACTATCAGAAAATTACAGGATTTAACTTTTATTTTACAAAACAATAGATTCTATGAAAACTTGTATCACAAAACTATATGCTTTAGAATTGACCGTTTCTTGTAATAGCTCTGATAGTACAAGCTCACATAGCAGTCACGCGTGAGTGAAACGGGAAATAGGAGTGCTTGATGTTGCCATGTGGGTCCACACATATCAGACTCGTTACAAGAAATAGTCAATTCTAAAACCTATAGTTTTGTGACACAAGTTCTACTGAAATACATAGTTTTTATGAAATAGGAGCTAAAACATGTAGTTTTCTAATAAAACTACATGAAACTTGTAATTTTGTGAATTTTACTCTATTTCTTTTGACACTAAACTGCTCCTAATTATTATCTCTAAGCAATATATTTAATGTATGCATAGTAAAAAAATATAAAGTAATTAAAGCTGGATATTTATTTTGAGTATAAAAGGAATATCACATTAGTTTTACATTAATATATAAAATAGTCCTATATTTATGTACAAAATCATTTAAAAAATTGCCTTACAAATTTAGTCGAGAGAGGACTTCTTTGTGCATGTAACTCCTCCTTAGGCTATTCCCAGTGCATGGTAACATACCCATTTAATACATGCCACATAAGCATTTTTTATGATGTGGCAAGAGAGTTAAGAGGGGAGAGAAGAAAGCTGTATCTTGAGGAAGATATCACTTAGGCACGAAATCATAGACATTGAAACTTGAATCATCTAAGTGGCCCACAATTCATACTCTCATACACATCTAGTATTTAATTATCTTGTGAGGACTAAGAAACAATCTATGATATCATGCATTGGGATAGTTGTATCTTCTATAATATCATATGACATGATAGTTTTGGATATTATGACAAGATATAATACACTGTGAATAGCCTTAGTTGTTTGTTTAACTAACTAGCTGATGTACGACGATCATGCACGCACGCAATTACGCCAACATGACGAAGTCTACAAATCTGCTTGTCCGCGGTGGAGCTAGCTGTTCAGTTCGCCTGCAAGTTTGCCGGTGGGCGCTATTGCACCTCGATTTAAGGTATGCTGGGAGCCTGGGAGCTCCACTCGCAAGTTTGTTATTTCCGGTAATACGGTTCCTGATATATACCGTATATGTATTACTACATGTATATCTATTATATATTGAAAGCTCATGGAAAGTTGCTAATAAAAAAAGAAATAGTCTTGAAATTCTAAAAAAAAAAAGCAAAACATCTACCTCTTAATTTGGTGAGTCCTAATTACAACCACCACTAGATCTTTCTAACAAAAATAGGAATATGCTAGAAATTCTCACGAAAAAGTAAAATATATGGGTCTTAAGCTGATGGACCTTAACTAAGTTGAACTTGGTAGCCATTAGATGTTATTATTTAAAGAAAAACATTTAACCGTCTATCTAGCGGACCCGAGTTATAATGGTTTAAATTAATGAAAGAGTCCTTATCAAGTATAATAAAAAATAATAGAAATTTGGGGAAAAATTAGCCATTTGATTTTTATACGAACTTTAAATTAAAATACGTACATAGCTAGAATTTTGAATAAGAAAAGATAAAAATTAGTGGTTGGATTTGTATATCAAATCTAACCTAAAACTAATATTCAAAATTAAATAAAAAAACTATAGCTTAGATGGAGGACCGTGAGTTATTACATATTATGTTGTTCATACTTGCTATTTACATACCTGTCAAATTACTCTTACAAATTTCATTTACAATCAACTATTTGATATTAATGTTTCAACTTCGCTTCATGTAACTAAACTTAGTAACCTCTTCCTTTGATATAGCCTACAATTATTATATAATTGTGATACACTATAGGTACAAAAGTACTCAACCTTACTTACTATTGATTCAGTGAGCGAAGAAAATGAAGTCCCCAATGATACTGTTTCACCGCAGGTCACGGGATTACGGTGACGATTTTTACTAGGCTTTGTCCTGTCAGTTGCCTGTAGGATATTTGGGTAAGGCATTACTGTTAAGTTTTCGTATCTTTCGCTGCACTTTATTTGGCCTTCATGGTCTTATTGTATAAACAATGTTACCTTAATGCATCTGTGACTTTCTGTATGGATACGATAACAATGTTGTAAATATGCATGCTAGCCACACGACTAGTATAGTGTACACATAACACATTATTAACATTCCGCGTAAGAAGGGATGGTCTCAAGTGTATATAGGCCACCTTGCTAGCTATAATAATAACTAGATAGTTTTCGCAGCGTGATACGCCGTGTGCGTTGTTTTTTCACATAAATAATTTTATTTTTTTTCGGTGGTGTTTTTTTTTAAATCATTATGTTTTTTTTGCATTTATCTGGGGTCGTCGCACGAAGGAACCACGATCGTGCTAAATCAAAAAAGTCCTTTTCGTGAAAAATAGCCGAAATGATCCAAACGTCACTACATTTTTTTTCGGTATCTATTTAGGATTCTCTCACGAAAAATCCGTAAATTTTTCTAAACCAGAAGATTCTCTTTGTAAAAAATCGCGAGAAGGATCTATACGTCATTATGGATTTTTCGAGAGACCCAAACGCGAAAAAAAAATTTGAGCCAAGCCGGCCGGCCGGCCGAGTCAAGCTACGCAGCCGACTCGGCTCAAAGCAACGAGGAGGCCAGAAGTTTTGCAACATTAGTAGAGGTACTAGGATAGTTTTCGCGGTGTGACACGCCGCGTGTGTTGTTTTTTTCGTGAAAACAATTTCGATTTTTTTCTGCCGGTGTTTTTTTTTAAATCATCGAGGAAATGCGCGAATTGGTTGAAAGAATACAAACGCATTCGCGATTGCGCTAAATCGAAAGGTCATTTTCGTGAAAAATAGCTGGAATGATCTAAACACCACTATGTTTTTTTGGTATCTATTTAGGGTCCTTCCACGAAAGATTCGCGATTTTTCTGAACCAGAAGGTCCTCTTCGTAAAAAAACGCAGAAAGAACCTATATGTAATTACGCATTTTTTAGGGACCTACATGTGAAAAGAAAAAAAGAGCCGAGCCGGCCAACCGTGCATTTTTTTTTCACGGAAACAATTTCGTTTTCTTCATCGTTCTTTTTAAATCGTGGAGAAAATGCGAGAAACGGTTGAAAGGACACAAGTGCATCTGCGATTGCGCTAAATCGAAAGGTCCTTTTTGTGAAAAATAGCTGGAATTCCAAACGTCACTACGTTTTTTTCCGGTATCTATTTAGAGTCTTGTCACGAAAGATCCATGATTTTTCTGAACTAGAAAGTCCTCTTCGTAAAAAACCACAGGAAGGACCTATACGTAATTACACATTTTCGAAGGAACCTAAATACGAAAAAAATTGAGCCGAGCCGTGCGACCGGCGTGACTCAACGAACGAAAGGCTTGAACTTTTGCCACATTAGTAGGGGTATTATTATAATGCAGCTGATCCATGCTTTTGCAGCTGATCCATGCTTTGCAGCTGATCGAGCCTCAGCTTGGACGGCTGTTAGCATCTTCACGTATGCCACACACTCCCTTCATTTGTGTCCTATCCGTGTGGCAGGCATCCTGTAGGCCTGTACTATGCTAGGCTAGCATGGTTGGTTGAGCTCCTTACTGTCGTTACAATCCATTGCACTATCTGGTTGTCTGTTTACTCCCCCTTCGTTGCAATCCATGGCACTCATGGTTGCTAGCGGCCGTGAAGCCCATCTGACCCGGGGGACTTCCAGGTGCGCGCGCGTTGTACAGTACACATCGTATGCCAAATTTTGGTAAAACTTGGTATGGCAAATTTATCATTAAACCAAACATTCTTTTATTTATTATTTTTTCTAGAAAGAGAGGGCTATGGCCCCTTCAGGTCCTTGGAAAGCTTTGCCCAATGACGAAAAGGAAAAGAAAAAAAAACAAAAGGCCAATTTAACATCATATACTTAGAGAGAATGCTACTTTAGTAAACAATGAATTGATTTAGTGGTAAAACTGAGTAATTATTTAGCAATTTTTTCTAGGGTCGAGAAGGGAAGGGCAATGGCCCCTTGGTCTTAGAGAAGATTTTTCCTTGGTGATACGTGCAATTAGATTATCTGTACACCAGTCTCGCTTGTAGGATGTGAGACAGCGTGCATAGAAATTAATTCTCTCCAGGCGTCACAAAGCTTCAGAAAAAGCTGCTTCTATAGAAAAAGGTTAGAGTGGGTATCACTATTACAGAGAAAATTATCATGAACGGTTTGAAAATATCATCACAAATGGTTTTTTTGAATCGTTTGTAAGCATACTTCAGTAATAATATGACACATATCACTGACGATTTCAAAACCGATTGTGAAAACACATATCACAAACGGTTTGTGATATATGATTATCATAAATGGTTTTTAAATAGAACCGTCTGTTATATGTTTTTTCCGTAACTCTCTTGGCAGAACTTACATGGTTAATATCCATCGTTCAAAATTTTATGCCCCTTAGATATTTCTACAACAACATTTACAAGGCGCAACTAGTTATAAATTTGCAATTGAATATCAAAACATCCTAGTGAAGCTGAATGGAGGCAATAGCTTCTCTGATAAAGATGGTCTTAAAATATGAATATTTGTAGCACTTTCATCCCTTTTCTTATTATAATGTTGATGGATTTTAAGGCAAAACCTAATTCTATCCACAGTTCGTCTTAAAAATTGTCATGCTCTAATTTATCTTCCACTTCATCGTTATCACCGAATGAGAATACCATAGTCGCGGTGATTTTACTATTCATATGCATGCTTGACTGTTCACGGCACTACCGGGGGTACTGTAGCACGGTAGTGCGTTGGTATTGTTCATTCCAGCACTATCGTCCATTTAATGCCGGTAGTGCCACCCTAAAAGTGAAATTATCTGAAAATCTGTTCTTCCACGCATATTTAACCTAATAAAGCTCTGATTGGTCCTTTTAAAGGAAACTTTTTGTTTTTTACCATTCATGTCTTTTTTATCGTTATTTCCCGTCCTTTAAAGGGGTTGAAAAAAGAAATCCGTAGTCAGAGTTTGATCTGGATGTTTGTTTCAGTCGAGTAAGATCCTACGTCCTTGAATTGAAAAACAAATGGACCATGTCGTGTGAAATCCATATACCCCGGAAAAGAATACTAGCAATCCTGATTAAAAGCTTTCGGTGATCTATTTGGATAGGTGGGGTTTTAGGAATTTTTACGACTTCGTTCAAAATTGTTGAAAAATCCCGCTCATCCAAACACGCCTAAAATTAGGGATGGCAATGAGTACCCGAAACCCGATACCCGATGGGTATTTACTCCATTAGGGTATAAATCTGGTTCAATAATCATACCCATGGGTACCTTAATAGGGGAAAACCTTCACCCGTCGGGTATGACGGATACGGGTACGGGGGTACCCGTTCACCCGTGGGTATGATCCACCCACTTCTCGCTTGATGAGGTGAGTGTTATCAAGTTCAACTTGTTCATCATGCATCTATCAAATTTCTTCATTTCTCCAACACGATACAAAAGTACATAATCATCAACCATTAATGAGAAACATATTATCAAGTTGACATATTAAAAAATCGAAAAACTTGAATTAGCTACACATTAATGCGGGTACGGGTTACCCGTCGGGTCCCCGTTACCCGCACGGGTACGGGTAAATTTTGTACCTGCATGCGGGTATGGGTATTATAACGGGTGAATTTTATTAACACGGGTACAGGTATGGGGTGATGATACCCGCCGGATATATACCCGTTGCCATCCCTACCTAAAATGACTACGGCCTGAGAGTTGAGAGCATACAAGAACACGAGACAGAGATATTTGTGGATCATGTTTCAAACAGGGAAATGCTTCACATACAACATATTTTGTAATACATGTGTTCTAGAAGATGATCACAACATTTGATTTCTTCTCATATCTAATTCTACCCATGATCTACGCTAATAACTTTTGATCTACACCATCCAACCAAATGTTGTAAACATATACAACCAAAAAAAAAGTGTGTATAGCATTGCCGTTTCAAATAATCCCTTATCTAGTGTGATTGACGTTTGTGACATAACATCACTTTCTTAATAGTCAAACACTAGCCTCCATTTATCTCTGATTAATCCATCATGACGCGTTTCACTATTTTTGTGTTGGAGGCTCGGAGCTGTGCAGGGGCAAGTGTACTGCATATTACTGTAGGCTGCCCTTTCCCGGGGAACTGCTGTAGATAACAGTAGTGCCTAACTTCTCCCTTGAAACAATGGCCTTTTGTCCTGTCAGAGTTGCAAGTGCTAGTCAGCTAGTGTTCGAAGGGCCACAAGTACAAACTAGTGTTGGATAAGCAGGCTTGACCCAGGAGGGACATGAGATTTCTTCAATTTCTTCCTGTGCCCCATCAGTGGATTTGCGTCGTGTGCTGTCAGTTCAAACAGCACCAACGACTGTGTGTTGTTCATGGATCATGAAGCACAGGCTGTTTAATGGGAAAAAATAGATCATCCAGGTAAAGACTTAGGGTGAGGTTTCCATGCTCTTGTAACTTGTAATTTGACATGAACAGTCCAAAATCTCTTGGTACCCTCGTATTAAACGTTCACTAATTTACGATTAGGCGATTCACAAGCACAAGCTATTTGGCTCCAAGCTACACATCACACATGCATAGGCCTATATATATATCTTGGCGACACCTGAACACCACAAGCCTGATCATGGCTAATAACATGAAGTTACAAACTAGTAGTAGTTACAATGCATGCAACCTTCAGATCTACTCATAGAAGTCAGACTGATATATAGCTAGTTCTCAAAGCGGCAGAGCCGGTCGTCCGCGAGCCTGCCCCTGTAGTTGCTGCTCTTGTACTCCTTCCAGGTGAACTCCCTGTACCTGCTCCGGCCGCCGGCCCCCAGCAGCGGCGGTAGCGGCGCCAGCCTCTCGCTGGGCGGCGGGCCGCCGAAGAAGATCATGGACACCCTGGACCTCTCGCTGTTCACCACCACCCTGTGCCTCACACTCCTGAACCTCCCGTTCGTCAGCACCTGCGCGCGCACACAAACATATGCACTAGCTTGTAGCATAGGAATTTCACGAGAAATTCATAGAAAATTTATAGGATAGCGTTCAATTCCCGTAGAAATGGGGGGAAAATTATCGTGCTTGCTTAGGAGTTTTTCATGTAGGATATGCAATTTGATTGGCCTTTTTTAGGAGTTGGCAAAAATTATCATGTTTTTTTAAGAACAAAAAAAAATATCTCACACATCATTTCCTGATCTTGATCAACATTGCTGTAGCATGCATGTGTTGCCAGTGTTTCCACGTGCAGGCGGGGCCCTATACATGATTGTGCTAATAATATGCATGCTTGCACGGGTATAACCGTGTGCTCCTGCTGCTCTTATTTGATGGAGACACCGAAAGACCGGTCGAGACCGGACACTGATCACTGCTGATCTGCTCGGTTTAGCACGCGCCAAGATCCGACATGACACACGGTACGTAAAAGTGACCCAAACTTTTTTGTCTCCAGAATCCCAGATCATCCGCGCCACGGTAGTACCGTAGTAGCGTGTAGTTAGTACGTACCTGCAGGGTGTCGCCGACGTTGACGAAGAAGGAGTCCCCGTCGGGCGGGACGGATGCCCAGCCCCCGTCGCGCAGCGAGATCTCCAGCCCGGACGTTCCGTTGGAGCGGAGCACCGAGATGATCTGCGGGTCGGTGTGCTCGCCGAACCCCGTCAGGTTCGGCGCCCCGCCGCCGGCGTCGCTGCCCTGCAGCTCGGGGCGCGGCGGGTAGTGGTTCACCCGGAGCATGTTGTCGCTGTCCTCGTGCGCCACCAGCCGCGCGAGCGCGTCCGGCTGGCCGACGCCCAGCCCCTCCGCCATCAGCTCCAGCACGCCGCACGCCATCCGCCGCACCGCCGCCGTGTACTCGTCCAAAAGATCCCTACATCAATTAATTATTGATTGATTTACACACCAAAAAGAAACGGGCCAAAAAACGGCAATAAATTCGGCTTTTGGGCTTGAAGCCACGATTCCATGAATGATGTCAAGATGTGGATAGAGACGGGACGCGACAGGCGATGGATGAGTAGTGCTCCATTTCCATTTGAACAGCGGCACGTCACCGGCGGAGCGGCAGAAAGCCAGCGCAATTAATGGGCGGCGCGTCGAGGTAGACCATGCAGCCAACGTCGCATACACGATCGAATGCAGCGCCACGATCGCAGTGCGAGCTCGAGCCGCACGTGAGTCAAATGGTAGTCGACGACTTTAAAAAATTATATATTCTGGGAAGAGCAGAGGCAGGCGGAGCCGCCTCCGTATTGCGGCCGCGAGAAATAGTGAAGCGACACCCGGCCACGACGGGCAATCTTATCCACGGATTTTTTTAAAAAGTTTTTCCTTCCAATTTTTTTGGTGAAGTTATGTTTTCTCGTGTTAAGGAATTCTTCTACTGGTAGTTTTATTGACAATTTTTTTAAGACCCTAGCCAGCTGTATTGACTTGTGTCGATAATTTTCACTGTGAAACGAGTGATCAAGTCCAAATAAATAATCCCCCACGTGTCATACGCAAGCCAAGCTGAAGCTAGCACAGCAGCTATGTGTCGTCGGGTTAAGGTATGCATTGCCAGCTACCGAAAGTTGAATAAAACTATGTATCAAATATTGAATCAGTCAGAAATGCCACTATATTGGTGGGGTACGATATTTGCTCTTTGCGTGCGTGGAACAACGCTAGGCCCTAGTACCTTCCACCCATAAACTCCTTATTATCTACAGCATGTGCTTGGACTATTCAAACAGCGTTCGGAGCCCGGAGCTGAGCTCTTCCTAGCTCTAGCTACTGTTGACACAAACGTTTCCAATAGATTCATAAACTAGCTAAAAGAATTCAATGATCAAGAGAACAGATAATTTGATAGGAATAACATACTATTTTTTTTATGAATTGGGACTAACATATGTAAACGTCATAAATAAATAATGACTTAGCCTGTAAATAGCGAATCCGATAAATAAATAAATAAGGCGGCAAAGAGGTGACATGTGTGCATGTGTCTACTACGCAGGCGGGAAGCATCCGGAGGCAACAGTGATGCCGGTGCAACGCACAACGCAGACGTTAATGTCACCGTTTTGTCACGCCGCTCTGCTTACACGCGCACGGAGGAGTGAAAAAACCAGGCAATTACCACGGCCTTTCCGGTAATTAAGAAACTAGTAACGTTATTACCGCAGTGCGTACATAGCTTTTACACAACCACGTTTACGCAGTGTGTCAGAATCTTTCTTGCAAGTTAACCAATAACCGCACGCACGCCGGCACGTAGAGCACAGTACTGTCTTCAAAAGGAGCTCACCGTAAGGGGCAGGAAGGCGTGGACGACGAGGCGGCGGCCGCGGCCGCGCACGGCAATGTCGAGAAGGTGGCGACGGGCACGGTGCCGGCGGAGGTAGCGCAGAGCAGGAGGTACTCGATCCATCCGAGGTCGCCGCCGCTGCCGATCCGCTTGCTCGCGTACCCGAGCGACCGCCCCGCGGCTGCCTCCTTCTCGGCCTGCGGCAGCGCGAAGAACTCCGCGGCCGCGGCCTCCACGGCGCGCGCGAGCCCCGGCGACACGCCGTGGCCCGTCACCTTGAAGAATCCCTGTTCTTCGCACGCCGCCACTAGCGCGCGAGCCGCCTCCTCGCGGGCGGGCCCCGAGGCGGACAGGTCGACCTCCCGCACGTCGGCGAGCGGCGGCTGCACCGCGGGGAGGGTTATCTGCTCGAGCTCGCCCTTGCCTAGGACCACCATGGCTGGTTCTTGGGCACCGAGACAAAGGAAAAGCAGAGCAAGGTGTAAACAAGCACGAGAGTTTTTCGAGTTCATTAATACGAGGCGAGCTCGCCTCTATATATAGGCGGCTAGGCGCGCACGGGTAGACCGAGCGAGAGCGAGCCGTACCGGGAGTTGAGTTGGCACAACTCGAATATACCACCAAGTCACCCATCCTACAACGCTGTACCGTGCCATTGCAATTCATTGATTTGGGTTGATCCAGTAACACTCAATTTGTTAACTTTTTGTGATGTGTTTATAATATATGGATCAATCTAACTCTATGACAATGAGTCAGTGTGTCATAAAGTGAATCACAAATTTTAAAAAGTATCAATGACGCTAATCTCTCTTCGATCGAGTACCAATGGCAGGATCGAGGGTAGGTACCGTAGCACCCTTCGTGGTTAGTTGTTCAGCAGTTTTTAGTATCTGTTCAGTTAATCCTAACCGTTGGAGGTCCAATCTAATGGTTGGGTGAAGGCCCAAGGAAGATGCATCTTGATATGTTGTAGAATTGTACAGTTGTTCTTTTGAGTATGACAACCTCCGACTACAAAAGCCAGTGTTTAACCACTCAAATACTAGGGGCTGTTTGGAGGTTGTGTTTTAGTTTTAGACCAAAAGTTCCCTCAAATAGTATAGCTGAAAAATAGTTGGAAAGTTAAGTCACAGCAAAAACACATCCAAAAACTGTAGCCACTAGAGATGAGTTTTTCAATTGTAGTTTCGCTTGATCGCCTCCCACCTCACTCGCTCTATCTCCCCGACCTCCGTCGCATCTTCTCGCCGTCTCCACGTCACCTCCCCGCTAGGCCACCTCTATGATTCGCTAAGTTGCTGCCTCCCCGCTCGATTGCCCTCCAAATACTACATCTGCAGCAGTCAGTTTGCCAAATGAAATAAAAATAAAAGCCATAACCGCCAACTGCAACTGTTTTACAATCTAGCAAATCAAAAACAACTTTTCAACCCAACCACAGCTCCCCAAACAGACCTTTAATACCTGGTATTCTACCCTCAAGACTATTTTACCTCAGTTTTGCACGTGACGCCAACATGGTAACACAGGTAGGGGTGGAAAAATAGCTCGAGGCTCGCGGCTCGGCTCGGGCTCGGCTCGGGCTCGGCTCGGTGCATCAACGAGCCGAGCCCTCCTACCGCTCTAGCTTCGGTGCTACAATGAGCCGAGCCCGAGCCGGCTCATGGCGCTCGTTGGCTCGTTAGGCTCGGTAAAATTCAGATATTCGTAATCACTTTCACTAATCACTAATCATTAATTGATTATCCAAATTACATGAGGCTTAATTTTAATACAAAATTAGCCACATCCTGAACATTCAATCGGCTTGGCATTCATACACCATATTGAACAAAGAACATACAATGAACATACTTAAGAGTTGACGCAATGAGGCGGGCCCACATGCCAGGCGGCTCACGAGCCGGCTCGGCTCGGCTCGAGGCTCGACCGAGCCCGAGCCGAGCCCGGTTTTCAGCTCGACAAAGACAATGAGCCGAGCTCGGCTCGGCTCGCAAACTGACGAGCTCGGTCGAGCCGAGCTGGCTCGATTCCACCCCTAAACACAGGCAGTATTCATCGACAAGTCAACCAAATCAGTAAGATTAGTAAATAAATAAATAAGAAGTGCTGGGGCCTACCTGTCAGTCGGGCCTTACCTTCTCATTGAGGCATTTCATCGAGCATTTGATGTGCACCACCCAGTGCAGACTAACCTCGCCATGGCCGCCGGCTTCCACGGTCAAAACTCACTGCCTTGATGCCAATCAAGCTGTCGGATGTCGTTCGGGGCGAGCATAGTGGCCCAACATGCAAGTAAATCAGGTAAATCACGCAAAGCCCGAGGCTTGCCGCGTCCGTTCCGCCCGAGCCCAGTGCGCGTAATGATATGACCGCCTCCGACAAGCCTGACTAGTGCTGTGTCCCCGTCTGCCCGGCCCAACGTGCATCGTCGTCGTGGTGTCGCAACAGCTTCGCCTGGCCCAAGGCTAGTGTAGCGTCACCGTCTGCCCAGCGCCCGTCCGCAGCCAGCGCATGCCATGTTGTGTCCACGTGCTAGATGTGGTGGACGCGTCCAGGCTTGGGGTGGCGGCGGCACGAACCATGGCAGCTGCAGCGACACGAAATTGGAGGAGGAAGAAATGCGAGGACGGGTGCCGAGGTGCAGGGCTGATTCGGTCATCGGCGCTAGCGGGTGGATGAGGTGGAGTGGAGGCGCCATGGATGGCGGAGATGGAGAGAGAGGATGAGAAGAAGAAACAGGAGGAAGGAGGGAGACGACGAGGCTGACGTGGACATTTGAAGGAGGAGGAGGTGTACCGTGGACGCACTGGTACATGCCGTGTCAGCAGAGGTGGTTTTGACGATAGGGTGATTTTTAACCGGTATTGATGGCTGAGGGGTCAGGGTGACTTATGCAATAGTTGACTGAGGGGTCAGGGTGACTTATGCAATAGTTGAAGGGTCAAAATGTAGTTATTCCAAAAGAAAAGGTATGCTTCACCTAGTATATGCGCGTCCGGGTCATCATCAATTTGGTTGGAAGTTTCGGCATATAGAATGAAAATCCTAATCCTTTGAAAAAAAAGTTCCATATAACACCTTCAAATTTTGCTTGACGTTCGACATTCTAAACTATAAAATCAGATATTTGATCCTCTAAACTTTGCAACCTGGTTTAAATAGCACTTTGACCTGATTGGCATAATAATATTACTCGTATTATGTGATGAGTGGGTGGTTTTTCAACGTAAGATGACACGTTAGATCAAGTTTAGGTAAATCACACGTATGGTTCATAAGAGGCTTATCTTTCAAGTTGAAATAAACGAGGGAGCTACAGGAGTCGATAACCATAAAAGCGTGATTGAGATCTTAGCGGGAGAGAAGCTCATGTGAGCGCCATCTGCCATTAACATAACTCAACCAGCATGTCATCTTACATGACAAAACCACTCATTTATTATGCCACATAAGCAATATCACTGTGCCAAACTGGTTCAGAGTGTTATTTAAACCAGATTACAAAGTTTGGAGGACAAATGTTTGATTTCATCATTTAGGGTGCTGGATGGATTTTCGACCAAAGTTCAGAATGTCATATGAATTTCTTTCGAGGTTTTATAGTTCGAGATGTTAGATGGTCTCTCGAGGTTCAGCCGTTTGCTTCCTCCAAAGTTTTTATACTTTGGAGCTCATTGCAAAGGAATTTTGCGGGATTTTTATAAGTTCTTATTTGGTGCAAGTATGCCTAAATGGTATATTATCTACAGGATTTTACATCCTCTAGATTTCTTTATTTTCTCCATTCCAAACACACAGTTCAAATTCTGGATTTTAATTTTTTTCTGAAATATGAAAGAATTGGAATTGGCAGCGGTAAAAAAAAATCATGAAATATAGAGCCAGTTTAGCATTATTGTGCTGTGATGTGAAAGTTGAAATCACAAAACAGCCCTCTATATAATTCCTTTCTTTTAAATTTTGGCTCAGATTAGAAAATTAAACCAAACAGCAAGCACTAGTTCTAGACGCTATTGCTAATTCGCTATTGCACTAACTCTAGCTAGAAGCTGTGGTTGTCTCCTTTTTCCTATGCATTGAAAGACATTAAAAAAAAACAGGTCTCTTTGTGCCGACAGGTTAGATGTTCAGCAAGCGCTAACATTGTTTTCATCTCTGTCTCTCTCAAAGTAACAGGCGCCACAAGTTAATTTTCAGAGCTATATATATAAGATAATTCTTTTAGTAACCAAAACTACAAGCTAACAAATTCATCGATTTGTAGTGACTGCAAAACAAATGGCCCTCTCGCCAAGGAGACGCCGGAAACGAACTTAAAGTCGCTCTGTGAACTTCCGAAGAGTAACTGAAACTGGGCAGGCGTTCTGTACTTCCGTGCTAAACTTAACTTCATACAGGGAAAATGCCTATATATTCAGATTAACATCTAGTTTCTATACGCTGGCGTGCAAGAAACAATCTATCCAGAGATAGTTACATTAGTTTCCAATCAAGGATGTCTTCGAAGATCCTATTAACTAGAAGCAGCGTAATTCTTGCTGATAATTTGTCTGACTGCACTTGTAATGTGAGAGTGAGAGTGAGAGAGCGCAATTAGTCAACGACGCCGACCTGCGTCACCATTTCAAGGCGAAATGAATGACGACTGCCCTGTCGTTAATTTGCATCGCTGTCTGGATGTCGACTGTCATTGACGAAATTGCTCCACAAGGGGCCCTCCCCCTGCAATTCTGCATGATATGATAATCTTCTCTGCACATTTTTTCCCGTCATCACTATGCTAAAGATCAACAACATGTTCAGGAAATGGTCGCCAATTCATCATGTATATGGTCTGCTTACATCCAGTGGTCTGTCTCTATGATGAAGATCGAGCCTGTAACATAGGGACACGTCACAACATATTCCTCGTGCTTGAATCCGTGCTGGTATATGATGATGAGAGGATATATGTTTGTGGTTTGGCATGTAATGTAGGGACTCCTGGATTATTGGTGAGCAGTAAGCGCCAGCGATAGCTGCAATACTCCCTCGTGCGTAAATGGATTGAATCGACTGGTACCATCGAGTTGATAGCCTGCTGTATTAGCCTGTGCTCTGTTGGCCGTATACGTACGTCGGCCACATGCTACCAACTTGTCTGCGATTAAGAAATACTAGGTAGAGATGCGCGCGATGCAGTGCCGCGAGAAAAAATTTGGTTTGAGTTTTACGGTTCTTTTTTTTAAAGTAATCGGTGGAAGGACATATATACTATTTCAATTTTTTTAAATCTTTTGAGTCGAAAGAACTGGCGTTTTTTTTTGTAAAATAATCGGTGAAAGGACCTGCTCATGATTCCAAATTTCTTAAATCTTCTGGGCCGAAAGAACCGATGTCCGCGTCGAATTTGCGGAACTACAGGGTTCTTCTTGCAAAATAACCGGTGGAAGGACCTGTTCGTGACTTCAATTTTTTAAATCTTTCGGATCGAAAGAACCGGACTATAGGGTCTTTTTTGCAAAATAACTTGGACCCGTTCGTGATTTCTAATTTACCGTGGAAGGACCCGTTCGTAATTTCTAATTTGCAGGAGGTTTTCCGGGAAAATGGTGACGTGGCGCTTCAAATCTCCTAGGCATAAGAGATATATTATAAGAATTATGTTTCTCAAAAAAAAAATTCAAACCAGTTAATTAATCATCATACGCACAGAGGAATATATGAAATTGGAATATAACACGTGAATTTTACGAGAACTACGTAGAGAAGTTGTCCGGGTCTTTGTAAAAGTTCTATAAAAAAAAATTCCCCGTTCTTCCTTGTGCAAAGTTACTTTTTTCGAACGTATAAACGCTGGTACGCTCAGTGCCGTTGGGTGGTGACCCCTACGTACGTACGCGATCGAGCCGGCCGGCCACCATGTACGCCGCGAGCGCTGGCCTGAGCCTCGTCGGCGGCCACGTACGCGCAGAGTGGCGCGCCGTCCGTGCGGGGTCCCCCTCGCATGGCCAAAATCGTCGCGCGCGCGGGCCCCACCATGCTCGCGATCGAAGCAGTTCGCGCGCACGTAGGTAGACGTACGTAACGATAGGAGGCTAGCTAGTGGTTAGCTCTCCGGTCGGCCGGTCGATCGTCAGGTCATGGTAGGCCCGGGCGGGTGGCAGGCCCCGGTGGTCCAGAGCGGGCGGCCCCGACGCGTGGAGCACCGGTCGCTGTCGGCGCGCCGACGGCGACGTGCCTCCCGCCGCTGACCGCGCCGATCGATCGAGCATGTTGCATGAACAACTCGCGCTACCCTCCCTGCCGCATCAGAAATCGTGCTCGGAACTTTCAAACCAACCAATCTTAGTCTCTGTCTCTACTACTTCTAATTATAAGTTGGTGACGATGATTCATTCTCCCTACCCAGATATACCCACGAAACCATCATTATCCCGATCTTCTATACGTTGGCGAACGGAGAAAGTTTTAATTCGGTTGGATATGCATGCATGAGTGATCAAGTTTTAATTCGGTTGGATATGCATGCATGCGTGGTCAAGTTTTGATTCGGTTGGATATGCATGTATACGTGATCTGCGGCATATCAGACTTTATCTCAATCAACCGATTCTATTTTCGAATACTGCACCAGTGGCGTAGCCAGGATTTTAGTTTTGGTTGTACCAACTTTCAAAAAAAATATAACTTACATGCCAACATATAAATATATAATGTATCAAAAGCAATTAAGCAAAATACGAAGATAATAATAAGGTTTTACAATAGTTTAGAGAATATTATCATACTACTTCTTCTTCTTTTAGGCTTATGCCCTAATGGCCATAAAAGTCTCGATTATATCATCTTCATCCACTTTGGAGAACATATCTCGCTCAATGAAGGTGACTAGACAATTATCCAAAAGACTATCACCCATCCTATTTCTCAACTTATTCTTGACAAATTTCATTGCAGAAAATGCCCTTTCAACACTTGTCGTTGCCACCGGTAGAAGCAATACCAATTTAATAAGCAAGTACACCAAATCATAAACATTATGCTTCTTTATTTGAATAAGATTGATTGAGAGTTCAGCTAGACTGTTTAGGCCTTTGAAGGTATCATCTTTTCTCATGTTATCAATATAGTTCTCAAGTTGCATTTCAAGTCTTAACAAGTCTGTGCTTGAAATATCATTGGAGTAAAACTCAGCAAGTCTACGTACCTTTTGAGCATCAAAAGAAGCAAATGAGTCAGCGAGATTCAAAGCCCACATACAAGAAAGCAACTCCATATTAACCTCATCAAATCTATTCTCAAGCTCTTGACTAATGTTGTCAATTACCCCAATATACACTTCTCTTCTAAAGTGATCATCATTTGTTTGGTTTCTAACAAACCATGTTGATCTTCCATAAGGCACATAATTATCCTCCATTACAGGAACCTGTACACCATATTTATTGCAAAACAAGGTGACTCTTTGAAGAAATTCAACCCATCCATCAGACCTCAATTGTTGCATTTTACTCTTTGCCAAACTAACAAGTGATATTGCATTAAGTATATCTTGATCTCTTCTTTGTAAACACTGGGATAGATCATTCGTGTATCCAAGAATAGCAAGCATCAAGTGTGCACTAAAAATAAAGTCAAATGACTCAAATGCTCCAACCATGGTATGAATTTTTGACCAATCACCCTTTTGTGTAGTATCTTTGCCAAGACTTATAAGTACGTCACGGATCATGAGGTACATAGCAATAATGTTAAGAACAGTTTTGTAATGAGAACCCCATCGAGTATCACCTGGCCTAGCTAACCCCAACTCTTGATTTAATCCACTCCCAGTTTCCAGCTCACCACATGCAATTGCTTCCATTACTTGATGAAGTCTAGCATTTCGAAGCATATCATGACGCTTACAAGAAACACCAACAATACTCAGCAAGAGAGATACTTGATCAAAAAACCACACAAAATCATCATTTCCTTTGGCAACAGCAACAAAAACTAGTTGTAGTTGATGCGCAAAACAATGGATATAATAAGCAGAAGGTGACTCTTTCATGATCAGTGTTTTCAGACCTTTAATTTCTCCTTTCATGTTGCTAGCTCTATCATAACCTTGACCATAAATGTGACTTATAGTCAAATGGTGACTAGTAAGTAAAGCTTCAATTGCCTCCTTCAGTGATACAGAGCTAGCATCATGTACATGAACAACTCCAAGAAAGTGTTCACATGGCCTGCCCAATTTATCAACATAACGCAAACATAGAGCTAGTTGTTCCTTATGTGACATGTCACTGCACTCATCTGCTAGAATGGCATAGTTCCCGCTATCAAGATCTTAAATAATTTGCTTTCTAGTTTCTATGGCACAACACTGAATAATTTGCTTTTGTATGTCTGGAGAGGTTAAGGTGCAATTACTTGGAGCATTCTTCAAAACAATATTATTCACCTCTTCACTACTTCCCGCAAGCCATTGTAAAAGTTCAAGGAAGTTCCCTCTGTTACTAGACTCTTCACCTTCATTATGACCACGAAATGCCAATCCTTGACGCAAAAGAAACTTCAAACATCTAATTGAGTAAGTCAATCTGATCTTGTAAAGACGTAGATCCTCACTGCTCACCTTCTCAATTTGATTATCAATTGCTGCCTTGGGATTCAAATATAAGTTGTATCTCCCTTGAGCTGCATTGTGAGCACCTGTTACACCACCCACATGTTTCATAAGTGCACCTTCTCCATGATGCCAGTTTCTCCAACCATCTTTAGTAAATGCATCAGACCCCTTACTATTTTGTTTTCTGAACAAGTAGCATACAAAGCAAAAGGCACATTCCTTCTTGATACTATATTCAATCCATGGATATTTATGAAACCATAAAAGATTGAATTGACGCTCCCTATTTCCAATTTTTCTTCTCTCAAATTCATGTGTATAAGGTTGGAATGGACCTTTAAGAATATACGCTCTTCGAATAGCATCTTGATCATTGACAGGATAGCTTGTAATTGGCAGCCTTTCCCCTGGATCCTGTGGAAGGTGATTGATATCATAAATCGGTGGTGGCGGTGGCGGCGGCGGCGGCAGTGGGACAGATGGCATTGGATTACCAATTTCTTCAATTACTCTCTCTTGCTCTAATGTGCTTTCTTGTTCTTCTGTCACAGCCACAGCCGGAGCCGGGGAAGAAGCAGCAGTTTTCTTTGCTTCAGCTCTCCGAAAAAAAGATGCAATATCTCCATTCCTCTTTATGTTACAACAAGTTCTCCTGTGACATCACATATTAAATAATTGAAGTATTGAACAATGCAATTGATGAATGGTGTATGTTATTAGTACAAGTAATATGCAATGCCATGATTTTAAACATGATAATTCTTGCATTTTTTACTGTATTTGCTAGTGTGTTCTTTATTCCACACACTGACACACACACATACTATTTTCCTGATTTCCTCAAGCTGATAGTATTTTGATCGCCAAGAAATTTGTGATTTTTCCGTTTCCGAGTGTAAAAATGTGCTCTGGACTCCTAGTCAATTCCTAAGGCCCTCTCTTTAGATTAATTTATTTGAGATTGGGTTTAGTGATATACCTTTGACTGCTCGGTGCGTTTGACTCCTCGGTGTGATATCACTTTCATGGAATATATGCGTGTGCCCACTTGCAAACAGGGCGGCTGGCGGCGGGCCAGGCGCGGCGGGGCCGTGGCCATCGGAATGGCGGAAGTCGGAACTCGGAACGCCAGAACCCGAACTCCCGAAGCAAGCAACTCGCACGACGGCACGAGACAGGAGTGGCGGCCAGGCGGCGGACGGCTATGCGAAAGCGAAACGCCGAGACGTGATTTTGTTGCGTACTTGCATGAGCAATTTAGCTATTCTAATCAGGGTGCAGTATAATGGGCCGGCAAAAAATCGGTTGGGCCATGGCCCAATGGTGACAACCGCTGGCTCCGCCCATGTACTGCACGACCGGTTCTTTTTCCATATACTACACGCATATAGCTTCTGAGTTACCATATGCCTTTGAGTTGCCAAACACATCCTTTCCATTAAATATTTACTTGCATGTGTAGATAGGGGTGAAAACGGGTCCGGTAATACCCAACCCGTATCCGTATCTAGGAAAAATTTATCCGAAATTTCGGATACGGGTTCGGGTAAGTTTGGTTCAGGTACGAATTCAGGTACTACCCGGATAATTTTTGTTTGGATACGGATCGGATACAAGATAGAAAATACCCGACGAAAACGGGTCGGATACGGGTACATTGCGGGTAATTTGTTCCTGGTACCCGTGGTATTGCAGCCCACAGAGCCCATCTGATCTGGCCCATCTCCCCGAGTGGGCCGCCGCGGAGCCGAGTCCCCACTCGGCCGCTCCTAATCGTGAGCCCGTGACCCTATCCAGCGCTCTGCACTCCAGCCGTCCTCACTCATCATTCGGTGGTGACCTAAATCTGGAGACCTCTTCACCGCCGCCCGCCGCCCCTCCACGCCATGGCGCTTGACCTCTGCGGGTACGGCGACTCCGACGTCTCGCCCGAAGCTGGCTCCTACACCATCTTCCACGTCATCGGCGACCTCGTCGCCCTCATCGCTGATCTCGCCCAGCCCTAGGGTAACATCAATCCCATTCTCGGGCGCCCTTTAATTTCTTGCGTCTTCTTCATTTGATTCTTGGACTCGGTGCGTCGCGCAATAGGTGTTCGTGGCCGGGCACGATTGGGGTGCCCTCATGGCGTGGGTGCTGTGCCTGCTCAGCCGGACTTGGTGAAAGCGCTCGTCAACCTCAGTGTGGAGTACAGACCGCGATAGCCCGGGAGGAGCCCGCTCTAGACCATCAGGGCCGCGGTCGGGGACGACTACTACATCTGCCGCTTCGAGGTGGGTAAACCAGAGGAACTTTTGTACTAACTGTATCAGGCGGAATTAATGGTTTTATGAGTTGTGCTCTCTGTCCAGAACTCCAGATAGCATTAATATTGAACTAGTTAGGTACTTTTTGAGTCAGCTCAAGATTGTTACAGATCTCTAGTTTTTTACCTTCTTAATTCTCCAACTAGTGTGTCAAGATAAAGAGGGATTGCTGTAAGCCGTGAAATTACAGGCGTAGAATGGCATTGGTCTTTTGTCTCTGATGTACATTAGAATTGCATAGGATTGCTGTAAGCCGCGAATTTACATTGTTTTGGTGTGAGTAGATTTGAGGAATGATTTGCATGGCAAGATTTTATATAGAGCACCCATTCAACAGAATCAATATTGTTACCTTCTCAACCTGCTTTCAAGATGGTTGATCACTTGATCTGTATTTGAATTTACTAGTACTAATTAGTATTTCACTGCAAGTCTATGGTGCATCTACTTGTTTTGTTCTGATGCTTAGCCTATTTCAATGGTTGAGTCTTAGGGATGAAAAAAGATCAAATATGAATGGAATATCAGTCAAAGCACACTCACATCCATATTTGTAGGTCGAATTTTTATATTCTCAGACTCTAATATGAATTCAAATCGAACTTCAGAACAATTGAGGTTGCCAGATTGGAATCAGGACATCCACATCATTTGTACATTAGCTAGATAATAATGATACAATATTCTCACATGCGACTAAATGAATAGTTGTCATAAGTTAAGCTCAAGGAACGCAACTTGACACTAAATGAGAAAAAGTGTTTAACTAATTAGACATGCTGATGCTGCAATGAAATATTTATGTTGCTTTATTGAATTAGAGTTCAAATGCAGATAATACAACATTTTTTATGAAAGTCTAAGGCTGGTAGCAATCAAGACTTCTCTTTTTTTCTTTTTTGTTTTGTTTAAGGGTCTTGTATCATCTTGATGTAATGTTCTTGAAATTAATAAAATCTTCCTTCATCTAAAAAGTCTAAGGCATATTCACATCCATATTTTTTCGCATTTGAATCAAACAAAAACTATTATTCAGATGGGAGAATCTAAAATTTACAACATTTTTTATAGAAAAGTCTAAGGCATATTCACATCCATATTTTTTCACATCTGAATCAAACAAAAACTATTATTCAGATGGGAGAATCTAAAATTCTAAACCATATCTCCTGCTATTGATTTCAGCAATCAAATAGTTCTAATAATCCGCATCCGATTTTCACTCCTATGTGACGGACCGCCCTTTTCAGGGGGTGCGTATAAATACCTTCGCAGCTACCCAGGATTTTAGCTGCAGGTAACCAAGTGTACATTGCTTGATAAAAGAGCAAATGCGAACATTTTATAGATGAAATGAGGGCCTAACGGCCAAGGTTTTACAAAAGGTGCGGCTAGCACCAAATACATTACAGAACACCCACAGGAAACGCTTTGAGCAGATAGATCAAGGCCTCCAAAACAAAATAACATCGTCATCTACGGTCTTCTGGAACTTGCCATCTTCAAAGGAAATCTATGGAGGGGGAATTGGGAGCAAGGGTGAGTACACAACCGTACTCAACAAACCACACGGAAATTCTGAATATTACATGCGGGAATAAACAAAGGTAGGCACAGGTTTTAAGTATAGTGGATGCAAGTTGTCAATATCAGTTTTCATTTTACATTTGAAACACAAATCATAAATAGCAATATATAAATCAGGGGGGGTTTATCTTGCAAAGTTCACCTTCACGACAAGTTTTAATTATAAAAGCTACAGGGGCGCAGTTGCAGGTATCACCCTAGATTAACTCAGCTTCATTAACCGGAAGCACGGCGTATTCGAATACCATTGATATCACTCTGCAGAGGTGCTCAGCTTTACCCACAAGATATCATCGACCGTTGATGCCATGCGCACGAAACATGCAACTTTAATGCATGCGGCCCGACCGAGATAATCATAGCATTTCGTTGGACTTCCCTTTCTTAGCTCCTACCCAGTAGGCTAAAATGGGCCCACAAGATTCCCAAGATCCCAACGGCCAATGCGGATTAGCGGCTGTTACGGTGGACACCTCATGCTAGAGAACCGATGGCCGCACCATACCCGTTCCACCCCGGTCGCTTAGCGGCCCATTCTCTCCCTAGAATCGGGAGCTTCCTCCTGTAGGTATTCAAAAGGGGAGTGCAATGTACTGAGCTATGTTGGGCCAAGTCAACGGGATTGGCCGGCCCAACCTGTGGTTGAGTGGGTTCTGAAGTTATTTACTTTGCCCAAGGCATCGGTTCTTAAATGCCAAAGACTCGGCCAAATGACATACCACAATCCATTGGTACCAACTGTACCATCACCACCTCACATCCATTGGCTTCGTCATCGGTAGGAGATTGGGTGGCGGCCCACCTCTCGTGGTCCGCCCAATTAGGGCCCCTGCATCAGAAAGCAATTTTATAAAACCAAAATCATCCAAGCCAATCCTTCGAGATTAAGCATTTGTCTAAAAGTAATAATTGTATGAATTGCTACCTTTACGAGGGTTCAATATTTTATATCCTAAGGTTAAAAAGGAATTAAGGCATAACAATGAGTTTAGTATTGGGTGGTATCTAATCATGTCATTCGAAACTACCACATTTTCTAGTTCAAGGAGTGTGGCTTGCCTTGCGAGGTTAAAGGTCCGCCTAACGAGAGACGGTCGATGTCGTGTCTGGCCCCGAACGGCTCTTGTCCCTGCGATAGCTCTTCGTACTGCTCCTGCTCCGAGATTCGTGCCAACGGTTGCGTTGATGTCGGATCTAGCGCGAGAAAACGCAAACAATAAATAAACGAATAAAACTAAATAAAGAAAAAGCAATGGAAAGGAAAATCGAGAGAGAAATGGTCGGATCGGAGCTCAGGGGTATTCTGAGAATTTTTCTAGACTTGATATGGCGAAACGGAGATCATTTTTGGACTCGATGGCTCAAAAGTCAAGGAAATGTATTTTGGCATTTTTGTATTTTTGGGAATTTCGGATTTTTCTCGATTTTGGAAGGTTTTCGATTTTCTTAGTATTTAAATCCGAAAATCGAATTTAAAACTGAAAAGAAAAAGGAAAAGAGTTTTGCGAACAGGTTGCACTGATGTTGCGATTTTGCCCGCCAAACCAAGGTTTTGCGCGGCGAAGCGAGCCATGGCCAAATAGACGGCCGGCCAAGTCGTGCGAGAGGGAGGTCGACAAAGGGGCGGCTGTCGATGGCTTTCAGGCGAGGGCGTTGACGCGGGCCCCGAATTGCGGTAACAAGCGGGCCGCGATGGCGATGAAGGAGGAGGCGATCGACGGGGGGCGATTGTCGATGAGAGGCGGGAGGCAGCGGTGAGCTCGTCACCGGAGACGGAGAAGACGCAGGGCGATCCGGCGAACTAGCTCTCGGGAGGAGGAATGAAGTGGCTCGGGAGCATGAGGAGCTCAAGGTGAGTGCGGGGAAGTGGAGAAGTCGGGAAGGGAGTGAGCGGAGAGGCTTGGCGACGGAGTCCAACCGGAGCTGAGGAAGATGAAGGCGAATTTGGCGATTTGGCGCACGGTGGAGTGGAAGAAGTGGCTAGGGAGGAAGAGGAAGGCCAGGGGAACGTGGAGGGCTTACCAATGCTGGCTCGGTGTGAGGAAAATTGGCCGGGAGAGCTCGGTTCTTATAGAGCCCGAGCGGAGGAGAGAGAGATGCGGCGGAGAGGGTGCTTGAGTAGCGAAAAGACCGAACGGTGTGGAAGAGTAGACGCGGTAGGAATGCAGCTTTTGGCGCGGCGCAATGATGGATCATGAAAGCACCACCGGTTAGGCGAATCGGCGTAGCGTGAGAGGCAGGTAGCGCTGTGAGAGAGAGATCGGCATTGGAAGGGAGCAGTGGGGATAGGACGGAACGGCGTGATGGAATGGGTCGAGTGTCTTTGGCGGCGTGAGAGCAATGCAGCTTTTGCCGATTATGAGGGAGGCGCGGCAAGAAAGCGATGCCATTAGCGGAGGGATCGAGGGCGCAGTCGCGTGGAGAAGAAGCGATTGTCGCGTGGGGCGTCTACCGGTTGGCGCGAGTGGGGGTACTTGTCTTGCGCGAAGGAGAAGCGGTCGAAAAAAAAGCGGACGTCTGAGAAGTCGTCGCCGAAGCGCGAAAAGACGAATGGGCCGGAGGAGAAAAACGGCTGAGAGGAGACGGCTTTCCCAGAAAGGGAAGCGGAAATGGGGTGGATTTTCCTGAAAAGGGAAGTTTTTGATTTAAATCGGATAAATTCGAAATAAATTCGGGAAAAATTCAAATAAATTTCTAATAAATAGCAAAGGCCAAATTAAATTTATTTTTGAAATTTTCGGGTTATTTCAACCTACCCCCCTTAAAATAAATCTAGTCCCGAGATTTACTCATCCTAAAGCGACGTTGGGAAATTTCTGCTGCGTCCCGATTCCTCTTTCTCTGGATTCTTTAAAATAAACTCTAAGCAATACTTTGCATCCTCTCAGATTTTTCGACATCCTTGTCTCGAAATGCATCTTTCTATTGTCTCAAAACTGGAGATATTGCTTGCGTAAGACATACCACTTGTGATGAGGTAGGTCTTTTAGTAGGTCCAATCCTTTTAAGCTGCATGTGGAGTGCATGGGTTAGTCGAAGGTATTCCACAGCTGAACTCCTAAAATTTCTGTGGGTCCGGGTTGACTCTAGTATGATGGTGATTTGCAAGTCATTACTCTAATTGTACCGAGGATTTAGTACTGTCCAATATATCTGGGCGTAATTCTTCCGTAACCTTGGAATATGTGCACTGGCTTGGGGCATCCCTTCTAAATGGACTAGGTCTTCATTCTGGTGACCGACATCCTTCTGCTCTGTGTTTGTATGGCTTTCTTGTTGCAATCCTATTTAGCTTCTGCACTTTCTTCCCTAAAGGGGCTTTTAAAAGGTGACCTTTTTAATGATCTCCGGAGCACACTTTTTAATATTTGGCGGGTATTTTGATTCTGGTCGGTCACTTCTTTGAAATAAGCTTCGTTAAAGGTTAATTCTGTCCTCTTTGCTCTGGGTGAACCTTTCCAACATTTCGGTTGTGATTTGGGTTTCTGGTTCTGACACTACTTCCTTCGGAATTTTACACCATCTGACCATAAATATCTTCCTGAACTTCATTTCTATGGTAAGCTTTGTCTAATTGCACTAGGGTGGGTTGTCTTGGTCAATCTGTCAGTTATCCTTTAATCAACATCAACTCTTAGTTGGTTTTTTTTTCTTTCTATCTGTCTATCGCTCTGTAGGTGGCAGGTGGTATTAATTGTCAATTCTGCACTCATGACTTCTTGTAGACTCCCAACAATTTGGTGCGATCTGGAGCTTCTTGATCTGACACTTCTTGATTTGACACTACTTCCCCTAGAATTCCTTGTAAGGGAATTTGTTATGATCTTTATCTCAATTTACATGCAGGGAAAGGAGTCGTAATGGGTTAGCGATCTTGAGGGTTATGGTTATCCTTCCAACACATACTCTCGTGGGTCATTCTTGGTTGCTTTCTTTGTCAAAATCAATCCTCTTATATTTTTATCTTCACATATATAGTTATAGAGCTGTCGTATACTCTGGTCCACTTTCAAGGGTGATTCTTTTGACAATCCGATATTGCCTTAGGTTGGCATGACTAATCTCTTCTTAGGACGACATCCAATCCTTTTATTATTTTCAACATCAGCAACTGGTTTTGAACTTCATTTCTTGAACGGTCAATTATAGATCTTTACACTGGTACCAAGTGACTAACAAAGTCTCCAGAGGTTTCGAGACGCAAAAGAGGAGGACAATAACAAGGGTATATAACCATTCTTACAAAATCCAACAAAAGCAGGGGCATTCTGACTCAATGTTTTACACCAGCTGTGACTGAGCTTGGGACTCGCTGATGACGTCGTCCGTGGTCTCTGTAGTTTCTTCGGTGGACACATGGTTTGTCGAGCTTCTCGGGGCATTGGGGTTTGGTTCGGTCTCGAATAGTGCCCTTCCTTGTTGCATCTTTTGCTGCTGTTCTGGCGGCTGATATAGCATAGTCTGTTGGTCTGCCGTGGTAAAGTTGAATGTTTGAGCCTTGGCCACATGGGATGGTAAGTGCTTCTTGGAGCAGCAATGTCGGTAATGTCCCATCTGTCCGCAGTGGAAACAACAAATGGTCTTATAAGGGCAATCATTCGCATAATGCTTTCCTTTGCAACTGGAGCACTTCGCTTTCTTGGGGTGGGGCATAGGAGGTATCGGCTTCTGCTCTCCTGCAGCCGGTCTTTTAGCAGGGGAATTGGGAGTAAGACCTGGCATTTGCATCCTTGGCAGCATTGGGTTCTACCTTTCTTGTGCCTTCCTTTTCCGAGTATTCTCCAAGTCGTCCCGGGTTTCTTCGGTAATTATTAATTTGTCTACCATTGTTGTCAAGTCTTTGAAGTCAAGCGTCGCGACATGGAATTTCAAATTTTCCTGTAGGCCTATGTAGAATCTCTCCATCTTCTTGGCTTCGGTATTCACTTCTTCGAGGGCATATCGTGCGAGTTGATTGAAGTGATGGAGGTATTTCAAGACTGATCTCCCACCTTGGCGGAGAGCCAAAAATTCTCTCCTTCTTGCTGCCATCCAGCCTTCAGGGATGTGGGCTTTTCTGAATGCTTCTTCAAATTCTGACCATGTGGTTTCTCGTCCGGATTTCTGGGCTTGGAAGTTCATCCACCAGGTGGCAGCTTGTCCTTGTAGTTGGTGTGAGGCGTATAACACTTGTTCTCTGTCTGAGCATTGAACCGTGTTGAGTCTCCGTTGAATGTCCCTAATCCAATCATCCGCTGCGAGTGATTTTGCTGAATTTGAAAAGACAGGTGGTTTTGTTTTCTGAAAAGCAGTCCATCTTGATTTTACAACCTTTCCATCTGGCGCATAGTAATCACTGTGAGGGTGTCCATGTGGTCTAGTTGCGAAATGGTCTAGTATTTGTTTCATCGGTTGTGTTCGGCGATCTCGCCGATGCCTATTCTTTTCCATCATGGCCAACACCTGGGTCAGGTTGGTTGAATTCCCTGTTGATTCGGTTTCCTCACTGAGATGCTGGGGTGATCCGATTCCTGCCATCTGGCTTAATTTGATTCTTATTTGGTTCTGCAGCAGGTTTTGGGCAAGCAGAAGGTAAGTAAGATTTGGAGCTTGGGGGTGAGAGTAGAATGAATAGATAAGGGGCTTAGACGAAAAAGGGGAAGATTTTGAGTTGAGTTGAGTTTTACGGATATTTTAGGGCAACACAAAATAACAGAAATTAGGGAACTTAGCTTTTCATATATTATGGAGTCATACCCAGTACCGTCTTAAGGTCTGGTATGACCCTTGTTACATTACAAAAAAAATCTATTACAACAAGGGGTGCAATCTAAGGCTAACGATCGACTACGGCAGAAATTCCTTCTTGTCGATGAGTTGGGTCAGGTCTTCCACCTAAAAACGACTACTGAGAATTACTGGGGGAAAGAGAACCTCGGAGCGTTATCCGCTACTACGGAAATTTGAAGTTAGTTAAGAATAGAAAACTTCAAATCACTTTTTGGAAACAGAGATTTAGGTAAGGTAGAAGGAGGTGAGAAGAAGAGGAAGATAGCAATTATGCTTATATATTTTTGTAATCGCTTTTGCTTTAAGTTTAAATATTCTTTTCGAAAAACAATTCCTAAGCCATCTTAAGGTCTTGATTCATCGGTCAAGTCAGCTCGATACCACTTGTGACGGACCGCCTTTTCAGGGGGTGCGTATAAATACCTTCGCAGCTACCCAGGATTTTAGCTGCAGGTAACCAAGTGTACATTGCTTGATAAAAGAGCAAATGCGAACATTTTATAGATGAAATGAGGGCCTAACGGCCAAGGTTTTACAAAAGGTGCGGCTAGCACCAAATACATTACAGAACACCCACAGAAACGCTTTGGCAGATAGATCAAGGCCTCCAAAACAAAATAACATCGTCATCTACGGTCTTCGAACTTGCCATCTTCAAAGAAAATCTATGGAGGGGAATTGGGAGCAAGGGTGAGTACACAACCGTACTCAACAAACCACACGGAAATTCCAATATTACATGCGGAATAAACAAAGGTAGGCACAGTGTTTTAAGTATAGTGGATGCAAGTTGTCAATATCATTTTCATTTTACATTTGAAACACAAATCATAAATAGCAATATATAAATCAGGGGGGGTTTATCTTGCAAAGTTCACCTTCACGACAAGTTTTAATTATAAAAGCTACAGGGGCGCAGTTGCAGGTATCACCCTAGATTAACTCAGCTTCATTAACCGGAAGCACGGCGTATTCGAATACCATTGATATCACTCTGCAGAGGTGCTCAGCTTTACCCACAAGATATCATCGACCGTTGATGCCATGCGCACGAAACATGCAACTTTAATGCATGCGGCCCGACCGAGATAATCATAGCATTTCGTTGGACTTCCCTTTCTTAGCTCCTACCCAGTAGGCTAAAATGGGCCCACAGTACCCCAAGATCCCAACGGGCCAATGCGGGATTAGCGGCCTGGTTACGGTGGACACCTACTGTTGTGAGAACCGATGGCCGCACCATACCCGTTCCACCCCGGTCGCTTAGCGGCCCATTCTCTCCCTAGAATCGGAGCTTCTCCGTAGGTATTCAAAAGGGGAGTGCAATGTATCGAGCTATGTTGGGCCAAGTCAACGGATTGGCCGCCCAACCTGTGGTTGAGCGGTTCTCGGTTATTTACTTTGCCCAAGGCATCGGTCCTTAAATGCCAAAGACTCGCCAAATGACATACCACAATCCATTGGTACCAACTGTACCATCACCACCTCACATCCATTGGCTTCGCCATGGAGATTGGGTCAAGGCCCACCTCTCGTGGTCCGCCTAATTAGGGCCCCGCATCAGAAAGCAATTTTATAAAAACCAAAAATCATCCAAGCCAATCCTTCCGAGATTAAGCATTTGTCTAAAAGTAATAATTGTATGAATTGCTACCTTTACGAGGGTTCAATATTTTATATCCTAAGGTTAAAAAGGAATTAAGGCATAACAATGAGTTTAGTATTGGGTGGTATCTAATCATGTCATTCAAACTACCACATTTTCTAGTTTCCGTAAAATAACAAAAATAATGCAATACAAGAAATATATATATATACTATAATGGAACTGGGTTCAACATGTTCAAGGAGTGTGGCTTGCCTTGCGAGGTTAAAGGTCCGCCTAACGAGAGACTGCCGATGTCGGTATCCGCCCCGAACGGCTCTTGTCCTCGCGACACTTTTCAGATCGCTTCCCGCCCGAGATTCGTACAACGGTTGCGTTGATGTCGGATCTAGCGAGAAAACGCAAACAATAAATAAACGAATAAAACTAAATAAAGAAAAGCAATGGAAAGGAAAATCGAGAGAGAAATGGCCGGACGGAGCTCGTGGGTATTCTCGAATTTTTCTAGACTTGATATGGCGTAAACGGAGATCATTTTTGGACTCAAAGGGTTCAAAACGGTCAAGGAAATGTATTTTTGGCATTTTTGTATTTTTGGAATTTCGATTTTTGAAGGTTTTCGATTTTCCTTAGTATTTAAATCCGAAAATCGAATTTAAAACTGAAAAGAAAAAGGAAAAGAGTTTTGCGAACGGGTTGCACAGTGTTGCGATTTTGCCCGCCAAAGACAAAGGTTTTGCGCTGGCGAGCAGCTATGGCCCAAATAGACGGCTGCCCAAGGCGCGTGAGAGGAGGTCGACAAAGGGCCGGCTGTCTGATGGTTTTCAAGGAGCGCCGACGACGCTGCTGGCCGGGAATTGCGGTGGCTGGCAAGCGGGCCCGCGATGGCAGTGAAGGGAGGAGGCGACTGACGGGTAGGGGCGTATTGTCAGTGAGAGGGCGGGAGGCAGCGGTGAGCTCGTCACCGGAGACGGAGAAGACGCAGGGCGATCCGGCGAACTAGCTCTCGGGAGGAGGAATGAAGTGGCTCGGGAGCATGAGGAGCTCAAGGTGAGTGCGGGGAAGTGGAGAAGTCGGGAAGGGAGTGAGCGGAGAGGCTTGGCGACGGAGTCCAACCGGAGCTGAGGAAGATGAAGGCGAATTTGGCGATTTGGCGCACGGTGGAGTGGAAGAAGTGGCTAGGGAGGAAGAGGAAGGCCAGGAACGTGGAGGGCTTACCAATGTCTGGCTCGGTGTGAGGAAAATTGAGCGAGAGCTCGGTTCTTATAGAGCCCGAGCGAGGAGAGAGAGATGCGCGAGAGGGTGCTTGAGTAGCTTAAAAGACCGAACGTGTGGAAGAGTAGACGCGTAGGAATGCAGACTTTTGGCGCCACGCAATGATGGATCATGCGAGCACCACCTACATGACCGGCGACGAGCAGAGCAAGGCGTCTTGTGGAGGAGAGAGATCGGCAATGGAAGGGAGCAGTGGGGATAGGACGGAACGGCGTGATGGAATGGGTCGAGTGTCTTTGGCGCGGGCAGAGAGTCGCAACTTTTGCCGACATGAGGGGCGGCGGCGAAAGGCGATGCCATTGGCGGAGGGACTGAGGGCGCAGGTCGCGTGGAGAAGAAGCGATCAGGCGTGGGGGCGCTACTGGTTGGCGCGAGGTGGGCCATGTCAGGCGCTGGAAGGAGAAGCGGGCCGAAAAAGAAATGGGCAGGCATGAGAAGTCGTTAGCCGAAGCCGCTGAAGACGAATGGGCCGGAGGAGAAAAACGGCTGAGAGGAGACGGCTTTCCCAGAAAGGGAAGCGGAAATGGGGTGGATTTTCCTGAAAAGGGAAGTTTTTGATTTAAATCGGATAAATTCGAAATAAATTCGGAAAAAATTCAAATAAATTTCTAATAAATAGCAAAGGCCAAATTAAATTTATTTTTGAAATTTTCGGGTTATTTCATCCTAGTTGAGCACGAGTGCATTACAAAGTGCCAAACCATAATAAGGATCAAAAGAATTACCTCAGCTATGGATTCTTTTGAGGTTGTGAAATTAACATCTATCTCCACACCATGCTTATTAGCAACTGCCAAAAGACTAGCCTGTGGCAAACTGCTCGACTTTGTCTGATGCATATGTTAGACCATAGATTTTTTTTGCAACCTAACAGATATACATGTATTAGCATTACATTCCCAGTATTATGTCAAATCAACAAAGTAAGAAAAGATAATACTGCTCCATACCAATTTAGGGCCTGTTTGGTAGGGATTTAGCTTCTGAAGCTGTGAGTACATTAAGGGGGGTGTTTGGGACAGCTCCAGCTCCACCAAAATCTGTGGAGTTGGTGGAGCATGGTATTTCTAGCTCCAGAAATTTATGGAGCTGGAGCTGTAGGTACATTAAGAGTGTTTAGGTAGATCATCTTGTTTACATTTTATACTAAAAATATAAACTTAATTCACTTTAGTTTAGCCTATAAGTTTCAGCTTTGAGCTGGAGCTGGGATCTGGAGCTCTCCCAAACAGGGCCTAAGAGTGTTTAGATGGATCATCTTGTTTACATTTTAGACTAAAAATATAAACTTAACTCACTTTATTTTAGCCTATAAGTTTCAGATTTCAAGTGAAACTGGAATCTGAAGCTTTACCAAACAAACCCTTAACTGCATTTAACCTGACTTCATCTTGAGAGTGAATGGCACACTGCAGATTCGTAACAAAGGATAAGTGAGGCCTAGCGCAAATATGATAAATAGTGTAGTGCCAGCACATAAAAAAATCCTATCATTGTTGTGAACCCAGATTAATATTGCCATGAATTGAAAGCTATACTGGTACAATATTTAAGACACAAATACTGCATGTTTGATATTGGGGTAAATGGGGTACTTGTATTGAAATGAAGACAAAATAACTAACTCGACACAGAAATGCTTGAAGTCAACGAATAGCAGAAGCAGCGCTTTTTTAACTCAAATAATCTTCATTATATTAGAATTTAGAAAAGCTATATTTTTTTTAATAACAGTCAAAATGGGGTACTTTTACAGCTGCGCTGGTTGTATTTCAGATAATTGATCTGCCCTAAAGGAGCCGGATTACCTATATTAAAGAGAGCTGGCCTTGCTGCTCCCAGGGAATTTTAAGCGGCGTGGATGTTGGCGGGTGCTGACGCATGGCTCGAGCCTCCAGCGATTTCCGCCGATGCAGCACGCATTCGATACGCTCCGGACAACGCCACGTGCGATTGCCCTTCGGCGAAGCGCGGTCCCGCTATTGCCGCTCGGCCTTGCCCGCCGACGTGTTTCGCCTCTGCAGTAGGGTCCGCCTTCCATCGACAGGATGCATCGTAGAGCTTTTGCGAGCGCGTGTAGCGTTCGTTCAACACGCGTTCCAGTAGTCGTAGTTTGCGCGAGAAAGTTTCGCGCGCGTGTCTCGGTTGGCCTGCGCGGGAAAGTCTCCTTGGAATTGACGTGCACGGCAGACGCTCGCCGGTGCTTGCCAGCGCGCGGAGAAAGAGGAGTAGATTATGCACGCCGCTCATCGCTCGTCGATCGTTGGATATGGATCTAATGGGTGTATTCTCGCCGGTCCCGTGAGCTATGCGCATCAACTTTCATGTCATTTGGTTCCGAGCCCGTGTGCCGTGCGTCGCCGCTCGCTCGGTGTGTGCGACTTTTGGCCCATGCCTCGTGCCGCCCATACGCTATTTTGGTTCTCGACCGATGGTCTTTATCAGTGCGAGAGACCAACGACATGTACGATTTGATGGAGCTCTCGGGGCGCCGCCTTTGTGACGTTCGCTCGCCTCATCCCGCGAAAACTTTTCCTTAGCGATGTGCCGGAGTAGTTCGATGATTCCATACTCAAAAGGCGCAGTGCTTCCGCCTTCAGGCTTTATATCGACCACGACGGCCATGCTCACGATCTTTACCTACTCGCCATGCGTGCAGTTCCTTGGTGGAGAGGTGTATATATATCTTTCTCTTCACTTCGCCACGCTTCCTTGTCAGTCTATCTACATATCGATCCAACATGCTGTTGATCCGGTGGGTGAGATCGGGATTGGTATTAGTTTTTCAGTATATGCTTTCTGCCCTGTGCTAATAGATTTTAATGAATACACTTTTCAGCGGATTGTCCTTTTTTAGAGGTTCGAGTGTTGGATAGGCCATCGTATGCACATCTCCCATTCTGACTGACCTTTGTCATAGGTGTGTATACCTTCAAAGATTTTTTATTTCATTTCTGGTGCACGTTGTGCGCCATGCACAGTTTTGTCAATTTATAGATGGTGTTTTAATTTGTGACTTTACTGGGTTCGTTTCCAATCGAGCCTTTGCTATGTAGATGCGTCACATTTTCGGTTCAAGCTCATGCCCACCATCCATTTCTTCCTCTGTCATCAACTTGCTGGTTCCTTTGCTTGGATAGGCTGCTTTGCCGTTGTTCTCATTGTGTTTGGTCTTTAGTCGATGCACAAGGTAATGAATTTTTCCACTCGGCTCTTCGCTACGCCTATTTTTTTCGTGTAGAGTGTATTTTTTCCTTTGGTTGCGCATGGAATAAAAACTATCGCCTTTCTTTGCCTATCATCCGTATGCCTAGAGAAAGAGCTAGAGACTATAGCAAATTCTAGAAAAAGAAAGGTAGCAAAATATCAGGTATTTCCTCTCGGGCGTTGCTGTGCTGGGGATGTATATACAAACATAGAAATTCCAGACAAACAGTGTTGGCAATGATACTTAGAACATTTCCGATAGTATTTTCATTCAATTTTTTGTTTGCTTGTGGTACCGTTATTGAGTAATATAATGTTTACGGCTTGAGATATTTTCATTGTATTTACCATGTATGATTTAATTGTTTTGTAAACGTCAATCATTCACCTTCAAGCCTATCAGCACATCCAAACATCTCCATCCTATTAGGTCCCAAAAAGAATAATATTTGCATTCGGATCTATAGCAGATATAAATTTGAGAGTTACTTTTTTTGTGAACACGACAAACTTGGAACCAACAAATCAAATAAAATTGTTCTGATCGAGTAAAGTTATGTACAAATTGAGCAAATGAGCACCAACCGTGCAGCTAGACAACTTAGTGTACCTGGCCGTTCGCTATATAACCATCGGTTTGCTTACATTTGCATGTACGATGATGTGACTAATAATTGTTGCTGCACCCGTGCAATTAGACTATTATTCACTTGTTCGCGCTTAGTATTTTGTTCATTTCAAGACACGTGCATTAGTCCTTTCTATTGTATTTTTAATCAAAATCAAACTTTCACAGGACACTTAAAAAATATTTTCACTGTTTCAAACCGTCTGTCCTACCTGGGATATTAACAATTCACATGAAATAGTTTAGTTTCTATAGTATTTGATTTGAAAATGCCTAACGTGCTCCAACCAAAGCCTAAATTTAGATTAGTATAAACAAATTTAAAATACATTTCCTGCTATATTTGTATATCAACTTATCTCTTTATGTGATGATTTTGTTAGGTCTGATGATGTTAGATATATTTGTTTTGTCAAAGAAAATGTTCGATGTATTTAAATACACATAGCACATAAATTATATAGGTGTGGTTCCACTTCCATGATTCCTACCTACAGCAGCTATTTTAACACTTAGCTAGATATTTTGATCAATTCTGCCATGTATGGTGTACAATACCGCTGCTTTGATATTTTGAACAATACTGCCATGTATGGTATACAATACCACTACTTTGATCAGGTACTATACATATTGAATGAATAAGTATACAACTCTGCAACTTAATATATCTAGCTAGCTATATCATTACCTTTGGTCTAATTGAGAAGAGGCCATACATGAAAGTATGTAACATAGCACATAAATTATATAGCTGTAGTTCTGATTTCATGGTTCTTGCCTACAACATTACTTCCACTACTAAGCTAGACATTTCCAACAATACTGTCACATATAATATACAGTAGCGTTTCTTTGGTTTGGTGCCCAACCTCATACATACATACATCACAATGTTGTTGGATATTGCCCAGTCTTTTATAACAGTATTATTGGTAAAGTCTTCACTAACAAGATTTTCGGCCACTATTTAGGGTCATACATCGGGGCTATTAGAATTTGAAATAATTATAGGCAGAATATTACTTTTGTTGTACCCTACCCCATTGTCTCTAAAATTCTTTTTTGTGACTCCTATGTGTGTCGGTGCTGGTTGCTTAGTCATGCCTTTATTTTTTCGCTGTTCTGCTGCTTTGCTAGCCATGTTTACTACTACAGGAGCTATGCTGTGCCTTACTGGTAATAGCATGTGTTGTGCTTTCGATCGTTGCTCTCTTATGAGCGTTGAATTTTTATTCCTTTTTTTGGCTCCACTTGTGTTAGCTATTATACGTATACTTTCTCTTATACGATGCAGTGTCCATGATGTTGTTCACTCTAGCAAAAAGAGTTAGCAGGGTAAGGGAGAGTCATAGAAGACGCCATGCTGTCCGTACACAAAATGCGTTGTTTGTTCCTGTGCCTTCTCGCTTGGCACATAACACTTCGGTCAATTGTCCAAGCCCCTCTCTATGTAGTTATGAAATGTCTCAGCAGACAACCTACCCTATTGATGATTGCCTAGGTTCTTCCATAGGAAATCCTAATGAGCCTCGACAAACACACAGTCCTATACTTGATTGTCCAGTAGCACTGACACAATATGTTGTGCTGTCCCGTGCCATGAACAGTCCTTCAGTTCGTTCTTCGTCCTGCTCTATAGACTATGCTCATTGTTCTCGACAAGACCCTGTGCCCATAGAAGAATGGGCTGGTTCCTACAAAAGGAAAAGGCTTGGTCAATGCCCTCCACCGACTTTATACCATTCTTTACATCTCCTGGTGCCTTTGATATTCGTTTTGACACTACATCTTTCGGCTATGCTTATAATGCCTAGGTGAACGATCTTTGCTGGACTTTTCACCTGCCATTGCTACCTTAAATAGGAAACGACAATGCCTTAGACGATCTGGAGTCTGTACTTTTAAGATGTCTGCTTTAGATAATGCTGGTATACACACACGTTAACATTTCCCTTAGCTATGACGTTTTTATAGCTGCTTCTATTAAAGGTATTACTTTCATTTGCTCTTATTTTCATCTATTTCCAGCCAATGCCCCTGTACCTATGGACACTCTTCTACCCCTTCCTAAGGAATACATTGCATCTTTGAAAGGTTAGGATAAACATTCGTACTATTTTCACTCCTGATTCCTCTCTTTGTCTCATGTACTTACCTAATTATGGTCTATAATGTGTAGAGTCCTATGCAGACCGTTCCTACTATGGTGGTCCCACACATGAGTGCCCTTATTGTGGCGCTGTGTTCTGGTTTCAAGAGAGGGTTAAAAGTACCTCAAATATCACGAAGAGAAAAATAGTTTACAACCTGTGTTGTAAGAGCGGTAGAATTCAGTTGCCTTCTTTGCGCCGACCTCCAGATGTCCTAGCTGAATTGATAAACTTTGATGGGAATGCTCGTGCAAAGAAATTTCTTAGACATATTCGATCTTACAATTCAATGTTTGCTTTCACATCTTTAGGAGCCGCTGTTGACAGATCGATAAATACGGGTATTGCCCCTTATGTCTTTAAGATTAACAGTGTTGTCCACCATCATATTGGTACTCTCTTGCCAAGCCATGGTGCTCCTCCTAAGTTTGCCCAGCTATATATATATGATCCAGATAATGAGGCACAAAATAGAATATCCATGTTTGAATGCGATGAAGACAGTAGTGAACAACCAAACCCTGTGATTGTAGAGTCTCTTGCTTATATGCTTGACACTGAAAACGAACTTGTCAGGTGCTTTCACTACGCTAGAGAGAGGTTAGCAGAACATGGTGACCAAAGGATTACTCTCCATCTTCTTGGTTGTAATGCTAAGGATGACGTCCAGTACAATTTACCAACAAGTGGTCAAATAGCCGCTATAATAGTTGGTGATTACTCAGCTGATGAGTACACATATGATGTCCTTGTGCATGATAGGAACGATGGTCTTAGGCGAGTTTCTGCCCTACATCCATCTTACATGGCCCTTCAATATCCTTTGCTATTCCCGTACGAAGAACGAGGGTTTCATCTTGGGATAAAGTATTTTGACTCCGATGGTAATACTTGCGGGGGTAGAAAGTATGTCACTATGTTAGAGTTTTGTCAATTTTACATGCATTATAGACTGAATGAACATAACCCTTATACATGTTGTGGCCGCCTTAGCGATCAAATTAATGTGGACTCATATTCGACCGTAGAGGCATGCAGACTGAAATTCATAGCTGACCACCAAAAAGAACTTCGTTCAGAATCTGTCCAGGGAATAGTAGATGCTATTGATCGTGGCCTTACCAATGGTGATTCAATAGGCAAAAAGGTTATTCTTCCTGCAAGTTTTACAGGTGGGAGATGATATATGGTGATGAACTACCAAGATCCAATGGCTATATGCAGGGTTTTTGGGTGTCCTGACCTCTTTGTTACATTTACGTGTAACTCTAAGTGGCAAGAAATAGCTGATGCACTTCGTTTTGAGCTTGGACAACAGCCCTCTGATCGAGATGACATAGTTGTCAGGGTGTTCAATATGAAAGTGTATGAGTTTATTACTGATATTCGAGAAGGAAAGATATTTGGGCCTGTACTTTCAGGTATTTATGTTATTCTCGTTTTGTAGTAATACCTATGTAGGTTAATAGAAATTATGTTTCAAGCCTATCCTTTAATTGTAACTGAGTCTTGTAATTTCTTGTAGTACTTTATACAGTCGAATTCCAAAAACGTGGCCTCCCACACATCCACTGCCTTGTGTGGCTTGCAGCCAGTGTTGTCGAGTTCAGCGGACCATGTGTAGATAAGTTCATTTCAGCCGAGATCCCCGATATCTATACTGACCCATTAGGATATGCTTTGGTTGATGAGTTCATGGTACATGGCCCATGCGGTGATCTCAACAATAAATGCCCATGTATGAAGGAAGACGCATGCTCAAAGCATTTTCCAAAGTCATTTCAGGACGAGACTATCATGGATGAATTTGGCTTTATTGTGTACAAGCGTACAAACGATGGAAGATTTGTTGTAAAAAATGGTGTGCACCTAGACAACAGATGGGTTGTTCCATACAATATGACATTACTAAAAAAATACCAGGCCCATATCAATGTTGAGTGGTGTAACAAGACTAACCTAATAAAATACCTTTTTAAATACGTCACAAAAGGGCATGATCGAGCAAAGGTCTATTTTGAAGTCACTACAAAGACTGGGAACATAACACCTAATCATGAATTGGCACCCCTAACGAGATTCAAGAATACATGGATGCTAGATTCCTGTCTTCATGCGAGGCTCTTTAGCGAGCTTTTGAATATGATATTCACTACAGAGTGCCCCCTGTTGAACGACTGCCTGTCCATCTCCCAGGGATGAACTATGTTAGGTATGAGCCAGGTTCAAACCTCCAATCATTACTAAATAGCCCGGTTGCTAAAAGATCTATGCTAACCGAATGGTTTGTGGCAAATGAAAAACATGAAGATGCACGTAACTTGACATACTGCGTGTTCCCAAGAGAATGGTCATGGGATAGCTCTTCCAGATGTTGGCGTAGACGAACCCCTGGTCCAAAAATTGGTAGAATATATTACGTACATCCAACTGCTGGTGAACTCTACTATTTACGAATGCTGCTCATGATAGTTAAAGGTGCAAGAAGTTATGCTGATGTTAGGACTTTCAATGGGGCCGTGTACTCAACATATAGAGAAGCTTGTGAAGTGCGAGGTCTATTAGAGGGAGATAATGAATGGCATTTACTCTTTGATGAGGCTATAGTGAGCGCATCTGCCTACCAGCTAAGACAACTTTTTGTCACTGTGGTTCTATTTTGTTCTGTAGGTGATGTTCGTGACCTATTTGATAAGTATTGGTTGTACCTAACAGATGATATCCATAGAAAACTAAAGAATGCACTCAGCAACCCACATTATATTGTCCCACACGAACAGTTATTGTCCCTTCTTTTACATGAATTAACAGATGTGTTTGCAAATAGTGGGGGAAACATACGTGACTTTAACTTTCCTGAGCCAACACTCTGCACCGATGGCCTTTACGAGAATAGGCTTCTTGATGAAGAGCTTTCTGATGATCCTCTTATGCTTAGCATACATGCTAGCTCTTTGATTTCGCAACTCAATTCCGATCAAAAGAGTGTATTTGACGTGATTATAGAACATGTCCTTTTAAACTCTCCTGGTTTCTTCTTTGTTTGTGGCCATGGTGGAACTGGCAAAACATTCCTTTGGAACGCTATCATTGCAAAGGTCCGATCAGAAAGGAAGGTGGTCCTTGCTGTTGCATCCTCTGGTGTCGCTTCTCTCCTCTTACCTAAAGGGCGAACGGCTTATTCTAGGTTTAAGATACCTCTTGATATTAATGAAGCTAGCCTATGTACTATTAAAAGAGGCACCATGCTTGCTGAGCTCATACAAAAAACTTCACTTATAATATGGGATGAAGCTCCAATGACCCACCGACGATGTTTCAAGGCCTTGGATCGAACAATGCGGGACCTTCTCTCTGAAAATTGCTTAGCAAATGTTGTTGTACCTTTTGGTGGTAAACTTGTGGTTTTGGGAGGTGACTTTAGACAAATCCCACCACAGCCAAAAGGAACCTGAAAAACAATTGTTGATGCATCAATCACGAACTCTACCTTGTGGCGCCATGTGGTCTTTCTTAGGTTGACTATAAACATGAGACTTTACAATCCTGACCTTCCTATTGCTCAGAAAAGAGAACTCTGTGAATTTAGCCAATGGATCCTATCCATTGGCAATGCCTCTTTGCTAGCAAAAAAAAGGGCTGGAGAATCCGAACCATCGTGGGTCTCAATCCCTGATGATTTGCTAATTAGAACAACTGGTGATAACATCACAGCTATAGTGAACGAAGTGTATCCAGATTTCCTAACATACCACACAGACCCTTCTTATTTAGCTTCGCGTGCCATTGTTTGTCCGAACAACTTGACTGTTGATGAAATAAACAACCATGTTGTTTCCATGATTCCAGCAGACAGTAAAGAATATTTAAGTTGCGATACCATATCTAAATCCTCTGAACATATACCTGACTTTGATTTACTTTACCCAACAGAGTTCCTCAATTCAATAACTGTAAATAATTTCCCTGCCCATAAGCTTGTACTGAAGAAAGGTGTGATTGTAATGCTCTTAAGAAATATGAACCAAACAATGGGACTTTGTAATGGAACCAGAATGTTAGTGGTGAACTTGGGTGAGCGATTATTGCATTGTGTTATACTAACCGGTTCTAGTATAGGGGAAACTGTCTACATACCTAGAATTGCTCTTAACACATCAAATGTGAAGTGGCCTTTTACTCTTCAAAGACGACAATTCCCTGTTCGAATTTGTTATGCAATGACAATCAACAAAAGCCAAGGACAGACTCTATCTAAGGTTGGCGTATATCTCAAGAAACCAGTGTTCACACATGGTCAGCTCTACGCCGCTGTTTCTAGAGCAACATCTAGGGCTGGCCTAAAAATCCTAATTGAAAATGACAATGGATCATGAGGCTTTAAAACCAGAAACGTTGTCTATTGTGAGATCTTGGAGGCTGTGTCCTTGGCGGTATTTTTTCTCATGTATTTGGTATAAGTTATTGCCATTTTTATAGCATCTACAATGACTCACCTATTGCGTTCATGTGCACTACAGGCGTAACTGCTGCTGCATCAACATTGGATATCAAAAAATTTTCCTTTTTGCACATAACTTTTGCCTTCGCCTGAGTCGTTTGATGGTTTATGTTACATACCTCCTCGTCTTTATAAGACAGCTCTAATAACTAAGCCTCTTATTGCTTTACTTCCTTCTCCGTTCTTCGATTCTTCATTACTAAAGCTTTCTTGGTCAGTACATGCTTTCATAAAGACCATACATGGCATTTTATATTGTTCTGTCTCACTAACCATGTTCCATTTTAGTGCAGATGAGTCACATTTTGCTTTCCAATCTTGTCCATGGGGATGACAATGCACCTATCTGTGTACGTGTTTCAAGACTTTGGGAGTTTAATGACCCAAAGAATGAAAGTGTTTTGCTACATCTTGATATGGTGCTCATCGATGAAAAGGTAAAATATTCTACTTGCTGATTCTGCATTTTTCTACCAAAAAACTCCCCTTTTGCTATACAATATATATTTCTAATACACATGACCAAATTCTGTTGTAGGGTTCAAGCATTCATGCTCAGGTGTATCCCCCTTGTGATAAAATATTTAAGCCTATCATAACTGAAGGGAAAGTTTACTACATAAGCTACTAGCGTTTGAGAACTGCCAACAAGCTTTACAAGCTAGTTGCAAATAAGAAAATGATCACCTTCACAAAATGGACTACATTAGAGGAGCGGGTTGATGTACCTGCAGAGTTCCCGTCATATGCCTTTTCGTTGACACCGTTCCAACAGATTCCATCACTTGTAGAGAAGAAGGAGTTCTTTATTGGTATTACTTTGTTCTGCCAAAGTTATTAACATTTCTCCACTTCTGTCCAATTTTTTTCAACTTCTTACCTAATTCACCTATTGCAGATGTTATTGGAATGATCACAGAGATCTCATCACCAACAATGCTTCGTCCTAAAACACGCCATTCTGATAGTCTAAAGAGAGGCATTCAGATACGCGATACCAAGTCAGTCATTCCTTACATATACCCTTTCTTTTTAGCACAGATCACTTCGCTCTGTATGTTCATTTACATCTTTTGTTACATTATCATACTATGATCCTTGTTTGTTTCAAAAAACTATGTTGTTCTAATAATACATGCTTACTCTTTACTAAACTAATTACAGTAACATTCCACAAATTCTTTTTTTTCTAACCATGAATCTATTGTACACATGTATTAGCAATGTCACTTTGAATGTTGCACTCTGGGGTGAAAAAGCATCAGCTTTCGACTCGGATCAAGTCCACATGAAAGGCCAAAAAGATCCTCAAATTGTCATTTTTGTTGGCACCCTTGTGAAAAAATACACCGGCTCAGGTCAGCTCACATTTCTATAATAACAGTGAAGACCATTCAACAAGCATTGATTGTCACAGTTTCTATTTGCATTGCAGCTGAGATTTCATTGTCAGCCGGATCTGCATGCAAGTGGTACATCAATTTAGACATCCCAGAAGTGACTGACTTTGCACGCAGGTAATATCGTACTGCGCTACCTTGTTTTCTATTTATGCATATGTATAGTTCTACTATTGTTCGTACTATAAAATTTATTCTATTATGCTGCAGCATCAAAGACAAGTATGAACCTATCAAGTGGCTAGAGCTTCCGACGTCCGCTATCGTCCAAAGCAATGCAGTTGAGAAGAAAGTTTCTAACATCAAGGACCTGAACCCTCATAGGTTCAAGGTTGGTACTTGTATTCTACTACCCTTACAGTATATGTCCATCTCCATGCCATATGCAATCGTATCTTAGACTTGTCTGATTCTTTATTTAGAAACATGAATTTATTGTTACTGTTATGATAAAAAAGCTAAGGATGGAGACTTCATGGTGGTACAATGCATGCAACTCGTGCTTCAAGACATCTAGGCCTTATGGACATACTTATAAGTGTATAAGTTGTCATCTGATAGGACCAGCTACTCCGAGGTATAGCTCCATTGCCCATATCTCTTACAGATTTCCTCACCGTTTGCATATGTCCTTTTCTTTGGAGTGTAATTTGTTTACCTCCTTAAAACATTGATGCAGGTACAAATTAAATGTCATAGCTGGTGATGACACTAGAGAGACTGAGTTTGTTCTCTTTGGGAAAATTGCACAGCGTCTCATTAAGAAGTCAGTTGAAAATCTTATCGATGAGAATCCACCTGAGGAGGAGTTCATTCCTGATGAGATCACTGCTCTTCTTGAAAAGACCTATGTTTGGAATATGAGCTTCACAGAGAACACTATTTCATCTGGAAATGTATGTTTCCAAGTGAATTCCATATTGTCCGCTGAGATTGGCGAAAAGCTTGCCTTGCCTATGTCACCTTCAATGTCACAAGCTTCAACACTAATGTTATCACCAGGTACAAGTAGCATGCATGATACCCCTAGAAAGAGCCAATTGTTAGCCCTGACCTTTATATCAGGAACCAAGGATGGTCTTACAACTTCTGACACACCAACCAGCAAGCTATTGCCTGAAGCTATAAAGGATAGCATAGCTCTCACAGTGTCATCAGAAGAAGTGTTATTGAACATAAAACATTCGCAGCCATCTTCAAAGGACGTTCATGTTAGTATCCTTCACAAGGTGCAGTAAATGTCTATGCATTGCATCTTACATACATACTTACTTTTAATTCTTCGTGGCCCAGCTTACTACCAACACCACGGTCACAGAGCAAGTACCACAAACTTCTAAGAGCACTACCATTGTAGAAAAGCAGGCTGTTGTTACATCTGCGTCCTCCAAGGGCAACGGACCAAAGAAAAGGTTTTTCCTCTTTTCCTTATCTGCATCATCGCTTTTCTCATTTTCCAATAGCTATCTCACAAAGACCTAACGAACAGGTCACATACCTCACCTGCATTGCATATTGCCAAAAAGCTATTCAAGGATGACGCTAGAGATGCAAAATCTGTCAGGTAATTGAATCCATCATCTTCATCCAATTAGCTAACTTTTGTTCTTTTAAATGTTGTCTTATATGCCCCTTTGAACCTATGCAGTGACAACAAGCATGATTGATTGCCTTCGAAAAGTACCATCATTTTGCCCTTACCAGTTGCAGTCATATGCTCACAACCAAGGCCCCTGCTCTTTTGTCTTGGCCTCACCATCTACTCTCCGAAACCTATGCACCTTGTAATGCTTCCAAGATCACTACCTATTGGCATCCTCTTTTGTCTGTAGTTTGACTGCAAACTGTGATTCTACTTGCCTCTAGCTTTTTCTACTTCATATGTCTATATATATGTAAGCACAAACTTGCTATGATCACCCTGCCTTCATATGCCCAAAGTCTTGTTCTATAACATGATATCTGTCATAGCACTGGACTTTGGAGCATAAGGGTCCTGGCTATAAACATTGGCCAAAGAACTTTGCCGTTCACAACGACGCTACTACTATATTGATAATCTATGTTACCTTACCTTAAGTTACTTCTTTTTACATGGAGTGCTTACATTTGCATTCAAATGTTCTCTTCCATGTTCTTAACCTATGAGATGCACATGTTTTCTAAAGTTATATCAAATCGATCAGTCTAAACTAAAACTTCACAACCACTTCTCCTGTACATAATCCTCAAATCACAGAAGCACTCACAACATATGATCAACAAACTCAAACGACACTGGCTTGCAAGTTTGGGCGTGCAAGTTTGACATTTATGGAGGTGCTTGACAGCCAATGTAATACTGGCTTGCAGTATGTTTTGGCTAAAGCAATTTTAGATTTTTCAAATCATGCATACTTCTGTTCTCTGTATTTACAAAAGCACATTCCTTATTTGATAGTATTAGCATTTTATGAGTATATTCTAGCCAATCAATCTGTCTGCCACTTTTTCAAGTCTATAGGATGTGTATATATCTTTTTGATCATGTTATTGGCAGTGGTTTAATCATTTTCTCCCTTCTCTTAGCTTCTAAGAATGATAAGAAGGGATTTTGATTCTACATGTTAAGATTTGCAGCGCTTCCAGATTCAATGGGATTAGTTCTTATTTCACTAAGAGTTATAATCAGGGATCACTGAAAGTATTTCTAAGCATTTGGTACTGATTGGTACATAAGCATAGAACACCAAAATATTTGGTTTTTATTCCACTATGACATTTCAATGATCATTGTAGAATAAATTTTATTACATATGTTTTTATTGCTTTCGAGAACTAAAACCTATTTGTCTTGCTCGCAGAAGACACGATAGCAACTGCACTAGGAGTTATGTATGATTGGTTAACATATTAGCACCTAGAATTTTTCATTCAGATATTGTCTTTGCCGATTTTTTGCTTTTCTGTGATACTTGCTTTATTCCTTTGTTATCAGTAGTGCAGCAGCAGCATGAGATCCCTGGTTCCTGTTTTGTTTGCTATAGCGAGTCCCAGCTCCAGGCGTGTATTGTCTTACCAAGCCTTTGTAACTACCATTAAGACCCATACTTTTCATGCTTACCTCAACCTTGGGGATCCAAAATATTGCACTCGGCACCTTCTAGCGGTTCCTCTCAGCATGTTCCAATATAGATGATATAATTTACATTGCCCTGAAAACGAGTTTTTCTGTTCATTCTTAGATATTTTTTCCGTTTGCAAGATAGAGCGCGCAACGCGCGCTAAATGGTCTAGTTAACTTAAACAGTGATGGGAGGGTCACGAGGCAGAAATAGTGGTGGAGAAACAGCAAAGGAGGTGCACGCCGATGCTATGGAAGCTGTTGTGGTTGCAACTGAGGAAGATGTTGTGGTTGCAACTGACCATGGCAAGAAGACGGAGGATGTTGTCGTCAAGCATGGAAAGAAGGTGAAGAATATTGCTACTGCTATCGTTAACCGACGCCCTACAAAGATACGTCGACTAGAGGATCTTCAAGGAATGCAGTCATTCACTTCTAGCAAAGACGCTACAACTTGCACTAGCAAGGGCAAGGGTAAGAGCAAGGATGTCATAACATCCTCAAATAGCAACAAGACATGTGGAACCCCTACGAGCAAGTTCATGGCATTCGCATTTAAAGTACCAACCTCGAGCAAGGCTATGGTGTCTTCAACAGAGCCATTCAAAGGTATATATAATATTTGTGATCTTTACATACATTTATGAACTCAAATTTTAATTCACAAAATTAATGTATATGTAGCTTTATAACCCCTAAGTGCAAATGCAAGTGCAAATCTTAAACCGAGCGAAAAAAGGAAGAAGCAAACCCTAAATCTGAAAGAAGCTCACTTCCTTTGTGTGGCAATATTTCACAAAGTTTGTAAAGGAGGTAACAAAGGATGATGGTTCAATCATCAAGGAGCAATGGTGTAAATGTAACAAATATTCACATACAACCATGGCTGAAAGCTCAAATGGTACAAAGGCTTTCAGTAATCATTTGAAGTTTAAGCATAATGTGGTGAAAGGTCAACAACTCATAAATCAGAATATGCATGGCATTGCAACATATCAGTATGATCAAGATGCTAGCTTAAGGAAATTTTATTATACCATCATTATGCATGAGTATCCATTTAATATCTCTCAGCATGAGTATCTTGTTGATTTTATCAAGTCCTTGCGACTTAGTTTTCCTGTGAAATCTCGTATTACTATTTGTAAAGAAATCATAGATCTCTATAGAGAGAAAAAGAATAAGTTGTATGAACACTTCAAATCACCCTCTTGTCGTTTTAGTTTTACTATGGACATGTGGACATCAATTCAAAACAAAGCATATATATGTGTCACAGCGCACTCGGTTGATGACAATTAGAACATGCAAAAAAGGATTATCAATTTATCCATGTAGAAGGCAGTCATTCAGGGCTCAAATTGGGTGACACTTTTTTTTCCAATGTATTGAATTGGAACCTTGATAAGAAATTGTTTGCTCTTTCATTGGACAATGTTTCTTCAAACAAAGTTGCAGTTGATGTTGTTATTGAAAATGCTAGAGACTTCCTTGTATGTGGTGGTAATTTCTTTCATGTGAGATGTGCAAATCATATATTGAATCTTGTTGCTAGAGATAGGTTACAAATAATTGAAGATTCTATTGGAAATATTAGAGAGTTCATGATAATGGTAAAAAGATCACCTCAACAATGGGAGGCATTTGAAAAGTGTGCTAAAGAATGTGATTTGGACACTAAAAAGGTTCTTTCCTTAGATGTTGACACAAGATGGAATTCTACATATATTATGATAAGAGATGCTATTTACTATAAGGATACTTTTGATCGTCTAGCTCTTAAAGATAAGGTTAGGTATGCACATATCACCCCTTCAAGTGATGATTGGTTGAATGCAACAAATATTTGTAGATGTTTGAAAAAGTTTTATGTTGTCACTTTACTTTTCTCTGGCACATCTTATCATACTGCAAATCATTTCTATCGGAAATTTTGTGAGATCAAGATTTCTATTGGAAGATGGTGTCAGCATAGTAATATCATAATTTCTAACTTGGCCGAAGTTATGAATGAAAAGTTTGAAAAGTACTGGGACATGAGCAATATGGCTTTGGCAGTGGCAGCCTTTCTTGATCCTAGGTACAAACATAAGATGGTTGAGTTATACTTATCTAAAATATATCACCATGAGATGACTGAGTTAGAGAAGGTGGAATTTATGAATGTGATCAATGAGTTATTTGCATTTTATTCATCTAGTATCAATAAGCCATCTACTTCGCAAGAAGTTGATTTGGCTTCTAACTCAAAGAATCACAAATTGGATGATTAGGATGATGATGAAGTTGATATTGATGTGTTGTATCACACCACTAGCAATGAAAGCAACATGTCTGAATTAGATGTCTCCATGAGTGAAGGACTATTGAAGTTCAATGATGGTGATGGAGCATTTGATGTGCTATCATGGCGGAAGGGGCGAATGATAACTTTTTATATTCTTTCTTGCCTTGCTCGTGATGTGTTATCTATGCAAGTGTCTGTGGTCTCTTTAGAGTCGGCATTTAGCACCGGTGGACATGTTATTGATCCATTTCGTAGTCGTTTTGATGCTGAAATTGTTGAGGCCTTAGTTTGTACAAAGGATTGGATGATTGCTTCACGAAATGGTAAATTATTATCTTGTTTACGTGGCTTTCTTTATATATTATGTATATATCTTTGTTCATAATTACCAATTTGTTGTTTATCAATTTCATGTTCAAAGGGTAAAATAGAAACTTTAATTGAAGATACGAATGCTATGGGGATGAAAGACGATGTTGAAACTTGAGAATTGAGACCTTCATGCACGCATGATGAATTTTATTTCGTTTGTTAATTGTACTCTATATGTTGAACTATGTGTTTGAATTGAACTCCATGTGTGTCGAAGTCTATATGTGAATTGCACTCCCTATGTTGGACTATGTGTATTAATTGGACTTTTTGTTGAACTATGCATGTTTATTGGCCTTTATGTGTTGAATTATGTGTTAATTAAACTCTATGTTAGACTATGTGTATTTATTGGACTCTATGTGTTAGATTATATATTAATTAGACTCTATATTGGAGTACGTGTGTTTATTCAACTCCATGTGTTGTCTTATATCTTAATTTGGGTCTATTTGTTGAATTATGTGTGATAATTGGACCATATGTGTTAGTTAAATTATTTTTGTCACATACTTTGATCCTAGGTAGTTTGCGTATTATTCGACTAAATACCCGTTATCCATATTGTACCCATCCGTATAATATCCGGTATCCGTTTTCTGCCTGTTCGTAAATACCCGGTATCCGTATCCTACCCGATTTTTCACTACCCGTACCCGTACCCATATCTGAAAAAATAATTAGGGTAGGATACAGGATGACCTACTACCCGACCATATCCGACCCGTTTTCACCCTTATGTGTAGATAAGATCATCTTTTCTTTTTATCTAATCACATATGGTCTTGATTCCGGCCGACCAACAACATGCGCACGACTATGCATGAAGCAACTAGATAACTTTGTTATCTCTATCTCTACTAATTCTAATTAAGAGTTGGTGGTGGTACGCCCGTTCTTCACCCTCAACCTGACACGTGTGTGCACCCGCGTGGCTGAGTGGGAAGCTGGCATTGGCTACCTCGGTAGATTGGATTGGATCATCCCATCGCGGGAGGTAAATGGATATGCATGACTCATTTATTGCTTTCCTTTCTCCCATTGATCTGGCATTCGAATCGGCGGTGATTGCTCCCTGTGCTTTTCGAATTGGATTGATTGATTCTCTTCCGACGGAAGAGAGCTCCGATTTATGGAGTTGGGTCTCTTCTCACCTTTTTCCCTTTTTGTTGCTTTCCTTATTTGAATATTTCTTAATCTGGATTCTATAGATATTTTCTTGGTTGTTGAATCTATATAACCCCCCGCTTCTTACCTCTTCTGCAGTTGTGTTGAACTTATCCGTTGAGCGGAGGTAATATGCGACCTTCTTAATCTCGTCGATGCGGCATAGGGGCAAGTCACCGATGGTGGGCGGCGAGATAGGCTGGCGGCCCTGCTGGAGCTCTCGTTGCGTTGGATGATGTCAATAGGTTGAGGGAGGCGCTCACGGGGGGAGGCGAGGAGGTGTTGGAGCTGGTTGATGGGGTGGGGCTATGGTATGGCTGGAGCAAGGCGTATGAACTAGTGGTGGCAACCACATACAGATGACACCTACCTCTTCAATGCCTTTGCGCTCCATGGGACAGCAGGTAATGCCTTTTTCGGTCGATCGATCGATCTCGAATTATGCCATTACAAATTTACAATCCCAAGTGTTGCGATATTATTATTTAAGTTTGTGAAATTAAAGATAATTTTAAGCTCGAGTTTGTAAACAGGTGCTTAAAATTTGTATGCTTCGATGAATTGATTTAACTTTTAACCATTGTACATTTGGAGTGAACATTATTATTCAGATAAGATTAGTACTCTTTGCGAATAATTTTTTATTATAAATTGAGTTTTCGTTGTATCACACAACCACATGGCTAATTCTTTCTTACTTAGTAGTTAGCACTTTCTTTTTGAAGAACAAAACATAGTTCCGTCCTTTTTCTCCAACACTTCTAATCCCTATGTTCTACACTGGTACCTTTGTTTTCTTACTTGTTGTTTGGGACGTCGACGCCGTCTCTAATACATATATTTAATATTTACTTATTATAATTATATGCTAATAAAAAATATAAAAAATACAATGATATGAAAGAATTTTTTGTGACGATCTAGTGGTAACAGTTCCGCATAACAAATTCAAATATTTTTTATATATATTAGCGATTAAAGTTTTAAAATATTGACTACATACGTGCATCTTAAAGCGATGTCACAAAAGAGGGGAGGGATACTGTTTTTCATCAAAGTTCTAGAATTTCGTGTGCCGGCTTTTCCTTGTTTGACTAATTAGTTCCTATTGTACCAATCATTAAACAGTAATTAATCATCACGGAGGCTAGTCGGGGGATTAATCAAAGTGGTCAATTTCTTGTTTTTGCCCATTGGCCGTAGTTATGTTGATACGTGTAGTGCCGACGTACCATGGGGAATCCATTGTCCTCTTCTAGCGAGAGATTCTTGACTGGAACAGTTAGCAGCCTTTGGTGACGGTAAATCGCCTAGAGATTTGGTTGGTTTTCAGCTCATTATGGTGACGGGGACCCGTGTATTCAGCGTGAAATCGTTCTTTGCATTTTGGATGTTGATAGTTTGCTGTCAATTCTGCTGCGTTAGATAATTGCAGCTATAGTTGCGTTGATACATCTAGTATATATCGATGTCCCAAAAGGAATCTGTAGTCTTCTCTAGAATGGAGGTTCTTGATCATCTAAACAGTTAATATTACTTCGTGAGATCCTTCAAAGACAGGAGATCCGCCTAGAGATTTGGTTGGATTTCAGTTACGTCACAATGATTGGGACCCATACACACATATATATATATATATGGTGTGAAATCATTCTTGCGTTCTCGGTCTAGATAATTCGTGGTCGATTCTTCTTCTTCTTCTTTTTTACTTTGAGTTAGATAATTGGAGCTATATATAGCTGTGTTGATATGTTTAGCATTGATGTCCTGTAGAGAATGCATGGTCTTCTGTAGGCTCGGTTTGAAATACGAGAATGGAATTTTTTTCGATCCCTGTGAAAATTTGCTTCCTGTTGAATTCCTACGTTCTAAATGAGTTTATATAGTGGAGGTTCTCGATCTAAATAGTTAATATTACTGAGTGATGGGAGATCACCTGGAGATTTGGTTAATTAGGTGTTAGGGTTCGAGTTTTGATATCACTCGTTAGAGTTACGGCGTCCAGTTTTATCGTTCAGTAGCTTCTCAGTTTCTTTTGGCTCTAGCTTCTCAGAAGCTCTAGCTTTTCGGTTCATATTGCTAACTGCACCTGAGGTGTACTAGAATGCTCCAGAAAATTGATACGTGCACTAGAGCATACCAAAAAGTTGAGGCGTAACTAATTAGTTCCATAACTAATTAGTAAGTTGAGGCGTGGGGGGTTCCCACGGCCGCCGCCACGCCCCTCTCCTCCTCGCGGCCCTCCTCCGCGCTCCTTGGCGTCGCGCAATCCTCCCTCGCCATCTACACGATTGGATTCACTACAAGTACTCGCTGCAGAGGCGGGCTCCTGGATCGGAGTATTACCAGGTTAAGCTCTCTGAGATTTGTTTTTGCGAGGCTCACCAGATCGTGGTTCCCGGATCTATCTGTCGGGATGTAGGGCGCGCGGTGGGCTGATGGCCCACGCCGCCGTTGCTGCGAAGGCGGTTGAGGCGGCGGCGGGCTCCATGTTGGGCGGGTCGTGCGGATCGGGCAAGATCGGATAGTCTTCCAATAGGGAGGGAGAGTGGAAGGATCTGGATGAGGCGACGCCATGGCGGTCGTGCTCATTCCTTTCGGATGGCCTTCATTCCGAAATCTGTTTTGGATGAAAGGAGGTGCAATTCGCAGGGTGAGTTGGATAGTACAAGGTATCGTCTTTCTTCTTCAAATTTGGAGAAGATGCATTTGTCGCGGAGATTTTCGGCCCCTGTTGCCGGAGGCAAATTCCAGTCCTCTTGCAGCAATTTGCCTTTGTTCCTGAGTCTAATCTCGGTGAAGTGCAACTGGATGTGCGACGATGCTTTAAGAATCTATTCAAAGTCATGGCGGGCGGTGCGGCGGCTACTGGTGACGATCGATTTCATGGTCGCAGCTATGGTGGTCAACTTCATCCTGCTCGTGGAGGTCTTTGTCCCCCAAGATTTCAAGGGTGTGGTCGTGATAAAGGCTACGTTCAGGGGAACATTCTGGATGCGATTTTGGACTCTATTGCAGTCTGAGGACAACAGGGAGACCATTCAACTGGTTTGCAATGTATTGGAGGTTGTGGCATTGGACATTTTTTCCAAGAATGGATGGAGAAGCAATTATAGAATTTGCTTTTAATTTTACACTCTCTTTTTCTCTATTATTCAATAATGATATGCGGATGTGATATTTGTAAGAACTCGGCTGTGTGCAATTGCAGAGGCCGGATTTTAATCCTTTATCTAAAAAAAGAGCATACCAAAAAGTTTTTTTTATAATCTACTGTATATTCTTTGATCTGCAATTTTATTCTCCACCATATTTGACATTGAGAAGTTCGATTGCAAGATCAGTTTCTTTATATGACAGATTTAGATGAAACCTATTCTTCAATATGTGGGCGTGAGGGAAAGAATTGTTTTTCACCCCAGTGACTGGTTCAGTGCCAGCAAAAGTTAGATTTTATTACAATTCTGATTATTTGACTGTATTCATGCAAAGTTCAGGTTTTTATGCCTATTATTTTGTGCTCATATTATTAGTGGTATTTCATGCATATTTCATGTTTATTATTAACGGATATTAATGCACGGTTTAGGCCATTGTGTCTATTATTTTGTGCTCATATTATTGACAGATTTCATTCATTACAATTAATGTTTTTATGCATATTATTGGTGGATATCATTTATTGCAATTCAAGAGAAATTTATCATTGGAGATTCTATTCGACGTTTCATTGTCTACCTTTGGAGAAAAAAAGTCAGTTGATGAGATAACTAAATTTGGTGCTTCATCACCATTATTTTGGTGTTTTATTCACTTTGAATGCGTTGCAATTTGGATCGATTGCACGACAATTATGGAGGTTTTGGCAACGTCAATTTGGAATTCGATGACACCCTAATGATAACATTATACTCTTTAGAGTTTTTCTAGTGAAGGTTTTGTTCCAATGCCAATTTGAGATGAAGGTTTAAAGTGCAAGGAGTTTGTTTCTATGTGGATACTACAATATTGTTTTGCTGTCTTTTCTCGATATGAGGGGTCTACTGCAATTTATACTCCATTGATAGCACAAGAATTTTTTTCTTCGTATTGACATTTTTTTAGCAGTTTCAACCATGTTATGGATTTTCAGTAGGCAGTTTGCCGAATTTTTTTTCCAGGTGGAACAAGTCAAATTATGTTATGTGTAGTCTTCGCTATCTACCCAGCACCACAAGTAATATCATGGATTATGTTATTTGATGACTAAGCGTCTGTTTCAGGAGGTCAGTTGCATAAACTCAGATTTTACTAGGGTTATAAATTGTTGAAGACTCATATTTCTTCGTCTGCTTTATTGGTAGCTATGTGTTTGGATTAATTATTCCAATCTTTCTGTCGATCTACTGGTGATTTGCTTAATATTGCTTTACGAGAAGCGTTTATATAAGACTATTCCAGTATTTCATATCCTTTGTGGTTTTTTTGAAACAATTTTGTTATAGATTTTGATTTAAGGGGAGATTTATTGAAGATAACTCAATATCTCAACTTACCATATTATTTGGTTTTATCCAAATATGTTGTTCGTCCAAATCTTCGATAACTAGGACTTTTTGGCTATATAATTCAACCCCCTATACTTGTAATCCTTGAAACATTATAATGGATTATTTTCCGTGATTTTTCTTCTAAGAGTTTTTCCACGTTAAATTTTATCTCTAATTATTTTACCATGCTGCTAACCCTAACATTAGTTTCATCATTACCTCAGGACGGTTGGACCCATCTAGCGTGAGACCCACTAGCGTGAAGCAGTTCTTGCATTTTGGATGTAGATAGTTTGTGGTAAATTCTGTTTTAACATTGAGTTAGATATACACATGGAGCTATAACTTTTTTTTGAAGTGTCCAGCAGACCAGCACCGATGTCCCGTAGAGAATCCGCAATCTTCTTCATAGAGGAGGTCGTTCTTGATCTAAACAGTTAGTATCATCACACCTGGTGTCAGGAGATTTGGTTGGATTTCAGTTGCTTCATAATGACTAGCAATAATAGCGCGCTACGCTGCGCCGTTTTGTAGAGTCGATAGGACCCATCGGCGAATCCATGAAAAACGTGTTTTTTTGTGGCGAAAACATTTTTTCCGGGAAAAACGCGTTTTTTTTGCGGCGAAAACATTTTTTCCGGTAAAAACGGATCGGCAAATCGATAAGTTGTTATAAACCTTTGACGAATCTGTGTTTTTTTGTGGCGAAAACTTTTTTTTCGGGAAAAACGCGAACCTTCGACGAATCTGCGTTTTTTTGTGGCGAAAATTTTTTTTTCGTGAAAAACGCGAACCTTCGACGAATCTGCGTTTTTTTTGTGGCGAAAACCTTTTTTCCGAGAAAAAACGTGTTTTTTTGTGGAGTATTTTTTTTCCCGGGAAGAACGTGTTTTTTTTTGTGGCGAAAACATTTTTTCCGGTAAAAACGGATTGGCAAATCGATAAGTTGCTATAAACCTTCGACGAATATGTGTTTTTTTTGCGGTAAAAATATTTTTTTCGGGGAAAACGTGGTTTTTTTGTGACGAAAACATTTTTTCCGAGAAAAACGGAGACGAATCTGTGTTTTTTTTGTGGCGAAAACATTTTTTTCGGGAAAAACGGAGAAAGGACCTGAACGTAAGAACCAGGGACTTGTTTGTTAATTTTTTGGACATGTTCGCTATCCTGAAAAATTAGAAAAGGGTTTGCCCGCGATTTGTAATTAACGGGAGGTTTTTCCGTAAAATACCGCGCCGGGGACCTAAACGCGAAGAAAAAAAAATATTTTTTTGTCTCACAAAAAATCACGAAGAATCTATTTGTAATTTGGAAGGACCTATACGTAATTTCAAGAAGCGGGGTTTTTCGCAAAATCGGCAAGGGGACAGGTGGAGGGGCTGGCGTCTCGGCAATTCTCAGCGCTATAAAGGGGGTACCTATTGGGACCCAAGTCTTTGAAGCAACTTGCATTTCGGATATAGATAGGTTGACACAATATATACTAGCAAAAATTACGATTGAATGCCTCAATATTTAGCTCACGAAATCCAAACAATTAGCTACATACGTTTAATTAATTTTGGCTCCATTAATTGTTTATACGGCACACAAGGCATATACTATACCTTATGCCATATGGATTTGAGCCTCTTGAGGTGCCACATCACCTCCTTCGCAGTGAGATTCTCAAAAGATAAAATAAAATTACATTTAGGTCCTCCGATCGATTTTTAGCAAAATAGACTCGAAAAAATCCGAAATTACATTACGTCCTTTCGTGGTTTACGTTCAGATCCTCTTGACGGTTTTTAACAAAATTGCCACAGATTCACCGACGCCTCCTAGCAATCCATTTAAAAAAACAAAATTGCACCCAAAAAATACGTTTAGCGATCTACAGATTCGCCACGACTCCTAGTAACCTTTTTTTTTAAAAAAATGTGCCAAAAAATGTGTTTAGGTCCCTCCATGTTTTTCTCAAAAAAATCCACAAATTTGCTAATGTCTCCTAGCAATAAGCAGATTCGCCGACGTCTCCTAGCAACCTATTTTTAAAAAAAAAGAAAAAGAAAACCGAAGTTACGCAGTTTTTTTTCAGAAATATTCGTCGGACCAAATTTCGTGCATCGAGAAAATCGAAATTACACAATTTTTTCAGAAATACCCATGAGACCAAATTTTGCGCGGCGCAGCGTCGTGCGACTAAATTTCGTATGGCACAGCGCAGTGCATGATTATGGCTAGTTCGTATCATGTACTGATGCCAAACACCATCTCATCCAAAAGAACCAAAGGACGCATTCTACTCAACATTTCTACTTTCTCCATTCCTGAATTGATATCATTCTAGATATTTGTACTTCCGCCAAGATATATTTATAAAAATCTGTATTATCTATTTTTATTATATATTTGGATTGTGTGTCTCAATCTAGTCTATGGTAGTAAATAATATTGAAATTAATTAAAGGAGAGGGGTATAGAAGTAGGGGCGAGCTAGGCCTCGGATAGCCAAGACAATGGCTCGTGGCCTAAGCCAACTAGCAGTGAAAAACTCCTCTTTATATATAATGAAAATTTCAAGTCCTTTCTAGTTAATTAAAATATTAAATTGAAAAGTATTGAACTTATATATATCTGCATCACTTACTTTGTTGCATTCATTACCTGGATTCCAAATTAGCCAATTAGATTTTTTCATTGATATATCACCTTATTGAATTGGTATTGATTTTACTTATTGCAACCGTAGCAATACAAAGAGTCTTGTCAGCTACAGACATTATTAAGATTGAGTTATGAAATAAGATGAGTGACAAATAGATGAATAATAGCATGGTATAATGTATTTGTAAGCATTGAAGATAACAAGATTTTATAGCGTTTTCAAAATATCAATACCAGTGCAATGCTGGCTCCGCCATTGGTACACTCCACATGAGGTCCGGCATGACAAGATCTAGATGTGCATGCATGGATTGGCCCCCTGGATCTAATGGTGTGATTGATCGATGGGGAGAGAGGGAGAGAGACTGTCCGGCCGGCAGGACTCCCCCACTTGCGCCGTGTAGATTGGTACGTCGGCCTCGTGGCTCTTTCCTAGCTTGGCATGAGCCTGACCGACGGGCCGCCGGTCCGAGCTCACGTCTCCGGTCACTCCATCGATGTATCCATCGACAAGAGCGTCAACTTCCCGCTGTTGCCATCGATGGATGGCTCGATCTGCTGTTCAAACTACGTACTGCCCGGCCGGATCGACCTCCCATCTGCCATCGCCGTGGGCCACCAGCCAAAGTAAGCATGAAACTCCTTATTTCATTTGGACCTTTACAGGCTATTGGCTATGCGTATTGTTCGGATATTTTGCATCAATTGTGCCCATAAACCGTTTTCAGACCACTTCAACAAACTCGATAGCGAATCGAACAATTAATCGTGTGGTGACCAGGACGACGCATCGATCAAGTACCGTTTTGTAGTTTCAACTGCCAGATTTTGGAGTGCCAGACTAGAGGTGGGTATCATGCGCCGGCCGGCTGACACGAGTTTTTTGTCTTTCGGATCTAAACCGTGCCGAGCTGTGATGGCTCGCTATACCCGTCATGCCGTACTAGGCTGGTCCAGCTCGCCTTCGGCCAGCTCAGACACAACCCATTTGCCCGTCATGCCTGTTTTGTGCCGTGTTAGCCCAAACCCGGCCCATTTATACTATTACGACGAGGGAAAGGACCCGGAATTGCTTGCAGTAGCGTGCGTACGAGGTGCTACAACATGCAGCGAATGTATAGCCTAGTCGGCATTGACATAAGAGATTATGGAAGGCATCGATCAGTGCACCTTACGATCATATATATGATAAAAAATAAACTAAGGTGTCATCTTCTAGATTAGGTATCCAGTGCAACATGTTTTTGTGCCAATAATTACTCGATGACAAATGCTAACACGAGACATGCTCATGCTAAAGCCAGTTCAAATCGACGACGACAGATTATCGCGCGTGCAGCATGGTCAAAACAAGTGTATAACGTTTTGCATTTTGTATGTCTGTGACTCTGTGTACTTGTTGTATGTACTCGATCATCCATCATCTCTTTTCTTTTCTTGGAACGTGGTGAATAGAGGTGGGCACTCGAACCGACCCAAGGCATGATGTCACGGCTCGGTCCAAAGCCCGACCCGGCACGACACTGTAGCACGGGCCGTGCCAGGCTCAAGAACCGGGCACGATGGGCGGCACGACCCGGCACGATACTGTAGAATGAGTCGTAACGGGCCCAATGACTCAGGTATGAGGAAGAAACTCAGCATGAAGATCACCGACTCACAGAGCATGAGCGCTATAGATGTGCCCAGTAGTATGGACGCCACCCCTACCACCGCCACCTAAGAGAGATGGGCAATAGGGGAGAGCTCGTCTCTCAATCTCTTTTAGCTCTCTCTTTCACCCGTCTTTCTCAATCTCTTTCGTCTGTCTCGCTCACTTTATTTCTTGTCCATTACCCCCCCTCTCGCTCGTGTTTAGTACATCCTCTTGCTCTGTGTAATTATTTAAGAATAAATAAATTTTAATTCTTTGAATAGATAAATTTTAATTCTTTCTCTCATAATATTTGCGTCCACTGTCTCAACTCCATGTGTCTCCGGCTCCTTTCCTCTCGTTGCAATAGTGCAAATGGATCAATTCTAGGCCGTCACAACACAAAGTATAAATGGGTCGTGCCTGGACTTGCCAAAAGTGAGCCGGGCCAGCACGGCATGGCAGGCATGACCGGCAGTCGCGGCCCGGCACAGTTCGGGCACGAAGCACGATGGGCCCGTGCCAGGCCAGCCCGGCACGGCACGACGCCCACCTCTGCTCTTAACTCTCTCTCTCTCTCTTACTGTCTTTCTCAATCTCTTTCACCTGTCTCGCTCACTTTATTTCTCGTCCATTGCCCCTCTCTTGCTCGTGTTTAGTACATTCCCTTACTCTATGTAACTATTCAAGAATAAATATATTTTAATTCTTTCTCTCATAATATTTGTGTTTACTGTCTCAACTCCATGCATCTCTGGCTCCTTTCCTCTCGTTGCAATAGTGCAAATGGGTCGGGTCTGGACCGGCATAGCACGAAGCAGACACGAAGCATAAATGGGTTGTGCTTGAAAGTGCATCTAGGCACTTATGTTATTTTGGTGATTAATGACAAACGCATAATGACAATCTATGTAATTGAGTAAATGCTTAACTTAGTGCTTAACAAATGACAAACCTCTAATGTGATTATATTGCTATAAGACTAATATGTTATTGCCTAATTGAGTATCAGTCTCATCTATTTAGAGGAAAATCAAGTGGGATGGTTAAGCAAAGATAAGGTATGCAATTTTGATATCTCTTTTATATTTGTTATTGCATTCCTTTTGTGCAAATGCATAGTGAACTCCAAGTAGCATGTTGATTATATATATGCACATTGGTTCATGTCATATTTATTTGTGCATATATATTCATTTGAGTTCATTATGTGCTTTGTTTTTAGTATGCATGTATTAACTGGAGTTAAACTTCATATTGCTATAGATTGTCTTGGTGCATGCATGTTTTAGTTGTGTATCTTCTCATGCACCTCTCCTAGTGAAGTTTAATCTAGAGTTGGATCGCATATTTACTCTTATTCCAAATATTATCTGCACATGTACAATTCGTGTATATTCTACCATGTGCTTCATTTAAAGTAAAGACCGTGATCCATGCCACGATTTAATTGATTCATCATATTGGCGATTATCTCTCTAGTGCATATAGATCAAATTATATATTCATCATGATGCACTTAGTAGAGAACATTTCTTATGTCAAGTGTTTCCACGTATGTTATGCTTCTTTATATGAAACACTTGTGGTATTCAATTGCTCACAAATATCAACTTGTTTATATCTATTGAGCTTTTGGGACTAACGTCTTTTATGAGTGGTTTGGAAAGAATTAGGTCCTGTGTGTGTATGATGGCCAAGGTATTGTGGAGGCTGATCGTTAAGCCAAGGTCAACAAGACGGCGGTGTCACCAAGAGTTGAGGACTAAGTTAAGATCGACTTGGCGTGGAGATCGTCGGAGAGGATGATCAAGTCAAGGTCGATAGGACGAGAGTCTCATGAGGTGAATCGAGTCAAGTTGGACAAGGCGAAGATGTCATCAATCATTTGGTAAAAGACATCATGCACATTGCATCCACGGAGAAGACGGCATGCGGATTGAATGTAAGACTAAGATTTCTCGTTTGAATTTGAGTCTAGGGATTGCCGTACTATTAAGAGGGATGTGACGTTGAATGACTTTTAGATGTGTCAAGTGCTCAAGTGATCCATCCTTGTGAAACTTAGAGAGAGAGTGGTGTTGGTGGTGCCGAAAAATAAGAGTTGTAGGTCTCTCTTGGATTCTTGGTGAAATCTGTAATTATCCCTTGATATTTGGGTAGTGAGACCTTGTTAGTTGTGTATCCCTTGTTCTTAGTTTTCAATAGAGTCCAAAATCACTGAAATCGGAGTCCGAAGTCAAAAGTTATGCTCGTTTTCGTCGGGCTGCTCAGTGTTGTTCGGACTATCCGAAGTGAGTTCGGACTATCCGAAGATTTCGGGCTATCCGAGCTGAGTCTCTCTGTTAGCCATATCTAATGGGTTCGGATTATCCGAACTTGAGTTCGGACTGTCCGAACTGACTCGAACGTTGAGAAAAACGGCTAGTTTTTGGTGGGCTTTATTTATAGCCCCATCCTTCCCCATTTTGGGGGGGCTCCTACCCTGTTGATTAGAGGTGTCATACCCTTGTTCTTGAGCCCCCAATACACCCCTCTACCCTTAGATCTAAGTGATCCCCTTTGTGAGAAGGGTTGGGAAGAGTTTGAGGAGTGAGGTGTTAGGATTGAGTTGGATTTGAGTTGTTGAGCACTTGATTTCATCTCCAAGCTTGTTCTTCGTGAGTATTTGTTACTCTTGGAGGTTGAGGACTCCTAGACGGCTAGGAGGTCACCTACGAGCCACCGGTACTTTGTGTGGTTGGCCGTGGGAAGTTTGTGAAGGCCGATTCTGCCTCCGAAAGGGAAGGAATCAAAGGAGTGAAGACCGGCGAGTGCATTTGTGCAACACCGGGAGGAAGAGGGTTGAAAGAGATCCCGGCTCAAGTGTGACCAAGCCTCAATCGACGAGTGCATTTGTGCAACACCGGGAGGAAGAGGGTTGAAAGAGACCCCGGCTTGAGTGTGACCGAGCCGCCTCAACGGAGACGTAGGATCCCCTCAAGGATCCGAACTTCGGTGAAAAATCATTCTCTACTTGTTTACTTTTATTCTTGTTAGAGTATTTGATTTTGAATATTGAATTTACCCAATCTACTTTTCTATTGAATATTTCGCTAGATCTTAACTTGATTCGGGTATTCTAGGCTAGCTAGTTTAATTTAGTGTGTTTAATATCCCCCAAATAGCCTAGATCTAGTTTTGCGAGCTGTGTGCTCTGGAGCATTCGGAATATCCGAATTGATTCTCGGACTATCCGAACTAGTTCGGAGTATCCGAATACAACCTCGGACTATCCGAACTATTCGGACAGTCCGGAGTATTATTCGGACATTCCGAAGGTTCTGTATTCCGCTGCGATTTAGTTTTAAATTTTTAATTCGCCTATTCACCCCCCTCTAGGCGACATCCCCTGTCCTTTCAGTGCTTGGACTCACCGAAAGCGAGCCGGACCAGCACGGCACAATACAGCATGGCAGGCACGACGGACCGTCATGGCCCAGCACGATTCGGACACAAAGCACGATAGGCCCGTGCCGGGCTGGCCCAGCACGACACGACACCCACCTCTAGTACTGGTGATTAACGTGTGAATACTAGATGGTAGTGCATGCACATGCGAATGCATGAATACATTACACCATCACATCTACTATCCCTGCATATTCTCTCTCTCTCAATTCCATCGATCTCAACACATGCAGCTAGCTATTCTCCATCGTGCCTGTTCTCAAGGAAGGCGGCAGGTTGCCGCCCTGCCCCCAAACTATCGGGGCCCCGTTATCTATTAGTATAATTAATTTGTGAAGGTCATAACTTTAGATTCATAGATTCGATTGAGCTGATTTTTGTTGGGTTAGTTTCAAAATTGAATCTACTTTCTACAGTCCAAATTTCATGTCAATCCAATGGTGGAATCTTCGGGAATTAATATTTTAGTAAACGTATGTTAATCTGTTTTTTTTGTCGAAACCGAAACAATCTTTAATAGTTTGATGAAAATGATTGCAGCAGTGAAGCAATTCTATAAGATGAGAATTTTTTAAAGTTAATTACTTTTTTATTATGGTTGATATGGTCAGTTCATAGAAAAACATATTTGAAGAACTCTAAGTATTCAAAGGTATATTTGGGTCTTTTCTGAACTCAACAACTTTGAAGTCATTGGATTATATTGAACTTAGATTATTGTACTAAGTTGGTAAAAACTTTCTCTGTTGATGATTCATTTGATTTTGAGTTAAATAATCTGATTTCTGAGTTAAGAATACTGCAAATGACTTTACCAGATAGACCAATGTCTGCTATGGAGATTTTTGAGTTTGTTAGAAAAGTGGATTGTTATGGTAATATTTCTGTTGCTTATCAGATTTTATTTACTGTGCCGATAACTGTGGCATCAGCTGAAAGAAGCTTTTCAAAGTTGAAATTATTAAAGAACTATTTGAGACCTACAATGTTTCAAGAAAGGTTAAGTGGTCTGGCAACTTTATATATTGAGAAGAAGTTATTGGATGACATTAATGTTGAGACCATAATTGAGGATTTTGCATCTAGCAATGTTAGAAGATATTTTCTAAGATAATCTCTACAAATGTTTGAGGTAAATAATCTCACTTTTGTACTTCTATTTATTTATCGGTAACAATTTCTATAATACACTGAATATTATCTTTTTAATTGATACATGGTAGTATAAAAATATTTTGATGCTTATATTAGGGAGGCCTTCGTCTATAATTTCACCCCGAGCCCCTAAAAACTCAGGACTAGCTCTATTCTCCATTTGGCCATTTATTGTCCCCTAGCCAGCGATACAGATCAATCTTTTGTAATTTATATCATGCATCATGCATACAAACTTGTTACTGGGTGTTGAGTGAAAAGACGAGTGCATGCGTGATATGTTTAATTACATCGCTTTCTTTCTTGACTTGACAATTGACATGCATGCAGTGTGTTGTGTGTCGGAAGGTGAACAGTGCACGGCAACAAGACTGAAGGAGCGGGTGCGGGGCGGCATTTCTGAATGTCTGTGTTTGGGTGTTGGTGTTTGGGTTGTGTCTAAATATTGATGTGTGTTGGCGTGGTATAGGATTGTTGGGTCCACATGTAATAGACTTAGAAGCCGGGTATAAGTCTCAAAATCAATGCCCCATCTGCTTATCTGTTCCTTTCTTGTTCTTTACCCTTCTTTTCCTTTTGGAATGATCGTATCACAGTGAGGTAGAGACATACTCAGTCATCTAGGACCACAAGAGAGAGAGAGCGCGCAATGCATGCATATAGTGTGTGGCATCAACTTTTTGCTTACATATGCACGCAACGCAAGGACCAAAAGAAATCATGCGAAAGAAACATCATGTGTGGATATGAGTATTGTTAGCAATGAACAGCCCCTGCAATTGCATCATGTCTCGTCATCTCGTGCAATCGCGTAGTGCCTAGAATCCTGCGTGGATGCCTCGATCCTGCTGCCCCCACCCTCCTACTCTCTCCTGTCTCTCTCTCTCTCTCTCTCTCCTCCTCGCCATCTTGCCATTAGCCTCCTCGGCATGGAAGTTGCGCCCCACGGCGGCCTCCCCCTCCTAGCGCACTCTACCTCTAGCCTCACCAGGGCCGCAGTATGGTGCTCCCTCACTGTGGCCGCGTGCTTAGCCTCCGCCTCCTCGACGTGTGCCTCGGCCTTCCTCTCCTCGACCTCCACGGGTGGCTAGGCAACGTGATGGCTGCAGGAGGCCAGGTGAGGCGTTGCGGCATGCGACCAAGGCCAGGCGAGCCAAGGCGGCGCAGGAGGCGAGGAGAACCGAGGCAGCGCGGTGTTGATCCTGTAGGAGGCGAGGCGGTGCGGCGCAGGAGGTGACAGGGTAGTGGGGGGCAAGGTGGCGCAGGAGGCGGGGCAATTCGAGGCAACGCGGCGGGGAGGCAGCGGGGCCACTGGATGGGGCAGGCGAGGCTAGCGTGCCCTGCCGCTGGCCCGTGGTAGTGCGCCCGTGCCCAACAGTGCTGGCGGACCTCCGTGCTGCTGTCGTGCTAGCGTGTTGTTGCTGTGCCGGGCCAGCACGGACCCAGCCCAAATGACCGTGCTGGGTTGTGCTGCCCATCATACCTGAATTATGGGCCCAGCACAGCCCGTGTTACAGTTTCATACCGACATAGAACGACCTACTTCGTGCTGGGCCGGACTTTAGGCTAAGCCGTGCCCAGCCCGAGTGCCCACCTCTAGTCAGACTGACCTAAATGACACCACTGTGCATGTCTAGAAACCTCCGAGGCTCCGATATGAATTTCCATTTTCTAACCGATCGTCTTCTTCACTTTTACTTCTTGCTGGTGACGTTGAGAGAACCTTTGGAAAGAATGGATGCATAAATGCTGTATCTAGATCATTATGTGGTTACGTTGGAGATAACTTAATATCTCAATTTATCATATCTTTTGTTACTATTCAAATAGATTGTTAGTCTAAGTCGTTTACAATTAGGATTTTTTGGTTATATAAGATAATTCCTTGTACTTGTAATTTGAAGTATTATAGTGGATTGTTTCTCGTGGTTTTTTCGCAAGTGTTTTTTCATATTAAATCTTGTCTCTCTTGTTATACCGTGTAACTATCCCTAACAAGTGGTATTAGAACCCTAAAAGTATTGCTATTTACCCTGGTGACTGTTTTAATACTAAAAAAGTGATATTAGAGCTCTAACAAATAGTATCAGAACAGAGTTTTAAGATCCCATCGCAGCCCTGGGAGAAGTCGACTCTCGGGACGACATCCGCACAGTAACGCTCGACGCCATCTTTGGCCTTGCCACATCTGATTCGCCTGGCTGCAGCGCTCGAAAGCTGCTCTCCAGGCCATGCCGCTCCAGGAGAAAATTGGTTATTTGGCACTTCAAAGATTGACCTTTTGATTATAATCTGCGCAGCTGCCCTTCATCGTGCATCGCGTCGACTCTGTCTGCCGTGGTCTCCGCGCCCTTCGGCCCGCGCTTCAACCGGCCCTCTGCACCCCTCGGATACCCACCGCGTCGACATCTTCGTCGTCGTCGTCGTCGATCTCGGCCGCATGCCAGTTTGCGACCCTCCGGCCGACTCCCTCCGCGCGGTCTCTGCGCCGCATCTGCTTGGCATCCGTGCAATTTACCCGCGACCGCCTTGCCGGCCCACCGGCCGGCCTCTGCCCGCTGCCGGCTTAAGGAACCCGCGCCCGAAGCTCGCCCGACCGGGTCCGTCGCAGTTCCGGCCTCTGCGCCTACGCCGGATCCACTCGTCTTCGCGCCAGCCTCCATCCAGCCGGTCCTCCTCCGGCGATCACCGGCTCGCTTCCTCGTCACGCCGACCACCGGCGTCTGCTCCTCAGGCCCGCGCGGCGCTCCTCAGCCTTCGACCACCGGCTCGCCCCGTGCCGGCCGCTCCTCCTGATCCGCGCTTGCGCACCGGCCGCACCGGTCCTCCGGAGCCCCGTAGCCATCAGGCTTGCTCACGCCGGCTGACCCCGGCGCCACTGCCCCCCGAGCGGCCGCATCGAGCGTGACCCGCTCACCCGTGAAGCAGCACGTGAAGAACCAAGCTCTCTCGTGAACTCCTGGCATCCGGCTTCAATCAGAAGCACCTGCCCGAGAAGTCTCAACTCTCAAGTAACCGATTCAGAGAGTCCAGGAACCAGGACACGAACCCACGTGGACCGACGTGAAGAGTCTCTCCAGCCTAACTTCAATTAGATCTGGAATTCCAATTCAGGGTCTGTTTCGTAGGAATTCAGCTTCTTTAGATTCGTGCTGAAAATTCTAACTTCACCAAAATCGAGAAGCTGAAGCTGTGAGTACATTAAGATTGTTTAGATAGATCATCTTGTTTACATTTTAGACCAAAAATATAAACTTAATTCACTTTATTTTAGCCTATAAGTTTCAGATTTCAGAAGAAGCTAGAATCTGGAGCTTTACCAAACAGGCCCAATTGGTTTGACTCCGTTTCTTTTGAGTCACAGAGCAAAATCGGCTTTGGCTCCAGAGAAGGCGACTCCAGCTCCGGTTTTTTTAGCCCACGCGGCGTCGGCTTCTCCAGGAAACCCATGCGGCTCCATCTTCATATCAGTTCGGCTTCCTTTCAGCTTCTCGGCTTCGGCTTTTGATGTCCAGAAAAATTGATTTATGCACCCGGAGCGTACCGATTCAAATAAGAGCTGTTTTTTCAATATGTGGACGTGAAAAAAGCATTGCTATTTACCATGGTGACTATTTCAGTGCCAAAAAAATGATATCAGAACCCTAACAGGTTGGAAGTTGAAAGTTAAAAGCATGCGTGATGGTAATTGTAGTGATACACCTTACTGTGAATTCTAAGTTTCCAACCATGTTTCTTAGGGCAAAAGATGTCAAATTGTGTATATCTAGCTGTTAGAGTACACTAGATATGGTAGCGTGTTATTGCACGCCGTTTTGTGTGGGTGTGGGGAAAAAATCGACGAAAGGACGTAAACGCGATTTTCAACATATCTCTCACTCCGAAAAACACCAGAAACCGAGTTACGTGGGAAAAAATAGAGAGTTAGAGTCGTAGAAATATCTCTTTCGATGAATTATTTAGAAAATATTGGAGACCGAAGTGGAAAACCGAAGTGGGAAAATAGTATAGAGGGAAAAGGGTGAAAATTTATTAGAGACGACAACCTTTCTAGAGATGAATACATATTCGACGAATTATTCGAAAAATATTGGAGACCGAGGTGGAAAACCGAAGTGGGAAAATAGTCTAGAGGGAAAAGGGTGAAAAATTAATACATATTCGACGAATTATTCGGAAAATATTGGAGACCGAGGTGGAAAACCGAAGTGGGAAAATAGTCTAGAGGGAAAAGGGTGAAAAATTAATAGAGAGTTAGAGTCATAGAAATATCTCTTATGACGAATTTTTTGGAAAATATTGGAGACCGAGGTGGAAAACCGAAGTGTGAAAATAGTCTAGAGGGAAAAGAATGAAAAATTATTAGAGACAACAACCTTTCTAGAGATGAATGCATATTCGACGAATTATTCGGAAAATATTGGAGACCGAGGTGGAAAACCGAAGTGGGAAAATAGTCTAGAGGGAAAGAGTGAAAAATTATTAGAGACGACAACACCGAGGTGGAAAACCGAAGTGTGAAAATAATCTAGAGGGAAAAGAGTGAAAAATTATTAGAGAGAAAAACGAAGAAAGGATCTAGATGTAAAAAGCGAGGACCTATTCGTTACGTTTTTGGACCTGTCCGCTATCTCGAAAAATTAGAAAAGGGCATGTTCGCGATTTGAATTTAACGAGAGCTTTTTCCGTAAAAGAGCGGACGAGGGACCCATACGCGATAAAGTAAAAAAAATCTTCCCCTCACAAAAAATCGCGAAGGACCTATTCGTAATTTGCAGGAACCTACTCGTAATTTAAGCAAACATAGGGGCTTTTTTTAAAAATGCGTAGAGGGATAGCTGGCTTCGCCTCCTCTCGGCAATCCCAGGGGCTGTAAGATGTGTTATATGACGTGTGAGACATGATTATCAAAGAGAGAATAGAATCAGTTAGGATTCCTATTTTATCTCCTGGGGGGGCTTCACATCGTAGATAGATGATCTCCCTTTTTCCTCTCTGGTCAATAGATCGATCTCTTTTTCACCGGTCAGTAGATCGATTCTTAATTTCATCTATCAGTAGATAGATCGGATTAAATCTTTCTAAGCCTCTTCTCTACCGCCGATGCCTACCGCTGTTCGGTCATCACCTTTTGTTGCCTGATGATCGGCTTCCTTCGTCTTCCTTGATCTTCTCCTTCCCCCGCATGAACCTGCCGCAGCTGTCGTTTCTCATCTTCGTGGATGCTGCTTGCACATACATGCTTTTGTCTTTCTCTCTCTGCCCTTCCTTGCTGACCTGTAGCATGCATTCCTTATGCCTTGTGTGTTTTTCGCTCTTCCTAGCTGCCTCGTGGCAGGCGTGCATGCGTGTGTTTTTCTTTCCACCGAATCAAAGTGCTGTGGTCGGCATGCACATACGCACCTCCTTCGCCAACGATGTTGCTCATCTCGCCTCTCTAGTCTCTAGTCTCTACTGCTATCAGATACCGCGCATTTCGTCAGCATCCCGCACTGAACTTCTTTGTTGTGGTCTTTCCTCCACTTCCTAGCTGATACATTTGTGTGATTCACGTTCGACTCCTCCGATCGTTGTACCCTAGGCTTCGCCCTTTTCTTGACTGCAACAATCCTCCGTGTGCATCACCCCTTTGTTGTTCTCGATGGCCAACATAAGTTTGCCTCCAGTGTCCCTCTCCTTCTTCTTTTTAGTTTGGTTGCATGCAACACGTGTACTCTGGTAACCATCTGCTGCATGGCCCTCTCCGTGCCAAGTCCTTTCACTACTGCGCTCCTGCTCCTTCCTTAACACTAGTGGTCCACCTACGTTATTCTCGACTAAGGTGATCTTCCCCACCGCAACATCCTCGATATAGACTTCTCGCTGCATTAATATCTTCTTCCTCTATGGTGGTCTCATGACTTCTTCCACGACAGATAATAACATTAAGATACCATCTATTATAGAAATTATCTTTATTTTTGTTTTTAAATGACATGAAAGGATATACAAACAATAGTCATCCCTATTATTGTATATGCTCTAAGTCATCATGTACTCCATATATATGCTCATTAAACAATAAATATAAATTATTTTGGCTATTTTATCTTCTACGCTAGCAACTACTTCCATTTTCCCGGTCAATTCCATTTACACACACTACCCATCACATGTGCACAATTTTATATAATCCATGAATGCATCGTGGTAATGTTTCCGGGCACGCACGGGATCGAACACGTACAATGCTGAAGCTTTGCACTAGATAGCTTGTATAGTTGTAATCACAAGTTCTGGCACTCCACTTAAATGAGAAAAAGACGTCCTAACCCTCTTAAACTGTCGTGAAGTTCCAATATTCACCTTCAACCACAGAGAGGGTCTCTCTCCTTTCCACCGTAGGCTAAGGGCTTGTTTGTCAGCTTGAGGGCAACAGGGAGACTATTCGGGTGGCAAGCAAGGCTTTGGAGGTGGTGACGTTGGACATCTTTGTTAAGCATGGATGGATGCGCAATTATAGAATTTGCTTTTAATTTTCAGCTATCTTAGCTTTTTCTTTTACAATAATGTTAAACGGCTGTGGCCGTTGTCAAACTCGGTTGTGTGCATTTGCAGAGACCGGATTTTAATCCTTTATCTAAAAAAAATCTAAAAGCTGATTCTGGATTGTGGTTGTAGAGAAACTGATTCTCTAAAAGCTGGAATCCAAAAGTACATATGAAGTGGATTGTGGATTCTAGTGTATATGGGTGGGCTGGATTGTGAAAATCGGATTCTAGAATCAGACTGTTTGTTTCCGATTCTGCTTTTAGAGTCAGAATTCAGAATCAAAAGCTAAAACAAATAGGGCCTAAAGCAATAACGGATCTCGGGCAAGAACTTTGAAGGTGCACTAGCTTTTTTTTCTATCTCTAATCTCCATGGTCTACATTCGTAACACCCTACAAAAGGCTAAGGATGCTAGCTAGAAAAATATCCACGGTGTGAGTAGACGCTAACCCCCACTTAACCCACGGTTAGATTTGCCCCTGGCCCTTGCAATTAATGGAATAATCGAGCAAGTATGACAATAATAAGAATAGTTGACGCTAACTTAATTTATCCATACGTGTGCACAATTACAAAGATCGCAATGCTCCATTTGACATTTTGGTACGTAGCAGGAGCCACACGGCACATCAGTCACTTCTTCCCACATGAAGAATAATAATGCACACCACCAAGCCGACTTGATAGAAGTTCATGTACTCCTCTCGATCGTGCGTGCTTCTCTCGAATCGTGAAAGGGATGATGCGTGCATAGCAGCAAGGAATATACCACTCCACTGTCACAGGTCGTCGAGAAGAACTCATCGCGAAAGCGAGAGCTAATTAATGTTATCCGTATGATCAACGTCGTGCACCTGTATTCACAGTGTTGTGACGTACGTGTGCTTGACTTGAGAGTGAAAATTCAAGAGAGATGTTTACGTGATTTTCTTTCTAAAAGTACATAATACTAAAGTATGAATAGAGAGTAGATCATGATTACTTATCTCTTTACTTGCTTTAAAATTTATATAAGTTGTATTAAAAGAAAAAGTATGAAAAAACCGTTCAAAATTTAATTTCTCGATAAAGTACTGCTCTTTCTCTGCTCACATGCATATCTAGTCGTTCATGATCCACAATCGATCAGTGGCGTGAGAAAATAAACTATCACCGTTTCTTGCGAGGAATTTTTCGCGAGAACGGTATAGCTGTATTCCTTGTAGGTTTCTCCGCATTACGCTCCAACACACTGGGCCTTTTGGGCTTCCCCAGTATTCCGTCTCCCTCCGTGAATCAAAGCACACTGTCGTAAGTCGCCCTGTTGTGCAGTACGGTCTAGACAGGAGCATTCTGGCCCATGATATGAACAACCTTACGAGGTATACGTTGGTCCAACAACAAGCGCAACCGATGGGTGCTGTGCTCCACTGGCTGGGCCAGATGCTCTCCAATGTCCAAATGCCAGTGCCAATGGTTTAGCACTTAGCAGACAGGTCCGACGTTTGAGCTGCTTGGGGAAGTTATATTCGATGCACAGCTCTTGTTTCTCTTCTTTTCTTTTCTTTTTTTCACGATTCTTGCTTGAGAATTGAGATAAGGGGTCCTGCTTCATACCCCTAGGTTGATCTAAATTATCCAACAGTTTGTTGCTGTAGTCATGCTAAACAAAGAATCGGTATAGTATTTTTAAATAGTATTCTTAAAAGATCTAAACAATTTTTTTAATCAAACGATTCACACGAAACTACTTAAATTGTGGTCCTAAAAGGACTGCGTTGGATCTTAATTCTCATAAGATGTCGATACAGATTGGACCTATGTACAATCTGGAGGGAGGAAAAACAAAGTGAAAGGTTTGCATTTATTTGACGAGCAAAAACAGAGAGGAACATGGAAATATATTTCGCTACAGGCTTAACTTCAAAGCGCTGCCTACATTACCACCACGCATGGCCGATCCCGATCAAGGAGGATCAGAGCCGTCCGATCCAGTCCAGCCAATCTTAATTAGCGGCCACCGTCTCCCTCGCCAGCCTTCTCCACGCCGGCTGCCGCCGCCTTCTCATCGGCGACCGCGTCACCCTCCTCGCCGCACGCGTCGTGCGCGGCGTCGTAGGTGGCGTGCAGCCCGACGAGCACGTAGTAGAGCAGCATGACGGCGGTGCAGACGCCGAAGCGAACGAAGGCCTGCGCGCCGAGCGAGCCCATGAGGAAGAGGTTCGTAGCGATCGACAGCGAGGGCAGCCATGGCACCAACGGCACGCCCCACACCTTGGGCGCGCGGGCCGCCGGCACCAGCAGCTGGATGCCGAGCGTCCCCGCCACCCACGCCGGCACCAGCACCGTGTAGCCTGCCCACCGCTCCGGCACCGCGCCCCAGTACGCCGCGATGCCCACCGACGAGCCGATGATCATCAGCAGGAACGCCACGAGCCGCACCGCGTGCGTCCGGCTCGTCACTCCCCTCACGTAGTACCTGCAATGCAGCAGACGTTTTTTTTTGTTGGATTCTTTTCCCCGTCATAATGCGCATTTTGCGTCGCGGTGGGCGTACGTACCGGCGGACGAGAAGCGCGGTGGCCATCATCATGAAGATGAAGAGCGTGCTGACGGAGAGCAGGCTGGCGAGCACGTCGAGGCTGGAGAAGAGCGCGATGCAGGCGCTGGAGACGGCGATGAGCGCGGTGGCGTACACCGGCGTGCCGGTCCGGGGGTGCACCAGCGCGAACACCGGCGGGATGATGTGGCTCCGCGCGATGTGCGTGGTGTACCGCGCCTGCCCCAGCGCTCCCACCAGCAGCACCGTCGTCATCCCCTTGAGCGCGCCCAGCGCCACCACGTACTGCGCCCACCGCATCCCAACGCTGCTGAACGCCACCGAGTACGCGGCACTCCGGTCGATCGCCGTGTACGGCTGCATCATGCTCAGCACCAGCGCCATCACGCAGTAGATGGCCGTGATCACCGACATGGAGCCCAGCAGACCCAGCGGGATGTCCCTCGACGGGTTCTTGGTCTCCTCCGCCATTGTCGCGATGTTGTCGAACCCGCCGTACGCGAAGTACACGATCGCCGCCGCCCGGAACACGCCCGGCACCCCGTGCGGCATGAACGGGGTCAGGTTGCTCGTCTTCGCGTGGAGGAAACCGGCCACGATGACGAAGGCAATCACAAGCACGTGCACCGCGGACGCGACCCAATTCACGTGGGAAGTGCCCTTGGCGCTCAGCATTGCCAGGGTCGCGGTGACCGCGATCACCACCACCGCGATGGGGTCCAGCTCGTTGTACCCCTCGGCGAGCGACGTGTGTATGCGCAGCGCGCTCGCCGGCTTGCCGATGAGCGTCGCGAGGTAAGACGTCCAGGAGCGCGCCACCGCGGCCGTGCCGAGGATGCTCTCGAAGATGAGGTTCGCGGCGGCGATGAAGGCGGCCACGTCGCCAAGCTCGACGCGGAGGTACGCGAAGGAACCGCCTGCCACGGGGATCTCGACGGCGAATTCCGTGTAGCAGAACACGGACAGCATGGCGGAGAGGCCGGAAGCCACGTAGGAGAGCACGATGGCAGGGCCGGCGTGGTCGTGTGCCTCCTGGCCGGTGAGCACGAAGATCCCGGCGCCGATGACGGAGCCGAACCCGAACCACGTCAGGTCCCACCACGTGAGGCAGCGGCGCATCTCGTTCTCGCTGCGGCGCCGCAGTGCGCCGAGCTCGGTGGCGTCTGTGGAGCGGCCCGCGAAGCGGTCCCGGAGCCGGGCGGGCGTCGCGGCCAGCGCCGCGCGGTACGCGCCCCAGCTCGCGAACGACGGCTCCGGGAAGAAGTCCTCCTTGTGCCACCGCCAGTAGCTCCTGGCCGCGGCCGCTGGCTTGCCCTCACAGTGCTCTCGTGCTGTCTCCACGGGCGCCATTTGGCATTGGCTAGGAGCTTAACTGCTCATGCCACACGCCTTCGTGTGGAGGGGGAGGAGGGCTGCAGCTGCCGCAGCTTCAGCCGTGGAGATATGGGAGTGGCGGAATGTGGTTGGTCAGTGAGTGAGACGTGTTCTTCTATTTGTAGTTCTGCGCTCCAACAGCTCTCCAATTTGGTTGCATGCGCTATCTTGAATATTTTTCTGATGCCGAGCATTTTCAGGAACACCGGCGACTCGATATTGTTTATGATTGGACGTATTGCAATGCATTGCGTCGCATTACATGCCGTGGCAGCCGGGCTAGTTCACTACAAAAAGTATCTTCCTCGGACTAGTATGGAATGCTTTCTAGATGGAAAAAAGAATCCAGTATGGATTGTAATTTGGAAGTATGTTCTTGGAGTGACTCTGAACTGGACTGATGTGCCCTGACTTATCCTTTACGTTCTCTTTTACTGGGATAGGTGATGCGCACCGGCTGCTTGATGTCTCCGGCAATACATTGGTCGGTCCAGCGTGTGTACATGAAATGAAATTGACGATTTTTCAAGCCACTTGCCTCCGTTTTCCAAATCCAAGTCTCTCGAGATGAATTACAAATTTAGACTCTTCACCGTTCTCTCGTGCTCCTCTATTGCAGGAGCCGGCCTGCTGCGTCCAATTGCACGGGAGTGAGTAAGCGCAACAAACAGCTAGGCGCCGATCGACGAGCATAGGAGCAAGGCGCTGCCACGACAGCCGGGCACAAGAGACGAGCGAGCGTGGTGTAGGCAGTTTGCCATGGTCGGTGAGCACAGGAAGGCCGCCTCCTGCGGAAGAGAAGGGTGAGAGAAAAGGCTAGATTTACGAGTTATCTTAAGAGTGAGGTAAATTCAGAAAAAAAAAACCATTCAAGTGACTAGAAAAGTTATCACCTCTGTGTATCTGTACACATGCACTTCCATCAATTACGGTACAGTGGTCAGTGGGTCACATGCATCATGCATGACAGGCTAGCTGACGAATTTGTATTCCACAGTCCACTGACATCATATAGATATTGTTGGGGCGGTACGTAAGCTGTTTGGCTCAACCGGTAAAGCCGCGCATGTGGTCGGCAGTTCGAATCCCAGCCAATGCAGGGTTTTCTGGAATACTTGTAGCTGCACCAGAACTTGTAGCTAGACTTTGCTGATTTTTATTTAACTATTAAATCATGCCGTAAATTTTTGTAAAATTTTTATAATGGTCCTCAAAGCATGTCTAGCCTAATATAAAAAAATCTGGATCATGATCGAATCTGTGCGACTTTTAAAATTTGGTCAATGCTACTAACGCGAGTATACTGATTTGATTGAGCTACTAAATTTGTAAATTCTTTAAATTTTGTTGGAAGGGTCTTTAGGGCATTCTGAGCTAGCATAAAAAAAGAATCATGATCATGCTTTTACGATTTTAAAAATTTACAATAATTTACTTTTCTTTTTTATGTGTTCCTGAAAAGATTTCTAGGCTCTTCTTGCTTCATTTCCTTCCATGGCTCGCCTAGGCAAGTAGTGAAGATGAACCTCAAGAGCAAGAGATAGTAATTGAAGAAATTGTGAATCTATGCCATCTTCTCCGCCTTGAGTTCCCTTGATAATGTCTCTCCACCGGCATCGAGCCACCGCCACCGCCACCATGGGTCTATGATATCAATCGTCTTCCATGATCCATGTGAAAGGTCGCCCATTCAAAGTTATCTGTTAATGATCAAGATGCAATTCGAAGAGCATATATTCTTAAAGGTCCATTCCAATTATATGCACATGAATTTCCAAAAAGGAAAATTGGAAATAGAGATCATCAATTCAATTTTGTATGGTTTGCTAAGTATCATTGGCTTGAATATAGTATCAAAAAGGATTCTGTATTTTGTTTTGTATGCTACTTGTTCAAAGATAACAAATGTAAGGGTAAGGGGCCAGATACATTTACTATTAGAAGGCGGAGGCCAGACAAGAAGGACAATAAGTAATATTGTATTCTTTGAACTGTTGTTGATGCGTAAGCTTCTTTTATGCATATTTCATACTTAAAATATTCGAACTATTTATATTGTAATTTATACTTGTATTATTATGTTTCTCGACAACATTTGTAGTAATTTATCGAATTGTTCATTGGATTTTATCGAATTGTATCTTATAGTATTAGCTCGGCATACCCTAACTTAAAATTCTAGATCCACCACTGCTGCCCGTTGCACACTAGTATAAACAAGTCGTATAGCTCAAGAGGGGATATGATTGGGCGGCAGGGAAGCGAATCCATTGTAGATTCGTTCGTGGACAGGTCGGCAATTGCAGCTTAGCTCATTCATTAGCCCTTGGAAGCACATGATATGATGATGCGAGATTCAGAAGAAACGAACGAGCGAGCCGGAGTCTCGACCAGGGTTAGAAAATCTCGGTAATTTCTGGCGAGATCTCTTATCGGACTGGGAAAAGTTTGGAAATACTGGTTAGAGTAAAAAATTTAAAATTTCGAATTGCTACAGTAATCTCGCTATCTCGACGAGGTCTCACTATAAACCATCGAAATCTAGGATTTATAATATGACTTTTGATGTTTAATAACGGATTTGGTCTAATAACCCTTAAAGAAAGTTATCTCCTATGAAATTTTGTTGAAAAACTGAATGTTTGATATATTTTTTGAAACCTGCAGAAACACTTTCAGATTTTTATAAAACTTTACATGCTTTATAATGTTGTGAAAAATTTATGGTACCATTCTAAGAAGTGCAGGATCATACAGAAAATTTTTCATAATAATGGAGATTCATTTGTTATCTTTAAAAAATTAAAAATAGAATGAACATAATTGTGATAGTAATCTTATCAGAATTTTATAAATTTTCTCGAGTGTGATCATGATCCAACATTTTTATGAGAGTTTAAGAATTATCCAAGTACATTTTATAAAATTTTTAAAAATTTTAAACTTTTCTATTTGCTCAATCAAATCTATGTATGCATTGAACATCATGTGTTATATTTCAAATATCAAAAACAAAAAGAACATAAATGGTACAGTGCACTTATAAGAATTTTATAAATTTCTTGAAGTGTGATCATGGTTTGAAATTTTTTATGAGATCTTAAGCATTTCCTCATAACCCTTCTAAAAATTTTAAACCTTTTTTGGTTGCTAAAGCAAATATATGTATTGATCATCAATCTTTTATCAAGACGTAGCACTATCAGAATTTTTGAACCTTCTTGAAGCTTTATAATCATATGAAAATCTTATAGAAATATTAATGATACATCAGGGCCATTCACAAAAATTATCAAAATTTTCTAACTTGATTTGTACTACTTTTCATTTGGTTGAAATTTACCGATAAAGTTTTTATTAGGACAGTAACACTGTCTAAATTTTTAAAAATTTGTGAAGCTTGATTATTATCTAAAAATTTTATGAGAATATTAGTGATACATCATAACCATGCACAAAAAAATTTAAAATTTTATAACGTGGTTTGTTTCATTTTTCGTTCTGTTCAAATTTGCCGATGAGCGTTTTATTAGGATAGTAGCAATATTTAAAATTTTAATAAAATCCTAAGATCTGATAATCATCTGAAATTTTTATGAGAATATCAATGATGTGTTATTAACCTCTAAAAATTTTTAATTTTTTTTACATTGTTAAAACTAATTTTCACTCGGTGCAATTTTTTAAATCTCGGCAAATCTCGTGAAGATCTTGGCAAAATCGGTCCGGATTTCGGCCCTATTGGTTAAAAAAATTTCGGATTTGAATTTTTATTTTTGTGGTTTGTCCGGAATTTATCCGAAATTGTTAAATCTCACCGACATTTCATTCTCTGGCCTCGTCCGAGATTTCGAGCGAAAACGAGATTTTAATCCTTGCTCCCGACCAGCTGATCAAGCAAGGCTCCAAAATCGCCTATCCAAAGTTGGCCACGCGTATTGTGATTATTGTCCACCCAGGCCTACGCAAGCCTGAAAAGTCTAACAATCAATCTGTAAGATTTCAAATCTCGTTTTTGGTTGACATCTCGAAGGTGACCGAAATCCAAAATTCCATTGAGATCTTGGAATTTTTGACAAAATACAAAAACAAAAAAATCAAATCTAGTTTTTCTAATCGAATTTTTTGAGATTACGTTCGTATGTGCTGAAATATCAGTGAGATTTGCTGAGATTTATGTGAAATTAAACCGAGTGAAAAATAGTGCAAATGACATTAAAATTTTTTTGAATTTTTTTATAGATGGTCCCGACATTTCAGTAATGTTCCCATAAAAATTTGAGATGAAAAAATTTCAATTTTTTTTACATTGTTAAAACTATTTTTCGCTCGGTGCTTTTTTTTAGATCTCGGCAAATCTCGCGAAGATCTTAGCAAAATCGGTCCGGATTTTGGCCCTATTAGTTAAAAAATTCGGATTTGAATTTTTGTTTCTGTGGTTTGTCCGGAATTTATCCGAAATTGTTAAATCTCACCGACATTTCGTTCTTTGGCCACGTCCGAGATTTCGAGTGAAAACAAGATTTTAATCCTTGGTCTCGACCAGCTGATCGAGCAAGGCTCCAAAATCGCCGATCCAAAGTTGGTCGCACGTATCGTGATTACTATCCACCCAGGCCTGCGCATAGGCCTAGGCATTCGGTTTAATCGGTTTATTCGGTTTTGAAAAAATCGGTTTGAGATCTGAAAACCGAACAAAACCGAACCACAACAAAAACAGAACGAATTAACCGAACAAATTCGGTTCGGTTAGTCAGGTTTTCGGTTAACCAATTACATGCAACCCAAAAACAATAGTTCTTCTTTGTTACTCATTGTTGATCAAATATAAGCTGTTCTACTACCAATGGTAATCAGGTATCGGTAGCTAAATTTTAGACATTCACGCCAATCTACAATCTTATAAAGAACCATAGTCGTGCATAAAAAATAAAATGCTTAGAAGGTGTATCTCATACTGTCTTGGCTAGGGATGTAAGCGGGTCGGATCACGGACGGATATTGCTCTTCCGTATCCTAACCCATATTTTTTCGGATTCGGAATCGGATCACGGGCTAGCCGGATCCGGATACGGATCCGGATAGTCGAGATCTGGTTCGGATCGGATATATAATGGATTCGGATCAGCGGATAATTGAGGCGGATAATGCGCATACATAAAGTAATATATGTTGAATCAAACCACACAAATAATGCAGGTAGTAGCAAGATATCTCAAACAAAGCCATGCCACCGGAGCTCCACCGGCCAGGCGGGCAGGCGAAACCAGAAAAATCAAAAGAACTCTGAGATCTGTTTCAAGTCCAGAAGCAATGCCTCTCACGAGCAAATTTTTCACGAGAGCAAGCAGCCAAGCACTTCTAGTCGCCCTACTGAAAATCCACGAGAGCAAGCGCCAAGCACTTCTAGTCACCCTACTGAAAATCCACGAGAGCAAGCACAAGATCACGCAGCTGCAGTGATCGGCGCGAAACGCAAGCACGAAGAGATCTGCGGCGATCTAGAAGGATCTTGACTCGGTGGGATCCGTCACCAAGCGGTAGCGATGGAGCGGCGTCTGACGGCGGCGAAGAGCGGAAGATCTAAACCGCGGCCGATGAAGCGTCGCGAAGAAGAAAAGGCGGCGCGGCAACGATGGAAACCGCGGCGTCACGGACGACAGCCTTATTGGAGAGCGAGCTGTTGGGCGGCGGCGAGGGGCAACGGCGGAGGCGCGCGAACCTGGTCGGAGGAGGCCAAGCCAATCCGGAGAACGCGATGATCCAGCGAACCACAGCGTCGGCCAGCCAGCGAATCGGCGCGATCGCGGAAGATGAAGCGCCTGCGGGGCGGCTAGCGGCGCGCGCAAAGTCAGCGGTGTGGTGGCACCACCGGCGTCTGCGGCCGGTGATAGCGAAGATGGCAAAGCGATCCGGTGGAGGTCCGATCCGACGAAAAACGAGCGAAAAACGACAGCAATGACCGTGCGAAAAGCCGCCGAAGTCGCCTCCTCGAGCCATCGCCCATCGGCCCAAACTAACCGGATATCCGGATAGGAATAATACCGATATCCGGATCCGTCCCGATTTTTAGGATATTAGGCATTCAGAATCCGATCCGGATCGAATTTAAATATCCGGATCCGTCCCGTATCAAGCCAGGATATTTAAATTCCGTCCGGATCCGGTCCCGCCGGATCCGGTCGGACGCGAGGGAAAAAACACCCGTTTACACCTAGTCTGGCCACCATGGCGATTCGCGAGCCACTATGCTTAACCCATTTATATCTCCTAATCGAAATTGTGCCTCAGTTATTACGAAGATGGGAAGTCAATGGGCCTTCATCTATAACATCACCCTTCTCTGCATTTTCCATCACCATTATGATCGGTTCAAACTGCATCGGCACGGGACAAGTAACAATTAGCACGAAATTGTTCACTTTGTGATTCTTGGTAAACTTGATGGAAAAATGCTATTCTAACAAAAGATTAACTTCAATCATCTGTTAGGAAAGAGCAAAGCATTAGCAATACCCAATCGATGTTAGAAAATGAAGCGCTAATCGCTACCAAGACTCACTCCACCACGCAACAAAGTAGCAAACAAATCCGCAAAGCCTCGCCGAAGAGAGGAGGCGGTCGGCCACCGCCGTCTTGTGAAGAGAGGCGGTCGACGGCGATACTCGAGACCCTACTGCGCCAAGCTGAAAAGTCTAACAATCAATCTGTAAGATTTCAAATCTCGTTTTTGATTGACATCTTGAAGGTGACCGAAATCCAAAATTTCATTGAGATCTTGGAATTTTTGACAAAATACAAAAACAAAAAATCAAATGTAGTTTTTCTAATCGAATTTTTTGAGATTTCGTTCGTATGTGCTGAAATATCGGTGAGATTTGCTGAGATTTATGTGAAATTAAACCGAGTGAAAAATAGTGCAAATGACATTGAAAAATTTTTGAATTTTTTTATAGATGGTCCTGACATTTCAGTAATGTTCCCATAAAAATTTGAGATGATTATCAGGCCCAAGGAATTTTAAAAATTTAGGCATTATTCTTTGTCTGATAAAATGTCAATGGAAAAATTTGAATCAAATGAAAAAATAGAACAAAAATTCGGTTTTCATGGAAGATTTCTGACCAATTTTTAAAACATCTCAAATATTCAGTTTTTAAATAAATTTTCATGGAAGATGACTTTTTTTAAGGATTATTGGGCCAATCTGGTCAAATTACCCAAGATTTTGGTGAGATTTGGCTAAATGTCGGCGAGATTTTCGAGATTAGTGTAGTAATTTATTTATTTTTATTCAACTAGGATTTTGAATTCTATCCTCAGCTGAAATCCGAGATCTCAAACGAGATTTTCAAAATCTCACCGGTTTTTAAAACCTCGAGGATCTTTGGTTGGTACGCTCATGACGTAGCTCTTCTCCGTGCGACACACATTGCGTTGAACGCTTGTGGCAAGGTAAGGACACCGCCATAGCCTGCAACTTCTACTAACAGTTTAGTACGTATATTCCCTTCCATATATTTTAAATCTGAACTTTTGAACCAAAAACTTTTTGAATCAAAACTTTTTGAACCAAAAACTTCTGAATGGAAAGTTTTATGAGTTGAAACTTTTTGATTTAAAATTTTGTTGATTTAAAACTTTTTGTGTTGAACCTTTTCGAGTTGAAACTTTTCGATTTGAAACTTTTCGAGTTGAAATTTTGTTGATTTAAAACTTTTCATGTTGAATCTTTCCAAGTTGAAACTTTTAAAGTTGAAATTTCTAATTTGAAACTTTTTGAGTTGAAACTTCCTAACTTGGAAAATTTTGATTTATTTTTTTAAGTTTAAAATTTTGAGTTGAATTTTTTCAAGTTGGAACGTCCTATTTAAAATTTTTCAAGTTTAAATGTTATAATTTTAAATTTTTGTGTTAGAGAGGAAAGAAGGAGGTGGAGAAATGAGTAGGGAAAAGAGAAATGGGAGATAGATGGAGAAAATGACACATGGTATCTTAGGAAGATGGTCTTAAATTTGTTAGTTTGAGGTTAACTTCAAAATGATCATACCCGCACAAGGCAATGTGCCTGTCTCGTCTTTTACAGTGGAGAAGAGGTTATTTTTGTAACTATATTCGTAAGAGGTTATACTTGTTAAAGAAAAGCTATAGTGCTAGATAATCATGATTACACAGTATCCGCTCTCCCTTTCATGTACAGGGGGGCCAACAAACTTTGCTAAGTGCTATCCATATGTGTACAGCTTGGTTTGTGCAGACGGCCAGACCCTGTTGGAATACATCAAGTTCGTACGTGCTCATCGGGAATTATTATTTTCTGTTTGCTACAAAATTCTTATTAAGGAATTCTTATCAAATTTATGGGTTTCAAATAGACCCTCGAATCTCAACGAATTTGACTAGACTTGTTCACCCTCATTTCCAGACTTGTGGCCTGTGTCTTGGGTGGAACTAGGCGAGATGCCGGTATGCATCACTATCTTAAAAAATCTAAAAAATTATTAGGAGATTATATCTTTAATATGCTAAATTTGTTCATTGAATTGATTCAGATTTTATTGATTTGAGATTTATTAGATCTTACAACTATTTGTATTATATTTTTAGTAAAATTTAAATATTTATATTAAATTTACAATATTACTTAAACTATTGTATATGACCGTATAGGTATGGATAGAAGTATACATTTTTATTGAAAGTTTTCCGGTTAAGTCGGTAGCCTGCATATCAATTTTGGACCGGCCGAGTTTGTCTTTTCCTCCGGTGCAGATAGCAGGAGACTGATCGAGAGGTGACACGATTTTGTATCCAAAAGGGCAAAATGTAAAGCGAGACAAGGACAACGTGCCGACCGGCAAGCGACAGCTGCGCTTGCAGGCAGCTTACAGAAACACCACGATTATTGGGGTCGGGAGTCCAGGTCTTCGCTTGCTCCTGGCCGGTCACGCTCCTGTGGATTGCTGCCTTCTTGTCCTTGCAGAAACCGGTGTGTTCGACAGTGAGACGTGAAGGGGCCAGCTTTCTCAGAAAAACTGTTTTTTTTTACTGAAAAATAGCTGTAATTTTTGTTTGATAAATAGCTAATTCCAGTATTAAGCTACAAAAGCATGTCTTGCTCTATTTTTAGTTTTTAATGGTTACATGTGAATTTTAACTTATATCAAAAACCGTTTAAAACTGACCTATTTAAAGAGTTTACTAGCTTTTTGGCAAACGAGAACACCTCTTTCATCCCCTTTACTCAACTATTCCTCCATTCTCTTCCCCTAAAACTCATAATTATTTTTGAAAACAAGTATTTTCTAACCATATTTGAAACTTTTGAACCGAAAGTTTATTGAATAGAAACTTTTCAAACTGAAAGTTTTTAATTGAAAGTTTTCGGAGTTGAAATTTTTTTATTTAAAATTTTTAAGTTGAAACTTTGGAGTTGTATTTTAAATTGAAACTTTTGGGACCAAAATTTTTTAATAGAAAGTTTTCGAAGTTAAAACCTTTTGATTTGAAATTTTTGGAGTTGAAACTTTCTAATTTGAAAATTTTGATTTAAAACATTTCGAGTTGAAACCGTCCAATTTGACATTTTCCAATTTGAAATTTTTTGATTTAAATTTTTTAAGTTGAAATTTTCTAATTTAATTTTTTTAGTTGGAACTTTCTGATTCAAAATTTTTTATTTAAAATTTTACGAGTTAAATCTTGCTATTTAAAATTTTCGAGTTAAAGAGGAAAGAAGAGGGTGGACAAGTGGGTAGGGAAGAGGAAGAGGTGAAGGTGATTAGGTGAACTTGGAGTGTGTTTTTGTTGTAAAGCGTTGAAGAACGCATAGCGATTGTCTACTCGAATCAATAAAGACGCATGCATAAATCTGCGAATCAAGAATCAAGAACACCACGAAATATAGGGTGGAAATCTCTCTTTATTGATGCTCTTCTTTACAATGAGGGCACCCATATATATAGCGGCGTGAGGAGAGAGTTCTATTTAAAATTTTCAAAGTTAAAGTTTTCTAATTTTTGTATTAGAGAGGAAAGAAGAGAGGTGGACAAGTGGGTAGGGAAGAGGTGAAGGTGAACATGGATAGTGAAGATGACATATATCATCTTAGGAGTGTGTTTTAAATTTGTTAGTTTGAGATTTCATTCCCATAAAAATGCAGTAATTCGTGATTCTGGACACTAAGGCCTCCCTTCTCAGTGAAATTTCGCGGGAGTTCGGGACTCGTAAATTTCACAGGAGTTTGACCTGAAGAAGTTTGATTTCGCAGGGATCAGAAAAAATACGCGTTCTCACTCGAGACGAGCAAAATCTCTTTTAAGATTTTTTTTAAAACGAGGAAAACTCTCTTTCTGGATGATACACGGGCTTGAGATGGTTGGACCGTGTGTTTCTTTGGATATGTGTTGGGTCGTACGGAAGAACTGTACATGGGCTGGACTCGTAACAAGTCAGCTGCAGATTGTCAAGCATTGCTAGCGGAATAACGCTTTGCGTGTCGAGGGAGCAACTCTACGTGATCTAGTTCTAAGGCTACGTAAATACGATAGTTTGGGCCAATTGGGATTTGTGATTGCAGCTTTCAGTGTGAAATTTCTGCGTGACAAATGCTAGTTACGTGTTGGTGATGATCTAGGTAAATGGCATGCTGGTAGCTACCGTACAATTGTACAAATACGGGATCACCTTAAAACAATCAGGCCCGTTTGGGACTGGAAGCAATTCTAGAAATTATAAATGGTATAAACATTTTTGTGCAAATTTTCTACGTTTCAAACAGTACTCTATAATTTATCAAGTTTGCAAGGCTCCCAGTTTCGCGAATAGCACCATATATTGAACAAACTGATATACTTGACCTGTTCAGCTAGCAATACCAGTAGTCTTAAGAAGCTAATGAGGATTTTAACCACGAAAGTAAGGACTTAGAGCCTAGTTTAACCATTTTACTTAACCTAAAGACAGCGCACTGGATGCCTTGCTTCTGGTAGCGAAAGGCGTAAAGCGCCATGCATGCAGAAACATAGTACATACACCTAAATAAAAAGCAAAAGAGAAGATATCAAACGAACACAACCTGGCTCAATCACCGGACGACTAACTCCAGGCTGCAGCTGAGCTGAGCGCTCCAATCAGCGCATGGAATCCTCGCTCTGCGCGTTGCGTGCCACGGTTACCGGAGCACATGCCGCTCCGTGTGGCCGCCGCGGCCGTGCCCCGCCACGCCACTGGAGGGCTCGTGCCGTGCGCTTCCAGGCGCCGGTGCCGGAGCAGGAGCCCCAGGCGCCGGCGAAGGGAGGACCGGCGGCGATGCCCAGGGCCGCGCTTAGGGTGGGCGCCGGCGTGGCGCTGGCGCTGGTCCTGGGCGGCGCCTCGTGGGCAGCGCGAGGCGGGGGCGCTGGCCCCGTCCTCCTGCAGCCGGCCACGGTGTGCGCCCTCAACGTCGTCACCGAAGGCGCGTCACGCGCCTCCGCGGAGCGGAGCGGCGCCGTGGCGGCGGCCATGAGGACGAGCGTGGACGCGCTCTCGGACTCACTGTTCCGGCTCGAGGACACGCCCAGGGGCCACGCCACGCTGATGGACCTCGTCTTCGAGCAAGTCACAAAAGAGGTCCCCCCCCACACACACACGATCTTGATCCATTTCTTCGTTCAACTTGCATCTCTCTACATGGCGAGTTTAGCTAGACCAAGAACGTGTGCCATCTATCAAGTGCGTGTTTCTGTCATGCGCAGCACATCAGCGACAGGGGAAAGCTGACGAGCCTGCTGCAGAAGGAATGGTCGGCGTCGCGCGACTCCGAAAGGAGGCTCGACCTCGGTCTGCTGCTCACTGACGTACTCATCAACCAGGTGTGTTTTTACGTCTCCGTTTTTTTGTGTGTTTAAGCTTGCTTATCTACTCCGTTCGGCAATATTAAGGCATGCTCTGTAAGTGATGTGTGTACTGATCTCGTCGGTACTCTGTTTAATCTTGTAGAGAGAATGGCAGAGAGCAAAGGATATTTGCCAGCAACTGACTAGCCGCAACCAACGTGACTCGAGGCCTTACCTACACTTGGTAATGTTCTTTGTTCTTACTACTTCATGTGGTCAATTTCTCAACTTAGCTTTTATCATAGATATCTGCAAATCTTGCGCTTAATGCTGCTTTCTTCAGGCTGTCATCAACATGATGATGGCAGTGGAGACCATGCTGTCTCCGGAGACGGCCACCACTGATGACATCGAGAGGATGTCCAAAAATGCTATGGACGCCTGGAAAGAGTTCAAGAACAAGTACGAGCTAGCCAAGGGATCGATAGATTCCAGCACCTGACCTGATATATACAGTACTCAAATACTGTTCTTGCCTTAAGCCAATTCTGTTGGGTACTGACAAGACAATTCTTGTGATGAATCTTGGTGCCTTGCCCACGTAGTTGCGTATGAAGTTGCTAACTAAATGTGTACTCATTAAGACATATCTGTTCTACATTCCATAATTATTTACCAAAACTCCTATTTGTGTGCTTGTGTATACCAAAACTCCTCATGTCTGGTTCCGGACGTAGCTGAAGGCGAGCTGGTCGAGCGGGTTGAACGCCTCCAGCTCGCTGAACAGCAGGCAGGAGAAGAGGTCGCTGGCCAGGCTGTGCCTCCTGATGATGATTGCCGTGTCCGGCACATCTGCAGCATTTCAAGCCAAGATATGTACAGCGCTCACGATCTCATATTGTGGTCTCTGAATTTGTGTATTGTTCTGGTTGTGACTTGTGACACAGTATATATCATCAATATTGACTTATTATCTACTCACATTTGTTCATCTTATTGACATTGTTGAGATGTCAGTATCAGAAACTCTGTTTTTTTTGGTTGATCAAACGACAAATCAGAATCAAATGCAGGCAGGTAGGCTCTGTCTCTGTCTCCATTACATACCTGATGTATCATGTATATGGAAGCTTGCTAGGGGACCATGGCTTCAAGACGTTCCTGCAGTACGTGTCCATCTGCACCCTGATGGCCTCGACGTCCCCCGCATTGCTCCACCGCGCCGTCGCGATCGCCTCCTCCATGGTGTGAAGGTTGAACGGGTGCTTGGAGACCGCCATGTCCACGCCCTTCTCGACGACAAGCGAGTGCACCAGCAGCAGCGGGTCAACCGTGAGCTGCATCTTTGCGTCGACCCACACGCTGAACTTGGCGTTCGGGAACAGCCTGTCCAGGAAGCCAGGAAGTGCTTCACGACGACGCTGTTCATCTCCGGGTTCTCGTAGGGGAGCTGCTGCTTGCCGGCGCCGGCGCCGCCCAGCCTCACCACGCGCCATGCGTGCTGGCCTCTTCGTGCTCATCTTTGAGGATGCTGTGGCCCGCGAGGACCTTGTGGGTATGGCCGTCGACGAAACATGAAGAAGCACGCCGGACCCGATCCCCTTGGGCTGCCGGATCTTGTCGTGGTCGTTCAAGATCGCCGAGGCCACCAGTACCACCACGCCATTGCCTTGTCCATGGCCAATCTGTCTCAAACCATAAAAGTTAAGAAGCATGCTTTCGGATTCGCAAAGAAGGGTAAAGTTCTTGATGATTGCACTACACATAAATCACTAGACTTATATCTGCAAAAGAAAACATCAAAGCAAAAGCAATTATATCTGGCTTGCATCACAAGCGATAATAATGATTCGAAAGAAATAATTGGGTTACAATGTGCCTGGTACTCAAACGCCGAAATTATAAACAATCTCACAGTAAGTATTTCTCCTGTGAGCAAATGCGACTTAGGTCAAAGAACTCAACAACTTGTCTGGGGGGAACACCTTGAAGAATCCACAGGGAATTTCCACTGCACTGTCGTGTGACTCAACAACTTGTCGAGTGCAGCACCGGGGCCTCCGCACGCGCCCCCACCCCATGCCAACACCACCTGCGTGCGTGGGGTGGCGTTGGAGCGTTCGGACGTGCGCTCGTCTGTTTGGTGGAAATCTTCTCACGATGGCACGCGGGACTGGACTGGCGTGAGAGTGATCGTACATAGGGGTCTCGGTTGTTATTAGTTGGTTAATATAGTTGTGATTCACTCTGGATTAGTATATGATGTTGCGTTTGCACAAGGCATACAAGTATTAATTCGTACAAGATTCGGAAATAAATGTCTACTGGGATTTGCTGTTTACCATGTTTTAACTATTTCTTCTTTTTGAAATATACGGTCATATATTTTTTTAGGCTAAATGGAGAATTTCATTAATCAAATCCTATTTACCAAAATTTCGGGCAAAATTGTCAAAATTTTGGTCATTTTGCACCGGCTAAAAAGTGGGTCAAACGACGACGAAAAATTTTGAATTTTTTTTCTAGAGAGTTTTGACACATTGATTATATTGCCATAAAAATTTCAGATGATTATCAAATTTGAAGAATTTTTAAAAATTCAAAAATTGCTACTGTCTTGATAAAATGCTGACCGGCAAGTTCAAATCGAATGAAATTTGGAACAAACGTGGTTATAAAATTTTGAAATTTTTTGTGGATAGTCCTGACACATCCATTATATTCTCGTAAAATTTATAGATGATCAACAAGTGTCATGAATTTTTAAACTTTTGAACAGTACTATTGTCTTGTTAAAAGGCTTACCAGTAAACTTGAAAAAATGAAAAATTATCCAAACCACGTTATAAAATTTTGAAAATTGTTTTGGATGGTCCTGATATAGCATTAATGGTTATATAAAAGTTTTAGATGATGTTCATGCTTAAATAAATTTTAAAATTCTGATAGTGCTATGTCCTAATAAAAGCCCGATGATCAATGTATAGATTTGCTTTAGCAATAAAAAAAGTTTTAAATTTTTTTAAAATTTTACAAAAGGGTGATAAGGAATGCTTAATATCTCATAATAATTTTGAATCATGATCACGCTCCAGTGAATTTATAAAATTCTTAAAAGGCATAGTACCATTTATGTTCTTTCGCTTTTTGATTTTTGAAATATAATATAACAAATAAAGTTCAGTGCTTACATAGATTTAATTGAGCAAACAAACAAAGTTAAATTTTTTTGAAAATTTTATATAATGGTACTGAGGAAAATCTTAATCTCTCATAAAAAGTTTAGATTATGATCACACTCAAGAAAATTTATAAAATTCTGAAAAGGTAACTATTGCAATTATGTTCATTCAGTTTTTGATTTTTTAAAGATAACAAATGAAGTTCAATTATTCTGAAACTTTTTATGTATGATCCTACACTACTCAAGATAGTACCATAAAATTTTAAGATCATTAGCAAGCTTTTAAAATTTTATAAAAATCTAATAGTGTTTTGCCAAAATTTTAAAATGTCTCAAAAATTCGGTTTTTCAACAAATTTTCATAGAAGATGACTTTCTTATGGATTATTGGACCAAATATGGTCAAATACGGCCCTAAAAGTTCAAAATATGGCCAAAATTCTTGAAATTTTGGCGAAAAAATGAAACTACTGTAGCAATTTCAAAATTTTAATTCTATTGGTAGTTTAGATTTTGTAGAGGCCCAAAATCCAAAATTTTGGTGAAAATTCACCAAAATTAGGTGAAAATAGGAACCCTATGACGGTATTGTATTACCTTTCGTGGCACTATAGCTCAGAAGGCAATTTCCGTGCTTTTTCACGGTACTCTAGCGGAAAGGGGGCATTTTTGTAATTTTTCCAAGTGGAGCTATCTTTGCAAAAACAAAGGGATGAGGGGGCCAAATAAGTGAAGAATTCAGTGACGGATCTGTGTTGCAACGATAGATATAGTATTTTTAGAATAGGTGTTCAGTTATAAAAATATTATCCAATGTAAAATATAAAAATTTGTAATAGCAAAAATACAAAGTACAAATTGTTCTTACTAAAAACAAAACTCGAAATAATTTATAGATTTATGAATTGTAGATTTAAAATTTACATGCTTCCTCTTCATTTTTTAATGCTATAAATGCTACATTTTAAAAATCATGATTTACTGTTGCAAATCAAAATAACGTTGGTAGATTTGTAAATTGGAGATTTCTTATTTGAGAACCAAGAATGAAATTCACCCGTGGTTACCGATGCCAAATGTTTAGTTGTTGCATGTTGTTGTTTCCTGCCCCGCCGGATACCGTTGCCTTGACCTGCTATTTGCTATCGGCTTCCCAGCTTTCATCTTCGGCTCGATGCTCACCATGGCTATAGGGCTGCCCTGCAACACACCACACATTGTTCCATGCTCCACCAGACATCGCCGCTCTAAACTATCGGTCATCGTTGGTGTTGCACTCTCCATTTCGGGGTTGGTGCTCGCTGCAGCCACAAGAGCCAGGGCAGCCCTGTCGCACGCTACTCCTTACGCCTTTGCTCATTCATCAATGATGATGGCTACTCGGCACTCATAAGCTACCTAGCTCCCTGCCGACTTGAGCCTGCACCATGGCCCTTGTCTGTCGTTTGCCAGGCTATGCTGACACCACAAAGAGAGTGTGCAGAGAGAGAGAGAGTTAGGTGTTGGGCTTGAGAAATGAAGAAAGACCGAGCCTTAGGCGATTGGGTCGTGCTAGGAATATTAGGGGAGGGAATGGGTGAAATGGCTGGAAATAGATTTAGAGGTTGAAATATGTATTTTTTGAGCTTACTTATTAGTATATACATATAATATATTTGCTATACTTTGTTTTTTTTTCAAAAAAAAATTGTGTACGTGGGTACAGCTATGTCCCTATACTAGATCTAGGCCTGGGCATTCGGTTTAAACGGTTTATTCGGTTCGGTTTATTCGGTTTTTAAAAAATTCGGTTTTTGAAATCTGTAAACCGAACCGAAACCGATCAGCCGTAAAAACCGAACCGAATTAACCAAATTAATTCGGTTCGATTATTCGGTTAACCGATTTTCAACCGGCTGGCTTTGGACAGGCAGAGAAGTAGAAGTGCTAATTGCTAAGGCATGGAGGATTATGACTACTGGATGGAGTCTCAAAGAAATTTCATACCAACAGTTGAATTCCCACAAGAGAACAAGAACAAAAATCTGGCATTCCAAAAGAAGTCTCCTTTCTGATAAAGAACAATTTGACCTACCTTTGCTATGACCAACAATTGTTGTTACATCATACTTTTCCTAATAAAGATATGATACAACAGAATGCAAATCATCGGCCTCCTTCATGTAGTTGCCATACTCGAATTCTCCTTCACTTTCTCTGAAATATTTATCAAGCAACATTTAACAATGCACTATAAGGGATCCATACAGGAAAGCCAAATGGTGTGTGTGCCGTGCTTTAATACTTTGCTAAGTGCCTTCATCATGGATTATATAATTGCAATGTAACTATGTAAGAATGAATGAACTCTCTGCCGCTAGCAGTATCCCCCACCTCCGCGTCCAACGCATCCTCTTCGCCGAAGCACGCAGCATCCCCACCACTGACTGTTGGTCGGCCAATGACGAGGAGGACTAGGTCGCAGCTCACGGTCCGAGCACTCATCGCGCTTCCGCGACCCCCCACCGTCCCACGCCGACCTCTTCGTCTTCGGGTTCGGATCGGCCACGCGATGTCGTGGGCCCACGAGTTCGCGCCTCCGCCCAGGACAGCTAGATCCGGCCGCCAAGCGCCGAGTGCCTCCGCCGCCTCACACTACTGATCTGGCGCCTTGGCGCCTCACTGGGGCGTCTTCGCTGTTTGTCTTGGGATGGCGCAGCCCGGGGAGGAAAGCGAGGCGGCGGTGAGAGACCAAGAGTGGTGGTTGGTTGTGGTTGGCCGTCGCGGAGGAGGATGTGGGGGCAACGGGCACCGCGCGAGAAGGAGAACGAATGGGAATGGCCGAATGGGAATGGGAATGGGCCGAGAGTAAACGGCGACGATTTGAAAGCGATATATCTCGGTTGTTGTTCGGTTCTTGGTTTTCAAGAGGCGAAACCAACCGAAGCCAAAAACAATAACGAAAATAAAACTAAACCGAAACCGAAAACCGAAAAATCGGTTAATTCGGTTCGGTTCGGTTCGGTTTTTCGGTTTCGGTTTAAAAATGCCCACCCCTAACTAGATCCATCCATATGTGTGTGACATCACTGACATGACAGTGACATGTGTGCCCCACTTCTTGGGGAACCACTTTGCAACGTCAATTCGTATGCAAGGTATAGGCGTAGCTGTTCCTATAAAACTGAAACGTTACTCCTAGGCATTTTAGTTTGGAACTAAGGAAGTTTGAACTTGCTTTGACAATGTACTGGTCTACTGGATAACTGGAAGAATGGATTTCAAGACAAACTCTGGATCAAGCGAAGACAATTGTTGAGGATTGAGAAATGTTGGCGTAGTTCGAACGGTTCTCCATGCTAGTTTAGTTGGGACTTGGGACAAACTAATATGGCTCTATGAGCAGCTTAAGCTTGGTTCATAACATGCGTAGGTCTCTATATAAAAAAACAACAGGTGCAGTCTCAGCGTGATCACATTTGTAGTGGGAAAATATTACATGATCACGGTGTTGAGCTGCTCTACCGTTCTGCCTCGATTGTATTATTCAATCATATATGCTAATTATGCATTAAGATTAGCAACAAGTAATTAACGTCTGCTACTTATAATGAATTCTCAGTCTATCCTGAGCGGTGCATTTTGGACGTGAAATGATTTATTCTGTTTGAACTGACAATGCAAACTTATGGTTAGTACCGCTTACATCTATGTTTGGTTTTCTTGGTTACCTTCAGCCGCAAACTTGCAATGAATTGCAGTCGCACCAGCGTGATTGTCCGCGGGATAGGGTCACAGGAACCGTATGATCAGAATAACCTTCTGGGTCTTAAAGAAAGCCAGATCAATTTACCACGATGTCACCAGATTGCATAACATTTTATCCTAGTGGCACAAAACAGGCACTTTATTACTCGAAAGGAGATACAGGGCAGTGCAAAACAGTACCCCATTCACTTAAGCAGTTTAAGCTGCATTATTCATCCGCTCTGAAGTTTAGAGATACATTATATACGAGTCTAATGTAACCAGCATCTAGCTTATAATACACTACATATCAGATGCTTCTTTGGCGTCGAAGAGCATCCAAATCTCGTTGACCCTGCCGCTGAACTCAAACGGCGAGTTGTACTGCGCCACCGTGTACGCGGACGCCGGGTCGGCCCTACGGCCCTCGGACACAGCGGCGGCCCACCTGGTGCCCTGCAGGCTGGCGTCGAGCAGCGCGGCCTGCTCGCCGACGTCGGCGTCGGCTACGAAGCCGCCGAACCGGCGGACGGCGGCGTACCTGGCCCCGGGCCACCTCTGCAGGTGCAGGCCCTCGGCCGGCGGTGGGTCCGGCTGGTTCTTCGCCGGCACGTAGAAGCTGACGACGAAGGAGGAGGCGCAGAAGGGCCCGTCGCTGGGCGACACCTGCGTCAGCACCGGCGCCGTCATCTCGATCGTCGCGTTGTACGAGTTCTTGCCCTGGATGTAGTCGAACAGCCTAGGCCATAAACAACACCAAGTGTTCATCTAAGGCAGCACCAGCAACTGACGAGCCCAGTAGCACAGGCCCATGTGTAGCCCAAGAAGAAAGATTCACTGGTACTACTGCAAATTGTGTTGACAAGGCATGGTGAACTGAAGAAAGCTGCTTACTGGAGGAAGCCGGTGCGGGTGGCGGCGACGAAGGAGATGTCCTCGATGGGCGCCGTGGACATCCACATGGCGTTCCTGTACCGCCGGATCTCGAACCCGTTGGCGCCGTCCACCACCTCGTACGACGGGCACTCGATGCGCTCGCAGGTCGGCGGCACGGCCGCCGCGGCGCCCTCGCCGACGACAAGTAGAACCGCGGCGAGTAGGAGGAACAGGCTTCTCCGCCGCGCCATGGCTTCTCGCTTGCAGACTTGCAGCGCGGACGGGTGTGGAGTGGGGTGGGATTGTGGGGCTCGGGTGCGCGCGGCTGGGGATTGGGTCGGGTTGGGATAAATACGCGCGGCGCGGGTGATCGGTTCGCCCTGCTCGGTTCAGGATGGTTGCGGCGCGGGTGCTTCCACGTCGCTGCTACTCAAGCACTTGGCCGTCGTTGGTCGAGGATCTAGACTGGCAAGTGCGAAGCGGACGCACCTAGAGAGTGCATGCGTCGTCTGCTTGGTTGTTGATATTTTCCTTGCGGAGCACTGATGGTCGCGGCGTTGCATAGAGACACATACACGGATACACCCAAGGTTAAAAATTCCCCGAAATCTTGGATTTCAGCCGGAAAAGAGATTCAAAATCGTGACTTAATAAAAAAATTTAAATTACTATAGTAATTTTAAAATTTTAATCTCACCGAAATCTCAGGTTCTTTTACCGAATTTAGCCAGATTTTGCCCAATAACCCTTAATAATGTCGTATTCCACGAGAATGCGTTGACAAACTGAATTTTGAGGATTTTTTTAATTTTGTAGAAATATAGTAAGATTTTTATAAAATTATACAAACTTGATAATACTCTGAAAAATTTATGGCATCATCTTTAAAAGTCTAAAATCATACAAAAAATTTAAAAAGAATTAAACTTTATTTGTTATCTTTAAAAAAATCAAAAACAAAATAAACATAGCTGACACACTAAACTTGTTACAATTTTATAAATTTTCTCAAGTGTGATCGTGATCCAAACTTTTTATGAGAGCTTAAGTATTGCCTTAGAATCCTTCTCTAATTTTTTGAAATTTCAATTTTTTTGTTTGCTCTATCAAAATGATACAATACCCTTATAAGAATTTTATAAATTCATTGTAGTGTGATCATGATCTAAAATTTTTATGAGTACTTAATAATTTCCTTATAACCCTTTTGTAAAAGGGTTAAAAATTCTAAACCTTTTTTTGGTTGCTCAAGTAAATCTATGTATTGATCATTAGACTTTTATCAGGACAGTAGTATTGTTAGAACTTTTGAAAATTTCTCATGCTTGATTATCATCTTAAAAATTTTATAAAAATATTAATGATGCATCAAGAACATCAAAAAAAATTTCAAAGTTTTATAACGTGGTTTGAACTTGTCGGCGATTCGGGACAGGGGGTCCTTCACCGAGCTTACTTGTCGAATGAGGGATCAACTTCGGACCCCTTTCCCGCAAGGGTCGACGTCCGAGCGTCTTGAGAGCTACGGGTCGAGGCAAGCGGGACAACCGGAAACTTCGGGGCGGCGCATTACTGGTTCAGCCTCTCGGGGAGATAATAATCCTCGCCCAAATGATTGCACTAGTATGCGAAATCGGGTTACAAAGCACTTGCCCGGGGGCCTGATTAATGCTAAGGGCTCTCGTGAGCAAGCGGGGTGTGCAAGTATGGGTGTAGTATAGAAGGTCCAACCCCTAATACATTGTGCCAGGGGGGTATTTATAGGGAATTTACAGGAGACAAGTCAGTAATTGCAGGGGCGTTCTCATCGCAGAGCGTGGCGGCGCAGATGGTCAAGCCTTTCGCCACGGCACCACGGGCGTGCAGTGCGATGGCAGACCTCAAGTCGGCATGACAGGCAACAGAGTCCCCGGCGGCGATCCTCGAGCCGCCAGCGCATTTAATGCCACGCCGCTTGTCGCGGGCCCCGGCTTGGCTCGCCGGGCGGGTGGTTCCGTGAGCCGGGCCGGGTCCGGGTCGGTCACCCAGCGACATCCGGGCAAGAGCATGGTCGGCTTGGTCCCGAGCTTGATGGTCGACTGCGATCAGGCACCAATCCTCGACAATAGCCCCCGAGGCTAAAAGGGGGAAAAGGCCGTACCAAGGCCTCCGCCTTAAGCCTCTTAGACTTTTACAGAGGGATTGGAGTCGAGCGGCGGAGAACTGCTGCGGCATCCGAGCAACCATGCTCGAGAAAAGGTGCGATCCCGCGAGACCGAGCGTGCTCGGCCGGGGCCCGAGCAAAATAGCGCTCGTGAGGGGTGCGCGGGAAAAATTGCAGCGGTTCCTTCCCATCGAAGCGTCGTGGTGCGGTTCGGCGATTTTCTCTTTGGGATCATACCGTCAGACCGCCGGGGACGATCGCCACGCAGCGTCGGCAATCGGTTGCTGTTACCAGCCCTTTTTCGCCTCTCCGCCTAAATAATCAAGGGACGCTTCATTCACCTTCCTTCCTTTACTCTCATTGCTTGCGATAAGAACTCCGCTAAAAACCCTTGACAACCTCCGAAGCTCCTTCTCTCATGCGGCAGCTCATCTTCCGAGTCTTCCCATGGCGCGTTCGGCGAAACAAGATCACGGTGGAGAGGCTCGGTTTTGGAGGAGCTCGGTACCTAGACGCCCACACTGGAGGATCTCGGAGAAATGAGGAGCCCTTACGCAAGACGATTTATTTAGATAGTCTTGTGCGACCTCTACACCATTAACTGCCCCATTGCACGGAGAGCGAGTTCCTTGGGGACGTGCTCGTACAATGCCGTGTGAGCTCACTCATCCGAACCCCAATTCCATCCTCGTGTTGAACCTCTTCGCCCACCTCCGTGAAGGCTTCGTGGGTACCCTTCCTCGCCAAGCCTCTTCTTGCATTTCTACAATCTTTTCCGCACCAGTGGCCTTCCCCACCGCTCTCTTTACTTCGCTTGGCCGCCTTGCCCGTCGAAGTTCCCCATCTTTACTCTCAAGGACTCCGCGGCTGGGCCGACCATTGGTTCTACTCGCGAAGCCGCAGACATCCTCGCGCTTATATGGAGAAGCGGCGCCCGCCATTGAGACGCCGCGCCGCCACCGATCCCGATGAGGAGCGGATCTTGATGACGATCCACGAGCTCGCGACCATGGGGCTCTCTGGGCGCGACATCGTCCGCGACTTTCTCCTGAATAGGATATCCCCTCTGCGGAGGAGAGAGCATCCCTTCTTCAAAATCACCGGGTGGGACGACCTCACCCGTGAAGCTGACTCAGGTATGCCCTCCCGACTTGTGATAGTCTTGCTTCATACGCTTTTGCTTTCCGAACTCGTGATGACATCTTTGCGCGACACGATACCAACCGGCTTCGACCGGTGGAGAAGAGGGTCGGCGAGATGTTCGGACTCCAAGGGCAAGGAGCTCGAGAAGAAATGCCGTGTCCCGCCGAACGTGCTCGGCGAAGGGGCGTGGTAAGTGTCTCCGGTCCTTCATGCTCGGGAGAGCATCCGAAGTTCTTCTGCGGGCGCTGGGGACCGTATTCGTGCTTTCTTGACGGGTCAGGCTCCTTGGCGAGAGAAGCTTGCCTCGAGCCGGGCGAGCTAACCTCAAAGCCAAAGCCGTGGCGGCAAGGTGCTCGCGCCCACGGCTAAGGCAAAAAAGGGAAAGAGCAAGAGACCATCCGCGCCTCCGGCAAGCACCCGGTCGTCGAAGAGGCACGCAGCCGCCCCGGGGGACCCTCCGCGGCATCTGGAGTACGCTGACCGGAAGGAGGAGGTAAGCCGCCTGAGGCTTTGGATGAAGAATTATAGCCTGGAAAGTTCAAATCGAACAAATCGCGGCGGAGGGGCGATTGATCGAAGAATGGTGCAGACGAGCGAGGCGCCGAGGAGGAGCTCGCCGAGGCGGCGGACCAACTCGCGCGAGCCTCTAAGGCTCGGGAGTTTGGGATCGCTGGTCGGCGGCCTCTTGCGACGGAACCCGAGCATCCAGAGAAAACGCCGAGGAGGCCGACATGGAAGCTGGCCGACCCTAAGCCGGGCGAAGATTACCTAGGCCGCCGAGAAGAGGGCCGAGCCGGTGATCTCGGCGCGGCGGACCTACCTGAGGCAAATGAAGGAGGCCCGCCAAAGGTGAGCGTCGGTTTTGTCCTTGTTTTGATTTTCTTTCTTCGCTTTTGTCTCTTACCCGAGCTAACCCCACTCTCCCGACGTATGCTGATAGCTCGTAGGGCCTTCCTGACCGCCGCAAAATGGCTTACGAGCTATGATATGCTTTAGAGGGCTCTGCTCTCCGAGGCCGCAGACCTTGTGATGGCCAAGGAACGGAGGGAGGCGAGGAGGTCGACCCGTGGCCCCGAGCGAAGAGGTCGCCGAGAGGGCGCGTGAGCCCCGGCAAGGAGGGCGACCCGCGGCCCGGGCGAAGAGACCGCTCGGCGCGCGAGCCCCGGGCGAGGCGCTTGCTCGAGACGAGAGGGTGCTCGCCTGAGTGAGCGACCGCCGGGCGGATAGCGAGAGTCCTCGAGCGAGAGCCGCCAGAGCTGGGTCTAGTGCCCCATGGCGAATGCCGAGCTCTGGGGAAGATTCACATCCTCGACAACCCGCCCTCTTTAAGGATTCCGGCTCAGACGTTCCCCTTGCCGGCTTCGGATGATATTCAAAGGGGAGATTTTTGAGCGATTCCGTGAAACTCACAGATGTTGCTAAGGTAAGGAATCATGTCGCGATGATCCTTCCTCTCCGATTTTTGTGGGGTTTTGCTTAGAGTTTCCTCTTTGCCTTTCTCAAAAGGACCCTAGCCAATTTCAAAAGGTGTTGATCGCCCCCGCCTCCTTGGCCCAATTTTACTGGAAAGCGGGCCCGGTCACGAGGCTAGAGGAAAAGGTGACCGACCTCAAGCTCATAGATGCTACAATGGTGAAGAGGTGTCATGAGGCGAGCAAAAGGTCACGAGACAAAGGGCATGTCCTTGGTCTTGAGCGAGAGCTCGAGCAAGAAAGGTCCGCCTCCGTCAGGCCAAGGATGATGCCGCTTCTGAGAAGAAGGTGCTCACGCCGAGCAAGAGCCGAGCAAGGAAGAAGACCGGCCTGCCTCAAGTGAGGAGCCTTTTCTAAGCCGAGCAAGGTCCTCGGGCTTGAGCAAGAGCTTCAGAGAGAAGAAGAAGATGCCCGACCCTTGAGACCAAGGCGGCCGAGCTTGAGGCGTCGCACGGTCCGAGGAGGAGCTAGACCGGCGGGCGAGGGCCGGCCAGCTGGAGAAGGATCTGGCCCTCAGCCGGGACAAGGCCCTTGGGCTCGAGCAAAGGCTTGAGCAAGAGAAGCAGCATGCTCGGGGCCTCGAAGTCAAGGTGGCCGACTACAGGCAGAAGCTCTCCGCGGCGCTTAGAGGGACGACGCCCGGTGTGTAAAATTATACGCTCGTTGGAATGTAATGATGTTTGCTTGAATGATGCGCCTGTGATGATGTTTTTCTTTGGTCCCTCTATCGCTTTTGCTGCAAAAAAGCTGCGAGACAGACGTAGTGTGGACTAGGTCGATGTATGAGCTACGCAAGCCCGGGTTTAGTCGAAGCCAAAAACCACTTGCGTATGCAAACAGTGCTTGAAGGCGAGCTGTGTTTTGCGGCAAAAATGTCTTAGCGCGGTAACTCATTCCTACCCGAGCCCCCGCTGCGAATGGAAGTCGTACGTTCTAGGACGCGAGTATGAGTCCATTTCGCAGGAGAGATGAGAGAAAGCGCGCGCTGGCCCTCCGACCACCCTATCCGGGCGACAGGCGTAGGTTAGGTCGGTGGGGGAAAAACGAACGTGTCCGGACACTTCTTAACATTTGCGGCGCATGGTGGACGGACATGGTGAGTAGCGACCATGCACCTTGTACGAGAAAGCGAGAAGCGTTTAGGCGAACAAACGTTGCACTGATGCAAAAGGTCGCGAATTTACAATATAACGCAGAGAGCTTTTTAGACGTAGAATTTGCGTAGCTGGTCGATGTTCCATGAACTGGCGAGCTCGCGGCCATCCTCCGCTGCGAGGCGACAAATTTCGGGCGTGACAATCAAACGCATCGTGAATGGTCCCTCCCATTTGGGGGAGAGTTTGTTGGCCTTCGATGTGTCCTGAATCCGTCGCAGGACGAGGTCGCCGACCTGCAGAGCGCGGGGGCTAATGCGCTTGGTCGCGAGTTTGCGGAGGGTTTGCTGGTAGACGGCCGACCGGAGTCGTGCCTTTAGACGAGCTTCTTCGGCAAGGTCGAGGTCGAGGCGACACTCGCGCCCTTGGTGGATGTCGTCGGCCAGGTTCACTCTTGGGGACCCGAGCACGATTTCGGCGGGAAGGACGGCCTCGGACCGTGAGACAAGCCGAAGGGTGTTTCGCCAGAGTCTTGGCTTGCGAGTGCGTGCATCACCAAAGGACGGAAGAGAGCTCGTCCACCCACGAACCGCCTTTGTCGGGAAAGTTCCTCAAGACTCTTTTCTTGATCCCTTGAGTAATTGGACGCTGCCCGCTCGCCGCCGCCTCCGTTGCTCTGTGAAGCTAGCTAGAGGCGAAGCAGATTTTTGTGCCGATATCTTCGCAAGAGGCTTGAAACACTCACCGGTGAATCGGGTGCCGTTGTCTGCGTGATGAGGCGATTGGGTACCCCAAAGCGTGTCACCACATTGTCGCGAAAAAACCTTTTGGTCGCTTGAGCCGAATGGTTGATATCGCTCGGCCTCGATCCACTTAGAGAAAGTGTCGATGGCGACGAGCAAGAATTTAGAACCCTTTCGACCGCGGGAAAGGCCCGAGGATGTCGCTTCGTGTCGAGAATGGCCATGAGAGTGGATGGTTTGCAGCCACAGACTGTTGGTGAGTGGGATTTACGGGCGTGAAATCGCACGCCGGCTGTGTCGCCACGATTACCCGAAGGCCGTCTTAGCGCCATGGCATAATAGTATCCCAACCGAACGCTTGCTCACGATCGTCCGAAAGGACGAGTGGGCTCGTGACGTTCCTTCATGGATATCTCGAGGAGGAACGCCTCTTCTCGAGATATGCACTTGGAGAGGACTCAAGTGCCCCTTTGCAGATAGGGCGCCGCCTACTAGCTTGTAGACGGATGACCGCTTTGGCAAATGAACGCTCGGCTTTTCCTCGCAATGTCCGTGGGCGAAATATTGACGAATGGCGCCATCCAATCCGCACCTTGCTCGAGGAAGGAGACGTTGCCGCTGCCTCTGGCGCCTCCTCTTCGAGAGGAATGGAGGGCTTGTGCAGATGCTTTCATTAGCGCCCGGTGGCGGGCATCGTGTTGGTGCCTCCTCTCAGAGGGAATGGAGGGCTTGTGCAGATGCCGACTAGCGCCCGAGGGGCAGACATCTGCGAGGAACCGACCTTGGAAAGTTGGTCGGCCAGTGAATTATCCTTCCCGGGATGTAGAGTACTTCAAATTTCAAGTACCGCTTCCATCTTCCCGACCTCAACCAAGTAAAGCGCCATTGAGCGATCGAACACCGATACTCTTGTTGACTTGGTTGACGACCACCGTGAATCGCCTTTCATCACTGCTGGACTCGAGCGCCTTTGACGCTAGAGTCCCGCCAAGAGGTTTTCATACTCCGCCGCATTATTCGCTGCGGGAAGTGTAATTGAATGATGTACTGGAGCTGGTCCCCCTGAGGGGATACCAATATAACGCCACCGAAGCGCTCGAAAGCTCGGGACCCGTCGGCACATGGTCCGGCCGACGCCTCAGATTCATGGTCCTTGGTGGTGGGGTCATTGGTTCGCCCATTCCACCACGAAGTCCGCTAGAATCGAGATTTGATCGCGGTCGGCGGCGAGAAGTGGATATCGACTCGCTAGTTCCATGGCCCACTTCGCTATCCCATGGCGCCCGTTTTTTAGGATCTCCTAAGTGGAAAGTCGGTCGATGACGACCTCGCGGCGCTTGGAAATAGTGGCGCAGCTTCCTCGAGGCTACGAAAGCGAGTATAAGAGCCGACCTCTGGGTAATGCTCCTTTGGCCCGCGCAACACTTCCGACGTAGTACACGGACGCCGCGCCCTTCTCGCTTACCACCGCATGCGCTTACGGCCGGGCGCTCTTTGAGGTACAACAAGAGGGCTCCCCGACCTCGGTGTGCCAAGATCGGGCCGGACAGTACCGCTTAGCTCCTCGAGGAACGATTAGCCTCGTCTGTCTGCATTTAAACCATCGTGTTTTGCGAGCGCCTTTAAAGAAGGGTAGGCCGCCGCCTCGACCGAAATGAAGCGGCTCAGTATGCCATTCGTCCGGCCGTGGTCTCACCTCCTTCACCAATCTCGGGACGATCCTCTCGATGGCTTCGATCTTCTCCGGTTGGCACCGATGCCTGCGTACCGATGATGTACCCGAGTACTTTGCACGATCCTACACCAAAAACACACTTTTTCGGTTGCTTTATTCGATGCCTTCGAGGTTACAAAAGGTCTCCTCAAGGCTCGGACACGTGGCCCGAGGGGATTTTAGTCTTAACTACGATATCATCTACATAAACTTCCAAGTTCCGCCTATCTCGCCGAAAGTCTTTTGCATCAAGCGCCGAAGGTCGCCTGCGTTCCGCAGATCGGGCGACATGGTCGTAGCGTAACGTGTCAAGGGCGTGATGAAGGAAGTCTTCCTCGCCCCAGGAACAAGCCAACTGGATGATAGCCCGAATAGGCATCCAAAAACTCATTACCCGACTCGCCGTCGCCTACCACCGGGTCAATGCGCCAAAAGGGAAGTTGTCCTTGGGGCACGCAGCGTTCAAGCGGTGTGGTCGACACACATCGCCATTTGCCCCTTTCTTTTTGACGACGACCGGTTTGCCACCACTGCGGTGCCCGACTTCTCGAACGGCCGGCCTTGAGGAGCTTATCGAGTTCCTCCGGATTATTGCTGCTTTCTTGGGAAAATCGCCGAGCTTCGCCAGACGGTCTTTTGCCAGTCGACGGCTAGCTCGCGGCTCGATCACCTCCATTGGGACCCGGGCATATCGGACGGCTCCCAGCGAACACGTCCGAAGTTCTCCGGAGGAAGGTGATGAGCTCGAGTTCCTATTTGGGGTCTAAGGAAGACCCCAAATGGAGAACCTTGGCCGGCGGCCTCACCGAGGGGACCGCTTTGGTTTCTCCCAGGCCGAGGGTAACTTTAGGTCGGGAAGGCGCCGGCGCTTGGTCTGGGCCACGCTGAGGCAGCTGCCCGACCGTGTCGAGGGACTTCTCATCGCAGCTCAGGCTGCCCTGTGGTCGCCTTTTATGGTGATGACGCCTTCGGCCGGGACCTTCGCATTGGTAGGCGTGGTGCGTGGCGGCCATGAACCCGAGAGGGCCGGTCCGCCAAGAATGGCGTTATAGGCCGACCAAGTCCACGACCTCGAAATTGACTAGCTCGGTCTCGAAGTTCATGGTGTCCCCGAAGGTCACGGGCAAGACGATCCGCCAAAAGGCTTGATCGAGGTGCGGGGCGATCCCAAAGAACGGGACAACGATGTTTTGATCTTAGAACGAGGACTCGTGATCTCGCCCAGACCTTAACAGATATGAGGTCCAGTGGAGCTTCCGCCGTCGACGAGAACCCTACCGACTTTTTGCGTTGTCGATGGTCCGCTTATGACCAACGGAGCTTCGGGTTTAGTCATTCCAAGGGACAATCATCCTTGGAGAACGTGACAGCAGCTCAGACCACCCGAAGCTGCAGCAGGTGGCTTGCCTTGGGCGATGTGGCTAACCTCCCGCTGCCTCCTTCAAGTCCCTACGGATTTGTAGGCCGAGGAGCCCCGAATATGACGGCGATGTGATTGTGGGGCTCTGATAAGCCATGTCGTCGCTGCCTTCCGTGGGATCCTTGCCTTTACCACTCTTTCCCTTGCTCGGAGAGTCGGCATGGGTCCTCGCCTCAGAGAACTTCTCCACGCAGACGCCCAAGTTCTGCAGCTATGAGGTCGTGGCCGATTACTTAGTGGAGCGGGCGAGCGGTGCCGCCGGGCGCCCGCCAGCGATCCTGGCCGCCGCCTTCTTGGTCGTCCGGACCTCGGCCACGCGACCTTGGTCAGATGTCGCCCTAATCACGGCTTGCGGTCATGGCCGATCACGACCGCCTTCACGCCTGCCGGTCGGCGGGCGCGGCTGCCGGCGATCGGCGGCCGCCATCGTATCAAAGCGTCGCGACTTTTTTCTTGTTTGCCTTTTTGCCGCCGGGACCCGAGGGTCTCGTGCTCGGAGAGCCCTCCAGGCCCGGCTGGGGCGGCAACTTGCCCTCGTCGAGCGCCCTCTTCCATTGTACAGCCTCATCGGCGTTGGCGTAGCGGTCGGCCATACGGAACAGCTCGTTGGCCGACAGGTCCGGGTGGATCTCCAAGTCTTGTGTGAAGCGGACGTCGCGGACCCCGAACTTGAAGGCCCGGACTACCGCCTCGTCCGAGATGCTCGGAATGGAGTTCCTCACCTTGATGAACCTTTGGACAAAATCACGTAACGCTTTTTATGCATGTTCGATCGGCCGCCGAGGTCGCGCTTCGTTCGGCGCGTATAGCAACTCGAAAGTTTGATCGCGAGGCCTCGAGAGCTGCCCTATGAGCGGATTGATCCTCCTTCGGTTGAAGAGCCACGTTAGGCGAGCCGCCGAGGACCGTAGGGAGGTAGTTGACCATGACCCTCATCCTCGCCGTACGCTCGATGGCGGTGGAGTAGATCGAGAGAAACTCGTCCGGTTCGAGTCCCGCTGAAGCGCCGATGTGGCGGGCTTGAACTTGCTTTCGCCACGTGACCTCCCGGAGGGTCGCTGAAAAGCCCGCACCAATGCCGGCCCATCGTGGCGGCCCCGGGCGTAGCGATCGTGGCGACCGAGCCCAAGCGGTCCTTCTTGCGCACAAGGCGAGGCGAAAACACGCTTCGGCCGCGGCGACGACAGGCCGGTTCGAGGTGGAGCACGCGAACGCCATGGACGGGTGAGACATGACCGCGAGCCCGAGGGGGCGCCGGGATCGCCCAACGCCTCGCGACGCCGATCTTGCTTCCGTGGTCCCCGAAAGTGGCTTCGGAGACACCGGCCGAATGGCGCTTCGGTCCGGAAACGCCCGAGCCTCGAACGCCGCAGTGGCGCAGGAGGCCCATGTCGCTGGCGAGCATTTCTAGGTTCTCGGCCACTAGGGCTCCCATGGCCGCCAAATCCGCAGGTTGGAGAGGCTCGAGGCCGCGCGACGACCATCGCCATGGTGCGAAGACGCCGCGGCCTGGGGAGCGACAGGTGAGGCGACCTCGGGACGGTGGCGAGCGTGTTCTGGGAGTGATAATCGCTGGTTTCCTTGCGGGTTCGTCGCCGCCCGTCGCGTCCTCCTTCCGGTTGGCCGGTCGGCGCCGGAGCATGCCGGGGACAATTCGGATGGTCTGCCGTTGGCACCATGTCGGCGATGGGGAGATCCCGAGATTGCTCCTCCCGATCTCGTTTCTCCCGCCACGTTGACATCCGGGGGCACCAGACCACGAACACGACTCAGGAGGTGTCATATGCCGCGTCCCCGGCCGAGCTCCAGACGGTCGGAGCATCGGATCGTTCGGCCGCGGACTCCTCCCATGGACGAGGGTATCCGATCGCGAGCGAGAATCGCTCTCGCGCCCGCCGCCGGGGAAAGACTCCGGTTTGGTGTGGCCTTCGGTCGGCCGCACCGCCACACCATCGCCGGGCGAGTACGCATCATCGCCCTCTACGCCGTCGAAGACGCAAAGGTCTTGGTTGTCTTGCGAGTTCGGCATCCTCGTGATTCCTCGCAGAGGACTTCATCGATCCCACGACGGCGCCAAATTGCGGCGATTCGGGACAGGGGTCCTTCACCGAGCTTACTTGTCGAATGAGGATCAACTTCGCCCCTTTCCCGCAAGGGTCGACGTCCGAGGGCGTCCGAGCTACGGGTCGAGGCAAGCGACAACCGAAACTTCGGGGGGCGCACTGTTCGAGCCTCTCGGGAGATAATAACCCTACGTCCAGTGATTGCACTAGTATGCGAAATCGGGTTACAAAGCACTTGCCCGGGCCCGACACGCTAAGGGCTCCCGTGAGCAAGCGGGGTGTGCAAGTATGGGTGTAGTACAGAAGGTCCAACCCCTAATACATTGTGCCAGGGGGGTATTTATAGGGAATTTACAGGAGACAAGTCAGTAATTGCAGGGGCATTCTCTCGCAGAGGACGTGGGCGGCAGAAGGTCAAGCGCTGGCACGGCACCACGACGTGGGTGCATGGCGCAGACCCAAGTCGGCGCAGACCGTGGCAGCGTAGTCCCCGGGCGGGCGATCCCTCGAGCCGCGCGGCATTTAATGCCACGTCGCCTTGTCGCGGGCCCCCGGGCTTGGCTCGCTCGGGGGCAGGGTGGTTCCGTGAGCCGGGCTGGTCCGAAGGTCGGTCACCCAGGCGACATCCGGGCAAGAGCATGGTCGGCTTGGTCCCGAGCTTGGATGGTCGTACCGGTACAGTGCAGCCAATCCCCGACAGAACTATTTTTCATTTGGTTGAAATTTGCCTGTAAGGATTTTGTGAGGATAGTAGCACTATTAGAATTTTTTAAAAATTATGTGGCATTATCATCATCTAAAAAATTTATACAAATATTATTGATATATTAGGACCATCTTTTTTTTTCAAAATTTTCTATCGTGGTTTGCTTTATTTTTTATTCTGTTCAAATTTGATAGTCAGGCTTTTATCGGGACAGTAATAGTCATATTTTTTGAAAATTTTTCATACTTGATCATCATCTAAAATTTTTATTAGAACATTAGAGATGTGTTAGGACCATTAAAAAAATTCAAAACTTTTCAGCGTGTTTTGCATTATTTTTCGCTCGGTTCAATTTTACCGAATCTCGGCATTTCTCGGCGAAATCTTGGAAATCTCGGTTGAAAAAAATTGGATTTGAATTTTGATTTTTGCATTTCATCCAAATTTGTTCAAAATTCTGAGATCTTGAAGAAATTTTGGATTTCAGTTACCTCTGAGATGTCAACCGAAATCTAGATTTGAAACCTTGTATACACCTGCATGTCTGAATCCCATAATGTTGCTGCTACCTTCCAAACTCTCTGAAAACTGAGGATGCAGAACCCTTTTTAGTTTCTTTTGGTTTAAACGGATTTTAGTTAAGCAGTTAATTCTTGCATAGTTTGAAATTTCGGCTTTTCTAGTCATACTGCATTTTTTTTTGCATCTCTAACCGCGGAAGGAGCAGCAAGCTATTGCCTACTGCGTTCGTGCGCTGCAGAAGGTGTTTGCGGAAAGAAAAAATCAGTGCTATCGCGCTCTCATGGTTCTGCAGGAGCTTCTGCAATCAGTATGCGCGACAAGCTCCTGCCGAGCTGGACTACCGCAAAAAGTTAATTAGTTACTTAATTAAATGACATAGTAATAATAATTAACAATTTAGTTAGTAATTAATTAGTGGCTAATTAATAGCTAATTAATTAAATCGCCAACCTTCGGTGGTAGTATACCGCGGAAGCTCCTATGGGGCAACGGGAGTCGAGGTTTCAAAAACCATTTGAAATTCGAAAACCGTAAAAATCGCTCGAAAAACTGTTCGAAAACTGTCAAAAACCGAAGGGTTAAGAAATAAAAAGTTTGAAAAAAAATTCAAAAAAAATAGAAAGCCGTTCGGTTTTTGGCAAGAAACTGCGGATTTTCGCGAGAAACCGCTCGGTTTTTCGCGAAAAATCAACATGTCAATTGAATGTTCTTAAAATGGTTTTCGAGCGGTTTTCAGCGAAAACTATGGTTTTTCAACGGTGTACAAGACACGTGTTGCTTGCCACTTCTTCCGCGGTTGGAGAGGGGTTATTTTGGCAAAAATGTTAGAATAGAAGCTAGATTTGCAAAAAAAAAAAAAAAACGCAATAAGGCTAGAAAATACAAAGCTTCGCATAGTTAAACCTAGTACTACAAAATTACGGATCATATTCGGTTACACTTTTACGGCCTGCTAAGAATTGTTGAACAGGTGTTGTAGTAAAGTAAAAATAATGTACACGACCTTTCCTGAATTCTTTGTAGCCGTCACAAAACTAAGGCAGTGCTTCTGAAAACAAATTCCGCATTGTCAACCGTTCTGTACCCTGTTCTAGTAGACTTACTGAAGAATCGATTTTGCAATGAAGGCCTAAACGCGAAGGATTCTTCCTTTTCTTTTCTTCCCGAAAAGAAAGACCCGCGACAATTATTGCGGTAGCTTTCAGACGTTTGGACGATATAAATAGCACGTGCACGACAGCACAAGGCATCCAAACCCACAAGAAACCTCGCCCTCCGTTGCGAAGTTGCTTGCTCGACTCGGATTGAATGTAATTATGCCCATTAAAATTCGTTGCCTGGTATACATGTCTGATCTAATTGCTTCACTGGTGAAGCTAAGAATGCATTTATGCATACCTAAGTTAGTTACTACCCTCAAGGCTCATCAAACCTATTAAAAGTCCCCCTCTTCTTTTGCGTTGCTTTGTGTTTGGCTTTCTGAATGCAAAGACTCGCAAATCTTTCACATGTTCCTGTAAAATGTTATTCACGTGGAAAAAAAAAGGGGCCCTGTTTTGACCGAGAAGAGTTTTTGATGAAACAGAGGAAGCAAAATTTCCTAAAAATTCATGTAGTTCAAATGGTAAAGAAGCATGGTAAGTGATATATATCGTCTACCAGACTGTTTGGCTCATGACAATTACTTGCTAAGCTCAAACACCATAGCACTCCATGCTGTGGAGCTCGGGTACCATGGTAACACGTGCTACCGAGGTCAGGTACCACGGTAGATATGGTATCAATGACCCGTTGTAGTATGGGAGCACGATGCTCTTGGCAAGTACCTATCAACCTTTCTCAACCGCGGCAAGTATCTATCAACCTTCTTGACCACAAAAATATCAGCAGACGACACGTGTCATTTACTGCACTCTCTTATCTCGGCAAATACCTATTGAGCTCACGTATCGCGACATCTATTTGCCAAACTCGGGCATCGTAGTACCCTGTGCTGCTGAGCTCGAATACCAGGTAGCACGTGCTTTGAGGTCGAGTACCACGAGAGGTACGCTGCCGATGACTCATCGCAGTATGGGAGTACGATAGATGAGACGTGTCGTTTGATGGTGTGCTTCTGACATTGAAAAAAAGACTAGATTTATAATTTTATTTGTGCGGGAGCTGAAAGTAAAAAAAAAGCGTGCAATGAGGCCTATCCCGTAAAAATCTGCAGGATGTAGCCATGTACGCCTCGTGACATCGTCGCAAAAAGGATCACATGATTGATTCCCGTTTGATATAACACATAAAATTAAGCCACACACGAGTATACAGCTCTCGGTAAAACACTGGAGGAGAGGCAGAGCAGTACAACGACCATTATTTAGAACATTAATTAGTATAGCAATTAAGCAAGTAGTTAACCTTAAACTTTTAGCCATGCCGCCTCCTCACTTCTTGGCCTTACCGTTCACGGCGGCGGCCTCCTTGCCGTTGGCCGCCGCGACGGCGGCGGAGGCGGGAGCCTTGGCCTTGCCGTTGGCGGCGGCGTCGCCCTCCTTGCCGAAGGCGGAGACGGGGTAGGTCCTGCCCAGGCCGGTGGGCGTCTTGAAGTTGATCTTGGAGTGGTCGTCCTTGTCGATAAACATGTCGGAGAGCGTGATCCAGATGAGGAGCTCCTTGGTCTTGACCCCCGTCATGCGCTTCATCCGGCGGTCCTCGACGAAGGCCGTCACCTCGGCCGCGTACGAGACCTGCCTTCCGATCTGCTTGAACGTGTGCGTGATGGCCTTCTTCTGCCGCAGCCACACGAAGCCCGTGGCGCGGTTGTAGCCCACCTCCTCCATCTCCGCCAGCGGCAGCAGGCCCAGCGGCATGTTCGTCTCCACGAGCAGCTCCACCGACTTCTCCGCGCACAGCGCCGCGCCGCGGTACACCTCCGCGCCCTCCCTGTGCGCCTCGATCGCCTGCGACCCCATGGATTCGAACTCGACTCGACTCGTCGGCGGCGCGTGGGTGTGTCGGGTTTTCTTGCGGATTTGTTGGGAGAGAAGAGAAGGCAATGCTCGATGCGGTGGTTGTGGTGGGATTTGGGAGGTGGGGAGAGGCGGGCTTTATAGGGGAGGATTGGATTGGTGGTGGGATTGAAGGATTGATTCCGAGTTGGGGAGGGAGGAGGACGGTTGGGAGAGGGGATTTAAGGCGAGGGTTTATTTATTGAATGCGTTGGGCACTTGGGGCGTGAGTTGGCGAGTGGCGACTTTGGCGTGGCGTCGATGCAGAGTTGCAGACGCACGCAGCGGCGGTGGGGCGGCCGGCCGGACACGCGATGCGACGACGGTTGGCCTGGCCGGTGCGGGTGGGGGTTCGGGGTCGGGTCGGTCTCCGTCTCTCCGGCGTGCGCGGCCGCGGGCGAGGGGGTTTGGATTGTTTGTGCGTGTGATGTGTCGAGTTGTACAGGTCGTGGTCGCGCGTCCGGGGTTTTAATGGCGGGGGTAGCTGTGCGGTGGTGCCCTAACCTTGCCGGTTTCCTGCGTCTTAAATCGATCGATGGGATTGGGGGAAGTGGGGATCGCCTGGGTGTTGTCACCAAGCGGTACGAGCTACCGGTCGAGATGGTTGGCCCTCCCAACCGTACTGCTGGTTACCACAGTGTTTCTGGTGCCGGTACCACATCTGAGAAGGGATGTAATCGGATCGGATACGATCGGATATTGTTTATCCCGTATCCGTATTCATATTTTTTATCGAATACAAAGTCAGATACGAATGGTGTCGGATGTGAATACGAATGCGAATAATATCGGATACTATCACTTACGAATACGAAGCGAATACAGACCGGATTCAATACGGGTACGAATATTTTTAGCCGGATAATACACGAAAATATATATCATTTATTGCACATGTAACATACTGAATGGTAGATTACTTATGAGTTATGAATAATTATTGACAAAATATGAAGAAAATAGTACAAGAATTTACTATAGTTGTATTGTACATAATTAAGAATTAATAATGAACGCACTAGAGATTATATAAAAGCTAAATGTAGAGTCATAATAGAATTATCAAAGACAATGGCACTAGCAAATTAGAAGTCACAAACTAGTAAGGTAAACATGATAGAATCATATAATACCATCGAGTTGAGCGACGGCGCTGTGATGTGATCGGGCCGTAGGTGGTTGTGGGCTCTGACCTCTTAGTGTGGTGCCGGATCACCGGTGGCTCTGACCACTGGCTACGGGCTATGGCCACCATGGCAGTCGAATCGTCGGTGCCGCCTCGGTGCCTCCTCAACTCAAGCCACTCACCTTTCGGCTAGGTTTTGTTTGGATTGAGGATTTTAGAGGAGAGAGACTATCAGACTAGTAGAGAATAGAGATAGAGAAAGAGAGCACGAATGATGGATTGGGGATTTTATATTTTTGGTTTTAGGTCTGCTGCGTGGCAGTGTCGCATTGCCTTCAGTTTTGGCATGGCGCCAGTGGACAAGCCTGAAGTCTGGCAACGCGGTAAATTTTTGGTTTGGCACCGCACTGGCGCTGTGGTGCACTTGGCGTTGGCATTTTGGCAGTGGTAGTGTGGCACTTGGTAGAATGGTAGTTGGTACTTGGCACTTGGCAGTTAGCATTGATACTGGTAGAGTACCAAGAGTGGTATTGGTACATCGGTACTAGTGTCTCCGCACTCGTGACCGGTGCTCTTTGATTGGAGAGTTCTGCACTCACGCCTTGGAGAAGTCTTTAAAGTTTTCTGATAATATCCATATTTTATATCCGGATATTATCCGATTATAAACTCGGATATTCCTCAGTGTCTCGGATCCGTCGGATAATTACTATCTATATCCGTATCCTTATCCGTATCCATATCCGGAAAATTCTTCGAATATCCAAAAAACTATTCAAATCGCTATCCGAATTGATTCGGTCGGTCGGAAAATATCCGTTCCAGTTGCACCCCTACATCTGAGCCGATCCCTACCAATTTTATTTACCTGGTATTTTAAAAACATAATTATGAAAATAATCTTCTATTGCTGTTGTGTCAGAAGATGACACCTACTGTGCTTCGGAAGTGGAAGCGTGGCAAGTCACAAAAACTGTTGCGCTTTTAAAGCACCTTTCAGCCCTTTAAGAGTCAGTGATGAGGCTACTTTTGCAATTACGCTCACAGATAGCCTATATTTACTAGAAAAAAAGACATATGGATTAAAAAAGTGATGGTTTTCATACAAGCACGCTGAAAGAGCGTGGGAGCTTTGCATATGGCGTCGCATTAAGATGTCAAATTGCGCATAAGCGTATCCGATCGATACAAGCAGCAGCAGTCGCCGTCCAAACTTAACTGATCTTTTTCTTTACAATGTTGCGGACATGCGGTCTTCCTCTTTTCTTTTCTTTTTTCGAGACACCGTGTTGCGGTCTTCAGTCTGTGACGTACGATAAACAGAAAAACTGCATCGCACGCATACACGTAAACAGAAAAAAAAACTCGATCCTATGTGACGTACGATAATTTTTGGAAAAATTATATGAACACACAAGCAAGCAAATGGAGTAAAATACAATAGTCCAAAACAGTCGGTGATTGTAGTTTTGTATTCAAATCTTGACTGGGTCAGACTATCTTTGGTCCCTAGTGTACCCATGCAAGAAGCGGGTGAGATCAGTTCTAACATTAGGGTGTATTTGGTTTGTGGGATAAAATTAAATGAGATAGAATAATTCCGTACTATTTAGTTTCATTGTTTTAGGTGAATAGAATGGTTCAGCATCTATATAAAATATTTCTCAAATTTATATCACACCGTTCAGGATAGAATAGTTCTATTCAACCAACCAAACACATAAATGATATTTTTTTTTGAACTATCTCATACATGTACTATTTAGTATAAACAACTAAATACACCTTTAGCCGATCATTATGTCAAAGCCTTACCACGAAGAATCAGAGCAACTCTGACAAATATTATCTTGTATTCTTACTTACCTCTCAAGCAAGAGCTTCAGTTCGCCGTTACAGCAAGAAAGCGACGTGCTACAGTTTGCTGTAAGTGTCAACGCCACGTCAACACCTCGATAGACTCTTAAACAGACGCATGACACTTCAAAAACCCTCTCGATGGCGTAGTCGCGTAGATGCGTACACACACGGACAATAAAAGGTTTTTTAAAGAAAAATCCTGTCCAAAACACGCAGTTGGCTTAGAGCATCTCCAGCAGAGTCCCTAAACCAGTCCCTAAATCTTAAAATAGGGACTTTAGTAAAAAATACAGATCCAAGAGCCTCTAATCCAAATTTCTAAAATTAGGAGGCTCTAAATTTGCCCTCATTTAATTCAGGGAGCCCCTAAACCTTAAAATAGGGAGTTAAGTGAAGGATGGCTTGCATTAGTTAAGCTGCAATTGAGCGTATTTTTCTTTGGATGAGTTGCAATCACAGCATCTGATCTCTTCTTTGAAAATTTTGAAAATTTTAAATTTAAATTTTAAATATCATGTTTTGAAAATTTTAAATTTAAAATTTAAATATCATGTTTTTAAATTGTAAATGTTAATATGCTTATATTTTATGTATTACAAATATTTTTGATTGAATTTTAGTGGTGTCAAATGAAGATTATACATAGCGGATATGTCAAAATAGGAGAAAAAAGTAAAATAGAGGCTTTGAGATTTAGGGATGTTCTTTGACTTGTGCTTTAAAAAATAGTACAAAAAATAGAGAGAGTCTCTAAATCCAAAATAGAGACCCTGTTTTAGGGACTCTTGCTGGAGATGCTCTTAGTAGCCTACACACACGCATATTTCCATGGCTTATTTGGAACAACTTGTTGGAAAAAGTCAGTTCCACTTCCACATACCTGAGAGCACAACACGCTGGTCCCCACCGCTGGCTCGCCATGACTCCCATCAAATAGACCGAGAGCATGAATTAAGTATCTTTGATGCTCAAAAAGCCCACATTATTTCAGGTCAAGTTCTCATACATAAAAAGTGTGGTCAAGCGTTAGTTGTCAAACGAATAATAAACTTCACGGCCAAGGAGGAGCTGAACAGAATCATTTAAGCACAGCAAACGGTGTGACATGCTTCTACCTATACAGCATAGAGCAACAAAGGGCTAATATATGAAAAGATCAACAAACATGCTGAACTATACAGGGCTAAGCCCAATATTACAGCATGTGGACACACATATGACCAGAGGCCCGAAAAAGTAATTAATAGCTCTGAGCAGACATCAATGACTAACAAATCCTAATTTATGATCTGTCCACAAAGCAAGACGTGCAGGCGTCGAACTGCTTCAGCCTGCATGCTGCAAGCTTAATGTTACACTTATCTTGCCCAAATCAATTCATGGCACTATCATGATTGGCCTCTAAAGTAAGATATAAAAAGTTCCATATAAAAATGCAGTGTGCAGAGGAAAAGGTTCTACAGACAGCATATAGTATGATGGTGTCCAATGTTCTTCTCAGCCCAACCTCATTTGCCAATCCATATGGCAGTTTTCACAAAAAGAGTGTTTAACATGTGCAGCCCTCTACCAATTGCCTGTAAAATCCAAGCATATAAATCGGAAGACAAATGAAATACAAAGGGCGAGCTTTTGTACTGTATATGTAAAAATATGTGCTCAAATTTGTTAATCCCCTTCAAGGGCGAATAGAACCTGCGGTATACTTGTAAGTGGTACATTCATGGCATACTGGCAATGAAGTCGTTGGTAGTGAGAGCAAGGCATTGGCAACGCCAACAGAGCTAGACCACACTAGGCACAAGACAGCAGGTCCTAGCTGACCTCTGCGAGCATAAGTTTGAAAAAGCCATGGGAGAGCAGAATAAATCTTGAATCCTGAAAGATGAAATACTACACGAAACATGCGGTGATTTTTTTTAGAGGGGACCGAGAGAGCATGGCCACCTCCTAGATCGATTTTATTGAAACGAATGACGGAATCGAGGAGAGGCAAGAGAGAAGCGGAGGCAAAGTGGACGATGACGCGGGAGAGGAAAGCAGGGCCAGCGTCGGTGTCACCGGGAGAAGGGGAGCGGGTGGGAGGGGAGAACAGGAGCACCACCACGAGGCTCGATTTCATGGCGTTGCAAGGGCTGGGGCGGGAGAGGAGGCGAGGCTGGAAGAGGGAGCGGCGGCGGGGCGAACTATGCAAGAGATGGGGACGGGCGAGCGGCGGCTAGGGTGAGAGCGAGAGGGAGAAGGGATACACGACGCAGGCAGGACTGGCTAAAAAGCTCATTGGCTATCGATTAAAAATTGTTTCGATCACAGTAATTTATGAGTTTAAAATTATTATAAGCTCATTCCAAGTAAAAAATGTTAATACGCTTCGGTTCAGCAGTGGCTCGCTAACTTGAAATTAAAATAACCACTTACTACCCTCAGTTATAAATAGTTATCATTTTAGATATTGAGATTTTACTCCATCTAATTATAAATAGTTATCGTTTTAGATATTAAGATGGTTCTCAAAACTCAATTTTGACCACTAATTTCTATTATAATATATTTTAAAAAATCTAGTAAAATTAATTATTATGAAAGTAAGTTTTGAGATGAATTTGCACATATGATTTTTATGCGTTCAATCTAAATATTTAAAAAGATATCGATAGCTAAAATTTCAAAATTTTGATGGTAGGTATCCCAAACCGATAGATTTCTGTGAACCGGAGGGAGTAAATGATAAATAAAATGATTTTTTATTGAATTACATCAATTTTAAATGAAACACAATAAAAACTCGATGGCTAGCTCTATCTCTGTTGGACCCTAGAAAAAACACTTCCGAAATCCTCTATTTATCATGTACTAGTCCAGGATAAGCTAGTACACACAGCAGAAACATTATCACAACATATCCAACATATTTTATTAATAATCAGAATTTATAATAATTATGACACACGGGCCAAATAAAAGATTACAACGGAAGCAAAATAAAACCAGTAGTAGAACCCAATAGATTCGCCACAGGCAATCAACTGCGGCAGCGGCCTAGTTATCTTGGTCCTCACCATCGTAGAGATACTCCTCTAAAAAGATAGAGTAAGCAAAGGTGAGTACAAAAGTACTCCGCAAGTCACACAATAAATGTTGTATCAATGAAGGTCACAAAGGAAGGCATAATATGATTCATTTGAGCATAAATCAATATTTCAAATACAATAATTAATTTTCAAAGCATAATTGATATAGTAAAAACTGAATTTTAATTAAATTTTCAGCACAGGCTCTAACCCGGAATTTCATCTCAAATTTTCCCATGTGGACTCTCTCCACATAAACCACTTTTTAAAAAAACATTTTCAAATCCAAAGTCTAGTCCGTAAAAGACTTGCTTGGCATACCCATGATTGCGTCGTGGCTAATCGATTAGTTTTACACTCTGTAGAGGTTGTACAACTTTACTTACAAGATATGATTATCTCCTTTCGCCCAAGTGCACACTTCCGTTGGTGTGTCGGTAGAGAAAAACACGACAAGGCCCCTATAAAACTCTATCCACGTAGTCATGCCCGCTAAGATTTCACCGCTGGTAGGGTCAAAACCGTCTAGTCCAGAGCCCCCTCTTGCGCCGAGTGACAGCCTTACACTCACTACCACTTTCAACCTAATGGCACGACTGTCCATGGTATGTCGCAATATGGATAGCCAGGTCCATCTCATTTCAGACTTGTGGTAGTACGGCAAGGTTTTATATTTAGCGTAACACAGACCGGTTCTTAATTGACTAGGCGAGCCTTCACAACCCTTGTGCCTCACTCACCCACCAGTCAACCATTCTCGCTCGGTCCAAAATCACATTTTTGCTTTCTTTTGAATAACATCATCTTTCATAACATCCTATAGTGCACCGACACCAAGAAATAATTTTATTTTCAATATAAATCTTGTTTTGGCATAAATCCCCAAAAAATCACAAATTCATGTCTAAGCATGTCCAAGCCATTTACTATATATCACTATTTAATACCACAATAATATATCAACCAGTGATATTTTGCTTTAAGGTGACAAGGTATGAATATTTCAAAGTCAATTGAGATCATAACAATTGGGAGTAACTAATCATTTAAAACTGAGATTTAAATTACATTGATAAAACTATGCATGCAATAATTTAAATCAAAATATAATTTTAAATTCTAGGATCAACATGTTTAAGGGTGTGATTTGCCTTAGTCGAAGGGTTGATGCTCAAGATCGTCGACAGCGAACCGTTTCGACTCTTCGAAATTTATACGCAAAAAAAACTAATTTCAAATAAAATTCAAATAAGTTCAATAAAATAACAAACTAACATAAATAAATAACTTGAGATTTTAGATGAATTTAGAAAGAAAAACGGAGCCAATCGGAGTTCAAACAGGCGAAAACGGGCTCTCGAAAATTTTAAAAACAAGAAAAAGGAAAAAGAAATGGCATAGTACTGTAGCATCACGCTGGATACTGTTCATCCGAGAGATTCCCTTGCAAAATCTGATGAAATGGGAATGAAATAACTCGGAAGGAGAGGCAAAATAAGTTGCTCACGATGAGAGGCATCCGGTGCTCCCTTTTATAGGGCAGGAGGAGGACCGAGGAGACGACAATCGCGTGAAAATCGTGGTGAATGAAAAAGGGAAGAACGAGATTTTTGCTCGGATTTTTGGGGATTAAAGACCATGAATGGCAAGAGGAGGTCGCGAGGAATCTGAATATGATTTTTTCCGAATTTTTTGTGCTCAAATTGTGGAGAAATTGAAGATTCAAATCATGCCCTAATGAGGAAAGAGATAGTGAGGTGTGGACTTTGGCTGGAGGTAAGAGAAGCGAGGGTCTAAATTTGGATTTTTTTTAAGTTGAGAAAAAGTGTGACAGTAAAAATAGATAAAAAGCTTTTAAAATCCTGAAAAATTCTCAAAAATAATTTAGAATATTTGGAACTCAATAAAATTATTTTCGGAATTTTTCAACTTTTAAATTTTACGCAGAAATTCTTCTTATTAAAGCTAAAATTACAACAAAAAGACTTTATAAAATTAACAAGATTCCAAATAAATTCCAGATTAAATAAATTAAATGAAGAAGCAAATTTGTTGATGTCACAATCTCTATCTGGGGTGTATGTGAAAGCAGGATCGGACCGGGTACCTCTGTGGAATTACGGGAACACGTAAGAACTTTTGTGCAAAACAGTCACACGCAAGGGTCGGGCTCGCCGGCTGGTTCCAACGGGCCTCGCCGGAATTTCAAAAGGCGCAGGATTTTTTTTCGCAAATCCGTCACGCTGGCTCACCCCCCGGTCGCACGGATTCTCTGGTTCAAGAGGACTAGAGGAGTAATACTGCTTGCATAACTACCTAACTGGTGGTACGTGTGGTTGCGTTAATGCCGCGTGCGTGCATAACACCCAACTTCCATCGGCTTTGCAATAGTAGCACAAGCGCTCCATCTCTGAAGCTGACCGGCTGACCGGTGCGTACTATTAACAAATATCGCTGCAACCGCTCGACCATCTGTCTGATGTCAGCGAGGACAAGAATAGAAAGCATTCATGGCGGTCAGCGTCTTGGATGGCCAGACAAACCCAAAATCGGATGCATCATGCATTTACTCACTTACTCGTTATACGTTTATTCATTGAAAAGCGATTACATGTATAAGAACTTCATCAGCTCTTGCTATCAGCCTAACATGGAAGGGAAGAGCGATAGCAGGTTATCTAACACCCCCGAAACCAGTAAAAAACTTAGGGTGTTACACGAATACGATTGGAAAGTTCGGAGTATTAGATATCCAGTTTAAAATTTAGGATGTCGGACGGTTTTTTTAGCAAAGTTTGGGATATGTTATATGGACTTTTTCACCATATAAAATCAGTTTAGGATGTTAAACGAATGTGATTGAAAAGTTCGAATTACTAGATACCCGATTTTAAAGTTTAAGGTGTTGGATGGATTTTGAGCAAAGTTCAGGATGTTATATAGACTTTTTTTCCTTTCAATTCCTAGATACTAGACTTGTGTAGGTTTGAAAGTTAGATCGTAAAATTTTACTAGACTGGCATATAGGTTAGGCTAAGAAATGTTAAGTTTTTAATTTAGCGATTAGCGACAACAATCTCATTTCACCCCTCTTAGGCATCTAATCCATTTCACTCTCTCTACAGTGGATTCAACCTACACTTCAAGCATGTGAGGAGTGCATCAAGAGGAAGGGGAGTGCATGACTTGCAGGTCCAACGGCGACAGGGGATCTTTGTGGTGCGTGAGTAGACGCTTTCGACGGTGAGCTCAGGCTTATGTGAGCCAAGACTCAAGAAGACACGGCATGGGAAGGACATGTCGGAGATATTTGCTCTCCTTCGTACTGGGAAGTTGAAGCTCATCTCCACCAACTTTTTAGGGAAGTCAGTTTTTGGAAGGATCTATGCCTTCCTATACTGGGCTTTAGTGCAGTGGCAGACGCAGCCCCGTGGGCGGGGGTTCAAAGGAGGTTAGGCACATCCTACCCCCGACGAGCGAAAAGGCAACCGACCAAGACCAAAGTAGAAGGGTGGCCGGCCAAGGGAAGAGAGGGCAACGACACAGTGGGCTGTAAACGGATGAGCGCCTCCTAAAAATTAAGATTGGGCCGTCACTGCTTTAGAGGTTATATACAAATGAATCAATGAATACTTACGAGCTATGTCGAAAAGTTCATCAAGAGATCCTAGGAGATTTATAACTTTTGCACATGGCAGCCCTGAACTTTTGTTCCGTTTTGAATTATCACTCTTTTTCTTTCTGAAAACACAGAACCACCATCATTAGTTGAACGGATTCCACCTTCTGTGCATTCATCAGTGATCTCCTGAAGTTCTCCAGGTTCTGTGCATGTAAGCATTTTATCTCGGATCCTTGACTGCCTTATTGTTGCGTCTTGCCATGTGTTTTCAAACATGCCGTGAGCGGTGAGCCTCCTTATGTCCTGTAATGCAATTGTCAGTCGATATTTGTTGATGTGCATCTACCTTTCCTTTCTCCATACATATCTGATTTGTCAAAACTTTGATAAGTTTCCATCAACACTGGCATTCTAAGTTCGCTCACTCGGAATACGGGATTTTTTTTCCATTCTTGTGGGAATTGAGCTGATCAATGTAAAATTCTTGCATTCCAAATGGGTCTTCCTACCTAATACACTCCCTGCATTCTAATCCATTTCTTGTCAATCCTTGGCCAAAGTGGGGATGGTTGATTTTAGGTCCAAATTTTGGTAGAGAATTTTGATGCAAACCAAATGGCTGCTTGGCACTGCTTATACCAGACTACGATGAGATTGTCCTGGTTTCCACCGCACGTTTGACATTTGGCTCAGGTGCATCGGCATCGCATCGGTCGCTGTATTTGGCTTCACTTCGCCACAACACTGTCACGTAGAAACAGAATGACATAGAATGGGATGAGACTCGGCACTCCTTTTGGCTGTCGTATTTCCTTGTTTCTGCCGAATTGCTCCGCGCTTCTTGCATGTTCTGTCAAATCTTAGCCTAGAGCTTGCATGTTGTGTCAAATCTTATCCCAGAGAGGCAAGCGCTGATAGTTCAGTGACAGATGGATACTTGATCGTCGACTCAAGTGGTCCTCGAGTGAAACTGCCCGTCACCAGACTGAGCCGCGCATCAGAGCCTATGCATCGCCCTTTCGAATTTTGCTACCATGTATTGGTGAGCTCATAGGTTCAAATACGTAGATTTTACTTCGCGAGGTAGATTTCACTGATTGTCCCTAAAATATATGCACCGTGTTTCTGGTAAAATATGTCATACCATTTATTTACCATTTGGATCAAGGCAATAATAGATGACCTACTTACTCTAAAGAAAATTGTGATAATCAAATGCACCATTCTAAGAGAACGAAGGCGGCGAAAAGAAAGAGTACTGTTAATTTACAGTCGGCTTCAACGAACGTTCCGTGCGCGCTCTAGGTGTGTGTTCCACGTAGAGCTCCACTTAAGGTTCAAAATTTCAGTGAAATTTAGCAAAATCTCAGATTTCGGTGGTGGAGGAGATTCAAAATCCCGGTTGAATGAAGAGATTTGAAAATTACGGTTTGCTACATGTTCCGTTGAGTCTAATTGGTTAGAAAACCTCTCTCTCGAGATCTGGGCTCAAGTCCTGGTAACCATAATTTTGATGGAGTTTTTGCTAATATACAAGTGTTGGAATTTTTAGCTAGTATGCAAGATACAAGTGTTGGAACCCGATTATATTTTTATCTAGCTCATGTTTACATTTTTATGTGCCCTCTTGCAGATCCCCCGCGGCGCCTCGCCAGATCCTCTGCCGCGCCGTCCTCGCCGCGTCCGAGCACGGTCCTCGCAAGATCCTCCGCCACTTATCCCAAGCTATTACATCTGTTGTTATGCTGTTCTAATGGTTACCAGCTAATAATTACAAACTGTAGTGCTATGTACGTATGGCAGCTTAGTAGAACTTCAGGTTTCAGTTGCCAAGAAGAATAGAGGATATCTTTGTTGCTTTCTGTTCTGGGGAATATACCAGTATACTAGATAGTAGTTGTGTTCCTTTGTTGTTTACCCGCATACAAATATAGTGCTTTGCAGTTCTCTTTCAGGATCCGCTCTTGTAACGGGGCACTGTGGAACTTTTCTGGCAGAAGCAGGTTGCTTGGAAGAAGGGGGTTGTAGTTACACATGAGTAGGGTAAAAGTAAAACTAGAGCTTTTGGGACCATATATTGTCAATTAAGTGAAAATTCTTGTAGAAGGTTAATTCCCTATGTTTAGCGATGCCTTTTCAAAGCACTTGGGCAAGTATCATATTTTACTAATCCTTTGAAACATATTCCCCGAATCTTCCCTCACTCAATTACATGGTTTTGAAGTGACGAGCAAATGAAATGATAATGGAGAATGCTAAATTCTGGTCAGTGGTCACAATATGAAGCACACATGCTAAGAAGCGTAATTGCAAATCCTGCAAGGTGCAAGAGCATTACGAATTTTTTTGAAATAGCTTGGAGATCAACTCTTGTTATTAGCTTTATCATCACTCTTTTCCGTCCATCATCTGCGCTAATAACCTACAAACTCACAGGGGTATTATGATGTAAGAACAAAGAATTTAACAAATATGAATATGGTAGATGCCCCCAAAAGAGTAGTAATAAACCCAGTTTACCATACCTGTGCTAGATCTCCTTCATAATTTCCACTCCTCATGTGCACCCATGTACCTGGAGAGATTTCAAATGTTTTTGCACGACTGGATAGCAAGCTATGAACTTCAGATGCAGGAACGGGACTAATCCTGCTTGCATAAACACTGCAAAATCCTTTGCATGCCTGCAGCAAGAGGTGCCCATATGGTCAGTGGGTCATTTTACAACCTAGATACAAAGTACAGCATATCTGTGGACAAACCTTGAAAGGGAAGATATTTTCTTCGACTAAACTCTGTAACATCGCAAGCCCTTTTCAGCTTACAGCAAAAACAAATCCTCTTACATAATCAAGTGCAAATGCTGAGATAATTGGCACTTTGATACCAAATTTTTGCAGATCAACAAACATTTGCATGCAGCAGAAAGCCATTTAGCGCTCACGCCCAACCTGAAATGCAGTTAAATAAATTAGCATCATACTCTAGCTATCAACACTGTCTCGCATCCCACTGGTGCTACTTGTTTCCTTCTGCTCTGAACTGACCTAATTCCACAAAGCAAGATGTAAACTGTTTATTTAAGATATCAGATGTAGCACAATAAGAAAAATAATATTGGGATAAAACATGACAAAGTGACAAAGAGTTATTATGCCAATTTTCAGTATTGCTGTTAAGGAAGACAGAACACAATGAGCAGAATACTTTGATATACTATATGTAGTACGAGGTCACGTGGAATATAGATCACGTACCACTGCTATGATAACAACAAGATCACTCCAATGTGCCTCATCAGCAAACTGTACTGCAATACTGTCACTACCATCATCATTCTGCAAGCATAGAATCAGACTTCACCAAATCAGTATTCATTAGAAAAACATGCATTTAACCAACGCCCTCGCTGCCAATGTATCCCTCGCAGGGGTTTGTGGGAGATCAGATGGAATGTTGGGCGGAGACTACGAAGGGGGAGATTGGGAGGGAGACGGCCGCGCAGCCATCGCCCACGGCCGGGTCCCCAAGCTTCGCATCCACGGCGGCGAACACGCCGTGCTGCAGCAGCGCGCGTTGGAGCCGCGAATCGAACCGGCCAACGGACAGCAGCCGCGCCTCGAGCTCCACGAGGAGCGCGCGGGCAGCGTCCACGCCTGGATTTCCTCAGCGACGCTGCTGGCCACGCGCGCGATCCCTCTCCTTCAACCTCCGGCCGCGCTGCTCAACCTCGGCCCTCAGGAGAAGGGATGAAAATGGCGAAATCTCGCCGAATTTTTTGGCCATTTCGGCCTTAAAAAAATACCGAATTTAAAAATTGGTTTTTAAATTTCGTCCGGATTTTGTCTGGAATACCAAGACTTCACTAAAATCTTGTCAAAATTTTGGTCATTTCGGCCTTAAAAATACCAGATTTAAAATTTAGTTTTTGAATTTTATTCAAATTTTATCTAAAATACTAAGATTTCACTGAAATTTCATATTTCGACTGCCTCCAATATGAAATCTGAAAACGAAAATTCAAACCTCGGCTCTACCAGGCCACTAGCACGTAAAGTAATGCTATCTCATCCACTAGCAATCAGACATAAGGAGTTCCTTGCATGTTGTATTTGAAAAGCCTAGACAATTTCAACTAAAAAAATTTTAATAAAAAATTCAAGTCAAAAAATTTTAAATCAGAATGGTTCAACTCGAAAAATTTTAACGAAAAATTCTCAAATTAAAAAGTTGCAACTTGAAAATTTTTAAATTGAAAAGTGTCAACTAAAAAATATTTCAAATAAAAAAATTTCAACCGTGAAAACTTTCAATTCAAAAAGTTTTGATAAAAAATTTTCTACTAAAAGAGTTTCGATTTAAAATTCAACTCGAAATTTTCAACTCAAAAACTTTTTTAACATGAAAGTTTTAAATTAGAAGGCAGTGCTCAATCTGATTGCCCCAGGTGTCATCCACTCAGTCTGTCTGCACAGCACAGTCCATATGCTCGTTGCTAGGACTAAGGGTGAAAATGGTACGGGTTAATCCCGACTGATCCGGTACCGAACCCGATTAAAACCGTATCCGGCCGGATTCGGATATGGTACCGGATAGTTGCTACCGGATATGGTAGCGGATACGGGAGCCGTAAAATCTGACCAAATAGCTTAGGTATACGGTAACCGGATACTATCCGACCGGATATCCGAATGCCGAAAATACGTGGCATTCGTATTATGTATACATATATTGTAGGGAGAAGAAATTGCTAGTGATGATGATTAATGGTATGACATATCGAACTTATTATGGTCGTATGGATTTATGTAGAAGTATGAAATGTTAATTATATTAAACTTGTGGCTTGTCGATTGCCGAATTTGTGTATGAACTTTGTGTATGAATTTGCTAGTGATTGTCAAATTTTGTGTATGAATTTCATACTCTTGTTAAACTTGTGTTGTGTGAGTTGTCAAACTTATGTTATATATACGAATTTATTGCTAGTCGAATGTTTCAACAAGTATGTATCCGTTTATATTATCCGTTTTCGAACCGAATCCGGTATGTATCTGCTCCAATAGTATCGTATCCGAAATTCCGAAATATCCAATTTATATCCGTATTCGGTCTTACCATATCCGATTCCGAATCCAAAGAAAAAAAATAGATTAAAATATAAAAACAATATCCAACTATATTCGATACGTTTCACGTTTTCACCTCTTATACCTCAAAATAGGGCCTAAACTAAAAAATTAGGACCCAAGATATATTGACTTCAACAATTAGACCTAAATCTCAATCCTTCATTCATCCCTATAGTCGGAGAGAGTTGCTAACCTATTTGCGCCTCTCTAACTAGGACAAACGAGTGGATAGATCGATGCTTGCTCCTCCTTTCTCTCCAGCCTCCACGTGTAAGCTTCCGAGATGTGTCCCACTCCCACCTACATGTGTCAGCATATACGTGAGGCCGTAGGAATTGCTTCTTGAGGTTACCGTAAATTAGAAAAACTGGAAAAGAAATTCGTAGAACAAAAACAACCGAGCAGCTCGACTATCATAGGCCTAAAGCCCAACCATCTAGCCCATTTGAAGCCCACAAGAAGGAAAATTTCCAATGGACACGCGAAGGGAGTAAACAGTGCCCACCTGTACAAATTCGAAAAAATTAATTCAGTGACACTCAATTCGTTAGGTTTAAGTGATGTATTTATAACATATAGATCCATCTGACTTTATGATAGTAGATTAAGATGACATATAGGGGTGGGCATTCGGTTTTTTCGGTTTAATCGGTTCGGTTTTTGAAAACTAAGAACCGAATTTCTCGGATAAAAATAAAAAACCGAACCGAATTAACCAAAATATTTCGGTTCGATTATTTCGGTTTTTCGGTTAACCGAAATATGAATAATACTAGGTAAATTAGATTTACTCCTTCTCATATTGCAACACAAAATATGGATAAACCCACACAATATTCTTTTGTAATTACAATATAAGCATAATAAAACATATGAATATACTAAACATATGGATAAATGTATTATAACATGTGAATTGTTTAGTGGTTTTATGAAGAATACTATAAAAATGGTATTGTACATGGGCTATTCGGTTATTCGGTTATTTCGGTTTTTGAAAGCGAAAAATCGAATCGAACACCAAAAACCGAATTATACCAAAATAAAAACCGAACCGAAAACCGAAATAACCGAATATTTCGGTTATTTCGGTTCGGTTCGGTAATTCGGTTTCGGTTTAAAAGTGCCCACCCCTAATGACATAGAGTGAATCATGAATTTTAAAAAATGTGGTTGGCTCAAATCTCCCATCTAAATTCATTAGCACAACCACTACGGTCGGAGCGCGCGCACCCACCATGAGCGACAAGGCAGTCTGGGTCACCGGCCTACATGCACCGAGTTCACGAGGCCCACCACCCGTCCATCGCCGTCGCCGTCAAAAATACCCCCCGATCTCCGGTCTTCTCCTGTCCTCTTTCCCACCGACGAGCCATAACCTATGGTCCCGCCTCCCACCGTCTCCTGCGATTTCTCCGGCCGCCGCCGCGGTTGCCTCCGACCTCTTCCTGTATGTCTTCCTTCCGCCGCCCCTTCACTTTCCAGGGGAGTTTCCAGATCTCTCGCCATCGAGTCGTAAAACATGTGTGGTCGGCGCCAAGCGATCTATCCCCCTTTTTGCCAATCCACGTGTCCGCGAGGTTGTTTGTGGGATTCAATTCGATGCCATTTGATTCAAATTTTAGGTCGAAATGGAAATCATGTATAGCATCAGATAGGATTTTTGGGTGGTAGCGGTATGAGTCGATAGGTGTGTATTTCTCTTTGAACTAATGCATGCGACTGCGATTCAGTTCATTTTCCGCCCAATGCAAGTGTCTGAACTGGTGAAACTGATCTCATTGCCATTAACTTTTGCAGGAGTCCCAACTCAGAAGCATTGCCTCAAGACCCACGGAGGCGTTTTCCCATCCAAATTGCCACAACATTTGATGAGGTACTGCGACGTTTCTCTTTTTCGAAGAGCAGTGTTACACCACTAAGTAGCTTATTTTACTGCTCGTGGTGATCTGGTGTGGGACCTGGGGGATTTCTCGCTTGTGCATGATGATGGTGATGAGGCATTTGGTGTTGTTCTATATTCAAGTGAGAGTGAATGGAGTGACGATGAGGTTGTGTTAAATCCAATTGGGGACGTTGAGCTCCCAGTGATGAGCAAGAACCGCTTCGAGGGTGCAGAGGGTGCGATAACTGTTGCTGCCCATAGGCTCGCCAGTATTGAGAAAGGGCATAGGAAGAGCAGGTAACATAACTAGCTTTTCTGATAGTACATGCAAATCATAGGTTGTCCATGTAAATCCCCCCTCCTCTTTTCCTTTTTTTTTTAAAAAAAAAGTTGGATGAGGTAACCATTTTGCAGCATTTGGAATACAAGTAAGGATGTGTTTGGTATAGCTCTAGCTCCAGTGGTTGTATGTACATGAGTCGCATACTACCATAATAGGTATATTGTTTGTCAAGGTTCTTTTGCAATATATTGCATATTATATATTAAACTATTCTGAGGAGTAGTATGTACTCAAATATGAATACGGAGTAATAGTAGCACATTAAGAGCATATGCTACGATCTTCCTGGTTAGCGTAGCGTTGGGAAGATTATGTAATTCTTGTTCTTCCTGGTAAATAGAACACAATGGCCATCAAACCAATAAGCACAGATAGGCTTTTTACAACTTTGTTAGCTTGGTTCTAACTAAAGTTCTTTACATCAATTCCCCGAACTCAACAAGGCTGATGAGTAATGTTGGACTGATTGCTTTCTTAAAAATGGTACTTTTGTTTGTCAACTGGTGTTCTTGGAGGATTTTTAGACTACCTCTGTTCTCATTTTACTTGACAGTTGACATGCCCTTTTTTAATATTAGCAGTTCTATCAGCATTATCTGGATCTTTTTGCACCAATTGCTGACAGCATGAAGATTCATCATTTCTGGAGGAGAGGGAAGCCTATTTCTCCATCCTATAGAAAGCCAACCCCAGGAATGGGAGGATTGTTCTTCGTTCCTATTGGTATTTTTGTTGCAAGAAGACAGGTTGGATCCATCTCAAATGGAGTAAATGGTGCAGCTATAACGCCTCATAGTTGCAATGGTTGGGTTATTTGATGATATTTCAAAGCTTGTCATGGATTGCAATCATAGAATACCTCAGTGGATAAGATTCTTGGTTCAGTTAAGTGGTGCCTTTTCAGGTCGGACTAAAGCCCTTTCATGTTACATTGAATGCAACTTAGAAGCAATCTCGTGTACTTTTCAGATTGTTGCTGGGATTTACTTCTCTATCTGTTTGTGTTCTACAAATATTTCAAAACCATATAGCACGTAAGTATTATTGCAACTGATATACACCTTGAAGCCAACTTCAGGTTGACCCAATGCTCGATCAGTTAAACGTTGCTGTGAGCATGGTAGGCTTTCGAGTTGGTGCTTTGAGTCGAAAGCAAAATCTTTCTTAATGGTCTTTATAAAAGGATTATCACATGGTACAGTCCAGTTAATTGGACAGCCCAACATTGTTTCTGTGGTCCTCTGTGATGTCGCCTTATATTACTGCTAAATTACACAAGTAATTTTGATTTTCTGCTCGTTTCGTACATCATATTATTGTTTACATGTTAATTTTTGAGGCAATGGGTGCTTTGCTGATTAATTCTGTGAAGATATCTAAATTCTAACTGATATCTTAATATGCTGGCAAATTATATGGCCTTAAATTCTCTGATAAAGTGTATTGCAACCAACAGATATGCGAGACAATTTCGTTGTCACAGTTTTATATTCTGGTTCAGGTTAACTAATACTCTCTCAGTCTCAGCTTTACTGACTGATTTTGTTCATGAAGGAAATTCCTTGTTCCTCTACCTCCTCTTGGCCTTGCATTCATGGGAAAAATTTATCTGGTTCTGGCTGCAACATGTTATCTTTCCACGGGTACTGGAGTAACATTGGTTGATGGTCTTGATGGCTTGGCTGGTGGTGTTGCTGCTTTAGCACTCGCTAGACTGTCTCTTGCTGCTCTGGCAATTTGCTCAGGTACTTTGTCATTTCTGCTTGTTAAGCTATTTTTAAAATTTAGTAATCCTACACCATAATTAATTCCTTATAGCATATTAGCTTCTGCTCTTGTTAGCATAACAAACCTCTATCCCATGACAAATGTCAATGGTGCATCTTATCCATTTAGTTTTGTCTGGAGGTTTTTAAGGATTTGTATTTAATTGGCTGTGAAGGGGTCAGGTGCAGCCTCCTTGCAGCCATATGTGTATCATTAGTAAGGAGAACAAAAGGAAAAAGGAAGATTTGGAAAAAATAAAGTCCCATGTAGTCACTAGTCAGGACAGTAGCATATCAGAATTGAACTTGTCCCTAATAAAGTGCAAAAGTATCCTCCAGACGGACACTACCCTGTTGGCTTTGTCTAATTGATCTTCTACTAAAAACACTATTGGCTGCGAGTTTAATATTAGGTGTTGATTCTGCTAAAGTTCACGATTGCTGCAGAACTGGGTGTTTTTGGAGCATCAATGCCAGGTGCTTGCACTGGCTTTCTTTTTCATAACAGATATAGGCCCTGAATTTTTTTATTTAATATTTATTTTAAATCTTTTTTTCGAAAATAATCATGGGAAAAAAATTACGAAATTGGGTGCCCGTTGCCCAGATATGGGGCGATCGTCCCATATTCAGGCGATAGGGACCCTCGGCCATCAATCGCCGTCCCTAGGCGTCAATGGGCGTCAGGGCAGTGTGCGCCCGGGAGACATATTGCCATAATATGGAACGATCAACCTGTATAAGGGCGATTGGCAGGGCCGTTCCAAACATTTTGGGGGCTAGGGCAAAGTCAAAAGTGGGGGCCCTATAGTCTAAAAAAACATAGAACACAGCTATATATATATCAATCAATATCTAATATGTTCAATAATTTAAAGATAATATGAACTATGGTCTATGGAAGAAAAAAATATTACTTGTATAGAAGATCACGCTTGATACTTGATGGAGAGATCATCCATCTTTGTGTGTTAGTCAATTGCAGTATTAACAATGTCAAGAGGATCATCCATCTTCCACTTCCAACTCTTCCCAACAGGATTTGTGTAATGCCTCCAACAAAATACACACTTATTTGCACAAGCCAAACTTGGAGTTGCCTCCATGCATCTGCCAGAATGAGCATATAATCAGAAAACATGCATAATAATCATATAAAACAATTTCTTCTTATATTTCTACATGCAAAATCATTGATAATACTATCCATATCAATGTGATCCAACATAGCCTTTTCTATGCATAAAGTAGCTAAACCATTTAACATTTCCTGTGACATTGTTGATCTCAAATAGTTTTTCAATAATTTCAACTTTGAAAAGCTTCTTTCAGTTGATGCTACAGTCACAGGTACAATGAATAATATTCTATAAGCAATTGAAACATTTGGATAATAATCTACATCTCTAATAAACTCAAAAATTTCAATTGCAGACATTGAATCATTTGGTAAAGTTATTTGCAACACTCTTAATTCTGAACAAAGATCATCTAATTCAACATCACATGATTCATTCTGAGAAAAAGTTTCTACAAATTTAGTACAACACTTTTTAATTCAATGTCATCCAATGACTTCATGCTTTTTGAGCTAAGTAAAAATCGAATATACCTTTAAATGTTTGAAGTTCCTCAAATCTATTTTTAGAAAGTAATTGCCATATCTACCATAACTAAGAAATAATTAGCTTCAAAAGCCTTTTGAGCGATTAGAACTTCTTCAATGTGATCACTTTCATCAAATTGTTTTTTCCTAGTAGCCTGACGTTTTATTGGAAATGATGGTTCTATCTTCATTTAGGATGCAAGACCTTTATCAATGTTCAAACTAGATGCAAATCCTTCATTTCTATACTTATCAAAATATTGCATTATGCTTTCTATTTGTTGTAGGCGAGAATCAATGCACATAGGTGAAGATTGTAACTTTTTACTTACCATGTCCACGGAAAATAAAATATCATGCCAAATGACCATACAAGTAAAAAATCAAAAGTTCCAAAAACATCATACAGATTCTTCGCATCACTCTTTGACTTAGGGTCATCAGAAGACTTGCATGCCTCTAACAAAGTTAACCTTATTTGTGGAGCTTGATATCTAATAGCTTTAACACTTTTGATACGACTCTCCCAACGAGTATTAGACAAAGGTTTAACTGTTAAATTTGGAACATGATCAAGTAAAAGTTTCCATCTTTTAGGAGAATTTGAAAATAACACATATATCCGTTGCACAATTCCAAAAAATGAAATAGCTTTACCACAAGAATTTGCCATATCACAAAGAGTAAGATTAAGACTATGACAAGCATATGACATATATAAAGCTCTTCGGTTCATATCAAGCAATCGTTTTTGTACTCCTTGGTGCTTCCCTTTCATGTTAGAATCATTGTCATAACCTTGTCACCTTATATCATCAACATTAAGGCCAAAAGACTTTATAGCATTTAACAATTCATTAAAAAGCCCTAAACCAGATGTATCATCCACATTCAAAAACTCTAAAAAGAATTATTCTATATTAATTTGGGTACTTGAGATATTAACACATCTAACAATAAGAGTCATTTGTTCCTGATGACTCACATCTGGAGTATAATCAAAAATTACAAAAAAATATTTGGCATCTTTAACAATCTTTATGATAGAATTTGTAACACTATATGCTAAAAGTGAAATTAACTCATTTTGAATTTTAGGACTAAGATAATGGTGATGGATTTCACTACCTGTAATGCGTCTAAGATGATCTTGCATTACCAAATCAAATTCTGCAACCATTTCAACACATGCTAAGAAATTACCATTATTGTCTTGGTAAGTCTATCATTAGATCCTCGAAAAGCCAAACTACGTTTACTAAGAAACTTCACAATGACAAGTATTCTAACTAAAACATGTCTCAATCGCTTTTTCTCCTTTATAATTTCTTGCTGCAACTCTTTATCAATTGTTTCCATTTTTCCTAGTCTTATTCTTAATTCATTCCAATTGTTCATGTTAGTAATATGCTCAACACTATTTCCATGGTCTTTGAGCCTAGAACTAAGGTGTTTCCAATCATTCAAACCATTATCAGCTAATGAACTATTGTTCATATTAGATTTGAAAATCTTACAACAAAAACAATATACTTTATCAACATGCTTTGAATAAATCAACCATTTTCTATCATGTATCTCCCCATTACTTATTTTTTTTAATAATAAGCAGATGAAAAATGTCTAGAGGTATTATCTAAGGGGATGTCATATTTTCTTCTCTTATAGGTCCCTTTTCCACTAAAATGTCCCTAGCTTTATTATCAAGGTTATCCCAATTTCTTGGGTCATAAATATCCATTGTAAAATCTTTATTGCCACTTAAAGTATCTGAACTAGATGGACTAGCTAAATTTTCATGCATGCTTATATCATCATTATCATCTACTTCTTGATTAGGATCTACTTCTTGATTAGACTGTTCTTCAACACAAATTATCGCTAAGTTCTCAGGATTTGTAGATGAATCTACATTAGTTCTAAAGAACGGCATTATTAAAAAAAATGAGTAATGGGGAGATACATGATAGAAAATGGTTGGTTTATTCAAATCATTTTGATAAAGTGTATTGTTTTTGTTGTAAGTTTTTCAAATCTAATATGAACAAGAGTTCATTAGCTGATAATGGTTTGAATGATTGTAAACACCTTAATTCTAGGCTCAAAGACCATGAAAATAGTGTTGAGCATATTACTAACATGAACACTTGGAATGAATTAAGAATAAGACTAGGAAAAATGGAAACAATTGATAAAGAGTTGCAGCAAGAAATTAGAAAGGAGAAAGAGCGATTGAGACATGTTTTAGTTAGAATACTTGCTATTGTGAAGTTTCTTAGTAAACGTATTTTGGCTTTTCGAGGATCTAATGATAGACTTTACTAAAACAAAAATGGTAATTTCTTAGCATGTGTTGAAATGGTTGCAGAATTTAATTTGGTGATGCAAGATCATCTTAGACGCATTACAGGTAGTGAAATCCATCACCATTATCTTAGTTCTAAAATTCAAAATGAGTTAATTTCACTTTTAGCATATATTGTTACAAGTTCTATCATAAAGATTGTTAAACATGTCAAATATTTTTCTGTAATTCTTGATTGTACTCCGGATGTGAGCCATCAAGAACAAATGATTCTTATTGTTAGATGTGTTAATATCTCAAGTACCCAAATTAATATAGAAGAATTCTTTTAGAGTTCTTGAATGTGGATCATACATCCGGTTTAGGGCTTTTAATGAATTGTTAAATGCTATAAAGTCTTTTGGCCTTAATGTTGATGATATAAGGGGACAAGGTTATAACAATGGTTCTAACATGAAAGGGAAGCACCAAGTGGTACAAAAACGATTGCTTGATATGAACCGAAGAGCTTTATATATGCCATGTGTTTATCATAGTCTTAATCTTACTCTTTATGATATGGCAAATTTCATTTTTTGGAATTGTGCAACGGATATATGTATTATTTTCAAGTTCTCCTAAAAGATGGAAACTTTTGCTTGATCATGTTCTAAATTTAACTGTTAAACATTTGTCTAATACTCGTTGGGAGAGTCGTATCAAAAGTGTTAAAGCTATTAGATATCAAGCTCCACAAATAAGGTTAACTTTGTTAGAGGCATGCAAGTCTTCGATGACCCTAAGTCAAAGAATGATGCTGAAGAATCAGATGATGTTCTTGGAACTTTTGATTTTTACTTGGTATGGTCATTTAGCATGATATTTTATTTTTCGTGAACATGGTAAGTAAAAGTTACAATCTTTACCTATGTGCATTGATTACGCCTTATAACAAATAGAGGGCATAATGCAATATTTTGATAAGTATAGAAATGAAGGATTTGCATCTAGTTTGAACATTGCTAAAGGTCTTGCATCTGAAATGAAGATAGAACCATCATTTTCAATAAAACGTCGTGCTACTAGGAAAAAACAATTTGATGAAAGTGATCACATTGAAGAAGTTTTAACTGCTCAAAAGGCTTTTGAAGCTAATTATTTCTTAGTTATGGTAGATATGACAATTACTTTTCTAAAAAATAGATTTGAGGAACTTCAAACATTTAAAGGTATATTCGGATTTTTACTTAGCTCAAAAAGCATGAAGTCATTGGATGACATTGAATTAAGAAAGTGTTGTACTAAATTTGTAGAAACTTTTTCTCAGAATGAATCATGTGATGTTGAATTAAATGATCTTTGTTTAGAATTAAGAGTGTTGCAAATGACTTTACCAAATGATTCAATGTCCAGCAATTGAAATTTTGAGTTTATTAGAAATGTAGATTGTTATCCAAATGTTTCAATTGCTTATAGAATATTATTCAATGCACTCAGATGCATGAGCATCAAGCGAAAAAAGCTTTTCAAAGTTGAAATTATTGAAAAACTATTTGAGATCAACAATGTCACAGGAAATGTTAAATTGTTTAGCTACTTTATGCATAGAAAAGGCTATGTTGGATCACATTGATATGGATAGTATTATCAATGATTTTGCATGTAGAAATTTAAGAAGAAATTGTTTTATATGATTATTATGCATGTTTTCTGATTATATGCTCATTCTGGCAGATGCATGGAGGCAACTCCAAGTTTGACTTGTGCAAATAAGTGTGTATTTTGTTGGAGGCATCTCACAAATCCTGTTGGGAAGATTTGGAAGTGGAAGATGGATGATCCTCTTGACATTGTTAATACTGCAATTGACCAACAAACAAAGATGGATGATATTTCTATCAAGTATTAAGCGTGATCTTCTATACAAGTAATATTTCTTTCTTCCATAGACCATAGTTCATGTTATCTTTAAATTATTGAACATATTAGATATTGATTGATATATAGTTTGTGTTCTATGTTTTTTTAGACTATAGGGCCCCCACTTTTGACTTTGCCCTAGGCCCCAAATGTTTGAACGAGCCTGAGCCGAGCTGAGAGCTGATTCATCTAAGCTTAGCGGTCGGCCGACGCGAAGCATGGTCTCATCCTCCTCCATAAATTGGTGGTAGTCAAGCTTGCTTGCTTAAGCCGCTTAGGAAGGGAAGGCAAGGATGGCATGCAGGGAGCGCGGGAGAGGATTGGGGATTTGAGATTTGGGGAGAAACGTACGAACAGATTGGGGATGGAAGATTTCAGATTGGGGAGGAACGAACAGATATGGTCGGCGAATCGCCTATCTGTCTTGATTGGCCGAAGGGTAGGGGACCCCTAGTTCTCGGGCCTAGGCCGTCGCCCTAATGCCCTGCCCAGGAATGGCCTTGGCGATAGGTTCCTTTATAACACCCACATGCCTACTTTCCTTCTCACCGAGCGAGACCGAGAGGAAAGGCGAACTGAGAGAAGAGGAAAGAAAAGAGAGAAGAAGAAAGAAGGAAAGAGAAGAAAAAAAGAGAGGGAGGAAAGAATAAAAGGAAGTAGAGGATCAGCAAGAAAATGCCGAGCGACGCAAGTGGAAAGGGAAAGCGAAAGAGAGAGGTGTTTGGGACTGCAAGCAATTTAGCGCATCAGACCTCTTCCTACCTGTGGTCAGTTGTCAATAAAGTGTATGTCTTGGAGATCCTAGGATTTGTCCGCTTGGGAAATTTCAACTTGGAAGAGGAGGTATTGGAAATGCCAGAATTCACGCCTTCAACCTACCGAGAAGAATCGCCAGATGGTAATAATCATACGTGTTTCGTAATATTTCTACATGAAACTTTGCTAATTTATGTTTCAAGAAGTCGCCTCCGCCACTGTGTGAATTTGAGCAGTGGCTTGACGTGGAAATCAATCCCGAAGACCAAATGCTCCTTGATCAAACCAACCGGAATGAGAAGTTCAGCGGCGCCAAGAGCCAAGAGGCCAACGACGCCAAGCGCGCGGCAGGCACGAGAAAGAAAGTAGAAGGAGAAGGGGCCGAGAGAGAGAGGAAACGAGAAAGGGCACGTCGTGTCAGAGAAACCCCATCGGAGGCATGGGCGAAGGGGGAGTGGCCTCGATGCACTCAGTAGACGTCAAGTTGTAACTATTATTTTCCTTATTCATGATGCTTCTCCCAGTTTTAAGTCGTAAAAAAGAGTGTGGCTTACCTTACTTTCTCCAGTAACTTCTGATTTGAGAATCGCCTTTCATCTAATCTCCCTCTCCCACCCTCGTTTTGCAATAAAGAAATTCTGAACTATTCGTCCTCACTACGAGAATTTGCGAAAATCGGAAAAACACACACACTACCAAAAACTCCAAATTCAAAGACCATGAAAATAGTAAGGAGCATATTACTAACATGAACACTTGGAATGAATTAAGAATAAGACTAGGAAAAATGGAAACAATTGATAAAGAGTTGCAAAGAAGAAATTAGAAAGGAGAAAGAGCGATTGAGACATGTTTTAGTTAGAATACTTGCTATTGTGAAGTTTCTAGTAAACGATTTTGGCTTTTTCGAGGATCTAATGATAGACTTTACTAAAACAAAAATGGTAATTTCTAGCATGTGTTGAAATGGTTGCAGAATTTAATTTGGTGATGCAAGATCATCTTAGACGACATGTAGTAGTGAAATCCATCACCATTATCTTAGTTCTAAAATTCAAAATGAGTTAATTTCACTTTTAGCATATATTGTTACAAGTTCTATCATAAAGATTGTTAAACATGTCAAATATTTTTCTCAGTAATTTTGATTGTACTCCTGATGTGAGCCATCAAGAACAAATGATTCTTATTGTTAGATGTGTTAATATCTCAAGTACCCAAATTAATATAGAAGAATTCTTTTTAGAGTTCTTGAATGTGGATCATACATCTGGTTTAGGGCTTTTTAATGAATTGTTAAATGCTATAAAGTTTTTTGGCCTTAATGTTGATGATATAAGGGGACAAGGTTATAACAATGGTTCTAACATGAAAGGGAAGCACCAAGTGGTACAAAAACGATTGCTTGATATGAACCGAAGAGCTTTATATATGCCATGTGTTTATCATAGTCTTAATCTTACTCTTTGTGATATGGCAAATTTCATTTTTTGGAATTGTGCAACGGATATATGTATTATTTTCAAGTTCTCCTAAAAGATGGAAACTTGCTTGATCATGTTCTAAATTTAACTGTTAAACATTTGTCTAATACTCGTTGGGAGAGTCGTATCAAAAGTGTTAAAGCTATTAGATATCAAGCTCCACAAATAAGGTTAACTTTGTTAGAGGCATGCAAGTCTTCTGATGACCCTAAGTCAAAGAATGATGCGAAGAATCTGTATGATGTTCTTGGAACTTTTGATTTTTTACTTGGTATGGTCATTTAGCATGATATTTTATTTTTCGTGAACATGGTAAGTAAAAAGTTACAATCTTTACCTATGTGCATTGATTCTGCCCTATAACAAATAGAGGGCATAATGCAATATTTTGATAAGTATAGAAATGAAGGATTTGCATCTAGTTTGAACATTGCTAAAGGTCTTGCATCTGAAATGAAGATAGAACCATCATTTTCAATAAAACGTCAGGCTACTAGGAAAAAACAATTTGATAAAAGTGATCACATTGAAGAAGTTTTAATCGCCAAAAGGCTTTTGAAGCTAATTATTTTTAGTTATGGTAGATATGACAATTACTTTTCTAAAAAATAGATTTGAGGAACTTCAAACATTTAAAGGTATATTCGGATTTTTACTTAGCTCAAAAAGCATGAAGTCATTGGATGACATTGAATTAAGAAAGTGTTGTACTAAATTTGTAGAAACTTTTTCTCAGAATGAATCATGTGATGTTGAATTAAATGATCTTTGTTTAGAATTAAGAGTGTTGCAAATGACTTTACCAAATGATTCAATGTCTGCAATTGAAATTTTTGAGTTTATTAGAAATGTAGATTGTTATCCAAATGTTTCAATTGCTTATAGAATATTATTCATCTGCACTGTGATAAAGAGCATCAACTCGAAAAAGCTTTTCAAAGTTGAAATTATTGAAAAACTATTTGAGATCAACAATGTCAGGAAAGGTTAAATTGTTTAGCTACTTTATGCATAGAAAAGGCTATGTTGGATCACATTGATATGGATAGTATTATCAATGATTTTGCATGTAGAAATGTAAGAAGAAATTGTTTTATATGATTATTATGCATGTTTTCTAATTATATGCTTATTCTGGCAGATGCATGGAGGCTACTCCAAGTTTGACTTATGCAAATAAGTGTGTATTTTGTTGGAGGCATCTCACAAATCCTGTTGGGAAGATTTGGAAGTGGAAGATGGATGATCCTCTTGACATTGTTAATACTGCAATTGACCAACAAACAAAGATGGATGATCTTTCTATCAAGTATCAAGCGTGATTTTCGATACAAGTAATATTTCTTTCTTCCATAGACCATAGTTCATGTTATCTTTAAATTATTGAACATATTAGATATTGATTGATATATAGCTGTGTTCTATGTTTTTTTTAGACTATAGGGCCCCCACTTTTGACTTTGCCCTAGGCCCCCAAAATGTTTGGAACGGCCCTGGAGCCGAGCGGTCGAGCGGAGCGGGATTCATCGGAAGCGAGCGGTCGAGCGGACGCCGCATGGTCTGCATCCTCTCCATAAATTGGTGGTGAGCTGCGCTTGCCGTTGCCGAGCCGCCTAGGGAAGGGAAGGCAGTGATGGCATGCAGCGGGGACGCCGGGGAGAGGGATTGGGGATTTGAGATTTGGGGGAGAAACGGCCAAAGCAGATTGGGGATGGAAGATTTCAGATTTGGGAGGAACGAAACAGATATGGTCGGCGACATCGCCTACTCAAGATTGGTCGAAGTTGGGGTAGAGGACCCTAGTTCTCGGGGCCTAGGCGTCGCCTAATGCCCTGCCCAGAATGGCCTTGGCGATAGGTTCCTTTATAACACTCCACTCGCTTACTTTCCTTCTCACCGAGCGAGACTGAGAGGAAAGGCAGAACCGAGAGAAGAGGAAAGAAAAGAGAGAAGAAGAAAGAAGGGAAAGAGAAGAGAAAAAAAGAGAGGGAGGAAAGAATAAAAGGAAGTAGAGGATCAACCGAAAATGCCGAGACGTGCAAGTGGAAAGGGGAAAGCGAAGGAAGAGAGAGGTGTTTGGGACTAGCCGCGCAATTTAGCGTACCAGGACCTCTTCCTACCTCGTGGGGCTGTCCCACCGAAGTGTATGTGCGGAGATCCTTGCAGATTTGTCCGCTCTTGGGAAATTTCAACTTGGAAGAGGAGGTATTGGAAATGCCGTAACTACGCCTTCAACCCGCTGGAGAAGAATCGCCAGATGGTAATAATCATACGTGTTTCGTAATATTTTTACATGAAACTTTGCTAATTTATGTTTCAAGCAGTCGCCTCCGCCACTGTGTGAATTTGAGCAGTGGCTTGACGTGGAAATCAATCCCGAAGACCAAATGCTCCTTGATCAAACCAACCGGGATGAGAAGTTCAGGCGGCAGCTTCAAGAGCCGCGTGACGCCGCACGCGAGGAGGCACGTAGAAAGGAAGCGAAGAAGGGGCCGAGAGAGAGAGGAAACGAGAGAGGGCACGTCGTGTCAGAGAAACCCCATCGGAGGCATGGGCGAAGGGGGAGTGGCCTCGATGCACTCAGTAGACGTCAAGTTGTAACTATTATTTTCCTTATTCATGATGCTTCTCCCAGTTTTAAGTCGTAAAAAAGAGTGTGGCTTACCTTACTTTCTCCAGTAACTTCTGATTTGAGAATCGCCTTTCATCTAATCTCCCTCTCCCACCCTCGTTTTGCAATAAAGAAATTCTGAACTATTCGTCCTCACGGCAGGAATTTGCGAAAATCGAAAAAGGCACACACGGCCAAAAAACTCCGAAATTGTGGCCACTTAGAGGTTTTCGTAGCCTCGCGGGGCCCACCGGATACGACTCAAAAAATACGGGAAAAATCACGAGCGACCTATGCAACGTAGACTACCACTTATCTATGGCGAGCAGGTCGGACGTTGTCCCAGCACGAACGTACGAGAATCGGAAAAGGCACACGCGGCCACAAAACCCTGAAATTGTGGCCACTTAGGGGTTTTCGTAGCCTCGCAGGGCCCACCGGATACGGCCTAGAAATTACGGGAAAAATCACGAGTGACCTATGCAACGCAGGCTACCACTTATCTATGGGCGAGTAGGTCGGACGTTGTCATAGCACAAACATGCGAAAATCGGAAGAGGCACACACGTTACTAATTGAGACAAATAAGGTAAAATGGTTCGCTAGCACTGAGTTCAGACAGTTATACAACATGGTGCTGAAGGTAAAGACATTACAAAAGTACAACTGGACAACAAGTCACTCACGGCCACGCTTCCTGATTTGGTCCGTGGGGTACGTGCGTGGCGACAGAGGATGGACGTCCCTCCTAGGTCGGCCCTGCGGCACAGGGGTAGAGTAGTCTGGCTGCAACTCGGGTATGTCCTGGTACGGTGCTCCCGAGAGCTGAGAGGGGCCGAGGAACTCGGTTGACAGGTACTGCGCCATGTCGAACGCTACCTCCTCCTGGTCGTCGCAGTCTGCGTCGCCGAAACCACCCTGGGTCCTGGTGGGGCGCGAGACGAAGAAGGCCCCACGTCACCCCACTCTCCCTACTGGTGCTGCACGCCAAACGAAGAAGGCCAAGCGTCTCCCCACTATTCCCACTTCTAATGTGCGGGAGGCCACGAGGACTCGTCGTAGCCGACATCGGCCCGTGGGAGACGACTGCCACGGGGAGGTGCAGCCACGGCTCCACGAGGAGCCACCGGGAGAGGGCGAGGTGCTTGTCCACGGGGACATGGTGCGCTGCTCCGACGATGTCTCCGCGCCCCCGGCAGGTGGCCAGGCGACACAACCATGTCGCCCTATCGAGGGCTCGCTGCCAAGCTGCCTCGGCCTCAATGGTGGTCATCTGGATGCCCGCCTGGAGGCGCACCAACATGGACGTAGCCTCCACGTGCACCTCCCATGCAAGCTGTGCCTGCAAGTAATGTCGATATGATGTGAGGTAATTTACATGAAAAAGACGTACCCATAGAGATTCGATTGTGACACTTACCGCGAAGTTGTCCCTTTCGGACATCTGTGAAGGGTACGTGTTTGACACCGATGCCTGCTCTGCGACATACGGTGCTGGTGTGCACCTCACCCTGAGCCGAGTCTGCGGCGCAAACCACTCATTGTACTCGTTGTATATGTCATGGTGAATGCTCGAGTCTCGGTGACCCTGTCCGCGAGTGCGTCGTCCCACTGCAGTGCCTATGGCTGCATGCGATGTGCGAATTGAGTGCCCGTTGCAGCCCCCATTCGGGTCATCCTGCAATGCAAAAACAGGAATTTACATATATCATCCATTCGGCGAGAATGCTAAACAGTGTGCTCAGGAGACGTACCTGTGAGCGCCACGTGAGACAATGTGACGAGGTGGCAAGGGAAAAGCCTAGAACAGGCCGAACTGCCGCAACACTCGTTACGGTGAGTATTCCTCCACACACAGGTCGAAGACGAGGACCTTACGGGTGAGCCAGAACGGCTCGTCCCGCGTTCAAAGCATGGAGATCCTATAAGGTGCTCGGACGTGGACGTCGTACACGCTGTACAGCGTCCACCGCACGTCCTCGTCGTGGAGCCTGTCGAACTCCCGAACGAACTCGGAGTAGGACCTCCTAATCTATCGGTGTGCGATAACACGCGCGGAAATAAAAAACGGTGCATGTTATGAAAGTGCGTAAGTGGGAAATAAGATACGGGGGGCATACCTGTCATCGAACCCAGTAGTGGACCATGGTGCACTAATCCATCGGGTCGTCGTCGTACATGTCCTGTGGGGTACGGCGCGGTATCAACAAGAGGCCTATCGAAGGAGAAGCGCTCCCAGGACCACAACTGTAGTAGTAGGACGCAACCCGACATCGTCGCGTCCTAGTCTGCCCGAGAGACAGCGTCGCACAGACCTCTATACGTCACCGCGAGCACAACAGAGGCCCACGACCATTGCACCATCTGTTTACAACGAGAAAGTTAGACCTGTCCTGTCAGAAGAGATTTTAACAGAATATGTTACCTCATGCTTCGGGGTCTCGGCGATGGATTGGGCGTACTCGATCAGATGCCGGTCCACCGTGTTCCCATGTAAGGACGGGAACATCACCCAACTGAACAGCAAGAGCAGGTATGCCTCCAGGTGGCGGGCCACGTCGTCGTCCTCGGCGTGCGGGTAGATCAAATCGGCCTGCAATATTTAGTACAATATTATCAACAACTTAGCGCGTCTCCGTTAAATTGCAATGGAGGTACTAACTGCGAACCGGCGAAGCGACCATGGCTTCGCTCCGTCGTCAAGCTCACCTCGCCCGAGGGCACGTATGGGCTGGCCTGGGGGTGTCGCTGCACCTCGGCGAACCACGCGGACAACTCCACATGCCACTTGACAGAGACGTTGTGCGGCACAACTGCAGGTCACGAACATGGGAGTCCTAGGAGGTAATACACGTCCTGCAGCGTCGGAGTCATCTCTCCGCAGGGCGGTTGGAACGTGTGCGTCTCTGGTCTCCACCGGTCGACGAGTGCGGCCAGTAGGGGCCGATCGTACCCGAACCATGGGACATACTTGTCCTCATGACAGGCGATGGCACTCCATTCTCTGATGGAAATAACCTAGCATTCGTAACTTGCATGTAGTGTGTAGCGTTGTCAAAATTGCATTCACAGGTGAGTACATGCACATAAAAGAGTAGGAAGCGTTGGCAGCTTACTGTGGAACCCAGCGTGGGTCAATGCAAAGCATCTCGTTCGGCACTTTGATGCGCGATGTTCCCAATATCGGTTACGAGCTGTGGACAACCTAGGCCGGTGGAGTGCATCCACGTCGATCGCGACTTCGAGCAAGCATCGACCGCGCCCGGCTCCGCCATCGGCGCCTATCTACATGGTTGAAAGCAAATACAACAAAGCTGGTCAATAATTAAATGTTACATGTACAACTACCAAAATTAAATGAAAAATAACGAAATGTTGCATATTTAAATATATGTTCGATCGTGCACATAGTATCAAAAATTACAATAGCCACGAACAATAATTAACTAGTACATATTGAAATGTTTGATAGTAAAAATACATTTAAACATACATGTTACATTATCACAATTACGACTTTGAGAGGGCGTCCCATACATGCATGCTAAAGACTCTTGTAATGTGTAACATGGAATAATGTAATTTTATTTCATGTATTTCTATATCTATTCTTTACTTCACAGAGCCAATGATGAGCCGGTGCGCCGCTATGCTTGCCCTGAAGCCGCTAGATCGACATGCGGATGCGACTCCACGGTTTAGATTGTCCGCAGTCAGAATCGATACCGAACATGCAAAGACGGTGTCGAACGAGATGCTTCCAGATTAACCCACGCCGAAGTTCCACAAAGAAGTTATCAACGTTCCTACTCTTTTTATGTACATTTACTTACCTATGAATGCAATTTTGACGACGCTACACACTACATATAAAAGTTACGAAGGCCCGACTTACTTTCACTCAGAGAATGGTGGAGCGCACCAACGCCAAGGAGGGCAAGTATGTCCCATGGTTCGGCACGACCGTCCCCTCGCTAGTCGCACTCGTCGACCTGGAGGCCGACACGCACACATTCCACCGGGCCCGCAGAGAGATGGTTCGACGTATTGCAGACGGTGTTATCTCCTAGACTCCCCTATGCGTCCCGCAGCCAGCCGCACTTAGTCACGCTTTAAGGCGCTTTTTTGGTTCGTTGCCACAATTGTATCTTTGTCGTGATTTGTTAGCCCCTATAGATCATACTAGGTGGAAAAGCGCCACACGCCGCTACGGCTGAATTTCGATAGCATGCGCGTCAGCTATGACCCGTTAGCGAGCATCCATAAGTTGATATAAACCTTCGATGAAAAAGTGTTTTCTGCGGTGGCCGAAAGCATTGTTTTCGCTTTTTTGCGTCTTTGAAAATATTTTTCGGTTTTTTTTTGCGTTTGTTAAAAAATGGGTCGTTAGGACCCACCGCTAATCCGCGGATGAAAACATTGTTTCCGCTTTTTGAGCCTTTGAAAACATTTTTTCCGGGTTTTTTGTTGCTCGCTAAAAAAATGGGTCGTTAGGACTCAATTAATCCACTCGTCGCTATAAATCATGACGAATCTACATTTTTTAAAAAAGCCCATGATTCGACCGTTAGCAAATCCATAGGCGATATAAAACTTCGATGAATCTGCGTTTTTGGTGGCGAAAACATTTTTTCGGTTTTTGAATCTGTGACGAATCTACATTTTTTAAAAAGCTCGCTATTCGACTCGCTGGCAAATCCATAAGTCGATATAAAACTTCGATGAATCTGCGTTTTTGACGAAAACTTTTTTCCCGGTTTTTGGGTGGCAAAAATATTTTTAAGGTTTTTCGTGGCGAAAACATTTTTCCGTGAAAAGCGGAGAAAGGACTGAACGTAAGAAGGTGGACACGGTTGTTATTTTTTGGACCTGCTCGCTATCCCGAAAAATTAGAAAATGGCTTGTTCGCGATTTGAAACTAACGGGAGGCTTTTTCCAGAAATTACCGCCGTGGACCTAAACGCTAAGGAAAAAAAATTCTTGTCTCACAAAAAATCGCGAAGGACCTATCCGTAATTTGAAAAAAGCGGAGGGTTTTTTTACAAAGCAATGGCGCTGGCAGGTGGCGCCTCGGTTTGCCTCCAATTCTTCTTGGTATAGGTGTTGTTATTGATGTCGTAGACTCAAATTCTTGTTTTACTTTTGCAAAACTTATGGCTGGCAATTTGTTGGCCACATTTTTTATGACAAAGTTGGCCATGAACCAATCAGGCCCTAAAATTGTGAAGTCGGTAAAGTTACATTATCCACAATTACGACTTAGAGGACGCCCCATCTGGCATACTTGAGCTACCGATCATGAGTCGTAATTGTGATAATGTAATTTTATTTCATGTATTTCTATATGTATTTTTTACTTCATGCATTTCAATATGTACGAGTTAATTATTGTTCCTGTAATGTAATTTTTGATACTATGTGCTCAATCGAACATATATTTAAATATGCAACATTTTGTTATTTTTTATTTAATTTTAGGTAGTTGTAATGTGTAACATTTAATTATTGTCCAGTTTGTTGTATTTGCTTTCTAACCATGTAGGCACAGGAGCCAATGGCGGGAGCTGGGTGCGCTGCTAATGCTTGCCCTCGAAGTCGCTAGATCGACTGTGGATGCGACTCCACCGGCCTAGATTGTCCGCAGTCAGAATCGATACCGAACACCGCAAAGACGGGTGCCGAACGAGATGCTTCGCATTAACCCACGCTGAGTTCCACAGTAAGTTATCAACGCTTCCTACTCTTTTATGTACATTTACTTACCTATGAATGCAATTTTGACGACGCTACACACTACATACAAAGTTACGAGCCACCGATTTACTTTCACTCAGAGAATGGTGGAGCGCACTAACGCCTCGGCGAGGGCAAGTATGTCCCATGGTTCGGGTACGACCGGTCCCTGCTAGTCGCACTCGTCGACCAGTGGAGGCCAGATACGCACACATTCCACCCGTCCTGCAGAGAGATGGCTCCGACGCTGCAGGACGTGTGTTATCTCCTAGGACTCCCCTATGCGGGTCCTGCAGTTGTGCCGCACTTAGTCACGTTTCTTAGGCAGTTTTTTTTTGGTTCGTTGCCACAATTGTATCTTGTCGTGATTTGTTAGCCCTATAGATCATACTAGGTGGAAAAGCGCCACGCCACGCTTGAGCTGAATTTCGATAGCATCGCGCAGTTATGACCCGCTAGCGCATCCATAAGTTGATATAAACCTTCGATGAATCTGTTTTTTCGGTGATTTAAAGCATTGTTTTCGTTTTTTGTGCCTTGAAAATATTTTTTCGGTTTTTTGTTGCGTTTGTTAAAAAAATGGGTCGTTAGGACCCACCGCGAACCCGAATCCAGGATGAAAACATTGTTTCGTTTTTTGAAAACATTGTTTTGTTTTTTTTCGTCTTTGAAAACATTTTTTCCGGTTTTTTGTTGCTTTTTCCGGGTTTTGTTGTGCGCTAAAAAAATGGGTCGTTAGGACTCACCGCGAATCCACGGTCGCTATAAATCTGTGAGACGAATCTACATTTTTTTAAAAAGCCCGATTCTGACGTTAGCAAATCCATAGTGATATAAAACTTCGATGAATCTGCGTTTTTTGGTGACGAAAACATTTTTTCGGTTTTTGAATCATGACGAATCTACATTTTTTAAAAAGCTCATATATTCTGACCGTTGGCAAATCCATAAGTCGATATAAAACTTGATGAATCTGCGTTTTTGGTGACGAAAACTTTTTTCCGGTTTTTGGGTGGCAAAAATATTTTTTCCGGTTTTTCGGTGGCGAAAACATTTTTCCGGAAAACGGAGAAAGGACTCGAACGTAAGAAGCGAGGACCGGTTGTTATTTTTTGGACCTGCTCGCTATCCCGAAAAATTAGAAAATGGCTTGTTCGCGATTTGAAACTAACGGGAGGCTTTTTCCAGAATTACCGGGCGTGGACCTAAACGCGAAGGAAAAAAAAAATTCTTGTCTCACAAAAAATCGCGAAGGACCTATCCGTAATTTCGAAAAAACGGAGGGGTTTTTTCGCAAAACGGCGCGGCGACAGGTGGCGCTCCGGTTTGCCTCCAATTCTTGCGGGTATAGGTGTTGTTATTGATGTCGTAGACTCAAATTCTTGTTTTACTTTGCAAAACTTATGGCTGGCAATTTGTTGGCCACATTTTTTATGACAAAGTTGGCCATGAACCAATCAGGCCCTAAAATTGTGAAGTCGGTAAAGTTTACTGGACGTTTTATCAGTTCCGATACTGATTTCTGAAATTGTAGTTACCATATCAGTTAGGAAAAATCATGGATTAAATGAAGTTTCCAAGCCTCCAGCTTGGTTCAAGTCTTATCTTTTAGGGTCTCCTCACACCATGGAATGAAATCTTGGTAAAAAATTTCGCGAGATCTCGGTGGGATCTTGGATTTCGTCCGGGAATGAGATATGAAATCTCGGCCAGATAAAAAAAATGAAAACAATTCAAATTGCTGCAATAATTTTAGAAATTTCTGCGAGATTTTGCCAAATCTCACTAAAATTTTGGGTTATTTGACCCAATTTGGCCCAATAACCCTCAAGAAAGTCATCTTCCATAATAATTTGTTTAAAAACCGATTTTTTGAGATGTTTTTTAATTTTGGCAGAAACACCATCAAATTTTTATAAAATTGTACAAGATTAATCATGCTCTCAAAAATTTATGGTACTATCTTTAGCAGTGTAGGATCATGTAGAATTTTTCTAAAAGAATTGAACTTCATTTGTTATCTTTAAAAAAATAAAAAACAAAATAAACATAAATAAGACAGTAATCTTGTCAGAATTTTATAAATTTGCTCGAGTGTGATCATGATCTAAGATTTTTATGAGAGCTTAAGCATTGCCTCAAAACCCTTCTCTAAAATTTTTAAAATTTTTAAACTTTTTTGTTTGCTCAATTAAATCTATGGATGCATTGAACTTTATTTGTTATCTTTCAAAAATAAAAAACACAAGGAACATAAATGGTACAGTACTATTTTTAAATTTGCTGGAGTGTGATCATGATTCAAAATTTTTATGAGAGTTTAATCATTTCCTTAGAACCCTTCTGTAAAAGTTTAAAAAATTTTAAACCTTTTTTAGTTGCTCAAGCAAATCTATGTATTAATCATCATACTTTTATCGGAGACGAGTATCGCTGCGAATTTTGAAAATTCCTCATACTTGATCATCGTCTGAATTTTTTATGAGAACATTAGGGATGGTTCGGGACCATCTTTAAAACATTTCAAAATTTTTGAAAATTTTATAGAAACATTATTGATGCTCATAAAGTTCAAATTTACTGATCGAGATTTTATCCGACAAAGAATACGATCGAATTTTTGAAAATTTCTCATGCTTGATCATCGTCTAAATTTTTTATGAGAACATTAGAGATGATTTAGGACCATCTTTAAAACATTTCAAAAATTTTCAACGTATTTTGCACCATTTTTCGCTCGGTTCAATTTTACCAAATCTCGTCATTTCTTAGCAAAATTTCGATATTTCTTGGTGAAATCTTGCAAATCTCGGTTGAAAAAAAAATCAGATTTGAATGTTGATTTTTGTATTTCATGCGAAATTTGTCCAAAATTCTGAGAGTGACACCTCCTCCCATCACACTTTGTGACAAACTCGGTTGACTCTGTTGCATTGTGAAAGAATACTGGGCTGCAAGCATCCACTCAGTGTCATCCTCATCAAATAAAGGGTCAGTATTGGATCTTCCTTTCTTCATCCACTGTAAGATTGGATATTTAGCGTTGCACAATGTAAACTCCATAAGATGTTAGGATGGATCATTTTCAGCTGTGGATCTTTAACTTTCTTTAGTTTGAATTCTAAGTCGCTGTGGATCTTTGATTTTCTTTAGTTTGAATTCTAAGTCGCACATTGTAGTTAACATACATCAACTTATAGAGCTTCTTATAGGATAAACGGTTACAGACTTTAGTGTGGATGAACATGAACATGCTGCAATTGTCTTCGCATCCACTAGAAGTGTAATGTGAAATGATTCGTTGAGCAAACTTCTGAAGCTTGGATGTGTAGGTGAAAATACGAGAGTGACATTACATTTAAGATGACATAAGAAAAATGCTAGGGGTTGTTTTGGAATTATGTGTCATCCTCTCAGCTAGAGCACTCATGAACGTTCAAGCCCTTCTTTTGTGCAAGTCGGCCTCGTGAAGAGCGTCACGGCGTTATCAGTATCATCAGCAAGTGTTTGAAAAGCATCCCAGAGATCTGGTAAAAAGGTGTGGGTTGTGCCGTGCGCGTAATGTGTCTAGGGGTTCAAGGCAGCGGCTATACAAAGTCGAGGAAACATGTCAGTAGAAGTATGTAATGCATGTGGAAGAACAGGATATTATGTTCAACAGAAGTATGAATCACCGGTGTTTATGTATCCCACATTAGTTCACCCATTCATGGGTCCACGATGTCCATATATCTCTACTACTTCTAATTATGAGTTGGTGGTGGTCGTCCGTTCTCCCCTCTCCTAAAACCGTCATTGTCCTGATCTTCTATATATTAGCGAACGGAGAAAATTTTAATTCGGTTGGATATGCATGTATGCGTGATTTGTGGTGTATCAGACTCTTATCTCAATTAGCCGATTCTATTTCCAAATACTGCACGGCTGATTCTTTTTACATATACTATAAGCATACAACTTTTGAGTTACTATGTGCCTTTGAGTTGCCATATGCATCCTTTTCATTAAATATTTATTTGCATGTGTAGGTAAGATCATCTTTTCTTGTTATCTAATCACGTATGGACTTGATTCCGGCTGGCCAGCAACATGCACACGGCTATGCATGATGCGATTATATAAGTTTGTTATCTCTATCTATACTAATTCTAATTAGGAGTTAGTTGCGGTACGTCCGTTCTCCACCCTCAGCCCGACACGTATGCGCACTCGCGTGACTGAGTGGGAAGAGGGCAGTGGTCACCCCATTAGATTGGATTGGATCATCCCATCGCGGGAAGTAAATGAATATGCATTACTCATTTATTGCTTTCCTTTCTCCCATTGATCTAGCATTCAAATCGGCGGTGATTGCTCTTGGTAAGGAAGTAAAGCTCCGATTCATAGAGTTGGGTCTCTTCTCACCTCTTTCTTTTTTGTTGGCTTCCTTATTCGACGATTTCTTAATCTGGATTCCATAGACATCTCCTCGATTGTTGAATCTATATAACCCCACTGCTTCTTACCTCTCCTGCAGATTTGTTGAGCTTATCCATTGAGTGGAGGTAATAGGTGACCTTCCTGATCTCGTCGATACGACGTAGGGGCAAGTCGCCGGTGGTGGGCGGCGAGATAGGCTGGCGGCGCTACTGGAGCTCGCGCGCGGTGGATGATGTCAATAGGTTGAGGGAGGCACTCACGGCGTGAGGCGAGGAGGCGGTGGACCTGGTTGATGGGGGTGGGGCTATGGTATGGCCGGAGTAAGGCGTACGAGCCACGTACGCCGCTGATGGTGGTAGCCACATCTGGATGACGCCTATCTCTTCAATGCCTTTGCGCCCATGGAGCAGCAGGTGATGCCTCTTTCGGTCGATCGATCGATCTTAAATTATGGTGTTACAAATTTACAATCCCAAGTGTTGTGATGTTATTATTTAAGTTGTGAAATTAAAGCTAATGTTAAGCTCGAGTTTGTAAATAGGTGCTTGGAATTTGTATGCTTCGATGAATTAATTTAAACATTTAACCATTATACATTCAAAGTGAACATTATTATTCAGATAAGGTTAGTGTTCTTTGCAGATAAATTTTTCTCTACTACTTTTAATTATGAGTTGGTGGCGGTGGTTTGTTCTCCCCTCCCTTAAAACCATCATTGTTCCAATCTTCTGTACATTGGTGAACAGAGAAAGTTTTAATTCGATTGGATATGTATGCATGTATGATCTGCGGCATATCAGACTCTTATCTCAATTAGCCGATTCTATTTCCAAATACTGCACGGCCAATTCTTTTTTCATATATTGTACACATACAACTTCGAGTTACCACGTGCCTTTGAGTTGCCATATGCATCCTTTTCATTAAATATTTACTTGCATGTGTAGATAAGATCATCTTTTTCTTTTTATCTAATCACGTATGGACTTGATTCCGGCCGACCAGCAGCATATGCACGGCTATGCATGATGCGACTAGATAAGTTTGTTATCTCTATCTATCTATACTAATTCTAATTAGGAGTTGGTGGTGGTACGCTCGTTCTCCACCCTCACCCCAACATGTGTGCGCATCCGCGTGGCTGAGTGTGAAGAGGGCAGTGGCTACCCTGGTAGATTGGATTAGATCATCTCGTCGCAGGAGGTAAATGAATATGCATGACTCATTTATTGCTTTCCTTTCTCCTATTGATCTAGCATTTGGATCGGCGGTGATTGCTCATGGTGCCTTTTGGATTGGATTGATTGATTCCCTTCCGAATGAAGCAGAGCTCCTATTCATAGAGTTGGGTCTCTTCTCGTCTCTTTCTCTTTTGTTGGCTTTCTTATTCGACAATTTCTTAATCTGGATTTCATAGATATCTCATCGATTACTGAATCTATATAACCCCACCGCTTCTTGCCTGTCCTGCAGATGTGTTGAGCTTATTCGTTGAGCGGAGGTAATGGGCGACTTTTTTGATCTCGTCGATGCGACGCAAGGGTAGGTCGCCGGTGGTGGGCAGTGAGATAGGTTGGCGGCGCTGCTAAAGCTCGCGTGCGGTGGATGATGTCAATAGGTTGAGGGAGGCACTTGCGGAGGGCGAGGAGGCAGTGGAGTTGGTTGATGGGGTAGGGCTATGGTATGGACGGGGCAAGGCGTACGAGCCACGCACGCCGTTGATGGTGGTAGCCACATACGGATGACACCTACCTCTTAAATGCCTTTGCGCCTATGAGGCAACAGGTGATGCCTCTTTAGGTCGATCGATCGATCTTCAATTATGGCGTTATAAATTTACAATCCCAAGTGTTGTGATGTTATTATTTAAGTTTGTGAAATTAAAGATAATTTTAAACTCGAGTTTGTAAACAGGTGCTTGGAATTTGTATGCTTCGATGAATTGATTTAAACATTTAACCATTGTATATTCAGAGTGAACATTATTATTCAGATAAGGTTAGTACTCTTTGCAAATAAATTTTTTATCACAAATTGAGTTTCCATTGCATCACACGGGCACATGGCTAGTTTCCCTAATGTAGCTGAAGAGTCATGGAACAAGCTATTATATTATTGTCGTATTATGTTGTACCGTAGTAGCACATCGCTCAACACAGGCACCCTGTCTTGATCAGTGAAATGAGAGAAGGCATGCAACAGTTCCACAAAGTTAACAACACCAGTCCAAGCTTGATAGTAAACACACCGCCTCACCCTCCTCTAGCCCCCTGGAGGTGCCATTACCATCACCTTGCTCATACCTACCACCTTACCAACTGATAAATTCTGCTTCCGTCCTAAAGACAGCCATGGTATGTTGGAGTTGCTCACTTGCTCCTCCTTATCAACATCACCTGTGTACTCTGCATATGAACTTCTTCTTGGCCGGGAATCTGCAACGGCTGCTTCCTTTCTGAACCTCTCGTCTTTGATTCCCTTCTTATCCTTCGTCCTATCTAAGTCGTGCTGAAAGTACTCGCGAACCTACTTAGGAACTTGACTGTAATGGACGACATTCGTACCACGTCCTACCATGTGGTGTTTCAGTCAGGTTGCACCATCTCCTTTCTTCTCTTGGTGACAGTTTTTGCATAGAAATCTGGTCCCCATCTTGTCGCCGCGCTCCCACACAACGTCATCCTGGTTTGCCATCTGCTAATACAAAATAATAAGAAGTGAACTAGTACAAAACATCACATTATTGTGAGTTCTTGCTAAAACTATATGTATATGCTAGTAATGAAAGGCTACATTAGTGAATGCTAAGCACTATATGTATGTGCTAGTAATAAAAGGCATTACATATGTTCATGCTAACAACTATATGTGTATACTAGCAATAATAGGTATTACATCACTGGATCCTGATACAAAACATCAAATTAATGTATGTGCATGCTAAGAACTTGTAAAAGGCATTACATCAGTGAATGCTAGCAATAAAAACTCCCACATTCCTTGCCTAAATTATCATCTAGTATTCCTGCAATATCATGCATTAATCTATACATGCATCTACCAATTCATCTATACATGCATCTACCCATTCATCTATATATGCATCTACCGAAAATCGACATTATTCAACCCTAGAAAATTGACATGTTTATTACTGCCATTAACCGAAAATCGACATTACGCAAGACCCTAACAACAATACACAAGAATATACTGAGTATGGCTGCAATCACAGAACCAAATCAAAAAATGCAAATACTAATAACATAATCTAACATCAAATCGACAATATGCATTGATTATCGCTCAATTTACTTCGAATATCGATCGATTTAAGATGATTACCGATCGATTTCGGTCGAAAATCGACACAGCCCGTCTATTCCCAGGTTTGGTTGATTTTCGGTGGGAGGGTAGTGATTATCGGCACTTATCGGTCTATTATCGAGCTTCGGACGGCGATACAATGGCCGACGACAGGCAGATCTAGACGACGACAATGGCGACTGGGAGAGCTGAGCGAGTGGAGTGTCAGAAGAACAATGATTGTGTTTGAAGCTCCATGGAACAGGTAGTATACCATGTGGTTTTTAAGTGGGCCGGATCGGGCTATTGGGCCAAATGGATTTGGGCTATGCCCGTTACCGTTTTTCCTTCTATTTTTTTGCCTCTTTTCAACTATGTAAATTCGATTTTGCATCAAAAATGTCTAACAAATTTGGTTACTCAAATCATTTTGATGTCAGACGTCACAAAACTATTAATACTAATTTTATGGAAATGTAGGACTTTTTCTTTTAAATTTTCCAATTTTTTTGAATTTGAATTGGATAGATTTACCGACCGGTTTCAAAAACCATACCGGCTCGATATGGTTAATTATCTTGGTTTTCGGTCGATTATTGACGATTTTGTAAACCTTGCCTCACATTGACACACTAGAACCATTGTCAACTTCCAATCATTGGCGTCACTGTGGGCAATTCAATTCAAATACTAAAATAATTTAGTCACGAGTCTCATTTTATTCAGCTATAATATTTGCAATGATGAGTTCAGAGTTGGGTTGGTGACCTTGGCTACTCTAGTTACTCTATATTATTCAGAAAAGTTAGGAAACATATTTGCCAGATCTTATCTCGATAGGATACATCTTCACCGTCCAACCAAATTCAATAGCACGACACAACTTACATTGGTTTGATTTGATCCTCAGCCACAAAATATCTTATCCATCTAGCCCCGTGTCAACCTTATCCATTCCTTTGCACAAGACCATTTCAGTTGTCCTCTCTCTCTCTCTCCATGTCCGAGCCAAGCTAGTAGGAAATGAAGGGTAGGGGCACCGCCGAGTACATTGGGTGGGTCACCGACAAGTGTGTGCCTAGTGGTGGTGTGGCCTAAGTGAATAGCGAGCATGCTATGTAGGCTAGAGTGGCATAAGTGAATAGCGAGCACAATATGTAGGCTAGAGTGAATGCAGCTCAGAGCCCAAGCACATGGCAAGCATGGCTAGAGGAGGATGTCGACGATAGGATCCATCGGATCTGGTTGTCTTCCTTGTCATTGGCAACAAGATCTGCTAGATGCTGTGACCCTATGTTGCCTCGTGGCTCCACTTCACTGTCGCATGCGCCATGGGCGACATCGAGCTCTAGCTTCATCCTCTTGGCAAGTGGGAAGAGGTGGTGGTACTGACAAGTGGCAAGGGTGGCAACTGCAGGTGAGCATACCGAGGATTTTTTTTCTTTTTTGTTTTGTTTTGACGAACTTTGATGAAACATGTTGAAACTTAACTAAACATATTGGAAGTTGCTAAAACTTCTTAATACTTTTGGATTGAAACTTCTTGAAACTTTGGGTTGAAATTCGATGAAACTTGCTGAAACTTATTAAAACTTCTTGAAAATTTTGGGTTGGAAACTTATTGAAACTTGGTCCTAGAGCTTTCTCGGAATCTTCTCTCTCGCTCATTCCTACTCTCACTCACTCTCGCTTTACGTGTTGATGGCTGTTAAGGATGGCGTCACCACAGTCGACAGGTTCACTGTGCCTCCTGGTTGTAGAGGAAGGCTAGAGCAATGGTGACCCAATGGTGGGTGACGGCGGGTGAAGGGCGACGACCCAGGGGGGGGGAGGCGTGCGAAGCTGCAACTAGTGTGGCATCAGCGGCAACAGAGGAGGGAGACAACGGAGGTGAGAAAGAGGAAGGAGGAAGAAGAGGGAGGAGTAAAGAGGGAAGAGCATCCGGAGTCGAGATGGACGAGGGAATGCTATACCGTTCGGATCGATCCGAACATATACTGTTCTGTCGTTGCCCTATATTATTATAGTAATGATATTAGATTGATCACATGTCACTCGAATCTTGTTCTATGATGCCCTTTGCGATCTCTATCCACATCTTATTGTTAAATTGTATATGCTGTAAATAATGAACAGAAAAATAGGAGCGAAAGACACAAATTTTACTTGACAAATTCTTTTAGGAAAAACCACAGTCGTACGAAGATATATATAACTGTATGACGAGATGTTTAAAATGAGTTTATCTTTTCTCTTGCTTTGTCATATGAACTATAGAAGCATATCTAAATTGGTACATAAAAGACTTCGTGTAGGAGTAGAACTCTAAATTGGAGTAGGAAATAAATTCGTATCACATGCAAACTCAGCACTCTTCATGTTGGAGAATTCCTCTTGTTGGCAAAATATTCGAATCTCCTCGAAACAGATTAGCATGAACACCTTATGTGTCGAAAGTCTAAAGGATTAGTGAGCGATATCAACTAAGTTTGAGCAAAGCTCACACTTAGCGATAGGAACCGGCTTTATCAACATATAAGCTAGGTTATCATGAATTCAAATGGTACCATCAAACAACTTGCTCTAGATAGAACCGATGTCTACGATCTTGCAAGGTGCATTATCACCCATCAACTCTGATCTACTTGGTGTAGCTTCATAGTTAACGAACCACTCAGGGTTCGTACTCATGTGGCAAGTTGAATCAATAATCCACTCATCACCGGTTTTGGAATCATTAGTAAAGGCAACGAGAACATCACCGTTAGAATCTTGATTAGAAACAACGGTGGCTTTGACTTCATCTCTTGTTGATCATTATTGTAGTTATTATTCCTTCTCTCCTTCCGTAACTTCCAGCGCAGGGATATACCGTAACCATTCTTCTTGCAAAACTTGTACCATACTATTGATTTTGATGTTCATTTGTAATTTCTGCTCGAGCTTTTACCTCTTGAATCGCTATTTGAACTCCTTTCCTGTTATCTGCCCTAGACAATTAGGCATTCTGCATGTGAACTTGAACTTTCATTCAGAACCATAAGTTTCATCTTTTCCTTCCCATACAATCTTAATAGACTTCATTAAGTGTAAAAGTATCTCAGCTATATAGAATAGTATTTGAATGTAGAGTATGAACTAGGCTACAAGCATATATAAATAAGATCCAAATTTTCACATTCATATTATACCTCTGTAGAATCAAGATCCGAGTATACTTCTTTGAACATTATCAGGTGGTTCTATAATGCCTTGCCTTCTGCCATCGTATGCTAATAAGCTTCTACTTTAAATACATCTTACTAATCAGATCTTTGATCATACAAATTTGTTCTAGCTTCAACCATAATGCAGCAGCGGTCTTCTCCTTTAAAACCTCTAGCAGAATATTATTTGATAGATGATGATGAATCTAAAATAAAACCTTATGATATTTTCTTTGCTTCTCCTCAAGGAGCCATGCAGCGGGTATCTTATCAATCCTCAATAAAGCGTCATCCAAAGCAAGCTATGCAAGAATAACCTGTATCTTAACTTACCATAGAGAAAACCTTGTCTTATGTAGTAGCGGAAGATCATACTTTAGAGTCACTATGCAAAAGAAATCCTAATTATGTCGGTACAATTTCGTGTGTACATAGAAAGATAATACAAACTCTTGTAGCCTTGTGTGGATGTAGCAAAGATTTGCGGAATCCCTAGTACACTTTTGTGTATGTGTAGTGGAAAAATCACCAAATCTTGTGTGTTTTGATGCCACTTGTTGTAAATAACAGGAAGATAGGAACAGAAGATCTGAATTTTACGTGGAAAATCTTTTTTAAAAAAATCACGGATGTACGAAGGCAAATATCACTATGTGAGGACATATTTATAATAAGACTATCTTGTCTCTTGCTCTATCATATGGGCTACAGATACATATTTAAAAATGTATATAAAGGACTTATTATAGGTATAGAACTCTTAGAGTAAAAAACGAATTTTTATCGCAGTTAGACTCAATAGTATTCTATACGTCTGAACCAAGAAAGGGTGAAGAGACACGTATACAAATCTGCTGAGTCAAAAAAAAGGCAACATATCCTGTGCACACAGGCCTTCCCGTGTACACACCATGCACACCAACTAACAAAAGTCATGAAAAATTCTGAAAAAAATTGTAGATGTACTTCATAGATTGCTCTACCTATATATAAAATTGTAGGTTCAAATTCATTATATATCAAGAGTTACAAAAAAGAGAAAATTCTGACAAGTTTAAAGAGTTTAAACTTGTCAAAATTTTCTCTTTTTTGTAACTCTCGATATATAATGAATTTGATCTTGAAATTTCATTCATAGGTAGGGCAATCTATGAAGTACATCTACAATTTTTTTCAGACTTTTTTATGATTTTTGTTAGTTGATGTGCACGGTGTGTACATGGGAAGGCCTGTGTGCACATGATACGTTACCCAAAAAAAAAGGAAGAAAAGATAAACCAAGTTAACGAGCAATGCCAAATTGTTGTGTATGATCAATACGTAAAAAATACTACACTTCGATTGCATTCATGCATGCACCGTGTCTAGGGCCAGTCTAGACCCCAGCAAAATCGAGTAGCAACTGGCTGTAATTGGATAGGATGTATGCCGACCGATCGTATTCGACTCAATTTGGCTAATTGTGTTGAATAGTTGTCAAATTTGGTATCAATTTCAGATTTGGCATTGGATTCGAGAGATTGCTATTCGTCGGATCGGGATACTCTGATTATATTTTCAGATAATTGAGATATCCGAAAATTTATAGTTCATAGTCTAGCAGCTTCAATTGAGTCTAGTCAAATAGCCCATTCTAGGCTCTCCTCCACGGCTACACTCTTGTGTTGTCATCTTATTCGCCATCCCGTTGAACGATGCTAGTCGTCATCAAAGCTTGATATGTAAATATATAATTTCACTTGTTTACATACTTGGTTTTTTTAGCAAAATATAAATGAATATTTGATACTTTTACAATTTTATTGGACTACTTGATAAAATAACTTGTTAAATCGTGATAATTATGTTGTATGTTGAACCATATGGTTGGTTAATCATTGCTATGCAGTATCTGTTTTCACGCAATATCCAGCAAAAAAATATTCGGTATCGTATCGATTTTGCTTTGTATTTGTTTCAAATTTGTGACCGATATTATCTACGCCGTATTCGTATCTGATACTATTACCATCCGACTCTAATTTTGATAAAAATATAGTTTACAATAAAAATAATAATATCCGATCGAATTCGAGTTGATCGTATCTAGAAGCAACAGACGCTTACCGTTAGAAAACGCACGATTGCAACACAACGAGCAATCCGTGAGGTTTTTACTGTTCTAGCCTGCAAATTTTTTTAATTAGCTCCTAATAGATTTTTTTTGCAGATTTAGTTCTCGGACCCGCGCAAACCACGCTCGAGAGGCGCTGCACAGGCATTGCAGCGAGGGTGAACCGAACCGTCTCATACATGATTTAGTTTTGTCTTTGCATTTGGTTGGCTGAACGGAACCATTTGGTATAGGATAAGATGGTATAGATTCTTGAAATATTTCAAAAAGATGCTGCACTATCCCGTACGGGAAATTTAGCCGAACCAATTGGTTCAGGACAGGATCATTCACTCGCACCATCCCTTAAACCAACCTCATCCTTCAATTCAATTTCATCCTTTCAACCAAACATCATCTCATACCATCCTGTATCATTTCATCCAAGTAACCAAACAAAATATTGTATCATTCTATTCAGACAACCAAACACCTTCCCTATACCATCTCATCTAAGATCATTCCATCCATCATATCCCATTCATCCTTGTACACCCAATCAAACGCACCCTAAGAGACTGTTTGGTTGCCGTCTCACACGAGCCTGGCTGCGGGAGCCTGCACTGCCTCAGTCTGGCTCTGGGGAAGCGGTCATGGAGCTCGTTTCCCATGAGCCTGACTGCAAGTGCTTTGTGCATCATGCTGGTCTAGCTCCGCACCACGCGCAGGCAACCAAATAGCTATCTTGCATACGTGAGTGTAGGCTCACGCAATATAACGAGCAACGAAACACTGATTCTCTAGCTTCCACGAATCTAACAATATGAAACCAGATAACCAAACAGCCTCTAAATGTCGCCGTACGGATCGAGGAAAAGATGTTTCACGATGAAGAAACTACCTGCTGGGATGGGGCAGTACATGCATGGATGGGCCTATCACCTGAGACGTAATCCAGAACTACAGGCAAGCTGAGGTGACTCGACAAGCCGGCCAAATTGCTGATTTGCTCATTTCCTACGTACGCCTATCAGCTGCAGCGAGCCTTGCTTCTTGCGGTGATGCGTGCTTCGACCGATCGATCTCGTCCACAGTACTCCAAACGTGCTGATCCGGGGGCTCGGCTCGCGCGCGCGGACACGTACCGCGCGAGGTATTTCACGTTTTGGTGGCGGTGGCGCACGCGGCAAGAGCAGAGCCGAGCCGACCAAACGGCACCGCGCCGCGACGTTTTCGCTCGGCAGGCCGCGCGTCGCCTTTGGAGCCGGCCGGACAACGACTTAGATGTGTCATATGTGGGTGGGCGTGCGTACGCGTTGGATATGTTGGCGTGACGCCTGACGACGTCGCATGCGTTCCTGCGTTCATTCACGCAATACGTGAAGGGCATGACTGCGTCTGCGTGCGTGCGAACAATCGATCGTGCGTGTACGCAAAGGAAGTCAGGGGCCCGTACCGTGCAACCACTTCGGGGACGTGGTGCGTACTAATGTTGTACGTGCGGTGGGAATGGGATGGGATGGGGCCGGGTTGGTACGGTCGATGACCGACCCGCTCACACCGTCACACAACTTGGCCCAGCTCGCCGCCGCGGGGTAGATATGGGTACGCGCATACGCCTTCTGCGTCGTATAACAACTCTTATTCATGGTGCTCACATTAATACCGTTCGTGGGTACGCACCTATCATTTCTCGTCGCTTCATTTGTTAACAAATATTTGTGGATAGTATTTCTATACATCACCCTCTCATATACGTTGTACAAATTTTGAAACAAATAAATGGATAAGTAATCGTAATCTACCTTTTATTTATATTTATACAACTTTCAAAAGGTAATATACAGAAACACCTCCCACTCCTTAATTATCCAACACCCTCCACAGGCACTCCCACACGATAGGCTCGGTCGAGACCATGGTCAGCTGGATTAGTTATAAAAGGCATTTTGGTGACACTCGATTAGAAACTACAATGGTGTTATAGCTACATGCCTACATCCATGTATATTCGATCTGATGGTTGGTTAGAAGACTAGATCGATCGATGAATGCAAAAGGAAGTTATAGAGCAACTTTGCAACTAGGTCTTTAAATGAGTCGAGTCCGAATGAGCCTGACCACCTAGATTTGAGCTCAGTAAAAGCTCGAGCTGAGTTTGAGTTAGGGTTCCAGCTTGTATCTAGTCTTGAGCTCGATTCGAGTAAGCGCAACAACAATAAACAATTTAATATATACTATTTTTCAATATTAAAAAATACTTAAGCTCCAACAATTTACTTGTCTTGCGAGCTCGAACAATTCAATATGTACTATTTAGAGAAAAATACTACAATTTTTTTTTTGAAAGAAGAAAAATACTACAATTCAATATGTACTATTTAGAGAAAGAGCAAGCAGGTCACGCACTATACAGTTCATTTGTTCTCCTCCCTTTTCAGTAGAACCAACAATAAAGCAGTGCCTGACAGGTCTGCCGAAACAAATCTTCACGTACGGTTCTTACACGGCCTACCAGTCGGGTATTTCAGCCACCATTACGTGGTCGTCAACGTAATTAGGAGTTCCTGAGGACATTTCCATAGCTTGACAATGAGCTTGTTATTAGAGAAGAAAATGATTATGCGAGATTTTAGATACAATTACTTCAATTGTTTAATACTGTAACTTATTACTCCCTCTGTTCATTTTTATAAGGCATACTTTGACTTTACACAAGGATTACAATTATGTTGAAATTGAGAAGGTATGGGAGAAAATGACTTAGATGCTCCCACTTAATTGTCTTGAAAGATGAAAGATATACTTTGTATGGGTGATAATGAATAAATATATATAATTAAGAGAGAATAAATAAAGATATAGAAGAAAAGGTCTTATTAAATCTATACACAAGTTTTATATTTATGTATAAAATCATTAAAAAAATAAACCTTATAAAACTGAATGGACGAAAGAAGTACTAAAATTTGTACCTAAACGATAGAGAATGACTTTGGAGTTTGCAGAGAGATAGGATTCCTCGTCTCTCCCCCACCTCACCGAAAAGCTAACATGGCATGAGGTAAGGGCTTTGTTTGGGTTGCGTCCTGGCGTCCATCTGCTTGGCCAGGTCACTGCCGGGACAGTGCCGGAGACCGGAGTTGTGTTTGGTTCGTGATCTGATGATGCCGGAGCTATTTCTTGCATAAGAACTTAGGACACAAATCAAAGAAAAATACAGCAAAAACATGAATTGGAAGGAAGAGAGTTGTATCCAACTTCATTCTATATCTTGCATGATATTTATTTGGTGTTCTCTGTGTATTTATGCTAAAGATAAAAAGAGTTGGAGATGTAGTATTTAGTATTATTTATTGATAATGTAAATGTTTTTAGATGACTATAGAAACCATGCATTAGGAGTGCCCTAAATATCAAGCAAATTTTCTTGCTAGGAGTAGACGTGGCATTGTGCCGAGCTAGGCAAGGCGGGTCACAGGCCTAGACAGTGCTGTACCATGCTGGCCCACCTCGCCTTTGATGAGCCCAAACATTGTCTCATTAAAAAATCCTACACCTTAGAATGAGGTCCTAATAAGGAAAAGAGTACAATAACTACATATATATACATAGACAAGTTAGGTCGAGATGGTCAAAGTCGGCTAACACCTCCGCGAACTTCGGATCCTCGGTCTGATGTTGTGTTATCTCATCTGCACACTCCTAGTTTTTGAGGCATGTGATTGCCTCAACCATCTCAGGCGTGTGAGACGACCTCTTTGGCTCAAGTATCGTTTCCACTAAACTAAAAGTGGCTTCTGACGAGACAGTGGACACCGAAATCATAAGTACATCTGTGCCAACTGCAATAGCACGGGATAAATATGTTGGTGATTCTTCAACTACTCCTAATAATGCCACTAAATTTAAAATGAAGCATTCGTGGGGAACGAATAATGCTCCGTTTAATAACTGCAAATTAAGTGCTGGGTGAGATGTGTGTGAACGTGCAATGAAACTAGGAAAGTGACCAATGATGTTCACTTGCCTTTTGATCTCTCTTGTTGTCTCTCAATCTCTCAATTGTCACGTCGCTTCCACTTTCTCTTTCAATTCAATCTCTTAGCTTTCTCTCTCTCCTCCTGTTTCTCTCAATCTCTCTACCCTGAAAATGCATAAATCCATCGTAGTCAACTCCTTGACTGCATGTGAACATAAATTGGGTTTGGAAACCTAACTTTGCCCCCTTTTCTCTTTTCTTTTCTTCCTTTTCTTTTCTTTCCCTTCTTTATTTCTTTTCCAACCCTTTTTCATTTTTCCTTTTTTATTTTTTCCCTTTTTCTTGCTGGGCTCGAGCCTGCCTTACTTTTCTTCTCTTTCTTCTTCCTCCTTCTTCCTCTCATTCCTCTTTCTTTCCCCTTCTTCCCAATCGAATTGACCTCCTCTTCTTCTTTTAGTGCACGCCAGCTCTCCACCCCCCTCTGCCTCCTCTGCCTCACCCCTTCATCCTTGCCTCCACCTCAACCCCTTTGTCTCGCCCCTCTGGCTCCCCATTCAGCTCGCCCCCTCTAGCTTCTCCCTCTCTCCTAGTGGCGTTGATGATGTCGATGGCTGCGGGCCCATGGTAGGGCCTCTGTTCTACTTATGTATTGTTACGTGCCTAGCATCTCCTGTAGTGTGCCGTGATGGCCTAGGCCGGCACTTCTTTCCATGCTGTGTTGTGCTGTGCCATCCTCTTGCCAAGCTCGGCATTGCCCAAACAACCAGGCCCGGCTTGTTCCCGAGCGTGCCAAGCTATGCTATGTACACTGTGTCTCTAATGCTACGGACTGGCCCTAAAAAGCCAGACCCGATACCCATGTCTACTTGGGAGTGTCCTACCAGGGCTTTAGGATTTCTTTTGTTGAAGAAAAACAAGAGGTGGGACCCCTACCTAGACGTTATAAAGCTCAAGCAAAATCAAGCCTTATATCCCGCGGACAGAGGCGGTAGAACCTCATGCGGTCATGCCTAATGCGGAGATTTAACTACGCGGCCTCATCCACCCATTCTCCAGTGGTCGAGCCCTGTTGTCAATGCAAACGCATCAAGGATTCTTTTGAGCTTCCTCACCTGTTCTACATCTCCTTTCGTAATAATCAGGGTGTCGTCCGCGTATTGCAGGATTATTGGCGCACTCACGTTATTACTTCTAAGCATTGGCCAATCTTGTTAGTAGTTTAGTATTAAACAGTGGCGCCTGATTCCTACAAACCTTAAAAATGTTCATGAAGCCATGATGCGTTAGCCACCGGCCCTTATCGCTGAAGCCACAAGGAACAATGCGTTCGTTCTCCAGATCACATGGATGCACGGAGATGAAACGGTACGGGGTACCCCACAGAAATAAAGTCGCCACTCGCCACTTCGTCTTGGGTGTCCAATTGGATTAGTGCCGGCCTTGCCGAGTTGCAGTTGCAGCCCATCCATTGTCGGAGTGGGGGCAACATATACAGGTTTCACGGCCTGAGCTTCATGTGAGGCCGGTGCTGCGGCTGAATCGTGTACCTGAGCTAGCTGCTCCGCGTGTTGCTATCGACAGAAAGAAGCGTCAAGACAGATAGAGATTGTAATAGAGAGAGAGAATTTTTTTTGGAAAAACCTCCAAGAAAAGAAACAAAAAGTACTATTTTTTAAAGTGCTATATTGTGTCACGCGTTGCTGAGGATGGAAAGAAGTGCCGAGATTGTTAGAGATTTTAACACAGAGAAGATTTTTTTTTGGAAAAACCTCCAAGAAAAGAAACAAAAAGTACTATTTTTAAAGTGCTATGTTGTATCACGCGTTGCTGTGGATGGAAAGAAGTGCTGAGATTGTTAGAGATTTTAACATAGAGAAGAATTTTTTTTTTGGAAAAACCTCTAAAAAAGGAATAAAAAAGTACTGCTTTTTAAAGTGCTCTGCGGTCCCGCGTGTTGTTGTGGACAGAAAGAATGCCGCAACAGACATATATTATAATAAAGAGAGGAAATTTTTTTGGGAAAACATAAAAAAAAGGATATTTTCTTTAAAAAATTTAAAAATATTGCTTTAATTTTTTAAGTTATTCCCATAAAAAAATTTAATGCTACGTGTCGGGATAGTTAGATTTTTTTAATTTTTTTAAAAGCTTTTAAAAATATATAAAAATATTGTAGCTTAACACTATAAAACTATATTGTTTGACGCCACGTAGTAGGATGATGTCCAAACTGCCGTACCTCTCCAAGATTACATATGCAGTTAGATTAGACGACCGGAATGGTCAGACCATCTCATCGTGTTCCTTCTTCCCACTAGAATGCTTCGTCCATTTTCGGCTAGCATGTTGTAGCTATAATAAATCCAAGTTTTTTTTCTGACCTGTTTATACAGCATTCAATTGATTCTCTCCTAAAATCAGTCAAACTAGTTATAATCCTTATTGTTGTCGTAATTTTAATAGAGAAAGAAAATCTTTTTTAAAAAATAACTTACATTCTTTGGAAAACGAAAGTGCTGTAGTTTTTCCAAGTGCCTGGCACCATGTGTCCATGTCTCGGCTTCCCGTCCGTACATCATCGAGAATCATATGTTACTAGATGCACAACGGGTCTGAGCGTTGCTGCGGGTGAAAAGAATTGTTGAGATAGGCAGAGATTTTAACAGAGAGAAGAAATATTTTTGGAATGCCTTCAAAAAAAGAAACAAAAAAACCTCTAAATATTTTTTGAGAATACCTTAAAAAAGAAACAAAAATATTTTTGGGAATACCTTCAAAAAAAGAAAAAACCTCTAAATATTTTTCATAAATACCTTAAAAAACAAAAAACCTCTAAAAAGTTTTTTAATATCTAAAAATTATATATATTTTTAGAATTGTTTTTTATTTTTTTAAAAAACTACAGTAGCAATCACCATTCCTATTCATAGTTTATATAGTGTACAGAGGGCACGTGTGCGGGGAGGTCGCTAGCTGCTGTACCCTAAGAAGTTTTTTAAAAGTACCATAGTAATCACTGATCCTATTCACTGTAGTTTCTACAGTGAACAGAGGCATGTGACAGGATCGACTGGCTACCGTACTTCTCCAAAAATAATGAGTTAAGAGTATATAGTAAAAGTATTATAGCTACTCACCGTCCAAGTACCGTAGAAACTACAGTATTCTTTCCATGTGGCACCGTACACATGGCTCTCGTGCTTCTCTAACAATGGAGAGTTATATATATTTTGACCCATTGAATCTATCTCTAAACATCCACGTTGGCTCCATTCCCTGTTGTATATTCAATCTTCGCTTACACATAGCACACCTCTCTCAAACCCTAGCGCCGCAGCTCCAATCCATTGCGTCTCGTCGCCTCCTCCTGTACCTACGCTTAGCAATGGCTAGAGTTGGGGAATGGGTTGATAGCACGCGAATCTCGTAGCAAATCCAAATTAGACTAAAATCGCAAAAAAGAAAGAACAATGCTTCAATACTTTTCCTCCCAATACAAATTACATAAATTTTAAAGCAAGCGAAAGGGTAAGTAATCACTCTCTACCCTTCATTCATGCTTTAATATTTATGCAACAGTTAAAAAAAAAGCATAGAAGCACTTCTTAGATAGAAAACATATGTGACTGATGTATAGCGAATCCAAACAGGAAGACGAACGTGAGCGGAGCGGAGTAAGCAATCGTATTTTGTTGCCAACACAATCGAGCAAATTTCATTGCAAATATGAGCAATTTTGAGACGCGCCAACCATCACACATGCAGTCACCAAACTCAGTTGTACTGTTCATATCTCGCCTTCCTCGTCTGGCAGAGACCCAACCCAACCGAACCGAACCAAATCACGAACAAAATAATTGACGAATGGACCACCCTCCGCTAGACAACAAACACCAGCGCCTACAAATCATCAAGCACCACAGCTATCCGATTCCGACCAGATGAAGAAAAGAAAACAAGAAAGGAAATGGAAATGGGAGAGGAGCCGAGGAGGAAACCGAGAGAGGCAAGAGGACAAGAAGAACCAACTCAGAACGATGGGAACTTGGCGCAGCGCTGCTTCAGGTACACGGCGCAGCCGTCTCTGGGCACGATGGTTGGCATGTACACGGGCTCGTCGCACCCCTCCGTCCTGTCCCGCCGGAAGTCGGCGACGGACACGAACAGCGCCATGAACAGCACCAGGTGGTTGATGGCGTAGCGCTGCCCGACGCACTGGTGCGCGCCGGCGCCGAAGGCCAGGAAGTTGCGCTTGTACACAATGTCCTCCCTGCGCGCCTCAGAGAAGAAGCGCTCCGGGTCGAACACGTCCGGCTCGGAGAAGCCCTGGAACGACGACTCGTACACCGACGGGAACACGATGGCACCCTTGGGGACCGTGTACCACTCCGTCAGCTGGAACGGCTCGCCGGCGACGTGCGGCACCAGCGTCGCCGGGGGCCGGTGCCGGATCACCTCGCGCGCCACCGCCTGGGTGTACTTCATCTCCGAGATCTTCTCGGCGGTGATAGGCTCGCCGGACTCCGGCGACCAGAGCGCGGCCACCTCGGCGCGCACGCGGGCGAGCACGTCCGGGTGAGAGCCGAGGGCGGAGACGGCCCAGCAGAGGGAGGAGGTGGACGCGTCCTGGGCGGCGAAGAGGAAGTCGAACAGGAAGCCCCCAAGCTTCTCGTCCTCGATGTGCGCCGGAGGCAGCCGTCCCGCCGCCACCGCCTCGTCGATCTCCCAGACCGTCTCCTGCATCCAGTAGTCCACGAGGCACTCCGGCTCGCCGCCGGCGCGCATGCGCGCCTTGCTCTCCCGCGCGCACTCCCCGAGCGTGCGCACCAGACGCGCCACGGCCAGCCTCGCGCGCCGGAACGCGAACCCGGGCAGGTCGACGGGCATCGCCATGAGGCCGAAATTGAAGAGGTTGTAATCCCTCTCGAACCTCTCCCTCACCTCCTTGGTAAGGTACGGCCCCGCGAACACTGTCTGCGAGGTCTCGAGGTTCATGTCGCGGCAGGGCACCCGTATCGGCATGGCCTTGCCGGTGGCTGCGCTCCGGTCGAGCCACCTCCGGAGGTGGGCGAGGATGACGCGCTGCTGGAGGTAGGCGTAGGTGGAGAGCGCGCGCGGCGTGAAGTTTGGCGCGATCCGGCGGCGCAGGTCCTTGTGGTCCTCGCCGAACATGTAGATGAGGTTGTGGTCGCCGAAGAGCTTCTTGCCGAAGGGATGACCGACGAGGTGGAAGGCATCGGGGCGGACGTTGGCGAAGACGCGGTGGGACAGCTCGGAGTCGCGGATGAAGACGATGAACCGGCCGATCAGGAAGTCGGCCGCGAGCCCGGCGCCGGATTCCCTTGCCCGCGCCGCCTGCGCGTCCCAGAACCCGGTCGGGTCGCGCAACATGTGCGCGACGCTGCCGAGGAACGGCACGACGAGCGGCGGGCCGGGCAGGGGCCCCTTCTTGCGGTGGTAGGACAGCTGCTCGACCAGGAAGTAGAAAGCCACCACCGCCACCACGAACGGCGCCGCCGCCCGCAGGTCCAAGAAACCGGCAGACAGCAACTCCACCATTGCGCCCGCTCACCGCTGGTTCCCTTAGACTCGCAGCTGGGAGCTCAAGGCTGAAGCTCTCCTCCTCCTCTACCTAACCTGTACCCTACAACTAGGAGCATTCGTATTGGTCTCCCAAAGAAGGCATATTTATGCCAAGGTTGAGGAGGGGGTCGAAGGGAAGGGGGGGAGGTTGGAGTGGGAATTGGTGGTCAAAGGCTGGCTGGGAAAACGAAAGGCGGCGGCCTTTTTCGGTTCGGCGGATTGGCTGATGGCTGCCGCGCGCGCGCGCGGTGGAAGAAACGATGCGCGCGGCCGGGGAAAGGAGGCGCACAGGCACGGGGGAGTATAGCCTTGTGTGCGCTTGTGGATAGGAATTTCACGGAATGGGAAACGGGAATCCCAGGTTGGTGGCGACAGGGATGGGCGGATGGACGGCGAACTCTGCAGGTGGTGGCGGTCTTTGAATTGAAATGCTCGCGCGACAGGACAAAGATGCGCAGAAATGTACGTGTGAATTTTAAGGACGTCTAATTTTAAGTGATTTCACGATGCATTAGAATAAACATCCATAAATTCAACCTAATGACTTGTGTCCGAACGTCCGAAATTTTCGAATACACTGCAATATTTTTTTATGCGCGCGCAACATTTCTTACCAACGCGTGCAATATTTTTCTTCAACAAACAGTGAAATTCGCTACAGTAAACAGATGTTGTAAGCGTTCAAAAAAAATTATTGCACGCATCGAAAAAAAATATTGCACGCGTAGAAAAAGTGTTGTAAGAGGCGTCCGATGGGATGAACACGCGCTAGTATCTCCCTAAATTCAATTTAGTGTATCCTAAAAGGGCATTCACATTTTTTAGCTGCCGGATCGGATTGCCTTCCTTGACTTTGACGACCGGTGTAGAATGTTCTTTCGTACATGTGGAACTGAAACCAGTCGAACCTTCTTCTTCTTCTTCTTCTACAAGTGAAATCAGTCGGACGTTCTAGAGTGGCGGCTTGGATACATAAACATTAAAAAGGTCAAAGCAGCCGCAGGGAAAATTTGCAGTTCTGTTCCGTCATTCCGATCATCATCTGTTCAATTTTAATTCCTCTGCTTTACAGCGGGTCAAACCGTTTCTTTTACTTTTAAAACCAGCTTAGCTCGCGTTGTGATGTGCTAGCGTTTCTTTCACGAAAAAGTGGCACCTCGCGCGTGTTCGTGGGCTGTGATGTGAAACTGGTTGTGTTTTCTCGATTGGAAGTACTACTAAACTAGTAGCAAAATGGGAGACAGCACATAAGAGTTAGACCGTTAAGAGAGACGAGGGGGCTGGATCTGCCTCATGTGCCTGCTATCCAATCAGGCACGATTTTTAGCTTTCACGCTGTGTCTTGTTGTGCCTGAGAAAAAATTGGTCCGGTTTTGGGCCTATGCATGCTCATGCTCTAGGCTACCAACTCTAGACAACTAGGCCTTGCTTGCCTGAGTTCAATCACATTTTGGGCGACAATCTTTTGCGTCGATACGACTCGACGAGAGCGTATTCTATTCCCAAACCTGCTCCGGTTGTTTATCGTGTTTGATTTAATTTTACTGGTACCAATTCGCTCCGTCCATAAAATAGTTTGCGTTTTAGCTAAAACGCGTGTTGTCAAGCTTTTATAAATTTCGCCAGTAATATGCACCAAAATCGACTGAACAAAATTGATATTAGTAGATTTATCATAAATAATATTTCTTGTTGGTGGTGTTAAAGAAAAACTAGCAAGGTGGCTCATACACTTGTGTATGTATCATCCTTAAAACACGTTTAAATGAATTGGTAATACATATATATATATATGGTTTTGCTCTTTTAAAAATAGATCGATGTAGAACTTAATTTGTGATATTTTAATATTATATATTATAGGAGAGAATATACTCATTTTGTTCCCAGCACTTGTCACATATGACCATAACTTTCTTCCCAAATACTCTCATAGAAAAACATTAATCAAAGCATAACATAACATTTTCCATTTATATCACCATCTCTTAATTTTATTATTGCCATGCTTGTCTTTTTTCTTTCAATATTTCTTTTAATGCACATCACGTTGCTTACACCGATCTGGTCGAATAAACACATGTCCATGTATCACCCTTTTAATCTCTCTATTCTGAGAGGTCCACTAAATAAAGAGTCAAAATATTTTCTTTTTCTTAGAGAATTTTTAATATATTCTATATTTTCTTAGTGTACATAAAAAATATGTTATTAACTTTTATTACATAATAGTAAATATATATATATATATTATTTTTCCTTAATTAGTATATTTTTGGAATTATACATAGAGACGGGCAGGGTAGGGCAGGCCTCGAATTAGCATATTCGTGGGCGGGCCTCGCCGGCGTTAGAGACACGCTGGCGAGGCGGCGGTCCGCAGGGTGTGATCGAGTTGACAGGTAGCGGGGGTGGAGCCGGGATGGGGGAGCTGGCCAGCTATAGGAGCTAGGGTAGCAAGCATAGCATAGCAATAAAAAGCCACGGGATTCGTTGGACACATACAAGTGAATGATACACAGAGTCACAGACAATTCCAAGAAAGACGAAATACCCGCCGGTGGGCGCCGCCCCCGTATGTCTGCACGTGCGAGAGGCACACGCGCCAATAGTATATCGTCGGCGGTTTCAAGGGAGCACACGCATCAACGCAGGCTCAGGCCCCGCTCTGCCCTGCCCTGCTGCGCGCGCAGCCTTCGGCTGGCTCAGGTCGAGGCCGGCGTCCAATGGGGCCAACTGGCCGAGACGCCGGGAAATAAATATTAACGAGGAGCCTGCAGCCTTCCACTCTGCGCAACGTAACAAAAGATGGTGCAGTGCAGCCAGGTCGCGGCTCGCGACTTGACTTCACCCATTCTTTTTTCAGAGGAATTACTTGATTAACTCATTTTCTCTGGGCCATCATCCTTATTCCTTCCCTGAATGCAATGGCATAGCTAGGATTTTAAGTAAGGTTAGTCTAACTTAAAAAAAAAAGTAGCAAGACAACATATAATATAAAATGTATCAAAAGCATAATATATACGAAGATAATAATAAGATTTTGCAATAGTTCAGAGAATATTACCTTTTTACTTCTTCTTTATATCAGGCTTACGCCTTCTAATGGCTATGAAAGTCTCGATTATATCATTTTCATCCACTTTAGATAACATTTCTAGTCGTGGACTATAGGACAGAGGGCTAAACAATACTCAGTGGGCCGGAGCATTGGTTGTGCAACGGCCCAACCGTGCCAACCATTGGCTCCGCCCCTGCCTGAATGTGCGGATTTCCTCGGTTTGATGTAGAAATCAAACATTTTCCTTAAGTTTTTGCATGCATGTACTCGATATGGATTCTTTCTTCTAATTTAAGCTATTTGTTATTTTTTATTAAATTTTGAATATTATTTTTAGGTTAGATTTGATATACTATTCCAACCACTAATTTTTATCTATTTTTTATTTCTAGTTTTAGATATATACGGATTTAATTTGGAGCTCATATGAAAATCAAATGGTTAATTTCTTTTTATTTTTATTCCAATTTTTTTTTGTTTTTTTACCATAATTGGCATGAACTCTTTCTTTTTAATCTAAGCCGTTATAACTTAAATCCGTTAGATTGATGATTAGATGTTTTTCTTTAGATAATAATATCCAATAGCTACTATAGTTCAACTTAGTTAAGATCCACAAGATTAAGGGCCGGATGCTTTGCATTTTTTGTGAGAACTTTCTAGCATATTCCTATTTTTTTGTTAGGAAGATATGATGGTGGTTACAATCAAAGCCTATCAGATTAAAAGCTAGATGTTTTTTGTGAGAATTTGTAATATATTTATCTTTTTTTTCTTAGCAACTCTCTATTAGTTTTTAATATATGTATATAATACACACATATATATACATTTATACACATATATACATATATACATACAAATACATGCATATACATATACATACTAAATAGATGCTCTTTGTCATAAGTTTTACTTAGGGAATCTCAACCTTCAGAGCATCAGTGGGTCATATATCACCTTGGTGCCAAAAATCCACTCTTGAAAGTGTAGGTGACTACAGACCAATCTCTCTATTGAATTCATGTTTAAAGTTGCTCACAAAATTATTGGCCAATAGACTTCAAGTTGTTATTTTACCGTTAGTTCATTAGAACCGATATGGTTTCCTTAAGAGTAGAACAATACAAGACTGTTTAGCATGGGCCTTTGAATTCATACACCAATATTAGCAAAGTAAAAGGGAAATAGTCATTCTGAAATTAGATTTTAAAACAACATTTGAAACAATTGAATACTCTATCATAATAGCAGTAATAATGAGGCACAAAGGCTTCTCTGAGATCTAGATTAGATGGATTCAAAAAATTCTATCGTTAGGGCATTCTTTTATTATCCTTAATGAGGTTCCTGGGAAACAATTTCAACGCAAAAGAGGAGCACAACAAGGAAAACCTTTATCCCCATTGCATTTTGTTTTAGGAGCTGACTTATTACAGCTCATTGTTAATGAAGCTGCTCAAAGAGGTGTCCTCCAAAATCAAATAATAGTTGATGAAGTTTCAGACTACCCCATTATTTAATACGCTGATGATACATTATTAGTTATGCCAGTTTGCGATAGGCAATTTCTTTGTCTCAAAAATATGCTCAACATTTTTGTGGAATCAACAAGGCTTAAAGTGAACTATAAAAAATCGTCAGTGTTTCTCTATCAACATTGAAGAAGACATGTATACATGTGTTAGAAGCACTCTTAGACGCACCAAAGGACAAATGCCTTTTACATATCTTGGACTTCCTTTTGGAGACTACTAAGCCCACGGTAGAAGTCCTCCCTCCCCTCAACATGGATCACATTGAATCATGTTTATCAAGTAGTGCAACTTTCCTCTCTTACAGAGGTCGTCTTACTACAATTAATTCAATCTATTATATGTGCTCTCTCAAGTTACCAAATGATGTGATTACTCACATTGATAGAGCACGTAAATACTATTTGTGGAGGAGTTATGGAGATCTTCATTCTCGATGCAAATCCCTAGCAGCTTGGGATATGGTTTGCATGCCTAAAAACAAGGGCGGTATGGGAATTCTTAACCTTCAAACACAAAACAAAGCTCTTATTAAGCACATGCATAATTTCTACAACAAAAAGGATCATCATCGGAAGTATTTATTACCGAACTTAGGTACCACACTCAGAAAATGAGTGTGGATCTTTCTAGTGGAAAGATATTATGAAATTGGCTACATAATTTTGAGGAATAGCTGATACAGTTGTGGGTTATGGGATGACAGTTCTGTTATGGAAGGATTTGTGGAATGGTCATATACTATGTTATTGATTTCCAAGGCTTTATTCCTTTGTTAAGGATGAGTATATCTCAGTTGCTGCCTTTTTGGAGGTGGAAATTTGGACAAAATATTTTAATTCACTTTGGTCTATTGCTCTTTGTTTCTTTGCCTTCAGATTTAGATGATAATATTGTGCAAGATATGGTGATAGCGGAAGCTATTTCTGTGTAATTGTTTTGAAATGTCTTCCTACTTTCAAAATAAAAATAAAGCATCATGCTTTCCTTTGAGGGGCTATCTTCATCTTTGAAGCAATTCTATATTTAGATATTATTAGGAGGTAAAGTTTCACTTTCAAGATTTAGATTATTAGGATGATGAAATTTTAATGCATTTCTTTTTGTGCAGTATTCCAAAATCACCTCAACAATCTCATTTTTCTATTATGTATTGCTAGATTCCTTATCTTATTTTCTATCTATTTTAGGATGTGAATATTCATAAGAATCAAAGATCACAAGCTAGGAAAAATTGGTGTTTTGTGAGCAACCAATATTAAAATTGTTCTTCATTCATCTGGACCCTCCATGGTGACTCTTATGTATTTCACTCTCTTTGTCTCTCATTCTCCATCAATTTGGAGTTTAATTTCTTCATCCTTATGTCCTATGTTCCAGCCCTTACATCAATCTAATGTACCTATTTTTTTAATTTTAGTCAGGAGCTCTGACATTTAGTATAGAAGGAGAAACAAGAGGCGAGCTACATACGCACCACTCCACACACACACACACCCACACACGCACTCACACACACGCACTCACCCCTCATGCGCGCCCGCATCGAGCAGCGGTCGAATGCGGGCAGGCTAAGCGCTTGGCGAGCGACTCAGCCAATCGAGCTAAGGCTCGACCGCAATCTAATGTACCTATTAAACCAACAAAATTTAGCAATTGCAGGTGTTTGTCTCGGAATCACTCCACCTAGATTCCAAAAAGGCATGGTGTTGGTCCAGTTGATTTATTAGCTAGAGACATTCCTCTTCACTGTTATTGTGTTATTGGATTTTCTAGTTTGACTAGTGAACCTTGGAGCTAGTGAGTTAGATTATCTCTGGAGTCTTTGCACATAATTTTGAGTTAGCTCAAGGAAATATCTGTTTGTCATGGATGTTCCTATTCTCCCAACCTAATCGTCAAAGTATAGGAATAGCTTCTTCATTTGCATATGTTGACAATCTTCTAGCCACTGCTCCAGTTAGCCTGCTCCTATTGCTTTCTTTGTTCCAATCTGCATGTTGTGATGCAACCAGCCAAGTACATAGTTGGGTTGCTTCCTTAGCTTTAATTTTGCTAGGATGAAGTGGGGCTCGGTGATTTATTGGTCTGAGAGATTTGGTTGGTGCGGGGCTTGTTTGATATCCTACAAGAATCTAATGAATCAAATTTGTTAGTCATATTTAGGATGGTGTACTAAAATTTGCATGCAACCGAATATGTACCCATGTTTGCATGGTGCACATCGATACCATCATGTGTAATTTGAGACCATAGATATCATTTCATCAATTGTGATGCATCTTTAGAGACTTGTTTTAGTAGTTATATTACTGCACATAGGTGAATGCATGGGTTTCTAATTTTATTAGAGGCACAATTCTATCCTTTTCACTTGAGTTTATTTTATAATTTTGAAGTTACATATTGAAATTTTTGTAGAAGCCACATTACATTTGGCCATGTTCTATTTTTGTTGATTTGATGATCATAGGCATTATTTGTTGATATTTCAGTCACACAAATTTGCTCGAGTTTAATGTGCTAAAATTGATTAGTTCCATCAACGTATTTTTTTAACTAAATATGCTACGATGAAGTCTTTTCTCATATTACTTCATGAATTTCTTCAAGATATTACAGCCCCATTGTCAGAAGTAAAGATAACCTTTCGTGACAAAGGACTTTATGTACCTACTCTACTCTACTCTCTCTCTCTCTCTCTCTCTCTCTCTCTATATACACACATATATATATAGGATGGCGAAATGGGGCACCATGGGGCTTGGGCACCATAATTTTAAATGTGTCAATTCAAGCTAAATCCAGGTATATTTTTCAAAACTTTCAGTTTTAGGGTATATACCCATCTATAACAATTGAAATGAAACACATACCTTTGGAAAAATATACTTGAATTCAAAAATTTAAACGAATTTAGATCACATACTTTGTTGATTTATATATAAAATCAGTACATACCTACAATCAAACTATCATGAAAAAGGAAGCTCTATTTTGAATTTCAATTCAAACTTGTTTGGACTAGTTAGTAAACTAGTTAAACGTAACATCCTAAAAATTTCAAAAAATTTTGCAAGCAGATACATAGGAAAAATACTCATTTTGGATCACGGCGCCCTAGGTAATTGTACCATATATATACATATATATGTATGTTTGGGTACCATGATTTCAAATACGTGAATTCAAGCCATATTTGAGCATATTTTTTGAAAATTTTAGTTTTAGGGTATATTTTCATCTATAACAATTCATATGGAACACATACACTTAAAATATATATACTCAATGCTTTGTTGAAACTATCATTTTGCATGAATTTTTGTATTTAATACATAGAGAGAGAAACCAATTTTGAATCATGGTACTCATGTCTGCTTGCTCGATAGATTTCTAGAGTGTCTAGGACCTTCCCCTTCACCTCTAACCACTAGATCTAAGAGTATTTAGTCCATACCTTCGGTGTTGCCACCATTCCCGTTTGATCCCGAAGCCATGGTGAGGTCGAGGCCTTCAGGAGATTGGAGCACGTCTGCGCCTGGGCTGTAGTAGTGCTTAGGGTGCCGGGGTTCACAGAGGAAGCCCAGAGCGGTCGGTGATGAGCGGCGGTGTCCTTCCCGTCACTTCCTCGCGCTAGGGTTTTGGATCGGATCTCCAGGGTATGTAGGGCACAAGGAGCTATGGCGAACGTTGGTTCGCATGCCGGCCTTGTCCCTCTTTATATATAGCGCGGGTGTGACAGGGGGCCGCAACCAATGAGGTTGTTGCGCCCGATCGTATGCTGATGTGTACGACTCGGTCTCTGGCCGAGCCGCACGAGATCAACCCAATATTCTCCCCCTTGATCTCGAACTTAATCACTTAGCTTTGAAACTTTATATCTTGATCTATTAACTTTCATATCTCATACTTTTAACTTAATGTCCCACTCCTCCATAGATTGGTGCACCAAGACCAAGGCGTCACAACAGTCAGTTACGTACTGCTGAACTCAATGACTATAGCACACCTCTCTACTTCAAAGCAGAATAACTTTGTCTTTGTGGGAGATGGTTGCTTTGAATGACCTCTATTATCCAGAATCATAGTCTTTCTGTTAAACCCATACCGGCTACGTGCTTTTCAAACACGTTGGGAGAAAGACCTTTGGTGAGCGGATCCGCTAACATGTCTTTTGTGCTTATATGCTCTAGTTCAATTGTTTGATCCTGGATTTTCTCCTTCACAACATAAAACTTAATCTTAATGTGTTTGGTAGCACCACTTGATTTATTGTTGTGGGAGTAAAATACTGCTGGCTCATTGTCGCAGTATAATTTAAGTGGTCTTTCTATGCTGTCTACCACTCTTAACCTGGGTACAAACTTTTTAAACCACATTGCTCGCCTGTTGCCTCATAACATGCCACAAACTCAGCGTGCATTGTCGACGTTAACGATCGATTGTTTTAAGCTTTTCCATGATATAGCTCCTCCCATGAGGTGAACACATATCTCGATGTGGACTTTCCAGTGTCTTTACACCTGCCTAATCTGCATCTGCATAGCCCACAATCTCTAGGGCACTTGACTTTCTATATGTTAGCATGAGGCTCTTTGTCCCTTGCAAATACCGCAAGGCTTTCTTTACAAACTTTCCAAAGGATCAACTCTGAATTAATTTGATATCCGCCAAGCATCCGGCTTGTAAATGCTAAGTCGTATGCAGTACATATTTGAGCATACATTATGCTTAAAGATAATTTGCATGGGACTGATTTCATCTCGATCGATCTCAGTACTTATTCTTTGGACACTTGAAAATTCCCAAATTTATCGCCTCTTGACAATTTGGAGCAGACGTGGTATTACACATATGCATACTATATCTTTTCAAAACACTCTCTATGTATGCCTTCGTGATAGCCCTAGCACCTCTTTTTCTATCTCTGTATCTCAATTCCTAATACATAAAATGCTTCACCAAGATCTTTCATATCAAACTTTGAGGACAAGAACTTTTTTGTCTCTAGCAACAGAGATCTTTGTCACCGCTTGCTAATAGGATATCATCCACATATAAAACTAGGAAAATATACTTCCTCTACTAAACCTTGCATAAATGCAGTTGTCCTCCTCATTCTCTTTGAACCCAAAATTTCTTATAGTTTCATCAAACTTATTGTACTACTGTCTAGACGCTTGTTTTAATCCATAAATGGACTTCTTTAATCGACATCCCATATTTTCTTTTCCTTTCATGACAAAACCTTTGGGTTGAGCCATGTACACATTCTCATATAAATCCCCATTTAGGAATGCCGCCTTAACATCCATCCGATGTAATTCTAAATCATAAGGAGCAACTAGTGCCATAATGATTCTAAAAGAATCCTTTGTCGAAACAAAGTAGAAGGTTTCGGTATAATCTATTACTTCTCTCGAGTGAAGCCTTTTGCTACAAGTCTAGCTTTAAACCTTTCAACATTCCCTTTGGAGTCACGTTTGGTTTTGTATTCAAAGATTTTGCATTCTCCATGAGGAGTAATTGTTGCCGCTCAATTTTTCAAGCCCTTGAAAGACACTTAGGAATTGGCAATCTTGTTCCGAAAAGCTTCATAAATGAAATAAGAATTTAATCAAGAACTTAAAAGATATAAACTTTGGCATGAATAAATTAACATTGGTCAATTAAACATGCTTTCAACTTTAATAAAGATTGATCTATTTCTAAAACACCGCTAGGCAGATAGAATAGAGCAAACTTTATTCAAACTTTCTATCATACTTAACATGGTCATGGCAAAGTTATTTTCAACGTTATTCGAAAATAAAATTAACATATCTTAGAATATTCAGCAGAAAATTTATATGAAATACTATAGAACATCTCATTTACTATTTTCTCTAATTAAATATCCACGTTGGTTTCAATTTAATCGTAAAAAAAACTTAAACTTGCATCGGAATAAAAATGGATGTAACATGAACTTGACCAAGATTTTATAACCTGTATTTACAGCATGCATAAAGAATTTAGGTCACATGCTTTGTTGATTTATATATAAAATCAGTACATACCTACAATTAAACTATCATTTTGCATGAATTTTTGTATTTAATACATAGAGAAAAAAAACAATTTTGAATCATGGTACTCATGCTGCTCCATGGTGCTGCTCCATGGTGCCCAGGCTCTAGTTTGAATCTCATGGCTCGTGTTTGGAGCTTTCCACTTTTGTGTGGAGTAGTGTTTATGCTTGGAGCATATCTGCATAGTCCGAATGCAGGATCGTAGTGATGCTTCCAGTTCTGCCATTTTTCTGCTTTTCTGCATTTATTCTGAGAGAGAGCAGAAGACGCAGTTGCCCAAATGCACGTGTCGGGTCGATGGGCTTAACCACCGGGCTTGCAACTGATCATTGGAACAAGCCCATCATTCTTTATGTTTTAGTCCAGTAATTTGTTTGGGCCTTGATAATGTGAGCCGGCGTTGATGAGACTGAGCTTGTTCACCAAACACTTGCTCATCTTGATACTGTAGTTTGTTTTTACCGGGTGCGTGCGCGAGTGGGAGGTCTCTTGATGGGCACATCAAGCAGGGAATATTATAGCTATGAAAATATATTTTTTTAGCTATGATTTGTAGATAATGTTTGTCCCTCTTGGGCAAGCTGACGAGAACCAACCAAACAACAGAACTGGAATCCAAAACCGGCCATAACTTTGGTGATCGAGTAAGAGTATATACAATGGTACATATCACTTATATGTAAACTAATACTACTTAGGATTTTAGATGGCGTAGAAGAGAGAAGAAGAAGAAGAAAGAAAAGGGTTGTCTGTTATTTAATAGACGGTCTTATAGACGACTTTAAACTATTTGTATTATTGTATAAACAGTTTATTAATTGTATGAGAGGTTGTTACAGACGACTATATAGATAATTTATTGTATGAGTTTGTCTTTAAACCTATCTATAAATGATATAGAAGTATATTACACAGTTATTGTTTATATCACCATACATACCTTGTGATATCATCATCATATTTACACTAAACCTAACCTGTCTGATTGCCGGGTAACTTGTACCGGCCGATACGGGTACAGCACGCGCACATGCACTGATGCACATGCTACAAACGAACATGCCTATCCCTTGCAGCAAAAGGAAGGCATCTCCTCATGTTCTCACATTTTATACTGTTTTTATCCTGTGATGAAACAGCAAGGAATGAGATGCTTGAATGTTTGGTTGACGGCCAGCTACCTTGCATGTCTCAGAGTAATTCAGCTTGATTGAACAGTATACACATCCACAATCCACCGAGAAGAATTAGGTATGCAGTAAGTTACACATGAACAGTACATACAAGCTTCATTCGATTTGACAAAAACAAAGTGAAGAACAAAGAAGAATTGAACGGGAGAGCAAGACTTGTAACCCAGAATCAGATTGCTGTAAATATGTACACTGGACACAGAAAGCATACATTGATTGATTACATACAAAACCAGCCAAACAAAACACTTGACCTCAACCAATCTGAATTACAAATCAATTCTTAGCTACAACCTTCTCCCAAAATGCCGAAATAAAATTACAAATCAGGGAAGTGGAGCATAATCAGGAGCAGCAGCAGAGGATGCAAGAATGAACAAAGCAACCGGAATGAACAAATCGAGTTACAATTACACCTCAAAGAATCGCAAACCCAAACAATGCACCAGTCCTAACAACAACAAGAACAACAGCAAGAACAACAACACACTGTTGTCATGAGGCCGACACCTCCACTACAGCGGGCCGAATCTCGATCACGACGGCGGGCACGGCGCGGGGGTCCCCTCGCCGGCGATCATGTCCTTGTCGCTGCGGACCGCGGGCGCGTCTGGTGGTGGGGATTCCGCGTTCTTGAGGCTTCGTTGGTGGTAGATTTGCCGCAGCCTCTCTATCTCCTTCTTCAGTGCCTCCTGATGAGCTGAGCAGGGAGAATTCAGGCAGTGTTAGTAGTAGTGGATTTTGAGAGAGCATCATGGCTGCAGCTGCATGCATGCAGCATGTACTGAATATGGAGAGTGACTGGTGAGAATTGTAGTAATGATTGAGGTGGAAATGGCGGTCACCGTCTTTGAAGATCTTGTCCTGCGCGAGCGCCGCGATGCGCTGCTTGAGGTGGTTGTTCCCAAGCGTCAGCAGCGAGCGCTGGTGGTCGAGGAACGCGACGCGCGGGGACAATACCGACACCTCGGTCTGCTCGGAAGCACACAATTTCGCGGTCAGATTCACGGTGTTGTTGGCGAAATTCGTCTTGAAACACTCGCGGAATGCATAAATCACTTGCGAAATGCGTAATTCGGCACGCACCTGGAGCGACGTGACGCTGCGCTCCAGCTCCGAGATGTACTGTAGCTTGCGCACGCGCGATCGCTGCGCTGACTGCCGGTTCGCCAGGATCCTGCGATTGTGGCGACAAGAAAGCTTGGATATTTCTGCCTTGCCGAGATGTACATTGTTGGAATTGTGGGTGGGCGAACAAATCACCTTTTGACCCGCTTGGGATCAACCATGGCGTGGGAGGCCGGCTGCCCTGGCGAGGCGCCGTCGCCGTTGCACTCGCTCTGCGCCTCCTCGGTCTCGCCCTTGTCTTGCTTCTCGTCGTTGACGCTGTTGTGATCGGACGGCGCCGACTCGCTCGCAGCGGCCTGCTGCTGCGGCGGCGGAATGTCGTCAGAGAACATGGACATGAGCTGGTCGTCGTCGAGTCGGTCGAACTCGTGCGCCCCGACGCCGGCATTGTCGTCAGGGACGGCCTCAAGGAAGGCCACGGAGTCGCTCACCGAGCGGCGGTGCGCGCCGCGCTTGGCAGCCGAGAAGTCGAGGAACTCGTCGACCCACGACGCCTGCTGCTGGTGCGCCCCGTTCGCCGCTGCCGCCGCCGGCGGTAGTGGCGGCATTGGCGCCGCGAGGAACGCGCCCATGGAGGGGCTACGCTGGTGGTGGTGGTGGGCGTGGGCGTGGTGCCCGCCGCCGAACTCCGGCCAAGCTGGCGCCATGGTGGGGATCTTGGGCGGCAGCTGCGCCATGGCCGGAACCGCGCAGCCGAACTAACCAACGCGAAGCGCAACGCCCAAAACCTATCGCAACGCCGAGGGCTCGGGCGGTAATGTAGGGAGTGAACGGTGCCGGGGATTGTACGGTCCTCGTTTTAGCTAGCGTTTTTCTTTGCTGCCGCCGCTGCTGCGGAAACAATGGCGAATGGATGACGCCTCGGTTCGTCCCTGCGCTAAATCGGGCAATGGGAATGACAGGGACAGGACAGGAGGGAGAAGATCAGCTCGAATTGTTTTGGTTTGGGCAGAGAGAGATCACATGACAAGAGGAGAGAGACAGCTAGCACCAGCTGGCGGATAGCAGGTGAGGAGGCGGGGAGGGAGGCGGAGGGAAGGGGGGAAGGAGAGAATGCTGCGTGGGCTAGGCTTGCAGGGGTGATTGGTGAACCAAGTCTCACATGTGCGCCGACGTGTTTCTACATGATCGGACTATCAGCCTGACTGTATAGAATCAGACAACTAAACAGTTTCTTAAAAACTATATAGTCATAACATATATAAGAATCTATTTGAAATGTATGATTTTTAAGGAGGAGTATATGGATTTTACAGGAATATGGCAGCATTCATAGGAAAAGGTACTACTCCTAGCTGATTATTGTGGTGTGTGGAGTTCCTTCGATCCAAAGGAGGTCAAAAAACACAAAACTCTTGTCACTGCCTCTAGTGAATTGCTCAGCGCTCTCTTCAAAAGGGGAAAAGGCATAGATTTAATCAACACAATAGATTCTTTTGTTGCATCAAAAAGATATCACCTTATGGACCCCTCCTAAAGAAAAGATTAAGCAATTACTAGCGAAGAGAGAAAGAAAGAAAAAAAGAAAGCACTGATGCCCCGTCCAACAAGAAAATGGGATTGCTAACTAGTACTCATATTTTTTCTCACAATAGAGCTCTCGAATTTTGAACCTCTCTAATTTGTCTCATGGTTTGCACTCCGATGGTGTCCCAACGTTGGCTTTGGCTACGATAATCAATGGCAACAATTGCCAGGACAAATTTTGATGAGGTTAGGGTTTTGCTTCACCAAATAGGGTTTTAAGATTCACCAGTCCAATCACCTTAAGATTTTAACAGGGTGGAAGGGTAGTGGTGGCTGACAGACAGAATGGTAAAAGGAAGAGGTTTTTAGGGTGATGGTCAATGACAACAACACTGCTTAAACTTAGTGATTACAGCTGACTATCAGGGAAGCAACGACACTACAAGAAAAGAGGACATTGGTCGGCCAGTAGCAATGTCAAGAAGCTATAGCAGGTCACCAATGGGCATCACCTGTGTCGAGGATATTGGCGACGAAGACATGCATACATGTGGCGTGGTGGGGACGGGTAGTGGCTATGGTTTTGAGGTTAGAGGTGATTTTATATAATTGGAAGTGATGATAAGATTCGTTACATTGAAATCTAAAGACCTATAATATTTTCTAATTTTGAACAACTTAGTGTTTACTATTCGTCACCAAAGCACATGCATTGTACAGAACCAGGTCTCCGGTTGCAGATGAGTCAAGCTTTTTTTCCTCAGGTCTAATTGAGGGAAAACTAAACGTCGAATATATGATTGAATGTTGAGCGCAAGACCCGTTTGGAACGCAAGAGTGAAAAATACAGTAATAAAAAAAAAGATAGGAATGCAGGTGGAAAACAGAGGATTGAAAGGTATACATAGAAAATATAGCACAAGCCATTTGGATGGGCACAAGAAAAACATAGTAATCTAGAATAGTGACGTGTATGAAAGAAAATAATTTGATAGTTTATAAACGTAATTAACATCAATAGCAAGTAACCCATCTATCTCTCCCCTTCTCGAACACACCGAGGGGTACAAGGAGTACCTCTTCTCGATCTTTCTCCTCAATCCAATCTCCCTCCTATCGTGCTGAGCGCAATACAGTAGAGGCGAAGAAAGCGGTGAGAAGACTGGGACGGCGAGATGACGAGCGGCAACAGCTATGGCGTTAATTAGCTCGAAGGTCGCTTCGACGGTGAGTCTATCTCTTTTCCCCTCTCTCATGCTCGCTCACGCTGGAATTTTTCCATCCAGTCCTATGGAATTCCCGTGGGTGATGAACAGTGATCCTAGGAAATTACTTTCAGCGCTTCCTTCAAACTAAACGGCATCTACAGTAGCCATTCCTGTGAATCCTGTTTCTTACGATTTACAGAAAAACCCTTGGTTACAATACAAACGGGCCTTTAAGTGTCCTGTTTTTCTTGCCAAGAAATGGTGGTGCGGTGGGCTCCCGGACCTTCACGCGCGGCGCAAATCGAATGATCGATCGGTCGGTGCAGGAAGGCGGTTATGAACACGGTCCGTGGGGCGCCGCCCATCGGATCAATCAAGCCAGGCTCCGTGGGCTAAACGGCCGCGCTCAAAAGTCGTGGGGGGCGGGCGGTTAAATTAAACCGGCGGGACCAGCCGCCACGTGCTGACGTGACCCCTAGGTTTTTCCGTGGGCCCAGCCCCTCGTCTGTTTCATATTTCACTCCATTTTTTCCCTGTCCGAAGGCGCTTCTCTCCCCTTGCGGCTTTTTTTAAAAATTTTTGCTCATGCTACTGAAGTAGTGTTTAATTTTGTTTCTCTCGCTACTCTTTTTCTCATTTTATTTTTATCATTAATTTGTGCTCTTTTTTTTTTGCTATTTTTATCGGTTGACTGCTAGCTGACTGTGAGTTAACCGTAAGTCGGAATTGTTTTTTTTTCTGTTTTTAATTTTTTAAAGATAAAAAATGAAATTGAATTTTTTAGAAATTTTTGTGGATGATCCTAGACTGCTAAAAATCATGCCATAAATTTATTCGAGTATGATCAAGCTTATACATTTTTATAAAAATGAAGTCATTCGTTTGATCATGCTCTGAAAATTTATAATACCATTTTTAGCTGTCTACGATCATACAAAAAATTTCAAATGAATTGTACTTCATTTGTTATCTTTAAAAAATCAAAAACAGAATGAACAATTGCGTCTAACGGTCAACTCACGATCAACTGACGAAAATAGCAAAAAGAGGATAAAGTGAAAATAGCAGTGGTAAAAATAAAACGATGAAAAGACTAGTGGTAGAATCGAAATTACACACTTTCTTAGCACTAGCAAAGTTTTCCTCTTTTTTTTAGGGGCGTTGTTTGGTTCAGTGTGCTAGCCTACGCGGTGCTAGCTCCCTGTTATTATGGCCTAATCCGGCTTCCACGCTGCTCCTGGCCTCCTACCACGAGAGTGTACCCAATCTTCCTATAGATGTTAGGTACATATAAGCCGTGAAGGAACATGTTGAAGATTGCATTGCATTGCACTAGTCCGTTTCATTATCGTTTACGTCTACAGAAATATGTATTGTCCACACGGAATATATATTTTACCTATCTCAGCAATGGAAAAAAAAAAGAGAGACAATATGTATTTTCCCACTTGAGATTTGGGGACCGAAGAGGTTTGCACACACTTCATGAACACAGTTTTATGGTCTATTTAGAACATGGAATTTTCACGTATATTTTGCAACAAGCAGTGCAGGTAATTAAATTGTTGGCCTTTAAAATACAAAGGCTTCAAGTACATTATTTTGCCCAGCCGGCACATATTTACCTTCAAGTTCAGTGTAAATACACACGCATTGTAGTTAGATCTCTGCTTGTAATTATCATGTGAGGATTAGATTTGGTACGAGCAGACAAAACGTTAGTATGGTCAGTGGACGACAAACGGCAGGATCAATTGGCTATTTGGCTTGTTATTTTAGATGCGCGCGCGCTGAGTGATATAAATTTGAGTCCCCACCGTGCTAGGCTCAACTTGTCCGGTAGCTCCGGTCCTTCGGATCTACTACTGTGTTGCTGATCATTTCCAGCTAGCAAACTGTTCACTGCTGGATAATTGGAATAACACTATTAAATCTTGCAACTTGCAACAGTTCATGCCGTGCGTGCACCATATATTAGCTCCAGTGAATAACCGAACGTTGTGTGTATCTGCAAAATTACCTCGAGGTCCACTCCTTTTATTCTGAAAAATGATACTCCAGTGATTGTGTGTACTTCCAAAATGAACTGTACACGTACGGTATGCATTCTACGCTAGCTGCTGGTGTTGTTAATTAATTTGAAACGCTTACAGCAACCATACAAGAGCAGAGCACCCTCGAACCTCTTTCTAATCGATCCCTAAATCTTATGCACGCATTAGTGCGTACGAAATTACAAATGCATACAGAACACTTCGTGGTCTGAACTTTGCGTTCTTGAACCAAACTTGCAGGGGTTTTCTGATAACTGAATCGAGCTATTATACCTGTGCAGTCTCTGAACTTACATCTGCAAGCATATATATAGCTGCACATTGTGTAGATTAATTGAAGTTGCTCCCTCGCAATACAAAAGTTTGTTGGCCATCTATATCAATGCAAGTACGGTACGCACTGTACTGACTAGCCTAGCTATGTAGCTAGCACGTTCCGGGCATCAAATCAACATATAGTTCTCAGTCAGAGATCAATAGAGTACAATATATGACACGATGGGAAGAACTTTTACTTTTACCAGAGCTACAATTCTACAAACCTTGATCATGCATTTACATTACGACAATATTGTGTGTGTATAAACGTGTATATATATATATACACGTATACATACATACGTATATATGTATATCTCCTGGGCCAGTGCAGGAGCATCGAAGCTTCAATCTCTTCTTAGAAGCCTCTCGTGAAGGCCTCCGTCTCCCTTTCCTTCTCTTCCTTTTCCTTTTCCTTTTGTTTTTTCCCGGTTCTATGGGTGCGACCTTCACACCTTGTAATCAACTCTCTGTACTTATTATTTCTTCTCGTCTTCTAATATAACCACGGCGGCTGCCGTCTTAATATATATATATATATATATACACACACACACATATCCTGAACTGTGGAAGTAGCAAGTAATCCCTTAGTGACAAATGGGGAAAGAATACATGAGGCAACAAGCTATAGGAGTAGATGGATGAATGGATGGCCACGCATGGTAGGGGTAGTATTTAAGTGGGTGCCTCTCCCATGTGCCATTCTTTGTAGCACAGTAGCAGTCATGCCGTGCTTCCATTTCTTCCAAATTAATGACGGATTAATTGCTGCCGTGACACTTTTTCGTTTTAATGGCGTATATGCATGCATTGATGGGCTCACCACCGGCCGCAACTTGCATGTGGGCCCTCGGGAGCTTCCATGCATGCAGGGTGTGTCCAGCTTGTCGACCGCATTGCTTTCGCATTTGCTGCGCCCTTATTGGCTGCCGCCCGCAGTGGTTGGGTGCTCATCGATCTGATTGATCACTGGATCGTGTGATTGTCCTAGCATCGTCTCCGTGTACATAGCTAAAGCTAGCTAGCTAGAGGTGTGCATGTGTGAGTGGTATGAATGATCGATATGTGTTGGATGGAACCTAGCTAACCTCGTAGTGGTATAGCCATCGCTCACACCTCCTTGGCACCAAGTAAGATCAAAAAGAGAGAAAAACCTAAGAAAACAAGTATAAGGCAAAGCAACAACTCAAGACACACAAGAACAAGCACTTGCATAATTTTGGGATATCTATTGATATTTCAGGAGGAATATTTATGATAACTCCATACGAAGGAGAAAGTCATAAGGAAACACTACAAGAAACAGTGAAAAATTCGTGGGTTTTTTTAAATTAGTGGGCAAAAAAAAACCCACAATTTATATATTAAATTAAATCGGTTTGTAAAAACCCACGTTTTTAATTAAATTAGTGGGCAAAAAAAAACCCACGAATTTATATATTTAAATTAAATGGGTTTATACAATACCCACAATTTAATTAAATCGTGGGCTAAAAACTCACGAATTCTTTGGAATTTAATAACCAGCGTCTCACCTTGCTACCTTCGATCCTCTCTCTCTCTCTCTCTGCTCCTCTCACGCCTTGCTCGATCCTCTCACTTGCTTGCCGCCTCGCCCTTGCTTGGCCATGTCTCCCACTCCACTCGATCCTCTCACTTGCTTGCGCCCTTCCTCGCCCTTGCCATGCTCTCCCATCCCCTTGCTTGCAGCCCCCCATGACCTCCCAGACCAGCCCGCTCTGGTGCCTTGCCAGCAGCCATGCCATGAGCCAGTAGCCTTCTCGACCTCGCCAAAACACCCCAAGGCCATGAACAGTAGCTCGTCCTCGCCGCCAAGGTACACCCCCCCCCCCAAAAAAACACCCAATTACTCTGCGCCACCTTTCGACGAAATGCTGAATGCTTCTTGGCTCTTGACTCTTAGGGCGAGCTACCTTGAAGAAGGCAGTTCTGACTTGCTAGTATGTCACCACAGATGTTAATATTCTTTTGTGGTATTTCCAAGGCTCCCATATTAGGGAAGGGAACATAAATAATTGAATTTAGCTATTCTTACAGTTAAGTTGATTCTTGCTAGGTACAAAAATTACACACAATCACTCACATATTGAATTAGGGTTACATAATATTGATGGCGTTCATCTCGAGATCGATTACTAATTGGAAATTGTTATCATGGCAAAATAGTCTTTGTCAAAAAAATTAATAAGAGACCAATTCTATTGTCTCCTATAAACAAAAGTGAATCTAAAACCAACATGCAAACATCTGGATTAAAGTATTTGATTATAATTTCCAGGTATTGATCGGTATACCTACTTTAGTTGATCAAATATTTCATCGATAGAACAATGTGTGTATACCTTCAATAAATAATTGCTCATTCTACTAAACATGATTATTGCTCACGAGAACATGCATTGAAAATTTACGAAAACAACTAAGCAACACAAACACGGCTAGATTAGAAAACCTATTTGATTGCATGTGTACCAAGGCGGAGTATGTCTCTTGATCTCTTGGTCAAGCTACACTCAAGGACCTTTTTCACCAAGTAAGCCATTATCCCTAGTTTACAAATGCATTAGAGTTATAGACCATAGATGAGAAAAATGTTGATTCGAGAAAATGGGGACAATTGCAACATGAAAGGGGTAGGGGCTAAGATGTTAACAATAGGGTGATTTGTCTAGTAGTAGACTAGTCTTGTTTAGAGGATCTGCGAGGCATGCCATTGGTCCTAAATGTTCTTTTGTAAGCGGACGATCTGAAATTTGAATAAAGTAAGAAGGAAAGAGAACTTGGGGAAAAACAGATTGCGACCTATGTGTAGCTTAATGTATGCTTGCATGCAAACAAGATGTACTTTACACAAATTCGATTGAAGCGAGAGAATCTTCACTCCCAATAATTGGATAATTAGCGAATGAAGATTTACATTCTTTACAAGAAAGAAGTTTGTTGAATCCGAGATATTTATGTTCAACGAGTGTTGTTCGAGAAGTATCTTTTCTAGTCCACTTTCAAATATGGAGCTAATGATAAGGTCCTTTGCATACAAATCAATAGATATTTCTAAAACTAAACCTACGGCTAGTAGCTTCTTAACCAACATAGGGCTAAGTCTAGAACCCGACATGTAGATCAACGTAATTAAATCCTTCCAAGGTTATGACACATGATAAGATCCAAGGTTAGAATGGGCCTAGCGGTAGAACTATTTTATCGTTGAAAAGAACCTTGATAAGCTTTAGAACTATTTTATCGTTGAAAAGAACCTTGATAAGCTTTATAGATTTTGAGGTGGTGGTGGTGGTTGTTGTTGTTGTAGTGTACATGTATTCCTCAATGAATGAATGTGTTACACACCTATTTGTAGGTGCGGTACTAGTCATTTGATACGCAACTTATAATCTTTGTTGACTGCTAAAGGGTCTTTGTAGATCATGGATGCTATGTCGTCTTGGCAAACAAGAAACCTCTTACATGCTTATGTAATGTCATCTTGCCTTCTATTTTACGCTAGCGATCTTTCTTAACGTGAAGTCAAACTATTTTCTGCAATATCAATGATAGTAGCTATCGATTACCAAATGTGATTATTTTCTCGTGCGGTGGATTTTGAAAAGTTGGTCTCCAACTTCCGTCGAGATAAGATTTGAATCTCTTGTATGCTCATGCTTCTAGTAATTTCTTGATTTCTTGTTCATTTGGTGCCTTTCTCATTTTGCTCTGACCATGTTTGGAGTTTAGGCTTTGTTCATGGGTTTATCTCGTGGCCGTGCTTTTATTAGCTCTCCATAGTACATTGCATGTTATGATAGTATAATACAACTATATCATTGCAATTTTCACTTTTTCGATGTTAGCAAAGTGTAAGTGTGAGTTAATTTGTATTTGAGCTCTTGCTTAGTATCATTTTCATGACATCAAAGATAACGTGGATACATGATGAAGTCGAGCCATATATTTAAGATAGTCCTATTTTAGCATGTTCTTTTTCTTTGTGTAGTTGTCGGTTTAGCTAAGGACCCCGGTGATCTGTATTTGCAATTCTTACTTTCGGGTTGGAGCAGGTTTACTGTAATAGCTTCAGAACCCGTCTTATTGCATCTGGAGATCCGGTTTCTCGTATTGTTGGCGATCGAAGCGGTATACAATTTTAGTCTATTCATATTGAAAAGTTGTTCGTTTTCTTGGTTATCTGAACCGAGTTTTAAAAGCGGCTTTTCCTTCATATGGCTTCATAGGTACACTTGGATACGTGATGAGTGAAATGGAGGTGGAAAGAGATTGATGAAGTTGTAAAAGCGCCAAGTCTCTTGGTTATCTGAGAACGAGTTTTAAAAATTTCCTCTTTAGATAATCTGTCATTAAAATATTCTATTTGTCAATTGGTGTTTAGCTATTTTTGTGAAATAATACTAAAAAATAGTAGTGTAAGGTGTTAGGAACATAGGACTATCTTGTAGTATTAATGTGGTGGGCCAAAAGCCAAAAATATATTGAGTACATGAGGAACTAAACCTAACTAATAGTAAATACCCCAGACGAAAGAATATAAATAAAGTATCTACTTTGGTTACACGCTTGAGAAGGTGCATTCTTGAACTTTTAATTTTGCAAGATCACGTGATGATCTCGGTGGGATGGATGTGGCTAGAAAGGTTAGAAACCTCACAATTTTCCATTCAATAGCCTCATGCTACTCATCAATATTTACAAAATTATCACTTTTCTCTTCGTCGCCTCCTAAGTGGACGATGTGTATTCCATGAGCTGCTTTCTGCGTTGTGTTTAATTGTGTCTGCTAAAATTTATTGCATGAAAAAGTGGATGATTAGTTGTAGTGTGCCATTTAATAAGGGCATGCGGGTCCAATAACATTAACTTTTTCTTAGATTTAGTGTTTCTTTGATCTATGTGTATGGTGGGCTATGGAGGAGTACAATGTTTCCCTATCTAAATTAATCTTGATCTACTTCCTTTTGAATTACGAGTGGATAAATCAAGATGGATGCTAAAAGAATTGTTGCTCTTTGTATTTTGCTGTTACTATAGGGTTGTGAAAATATGATGATATTTATGCTATACTTATTAACGTGTCTTTATTCTTTGCCTTTGGTGCATGCATTTGAGCAGTTATCTCATATGGTTTTTGTCTTCTCTCTTGCGGTAGCGTAGGTCCTAATAAAATAATCGAGCTTTTTAAGGTGAATTCGGTAGGGAGTGATGATGAAGATTATGGAGCGCAATTGCGAAACCAGCGATACAAAAGAAGAAACCACTAAGAAGGATTTGTAAATATGTTATATTACGAGTGGAATCATTGTGTAGTTTACAAATTGCCGTTGGATGTGTGATTGATTATCTAAGGATCGCTAGAATGTCTTCTTTTGGTTTGAGAGATTGATATATATATTATAAATGCAAATATTTTTTTGTCTGCTGAGTGGATGTCCTATTTACTAGAGAGGTCATGCGAAATTTTGTATATTCGGTGACTTAGTTTTTGTTGGTAGGAGTTCCATTCAATTCAAATAACAATAGATGAAAGCATATTCTCGTTGATTCGGAGTTTACCATGGGAGATTGCAAAAGTTTACGAAGACTTAAAACTTGATTTGTTTTGTGCAACATTCTTTTTTTCTTATAAAAAATCGAGAATAATAAATTTGTGCGATGTGGTTGCTTGTATTGGTATAGAAGCAATTTCCATACATAGGATCATTCTAGCAATTTCCATACTTAAAACTTGATTGGGTAATTTTGTTTCATTGTTCATTTCATAGGATCATTCTAGCGTTATACTGGGCCCAATGGGGAAACAAATATATATGTTGCTTCTTCTGACTTAACATTGATTTCTCACCACAGCACTACTTGTTTATTGGCACTTCTCTCCCAGTTGTACTTGTACATGTCAATGAAAGCAGTTAGCAGAGCACTTCTGTTGTTGTGTCTTGAATCTCAATACCTTTCTTACTTTTCTTTGCATACCACATTGTATCTTGAAAGCAATCTGTTTGCAACTTGCTTTGCAGACACAGCTTAGTTTTCTTGATGTTGCTTGGGTTGGATATTACAAGCCACTTTGGTTTGAGATGTCTGGTTTGTTTTCTCTACCATTTTGTTCAAATCATGCCGTTTTACTGTATGCACCTAATCCTTTTTTCGGAAGGTACTAAAGGGATCGAATAGATAAAAACACCAACTATGCATAGGATGAGTAGATGTTTTGTTTGACCAAAAACAAACCAATGGGCGAACCCATTATGCATCTGCAGATTTTGCACATACAACCGATGTAGAAAAATCAATTTTATACAGCCATTCAAACACATACATCTGCGATTCGATTGCATCTGCTTTGAGAATGGAATGGTGAACTGAACCTATTACCTATGTCGCATGATGCATTATATGTATTAGCTCATAAGCCAACAAGCCGGCTCGAGCCTTTCCCGAGCCGAAACCAAAGCGGCATAGGGAGCATCTTTAACAAGCTGGATGGAGTTCATTTGTCAATAAAAAGAAACTTGTCTCGGGGATGCGGTCTTATTTATCCGGTAAGCATATGAACAATGTGCTAACTCAACAACTTTGTGTTTTATATCTTTATTCACAAATTGTTTTTTCCCTTCGCAGAGGTGATGATGGTGAACTAAGGCGGGTGTAAGGAGAGCCATTCACTTAAAAATGAGGCTCTTTTAAAGCTTTCGATGGCAATGACTCAAAGATACAAACTCGTGTCTTGTGGCTAATTCCTTGAAATATAGAAGTGTTTTGCACATTTGTTTGCAACCCAAGGTTTGTTGATTAAAGCATACAACATTCATTTTTATGTAGTCAAAGCTGCTCCAAAGTTTTGCGGTGTGTTTTGCGGTTGTAATGTGTTGTACGTCATTGTGTAGTTTACAAATTACCGTTGGATGTGTGATTGATTATCTTAGGATCTGGTAGAATGTCTCATACGGTTTGAGAGATTGATATATATAATATAACCGCAAATATTTTTTTGTCTGCTGAGTGGATGTCCTATTTACTAGAGAGGTTATGCCGAAATTTTGTACATTTCGGTGACTTAGTTTGATTTGCCAAATGAGGTAGTAGATTTTTCACGATGGCTGCACTTTTATAGTTGAATTTAATCGGATAATGAAACTTTGATAGGCTATGTAAATTCAAGTGGTTAGCATTTGAATTTAAGTTGTTTCATGATCATACATTCTTTTAGGAGTGTGGGCGTCTTTGGTAGAGATAGGCAACTTTCATCTTGTGTCTGTATTACAATTATTCTGACTATGTAAGTCTAGTGGTACCTCATATTGTTAGCTTCATACTATCTTCATCTTGCATCATAAACAAGTAATTTTCTTGCAAAACTATGTAGATTCGTGTCAAACACATGCTTACACAAGGAGTTGTAGAACAAATCGCATCAGCACCACGAGGAGGCTCTTCGTCTTCACATGAGCAAGCACTTGAAACACATAAGGAGAATCTCTTGCATGGTATATATAATTCTACATGCATGCTTCTTGTTGCGTTGTAGTTAGGAAAGCATCTTAGCTTGTCATATTTTCTCTTTCTATAGGTTAATTCTTGTGAAAATGATGTGGACTGCAGACGCCTACTACAAGCGATCCACTTTGGAGAGATGTTTGATCCTTCACATTGAGGTCTATGATTACAGAAGCGAGAATGGCGAAGGAGCCAATATGTGCCAGCGGTTGAAGAATACATGGCAAATGCTATTGTCTCATTCGCACTTGGCCCCATCGTGCTCCGGCATTGTATTTTGTTGGACCAAAGATCTTTGGAGTATGTTGTCAAAGATCAAGAGTGCGAGGAACTATTTAGGCTAATGAGCACTTGCGGTAGTCTCTGAATAATGATCAAGGCTTTGAGGTATTTCTTGAGGTCAATTAAAAATTTATTTTATGCTATATGATTCCTTTCCACATATCTTTATACATAAATTTATCTATCTTATTGCATGCAAATAATTGATGAGATTAGAGGCATCACGTTAATTCGAAGGACTAAAAATTCTCATAATTATCAAGATGTATGGTCATTTTGACCTCAATTATAGCTATTATTTGTTAAGAGTAGTAATTAGCCATAATTGCTGTTTAGTTCACGCTTATAAATTGTAATCGGACAATTAAACAAAATTTTGATCTGCTGCGGAGGGAGGTTAGCGAGGAAAAGCGAATAGTGTTTCACTACTACTTCTTCACGATGGTGGTTCTCTGTCCATAGAAGCGGCTAAAAAGCGTCTGAAGTCCATAGGCGTGTCTAGGAGAAACTTGCTAAGACGGTCCTTAGGGAAGAAAGTCTTGTTCTAGGCCATGCAAGGAGCTATTCGGAAGATGTGCAAGATACTTCACTTGTTCTACTTTCGGTGATGGATTTAGCTCGCCCAAGGAAATGGTCGAGTGCAATGAATGCGGTTATCCATGAGCCACTCAAACTCCAAGTTAGCGATCCATCTTTGGTCATTTCATCGAGAAAAATAAGGGTTTCTGTTTTTATCCTGCTCATATGTATCGGTGGAGTATATATTGTCTGTTTATGTGATGCAAGAGAAACAAATATTAAGTGGTGCATGTGGATCAAAGCTTTAGGTTTCATCGAGTTCGAGCTTTGTGAGCAACAGAATCGCTTCTTGACTCTTTTAATGTGTATATCTTTTGAGTATGATGGAACCAACTTTTCCTTGAAATAAAGATATGGTCTTCCAAGTGCTCGAGCATCAAAATAATTCATGGTAGTAGGCTAGTAGCCTTTCTTGTCCCATTATGATACCATGTGTCAAAATCAAGCTTTCCTTTTGCTCTTACACTAATCATATTTTTGAAATGCAGATGATTGTTGTCTCTTTCTCAATGTGCTTAGTGTTGAAAGCGGTCGATTTTTTGTCTGTTGAGTGGATGTCCTATTTACTAGAGAGGTTCTGTGAAATTTTGTATATTTCGGTGACTTAGTTTTGTTGAATTATGATCCAAATTTAGAAGAAGGCTAACTTCAGTCGGATGAGACTCATTTGTCACTGTATTGCGCCTAGACCCAAGTCATTTTCTCTCTGTCATACCCAATTAACTCTTGGCATCCTTGCATTGTTCGATAGTGACTAGTGAGAAAATTCTTTAAACTTGCAAAATTACAAGAAAAATGAGTTCATTTGACTAAGTTACATTGTTTCTATTATGATCCAAATTTAGAAGAAGGCTAACCACATGGGAGGCCAGTGCGGATCGTTGTTATTCTTGACCTAGGTCATTGCCTTATATATGTTCATCAATGAAATACAAAATTTGGATGGGTGGTGGGTCACCGGGATATATATATATTTTTTTGTATAATGGTGATAAATTAAATGGGCCATATAAAACCCACGAATTTAAGATTAAATTAAATGGTTTTATTATTGCAAATTTAAATGTTAAATTGTGGGTTTTCAACCAATTGCTGATTAAATAAATGGGTTTTCATTACGAATTTATGATTAAATCGTGGGTTTTTTCATTTCAATTTAATTAAATTAAATGAGTTTTTACCGCCCACGAAATTAGCTGATAAATTGTGGGTATTTTACGCACTTGCAATTTAACTGATAAATCGTGAGTTTTTGATAACCCACAATTTAATTTAAATTGTGTACCCACGAATTTAATTGATTAAATTCGTCGAGTTAAATTAAATGAACTAAATTGACGGTTTGCCCACAATTTAGCTTAAATTAGTGGGTTTTAACTAAATTCGTGGGTTTTGGCCCACGAATTTTCTGTTCTTGTAGTGAAAGCACACACAAGTCCTCACAACCTCTCCCTAAAACTGTCTCCAAGAGCAACCTACCTCTCATTTACTTGGCCTCTCTACTCGTCTTGTCTGTTTAGGCTTAAGGTCCTGTTTTGGGGGCTTAAAGCAATTCCAGCTTCCGAAAAATCAGTAAGTCCTGCAAACAGCTCTGCTTTTAAGAGGCTTTCAGGATAAGTTAGAAGCCATATATAACTAGCAAAAGCTAAAAACTGGGTTGGATCTGCTTTTGCTGCTTATTGCTGATAAAAATTAGCTATTTATCAAACAATCTTTTATAAAAAGCTATAGGCGTTTCTCAACCCAGAAAGCCAAAAAAACGGCTTTTCAGGATAACTATAGCTCTCCTAAACATGCACTTAGGTCTTTTGGCTTATAGTTTAAAGCCAGCTTTTGGGCTTAAACAACTTAAAAGTAATCGGCTTTTATATGTGGTAGAGGTGAGTAAATTGACTCAAACTTTAATGATATTAGTTTAAAATCAACCCTCAATAAGCCAAAAATCATCTTTTCAGGAGCTTTTAGCTTTTAATTATATAAAGCTTGCAGCTTTTGAAAAAGTCCAATGGCTTTTGAAAAAGGCCATATAAAAGCCACCTACTTGTTTATGCCTTGGCTTTTAAGCTAGTGAAAAAGTTCAAACAAACATTGCCTAAGGAATCTCATCTCCTTTTGTAGTGGTGGTTCTCACCAACCACCTCTCTCTCAATTTCTCTCAACCCTAGATCTGAACTACTTATTGGATATCATACACTTACACATGAGCAAACCCGATAATATCATATCGCATTTTCACTTAACTCAATACTTGAGTATGCTTTTCAAAGCGCTCTTCAACATGACGCTCCAATAAACGTCATCCACTTCACTTTTTCTTTGTGATTAACCTAATCCACTTAGGTCAATATTGCGGTTTTGCAAACCATCATCTTTTTCGGTATTGGACAATTTACCAAAATTCTCCTTTGCTGACCTTAATTTCATTTATTCACCTTGAAGCAAACCGAAACCAATCATGCATGTCAAAGCATCTCCGCATGCCTTGACACGTAGTCCATGGTGGCCAGTGACTTGCAATCAAGCCTTCACGCATTCGAATCCCATCAAACCATCTCTACTTGCATCAACCCCAAGTCACTTGGAACACCACATGCACCAACTTGTCTCTTCATGATCCTAGCTTGTCTTTTCCATGCCTCCTCCTTGAGACATAAAGCCTCACCTGGACTTACACGACCGCAAGGATCTCAGCTCTCCCACCTAGTTCTGGTCTTGCCGTCGAAGCAACCTACACGTCCAAAGACCAAGCAACCATCTCCAAGCACAAGTTATATGCACTTGATTCACGTTAGTCAAAACATGTATCGTGCAACCCATATGCGCTAACCTCACAAACTTAGAACCAACCACGAACTTGATTCTAATAATTTCCAACACGGTTCACTTAAACACTTCTCACATAGCCTCGACATACAACACATAGCATAGTTGGACTATTCAACTTTAATACAGACCTTCTTATTTGTCTATGCTTCAATTTACACACTACCTAACAAATAGTTTGAATTGAGTGATCCAATCCGTTTGGATGGCGTGACTGACCTTAGGCTCATTTGCATCCTCTTCACAAAAGTAGTCCGAACCAATGGTCCAAAATGTTTGGACGGTCCAACCGGCCTTACAATCATTTGCACCCTCATTGGAAAATAATCCGACGCAAATAGTCCGAATTGTTTGGATGTCCGAATTAACCAAGACCACAAAGACTTCAACAAAATCAAATTTTCTCAAACTCAACCAAACAAAAACAACTCAACCGAGAATTTTGCAAACCAAAGTCAATTACTTGTTACAAACAATAGGATGACCTCTACGTAGTCTAACAATGCCTCTCTTTAGACAGGGGCGGACCCAGCAGTATGACAAGTTGGGTTGCTGCCCCACTTACAATTTACAAGGCTTCTTATACCCAGGTGTGTGTATACTGCATAGCCCAACAAATTTATACACAGGTGTGTATATATTTCAAACTTGCCCCATCTATAATTTCTTTCTGGATCCGTCACTGTCTTTAGGGCATGTACAATGGAGTACAGTCAGCCGTCTATAACAAATGCCACGTAAGAATCTTGCTGAGTTGGATGAGAGAGAAAGAAGAGAGAGAAGCAAGTCGTCAGAAAAACTTCGACGGTCGATTAAGCCCACAAATCGACTACCCTCGCGGCGTTATGCGCTCGTCGTCGATTACATCGCTTCGTATTTGGATCCGGTCGCCACTCCTCGGCGGACGAAATGGACAAGCATTGATTGGCTACTACGTGTTGTGCTGCCTGCACGCTCGTTGCTTATTGCTCAGCCAGTATTTTCCTTCTTGAAATGTTCAATTGACAATCAATGGCCTCCAAGAAAAGCTGCCATGTGCCATATGTCAAAGTTTTTGGTGATGCATCCACCTCGTCAATTTTTTATATGCTAATATTTTACTAGTATAGTGCAACACAATACACTACAAAGTTATCTTTTTCAATTGATCACCATGTTTACAAGTGTCATGTAAATGTGGGGAATTTTATAGATAGCCTATAGACAACCCATTGTAGGAGGTGTCTTCAGTGTTGTCTATAGATGACATGGCAGGCTACTATAGACAGTAGTTGTCTGAACCATTATACATGCCCTTAGATGAATCCTGCAGGCCGGCACCTCTGCTAATTTTCCAGCACCTCTGCTAATTCTCTCAGCTAGCACTGCACCAGGACGGTGGTGTATGGCTAGCAATGGCTTCTATTCACAGTAATATCACAGGTTCGTGCACCGCAGATTCTGAAAATGTGGCCTCGGGATCTGTGGGGATGCCTAATATTTTTTGGCTTGTCAGTGTCCCAGAAAATTAAAGAAAACTTTTCAAGAACAACAGCCCAGCATGACCGTACAGATTACAGAGCTGGGAATAGCTAGCAGCAGTGGGAAGGACGGACGTTTATGGGCACTAGCACACGTTCTGTAGCAAATGAGTACTCCTTCTGTTCATTTTTATAAAAATTAAAGTTACGTTAAAATTAAAAAAGTACAAGAGAAAATGATTTAGATACCCCCACTTAATTATTTTAGAACTTGAAAGATATACTTTATGTGAATGGTAATGAATAAATGCATATGTTTAAGAGAGAATAAATAGGGGTATAGAAGGAAAGATCTCATTAAATCTACATGTAAACCTTATATTTGTGAATAAGATCATTTAAAAAATAAGCTTTATAAAAATGAATGGAGGGAGTATTTTTTTTGTCTAGATTCTCGTGGGGCAGAGAACACGGACGCCTACAACACAAAACAAAAGGTTAGAAACGGAGCGTAACGAAGGCCACACTGCTGGCAAGCGCACGGAGGATGAGCTAATTAGAGCCGGGTTTGTAGGATAGGGAGGGGAGAACAGTTGCATGTGGAGATGATTACGAAAGGACGAAAGCAATGACGCAATTAGCACGAGGCCAAGAGGCCGGGGCTGTCGCGCGCGCGGGCGAGACACGTGCACGAGGCGCGCCCACCCCTGACCCCACCACGGCCGCGGCATTCACTCGTCCCTGCTCGACCTGTCCCGATCCCGGCTCACGCGCACGCTCTCGTACGTACGTGTATACGTGTCCCTCTCAAGGACATGCCAACCTCTGGCTTACAAACGGCTAGCCCTCTCATTTTCAGTCCTTTCCCTACCCCCCTCCAAAGGGGTTGGCATGCAAATGGGTATGGACCATGCTACGTACCTCTCCATGCATGAGATTGACAAATGGAATATAAATGGGATCTATATATCCAAGATACGGCTAGCTAGCTAGCTACAAGATCAAATGACTAGCTGGGCACCTTACTCCAGCGTCGGTACTAGCATATGCGTTGTCCTGCCTAGAGATATAGTTCGTGGGAGTAATAATACATGCTTTAAAAAATATTAGAGGTCGAGATCGAGATGGGAAATTGAGGTGGGAAAAAAGTCTAGAGATAGAGCTGCACACATATTTCTAGTGACAAAAATATTTTTTCTCGAGAAAAACGGAGAAATGATCTAAACGTAAAGAGCAAGGATCTGAATGTTACATATTTAGACCTGTCCGCTATCCTTAAAAATTAGAAAAGGGCTTGTTCGCGATTTGAATTTAACGGGAGGTTCTTTTCATAAAATGACGCACGAGGGACCCGAACGCAAATTTAGAGGAAAAAATCTTCCTCTCACAAAAAATCGCGAAGGACCAATTCGTAATTTACAAAAGGACCAAATCGTGAAAAAAAATTTGAGCCGAGCCGCAGGGGCTCGGCTCAAACGGCCCTGGTGCCGCGAATGCTTCAGCCTTTAGGAAAGGCATTATTTGGCAGGAAACTTCGTCAGATTACGCTCAACATGGTTTGCTATCTCCCTTTTGAAAGGCCGCTGGACAGGGTTTGCTATCTCCATGGAAAGGTTGCGCCTCCTCATTTTGAGTCTCTGGCCTAGACCTTCAGAATATCCTTGAGCCTTTCACTGGTGCTATGTCAACTTTCCCTATGAAATACCTGGGCATACCGATCACTCTGGGTCGTTTGCGTCGCATCGATCTACAACCTATCCAAGATAAAGTAGCGCGACAGCTAGCGGGCTGGCAAGCATGCCATCTCATGCTGGGGGCCGACTCACCTTGACCTTGCTTACTATTTGTCTCCTGATGGCAACCAAGGTGCCAAAAAAATTCATCGCCGATTTCGACAAATTAAGAAGAAAATTCCTATGTGCAGGTAACACGGTGCTTCATGGTGGCAACTACAAAGTGTGATGGCCAACAGTTTACCGACCCTTCGGCATGGGGGGCCTAGGAATTCTGGAACTAGAAAGGTTTGCCCGAGCGCTCCAACTACACTGGTTGTGGCTTTGGTGGACCACACCAGACAGCCCGTGGAATGGAATGTGAACACCATGCGACCTAATCGACCAGCTGCTCTTCTCCGCGGTAACCAAAATCACCATTGGAAATGGCCGAACGGCAACCTTCTAGACTTCCAAATGGCTCAATGGTATAGCGCTTTCGCAACTTGCGCCACATCTCTTCAAGCATTCCAGGTAGGGATGAAAACGGATATCCGAATTTCTGAACAAATTCGACATTTTTAAATAGATATATAACGATTTTGGTTTTCATTTTTTAACACTTTAGCAAGCTCATTATAAAAAATAAGATTATAAAATTAGATAAAAAAAATTACGCATTATTTGCTTCCCATAAATAAAAAGGTGAAAAAATATCCGAATCAGTATCCGATTGATATCAAATTTTGTTTCTATCATTTAAATAAATATATAATGAATTTGAGGTTCATTTTTATGAATTTGAATAAGCTCAACACCACAAACAAGAATATGAATTAGGATAGAAAATTCTATATCCTATTTGTTTCCCGTTGAAGAACAAAGACAAAAAATTGATATCCGAATTACTATCCGTTTTCATCCCTAATTCCAGGTGGAAGGCTAGATCGTTGGCGAATGCCCTACTAAACAACAACTAGATTCGTGATATTCGTCACAATCTGAATCTTCACGATCCACATACAATTATGAGTGAAAATACAAGCGGTACCTTTACGGTGGGAGATGAATGACAAGATTGTCTAGATGCAAACCTCCCACGACGTCTACTCAGCTAGCTTGGTGTACTACATGTAGTTCGCAAGAAGCACCTCCAATTCTTTTCAAGCCACAATCTGGTCTGCATGGGCACCATTACGCTGTAAAATCTTCCTTTGGCTTGCGCACCACAATCGGCTATGGACAGCACAACGTCTACAGCTTAGGGGGTGACCAAATCAATATTTCTGCCATATGTGATGCCGAAATCTAGAAACATTTTATCACCTTTTCGTAGATCATCCTGAAGTTCGACGCTTGAGGTCGTCCGTTACCCAGTGTGTTCGATTGCCATTAGGGATGGCAATTTTACATACCGTCGGCATCGGCCACCCATACCGTGCATCTCGGATGAAAAATCACCGGATTAATTTACCGTGCAGACCACGGGTAGAACTTCTTCCCATACCCATACCCGGGGTCCTTTTCACCGTAGGGTCACCCATACCCGTTAATTTAGTGAACACAATTTTAGCCAATAGCTCTTCACCGGCGTTGATGAGTAAAGGAAGTAGAATCGAGAATGTAAGTAATGTTGCATCGACCTATAATCTTTGCTTTCGGTAATGAAATTGGGTATCGAGAATGTTGAGGAAAAAAAACATGCGGAAGACCATGATATTTAGAATTAACCTAGCTTCAACACTTCAAGAATCAAAGAATATCAATAATAGTTACCGAGATTTTTTAGGACGGGAGCTTCAAAAACTTCAAGAACACTTTATTGATGATCCGAGATTGGAGACACTCTCTCTTGAATTGGAGATTTGGATTTTGGACTTTTGGAGTCTAGTTTTACGAGGCGGAATTGGAGATTTGGACTTTGGAGTCTAGTCGTTACTCGTCAACGGGCACAGGCTTGAGCCACTCCCACTTACGGGTAAATGGGTAGCGGTGCAGTGGAAGTACCCGTGCCGTGCCGTCATGCCCGATGGGTACGGGTTTTCTCCCATTAACGTACCCACGGGTATGATTATTGAACCATATTTGCACCCTAATGGAGTAAATACCCATCGGGTATCGGGTTTTGGGTACCCATTGCCATCCCTAATTGCCATCCCTCCATCTGGACCAGTGGAAACCGGCCACAGACCTGGAGCAATGGAGTCTGCATCATGTGAACAGCCACAGCCAAAAGATATCTCAGAAAAGTGTAAAAACTTTGATAATCCCAAACATGCTGAAAATGGTGGAAAAAGTATAACAACAGAGTGTTCCAAAATAAATGGGAAACCAATAAAAAAAATCCTTCAATCCATCAACGATAAAGCTGCAAACTGGATCGTCGTTGGAGCAACTCAGCTAAAAGAAGCGGTCAAAAGGCACCGTTGACAAATCTGTTTTTCTTCCCTTGTCTTTTTTTTCTTCCTTCCTATTTTCTTTTCTCCCTCTTCTCCTAAGTGTTTTCTGAGGTGCGTAGTCCTGCACCATGTACATTTTCTGCCATCCTTCTAATATAATCACAGCAACGTTGGCTAGTATCCAACCGAGTTGCCGAACCGTAGTCCACCCGAGCTGCTTTTTGGATCTGCAGTCGTACAGGCCATTTGGATCTACAAGCTACGAGGCATACCAACTAGTTAATGCTTTTATTGTTTATACACAAATCTAATTTTCTCAAAAAAGCTTTCAAAAAATTACTATATGTAGGGGATGTGAGGTTCTACAATCCTGTAAAATTTAAATACCAAACTCAGTCACATTTGAAAGATATGAAAATTATCATTTTTATATCTTTCAAATACGACTGATTTTAATATTCAAATTTTACATGAATGTAGAAACTCATATTCCCTACCTATGGTAATTTTTTAAATTTTTTTAGAAACTTATACATATAGTTTTCATGGACTTTATTGCTGAATAACCAATCTGTGCAGAATATGCTGAAGATGTAGTAATTTCATATTATGGGTGTAATAATTTCATATTGTATATATAGTAATTTTGTTACCATATTTAGGTCAAGTATGTTGTAATTCTGTTACCAATATATATAGTATAATAGTAAAATCCAACTACTGATGCTACATAGATTAATCATTTTGGCGATAAATTATATGAAAACTATAAGTATGTGTTTTGAAAAATTCTAAAAAATAACCATATATAGAAAATGTGAGATTCTATAGTTCTATAAAATTTGGATACCAAACTCAGTCGTATTTGAAAGATATAAAATTGACAAGCGCTAATCAGCGATGAATAGTAATTTTGTTATTTTTATATCTTTCAAATTCTATTGATTTTTAAATTTTTAGAACTTATAAATATATTTTTTATGGAATTTCACTGCCAAATAACTAAAAAAATATATGTACATATTTTGAAAAATTCTCAAAAAAATTCCATAGGTAGGGTATGTGAGCCTCTACAGCCCCGTAAAATTTCATACCAAAATCATATATATTTGAAAGATATAAAATTGACAATCACTAATCAGTGATGAATAGTAAATTTATCATTTTCATATCTTTGTGTTTGGTATTCAAATTTTATAGGGATGTAGAAACTCATATTCCCTACCTATAGTAATTTTTAAGAATTTTTTATAACTTGTACATATAGTTTTTTAGGCTTTACTATCGAATAATTAATCTGTGCAGAATATGCTGCAAATGTAGTAATTTCATGTTGTATATGTAGTAATTTTTGTTACTGCAAATGTAGTAATTTCATGTTGTATAAGTAGTGATCCGTTGTATATGTAGTAATTTTTGTTACTAGTTAAAAAATTATTGTTTAATAGCAAGACTTATATCGTTTTATTTCTCTCGTCGTCAGTAAACTGTTGGTGAAAACCATTTGCAAATCCGAGTTACCAATAAAAAGATATCGCTAAAATAAAGAAGAAACATATTCATATACAAACTAGAAAACATATTTTTAAGTGGAGTGGACATGTTGCTGATTCAGTAGTAATTCATTTGTTGTTGTACTGATTCGGTAGTAGCATAATCCATGTTTTTTCTAGCGATTGGTTTAGTCCACACAGGCCTACTTACTACTACAAAAGGACTTATATTAGACTCCTCATCACTGGTAGTTTTCAAAAATCGTCTGTGATAAGGTATCATTACAGATGATTTTTTGTAGAAACAGTCTATGATGAGTCTCAAGTACATCACAGACGGTTTTTGGCTAAAACCGTTTGTGATGACGAGGATGATTAGCATCACAGACGGTTCAATCTTAGAACCGTATGTGATCTACCAGCTATAAAGCCATCCACATCTTCGTTCCACGCGCAAGAGTCCTAGCACAAACCCTAGCTTCCTACGCCCATGCCTCCGCGCAAAAGTTTCCTCCTTCGCACGCGCATCCACCTCCCTCGGGCCACCTCCGCCTCCTCTACCTTCCTCGAGCCGTCTCCACTGCCCTCAATACGACTACGATTTTTTAACCATCAGCGCGAGGAGCAGTGGCATACCCTTCGTCACCGTCGCGTACTAGCGACCTCAGCGGCACGTAAGCGAACTTCCCCCTCCGTCCCCATCTTTACTCTTCATATGTCTAATCGCAACTTTTGATCCGCGTGAATATTTATTCAGAATTTGGATTCCATGTTTGTAGCCAACACGTTTTTGATATTAACAACCTGTATATTAAATGTTTTGCCGAGTCTTGTTTCATATCTATGATTCATGCAAATAGGCTACCCAGGAATAGAGTATGTTATTGATTCAGATGCAACATTGGACTTACCTTCAAGACCAAAGAAGATTGCAATAATAGGAGGTGGTTATATTGCTTTGAAATTTGCTGGCACTTTCAATGACCAAATACAAAGATTAATATCATATGACTATATTGTTTCCACTTCTCTTAATTAGATTTTGTGTATCTGTAAAATTTCTAAATACATGCATCCTTATAAAAACCATATACTTGTAGAATTTAGGATTGGAAGAGGTTGGGATCAAAATTGATAAGCATGGAATAATTATTGAAAGGACCGATATGTCGCCTAGAGGGGGGGTGAATAGGCGTAATTAAAATTTGCAATTAAATAAAATCACCCGAGGGCCAAAATCCGGAGTGTCCGGACTTAATGTCCGGATAGTCCGGAGTAAATATCCGGAGTGTCCGGACAGGTGACCTCGAAATGAGAATTTTAAATCCTTGCAAATTTTCAACAATCTAGCTGAATACAAAGGTTCTAAATGATCTCAGGTACCTTTGAAAAATATAGATCTAAAGCCAACCACTGAGATAAAGTAGATCGGGGCACCACAAGTTCCAACACCAATACCAAAACCTAGCTCAAGCAAATGAAGAACACAAGACAATGATTTGTTACCGAAGTTCGGATTCTTGAAGGGAATCCTACGTCTCCGTTGAGGAGGCACAAAGCCCGGGTCCCTCTTGACCTCTTTCCTCCCGGTGTTGCACAACGCACTCGTGGTTCTTCACTTCTTGCCTCTTTCCTTTTGGAGGCGTGGCTCGCCTTCACACACGACCGGGGCTCTCCACACGAAGTCTTGGAGGCTCCGGTGACTCCTGCCGCCCAGAGCCCTTCAAACTCCAAGAGTAACAAATCGCCGCTAAATCGACTTGGAGGATGAAACTAGTGCTCAAGAATCAAACATGCAAGCTCAAAGCACTTGAATCCCTTCTTTCTCCCCAAAGAAGCAACTCAAATCGAAGATTTTAGTGGGAGAAAGAAGCTAGGGCTTGAGAGAGTGTGAGAGAGCTTTAGACTTGAATCTTGCAATGAATGAGGTTCAATAGCATTGTTAGAAATGGAGTGAGGGTTTTTATAGAGTTCCCAAAATCCAACCGTTACCTTTGTTCTGCACAAAGTCCGGACTGTCCGGACATTATCTTCGGATACTCCGGACAATTTCCTCGGAGTGTCCGGACTAAATGTCCGGATACTCCGGACTTACCAGAGAAAGAGCAACCGAGGACCCTAGCTCGGAGTATCCGGATTTAATCCCCGGATACTCCGGACATTTTCCTCGGAGTGTCCGGACTAAATGTCCGGATAATCCGGACTGACCTCCTCGGCAAGGAGTATCCTTTTAGAGAGAATGCATGATTTTGAAATTCTTTTGAGATGCAATTTTCATCCTATGAGCACAAGCATATCCTAGAAGCGATTTTCCGTCGTATCCCCTTAATAGTACGGCTATCCTTAGACTCAATAAAATGAAAGATTTACAAGCAAGTCTTGATGCCGCCTTTTCAAATTAAAAAGTGGTGGGGATCTCCAATCGCCTTTCCAACGATGATATCTTCTTGATCATTGCATAGAATCTCACTTGCAGATTAGCATACGTAATTGTGTTGTCATAAATCACCAAAACACTTTGAGGGGCCTAGATGCACTTTCAATCTCCCCCTTTTTGGTGACTTGATGACAACACAATTGAATTTGGATAAAAGAATTGAAATGATATAGCATTTGGAAAACCAAATGCTTGGAGGGTGGAGCTCCCCCTAAATACGTGCATTAGAGAAATTTGAGTAGAGATAGAAATGCACATATTTAAGAGAAAAAGGTGCAATAGCTCCCCCTAAATTGTTGCTTACGATAGAATATGACAGGATAATCAATAAGTAATTTTGCACAAGTAGATATGACATGATATCACACAAATGCATAACGGAAAGGAATGATATTAAGCAATCAAATAGTTCGACATGACATCAACAACCAAACATCCAACCACAAGCACAAGCACAAATAAAGGTTTTAGCGAGATACGATAAATAATAGACGAAGCAAAAACAAGCACAATCCATCCAGCACGGTAAAGCAAATAAGATCTAGCTCTCTCCCCCTTTGGCATCAAGACACCAAAAAAGAAGAGTCTACCGCAAAGAACTACTAAATAAATCACGGACGGCTCGTAGTCCTCCTCCTCGCTATCGCCGCCGCCGCCATCGACGCCTTTGAGGTGCGAGAATGAGGAAGGTCGAATAGGCTGCCGAGTAGCGGAATCACTGCAGATACATGTCTTGACTCCTCGGACTCGCTACTAGCCGAAGATCCTCACCCTGCTGGCGGCGGTAGGCGCGGAACTCACGACGGTGTTCACGCAGCTTGCGACGAGTCTCCTTCACTTGCTCAGACACATCTTGACATAAACAGAATAGGCACTTGAGCATCCTCTTGATGGTGTCGCGGCTAGTCGAGAGAACCTTCTCCGTGGGGAAACCGAGCTGGAGGAGCTGGAGGAGGCGCTTCTGCGGAAGCTGGAGCTGAAGGAGAAGCCGACGGAGCAAAAGACCGAGTGTCAGGAGGACGACCCCTGGGACGCTTGTCCACAGGAGCAGCAGGAGCTGACTGAGGACGAACCTTGTAAGGCACATGCTCCACATCCTTCACGAAGTCAAGCCCCGTGACGTGCTCAATCACAGCCATGATAAAAGGCGCATACCATTGTTCTTTGGAGTTGCTCAAAGAGTTGTAGCGGATGGCCTCCCGGATGAAGTCAACCACGTCAAATCCATGAGTGCGCTCAACCAAATGAAACAACAAATTTCTCACATAAGAACCGATGGTGGACGCATCTCCTCCTTGGGCCAAAGAGTGACCGAAACCAAGAAGAACAACGGTGGCAGCGGCAGGACCCTTGATGGTGCCCATCACAACATCTTGAGACGAGTCATATAAATCTCCCACTACTCGAGAGCCATGACTTTCTTGTCATGCGACAGCATCCCCATCGGCAGATCGCAAGTGCAACACTCTACCAAAAGTCCTCTTGGTCACCACATACCGAGTTTATCATCATCCACCAAATGGCATCTTGCTTCTTATCAAAGTAAAGAGTGGCATAAAATTGCATGATTACCTCATCATTCCAAGAGTGCATGAAACTCATAATGTCCTTCACTTTATGCCGCTCACAAATCTCGATGACTTGGTCAAGATAGGATTTTGAGCCTCGGACATATATAAACCAATCAACGCTTCATCTTCATCACGGATTCTCCATAGGCGGAAGAACAGGTCTCATAGAAGTCGAGTGAAACTGTTCCGAACCGCTTGTCAACGTCTTGATCTTGGTGGAACTCGGCGGATCTTTGTTTCTCTGTGCGACTATGATCTTGCCTTTTCCGGACCCACGATAATCAACCACACGGCGGCATCATCCGCTGGATATCTCCATCGAGGTGAAGCTTCTCAAGGGACCAATCGCCAACCTTGACTCTTGATATTGCTTCTTTTTACGCTCCACGACGCCTAGCATGCTCATCTGCGGGATGTTCTTGGCGAGGATTTCCTCGGGATTGACTTGAGGAGGAGCTTGAGCGTGAGCGGACCCAAGAGCGATTTGCGCGACCTTGAGGATCTTCTTCACACCTCGCCTTTTCTTCTTGGGAGCCGGGTGGGAGAGGAAGGAGGTGACTCAACCGGGTGCTTGCTTGGCACCGAACCTCCTTGGGAAGAAGACATCTAAGAGAGAACAAAGATTGGAGTGAAAAAGAATTGCACGAAAGCAGATTTCACAATTTAAGTTTTTGGGCCGAGAGGTACAGCTCGGATACTCCGGACCTTTTGTTCGGATTATCCGGACAATTTCTCCGGATACTCCGGGGATTTAGTCCGGAGTGTCCGGGGTTTTGTCTGGATACTCCGAATAAAATATCCGGAGACTCCGGGTTTACCAGATTTGAACACAAAACCCTAAATTGCAAACAATGGGATTTCTAAGAGCACATTCTAGGGATTTAGGCAAGGAGGAGAATGTACTCTAACAGAGGAACCCTAACCCTAGGAGTTTCATTGATCAAGAGAAGATTAGGGCAAAAGGAGTCATACCACAACGAAGAACCGCAAAAACGAAGAAACGACGAGGGAGATCCTTCCCCAAGCCCTCCAAGGAAGATCCGGAGGCTCCGGAGGGTGAGGAACACGCCGGAGTTGGAGGAGAACCAGAGGGCGGCGGCTAGGGCGAAGGTTTGAGGTGGATGCGGTTGAAACAAATGAGAGAAGAGAGAAAAAGGTGCCCCCGCACGGGCTTAAATACCCACAGCCAACTCAGTCCGGACACTCCGGACATTTTGTTCGGAGACTCCGAACAATTTGTCCGGATACTCCGGACAATTAGTCCGGACTGTCCGAGCTGAAGGCTCGGGATCCAAAGGGGAATTTCAAGGAATGCACTCCTCAAGCCAAGTTTTCTAAGATGTTTTCCAAGCATCAATCAAAGGCATGCACTCCTCAAGCCAAGTTGCGAGAATCAAGAATATTTAGCCCACTTCTCAATTCACAAAATCTCTTCTCGTCAAGAGGTTTTGTAAATATATCGGCTAATTGGTCATTTGTGCTCACATGTTGGATATCGATATCGCCTTTAGTGGAATGATCCCTTAGGAAATGGTGGCGAATATCGATATGCTTTATCTGAGAATGTTGGGCGGGGTTGTTAGCAATTTTTATGGCGCTCTCATTGTCACACAAAAGTGGCACACGATTATAGGTTAGGCCATAATCATTTAGGGTTTGTCTCATCCAAAGCAATTGCGCACAACAACTCCGTGACTATATATTAAACCGGTACGTGGATAAGGCTACAGAATTTTGCTTCTTGGAAGACCAAGAAACAAGAGATCTACCTAAGAACTGACAAGTACCCGAGGTACTCTTCCTATCCACCTTGCATCCGGCATAATCCGCATCGGAATAGCCGACTAACTCAAAAGATGAACCTTTGGGATACCAAAGCCCGAAATGAGGAGTGTGCACTAAATACCTCAAGATTCTCTTTACGGCCACCATGTGGCATTCCATTGGAGCGGCTTGAAAACATGCACACATGCACACACTAAGCATAATATCGGGCCTAGATGCACAAAGATAAAGTAAAGAGCCGATCATCGAGCGATATACCTTTTGGATGACCGGTTTACCTTCTTTGTCGAGGTCTAGATGCCCGTTGGCTTGCATCGGCGTTTTGATTGGTTTGGCGTTCTCCATGCTGAACTTCTTGAGCATGTCCTTGATGTACTTTGTTTGACATATAAAAGTTCCTTCCTTTAGTTGTTTGACTTGAAATCCGAGGAAGAACTTCAACTCACCCATCATGGACATCTCGAATCTTTTAGTCATTATCCTGCTAAAATCCTTGCACAAATGTTCATTAGTAGATCCAAATATAATGTCATCGACATATATTTGGCACACAAATAAATCATCATCAATGTGTTTAGTGAATAGAGTAGGGTCGGCCTTTCCGACTACAAAACCTTGACCGAGGAGAAAATCACGAAGACACTCGAACCATGCTCTCGGCGCTTGCTTAAGCCCATAGAGAGCCTTGTGTAGGAAGTAGACGTGGTCCGGATGGTTCGGGTCTTCGAATCCGGGTGGTTGCTCGACGTAGACCATTTCAGAAAGTGGTCCATTTAAGAAGGCGCTTTTCACGTCCATTTGATCTGACTTAAAATCATGGTGAGTAGCAAAGGCAAGTAATATTCTAATAGATTCAAGCCTAGCTACGAGAGCGTATGTTTCATCGAAATCAAACCTTCGACTTGTGTGAAGCCTTGAGCAACCAACCTTGCTTTGTTTCTAGTCACTATTCCGTTCTCATCTTGCTTGTTCCAAACACCCATTTAGTTCCAATCACATTCGCTTGGGCCTTTCGACAAGCTTCCATACTTGGTTCCGTTCAAAGTTGTTCAGCTCCTCTTGCATGGCCATCACCCAATCCGGATCTTGGAGTGCTTCTTCTACCTTAAGTGGTTCAAGAGAAGATACAAAAGAGTAAAATTCACAAAAATTTGCAAGTCGAGATCTGGTGGATACTCCCTTGTTAATGTCTCCAAGTATGTTGTCGACCGGATGATCGCGTTGTATGCTTTGATGAACTCTCGGATGAGGAGTTGTTGCATTTATACGTTGAATGGGATCTCCGTCATCTTGAGAGGTGTTGGAGCCATCTTGAGCTTGAATGGAAGAGGGTGGATCAACATTTGGAGCACTAATGTCCTAATGTCCGAGATTAAGTCCGGACACTCAGGAGATTTTATCCGGAGACTCGGACATTATCCGGACACTCCGGGTTGGGGTGCTCGGATTGCATCCAGCTCCACCGGTTTTACCTCCCCAATTGCCAATTTCTTGATTGCTTCGCATGGAGGTTCTTCCTATCAATTTCATCACAATTAACTTGTTCTACTTGAGAACCGTTAGTTTCATCAAAAGTTACGCCACGCGAGATTTCAACTACACCGGTGGTGTTATTGAAAACCCGATATCGTAAGCATTCGATCCATAACCAAGTAAAAATCCTCATCTACTTTAGGAGCAAATTTAGAAGACTTAGCCTTTTTGTTGAGGATGTAGCATTTACTCCCAAATACTCAAGTAGGATACATTGGGCTTCTTCGGTGAGGAGCTCAGTCGCCGTCTTCTTTAGCAACTTGTGAAGATATAATCGGTTGGAGCTGTGGCACGCGGTGTTGACGGCCTCCGCCTGAATATGTCGGAGACTTTGTATTAAATCAAGCATCGTCGCGCCATCTCGATGAGGGTTCGATTCTTCCTCTCGGCTACCCCATTCTGTTGAGGTGAATAGGAGCCGAGAACTCATGCTTGATGCCTTCTTCATCGAGAAACTCCTCAACGCCGGTATTCTTGAATTGGTGCCGTTATCACTCAATTTTCTTTATCTTCACTTGAACTCATTTTGAGCCCTTCTCATGAACTTCTTAAGAGATCCTTGAGCTTCACTTTTATCATGCAAAAGAACACCCAAGTAAATCGAGAAAAATCATCTACAATGACTAACCTGTACTTGTTTCCTCCGATGCTTATGTACGCGATTGGTAGAACAAGTCCATGTGAAGCATTTCCAATGGTCTTGAAGTGGTCATCACATTCTTGGCGGGGTGAGAAGCACCGACTTGCTTCCCGGCTTGACATGCGCTACATACCCTATCTTTCTCAAAAACAACATTGGTTAGTCCAAGAATGTGGTTGCCCTTAAGGAGTTTGTGAAGGTTCCTCATACCAACATGGGCAAGCCGGCGATGCCAAAGCCAACCCATCTTTGGATTTAGCCATAAGACACGTTTCAAGGTTAACTCTATCAGTAGATAAATCTATAAGATAGAGATTACCCTTTAAACGACCCTTAACGCTCTTGAACCATCAACCCTCTTAATGACATCCACACCTTTCTCACTAAACACGCAATTATAGCCCGCTTCACATAATTGTGCAACGGACAATAAATTGTAGCTTAGAGATTCAACAAGCAAAATATTATTTATATGGAAATCATTGGTAATTAAGATCTTACCTAAACCTACCACTTCACCTTTTCCGTTATCACCAAAAATGATGCTTTCCTTTGTTTGATCCATTGGCTTCCAAATCTTGAACATTGCCCTTTCTCCGGTCATATGATCGTACATCCGCTATCCAAGATCCAACTTGTTCCACCGAGATATAGGCCTACAAAATGAAATTTAGTTTTTGCTCTTTGGTACCCAAACTTGTTTAGGTCAGCGACGTTAGTGACAAGTGATTTGGGGACCCAAATAGATCGCACATGAGAGGCATTCTTGGGCTTACCCCCAATATGATGAGCAACTACTCTACCGAGGCTAGTCCTCTTAAGCACATAAGAAGCAAAGAAAGTGGATTGAGCTTTATATTTAGAGTTTGCTTCCCCTTTTATGAAGTGAATGGGCTTGTTCAAAGGCGCAACCACAATGTGATTTCCTTTGCCCTTAGGAGGGGCATAACCAAGCCCATGCTTCATGGGGTTACCTTTGCGCTTACCGAGGAACTCCTCTAGTCCCTTGCTAGCCTTATAGGACTTTTGTAGTCCATCTTCGAGCATTCCCTTGAGCTTCTCATTTTCATGAGCAAGTGCTTGCAAAGTCTCAAGGTTAGTGGTACAAATATCAATATTGACGTTATAGCACCTAGCGCATCCATTGCTCGTTGAAGGCAATGAAGAATTGGAGTTAATGGTTGAGGTAATCGGAGGGCTATTCTTGAGATCAACAAGCTTCAACTCAAGAGCCTTGCAAGCATCCTTTGCCTTAGCAAGGTTCTCTTCGAGTGAAGCATTGGTGATCTCGAGACTAGTCACCTCGGATTTGATTAATTTTGAATTCTCAACTAACTTTTCATTTTTCTCTTTTTCAAAAGATAAGCTCTTCTCTAGCTCGCGATTCTTTTCCTTTTCGAGGATGAGCAAATCCTCTTGAGCCTCGAGAGTAGCTTCCTTTTGTTCTACTATTTCCTCCAATTTCTCAAAGTCTTTTAAGAGCAAATTTAATTTATGAATGTCAAAGTTTTTCATAGACTTAAGCACGGTGTTAACGTCATCATTATCACTATCGCTATCGTGCTCATCTAGACATTCATTAGCAATGAAGGGAGTGGAGTCTTTTGATGATACCTTATGCTCTTTTGCCATAAGGCACATAGGAGTGATGTCGTCGTCATCGCTCAAGTTGTCGAAGAGGCTTTTCGATGTTGTTGAGGTGGTAGGCACGGCGATGGCGACGGAGGAAATTCCTCCTTCCTCTTCGGACTCGGAGCTTGAGTCGGAGTTTGAATCCCACTCTTCTCCAATATGTGCTTGACCCTTGTGCTTGTAGTGCTTGAATTTCTTGCTCTTTTCTTTGTCTTTGCCTCGATATTTGTCTTTCTTGTGAGGCTTCTCATCTTTGCTTTCCTTGTGCGGACACTCGGCAATGAAGTGGCGGTTTCACGCATTCATAGCATCTTGAGTAGAATGTCTTCCTTTGACTTTCTTCCAAAGCTCTTCGACTGACTTCCTTGTTTGAAGTTCTTCTTCTTGAAGAATTTGTTGAATCTTCGCACGAACAGAGCCATATCTTCATTTGTCAAAGGGCCACACGACTCTTCGTCTTCGCTCGAACTATCTTTCGCTTGACCCACTATCTTGACGGCCTTGAGGGCAATCCCTTTCTTCTTGCGAGACTTGAGTTCTTCAACGACTTCGGCTTCCTTCACCATCATCTCATCCATCATGAGTCGCCAATGACATCATAAGGTGTCAATGTATCGAGTTGGGCGGTCTCGGATCAATTGAACAAGGTTGCGGTTGGTAGGAGTGATTACACGGAGAATGATCTTCACCACGGCCTTGTCAGAAAGATCGGTGCACCCAAGACCTTTTGCCTGATTTACGAGCACCATCAGACGGTCAAACATCTTGTTGTAGGATTCTCCTTCCTCCAAAGTGAACCGGCTTAGCTCACCAATAATGAGCTCTATCTTCGATTCACGGACACTTGAAATCCCTTCATGACTCACTAGGAGTCTATCCCAAATGGCCTTCGCTTCCTCGAGTCCATCGACTCGGTTGAATTCGGAATCACTTAAGGCATTGAATAGGGCATTGACGGCCAAATCATTAAAGTGTTGAGCCTTGTCTTCTTCGGGTGTAAGATTTTCTGGATCATTTGGCTTGAAACCTGTTTGCACAATCTTCCAAATAGACGGGTGAAGTGATCTCAGGTGCATCTTCATCTTATGTTTCCACGCGGCATAGTGAGTGCCATCGAAATGAGGCGCTCGACCGGAAGGCACGGAAACATACGATGAAGAGCTTGAGACAGAGGAATTATAATCAAAAGGAATTGCAACCCCAATACCGTCGCCCGTACCCTTGGTTTGGGTAAGGTCGTCGGTAGTCTTTCCTGTTTGCGACATATTGATTCTCCAAGCGGTTAAGCCAAACTAAGGAGTTTTGGCTCTGATACCAATTGAAAGGACCGATATGTCGCCTAGAGGGGGTGAATAGGCGTAATTAAAATTTGCAATTAAATAAAATCACCCGAGGCCAAAATCCGGAGTGTCCGGACTTAATGTCCGGATAGTCAGAGTAAATGTCCGGATAGTCCGAGTAAATATCCGGAGTGTCAGGACAGTGACCTCGAAATGAGAATTTTAAATCCTTGCAAATTTTCAACAATCTAGTGAATACAAAGATTCTAAATGATCTCGGTACCTTTGAAAAATATAGATCTAAAGCCAACCATCGAGATAAAGTAGATCGGGGCACCACAAGTTCCAACACCAATACCAAAACCTAGCTCAAGCAAATGAAGAACACAAGACAATGATTTGTTACAAGTTCGGATTCTTGAAGGAATCCTCGTCTCCGTTGAGGAGGCACAAAGCCCGGTCCCTCTTGACCTCTTTCCTCCGGTGTTGCACAAAGCACTCACCGGTTCTTCACTTCTTGCCTCTTTCCTTTGGAGGCGAGGCTCGCCTTCACAAGCGCCAGGGGCTCTCCACACGAAGTCTTGGAGGCTCCGGTGACTCCTTGCCGATCCAAGAGCCCTTCAAACTCCAAGAGTAACAAATCTGCCGCTAAATCGACTTGGAGGATGAAACTAGTGCTCAAGAATCAAACATGCAAGCTCAAAGCACTTGAATCCCTTCTTTCTCCCAAAGAAGCAACTCAAATCGAAGATTTTAGTGGGAGAAAGAAGCTAGGGCTTGAGAGAGTGTGAGAGAGAGCTTTAGACTTGAATCTTGCAATGAATGAGGTTCAATAGCGGTTAGAAATGGAGTGAGGGTTTTATAGAGTTCCCAAAATCCAACCGTTACCTTTGTTCTGCAAAAGTCCGGATTGTCCGGACATTATCTTCGGATACTCGGACAATTTCCGGAGTGTCCGGACTAAATGTCGGATACTCGGACTTACCAGAGAAAGAGCAACCGAGGACCCTAGCTCGGAGTATCCGGATTTAATCCCCGGATACTCCGGACATTTTCCCCGGAGTGTCCGGACTAAATGTCCGGATAATCCGGACTGACCTCCTCGGCCAGGAGTATCCTTTTAGAGAGAATGCATGATTTTGAAATTCTTTTGAGATGCAATTTTCATCCTATGAGCACAAGCATATCCTAGAAGCGATTTTCCGTCGTATCCCCCTTAATAGTACGGCTATCCTTAGACTCAATAAAATGAAAGATTTACAACTGAAGTCTTGATGCCGCCTTTTCAAATTAAAAAGTGGTGGGGATCTCCAATCGCCTTTCCAACGATGATATCTTCTTGATCGCTGCATAGAATCTCACTTGCACCGTTAGCATACGTAATTGTGTTGTCATAAATCACCAAAACACTTTGAGGGGCCTAGATGCACTTTCAATTATGGTATGTGTCTTTTATGGACTTCAATTTTCTCTATTGTTGATGATCATTCAGTGATATTTGGAACTCTGATGCTATATTGATGAATATTCTCTTGCTAGAAGTTGGCATCAGGATTAAAAAGTGAAATAGCTGATAAGTTGCCATGCTCTTGAATTATTTCTCATCAAAAGGAAGATCAAGAGCCTTTCATAGTTATCGATTTCTAAATTTGTTACGTATCTGTCTACTCAACGGGTATATCATCAACTTAACTCTCTCTTGTTTCATATCAAGTTATTTAATATTCGAAGTGTCCAATTTTAGTGTCCAATTTTACCATGACCTGAATAGCTTAAATTTTTTAATTTTACCATGAATTGGATAAACCAAATTCTAATTTTATCATGACTTGGATAGCCCAAATTTAGCTAAATATCCAATTTTATCGTGACTTGGATAGCCTAAATTTAACTAAATTTCGGTTATCCAAGTCATAGTAAATCATGGTAACTTTGAATTTGGGCTATCCAAGTCATAGTAAATCATGGTAAATTACCATAACTTGGATAGCCCAAATTTAGCTAAATATCCAATTTTATCGTGACTTGGATAGCCCAAATTTACTAAATTTTGGCTATCCAAGTCATAGTAAATCATGTTAAATTTGAGTTTGGGCTATCCAAGTCATAGTAAATCATGGTAAATTTGAATACTTAGCTAAATACTTATGGTGTAGCTTGTTGTGTATATAGTTGATGGATATTCATTTCTATTTGAGTCTGCTTCTCACATATGTTGAAGTGTGTTGACTAAAATCTTTTATTGTATTCTATTCATTACATATTAATATAGTGTTTTCATTACATTGTACAACTTTACACAGTATCTTGAATAATAAGGTATATAGTTCTATGTTTTTATGTAATCTTTTTATTTCATAGGGCATGTTATCTATTATGATAAGGGCATATCACAGACGGTTCTAGGATAAAACCATCTATGATGTTAATTTTTACTGACGATTCAAAAATCGTCTGTGATGACCTATTGTCATCACTGATACTTTGATACAGACAGTTCACAAAACTGTCTGTAATGTGGTTAGTGAACCGCTTGTGATGTGCGGTTGTCCAGTAGTGACACGGGGTGATTTGAAAACAGTTCTCTGGCTGAAGCATCACAGTGACATTGTTCGCGCGTAGAATAGGCAACACAGCACGCACGTGTAGAATAGCGCCACCGTGTATATATATACCTGGGAAACCAACGTATTTCTAGCCCCTTGGAACACTTTTTTTGCAAATCTAGTTTTCATATGAATGCAATTAATTGTAAAAATAGCTCTCTTCCCGACCACGAAAGCATTGAAAAATAACATGTCACCTGTCATGTTGTGAGGTCGCACCAGGAGATGCTGCGGAACGCATGCTCGGTAGGGGCTAAATGGACTAATCAATCATTAATTAATGGATTAATTAATTGATTAAGGAACTAATGGTCAAAAAATTGATTAATTAATAATTAATTAAGTGGGCAAAGATTCATATCAAGGAATGCATGCTTGGCAGGGAGTTCTTGCTACTGTGCTCGAGCTCGGCAGCTTCTGCCGTGGTGCACAAGCACAATAGATGACATATATTATTTGTCAACGCTCCAAAGTTAGAAAGAAGACTATTTAGTGCACTCATTTGGAGGATAGGTTTTTTTTAGAAAAATCCAGCTAGAAATGCATTTGTTTCTATCCAATGAAGTCTCCAATCTATGCATCTAAAGCTAAATGAAGGGACAGCTCGACAAGGTCCCGTGCATGTATTAATTTGGCTCAGCTTTAGCCATGCAACCACGAAAAGCAAATAGCCATGCAACCACGAAAAGCAAATGATGAGGCGACGTGCGTGGAACCTCGATCACCAACTGACGGGCCACGTTTTGACACGTCCCTTCGATCAATCGATCGATATGATACGAACACGAGCCTGATCATCACCGATTAACTCCTGTGATTGGAACAATTTAACGTATATAAAAACAGGGCTAGTCTAAAATAGATGGGGGAGAAGAGAATGGCTAGCTATCATTTTGTTCGTGTTTTAGATTTGTAGCCATTCATCAGCTTTTTATGGGGTAAGTCACTGGTTGAGAGGTGCCCACCAATTACGCATAACCACGGAATAGAGGTAATCATTATGATAAATCAAGCCTCGCCCTTGGCTGACAATTCCAAACCTTCATCTAGGCTAATGATCCAACATATACCTCATAAACCATTTATTACATCAACTCATGATAGCGGACAGCAAGTGTGATACTACAATGCTAGTATAATGCACTGGCTCAAGGTTTACCAAGGAAAACATATCAGATTATTATCAAGGATGACATGTAATTAAAGGCCTTAACTATTTAAGCAAGATTATTCAAAATTAAAAGGTTTGACAAATAGCTTTAACAAATAAATAATGCAGAGAAATTGATTTGATTTGGGCTCTCGAAGTTGTATTTTCCTTAGGAATCCTTGATGAAGATGCCAAACTAACAGTACCCATTGGTTTCCAAGTTGCTGAGATCCCTCTGGTGTGTGTATAGCTTAACACTTTTTTCTATATAAATTGTGTGTATACTTGAATTTTCAGAATATTTTACAGTTGGCTATTTGAACTAGTTGTAGTGGCAAGTCATGTTTGTTGTAGCACTAAGGTAGTCCCGCACAGCAACCGAGTCAAATTGGTTTGTTCTTGAGTTTGGGTTGAGCGAGTTTAGGCAGTTCCACTACTTAGTGTCAATTTTGGGTTGTTTATCTCTAAATATGTGAGTTAATCGTATATTTCTAGCAAAAAATTGCACAGGCCATAAAAATCTTGCAAGTAAAGCTCAGAATTCGACTGAATTTTGCTGGGAGTCAGATCATTAGAGGGATTAAATTGGTGACTGCCAGTTCCACCTGGAAATTGCTTCTATCCGTTTGATGTCAACTGCAGCGGCACGGGAACTTGGTCTTGAGAAATCTATTCTGTGGCTTTTGAACTGATGTCACGATTTTTACGTTTCATCAACAACCTTAATACGCTGTTAGATCTCACAGTCGAAAAGTATAGCATGATAAAGTAATTGTCGGTTGAATTAATCATTTAAGCCATATATAATGAAAGATACTCAAGTAAAATAGGACTATACATGATTAAGGTTGTGACCTGAATGGAACAATTATGTCCAATTGAAAGGTGCTCCTATGCATTCCTATTTAAAAGTTGCACAAATAATAAAACATGAATGAAAGGTAGATGGTGAGTTCTTAACTCTTTGTTTGCTTCAAAATTTGTGCAACTTGTATTAAGAGGTGATGCATAAAAGCACTACTCATGAAACAATGTTGAAAGAAAAATTACTATTTCAGAATAATGTTTTTAAGAGTATCACTTATATATCATATATGTTTGCCTTGCAGAGTGCTAGTTAAGGGTTTTTCTAGGGGTTGCTAGAAGAGTGTTAGTTAAGGTTCATTAGAAGAGATGTTTGAATAGTGTGCACTGTGAAGTATCTGTTGCAGCCAAAATGATTTTGACATGCTTTATTTTGTGGCTAAGCTTTAGGAACTAAAGTTACTGCACCATCTTGTTTGATGAGTTTGTCTCTGCACTTACGATGCTTTATTAATTTAATTACCCATCTCTTATGACATACATTGAAAATTATGCTTGCAGGATCGATTTGATGTCCTTTTATACTTGTAACAGTTTTTCTGTACATTTTTTTACTTGCATTTGTGGTGACAGCATTCCCTTTTCAAGTTAAGATTCATATGTACAATAAAAGTACGTTCTAATCTGTTACAGGACCCCATGATATCAAAAATGATCTTGTCAGCCAATGATTTTGGATGCTCTGATGATATATTGACTATAGCAGCATTTCTATCTGTTCCAAGTTAGGATTTCTTTCTCATATGCCCTTCATTTTTTGTGCTATTTTAAACTTAGAATTGTTCTGACACCCGCTGATTTATACAGTCTGTTCCAAGCTTCGTTTTGCTGCTGCTGAGGTTTGTAGGATCAACTTGATGCCAAATTTCTTTTGTTTACTCAGGAACCCTAATTAATGTTACTTAGCTGTTAACATTGACAGTTTGACACTCATATTGGTGCAGTGGTGCTTAGTGTGGCCAAGCATTATGTGACACCCATGACCACAATAGAGCAACATTAAGGGTGTGTTTGGCAGAGCTCCCAGCCATGAGAAGCTGAGGAGCTCTATCAAATAAGAAAAAATCAACCAGCTTTACATAGGAATCCGAGGAAGTGATTCATGTTTTTTGATTTGCAGCCTAGGAGCCAAAAAAACATGTTCTCCACCTGATTCACAACCTCCCAGTTATGAACTTCCCCACCAAGTTCATAACTATTTCTCAGATATAAATCACTTCCACCAGAGAATCGATTCCATAGAAAATCAGGAGCTGGAACTCGAGAATCAGAATCTGGAGTGCTGCTAAACAGACCCTAAGTCATTAAATAGATTCTTGTCCTTAACTCAGTTCATTTATTATCACGTTCCAAAACTAGACAGTTGCACTTGTTTTCACATTTTGGGCAGAGTCCTTAATGGATTATATTATATTACTTAAAAGCAGAGGCGGAGCCAGGCCGGGCCACCCGGGTCTGGGTCCGAGACCTGGCCTAAAAACTCAATACAAATTCTGCTTAAAAGTTACAAAAAATTCAAAAAATGACTCAATAGCCTTTGGGCCAGCCCAAAGCTTGGACCTGGGTTGATTACGCCACTGCTTAAAAGTGTTTTTTTTTCCTGGTATGATTGGTATGTGACCAGTAAGCCGACACTAGTGATCTGCTGGCTAGTGCTATAACCGATGTTTTGGGGTAGCTTAAAATTTGTTATTGTTGTTTGGACTTCGAATTACGGCATTGGTGTTACTGAACAACTGTGAAAAATTATACCCTGAAAATGCATGTGACCAGCACTATCCATATTTAATAGCCTCCGTCCCTGTGTGTTTCTGCTAATGGGTGTGCAAATTATCAGAAGTATGCATTTTGATTATATTTACTCTTGGTTTCTTCTTCATCTTTGCTAATGGTCTTGAATGTTGAAGTATAAGTGAATTGTCCACCTTTCCTCATGAGCTTAAGCTTTTGAGGAAGGATGGGCCGTGCTTTATATTCCCAACACTCCCTCTCACGTGAAGGCGTCTTGGGCAGCACTCAACACGTGGAAATAGGAGCGGACGCTAAATTGCGTCTACCAGGACTCGAACTCACGAGGAAGTATGATATTGTCCACCTTTCCTCATAAGCTTAAGCTTTTGAGTGAACTGGCTGGTGCATGCAACTCAATATGGTATCAAAGCCAAGAGGTCTCAAGTTCAAGACCCGGTTGACGCAATTTTAAAAAATAATTGCAGCCCACTTCTATTCCACGTCCTAGGCCTGAAGGAGCCTGCACGTGAGGGGGAGTGTTGAAGTATAAGTGAATTGTCCATCTTTCCTCATGAGCTTAAGATTTTGAGTGAACTGGCTGGTGCATGCAACTCAATATTGAATATATATTGTACCACAGGGAGATCCATGTAACATTCCTGAATATCTACAAAGGATTTCACCAGTCTGGAACATCTAATCAGTGGTGCTACAAGAACTTTTTGAATTACCATGCATTGGTGTGTGTTCACTGCGTAAGGATATAATTCTTTTTACTTAAGAATATGCCCATATCCCAAACTATGTTAGTTTTGTTTGTTATACACACATCCATTTTGAAAAACAACCTCTGTTCTTTGCCGCAGAAGAAGGTTACTGACATCAGGGAGCAGCTTGTCAGCGTAATGAAGAGGTTTGACATACAAACTGAAATCATGCGACAGAGATATGCAGGTAGGATCTTTCCGGTTGAGAAATTTTACAGTGATAACATAGGTAGTAAGTAGTGGTAATAGAAATTAAATCTAATCATCCATTCTTTAAGGGTATTTTAGACTTTTTCCATCCATTCATCAGGAGTATTTTAGACTTTTCTTAATTTGTTCACAATTTTGGATTCACCAAATACCTGGTGATCTTCAGAGGCCTCTTATCCATTCATCTGTCATTCATCAGAATCACAGAACGTGTTTTACCGTAGAGGACAAATAGTATAACATAATTTTTTACCCTTTTACCTTTCTCTGAATTTTACTACCAATACTACAGGTGATAGTATAACTAGATCTAAATTGATTTTAACTATTAGATTCAAAGGAATAGACAACTTGTATTGATTTTAATCCACTGTAAAAGTTGTGCATACTAGGGTAAACTAGGAATGTTTTCGCAGCGTAATACGCCGCACGCGTTTATGACTGCACCAAAACAAAATGTCCTTTTTTGTGAAAAATAGCTGGAACGATCTAAATGTAATTACGCTCTTTTTGGCATTTATTTAAGGTCTTTTCACGAAAGTGTCGCGATTTTGCTGAACCAAAAGGTTCTTTTCGCAAAAACCTGCTGAAAGGACCTACACGTAATTATATTTTTTTAGGGGTGCTCGCGGAGGGAGGACACGAGGCGGGCGATGCCGCGCCTGAGAAAAAATCTGACCCAGATTTTTCTGCAAAAAATACAATTTCGTTTTTTTCAGCGGTGTTTTTTTTTAAAATTGGCCACGACCACGCGAAATCAAAAGGTCATTTTCGCGAAAAATAGCTGGTACGATCTAAACGTAATTACGCTCTTTTTGGCATTTATCTAGGGTTCTTTCACGAAAGATTCGCGATTTTGTTGAACCAAAAGATCCTTTTCATAAAAAACCATCGAAAGGATCTAAACGTAATTACAATTTTTTCGGCATTTATTTAAGATCCTCTCACGAAAGATACGCGATTTTGCTGAACCAAAAGGTCCTTTTCGTAAAAACCGCCGAAAGGATCTAAACATAATTACGTTTTTTCGGAGGGGCATTCGTGGGGCGCTGACATGTGGCATGGCTCTCAGGCGCTGAATCCTGCGAAGTTTAGGATATGTATAATTCAAGTGTTTTCTCTAATGCCATTCTGCAATTTTGCATCTTCAATCATATATACTTTTTATCCGTATGATTCATATATCTTTTGATATTGTCACTTTGGTAGTTACATTGCATAACAATATGTCATTTGTTTGTACTAGAATAATATTATAAGCTGAAATGGTTATTGGTGGGTCCATAAACTGGTTATAGGATTAGACCAGTCCAGACTGGTTAAAAGGTTTGAAATGATCTTTCCTGGCAACCAGTCTCCTAGGATTTCGTTGAACTGGCCGACATGCCTCAGTGCCTCACGTTCCAAAAGAGCCTGGTATAGATAATTAGAAACTAGAAAGTGACAGTTGAGTTACAGATGAGAGTCCCAACAAGTATATAATGGCCTGGCATAAAAGAAAAATGGTGCCCCCTAATTGGGGATTTGGGGTGGGGTCTAAAATAGGGCAAAAGCGTCCTGAGAGATGAGCGTCAATTCCAGCTCAGCGCCCCTATATATAGTGGCTGTCTGTAGACCGGTGCCTGGTCGGAGATTCCTGTAGTTATCGATACCGTCTCGGTGTCACTCGGCATGTACCATTTTGGCTCATAAATCGGTATAAAGTAACTCTATATACTATATCATTCTTTGAAACCAGTCAATATCAGTTCAATAATGATCAATACTTAGCTTCAATACCAATCAATACAAGTTATATAAGTGAAATTGATAATATGATCTATTAATCTATATGTTATATTTGATAGTACTACTATATATTTAGAATAATATTATAAGTGAAATTTTGTGCACATATAATTAAATATATGTATACTTATAAATATATATATTATTATATTAAACTCAAAATAATGTGTCGATAGATATGAACCAATACTTGAAAAAATATATATATATATCATTCCAAGAGCCAAATCGGTATAGCCTCCAATACAATATTGACAAGTCCTCTTCAACATCAAAACTTCCAAGCATGAAAGACAAAATGTGCAGATTTTCCATGGATGTTTTGTAGCTGATATCTTGAAAGTGTCATCCTTACGTGTGAAATAAAAGGATATGTTTGTTTTGTTGTGCAGCAGTATAGTGTAGAGATTTAGTAAGGTGGATGTTGTGTAAGAGCTCTAAGTCTTTTATGATTTAGAAAGGTGTGCTATAAGGAGTCTTAAATGAATTCCAATAGGGTTATCTTTTTTGTGTAAAATTCTTACTCCCTTCGTTTTTTTTATAAGGCGTATTTTGATTTTGCACAAGGATTAAGATTGCGTTGAAATTGAGAAAGATACGAGAGAAAATGACTTAGAAGTCCCCATTTAATTGGCTTGGAAAATGAAAGATATACTTTGTGTGGGTGGTAATAAATAAATGCATATGGATGAGAGAAAATAAATAAGGGTATAGAAGGAAAGGTCACATTAAATCTACATGTAAACCTTACATTTGTAAACAAGACAATTCAAAAAATAGGCCTTATAAAAAAACGGAAGGAGTACTTCTCTTTCGAGGAGGATTAAGAGGTCCCGTAATGTGGTTATAGAAAACCCAAGCAACTAAGAAGCCACAAACCAACTCATCCAAAGTAAGAGGGGCATGAAAGAATTAGAGGCTAGGTTATTTTTTAGCACTGGATTCTTATATAGACAAGGATCTAAAGGTCTTAAAAGATTTGAAAGGTCGTGAGAGAGCAACAATCACTACTATTTTGATGTTGTGTTTAAAGAATTCACGGTCGATTTTATCAAATCTTTTCTCTCTCATTATGGTTTTTCATCGCCATTATTTTGGTTCTCTCTAGATTTATTTTCTTTATTTTTGAGACCATGCACACTAGTGTCGTATCTCATAAAACTTTAATATGATCTAGGGGCTATCGCGTATAAGAAGGGGTATCAAAGTGTAGCAAGTAGTATCAGAGTTAAGGCCGAATTAATCAGATTTATGAGTAGGTCGGTAAAACGTTAGGTGCCTCAAAATCAAGATCGATGTTAACGATGTGGAATGAAATAGAGAAATTTGACGACAGAGGAAATTTCATTGTGTGGCAATATGTGGTGAAGGATGTCCTTGTCTATAGCAAGGCTTAATCGTTATTCTTAAAGGGCATAAACTGGAAACGACATTCGAAGAAAAGTTGATGAGCGAAAGAATGATGGTGCAATCCATCTATGTCTCTTCGATGAGGTAAAGTACTTGATGATCGATGAGAATTCGCTGAAGAAATTATGGAATGACTTAGAAGAATTGTATATGGCGGAGTAGTTGACAACTCGGTGGGTGCTGAAGTGATAACTGGGCCCTAAATTGGAAATATTGGTGGAAAGGCTTTGTTTTCAGGTTTTATGCCAATAATGTCAAGGAATGGGCTGATGAACACAAGTATGAAGGATTGTGAGTTGTTTACATTTTATGTTACATTTACTTACTGTTGATATACTTGTTAAATTGCTCTTTACAATTCCATTTGCAATCTATTATGTTTATTCATGAACAAATCTCACTTTATACAAAAGAACTAGTTAGGATGACCGTATCCCTTTGATATAGCAAGTATTTACTTATAAATTTAAGATACACTACAAGTATTGCTGATTATACAAGTACTCACTCTTGTTTGTTGATATTCAATAGGCAAGGAGATTGAAACCCTCGGCGAGTCTCACTCCACTGTAGGTCACGGGGAGTACATTGACAACTATTTGTAGAGTTATCTTTGTCAGTTGCTTATGGTATTTTTAGAAAAAAAGACATATTGCAGGACTTTTGTACCTTCTGGTGCACTTCTTTTGGCTTTTAAGGCCCTACTTGTATAAGCTACATTCCATTTAGTGTAATAGGATTTTATGTATGGATGTGATAGCAATATTAAAACTATGCGTACTAGCCACTAATTATGGGATCATTACAGTGTGCACATAAAATCTTCTCGGTATTCCACGCTAGAAAGAAAGGTCTCGACAGCTTTCTTACCAACATGATAATTTTGTGTCAAATTTGTTTACTTGCGCGTCGCCGGCGTCAGTGACCAGCCGTTTCAAACATTCAATTTTTTGTTTAATGAAATTTGGCCTGTTTAAAAGTAGTAACCGGTACCGGTGAGAGTCTGATATTTTTTCCGTGTATGGTTTTTGAATCCTTTGCTCGGGATAGACCGATATAGTTACTGTATTTTACAAGTTGTAAATTGATAGGGGGAAGTGGTTTAGCCAGATGAATTTTACCATTGTCATAAAATGGCAGGATAATTTCAGTCTGTTTTATGGGCTAAATTTCCACATTCGTTGAAGCTGAACCACTGTCTAGGTTCAGTCACACTACATGGGCTCCTGTAGCTCTATATATGGCCCTGTTTGGGAGAGCTCTAGCTCCCAGCTTCAGCTCAAATCTGGTATTTATAGGCTAAAATAAAGTAAATTATGTTTATATTTTTAGTCTAAAATGTAAACAGGATGATCTACCTAAACACTATTAATGTACTCACAACTCCAGCTCCATAAATTTCTGGAGCTAGAAATACCCTGTTTCACCAACTCCACAGATTTTGGTGGAACTGGAGCTGTCCCAAACACCCCCTATATATACACACACACATATATATATACACATATATACATACATACATACATACATATATATACATATACATACATATACATACATATACGGGGACATATCCAGTGCAATCATGATTTTGGTGCAATCACTGTGCAATCCAACTAAAAAAATTTCAAAAAATTCTGAAAAAAATCATGGATGTACATCTCATCTTACCCCATCTACATATAAAATTTCATGATCAAATTCATCCTATGTTAAGAGTAATAAAAAGATAAATTTCAACAACTTGAATAGTTCAAATTTGTCTTTTTGTAACTTCTAGCATAAGACGATTTGATCATGAAATTACTAGTTAAATGGCTTTCCCTCCATATCGGTACCTGCTGTGAATTTCTCCTTTTTTTTTGGATTTACGTGATTACACCAAAATCATGATTGATCAGATTATCTACATATACATGCATACATATATATATACATACATACATACATACATATACACACATATATACACATATATACACATATCCCTATATATACATACATATATATATGTGTATATATGTATGTGTATGTATGTGTGTGTATATATATATATACATATATATACATACATATATATATATATACATACATACATTGAACCAGTGGACAGTTTATTTCAGGCCAGGGATTGAAACTTTGTTTTCAGATCTCCTCTCGAAGGTGGCCAAAATCTAAATTTTTAGTGAAATCTCAGTATTTTAGGTGAAATTCAAAAATCAAATTAGAAATCCGGCATATTTTTAGAGTGGCAAAACCGAAATTTCGGTGAAATTCACTAAAATCCTGGCACTTTTCAACCCTTGTGAAAATAGTCTCCCGAGACTAGAAAATTCTGTAACAAAATTTTTTTCACTTTCTTTTATGGTGTGGTTCCACTTCCTTCTTGCTTATCATTGCCTCATACCGTAAAAAAAAAACTTCTCCGTTGCCGAGACTTGACCTAGGCCAGTCGGGTGAGACCCGAGTCCTCTAACCAGCTAGACAGGAGGGAAGTTGCTTGTTTCTTAAGCTCTTATATTGCTTGTTTCTTAAGCTATTATACATAACTTATATATCTATACATTTTTATATGTATTTTGGTCCAAAAACATTAAATTCGGTCAAATTAACCGAAATCTCGCTGAAATTGACAGAAATTTTGCCAATATTTTAAAAATAATGTAATATTTAGAAAATTTTCAAATTTTTTTCATTTTGTTGAGATTTTGAATCTCGTCTCTGACCAAAATCCGAAATCTTGATTGAAATTTCCGAAATTTCGCTGGATTTTGAACCTTGTTTCAAGCAACCAAAGAGCTCCCCTTCCAGAGGACCACGTGTTCTACTAGCACAGAGAGTGACGTGTAAGTGGTCGGTCCGAGCAAGGTTTGGAATTTTGTTGAAATTTCACCAAAATTTAGTTCTTTCGTTATGTTCTAAAATAAATTTATCTTAGTTATATTTCAGTGAGTTTATTTGAATTTTATCCAAAAATTCAAATTTTGATCAAAATATGTTCAAAATTCAAATTTCAGTCAAATTTCGTAAAAGAAATTTATTTTTTTTACACCCATTTCATGCCGAAATTGGGTGCCAATTTTTTTTAAAAATGAAATTCGAAACTTGGTCGGGACTATTTCCGTGCGAACGGTTTTGTCCTCTGGTGATTGAACTGCAATGCAGGAAAGGAAAAGAACGCGTAAGCCCTTCTTATCCGTATTAATACGAGGCTGATCATATGGCATGCATCCTTCGCCGTGTAAATCCCGCGTGCGGTTCACCGGCCGGCGGCCCAACGAATGCGGTGTCGGATTGGCGCGGCAGCCACTGCACGCGTTGAGGAACCGAGTATGATCGATTAAGACACAATTCGATGAATTAGCAGAAGTCACTGCCGACAGAGCGTACAACCGGAGAGAAAAGGACAACGGCTGTACATCTTTTTCCCACATCGATGGTTAAAATACGTGGGAGCTGACCGTCTTATGTTCTTTTCGAAACCTGGGTGATCGGAGGATCTCCCAGTTGCTCTGCGTGTTGTATTTTTTTTTTAAAAAAAACAGTTAAGCAGGAGCTTTTGCATTTCATTAAATAAGGATAACAGTCGAGTTATAAACATACATCCATAGATGCTCTCGGTTCCGTGAGCGTCCATGTCGAGCAGCGCTTAAACACGGACCGACTATGTGCACACCAACGAAACCAACTATCCCACATGCCACTAACGGCTTAACGCAGGAACATTTCTTCATCTTGTCCACTGATACAATGGCAACTTTCTAAAAAGGAAATGTTAAGCTAGACTGTTAGCTATGCAACTGAGATCCAATGTCGTCGATATTATAAATACAACTTTCGCGGTTATAATATGGATCGTTGGATAAAAAACGATGATTCAGATCTTCCACAATATTGTTGGACAATAGTTGTAGCAAACGTGACTCCTACCACCCATTGTACCAATTTAATGTAGCTAAGCACCGTAACACGATCCGAGTCGTTGGTTACTTTGATCAAACGGTGAGACAAACAGTAACCGTCTAAGTTGCAGTTGCCGTTGTAATTGCACAAGAATCATATCCTAGTTATAACTAAAACAACTTGTGGTCACTCAAATACAGAGACAGAGCCAGGCCTCGGGCTACCCGGGCCTGGCCGAGGTCTGGCAAAAAACCCTATGCAAATGGGCTTGAAAATTTATTAAAAAATCAAAATTTAGTTCAATAACCCATAAGCCAGCTCGAGACTTGGGCCGACTCCGATCCTGCTCAAATATGTAGACACCCGTTTAAAAGTATATAATTTTTGCATTCCAAATAGGCCTGAAAAGCCGTACAGGTCGCAGTAGCTACACGCTAAGAGAACTTACGTGTACTGTAAATTTCTCGGCGCTAGGTTGACGCGGGCGCTGCGCGGATCCAACGCTGACGAGTGTTAATAATCCGAGACCCTTTTTCTAATAAAGCTGCGATTGACAGGCTAGTTTCTTCGAAAGCCTGTGAGCCTTTTCTACGTGCTCATCTGTCTAGGCTGCGCCCACTAACTGTTCAGTGAGAAACAGATCTCGCTATGATGCAGAAAGGCGACAGAGGCTCGGCGATAATGGAAAGCGACCAGGTGTTGTCAACCTGTCATGTAGACATGTAGTTGTGGACGAAACAATTTGTGGGTTAGTTAACACATGCTGGTCTAGTCTAAAACTTTGCTTAGTGTGTTGGTGGCCTGAGATGGAATGTCTACACTAACAAACTCTTTGATAAATAGTCTTGATCAACCGGATAAATAAGAACATGGTTCTCAGGTTGTATGCCCCGGAAAGAGGTACGTAGGCCGTGAGTTTGATACTATCTCTCTCTCTGCGATGGGAAAAAAAATTCTATGGCATATAGCATATTTTGGAATAAAGATTTATGTTATATATTGTGTGAGAGAAAAAATTAGTTAGTTTGATATCTGCACTCGCCATGTATTTAGTTTTTTTTTGTAAGGGATACTCTAAGACACCTGATGTCATATAATTTTTTCCCATGCGATAGGGTGTGGCATGTGAATTGATAATTGTTGGCTCTCTCAAAAACAAGGTTGATATACGTGGGTGCGAGGTCATGCACATGGCAGGAATGCTACGTTACCCATGATTCATGGCACAAGTTTAAGTTTGTTTGTTTTTGTTTTTTTCCCCAGCATTCATGGCACAAGTTAAGATCTCAGATGTTAGCCCAAGGCTAAAATGCCTCAGCAATTGACGGTGGTGGGCCAATTTAGCAACTGCACTGCCTTGCTGCTCTGTTGGTCGGTAGATCTGCTTATCCGTGTCAGAATTCAGAACAGCCAGAATCATTAAAAGATCGCATCATCCACTGGTTCTGATCTCAGAAGCGCATCCTCTGCCGTTACGACAGGGGACAATACTGCTCCTGCACGTAGACTCCACTGTAATGACAGATGATCTGCAAGGTCTGATCTCACATCCAGGTAGCGTTGGACCAATCGGCTCGGCTGCAAGACGTTTGATCTGGCAAGAACACTAGATTTTTGTTTTTACATATTGTGTTGACAGACTATACGTAGGAGTTGGTGGTCTACACGACCTCCACTGATTAGTATATTCGTAATCGCAATGTGTAGTTTTTTTAAGTACAACAAGGACGCAAACTCACACACACCAAACCCACTGGCACCCCACACACGCACAATCGCAATGTATGGTTTATAAGCTAGAAAACAGTCTCCAACTCTCCAACGAAATGGTTAATGGGGTGCATAAAAAAATACTTTTTCCTTTGAGACCCTCACTTTGGCGAAACTCCTACCGAGTCAGGCGAGAATGGTTCAAGTTCTTGAAAACTAATATGCTGTTGTCATATTGCTTGGTACTCCTTTTTTTAAAAAGGGCAAAGTGCCTAGTAATACTACGAGTTGGAGAATAACACTGGTAATTCTTGTATTGGACGTTATTTTTCAATGTATACTTCTTTGCGGTGTTATTGAGCTGCTGTCAAGAGAAAAAAAATCATATTTCTGGGTGGCATCGCAACTGCTTTTCTACTTATTTGTGGATCCCAGTTGATTTAGCAGAGGAAAGACCAACGCACTTATTAAGTTCCTATTTAGAAAGGGAAAAAAATCTCATCTCAATGAAACTGCCACATGATAAGTGTACAACAGTACAAGTAACAGTACACGGTGCACGTAGGTAAACCGGTAAAGAATGTTTGGCATTTTTAACCACCGCCTACACTTCTTGGATCCGGCCTCTTCCCAAAGCGACCGCCTCTTCCCGCCGTTGATTCCGAAAAAGGAAAAAATAGAATAGAATTAGAAATAAAAAATAAAATCTCTCAGATCTCAGCATATAAAGGTACGCGCACCCGCGCTTCCCACCAAAGAAAGAAAACCACTGCCGCGCCTCACCTCACCGTCGTCGCAATGGCGGCTACTCGCCGGCAGAACCGCCCTTTCCCACTCGTCCCCCTCCTCCTCTCCCTCCTGGCCGCCGCCGCCTACGGCCGCCTCATCTCCGACGGCTCGCCCGCTGCCCCGGCCTCCTTCCTCCTCTCCTCGCCCGCGTCCTCGGCAGCGATCCGCCTCTCCTCCTCGCCGTCACCGGCCGCGGCGGAAGAGAAGTGTGAGCAGTCGTACGGATTCCTTCCCTGCACCACCACGGTCATGGGCAACCTCTTCCTGGTGCTCGCCTACGGGTTCCTGATGTTCAAGGCGGCCACGTACCTGTCGACCGGCAGCGAGCTGCTGCTCGAGATTATGGGCCCCGGCCTCGTCGGCGGCCTCCTCCTCCCCATCCTCGGCGCGCTCCCCGACGCGCTCCTGGTGCTCGGTACGCTCGTCTTTGCTTGCTCCTTTGATACTTAACACTGTTGTAGTGTTGTTCTTTGATGATCGCAAAGTATTCGGTTGCCTACGTACTCCCCTGGTTGATGGTTCAAAGGGTTAGGACTTCGCAAAGCTTACTTCTTTCTCACTTCAGAAGTGAAAACCTTTCTTCTTTATGCAAACTCCGAGTTGTTACTATAACTAGAAGCAGTAAAACTGTAAAAGAAAGCTTTTTAATAGAGAGTAAAATCATTTTTCTGTTTGTTTTGCGCATCTATTCTGTGAAGATATTTTGCGTTTTTCGCTTTCTTGGTTAGTTTCAGATCTGAAGTCTCTGGCTTGGTTTGTGAGTTGTGATTGGATCAGAGCATAAGCTTTTGTAAAGTATGCCTTTTGATGAAGCCTCCTGTTTGTTCCAGGATTTTATCTCTACTCACCTCTGCTTTCTCTGAGAGGTGTCAGTTAGTTTGCTAAGGTTCCACCAGTTCGCAGGGCTTTTAACTTTTTTTCCTTTTCCTTTTTAGTTTTCTTTGTTATCTTCTTTGCATAATTGACCTTTTTGTTCTTTATGAGCTGCATTTAATTTGATTAGCTGATGGGTTCGACTTGCTTTGCTATCTATCTTTATTGTGTTTTCTTGCCTGCATGTATCTTGTAGTCCTTTTACTCATAATTAGCGTGGTATTTCGAGGATATAATTGGGCCCTACCTTTGATATTTTGTGCTTGTGAGTTATGAGTTACACCGAATTTTTTGGGACCTTATGACTTCTTGTTTGCCCTTTGTCTCCGTAGATTGTGTACTTCCTAAGGGGATTCTTTAGTTTGTAATTGGAATTCAGCTTTGTAGAAATTAGGCTTTCTTGGTGCACTTTCTTCCTTTCGAGATAATTGCAGACCGTCTTATCTGAAAATAGCATGGGAGGCGGGAGCACACCGCTTCTTCTTTTTACTTGACCTCACCAAAAAAAAATTTTTTTTACTATGGCTGCTAACATTCATGACGCATTACCATGGTCCTTGTGTAATAATCTTGATTACTTACGCATGTAATATCTTGGTTACTCACATGCATCACGAAGGATCTGAATTTTCCAGAGATCATAGCCAAGATTACTTGCTGAAATATGTAGTCAACTTTATGTACTAAGCACTCTTAATTAAAAAAATAAGAATACTTAGTTGATATGCATTAGAACAACAATGTGGATGCGGATGTTGCATTTAATATGCTTAATTTTACAACAGAGCATGATTGCTAAATTTGCTACGTCGAATTCACTTTGCCGATTATTTCCGTAGCATGGGGACTAAACTTACTGTGATCGGCGACGGTCAGCAATTTTTTAGCCGATCTATTTCTCGTAGTCCGTAGCAATTTTTTAGCCGATCTAGACCATCCATAGCCTCGATCGGAATACCTGCTTCCATATGGACTGCTTAAGTTGCAGTCCCATGAGGACTACATAAGAACTGCATCCCTAAATTTGATCAGCATCAACTCCCTCTTCTGAGTTCAACACGGCAACAGTACAACACCATTTGCACTTTGGCCCCATTGCATTTGTTTTTCTTCTGCTTTCTCTTAATAAAATGGTGCCATTCTGTGTGTGTCCACATCAAAAAATCAATTCAGTAGGAGAACTTGTTTGTAAATTCCATTTTATAGGTTTTTTTAGAGCTAGGGTACATATTTGTCTGCTAGTATGGTCTATGATGTGAACTTTGATTTTGTCCTTCAGCTCCACACAATGCTCAAAACAGAATTATTCTGGTCCATATGCTGCATTCATAAAGCTATTTTCATCTTACTGCTGTATGGATTTTCATCTCTGCACAGACTGTGCTTGTGTACCGTCCAACTAGAATTGTGATCTTCTTGTTCCATCCTATTAACAGTATCTGGTCTCTCCGGGAGTAGAGAGACTGCGCAAAGTCAGGTCCTGATCGGAATGGGGCTGCTTTCTGGTTCGACCGTCTTTCTTCTCACCCTGCTTTGGGGAACCTGTGTCGTTGTTGGTAAATGTGACATTGGGCCAAACGGTGTTGCAATTGATTCACAGGACACTAAGGGCTTCCGCTTGACTGGTAAGTTGTTACTGGAGAGCCTCTGATACCTGGTTATTCTGTAACTTCTGAAGTGCAGTGAAATTTCAATTCCCATATCAGAAAGGGAAAATGCGACAGTTTCCCAAGTGATTTTGTAGTAATGTTATTCCTCAAAAAAATTTGTAGTAATGTTTGGCATGATTACATCAATTTAAAAACTCTGTAGAATTATTCAAACACCCAGTCGCGGCTGATTCTGTATAAGTATGTACGGCGATTCGTTTATTCTGGTTAAAGTGTCAAAAACTACCAAACTATAGCTATCAATCCTGAACACTGTGTTAAGCTTGCCTTCCTTTTCACTATTGGAAAATTAGTGAATTCTAAGGTGAGCACTCTTTCTTTTTTCAGGCACCGGTATTTCAACTGATGTGCAAACCAGCTACGCAGCACGAATCATGGGGATATCTGTTCTTCCCTTTGTCATTGCTCAGTTCCCGAAACTGCTGAAGACTCACCATGGGCAGCGCTTAGCCGTCCTGCTGGCCCTTATTGTATCGTTCTTGCTTGTACTCTCCTACTGCTTGTATCAGGTAAGATTTCAGGGATTATTTTCAGCCTTCTGAAAATAATGACAAGATTATTTTCAAGTCTTTAATGCATGGTAGAGCTCCTGCCGTTTCCTTTCAAAAAAATAATAATGACAAGATTGACAAATCTATGTCACAAGAATCAATTTTGACTCACTTAAAAAAAGAATCAATTTTGACAGTGTTAGATTCTACATTTTGCATCAGGTTTTCCAGCCTTGGATTCAGAGGAGGAAGCTCGCATACGCAAAGCACAAGCATGTCATCTCTGGGATCCTGAGGCATGCCCAAATGGAAGCACTGGGTCGGCTGCTTGACGACAACGGCGCACCTAATGAAGAAGTCATAAGAAAGTGCGGTGCTTAAACATCTTAGTGGTCTTGAAATGCCAACAGAACGTTCATGAACATGACATGAACCTTGTCTATGCGCATACGCAGGTTGTTCCACAAGATTGACATGGATCAGAGCAACACCCTGTCCCGAGCTGAGCTGCATGCGCTTATTGTTGGGATCAACTTTGAGGAGATTGACTTCGACAAGGATGACGCTGTCGCCAAAGTCATGGATGACTTCGACACGTCAGGCAATGAGACTGTAGAGGAGGCCGAGTTCGTCGAGGGAATGAAGAAGTGGCTCAAGGAGGCCAAACGCAGTGTGCCGGCTAGCGGTGCCTTCTCCAATAAGTTCATCAATGACTACCACGCGGTAATTTGTTTAATCTTGAGCCTTGTGAAGGGAAATGTGCAATGCAAACACTTGAAAATTTTCTTCTGAAATTTCGTACTAAGAAAAACATATAACTTACCTGAGGATACACATACAAGTTCATATAGAAGTGTACATATTGTCTGAATTATGCAGAGAACAAGGCAGGAGCACGATCTGTTGGTGGACAGATCCGACGAGGCAGTGGAGGGCGTCGAGAACCCCGGCTGGTCCATCGCCAAAGCCGTGGGCCTCCTGCTTCTCGGCACTGCCATTGCTGCTGCATTCGCAGACCCGCTCGTCGACGCCGTCCACAACTTCTCCAACGCCACGCACATCCCGTCCTTCTTCATCTCGTTCGTCGCCCTCCCGCTGGCGACCAACTCCAGCGAGGCCGTCTCCGCAATAATCTTCGCCAGCAGGAAGAAGCAGAGGACATGTTCCCTCACTTTCTCCGAGGTGCATCAATGACAGACAGACACAGCTACTCTCTTTAGCTTCCAGAACCTTCTGTAACTCTACTTTACACCTAACAACAAATGTTTGATGCTTCGTTTGCAGGTATATGGTGGTGTGACCATGAACAACACGTTATGCTTGGGTGTGTTCTTGGCGCTCATCTATATCAGGAACCTGACGTGGGACTTCTCGTCGGAGGTGCTCATCATTCTGCTCGTCTGCGTCATCATGGCCCTCTTCACAAGCTTCCGGACCACGTTCCCGCTCTGGACCTGCCTAGTGGCGTACATGCTCTACCCGCTGTCGCTCGTGGTTGTCTACATCCTGGACTTCATCTTCGGCTGGTCATAAGCTCATGCTTCTGAACCCCTGATTTTGGCGGCCACTAGTGTTTCGGTTTGATCATCTTGTAATTTTTACTACTTGTATTTATCTGTCTAGATTTTGAGATGTTTATGTTAGTGCAGTAACCACGTTGTGCATTGTGTATCTTTGTATCTATCTTAAGGTGCCATCGGGGTGTAGCGTTTCTATGTGTTCTTTCAATATTGATGTTCGTCAGAGATAAACACAACATGGAGTAAAGAACCAAGATTAACATATTTCTCCTTTTGTTGATCTGGATTTTTTTTTTGACAGAAGTTAATCGGGAATTTGCATCCTAGACAGATAAGGTTCTGCCGAAACTTTCCCCTTTAAATGAAGAATATCGAATGTAACGTCATAGCGCATTACATGTACATCTATAGATACCTTTGCATTTCTTGGCACACACTTTCTCATCTACTGTCTGAAATAAAAATCAGTGTCACTGTGCCGCTTGCTAATCTGTGCAGAGAAGACCCCACAGGTTAGCTGTAATGCCCATCCTTCACATGCTCTCCTTTCCTTATTGACACCATTGCCTGGTCAACACTACATCATCTATTCAGCTGACATTTTTCTGTTGAGTTCCTACTACATTTGGCACAAGCTTATCTGGACCATGCATAAATGCTTCTTGCTTCCGTCATGCACACACTTTGCTTTGCTGGAAATGAACAGGGTGGCTAAGTAACCATCACCAGAGCCCAGAGGTTTATTGGAAGTGAAAACATCTTCTAAAAGCAACTCTTCATACATCTGAACTTACTAATCAAACACATCTCTTACCTTTTCCCACAACTGACTAATGTTCAATGCAGATTTAGTTCCATGTTTATCAGAAAGCAACAGTAGTAGTCCAGTGATCAACCCTTCCATAGCTTCAACTCCAAGTCGATGTCATCAGACACGTCGGTCTTGCACTCGCTCAGGGCCCTCTCGCAGCGAACTGGACTGACTGGCAGGAAGTTGTAGAACAGCTGCGACGACGCTGAAATGCGCCCCTGCTGTTCAAGTTCATCATCAGTTAGGCCAAAACGCTTTCACAGCCAAGTCACACACACATTACAGGTTTCAGAAGATGGTAGAGCGCTTTCACTTGCCTGAGATGGCATGGCGCTGAAGTCGTTGTACTCCGGGTTGTGTGTTGATGGCACCACATGAGGCTGCTTGATGAGGTGTGGAGGCTTTGAGCTCAAGGTGAGAACGGCAGAGTCTCTGGCCCGGCCACTCTCCTTGCTGCTCTTGCAGTGAGCAAAGTCAGATGTCCAGTCTGAATAATTTCCATCAGCACTTGCACAGCACAGATGAAGGTAAATATCAGATTATCCGTAAAAAAATGCTAAGTGGTATAAGATAAATGCACCCAAAATTGCTAATTTTTCTTCGGGAAATATGGCACACAATTAATTCATTTGTTCTTCTTAACTTTTCTCATTAGTGTGCAGTTGGGACAGAGAAAACTCATGTTAAAAAAAGAGAGGAATTTTATGGTATATTATACTAATAATACAGAGTGAGCAGTAGAAATTAAATCTAGTCACACAACTTACGCGTACTACACATACAATACACACATGCACGTCCCCTACACACGCTAAGGAAGCAATTCCCATGAACGCACACGCGTGTGTGCCCATTTTTTATTTGGTGAGGACCTGCATCGAACCGGAGGTTTGAACGTGGATGGGCAACACGCACGACATTGGTTCTTGCCTAATTGAGCTACAGCTAAGTCCTTAATCTAGTCATTGATTTATTAAGAGTATTCCTACCACTATACTACCATATAAAGTATAAATAAAGAGCTCTTTTACAGTGGATTAAAATCAATATAAGCCGTTCATTCCTTTGAATCTAATTGTTGAAATCAATTTAGATTAAGTTATATTACCACCTGTAGTATTGGCAGTAAAATTCAAAAGGGGGTAAAAAGGTAAAAAAAATCCATCATACTATTTATCCTCTACGGTAAAACTCGTACTGTGATCCTGATGAATAGCGGATGAATGGATAAGAAGCCTCTGAAGATCACCAGGTATTCAATGAATCCAAAACTATGAACGAATTAGGAAAAGTCTAAAATACCCCCGATGAATGGATAGGAAAAGTCTAAAATACCCTTGTAGAATGAATGGTTAGATTTGATTTCTACTACCATTACTTACTACCTATGTTACCTAATCTGATCTATTGAATCGAAAAGAATAAACGGTTTATATTGAATTTAGTGTAGGAAGAAAAACCTAGTAAAATTTCCACAAATAAAAACATTTTTTGTTGTTGTGATACTTGGATAAAGCATAGAAATGAATGTGACTTGTTTCGCCCCATTTTTCTTGTCCTAACTAAACCAATAATAGCTGCTGGACACAAGAACAGTGACTATTCTGAAAATAATGCGATGAAATGACTAGCCCAGAACATGAAGAGCAAAGCACCAATAATCAGTGTACTGTCTGCCTTAAACCATAATTTTGCTTGATGCGCAATTTTAACTCAGATCAAACCAACAAATCAATTGAAACAAATGAATTAACATTGGAAATTTACCTCAAATAATTCGTTGCTCTGAACTCGTATCTACTGAGGTCAGGAGCAGCATCGACCAACCCGGACTCGCTCGCCATCCTTACGGCGAAAGGCGCCACCGGAGGCGCCTTGCTCCTCGTCCTGAAGGCGGCCGCCGACGCCGCCGTCATGCCCTCAAACATGAAGGGCCAGGACCTATCCACGCCAGCCGCCTCCTACACTAGCCAAATCCACATTTAGCTACCATGGCAAGCACAATTACCAGGCAGCAGGAAGACAGAGCCAGAGAGCTCTTTCCTGTAGCCTCAACGAAATATGTACATGATACGTACCCTGTCCTCCTGGGCCGGCGCCGGTGCCGCCGCGCTGCTCCTGCTACTGCTGCTGCTGTACATTTGGTTTGAAGGGGGCTCCGTTGGGTGGCTCGACGACGCCGTAAGCGACAAGCCCGTGCTCACCTGATCAGCGAAAGATTTGCATGGGTTCGAGACATCAAGCACATACGCCGTTCTCAGTGGCATGAAGAGCTCACGGCACGTACCATTGGGAGTGGAGGCTGTGGGCACAGGCTCATTTTGTACGGGTGTTTCATGGGATCCACCGGGTTCCAGACCACCGGCGGGAAGCCGCAGGGCACACAGCCGTCCGCGGCCGGCCTCGACAACCCGCTCAGTGGGTGCGACGTCGGCGTAGCGGCCGACGGCACGGAGGTTCCTCCCTCCATCTTCTTCTGCTCCTCGATTCGGAGCTTCTCGAGCTGCGCCACGCCGAGGCCGCGCTGCGGGATCTTCTTGGGCTTGTTCTTCCTCGACGCCCGCGCCACCCCGGTGGCCGCACTGCCACCGCCACCACCGTACTTACCCAGCTGCTGCTGCTGCTGCTGCTGGTAGTGGTGGTGATTGCTGTTGTGTTCTTGCACCATCTCTTCGCACCAAATCAATCGGACACGAGAAACTCCGGTGGTTCTTGATGGCGGCGCACCTCACAGACGCGAGGGGGGATCAACAAACGGGCGCCGAGAGACGCGTGATTCTTGACACTCCCCGCATCACGAAATCATGAGCGAAAGAGAGTCACACAAGCACAGATGCAACGATATGATTAGCAAACGATCGATGAGTGTGGATCTACGATCAAGGAGATGAGCATGTGGGGAGGATTGATTATTGATCACTGGTAGCACCCCCCAAGGAGCAAGAAACTAACGCATGCAGAGCAGCACGGTCCTTGCAGCCTACCAGATCAAGAACCTGTGTCTCCGGGTGGGATCGAGGCCCGTGAGGCGGGGTTTATATAGGTGCACGGGAGCCGAGAAGGGTGTGCGAGCGAGTGGTGAGTGTTGCCAGGGCCGGGAGACTCGGGAGCGGGAGATCTAGAGAAGAAGCGTGAGAGAGAGGGGGAGAGATGGATCGAATCTTGTTTCTTTTGTTCGGCTAATCTGCCGCCCAAATCCTCGCTCCACTTTGCTCCCTATTCTCTCGAGCCTCGAATCACAAACACTCTCTCTGTCTCTCCTTCTCCGAGTTCGTAGGGAGAACAAGCCGCCATATTTGGAGCAACAAGCCCTCTCAGCGATGAGAGAGAGATGGGGAGTGAGTGAGTTCAAGAATTCATAGCTTATCTAGTCCTTAATCTTTATTAATATTTTTTTTGCAAAACTTAATCATCTCTTCTACCGTGAAAGGCACGATAGGCGACATATGTCCTCTGCCGCTACCAGGGAGTGTGCAGTGCAAGCTCCCTGCAACGCCTGGGGAGGCTGGCAGCACAATGAATGCGGGAACAGCCGACCGACCGTGAAAGCGCGCAGGCGGGTACGGATAGGTGTGAAAAAGAGTGAGGGGCGGGCTTAGGTGGACAAGCGCCGCTGCCGCGGCCAGGTAAAACGGAAGCTCTTGCTCCCGCACTCCAGCGAGCCAGCAAGCTTCGATGCTTGTTGGGCATGGTAGGGAGTTTCCGTGCTCGGGAAAAATGCCAAATTTGCAAATGCATCTATGAGGGAGCTCGATTTGTAAAAAATAAGGTTCATGATGCTAGATAAGCGATGAATTCTGAGTTCAAAGTGAACAGCTGCAGCCAAATAAGCATGCAAGATAACTGGGCTGCAATTTTCGTTACAACTGTCATTTTTGCCATGACGAGCATGTATAAATTAACCAAAGCAATCAACAAACATGATGAATTTATTCTCTCACACTGATTACTCGCACAACATATATTAGCACTGCATTCGCCGTATTAATTGGACTTGTTTGGAACATAGGAATAGATACAAATTTCAGAGAGTCTACGCTCGTTGGGATCCGTTTAAAAAAATATTAATTACACTTCTACTTCTTTTAAGTAGTGGGTCGTCCCTGACTCCCTTCCATTTAGTAATAAATTCCGGATTATCATTTCGTAGGCACCTGAAAATTTGCAAAATCACAATCGATTTTCTCACATTCAGATCATTGTGGTGATTCGTGCTCCCGGCGAGGTTGTCTTCCTCCTTTCCGGCGACCAGTGACTTTGGCGATGGTGGCTGGAGGAGTAGGATTAGGGTCACCCATTTAGAATTGAGAGCAACTACCCAACGGTATACCGGAGGCATGTTTCATTAGTTTCAGAAGTTTCAGGGTTTCACGGGTAAGTTTCATGATGTTTCAGAAGTTTCATCGGAGTTTCACGATAAGTTTCAACCAAAGTTTCATGTTTCACTAAGTTTCATCCATGGCTTAGAGGGAGGCTGGTGTTAGTGTTAGAATTTGGACCAGGTCCCCCTCCATGGCTTAGAGGGAGGTGGTGGTGGACGTGATACGTCGAGGTAGCTATGGCACTACCTGATGGGAGTGACTAGTGAGGACTGAGGAGGAGGATGGTGGGGGTCGGCAAGTGCGATGAGAACCCAAGTGGTTACGAGGCGCGGAGGCGGTGATGAATCTGATGGCAGTAGCGGTAGGAGATGAGAAGAGGGATGGGGTGGGAGACTATCACCGAAGAGGATAAAGAAGGGAGGCAGTGGGTGGCGGAAATAGGAGACGGGATGGTGGAAAGTCGCCGGCATGCATCGTCGGTGCTAAAGGTGACATTAGCAAGGTAGTAGGAAGCAACGCTCAGGAGGGTTAGGAGGATGGAGGGCAGTGTATATGGGAGAGAGAAGAGATATGGATGATTAGATCAAAATCCAACGGTTTAAAAAATCAACTGCGATTTTTTTTTTTTTTAAAAAGCAGGGATCCTGATTTTCAGTAGCACCCCGTACTCCCTCGATCTGTGAATTATTTGATTATAAAGGGTTGAAGTGTACTACTTCAGATTTTAGGGAACTCAGATCCCACGGTTTTCGCTAGAGACTTTTTGAGCTTACTGTTATGGACACGTACAGCTTGCCGGTGTACAGCCATGGTCCCTTCAAAACCCACATGTATTGTCATTTTCCATTTTCTTTTGAGCAAGTTTAAATCGAGAGCTTTCAGAAGTTATTTGTATTAACGGGGGCATGAATATTATGTTTATTTTGTTAAAAATTAAGTTTTGGTGAAAAGAGTTTTAGAATTAATATTTATGCATAAATGAGACCTTACTAATGAAATATTATTCTATGGTATGTTCTAGAAACAAAAATGAACTTGAAGAACACCGTGCAACATAAATCACTATGTAATCATCAGTTGGGAAATGGGAACACATGAATTTCACATGAAATTGTTTAGTTCCGATAATGTTATGTTCTAAGTACGGTCTTAATAGTGGTTCACTTGGAATCCAGTGAACAACGAAAATCTAGGAAAATGACTAAATCGTACCACCAGCAAAACTTATGCACAAACAAAAGAATCAAGAAGGGAAAATAAAAATCAAAAGTTTGCACACACATAAGAACCCATCCAACCTGGTCCCCTGGTGGGCCTGACAAGGTTTCCATACAGGGAGCACAATTATAGACCCAAATGGTCTAGTTCCCCCACATTTGGTGACGAGGTGGGGGCCCACACAAACACTCCAGCGAGTCGAGACAAAGGGCAGCTCATCCTGTGGGCCCCACCCCCAGAGCTTGCACAGTTCTCCCAACCCCTCTGCGATCTCCTCTGATTTGGACGCCCTCCCAACACGATCTCATCCTGATCTCCCAACGCTTTCAGTGCCTCGTTTCAGGCATCCGGCTCGGATCGGCAATGGGCTCGGCTCCTTTCTGCCCCCTCTTTCATGTTAGCCCCTCCTCTCTCTCCAACCACCTGCAAATTGCAGTGTTCAGTTCAGAGGATCGTCCTTGAATTCACCTCATTCACTGCATGTGAGTGACCTAACCTTATCAGGGGATCTGCAAATCGCAGTGGCCGAGGGGATCGTGTAGAATTCATTGGTCGATGTGATGCTTCTTGAAGCAGCTTGGCACGAGACTTGTATGCATGTTTGCAAGCTGGCTGGCTTTGTTCTCTGAATCCAGTGGGCAAAGCTAAGCAACTGGTGATCATACATGTTTAAACAAACATGTATTGACGTACGTGTTGGAGGATTGTTCAGCGGTAGCTTGCAAGTTGGGAATTTGGCTATTTGTGTGTATGGACTGCATATATCAGTAGTGTGTAATTCCCCTCTTGATTTGTGGAGAGTTGCATGCATACATGGATGGAGTTATTTCTGTCGTCCGTAGGCCACTGCCATAAGCAATTTTTAGACCAATATTATTGCTCGTCGTCCAAGTGCAAGGTAAGCCCGGAGATGCTCATCGTCCACAAAATTGGGTGATTCATGCACATGAAAGTTCCCATCTTTGACTTCCATCCTAAGATCAGAAGTTTCAAACGTCTAAAATCCTGCCCTCCCTTCGCTTCAGCCGTTAAGTTTCAACGGACAACTCAGATCGATATGCTGTCCATAGAACACATTTGGTGATGCTTGAACCAGCAGCGACGGAGAATCTGAATATCTATGCGGAAGCCACGCCGGCTTATGCTTTATTTATTACCAAACCAATAAGTTCAAAACAAGGACCATGCATGCATGAGCGGATGAGCCTAGGTGAAACCTTTTTCACGAGAAACATATCAGTCAAGATCTTGTCGATCGGATTTTTAACATAAATTAAAAGTAGCTTTTTTTTTTGCACCACAGTAGATGCCATGTCGTTATCCATACGTCTCATACAAATTACTGAGATTAGCAAACTCTACATTTGGTCAGAGAGGCTCGAACCTAGGAGCAATAATTAATGGCCGGACGCAGATCCGCTGCAGTGCAAGTGTTATACACAGTGCAACAGTACCATGCACCAGTTGCTCTGCTAGTATGGCTGTATCATTGTACTCCATAGCCTAAGTAATGTACATGGGCTATAGTTGCGGCAGGTACTATATTTTAGGCACTACAGCAGGCTACTGTTGCACTTGATTTTAGACATACCTACTGTAGACGGCACTGCCCTTGCGTCCCAAACAGCGGCCTATCCCTCTTCATAATGGCCAAGCTAGCCAACTAAGGCGGCAAAAAGATGATTTTTTCGATAAAGCGGCAAAAAGATGATAAAACCAATGGGAGCCAAAGTTATCTACGTAATTAACCTCCAACCTGAAAATTTTCAGTAGTACGATGCAAGCAAAATTCAGCCGAGGAGGAAAGAGTCGCTCCAACTTTTGGACACGGCATCTCAATCTCCCATGTCACCGTATCATCCTCCTATTAAATATTAAAGCCTGCAAACTTCCGGGATGCTCACGCTGTCCACGTCGCCAAACGCTACAGAAAAATGCTCGGCAGTGCGTACGGCGGCATCGCGTTGAGCCACGTCCCCACGTGATTAACCCTATTGTTTGGCTTAAGTAAATATTCTATTCCCATAAACGCGAAGCGATTCGTGGCGCAGTGGAAAAGCTCTGCGCGCGCGTTGGCCAGGTCGCGGGTTCGAGCCTCGTTTCATAGCGCCATGGCGAAGTTTTTCCGGAGACACGTGGCAAAGCCGCGCGGTTGGGTCTCGGGGCGACACGTGGCCAATTTTTTTAAAGAAGATCTAGGTGTTTTTCAGAAAAGCCCCTGAACGTTACTAAAATTACATATTAGCCCATTTTTTATATGGAGACCCCCAAGGCTGCTGAAATTATTATTCTTTTGCGTGCAAACCCCCCAAAAATTATGATAGGCTTTTCAAAAATACGTTTTGGTCCATATTTTTTCCCCGACCTGCAAGAAATTTTTTAAGAAGATCTGAGAGTTTTTTTTCAAAAATACCCTGAACGTTTCTAAAATTACGTATTAGCCCATTTTTTATATGGAGACCCCCGAGGCTACTGAAATTATTATTCTTTTGCGTGTAGGCCCCCCAAAAATTATGATGGCCTTTCCAAAAATACGTTTTGCCCATATTTTTTTCGCCGGACTACAAGAAGGCCCCTGAGAATATTTTTTTGCCAAAAAAACCTTAGAAGACTAGAAAACATATGGAATTTCCCCGTTAAACACGTGACGGCTGGCGCGGCGTGCGCCGCGCCCATGTGTCTAGTATATATCTAACAACGACCATATCTTTCTCGTGTCCACCTCAGGAGTGACCAAAAAAGAGAGAGAAATTTATAATGTAGAGGTCAGAAGATATAATCTTCCATTTAAAAAATAGGCCTAGCCAGGGGCCAACCACAATGCCAAAGTAACCCTCTATCCGACGGTCCGGAGAATACGTTTCTCCCATAAGAGAGACGCCCGTGCCGGTGATGTTGAAGGTTTGCGAAAAACGTACGTGGGGCCTAAACGTCCTTCTCCGGCGGCTAGTGGGGCGATTTAGCCGGTGGATACATAGATCGAGGGCGTTGGGTGAGTCATACATACGACCACTCGAAAAGGTGGGCTTGGGGATTGGAGCTTCGAGAAAGATTCACCGAGATCGGATGACTCCATCGCGATCCACAGGCTAGCTCGCTCTCGATCGGGCACACATGCGTGCATGAATCCCAGCAGTTTTGTGGTCACGCGGGGCGCCATCTTTCGCGCGTGTCGGGTGCCCACCTTCCCCGGCCCATCCTGATCAGCCGAGCGATCGAGCCGGTACTGTCCTACCAAATCCTTCCGCTTTCAACCTGCCCTGCCCTGGTCATGGATCTCGCATCGTTGGTACACATATGCACTACGACTCATGATTTTTTACTAGTTGCTTCACTTCTGCCAAGAACTTAGAAGATATATAGAACTCAACGACATGCACAATTGCACATGCATGCATGCAGATGTATATATTGTGCAATCACGCGGTCTGCAAAATTGTAGTTGCAGTAGTTCATGGCTATAGTTGAAAGCGATTGTGGCACTCTTGCGGTGCCAATTAACCTCCATATATAGCACATGCTTTTTTTTTAATAAACAAAACATAGCACAGCTAATTCTGTGGTGAGTAATTATAATTATGCCAGAGGTGTTACCTGCTAGCTCATGGCTCCGTTATTATGTGGTCCTTTTTCCCTGTCAGGCAACATTGCTTCTTTTAGGTCGGAGATGCGAAGCTTTCACCCATCCTGTCACTGTCTGTGGCATCGTGGTAAGTGATAGAGACTTTCGGTGATGATCCACACTTGTCAGTGTGGGAGTCTGGACGTTGCACGTCCTTCTTAGTACCAACCCATGGGCCATAGCTCTCTCGGTTATGTGTTTACTTCAGCTTAGGTTGGCTATGGCCTACGGTCGTGTTTTAGCACTTGTGTGTACTCCAGATGGTGATTGCGGCCTACACGCTGGATATAATGGATTTTGGAAATGCCATAACCGAGAGAGTTATTAGATAGTGGAATAATTCGGATGTGTTGTTTGGCATCAACTGCCTTTTCCCAGAAGAAAATTATCAAGCATCAATTTTACCTATTTAATTCATTTGACTGATCTCCACGAAGGGTTTGACTTTCGACTGCAACCCTCGTTATCTTTGGACGAAGTGTAAACTGAGTTGCAAGCCTGATCGGAAGGACTGCAACAGATCGAAGCCGAAGCCCAGCAGGGTCTCGGGCAGAAAATAAAAAGGCATACGAGGACTCTGGCCTATCTTTGAGGCCTAGCCCGGTTTCATCACGTCAAAGTATTTCGAGGCCCTGGGCAACGCCACCCACAACGGTGTACGCGGCACGAGCCGTGCTGCCGGCCGGCCGAGAGATGGTTGGGTAGCGGCATGGAAACAGACGGGGATCCTTCGCCAGGTCTCAATTGACAGTTACGGAGAAAGACAAAAAAGCTATTCAACTTTGGGCCTCATGCAGCCACTGCACATACACAGCCAGACGTGAGAGCGCCAATGGGCAATGGCACGAAGATCTTTGGAAGCCGTTTGCGCTAGAAACATAGCTTGAAACTAAGGCCAACATCAGCTCAAATTAGAGAAGAATCATGAAGATGGTACCACTGTTATTGAACCTTATAGGTATGATCGAGAAGCGAGATTGAGAAAATAATATTTGACAATAATCATGCATATGTACCCTTTCAATATTGTTGAGCACGGGTAATTCGCTGTGCTCATCAAATCCATGTGCTCTAGCTTTTCAATTGAGAGTCGTTTCATCGTTAGAAAAGAGCTAATGGACATCTTTTTAGAACAAATTTTATGTTATAACTATTCAGTTGCATTTTAGCACTGCTTTGGACATGTGGACATTAAATCAAAACAAAGGATTTATGTGTGTCACCATACATTGGATTGATGATGATTAGCGTATGCAAAAAAGAATTGCTAATTCCATGCATGTAGGAGGACAACACACTGGTGCTAACTTGATGTATGCATTTACTACATCCATTATGAAATGGTATATCAAAAAGAAATTCTAACTTTCAACAATGCATCTGCAAATAAAGTATGATGCCATTGCTAAATTGAAAAAAAAACAATCCCTAATCCGTGACGCTTTGTTCGTTCATGTAAGATGTTGTAATCACATACTAAATCTTGTTGCTAAAATGGCTCACAAGAAATTGCATCTGCAATTCATCATATTCAGCCATTTGTAGTAATTGTAAAGGGCTCTCCATTGCGTTGGCAGCAGTTCATGAAATGTGCAACTGGATGCCAATTGGATATAAAGAGGGGTGTCTCACTAAATGCTACTATGAGGTGTAAATTCCACATATACCATCTTGTCGGATGCCCTATTTTATAGGAAAACTTTTGAGAGGCTTGCGTGCATGGAATGCCACAGGTATAAAAATTTAGCAAATTAGGTGATACCGTAAAAGTGTACTTAGAAATATGTGGACAAACGGTGCCGAACGCTGCCAACTAGAGCCCCCGGCAAGTCGAGAGGAGGGGCGCTCTGCGTGTGTGGCGTCCCAGTTGTGGCGTGCGACGTATGTCGACCACATACAATAGATGAACAGGCATGGAACTGTACCACATCATCCTCCCTAGACCTCCTGTAGGAGGTAAGATGGACGATGAGCAGCATCTTCTCCTTCAAACGTTGTAACACCCCTCTGAGGTAGTCCATGGTCACCTCCAACCTGTTCTCCATACCAACTTGGTCGCTAAGAAGGCCTCCTCATAAGCCTCCTTGGTAAGGTCTCTCTTCTCGCGCATTGAAAGGGTTATTAATGATAAGAATTGCACGAATAGTGTATTATATAACATGTGAACAGAAGTACTAACCGAGCAATGAAAAGTAAAGTTCGACTGCATGGAGTAGGTGTCCACTATAGAGAGGACATATCTCAAAGAATCATCTACGACATGCATGACTCGAACGCATGCGTGTGAGCTATACTACCAGATATACTCTTCATACATCATGGGTTCGTAAGGGGAAGCCTCCTGGTGTACATCCACCAACGCATGCGCCCATTACTGTGTGTGAGGCAGCATGCGTGCTACCCAGCCCCCATGTTTGATGAAACCCTTCTGTGTGTGCTTGCAGGAAAAGCTGGCCGCATTAGCAAGGACATACAATGTGTGTTGCAACTAAAAGTGAAGTATAGTTTAACTCACATGTGCATGGTCGGCGGGACGATGACACCAGTGGAGACCGGGAAAACCTGACGAAGACCGAATTGCCGCATCACATGATGTACGATGTAGGTCCCGACGAAGACATCATACACTAAGTGATAACGGGTTAGCTAGAAGTCGGCATCATGAGTGCACTACATGAAGAGGCTCTGAGGTGCTCACGCAGTGATAACCTCCAAGATGTATAGCCTCCAGTTGACACAATCATCAATTAGCTGGTAAAATATCACGATGCACTCAATGTACGATGTATGCGACATAACTGGGGTGAAAGTGGACTTAGAAAAGGAAAGCAAGCGAAAGTAGTACAAAACATGGCAAACTATTGTACAATTGACGATATATGTAAAAGTACTAACCCGACAGCGATACTACAATGTCCCTATGATAAGACGGTCCACATCATCCCCAAGGAGGCCCATAGAGGAATGACCCATAAGGTGACAACTCAATCTGTGGCCGTTCGATCTGAAAGTACTCGAACGACTAGGGTTGAAGAAGTAGAGGACATCCAGCGAGAGTGGAGCCATTCCCCATGCGATGACACCCGTTGCAAAGGGTACGGTACATGCACGCCAATACAGCTAGACCCCAAACTAGTTGTGGGATCTCCTCCAGGTCCGTGTTTGCTATTGCAATCGCGCTTTATCCACACTGTATCCATAGGACGAGCAGAATATGCCATGCCAAAAAACCAAAGCAGGTACGCCTCCAAGTGTCGATGCACAACATAGTCCCACGCTCCATCCACCATCCTCTCTGTCTGCAAAACATAGTGGCTAGTTTGATAACGGAAATGCAAAACTAAATCGAAATGTACAAATGATTTCACACTTACGTAGAACTACGTAAGCCACTTCTGCGTCGGACTGTGCACACTAGAGAATGGTGCGTAGGCTGCCCCCTTAGGTAGCACTCCATCGAACCTACTAAACAGCTTAGTACGCCACTCTGGATTGAAGTTCTGAGACACAATCGCATCCCTACTGCACGCAAAGCCCAGTAGGTAACTGACGTCCTCATATGTCGAGGCTATCTCCCCTCACAAGAGGTGAAACATGTGCGTCTCTGGTCGCCAAAGATCGACGAGAGCCATCAAAAAGCACTTGTCATACAGAAACCTCCTAAGGGCACCACTCTTGTCCTGTGCGTCAATGTTGGTCGCCTCTGCCATCAGTGCTAAAGGAAGCAGCCCTGCCGCTCTCAACCTGCACGAATACATTGTCATTACACTCATGCTATACATATGTCACATCCTAACACAACTATGAAATTAGTGCACTCACCTTGGAATCTATTGTGCGTCAATCCTCCATGACTTTATCGGGGTGCGCAAGCGGAGGGAGCTAAGCTCGATCAGCAGCTCACCGTCCGTCAGGGCCAAGGTCTACAATTGGCTACGGTGTGGCACATCTATCGCTATGTCAAGCAACTCGTACTATGGTTGCGCACGTGCCTTATCGTCCACCATACCTGTAATTCATACCTTCACTGTTAGTATGATGAAAAAATGAGTTCGTACCTACAAAATGGATGCATACAAAATAAACATTCCAAATTGTGACTAGTAATGACATACAAAATAAGTTCTTAGATAGAAACGTAAACATGAAAATTTGGACACTTACGATGAACATCTAATGACCCAACATTATTATGAAGTTTCCGATCTAATACTAGCAAACATATATCCGATTTGATACTTCTGACAAATATCTGATCCATCCCAAACCATAACAATAGTACTGCTAACTTACAGATACCTACTTTATACAACTACCTACATATGTACATAGCTATTGCTACTAAGAATAGTACTGCTAAAGTACATAACTATTACTACTGTACACAACTATCTATATATGTACACAACTATTGCTACTAACAATAGTACTGCTAATGAACATAACTAGTACTACTGTACACAACTATCTACATATGTGCACAATTATTGCTAATATACACATCTAATTATTTACTGTTCTAATTAATCTGGTCGCTAAGTTATTTATCTACACACCTATTGCTACTCTATCTGACTAATTACTTACAAATCTAATTAATCTGAGTCGCTCTTTGTCCTTCTCTTCTCCCCTTCTTCTCCCCTTCCTCTACTCTTTCTTCTCTTTGTCCCTCTCTTCTCCCTCTCCCTCTCCCTTTCTTTTGTTCTCTCATGCGAGTGGCTGTTCTGGCCAAGTGGCGCTTAGCAAGCTTTTATAACTTGCTTCATCTCCATTTAAAATGGTGATAGGGCCTCAACAGTTAGCAACAACTCTCTATCGCTATTTTGAAATGGCTACATAGGGTATTTATGTTATTTTTTATTTTAGCATATTACTTGTGCAAATATTTTTTAAATAATATTATTTTAAAGAAATTCGTACTTTTCCTATATGCCATGCACATGAAACAGATGCATACGTAAGTCGCGTATGGGCGCAACCCATACGCCATGAAGTTTGTGTCTAATACTACTACTACAAGGTAGCAACAATGTCCTGTTCACATATATATGTGATTGAAGATAGGATCTGAATCCTACTGGGCATAAATTCGTAGCTGCATGGAGCTTAGTTAAAGTTAGGTATTCCAAGATCCTAGCAAATCATCTCCATGCATATTCAAGACAAGAATAGGAAACTAGCTACTGCTGCAACTAGCTTTGCGCATATTTGCAGCAACGATGTGATTAGATATACACTATAATTTAGAAATCAGGGACAATTAGAAAATGAGACATCTGTCGTACTCGTTTAAATATTAGCTTGGAATGCCTATTTCTATTGTTGACGTATGCTTTCTTCTTAAGTCACATTTTTAACAAATGGATCAATCTACTAACAGGCGCACATTTCAAAACTAAATCAAAGGCCAATGAAATCAACTTAGCAAAAAATCAGGCAACTTACAAATAGCAGATACGATAAAAAAAATTTTGAATTTAATTCTTTTAATGAAATGGGTTAGTTTGTTTGAAACATTGACGTTGAATTTTTTTCTGTCTTAAACAGAAAAGGCACACGAAGCCTATGAGCAAGGACAGGCCGGAAACAACTGTCAAAATGATGAAGACAAACGACAACAACAATTTGCTTCTCGCAAGAAGGTTGTATACTTTTTCTCTACGCCTCCATGAACGATCGTGATGCTGTATGCGTAGCAGTACAAGATAGTAGTACACGTATAACTGGTTCTCTGTGTCAGGCCAAAACAATAAAATTCAGTTTCCATATAGGTAATTTTGTCGGAAACGATAACGGTAATGGTTTTGATCGGTTCCGACCGTTTCCTTCGTATCCGGAAAAATCGGTAAATTCCGTCGGTAATTACCGGAATTATTCCACCCACAAATCACACTCCTTCGGTCACTAAAACGCCCATAACTTTTTACTCCGAACTCCGATTTAGATGATTTTGGACTCTATGCAGAAGCTTATCACGAGGGCTACAATCTTCACCTATTTTCATGATTTAACCAATCATAGATATTTTAAATATCATAAAAATAAAACTCTAATGTAGTCATTCAAGTCTAAAATTTGATGTGTGTTCATCAGTAAATTTGTGAATATTTATTAATTACTAATTTCTATGTGGATGTACTATTTGTGTGAATTTTTTGAAGTCAATTGGTGGTACATGTCCTACGACGTTACGTCTCTTTTTCGATTCCGATCGTTACGATATATATATTTTGTATCAATTTTCGTTTCCGATATTTTCAATTACCGATGATATGTGCACAATTATTGCTAATATACACATCTAATTATTTACTGTTCTAATTAATCTGGTCGCTAAGTTATTTATCTACACACCTATTGCTACTCTATACAGCTAATTACTTACAAATCTAATTAATCTGGTCGCTCTTTGTCCTTCTCTTCTCCCCCTTCTTCTCCCCCTTCCTCTACTCTTTCTTCTCTTTGTCCCTCTCTTCTCCCTCTCCTCTCCCTTTCTTTTTGTTCTCTCGCGCAGTGGCTGTTCTGGCCAAGTGGCGCTTGGCAAGCTTTATAACTTGCTTCTGTCTCCATTTAAAATGGTGATAGGGCCTCAACAGTTGGCAACAACTCTCTATCGCTATTTTGAAATGGCTACATAGGGTATTTATGTTATTTTTATTTTAGCATATTACTTGTGCAAATATTTTTAAATAATATTATTTTAAAGAAATTCGTACTTTTCCTATATGCCATGCACATGAAACAGATGCATACGTAAGTCGCGTATGGGCGCAACCCATACGCCATGAAGTTTGTGTCTAATACTACTACTACAAGGTAGCAACAATGTCCTGTTCACATATATATGTGATTGAAGATAGGATCTGAATCCTACTGGGCATAAATTCGTAGCTGCATGGAGCTTAGTTAAAGTTGGGTATTCCAAGATCCTAGCAAATCATCTCCATGCATATTCAAGACAAGAATAGGAAACTAGCTACTGCTGCAACTAGCTTTGCGCATATTTGCAGCAACGATGTGATTAGATATACACTATAATTTAGAAATCAGGGACAATTAGAAAATGAGACATCTGTCGTACTCGTTTAAATATTAGCTTGGAATGCCTATTTCTATTGTTGACGTATGCTTTCTTCTTAAGTCACATTTTTAACAAATGGATCAATCTACTAACAGGCGCACATTTCAAAACTAAATCAAAGGCCAATGAAATCAACTTAGCAAAAATCAGGCAACTTACAAATAGCAGATACGATAAAAAAATTTTGAATTTAATTCTTTTAATGAAATGGGTTAGTTTGTTTGAAACATTGACGTTGAATTTTTTTCTGTCTTAAACAGAAAAGGCACACGAAGCCTATGAGCAAGGACAGGCCGGAAACAACTGTCAAAATGATGAAGACAAACGACAACAACAATTTGCTTCTCGCAAGAAGGTTGTATACTTTTTCTCTACGCCTCCATGAACGATCGTGATGCTGTATGCGTAGCAGTACAAGATAGTAGTACACGTATAACTGGTTCTCTGTGTCAGGCCAAAACAATAAAATTCAGTTTCCATATAGAAAGCAATCACACTGTCGGAACTCGGAACTAGCTACACCTACAGAGGATACGAAGAATCCGTTGCCATAGGAACTGGCCTGCCGCCATAGGCCCATACCGCCGCCTCTCGCTCAAGTTGCAAAGTGCGATTTTCTTTTCTTATGTTCCCCAAAGCTGCCCATTGCTCATGCACCTTCCACAGGTCCCATGAACCTCAAGGCTCAAAAGTCTCGAAAAGCAAGGCCATAGGCGAGGGCCCCGCGCAAGCATTGCCTATAGCAGATCAATGTTCTCCTGCCTAGATCGAGCCCGAACAAAGCAAGGAAGAGGGCATTCAATTTCCCTCGCTCATGTCCAACAGAAGCAGCTCACGACCACGACTCGGTTCCAGTTGTCCGCGCTCACCTCATGCGATGCATGCCATCCAAATTAGGGCAGTAAACAGGTGAACTCGAGTGAGTCTGAATTAGGTATAAGTCTCGAACCTGAGCTTGAGCTCAGCTCTGCTCAAACTCGGTAGCAATCAATAATTTAATATACATTAATTTTTAACAATAAGAAAAGCTTAAGCTAAAATTTTGGCTTGAGTAAGCTCAGTAAAAATTAACACGCAATAATATTTCACAAGCTTGTCTTTTTTATTACTCTTAGCACAGGACGAATTTGATCATGAAATTTTATATGTAGATGGGGTAAGCTGAGATGTACATCCATGATTTTTTTCAGAATTTTTTGAAACTTTTTCTAGTTGGGTTGCACCGTGGTTTCACCAGCCTGTCTGATTGCACAGGATATTTTTCCCTGTTTGGAAGAGTTGTAACTTTTTTCAAAAGATTTTTTTTTGGTTTTATAGACTAAAAAGTAGCATTAGCTTTTTATGATATGTTGTTTGGCAAACAACTAATTTCTCTTCACAATAAACTGCAGAAGCACTTCCCACCTTGTTTTTTGCTTTTGCTACTTGTACGTGGCTTCTAGTGTATGACAAAAGTCACTTAAAAAGCTAATCAATTTAGGGATGTACTGACTTCGGAAGCTAAAGCTAGCTTTAAATCCTAAACATGGCCTAGTTTTCACATTTGCGCACGAACAGACAGGAATAGACGGCCAATGGTTTCACCCTTTAAAGCGGGAGGATTTGGAGCCCAGGCAGGAGTGCCACCTGTCACCCTGTATATTTGCGAAAAAGTCCCTCTATTTTTCCGAAATTACGGATAGGTCCTTTGCGATTTTTTGTGAGACAGAAATAATTTTTTTTTCTTCGCGTTCGGGTCCCTGGCGCGGTATTTTACAGAAAAGTCACTCGTTAAGTTCAAATCGCGAACAAGCCCTTTTCTAATTTTTTCAGATAGCGAACGGTCCAAAAAATAACAAACAGTCCACACTTCTTACGTTCGTGTCCTTTCTCCGTTTTTCCGGAAAAATGTTTTCACCACAAAAAATCGGAAAAATGTTTTCGTCACCCAAAAAGCCTAAAAAATGTTTTCGTCACAAAAAACACAGATTCGTCGAAGGTTTATAGAACTTATGGATTTGCCAGCGGTCATAACCATGGGTTTTTAAAAAAATGTAGATTCGTCCAAGATTTATAGCGACCCATAGATTCACCGCGGGTCCTAACGACCCATTTTTAAAAAACACAAAAACCAAAAAAAAAAAAAAAGATTCGTCGAAGGTTTATAGCGGTTCATGGATTACACCATGTCCGAAAGCACCTTTAAAAAGGAAATACATAAAAAATCCGCACTTTTCTTCTAAAAAACACAGATTCAACCGCAATTTTCTAAATAAAACACGCATCGACAAAAAAACACGGATTCGTCGAAGGTTTATAACAACTTGTGTATTTGCCATCGGGTCATAACCGTGGATTTTTTTTAAAAAAAATAGATTCCTCCAAAGATTTATAACGACCCGTAAATTCGCCGGCGGATCCTAACGACCCATTCTTTAACGAACACAAAAAACAAAAAAAACACGGATTCAACCGCAATTTTCTAAATAAAACACACATCGACAAAAAAAACACGGATTAAATCGAAGGTTTATAACAACTTATGGATTTGCCAACGGTCATAACCGCGGGTTTTTTTAAAAAGCGTGGATTCGCCCAGAGATTTATAGCGACCGTAGATTCGCCGACGGTCCTAACGACCCATTTTTTAACAAACACAAAAACAAAAACGATCAAATATCCCGAAATGCGTAAAAAACAACCACGGTTTTCTAAAAAAACACAGATTCGTCGAAGGTTTATAGTAACCCGTAGATTAAACGCGGATTCATCAAAGGTTTGTAATATCCCATGAATTCGCCAGCGAGTTCTACCGACACATTTTATTTAAAAAATGCGGAAATCGAAAATTCGACAAATTTTACCAGACGACGGGTTGTAACCGCGGTTTTCTAAAAAACGTAGATTCCTTAAAGATTTATAGCTGACGACCTATTTTTTAAAACAAATATGAAAACCAAAAATACGACCCCTATAGTTTTGCCGATGGGTCCTATCGACTCCACAGAACGGCGCAGCGTAGCGCGCTATTATTGCTAGTTTGATCGATACCACATATGCAAGTACGACCGATCCTTGCAAATTAACTTTGATATGTTCACACCATTAGCAGAAATAGAACGATCTATCTCGATCAACCAAGTCGGTACTAGGCGATTGAATTGCGTACAACTCCAATTATCTCTTTAGCTTGTGCTACTACGTACCTACCATCTTCCCATCCATGTTATAGTGTGAAGTATCGAAGCCAATTAATGGAGAGCCTCAGAGCCCAGCGGCATAGCACAAGCTATCACGATGAGAATTGCTAAATGCTACTTGCGTGTTTTTTGTTAGTTAGTACTTAATTTTTTTTTGTCTATTAGATATTTGTGTGTTTTTAATTTGTGAGCACTCAATTTTTTTGTCTATTATTTATTACTTTGTGATCCATACTGTGATTTGTCAAATATTTTACTTTGTGATCGACGATTTTGTTTGTTATGTTAACTATAGTTTTTTTTTTTTTTACAAATTGTCACATTATTTTTTACATAATTTCATTTGTGTAAAGTAGTATATAATTGATGCAAAAAAGGCCATACATAAAAGAATAATATTTGTTTTTACAAATTGTTACATTATTTTTACATAATTTAATTTGTGTAAAACTAGTATATAATTGATTTACAAAGGTCATGCAAAAAAAGAATAATATTCCTCGTCCAATAAGGCAATAACTAAAAAGAATAAAATAGTACTTAAATGGGAGGATAGAAGGTAAATTAATTTTATCTATTGAATCTAGATTTGTAGACTCCAAATTTAACTACTACTTAGTGAAAAACACTCGAATTCTTTGTAAACACCCATCATAAATATACACTGCTAGCAATACCCGGTACACAATACGCACAGCTGGAGATAGGGATGGCAAAAATACCCGTGGGTCCGGGTACCCGCGGGTACCCGACCCGATGGGTCCGGATCCGGGTCCAAATTTGGACCCACGGGTATATTATTTCGGGTCTGGGTCCGGGTCCGGGTCTGGGTCCGGGTCTCATTTTGGACCCGTGGGTACCCAGACCCAGACCCGTTAAATCGGAATGCAGGCTGGCGATTTGAAGTTTTAGGCTTTTAGCGCTAGGCCTGATCATTCACGGCGTACGCTGTTTGCCGGCCGGGCCAACAGGTTGCGAGCGGCCCATGAAAGAAGATGTGAGCGGAAAAGCTATTTTGTCCCACATCGGTAGCCGACGGAGACGTCTGCGCGGGAGACAGGCATAAGATGCGGAGGAAGCTATTGGGGCAATGACGCGACTAGAACTCTGGAAGGACTATAACGGGGTTACGGGGTGGCGTGTGACTAGAGCTCACGTAAATTTGGGTCCACCGCAAGTCCATTAAATGCTTTTCTTTGCTTTTGAAATTCCATTGAAAATGTTTTTTATCCTTAAGCATGAAGCTAAACTTTTTTTGTCTTTTCTGCAATGCATGCACCGCAAAGCATGTAGCATTGGTAACGGGTCTGGGTACCCGTTCGGGTCCGGATACCCATCGGGTCTGGGTCCGGGTTCGAGTTTGGACCCGTGATTGACTTCGGGTCCGGGTCTAAATTTCGGGTCTCGGGTCCGGGTCCACGGAAGTTGGACCCGGAGGTTCGGGTCCGGGTCTAAATTTCGGGTCTCGGGTCCGGGTCCACGGAAGCTGGACCCGGAGGTACCCGGACCCGTTGCCATCCCTAGCTGGAGATGCTAAAACCACAGGCAACAATACAAAATGGAACCGACGATGGAGGGAGGCCGAAGAGGAGCGAGTGTCTCGTACGATTGCACCCCGCTCATACCACTTGATGACACCCTGCACAGCACTCCCAGTTAAAGGCCAAAATATTCGCAGGAAATGAAACGATCGGAAAAGAAAAGGTGATCGCTGTAAACCGACACAGTGGACAGATTTACGGACCAATATAACGCAATTACGCAGCCTCCGTCTAGCGATAAGTCGAGGTTTCCGTAAGGTGGGACAGGTGTCGGACGACCAAGCTCTGGTCAACATGCTGATGCTGCGAACCAGAGAAGGTGAACGTTCGGCGATTGCGGGCCTCTGGCAAGAGATCCAGGAGCAAAGCAGGATGTGTTATTGTTTTTCTTTTTTATTTACCCGCCGGGAAGCGAACTCGCCAGCTCATTGCTGCGTAAAAATGGATTCTTGGACTTCGCCGGGGGCGACGACCCGGAAAGCGCAGGCGAATTAGCCGACTCGATCGATTCCGTTTTGCCTCTCGGGGTCGGAGGGGAACCGAACCGTGCAACAGAAATGTTCGTTCCGGAGAGCTGAAAGTGGCCACAACGGTACAAGAAAATGAGAGGCTTGCGACGAGAAGTCAACTTGTAGTTATACGCTCTCTAGATTCATTCAGTCAATAGAACAGCTCAGCTGAGAGGAATTGGAGATAGTACTAGTACTAGCACAATTGACGTCGTATTATCGCTGTACAAGTACGCACGAACCAATAAATGTCCTTAATTAGGCCTCTAATATCCTAGGTTGCACGCTAGTCACTATATATAGCTATTCCATAATCATGTGTTCACTCTTCCCAAGGTGGCGATCCAGCCACACGACGCTAGACAGGTGGCAGTGCCTCCGTCGACGGGGTCGTGTCGGTGCCGGTGCCGGCGCTTGCCTTCTTGGCGGGGGCGGCCGCGGCCGGGCCGACCGTGGCGCGGCACATGGGGCACGTGGAGTGCGCGCGAAGCCAGGCGTCGACGCACTTGGCGTGGAACAAATGGGTGCACTTGGGCAGCTGCCGGACCTTCTCAGTGGCCTCCACCTGCCCGAGGCACACCGCGCAGTCCAGCGCCGCCGCTGCGGGCACCCCTGCCTCGGCCAGCGGGGCAGGGCCCTCGTACGCGAACGTCGGGAGCGCGGCGATCGCGGCGGCGCTCATGCCGAGGTCGGCCGCCGCGGACGCCGGCGCTTCGGCCTGATCCTCCGCCTCCACGCTGAGTTGGCGGCGGTGGCGGCTGCAGATGTACCAGATGGCGAGGTAGAGGAGGAAGTTGAGGATGCCGATGGTGAAGGAGAGCCCCATGAACAGCAGCCGCGCGCGGGTGCTGTACCTGGAGTTGTCCGCGAAGAGCCACGAGTTGGGCGCGCTCATATTAAAAACCCCGGCCCCTCGTCTCCTCCCAACAAACGGCCTCTTAATTGGCTCGTCGGCGCCGGAAGAAGCAGCAGCCGCCGCGTCCTTGGCTGCACCAGTTGCTGTATACTACTCCCCTAGCCGGCGACTTGGGAATTGGGATTCCGGGTGCAGTGCACGCGAAGCTGTGGGCTTGGCGGCCGGAGCAAGCGGGGATGTTCCTTTTTTTTTTAGGTCGCGTTTGCAGGGGCAAAGAGGCGCCGAGGCAATATATAAAGGGAGCTCGGGCGGGGTCGATCTGAGTGAGGCTTTAACGACACGGCGCGCGGGCGCAACAAAGGTGAGGTGAGCGCGCGTGGGTTTCTTGAACCTGGCGGTGGCGGGGACGTGAGCGAGAGCGCGAGATATTTAACGCCGCACGACGCGATGGCTGTTGCTGCTGGGCTCTGGCGATTGGGAAACATTTGATTGTTGGGAGGACCAGCAGTTGGACGTTCGATGGAAAACTCGCCTATCGGATCATTGCGTGCAACAAAAATAAATAATAACAGTTAGAACATCGACAAAAAAAATATAAATTAGATGAAACCATAAGTATAGAATGTGGCCCGATTTTAAAAAGATTCAGACATGGTAAACAAAGAAAGTTACAATAACACAACACTTCAACATTTGAAAAAATAGCTACAACATTATACGGTTACTTATGCAATAATTAGAGAAAGTGTTTTCAACAAATCGAAATAGACCATGCAAAAACTACTCTTGCAACAGATGAAATGAGGTGCTTTCACAAACAAAATCTACTCAAACAACAAATCGAAAAAAAACTACTGAAAACTTATGTTGTAACAACTAAAAAGAGCTATTGAACCAAGCAAAATATGACACTGCAACAATAAAAGGGACTGCTGCAACAAGTGTAAGATAAACTTCTCTCAGATCTACTTTCATTTCAGAAAAAAAAAATGCAACAATCAAAAATACTTTCTACAACAAAATACAAAGGATGTTGCAACAAATTCTGAAAACGTCTGCAACAGCCTTGGAGGAGGCATGATAGCCACATAGATGGTGATGAGCAGTAGAGGTTGCCGAAGAGAGGAGATTGACATGTTGCCTTATTGCTGGTAGGCCCGAATTTGATGTTGTGAAGCCGATTCGGGTGTTTCGTCACTAGTCCATTGGTCAGCCAAACACCACAGCAACGAACTCATCGAGAGGTCAGCAACGTCGCCTTCATGGTCGAGCTTTCAAGGCTCACAGGGCACTCTCCTCTCCCCTTAGGATTCGCATGGATTTAACCTCAAAATCCATGATTTTTCCTGTGTATTTGCGCACAAAGGAGGTATGAGAGGCGAGTGAATAAGTGAAAACGGCAACTAACTGTCTGTATCAGGCTCAGTCATCAGCGTCAATCCAACTAGAAAAATTTCAAAAATTCTGAAAAAAATCATGGATGTACATCTCATCTTACTCCATCTACATATAAATTTTCATGATCAAATTCATCCTATGCTAGAAGTTACAAAAAAGACAAATTTCTGACAAACTTAAATAGTTCAAATGCACCCCAAATTTGTCTTTTTTGTAACTTTTAGCATAGGACGAATTTGATCATGAAAATTTATATGTAGATGGGGTAAGGTGAGATGTACATCCATGATTTTTTCAGAATTTTTGAAACTTTTCTTAGTTGGATTGCACGTGATTGCAGAAGGCCCGATGACAAATGCAATAAGTGAAGTGGTGGCGATATCGTGCTTTCAGAAGTTTTATAAAATTTTTGCGGAAAATTCAGATGGGATAATTCAATTCCCATAGAAAACCAAAAAAAAAAAAACCTTTGTGTTCCAGCAAGACCTAATATTTGTTGAAAGTTGTGGTTTTTTATCGTTGGAAAATCGATTTATGTCTACTCTGAAGTCTGAATGAGGATTAGGATTTAGGAGCACCTGATGCATGGCTTAGCTCGATGGACCCGTATCTGCTTCCTGGAGTAATGCAAATTAAACTTTGGAGATGGGGTTGTTGATTTTTAACATGCGGCTAAGGTATTCCGAAGTTTGGGGGAGGTGCAGCGGATCGGTTTTGAGGGAGCTAGAGTTTTCTGAGGAAAGCTATGCAGATTTGAATTGCCAGTCAGATCAGGCGATTGTTATGGAATATGTAGTTCACTATAGTTGAATTTCATTGTGTAATTATGATCATCTTCGGCTCCGAAACAATGTCAGCAAGTCCCTACTTGGATAGTTCCTTTTTTAAATTACGAACTATCGATTTCTCTCCTAGAACAATTGATCTTGTCCTTGCATATGCAACCATTTTTAAAATAGGTCAGAGGCATAACAAAAGTTGACTTATATAACAAGGCAATTTGAACCCTTGGTATATAAAATATGGGTCTTAATGCAAAACTCTCCTGATATAATACTTTATTTTTTGAAAGAACAGCAGGAACTCTGCCTTTCATTTAATAGTAGAGAATAGCAAAGGTTTTTACACGGGCCATCGATCAAGGGCGGAGCCAGAATTTTGGGTTAGGACGGTCACATGGACCAACTAAAAATTATCATAGTATCTATCAAAAAATATCATAGGAATATCGATGCATTTAAATTTAAAATAGCATAACCACATGTCCACATAAGAAAAATATGACATATTTTTTAGAATAAGAAACTTACATCTCTATTAACTTAAATTTTGTTCTACGACTACCTAAAAGATCATACAAGTCAATAAGTTCATCTGAACTAATTTTTGTTGCTAGTTTTTTTCAATGTAAACTATCATGCAATATCGAAGAAAGTCATCTCCTATTTTATTTCGAAGGCGGGTCTTGACAAGTTTCATAGCTGAAAATACTCCTCTGTGGTTACTGTTGACACCGAAAGAGTTATGACCAATCGTAACAGCCTATCAACCATTGAATAATGGGAAGCTTTACCTGTTTTATATAGTTTATTTGTTAAGTTAGCAAGAGAAATTAAGTATTGCATACATCAAGTTAAGAAAAATGGAAGCTTTACCTATTGAGAATATAGACTAGACCTTTATTTACTGTTTGCACACCTCATGCTTGGAGGAAACTTAGCAATAGAACAGCACACCAGGAAAACCTATAGACATGATGCTGATATTGAAACCTCCCTGCCTGTTGTCAAGCGAGCTGGTATTGCCTTCTTGATGGTCGGTGTGAGAAACCCGATTGCGATTTTTTCTTGCAAAGGAGCTGCTGTAATTTTCCTCTTCCTGAACAAATACATTGTGATAAATTTCCTATTAACTGTGATGAATGATGAGCAGAACTATTGTCATGGTTCCTGAGAGAAAATCCCGTGCAATGTGTTGACTTATCTGACCAATCTGTTGCGTGGCATATCCAACTTCTTATTGCTATTTCGCATTAGGCATCGCCAAACTGCTCTGACTATTCAAGTGCTGGAATTGACAATATAGATTTCATCCCACTTCTTTAGATCTACATATGCTAAATTGCGAGCTTCCTTTGAACTTAGTTCCCAATATGAAGATGTTCCTGCTAAATGAAATGGTTGATAAAAGTTGTGAACTTCTGATTCTGGTTCAAGAATATGGAGCTCTGGAAGAATCTGGAAATGATTTGGATTCAGCAATAAAGAGTTTGCTTAATCTATATTTGGAATCTGCTGAGAATAATGGCGACCCTTATATTAGGATTTGGAATAATCTGGAACAAAAACGATATAGAAAATAAAGTGATTCTGCAATATTTTAATGCTCCACTGAAGGTAGAATTATCAAAACCTTCTCATAAAATTCTATATAGTCACCACACTTAGCCAGATGCAACTAAGCAAACGACATCTCTTACATCCAGTCATCCCTCTACTCCCTTAGACAGCCAACCAAACAACTTCTCAGCTCAGTCAAGTTCAACACATATAGCCAATCAAACAAATTTCTTTTGCATCAACTCAATTTGTCTCCCACCAGTCCACATGACTCGTACGCCCAAGCTAGGGACATACAGATAACCAAATAGACTCTTATTGCATCTGAGAAATACTACACATAAAAAGATGTATCAGATTATAATAAAACTACCGTCGGCACATAGGATGTGAGATATGCACGGTGCCTTATTGCGCACTCGAATCCCCTTGTCAATGAAGTCTGCTCTGTACGACCTCAAGAGAGTAAACAAACCTTCAGCACATAGTAAGAACAAATATGGTGCCATAAAATCTCCTTGTGGATGTTCCCTCGGGGGAGAAAAGGCCCGCAACAACTCTCCGTTAACCTTGACAAAATTTTTTTACTGATTTCACACATCTCATCACAAGGTTCACAAACTTGTCGCCAAAACCCAGCTTCAACATAATCGCTTCAAGATAATCAATCGATTCTAGTGTTAGTGAAACGTCAAATTATAATTATCATGTTGTTCATCGATGCTGCAAAAAATGGAGAGTGATTGTTGCAGGGACAACAATTGTATGCAGTTTAAATGGGGATCACAAGTTAAGCCGTCCTAATTTAACAAAGTTGTCTGATGCAGCCTATCGATGGTTCCGATTGTCCAAAACTACATGCTTCAGTAACTGCTATGCAGATGCTACAGTATTTTTCCTACAGTGCCACCAGAAAAAAACTACATGCTTTAGTAACTGCTATGCAGATGCTACAGTATTTTCCTACAGTGCCACCAGAAAAATCTCGCTCGTCACTTTTTCATTGGACAGTTCAATTGTGATCCCCATTCATCTGTATACAATCCCTGTCCTTGTTGCAGAGGCTGGCTGTTAGGTGCGGCACTTGATGACCCGCAAACGACGCCGCTGTTGACACGTAGATTTCTACGAAACAAAAAATTGTACAGCTATAGTGTTGAGCACTTGAGCAGTTGAGCTTTACACCGATGGCGGGAGCCGGGAGGCGAACACGCGCACGCGCAGACTCCACAGGCTGCGAAAGGAAATCATTGTTTTGTAGCCCACTACCAAACTTATTTTTAAAATTTGATTTCCTTCTAAATACAATTATAAAAATAATCTCATATCTGATCACTGAAATATCAGCAAATGATATATGTTATCTACCGTAATCTCACACTGTAGAAATACCTACCAAGCTCCTAGAGCTCGGCAAGCCACCGAAACTATTGAGCACTAAGATATCGGTAGGTGTTTTTATGGTGCAGAAGCATGGCAAGTGATACGTGGTTACATAGGTGTGGACAAGAAAAACTGACAACTTCGCATGGTAATGTTTTTTTTTTCCGTTGGGCTCGTGATGGCTGCATGCTTATATGCTTGTTTGAACTTTCAAGTGATTATTAAGCATGGTATATAATGATGAGCAAATCCTTGTCATGCTTTTACACGTCTCCGTTTCAGACTTTGTGTGTGCGCTAATGTCGATTCTGTACGTGTCTGGTAAATTCTTGTAATTTTAATATAAGGGTCAGATTAGAAGCGACTATACTACTGACAGAAACACCACATATATAGCCCCCTAAAAAACTTTAGAACGAGTCCGTAGTCAGACGAATGGCTAGCATTCAATTTATCCACAGGCCACAACAGCAGAGGAAAGGGAAATTGTTTGCTAGGTGCTTGTAAGGAGAATTTAACGTACAAATACCAGTACAATATTCTTTCTGCTGGTTTTCAAAGATTCAGATGCTGCACTAACATCTCTGCCCACAGCAAGAGCTGTACTAAATTCTCTCCCAGCTGGTTAACCCAGCAAAAGAGAGCCTGTTGTGACATGTACTTGAAAAGGCTCTCCTCTCAACGAATCTTTTGCAAAATGCAATGATTTGACATGAAAGGTGTGAGTTAAGAACTTAAGATCCCCCCTCCAAACACGTCCCCAATGTTTTTACCTTTTCTCGGTCAAAAGGCTTTCTCCCCTGATAGAAACAATGGATTTTGCACCTCTCGGCCCTCGGTTTCTGGTGGATTCGTCGCCCAAGCAAGTAGTTTTTGTCACATCGAAGTGGCATGTAACATTTGCATTTGACGACACGGGCTAAAATTATAGGAACACTGTCTTTCTTGTTCTTGTTAAAAGCGGTTCTCGGTTTCTGTCGTAGGAAAAAGTCCCTACACAACTGGGATTCTGCTAAGTGCGTGTTGGGCCTTGAATCTATGACCATAACTCGGGCCTGTGTTGTTTACTGCCTATGAATACGGACCGGGCCTAACTCAAGAGTTTGACCCACTCATAGGATCTGCCTAGAAAAGTGCAATGCTTCCTGGCTCAAAAAAATGAGAGCAATTGCAATGATGTGAGTTGCGAATTACGACTCTTCTTTTGTTGACTCCATCAATACAAGCGAGAAAACGCTGATTGGTAGTACATCAGATCATAGTTAACGCATCTAAACCTATATAAGTAGCTCTATGTGCCATACCGGTCTCAATAGTGGTCATATCAGTTTCAATACCGATCACACCAAATTCGATGGTGGTTAACACTAGTCAGATCGGTGAAATTGATAATGTGATATATTGAACTATATAATAGCTTATATTTGATAATACTACTATGTATTTAGAGTAATATTAAAATGAATTTTGGTGTACATATAGTTAAGCATGTGTAAACTTAGAAATATATCGTCGTAGCATCGAGACTAAATAGTATGTATTTTCATACCCTTTGTCTTGTGGAGATTATATGAGAGGGTGAGCATGATTCTCTTGAAAAGACGAGGGAAGAGTCTCCTTCTCCCCCATTGGGGCGCTTTATATATACTAGCCAGGGTAACGCTTACGCTGCGTCATGCACGACGATGCAACGTATAAAATTTGAGAAATTTGGTTGTATTTTCGGTTTTCGTATTTTTTTAAAAAATGGGTCGTTAGGACCTATCGGCAAATCTACGAGCTGCTATAAACTTTCGACAAGTCTGTGTTTTTTTTTTGAGAAAACCGTAGTTGTTTTTTTAACGTAATCTGGGAAATTTGGTCGTATTTTCGGTTTTCGTATTTTTTTTAAAAAAAATGGGTCATTAGGACCTACAGGCGAATCAATGGGCTGCTATAAGCCTTCTACGAATCTGTATTTTTTTATGAAAACCGCGGTTAGGATCCGTCGATAAATCTATGGGCTACTATAAACCTTCGACGAATCTGTGTTTTTTTTAGAAAATCACGGCTGCCTTTTTTTATGTATTTTCGGTTTTCGTGTTTTTTTTTAAAAAAAGGTCGCTAGGACCCGTCGGCAAATCCGTGAGCTGCTATAAACCTTGACGAATCTGTTTTTTTTTTCGAGACATATTTTTGTTTACGAGCACGCTTCTCTAAAAACCGCCGAGAGGAGCTAAACGTGAAACCGTAGAGGACCTAAGGTAATCTATTTTTTTCCGAGGTCCGTTCGCTAAAAAAACCAGGAGGACCTAAATGTAAACCGTAGAGGATCTAAACATAATTTTAAAATTTTTGGTCTATTTTATTAAAATCTGATCGGAGGACCTAAATGTAATTTCGCATTTCCCGGAGGACCTTTTCGCAAACATGCTGATGTGGCATGCCTAGGAGGCCTCCAATCCTCAGCTCTATAAAGATAGACTAGGTAGAATGGCGCGATGCTTGCCGTAAAAATCCGTGTTTTTTTTGTTTTTGTGTTTGCTAAAAAATGGGTCGTCGAGATCCGTGATCGAATCTCTTGGTCGATACAAATCCTTGGACGAATCAACTTTTTTTTAAAAAAAACCCACGGTTATGACCCATTAGCAAATACACAAGTTGTTATAAACCTTCGACGAATCCGTGTTTTTTTTTGTCGATACGTGTTTTATTTAGAAAATTGCAGTTGAATCTGCGTTTTTTTTTTTTTAAAAGAAAAGTGCGTTTTTTTATGTATTTCCTTTTTTAAAAGGCTGCTCGGACCCGTGGGCGAATCCATGAACCGCTATAAATCTTCGGGCTAATCTACATTTTTTTAAAAAAAAAAACCGCGGTTATGACCCGTTGGCAAATCCATAAGTTGCCATAAATCTTCGACGAAAACATTTTTTCCGGGTTTTTTGTGTGGCGAAAACATTTTCCGGTTTTTTTTGTAGAAAACATTTTTTCCGGAAAAACGGAGAAAGGACCTGAATGTAAAGTAAGGACACATTTGTTGTTTTTTGGACACAGTCGTTATCTGAAAAATTAGAAAAAGGCTTGTTCGCGATTTAAAACTAACGGGAGGCTTTTCCGTAAAAATACCATGCCAGGGACCCAAACGCGAAGGGAAAAAATATCTTTATCTCACAGAAAATTACACAGGGACCTATCCGTAATTTCGAAGAAACGGAGGGGCTTTTCGCAAAAATGCCAAAGTGAGACCTGGGTGCCCCGGTTGCTCTCCAATTCTTGCACATATAGATATGTGAATGATATTATAAGAGGTGGGGGGTGCATTCCCTGTCTTGCCCTTCAATTATATGACATAGGAAGGGACATTTTGGTACATTTCTATTTAATATAATATGAAAAATCAATATACACATTTGTAAATATTGCCTAGTTCCCTAAATATCCTTGAAGGCTCTAGAGGCTAGGGTCTCCTCACAACATATATTATTATACTAGAAATGGCATGCCAATATGGATCAGTATCAAAACGTACTATTCCAAAAGTCAAACTGATATAGGCATCATTACAGTATTGACAAGTGTGCATTAGATTCAATTCGTTAGAATGAAAAAAGAACACTACAAAGAAGGAAAAATATCCTGTGCAATCGGATAGGTTGGTGAAACCATGGTGCAACCAACTAGAAAAATTTCAAAAATTCTGAAAAAAAATCATGGATGTACATCTCAAAACCCCATCTACATATAAAATTTCATGATCAAATTCGTCCTGTGCTAATGTAATAAAAAGACAAACTTGATCATGAGCGATGACGATTCTTGATTTATGATCAACTTTGTTTTTTTGTAACTTCTAGTAAGCTGAGATGTACATCCATGATTTTTTTAAATTTTTTGAAACTTTTTCTAGTTGGGTTGCACTGTGATTTCACTAACTCTCTGGTTGCACAGGATATGTTCCCTACAAAGAAAACACCATATGACTGAAATGAAAGGCCTAGCGATAAACGAACCCGATAAATCTCGCGGTGGGATTTCTCACCCAACAGCTACTCACTCGAGCTGAAATTGCACCCCGCTCCAATGCACCATGTGCCCGTGCCCGCCTCGTCGATCGCACTGTCACTAGCGCGTGCCCGAAAGACACGAGGCACGTTCGCTCTGCGAACGCAGCCGAGGTTTAGGGTGCAAGGGCGCCAAAGACTCTCTCCCTTCCTCGACGACGCCCTAACACACCGCATAGTACTCCGTTAGGGCGTCATCGTTGTCCCCACGGCACACGAGCACGAAGCATAGCAACCATGCAATGGCGCCACCGTCGAGGCACAGCCGTCGCTCACGATTGTCACGTGAAGGTGGCTTAGGTTTGCAACCAGGTGGTTCGCGCAAAGCACCGAAGCATACCAAAGGAGAAAGATGGTGAGGGTGAGGATGACGAGCTTGAGGGCCAAGCCACTGTACTCACTATCCAAGAAGACATTCACCACACTGACGCCATCCACGGCGGTGGGTAGACCTGGAAATTGGGTCGGGCTTTAGTGGGCAAACGACGACCCGAAAAAAAATTGGTCAAGCACGACCCAAGACGAAAAAAAATGGGTGGCTGGCACGGCCGAATGGCGTGCGGGCCGGGCCTAAAACCTGGCACGATGGGCCCGCACGGCCCGACCAGATGGGCCGTGCTCGGGCCGACACGGCCCGAAAGCCAGCCTGAATCTGTAATTTGTATTTTTCAGGGTTTTTTTTTGCTCATATGAATTTATACTCTACATGAAAGTTGTAGAGAATTTCGAGACGCATCTTTTTCATGTAGACAACTTTTCCATTTGAGCAACGTATGAATTTATAAAAAAATATTTAGTGCGCTGTGTAGTTTCAGACCGACGCCACGTCTCTCAGTAATCTGCATTTTTCAGCGTCTTCCTTTGCTCATATGAATTTATATTCTACATGAAAGTTGTAGAGAATTTCGAGACACATCTTTTTCATGTAGACAACTTTTCCATTTGAGTAACGTATGAATTTATAAAAAAATATTTAGTGCACTGTATAGTTTCAGACCGACGCTACATCTCTCGGTAATCTGCATTTTTCAGGGTCTTCCTTTGCTCATATGAATTTATATTCTACATGAAAGTTGTAGAGAATTTCGAGACACATCTTTTTCATGTAGACAACTTTTTCATTTGAACAACGTATGAATTTATAAAAAAATATTTAGTGTGCTGCGTTCTCTCCAGTGCCGTGTTCGGGCCGACCCAGCCCGACAGCAGCCCAGCGTGCCTTTGGGCCGTGCCGGGCCTTGATTTTTGCCGTCCGTGCTGGCCCGGCCCGGCACGAAGAAATGACCGGGCCGTGTTGACCCGTTTCATGTAGGTCCGAAGCACGACGGGCTCGAGCCGTACGGCCCAATTTCCAGGTCTAGCGGTGGGCATCGTTGAGACAACGGTCGCGCTATGCATCGGCAGCCTAGCAACCAGGGGCAATGCAAAACGAACGTCTTGTTGACACGTCTCACTCTCAGCCTTGCTACAGCGTCTGCGGCCTGTGATGAAGCATTGAGCCAACTGGAGATTCTTGGCGCTCAACTACTGGGGGATACCGTCATTGCACACGAGTTGGGCAAACACACCTGTTTCGTCTGGCTCCCAGAGTGGCGCTAACTGCAGCGGGTTTTAGGCTCAGACAGAGGTGGATCCAACGGGTTAGCTAGCCAGCCTATAGTGTTGAAGTATAAGTGAATTGCTCATCTTTCCTCATCAGCTTAAGTTAGCTTTTGGGTGAACTGACTGGTGCATACAACTCAATATGGTATCAGAGCCAAGAGGTCTCGAGTTCAAGACCCGGTTGTCGCAATTTAAAAAAAATAATTACAACCCACTTCTATTCCACGTCCTAGGCCTGAGGGAGCCTGCACGTGAGGGGAGTGTTGAAGTATAAGTGAATTGCCCACCTTTCCTCATCAGCCAGTTCACCCAAAAGCTCAAGCTTATGAGGAAAGGAGGGCAATTCACTTATAATTCAACACTCTTCCTTACGTGGAGGCGCCTTAGGCAGCACTCAACACGTGGAAATAGGAGCGGACGCTAAATTGCGTCTACCAGGACTCGAACTCGAGACCTCTGGCTCTGATACCATATTGAGTTGCATGCACCAGCCAGTTCACCCAAAAGCTTAAGTGATGAGGAAAAGTGGGCAATTCACATATACTTCAACACTCCCTCACGTGCGACTCCTCGGGCCTAGAGCGTGGAATAGAAGTGGTGCAATTATTATTTTTAATTGCATGCCAACCGGTCTTGAACTTGAGACCTCTTGGCTCGATACTATTGAGTTGCATGCACCACCAATTCACCCAAAAGCTTGGTGATGAGGAAAGGTGGGCAATTCACTTATACTTCAACACTCCCCTCACGTGCGGGCTCCCTCGGGCCTAGGGCGTGGAATAGAAGTGGGCTGCAATTATTTTTAAAATTGCGCCAACCGGTCTTGAACTTGAGACCTCTTGGCTCGATACCATATTGAGTTGCATGCACCACCCAGGTTCACCAAAAAGCTTAAGGCGATGAGGAAAGATGGGCAATTCACTCGGAACACCTCCCGTGGCGTACATCGGTGATCACGCGGTGCATCCCGTAGTCGTCGGATCGGGCGATGTAGGGCTCTGCCACCGGCGGCGTCGTGGGGCGGCGAATGGCAGCGGCGAAAGCGGCGCAAAGCGGCGGCAGCGAAGACGGCGCCGGAGCGGTGGCGGGGACGGGAGGCGGCCAAGGGAGTGGAGGTGGAGGAGATGGGGTAGCACGTGGAGGCGTTAGTGGAGAGGGGCACCGTAGGTGGCGGAGATGTCGTAGCCGCCGTTGTAGGGTGGGGGTTGTAGTCGTCGAAGTCGTCGTCGTCCGGTACTGTCGGCGCTTCGCCATTGATTGGTGGAGGGTGGTGGTTATGACGGGTCGGCCGTGGGGTTGGAGACTTCGGCGGTGAGGGCGAGTGGGAGTGGCACTACGCCGACGAGAAGCCGGATCAAAGCAATCGGTTATCTTGATGCGATAATGCAAAGAGGACACGCATGCATATGCCCACCTACCTATGGTTCATATGATACACCCTATGAACAGATCTTACGATCTTCATAGTGATTCGGATGAACCTACGGTTTCCTAATCGAGCAGGAGGTCTCGAGTTGAGTCTGGCAGACGCAATTAGCGTCGCTCCTATTTTCACGTGTTGAGTCTGCCCAAGGCGCCTCACGTGAGGGGAGTGTTGGAAATATAAAGCACGGTCCATCCTTCCCCATCGACAAGCTTTTGGGTGGGCCGGTGGTGCATGCAACTCAATATGGTATCGAGCCAAGAGGTCTCGAGTTCAAGACCTGGTTGGCGCAATTTAAAAAAAATAATTGCAGCCCACTTCTATTCCACGTTCTAGGCCTGAGGGAGCCTCCACGTGAGGGGGAGTGTTGGAAATATAAAGCACGGTCCATCCTTCCTCATCAGCTTAAGCTTTTGAGTGAACTGACTGATGCATGCAACTCAATACATAGGGACCCTACTATCTCCCTCGGCCCAGCCATAACTGTTGTCGTCGTACCACGCTGCACGCTGCTACCGGGCGCCATCACCTATCCAATATTTAATTAGTTAGAATGAAACTTTTGACGTTTACGAAGACAACCGATGTGTCAAATGCTTGGATTAGTTAACGGTTGGCTTATGTATTTTCTTTTCTTTTCTTTGGTTGACTCATCCAAATTAGTTGAGATTTTTTCATAATCATTATTTTTCAATGGGCTATTATGCTCGAATTTTCTCCTAAAAAAAGCTCGAGTTTTGCAGTATCGGTTGAACATATAAATTTATAAGTCGAGCCAGCGTCAAGCCCAGTTCTCCATGGCCTGCCAAGGCAAAGCATGGCCTAATCATCCAGGCTTTGCTCAGCTTGGTTTACCGGCTAGCTTGGCCTCAAAATCGGAGTTTGGGGCTTTAAGTCAATTTTAATTTAAAAAAAATCAATAAGTCCTCTCAACATGCAGCTTAGTTTTTAAGCGGGTTTTGACATAAGTTAGAAACCATATATAAATAACAAAAGTCAAAAGTAGAAAGTTAAGCTGGACATACTTTTGTAGCGTATCACTGAGATAAATTAGCTATTTGTCAAATGGTCTCGTATAAAAAGTTACAAATGTTTTTCAACCTAAAAACTAAAAGACAGCTTTTCGGAAAAGCTATAATCCTAAATAGGCCCTAAGACTACATTGTCTCTGCTCTCCTCGAAGGTAAAAGCTGCATCTTTTCTCAATTTTTTTACTGCAACAAATGTTAAAATTAAACGGTCTTTTTCTTCATTTTTTTCGGCAACCGGTTGAGTACAATCAAACAGTTCAAAATCACCGCCGGAACGGGGCGCCAAAACTATACATATACACCCAGGGAAAGAGGGGGAAAAACTCAGCGTGCAAGATGAACGCGCGCGCCTGTCACGTACGTTACTATTGCGCCTCCAAATCCCTCTCGCCATTCTCCAACCTGGCCGGCTCCGGCGCTGGCGCCGGCCCAGCCTCAGCTGCCGGCTTCTCCGCACGCTTGTCGCCATCCGGCGGCTTGACCACCTCGGCCCGGCACACCGGGCACGTGGTGTGCGCCATGAGCCACATGTCGATGCATCCCCTGTGGAAGAGGTGCATGCACCTGGGCAGCTGCCTGGCCACCTCGCCGTCGGCCATGGCGCTGAGGCATATCGCGCACTCCCACCGGTCGCACTCGTCGCCGGTGTCGCGGTACTCGAACTTGGGCAGCGCGGCGACGGCGCCCTCGCCGAGCCCCGCCGGCCGCTTCTGGACCACCACGGCCGCCGCCTCCACCGTGACCCGGTTCACGGCCCGCCGCATGAGGTAGCACCGCACCATGCAGAGCACGAAGAGGATGATGAGCAGCGACGCGAAGGAGATGCCGAGGACCTCGAGGTAGGACGTGGTTGAGCAGCAGGTGTGCGGGTTGTTGCGGTACGAGTTGGACAGCCGGGAGAGCGCGAAGCAGGACTGGTCGACGGGGAGGCAGCCGGTGGTCTGCTCGTGCATGCCCTTGCCATCCATCGCGAAATTACTCCAGGGCGTTGGGTGGAAACGACGACGAATTGGGAGATGGCGCGCGGGGAGCGAGTGATAAATAGGCGGGTGTCCTTGTTTGGGGTTTTAGTTTGTGGTGGTGATGGGAGCAACCTGCCGACCCTCGACAGAATTAGCTTGTTGAGAGAGAGCGATACAACATGCTCTATTGTATAGGAACATACGAACCACGCATGCCATCTGCTTTGATTGTGCCACTGCACACCTTCTTCTCGTGGTGGCTGGTTTTCTTCCTCAGTTTAGTGTAGTACGCGTTCTTGTGAGGAGTGGTCGCCATTTGTGAAGACGGGTGTTACTGCTGAATTAGCTACAAAGCAGTGTCAGATTAAAGTTAGATTGTGCATAACCAGTACTTGCGCATGCACCTGGGCCGGCCTCTCTTACAAACAATTCTGGCAGCTAAATTAAGGAGATGTCATGGACGTAGTGCAAGAATTCAATAACCTGAATGGATCAGCTTCAGAAAGTTAAGCAATGCAACATCGTGCTGCTGACGAAGGAGCAACATGCATTGTCAATAGGTGACTAGAGGCCCATTATTTGATTCCTAGCATAGCTAGTTGATCTCCAAGGCCATGGCCGTTCGACTTGCATCCCGCATTGACAGCCTCATTTCGCGGGATAAAGCGCGAGATGCATCCAAGACAACTTTTTGTACGTGCAGAACTTAGCGCGAAGGTATCATAGATCCAAAACACCAGTTCTCCCGAAGTTACATATAGCCAAAGCCTTCGACTCGGTTTCATGGCCTCACTTCTCCTATTTTTCACAACAAGTTCGAGGGTCTTAGTTAACGGCGTCGATGGGCTTCCAATCGTGCTTGTAGAGGATTGAGACAAGGTGATTCCTTTCCCCAACTAAGTTGCATGCACTATCCAGTTCACCAAAAAGCCACCAGCCAGTTCACTAAAAAACCAAATACTTAGCTAATGAGGAAAAGTGAATAATTCATTTATACTTCAACTCTCACCTTCATGTATAGGATCCCTTATGCCTAAGACATGAAATAAGAGTGGGCTCAAGATCATTTGGCTCTGATACCATATTGAGTTGTATGTACAGTCAATCCACCAAAGAACTTATAACGAGAAAATGTGGGCAATTCACTTATATTTCAACATCCCCAAACCTATTCATCTTTTTTATTGAGCCGCTGCAGAAACTGTTGGATTTAGCAACCACGCAAAGCCTTCTTAGCCGGCTAGGGGAAGAGAAGCAACCACATATGAGTCTCGCTGTATGCCGATGATGTAGTGCTGTTGGTGGCCCCAGTCAGGGAGGAAATTCAGGTCGTCAAGTAAATTCTGCATGTTTTCGGCATTGTAACAGGGTTGCAAGTAAATGTGGACAAATATGCCGTCATGCCAATCCGATGCTTACACATCGATCTCGAAGAGGTGTTGGAAGACTTTCAGGCACGGGTGAAATCCCCACCGTGCTCCTACTTACGTCTGCCCCTAAATCTTCGGAAGCTAAGAAGAGTTCAGCTGCAACCGCTAATAGAAAAATTTGAAGGGAAAATGATGTCCAAAGGAGTCCGGTTAACAATCTTGAAATCGGTTTTCTCCACCTTCCCAATTTACCATCTTTCTCTCTGACTTGCCGAAATGGGCCATGAAAAGGATTGATAAACGAAGAAGAGGATGGCTTTGGAGCCGTGAGGACGTCTGCGGTGAGGCAAATGCTTAGCCAATTGGCCGACCCAAGGAGCTTGGGGGATTGGGCTTCTTGACCTACAAAAGTTCAGTCGTGCGCTGCGTCTACGCTGGTGGTGGTACCAATGGACAACCGCACACAGACGTTGGGTTGGCATGAATCTCCCTGTGGCTAAAAAAGACGGCTCTATTCCGCGCTTTAACCGAAATCTCCATTGGAAATGGAAGGAAAGCTAATTTTTGGAATGATGCCTGGTTGTGGTCGAAAAGACCATGGGACATAGCGCCATCCTTATATTCAGCGGCAAAGAGGAAAAATAGAGCAGTGGGAGATGCTATCCTCGACAACAAATGGATCTCGGATGTCAGAAATGGGATAACTCCTGCTAGGATAGTCGAATTCGATAATCTCTTTGAGCTAGTGCAGTCGGTCCAGCTGCAAGATGAGATGCCTGACTTCGATGAGAAAATGAGATGCTAGGATGTTAACTTAGAGTGTAGCTTGAGATGAAATGGCATGTTGGTGCTGATGCTTTGATAATTACTGGGCTCACTTTCCCTCTGTTCTTTTATCCCTTGCTCCCTTCCCTTAAATGGCCGAATCATGTAAAACATTGGCCATGTTGAAGAAAAAATGAGAAGAAAGAGGGATGAGCTGGTTATTTGCCACTTTAAAGATTGACTCTTTGGATTATGATGCCACTTGAGCCAATGACATATGAAACCATTTGAGTCAATGAATTGTAGGTCCAGTGGCAAATTTGCGAAGTCACATGTTTGAAGTGGCAAATACTCAAATCTCTCGCTGCCAAAATGGGCAAAAGTGTAACCGACTAAATGTTGCAATACTTAAGGCTCCTCTCCTATGGAATCAGGAAATCCTGGTTTACGTGAGAGAGTGCTGCCTCAAGGGACACCTCGTGGGACAACTTGCATTTTGAGTAAAATGATAAATACACTTTCTATGGTATTTTGGTAAATTTTGCATGGTCAAAGGATGTTTTTGGTAGCTCATTGGAGCTCCCCAAAGTTTATTTTGAATTATTTTATATTCAAAAACAAATTTTATGTAGGCCTCTATTTTGCTCTTTCTTTCTTTTTATTAGATAAGGATCATTTTGTGACTGTTCAAAGCATAAGGGTCTTTCTGCAAAGTGGCCGAATGGTTGCTAGTCTCACATGCCGGGTGGTTATTTTTATCGCGACGGTAAGATTTGTATAAAGGAGAGGAATGGATCACCACCACTAACTCGTATTTATAAATGGTAGAAAAATTTTCTAAATAAATTGATATTTAAATAGCTATAAACAGAAGCACGAATATAATTTCCTTCGTGATACGAGAAATAATGGTCGTACCAAACAGATGTTTCAATCTTCTCATTCTATCAAGGAGTGGTTTCTTATTATTATTTTAAGATCACCATGTGTTTCCTTCACTTCGCATGCATCTTGATATGAATCTACTCCATTCGGTTACAAGTAGTTGTTATTTTAGATATAGATGTAGTCAAACTTTTAAAACTTTAACTGTCAATATCTTTTTAAATATTTAAATTGGATACATGAAAATTATATGTATAGATTTGTCTTAAAAAATACTTTTATAATATTATAATTTTATTGAATTTTATAAATATATTATAATTAAATTAGTGGTTAAAGCTACACTTTGAACCCCGTATCGATATCCAAACAACGACAATTTAAGACGCGAGGGAGTATAAGAAAACATATAATCTCGTTCCATATAAATGGGCCTATTTCTGCGTAGCATGTCAAAACGTATCCATCGCTACTGACCGGGTGGTCAAGTGCATGGGCTCGGCAAATCGAAGCAGCCCCAAACAATTGGGCTTTTCGAAGTCGCCATGAGCCCATGACAAGCTTCATCAAAATTGTCTGTGCTATTCTAAGACAGGAACAGATCAAAGCCCGTCCATGTATCCGGAATTCCGGATGGTACTATCAGCCCAGTTGAGGGGTTGCGTTGCATCTGTGACAATTTTTTTTTTATGTCGAGGAAAAAAAATCAATTAACTCCAGTTATGAATCTGACTGATAACTTTTCAAAAGCAAACAACAAACAAATGTATTACACTTTCTCAAAAATAAAGTGTCTTATATCTAAGTTGTGGCATAGTACAGCTTACATTGTGAATACAGTAATGGTTGCAAGTATTTTTACTGATTTCCTAGTGCTAGGCTGCTAGCCATTGTCGGAAAGAATCGCTCACATTTTCCCTGCAGCGCCTGGGACTAACTGGGACGCTCCCGGTTGACCAGACGCCGACGTTCACCCGCGCGCGTCTCTGCCTTGCATGGTCACGACCAAGGTTCCTTCGGCACCGAACAGCGCCGGGGGCGCCGACGATGACTGCGCCTCCTCTGCCTTGCCCTTGCCCGTCTCCTTGGGCTCCGCCTCGGCCCGGCAGAGAGGGCAAGTCGTCCTCGAGCGCAGCCACGCGTCGACGCACTCCACGTGGAACACGTGCCCGCAGTTCGGCAGCTCCCGCACCTTCTCGCCGGCCTCGAGCTCCGACAGGCACACGGGGCAGTCACCCCCCGCGGCGCCGCGGGTGGAGCCGTCGTCCTTCCGCCCCGAGGCTCCCTGACATGGCCACGTACCACGGACTATTATTCCCTGTCTAAATTTCTAGTCTATACTAGTTATCAAGAACTTGAGATGCAAGAAGAGAGCAAAAGTAATGGCCTGTTTTAGAGTGAATGATACGTTAGAACTCAAGTCTGCATGGGACAGTTCAGATTCAGAACTTAGCTTGGGCAAGACGGCAATCGATTAGGTCAAAGGGTGGTGTCACTGTGGATTGATACGAGACTGACATTAGCTGGTTCTCGAGAATTCCATGTCCATTTAGTGGCGAATTGCGAGAATGGTCGTGCGGTGAGCAGGTCCGGGAGATGTGGATTTGGTCAGCGGGTTGAGTATAAGAATTGTTAAAAGTTTCTCGAGCTTTCAGCAGACAAGACTTTGCTGTCATTTAAAATACGTAGGTGCGTATCTGGGAAGGCACGAGGAAGCTTCCAGGATCAGGAGGCAGCAGATTTGCTCATTTGCCTGTGAAAGATGCTGACTTTGCGAGCCTAGAACCACATGGATTTCACAGAAAGTAAGTTGGAATTTTTAAGACAGAAGAGAAAGTAACTAGATTCGCTTGTATTGAAGTTCCCATGGTGCAGACGGAGCATTGGAAGTTTGCATGGAACGCGGTGCCACGCGAAGCAAGTCAACAGCTACCAGGGCGCCCGATCGAGAGTGGCACGCTAGCTACAGCCAGTTAAGAGCACGGCGCAGCGTTCAGCCTCCTGCCGTGTGCCACCGCGGACGGCAGGTGACAAGTACTAGCATCCGACCGCGGCTCTCGGTTTAGAAGCTGGGGTGCGCCGGCGCATGCAGTCGGCCGACCCGGCACCACGCCCGCGTTAGCACGCGCCGCCCCCGTGCGTGCGCACACGGCACACCACACAGCATGCGGTTGTTTTTGCGGCCCGCATGGCTGAGTGGGGGCGCGCGCGTGGCCGGCGTGGCGGAAGAGACGCCGGGCTGGCCCGTAGGGGCAGAACGCCATCTTAATTTGGTCCGACTTCAGTGGGCTGGCCAGTGCGGCGTATTATGCAACGCAGTATATCCCGAATACTCGCGGTAACCGGGCTGGCCGCCAGACCAACCTGCCCAAGCGTAAAATTTTGTTCCTTAGAGAAAGACGAACAGGCTGGTGTGCAGGTGATTCCGCTAGTTGTGTTCGGCAAGAGTAGCAGCGGTACCAGGGTACCACCAGTGAACTAACGGTGGTAAATTTTGCTGAGATCCAAAATCTGTACCGTTGACTGTTGGGTCCTGTTGGCACTAGAATTTGGAAAAGATATAACCGATTTTGTAACATCCCAAAAATTTGAATAAAGTGAAAATGAATAATTTAAGTTTGAATATTATTGTTTCTGAGTTTTCTTGACATTATTGGTTTTATTTGAATTTCCCTTGGAGTTTTTGCATTGCATGAGAAATCAAATAAAGAGAATAAATGAATGGATAATGGTAAAAAGGCAAAAAGATAAAAAGTAAAAATTTAGAAAATTGCCATGAGAACTCTGATCATTCAATTGAATCATTTTAGCCAACAATTGAAATTTTATGCATAGAATAATAAAGTGATAAAATGGAAAGACAACCATAGATTAAGGTTGGGCATTACTTAATGTCATCATGGGTATATGCGTTTATTTTATTCATGCTTAGCCATGCTTTAGAATCAAAATAGCTGATGATCAAATCAATACTGGTTTCCTGAAAATATTGAAAATGGCACTGTTGGTTGCGGGTACTTTGATTAAAAATCCAAAATAAAACTATGCTTTGATGCGAGGCGATTATTGGCAATAGCGGTTGTGCGAAAAGGAATTGCACGTAGTGTAGGGTGAAGTGTCGCCGTGTCACAATTAAGGACCGAGCAATGGGGCGCTATTGATCCGAGATTTTCGTGCAACCACAAGGGTGAGGATGGGTTAGCCTTAGCCTATTAAGTTATTTAGATGTGGCTTTGTTCATTGGTAGGCGGAGCTAGCACAAGTATTCCCGTTTGATGCCTTGGGTGGGGTTTCCACCCATGCAACTGTGTCTGCTCTCTTTGTGTTTAGAAAGCGTTGTGTTGGGTGTGAATGTGGATCCATGGCTTGGGTGTGTGTTTCTAGTTCTCTGGCGGGGTTAACGTCCGGTGGACCAAAGCCATGTCTAGGTAATGTAACGACTATGTATGATCTCTGGTGGCCACCTATGGAAGTCGTCGAGCAAAAGGTTGATTATTCCTTGTGGGTAAAGTTGTACACCTCTGCGAGTTTAAATCTAATTAATTAGCAGGCTTTCATGATCATGAGCACTTGGTGAAGTCATTCCAATGTTAGCTTTGATTTTCAAAAAGGGTTTATTTTACAAGTTAGCTTACCCTCTGGATGACCCAATACTATACCTGTGTGGGCAAGTATTGGAATCATTGTTGTTGTACTGTGTGGACAAAGAACTGGATATATGCCGTGCGATGGCAATGATTGATTAAATCGCTCACGTCATGGAGGGCGGTGAGTGTTATTTATGCTTTACTTATTTGCTATCAATTAATCTTGCTCTTTTAAATTCCGTTTGCAAATAACTTGATTTACAAATTCAAATTCGCTTTATGCAAATTAACTGTAGTAGCCTCCTTTGAAATGACCTGCATGTATTATAGGATTTGCTCAAATCTTGCTGAGTATGTAAAATACTCACTCTTGCCTAATTATATTGTAGGTAGTTGTGTTTGCGAGAGGCTTCGAGTCTCTTTTCGTCGCAGGTTGCGGGACTCTTTTGAACCGATCTTTTCTAAGGAGTTATGCCTGGTCAGTTGCCTGCGGGATTGGATGGGTAAACCACAAGGCTTGCTTCCTTTGCTGCTATATTTCTCTGACTTGTAATAATTATTGGTATAATCGTTTCCGCTTAATTATCTTTTGTATGGTTATGATTTCCAATTGTTGTAAACATGTGAGTGCTAGCTACTGATCCAGGGAATAGCACAGTAATCACATGGAGGTTCCTGTTCATCCGAACGGGGTCTCACAGATTTGTAAGGCTAGAGTTAAAATTGGATATTTCTAGCCGGTGTCGGATCACAAATAGAATGTATCTTCAGTAGATAGAGACAGATATGAATATATCTTCAGTAGATAGAGACATATATGAATTGCATATTTTGAAGAGTCGGAGAAGTAGGATAAAAGGGGTTGCAGGCTAAGATAAAAAAAGGAACCAACTTCAATTAACTTCGCATCTACTTTCACTTACACTTTTTGTCGACTAAGAGTAGCTTTTTAGACTTAGAAGTAACCAATTTTTCGTTAATAAAGTTGTATATTGCCAATTTTGATTATCTTTGGTTTACGCAAAATATCTCAAATTTGTTTTCATACCGATCTTATTGTGCATCATCTTTTTCAGAGAAAATAGATCTTTACCTATCATCTAACAAGCTATAATAGCCGTTTAGATTTATTTTGCCGATTAGAATTCTAATCGGCTGTGATACTTATTTCGACCTATCTTGGTTTAAGCCAATGAAATCAGTTAATAGATATTTTAATCTATCTTGTCGATTGCAGGATCAAATCGGCTGGTACGTCTCGAACTGTCTTTGAACCCTGTGTTTGCGTGTATTGAGACCGATTGGCTCTTTTTCAACGTGAACAGGTCCCAGTTAGCTAACTCATGCATTGCTATTCCTGATACTTGTAATCATTACCATTGATTGATTGGATAGATAGAACATGTCAAGAAAGCAAAGTGGCAGGATGTACTTGTAATCTTTATCATTGATCGGATGGCTAACACATTTTTTTAAGAACGTTCTTTTCTGGCTGGAAGCCTGGAAACTAACGAACTTCGTAAATGTAGTTCATCGTCAGATTCTCGCTTCTTAAATTTCTTACCAGCATTCAGCTCCAGAATGGAGATGCGAATCACTGCAACGTACGATTTATCCCAAAATTCGCGCGTAAGTCTTCCATTGTCGTTTTTACTCTGATCGATCCGTGTTTATATCCGGCGATCGATCGATGTCGTCCTGGCTCGCTTTGTTGGTATCGTGATATTTTTTTGTCGTTGCCGGAGTTAAGGAGCTTGCTCCCTGTGACATGCATGACATGACAGCACGAGGTCCCCTGCCACAGGAAATATGCATCTTGCTGTCATCAGAAAGCCATGCTAAATTGTACCTGATGGGAGGGAACCATGTTCGATCTTGAGCCATTATTTGGCACTATACAGGATAGCAGATGGACCTGTCAACCAGATGCAAACATGGATGCCAAAAATAATGTTGGGGCTCCATGCGTTGCCCTGTGTAACCTTGTGGGAAGCTTGTTCCCTTCCTTTCGCCTGTAGATCTGATGAGTAATTTAATTTACCTACGTCAATTGTGCTGTGCGTGGTGTTCCAGTGTGCTACCAAGATTCCGTCAACATTTCTTTTGGGGGACAAGGAGCACATTTCAGCAATGAAGATTCTTCAAATGGAGATACACTTTGTTACCTTTGTAGATATGTTACATATAAAAAGACAAAACTTGTTTCATACAGGTGATCGACTGGGTAGATAACGTTCTAAAGCGAAAGAATAGCATCATACATCTTTTGCAACAAGGGGCAGGTGGGGTGCGGAAAAGCAGCAGCGAAGAGCTCAAACGCTGCTATAGCCATTTGCCAAGATGCTATGGTATAATTACTTTTGTGTCCTAGCTAGCGAGTAGCGACGAGACTAGTATATGGACAGTTTGTAGTGCTACAGAATGCAACTTAACGAGACATAACTCTGAACCGATAATTACCACGGTGAAAAGGAGTTAAACACTCGAGGTGCATGTAACAACCTAAATATCCAGTGCAAGTGTGAAAATATATACATGTCTGTGCTTGTGGCGTCATGCATGCATGTCAGACGGCAGCTCTCGGCCTAGCTAGTAGCTGCATACGGACTGCGAGTAAGACAGCAATGACCTACTGGCCGATCGGGACAGCAGCCGATGGAGCCCTCCCGTTGTGCCGCAGTAGAGTAGACTGAGGTACGCCAGTGCCCCCTCGCTATCGTCACTGATCCATCGCCAGCTCGTCCCTGCGCTTTCAGCGCTGTCCATCTTGTCCGTCTCCGTGGACACAACAGCGATGTTTCTCAGGCAATGTTGCGCCCGCCCGCGTATATAGCTAGGTAACACACCCCACACGGCGGCCGGACGTACGGACTCTTGTTCTGATTACAGAAAATGATGATTCCCCTTACATATACGCCACCATGTGCTCCCGGCCGCTGTTCGTACGTGTTCCAGGGATCAGTAGCACTTGATCAGGATAATATATATTCGTGCCGCCGGTCGGAGGGTGCGAACGCAACCGAGCTATCTGCTAGCTATATGTCCGCATATCGGCTATATATCAGGAATGATATGATGCGTACGTACGTGCATGGGCGGCAGATCTACAAGTTTCTAGCGAGCGAGCGCGCGCGCGCATGATCGAGGCTCCAGTGCTCCACTTGCGCATGGCATATAGCTAGCATCTCATTTACAGTTTTCCAGCGGGGCGTCGTAAGGGTACGATCGATTGCCGGCGGGGCCAGCCTCCAAGCACGCCAACGTACGATCCGTCAGAGACCTTTCAAAGGTATGATGCCGATCGATCAATCAGTTAACCGATCGGGCGGTACGCGCGACGTACGCGGCCGCGCAGGCCGCATTTATAGTCTCATGTGCTTTTCATGTTCCGATCTGAGGCGGCTACAGGCCGATCGAGATCATCAAGTGCCTGCCTGCCCGCCTGCTGCTGCTGCTGCTGCTGGGGATGGATCGATGGATCGCGCGTGATGGGAACATGGCCTGAGCCGCCTCTTGTGCATGGCGACCCTGCCGGCCATCATTGTGCCGGGGGGAGTAGTCGATCGGGGTGATTGCCATCGTCATGATTCCGCTGTATGCCAGCAGCAGGAGCAGGACCGATCGCTGTCGATCGAATCTGGTTAGCGTGGGCACTCGGAAATATGAATCGATTCTCACACGTGCGTTGGACTTAGAGGTGACACCCATACTCCACTTAAGTGTATCTTCACTGCCACCCAAAAGTCCGTGCGGAGTATTGACTAAATGGCCCTCACTCAAACAAATATGAGCCACATAGTCGCACCGTACACACTTACGCGTCTATGGGAGTTTCGATTCTATTCGAACAACCATACGGGATTGAGACCAACTCATCCACGCATAGCATTAAATCATCCGTCTCGGGACCTTGGTATCGCCCGCACTCTCCAAGGAAAGCATGAGCAATAGCCAAAGAACAGCGGTTGCAGTGTAAGCATTTATGGTTGATGACAATTCAAATGCCGGATATGTGTCTAGTGCTAGTTCCCAAGATCAACGCCTAGCACCCACATATCCGCATTCGAGATGTATCGCAACACATACACATGAATCAAAGCGATGGAATAGCATAAACATAAACTACAACTATTACAACTACTTACTATTACAAGTAGTGGCCGGCCGCCAAATATCACAAGTCCAAAAGTAGAGTGCAGCGAAATAACACATTAACAAAAGTAGGACAGCGGTATGCCCATCCATAAACCCATAGGCAACCGACTTGGAGAAGCTCAAGTTCATCCGTCAACATGATCGTCGGACCGGAGTAAAGTTAGGTAATAAATCGGGGTGTTCTTCCATACCATCGTCTATAATGTTTTTGATTAAGCAACCATGAGTACTGCGTATGTACTCATAAGACTTTAGTGTATGGAAATACATGAAATGCAAGCTAGAACAAGGAATTAAGCTTCTACACTAGTCTCATTTCAGCATAAAGCGGATTTTGTTTGCAAGCAAAAGATTCATAAGCGATAACGAATTTGTAAAGAACATTTAATATGAAGCTAAATAACAGTAAGTAGAATTCATATACTGACATTTCACGACCCTCCTTGGCTGCAAATGACAAGTAAAACAGCCACCCTTGGCTTCCCATTCCACCAACTCATTCCAACACCATTTCCAAAAGTTTTAGCAAAAACAAAGACTATACTTGACATTATTCTCCCAAGTTGCTCATGACCATGCGAGCACGGCTAATTAATTAGATTTTAATCTCTGCGAGAGTGTACACTTTACCCACAAGACATGATCTTCCCTTAATGCCAAGCTATTAACACACTTCCTTTGGTGTGTCGTGGAGAGATCATGACAAGGCCTTTACAATCGCGACACACGCTACCAACCGCCCGCTAAGGTTTGGCAATTTGTTAGGGCTAACCGCCGAAACAGAGCCCCTCTTGCGCCTTGCAAGGGTCTACCCGACCCACACAACCCAATGGCGAAGCTAATAACGACACGCACAAATTACTTAGCGAGTCCGTCCCCATACCGAACTTGTGGTTGCACGAATTCACTTAGATGATAGCATCAAGTTCGGTCCTTAATCGACCAAAGAGAATCCCCTAACTACGCGTGAGATCCGTTTCACGCGCAAGTTAAGTAATAACTGCGCGTCTAAATCATAAGTTTTGAGTTGGATTTTTATGAAGCTACGGAAACCATACCACGGTTCGCATACAAATCAACAAAGTTGCTCATAGTAGTTAAAATGGTATCCCACATTTAAAATTCGTTCTAATGAGCACGTCTAGCATATACATATGTTAATCTTGCAAGTTTTACCCAAGTGACATTAATTATTGTCTACACCATTACTAGGTTACAATGGCGTTGATTCAAATGTCAAGGTAATGAAAATGCAACAATTGGATTTAGCTACCATCACCCACAATATAACAAGTTTAGAACATACACGCATGCATATAGTTTGATAAAACAAAATAATATTGCAAATATGGGATCAAAATGGTCAAAGGAGGTGCTTGCTGGTTGCTCTTAAATCGGGAATATAATCCGGATCAAAGTCGATGTCGTTAATAACCGAATCCAATTATAAATGCGTCTATCGTCGAATAATAATAACCGAGACAAAAGCAAATAACACCGAATCAAAATGGGACAAAAAGAAATCGATAAAATTACCAAATTAAATCTTACCAAGAGGTTACAAATGTGTGTTTTAGTGTTTATAACCCAATTCAAGATGCAAAAATTGTTTGGATTGATAGAAGTAAAACATTCATTAAAGGTTTGCTTGAATAGTTCTTAACTTTAAGTGTTCATGCATGGAAGCAATTTCTACAAGTTAGATCTGTAATTTAAGGTTATTTCTTTGTTACTATATAGTCATAGGCGATTTCTTGCATTGCGGAATTTCGGATAAGGGTTTCTATTTACGATTACTCACGTATAACCGTTCTAGAAACCTTATTACTTAGGGTTGTTAGGATAATAAGATTAATATGCGATTATGGCGAATTGAGATTATCTTTTCATAATTGGATAGCCTATACTTTGGTTTGTTATTCTAAACTGATTTCATAAGTTTTAGGGTTTAAGCAAGATATTATATTCATTATTGAAAAGGCTTTTGTGACCTTATAAATGTTATACTATTCACAATCGGCCAAAAATGCAAGTTTGCAATTATCACTTAAGGGTATTGAGCTAATGAAACTAATATGCAAATCTTAATGAAATAAGAATCTTTCTATGGAATATGATAGAACAAACATTGTAGACCGTTTCTACACTAGTTTTATAAGTTTTAGTATTTAGGCAGGTTATTTAATCAAGCGATGAAATAGCCTAAATGATCATAGTAAAAATGTTAAATCGGCCAAGATTCATTTTAAGTTTGCGACTCGCTACACATGATTTTGATTCACATTTCAGGTGTTAATAGGAAACAATCCTAGAAATGTTTTAAAGTTGGTTTAGCGATCTTTTCACCTCGTTAAAGATGTTTTTCATCACAAAGTCCATTGCGACTTAGTATGACCTAACTCAAAAGTGTTCAATATGATTCCATTTTCACTCAGCAAGCAATAATATGTCATTCTAGGGTTATAGCATTCAGTTTTGTCGCGTTTAGGGTTCTTTTTAGGACGTTTACCAATCGGCGATTCTACGATCGCATGTTTTGATTAGTGAGAAAATATAGCAAACCAAGGCGAAACTTAAATGTTTTTATATACTTGTGATCTATACAAACCCAAGATTGCATCAAACTGGTTTCACCAATTTTGAGTCCATTTAATCCATATTTTAACTATTTGAATCTTGCATGATATTAAGGCTTTGCAATTAACTTTTGATGCAAAACACATTAAATCCTAAATCTTTTTACAGAAATGGATCATTTAAGATTGCAGGAGCATGCTGGATTTATTTCACAATTTTAGAGCTAGGGTTCACATAGTTCCTTCATAACATACAAATCATGGCTTTCATTCATCGCTAATTAAAAGTTTTTGTGGCATGCAACATATAATGTTTTCTTGCATAATCTGAATCCCTACTGAGTAACTCAAGTTTAGGAACTAAGTTTGTGTTAATCGGAGATCCATAACAAAAGATATGAGGGTTTTAGTGCATAGGGCAAAAAAAAATAGAAAAATATGCTGGAGAGGGATTCGAACTAGGGATCTCCAGAATGCATCACTGCAACACTACCACTACGCCATTCACTTTCTTGTGACCAAGCCTCATGCTATAATACTTGAGCTTACCCCTCAGACCTTTGAGCTCCAAAAAATCCAACAATGGCGAGCTTGGCTGGGCTGGTTCTGGGCTTTGCTCAAGCAATGGAGGAGGGGCTGGAGAAGGAGAGGGCTCGGCAGAGGGGTGTCCCTGGCGTCGGCGCAGCCTGCATGCATGGCGGGAGAACCTCAGGAGAAGGAGTAGCAGCTGCGCATGCAAGAAATGAGTCCGCTCACCTGATGCTTCGGTTGGAGAAGAACTTGGCTCGATGCTTTGCTTGGCCAGATGAGTTCTTCGGCAGGGAGTAGCAACAAGCAACAGGTGAGAGGAGATGGCTTCGTTGGCTGCATGCGGAGTGGTAGGGAAATGATCAGGAGATGGAGCAAGCTGCGCAAGGAAGAGATGGCTAGCTCACCTGGTCTGCAGTAGATCAACGCCTGGCTCGGTGCTGCTTGGCTGGGCGTGATCCACAGCAAGAGAGCAGCAGCAGCGAGCAAAGGAGTGGGAGGAGACAGTCCTGCTGGCTTTAATGCAGCTGGTGGCGGAGGCGGCGAAGCTTGAGGCGACAGCACGGCTGGGACACAGGTTGCTGCAGCCGCGTGGCTGAGAATCCCTGCCGGGGCAGCTCGCTGTGAAGAAAAAGAGACGCCGTGGCAGCACTCAGGCAAGAGCAGGAGAGGGAGAAAGGGAAGGAGAGAAGGGAGGAGGGGCTGGCCAGTGGGCCCAAGCACAAGTGGGGCCACCCTGCCAGAGACACATCTCCAAGTTCTCTCGGCTGCAACGGCTGTTCCTAGCATTTGAAATGATTTAGGCTAGGAGTTGACATGCCAAATGGGCAGGCTTGGCAAAGGGTGAAGATGGGGTTGAAAATTTCTGCAAATTTTTGAGTAGATAGCCAAGGAGTTCTACTTTCCATTTTCTTTGGTTTCACCTCAATATCTATTGTCATTTGAGAGCAGTAATTCATTGAACTAGACTGGTTTGCAATCTGTTTTTTTGAATTTTTCAGCTCAGCAAATGGTGTGCCAAAATTCTGAAAAATTGATTTTTATTCATCTTTTGGTCTCTAGTATTTTACAAAATTATTTGCTATAGCAAGTTGTTTGATGTTTGTTTGAGTTTCAATCATGTGTTGGATTTGGTAATTAAAGCTTTTATTCATATGATAAAGAAATAACAGATCAAACTCCAAAATAGATCCAAAAAGAAATTCAAAAGTGCAACACAATTCAAAACATGACACTTAATTTAATTGATCAGATTTGGGATGTTACAGTTAGCGAGCGGGCGAGGACGGGTTGGGGGTTCGGATGAAATTAACGAACTGCATCACGGGGTCTCCTTGCGTTGTTGGTTCTCTCTCCCCGAATCTGAGGATATGTTCGTTTCCAGCTACTGTCGGCGAGGAGAAAATCAACCCACTAGCATGCCCATGCATGCACCAGGATTATTCAGGGGGGTAGAGCCGTAAATCTGTACGTGTTCAATCATGTTCTTCTGCAGGTAAGCTCTGTACGTATATACATCGTGTTCAATACGTTAATTAGCTCACTGGAAAGGAATCCACAACTTTACTTAAGGTAGAATTAATTCTAGCTTACCGTTGGTTCTATGCTTTTCGACTCAATACAAGTCGCACAAATCTTAAAACAAGACGAATGGTAAGTAATCACCGTCTATTCTTTATTCAAGCTTTCATATTTATGCAATTTTAAAAAAGAAAAGCACAAAGTACCTCTCTAAATTATGATGTCTTGACAAAAAAAAGGTTTTTTTAATGTATTTTAATTTGTATGACCTGGTCCAACATTATAATCTAGCTCTCTCGTGCCTGCTGTGATAAATTGTTATATGTAATCTTGTCGGTAGTCAAAACAGAGTTTGTTTATTTCAGAGTTCTTTCCTGTTTTGAGTAGGAGTCGATATGAGTCGATCTGAGTTTGAGTAGGATTGAGATTGTTGAATCCGAGTAGGGTTCATTGTAACAAGTCTGTAAAGCGAGTATAAATATAATGAGAAAAATTTGGTAGAATCATCGCCAGAAAATTGAAATCAAGTCTTCTTTGCTTGCTCCTCTGCTGCGTGTATTGTCGTAGCGATTACTCCGTCGAACAAAATTGCTATCGCTGAAACGAGTCTTCGGTGTTCGAGTTCTTTGTGCGTGACTTTTGGAAATAACAAAGGATCTAGCGACCAAGTTGAAGAGGTGATTCAGATTTGCTCTTACATTTGGTATCGAGCAAGCTGGGATCAAGCAATCATGTCGCGAGAACAATGGGCAAATTCAAGTCAGTGGCAGCGACAGAACCAATGTCCCAATTCGATGCCGATGTTATGATTCAAATTATGGAGTGCAGGCGATGAAGATGAAGATCTTCTGCGGTCACTCGGAGTTTGGATAGCAATTGAAGGAGATCTTTGTGGTTGATGGCGACAAAGACCAAGGCGCTCTGGCTACCCTTGCCCGATCGGTCCTGACGAAGTCTTGATGGCAATAGCACATAAAGGGACGGCTAAAGAGGCATAGGAAACTCGAGGAGATGCGCATTGGAGAAGATCGCGTCAAGAAAGCCCGTCACAGCAGTGAAGAGGAGTTTAACGAGTTGAACATGGATGAGGTGAATCAATTGACAAGTTTGCTCTTCGTCTCACTACAATGGTGAGTGAGATCCGGTCACTTTCGATGCGGAGATGCGAGAGAGCACCGTTGTTGAGAAATTGTTCATATTCTTCTGACAGTTCATGCGGATCGTTGGGACGATAGAACAATGGGGAGATGTATCCACCATGGCCGTGTCGGAAGGCGTGGGGAGGCTAAGAGCTTTTGAAGAAACAACGAAAGGCGGAAGAAGAAGGAAGAAGGAGGCGATCGATGCTCGTCTCTCGTGAAAAGTGGGAAGCACTTGAATGCAAAGGAGAAGAAATATGGAGAAGGATCGATAGCAATCACAGCTATGGTACCAACTCGAGAGGAGGATATGTGAAAAGAGGAACCGGTCGAGGTAGAGGCGAGGACGCGGCTATGATAGACAAGCCTGGGAAGAAGAACAACAGCCCTTGAGGAAGTTCGACAAAAGTAAAATCAAATGTTACAATTGTAACATTTATGGGTACTTTGCATCAGAGTGCAGAAAACCCAGGAAAGAGAAGGAGAAGGCCTTATATGTTGAGAAGAATGTTGAGAAGAACGTAGAGAAGAAAAAAGAAAATCCATCGATCTTTGTTCGATGGAAAATGTAGAAGAGACAATCTGGAAGAAACTCGACAAATGACTTTGTCTTCTTTGAAGGAAGAAGGACAAAGCCACAACTTGGTGAAGGAGAAATCGACGCATAAGCGTCTGGTACACGGACACAGGAGCTAGTAATCATATGTCGAGTTCCGAGAAATCTTTACGGAACTTGACACGGAAGTGCATGGGTCCGTGAAATTTGGTGGCAGCTCCACGGTTGATATCGTGGACGAGAGCGGCTTTGTTTCAAGGAGAATCAAAGGAGCACCACATCTGTCAAGCGTGTATTACATCCCAATCTTTGCGAAGCAATATTGTAAGTCTCGGTCGACAGCGAGCAAGGATTCAAGACGTGATTCATGGAGGAAGTATGCACATTTTTATGAAGAAGGACAGCTCGACCAAAGTACTGAGACAACAAAAGCAGGTTATATATTACGAACTGCGGTGTGTGCAACCCGTATGCCTTCTCACACAAGAAGAAGATGTAAGCGGCTTTGCACGCGATTTGGTCATATCAACTTTCGGACAACGATGAATATGTCCAAGACAAAGATGGTTGAAGGTATGCGGAATTGATCATCTCGATCAAATATCTGAAGCATGCTTGGCGGGAAGCAACAAAAGGCTTCCGTTTCCAAAAGTCTCGAGTTGGCGAGCAACCGCTTGAGTTGATTCATGTGGTCCGATTACTCCGGTCACACACGGAGGAAAGAGGTACTTCATGTTGATTGTAGATGACCTCACAAGGTATATGTAGAAGTCTTGATCACTCAAAGATGAAGCATTCAAAGCTTTCAAACTTCGTGAAAGCACGAGCTGAATTGGAATCAAAGCACAAGGTGGTTGCTTTGCCTCTGAGATCGTGGAGGGAGTTCATGTCGAATGAATTCAAGGAATTTTCGAAGAACAAGGAATACTTCATCATACTCTGCTCCTTACTCTCCACAATGAATGGAGTTCTTTGAGAGAAGAAATCAAACTATTGTCGCCCTTGCACGCCGTTATGCATTGAAGAACAAGAGGATGCGGGAGATTTTGGGGAGAAGCGGTGTCCACAATGATTTATTTGTTGAATCGGGCAGCCACAAAGAGCCTTACGTACGTGCATGCATGGGCGCAGATCTACAAGTTTCTAGCGAGCGAGCGCGCGCGCGCATGATCGAGGCTCCAGTGCTCCACTTGCGCATGGCATATAGCTAGCATCTCATTTACAGTTTTCCAGCGGGCGTCGTAAGGGTACGATCGATTGCCGGCGGGGCCAGCCTCAAGCACGCCAACGTACGATCCGTCAGAGACCTTTCAAAGGTATGATGCCGATCGATCAATCAGTTAACCGATCGGGCGGTACGCGCGACGTACGCGGCCGCGCAGGCCGCATTTATAGTCTCATGTGCTTTTCATGTTCCGATCTGAGGCGGCTACAGGCCGATCGAGATCATCAAGTGCCTGCCTGCCCGCCTGCTGCTGCTGCTGCTGCTGGGGATGGATCGATGGATCGCGCGTGATGGGAACATGGCCTGAGCCGCCTCTTGTGCATGGCGACCCTGCCGGCCATCATTGTGCCGGGGGGAGTAGTCGATCGGGGTGATTGCCATCGTCATGATTCCGCTGTATGCCAGCAGCAGGAGCAGGACCGATCGCTGTCGATCGAATCTGGTTAGCGAGCGGGCGAGGACGGGTTGGGGGTTCGGATGAAATTAACGAACTGCATCACGGGGTCTCCTTGCGTTGTTGGTTCTCTCTCCCCGAATCTGAGGATATGTTCGTTTCCAGCTACTTTCGGCGAGGAGAAAATCAACCCACTAGCATGCCCATGCATGCACCAGGATTATTCAGGGGGGTAGAGCCGTAAATCTGTACGTGTTCAATCATGTTCTTCTGCAGGTAAGCTCTGTACGTATATACATCGTGTTCAATACGTTAATTAGCTCACTGGAAAGGAATCCACAACTTTACTTAAGGTAGAATTAATTCTAGCTTACCGTTGGTTCTATGCTTTTCGACTCAATACAAGTCGCACAAATCTTAAAACAAGACGAATGGTAAGTAATCACCGTCTATTCTTTATTCAAGCTTTCATATTTATGCAATTTTAAAAAGAAAAGCACAAAGTACCTCTCTAAATTATGATGTCTTGACAAAAAAGGTTTTTTAATGTATTTTAATTTGTATGACCTGGTCCAACATTATAATCTAGCTCTCTCGTGCTTGCTGTGATAAATTGTTATATGTAATCTTGTCGGTAGTCAAAACAGAGTTTGTTTATTTCAGAGTTCTTTCTGTTTTGAGTAGGAGTCGATAGATGAGTCGATCTGAGTTTGAGTAGGATTGAGATTGTTGAATCCGAGTAGGGTTCATTGTAACAAGTCTGTAAAACTGAGTATAAATATAATGAGAAAAGGCTGGTAGAATCATCGCCAGGAAAATTGAAATCAAGTCTTCTTTGCTTGCTCCTCTGCGCGTGTATTGTCGTAGCGATTACTCCGTCGAAACAAAATTGCTATCGCTGAAACGAGTCTTCGGTGTTCGGTTCTTTGTCTTGTGACTTGGGAAATAGCAAAGGATCTAGCGACCAAGTTGAAGAGGTGATTCAGGATTTGCTCTTACATTTGGTATCAGAGCAACTGGGATCAAGCAATCATGTCGCAGAACAATGGGCAAATTCAAGTCAGAGTGGCAACGACAAGAACCAATGTCCCAATTCATGCCGATGTTATGATTCAAATTATGGAGTCTGGGCGATGAAGATGAAGATCTTGCTGCGGTCACTCGGAGTTTGGACAGCAATTGAAGGAGATGCTGTGGTTGATGACGACAAAGACCAAGGCGCTCTGGCTACCCTTGCCCAGTCGGTCCCTGACGAAGTGCTGATGGCAATAGCACATAAAGGGACGGCTAAAGAGGCATGGGAAACTCTGAGGGAGATGCGCATTGGAGAAGATCGCGTCAAGAAAGCCCACGTGCAGGTACTGAAGAGGGAGTTTAACAGGTTGAACATGGATGAGGCTGAATCAATTGACAAGTTTGCTCTTCGTCTCACTACAATGGTGAGTGAGATCCGGTCACTCGGTACGGAGATGCTAGAGAGCACCGTTGTTGAGAAATTGTTCAGCGCTGTTCCTGACAGGTTCATGCAGATCGTTGGGACGATAGAACAATGGGGAGATGTATCCACCATGACCGTATCAGAAGCTGTGGGGAGGCTAAGAGCTTTTGAAGAAACAACGAAAGGGCGGAAGAAGAAGGAAGAAGGAGGCGATCTGATGCTCGTCTCTCGTGAAAAGTGGGAAGCATTGAATGCAAAGGAGAAGAAATATGGAGAAGGATCCAGAGCAATCACAAATATGGTACCAACTCGAGAGGAGGATATGTGAAAAGAGGAACCTCGAGGTAGAGGCGAGGACGCGGCTATGATAGACAAGCACAGGAAGAAGAACAATGACCCTTCGGAAGTTCGACAAAAGTAAAATCAAATGTTACAATTGTAACATTTATGGGTACTTTGCATCGAGTCACGAAAACCCGAGAAAGAGAAGGAGAAGGCCTTATATGTTGAGAAGAATGTTGAGAAGAACGTAGAAGAAAAAGAAAATCCATCGTCTTTGTTTCGATGGAAAATGTAGAGAGACAATCTGGAAGAAACTCGACAATGAGACTTTGTCTTCTTTGAAGGAAGAAGGACAAAGCCACAACTTGGTGAAGGAGAAATCGACGCATAAGCGTCTGGTACCTGGACACAGGAGCTAGTAATCATATGTCGTTCTTGAGAAATCTTTACGGAACTTGACACGGAAGTGCATGGGTCCGTGAAATTTGGTGACGGCTCCACGGTTGATATCTGTGGACGAGGAACGGCTTTGTTTCAAGGAGAATCAAAGGAGCACCACATCTGTCAAGCGTGTATTACATCCCAATCTTTGCGAAGCAATATTGTAAGTCTCGGTCGACAGACGAGCAAGGATTCAAGACGGTGATTCATGGAGGAAGTATGCACATTTTTATGAAGAAGGACAGCTCGACCAAAGTATGTGAGACAACAAAAGCAGGTTATATATTACGAACTGCGGTGTGTGTAACCCGTATGCCTTCTCACACAAGAAGAAGATGTAAACGGCTTTGCACGCATTTATTTGGTCATATCAACTTTCGGACAACGATGAATATGTCCAAGACAAAGATGGTTGAAGGTATGCCCGGAATTGATCATCTCGATCAAATATGCGAAGCATGCTTGGCGGGGAAACAGCAAAGGCTTCCATTTCCAAAAGTCTCGAGTTGGCGAGCAGAGCAACCGCTTGAGTTGATTCATGTGGTCCGATTACTCCGGTCACACCTGGAGGGAAGAGGTACTTCATGTTGATTGTAGATGACCTCACAAGGTATATGTGGGGGGTACTGATCAGCTCCAAAGATGAAGCATTCAAAGCTTTCAAACTCGTGAAAGCACGAGCTGAATTGGAATCAAAGCACAAGGTGGCTGCTTTGCCTACAGATCGTGGAGGGGAGTTCATGTCGAATGAATTCAAGGAATTTTACGAAGAACAAGGAATACTTCATCATACTACTGCTCCTTACTCTCCACAGCAGAATGGAGTTGCTGAGAGAAGAAATCAAACTATTGTCGCCACTGCACGCTATCTGTTGAAGAACAAGAGGATGCCCGGGAGATTTTGGGGAGAAGCAGTGTCCACAGCGATTTATTTGTTGAATCGGGCAGCCACAAAGAGCCTAGAAGGCAAGACACCGTATGAAGCCTGGTATCGAAGAAAACCGAAGGTATCTCATCTACGCACTTTTGGTTGTATTGCATATGTCAAAAATGTGAAACCACATATAAAGAAGCTGGAAGACAGAAGCACTCGCATGGTATTTCTAGGCTATGAACCAGGCTCAAAGGCATATCGTACTTATGATCCTTTGAAGAATCAGGTGCATGTGTCAAGGGATATTGTGTTTGAAGAAGAAAAGGCCTGGAATTGGGATGATTCTCTGGAACCAGGACAAGACACAACACCACTATGCAGAGAAATCTTCAGGGTTGAGGAAGAAACAACTCGAGTTGAGACAATTCCTCAAGAAGAAACATCTGGAGGAAGTCCAGAAGAAGAGGTGCCCGGCACGCCTACTGCATCGGCATCAACATCAGAAGAAGAATTGTCACCAATGTCTGGAGGAGGCATGGATGAAAATTCTTCGGGAACATCAAGTGGGAGAACTACTCCCTCAAGTGCAACATCTATAGAAACGCCACCTTTACGTACAAGGACATTACAAGACCTGTATGAGTCTACTCAGGAAGTGACTTTGGATTACTCAAGCCTATGTTTGTTGACAACAGCAGAAGAACCAGCAAGTGTTGAGGCTGCGTTGAAATCTGAGCACTGGAGATTGGCTATGGAAGAGGAGATAAAGTCAATTCTCAGTAACGGCACATGGGAGAAGGCGACACTTCCCCCAGATCATAAAGCCATTGGCTTGAAGTGGGTATTCAAAGCAAAGAAAGATGCCAAAGGAGAGATTATCAAATACAAAGCAAGGTTAGTGGCTAAGGGATATGCTCAACAGCATGGCATTGATTTTGATGAGGTATTTGCACCTGTTGCAAGAATAGAAACAGCAAGGATCCTCATCACCTTAGCAGCACAAGAAAGGTGGCAGATTCATCATATGGATGTGAAAACAGCCTTCTTAAATGGAGAGTTGAAGGAAGAAGTATATGTAAGCCAGCCACCAGGCTTTGCCGAAAGGTTTGATACTACCAAGGTACTGAAGTTGAAGAAAGCTCTTTATGGACTCCGACAGGCCCCAAGAGCATGGAATTCAAAGTTAGATGCAACACTGACGTCTATTGGTTTTGTAAAAAGCCAGACAGATCATGCTGTCTATAGAAGAGAAAAGAATGGAGTGCTGCTAGTTGGTGTGTATGTGGACAACTTGGTAATCACAGGATCAAGTCTCAACCACATAAATGAGTTCAAAGCTCAAATGAAGAAGCTATTCAGTATGAGTGATCTTGGGTGTCTGAGTTACTACCTTGGTATTGAGGTCAGACAGTTAAAGGATGGCATCACAATATGTCAGGCAGGATATGCAATGAGAATCCTGAAGACATTCGGAATGGAGGATTGTAACTCATGTTCAACTCCCATGGAGAACAGACTAAAACTCAGCAAAAATGCTTCAGACCCGGCTGTGGATGCAACTAAGTATCGAAGCCTTGTCGGGAGTCTCAGATATTTGGTAAACACACGTCCAGATATAGCATTTGCTGTCGGGATTGTGAGTAGATATATGGAGAAGCCAAATATCCAGCATCTAGCAGCCGCAAAACACATTTTGAGGTATGTTAAAGGAACAATTCATTTTGGTTGTTACTTTAAACAGAGTGAGAAACAGGAAGTCCGGCTGGTGGGTTATTGTGATAGTGACCATGCCGGAGACATTGATGATCGAAGAAGCACAATGGGATCAGTGTTTTTCTTCGGGATGAATCTGGTTACTTGGGTCTCCCAGAAACAGAAAGTGGTGGCACTTTCGTCGTGTGAAGCAGAGTATATCGCTGCATCAGCAGCAGCATGTCAGGCGATATGGTTGAGTCGCTTGGTGGGAGAATTGCGAAGAAGGAACCGAAAAAGTGCGATTCTTTGATCGACAACAAATCGGCAATAGCACTAAGTAAAAATCCTGTCTACCACACACGGAGCAAACATATTGATACTCGGTATCATTTCGCCGAGAATGTATTGAAGAAGGAAGATTAGAGATTGAGTATGTGAGCTCAGGAGAACAATTGGCGGACTTATTGACTAAATCACTCGGCGGTGAAGTTCCGGAGTTGCGCTTCAAGCTAGGAGTGATAGATACACGATTGGCAAGACAAGATTAGAGGGACAATGTTATCGTAATCTTGTCGGAGTCAAAACAGAGTTTGTTTATTTCGAGTTCTTTCTGTTTTGAGTAGGAGTCGAAGATGAGTCGATCTGAGTTTGAGTAGGATTGAGATTGTTGAATCCGAGTAGGGTTCATTGTAACAAGTCTGTAAAACTGAGTATAAATATAATGAGAAAAGGCTGGTAGAATCATCGCCAGGAAAATTGAAATCAAGTCTTCTCTGCTTGCTCCTCTGCGCGTGTATTGTCGTAGCGATTACTCCCGTCCGACAAAATTGCTATCGCTGAAACCAGAGTCTTCTGGTGTTCAGTTCTTTTGTGCGCAGCTTGGGAAATAGCAAAGGATCTGGCGACCAAGTTGAAGAGGTGATTCAGGATTTGCTCTTACATAAATCATATACTAAAAGAACTCCAAATATATCCTTATGGGATATTGATCGATTATGAGTTCGCTCAAGTGGTCCATGCATGTATATGCATGTGTGAGGTGTAAGTTCGATCCCACCTTGAGAGTATAAGTGAAGATGTGTGTGAAGGAAACCACAAAATTAACTAAAGCTGCCAACTTCAAGCTAACATTTTTGTGTAAAGTTAGGACGAAAACACAAGCAAATGGGTCCTTGCGTTGTGGCGTTATCCGTTTGGACTTTGAGGTGTCCTCCAAATTTAAACTTACCATTTAAATTTTACTTGACCATTTGGTGATCTACCAACATAAGAAGCTTAATTTGTTAGGTCTTAATTACAGATAGCTGCCCTTAACACTAGCTCTCTGCATGCATATATATATGACAAAATCATTCAAGCTAGATCGATTCCGTGACGATCAGCATATGATATGTGTGCTCTCCAGCAAAGCCAACTTATTGTTTACTGGCTTTGGCATTCATCTATGAACATAGGAAAACAGAAGAAGAATAGGATTGTCCACAAAGATTATGGAACAACACCACGATGGACCAATCTATCCTTGATCAGACTATTCCTCAATTCAAACATGTTTGTAAATCTACAACAGTCACCAAGTACTTTCTTTACCATGTTGTGGGGACTTAGATGAACCGTACTAGATTCCTGGTGCTTCATCAACAACCTGAGTCATTCATTGTCGTTTTAATTGTTTGGAGCAACTCATACTGGACCAATATATTCTTTGTGATCACCTACTGGAAGGATATGCTAAAGTGGCCATATATATCGGAGTGAATCCCCGCGAAGACGAGATAAGTCTATACAAGGTTTCTATACCAGCTACTGGAAGGGAAATAGAAACACAAATACCACAGATCATACTACATTTTATGCGGAGGGAGACAACGTCTAAGAGCACAAGCTAGGCATAATTATATTTTATTCATTGCAAAAAAAAATGTAACTTCATGATCCAGCATCAGAGTAAACAAGAGGTGGGTGTCGCGCGACGCTTAGCGTAGACGGAGCATATATCCATTTCTTTAGCAACAATGTGCTTAATTTCTAGTAATTAACTATGCTAAATGCAGCAGCTATAGCACATGCTTTTTTTAAAAAAAAATTGAAGCAGAACATGCATGCCTTTTTTTTTTACTTGAAGCACCACATTTGTTGCCACAATCTATGGATGCAATCGTTACAACAACTAAATTGTAACAACTAGCAACACAACATTTCTGTACAAACCGCTGTATCATATTTTAGTAACCCATGCATCCATTAGTTTGCCTGATGTAACCTTCTGGCATTGATAATATGAACTAAATTGCATGCAAGCAAACCAGACATGCTACATTTAAGCACACAAAGCGCAAAAGGAGTGGCCGAAAGGGGACTCATTAATAATTCTTTGTATGGACAGAATTCTACAGCCATACTAGATTCATATCCCATATAAATTCTTTGTATAATCGATCTACCTTAGAGACCAACAAGTATGAGAAATGGATAAGTTCAAAACTTCTCTTTAAGCACTCACCCGTCTTGATCTGAAGCACGCAAACTTCGTGAACAATCCAAATAAGGTGCAAGAATTTCACACAAATCAGTTCAATTTCCGTAGGAATCAGCAAAAGTTCACGTGTTCCAAATGGATCGATCCTAAACCCAAAGGAAAAGGCAGAGGATTTGATTCGCAGTCGTCTGCCACAAATCCTAATACATGCTGTATACTTGCACTGCCAGCCACAGACTTACAGCATAGTTTGGCACTAGCAAAGCTGTACACTCGTTGTCACTGCAAAAAATCTGCAGGCTCATAACCATCACAAGTACTCGCTGTCGACGCATGCTAAAGCCTATGTAAAGTAAGCCCGTGGTAACCACTTGTAGATCAGCGGTGTAGTATGTGCGTATACAGTGTGCTATCAATGCTTATTCCATCACCCGCAAAGCACTCATTTATGGCGACTCGTAGGGAGAAGGGAAGTGAAGGGGAACGTACAGGCCACATGCATCACGTCATGCCTCTCATCTCCCGGGAAGGGTTCCCTCAGCGCCGTCCGACCAAGAGATTGGGCAATGAAAAAACGGTACCATATTTTTAAACTGTCATTTTTTATCCAAGCTAGATCTCTACTCCATCTCCCCTTCGAAAGATCAAGTGGAGGTTTACCCATATTTATAATGAGTAATTGATAGTTTTTGAGCTTGTGGTGCCCAGTTTGAATTTGATTTGAATTGATTTTGAGCGATTTGAGAGTATATGAGTTGTCTAGAATCGTGGTTCGGCCTTGACTGGCCTTAGCCTTTAGTGATTGTAACTTTAAGTGGTCGAACAAGTTGTAAACTGGTCGGGGCTGGTTGTAAACTAGTCGGGACTAATTATGTATCATTTTGGCTATGTGTTGATTTGATTGCATATGTTGTTGGGTATTGATATGTGATGTGTTTGCTTTGCGGTGATGGTTGTAGGACTTCGGAATTAGGTCATGATGAGACAAAAGAGACTGGGACTAGATTAGTAGAGCTGAGGTCTAGATAGTCAAGGTGGCACCGAAGATGACCAAGGCAGGGAGTAGCTGCAAGTTGAGAAGACAAGTGGGTGGTGGAGATGCTAACTTAAGCCCTATTCAAGTGAAGGAGGATCGTTGGATTGCATATTCGCAAGTAAAGTAGTGGGTAAGTTAGTGTGCTTTGAGATGTGTGTTAAAACCAATTATGTTGTTGGATTTCGAGTTAGCCTATATATGAGTGAGTGAGTTAATTTTAACCCTTAATGAAGTTCCTTACAGGAGTAGAAAGTCATCCAACGGTAGAGATTGCTCAGGTTAGGCTATAAATAGGGAGGTAGAAGGATGCCTCTCCCTAAGGGATGTGAAAATGGTTTTAGAGTTTGTGAGAAGGATTTTTATTTCCTTGCGCTCTCTTGAGTTTTGTCCACCTAATTGTAAGGCTTTGTAATATCTTTCTCTCTTGTTCTTAGCCAATGATGGATGATTGTTGGATGAACCTTCTATAAACTATATCCTAATCATTTAGGCAAGCTGAAACTCTCTTCTAAGTTTTTGCTATAAACCAATCTTTTTGGTTAAGAGAAAGATCTTGGTTGATCGTGTTCCGCCTGCTCGTTTGAGAACCGCTTCTTTATTGTCCGTACTTGCTGTGGCATGTGAAAAACTATCTAAAGTCATCTTGATTATTAAATCTCCACATGCAAGCTTAAGGTAAAGTTTGTGGTTTTTGCTCGGTTTTGGTGCAATCTTCAATAGATTGGAAAAATGTCAGAACTTTGACATTAATATCTATGATCGAATGCTAGAAGGGGTCCCTGATTTCTTTAGAAAAGTACATACAAAGTTTCACAAGTTTTAGATCAGCCGATCAAAAGTTACATCAATTCTCGGTTTTAAGATCGTGCTGATTTCATTGTTCACCCTAGCACTTCCCACAAAAATACTGTTTATCCGATCATCCCTTGAGTTTACCGTCCACCCAATAGGTGGTGTTTTATTGTTCATCAGTACTGTTCACCCCGACTAATTGCAGCTTTCTATCATTCATCAATACTGTTTTTCCGTGCTCATCGAGGTACTATTCACCCGACAAGTTGCATTTTACTGTTCAAAGAGCACTGTTCGTTCGACCAGGTGCGGTTTACTATTTATCAAATACTATTCATCCGGCCATTTGTATTTTACTGTTCATCCAATTATAAAAAAATTTTGGGTCTTCGTTCACTCCACTTTACTAGCCTTTTTGGGTCCTTCCACACAACCCCCCCGCACTCAAAGCTAGACGACAGACAAGGGAGTCCACGTGGAAGCCAACCAGAGAGGAGAGGAGAAATGAGCAATCACAACCCCCCCCCCCCCCACACACACAACACGTCTCCTCCCACTGTGTCTCTCTCTCCTGCCATCTGTCACAAAGTGCTGCACCAGTGAGCACAAAGGTAAGGCCTGAGGTAAAATGCTTAAAAGACGCTTGTACCGTGCCACTGGTGGCACATGTAAGACAGGCAGATTACTAATGAGCAATGACACGCACACACAAAACCTTTTCCTTGTGGCATTCTTGCCTTGCCCGCTGATTGGTAGATTAGATTGCACAGCGCTAGGAAAGCTGCGGCTGCTGCCTCCTCCTGCCCTGCTGCTGCAGCGGCAGGGAAAGAGACCCAACCAATCACATGTATAGGGTAGGGGGGGAATAGTAGTGTGAGGCCATGGGAGTTCGCAGTTTTTTTTTTCAAAGCTTAAAGCGCGCATTAAATCCAGCCCTTTTGGTTGTTTTGAGGATAGTCGGAGGGCCAGCAGCGCTGTAATGCAGCAGCTCTTTCTCGGTTCCAAACAAGGCTTTAAAAGCACAGTTGATGCATGGGTTTTCGGTTCTCTGCCATGGAAAAATCACGAGCTTAGCTATATATACCATCCAATTTATCCAGTTCAATTTAATACCATCAAAATATCCCCGTATTGCTATATACCAACGTCACTACGTCCATCTCTGTTAGCATTGATTCCTTTTGTCTATATTTTTTCACCCTGTATTGATACGTGGATGTAAGAAAATACCCTTGCCCTCAATTGGCCGAGTTTCTTCACTACTCGGAGCATATATGGGAGAAAACAGATCACTGGAAACAAGCACATGACATTCTTCATTTAACATTGCGTTACAGTTTGATCATTCAACGTCGCAGAGAGCACTACAAGTCTACAACTACAAAATTATGCTTGCATTTCAATCGGACAACCGCTAGCTACTGCCCAATTCTGGTAGCTAGCCCCACAAAAACACAACGAACTGAGCGGTAACCAGTATGCACAATTTCCCTAACGAATCATCTCGATTCACCTCTTCTGGTTGCCATACGCCGCCGTCAAAGACCCCAAATTGGTGAGGAAACTCTGTGCATCTCTTCCCACATGAACAACGTGCAAACACGATACACCTTCAGTGAAATAATCACCAATTAAACCTCAAATCCACAAAAATGCTAGCACAAAACGTCGAAGAATTTCTTCGCTTACCCCTGCTCGCCGCCATTGTCGAGAGCGTCTGGTCCGGACGACAGGATTCCGGCAAGGGGAGATGATGGGAGAACTGGGGACGGGAGGAACGGGCCTAGGGCTTGAGGCGATCTGGGAGGGAGGAATAGAGTTGGGTGTTGATCTGTTTGATGGGAGGGAGGAGGGCATAATAGTCCGACGTAACGGCAAAGGGCCCAAAGACGACGGTAATGGCATACAGCTAAACGGAGGGATATTTCGATGGTATTAAAGTGAACATGGTAAGTTCGGTCATATATAGCTAAAGTTATGATTTTCTGATAGCACAGAATCATTTTTTTTCCTAAAAAAACAACTTAGGGGAAGATTTGTGACAGCCACCAAGCCACCAACCATCTGTTTCCCAATCACAGCAAATAAAGAAATATGGAAAGATGAAAAGATAGATTCCTCTCCCCATCATCCGTCATCCACTTATCAGTCTAAGAACAACATCTAGTCTAGTACCAGAGTACCAGACTAGCTGCACTGCTCCTGAACCCACAGGAGGAAGCAACGCATTCATGCATCAACAACAAGAAGAAGTAAAAGCAAGCAAGCAAAGCTCGACGCACAGCAACTACACCTACTGCAACGCAGTGCAACAAAGAGGCTGGGCTAGACAGCCATGGTGCTGCATCCTCACAAGCCTAATTCTAATAAAGAAGCTCCGAGTGATCGAATTCTTGAAGCAAAAACCAATGACATACACAGCAGAAGAGATGAAAAACCAACCAACCAACCAAAAGTAGTACTAGCTCCGAACTTTGCTCCTCCTGGTTCCAATCACCAATTCCTATCAAGAAGCGGCAGAAAATCGAGTACCTAACAAGAGGATAGAAATCACATCAGAAATTTATTCCAAGGAAGGAACAGCAATTCAGCATTGGAAAATACAGAAGAATTGCAGTAGAAACCAGTCAGGGCACGAGAATTCTCACAGTTATGCAAGTGGAGGAGCTGATGGCTGATGTTACTGGTACATTGTGTAGTGCTCATGGTGGTTGGTGGTGAAGTCAGCTGTGCTCCACTGCTGCTGTCAGTGGTGAGAAGCCGAGGACACGGACGGCGGAGGCTTATCTCCATTGCCGTTGTGCTCCTCCTCGCCCTGTATCCTCGCGGGGATGCGGAACCCGGAGAAGCTGATGCCGGGGGCGAACCCGATGGCCGACACCGCGGAGGGGCTCAGGCCCCCTTGGTGGTGCTGCATCGGGTTGTCGGCTTCGACGGTCTCCGGCCATCCTCGGTCGGAGGGCTGGTTACTGGACTGAAGGGGTCCCCTCTGGAAGAAGAACTGGCTCTGGCCACCAAGCGCCGCCTGCATATGCGCCGCCTGCTGCGACACGTTGAACAGGTAGCCGCCAGTGGCCCCGCCGCCACCGCCACCTGGGTCGGGCACGTTCCACGGTACCATTCGCTGGTTCTGCGCCTGCTCGGCCCACATGGCGCCGCCGCCGAATGAGTAATTGGCGGCCCCGGGGAAGAGCGCCTGCTGTGCGGTGCCATTGCCGCCGTGGCCGTGCGACCGGTGCTGATGGTGGTGGTGAAATATGGGGTCTTGTAAAGGTTGCAGCGACAGCCGGAGTTCTTGGCTCTGGCTGCCCGTGCGCGACAAGAGGTCCGGCGTGTAGATGTGGAAACCCATGGCCGACGACTGCGCCGCCGCTGTGGACGACGATGCCTCTCCGCCTGTGGTGCCGCCCATGGGGAAGAACGACTTGATCGTGTCCGCGATGGCGTCCGAGTCGAGCGACGGCGGGAGGAAGCTGGTGCCGCCGGTGGCCCCGCCGCCGGCGAATTCGAATGCCGCAGTGATGGCTTGCGCCTGGTCGTCGGAATTCTCGGCGGAGTCCGGATGGGTCGAGGAGGCCGGCGGGGCCGCGGCATTGCTGGCGGCGGGGGCTGCGGCAGTGGGGTGCCACGCGGGCAGCATGTCGAGCTTGTCGATGGCGTCCTTGGCGTTCTTGATGAGCCAGTCCACGGCCTTGCTCGGCCGGTCGTAGCCAAGGCGGTCCTGAACGTCGTAGAACTGGATGGCCGTGTGGGCCGACAGCCGCACGCGCCGGTCGCGCGGTCCGCGCGCCGTGCAGACCTTGCTGTGCCGGTCCTTGCGCCCTGTCGACCGCACAATGTGCCCTCCCTGCACCGCCACGATCTCCCCGCCCCCGCTGCCCCTCACCCGCGAGTGCGACGCGGTCGTCGCCGCCACAATCTGGTCGCCGGCACCTCCCCGCGCCCTCGTGTGGGACGCCGCGGCCTGCTGTGGCTGCACCGCCTGTGCCGTGAACTGATGCGGGTGGTGGTGCCCGACGCCTCCGAAGGACAAGAGCTGCGGCTGGAACCCGTGGTGATGGGAGTGGCCGGCGTCGCCCATGGGCGCGAGAAGGGCATACTCGGCGGACGACGCGGATGAGCCCGGCTGCCTCACCGACGCCGCCTGCAGGTGCTGGAGCTGGAAGACGGGGACCGGCGGCGGTTCTTGGTCCTGCACTTCTTGGTGGAACTGTAGCAGCCTGTGGTGGTGGTGATGGTGCTCATCTGCTTCCTGCTGTCCGCCGTCGCCGCCTCCTCCTCCTCCTCCTCCTCCTCCTCCTCCTCCTACGCCGTCGCCTCGGTGCGGAACCCGGTGGTTGTGCCTCGGATCCAGATCTCCGGCCTGCTTCGCCTCCGCTACTGCTGCTGCTCCAATGCACGTCCATCCACCTCGTCGGATCCCATAACTAGGACGACAAGAAACACAAAAACCATCAAAAGAATCAAGAAGGCGGCGGACACATGCATGAGAGGGGGAAGTGGTGGCCAGGGACTGACCCAGCAGAGGAGTGGGGGACTAAACTAAGAAGCAATCTGATGGATTGGACATCACATTTTAGCAGGGAGGGACGGCCGTGGGGAGGCAAAGCTTTTGCCCCTCTCTCTCTCTCTCTCTCTCTCTCTCTTCTGGTCTCTTCTCTTCTCTTGGGTGTGGGAGTTTCGAGTGGGAGTTTGGAGAGAGAGCAGGAGGCAGAAGGGAGGCAAGAAGGCAGGATGATAAGAGTAGGATTTGGGTTTTAGCGAGGGGAGAGAGTCTGTCAGTGCTCCTGCCACTCTCTGTGAATGTGTTTGTTTGTGTATCAGAGAGAGAGGGGTAGAGAGAGAGAGAGAGAGTTTGCTTGCTTGCTTTGGGAGTTCCAGCAGAGTGAGAGCTGCTGTTGGATGCCTGGCTGGGGCTGGAGCCCACGGGTGACTGAGAAGCCAATTTGGGAGGTGCTAGCTGCTTGAGTGTGTGGGCACTGTGGGGTTTGCATGGGTGGCTGATTTTTTTTTGACATTTGGAAGATTATAGACAATATGATAGCTATGAGATGAATATTTATGTTCTCTGTATATTTGCTATAAATTGGCACTGTAATTTTTAGAATTGTTGCAATCAATGCTCAAATTGCAGGTCCAGATAAAATAATAATAATTAGAATTTTTGATAGGGTTTATGTTTGTAGTATTGTTTTCAGAACACATATGCTTGTGGTTGTGGATTTATTTTTTCTTTTTTGAAAAGTTGAGAATTGTAGCATGTATGGTTTGAAATGATTGTGTTCTCATAGACTTCTTGTTTGTAGCCCCCACCTTGCAACAAGCGGTGATAGCAAAATTTGGCCATCTTATCCAAATTTGGCCCAGCTTTGATCCATAGCCCAAGTTTTGGCATTGAAACAAGATTTGGTCATTTAATTCTAATCCAAATGCACGGCACATCCCTTTCAGAAAAATAATAAAGAAAAAGAAATGCGCGGGCGCCGCAACTGGCTCAAGAAGGATGGCTGTGTTTTCCGCTGATTTCCAATCAACCAGCCAGTTCCGACAGCCGCAAGCGCAGCAACGGCGGCAAGCCTTCCCCGTTTCGTTTTCCTTGTGGGGAGATCTGAATCTGTAGAACACCAATTGTGTCTGCGTGCATGCAATCAATACATCAATCCATCCACATCCCTCTCTCTCTCTCTCTCTCTCTGAAACGCATGTGCTGTGCAGTGCTGCGCTTGTGCACAGTGTGCCTTTTACCTCTCGCATGGTAATGCACTGGTGCGAGAGATCGAGCAAACACCAGTCACACACCTCAGTGCTCAGGCACTGCATGCCCCTTATCTAGTTAAAGAAATGGCTTAAAGAATTCGATCGGGGATTGCTAAACACTACATTCCCTGCTTCTCCTCTGCGGCCAGACGGGGACATTCCAGTAGAGAATTAATGATAAAAACTTATATTAAAAATCGGGTGAGTATAGCTATTTCCTAAGTTTTTTTAAAAAAACTCAACCAACTTTTAGACCATTGGATTATGGACTCACCATCCCCTTCGATAGTTGCCGAGCTCCCCCACCACCCCTCCACCTTCTTCACCGTCTCCCGCGGCTCGCCACTACCGGATCCACCGCCGGTGACCGCCTCCCACGGCTAACCCTTACACCTAATATGCTAGTGACGTGTGAATCTCCCCCGCCTACTCCGCCCATTGCCAGCTTTTCTTCCCACGGCCACCGGTGCCACCGCTGCCTCTAGCACCAACTGTTGGGCCTCTGTCACCCAGTAAAACCTAGGGTTGGAGGCCAGTGAGCCCCAGTACTAGCCTGATGAATACTGACCTAAAGCTCCTAAAAGAAGATGTTGCCTTCTTTTAGAGCATGAATCACAACGCGGATCCAAAAGTTAGAAATTTCAATGATTTTTTGGAACAAAAATATCCAAGTTATGCTTATCAAACCCTTAAAAATCACAACACTCTTGCTCCCTCACATGATATTCTCTTGGGAGCCGTCCCTCTGCTCACTCCTGTTCCTATGCGACAGATTGCTAACTGAAGGACCATTTAAAATGTCGAAATTTCACAAAAAAAAAACAGCTCAATTCTTGTAAGAATAAAAAAATTCTCATGGTCCATGCATTGTGTAAAGACTGAATTAGAATCTGACCTGTTTAGAATTAAAAACACATAAATTTTATTGTAAACAGTTTAGTTCTCACGCAATTTCTTTGGAATTTCCACGGTCCACATGGAGCCTAACAGCGGTACTCCAGTGTGAAGCTGCTCCCGACAACTCTGGTACAGCGGGCGACAGTCTCCCGGTGGACACGAATGAATTCTTCGGGTGAGAAAAGCTACCCCCGTTTAGGAGGCGTTCCATGAGATGTGTCATGTCACTTGGTTTGATTGATGGGTTTACAGTCCTTACAGCTAGCTGTTGGTGGCGCACCCAGCAGAATCCGGCCACGCTGGCAAACGTCCTTGTTCTTCTTCCGTCGCCTTTTTTTTTTTAAAAAAAAACTTTTTGAGTTTGGGCAACACCTGCGCAGTACACTGTACACTTGCCAATTCATGATTGTGCCGTGATCATGATCATGCACATGCTCGCACACAAACCTGAAAATAATGAGCATAAAAAACTATTAACCGCGAAAATCATTGCTAGAAAATTAAACCTTTGCCTTTTCGTAAAAGGGGAATGTAATAACTATACTAGTAATAATAATGGCCATGCATGTACATTCGCAAGTCTTCAATGAGTAAGTAAACTTAGAATTAATATTGAGTCCAGTTACCGAGGGAGTCTTCGGCTTTCATGGCAGTTGGATTATGGATACCCCTCGCTCCGTCTAATTTCAAAGATACTTCCTCCGTTTTTTTTTTTTACATAAAGGTTAAGGTTGAGTTGAAATTGAGAAAGGTACGAGAGAAAATAACTTAGATGCCCCCACTTAATTATCTTGAAAGATGAAAGATATACTTTGTGTGGGTGGTAATGAATAAATATATATGCATGAGAGAAAATAAATAGGGGTATAAAAGGAAAGATCTCATTAAATCTGCATGCAAACCTTACATTTGTAAACAAGACCATTCAAAAAATAGGCCTTATAAAAATAAATGGAGGGAGTATATTTTTTCTTATTGTATAGATTAAAGAGATAGTAAAAATAATTAGATTATATTTAATTATCATCTGTAACATATATTTAATGCATATATGTAGGATATATCAAGTAAATCTTGATATTTATTAAGGGACTAAATAGAACAACACACTAATTCGTACTGGAGCATGAAATACATCATGTATTTATAGACAAAACCATTCGAAAAATACACTGTAAACTTGCACGGTGGAAGTAGATGAAAGCAGGGGCTATAGCACAGTTGACAACTCGTCTACTAGCACATGGCTAATTGTTTAGAGATACCATTTTCTAGATATTGTAGCTCCATCTGGAACTCAAAAAATTAATAGAAATTTCGTATGCATTAATTTTATAGAACACAATCAATTTTTGCAAAATTGGAGAACAATCCCGCATTCCATACATGGCATATATATCATTGTGTTGTATGTCCACATCCAAGATTATATGCGTGTCCGTGCTTGCCAGGGGCGAAGCCCAGTTATGGCCCATGGGTGCAGATGCACCCTCCTCAAAAAAAAATTTAGTTATTACTCCCATATCTTGGCTCTATATGCACTCCCCTCAGCCCAACATGCTGCACACCCCCCTCGTCTTAACCCAACAAAAGATGTTAAAGACTCGAAGTCAAATTATGTATTTTGTCTATGTTTATATTCTTTTTCCCATCCAAACGTTCTTCATTAGGTAAATGTTTTTCATCACTTCTTTATGCTCGCACCTCTTCTATTTCTCTCTAGGTTTGTCACTAGTGCTTGCGGAAGGAAAAAAAACTGCAACCACACATTAAAAAATGAGTGGAGGCCGACATTCGAAAAGCCCGTGATATTTTATATTCTGACGCGTATTAACCAATGGCGGCTTTCTACTCCATGCAAAATTGCCTACATGAACAGTAGCATGCAAGGTTTAGTGTCAACTGCCCCTGCTAGATATACCCTTCGCGAACCGTGGTCGCTACTTGTTGGGATAGAATATAAAGCGCGAGATTTGAGGTTGACTGGAAACCTTTGTTTATGTGTAGTCGTGTAGATCCATTTGCTTCCTTGCGTGAAATGATCATTAATTATTGAGTATTGCTGGGTTCACCTGTTTCTTTTGTGGTCAGAAACAGGGATCAAAATTTCGTTTTTGAGATGAAATCCATTCAAAATTCAAAAGCAAAATTCAAATCCGGTTCAGTTGGCACGAAATTTCGAAATTTTGCCCAAATTGCATTGACTAAAAATTGGTTCAAACGATATCGAAAAATTTTAAAATTTTTTTTGTAGGTTCCTGATACATTAGAGATGTTCTCATAAAATTTTCAGGTGATTATCAGTTCTGTGGATTTTTCAAAAATTCAAACATTAGTACTGTCCCGATGAAACGTTGATCGGCAAGTTTGAACCGGATGAAAAATAGTACAAACGATGTTAGAACATTTTGAAATTTTTTATGGAGATTAATTACATATTTATTATATTTTTGTAAAAATTTAAGATGATTATAAAATATGAGGAATTTTTAAAAATTCAAACATTGGTACTGTCTCGGTAAAGCGCTGAGCGGCAAGTTTCATCCGAATGAAAATTAGAACAAACGAGGTTATAAAATTTTGAAAATTTTTCTGGATGGTCCTGACACATCCATAATATTCTCATAAAATTTTCATATAATGATCAAATGTCATGGATTTTTAAAAATTCGAACAGTGGTACTATCCTGTTAAAAGGCCGATGATCAATACATAGATTTAATTTACCAATAAAAAAGGTTTAAATTTTTTACAAATTTTACATAAGGGTGACAATGAAATGGTTAATATATCATAAAAATGTTGAATCATGATCACACTCCAGTGAATTTATAAAATTCTTAAAAGGCACAGTGCCATTTATGTTTTTTCTCTGTTTGATTTTGGAAATATAATATAACAAATTAAGTTCAGTGCTTACTGCATTGATAGATTTTATTGAGCAAACAAATAAAGCTTAAATTTTTTTTAAAAATTTTATAGTACTGAATGAAAATTATTAATCTTTAATAAAAATTTTAGATGATTATCACACTCGAGAAAATTTAGAAAAATCTAACAAGTTTATTGTCCCAATTATGTCCATTCTGTTTTTTATTTTTTAAAGATAACAAATGATGTTAAATTATTTTGAATTTTTTTTGTATGATCCCAAACTACTAATTATGTTACCATAAATTTTTCATATCATTATCAAGCTTGTAAAAATCTGTTTTCTAAAAATCTCAAAAATTAGTTTTTTTTTCATGGAAGATCACTTTCTAGTAGGTTTTAAAAAAATCTCTCAAAAAAACCGGATTAGTTTTTCAATAAATTTTCATGGAAGATCACTATCTATTTGTATATCGCAGGGTGATATTCTAGGCAGTTAGCACAAGGGACTGAAATTTCAAGTTAGTTACAACTAAAGTATGTCGATAAAAAAAATCAAAATAGGTAGAAAGAACTATCTATATCTAGGTTTGCTAAAAATGGAAAAATCGAGCAATGTTTAAAGATGGGTCTGTTTGGTAGAACTCTAGATCTCAGTTTCACCCGAGATCTAAAACTTGTAGGCTAAAATAAAGCGAATTAAGTTTATATTTTTGGTCTAAAATATAAAACAAAATGATCCATCTAAACACTCTTAGGGTGTGTTTGGTAGAGCTCCAGCTCCACCAGATCCGTGGATTTGGTGGAGCTGGGTATTCCTAACTCTACCAGATCCGTGGACAAATTCATGTTGAATAATAATTTTCACTGTTCAACACTATTCATATCGTTGTTTGTCTTTTTAATATCTTTCAAATGCGATTAAGTTTGGCTTTCAATTTTGTAGAATGGTAGAAGCTCAACTCCCCTATGTATAGTAATTTTTTGAGATTTTTTTAAAACTTGTACACATGGAATTCATAGAGTTTTCACTAGATATGTTGCCATGTATATATATGTGTCGGGGATTAGATAATTTCCATAAAAACTATTATACCCCGGCAGCCAATTTTCGACCGACCATACATGCTCTTGGACGGTGTCCCTAAGGAGGATCCTCGGATAGACCAGCTGGTGGGTGCGCCCCAACCATGCTTAGCCTCGATCCCGAGCATGTGCCATAAATCCCCGACTATATTTGCTCGGATGTGCGTAACGGTCGGTCAGAGTTGAGGGAAAATCCCGAGCATGATCAAAAGATCGTGCTCGGTCCATAAAGACAACGTGGTGATAATCACACTGCGGTTTAAGACCATTATGCCACGATCTGAGTCCATCATGTTCACGACATGACATAGCGAAAATCAAGAGTGTAGTTACAGTCACGACCAAGTGCAATAATGGCACATTCTTCGGCTGTAGTTAATTCGATCGCCTATAAAAACCCAATCGACAGATCAACATAAGGACGCGCGACATCAAGAGGCACACACACAAGTTTTTCTGTAAGAATTCAAGCAATAGCTAAACCATTGGACGTAGGGTTGTTATCTCCATCAGGAGAGGCCCGAACCAGTATAAAAATTCCTTATCCATTGTCCTTTTGAGCATCGCAGCCTAATAGCATTCCTCGGACGCAAACCCTTTACGGAAAAGGGGTTTTGGTTGATCCCTCAATCAACAAGTAAGCTCGGCGAGAAACCCGTTTCCCAAACATCGACAATATGTATAAACGGTAACGCTACACGCAGATTAGGCTATTCCACGCGCTGATCGAAATGTACTGAGAAACACATGCAATAAAACCCATATTAAAAAATGCAACTTGGTACTAAATCAAGAATACATTTTACTGTAGAACAACAGATGCAATTACTACCAAACTGTTACTAGTTAATGCGTTGGCCAACACAACTAGTTAATAGATATTGTAGTTTGTATATGAATCTATATCTTCTTCATTTTGGCTATATCTTTTTATTGGTAGCTCGGATTTGCAAATGGTTTCCACCAGCAGCTTACGATGAGAGGAATAAAATAATATAAGTATCGCTATTAAACAGGAATTTTATTAACTGGTAAAAGAAATTACTATTTTTATAATATGAAATTACAACATCTAAAACTAGAAATTACTATCATAGAGTATAATTGAAAAAAACTTACATAGATTAGTTAATTGGTAGTAAAAGTCAATAAAAACTATATGTACAAATTCTAAAAAATTCTATAAAAATTACCAAATATAAGGAATGTATGCTTCTACAACCCTATTAAATTTAAAGATCAAACTCACTCGCATTTGAAAGATATGAAAATGATCTTGTTCATGAAAACCACCTGTACATGTTTCCAAAAAATCTCAAAAAATTATTAGGTGGGATTCTACATCCTTGTAAAATTTGAAGTTGAAAATCAATCTTGTTTGAAAGATATGAAATTACCAAGTGTAGATTAGTTATAAATAGTAAATTTGTTCTCTTCATACCTTCTAAATGCAAGTGAGTTTGGTCATCAAATTTTATAGGGCAATAAAAGCCATATCCCCTAAGTATAGTAATTTTTTGATAATTATTCAAAACTTATACATATAGTTTTTTATAGACTTTTACTGCCAAATGGCTGATCTGTGTAGTATTTTCTAATTACACTGTATGGTAGTAAATTTCCAATTATACTGTCACACCCGCTGTAAATTTTTACTATAGGGTATCTATGATTTTTCTATTTCGATCAGTACCCTTTACTACAATAAAAAATAATTTTGTTACTAACTGGTCAGTGTGTGTATACGAATGAGAATGATTTACTATCGAGCATTCTACATTTTACTATCTTCTAAATATTTTACTATTACTACTGAATCAGTTACGTAGTCAATCTAACTAGTTAATACGTTTTATAGTTTGTACATAAATTTTTTGCTTCTTTATTTTAATTATATATTTTTATTGATAGCTCAGATATACATATGATTTTCACTTGTATCTTACAAAGGTGAGAGAAATGGAGTGATATAAGTCTCGTTATTAAAAAAGTAAGCTTATTGACAGGTAATAGAAATTACTATATTTACAACATAAAATTACTACATTTACAACATATCCTGCACAGATCAGTCATTTGGCATAAAGTCCATGAAAACTATGTGTTTTTAATTTTTGAACAATTCACAAAAAATTATCAGACGTAGGGAATATAAGATTCTACAACCCTGTAAAATTTTAAAACTAAACTTAGTCACATTTGAAAAGATATACAAATGATAATTTTACTATTCATCATTGATTAGCGGTTGTTAATTTCATATCTTTAAATGAGATTGATTTTTGCCTTCACATTTTGCAGAGATGTAGAATCTCACCACCTCTATGTATGGTAATTTTTTTTAAAAAAATTCTATCATTTTACTAAAGCGCTGACAAATAGAAATATATTATTGTTCATGAAAACTACATGTACAAGTTTTCAAAAATTATCAAAAAAATTACCATAAGGATGGAAGGTGATATTCTACTTCCTTGTAAAATTTTAAGATCAAAATCAACTTCATTTGAAAGATACAAAATTAACAAGCACAAATTAATGATGAATAGTAAATTTGTTCTTTTCATATCTTTCAAATGCAAGTGAGTTTGGTCTTCAAATTTTATAGGGCTATAAAAGATCGTATTTCCTATGTATGGTAATTTTTTGAGAATTTTTCAGAACTTATACATATAGTTTTTATGGACTTTTACTGTTAAATGGCTGATATGTGAAGGATTTTCCAATTATACTGTATGGTAGTAATTTCTAGTTGTAGATGTAGTAATTTCATGTTATAAAAATAGTAATTTACTTTACCAATCAGTAAAATTATTTTTTAATAGCAAGGCTTATATCATTTTATTCCTCTCGTTGTTAGTAAACTACTGATGAAAATCATTTGCAAATCTGAGAGTTACCAATAAAAAGATACAACTAAAATAAAGAAGAGAAATATTCATGTACAAACTACAATGCACATTAACTAGTTAAGAGACAGATTCATGTATAAGCTACAATGCATATTAACTAGTTGGGTTGACCAACGCATTAACTAGTAACTGATTCGGTAGTAATTATATTTGTTATTCTATAGTAAAATGTATTCGTGATTTACTACCGAATCGCAAAACCGGAATGCTTTTATTAATTGGTTTTTACTATGTCAGTTCGATATGTTGTTTAGTGGGTTGCATGGCTCGGGAGTAGAATAGGCTATTCTACACTGAGTTGTAGAATAGCATTTCTATGTGTGTGTAAGTAAAAGAGGATAAAAATTTATGTTCAAAGAAAGAGAGGAAAAATACACCCCAAACTGGGAACGAGAGCAATATAAATATCTAGCCATTAAGTAATGTTTGTCTATGTTGCTCTTTTTCACGATGTACATGCAGAGTGAGCTCATTTAAAAATGTCATTTTTCAGTTTGAAACACTTGGATCAATCATCCCTAATATCCGATTGTTTCTTTGTTTCCATATTTCCCAAGCCGCGATAATAATAATTTCCATATAAAATATAGAGTTAAAGTTGGTATTGGAATATTCTACCTTTAGGGTAATATCCTGTCATTATCCCAATATACGCTAATAATGTTCCAGCATGAGGTACTGGAAGAGCATTTAAAAAATAGGTGATTAACTGTTTCCACATGTTGATCTTGGAATAAGAGGCAATATGGACCATCCTCCATATGGAAATGTTTTCTATAAAACAAATATTTATTGTTTAATCTATCTAAAAACAATAGCCGTGTGAACACTTTGAGTTTCACCCACACATTTACTTTGCCAAATCCACTTAAAAGGTTTTGGTGTAGCCATTGTAAGAAACAAATACTGATAGAACTTTTGTGATGTGTATATGTTTTTATTCCAAATGTAAGACCAACTATCCAAGCAATTGTTCATTGGTAAAAATATGTGATGTCATCAATTAACAAGTTGTATTCTTGGTAGGCATCAGTAGAGAGCGGCGGATTGAAGTTGTGTCTTGTACTAGGGTTCTGAATAATCTGTGAGAGTGAACTCTCTTTATTTTTGGCAAAGCTATATAAGGTAGGGAATCTCAGACAACAAATATTATGGTTCCAAATATCTATCTAGAATAAAGCTGCTATTGTCCCATTTCCCATAATGACTATAGCAATACCTTTGTAGGAATTGATATATTTCATAATATTTCTCCACCAGAATGATCTTTGAATTCTTGAGCAATGACGGATTTTATCCCTATAATTAATATAGATTGACGAGATCAAATTTACCCAAGGCAGGTCATGTTTGTTATAAAATTTATGAAGGTTTTTTTAATGAAAGTGCCTTATTTTGTGTTTGTGGTTTGATAACACCAAGAACCCCTTTTTAACTTTGGCTTACAAACAAGTTCTAGATTTGAGATTTCCTCCCTTTTTTTGTTGACGTCAGAGTCACGTCACAGACAGTGTTTTTGACCAGTGTAGGCAAAGATTACGAAAGCGGAGCACTATATGGATGCTATAGGCCGTTGTGGTAAAAACAAGCACGATGACAGACAGCGCTGTTGCTGACTTTGCTTGGGGCTCACAGTTCACGGGGTGGGTTGTGAGTTGTGACAAAGCTTCTCTGACCATATACATCGTCCTAAAATTTTAGACCCACACTTCTTCTAGACCCGATGATGAGTCAAACATCTTCCATCCGCTCGGTTTAACAACGATCAACTGACAAAATTTCGGTTTTGATATCCTCATTTGATAGAAAATGTATCTTTAAACTTTGTCTAAGAGGCTTACTCTCGAATAGGATCTATGTAAATGGGTCAGAATTTTAGTCTAAAATTTCGATTTATTCACAATGATTCTGATCGAAAATAGACAGTTTTACATTTTATGAAGACGATGAAAGACCATCGACGTCGGCATTTACGAACAAGGTTAACACACGACGTTCTTGCATCCGCCCACAACATTTTGATGGTAGATGGAGCCCGGATAACATACATTCTATTCTACTATCTCTTTAAAAAAAAGGACATAAACTCATTATGCGATTGCAACCAGACGGGAAGATGACGATGATGATCAATTGATCATCCCGTTTCCGCAGCTGGATTTCAGCTAGCGCCCTAGGCTAGTTATATATATATAATAATATATGTAGCCTGAACTGCTTAGAGAATGATGACAAACGCAGCAGTGAAGCTAGGCATGCATGCATGCTGAGAAAGCCATTCTGCCACTGCACAGAGAACACTAGCTAGCCGCCGGGCAGCCAGTGATCATCGATGATCAGGCCGGCGCTCTTGACCCATCATGCTCCGAGCGTCCTGGCGTACTCGCTCTAATCTCTGACCATCTAGCTAGCTAGTACGATCGACCTACACATGCGACGCATAGAACAATTCACCGGCCTCGCGCGCGTGTCCACTTGTGCCTGCGCGTCTCGCTCTCCTCGCGTACGCATGCCGTCTCGTCGAGCCCCTTTGCGGTTGGGCCTACGCGCGCCCTCGGATGGGGTCGACTCACGCAGGCCAACCGGCAATAATCGGCGATCGCTTAGGCAGCCGTAGCTAGCACCATCGATCCCCGGTTCCCCACCCGTCCGGGCGCGTGCGTGAGCTCGATCCATGTGAACCTCCCACTCTGGCTTTGCGCGCGGCCGGGCTGATTATTACTGGCATGCGGGCCAGACTCGCTGATTATTACTGGCATGCGGGCTGTATAACGCGTACGTGCAAAGCCCCGCTAGGGCAAACTACATTAGCAAAGCCCAAAGCCCTAAATAGACTAATAGTGAACTAAAATCTAATTTATACGATAACTGTTTCTAAAAATTATCTCTAGATGTTACGTAATAACTATCTCTTTTCTCTTATGCATAAATTATCTATTTATATTCATGTACAAAATTAGCTACTAAATAAGAGCCATCGCTCTTCTCTATTTTACTCTTTCGTATAGATTAAAATTGATGTGTACAGACTAAGAGGCAGCTAAAGTGATCTTATTATACATGTCCTTATTGTTGTTGACTTATTGCATTGGATTCGCATCCGGGCAGATGGTGAAAATAGTGATCTTTCAAAGTTCCAAAGATAGAAACCACCTATTTTTACAAAGAAACCCGACAGAGAAATCATCTATTGGTGGAATTGTGAGTATACAACTTCATCCAATAAGATTTTAATCTTAGTGTCCATCTTTATGCATACGCAAGTATGCGTCTATCTCCGTATGAATTTAATGTGTGAGGTTGCGGATCTATTCTGGCCTCCATAATTCAAGGCGTCTGCTAAGGGAGCACAGTCACATACGTAGTGATGTGTGTACGTGCGTCTTCATGTTAGTTGAGAAAAAGATCGGTGACGAATATTTATATTAGAGGTACCCCACAGCAAGATCTCGATCGGGTCCTGAGGAACCCTTCGCCTGCGCCGTGGTCTGCGGGAGCGTGCCGACCAGGCCACGGGTCAAGCTCCTCGCGGTCCACAGCCGGGTCTCGGGGCCAGGGCTTCCGAAAGGCTCCGGCCAAGACGCCAGGCCGCAGGATCGAATGCCCGCAGCCCCGACCTAGCCGCTGGTTGGGGCCCCGGCAGAGTCCCGTCTCAGCAGCTCCGACCACCTCATCGATCGGCCTCGGAATTGGTCAACCACCGTCTGAACAAGACGGCCGAACAAGGATAAGCATCCCTTCCCGAGGCGACACCAGAGGCATCGCCCACGCAACGCCTACGCCGACAAGCGCCTGAGAATGGCGCGCCTTCCAGCGGCCGCTAGCTAACCCTACCGACAGTATGTGGTGGCGGACCGCCCACCCATCATGACCTATGTGGGCACTGTCACTCAAGACCGCAAACCGGATCGCTAAGGGATAGTGCATGCAGCGCCGCTTCTCTCTCTAGTCCTGTAACTCGCTCCCTCCGCTTATATAAGGAGGGTCAGGGCCCTCGAGGGGGGCGGTGTGTGTGGGTGTTTTATTTTCACGAACAAGAACTCCTCCGCCTACCTAACATCTTGCTCGCTCCCCGATCCAAGCGATCGGTCGAGGCTCCCGAAGTTTCCCACAAACGAGCGCTTAAGGGCACATCCTTAGTCCTCGCATGTAATCCGCCATACCCGATCAACGAGATCCTCCACCGCAAGCCGAAGTAGGGACATTCAAATTAACCAAGATATACATCCGGGACTCCTCCTTGCCCGATCAAGTATCGTTCGAGACTCCATGAGTCATCCATCAAGGAGAAGGGGGGGCGCGGCCCCTTGACCTACAAATACGTCTGCCGGTTTTACGAAACACTGACAGTTGGCGCGCTAGGTAGGGGGCTCGCGCGTCATCGTCTTCGTCTCCGGATCCCCAATCATCTCCTTGATGGCCTCTTCCGCCTGCGACGGCGCGTTCTTGACGCGGAGCGGGGCCGGGGTCTTCTGGAAGTACACGCAAAGCGGGTCGAAAGGAGGCGGCTCCCGCTCACCACCCAAAGGGGTGTCCGCAGCCGCCGCGCCACTCCAAGGATCCCCGTGGGAAGGACCCTTCACCGCTACAAAGGTTCCCCAACTCGACACCGTTCGACTCAAAGATCCAGACGGTGACATTGCTCCCGGCGCACGGAGTATGGAAGGGATTAGTGCTGGGACCTATGCTCTGGCCGCCTCCGCGGCTCCTAAAGGCTATGGTAATTCAGAAGGTGCTAATCATGGAGGAAAGAGGCAAGATATTAAGAAAGATGTCCAAAAATATCGCACTACATGAAGACAAAAGAAAGCGAAGGCGCCAGGAGTTTCCTTAGCCGGAGGCGTCATCACCATCCGAGCCGTCGCTGCTCACAATGACGTCGCCCAGCGCTGTAACCTTCTCTACTGCCGCCCGCACCCTGGCCTGAATCGGGCTTGCATCTCCTTCGATCCCGACGACGGCCGCCATCGGGTCAAAGGAAGCATCACGGCGGAATAGCGAGCGGCTGCGTGCTCACGCGGCGTCGGCGACCCCGCCCCTCCGAGCGGCGCTTCGCAGAAGCGCGGGTAGGTCGGCAAGGGCATCGGCCGCCTGGGTGAGGCCGAGGGGGTATGGTCCGGCGGTCCATTCAAATTCACCCTAAGCGGCCAGCTCCTCCCTATGCTTTGGTGGCGGCATAGGCGAAAGACCTCGCGTGAGTTTCGCACTCTTCGCGCGCTCGCCAGCTCCATCTCGGCGGTCTCGGCTCGAGCCCGCTGCGACTGCAAGGCTCCTCGCGCGTCTTAGCGAAGCTCCTCGGCGGCACAGGCAATAGCTCTTCTGCTCGCGCGCGCCCAAGGGAAGCGGCCCTCGCAATATGGGCGTTGAGAGAGGCCTCCAGCCGCGCCAATGCGGCCGACAGATCCGTCGTCCGGGCCGCCGCCAGAGGAGGGTGACCCGGAGCGATCGGAGGGACATCGGAAGCCGCGCCGCCCGCGCCTGTCTCCCTCGTCGCGGCAACCGCAGATGGCTGCCCCAGACACAGACCAAAGGCGCTAAGAGAGAAAAAGGAAAACCGCCGGACGTCAGTAAAAGGCGAAAGTCGGAGCCACCTCGGGGCCGGTAGAAAAGACTTACCCGCGGAGGGGAATCCTATCGCGAAAGCGAAAGCGGCGTGACTGTCCCTGTCGCGACACCAAAAGACCCGGCGTAGGTACGGGGCCTCTTGACGTTAGGGGGCATGAGCCCGCAGCCTCCCCGCTTCCACCCTCACGGTCACCGTATCGTTGGCCATCTACCATTCGAGACGCTGTAACCCCTTCTTTCTTGTGTTAAAACAAAGGCGCAGGGGGTGAAGAAGTGGTAACGACGGCAAAGAGTGACGGCTCTCAGGCACTCCGTGCGAGATTTTAAAGGCGAAATGAAATGGCAAGCGCACGCCACGCAAGAGGGTCATACAGACATTAACCAGCATACGAGCGACATGACGCGCTCTCCCCATCCTCTCGGCGCGACGAGATACGAGGAGGCGACAGGACGCCGCTCAGGCGAACCACGGCACGACCCTCGGCCGCCGCGGGTGACCGCCCGGCAAAAAAAGCGAGCCTAAAATCCACGACGACTCCAGCATGCACAGCAAGAAGCTAAGACAATCCTTTTTCCCGAAAACTCCTTCCGCAATTGTTTTCTCATTTCGAGTTTAAGCACCGTGTAGCGATCACAAGCTCGGCCCCCACGCACCCCTCGGGGGCTGTAAGCTCACACACTTTCACGGGTCAGGTGACCGGGTCGGCTACGTGGTCCTCCCTAGCGGTAACCCTCTCGACCCGAGCACTACGGCCTACGCCCCAGTGGCTACGGTTGCGAAGTGGTGCTCTGTGGAAGAAGGAAGTGCCCGTACGGTGCGACCCGTAGTTGGTCGGGAACACTCTTCTCCCGCGCAAGTGCGGATGAGCGACTTACACCTAAGATCCCTACACCCACGCGGGTCAGGTAATCTGGTCGGCCATTAGATCCTCCCCAACGGAAGTCCCTCCGACCCGAGCGCTACGACCTATGCCCCAAATGCTCTGCTATGCAGTAGTGCTTTGGGAAAAGGAACACCCGTGGTACGATCCATGGCCGTCGGGATCACTCTGCCCAAGCAAGTCTGAAAACACTACATTCCTACCTAAAAACTTCTTATTATCCGAGCTTTCCTAAAAGGCGTTAACATATCGACCCGTGCTTACATAACCCCTGCGGTCTTCTAAGCCACGGTCATCGAATGTTCATCATCCCTAGGAAGCCCGAAGAATAAGAATCGGACCAGCGGAATGATCCGAATAGCCATTTGATCCCCCCACGACGATAACCCTTTCGATCCAGTCCATGACTTTTTCAGAAGTGGAAATCGCAAAAAGTAAGGGAGCGACGATGGTGAAAGGTGGGGAAACGCCCTAGCCCTCATTGCCCCAAACCTGCAGATGCCTACCGAAGCACGCACACATCGACAGATCGCTCGCCGATCAAAGCATCGCGCGTCCCGTCGCAAACGCCATGACAAGCCGCCGGTAAGACGTATCGCCCCCGATCATTTCGTTTCGCATTTAAATTCCCGTACGTACATTAAATGCTTGCAGAGATATCGGGGTATCGCTCCGGGCAAAACGCCCTGCGACCTCTTGATCACCGCCTCCGGGTTGGCTCAAACCGACCCGAGGAAAAAACCCACCAGGCCCTAACAGCCTCGAGGTGGCGAGAAGGCTTGAATGCCTCACGATTAAGACCTGGCCGTGGGTCCCAAAGGCAGGATCCACCAGATGGATCTCCCGCCGACCCAGGCAGGCAAACGAGCGAGGGGCAAGTTCAAGGCGAATCCTCGGCGGGTCTTTAGTTGGGTTGGCGGACGACCCAATCGCCTTAGCTTGTGTCCGAGACCATACTTCAAACTCTCTCGTGAGTTTCGAAAGAAGAAGGCAAATTGCGCCCGAAGTTCTGAAACGACCCAAGGTCCCAGACGGATCGAGTAAAGAAAGATTTTTTATGGGTCGCCTCAGCAGATCGGACACCCGACGCAGGATCGCTCGCCTTTCGGAGATCGCTTGGTCTCTAGGGCCCACTCGGATAACCCGTTTGTAGCTCCATGAGCACGGTGTTCGGTCGACATAGGCAAACACGCGTCTGCTCACCCCTCCAGTCCCACACTGCGGGCGGGCATACACGTGAACCGAGCGGCGATCTCTCCTCGCAGATTGCCTGCGCCGGCGGACTCGGATGGATGCCACACGCCCGGCTACGGCGTAAAAATAGCACCGACTTCGCCTAGCTCGGCGTTAAACCAAAGATTTACTAACTCGCCCAGTGCGGCGTAAAAATATCGACTCGCCTAGCTCGGCGTTAGACCGGCCGACTAACTTCGCCCGACTACGCGTAAAAATAACATCGACTTCGCCTAGCTCGGCGTTAGACCAAAGCCGACTAACTCGCCCACTCGGCGTAAAAATAGCACTAACCCGTCTAGCTACGACGTTAAACAAGCACTCGGGAACCGGAACCTCTCGCGAAGGCATCCGGACCTCCCTGCCGACTACGACCGCATCTAGCTACGACGTTAAACAAGCACTCGGGAACCGGAACCTCTCGCGAAGGCATCCGGACCTCCCTGCCGATCACGGCCGCGTCTAGCTACGACGTTAAACAAGCACTCGGGAACCGGAACCTCTTGAGAAGGCATCCGGACCTCCCTGCCGATCACGGCCGCGTCTAGCTACGACGTTAAAAAAGCATTTGGGAACCGGAACCTCTCGCGAAGGCATCCGAACCTCCCTGCCGACCGCGGCCGCGTCTAACTATAACCACCCGGGTGTTCGCGCCAACCCGAGTTGACCGAAGTCACCCAGCAAAGGAAACCCCCGATCGGCTCTCCCACCCACTCAGGGGCTTGGGGCTACACCCTCCCAAGATCAAGGGTGGGCAAAAACAAGCGAGAAAACAAAAAGAACTAGACGCCCAGCGCGCACCGGACCGCCCGGGCAAGGGCGTCCCTTGCCTTGGCAAGCTTGGGGATGACTACGATCAGCACGTCAACGACAGCGACGGCATCACGATCGATGGCGTCGAGCCTCGTCCGTTCCGCCATGGTGAGGTCGAAGTCCTCCCAGAGCTCCGCAAGGAAGGCCTCCTCATCCGTAGGCGTTGGCAGCGCCTCGTCCCCGAAACTAAGCATCACTGGCAGACGTCCGCAGCCGGAAGAGGGCGATCGAGAGGAAGCCATTGCGGCCCTCGAGCGTTCCGGAGAAGGTCTGGAAGGAGAGCAACTACTCAGACCCCCGCTTCCGCGCCGCCTTATAAATACTCGGTGCGCGGAAGCCGAGCAGATCCAAGTTAAGGAAGGCATGGGAAGTCGAGGCGTCGCCGCGCCTGCGAAGAAAATATGTCGCAGAAATCGGAGGGTCCGTCCGAACGCCTGCGTTTTCGGCCGCCCCGGACTACCGACGAATATTTATATCGAGGTACCCACAAAGAAGATCTCGTCGGGTCCCGAGGAACTCTTCGCTGCTTGTGGGTGCGCGGGAGCGTGCCGACCGAACCAGGTCAAGCTCTCGCGGTCCACAATGGGTCTCGGGGCAGAGGCTTCCGAGAGCTCGACCGCCGCAGGGCAGGAATGCCCGACCCTCGACCTAGCCGGCTGGTCGGGCCCCGAGAGTCCCGTCTCGGCTCAAACCACCTCATCGATCGGCCTCGGAATTGGTCAACCACCATCTGAACAAGACGGCCGAACAGGGATAAGCGTCTCTTCCCGAGGCGACACCAGAGGCATCGTCCACGCAACGCCTACTTCTGACAAGCGCACAGAGGACAAGAGCGCGCCTTCCCAACAAAGCGCCGCTAGCTAACCCTACCGACAGGGCGTAGCTGGCCGGACCTGCCCACCCATCATGACCTATGTGGGCACCCGTCAGCTCTGAAGACCACAAACCGGATCGCTAAGGGAGAGTGCGCCCTGTCCGCTTCTCTCTCTCTTTAGTCCCGTGTAACCTGCTCCCTCCGCTTATATAAGGAGGGTCAGGGCCCTCAGGGAGGGGGCGGAGTGTGTGTGGGTGTTTTGTTTTCACGAACAAGAACTCCCTCCGCCTACCTAGCATCTTGCTCGCTCCCCCGATCCAAGCGATCGGTCGAGGCTCCCGAGTTTCCCCGTACAAACGAGCGCTAAGGGCCTGTCCTTAGTCCTCGCATGTAATCCACCATACCTCGATCAACGAGATCCTCCACCGCAAACTAGAAGTAGGGACATTCAGTCCGAACCAGTATACATCTGGGACTCCTCCGCCCGATCAAGTATACGTTCGAGACTCTATGAGCCATCCATCAAGGAGAAAGGAGCGCGCGGCCCCTTGACCTACAAATACGTCTGCCGGTTTTACGAAACACCGACAATCGGTTGATAGAAAAAAAAACAATTGCATTATATTCGTGCTGCTAGTAGGGTGTGACACCCTTCGTTTCTAAAAATCACATTCGTGTTATCTAGCTAGCTAGACAATCCAAGCTTAGCTCAACATAACGTGTCTAGACCTTTGAAATATGCGAAATTGCGGTAGATAGCTACGTCAACGGCGAGGATGGGTGGCCGCTCAAGTTCCCAACCAGCTCCACTACAGTACAAGCTACGCCACTGCTAGCAAGAAATTAGGAGGCGGAAATAATATAAGTTGGCAACTAAAAAGAGGAGTGAATCTAAACAAAACGATCACATACAATTAGTCATCATCGGTTAGTTAATTGTGCGACAATATGGCCGTCTTAATTACCCTTGTCCCTTATGAGGCGCAAAGCACACGGCTTTACCTACAAGATAATAAAAGAGGAAAAAGAATGTACTCAAACATTCAGAGATACAAGTTCTATAATTTAGGAAATATTATTTAAAAATATAAGATTTACATATAAATTTAATTAGCTTTTTACTATAATTTTATTTATTTTTTCTCAATCATATGCATTTATTTATTATCATAAAAATTATCTAAATAGAGCTATAGAGTATTTAAGTCAATTTTTTTTATAATTTTCTCAATTGCATCGTAACTTCAATTCTTGCATAAAGTGCAAATATCTGTTTTGGCGTGACAGATGATCAAATTAGTGTCAGGCAGCCGGCCACTCTATTAAGATTATATCCAGCAATTTCCCTTCATTCCCTTCTCTATATTCATTCTCTTTATTCCTATCATCTCCAACAACATCCTCTCGAAAGGTTTTGTATAGAGATTGGAGAGAGAATCTCTTTCTAAACAGATTCTCTCTTCAAATCCCTTCCGAAGGAAACCGTAAAGGAAATTCATTGGAGCGTTTGGGATCTATCTATGAAGAGATTTAGAGGCTGAAAGGATACCGCTGGAGATAGTCTTACATCCCATCGGTCTTGGAAGCAGGCGGTGCTGTCGTCCGTTCGTCTCGTCGCGCCAAGGAAAACATTTCTAGTTTTTCCACGAGCCGTTGTAGTCATGGTGATTATCAGGGTCCTACTAGCTGGCTAGAATAATCTGACCACTATTTTTCGTTTTAGAATAGCAAGGCCATCTTTAATTTGTTTCCTTTGAGATTTGGTAAATCGAGAGTTTTGTTTGCTTCTGAGGTCGTCATATGCAATGCAATTAATTAATGGTATGAACGGGTCCTTAGCAAAATAAAACCCACATAAGGTGTTAATCACTGTTGGAGGAGGCACCGATTGCATAAAATGTGTTTTTGTATGCATCCTCCAATTAATAGAGAGAATTATCGCTGCACTCACAGGAAAAAATGCTTGCATTAGAAGATGTGTGTGCCTTTTATTAAATAAAAAACTACTTTTAGCTTGTTGAGCTATAAAGTAGTTATGGCCTTTCTTGTTATTTCGTTTCGCGTGGCCGCTACAGGTGACGTAGAGGCGACGAGGAGGCGGCAAAGTCGAAGAGGCGGAGCGAGTGAGGCTACATCCAAAAAGCTTCTCCATAGTTGCTGCAACTTTTGGAGATGTTTTTGTTGTGATTTAGTTTTAACTGCTTTATAACCATGCTGAATACGTGTCTATGACATACCCAACTTCACGACAACAATATAAGTCTACAATTTCTTTTTTTTTGTTTGATTGATTCCTACTATAGTACGAGGGTATTATGCAATGACAGAGGCATACACACCAACACAGCGATTCTCTTTTTAATTTGAATTATGTAGTCAAACTCTCTAAACTTTAACCTTTGATATGTTTTATAGTATTTACATTGAACATATAAAAATAATATGTATAGATTTGTCAAAAAATTATTAAAATATAATTTTATTGTATTTATAAATCTATTATAGTAGAAATCGCTTGTTAAAGTCATTGTATTACTATATAAAATAGTATTCTTTTTTGATCGTAGGAGACTAAGGTCCTGTTTGTTTGAGCTTTTTCACTAGCTTAAAAGTCAAAAACTAAGGCAACGTATCATGTGCACATACCGTGCACACCAACTAACAAAAGTCATGAAAAATTCTGAAAAAAATTGTAGATGTACTTCATAGATTACTCTACCTATATATGAAGTTTCAAGATTAAATTCATTATATATTGAGAGTTAGAAAAAGAAAAAAATCTGACAAGTTTAAACTAGTCAGAATTTTCTCTTTTGTAACTCTTGATATATAATGAATTTGAACCTACAATTTTATACATAAGTAGAGTAATTTATGAAGTACATCTACGATTGTTTTTAGAATTTTTTATGACTTTCGTTAGTTGGTGTGCACGATATGTACATGGAAAGCCTGTATGCACAGGATATGTTGCCAAAAAATAAAGTCTAAACATACGAGTATCTTTTTATCTGAGTTTTTCAAAAGTCATAAGCCTCCATATAATTTAAAGCTAGAAACCACTGGAGATAAGTTTTTTTGGCTTATTGATGGTTAGATTTAGACTAATAACACTAAAATTAGATAAAATTATATAGCCCTATCACATATAAAATCTATTAATTTTTAAGCTATTTAATTAAAAAGCTAATTTTAAGATATAAGTTAAAAAGTCTAAATCTAAATAGATAGGTCTAATGGATCGACCGATTCGATGTGGTGTGCAGGGATGAAATTTTCGTTTTCTGAGAAAAATCGGACCCAGCCGAAATCTGAAATTTCGGCCGAAATTCGGTAATTTCGGCTGGAGGACATTCAAAATTCAAATCCGGTTTGTTTGATATCGAATTTTCCGAAATTTCGCCGAAATTACCCGAAATTTTGCCCAAATTGCACTGACTGAAAATTAGTACAAACGATGTCAAACAATCTTGAATTTTTTTTTGTATGTTCCTGACATATTATATATGTGCTCATAAAAATTTTAGGTGATTATAATGTCTGTGGAATTTTTCAAAATTCAACTATTGATACTATGTAGATGAAATGTTAATCGGCAAGTTTGAACCGGATGAAAAATAGTACAAACGACGTTAGAAAATTTTGAAATTTTTTGTGGAGATTCCTGAAATATTTATGATATTTATGTAAAAATTTCAGATGATGATCAAATGTGAGAAATTTTAAAAATTCAAACATTGGTACTGTCTTGGTAAAGCGAATGACTGCAAGTTTAATCCGAATGAAAATTAGAACAAACGAGATTATAAAATTTTGAAAAATTTTATGGACAGTTATGACATATCCATAATATTCTCATAAAATTTTCATATGATGATCAGGTGTCATGAATTTTTAAAAATTCAAACAGTGGTACTATTCTGTTAAAAGGCCGATGATCAATAATAGATTTATTTTAGCAATAAGAAAGGTTTAAATTTTTTTAAAATTTTACATAAGGGTGAAAAGAAAATGGTTAATATCTCATAAAAATTTTGAATCATGATCAAGCTCCAGCGAATTTGTAAAATTCATAGAAAGCACAGTGTCATTTATGTTCTTTCTCTGTTTGATTTTTGAAATATAATACAACAAATTAAGTTCAGTGCTTACTGCATTCATAGATTTTATTGAGCAAACAAAGAAAGTTGAATTTTTTTCAAAATTTTATAGAATAGTACTGAGGAAATTATTAATCTGTCATAAAATTTTTAGATGATGATCACACTCGAGAAAATTTAGAAAAATATAACAATGTTACTGTCCCAATTATGTCCATTATGTTTTTGATTTTTTAAAGATAACAAATGATGTTAAATTATTTTGAATTTTTTTTGTATCATTCCAAACTACTAAAGATGGTACCATAAATTTTTCATATCATTATCAAGTTTTTAAAAAAATTTAAAAATCTGACAGTGTTTCTGCTCAAGTTTTAAAAAATCTCAAAAATTTAGTTTTTCATCAAATTTTCATGGAAGATCACTTTTTAGTAGGTTATTGGACCAAATCCGGTGCTCAAAATTCAAAATCCGGATTAAAAATCTGAAATTTCGACGAAATTTCCGAAATTACTATAGCATTTTTCAGATTATTTTTAAATTTTTGAATTTGCTCGGCTTATGTAATCTCGGGGGTTCTGAAATCCAAATTTTCGCTGAAATTTCGCCAAATTTCGGCGAAAATTTGAACCCTACTAGTGTGAAGACAGGAAAACCTCGAAAAGCAGCTGAAAGATATACATGATATTAATGCAACTGCCTGCCTACAGCCTCGTGGACGACGTCTTACTGCGCCGGGAATTAACTCGCCGTTTGAATGATTGGACACATCGCTTTGCATGGCGGCGACCGCCACGCACACGCAGAATAATATTTCTCTCATTAATTAATAGTTATCATTTCAAATAAATATAATATGATCTCTAAAATATACTCTTGTATCCAAAAATATAAAACGTATTTTGATTTTCATAAAAATTAAGTTAATGTTAAAATTAAGAAAGGTAGGACAGAATGATTTAGATGTCTCTACTTAATTGTCTTAGAAGATAAGAGATAGTAATACTTTATGCGTGTGGCAATAAATAAATATATATGGTTGAGAGAGAATAAATAGAAATATAGATGCATAGACATCATTAAATCTATATGTAAACTTTATATTTGTCGATAAAACCATTCAAAAATAAGTTTTATAAACTTGGACGAAGGAAATGTTATATTTATACTATGAGTAGCTTTGATTGCTAACTTTTATTATAACATATTTATAAAACTCAATAAAATCATAATATTATAAAAGTACTTTTTAAAATAATTTACACATATAATTTTTAAATATGTAATTTAAATATTTAAAAGATCTTGGACAGTTAAGGTTTAAAAATTGGCATTACTCGGATGTGGTTTTCATTTTTTCCGAAACCATAGAGTATTTATGATCGGCAGTATTAATATTGAGACCGTTTTCAACCCTACTTGAGGTGGCATCTACGTCCAATGATTCGAGACGCATTAATTAAGGCGATGGCTACAGCTAGCTCCTGTGCATACGTACAACAAGGCAACCTTAGTTTACTATTATTTTATATACATCGATTTTATCTTATATGAAATGGTGAGAATAGAGAAGAAAATCAGTTTTTATTTAGTAGTCAGTATTGCATGAAAAAATATGTGCTATTGGTGGCTAAAAGTGGTGTTGTAGCCTGCGCAAGCAAATGATAGTATTGAGATTACTGTTTTGCCAATAGCCATTGTCGGTGTACTTTACACCGGGATACCCTCTCCATCATGGATCGATGGCTCAAAAGCGCTTAGTTCACGTGGCGGCTGGCGGCAGTTGGGCGATCAAGCCTTACCGTCGGGCAGTAAGCCGCGTGGCGTCCGTGACGGATGGGCGATCAAACCACCTTTCGCCGGCGAAGGCTGCGTGGTTCCCTAGCAGCGGTAAAGGTCACGCCCTTTCGTCGTCAGGGAAGCTCGCGTGGCCTCTGGCGGCAAAGTGGCCGCGTATGCCTATGGCGGCAATGGCGGTCACGCCCTACTGCCGGGCGGCGCACCGTGGCGATCAGGCTCAAGGTGGGCGATCAAGCCCTACTGCGCCAAGGCGAGCGGTGGGCGATCAAGTCCTCGCCCGAGCATCGGTTAGGTGACCGGGCTTAAGCGGGTGGGCGTTCGGACCCCCCTTGTCAGGCCACGAAGGCAACCAAAGGAATAAGGAGAATGCTTATTAATTCTGCTATCGACACGACAACGGCCCATCTCTCTGACGCCTCTCACCAATCCCGTCGCAGGAGTATCACTTCGAGCGGAATCGGGCGCCTCCACAATGACGACATTAAATGGAGTCCGAAGGACAAGACTACTGATGGGGTGTAAGAAATGAGTCATTGGTGTGTAAGGTTGGAATGATGGGTGTAATTAATGAGTTGTAAATCAGTAAGGCGTCCTTTTCTCACCGCCCGAGCCAACCCTGTCTATATAAGGGAGCTCGGGTGCATAGAAAGGAGCGAGCTCTTCTCGGAGATCCGAGACCGAAAGAATCAGTGTAATCACCTTCATATTTTCTCAACAAAGATCTAGCGGGGCGTGGGGCTATTAGTCGCTATTTGAGCCTGAACACTGGGTACATCGCCGTGTCCATTTGATTTGTTGATCCTTAGAATCCCAATGTCGAGAGCCATGGGGTTTCCCATCACGAAGACGCCTCTCTAGAACCATACCCTCCATCACAGGAGCGGTCAACCCTGTTCATGATTGATGAGTCCTATCCGCGAAATCACGCCAGACCATAAAAATAAAGTTTATGTTAAATACCCAAATTAAATATTTCAGTACTTCTAGAGACAATTATGTAATAAACTAACTTTATAAATCGCTTATTTGCCACTGAAAGTTGGCCGGTTCCCCAAAATGCCATCGCGAAGATTGTCTTCCCTCCATTGCCATCCGATCTCAAATTGCCTTCCCAAAATGCCACCGCCGCCATTTGGTCAGTAGGCCTGGCAGATTAGTTGACACGCGAAAAGACCAAATTGCCCTCCTTTTGAGTGTGCTGCCCTATTTAAATCTATCAAATGTGCTTAGAATTTTATGAAAATTTTTGGAGATGATCTTAAGAGAGTAGGATCACATATTCACATCCAAAGATCGATCCATGACTTGATTAGCGATCCTTAGGCGTCTGTGTACTCACCTTTAAACAATCGCATGTATGTGGATTAGAAGCATAGTGTGAATAAGCGTGAAAGCAGTAGTCCAAATTAATCTATAGAAAAATACACCAAGATTACCTCATTGAACAAAAATATATCCAAAATGAAAAAATACAAAAGTAAAGAAAAAGATTACCTCCTTTGGTCTTGATGCAAACAACATATATACTTCGATAAATCACGGAGGACATCTGAAGAAAAAAGGCACAATCAACCGTCAGTTAGTCAAACTCCTTTTAGTAATTAAGAGATTAGTAGAGATACCTAATAGTTGCGGATGCCTCGGTCCCTTGATAACTGGGGCACTCTCATCATAAAAAAAGTATTGCATATTCCATCTAGATAAACACAAATTGTCATAATGTATCAAAATAAATGAATGACCACGTTTTGGTCTAAAACAAATAAATCGCATGTTGCATTGAGATGATAGGTATAACTAAATCTTAAACATATCACAAAGCTATCTTTTTTCTAGGATTACGGATACATACTCTATTTCACACTATAGTTTCCTTTACCTCTCGGTTCACTAAAGACTAATCGGCATAATCAACTACACCATCTGGATTCTCTGCTTTGCCCGCGTTTCTAGTTCTTATCAATATTCAAAACAACAAGCTCCACAAGACCTCCAATTAATTATAACCACTCATCAAGAAGCAAACAACAAGCACTATGATATTTTGGAAACAAAACGCATATATACCGATTCTTGGTGTGGGGATAGATAACATGGCGATAGCCTAAGGACATAATGACTATTTTGAAAGAAAAATGTATTAATGTAATATCAAACCAAAAAGAAAAACTATAAGCTCTTATGCACATACACAAAAGGTTAATTGGATATATCATATCATCATTTCTATAGTTCAATCCTTTTGAGCATGGCAAAAGAACTATAGATGCATTGACCAATATCATCTTACGATATTCTCACTATTTGCGGACATCATGTATTACATAATTCGGTGAATCTTCCAATCATGATATATCTTTTGTTCAAACAGTTGACATTACCTGAAAAAAAAATAGAAACAGGAATTTTTGGAAGTGCAATACCAAAGATGATATGCCGAATGATAATTTCACAAGGTAATTTAGTAGATAGCAAGTGTGTATATATTATAGTTAGGCGGATGTAATACATACACATCTTTGTGGAAGAAAGTGTAACGATACATGTTTGGAGAAAACACTACTATTATCATTCATGGAACCAAACAAGCTTTCATCTTAACATAGGACCTCCAAGGTGAAAATATGGTTCTTCTCTGATAATGGGAGGATCTTGACCTTTTCTCTATTTAATCGGTGTTCCTCCATTTTAAGCAAAATCAACCGTAATTGGCGAATTAATTTCATAACAAGCTTGGCGTCACTTATCGTCTCCTCATCCTTGTACTCACAAAATCCATAACCTTGGCTTCGGTTTCTTTATCAATAACCTTGCAAGCAATTTTGAGTTCGTATCAACAAAGTCATAGCGAACGACATCATATAAATTTCTTTGAATTTAAAATTATGAAAAGCTTATCGAGTAGAAAATATTTGACTCCATCACCAAATTAAAACCGGTTTTAGTCAAAATGTCACTTAAGATGAATCGTGATCAACAGAAGCACACATGTATATACCTGAACATAGTGGTCGAGTAAACGAGTTTAAGGGTTTTCCGTGATTTGTAGTAAACAATTACTCCCCTATTGATTTTTATAAAAGCTCACATTTCAAGATTGTAAGTTTTAAACTTTGATCCTATTAGTCCTACAATATATAAATTATATGATACAAAGTGATATCGTTAGATTTGTATTTGAAAGCACTTTCCTATGGTTATGATTTTGTAGTTATGAACAAAGTATTATAAAAAAATTAACGGTCAAAGTTCAACTTTGAAATCACCAACTCAAGTGACAGTACAAAATATAGAAAGCATTTGTATACCTTTGCCTAACAATTTCCTTATTTGAAAAAATAAGAAAGGCAATGTGTATTTAACGATGGCGAGAATCCTACAATCCAACAATATGTGTATTTGCCAATCTTGTTAGCAACCAACCATCGACATACTTTGCCATACACAATAATCTAGGGTTTTGCGATTCAATTGAACTGAAGGAGACCACGGCGACTTCTCGCAAATCTGTGCTCCTCCGTCGCATCTCGGTATATTCCAACGCAATAAAATTCAGAAAGCACATATTAGACCTACACATCTGCGCAATTTAACCAACAAAAATTTAGCGGTGAACACAATCACATCAAATTCTAAAAAAAAAAGAACAATCAAAAGCCACCTTTCTATGGGGCAAAGGAAAATCCAAAGGCGCAAAGAATATGAGTTCAACGGAGGCACAAGGCGGTCAACCTAAACCATACCAAGACTCAACGAAATGAAATTAAACTCCAAAATCCAACACAGAACCAAAATTATTCCCATGAAAAAATCGTGGGGTGAGGAGAGGGCAGGGAGACAACCAGGGCAGGGGGTGAGGCCAGGCGGCGATGCTCCTCGTGTTCCGTGAACAGGGGCGGGTGGCGAGGAAGGCCAGGCGGGGGCATTGAGTGGTCGGAGCAGGGGCAAAAGTGCGTTGCCTGTGGAGGGCAAAAAAGGCAGGAGCAAAGCGGAGGAGCTCACGAGGAGGACCTGTCGAGAGGGAAAAATACGCGGCGTCTTGGCCCGAACTCGAACTCGGGTCCGGGCGCCACGGCATGAGCTCCCCCACTGCGCCGCCTGACCGTTTTGCGTTTAAGCGCGTTATCGATACTTGAATTTGGATCACCGAATTAATAATGTGGGCGGCGCACTGGGCAGTGACCCGTCGGGCGAAATCGGCGTGGCAGCGGCGGTAAAGCTCCCAAATTTAATATAGGGATGATGATCGCGCATTGCGAGCATCCGTCCAATGATTGAGGCGCTAATTAAGCGATGGCTCTGACTAGCTCGTGCATCGTACAACAAGACAACCTCGGTTTACTATTATTTTATATACATCGATTTTATTTATATGAAATAGTGAGAATAGAAAGAAAATCGGTTTTTATTTAGTACTCACTATTGCATGAAAAAATATGTGCTATTGGTGGCTAAAAGTGGTGTTGTACTGCTGGAGCAAATGATAGTATTGAGATTCTTGTTTTGCCAATAGCCATTGTCGGTGTAGTTTACAGAGATACCCTCTCATTGCGGATCGATGAGACTCAAAAGCGGCTTAGTCACGTGAAGGCTGGCGGCGGTGGGCGATCAAGCCTTACCCGTCGGGCGGTAAGCCCACGTGGCGATCCGACGCGATGGGCGAATCAACCCGCTTCGCCGGCGAGAAGCCGCGTGGCTCCTGCGCAGGCGGTCACGCCTTCTGTGCGGGAAGCCTGCGTGGCCTCTGGCGAACAGGAGCGGTCCGCATGCTCTTGGCGGCGGTGACGGTCACGCCCTACTCGCAGGCGGCAGCCGCGTGCGATGCAGCGGCGGTGGGCGATCAAAGCCCTACTCCGGTGTGCGGTGGCGATCAAGTCCTGCCCGAAAGATCGGCTAAGGTGACGGCACGGCAAGCGGGTGGGCGTTCGGACCCCCTTGTCAGTGCCAGAAGGCAACCAAAGGAATAAGGAAGACTGTCTGAAGCCTCCTTTCTACACCACTGTCGGCATTGATTGTGAGTGCTGTCGACACGACAACGGCCCATCTCTCGGCGCCTCTCACAATCCCTGTCGCAGAGTATCACTTCACGGCGGGCCAAGCAGCTCTGATGACATTAAATGGAGTCTGAAGGACAAGACTACGATGTGGTGTAATAAATGAGTCATTGGCGGTGTAAGGTTGGAATGATGGGTGTAATTAATGAGTTGTAAATCAGCGTAGCGTCCCTTTCTCACCTGCCCGAGCCAACCCTGTCTATATAAGGGAGCTCGGGTGCATGGGGAAAGGGAGCGAGCTCTTCTCGAAGGATCCGAGACCAGAAGAATCAGTGTAATCACCTTCATATTTTCTCAACAAAGATCTAGCAGGACGTAGGGCTATTAGCCGCGCTGGGGGCCTGAACCTGGGTACATCGCCGTGTCCATTTGATTTGTTGATCCTTAGAATCCCCTGTGCGAGAGCCATTGGGGTTTCCCATCACGAAGACGCCCTCTACCGAACCATACCCTCCATCCGAGGCGGTCAACCTGTGATTTGAGTCCTATCCAAATACGACGACCATAAAAATAAAGTTTATGTTAAATACCCAAATTAAATATTTCGATTCTAGAGACAATTATGTAATAAACTAACTTTATAAATCGCTTATTTGCCATTGAAAGTTGGCGTTCCCAAAATGCCATCGCGAAGATTGTCTTCCTCCATTGCCATCCGATCTCAAATTGCCTTCCCAAAATGCCACCGCGTCCATTTGGTCTGAATGACCGTTAGTTGACCCTTGAAAAGACCAAATTGCCCTCCTTTTGAGTGTCTGCCCTATTTAAATCTATCAAATGTGCTTAGAATTTTATGAAAATTTTTGGAGATGATCTTAAGAGAGTACTAACATTTCTGTAAAAATTTGAGAGCATGAGCAGCTCTGTGATTTTCTGGAAAAATCGTTTAGTGATTCTATCTTAATGAAAGAATTGCCTAATTTAAATCTATCAAATGTGCTTAGAATTTTATGAAAATTTTTGGAGATGATCTTAAGAGAGTACTAACATTTCTGTAAAAATTTGAGAGCATGAGCAGCTCTGTGATTTTCTGGAAAAATCTTTTAGCGATTCTATCTAAATGAAAGAATCTAAATTTTGATTTTTTAGAAGCACTAAATAAATTCAAAAATTTATGAAATTTTTTGGAGTGGTTCCTAGGGTTACTTAGAATTTAAATAAAATATTTCTAGGCTTTTAAATGTTTTGAATTCATTTCTGTCAAGTTAGCACATAGGAACTTCGGTCTTTTCGTGCCAACAACCGTCATTCCGACCAAATTGCCGGTGGCATTTGGAAAGCAATTTGAGATCGGATGGCAATGGAGGAAGACAATCTTCAGCATGGCAATTGAGAACGCCAACTTCTAAATAACAATTATCTTATATGATATATGAGAGGTAAATAGTGGACTTTGTTATTTTACATACTCACGTAGCAGTAAGCTATTTGATTTGAATGGATAAGGCCAGAGTGATTGAGAACACTACGCATACTGTAGCTTGGCACGCGTGCAGCCAGTTTTCCTCGTGGTCCGTCGTGCCCTTTTTCCTCTGAAACTTCTCCGAGATATTTTATGCATATAGTAGTACGTGGAATGGTTATTGGATGCCTTAAGAAAGGTGTCAGTGGGATTTGGAAGAGGGAAAAGATTAGTGCGTACTACTGTACCGTGCATGCAATTGCACATGTAAATGGTACTAGTACCCAATGATGAACAAACTGTCCTGCCCTATCCTGCATCATAGTTCAGGCTATACCAATGTAGCTCACTGGCCCTAAAAAGCTCAGCTCTGCTGCTGATATGCAGTGCAAGGGCTGTCACTTGTGCAGTGCAGTCAGCTGCTGCAAAAACCAGCAAAAATTATGGCTACTTAGATGCGTCGATGGTGTCCCTGTTTGGTGCTAGTAGCATGGGAACAGCAAGCTAAGCAAAGCAAGGTAAACAAATGCGTGCGTGCGTGCCTGCTTTTCCGCATATTTGCAACAAATCAGATGATAAGTCCCCTTTCGACGACATGCACAGGGGCTCAAAAGGATCAGCAGCAGCATTAGTAGTAAATCTGAATCAATTATATTTTAAAAAGCTGGTGACAGGTTTTTAAAATTGCTAATAAGAAATTAGTAATTCTAGAAAAACATTTAATTATAAAAAGAAAAAAAGAAGCGGATCAGCACATAGCCTTCCTAGACTTAAACATGCTCCTCAAATATAATCTTTACTAATATATAAATACGAGCCGTAGCGGTTGTTTGTCCTCACTCTTCTCCTCTTTAAGAAAATCAGCATGTATCTCTTCCTTTCCATCCACATATGCTCCCACTGGCCAGGACATTTCTCATTTCTCTCTATGTAATAACTCAAGAGTACACTTTTATTTTTATAAATACGTAACATGATTAGACTTTGAGCGATGCTTTAATGCTTTTTTCCTAGTACAAGTTGCATAAATCTTAAAGAAAGAGAAATAATAAGCAATTATCTTCTACCATTTATTCATAATTTAATATTTATACAATTATCAAACTGAAAAGCATAAAACCACCTCTAGTAGCCTATTTAGTTTAAGGGTGTATTTAGTAAAGCCCCACTTCATTAGATCCGTAGAACTCGGGTCGCGGGCGCCACGGCATGAGCTCCCACCACTGCGCCGCACGACCGTTTGCGTTTAAACGGCGTTATCTGATACTTGAGCTGGATCACCGAATTAATAATGTGGGCGACGCGGCACGACGGCGCGCGGCCACGTCGGGCCGAAATCGACGTGGCACGCGCGAGAGGCGGCTAAAGCTCCCAAATTTAATATAGGGATGATGATGCGCGCATTGCTTGAGCATCTACGTCCAATGATTCGAGACGCACTAATTAAGGCGATGGCTACAGCTAGCTCCTGTGCATACGTACAACAAGACAACCTCAGTTTACTATTATTTTATATACATCGATTTTATTTTATATGAAATAGTGAGAATAGAGAAGAAAATCAGTTTTTATTTAGTACTCACTATTGCATGAAAAAATATGTGCTATTGGTGGCTAAAAGTGGTGTTGTAGCCTGCGCGAGCAAATGATAGTATTGAGATTACTGTTTTGCCAATAGCCATTGTCGGTGTAGTTTACACCGAGATACCCTCTCCGCTGCAGATCAGTAGACTCAAAAAGCGGCTTAGTCCACGTGAAGGCCTGGCGAGCAGGTGGGCGATCAAGCCTTGCCCGCCGAGCGGTAAGCCCAAGTGGCGATCCGACGAGCAGATGGGCAATCAAGCCACGCCATCGGCGAGAAGCCGCGTGGCTCCTGGCGGTCACGCCACTGCATTCATGGCGGAAGCCAGCGTGGCCTCCTGGCGAGCAAGCGGGCGGTCCCGCATGGCTTTTACGGCGGGACGGTCACGCCCTACTCGCGGGCGGCGCCGCTGACGATGCAGCGGCGGTGGGCGATCAAACCCTACTCGCCGGGTGTGTAGGTGGGCGATCAAGTCCTGCCCCCCCCCCGGCGTCGGCTAAGGTGACGGCCTGGCAAGCGGGTGGGCGTTCGGACCCCCCTTGTCAGGCCATGAAGGCAACCAAAGGAATAAGGAGAAGACTTCGTCTCGAAGCCTCCTTTCCTTGACACCCTGTGTCAGGGGCATTGATTGTGAGGAATTCTGCTATCGACACGACAACGGCCCATCCTCGGCGCCTCTCACTAAACTTTGCCGCAGAGTACCACTTCACGGTGACGAATGCGGCTACTGCAATGACATTAAATGGAGTCTGAAGGACAAGGCTACAGTGACGGGTGTAATAAATGAGTCATTGGCCGATGTAAGGTTGGAATGATGGGTGTAATTAATGAGTTGTAAATCAGCGTAGCGTCACCTTCTCACCTACCCGAACCAACCCTGTCTATATAAGGGAGCTCGGGTGCATGGGGGAAAGGGAGCGAGCTCTCCTCGAAGGATCCGAGACCAGAAGAACCAGTGTAATCACCTTCATATTTCTTTAACAAAGATCTGGCAGGACGTAGGGCTATTACCCGCGCTGGGGGTCTGAACCTGGATACATCGCCGTGTCCATTTGATTTGTTGATCTTTGGAATCCCCCGTGCGAGAGCCATTGGGGTTTCCCATCACGAAGACGCCCTCCACCGAACCATACCCTCCATCCTAGGAGCGGTCAATCCTGTTCGTTGACGGAGTTCTATCCTATTGTCGGCGTATTCCACCAGACGAGCCCGTGATCTCTGAGCATCGGTTTTGTTCCGGCGAGGGCGTCTTGGCGGTGACGCTAATCGAGAGGGCGAAAACCTAGAGGACTCCCAGCGGAGGGTTTCGGCGCTATGAACTAAGGAGAACAAGCCATTTTTACCTGTGTTCAGGCCCCTTTGTAAGAAGGGTAATAACCTTACGCCTGCTAGATTTCAGTATATGATGCTTTGAACTAGTCTGAGTTCTCGTGTTACAAGCGCATCCTTGACTTTCTCTAGTATTGCTTGGTCGATGATCTAGGATCCGATCCCCTTCCCCATGCACCCGGGGCCCTTATATAGGCAGGGCTAGCACGGGTAGGTACAAGGAGAACCATCATCTTGATCTAAATACATTTAATGCTTTCTCTCGTCTTGTCCCTGTTCCTCGGCCTCATTAAATGCCTACGCGTGCCTTGCCCCAGTCATGGGATGGGACCCCTTGTGACAGTAGGTGAGAGGCGTCGGAGGAATGGGCTTGTTGCGAAAACCCTTACTCTTGATAAATGCCTTTCTGGCGGGCTTCGCTGATTCGACACGATGCGGCGGTGGAAGGAGCCTTGGCGGAAGCCGTGTGCCCACTTCTTCTGCCTTGCGGCGCGGCGGGCGTCCTCGCCAATGCTGCCACACGCCACGCGAATTGGCGCCGGGCGGCGAGGCGTGCTTCGCCCACTTTCGCCCGGCGCCACGGACCGACGCTTTGGCCGTGATTTCGCGATCGCTTCGCCGATGGCGGCCGGCCACGTGAAATTTGGCGCCGGGCAAAGTGGCGTGCTTCGCCCACTGCCGCCGGCGCCACGTGGTGGGCGCCGGGCGGCGTGCGTGCCGCCCTTTTTTCCGGCGCCATGTGGACCGGCTTTGGCCGTGAGCGATCGCCGCGATGGCCGCCACGTAAATTTGGCGCCGGCGAAGCGGCGTGCTTCGCCCACCGCCGGCGCCACGTGGACCGGCGCTTTGGCGGTAGTGATCGCCGCCGATGGCCCGGCCGCCACGTGGTTTGCGGCCGCGAAAGGCGTCTTTCGCCCACCGCCGCCGGCGCCGTGGACCGACGCTGGCCGTGAAGCGTGATCGCCGCCCGCGGTGGCGACACACGTGGACCGCACTTTATGCGGTGGAGAGGTACCCTAGTATATCTGGACGACAAATTCAATGGCATACGACGACCATAAAAATAAAGTTTATGTTAAATACCCAAATTAAATATTTCAGTACTTCCAGAGACAATTATGTAATAAACTAACTTTATTACTTACTCTATATGATATATATAAGAGGTAAACAGTGGACTTTGTTATTTTACATACTCACGTAGCAGTAAGCTATTTGATTTGAATGGATAAGGCCAGAGTGATTGCGAACACTACACATACTGTAGCTTGGTACGCGTGCAGCCAGTTTTCCTCGTGGTCCGTCGTGCTCGTGCCCTTTTTCCTCTGAAACTTCTCCGAGATATTTTATGCATATAGTAGTACGTGGAATGGTTATTGGATGCCTTAAGAAAGGTGTCAGTGGGATTTGGAAGAGAGGGAAAAGATTAGTGCGTACTACTGTACCGTGCATGCAATTGCACATGTAAATGGTACTAGTACCCAATGATGAACAAACTGTCCTGCCCTATCCTGCATCATAGTTCAGGCTATACCAATGTAGCTCACTGGCCCTAAAAAAGCTCAGCTCTGCTGCTGATATGCAGTGCAAGGGCTGTCACTTGTGCAGTGCAGTCAGCTGCTGCAAAAACCCAGCAAAAAATTATGGCTACTTAGATGCGTCGATGGTGTCCCTGTTTGGTGCTAGTAGCATGGGAACAGCAAGCTAAGCAAAGCAAGCAGTAAACAAATGCGTGCGTGCGTGCCTGCTTTTCCGCATATTTGCAACAAATCAGATGATAAGTCCCCGCTTTCGACGACATGCACAGGGGGCTCAAAAGGATCAGCAGCAGCATTAGTAGTAAATCTGAATCAATTACATTTTAAAAAGCTGGTGACAGGTTTTTAAAATTGCTAATAAGAAATTAGTAATTCTAGAAAAACATTTAATTATAAAAAGAAAAAAAGAAGCGGATCAGCACATAGCCTTCCTAGACTTAAACATGCTCCTCAAATATAATCTTTACTAATATATAAATACGAGCCGGTAGCGGTTGTTTGTCCTCACTCTTCTCCTCTTTAAGAAAATCAGCATGTATCTCTTCCTTTCCATCCACATATGCTCCCACTGGCCAGGACATTTCTCATTTCTCTCTATGTAATAACTCAAGAGTACACTTTTATTTTTATAACATTTCATTGACGTAACATGATTAGACTTTGAGTGATGCTTTAATGCTTTTTCCTAGTACAAGTTGCATAAATCTTAAAGAAAGAGCAAAATAATAAGCAATTATCTTCTACCATTTATTCATAATTTAATATTTATACAATTATCAAACTGAAAAGCATAAAACCACCTCTAGTAGCCTATTTAGTTTAAGGGTGTATTTAGTAAAGCCCAAGCTTCATTAGATCCGTAGATTCGGTGGAATTAGGTATTACTAGCTCCACTAGATCTATGGAGCTAAAGTCGTAAAGCACATTAAAAGTGTTTAGATGAATCATCTTGTTTATATTTTAGACCAAAATATAAAGTTAATTTATTTTATTTTAGACTATAAATTTTAGATCTTAAATAAAGCTAGGATGTAAATTTTCGCCTCAATGAAGCATCTAAGAGTACCACGTGCTCTTGGGTTGTCTCTTCCTCGGGAGAGATTTGATTATTTGGCACTTTAAATATGTGGCTTCACAAATTTATCACTAGATCCATATTTTATTAAAGTTAATTTATTTTATTATATCATTATAAATTTTAGATCATCATAATTAAAGAGGTCAATCTTTAAAGTGGCAAATAACCATATCTTTCCTTCCTCGGTGTCGCATATGGCTGCTGCAATCGCATGCACAACAGGTTAAGCAAACTCAGAAGACGAAGGAACGATCGGGCCAGGGTCCCGTGGGTCCCACGTGCCAGAGAGCAGTGCGCGCAAAGTGGTCTCCCTGTCCCTGCTCTGCGTGGCTGCTTTTTCCCGGGGCGCGCGCACCACATCCTGAGGTGATCTGAGCCGTACACATGGGCCGCTTGTATACACTGCATCTAAGCTAATCCTACTGGTACTAGCTTATTTTATCGTTAAGCTTGGTTAGTTGATTAATTAACCTAGGCCGTAGGGATCAGTAACCCATGCGTGTAGGCGAGTCCCTAGGCCTTTTTTCGTGGTAGGGCAGGCTGTTGTTCACGCTGCTGCCTCCGCGCGTGGATCCAGCGAGGCATGCAGGCCGCTGACAGTTGCTGCTGCGTATCACTTCTGCAAAGCGGTCAGTTTTTTTTTCTCCTTTTTTTTGTAGTTTGAGCTAGGGCAGAATGAGCCGTGCCCGTGCGTGGTCATGCCCATCTCACCATTTTCTCTTCTTGGGGTCCTAAATTTTGATTCTGTCCTGCAAAAAAAAATCCATGGAAGAAGGTAGTTGTATGGTGAGTCCCATGTTTCAGTTTCTGGACTGAAGTCCATCTAGGAATGATGGTCACAGCGTCTCAAAATGGGCTGAATTGAGTTAGGCTTGTAACATCGTCGGCCTCCACTACCAGGCCCAGAGCCATGCGCCCCCCCTCTTTTTTTTTTTTTTTCCTTTTGCAAATTAACCCTTAAAACTTTCCATGGTCATGTTTAATCCCACTCTATTTTTTTAAAAAAACAAATCACACTATTTTTGAAGAATATATTCACTCTAATTTTCCTTGGAAATATTCGCAACATTTCCTACTATCAACAACAACAACGATAGCTCATAAACTAAGTTTGCAGAACCCAGGACAGAACAATTCAAAAGCGTGACGCAACATATCATATTCACATAAGAGTTGCGAATTGTGTCCGCCTTTTTGTATGCTGCTGAGAAGAAGCTGACCCAAATCAAACGAGAACAAGGGAGGAAAATCAGGGCTTTCACTGCACATCACTTAGGAAATGTACTGAAAAGCAGTAAGTGTCCATTTATTTTCACTGTTATTCGCTAGTGAATTATGGAATGACCTGAGACACGACCATTTCTTATGCTGCGCCACATGCAACATATGCCACATCTTCAAAAGAAGTCGCACACATACTGACAATACACTGACCAAATCATGCAGAGACGACCTTCAAACTTCGAAGGCTTTCAATAGGTCCTTGAGGTCAATTTCATGGAAGAGAGGATGATCCGACGGGAGACTCTCCTGGCCGAAACCAATGCTTTCCAGTGGTCTTCAGCACCTCCTCGAACAAAATTTTGTTTCCGAGCGCAGCAAAATGCAGTCCGTCACTGCATGATGTAAAAAGGTTATGTAGTGCTTGCGGTCAGAAAATACACTGCAATTCGCTACGACTACTGTTTCACAACAAGATTATACTCTTCAAAAAATAATTAGATCATTGTAGAACAGCAGACATGCATTACAAAACACCAGGGCATAAATAATTGAAGACTGAAGAGTGTGAAGGAAACAAAACTGCGCTAACGTAATGGCCCATTGACAAATCCATCATCAAATTACCAGCGTATGCAGGACTTTAGAAGAAAACCGAGTGAATTTGATTTAAAGTTTCTTGTCTCTTCAATTTTTCCTGGTCTATTGGTCTTTGGCAGCAGAGCATTCAAACATATACAGACGCCCTTTGTTCCCTTCCCTATAGTATATAAGAACGTTGCTACCATGGAATTTTCTTTTTGGGGTAGAGGAAATCTTCTCACGTGGGATGTAGATTATCAACTCATTCTTAGGTTGAGTTGGGTTGTCAATTTTGTTTCATTATCAACATAACCAATAACAACATCACACTTCAAAACCACTATACGTTGGCTCCATCAAATACTGGAAAAATGCGATTCTTCCATATCAATGTACATAATGTCACCAGATTTTACTAATAGCTTTTGTTTTAAAAGCTTGAGCTTATAGTGCTTGAACTATAGTGTAAGCGCAATAGTTTGTCATAAAGGAAAGGATATATGTTCAGCTCATAATTCTATATCCAGCATTTTCTTGGGTGTCTCGGGTCTGCATGACCAAAATTTAACTGGATCATCACTTGATTTCAGTATTTGAAAGTTAGTATCTTCTAAAAACAATGTGACATAATTTTTGAGTAACAATCTGCCCAGAAATTTACACTTGTTGAAAAACTTTTACATTAAACAAAACCATTTTATCTAATCGGACCGTTCGCACAACCTGTGAAATAGGCAGATGGTAGCACAACTTATTAAGCCTCTCCAGATTCAATGTTAGGTATAAGCCTCTCCAGATTCAATGTTAGGTGTAGGGTCAATTGTTACAGATTCATACCTTAATGCAGATGTTTGCCAATCGGGAAATTGCTGCATCTTTGTCCAGATGTCTATGACTGGATGATTCAATTCTTTAGCAAAAGCTACACATGCCTGTGCATAAATGCCAGCAGCTTCATTGGTTCTTTCTGGTTGTCTTGAAGGGTCATCATCTCCATAGAAGTCTCTGCGCGGGCAGACAAGGACAATCAGTGTGGTTTGCTTGCGTATCTGCTATACTAAAAAGTACAATTGCTTTAACTGGTATCTTGAAAAAAAATCTTTAAATCATCCCAAGGGTGCCCAGCTGGCAAGGAGCGGGCGTGGCCCCTCAGCCCACCCAGGTCCGAATCCCAGATTCGTTGGGTGCTCATCCCTCTCTTAACGAAATACCAGAGCTCTTGGCCAATTTCAAAAAAAAAAAAATCCAACGGGCCACCAAGTGGATAACCGGATATAGTACCTAATACCACTCCCACAGTATAGAATGCACATACTTACGTTATGCATGAATATACAGACAATATTTAAAGAATTCCACACCATGGACTGATGGTAAAATATCTTTGGGTCAAATATATAAGCATGCTCTGGATACATCTAATGAATTTGGACCAACATTTGAACTTCTTGAATGAACTTAGCGGTTTGGATGATGTAATTCAGAGATCAAAACACAAGCAATTTCCCGGTTGTTTCTCCCCTCCCATTATGTTCATTATAATCGTCAGGTACACTGTACACAAGAAAACTGAGGATATTGACCATACTGCTATAAGACTTATAGTGTCATGAACAAATGCAACAAGTACGGCGTATAGCAAAAGGAAACCCACACGGGGATCAGCATAAAGACATCAACTGATTTCTCTTTGGTTGGCCACTAGCATCGCCCTTGAGAGCTAAGTAAAGTAGATGTCTGAATCTTTGGGGTTATCCCTTCTTACCAGAGATTCTCGCTGGTTCATCGATCAGCGGAGGCGTGATGAGTATAATAGCAGCCTTCTTACCAGAGATTCTCGCTGGTTCATCGATCAGCGGAGGCGTGGTGAGTATAATAGCAGTAGAAGGCCATGTCTCCTGCGAAGGACCAGACCACAAATAGATAAGCAAACACATATTTCTGAGCACTACACGCGAAAGTCAAGCCATGAACACTGCAAATATTCCCAGTTCCATGAGAGTATGGCCTAGCTTGGCCGCAACCTTGAATTAGGCGCAGAGGTTGCTCTCAAGTGGCACGTGCTGGAGCGCCTACACCTGGTCGGGCAGGTTCGCATCGTTGGCGCCGAAGAACACCGTGATGGCCCATGGCCGCCGGGTCGGCCGCCCCTCCATGGACCTCGCCAGCACCTTCAGCACCCACCGCGTGTTGTACCCGCTGAACCCGCGCAGCACCACGTCCGCCTAATCAGCACCGCACCCAACAAAAAAACGCAAGGTCAAACCTACGCACAGCAGCTAGCGACGGCGAGAGGGACGGAGAAAGAGACGCGGACGTATCTGACGGGCCAAGTGGTCAGCGCGGGCGGCGCCCCAGCGGCCGGAGGCGAAGGACGTGCTCGGTGATGGAGTCGCCAAAGAGCACCAGCCGCGGCCGCATCATTTCACCCCCCTCTCTCTTCTCTTCCGTCGGATTCAGATTTCGGATCGGGATCTCCCCGTGGGCTCACTGGACTGACTGACTGACCACCTCGAAGATCACGGCACGAGCACTACACTTCTTGCCGCACATGCGCTGTTTTAATAAAGGCTCGTGGTATTTCATCTGGCTAAGCTGATTTGTCGCTGTGCTGGTTAGGCGGCCGTCTGGATGAGGAGGAATCCTAGGCGAGCTCGTCGCTAATTTGATTCAACCACCGGCGAATCGTCAGTACCGGCGAGCATATTCCGGCTGGCCGCAGTTTGCGCTCTCTCTAGTCTCGACGGGTGTCGTTGTAGTATGGTCCGGTGGCTGAGCTGATCTGAAGCATGTTTGTAGTCTGGTCCGGTGGCTGAGCTGATCTGAAGCATGTAGCAAGTTAGGGAAAGAAGGCCCGGAAATGCTGTGGCCATTGGCCAATGACTTGTTCGTCTCATACGGTCATTCCCTCGTGGATCGTGCTTGTGGAGACCAGCTCTATGTCCCGGGGCGGTTGTTTATCGAAACCAAAATACCCGACCAAACCAATTTTACCTAAATTCTAGGTTAATTCGGTTTCCATTTTGCCTTTTGCTTTGTCACTACTCGAAGTTTGATATTTAGTTCGGAGTTCATATCACATAAACCCAATAAATCATATAACTGAATTTCTTACATCAATCTAATTATCCAACCAAGGATTCTAAAGCTACAAGGAGCAAGGGCATAACCCCAGCAGATCAAGGAAGCTCACCTAAACTAACCTCTCCTGACGTCCCAAGTCCCAACTCCCGCGTCTCAACTCCTATTTGGCCATTCCCATCCATGACTTGTCCCCCACATGGCTAATCCTAGCGACCAACAGGTAACCGCCAAGGGCAAAGCGAGGGGGCGATGCGGGGCTGACGGGGATAGGTGATTGTGGAGAAGGAAGGAAAAGGGCAAAACGGTCAGGGAGGGGGTGAGGTGAGCAGCAAGCTGATGTGGGGTGGCGATGGGCCAAAGAGGTGTTAAAATCCATGTCGAGCGCTATCCACGCCCCCTTTTATCCGGATCTAGAGGTTAGGCGGTTGGGGATTGCGTATCCTCTGCTGTTATTCTTCTCTGCGAGGATGTGGCGCGTTGTCTTCGATCAGACGGTTGGGGATCCAAATTTAGTTTAGTTCAATTTAGTTAATGATTGCAAACATATTCTAGCCCATCATATTCACCTCTTCGATTGACAACATAATCTTCAATGAATGCATGCATTCTTTTGTTCCTTGTCTATTGATATGATTTTAGAGTTAAAATGGCTATAAGTTCTTCTCTTGTGTGAAATTTTCGAGGATGGGTCCTGTTGGGTGGTGGGGCGCTCTAGCAGCGGAAGCGGTGATTGTAGCAGGTCCGCATGCTACGTATTGATGGTGATTTTTTTCTTTCTTTCTATTCCTTTTTTCTTATTTAGATGATGGTTTTGTTGCTGGTTGTGTTTGGGATTTTTGATGCTCTCCTTACAAACCAAGAGAAATAATAGATTGTGTGGGAGTAAAGGTTATGAGTATTTATGTGTTCTCTAGATCTGAACTTAAGTGTTTATGAGCTATAATTCAGTATACCGAAATACTGATGTAACCAATCTAAATTAATTGGTTAAGTAGGGTCAGTTTTTTTTATTTTAGTTTGGTTAATTCCATGGCAACCTTTTGAAAATCATTTTTTTACCAAATAAACTGACCTATTTTATCGTATAAACTGATGTCCACCCCTAGGCACGAATGCGTAGATTGAAGAATGAATATTGTTTGAATTTTTAAGGGCAAATGCCAAATTGTACTCCTGTCAAGCTAGAACCATTTTGAAAACTTGGATAGAGACTAGAGTCAAACAAAATTCGGCTAAACTATGCTAGCAACCTCGCAAATGTGGAGTTTGGTAGGCTTGTGATTTCCAAACAAGCCTTATTTTTATGGAGAAAAATCCTCTTTTTAATTTTATATAAATATAAAAATATATTTTAGTCTGGAGTGACCCTTCAAACTTTAGGCGGTGCTAATCCTTGTAATCATGCCAATATCTCTTCCAAACAAGTATGTGAAATCTTTAAATCTTTTTAGAACAAGTGTACCAGATACAACACATTGGATTAGTGCTTATGTAAATATATCACTTGTTTTAAACATTGAGCACTTTAGCCAGATTTAACCCTTTTCACAACCAAGTGTTAGATACTAGGTTGAGTTGCGCGCGATGCCACGTCGCGAGGAAAAAATCTGGTTGTTTTTTTAGGAAACTGCGTTGCGGGACCTAAACGTCATTTCGAATTTTTTCGGGTCCAATCTACAAAAAAATCGGTGAAAGGACCTAAACGTGATTTTTAATTCAGCTATAAACCGAGTGTAGGGATCTAAACGTAATTTCAAAATTTCTCGGGTCTATTTTACCTAAAAAACGGCCGAAAGGATCTAAACGCGATTTTTAATTTTTTCGAAAGGACCTAATCGTAATTTTTGGATTTTCCAGGGGGCCTCGCCGGAGGGCGACACGTGGCCCCTCTGATTGCTCGGCATTCCCAGCCTCTATTATATAGAGTATTCCAAACAAGTTTCCCAAAATTACTTTTAAACCTTTTGTGGTACATTGTATCAAATGGGAGGCAGGTAGCTCTCTAAACAGTTTACTAAAAGTACTACTAAACTTTTGGCACACGTGTTTATCAGATGCGACATGCCGTAGTGGTGCTTGCAAACAACGAAGTTGGTTATAGATATTGAGTACTTTTGGTGTTGTTTCGACTCAAAAGGTAAAACTACGCAAGAAACCGTGACACTAGGGTTTAATATCATTTGTAAAATATATACAGTCATTAATCAATAAAGTAGTTCTCGCATTAAAAATGTTTTTTTCCCAAAGTTGTTTTTTAATGTTAAATGATAATTTGACCGCCACTAACAAGATCTAACCAAATGGCATCATATATATAATACTATATTGACAATTGCAGCCTTGTTAGAACATATAGACACATTTTTACTCTCGAACACATCGTAGAAGCTCCTTAATCTAAAATCCAAAAAAAAAAATCATATTAAACAATGGATAGATACGATTCGAAGTGACAAATTCTTCTTCTCGTAATAAGTACGCTTAACGAATCTTACAATAGTGGTTAACTAACAATGAGAATAATCTTATGTATATCGTCATTTTCATTTCTATCTATTGTTATTGACTCATGTAATAATAAGTGCTATTTACACGACCTTACATTAGTCAATAAATAGAATCCGACAGTTATTTCAGTTAACCGTTATATGATCAATTCTACGAACCACTTAATTATGCCATTCTATCTTACCTAATAAGATCAGGGCTAGGTTTAATCTTGCTAGAAGTAGCATAATTATTTTACTGGACATTTGATTAACCTACCTGCTCTACAATCCAAAAACGCAAACAGTAGATAAGCAGAAGTTTTTACCAGCAATGGAAAGGAGACAAGAAAAGAAGAGGTTAAGGGCTCTGTTTGTTTTTTTATTTTGATTCTGGATTCTGGTTCTAAAAGTAAAAAAAAACAAATAAATAATCTGATTTTCACAATCCAGCTCACCTATATACACTAGAATCCACAATTCATTTTATATGTGCTTTTAGATTTTAATTTTTGGAGAATCAGTTTCTCTACCACCATAATTCAGAATCAGTTTTTAGAGAATCCAAAATTAAAACAAATAGGCCCTAAAAAGAGCGGTGCTTTAATGTTTTCCCTTTCAATACAAATTACATAAATTTTAAAATAAACAAAGGGATAAATAATTACTATCTATTATTTACTTATATTTTAATATTTATATAACTCTTAATAGAAAAAGTATGGAAGCACTCTCGACTAAAAAAAGACGTTTTGGACCAGGGAAATAGCTAGGCGGCCACCGGGCCTCGCTTGCACAGCAACGGCTTTCCTGCCCCACCACCTCCGGTTTCCCACACCAAAGCCCTCACCGAACCCCTTCCCTTTCTTCCCATCTCGCCTCGGCCCTCCGCCAAATCCCCAAATCGCCGCCTCCGATCCGCCGCTGCCTTCGATTCGCCGGCGCCGTTGACTCGTGCACATGACCTCCGGCCCGCCGTCGCCGTCCGGCAAGCCGTACTCCCGCAAATCTCACGGCCCCGGCCCTGGCGCCAACTCCTCCAAGGCCCCCAGTGCCGCCTCCTCCGATGCTCGCAACGGCCAACACATCCCCACCGTCACCTTCTCTCTCCCCTCGTCACCGGCCACCCGCCGGGAACTCCGCCGCCGCCTCACCGCCGAGCTCGCCCAGGTGCGCGCCGCCTCCAAGCGCCTAAACTCCCTCCCCGCGCCCGCGCCCTCTTCCGCCCTCTCCGCCACTGACCCCTCCACCCCGCTCCCCCCGCACCCGCCCGCCTCCAAGCACAAGTCAAAGAAGGGCCCGCCGAACCCGTCCGGCTCGGCGGAGGCGCGGCGCAAGCTCTACGCACCCGTGTTCAAGACCTGCGCCGCGCTTCTTGCTAAGCTGATGAAGCACAAGCACAGCTGGGTGTTCAACACGCCGGTCGACGCCAGTGCGCTTGGCCTGCGCGACTACCACACCATCATCACCAAGCCCATGGACCTTGGCACTGTCAAGTCGCGTCTGGCCGCAGGGCAGTACAACTCGCCACGGGAGTTCGCCGCTGACGTGCGTTTGACTTTTCAGAATGCCATGAAGTACAACCCCAAGGGGCAAGACGTGCACTTCATGGCCGAACAGCTGCTGAATATGTTTCAGGAGAAGTGGCCAGAGATTGAAGCTGAGGTAGCACAGCTGTCACCACAGCCACCGACACCATCATCGGCTGCACCCAGGAAGCCAAGGGAGATAGACAATGATACAGTGTTAGAGAGGTCTGACTCGACAGTGCCTGCTGCAGGGATGGAGGCTACACCAAAGCCGCACACTGGCAGACCCCCAGTTTTGAAGAAACCCAAGGCAAGGGAGCCTAATAAAAGGGAGATGACCTTCTGGGAGAAGCAGCGGCTTAGCAATAACCTCCAGGACTTGCCACCTGAGAAGCTCGACAATGTTGTACAGATCATAAAGAAGAGGAACTTGTCACTGAGCCAGCATGACGATGAGATTGAGGTTGATATAGATAGCTTTGATGTTGAGACATTATGGGAGCTTGATAGGTTTGTGACAAACTACAAGAAAAGTATAAGCAAGAATAAGCGGAAGGCTGAGCTTTCCGTGGTAAGTCAGGATGAGGCTGAGCATGATCCAGAGCTGGAGAGGATAGAGCATGCAAGGAAGGATGAGGCAGAGCTGGATCAGATGCTCACAGTACAAGAGACGGTATGCTTTTTATTGATGGAGTAATAGGTGTGGGTTTATTGTTAGGTCATGTTGCCCGTATAGTACTTACTATTATCCTGCAGGTACAGATTCCAGAACCGGAAACAGTTGATGTTGAACCACCTAAGGAAATTGCAGCAGGTATGCTAAATATACGCCTTTAGAGTACGTTTGTGACTGTTAGTGTTGTCTTTTGAGAAAAGAACAGATGTATCAGTTTTTACTCTAAATGTGATGGTTACTTGTGTTTGTAAGTTTTAACCTACTTTTTTTATTAGTGTAAGTGTAACAGCTAAGCTTTCTCAACTACAGATTACAATGAGAGATACGTGGGTTCATCATCTCCAGTTCATTTGGAAGATCAGAAGGGAGAGAATGCCGGTAGATCAAGTAGTTCTGGAAGCTCTAGCAGCGATTCAGGGTCTTCCTCCAGTGGTAAATGTCTTCTTCCTTTGCAGAAATTTATAAAGCAGAATATCTTTTGCAATAAGCTTTATAAAGGTTTTGTTCAGAAGCATCTGCAAAACACATGGAATTTACCTTGAGAAGCATGTGCAGATACGGACACTGATAGTTCATCAGCAGATGGCTCTGATGCTGCACAGTCGCCCAGAACGTAACATCTGTAGGCCAGGTATATTTCATATTGCTTTAGCAGGCAATCATCCTCGCACATTTATTTTCCAATGACTTAATTGGTGAATTCTTCAAATTCAAGAAAAACTTATCCAAGCTGCAAAACATAGTAGGTATGATGGGAATACATGCTGTCTATGCGACTCAATTGTTTTTGTAGAAAGCTTTATTGACTGAGGTTTCTTACCTAACATACAGAGGATGCTAATTTTTCTGATAAATCAGCCGCTCACTTGTGCAAGCCAGAATAACTCTACCTGTGCGATTGTATTTTACTACACTTAATTACCAATAAGGCAATAATATAACATTTTATATTTCATTTGTCAAAGTGTATGGCTACCTGTATCTTTCAAAGAAGTAAGAAGGACCAAAGTGTGATGATCTGATGGTCTTGGATAGTTGGATGTTCTGTTTTACATTAGCATTGCCACACACTAGCAGACCTGCATATAATTGGTGTTGTGCTAATGTTGTTTGCACGAATCATAGGTAAGAAATAAGGTGCATATGCTATGGAGCAATCTTCTGCTTGATTGTTTGACCAGGACCACATGAACCAGGAACTTACCTTACAGGCTAGTAGATAGGAGTAGGACCACAAGTATTACTAATAATCTGTTGATCTACCAAGTAAGGATAACTGTGGATTGAGTTAATATATGATGGGGTTGCCATGCGATGATGCAAATGATTTAAAGCTAAGGAGGTTTCTAGTATTGTGATCTTAAAAGTATCCATGATAATAATTTGCTGGTTTCTGGTAAAAGGAAGCTTGTACAGTAATAGAGGCATTTCCTATATAATTTTGTAAAAGATTGGCAAAGTTTCTGCCTCCTTTCATTCTTTGCATTTAATCTGAAAAAAGTGGATATTGTGTGTTAACCACTTGTCTTCTTCCATATTGGGTGTCATATGTCAAGCCCATACCATGATTTTTAAAATAAATTTATTTTTATGTTTATAATTAATTTGGCATGTATTTGACTTAATTCACTGCTATGGAACTCCTTTCTGCTATGTCAACTCAAAATGTTTGGAAATGATAGATCTTTTGCAGAACATTTTGATATTGCACATTTTTTAAATACTATGTACTTGTTTAATTTGGACTTTAGTACTCAATGATTATTTTTATTTGGGATGTGTTTGCCTAAATTATAAATTACAAGAGTCTTATGTCCAATAAACTGGACCATATGTTAGGTAATGCAACTGTTCTTTTGAACTACTTTAGCATCTTGTGTACAATTACTTCTTTTTCTTTGTTATTTGCACTAAATACCTACTTGGACTTCATCTAAAGATTAGTGAGAACTATACTTATCAGAAATGCAGTTCGTCCGAGTCGCGGTACGGGATTCGGGTTTGTGGTTTACCACTTTTTCTTCCAATTTCTACCGTGAATACGAACCCCATACCTTAAATCGGTTCGGTTCAACGAATTTTGTTTGTGATTTGCGGGGGTTTACAACGAATCCGGTAACTATGGTGAGAACTGAGAACACTAGGCTCTAGCCCTCCACATTGTCTTGAGCTGATGCAATTATCTACCTTATGATCCAAAATGATTTGATATCGTTTAGTTTTTCTTTCTTAGTTATTCTTCCCAGGGACCAGTTTATTGGTGTTGGTATGTCTGTCTACCTGTGTGCCATTTCAGTTTTAGCTGTAGTGTCAAACACCCAAACTACTGCAAAATTTTCTTATTGGAAATTGATGAGCCTTCTATGAATTCAAGTTACAGAGAGATTACTTGTATAGTTATATGGCTGTTGCTGCACAGAGTATGCGAGTCTTGTTGTTTGTTATTCCAATTTTAACTATAGTTCGAACTTCGAAAACTGGGAGGGATTCAAATTGAAGCTCATTTCAGTTTACCTGCTTTGCTTATTATGGAATTCAACTTTTCAAGTAATATAGAGATAGCTAAGTAGTCTTTCCTATTCTCATCAGCTGTCTATAGATGGCCATGTTGGTCGAGCCCATTGGGAATTGATAATTACTTTGCCATTGGCAGATTGTTTTGCAATTCAGGTAGGAATGTTCCGCGGGCAGCTGAGGGAAACATGCGGTGATTTTCAAACTGGGGCTAACTAATCAGTAATCACTATATCATAAAATGCAGTGTAAATTGTAATATAACTGTTTTGCACCATTGAATATTGGTACTTGTATACTGCAATGGAAAATTTTCTCATTCTGTGAGGGAGCTTTTGAGAATGTTATCAAATTATCATAAAGAAGACTTTTTTTTTACTCTAATATCTTAACCTTTTCTTGAGCTTAGAGGGATACTTCATTATTTTGTTCTGTTCTTTTCTATATTGGATCAGCTCAGGAGCCTTGATGCAGTACAATAACCTTTTTTCCAAATGGCACATGCCTGATACATCTATTGAACCCGGCCATAATACCCATTGTTAGAACTAGGTGCAACAATTTTAGTCTCTGGCTACTTTGTTCGATGGAAAACACTTCATGGGATACTGTTCTTAGGTCATATGTAATGTAAATGGATTGATTAGTGGGAATTCTGCATGTTATGTTAAGTTTTATTGTCTGGAAACTATTGAATTGCTATTTACTAATTACTAATGAAAGGCTTGATCTTGTATCTTGATTGCACTTTTTGTTTGTCATTTTACCTTGGCTGTTTGAGGTAGATAGTTTTTCATTACCTATATAAAGTTATCATGTGAGTACTCCAAACATATTGGGTTCTAATCGAACAACGTGTACTATATACCACATGACATAAAATTTTAACATTTGATGATCTGCTATTTGAAAACTGAACATTTGAAATTTTGGCATTTATAAACTTGTGCTGTCCAGAACAACCCTTGAAACTCTGCTTCCATGAATTTTGCTTTGGCAAATCACAATATGATTGTCCATGGATTCCCACAAGAAATATGCCTTTGGCAATTGGCATTTACTTAATTACTTCTCCATTTCTGCTCCAGATTCCAGCTACTTGTTGATATTAATGTTCAAAAATACATCTGAGCAGAGCATTTAAAATTTTGGTAACGTATGTTCTAACGACATGAACATAATGTGATACCGTAAGACGAACTTGAGTGCTATCCCATTAGGTGCTTCTGAAATGCATCTTGATTTTAGTAGCAGTCTAGCAGATGAACTAATATCACAAACTTCATGGGCCATAGAAAAAAAACTGACTAAAACTACAACTAATAATCTTATGATCCAAAATGATGAACCTTACATCTCCAACTTACTTTTCTCTGCAGATCTTGACGTCAGACTGGAAAGATCATAACTCATAAGTTCACCAAAGATTCTGGAATGATATTGTCGGCGCGATACAATGTTGTCGTCCTGTAAATTTTGGTTATGTAGGGACCCCAACCAATGCTGCCGTCCGCGTTGCTGTTTGTTCTTCTTGTCTCAGTGGATCTGTACCATTATTTGCAGTTATGTAGTACTTGTAGAGTGCTGCGTTTACCTAATCACTGAGCTGGAAGTTATCTAACATTGGATAGAAGAAACCTGCAAATTGGGGAAGTAAAACAAGCGGTGAAGACCAGGAACCTGGAGGCCTCACCCTGTTGTAAGACTGTACAATTGTTATAGTTGGGTAATTTGTGTTATGTCGGATTAGCATGGATAATTCGTCTTTCCCATTGCTCTGCTTGTTCTAAGATTTTCTGCACACGTGTTTGTTGCTGCAACTTTTATCTCAATGATGGCTAGCAGCTGTCCTTGAGATTCTATGGTTTCGTGTGGTGGAAACATCGTGGATGGATGCAGGGTAAACGAAAAGAAGCAAAATAACGGAGCTGGATCGGTGAGGCGAGCTGCGACTCTCGTTTCTGTTTCTGGATCGGTGAGGCTCACCAAGCACCGTGCGTCCGTGCTGAGATGTTGCTGCTGACACGGTTTTTGCGGATCCAGGTCCAAGCACCGGTGGACCGATCGGTCCAAGGCAAAGGTGCTCCACGGCCTCAGCTCCGCGACGGGAGACACCCGTTGGATGTCAACGCCAATTTTATTCCCACACAGCTCCGAATCTAGCGGGTCAGTGGGTCACACTTTGCACTGAAATTTTCTTTCGTGAAATCCTCTCTCGTAAGTCATTCATAAAGGTGCTGTACTATACCAAACAGTAATGCATTTTAGTTTGAGTGCTGTGCTTTTTATCTCCCAACATTAGGGATCGAGAAGGACGGCCAGTAGCGTGGTGGTGGGAGCGAGGTTATTCTTTCCTATCCATTAAACTCAAATGTGTGTGAACCCAAGGATCCACGTCGACACGGTGTGTCTTGTTTAATCGGAGTACATATGTTATTTAATCAGAGTACATATGTGTATAAGTTTATATCGGTGCAAGGGGCCGCAGACGTGATTTCGGTCTTTACAGAGATAATTCGTGTGATGATTTTGCTGATGCATGTGTTTTTGTAATCCAGGTGTCCTCTGTTTTTTAAAGTAAGTTTGTGGTGTCGGGACGGACACAAATCCAAAATTGTAGTTTCCATCTCACTTCCACTTATGTTGCTGCTTGCTAGTGAATTGACACAACACGCAATACAACTCATAAGTGGAGACTGGCAAGTTGCCAGGTTCTGCTGCTGAACATCACTTTCCGTTTTCAGTTCATACAATGATACTTCAATAGTACTTTTTTTCTTGAATGTTTAGCCTGGTTGGCATGGTGCGTGCCAAGTTGCGGCCCCGTGAGGCAACAGATGCAGTCGTACAGAAGCGCCTAAAAGATTGTACAGCATGTACAGTAACCATCAGAATACCAGCTTGAAGGCAGGCTACCCAAATTTCGCTGCTGGGAACCATTGTTGGCTTGAACCGTGAGAGCTGAAGAATCTTCTGTCTACTTTATATGTTCAGTGAAATGCCAAATATTTCACCTTCTGTAATGTATCTGCGGATGAGCGTTACTATTGGCCGTGATGGTCATCAATACAACTACTTCTTTTCTCAGAGAGAAATGAGTAGTCCAGTACAGATGGTTCACCCCGTATCATCGTGAAAGTCCAAGCTTACAAGCCTGGTCACTTTAGTTGAGCGCATATCCTCTGTTTTTTCTCAACAATTATTGAGTTTGGATGATCTGGGTACCGGTTGTGGGATTCATCGCCTACGTGGGAGCCGGAGGCGCAACCGCCACGGCCGATCCTTGGCCTTCCATTCCAACTCCGCTCCGTATGTATGGTACGACGTTCAGTCCAGGTTAGTGGCCACCCCCCCACCCAAAAAAAAGTGTGGATCCAAAGATTTAGGTTAAATTGAGACAAACTTAATAAATAGGTTGTTATGTATTTCTATCGGTTCGAGGGTTATTAATAATATTTTATTATTTGAGAAATACTTGTATAATGTTTGTTTCTTAAACTTTTGTAAATCTATGAATAAGTTAATATCAATCAATCAAACAAATCGGATATTATCTCTATTCAACCCATTTATACAATTACAATTGTGACAACTGACAAAAAATCATAAATAAGAAGAAATGCTCACATTGACTATTTGTTGCTTTGGTCAACATACTTAGATGATCAGACACCCGCTGCGTTGCCTTCCCTGCCTACTCGCCATCGGCACGGTGGGTTTTGGTGGGCTGCTATATCCTCGTGAAGGAGAGACGTTGAACTTTGCCCTCCCTCCCGCTCTATATATGGTCTTTACATGTGTTTAAGATTCGAGTTTAGTTGTGTAAGCAACAAGCAAAGTCATCAAAATAAGCAACGATACTAAAGGTGTGTTTGGTAGAACTCCAACTCTACCAGATCCAATGGAGTTAGGTATTACTAGCTTCACTAAATCCGTGGAATTGAAGCTATGAGTATATTAAAAGTGTTTAGATGTATCATCTTGTTTATATTTTAGACAAAAATATAAATTTAATTCACTTTTAATTTAATCTATAAGTTTTAAATTTCAAATAAAGATATGAATTTCTCCATCAAACAGACCCTGAAGGATACTTAAGATCCGGAGACTGAAGGTGACTTTAGCCCCCTGGGTACGCGTACGCCCCTGATCCAGGCTAAACCAACCAAACCCGGCGCGCGCCGCTACGCGTCCGCGAGCGCTGGCGTCGTCACGTATCCCGCAGGTGAAATTGCTTCTTCAGCGGTCAAACACTGACGTCGCACCACAGATCTCGTCGCTGCCGTCTGCCCGCTGCTTTGTTTGTCTTGCTCGTTTTACCACCAGAAAGCGACCTCGAAACAGCGCATATTCAAGTCTTCGTATACTCCATAATCCCCCCCGGCCCGTAATTCGTTTTCTACGCCCACCAACCAACCAACCACAGCATTGACCGGAGAGATCGATCGAGAGCCTAGCTTGTTTGTTCGCCTAGCGCGCACGTCGGAGACCGCGCGAGAGAGATCGAAGATGTGCTGCTGCGGCGACGGCGACTGCCGGCCCATCGGGTGGCTGCTCGGCCTGCCCTTCGCGCTCCTCGCCGTCCTCGTCTCCTTCGTCGGCGCCATCATCTGGATCGTCGGGTACCTTCTTCTTCTTCCCTCAAATCTCTCTCTCTCTCGTTTTGAACTTACTATGTAGTGCTAGCCATTAGCAACATGCATCTTGACGGTGTATGATGAGATTGATTTGGTGGCATTAAATTTGCAGGCTGCCGATCTCGTGCATCTGCCCGTGTTGCTTGTGCGTGACGGTGCTGCTGGAGGCGGCGGCGGAGCTCGTGAAGGCGCCGCTCCACGTCATGACGTGGTTCACCACAAAGATACCTTGTTGATCCCGGCCGTTGACTAGGCTCGCTCGCTCGCTCATGTCTTAGTTGGTGGTGCATATCCACAGATCATTGCTTGGTGTACATAAGTTTCGATGAAGAAGTATCATGTGCAATCACTTATATATATATATATGTAAACGTGCAATCAAACGATCTAAAGCAACCAATCTATATCCAACGTTAGCTGCTGTTTTTACATTTAAACCCTCCCACCTCACCCTCCATCTCTTCTCTCTTTGCCCAAAATTTACTGAACACCTCTACTAGCAACCAGCGTTGGATATAGATTGAGTGCTCCAGATTGTTTGATTGCACGCTTGCACACATATGGATAATTGCACAAAATATAGCCTATATATGTGTTAATTGATGATTCCTTTTCTTCCACCCCTTTTGGCTCGTTTCTGTGATTCCATCTGGATATACGATGGGTTGTGACTTATGAATTCTAGTAAAATAGTTAGCAGCTGGTTAATTAGAGTTCTGTGTCCGTCAGTTTCGGCGCCTGGTCTTACCGATTATCGGTGGCTGTGGAACGTGGATGCCTACTGTCTCTGTGGTTTGATGTTGATTGCGATTCTGACTTAATTAAATCGTGAGTGCCAGTTAACTCCGTTCGTTGGAACTATGTTAGTTTCCACTCTAGTGTATCTAAGCCTGCCAAAGTCGAGCATCCTACGGGCCCATTACACGAGGCCCATGTTTAAGATTCGAGTTTTAGTTGTGTAAGCAACAAGCAAAGTCATCAAAATAAGCAGCGATCTTAAGGGTGTGTTTGGTAGAACTCATTTCTCTGAGATCCGGTTGGAGTTGGGTATTACTAAACTTCACTAATTCAGGTGGAATTGAAAGTATGAGTATATTAAAAGTGTTTAGATGTATCATCTTGTTTACATTTTAAGCAAAAATATAAATTTAATTGACTTTAATTTAATCTATAAGTTTTAAATTCGAAATAAAATTTAGAATACTGAAATTTCTATTGAGCAGACCCTGAAGGATACTTAAGATCCGGAGACTGAAGGTGACTTTAGCCCCTGGGTACGCGTACGCCCCTGATCCAGGCTAAACCAGCCAAACCCGGCGCGCGCCGCTACGCGTCCGCGAGCGCTGGCGTCGTCCCGTATCCCGCAGGTGAAATTGCTTCTTCAGCGGTCAAACACTGACGTCGCACCACAGATCTCGTCGCTGCCGTCTGCCCGCTGCTTTGTTTGTCTTGCTCGTTTTACCACAAAGCGACCTCGAAACAGCGCATATTCAAGTCTTCGTATACTCCATAATCCCCCCGGCCCGTAATTCGTTTTCTACGCCCACCAACCAACCAACCACAGCATTGACCGGAGATCGATCGAGAGCCTAGCTTGTTTGTTCGCCTAGCGCGCACGTCGGAGACCGCGCGAGAGATCGAAGATGCTGCTGCGGCGACGGCGACTGCCGGCCCATCGGGTGGCTGCTCGGCCTGCCCTTCGCGCTCCTCGCCGTCCTCGTCTCCTTCGTCGGCGCCATCATCTGGATCGTCAGGTACCTTCTTCTTCTTCCCTCAAATCTCTCTCTCTCGTTTTGAACTTACTATGTAGTGCTAGCCATTAGCAACATGCATCTTGACGGTGTATGATGAGATTGATTTGGTGGCATTAAATTTGCAGGCTGCCGATCTCGTGCATCTGCCCGTGTTGCTGTGCGTGACGGTGCTGCTGGAGAGTGTGTCGTATGGATGCAGTCGTGGCCTCCTCGGGCGTCAACGGCCTTGGGATCTGTCGTACATGGAGGAGAATAATGAGACTATGAGAGGTTGCCAAGTGGGCTCAACCTCAAATTGTACCGATACTCGTTTGATTAAGGTCCTTTTTGTTTGAGCTTTTTCACCGGTTTAAAAAAATAAAGCCTAAATAAACGAGTAGTTTTTTATTTGAGCTTTTCAAAAGGCATAACCCTCCATATAACTAAAAGCCAAAAGCCACTGAAGAGAGAATTTTTTAGCTTATTGATGGTTGATTTTAGACTGATAACACTAAAGTTAGATAAAATTACCCACCTCTATCATATATAAAAGCCAATAACTTTTAAGCTATTTAAGCTAAAAATCTAATTTTAAACTATAAGCTAAAAAGACTCGTAGGTTTGAGCTCTCGAGGTGAGCAACGGAGAAAGCATACTTGTATGCTGATCAGCTGATGCCGATGAGATGTTCGACGAAACCCTTGATAGGCACAAGATGAAGCCATGCCTTCGGCATCAAAGAAGCACACAATTGGTGCTTCCTAATTGTGTCTGATGATAGTGAGATCCTCTAGGCCCTGCGTATTAAAGCTTCAATCGTGTTAACTTCTTACTTCCACTGCTGCTTTACTACGAACTGATTGGTGGCGCACCATGTCCTTTAATTGATTTCTGAAATTCACATCACATGCCATACGGAGTTTTAATTTTAAGACTTGCCAAGTTGTGATCGTCGTACTGGTGTCGTATTTCGATCACAATTCGGCCACAAGCCTACAAATATATAGCTGACATTCTAACCCTGCCGTCATTGTTGAGCTTGAGCAGCTAAAATTCGAGCCCGAAAGGAGGTGAGGTGGGGAGGATGGAGATAGAGAGAGGAGAAAAGGAGATCTAGGGTTTCATCAACCCGAGCGAATCTTCGTGCGATTGGCGTCAATTCCTCCACGATCTCGAGTCCTAGTACCTAGTTTTCTTTCAGTACTCTGTAAAAGACATATTTTGGCTTTCAATTAAAGCCGGACCTTATTCTTAAGGTCTCCGATCTAAAAACTAGCCTACAACTATGTTTCCCTTTAGGTTGGTTGCTTTGAAGTGGTTACATACATGCTTACAAGTTACAACACCGTTTTGTAGGATAACATGGTTTCAGGCATAACAGTTGACCTCTGTCGTTAGCCTTCTATGCCAAGAGGATTCCAAATAATACCATGATACAGCCGATGAACATTAATCTATTGCGTAGAAATACTAGATTTCTGCTATGGTTAAATGTCCATCGCCCGCCCTCCAATTTGAACTTTTAATGTTTTTTCCTTGCAGTATTTAGGTTGATGAAAATCACTAGTTCACCAACTACTCATCTGGAAAGTGGAAACAATGGAACAACTAAGCATATGCTTCATACAACCTTGCAACGACTCTTGTTCCAAGTTTGGACACTGAGGGCCTGTTTGGCAACAAGATTTTTTCATAGTTTCTAGACAAAACCATGGTTTTAGAAAAAAAAACTCTGTTTTAGAAACCAAGAGGTGTTTGTTAGCCCTTCAAAAAACTCTGTTTTAAAAACCATGGTTTTTTCTCTGTTTTGGAAATTTTGGTCTTGGGCAAATTTTTTTGAGCGCTGGCACCAAAACAACTCCCAAAACTTTGTAGCCAAACAGTTGAGAGTTCCAAGAAAACCATGGTTTTAATGGGGTTTGGTAAAACCATGTTTTTTATGCCAAGATAATTCCCAAACCATGGTTTTGCAAAACTATGGTTTTACAAAACCTTGTTGCCAAACAGGGCCTGAGAGTTTGCTTTCCTTGTTTATCATTAATTTCTGTTGCATTGCAAATACTACCACTTGCCTCTCCATTATCAATCCGCAAGCACCACCATTCACATTTCACCATCACCTGTGGCCAAGTGTTACTTGGACATCCGTGTCCAAAAGAATTTGCTGAATCGGACACCTCGAATCCGAGTCGGATTTCGACACCCGTGTCTGATTCCGAGTAGTATTTTCCATATCCAATTTTTTTATCGAATCGGACACCTGAATTCGAGTCGGATTCCAACTCTCATGTCCGTGTCCAAGTAACATTGGTACTGGCTGGCTGGTGGCGGCTATGCACCACCACCACCATCGAAGCACCACTCCTTCCTCCATTCTTGTGCTGCTGAAGACTTCCCTAGTGCGTGTCATTCCCATTATTGCCTGCTCTTCTGGCTAACATTTTTAATTCCTTGTTGGGCTGTCAATGCTTAAAACATTAACCGCCCTGCTACTGTATACCATTGTATGAACAATGCGAGTAATCAGGATTGCATATAGTAGGCTCACGAAATTGCAGTTGCAACCTTTTCTAGAAGCTCTGTGCCTTCATCGTGCTGTAGGCATCCTGGAACGAAAGAATTAAGATTTTTGTTTGGTTCTATTTGCCGTCTCTTAAGTGATCATGGCCGACGTTTTCTTTTCAATAGCTACATTTTCACCGTTTCGGCTCCACAGGCAAATCATAAGGTCAACTTAAGTTAAAGAGTTCTTTTTCAATGTCCGTTCTAGGTCGTTATGCCAGTTGGTTTTCCAGTCAGGTTGGTGTCAAACTTCAGTTTGTGATGTGTCATGCAAATAGCATGCATATTATCCATAATATACAACTTCATATTGTTGCAATGTTTGCCTAATGTTGTATTGTCTTATTCTGCAAGGGAACATGTCCAACAGCGTGGTCAGGATAAGGGAAATTATTGTCGATCTAAGTAGTGTCAATGTGTTTTGCAGGTAAACCTGTGGAACATACTTTAACTAGGACTACTCGAATAATCTGAACTAGTAGATAAAAGAATTATTGAGGGCGGAAAAAGAATGGTTGAAAAGATCCATTTCCTCTCCTGATATATTTTCCCGATGTGAAGAATGCATTTCTTATGATGAATTTTGGGAGGTGGATGCTGAAATGAGTTGAACAGTCCACTGATGCGACTGGTTTCTCGGGGTTGATCATGCTAGGTGGTGTATTCCTGCCCCTGATTATTATGATTTGTATGTTCCCGCTATCGTTATGCAATGATTGACCACAATTTGCTCAGTTCGACTAGTGTGGCAATCGCCTGATTAGGGGTCTCTCTTCATTCCCAGGTGATCTTGCAGTTGCACCTTGCTCACTACTGCTCACCATTCAATCACAAAGAAATTGCGTGCTTTAAACAATTGTACTACTACGAATATGTTATGGCAGTGTCAAAGACTGAAAGTTGTCTTGGTGAGCTCTTATCTTTTGTGCATGACCCTAGGAAAGTGTGAATTGCTTTTGGATTCGAATCGGTCATTGAATGCAGTTGTTTTTTCTCTATCATTTATAGTCAACCAGTTGCCCTGCCATTGTTCGGGTTCAACAGAGAGTAAGAGTTCACAACAAATATCTTGATCCAGAAAGGCATCTAAGTAAAGCCCTGCAAGGAGCAAAGAGGAGAAGAATGTGAGTTCTCCCATGCCATAGGGAAGGGGTTAAGCTAACCTACATGCCACCTAAAGGCAGAACAGAAAGCTAACCTTAATGCCACCTAAAGGCAGAACAACGAACAGTTACCAACCATCGGCAACTCAATAACGTCCAAGAGCAAATCTATCGCATTCGTGAGCTAAATCTCAGGAAAAACGAAGAGTGAAGTCAGTGTCGCTAACATCTCGCCGCGGCGAGACGCCAGGAGTAGCCATTGGTCGATCCGCTGAGTCGGCCGAGCCTAATACGTCGTTGTCACCGCCATGTGCGGGACTCAACTAGGCAGGCGTCAAGGTCAACGTGTCGTGTGCGTGACCCGCCGAACCGTCGCTGCGGCCGTGCCATGAGCACGGGTTGGCTAGATCCCTGTCGTCAGTTTCCTCGCCTGTGCGGCGGCAACATGTCGCCACTACGTTCCACTGAGAGAGAACACTAACAAGTCACCGCCGATGCACCCCATGCATGGGCGGGCAAGTGACACCGCACCGCCTGAGCTGAGCCGAACCGAGCTCAGGATGCATCGCCGCGTGGCTGTGCCGTGCACACAGGGCCGCTGGCCGCCTTCGGTTGTCGGAGCTAGGGATAGCGCCTGATCGGAGAGGAGTCTGAGTGAAATTGAAAAGATCGATATATAGACTAAAGCAGTTTGGTTGTATGTACTACAACCGACAGAGTGAATTCTTTTTGATAAATGGACATGTCAACAATGATATAGGTTCACGTGTGTTTAGAAAGAAATACGGGATGGGATTATGTATTATTTCAGTGTATGTAGATGATTTGAATGTCATTATATCCAATGAGGATGTCATCAAAGTTAACCCATACTTAAAGATAGGGTTCGAGATAAAAGATTTGAGTGAAGCTAGATTTTGTCTCGGGTTACAGATTGATAATCTGACTGGTGGTACATTCTTGCACCAAGTTATTTACACCAAAATATTGGAGAATTTTTCTCATAATGAAGTAAAACCACTTAGTACACATATTAGATATAGAGAAAGATTCATGGTCCTAGGCTAGAAGATTAGGATGTATTGGGACCGGAGACTCCATATTTGAGTGCTATTGGTGCTTTTCTATACCTTGCCGATTTTACCAAGCTTGACACATTTCCAGGTATCTAAAAGGTCCGGTGGATCTTAGACTATTTTACCAAAAAAGGTCAAGATATCAAGTAAGTGGTTACTTCGATGTTGGCTGTTTATCTGATCCCCATAATGCTAGATGTCAGATTGGATGTCTTTCTAAGCGGAAAAATTGTGATTTCTTGGAAATTAACGAAGCAGTCAATAATTGTTACGTCAACTAAACATTTTGATGTAATTGCACTATATGAGATGACTTGTGAGTGTATTTGGCTTAGAAGATTGATTTATTGTATCAAAGAGTCACGTGGTGTAAAGGTGGATAAAATCCCCATGATTATCCATGGGCATAATGTAGCACACATTGCACAAATGAAAAGCAGTTATATCAAGACGAATATAACATAGCATATATCTCCTAAGTATTTCTATTTCCATGAGCAACAGGAGACATGGAATATTGAAATATAGAATATTCAGACTAGTGAAAATCTAATTGATCTATTTACCAAAACTTTACTGACTTCCATGTTTGAGAAGCATGTGAGAGACATAGGTATGAAAAGGCTCATACAGTTGAAGTTTTCACGGAAGATATTTGAACTTCACATGTGATCATCTTTGAGATAGTATGTTGTACTCTTTTTCGCTTAATTAAGTTTGTCCCACTACTTTTCTCAATTAAAGGTTTTTATGAGGCAACATGTGCAGTGGTATGAGATGCACGAGCTATGTACTCTTTTCTCCTAGCCATTTTTTCCACTCAGTTTTCGAAGGGAGTTTTTAACGAGGTATGAGAATATATAGTGTTGAATAAGTGTCCAAGAGGGGGTGTTGTGTAACATTTTTATTGCATATATGTGTTAATACTTTCCTAAACGAACTCTTATGAGGTTCCTAATTAGGACTCATAGTCCTAATAGATTAATCCAGATCTAGTTTTCTTCGCCTGAAGGAAAAGTGCCCTTCTCTTATATATTAGTGGGGCATAAGGGCGCATTTTACACACAAAAAATAGATCAATAATGAGAAAAGAGTTGTGAATTTACTTCATGTATCTCTGTTCTTATATCATGTTTATAAAATCTTGATCGGTCAATAATGATTCTGATACTTACCACAATAATGGTTGGAATGTTCTCGGAAAAATAATACTAGTGAATGATAATTACGATGGAAATGGGAACTGTGCGTGTGCATTGTTACATAGGTAGACAGTCTGATTCTACAGCAGCTTTCATGGAATGTAGAAACTAAAAACCATAGTACTATTCAAACGGAGAATTCCACCGTAATAGCCGTAATGTTTGAGTACAACTCTGGTGTAAAATTTGCAGCTTCCTCAAAAATCCAAAATTAAAAAATGTAACTAGCTAGAATAATGAAGTTAACAACGTATAAACAGCTTCTAAGTCTAAAGATTGACTATACAAAATATCCAACCTTTGTTCAATTTTTAGTGTCTTAATGTATAGTTTCAATCATTTTAGTTGAAATCATACCTTATAGTTAACAATTAGTTTTTATACCATTTCTAAATCTAAGGGGGGAAAAATAACCAAGACAAAACTTGGGCCTCATTAGTCTCACATCTCATCTCAGCAACGTTCTTGATCCAGTCCAATCAACGCATGGCATTTGTAAATGCCCATAAATCCATGGCGCAATTACTTTTAGCTGGCCTTGGCATGTCATTGCATGCATTAGTTTTCTTTTCCTTTAGTTAGGTTGACAATGATGCAGCACATGTTAGTTGATGAACAAGCAATCGACGGCATGGTTTCCATAATCCAATCCACATCCACATTCAGTTCTCTTCGCTACAAGCCACCTGCTACGTTTGGATCAATGTACTGGCCCATTACCATAGCATCCGTGCATTGTCTTATCCTCACAAATGGACTCCATCTTGAGTAATTAGAAGGGTTGGTAGGAAATATTGGGGCTCGTACGCATTTGATTCATCCCATCTTTGGATTTTTTCCATGAGAAGTCATCAGTCTAATTGACAACAATTGTATCCAAACTAAATCTGTCATTGTATCGGTAATTAGTCTACGTTCATGCAAATTAATCTGGCTGCTTGGTACAAAGCAACGTTGTGGAAAGGAAACCAGTTCATGATATGGGAGAAATTAATATCGGTGGTGCAGAGAATATCACTGAGGCTGACGACAAGCAAACAAAACTTTTAGTATACTTCTTCTACAAAAGAAGAAAAAGCTACTGTGTATTTTAGAGGCAGTGAAGTACATGTTCTCAAAACAGAATGAACAATGGAGAACAGGAACTCCTACCTTTTTTCGCAAATTAACAATCAATAAACGAAGTAGGGCCCATGAGAACGCGACTCTACATTGAGTTCAGCGACAAAACTGGTTCTGCGGTTGTCGCTGCAGCCATCTAAGCATTTGATTTTTCTCCTGACAGCGACAGAGGATGCACACCACATCGCGGTACCAACTACAATTGCTGTGGGGGTCCAGTGACCATTGGAGCGAACGGTTCCTGCCAAAATGTTGGTGTTATTCCCTCGTGCTGTTGCAGTCACTGTCAGTCGCCGTAGGACTCATGGAGAGTTAAAATTAAGTTCATTGCACGGAGACGAAATTCTCGGCAACACCGGTGAGCTAATGTTACAAGCAAACAGACTAACTCAAAACGAATGATTCTTTCTCTGAGAGGAAAATAAGATGATTGAACTGACTGGCTGGTGATTAAGCTAGGAATCTATTTCTTTCTTTCTTTCTTTGTTTTTCTTCCTATGCTGTTTAATCTAACCGCAAAATGTGGATGAGATGGAGCCATCAATCCTAATAGGGATGAAGCCATGCAAGACTAGATGTGGGTGTCGTGCCATACCGCTACGGCCTAGCCGGCTCGGTTCACCTTCGACGAGTCTAGGCATGGTCCGTTTGTGATTCGTGCTAGCTTCGTGCCATGCTGGCCCAGGTTCGGTCCATTTGCAATATTGCGATGAGAGGAAAGAAGTTGAAGGCGCATGAAGCTAAAACAATAGACACAAATATTAGAAAAAAAATAACTAAATTTTATTCATGCTTGAACATGTAGAGTTACCACCTCTCCTCCCTCTCCACACCGGCCTCCCATGCTCCAGTTGCCTCCACCTCCATCTTCTTCGTCCCAGTTGCCTCCCCCTCTCCCTCTACCTCGACCTCTCTCTCCTCTTCCCCGGCCTCCACCTCCGCCTCCGGTCACCTCTGTTTGCACCAGTTTTGGAAATTTCTAGAAGAATCGGCAGAAAAGCATGAGTTTGGATAAGATCCGAGAATCTGTAGGAAATTTGGATAAGCATATGAAAATCCCATATGACGTGCAGATAACAATTGGAAACTAGAGACCAGGTAGGAAACTACGAAGCCGATTCGGACTACGTTGTCGTGTTGGATCAGGACTCGGATCGGCTAGGCGGGTATATAAGGCGCACCAAGGCTGCTTGAAGGAGGGGAACCAACACATCTACCAGTTTCTACTTCCTGTAGTTTTTAGTCTTTTTAGCATTGTAATCTTTCCTCTGTAAGTCGACATCGATCAAATAAAGTTGCGTATCGCCGATTGTTTGATCGTCATTGGCTTTTTTCAGTTTGATTTATTACATTTTTTGTTGCGCATCGCCTTTTGTAATCGATCTACCTTTTACCCTCGGATTAGTCTTAATCGACTAGTCTATTTACCCTCCTAATCGGCTTTTGGGCTGATTCTTGATTTTTTTTAGCCGATTCACCCCAAGGATCGGCTTGATCGAATTTTACAACTATTCTCCTTATCGATTGCAGGGTCAAATCGATTGGCACGCTCGCGCACGCTTGAACCCGGTGTTCGTCTGGTGTGTTGCAACCAGAAACCCTCTTCACGTTTTTGGCGTCAACACATTTTTGGCACGCCCGGTGGGACCACCAAATCGACAAGATGACTGCAGGCAAATCTACCGCACCAGCCGATGTGAGCACTGATGCCATAATCGTCCCTACCTTGGACGATTTAACTCCAGAGCAGCGCAAGGAGATTGAAGACCGAAAGGCTGCCTTGGAAGAATTAATGCTGGGTTGTTATCAAAAACCCGACGAGGGGTCACACAGAAGATGGCGCTGCCAACATTGAACCCCTTCGGCGAGACAGATGCTGCGTCAAATTCGGTAAGCCGATATCTCCCGGCACAAGCCGAATTGTCTGTTATGATCGAGCAATCTGTGCATCATGCATTGATTAATCAATCATCGGCTTTGGTTACGACCTTGAAGCCGATGATAGAAAATAGCGTAAAAACGATTGCACAAGAGCTGGCGACATCTGGAGGATTGATGGATCCGTTACAGCCGCTCCCAACATATCCGGTATACTCCGTGGCACCAAACACTAGCACGATCAAAGCATCGGCACCTGCACCATCGTTAATGCCGACCCAACCCACCGTGTTAGCACCACCAAATCCTCGCCCAAACCCGCTTGTTCATTACCATGCATATATCGACGCAAAAAAATAGAGCCATCAAGATCAACAACTTTATGCCCAATCGGCCTCAAACCGATTGAATTAGATAGGAATTGCAAAGGAACATTCAAGTTAGGGACCCGCCCAGATAAAGTAGTTACATACCCGTAATGCTTTGGTCCATTACCCGAGGTACCGGCCCCTGTAATAATAGGTACGAACCGTGGCAACAACAAAGACCCATCGGCTAAGACATCCGACCGTACGAAGTTTGCACTCGGGGCACGATGTCAGTGAGCACAATTGGCCAAACCCTAGTGTTCCATCGGCCAATAACATCAATTGGGCCGACCAAATTTCGCAGCCTTGAGGGACCGGTTTTTCATGTTTCAAAGGAAAACGATCGGCTATAAAAAGTCGTATCCAGATTATATTGATTGAATGCCGTACCCCCATAACTTCAGGATTCTCGATTTTGCAAAATTTTCAGGGGATGATTCGGTCACCACTCTGGAACACATTGGGCGATTCATTGCTCAGTGTGGTGAAGCAGCCCAATTCGATGGGTTAAAGATTAGACTTTTTCCTTTATCTTTATCAGGAACTGCTTTCACTTGGTTCACGAATCTGCCTCCAAATTCGGTCCACTTTTGGAACGATTTAGAAGGCCGATTCCACTTAATACTTTTTCTCTCGGCAGCCTAGAGTTAAGAATTTCAGATCTAAGTGTCATGTCGACGTAAATTTGGTGAATCAGCTTCTGAGTATATTAGAAGGTTTAGAGAAGTACGAAATCGTTGCTTCAGTGTGGTATTACCAGATAACCAACTAGCCGATTTAGCCTTCCAGGGGTTGATTCCTCCGCTTAAAGAAAAACTTGCTGGACAAGAATTTACTGACTTAAGTCACCTACTTCATCGGGTATCGGCACAAGAGAGCCGATATTTAAGTAAAGAATTCAAAGATAAAATTAGAATAAATAACAGAGACAAAGCCAAGGTAAATATGGTCGAGTATAGCTCTAGTGAAGCTTCTGAGGATGAAGCAGATATAAACATAGCCGAATGGATAAAAGGTTCGAAAAAACCACTTGTCTGTTCATGGCTTAAGCCGACGAAGAGTAAGACAGAGGTAAAGTATGCTTTCGACGTGTCTAAGTGTGATCGCATATTTGACATGTTACTACAAGAAAAATTGATATGATTGCCAGAAGGACATACCATACCGTCGGCTGATGAGATCAAAAAGCGGCGATACTATAAGTGGCATCATTCTTTCTCCCATAACACTAATGACTGCAATATCTTTCGACAGCAGATACAGGCAGCCATTGAAGACGGTCGGCTCAAGTTCGCGGAGGAGCCGGCCATGGAAGTCGATGTCAACCCTTTCCCAATCAACATGGTCCAATGCTCCGGCAAAGGAAAACAGATTGTCGACGAGAAGCCCAGTACAACACGGCAAGTCAACATAGAATCTAGTTCAAAAGGGGAGACACTAAAGATAACAATCGGCTCACTTCAAATTGAAGCCGACAAAGATGGGAAGAATTCAAGAACAATTAAGCCAAGGGGAGAGTTGCAAGTTGATAAAGGTATAAAGCAGAGAAATCTCCGCCCAAAAAGCCGGCATTCAAACCTAGGCCAACTTTCTCGCAATTACTTGAGAAATATGAAAGGGTGAGCCACCGGCAAAAACAACAGTCTCGACAACCGACGGCCAAAGAAAGCATTTCGACTGTAATCAGATCGCCAAGCAACGCAGAAGAGCTCATGAAAGATGTCCTTTTGGCAATTCTGCTGGGAGAGAGGTATGACGCTGCCATCTTCGTAAGCATGCCCTATGGAGCACTACCCGCAAAGAAGTTGGCTAAGGCAATCGAAGAGAACGCTCAGACGGCCAGACCGATCAAGACGAAGTCAAAGCATAAGAAGCCGATAAGAGAGAGGTCAGCACTAAACCGTAACAAGGAAGAGCTCTGAAAACTTGGTTGGTAGAATCCGCAAACCAATCGAACCTAAACCTAGATGGTGCCCGACTGGGCTTAGCCGATCACAACGCAGGCGGCTCCAACGCCTAAGAACGCAAGAGATAAGAGAAGCTGAAGAAGAAAAACAGAGAGACCAAGCTTTCAATGAATTGCGGCCTGTGAGACTGGTCACAAAGGAGTGGAGGAGAAAACAACAAGCCGATGATGAATCGGATTCTTCAGACGATTTAATGTCACCAATAATTCGAGATGGCACTCCTATGGATATCAATATGGTGTTCACCCTACCAGCTGAATTCAGAATTAAAACTGGATTGGCTAAAGACGATTTGCTCAAATGTGTCTGGGGCACAAGATGCAAGGTTTGAGAAACCACAAGATCCACATCGCATCTAAAGCCGCTTGTATTTGAAGGGTTACATCAATGGAAAGCCGATATCAAGGATGCTTGTGGACTGGGGCTATCAGAACTTGATGCCACTCAAAGACCAGTAAAAGTTGGGGAAGATCGATGAAGACTTGATCAAAACAAACATGGTATTAAATGACTTCACAGTGACCCCACCGGCCAAAGGAGTGATGGTAATCGAACCGACCGCCGGCAATAAAACCTTGCCGACCGCGTTTTTTGTGGTTGAAGCAAAAGAGAATTACAGTGTGCTCCTAGGGCGAGATTGATACACGCCAATCGCCAGATACCCTCGACCATGCACCAATTACTTATCCAAAGGAATGGAGATGAAGTCGAAGTCGTCTCACCGATACATCGCTCATATTGCTATGGCCACTCCGATGCAAATTGGCCACATGAAGAAGCGTAATGCATATCGTAAGGCATTAGACGATTTTTATTTCATCAAGATTGGGAAGACGGGCTTTACGCCAATCGTTGTCCCACTGTGCACCTTTGATCTAAGCAACAAATCTTGAGAAGATGGGGTCGAAATGATTCAAATTCTACAGGACAAAGCAAGAAGCTATCGGCAAGCAATAAACTCGTGTGAAGCTATTGAAGACTTTCAAAACGAAAAATTGGGGCAAGGCTTCACTTCAGCCGATATGCTTGAAGAAGTCGATATAGGAGAAGGTGATAGAAAGAGACCAACTTTTATAAGCTCAAGTTTAGGCTCAGAATATAAAGATAAGTTGGTCAAAATACTTAGAAAATACAGGGATTGTTTTGCTTGGGAATACTATGAGATGCCTGGGTTAAGCCGACAACTAGTTGAACATCGGCTGCCTATTAAGCCAGGGTATCGGCCATATAAGCAACCTCCTCGTCGGTTTAATCCAGAGTTGTATAACATAATAAAAGAAGAAATTGAAAGGTTGCTGGAGGCCAAGTTCATAAGGCCTTGCCGATATGCCGAGTGGGTGTCCAACATTGTTCCCGTCATGAAGAAAAATGGTAAGCTTCGGGTGTGTGTAGATTTTAGAGATTTGAATAAAGCTACGCCAAAGGATGAATATCCGATGCCTATAGCCGATATGCTTATCGATGCTGCTTCGGGTAACAAAATCATTAGCTTTCTTGATGGGAACGCCGGATATAACCAGATATTCATGGCGGTCGATGTCCCCAAAACGGCCTTCGATGCCCCGCCGTTAGGATTATATGAATGGCCAAGAATGACGCTCGCTTGAAGAATGCAGTGCCACTTATCAACGCGCCATGAATTTAATTTTTCACAACCTAATCGGACATATCGTTGAAATTTACATCGATGATGTGGTTGTCAAGTCTAAGGAGGATTGGCAACACTTAGCCGATTTAGAAAAGGTATTTCAAAACACAAGAGCTCATGGGTTAAAGATGAATCCTTAAAATGCGCGCTTGGCGGTTTACCGTCGGCTTTCGCTTTCATGGTGCATCGAGAGGTATCAAGTAAGCGCATAAGGGTCAATACCATAGCAAACACCAAGCCGCCAACGTGCAAAAATGAACTGCAAAAGTTGATCGGCAAAATTAACTACTTACGACGATTTATCTCAAATCTGTCAGGTAGGATCTAAGCTTTTACGCCGTTATTAAAATTGAAAGATCATCATGAGTTCGTGTGGGGAGCCGATCAGCAAAGAGCTTTTGATGAAATCAAAAAATACTTGGCATCACCACCAGTCCTGGCCGCACCACAGAAGGGGATTCCCTTCAAATTATACGTGTCGGCTGAAAAGGAAACTATCGGGGCCGTGTTGGCGCAGGAAATCGATGGCAAAGAGCGCGTAATATTTTATCTCAGCCGACGACTTTTGGAAACTGAAATCAGGTACCCTTATATAGAAAAGCTATGTTTATCATTGTATTTCGCCTGCACCAAGTTAAGGCATTACATACTGGCATCAACTTGTATAATAGTGTGCAAAACCGATGTCATCAAATATATCTTGTCTGCGCCAATTTTGAGAGGACGACTTGGAAAATGGGCATACGCCTTGACTGAGTTCGATCTACAATATGAATCGGCTAAAGCTGTTAAGGGCCAAGTAGTAGCCGATTTCATTACAGGGCATGATACCACGGCAGGAGTGGTCGATGTGGCCCCTTGGCGGCTATATTTCGACGGATCAGTTTGCCAAGAAGGGAGCGGAATAGGTGTTGTGCTGATTTCACCAAAGGGTATAGCAATCGAAGTTCGCATATCGGCTTAATGGCCGATGCTCTAATAACCAGACCGAGTATGAAGCATTACTAAAGGGGCTCCAATTATTGGAAAGTATCGGAGTGAGCACTGTGGAGGCCTACGGTGATTCATTACTGGTGGTACAACAAATTAAAGGAGAATTTAGATGTTATGATGAGGTGTTATCAAAATATTTAGAACATTGCCTTGAAGTAATAGGCACCTTTGCATTTTTTCGCATTTGCCATGTGCCTAGGGAAATGAATGATAAAGCCAATATGTTAGCTCAAGCAGCGTCAGGCTACAAGGAATATAACCGACATGAAACGTTTGACTTAATCGACAGAGCAGTGCTATGTGTTGACAATGCCGGTTGGAGGACAGAAATAAAAACTTACCTGACGAACCCATCCAGTCCTACTACGCGGAAAATTCGTCAGAAAGCGATGAAATATGTCATGCTCGAAGGAGAATTGTATTATCGGACACTGGAAGGATTGCTTCTACGGTGTTTAGGCGACGAAGAAGCAAAAGTGGCCATGGGTGAGGTCCATGAAGGAATTTGCGGTGCGCATCAATCGGCTTACAAGATGAAATGGATATTGAGGAGAACAGGGTACTTTTGGCCGACGATGTTAGAGGATTGCTTCAAGTATTATAAAGGGTGCCAAAGTTGTCAGAAGTTTGGGAATGTACAGCTTGCACCAAAGATCGGCTCTGATCCGATTATTAAACCGTGGCTATTCAGAGGATGGGGATAGACGAATCGCCAAATATTCCCAAAGATCAAGCAAAGGCCATAAGTTTATCCTTGCGCCTACAGACTATTTCTCAAAATGGGTCGGGTTGCCCGCCAAGAAAGTCACCAAGATAGAAGCAATCGGCTTTGTTAATGAACACATTATCCATCGATTCGGCGTCCCTCGACTATCACAACCGATCAAGGAACTGTGTTCATGTCTAACGATTTCAAAAGCTTTGCGTAAAGTCCGCATCGATTGCTCAACTCATCACCATATTATGCTCAAAGCTAATGGACAAGTTTAATCGTCTAATAAGACTTTGATCAAGTTGATCAAAAGAAAAATTGATGAAAAGCCTCGAACTTGGCATACTACACCGCTTGAGTCTCTGTGGGCTTATCGATTAGCATTTCACGGATCGACTAAGTTATCGCCAGATCGCTTGGTATATGGTCAAGAGGCGGTGTTGCCCATAGAAATAAACGTTGAATCGATGCGTAGTAGCAAAGGTAATAATTTATCGACCGATGAGTACAAGGAATTGATGTTGTACAATTTGGATGACTTAAGCGTAATTAAGGTCAAGTTACTTTGAATCGCTTAAAAGGAATAAAGAAAGAGTTGCAAGAGCATATAATAAAAAGTTATATCTAAGAGCTTTAGCGGCCGATTTAGTTTGGAAAACTATATTGCCGATTGGTTCTAAGATAACCGATTCGTAAATGGTCACCTACTTGGGAAGGACCATATAAAATAAATCGCTTGTTGGCGGAACGCGATATACTCAAACACTCAAGGGCTAGTATTGCCAAAAGCGATCAACGGGAAGTATCTGAAGCGGTACTATCCTAGCATTTGGATCGGTGCGTAATTAGACATTCAATGCAAAAAATTTGGAAACAAATCGGTTAAGAAGCTGATCAAATAAGATAAAAATAATCGGTTAAACAACCGATTAGGTATATTACAAAGTAGCAAGCAAAAGTACTATTTCAACATGACACCAATGGGTCTACAATCCGGATCCAGGAGCTCGCTCCCGAATCCGATAGCATAAAGCAGAAATGCCTTAGCCAAAGTTTCAGAATACCATAAACAAGATCTTCATCGGCTTTGGCATCTCCAGAACCAAACAATCTTGGCCGATTGATCCTCGACCGAGCAACAAATTTTGGCCAATATTGATCTTCTGGTCTTTCAAAGTTTGGACCATTGCGCTAGTATCAGCAAGCTTATCGGCCAATTGTTGATTCACCCGAGCCAATTCCTCTTCAAGCCGCTTTTTAGTCGACTCCAGCTCCCGGGTAGAAGACTTAGCAGCCATGAACGATGCCGCAGTGTCATCATATTTCTTTTTCGCGGTTTTTGCTTCAGCAATCAACTTGTTCAGAAGGTGTTGATCGGCTTCTTGAGCCTGGCGCTGAGCTATTCTGGAGTTGGCCGCATCAACCTCCGCTTTTTTCTCGTCTAAATGGCACACATTTAGAAGAGCACTCATTGCTGCGGCAGGGAGATCGGCCTCAACAGCGGCCATAGCGTCACGGATGGGCTGACAGGCCATTAATATAGTTGCCTCCTATGGGTTATTCCATGAACACCGATTTAGCTTTTCCTGCATATTGGGTGCCGACTTAACAATGTGTCGATGCCTTTATGGAGACGTCTAGGATTTTTCTGATATCCTCTGGTAGCTATTTGTCGCCATCACCTCTGGGTCGACTAGTTCGCCCGAGTGAAACCAAGAAGGTCGGACAAGCTATCCGGACAACATCAAAGCGATGGAAGAATTGACTGAGTAGGAGATGGAGGGGTTGGAGTTTTAGAAGACGCAGGAAGACCAGCAGAGGCGCCCTGAAGATCGGTCAAAATGCCGGCCACTTGAATAGATGTTATCGGTTGAAGAGAAAATATTACAAAATCAGAAACTCAAGGTTGATCACTCTTGGTAGGCATAAGAATAGTTTAGCTCTTATCGCGCCAAAGCCGATGGATGAGGAGAACTTTCAGCTCTGCTTCTTTGCGCTTTGGCTTTTTTTGGCCGACCTTGGTAGATTTAGGTTTTTCCGAAAAGCAAACCACGGATGAGCAAAAGTATGAACAGAAATATTTATCGGCTATAATGAAAACTTACTTGGCTTTTTTCTTTTTCGAGTTCGATAAGGAAGGATCATTTATCTAAGAGTATCGAACCCATCAAGATATTCGATCAATGGGCGTTTCCTTTTGACCCACCAAATAGATGGGTTAATGACAACCTTTGTTCTCGCAGCAAAGATCCCGCAAAGAACAAAAAGTACCTAGGTAATTAGAAGACAAGTGGCCATAAATCTGCAAGAATAAAATTTTTATGAAACAAGCCGATACCTCTACGTCTACTGACGAGTTAGTATAACCCGATGAGCTGGAAGGATCCGAGCTATCTTCACTAGAGCTGCTGCTGCTAGGAACTACCGTCGGCTCGTGAAAATCAGGAAGGAATTTTTCTATAATGGCCGACGGTATACGATCCAAGAAAAGAGCCTCCAATATAAGTGTCCACCAAGCAGAGAAGTGGCTTGCTCGACGAGAATTCAGAAAAAAGTGCGGCAAACTGAGAATTTGAAACTCATCGGCTAATTCCAAAATTAAGTCTGCGGCCGTTCCGTTTGTCACTTTAGCTCTGGGCTCGAGACAACCAAGAAGCTGCAAAGATGGTATCACTTGACCAAAGCCTAATTGACGGGCATATACTGAAGGGTGATAAAATTCATATGACGGCTGAAATGTTCTGTTACGAGAGTTTAAGCCGACATGAAAGATGCAGGGTGAAATAAAAATCCGGTATAGGTCTAAAGTCGATGCTGGCATTAAGGAGCTATCAGCATCCAAGTGAAGAAATGAAGGCCATTGGAAATCGGCTGTATTACTGTAAGGGAAAAAATCTTGCTGACTAAAAGTTGTGTTATCCAAATGCAGGAAAAAGGATAGGTATTTCTTGAAATCGGTAGGGTGATTCTCGACATCCCCACTAGTACACATCACAAGTCTCTCCCAATGATCGGCTAGCTCAGACGAGGAGTGAGCCTTCGATAGTCCTCACGGGAAAAGCCGTGTCTTCCAGATGCTCCGAGATCAACGATCGCCAAACATGCTATAAAGCCACAATTGATAAACCACAATGGGCCGCCAACATTACCAACTACAAACCGCCAAATCCAGAGAAAAGCCGCTCGATAACATGCATCATTTGATAAACACCCAAGGAAAATTTTTCCTAGTGCAAGCCGACGGCCGCTCACTCAGCTTGCTCGCTAACGCTGATAAACTTGTGTTGGACCCAGAGATGCGCCACAAAAGAGAAACCGATCCACCATAAGTTCAAAAAGCTACATGCTCCTCGTCCGATACCACCATTCACTTTGTTATTATGTCAATATACTTCACCATCCTTCGCCTTGGATCGAATCAACTTATATCGTGGCTTGCCACTAAAGTCGACAATTGGTCACCATCGTGCCTAAGGCAACACAATTCGCTACATCTAAAAGTGTTAATGATAGGACCAAATCCAAAAGGAAAGCATTAAGAGTATCCCACCAAAAATAGCGGTGCCGTGGCCACCAAGGGCTCATTGGCTTGTGGTTTGTAAGACTCAATGGAAGACACTCGGCTATACCCATGTTTTCCCATTCAGACTTCTTTTGGGCCGACACTCGATAAACCAACTTCTCCAAATTTTTGTTACCATACCAAGCCCTAAAGCTTTTTCCCCACTGTTATGTTGTAATTTTAGCCGATAAAGGAAGTCTAGGATTTCTCGCTGATTACAAAGATCGCAATGGTTCCTATCGTCCTAAGTAGTATTGGTCTTTACTCTCGTGAATCGATCAAGACTCGAGAAGGATCCATTCAAATTGATTGAGAAGAAGGAAGACCGATTGTCGGCAAAGAAGCTCGGAGCGAGAAGCCGATTAAAGAATAAAAGCCGATTGCAGGAGTGGCGAAAGCTGGAAAGCGTGAAAATGATAGAGGGGGTCCCGCATATATATAGCACGGTGAAAAGGTAAAAAGGCGGGAAGTGAATTCGAGACGACATCTGGCATTAAAACCGCACTGAGATTTTTTACGGCGCGACAGTTACCAACACGGTTCTCTAAATCAGTAGCGGGCAAAGCCGATGGGCAATGAAGCCGATCAATAAAAGCCGATGCATATTTTTGAAAGATAACAAGTTATCTTCCAAAAATGGGGGGCATATGTTTGCACCAGTTTTGGAAATTTCTAGAAGAATCGGCAGAAAAGCATGAGTTTGGATAAGATCCGAGAATCTGTAGGAAATTTGGATAAGCATATGAAAATCCCATATGACGCAGATAACAATTGGAAACTAGAGACTAGGTAGGAAACTACGGTTTATTCGACTACGTTGTCGTGTTGGATCAGGACTCGGATCGGCTAGGCGGGTATATAAGGCGCACCAAGGCTGCTTGAAGGAGGGGAACCAACACATCTACCAGTTTCTACTTCCTGTAATTTTTAGTCTTTTTAGCATTGTAATCTTTCCTCTGTAAGTCGACATCGATCAAATAAAGTTGCGACGCCGATTGTTTGATCGTCATTGGCTATTTTCAGTTTGATTTATTCTGCTTTTGTTGCGATCGCCTTTTCAGAATCGATCTACCTTTTACCCTCGGATTAGTCTTAATCGACTAGTCTATTTACCCTCCTAATCGGCTTTTGGGCTGATTCTTGATTTTTTTTAGCCAATTCACCCCGAGGATCGGCTTGATCGAATTTTACAACTATTCTCCTTATCGATTGCAGGGTCAAATCGATTGGCACGCTCGCGCACGCTTGAACCCGGTGTTCGTCTGGTGTGTTGCAACCAGAAACCCTCTTCACGTTTTTGGCGTCAACACCTCCCCTACCCCGACCGCCTCCATAGTGGCCCCGCCCTCCTCTCATCGGTCTTCACGGCACAGCTGCCTCCTCCGTGTCCCCTGCTGTGGGCCAAACTAGGCCTTGCCAGCCCAAGCAAGACCCATAAACACGTGTTGTGTGTTGTCTATCGTACCTAGTCCGATCAACCGTAGCGACACGGCACGGTTCAAATGAAATAGTGCCATACCGGGCTGTGTATGCCGTATCATGGGCAGGCAAAAGAAACCTAAGCCCCATGCCCACCTCTATAGACTAGGACTCTCTGGTCTACACCAGTAACATCACAGGCAATTAATCGTCAATAATTTATGAAGTTGATTCCTCAACCACGCACAGATCATGCCATTTTAAACTGGAATCCCTATAAAAAATTGTTTTTAAAACGGAATCATCGCAAGTACTAACTATTCAGTACAGAGCTAGTGCAATCCTGCAAGTTATTTAGGGGGCAGGCCAAAGCGCGACCAGGTCACTCACTTGTGTCTAGTTACCTGTACTCTACGTATACATCCATTGTTATATATCATTCGATTTGTTCAACTCCTACTACCAAACAAGGGCAGGTGTCGATCGGTCGTTGCCAACCACTCCTATTGAATGAGTTAAATTAATATCCATTGTAATTTGTTACTGCCTTCAATAAAAAAATAGTTGTTGTTTTGGATATTGATACGATCACCAAAACACAGCTTTGATTAGTAATTTCTATTATAATATATTTATAAACTCTATAAAATTATAATATTATAAAAGTACTTTTCGAAACAAAACTACACATATGATTTTTATTTATCTAATTTCAATATTTGTTAGAAAATAATAGTCAATTTTAAACGTTTGATTGTACCTATATCCAAAACAACAGTAATTTGTGATTGGACAGAGAATGTACAGTATATTGATCGAAGTATGAGCTGTTCTATAGGTAAAAAAAACTTCTGTAGCTAGCAGCCTAGCATGCATACAGAGAATCTTGCATAGCCGCCGCACTAGCCTGCTGTTGTATTATTCGAAACGTACTTGTGTCTTTTGCGAAGGCACGAGGCTGCTGGATTCACAAATCATGGTAGGCATGAGTGCATTACTAGAATCTCGCAGTCTTGCAAATATGGCATCGATCTTGTAGAACGTTTAGAGTCCTACAAATGAACCATCACTTGGCTGGTACCTGCATGGAGCCCTCGTTCAATCTGTTGTAAACTGCTGGATTCTCACTTTCTCAGGCTAGCAACCTACAGATCTGTGCCATTTAGGTCCTCAAAACCTTTCGCAGCAAATTCCCCAAATTTACTTTTATTAACCGCCTAAAGTCATCGATGATAAACAAATCAAGAATACCAAACACTCCTTTGCATCATCACTAGAATAGTTTCTGGCTCACATGGCACGCCGGCCCTTCCTTCCCAACTGTGCCGCCCTGTGCAGACTGCAGAGACGAAGAATGTTGAGATCTAGCCATTACTGGACGTGCAGTAATGCAGAGCAAGGTGGGTACATGTATAAGCCAAACAAGTGATGGGCAGCTCATGGTCAAAGCATCAAACCGATGGGGAGTTCCAATCCATCGTGCTCATCAAGCACACTTGAGTTTCAGAAACCCTTGTTGCATATGGCCAACTCAAACGGGACGTCACTGCCCCTGACAAGAACGGCGCAACTACCGACGAAATCTTCCTCTGAAACGTGTGCGTGCAGACTTCCAGGCGCTGCCTCCTTCCATTGGCTGCCGAGCATGTGATGCAGGATTACTCAGTTTTGCTCGTTAGATTAGTAGCCTCCTACGGGCGGCGAACTTGCAACTTGCCGAGTGCGCGCGTCCGGGTCCGGATCACATATGCTGCCTCGGATGATGGGCACCGGTAAGTTGAGCGAGACTGCGAGATCCACTATCCACTAGTGAAGAATCTTTCGGTTCCGATGGGTAAATCTCACAGCGGCCATGTCACAGTCAACATACTACGTACTACATACAGAGCAGCGTAGGGATATATCCAATCTGAGTAGTTTTACATGATACAATATAACTCTCTGTAGGATTCTTGCAAAATTAATTTACGAGCCCCAAAGCGGGGCCTAACAAAGACAAATCAAGTGAACCCAGGGAGGCTGTGCTGTTTGAACAATCCATACGATTGGTTCGTGGCAACATCAACTGCGAGGCATCTCAACTCACAAGGACAACCGTATAAGGCAATAATTCTCCGCATGTTCATGTTCCCGTTCTTCTCGCCAGACAGAAGATTCCTACGTGACACATCCGTACGTACACCGGGTCCGGCCGGTTAATCCCTTCACAAAGCACAAGAGGATGAGCAACCCGAACCCGTTAAGAACGTCTCTGAAACTATTGACCTGGGCGCTCAAGACTAGCTAAATCATTTAGGCAACACTGTTGCACTTTGATGAAGACAACTTAGACAAGAAATCTCCCCATTAGTTTAACCAAACCGTACGTACAACCGGAGACCAACTCCACATAGCAATTTATACGAGTGATCGAGCAGGCAAACTCGGACAAGTCTCCCCACGCCACCACGCACGGCGCCTATACATGACACCAACCTCACGGGGCACGAGCACGACGTCCGTGCGCGCGCGTGCCAGTGCCACCATGAGGCGCCAGCTCTCGGTCTGCCTCCTTCTCCTCGTGCTCGCGGTGCTCCGGCCGCCGCGCGCGGCCGCGCAGAAGTACGCGGCCATCTTCAACTTCGGAGACTCCCTCGTGGACGCCGGCAACCTCTGCGTGGATGGCATCCCGGACTACCTCGCCACGGCGCGGCTACCGTACGGCATGACGCACTTCGGGTACCCGACCGGGCGCTGCTCCGACGGCCGCATCGTCGTCGACTTCATCGGTACGTGCGCGCGCGCGCGCTCTTCCACTCGAAATGACGTTCTGATCGAGCAGTCCTTAATCGGTAGCGATCGTCCTGAATTATTGTGTTTGCACCTGTGTGTTCTGCATGAGCAGCGCAGGAGGTGGGGCTGCCGCTGCTGCCGCCGTCCAAGGCGCGCAACGCGTCGTTCCACCACGGCGCCAACTTCGCCATCACGGGTGCGACGTCGCTGGACACGAGCTTCTTCCACACTAAAGGTCTGGGGAGAACGGTGTGGAACTCCGGCTCCCTGCACACCCAAATCAAGTGGTTCCAAGACATGAAGGCCTCCATCTGCAACTCCCCGCAAGGTTGGTGATCATCAACACGCGGGCGCGCTATATATATATAAGTACAAACGTTACGGTACGTCATAATTACTCGATAGTGGATATATGCTGACGTCTTCTTGCCGTGTGCACGCTCGTGCATGGCGGCCGGCTCGCTGTTTGATCAGAGTGCAGGGACCTGTTCCGGCGGTCGCTGTTCATCGTGGGTGAGTTCGGCGGGAACGACTACAACTCGCCGCTCTTCGCGTTCCGCCCGCTGGAGGAGGTGCACACCTTCGTGCCGCACGTCGTCGACTCCATCGGCAAGGGCATCGAGGTATATATGCACGTCTTAATTAATTTGTTCACGTCGCCGTTCAATTCTTTCCTATGTCTCACTGCCGGGCGGCCCGTGCAGAAGCTGATTGCGGAAGGGGCGGTGGAGCTGGTGGTGCCGGGGGTGCTGCCGATCGGGTGCTTCCCGGTGTACCTGTCCATCTTCCGCAAGGAGCCGGAGATGTACGGCGCGCGGAGCGGCTGCATCAAGGACCTCAACACGCTGTCGTGGGTGCACAACGCCGCGCTGCAGCGGAAGATCGCCGAGCTCCGGAAGAAGCACCCCAGCGTGCGCATCATGTACGCCGACTACTACACGCCCGCCATCCAGTTCGTCCTCCACGCCGAGAAGTGGGGTGAGTCTTTGAATTCCTCTCCTCCTCGCTGATTTTTTCTCTCGTTTGATATTGTCTCAGTTCCCGCGGCCCGTGATCACGGCGGTTTGCGTCTAAGGTCGTTAGTTCGGTTGGACAGGCGCTGATATAGAGGGCCCACCACCTGTTCCAATCACCTTTTTTTATTTTTTGTTTTTTAAAAAAGGAGAAATAACTTTGGTTCAAAACGAAAGTAGTCTCGAACAAGTTATACTTGTCAGACTAATTAAAGTCCTTAAAAACAACGCAGCAAGGTTTGATCTTTGTTCTCGCAATAAAAAAAAGGCTTGATATTTGTTAGGGGACGATTGAAAACTACCACTATGTTGGACGGCATCAATAATTGATCGAATTAACGAGAACAGCTGCCAGATGAGCATTTTTTCGATAAAGGAAGTTTTTATTAATCTTAGTAAATTACATCAAAGTGATACAATTATACTAAGAAGACCAGATGAGTATATATATATTTGGGCAAACCAATCAAACTTAATTATTAGCTGGTTAGAATTTTTTTTCTCATTTTATATATGAGCTAGGTCTCGTGATCATAATATCATCGAAAGCAAGGGAAGATCGAGACGGGAGAAAAAAAAATCAATGGAGTGACGGGAGCATTTTGGGGCGAACAATCAAAAGGTGGTTGGCTAGAATTTCCCCCTATCTATGAGGTTTCGTGATCAAATGTACCAAGACCTTGAACTCTTCCTGTGAATAGGACGGAGAGATGAGAGATTTCCTGTAAGCTTCGCTAGCTAGCTAATTAAGCTGGCCTCCCAGCGTCAACGTTGCAGCAGATTATTAAGAAATGTGGGGCAGAGTACGATACTAATTTTCATAGGTGACATGACGAGGCATTGAAGTGACACCTAATAAAAAGACGACATAACTAGCTAATCAATAGAGCCATCTCTCTTCTCCTCTCGTGAAAGCTCAATTTGATGAAAAATTTGTAAAATCTGTTTGATTAGTCTGTGGTCACATCACATGTGACCGTGTCAATTGTCACACATGAGAAGACTTCAGACTGTTGGCATGATGCCGGGCAGTCTATAATTCTAGGCTTCTACCTAGTCTCCTAATCAATTTGTTAGCACAGGGAAGAGATGTCTAAGCCACGAAGTAGGAACCCACCTAGTTTTTAAATTCTACTCCAAAGTCTCAATGGCACCTTGATTCCACGTACGTGACCTATAGGGCTGGGATGAAAACGGATAGTAATTCGGATATCAATTTTTTTATCTTTGTTCTTCAATGGAAAACAAATAGGATATAGAATTTTCTATCCGAATTTATATTCTTGTTTGTGGTGTTGAGCTTATTCAAATTCATAAAAAATGAACCTCAAATTCATTATATATTTATTTAAATGATAGAAACAAAATTCGGATATCAATCGGATACGGATTCGGATATTTTTTCACCTTTTATTTATGGGAAGCAAATAATGCGTAATTTTTTAATCTAATTTTATAATCTTATTTTTTATAATGAGCTTGCTAAAGTGTTAAAAATGAAAACCAAAATCGTTATATATCTATTTAAAAATGTCGAATTTGTTCAGAAATTCGGATATCCGTTTTCATCCCTATAGGGCATTGACCTCCTTAGGGGAGTACTTACTATCTAATATCCGTGCAGCATAGGCAGGAAGTTACCATTTAGGAGGTGTTTGGCATAACTCCAGCTCTACCAAAATTCGTAGGGTTGGTGGAGTAGGGTATTTCTAACTCCAAAAATTTATGAAACTAGAACTGTGGGTATATTAAGAGTGTTTAGGTGTGTCATCTTGTTTACATTTTAGACTAAAAATATAAATTTAATTCACTTTATTATAGCCTACAAGCTCAAAATCTGAGATGGAACTGGTATCTAGAGCTCTGTCAAACAGAACCTTAGTTGAGGTAAGTGGAATGTTAGACTTAATTTTGGAGTACCTCCAGAGTCCATAAAAAAAAATAGAATCAACAGGCTCTAAATGATACCCTACTCAAGTTTATGCACACTTATTGGAATATAGGTACCACTAGGGGGACGAACTAGGAGAAAAGTACAAAAACTGGGGAACTATATAATATAGCACCGTGCTTACACCTGTATTTGGAGTTATCAATTGGGCATATCCAACTGGTCTGTCCATTCGCAAGACTTTCTTATCAGTGTATCTGATCATTCAGCAATAAGGCATGGTCATGCATGATTCGGCCAACTTGCACCTCATGGTATCACCGATTTATGTAGATATCAATTTAAGTTCTAATAGTAAGAAGATAGCAAGTTAGCAACCACTCGAAATAATTAATATACTTGATCGAACAACGCGATTTTTTTAAGAAAAAGATTGGACTTGGTGTGCAACTCTGATTCATGACATATTCATTTTGAGCATTGAAAAAGATGTGATGATTCTTAATCATTAACCTATTTTAATCAGCTAAAAAGACTGTGGCTTCCTCTAAAAAATATCATGGATTGGATGCCACGGCAACCATGGTATACATTGTCAAATTCGACTACTGTTTAGTCGTAGACGTATTGCTCCGTAACGCCGGCCCTTTGTCTGGTCCATTGTCCTCTCTCACATAAGGACAGGCAAAGGACTAAGCAGAAGTATGACACAACAAGCTGCGATCCGGGCTGGAATCAAACCGACAGTCCAACAACCCATATCATGTATTGTAAATCTTATCTACACACACATGATGACACATGGGCACATAGTTGACGACTGGGCACGGAGGCATGGAGAGCTGTGGAGATCCCCTTGATGGGCCTAGTTCAAGTTGGCTACGGCGTTAACCCCTTTTCAGCTCAAGCTCGAGCCAGTTTGCCGAGCACGCGCGGCGCCGGTTTCGCGTAAACCGTACACCGCATGCCATGCCATGGCACGGTCTGACGGACGGATGGATTTCGCCGTGTTTTTCGCAGGGTTCCTGAGGCAGAAGCCGCGGGCGTGCTGCGGGGCGCCGGGGGTGGGCGAGTACAACTTCAACCTGACGTCCAAGTGCGGCGACCCCGGCGCGTCCGCGTGCGCCGACCCGTCCAACCACGTGAGCTGGGACGGCATCCACCTGACGGAGGCGTCCTACGGCCACATCGCCAAGGGCTGGCTCTACGGGCCCTTCGCCGACCCGCCCATCCTCGAGACTACCGGCCACCGTTAGTATAGATTGCTAGTCTGCACACGATGGTATATACGAGGCACCTGCAAATTGGTTCTTGTAGAGGGAAAGGGAAGGAGAACAACAAACATGTATTGTTCAGATTAATTGGTTCGGTTTGTGCTGTTTGACGTGTGATTTGTTTGTTGATCATAGTAGCATATGTTGTACATGCTTCCCATGGTTGAGTAAAGAAGGAAATTGGGCGCCCTTTGATTTGGACGTGCGTGATGGAGGGATATAAAACTTGCTGATTAGCTCACTAGCTTTTGCCGGATCATGGCAGGTTAGCCTGATCGCTAAATAATTACACAGTTCAGCATAATACACTACATCCACCCATCTAACATGCATGTTGCGAGATGCCACTGCGAAGTGTGAACTTGTGAAGGCCAAGAAAATCTCTTCCAGGACTGGCAGCTTGGTATGGTTGGACTTTTGTCCAGCTGCTCAGCGGAGGAGCTAGAAAAAAATTTAATGGAAATATATACCTTACATTACAGCTCTATAGTCTTTTTTCAATTGTTCGTAACATCATAGACCATTTCACATTTTGTCATTCCATGAATTCCAAATCACCGAATCAGCTTTTTATTATTTTTGTGGGTGTATACCCGGCACTCTACTTAGTGCGGCCGCTCCTGTAGCTGCTCAATATGACATCAAAGAACAAGCTGAAGATTTTACTCTCTTCATATATATTCTTCTTCTTCTTACACTACTACAAAACACTACATCACTATCGGTTCCAAACTGACATCACTGTTAGACTACTATACTTAGATGCGCATTTATCCTTCCTTTTAGCCATGCATGCTACTGTCCTTGTATACGTGCATGTCTATGCTTTTGGAGAGTCCTGATCGGTTTTGGTCTCCTTCCTATTCTCTCGGACGTTGTTTCCATGAGCCGGTTGAGATACGGAAGGGAGTCCAGCCCTATATGTATTGCCCGATCCTCCCATCAATTGCATAACGATTATTATCGTCTATCATGGTATCAGATTGGTTCGTTCCAAATCACCGCTCAAGACAACCTAGCTGCGCCAAGACCACCCCTTCGACGCCATGGCCGACGACGCCATTGCGTCTTGCCTCGAGCAGCGGGTCGCCGCGTTCTCGAAGAAAAAGCGTCGCGAGGTGCTGCCAAGAAGCTGCGCGCTGGAGGTCAAGCAAGCGCGATCGCGCCGAAAGCGCCGACGCCGAAAGCACTGGAGCAAGAACGTCGCGATGCCGACGCCCGTGCCTTGGTCGTCGCTGGTGAGGTTGCCGCGGCTACCGCCGCCCTTCACGCTCAAGCGGCGGCGATTCTCAACGTCAAGTCTCTTGTGCCCATCGTCCTCGACTTCACGCCGCCACACTACAACCGATGGCGCGCCTCTTCTCAACACCCTCGAAGCGTTATCGCTCGCCGACCATGTGCTTTCACGACGATCGCTCCGACGACGCTTTGTGGAAGCGCATGGATCGTGATCCCTTCTCTCGCTCTACGCACGATCAACCCCGAGCTTCTTGAGGTCGTCATGAATCGTGAGGAAGGCCCTCCCACCGCTCATCTTGTGTGGCTGGGGCTCGAGCAGCAGTTCATCGGGAACAAGGAGACTCGCGCCCTCCTCCTCGATGCCGAATTTCGCACATTTGTCCAAGGCAGTTTATCGATCTCCGACTACTGTCACCGCCTCAAATCCATGGCCGACCAACTTGCCGACCTCGGCGAACCTGTCCGTGATCGCACTTTGGTCCTCAACGTCGTCCGTGGCCTCAATGATCGGTTCGCTTACATGGGCGCTTTAATCCAGCGTCAACGACCGTTCCCGACGTTCGCCGAGGTACAGTCTGACCTTCGCCTTGCTGAGATCAACATGCATGCAAAACAGGTCCACTCGCCCCAGGCTTTCGCTGCCTCGGTCCCTCAGGCTCCCGCACCACCGTCCAACCCTGCCGGAGCCAACGGTGGTCGCAAGCAAAACCGGCGCGGTGGCAAGAAGACTGGTGGTGGCACTCCTGGTCCAACGCCTCCGGCCGGCTTTCCGCCGCGTCCCTCACAGATCATCGGCGTGGCCTTTGATACTGATACCTTTCAGCGATTGGGCAGTTCCTCAGTACTCCTCGGCGCCGCCACCACCCGTCCTCACGCTTCTACGCCGGACGACTGCTTGCTTGCTTGCCATTGGTGCCTCTTCTGGGCCGCCATTGCGCGCTCCTCGACTACTCACGGCCAGTTGCCCCCTGCCTGTTCGTTCCATGACCCTTCATCGCCCACCTCTGGTTGGGTCACCATCTGATGGCCTCTCCACGGGACCCAATGCATTGGCCTCAACTTCAACACAATGACGCCAAGAATCCGCCCATGAGTGGCACATGGATCTTGGTCTTTGAAACTCACATGACATCAAACTCCGGTAATCTTTGTATCTCCCAACCACCTTCTTCTTCTACACCTTCCAACATTGTTGTTGGTAATGGTTCACTTTTACCTGTCACTCACACCGGCTCCATGACCCTTCCCACCGCTCAAGGACATCTTCACCTACATAATGTTCTTGTTTCCCCACACCTTATTAAAAACCTCATTTCCGTTCGTCAATTCACCATTGAAAATAGATGCTCTGTTGAATTTGACCCCTATGGTTTTTCTGTGAAGGACCTCAAAACCCGGAGCGTGATCGTCAGGTGCAATAGTTCCGGCCCGCTCTACCCCTTCGTGTCATCGGTCTTTCGGCCTTTAGCACTCGCCGCCAGCGTCCCCACCTCCACCCTTTGGCATCGGCGTCTTGGACATCCTGGTCATGAGGCTTTGTCTCGTTTAGTCTCATCGTCTGCTATTTCATGTAATAAGAGAGAGTCTGACCATCTGTGTCACGCATGTCAGTTGGGACGCCATGTGCGCCTTCCCTTTCCTCATTCTAGTTCGCAGGCCACCAATAATTTTGATTTAATACATTGTGACCTTTGGACATCCCCTGTTCCTAGCATCTCTGGTTACAAATATTATTTAGTCATCCTTGATGATTGCTCCCATTACCTTTGGACTTTTCCTTTACGCCTGAAGTCTGACACTTTTTCCACCCTCGCTCAATTTTTTACTTATGTCTCCACTCAGTTTGGTGTCACCATTAAGAGTGTTCAGTGCGATAATGGCCGTGAGTTCGATAACTCCTCCTCCCGCACGTTCTTTCTTACCCATGGCACCACCCTTCGCATGTCTTGTCCCTACACCTCGCCTCAGAACGGCAAGGCCGAGCGCATCATTCGCACCACCAACAATATCATTCGCTCCCTCCTGCTCGAGCTAGCATGCCCCGTCTTCTCGGGTTGAGGCTCTACACACACCACCTACCTTCTAAATCGCCACCCCACCAAGACCTTAGCCTCTGCCACACCCTTCTATGCGCTCTATAGGACTCAGCCATCCTATACACACCTTCGAGTCTTTGGGTGTCGTTGTTACCCCAATCTCTCCTCGACTGCAGATCATAAGTTAGCACCTCGTTCTATTGCCTGTGTATTTCTCGGGTATCCCTCCGAGCACAAGGGTATCGCTGCCTTGACCTCTCCACCAATAGGATCATCATCTCTCGTCATGTAACCTTTGATGAGACCTCATTTCCCTTCTCCGAGGTCTCCTCGCCTCCTTCATCCAACTTTGAGTTCTTATCGGAGTTTGATGTCGCACCTATTGTTCCTATTGGCACTTCACGCCAGTTTTCAGTACCTCTGCATTCCGCAGACCGCTGCCTCATTAAACTCGCCGCAGTTGCCGCCAGCGGTGCCACGACGCCCATCTTGAAAGACTGCAGCCCTCGCCACTGGCTTGGTGTTGCCTGCGACGCCCGCGACGAGACCTCGTGCCCTTGGGATGGCACCTGCGACGCCCGCGACACGGTCTCCAGTCCTGGGGATGGCGCGGCTCACGCCAGCTCGTCCCCTGGGCATTCGTCTCGCCTCGCTAGCGCAACATCGCCCCAACTTGCCGAGCGTTCGCCACCTCCCCATGCTGTTGTCGTTCCCCCTGAAGTCAACGACCACGGTATGCTGACGCGCGGGAAGCGTGGCTTTCGCCAACCGAAGGTACCATTTGATCTGCACACTGCTGCCCTGTCACCTATCCCAAAGTCCTACCGCGGGGCTTTGGCGGATCCACATTGGAGGGCAGCTATGTCTGAAGAGTTCTCTGCTCTGCTAGATAATCATACTTGGGACTTGGTTCCTCGTCCCTCTGGTGCCAACATCGTGACTGGAAAATGGGTTTATCGTCACAAGTTCCGACCAGATGGTTCACTTGAGCGTTATAAGGCTCGTTGGTTCTGCGCGGCTTCACTCGGCGTCCGGGATTGATTTTGATGAGACCTTCACCGGTGGTCAAACCCGCCACTATTCGCACGATGCTCACGGTTGCTGTCTCTCATAATCGCCCGTCCCATCACCGACGTGAAAAATGCATTCCTGCATGGCACTCTGGATGAGACTGTTTATTGTGTGCAGCCTGCTGGTTTCATCGACACTTCTCGCCCCGACCACGTATGTCGCCTGAACAAGTCCCTTTATGGGTTGAAGCAAGCTCCCCGTGCCTGGTACAGTCGCTTTGCCACTCACATCCTCTCTCTGGGTTTTATGAGTGCCAAGTCCGACACATCTTTGTTCATATATCAGCGTGGCAGTGATACAGTCTACCTACTCCTCTATGTGGATGATATTGTTCTGACGGCCTCCTCAATACCCTTCTCCAATGGGTTATTACAAAGACTACAAAGATGAGTTTTCCATGAAGGATCTTGGTCCTCTGCACCATTTTCTAGGCCTAACCGTTACTCGCCAGAATGACGGATTTCATCTCTCTCAGCGACAGTATATTCTTGAGGTTCTTGACCGTGCTGGTATGGCCGATTGCAAACCATGCTCCACCCCTGTTGACACATGCAGCAAGCTTTCTGCCACTGAGGGAACTCCTGTTGCTGATCCGACTCACTATCGAGGATTGGCCGGTGCTTTACAGTACATCACCTTCACTCGCCCAGATATTTCTTATGCTGTCCAGCAGGTTTGCCTTCACATGCATGACCCTCGGGAGCCACATTATGCTCTGATCAAGCGTATTCTCCGCTACCTCCATGGCACATTGGATTATGGTTTACAGCTACATCGCACGGACATCTCTGCCCTAGTTGCTTACTCTGATGCCGATTGGGCTGGTTGTCCTGACACTCGCCGCTCTACTTCTGGGTATGCCGTTTTTCTCGGTGACAATCTTGTCTCCTGGTCCTCGGCGCCAAACCTCATCTCTCGTTCGATCTTTGAAGGTCGAAGCCGAGTCTGCATTGCTAATGCTGTTGCCGAGACAACTTGGTTACGTCAGCTTCTTCAGGAGTTGCATCTTCCTCCCCAGCGTGCCACTATTGTTTTCTGCGACAATGTCAGTGCTGTTTATCTCTCGACAAACCCGGTACTTCATCAGCGTACCAAACACATCGAGATTGATCTGCACTTTGTCCGAGAACGAGTAGCGGCCGGCCATGATTCGAGTGTTGCATGTTCCTACCTCCTCCCAAATCTAGTCGACATCTTCACCAAGGGTTGCCATCATCGGTATTCAATGAGTTTCGGTCCATCTGAACGTTCTTCCTTGTGGCTAGCCACGATCGATCATGGGGTGTTAGACTACTATACTTAGATGCGATTTATCCTTCCTTTTAGCCATGCATACTATCGTCCTTGTATACGTGCATGTCTATGCTTTTGAGAGTCTGATCGGTTTTGGTCTCCTTCCTATTCTCTGGACGTTGTTTCCATGAGCCTAGGTTGAGATACTGGAAGAGTCCAGCCCTATATGTATTGCCGATCCTCCCATCAATTGCATAACGATTATTATCGTCTATCAATCACTACCAAATATTGGAACCGGCAGTGATAGTTGGACTATCACTACCAATTCTAGAACTGGCTGTGAAACCGATATCACTGCCGGTTTGTATGCGAACCGGCAGTGATAGTATAAATCCAAAAATCACTCGGTAAAATCAAAAAATAAATTTATTTGCACCTAGACTACTACGCATGGTCGCGCGTTGCAACTGCGGTTGCTAGGATTCGAACCCGTGACCTCCTGTTTCTATGAACTTCCTTACCATCTCACCTAACACACAGTCTCAACTACTATAAGATATATTGTCCTTTAATCCCTTCATATCCGAAAGTTTCAACGATTATTTGGACATCTAAATGACTTCAAATAAAAAAGTTGTCAGCTACAAAGTTGTAGATCTCATCGAGAGCTACAATTTTCATATAAATTTTGTCTCCATCCCGCCGGAGTATCAACCGCGACCTCCGCTTGGATCTTAACGCCAAGCGGTGTGAGCGGGAAGATGATGAACGGCGCCGGCGCGAAGATGACTACGAGCGGTGGCCTCCTGTTCAGCGACCTCGGCTAGAGTAAGGTCGTAATCGGCCCAAAGCTCGGCGAGGAAGTCCTCTTCGTCAGCAAGCGCCACCGATGCATCGTCCCCGAAGTCGAAGACCAGCTCCGCTGCTGGAAGCGAAGGCGGCGCTACTTTGTTGGCGGGCGCAGTGGAACGAGAAGGAGATGCCATTGGAGACTTCCAAAAGAAATCAAAGATTACTAGAGAAACAAAGGCTTAGAGGTGGGTGATCGCTCCTATAGTGGTGACACCCTTTTATAGCCAAAGCGAAGAAGTTGAGATGATCCTAGAGGCGTGCTGGCATGGGAAGCCGAAACGGCTTCGAAGAAGTGCTGGCGCGAGAAGTCAAAACGGATTCAAAGACGTGCTGGCATGGGAAGTTGAACCAGATACGAACAGCGCGCAAGACTTAATTCGAAGAGGATCACTTGGGACGCGACGAGGCATTTACGGCCAAAAATTAATTCCTTGAGAAGTGGTGAAATAATTACAACCAAGCTTTACATGTGCAGTGCACAGGACTCAAGTCAAGGTTTTCTACTAGGGTGGAGGACATGTCCTTAACTTCATCAAAAAGGGTAGCAACTTGATCATCGTTGACGGTGCAGGCGAAACCCTCCTTGACAGCCTCAAGATCCACTTGGGGGATATAGGGACTTCACTATTGCCAGAACCTGGCCAGCGCTCATGGTCGCCGTCTCCCGTACGTGGGTCCTAAGCCTCTCGGGCCCCTCTGTCAGCCGCAAGATGGTCTCATCCTCGCTGCTCGCCCCAGCCTCTCTAGGGCACAAGAACTTCACCATCGTCTCGGAGGCTTCGCAGTGCTTGGTGCATAATGCTTCCACGGACTTGACCCTCTCGCCAAGGACGCGAAACTGCGCCTGTGTTTTTCTCTTGTATTCTGCAAGCAAGTCGGATCATCACCAAAGGCGCTATAAATGTGATGAAGGCGGAGCCGAGTTGGAAAACATACCTTTCAACTCCTGCTCTAGCTTTTCCGAGTTGGTCCGAGCCTGGAACTCAGAGCCCTTCAGCACCTTGAGCTGCTCCTAAGACGCCTTGAGTTCCTCCTAGAGACCCGCGATGGTTGAGTCCCGGGCTGGAGCAGGGGAAAAGAGTTAGAAGACAAGCAATCAAGTTCAGCAATGAGACGAATGAAGAAACACTTACATCGAAGAGAGCCCGCCATGCTCAATTTCTCCTTCTCCAAGGCCTGAACTTGGGCCAGGAGCTTTTGTAGCTTAGCTTTGCCCTCGTTCCTGACCCGCTCAAGCTCGGTCCTGCTCTCGGTACGGACCCGCTCGAGGTTGGCTTCGTACTCCCGTCGCAACTTGATCTTCGGGAGTACCTCCTGGAGAATTGCGTCCCTTTTCTCGGAGCGATCACCCAAGACCTGAAGAGTATAAGAAGAAGATTAGTGAAGACATGTCACTTGCTGCGAACAAAGAGAAGGAAGGGACTAATGACTCACCTGGACCAATCGGGCACACTCGATGGAGTGCTCATAGAGTCTCTCCTCACCTTTTCCTCGTCTTCATCGCCGAAAGCCTCCCATTCATCCTCCTCGTTGTGAAATACGATTCGCCGCGGTGGCCTGGGGCAAGGGGGGTCACGGGGGCTCTCGAAGAATTTCCTCCACGAGAGGGGAGGAACAGGCAGCGAGTTCTAGGACCATCGGCCTGGTGGCTGGTTCGGGCGGAATGCGCGGCGGCGACAAAGACAACTTCGATTCGGGAGTCGCCTAGACATCACCGGATACAGCACCGGTCGGCGAGGCCGTCTTGGCCTGATCTGGAGCTGCTTGGCGTTCACAGGTGCATCGGCAATCGGCGAGGCAGTCTCGGCCTGATCCGGAGCTGCCTCGGTGCCCTCGGGTTCGGGTGCGGTGGTAGTCGGCGAGGCCACCTTCGCCTGATCCGCGGCGTCCTCGGGTTTGGATCCCTAAGGTGCCTCAGTCAGCGCACCCACAGGGACATCGTCCGACGGCACCCTGACCAAAGAAGAAATCAGGACATGTTCCTATGAAGCAAGAGCAAGGAGTCGATAGGAAAATTAACCTGTTGGACTTCTTTATCCTTATTTCAGGCACCTTCCAAGTGGTTGAACCACTTGCGGAGGAACCCGACTTTGCGCTGGACTTTGGAAGTGGAGACGTCGGGCATGCTGGGTGTTGGGCCGCGGGTCCCGAATCGTCGGGCCACTGGTCGGACGTTGAGGTCCCTGAGACCCCTCAGCCGCCGGCTTCTTCCCTTTTTCGGCACTCAGCTCCCCAAGATCGTCGGGCCCCTTCTGAGTGGCAAAACCACTCGCGGAGGAACCCGGCTACGCTTTGGGCCTTGGAGGCGGAGGCGCCTTTTACTGCAGTGTCTTGATCTTTGGAGTCCCGGATCGTCTGAGCCCCGGTTAGGCCGAGGCCTCGGAGTCTCCTCGGCCACCGGCTTCTTCCCCCTTTTGGCACTCAGCTACTTGGTTGAAAGGCTGGCAAGCCGTTTTTGCTCGGTGCTCTTATGCTGGGGGATGTCGGGAAGGAGAGCGTTAGAAAAGAAAGCTGCTCGATCCCATAAACAGGTCACAAATGAGGAATCAGGCAACAACCACTCAAAGGTCAATGATCAGACATTAGTGGATAAAAACGCTTATCTCAGGAGGAGGACACATCACGGCGAAGGTCTTCGAGCATCCCTGGTTGGAAACATAGGTGTCCAGGGCGAAGAAGTCGCTCAGCCGATTGGCCAACACCTCTTTTGGGGCCTTTTCGGGCACCTCTCAAGTAGGGTCGCTGCACCCACTATATTCGAATCCCAGGTGGACTCGTTCCTTGAGGGGCTACACTAGGCGAGAGCTAAAGTTGGAGGCGATTCCAATTCGGTCAGGCCCTTCTCCTTCAGATCGTCGATTAAGCCCAGGAGTTCCTTAACCTGGTCCATCTCATTATCTGGGGGAGTTGAAACCCAGGTAGTACAAATTTTGGGTGGAAGCCTAGTAAAAGGAGGAAGAAAAGAATCGGGATTGGAGCAATAAGACTATTCCCGGTGCCAACCCATATTAGAGGACTTAAAGGGGATAAAAAAATTTCAGCCTATCACGCAGTTGAAAGCCAGCACCTCGAACTGCCTTAGGGGCGTTCTTGTTCGGATAAGGCTTGAGAAGAAAGAGGTGGCGGAAAAGATTGAAATGCGGGCGAATTTCAAGATATGGCTCGCAGAGATGGACAAATATAGAAATTTGAAGAATGGAGTTGGGGTTCAGATTAACCAGCTCAATATCGTAAAAATGAAGAAGACCACGAAAGAAAGCGCTGCCAGGAAGGCTGAATCCGCACTAGAAACAAGATTCAAAAACCACAATCTCTTCGGGTCGGGGGGGGGGGGGGAATGGCTCAACCTTGCCCAGGCGAGCGCAGAGCAGCTCTAGTACCAGAAGAACTCTGGTGTCGACCATCTCCTCCAGGCGCCTCTCCATCGTCACCGAAGTGGCCCAATCTTTGGTTGAGAGCGACGCGGGGGCGTCCTGGGAGGAGGAAGAAGACATCTTCGGAAGGGATTAGCGGTGGTGCAAGGCTTGGAGTACGGCGACGGTTAACCCTAGCGGCGGAGTTGTGGCGAAAATGCCGAAATTTAGAAGATGAAGGGGCGAGTGTGTGCAGTGTGGAGAAAGACTCTATGCTCGCACCACGCCTTGTATTTATAAGGAGCAACGCTGAATTTCGCTCTGAGCGGGAAAGGCATTTCGGCTTCCATATTTTGTCTGGACCTGACCTAGGGTACGCCTCATGATGGGCCGCTAGCTGTGCACCACAGTCGTCGTGCACAGGTGCTCCTAGACCAAATCTAGTTTGGGATACGGTACACCCCATGATGGGTCGATCGCCAATTTCCATATCAAATGGGATTTGGATACCTTCCAAACAAAATTAAAATATCTTCTCGTAATATGCCCCATGTAGGGTCGATAGCTGGTTATCACACAAGACGGAATCAGATATCACGAGTTGACTCAGAGCAAGGATTCTGAGGGTACGCCCCATGATGGGCCGCCAGCTGTACACCATGACAGACGTGTGCAGGTACCACTCGGCCAATCCATGGTACGCCCTATGACAGGTCACTAGCTGTACACCATGACAATCGGGTACAGGTACCACTTGGCTAAAGCCAACCTAAACAAGGGTATGCCCCGAGATGGGCCGATTGCCAGTTTTCCAATAATTGGGCTGGGTACCACTTGAAAAAATCAAGCATGAAGTTCTATTGAGTCATACACGATCTCTTTGCCTGCAGCATGGCACTCAGCATGGAAAAGAAACCAGTCGGGAAGCCGTACCAAGAACTGGAAGCACTCGGCATGAAGCATGGCTCAGTTGGGATGCGCCAAGAAGATGGCAACTCGATCGCAAAGCACTTGGGGGCTACTGTGGAGTACATGGACTCTGGGTATCCGCATGGCAGGCCGTGAAGACCACCCAAGAGGGGATGGGCCGAGCCGACCGCGTGGCAACGGGTACCACCTGGACTGCTACCTACGTGCGCAACAAGGAAATCTTGAAGATAGTAACCAACCTTGATTAGGTATGATACGATTGTAATCCTGATTGTTGCCATATTCGGGAGATAAAGATAGAGATAGAATCTCCACCTTGTAACTAACCGCATCCCTCTCCTATATAAAGGGGGAGGGCGGGGGAACATCATTGAGGACATCCTATACACAATCATACGCATAATCCTAGAGCACATGACTAGGGTATTATTTCCTCTGCGAGAGTTTGAACCTGTATAAATCATGTGTCTTGTGCTACCATCGAGTTTGGATCCAGCGCCTAGCCCCAGAAATATTATTGCTGACAACAAACGTCGACAGGCGGTGTGGGAGGTGGGGGTTAGCGAAGAGGGGGTAGGGGTTGTGGCCACAGTGGCTGGGATAAGGCGGCTTGGAGGGTAGCCGCTGGGAGGATATGGAGCCATTAGCGGCCTAGCTCACCGGCAGCATCATCGTGGCCTCTCTCCGGTGTGGGCGAGGCAGTGGCGCCGATGGGGATGGGGAGGAAGGAATGAGCTTTTGGGCTTGAATCCAAGCAAGTTAGGGCTTCCTCACTAGCAAAAGGAACTGGTCCAGATGGATGGATCTCCACTCTATGCTGAGCGCGAGCACGAGGCCTGGGGAGGAGGAGAGCGTGGCGTTGATGGTGGAGTGGAGGATGGTGACGGCGGAGATGGCGGTGGTGAGGAGTAGTTGCGCGGCTAGTATGCTGTAGACCTTGCGGATGAAGCCCCGGTGGAGGGCACTCTCCCCGCGCACGATCCCCGGACGAGGGCGTTGGAGTGGCAATGAAGGACGACGGACGTCGAAGGCTTGAGCAGCTCGCGGTTGATGGTGCTCAACTCCGAGCTCGGGGAGTGAGGACCGAGGAGGAGAGCTCAGGAGTGAGCCGAGGAAGTAACATACTAGAAATACCATCACAGTCAATTTTCAAAAGAACTGATATGGATAATAAAGCATTGCAATTAGTTCCTATCAAAGAATCGATTGTGATATAGCATTATTCACATCACAATCGGTTCTAATATCATAATTGGTTATAAATATTAGAATCAATTGTGAAATTCTCCATCTATTATTAAACACCTTCGCCGAATCATCTATCACAATCGGTCTTTTCTAAAATGTTAGGAACGTTGATGAAGCGATAGTGTTGTACTATTTTGCTATTTTGTAGTCTGATGCATTTTATTCTCATTTATTTGCCAAGTTTTAAAGATTTTCTCATCTAGTCGTGGCACATTAGCGTCCGAACAACCATCCTTGTGACACATTACACATAAAAACAGCTAGGAGTTCCTTCATAAACGTCATGTCTCTTCACGGAAGCTTCATCTCACTCCTAATCTGAAGATTCACACAGTATTAACAGAGCGTAAGCACGTGTGCAGTTCCACTGAATGGGAGAATTATACAGTAGATTCCAACTGTTTATCATTAGTCATTACGCATGTCGCTTTGACTTTATAGACAGTAGTGTACAAAGGCAGATCTCAACAACCTAAATATGTAAGATAATAGTAGAAAACTTACTTTCTTCTTCTAAGGCAATGATGAAGCATAAAATTATTTGTTCGGAAGTTGACTTTATGGATGAAACTGCACACAGTCTTAACCTCGACAGCGCAAGTACTAACCGAAACCTACCTCCTCCTCCTCCTGCTTCTTCTTCTTCAGAAGATACGACGAAGCCCAAAATTCTCAGCTCGCAAATCTTTCTGTTACTTTCCACCTCCTGTTCCATGGAATTCGATTACACCAAGATTTTTAGCTTCGGCAACTCCTACACCGACACCGGCAACATCGTCATCATCTCCAGTCATCTCCAGCCCGTTGACACCCAAGCTACTGGTGACAAAACAGCCGTACGGTATGACCTTCTTTGAGCATCCCACCGGCCGGCTCTCTGACGGAAGATTGATCTTAGATTTCATTGGTAAGTTACTAAGTTTCCTCACCTATTGGTATTGGCATCAACTCAATAGTTCTACTCCATTTTATTACCTTTGTAGCTGATGCACTGGGACTCCCTTTGCTCCCGCCATCGTTGGCGAAGAACCAAAGCTTTGAGCAAGGCGCCAACTTTGCAGTGGCCGGCGCCACGGCACTGAACCGTACATTCTACCTGCTCAACAACCTCACACTAGTCTCTCGTTTAACATCTCCCTCAGCGGCCAGCTCGGATGGTTCGACGCCATGAAGCCCTTGTCAGTTTTGGGAGAAACGATCGCACCTTTTCCGTGGATCGCCTGCGTGTTTATATATGGCAGGAAGAGCCCCTTGCCGTGGTCAGACAGAGTCCAAGAGATAAGGCCGATCCAAATTTTAATCTCCTAAGGATTTACAAGATATGCTAACAAACATGCAACAAACCAGTAGATAGGAAACTCTATCTCTAGCCTTCATCTAATACCCTCTCTCAATCATAACCGTGTGAGGTTAAGATTGGCTTTGAAGTTCTCCAGAAGTCGAGTTGACAATGGCTTAGTAAACCCATCTGCAATTTGATCACCAGTAGGGACAAAATCAATTTCTAACAATTTGCGACTTACCCTTTCTCTGACGAAGTGATAGTCAACTTCTATGTGCTTTGTTCTGGCATGGAACACAGGATTTGCTGATAAATATTTAGCACCAAGATTGTCACACCAAATTTTAGCTGCTTGAGGACTTTTGATCCCTAACTCAGCAAGTAAGGTCTGAACCCACATGATCTCTGCTGTGGCATTAGCTATAGCCTTATATTCAGACTCTGTGCTGGACCTTGATACAGTAGCTTGTTTTCTAGCACTCCATGATACTAAGTTTGATCCTATAAATATAGCAAATCCACCAGTTGATCTTCTATCATCTAAACTGCCAGCCCAGTCTGCATCAGAAAATCCACTGACAAGTGTAGAACCTGATCTATGTATGTTGAGTCCCATTTTGGTACATTGCTTCAGATATCTAAGTATTCTCTTAACAGCTGTCCAATGTACTGTTGTTGGAGCATGTAAAAACTGGCAGACTTTATTAACAGAGAAGGCTATATCAGGTCTAGTAAGAGTTAAATATTGTAAGGCACCAACTATACTTCTGTATTGAGTTGCATCATTAGTACCCAATAATGACCCTTCATGTAAGGAGAGCTTATCACTTACTGACAAAGGTGTCGCAGCAGGCTTACAATTTATCATGCCGACTTTCTTTAGTAAATCAGTAGCATACTTATCTTGTGTTAGGACAATACCATTTTGTACCTTGCTCACCTCTATGCCAAGAAAATAATGTAACTCACCCAGATCTTTAAGTGCAAATTCCTCCTTTAGATCTTGTAACAATGCTGTTGTTGCCCTCTCTGAAGAACTGGCTACAATTATGTCATCAACATACACCAGAACAAATATAACAACATCTCCTTTATTGAAGAAGAACAATGAAGTGTCAGCCTTTGAAGCACTAAACCCAAGCTCAATTAGCTTTTTACTCAATCTAGCAAACCAGGCTCTTGGGGCTTGTTTTAAACCATATAGGGCTTTATCAAGTTTGCATATATAGTGTGGTTTGGTGGAATCTTCAAACCCTGGAGGTTGCTGCATATAAACTTCCTCTTCTAAGTACCCATGAAGAAAAGCATTCTGTACATCTAACTGCCTGAGACTCCAACCTCTAGAAACAGCTATGGACAGAATTATTCTTATTGTAGCAGCTTTGACTACTGGACTAAAGGTATCTTCATAATCTATTCCATAGCGTTGCTTAAAACCTTTGGCCACTAGACGAGCTTTATATCTATCTAGTGTTCCATCAGCCTTTCTTTTAACTTTATAAACCCATTTACAACCAATAACATTTTTCCCTCTCTGGGGAGGAACTAGGTGCCATGTTTTATTTTTTACTAAAGCATCATACTCAGAATCCATTGCTAGCTTCCAATTTTTATCCTTTAAGGCTTCTACATCATTACTAGGTTCACCAGAGGCAGTAAAACACGAGTATTTGATTGTGCCATCAGTGTATACCTTCTCTTTTCGGATGCCACTTTGTAATCTGGTGTGCGGTCTGGTTGGTGCAGGTGCAGCATTCATCACATCATCTGCAGATGCATTATTCCCATCATCTGACATCACCTCATCGGTTGCACCACTATCTGTAGTCAAGTCAGGAGAAGACAACACGTGCTGCTGCTGTTCCTGTTGTGCTGCTACTCCCCCTGGCTCCTGACGCGACGCATGTTTGTCCAGAGTAATCCTGTCCGGGCGATCAGAATTATTCGGCGATACAGAGCCATGCGCTTGCATGTGGACCACCGTAGCTTCCTGCGTGGCGCCTGCTGGTTGTCTTGATGTTGCCGAGGCAGGTGCTGTCGCCGATTGCTGAGGTGCATCAGAGAAATCAACGCCAAAATCAGTGCCGCCTGGTAAACCAACTCTTCCAAAATCAGTGCCGCTTGGTAAATAGACGCCTCCAAAATCAGTGCCGCCAGGATTCTCTGTGCCTTCCGGATCTGCTGGAACTTCCGCATTGAAACTATTAGTTGTATTAGATAAAAAAACTATCAGGCAATGGATTAGCCATATGGTTTAATACTTGTTCATCCCCACTAGTATTTACTAGAGTAGGTGGTAGAAGGAGGATTTCAGTTCGAAGACGAGCGCCTGCATTGGCATGTAGCTCAGAAAAAGGAAACACAGTTTCATCAAAAATCACATCTCTTGAAATATAGATTCGACCAGATGAGATATCAAGGCACTTGAAGCCCTTGTGCATATTACTGAAACCAAGAAAAACACACCGTTTAGATCGGAATTGAAGTTTATGCTTATTGTAGGGTCGTAGATGAGGCCAACAAGCACAACCAAAAACTCTTAAGGAGGAATAATCCGGTTTTTGCTGAAGCAATTTTTCTAATGGACTAATGTTTTGGATAACTCTGCTAGGAACACGATTAATCAAGTAGGTGGCAGCCTGGAATGCTTCATCCCAAAATTTTAATGGCATGGCCGCATGAGATAATAGTGAAAGTCCTACTTCCACTATGTGGCGATGTTTCCTCTCTGCAGATCCATTCTGCTGATGAGTGTGAGGACAAGACACATGATGAATAATACCAGTCTTTGTAAAAAAGGAATTAAGAGTCTGGTATTCTCCCCCCCAGTCAGTCTGCATGGCTAAAATTTTTCTATCAAATAGTCGTTCTACCATAGCCTGGAACTCTTGGAACTTCTCAAAGACTTGAGATTTATGATGCAAGAGATAGATCCAAGTAAATTTACTAAAATCATCAATAAAACTCACATAGTATTTCTTTCTTCCTATAGACTCTGGGGCAAGACCCCACACATCAGAGAATACAAGCTCCAAGGGATGTTTAGAAATACTAGATGATATTGGAAAGGGCAACTGATGACTCTTTGCTTGTTGACAAGCATTACAGACTGACTCATTGGAGGAATGTAAATATGGGAGATTATTTTTATTGACTACTTGTTTGACAACAAAAGACGAGGGATGACCTAGACGACTGTGCCACTGGGCCAAAGATGGCTTCACTACACTGTAGGCTTGCTTCAAAGATAGCTTCGGAAGAGGATAGAGCCTGCGTTGTGACCTCCCTTTAAGAATTATTCTCCTGGTGGCCCGATCCTTAAGAAAGAAACAGTCACGATGGAGTTCAAGGAAAGCAGAGTTATCATCAACTAAACGATGTACAGATATAAGATTTTTCTTGGCTTGAGGAACATATAGAACATTCTTAAGATGAATATTGCGATTACTAGGGGTATGAACAATAGTATGACCAACATGGCTTATATCCATACCGCACTAATCGGCAAGTGAATCTGTTCATTCCCATTGTACTTTTCTTTCACAGTGAGCTTCTCCAATTCTCCTGTGATGTGATCTGTTGCTCCGGTATCCATATATCAGTTGGTATCACCACAATAGGAGGGACTGGCCGTCGCTGCTGCAGCAATAGGTTTATTATCAGGAATATAACCCTCATCATACCTGTACCAACAGTCAGCAGCAGTATGTCCACGCTTGTAGCAGACTTGACATGTAGGGCGCCGGTCGGTTCCTCCTGGTGATCGTCCACGTCCACGACCACTGGTTCCATTCCAGCGGCCACGGCCACGTTGCTGAGCACCCCGGCCGACATTGCTGCCGCCCCGAGTGCCATTGCTATTGCCTCCGCGATTGGAGAAGTTGACTGTGATCTCGTGAGCACCCCTGTAGAGAGCTAGACGAGCCTCATAGTTGAGAAGCTGCGAATAGAGCTCTCCCACCGAGATGGGCTCGACCCTTGCGCACACAGCCGAGACCACCTCGCTGAAGTCTTCACCCAATCCAGTTATAATATACTGGACTAGTTCTTCTTCTTCAAGTGGCCGTCCTCCAGCCAGCGACATTTCATCTCCGAGAGACTTCATCTTCGCAAAGTACTCCGAGACGGACAAGTTTCCCTTCTTGGTTGTGGTGAGCGCAATGCGAGTGTTGATCGATCGCGCTCGAGTGTGTGTCGAATACATCTGCTCGATTAATCTCCACGCTTCGGCTGCTGTTTCACACATCGCAACCTGCATGAGAATATCTCTTGATAGAGATGAGAAAAGATAACTCAGGACCTGCTGGTCTGAGGCTTCCCAATCTTCAAAAGCTAGGTTCGGCTTTTTCTCTGCCTTGCCGTCGATCATCACCGTGATCTCGGCATCAGGAGATTTGGCGGCGCCGGTCAGATGACCTTGAAGACGAGCTCCACGCACAGCAGCACTGACCTGTGCCTTCCAGATCGCGTGATTAGTCTTCCCAAGTTTTTCTGTAACCGGATTGCCTTGGAGAGGATTGGCGACAGCAGCGTTTGAGGTTGAAGATGACGCCGCCATGATTATCACTGAAGATGGATCAAAAGCTCTGATACCATGTCAGTTTTGGGAGAAATGATCGCACCTTTTCCGTGGATCGCCTGCGTGTTTATATATGGCAGGAAGAGCCCCTTGCCGTGGCTGTACAGGAGTCCAAGAGATAAGGCCGTATCCAGCTTAATCTCCGGAAGGATTTACAAGATATGCTAACAAACATGCAACAAACCAGTAGATAGGAAACTCTATCTCTAGCCTTCATCTAATAGCCCTCGCTCTGCAACACGCACCAAGGATGCGAGGACTACTTCTCAGATGCCCTGTTTGTCGTCGGAGAGTTCGGATGGAACGATTATGCGCTAGTGCTGCTCGCCGGCAGAAGCGTGGATGAGGCGAGATCGCGCATATCTGAAATCGTGAGAATGATCGATCTGTGCAGCCACAGAGGTACATGAAGAACTTAACCATGCTTGAATGGTTTGTGATTAGCATCAGAATGCGTACGTGCATCTTGTTCGTTCCGTGCAGAAACTCGTCATCGAAGGCGCAATGACGGTCGTCGTGTCGGGAGTCTCGCCGATGGGATGTTCGTCGGGGAACCTAGCAACCTTTGGGATTTCAAACGAAGCGGACTACGAGCCGGTCACCGGCTGCCTGAAGAACCTGAACCTGCTGTCCAGAGAGCGCGACATGCGACTCCGTCAGGGCCTGACTCAAGCAACGGCTGGTATCCTGATGTAAGAATCATCTACGCCGACTTCTACACGCCCGTCATCGAGTCGTCGTCTCCAGGCCGCTTTGGTAAGCTGCGCTCCAGAGATCGCATCAGCATCTGATTCCCGGCCGGGCGGAGCCACTCAGGATCAGGCGCGTCTGTACTCAGCCCGCGCGGCGCTTTCTTTGCACGTCGCCGCCCACTCGGCCCACGGCCTAGAAGCAGGCTATTTAACGCAATAAACCACACGCGCACGGGGTTCGAGGTGACTTTCTTTTCAATCCAAAACTTCGAATGGTACTATCTTTTGATCTAAGCGCACAATTCAAGATCCGTTTAAACTACCGTGTTTCGTAGGATAAGATCTTTAAAAATAGACCCGCTTATATATATTTAGACTTAGTAAATGATATAATTAGGCATATATTTTGATAGATAGAACAAAATATTTCACGCGTTACTTTCACTAAGTTGACGTTGTTCCGGCATATCTCTACTATATAAAGCAAGAATTTCTTCCCGCGTCACTTCATCAAAATTATCCATATTTGTCACTGCTCTTTTTAATTACCCACTTTTGCCACTGTTAGTTCTCTTTGCAAATAAACTTTTTATCGCAAATTGAGTTTCATCCATTGTGCATTTAGATTGAACAGTATTATTCAGACACGGTTAGTGCTTTTTGCAAATAAATTTTTTTCACAAATTGAGTTTTTGTTGTAACGCGCGGGTACATGACTAGTATACCTTTCAAATTATGCAGGGGAATGAATAGGATGGGTTTTGGATGTTCCGGTAGGATAAAATGAATTGCTCTACTCATTTGGTTCCGATGTTGTAGCGGTCCATCGGCGATGCTACACACACGTGTGCGCGTGTGCGCGTGTATCGTAGGGGTCTTCTCTAGTGTTAAAAATAAAAATGGCCCATGCATTACATTCAACATTTTAGTGGTTTATCGACAATGTTCCAACAGTACAGCGATGATGTTTGAAACAAATAAAAAATATTGGTAGAACAAATGAAACAAGCTCATACAACAATTAAAGATTATTAGTGGAACAATAAACACTATTAGTGAAACAAATGAAATTATTGGTGGGACAAAACAAGGCAATCAATTAGTTGAAAAAATATAAAATATTATTAACAATATCGTGGAAAATGACATGAGAAAAACATAAGAATACCTGCTACATACGTCCGAAAAAAACCTGCAACTAAAATGGAATGAAGAAAAAGAAAGGATGAAGAAAGAACAAAATAAGAAAACCTCTGCTGCACGTGGGAAAGGATGGTGCTGTCGTAGCGCGTAGAAGCCCATGAAGGAAGGAACGGAATGGCTGGTTCAACTGTTATTGGGCCATGGGCCGAGGTGGGCGGCGCGATGCTATGTGCCAGTATGCTACGTGCGCGGCATAAAGGGTTTTCCATTGCACATCCGTTTGGTTGGGCGGCGTCGATAGCTATTTAGAAAATATGGACCAGCATTAGCAGTGAACTACTCCGCCACGCATCATGGCCCAGCTTCTATGGGTACGTTTGGGACAGCTTTAGATTTGGTTTCTCTCCTTTAAAAACTATTTTAAGTAGCTAGGTTTTTTTGTAGCCGAAAGCCAATAAACTATTTATATTAGAAAAAGCCAAAAAATTAGCCTGGGTTGCTTCTCACGGCTTCAACAGGTTAGGGTTCTAACTTTGCTATTAGAATTAGGTAAAAATTACCCGTCTTATGCCAGGTATAAAAGCTCACCTTGTCATCTCCATTCCCGTGCCTATGCGTTGTTTGCGCCCTCTCGCCACCTCCATTCTCGTGCCTATGCACCACCTCTACCCTCGCGCCATCGTGTCACCGCCATCTCGCGCCTTTGTCCCTGCACTGATCTTAGCCGCCTCCAAGCCCTAGCACCGCCATTCCATGTCCACAAATCTCGTCAATCTTGGTCTCCGCCGATAGAGCTCGCCTGATGACGACCTCTTCCTGCCGGCCTCTCTCTCGGTTCCAAACTATCTCTCTCTCTTCTTGATGTCGTTTCGTCCACCACTACTACAGTCAGAGAGGGACGAGGGAGAGAGGATGGTCACAGGTGTTGTAGAGAGGGGTGTAGAGATCCATGCCTAGAGCATGCGTGGTTGGATCAGGCCTCGTCCCCACATTTGGCCACAAAATTCAGCATCCTCCTTGCTAGATCCGCGTTGGATCCAAATTTATGCATCTGATTGGTGGATCTGAAAGACTTTTTGCACGATGGATTTGAATTTGTGCATCTTGATTTTTCACATGTCGGATCCAAATTTGTGCATCTTGTATGTTTCCTTTCATTTCTTGGAGATCTCTTGCAAATTTATTATTACATTTTCTTGTAGACAAAATCCAAAAAATGCAGCCTTTTGAAGATGAGGTCCAAAATTCGAACCGCAAAAATATTAAATTAAATTCACTAGAATTTTTTGACAAAAAACAGTTCAAATTTTGACAGGAAATCATTTAGAAAAACCATGAACATGGACAAAAAAAAGAGAATGGTGAGACAACTGATCATCATTGTTACGAGCGTTCAACATTTGCCACTTAAAATTATCACTGTTACAATTGGCCAAATGACCACTCCATTGCCAGAAAAATAGAAAAGGAAAGGAATGTAACATCTTATTATGTAATACTTAGCAATTATTAATCCAATATTATTAAAGTTTAGATTTATATTTGTATGTCACGAATAAATAAATTAAATAAAATCCACTCATCTTCAAATGTCATCAAACAAGTCATCATTTGATTCAGGGGTATTTTAGACATTTCTCGTCTTAGAATAACGAGCCAGCCTACCTAAAATGCAGAGTGTGCACTCCTTCGACCATAGAGCCTAACCAAAAACTAATTCTCAAAAAAGCTATAGCCATACAAAATAGGACTTATATGCTCTAGGGTTCACTGTTGCTATGAGTTCGGGTTTCCAAGGCCATTGTTGCATCTTTATGGTAGTTAGAGAAATGAGGATTCTTGTAATAGGCTCAGGTGTATGCTTTTTATTAGGTAGACACTTTTTTTTTAAAAAAAATCTAGTCCTTATGCAAATAAATTGGAAAACTTGTCCTATCCTTTGTTACAAAAGTAGCGGCAGATGACATCTGTTCCCTACTACACTCTCATACCATAGCACCTCACCAGTGCCATGGCAGACGAGCTGTCACGTGCCCCAAGCTCAGCAGCAAATGTTGCGAATTAGTAGCTAGCAAGCATTCCTTGGACGCTGGCAAAAGTGCTTTAATTAGGTAAATGATTAATTAATGAAGCGTAGATGATGGACATCATGCCAAGCAAGGGCAGCTCGATAGACCAATGGATATGATACCGAGCAAGAGGTTCTTGAAGCCTACTAGATCTTGCCCTACCGCGCTGGTTGCCCGACTTGCCGAGGTGGAGGCTGCTGCCGCACTAACACTCTGATAGCATTTTGCCGCGGTACAGGAGCGTAACAGAGGACAGGTATCACTTTTCGCTGCATTTGCAGTATTTGTTTGCACGTGGGCTAGCTTTGAAAAAAAAATATGGGAGGGACAAAAAAGCAAAGTCTTCTACTGAACACTGTGGAGGCTGATAAAGCCAGTGTTTACCACTTTCGACTTTTTTGACCCTCACTTGTCAATCACTTATAAATTAGCTACAGTTGGAACCCGTAGGATCCTTTTAACACAAGAGCATAAGAATTCCGGCATTAGCCATCTGATCAAAATTTGTTTCTATATATCAAAGTGAAATACCCCCTAGCCTTTGGGCCTCGGCCCATCCGGCCTCCTTCCCCCAGCCCATTCCCCTTTCCCGGCCCGCCCCTCCCCTCTCCCTTGGGCCTTGCCTATGGGCTGCCCCACTCCCGGCCCACCTCCCCCGCAGCCCAGCTCTGCAGCCCGCCTCGAGCCGCCCTCCCCTCCATCTCTGACGCCGCCCCCACGCTCGTCCCACGTCTGCATCGCCACCCAGGCCTCCACCTCCCCATGTCTTCCTTTGCCCTCGCCGACCATGCTCAAGGCCCGCCATCCCCCACAGACCTCGCCCGCTTTCCTCTCTCCTCCCCTGGCCGCTATAAATACCCCCCTCACTGCTTTCCTCGACCTCCGAGGCAGATGAGCTCCCCTTCCTCAAGGCCTCCTATCCCTCCGGCTCCCTCACGCCCGCTTTCTTCTCCTCTCCACCTCCACTCATTGCCGCTCTCTCTCTCTCTGGCTGGTCCCAAGACGTCACCATGGTGCACTCGGACCCATGCCCCAGCCACCCTTCCCCGCCGGACCCACCTGCTAGCCTCCGTGTCCCCCTAGGCCCACCTATCTAAGACCTATGCTTGCAGTTTACCACCAAGGCCACAAGGCCAAATTCACTCCACTGTGTGGCTCGGTTTTCTTTTTTATTTTATTTTTGATTTTTATTTTTTGGATTTTAATTTTATTTAAAATCCAAAAAATTATTTAAACATCTAGAAAATTTTCAAAAATTCCAGAAAAATCCCTAAAATTCCTAAAAATCCAAAAATACCCAAAAATATATATTATTGACTAGTTCGAGCTGTTGAGTCAAAAAATAACCTCTGTTTCGCCAAACCGAGTCTCCAAAATTCCCAAAATGCCCTTCCAATCCATCTCTAGCAATTCTCTCTCCGATTCAAATTCCATTTTCTTCTTTTGGGTGTTTTTATTCGTTTATTTACTGGTTTTGTTTTCTCGCGTTAGATCCGACATTGGAGCAGCCCCTAGAGCAGTTCTCAGAGCAGGAGCAGTACGCAGAGCCCTACCACGAGCAGGAGCCATTCGGGACCAGTCATAATTTCGGCTACTTCCAGCTAGGAGACCCCTCGACCCCGTAAGGCAAGCCACACCCTTGAACATGTTGATCCCAGCTTTTAGTATAGTACTATGTATTTTCATTACCGCATTATTTTTTTGTATTTTAGAAAACTAAAAAGGAGATAGTTTGGAATGACCTGAATAATTAAAACCCACCTCCTTGATAAACCTGTTGTTGCGCTCTATACCATTTTAACCCTAGGCTATAATTAATGAATCGCCGTAGCTTAGCTGTTAATAATCATCTACTTTTATATCTTTTACTTAAAAATCTTCGAGTGGTGACTTGGGAGTTTTTCAAAAACTGCCACGGTTAGGAGGACAGTGTTGGGCTACCCACATGAGGTAGATGTCAGTCCGACCCCCAACCGAAGATGAGGCCCAGGTGTTGGTCTTGTGGTCGATATGGTTGGTACTATGGTTGGTGGTGTGGGATGGGCTAAGTCTCAGGCACTTAAGGACCGACCCTCTTGGGTAAAGTAAATAATTTCAATTCCTACTCAACCATAAGTTCGGTCGGTCAGCCCGTTGACCTGTCTCAATGTAGCCCGATATCTTACATTTCCGCTTAGAATACCTATAGATGGTAGCTGCCATTCTCGCTTGGATGAATAGATCACGGAGCGATCAGGGTGGAACGAGAATGGGGTGGCCATTCGCCGGTTCTCGCAACAGTAAGTATCCGTAGCGACCAGATCGCGTCTCCCGCCTTAGCCAATGGGTCTTGGAGACTGGATTCTTGTAACCTGCTGGGTAGGGGCTAAAGATGGAAAATCCAACGAAAGACTATAATCATCTCGGTCCGACCGTATACATTTGAGTTGCATGTTAATCGCGTGGCACTAATGACCGTAGATATCTTGTGTGTAAAGCTGAGTAGCTCTGCAGAGTGACCATGATGGTATTCGAATACGCCGTGCTTCCGGTCAATGAAGTTGAGTTAATCTAGGGTGATTCCTATAACCGAGCTTATGTAGTTTTCAAACAATAACTTGTCGTAAATCTGAATTTTGCAAATAATTCCATGATATTGACTGTTATTGGTTTGTGTTTCAAATGTAATATAAAACTGAATTTTAATTCTTGCATTCATCAATACTTAAAACCTGTACCTATTCCTTGTCACTCCGTGCATGTAGTACTTACCCTTGCCTCCTATTCCCCCCTTAGATTTTGAAGAAGACGGCGGCTTCCAGAAATCCGTAGATGGCGACAGTATTTGGTTTTAAGGCTTTGATCTATTTGCTCAAGCTTTCCTGGGGTGTTTTTGTAATGTATCTAGTGTGAGCCGCATCCTTTTGTAAAACTCTGGCTGTTAGGCCCTAATTCCCTATAAAACTGTTGATTTTCTATCTTATGTTTGACAATGTACACTCGGTTACCGACAGCTAAAATCTTAGATAGTTGTTGAGGTATTTAAATGTGCCCCTTGAAAAAGGCGGTTCGTCACACAAAGTACCCCCTTCAGTGACAAATAGTTATCATTTCGAGTATTGACATGGTCTTTGAAACACGGTTTTAATCATTAATTTCTATTATATTGTATTTATAAAATCTAATAAATTATAACATTACAAAGTATTTTTTAAGGCAAATCAACACATATGATTTTTATTATCCAATTAAATGTTTAAAAGATATTGACCGTCAAAGATTACTACACTTATATCCAAAACAATAACTATTAAAAAGTGTGCTAGATTTCTTGTCATAGTAGAGAGCTCTCGTTGAAACTTCTCATCCGTGTTCGTTCAAGTTGTATGACTTTCGCTCCTATGATTTCTGCCGTTTACGTAGAAGAACGGGAGAAGACAAGAAATCCATGTTGCACTGTGTACCACCAGTGCAGTGCACGGTGATGGGGTTTTTTGGGAGCTGCGACGAAAGTTGTCCTTCATGCAGTGTATCGTTTATCAAGGAACATAAAATGGCTGGGACCTACTAGCGTGGGAAAAAGAGCTGGGAAAAAATACTCGAAAGCAGCACTGCGTACTCTAAGGCTGTCATATCGCTTGGCTGGCATAAAGGACAAGACAGCGTTTGTTTCGTAATATTCGTCTCTCTTCGACTCTTCGTAACCTTACACTGCAGTACTCGATCAGGTAGAATGGTAGATACGCATGGTTATATATTAAGATAAGATCTCGTGATGCTTAGATCTTGCAGGTTAATTTGTAACATTTCCTGGCTAAAAGCCATTCGTAATCGCAAAGAACACGGAAGCCAAGGTGAGTCACAGGACGTCGCCACGCTTGGTTCATAACAGTATCTTACTCATTGGAGTGCAGTTCAGACTCAACTGTGGGGCCGTAGCTCCTTTAGTTCCTGCTTATTCGGTGGCTCGGATTTAACTTGTTTGGCCAAGAAAAGAAGAAGCTTCAGCTTGTTTGGGCAAGATTTAACTTTTTTGAAATAAAGCCAAGATTTAACTTTAAAAACTTGTAAGTTGAAGTAGTTGAAGCTTTACACAAACGGACCCTGAAACAGCTAGCCAACACAGGTTGTGGTGGAAGGCTAGTCCAATGGGAAGGCAAACGCAAGAAACCAGTTCGCTATCAGTAATGACCGAAACATGGATTTTGAGCTCAGCTAAGAACCGTGCAAATGCAACAGTATAGTACTGTAATTGAAGCAAACAAGACGGTTTACAAAATTCATTGTGTTTGTTGGTCGCTTTGAAAGGCAGCACGGACCTTGCTTTATTTATAGAGCATTTGTGCCTACAACCAGAGATCATGGAAAACCTTTCTTTCCTGCAACTACTGCATGACATTGCATCATGATTTAGCCTTTGATGAGTACATGTGATAGTCGTTATCAGATTGTCATTATCACCACTAAATGCGCATAAATGAGTAATCAATGAATTGATTCCAAAATCTAAAATGAACTCAGTGGAAGAACAGTATTAAGACTTGTCCATTCATAAATACTAGTAAATCATTAAATAGGGAAGCGACTACCGGTTGGCTACATTGTCTGTCCCGCGAGTATCAATTGGCTACATTGCACATCCCGCGTATTCTTTGAAACACAAGAATTCCACATTGTTTTTTCTAGCATAAATCTCATAGTAATCCTACAAATTATCTCGTTCCAGAAGTTAGCAGGAATGGTGTTTAGTAAGCAAGATGACACACTTGTAGAACACCACCTCAAAATAGTAAGATTAGCCCGAAATGTTCATCTTCCTCCCCGATTCCTCAAACCTTATCTTGCTGCTCGATCTTCCTCACTCTCTCTACTAGTACCCTTGGCTCGTACTCTTCTTTCCGCAGCGCGGTCGCTCGTCGCAAGTTACACAAAAGTACACAAATACACATGTATGTGTATGTTAGCTAAAGTTCATTCATGTCATTCTTATACTATGTGTTATATTATTTAAGGAGTGGTAAAGACTTCAATTCTTAAATTGTTTTTTTTCTCTTGACTAAGTGATACAGTACTAAACCATACATAATTAAAATTAAATAAATTGAGCCTCTAGTAAACCAATTTCTAACATTTACCGTAGAGGCTCAACTCTCCACCATGGATCGCCCACCTACCCATATTTGCCCTTGGCATTTACTCCCGCACCTACAATCTCAAGCAACGCAGAACGACTGTTTATAGAGGCACCATTACTGAGCACACGACGATGTGGAAGCAAACAGCAGCATCTCATGCCAGTGTCTGCCCACCTAGAGTAGTAGAAAAGTAGGTAAAGATCAGTGAGTCGAGCTAGCTAGTGTGCCACTCCTTGCTGCGCCGCTGCTAGCTCCGCGCTTTTCCATGGCGATCTCCAAGCTCTCCGTGCTCGTCATCGCTTTGGTTTGCTGCTCCCTTGTACGGGTCTCCCAATGCGGCGGCGGCGGCCAGAACTACACTTCCATGTTCAGCTTCGGCGACTCCCTCACTGACACCGGCAACCTGCTCGTGTCCAGCCCGCTCTCCTTCACCATCGTCGGCCGGTTCCCCTATGGCATGACCTTCTTCCACCGCCCCACCGGCCGCTGCTCCGACGGCCGCCTCGTCGTCGACTTCCTTGGTTCGTGCACATTACCCAATGTCGCGTTCGTTCTCACAAACAACTAATTAGTAATGTGATGTGATGTTTCTTGCGCATTTTAGTGACACTCGAGTACTTTTCTTCTTCTTTTGGCCGCAGCGCAAGCGTTTGGCCTGCCGCTGCTGCAGCCGTACCTGTCGCGTGGGAAGGATGCCCGGCAGGGCGTCAACTTCGCCGTGGGTGGTGCCACGGCGATGGATCCGCCCTTCTTCGAGGAGATCGGGGCGTCCGACAAGCTCTGGACGAACCTGTCCCTGAGCGTCCAGCTCGGGTGGTTCGAGCAGCTCAAGCCTTCACTCTGCGACTCACCCAAAAGTTTGTGCTCACATTTCTTACTCATTGCTAGCCACTAGCCAGATTCGGGGTCAATAAGACTGTCCTAATTTCTTTCCTTTTTTCTTTTTAAAATCGAAGCAGATTGCAAGGAGTACTTCAGCAAATCCCTCTTCCTCGTGGGGGAGATTGGGGGAAACGACTACAACTTCGCGTTCTTCAAGGGCAAGAGCTTGATGACGCCAAAACTTACGTTCCCACGGTCGCCAGCGCGATCACCGATGCCACGGAAGTGAGCACAACCGCATTCTCAAGATGCAATCCTGCCATTCTCTTCTGTTAATTTGTACTCTTGACACATAGGCTGATCAATTTGCAATGCATTGTTTGTTTGTTATGTGTTCATGACACAGAGGCTGATCAAGGCCGGCGCGATGCACCTGGTGGTGCCGGGGAACCTGCCGATCGGCTGCTCGTCGGCGTACCTGACGATGCACCCCAGCAGGAACAAGAGCGACTACGACTCCATTGGCTGCCTGAAAACGTACAACGACTTCGCGCAGCACCACAACGCCGTGCTCCAGCAGAAGCTGCAGGTGCTTCGCCGGAAGTACCCCCAGGCCAGGATCATGTACGCTGACTACTACGGCGCGGCCATGTCCTTCGCCGAGAATCCCAAGCAGTTCGGTGAGTATGCAATCTCGCAATTGCTGTCATTTTCCGTTCATAAGAGCCGTATCGATCGATCAGCTGAGCTTTCTAGGACATTGCCCGGTTGAATGGACAGAGAAGCACTGGACTTTTATGTATGCTAGCAAGGTGGTCCGCTCGTGGATTATCTTTAAAACATGTTTAAATGATTTGTTGATTTTGATTTTTAAAAAATATATCATTGGAAACTCTATTTTATGATATTTTAATATTATATATTATAGGAGAGGATATACTCACTCCGTTTCACAATACTTGTCACATGTAACCGAACTTTTTTCTCTCAATACTTGCATAGCAATACAGTAAACATAGAGTGGCATAACATTTTCTATTTATATCATCATCGCTTAATTTCATTATTTATCTATTTCTTTCAATACTTTTTCCCATGCACATCATATTGCTTATACTGGTATAGCCAGGTGAACAACTGTCGATGTATCATTCTCTTAATACTTTCATTTCATAGAGGTCTACCAAATAAAGAGTCAGAGTGTTTTCTTTCTTTTTAAATTATTTTACATATTTTATATCTTCTTAAAGATGGTCAAAAATGATTTTAATTACATGATAGTTAATAATTTATATATAGAAATCAAATTTCTTACCTTATTTTTTCTCGAATTAGCATATTCTTGGAATTTCAATTCTGAATAAAACTAAATATTTTTACTTAGCATAAATTTAAAAAGCAATCCCTAATTTTCTTTTATTTTTATTCTTCTGTTATTTTTTAATTTCAAATTTTGGTTTTTGTTATAATTTGTATACAAATCCAACTACTAATTTTTATTTTGAATTTTTGCTATGTACAGGTCTTAATTTAGAATTCCTATGTAAATCAAATGGCTAATTCCTTTTTTTTGAAATTTATATTAAAAAGAAAAGCACTGGACTTTTATGTATGCTAGCAAGGTGGCCCTTCATATACAAATCCAATTGCGCATCTGCTCGTGGATTATCTTTAAAACATGTTTAAATGATTTGTTAATATACATGTGATTTTGATTTTTAAAAAGCATATCATTGCAAACTCTATTTTGTGATATTTAAATATTATATATTATAGGAGAGGATATACTCACTCTATTTCACAATACTTGTCACATGTAACTGAACTTTCTTCTCTCCATACTTGCATAGCAATATAGTAAACATAGATTGGGATAACATTTTCCATTTATATCATCATCGCTCTTTCAATATTTTTTCCCATGCACATCATATTGCTTATACTGGTATAGCCAGGTGAACAACTGTCGATGTATCATTCTCTTGATACTTTCATTCCATAGAGGTCTATCAAATAAATCATTTTCTCTCATACCTTTCTTAGTTTCAACGTAATCTTAATCCTTGTGTAAAGTCAAAATACGCTTTATATTTTTGGACGGAGGGAGTAGCATGGCTACTATAATTTAACATAGTTTGGATCTATCAGATTAAGAGTTAGATATTTTTTTAGAATTTTTAGCTTATCTCTTTTTTCTTAGCAACTCTAAAATACATAGTACCAGCTCAAATATATAATAGACTCGTAATTGATGCAAGAATGACAGCAACACTGAACGGCAACCATGCTTAGCTAAACGCTGGCCCGCCACGGTTTTGCCATCAATACGGATACAGATGCTGCAACAGTGGCCAGTATGATGCAGCGAAAGATTGTAGGGCTCTTTAGAAAAAAAAAAATAAGAGGATCTGAGCTTCCTATTGGCTAGTCTTCTTTAGGGAAAGAGGAGCCATGTTTGTGCATAAAGGGTTGCTTCCTTCTTTGCTAGTAGATTGAAAAGATATGGTCCTGTTAAGTGTCTTAGTCATCTTCAGTACTAGTTAACATGGTTTGTGACTTGTGACACTGATAAATGGATCTTCCCTATGGGGTGATTATCCAGAATTCCAGACTTTTTATAACCCCTCTGGTAAAATTTTGAGGTAGGAACTTAAAACTCCTAAAATGGGTAAGAACCGAACCTCTGACATGATGTGTGAGTACAACAAGAAGCGTAATTCTCTGTTGACCTGTTTATTTGTTAGTGTTAAATGAGGTTCTAGAAGTCTATGGACACCTTGGATTTGATTTGATGATGGATATGGGTCATTTAATTGACACGCACTAAACATCGATTTCAAGTTGCCTCCGATGCTTAGCACCAACCGTTAGCGCCATATCAGTTTCATCAAGATTCAAGGGCATACATGTGTCTCTATGACTATTTATGATATGATTACCACCTCAACTTTTTTTTTTGGAACGAAATTAGCACCTCAGCTTAGCCCAACTGTACGCTCAATTGGCAGGTTAATTGTCACCTTTGTTAAGAGTTGACTTCTAACTTCCAGCTTACAACGGTTGCAGGGTTCATGCACGGGGCGCTGAGGACGTGCTGCGGCGGGGGCGGCCCGTACAACTTCAACCCGAAGGCGAGCTGCGGCGTGCGGGGCTCGAGCGTGTGCACAGACCCCTCGTCGTACGCCAACTGGGACGGCGTCCACCTGACGGAGGCCGCCTACCACGCCATCGCCAACAGCATCCTCCATGGCCCCTACACAAGCCCGAGGCTGCTCTGAGGCTAGCTTTGTCATTGTCTCTAGCTGAGCGAGGTGCTAATCTAGCAAAGGAGATCACCGGGATGCTTGGGGTTAATGCGAACTCGAAACACTAACATGTAACTTATAATAAGAGGATCATATGCTTATATACTACATATGTGCTAAGTTGAAAAACGTCGATATCACTTTGACTTCAGCCCATATACTGTAGATCCACCCCCGAGCTAAGCTAGTGACAATGTCGGTGACGACTGATTTGTAATGGCTGTAGGCTGAAGAGAGCTTAGTAGCGAAGTATATATTGCACTAGCGTGACAGACGATGGATGGGTGGAGCATAAGAATGGAGTTTTGGGGTCCTTTTTTGGGCTGTGGAGCGTGGACTGTATGGTGTTTCGAGTCTCCGGGCAGAGCGTTTGCTGGCTTTCGTGCTACTAGGACTCGGGCAGTATATGCAGTATGGTACTCAGCACGGGTGCAAAATTTTTTCCTGTGTCGGCCGTGCATGGTGGAATCACCTGGGAATTGGGCCGTGTCAGCCCGACATGCCACCGGCGATGCCCAATCATGGCTCACAGAATCGTGCCGTTCCAGAATGGCCCGCTAGATACCGTGCCGTCGTGCCGATCTGGTCAATTACCGGCCGGCCCAAGTCCCACGTGAACCGAACACTAGAGCCATGTGTCCCGTTATATGGAGTGGTGGAGTACTAATGTCGGACACTCGGACATGTAAGTTGGAGGTCAGGAGAAGCATCCGTACACATGGGCGGAGGGTCCCGTCGTGCATCCAGGTCCAGCCGGCGCCGGAGAAGAACGTAGGGGCAGCGACTTGCCGACTTGCTTGGGGCGTTAGAGAAGAAGCCGGGGGGCGCGGGCCGCGGCCGACTTGCAGCCGGTTTGTCGCACTTACGGGCTGACTTGCTGGCTGTCACCGCTACGTGGGCCTGGAATTCGCCCCTTTGACCAGCCCACGGCCTCTCCTTGCATGCGAACGCATTGAACATCGTCCCTTAGCCCTACCGACTGCTCGCCAGAGCGATTGAGCGATGGCCGCCGGCAGAAAGTATTCATGTTCCAAAACTAGTGGCAGATTGTTGTATAATCTACCGCTAATTGAGGTACCATCTTCTGTGTATCCTACCTTCATCTTTGTATGTTCGTATACAGATTGCAGTTCTCGATTCCATTTAATGGTTAATTAGCGTGAATGCAACTTGACTTGTCTATACCTGCCTATTGGAGAAGTGATCATACTTTTAGTCTCCTTTGCCATTTTTTTTTCTTCTTTTTTTATCAAATGTGGCCTCTCTCTTAAGTAAAATTGTAAACATAGCTTCATCCCGATTGTGAAACGTGCCTCCTACACTTAGCTGCCATGGCAAACCCTCCCACACTCGCCTGGTCTTACAATTTATTCTTCAGGACACTTATGCCTGATCGTGAGACTACCTGTTGAATGCCTGATGGCACCTTGCTCTGACTTGAGTCATGCGATGCCACCTGCCACGCTTGTCATCTCCAGTGCTCTTTGAACGCGGCAGACAATAGGTGTAATCGTCACACCTTCCGCAATGGCAAGAAGACTAAATCGATAATTCCGCTCGAAAGAGATCTAGATTTGCAAAAGATGAGATAACGAGACTAGATAAGTGATGCTTCCGCCGCTGGATAGCAGTATGGTCCACATCGTCAGACCGATTTATTCCTCCGCGTCACAATAAAGAACTTTGTCTGGTGTCCTTTTCAATAGAAGTAAGCATACATCTTCTTTTGAAGCACTGCAGTAAGCACATCTGACAGGAGCAGCTGTTAATTTTTTTAAAAAGAGAGAGACACACACAGAAGGAAGCTGTTAGCCCTTGCGCAATTTCTGTGTTGTCCATTTCTTCCTAGTCACGACTGTTTGAGAGTACAAATGTTAACGGGTTTGGATCGGTTCAAGCTTTTGGATTAGATCGATCTAAAACCACAAATGGATTTGATTTATTTTAGATCTATAACTACTTTGATCAGATCTAGACTAAATTGGACCACGCTTGGACTATATATTTTTCTATTAAATCTTTCACCACCAGTCAAGTAAACCAATTGATGTTGTCTATAGTACTAATGCTTTCTTTTTTGTTTTACATATTTCAGCATTATACTTTAAGTGTTAACTTTCAACCACTGTTTTCAGTAAGTGAGATATATGCTTTTATGTAACTATTGATCTAGTTTTATCACTTGAATATTGCATCGTAAAATATCAATTCATCAAACAAACAGTTTGTCTAGTTAAAAGCTCAAATCAAGGTCCATGCATTCATTTGGGCCAAAGCCAGACTTGGACCTCACTCTTTTTGGCTCAAACGGGATATAAATCTATGAAAGGAATATTAGGCTGAGACCAGATCTGTGTTGGGCTTCGGCCCATTAGCATGTTGGGCTTGCCTATTAGCATGTTTAAGCCTGTTTAAGCGAGCTTTAAATCCTGTGCTCTAGCACTGCAAAATTTGTGGAGTTGGTCGGATCTAAAACTTGTAGGTTAAAATAAAGTGAATTAAGTTTATATTTTTAGTCTAAAATATAAATAAGATGACCCACTTAAATACTCTTAATGTACCCATAACTCCAGTTCCATAAATTTTTGGAGTTAGAAATACCTTGCTTTACCAACTCTACAGATTTTATTGGAGCTGGAGCTATACTAAACACCCCCTTAGTGAAAAGAGGATTGAACTATGAAGGGAGAGCCTCTTAAAGCGTTGTATTCTCTTATAAAAAGCAACATATCTCCAACGCACCAAGAAAATCTAAGCCATGTCAACGTCACTGCATTGAAGTCTAGATGTTTTCTTTTAGGAAGAAGTTTACTTTACCCCCCTGAACTTATGGTTTGAGTTTGAAAGAAATTACCAACTACAAAATCGTTCACTTCACATCCTTAACTCTTAAAATCAATGCAAATCTCCCCTTTGCCCTAAACCACCTTGGTTTTCAATGATGTGGCATAATCACGTGGATGGGAAAAAATAGTGTGGCCCACCTGTCATACCATCTTCCTCACTCTTTCTCCCTTCCTCAAATATCTTTCTTTGCTCCCTCTTACAAGCTAAATAGTTGGTGGTTAAATCAGACGATGTTGCAAAGGGAATAGTAGAGCTCATTTCTGAGCATCATGTTACTGTGCTTGTCATGGGGGCAGCAGTTGATAAGCATTATACAAAGTATATATGTACTAAAGTTCTGAATGATATTTATACACTTTATAATTAAAGGCCTTGTGATCATAGCAAATGTTAGTGAGTAACCAAGGGTTTAGGTTAGGTTTGTGGAGTCATACGTATACTTTGGAGACCTGTTGTCTTTTAATATATCAACTAGACAACTTATTCAACATAATTAAATGTTAAACCAACTTGCTTATGAGGTTTCCAAGAAGAAACTTATTACAATATTTCTACAACTTCAGTATGTTCTAAAATCTCTAATGATCTATCCCCTACTAATTCACTAAAACCTAGCTACTTGTTTCAAGAGTTCGGGAAAATGAAGGTTCTGAAGTCCAAGAAAGCACGAGTTGTAGAATATCAGGCATATCCTTTCTGCAAAATATGCTTCATTTGCAAAAGAACGCTGGTATACCATAGATGTGATTAGTGAGCTGAGATTATACTTCACTTTTGTTCTTAGAATTACATCCAGACTGCCAGCCTGCAGTCCATTTGCATTTGACATGTTTTCCTTTCTTTGTTTTCCACACTAGAAAGGTTGTTCCCCTTAGTTATGAAGCAACGCAGGAAGGTAGGAAAAATTATGTTGCTGCACCGTCTTTAGTGCAGAGATCAACTTGCTTGTCAGAGACGTGGTGCGTTTCAAACACATAGCTGCACAAACCAAACCTAGGACCACAGATTCAAGACCTCCCTGGTGCAGCCCCACGTCAGCCCTAGCCCTCCCTCGGCCGACGCGTGGCGCAGGTTGCTCGTGTCGTCGTGCGGTCTCGGTTGGGAGCTTTTGCGTCACGTGTGGCAATGCACTCGCACATAGGGGCACACCGCGTTAACACAGGGCGGCACGCCCACGCGTGGGCACGTGGCGGCTAGTACGGCGTGCGCCACACCTACGTATCTAGTATATAGATAGAACGGGAATCTATGAATACTACTGCGGATGGCACGCTTCGCTGCGCTCATGCTAAGGATGTCAAGGTGATGTCCTGTATGATACTTTAAGGATAAGGAAACGCATGCATAGTATATGGTTTTGACTTGTAGGCACACTGCGCTGCACCCATGTAAGTAGTGAAGAATTATTGCTATATTTATTTGTTGTATTTCTCACAAAAGAAGAGATAAATTTGATTTTGAAGACGTTCAGATAGCAAATTACTAACTAAGCCAAAGCATCAGGCATAACACATCTGCCTCCAACCTGAGGCTCTTCTCATTACTGCTCTTGAATGCCTTCACACACACATAAACAACCTCCTCTACTTGTAATCAAACCGTATCAAAATCAATCCTAGTAATATTCAAACACAGAGGCTGACATGTGCCATGCAGAGTTTGTAGCCAAGTTGCGGCATCCATCTTAAAAATAATAATTAAACAAGGCAAAGTTAGTAGCACAAATACGTGGTTTACCATACCAATATATTACATATATATTATAGTCATATTACATAACTAGAATGTAAAATTGACAGTGGTATAATTGAACAACTTTACAAATCTGTCAACATTTGATCGTCAATGTGCAAAACTGAATACTCGATCTGCTCCTTGGAAAATGGTACTTACATATGATTGAAATGGCAGCAACCATTAGCAAAATTTTAGGAGCTGTAGCTATGAGCTCAACATGCTGTGTCGCTATCTAGAGGAAATACATATCTGTTGATGGTTGCACCATCCCATCATTTGTTTCCTTTTGTGTAGACCGACAAATCCATGCATTCATTTAACATTTTTTTAAAAAAGAAAAGGAATACGTATGAATCATCAAAATGACATTCTGTAGCATAACAAACTGACTAGACAGATTAAAGTAAGTTTGCTAACATGAGCAAAATGATTCATTTTCATAAGCCCCTCGCGCCCTCGCGCCCTTCTTCGCCGGCTCGTTTCGTCCAGCCGTTGTTGACATGTGAAGGAAGCTAAGATTAAGTTAAGTTGCTCATGGTACATCGGTGTGTATACGTTTAAGTTACTCTAACACCATGCATATTATAAACTTATATGATAATTTATGGCACGCATAATCAACAAATTGCTTAGATTAAATAGAGATATATGTGCATACAATATATATATTTTTGGAAAGGAGTAACTAATTAAAGAAGAATAGAGGCATGCATGTAGCTTTATGATCCATGCATGATGAAGATGTAACGTTTGTAACGCTCAATGAGTTTCTTCTATCAAAACTCATATTTCAATTATGTTTCTGAAATTGTATTTTCCTTCAAATTTCTATTGTCGTATTCAATGTTTACGATGTCTTAAAAAAACTAGATAGCCTAAAATATAATAAAGATGCGTAAATATATTCTAAGCATCTAACTTATATTATTTTATACTATAAATTTCGAAACAAATACAGAGGGTAGATAAGCAGCCACCGAACCGGTTAGTCCAAACGCAGATCCCTAAAGGTTGAAGACCGAATTAATTCGCGCACACTTCCAACTTATCGTGGCAGCTGCGCCAACTGGGGTAGTCATTTCCCGGTGCTAGTATAAATTAGACTTGTCAATTGCATTTTACACGCTGACCACTTGCTCAAAAAATATACTAGTACTCGAACCAGTTGACGCAACGATGCAAATATGCAACTCGCAAGCAAACCATGAAACCAATCAGTCTGAACCCAATTTAATTACTCTCCGTCGAGTTTTCGGCAACTTTGTATCTGGGGGGCCGCATTAACAGTGCAGGGGTGAGCGGCTCGACGAGGCTTCTGCGGCGCGGGCGGGCCGTACAACTACAGCGTGCGGCTTGCCCGGCGCGAGACCCTGCCGCCTACCTCAACTGGGACGTACGGCATCGATCGATCCACCTGACGGTGCCGGTTGGCTCGAAGGCCCGTACGCCCATCCGCCTATTCTCAGGGCCGTGCGTCCGTAGCACCGTGTTGTGCATGGACACGAACATCGGTGCACGTGGTGGAGGTTGGAGAGAGTGTGCTTTCGTTTTGTTCATCGTTCGCGCTATACTTTAGTTTTCCAAGTGCTCACCATCGTTTAGCGGTTTGTGCTGAACTGATAATGCAAATAAACATGGCCCACATGATTACGCCACAACCCAGTACAATTGGCCCGTTTGCAGGGGAGAGTAGGCCCATAGGTTAGCTTCCAGCGTAGGTGAGTCATGGGCCTAATCTCGCCTCAATGTAGATCAATATTCAACGTCCTTTCTTTTTTAAGGAAAAAATAATATTCAATGTCCTTTCGTGTTTTTTTTACTTTTTGGGAGGCAACGTCCTCTCGAAGATTATGCCCGTTTGGAATGCGAGAATTCTTTTCCCTGATGTATACGAGAATTGTGCCATTTTATGTGAAATTTATGTAAAATTCTTATGAAATAACTGCGTTCCAAACAGAAATAGAGCCTTGAACGGAACGCACAAAAAGGCCGTTTTCTTCTTCTTGCTAACTTCACGTGTAGCTGTGGCCCAATTTGGTTGCACAGCTTCTTCGGGACTATAATTTCGGCCCATGGTACTTAGACATATTACTTGAACCAAACACCTAATTGCCCTTAACACCTACAAGAAATCTTCCGGTTCATCAAAAAGGAACTTCGAGAAATCTTCCTATTGTTACTTTTCTCCTGTGTTCTTCAATTTATCCAAATTTTCTTATGCCTCTCTAAACTATTAAGGCAGGAAAATTGCAAGAGTTCCTCCAGAAGTTCTGCAGAATTAATCCTCCGAAAAAAGGGAGTTATCAAAATTAGACCAAAACAACTGGAGTAAATTTCATAAAACTATAGTTTTTTTATATAAACTATCATAAATCTATTGTTTTTAATTTTTATTTTATAAAACTATATATTTTTGTAGGATCGGATGGCGTCAATCAGAGGGGGGTGAATGATTGAACGGAAGTTAAAAAAAAATTTTGCCTTTTGAAACACCCTAAACAAACTCAGATTGCTCAATTTGTATTCAACAAAAACCTTATTGCATCAGACCAATTCTTCACGTGTATGACGGACAAAACTTCAGTTCGGACTGAGAGTTGCACGTGTATGACGGACAAAATTTCGCCTCTGATATGTGTATGACGGTCAAAACGAAAATAGCCTAACACATGTTTACTAAAACAATAATTCCCAAAGATCCAAAAGTTGGATTGATGTGAAATTTTAACTGTAGAAACTAGACTCTATTCCGAAGCTAACACAAAAAGAATCAACTCAATCGGACTTATAGATCTAAAGTTATAACCATCGCAAGACAGCTGAAACAAATCCCGATCTAATATGACGGACCCAATTTAGACTAGTGACGGACAAAACTTAAAAACAAGATTACTAAAGATCCAATCGTTAGATTGATATGAAATTTTAACTGGAGAAACTAGATTGGATTACGAATCAAACCCAATAAAAATCAACTTGATCGGATCTACAGATTAAAAGATATTACCTTCGCAATATGACTGGAGCAGGTGATGACGGGAATTGATCTCAAAAGCTATGACGGACAAAACTCCGGTTGAAGCTCCAACTATGTCGGACAAAAATCAGACTTGCGTTGCAACAGCAGCACCGGACCAATCTTCAGTCGTGAGATCAACACGAACACGCCGACTGCAAGAACAGAATCTTTTGCCAAAACATACAGCCGCCAAGAGCAAATGCGAGAGAAACTTTCTGGAAGATTAACTTTATTTCCTTGTCTAAAATACTCCAACACAAGAGTACAAAACCTAAAGTTAAAAAGCGCCGCTCTCCAATAAACAGAGGAGACCTCCTCTATTTATCTGAGCAAAAACACAAAGATAGAATACAACTCTACTCCCAACATGGAAAGAGTTCATATTTATCTCAACTTGGCCCAACAAGATGAAAACAACTCTTGCGCATGCAAGAACAGAGACATTGAATACAACTCCACTTCCAACATGGAAAGAGTTCATATCTATCTCAACTTGGCCCACCATGGCGAAAACAATTCCTTGCACGCATGAACAGCCCACCTGCGCAATACGTGACTAACCAAATTCATGTGCATGTTTTCTGGCCGAACGTCCCGCGTGACATCCTTGACCACCAAGACCTCGATTCCTCTCTCAACCTAGTCCGAACCTCGGTTCCTCCATGAACCTAGTTCGGTCCCGTCATCGACTACGTTCACCTCGAGCAACACTCGCACATGAATAAACACAAAAACCGTGCACGAGCACAAGTCCACGATTTGACTCAAGGTCAATCCATGCAACCACTCACGAGTGCATTACATCAAGCAGATGTATCTCAAATAACGTATGCTATAACCAAAAACACTTTGCAATGCCAATTTTTTTCCTAAACCAATTTTTCATCACATGATTTCACAATTTTAAGAGAACTCTCATAAACTATAGTTTTGAGAATTAACCGTTCCTTGTAATGAGTCTAATAGTGTGGATTCATATGGCAACTTAATGCATGACTGAAACAAAAAATGAGGGTGAGTTAGGCTGCTATGTGGACTCACATTGTTCGATCTCGTTACAAGGAATGGACTATTCTAAAACCTATAGTTTTGTGGCACAAGTTCTATTAAAATTTGTAGTTTTATGAAATATAAGTTCAAACCTGTATTTTTGTAACACAAGTTCTCCTCAAATTTGTAGTTTTGTGAAATAGAAACTGGAACTTGTAGTTTTTTTTTATAGCTTGTAAAAGAAACTTGTATTTTTATGAAATTTCCTCAAACAAATATTTTGTGCACTCATAGAGCCACAGAGACCAAAGATTGCCAAAACAATGTATTTTCTTTATATAAATCACACATCAATCATGCCTTCCTTGCCAATTACAATATCTTGCTTCTCCATTGCGGAGAGAAAGAATCATGAACCTTTTTTCACTTTGATAATCTTTTATTTCTTTTTGCAGAAAAATCCTTTCAACCCTATAAATTAATCTGCTATCTTTAATTTCCTTTGATTATTGAACTAGAGCCTTGCTTAATCAATTCAATCACTGGCCGGTGAGCGCGGCATAGAAGAGGACGTTCCAGGTGTCCGGGAGGCCGGCGATGCACCAGTGGGTGCAGTCCTCGCCGAAGATGCCGCCATCGTACTTGGTCGGGTGCGCGTCCTTCCTCAGCTGCGACAGGAAGGTGATGTCCATCAGGTACACCGGCTTCGCCATGCCGGCCAGCACGCTCCTCAGGACCGCCTGCTGCGGGATCTGCCCGCCAGGGTACGCCGCCGGGCCGTTCAGCGGCTGCGTCTCCCCCATGCATGTCTTCTTCGGCGACGCGCCCCATTCCTGGCCCCTGCATAGCAGCCACGTTGTTGTTACCTCATGGCAAAAACGTTGCAGAATCGCAGCCTAGATGCCTGCAGCCCCATATGTGATCTTGCTACCAATGATTAATAAATACGGTTGCGAGCATGTGAAACGTTCAGGACAAGTTGGTGGCTGAGGTTGGAGCGGTTCAGTTGTAGCAGTCAAGAGCCGAGACATGGGCCCTGTTCTCAGCAGCACACTGCACACTTATCTCTTTCTCGTGATGATGAGGGCGAGCGAAATGTCAACTACGGAGTGCGCATGTAACTTTGAAATACTATTCACTTCACAAATCACAAGTAATTGTGGAGTAGAAAAGTGTGTAGGAAAGAAAGGTTACTTGTAGTGAGAGGGAGAGATCCCCTGGAAGAAGACTTTGGTGCTCGTCTGGACGAGGTTGGCATCAACCCATCTGGCCCAGGTGTTGAGCGCTTTGGTGAAGGCCTGCGTCCGGTCCATGTCCTTCATCACAATGTTGCCGTCCTGGATGTAGTCCCAGCTGCAGCAAAGGGCGCGCGCACACACAGTGTATGAGTTCAGACATAACCTGCCTGAAAAATGCAGTCCAAGAACAAGGAATATATTGCTGCGTTTGGGTCTCACGGCTGCGCCGGGCCGGTGCGCGACCACCAGTGCCAGGAGTCGAAGACTAGCACATCGGCGCCGAGCCAGTTGCTGCCTGCGTCGATGGTGTCGAGCTTGAGGACGCGCCCGGCCTTCTCGTTGGCGATGTCGACCAGGTAGTGCGTCAGGTAGTACACCAGCGTCACATTGTACTCCTGAATATACGCAGCGTTGGTCGACAGACCGTCAGCTTTAGCTAGCCATCGACGCCAAACAATGCGCAAGAACAAGAACAGAATGCCGTATTACACATGCACAGAGAACTTTTCATGCTAATCGCCTAATCCTCACAGCGTTTCTGTAGGACACAGCTGCCTCGCCACTGAGCGGACAGCAATCACCGAACAGCCTTGAAAACAGCAGCCCAACCACCGAAACGCGCTTGTCCTTGTGTGTGTCGGCGCTCAATAACGCCAAAGAGGGCGTCCTCCTGGGCTGGGCGCCTGGGCGTACCAAAGCTCAAAAGAACCCCAATTCTAGTAGTAGCGCTGGTACCTCAAAGCTGGCCACCAGCAAAAGGCCAAGAGCCGTACACGGGCAGATCAATCAATATTTCTGGTTCTGACGATCTGACTCGGACACATCAAAGCAGGCATGGCAACGGGGCAAGTAACGAGGAGAGGTAACAGGTAACTTTCCAATGGAACGACCGGAGGCTGTCAGTGAAGAGAGTCAGGCCAATACAGGTCATTCTCAGTAAGTTTTATGGGAGTTTCATTTTCATTAAATGAGATGTTACATAGGTAAAAGTGATGATATAGCAACAAATTTATGAGGAGAGAGGAGAGTTAAGTTTCATAAGGGCAGTCCCAACCCATGGTGTCCATGAGTAGTGTCTAGAGGGGAGAGAGTGCAATAAACCAATGCATAGTTTCCCAACCCATGGTTTCTATGAGTAGTGTCTAGAGGAGGGAGAGAGCAATAAAACAATGCATGAGAGCAATAAACCAATGCATGCACCACAAACACGCTGCGTTACAGTAAACGTTCAACCCCGATTTTGCTAGTTTCTTGAGTCTTGGTACCGTCGACCAGCCAGCATGAGACACGGTTTCTTCGTTTTCCTTCTCTCCTTCCTTAACTCCTATGCCACATCGATTTTTGCTTAGTTGGCAGCGTAATTAATTCTATAGACACCAGCTGAGGTAGAGGGTTGGGAATGCCCTAAGGATGAAACCTGGTGTACACGGTTACCAAGTGCTTTGAAACTGGGATGAAACCCCACTGAGAGCGATTTGTTTCATCTCCACACCTTTTTTGGATCTCGTGTAGCCATATTGTAATGTGCTAGATATAATTGCAAGTGGCTACACAATTTATATGGCACATTTGATCACAACACCATGTAACAATTAAATGTTATGTCATGCCTATGAAACTGCAAAATGAAACTGTGCATTGAGAGAGGTTGTTTCATTCATCAACCCAAACATCTAAATATGACGTGACACTATCGAAAACCGTGTAACGAAACTCTCCACTGAGAATGGCCTTTATCAATTTATCACGGAAATGGGAGCCCCTAGCCACCTACCACCAACATGTCAGATGTCACACACTCTGCTGAACAATAACTAGATTCGCGATATCCGATTTGACCCCGGAGCTCCTTAAAACATTATGGGTCAAACTTCAACTAATATCCTTGCGCCCTGATCTACGGGATGAGATCACCTAGACACTCACCTCTAGCGGACAATACTCAGCTCGCTCAGCATACCATGCACAACTTATCGGATCTATCCGCAAGCCCTTCCGCACCATAGCCCGGTCAGCATGGGCACCATCACGATGTAAATTCTTCTTTTGGCTTGTCTTGCACAACCGACTCTGGACGGCTCAACGCCTACAACTTAGAGGATGGCCAAATTCATACTTCTGCCATATGTATTGTCGAAACCTAGAAATTGCCCATCACCTCTTCGTTGAGTGCTCCCAAGTTCAACATTTATGATCGTCCATTGCCTGTTGGATCTCTCTTCCCGCACTACTACCAGACCATTGGCAATCGTCCATGGACCTAGAGCAATGGAGTCTGGATAGGATGAACTCCATCGCGAATTTCAGGAAATGTGTCAAATCACTTGTCATTCTAGTATGCTAGAAATAGTGGAAAGAGTGCAATACCAGAGTCTTCGAGCACAAATGGTTGGCCTACGAAGTGATCGTTGACTCAATCAAAGAAGAGGTGTTAAACTGGAGCATCGCAGAAGCAATAGGACTCAAAAAAACCCACTGCAACGGCTACACACGCACACCTGACTACCCCTCTTTTTGTTTCATTCTTCTTTGTTTTTATTTCTCTTTCTCCTTATGGCTTGTACTTAATCTCGAGTGCATTCACATGTATCACTTGTTTCTTTGCCTTCCCGCTAATATATCGTAGCTTTTGCTGCTTCAACAAAAAAAATAGATCCCACAAGCAGGGCATATATATATGGTGTTGCCGCTTACTTCCTTTTATAGATATGAAAAGGCTAAATTTATAAATGATCTCGAGAGGAGGTAAATTGAAAGAAAATAACGTATGCATTGAGAGCAGATATGCCATGGCTTCTAGTTCCCATCGTCCCAACAACAGCAGCACCTGCAAACATACAATAGAGCAAGCAGCATTTGCCTGTAGGGGTGGAAAAAAACTCGAAACTCGCGAGTTTAAAGAGTACTCAAAAACTCGACTTGAACTCGTTCTTAATGAGTCGAGTCGAGCTAAGTATTAAACTCGTTAAGGTAACGAGTTAAATGAGCGAGCTAACGAGCTTAACGTGCCAAAAAACATCCTAACCCCGTTCGCTTCAACCTTCAGAGTTCAGACCCGATTCTTTTTCCCCGTTCCGCTCCCGTGCTCCTCCAACCCTAACCCTCACCCTTGCTTCCGATGCCTTCGCACAGATTGTCTCTCTCCTCCACCGACAGTTCGACACGCCTCACTGGGAGGTCAAGGTTCTGTCTTCCCTCTCCCGCACTCCTCCAAGAACCCCACTCCGAGCTCCTCGTCAAGGTCGTCTCGAGGTCCCCCTTGCGCCCGCGCCAGACCTCGCTTTGCGGAGGAGCCACTTCGGAGAGATCCCACTCCCCTTCGACGCGCTAGAGTGTTCCCCTCCTCTCCTCACCTCTCTCCGATCCAGATGGGGACCTCTCGAATCCACCCCTGACAGCTACATGTAGCGCGTGGGCTCTGCCCAAGCACGTCTCCGCCATGCCATCCACTTCAAATTTGAGGTGCGTGCCTTCTGGATCCGTGCTTCCTCTGTGGATTTTGGTCGTTTCAAGGAATATTAGTTGAATTCGGTCAGATTTGGTGAAAATGAGGCTTTCCTAGCTATTTCTTTGGCTACATATCAGTAGGTTTTGTTAGAAAACAACGACTTGAGACCCAATTCTAAGGCAATCTTCGTTGGATTGGGTGAAATGTTACAAGATGCTAGTTTAGCCTTTCGTTAATTTTGTTTATTTTCTGTGTGCCAAGGGTTTCGTTGATGCAACATGAGTAGCTACCATGTATGGGTTAATATATTTTTTTTACTCCTAATATTAACATGTTTAGTGCTCAGCCTTGCTGCATAACTTATCATCGTTCTGAAGCCAATCAATGAGTCCAGACGGAACAAATTGTTCTTCTTTGAAGCCATAATGTACCCGACACCTTTTGCTTCCTAACATAACTTTGTCATTGCAAACAGAGCTGTCGCTCATTTTTGCTCCACAGGTATCGGCATCACCAGAGGTTTCATATGTTCCATCTTCTGTGGGAGCTTCTCTGGTTTTCACCTCCTTTGTTTCAAAGCTATTCCTTTGCCTTGACGATTCCTTCACTAATTTGCTTTAGTTGATCTGACTTAATTGTGTTTTCATTTAATTGAGGGATGGATTCAACAATTGGAATCTTAACTTGGCAAGTGTAGCTAGAAGAGGACGCTTTAGGATTGTCTATGATTCTTAACGAGCCAACTTGAGCTTTTAACGAGTCAAGTCGAGTTGAGTTTTCAACTCGTTAAAAAAACAAGTTAAGTCGAGCTGACTCGTTATCTTACTGAATTTAACAAATCGAATTAAGTTGGCTCGATATCTACCCCTAGGCCGCTCACTTTGGTCATTCGCTTTGGTTCACCCTTTCTAACTTCTACTGCTGCTGCTGCTTTCAGGCCAGCTCACTTTGGCCAAACCGCATGTTCCCCAACTACAAGTCTACAACGTAACAGAAAACATGAAAGAAACGCACATGCGGCAAGCAAGCAATCGTCAGAATGGCAGGAATTTGATGTACGAGACCAGTGTCCACAGGAGACGACCGAGTCATTCGGCGTCCGCCTTTTATTTTTGTTGAGTTTTGCAGCGCGCGGCCAGCGAAATTGTTGTCGGGATCAGCTGCTGCGGACAAGTCAGCCCGCCCCAGTGCGATACAGCGCGGCACACAAAACTGATGCGCTCGCGGCTCGTGCGAATCACCGCGCGGCACGCTCACCAGACGCGGCCGGGCTGGGGAATTCTCTGCATATATCCCTGTACGCCATTTTTTTTTTTTGCAAATTTATTATTTCAACATAGATTTTTTGCAAAAATGATTTCCACTCCCACCGCTGAAAGAGCGATAGACGACACGTATCCCCTACCGCACCCTAAAAGCATGGGCAAGGGCCAACTCTATGGTAGCATGCGCGAGCCCAGCCGCCCAGAGGACGCGCTTCCCTGGCTAGGCACTGCATGGAAGCAAACCGGTGTAGAAACTATATATATAGCAAACCGCATAATGTCACTTACAGTGAATGCGTGGAGACATAAACAGTAATTGCACCGTCGATACAGCCGCACATTGCACTGCACAGAAAAACCACTGCGTTGCCGTGTCTCCCTATGTGCTGCCACGGGCATGGCTTCCTCCCGCGTTTCCTAGGCCTGGCATGTGATATGTGTCGCTTGTCGCGCCATCCGTGGTGAGAAAAGGGGTCATTTTTGCAAAACAAAAAAATATTGGGCAACTAAATTTTGCAAAAAATGATATATTGAAAGCTAGATATGTACATTGTTCTGGGCTGGGCGGCAACACACGCCATGACCTCTCCAGCTAGCTCCCGCTTAGGGGTGAAACGGGTCGGATATTTTCCACCTGATCCGAGACGGATCCGACCAGGACAGTATGTGGCTATCCGGTTGAATCTGAGATAGAATCTGGATATTTGAATTCGGATTCGGGATCAAATTTGGGGCAGGCAATATTCGGTACATATGGGACGGGATCCGGATATCCGGATTTTTCCTATTCAGATATCAGCAAGGTCTAGCCTATTTTCATCACATATTTTCCGTGGTAACCTATTTATATTGACAATTAGTTGATTTTATTGATTCTCAAGTAGCATATTCTTTCTATGATACCTCTTTTATTTGATTAATATATAACTTGCTACTATGATTATATACTCATATGGTTTTAATTCAATGTATATTACTCTATATTTCCGTGCATTATATATATCTTTATCCATTTCTGATCCGAATCTATCACATATATGTCCCATATGTGCATTCCGAAAAAATATGAGTTAAAATAAAAAAAAAGCAATATCTACCTATATCCGATCTATTTTCACCTTTACTTATGCCTCCCACTTTATCATATGCGACCGCGCTTTTCGTAACTAACTAATACCAGCCATGAGTCGTGGCACTTAGCCTAGGCCAACCGCAACTTTTTTTGAATGCTAATTTGATAGCATTGTCAACAAATCTTTGACGAGAACGTCATTTTGTTGTGATATACGGTAGCATCTTCTTTCTTCCTTATTTCTTTTCTCTCAAATACTCTTTCATCACGACACTTAGCCGCATCATTCTTTCATCCTACTTTTCTCTCTGTTCTCTTCCCCTTAAACTCAATAAAGTTTTGTTTTCAAATCTCCCAATTTTTTAATAAGAAGCATTTTTAATCATTTTAAAAAGTTTCCAAAAAAAAATTTAACAATTTTTTAATCGAAACTTAACCTAAAGTTTGTTGAGTAGAAAATTTTTGAACCAAAAGTTTTTTCAAATCAAAGTTTCGAGCTGATTTTTTTGAACTAAGAGTTTTTGAAAATTTCCGTTCTGAAATTTACCTAATTGAAATTTTTCTGATTTGAAGTTTCAAGAGTTGAAAATTTTCTAGTTGAAAGTTCTTGAATTAAAATTTTCTATGTTGAAAATTTTTTTATTCAAAATTTTTCTTACGATTCAAAAATTTTTGTGTTGAAAATTTTTTCTTTGAATTTTCCAGACATGAAATTTTTCCTATTTATTTTTTAGTTGATTTTTTTTCTTTGGAAATGTTTTTGAGTTGAAACCTCTTGTTTAAAATTTTCAATTTTCTAATTTAAAAATTTTGTGTTAACAAAGAAAAGAAAGGGATGGTTGAAGTGAGCAGAGAAGAGAGAATACTAGAAGTGGACGGAAAAGATGGCACACAGCACTATGCACTACAACAGATTGTTCTTAGAGCATCTCCAACAATCAGGCCTTAAAATGAGTCCTATACCTCAAAATAGTTAAACTAAAATTATTAGAGAGATAACTATTGACTCAAATTAGACCCTAAACTCAACTCTAGGGACGTGTGAATAGGGATGGGGTGAAGAGGCGTTGCAAATATATAGCTTCTTTATTTTGATAATTTTTCTCAAAATACAACCTCTGGGAGCTTTTTTCCATCAAAGTTTATAATTACAATTAGCATTTGCGAGATGCTCTAGATATTTTATTGTTGAGAGTTCAAATTAATCGTACCCAACTTCTTTTTACCGGGGCATCTCAAGTTTGCACGGTAAAAGGAAAAAGAGAAACTGTTGACACGTAGTAAGTACCTCGAAAAGGACGGTGGTCGAGGGGTCTATCTTCCCCGACGCCGGCGACACGGTAGTCCGGGCGTTGGGCACGGCGGCGTGGATCATGCACAGCAGCGACTCGTACTGGTTCAGCGCCAGCGAGTCGCCCACGAACATGACCTTCTTCCCGTTCCACATCCTCAGCAGCGCCAGCCCGTCGAACCTACGTACAGGCAGAATTATTACTACACAATTCGCAGAAACAGTCGCGACCAGATGCGTAGACGAGAGATATCATTAATTAGGATAAAATAACACGAGGAGAACTTGATTGTTCCTGCGCCGACCGCCATTACTGACCTGGGCAGGGAGCAGGGCTGGTTGGGCTGCCACCGGTACTTGAGGTACTGCTTGTCCGGGCGGCCGAACCGGCCGCAGTCGAACTCAGCGCGGATGAAGGGGCAGCTCGCCGAGTCGTACAGCGGGTACGACTCGTCCACCACCCAGCTCCCGGCGAACATGTCGCACGACCTCGCCGCCGACGCCCGGTGCTGGTGCTTCCGGGAGATGGCCGTCATCGCCTCGGCGGTGCACGCCTCCAGGAGCACGGCCAGGACGGCCGCGAAAACAACCACCCGGCGCTTCATCACCCTGCCAAAGGAGGAGATGGACAATGGAGGTGAGGTGAGAGACTGGAGAGGATTGGGAGGGGACGAGGCTAGGTTCTTGTGACGGCGAAGTAGTGGGAAGTGTGAGGGCGGGGAGCGGTATATGTTGGGCTGGCTGATACGCTTCTTTCATTGTTAGCACTGGTGTTTTTCCATGGATGGATTTTTCTGCATTAAAAAATTATTGTGTTAAAGATAAAAAATTATATATTTATTAATATTTATTAGTGCTTTTATTGGTGAGACCGTTATCTCTTCAAATTCTCATATTTAAGAGCATTTATTTGCTAATTTTTGGATTTAATATGAATTTTTAGTAGTAAAATAATTGTTTTTTGAATTAATTAATTCGTAAGTAAATAAATACACAGTTCATATGCCCCCAATCAGCTTCTCCGGCCCACCGACAGTTGCAGCAGTATCCGTGAGCTATAATAGACCCACAAATTCCGACCCGCATATATTTCAACTGTTTCACTCAGTTAACTAGGCAACATTGGCTACTATTCTGGTCATAAATCCGGTAAGCGTTTACTAACGATTCGTCAGTCCGATTGCTTTATAAATTTAGCCACATATTCCTCTCCTCATTTCCCACCTAACAAAATTTGAGCTTTTATGATCCAACCTCTAGATCTCCTTGTATAAGCCGTTCTTTCTAAACTCTAGTGAGCTTCCGGTGAGCTCTCCCGACCACTCCCGACCTCCATTTGGCGTCAATTTTTATTGGAGTTCCCCCTCAGTGTCCTCTACATCAGGTAAAATTTGATTTTTAAAATTCCTACCGGAGAACCATCGGCAACCATTTCTTCTACAAGTCCGGCGAGAGATCAAATTTTGGTATTTCAGTATTTTACGTGAGATTCAAAAGGTCCGATTTCCTTCATTCTAAATCCAATTGCCTAATTTTTTCTTCCTAAATTCATATAAATTATACTCTTTCTATTTATACTAATTTTGTATTTTATTTGCATTTTATTTGAATTTAGTTGATTTGTAACTTATAGTTTTTGGAGAGCAGAAATGACTTCTATTGACGATCTTGATCACCTACCCTTCGATCTAGGCAAGTTATACACATCTTTGAACATATTTATTCTAGAATTTAAAAATTATATTTTGATTTAAATTATTGCATGCATAATTTTATCAATGTAATTTAAATCCCAATTTTAAATGATTAGTTACTCTTAATTGTTATGACCTCAATTGACTTTGAAATATTCATACATTGTCACCTTAGAGCAAAATATTACTTGTTGATACATTATTGTAGTATTAACTAGCTAGTGCTATATAGTGAATGGCTTAGACATGTTTATACATGAATTTAGGACTTTTGAGGGATTTATGCCAAATCAATATTTATACTGAAAATAAAGTTATTCTTTGGTATCGGTGCATCATGGAATGTTATGAAAGATGATGTTATTCAAACAAAGTTAACATATGTTTGATCAGGCGAGAATTGGTTGTCGGGTGTCGGTGCCATGGTTTTGGATTTGTGATAAGCTCATCTAGTCAGTTAAGGACCGTTCTGTGTTTTACTAAATGTAAAGCCTTATTGTACTATCGCAAGTCTGAAATGAACAGACCTAGCTATCCGTATTGCAACATACCATGGACAGTCATGCTATTAGGATGAAAGTGGTGTGAGCATGAGGCCGCCACTCGACAACAGAGGGGGCTTCTGGATTAGGCGGTTTAACCCTACCAACGGTAAAACCTTAGCGATCATTATTACGTGGATAGAGTTTCATAGGGCCTTGTCATGATTTTATTTTAGCGGGCATTATTATATGGATGGAACTTTATAAGGGGTTTGTCATGATTTTTTCTACTAACACACCAAAGGAAGTGTGAGCAAAAGAGATAATCATATCTTGTGGATAAAATTGTACAACCTCTGCACAGTGTAAAACTAATTGATTAGCCATGTCCATTGTCATGAGCATATCAAGCAATCCATTCACGGACTAGACTTTGGATTTCAAAATGTTTTCAGAAAGGTGGTTTATAAGTGGATAGAGTCCACATGGGAAAATTTGGAATGAACCTTTAGGTTGGAGCCCGAGTTGAAATTTTGATTATAGTTCGATTTTATTATATCAATTATGGAGTAGAAATTACTTATTGTATTTGAAATGTTGATTTATGCTCAAATTAACAATATTATGTCTTCCTTTGTGACCCTTCATTAACTGCATTTACTATGTGACTTGTAGAGTACTTTTGTACTTACTTATGCTTATTCTATCTTTTTAGAGGAGGAGATCTACAACAGTGAGGATTATTTGGACTAGGCCGCTTCCCAATCGATTGCCTGTGGCGAATCAATTGGGCTTTACTACAGTTTCATTTATTTCCGTTGCTTTATTATTTGGCCTACATGCCACTCGTTTTGTAAATTGGGATAATTAATTAATAATATATGATGGATATGTTGTGATATTATTTCTACTACATGTACTAGTTTTTTCTGAACTAATAGAGGATTTCTGGGATTTTATTTTGGGCCGACATTAGCCCACACAACCAAGATAATCCTCCTCCCACAAGTTTTCCCAAGTTTGTTTTTCTTGTTCTCTCCTAGTCCTTTCGCACTGCATCATTCCTTGCTTTTCTTACCAGGAAGGAGATTCTTTCTTTTAGGGACAAATAAGATCTACTTTGTTGGAAAGAACTCACCTTTCACTGTTGCCACCTTTTGCTAGTCCTAGTCCAGTTCGAGATGTAATTGTCAGCTGCTGCCCGGCTAGCTGGATATAAAAAGAAGCATGTCCAGCAAAAAAGAAAAGATTATAAATGACAGATAAGAAAGAGAATCAGCTTTGATAATATAGACCTAGATTGAAAACCTGCAGACCAACGTCTGGTGAGATGAGAAACGTGCTGCAAGAATCACATGTACATCGACTGCTCTCTTACTCTCGATCCAATGCAGTCAAGCAGTGGTCACTTCCGACCACAGCGTGCAAATCGTATAATTTTGTTGGTAGATCACAGGATTACATATTTTACTACTTTTTAATTGAAGACACAGCTGGCTAGACCGCTAGAGAAGCAGAGCATCTACCTCAAGATGCATTATATGGCACTTAAGAGCATTAGGGTTTGTTTGGTTTAAAACCAATTTTGTCATAACTAACCTTAGTCAATTGTGACTTGTCACATTTTTTTTATGGAAACAAAATTCAGTTTACAAGTGTGACAAAGTTTGATAAAAAACTGAGTCTATAACACATAGGATATGAGGGTAAGAAAGTATAGCAAATCATAGTTATGACAACAAACCAAACACCTGCTTAAGAATCTATATTATACATAAGCTTAGAGTGGCAAAGTTAGCTTAAAACCAAACAAGCCCTCAGTAACCGTCTGCTGTAATTACCAATTGGACTTGGACTATAGCAAAGAGAAAAGGATACCTTTTTCTAACATTGTTTATCATCCAGCAAACAGAAAACCTATTGTCGAAGGGAGCAATAACACTTCCAGTACGAACCTTTGAAAAGAGCCTTATTCCCTCCTAAAAAAACTTCCAGTACGAAGAACGGAAGAGCAACGACCCTCGTACGCTCCTATAGAATTCCACTGTATATTAAGGCTACATGCCTATAAGACGTGTTTTGTATCATCTATAGTCTCTCTTATAATAAAGGCATATGGTATATATTGGAAGAGAATAAAATTTAGTTTCTTTAATATCAGTATTTGCCATGCTCTTGTTATTTTTTACAAGGGATGCTAGGAGACAACCGGTGTCGTCAGAGAATACTTTTCTCAATTTGACGGGAGTTAATTCATGTATAGTTGTAAACTGAGACCACTTGCAAATTGCTTATACACCCTCGATCGATCTGAGTCTTGGCACGGCGATAATGGTGGAACCAATAGGAGGGTCGACAGAGGTCAAGCTGACGCAACATGCCGAATTACCAATGGTATTTACATAGGAGGAGTATTATGCTCGTCGTCTACTCGATCGTCTCCATGTATACCATACACATATGGTCCCAGCAAGCAGAAGCCAGAAGCTGCTCGGTGCTCGCTGACGCCGAAAACTTGCACCACAAGCGTTAGCTAAGATCCTTTCCATTAATTAGCTAAGGGCCGGGTCTACATGCTGTTAGAAACTTGCACTAATCCTTTCCATTAATTAGTGGCCGTCTCGCCCGTCTCCGTGCAGTAACTGTTACGGTACTTCAGAATTAAACTAGGGCAAATGGAGGACGAAAATTAAAGGTGGCGATGACAGAATTTTTTCCCCAGAAACAAAACGTTCAGAGAACTCAGTGATGTATATATAGTCGTTGCATTGCCCATATATCTGCATCACTTTACAGAAATTAAAATCGCGTGTGCAGTCGAAACCACAGAACGTTGTTGAATATGAGAACTGAGCTCAGCTCAGTTGGTTAAAAGCGCAGGTGAGCGTCTCGCCCGTCGCGGTTCGAGCCCAGCTCAACGCGCACGCTCATTTCCAGCAGGGGCCTCCCCTGTTGCTTTTCCTTCAAAAAAATATGGCTTGATTCCTCCGGATAAGATAGCTCGAGTTGCTCGGTTTGGCTCTTTCTCGCACGCTTGCTTGCTTTGCTTATGCGGCCCTATCTGTTCCCCTTTTCCTCCATTCCGTCGTTTCCATCAGCATGCTGCGTTGCGTCCATCTTTGTAACTTGTATGCGTTCCTTGGCATTTTTCAGGTACTAAAGACATAACTGTTTACCAATATATCACGGCTGGCCCATGATTTGTGTTGCAATGGATGGAAGGTAACGAAATGTTTGGTTATCCTCAAGCTGGAGTCATAAATATTTTAAAAAACTATACAAGGGCTAGCTGCCTAGCTTCCAACGTACTTGCCTTTCGGGGGAAAGACCTTAGGCCGGACGCATGAACCATACATTAATCACAAAAGCAATCTTGTCTTGATTAATGGCAACTAACCTACATATATACCGCAAATGAGGTTGATTGGTGAAAGTGTTCAATGTTCACGGGATTGAACTAGAATCACGTGGCACCTCAACGCAGTTTGTTGTCGTACTATCGAGCAGTCACAAATTTAACGCTAGGTTCAGTTGTGTTTGCATAGAGAGAAAGATGACTACTTAATACGTTCAGCAAATCATATCTCCGGAGAAGAGGACCTTGGTGGGGATGGTTCATGCACTAAGCATCTCGTGACCCATATCAACATGAACCTATATATGCAGCACAGCAGCAGGATGAACTCTGGTTATTCCACGCATTTAGAGCTGCCAGCTTCAACTAAAGTGGCAGTGAAGCAGACGTCCTCGCGTACAGCCATGTAGCCGCGCCCATATCCGGTGACTTCGAGTTGGCGGAGGGCTGAAATCGCTCGTTTTCTGGCTGATCCGATAATGCCAACGTCGTCATCGTCAATCAGTGCGGGGGCAGAGCGGTGATATATATTTGGCGTCTCCGTTGGCAACTGGGTACACTGGCTAAATGTTTGATTATCTAGGTCAAGTGTGACCTTAGAGAAGTTACTCTCTCTGATCTGTTAGATTATCAAAACACGAAACAAAAGACTGCTAACTTTTACAGAACTAGTTGAATGGCCCGTGTACATTGTGTGGTTAGTACAATTACACGTAACTGAAAAGTATTTATTTATTTTTCTAACGATTGATATGAGGGTTTCTATCTCAGCAAATTAGATGAAACAGTAGCCGAAGGCTCGATGCCAATACCATACACCCGCTGTGTCGGACCGCCGACCATCATAATTCTTTTTTTTCTTCTTTTCTACGAGCATATACTCATATTTAGTTGCTGCTAATCCCAGTTGCATATCAAATCCTAGCAGTGACTGAATATGAATTAAATTGCATTGAATATTTGAATATAAATTACAGTTGCATCTTGGACCCCTATCCTTTTACTTGACTACCCCTTCTTCTCACAGTCCACGTATTCGTGGGGAAGCATGATTAAGATACATATAGTCATGGTACATACGTATTGGACTATATCTTTCCTTTTTTCAGAATTATAAATGAATTGTATTTCTATTTCTAGATTCAGTATCAGAACCATACCGTTCTAATCTAGACCTATAAAACATCAATAGTATATATAGATCTTTCTCTTTTTTCCCCACTGATTAACATGGTAATTTCTAGATTTTGAGAGTGAACATGATGACATCCTTTTCCATCGTTATATGTATAATAGATAGATATATTGCCATTTATCCTATTGCTTCGGTTGAGTTCTCCTTTTTTTCCCGAGCGCTTTGGTTGGAATGAATTATGGTTTAGTTGTCAATAAATTTCAATTGTGCAGTGCAACGAAAGAAACATAGATGAAAACTATGAAGATGCGAAGGGTAAGTAGCAGTAGCAACTAGCGATAATGCAAAATTGGAACGTGGACTGCCTAACCAGATCTACGCATCTGATTGCTCTGTCCAAAGAACGACCCAAAGCACTGAAAGCATTGAGCCCAACACGGGCCCATCATCCTTTTCCATGCAATGCTTTGCAACTGAATTAATCCCCTGCAATGCACTTCAACAAGTTTGCAGCTTGTAAAGTAAATAGAAGTCACAAGTTTGTGGACATTAAGCGAACAAGTTTCTTTTCTGCGACTCCTTATTCGTCGTACTAAGTGTCTAAGTGTATGCATTGCCACGCGCACACCGCGCAACACGATGCACGCGCCGCACGCACACCAATTTGAGGAGAAGATAAAAGTGGTAATCAGACGGTGGGGTAGAAGGGCGAGACGGCGAGGCCGCAGGTGCCCTGCGGCTGGGGCACGTCCTTCTCGAGCAGCACGTATCCCTCCTGCCCCCAGCCCTTGCCCCACGAGTTTTTCGCCACCCAGTACTTCTTCCCGGTCACGCCGTCCTGGCAGTACCCGACCAACGTCACGGCGTGGTTCGGCGCCGTGCCGCACGGCCCCGGGAAGACCCCCGACTTGTAGAACTGGAACGCCGGCCCGCTCGCGTCGATGTACACCGTCACCGGCTGCCGAGCCACGGCCATCACCAGCTGCCGCTCGTCGTTGGGCGGCACGGCGCCGTACCAGGTGATCCGCGCCGCGTGGTTGAACAGGTGGTCGTCCATGCGGCACTTGCCCTGGAACCTCGTGTACCGGTAGTCGCTCTCCGCGGTGATGCCGCCCTTGGCGGCCACCAGCTCGAAGGCGCGGTGCGTGTGCCCGCCGCCGCAGCCGTTGCTGTTGGTGTCGCAGTCCACCAGCTCCTGCTCCGACAGCGGCGTCAGCTTCCCCGTCCGGATCTGGGTCAGTCCCTCGATCGCCGCCACCGCCGCGAACGCCCAGCAAGACCCTGCACGCATGCGCGCAGCCATACACAGCGTCGTTAATGGCAATGTCTCTCTCTCTCTCTCTTCAGCTAGTGGCGGTGTCAGCGTGCTACTTACCGCAGGCGCCTTGGTCCTTGACGCCGGTGACGGCGCCCTTGTACCTCCAGTCGATGCAGCACGGAGTCCAGATGGGATCCACGGGCTTGGGCGCCTGCGCCGCGTGGGGCGGTACTCTGGCGCCGGTGTACTTGGACATGAACTCGCCGTTGGTGAGGTCGGCGAATTGGTTGAGGCCGACGGCAGAGTCGTAGGTCACCTGCGGACTGAAGCTCTGGATGAAGTTGTAGTTGTCGCGGAAGATGCTGAACCGGTGCTCCTTCTCGCCGGGACACGAGTAGTCCTTGCCGTACGTGACCATCCACTCCTCGAACTTCTTCATCACCGCGCCGTCGTCGGTGTTGTTGTAGTAGGCGTCCGCCATTGCCTGCAATGCCAAGATCGTACTGCATACAAGAAGAAGGACATGACCCGTACGTGAAGCCATCCTAACTCCCAAGTGCTATCAATTGTTACTTCTATACTCGATGCTAGCTTCTCTTCTTCAATTCTCCGTTCAGTCTTACTAGTGTAGCTATCGAAATTGTGAATTTGTGATGAATTGTTCTCAAGAAGAAGGCTTTATATAAGGAGAGGAGTCTGTGACTTGGTGTGTGAGGGTAGTGCATGGCTAACTATAACTAACGATGAGGTTAGGATCGACCAAGTACTTGTTCAGCCTAGTGCATCCAAGTTGGCTAGCATGCAGTTCATTGCTGGTTTCGCCTCAATTGATTACATAAGTGTATCGATCAGTAGTTGTTAGTTGTTACAGGAAAAACATGTACACGGAAGAAGTTCGTGTGTTGACATTTTAGCGTCCGTGATGTAGGTGCCTATGAACGTACGTCCTTTTGACATGGTCGATCTGTAGACTCTGTACTTCCATGTCATGTCAATGGCAGAGTCATAAAATTTTGGGAGACTACGCAAGTTGAACTACAGCCAAGAACATACTCAAGAAGATGCGACTTTCATGGTACCCAACAGTGGCTGGAAAACCGGAGTTCCATTGTTTGTCGTCGGTGATCCTAGGCAGTTGCCTATCTACCCGGGAAATAGCTCCGCCTCAGGTCATGCATCATGCTAAACTTTCTTTGTTCAATTCCTCACATATTTGTTATACTTACGTACCTCGATCATTCTCAACACGCAATGACCGGCTCTACTAGACCCAAAGAGTACGCTCCAAACTTTCGGCAATTTGCTTGTAAAAGAATGCATGATTTACACCGTCAAATTCACATCCAACACTGGAAAATTTCGTAGTACTGGAAACAATGCTTATAAATGGGTCGCTGATGAAAATCCACTGGCGGAATCATTCAAGGACATCCGTAATTTCTTATTTCTGACGAGGACATGCGTATAGTTGAAACGTGCCATCACGTGTTGCTTGCAACGTTTGTTTAGCTTACTCATTTATATGCGAAGCTTTCGCGTAGGTGAACAGCTACAGTCGCTGACGACAATAATACTACAAACCGACATTATGTTCAATATATATGTGTTCGGTGGAGGCATTGAGACATTGACTACAACAATTTGATGGATTGATGCGGTCGTCTGGCAATATGTAGTTAATCCTTGGTACATTATATATGATTCGTCTGGTCGATGATAGATACGGCAACGGTATACGCACGTAGTACATGCTCGCGTACTATATATGCGTTTACCGTTTCCGAAGTGCTAGCACGACTTATTAGTGTTTCACGCTGAAATTAATTTTCTGACGAGCTCCACGGATTGAAAGGTTCGCTCATGATCTCATGCGTGTACGTACGTCCGTACCTCGACGCAGTGCAAATGACTTGCACAACATCGAGGACCTCGAGGTGTTGCGAGTTCAACAATTAAATTAGTTCCCAAATTCCACTTGTGTTACTAATATTAGTACTGGACAAAGAAAAAGTACTCCATGATGCATCCCTTAGGATGGGGACAAAAAAGGGGCAAAAAAAAAACAAAAAAGAAAAATCAGTGCACCATTAAAGGACAGAATTGCAATTACTGTGTTATGTTGTGTTGTGACTTGGAATCTAAGAGCATCTCCAACAATTCCTAATATTTAGACTCCCAATATCTTTAGATTGGGACCTTCTCAAAAGTTTTTGAGCCTACAAAATACCTTATTCTCCAACTGTTCCTATATTTTCTCCCCAAAAAAACACATTTGAATTGCTCCACAGCAGACTCTGTCCGAAAGACCGATGGTTCCTGTCCGATTGGAAAAAGGATCGTATATACTAGGAGGATAAATGGGGAGGGACGCATTGTTTGGTCCCTTCAGTTGCTATCATCGTCTGTGGCAGCGGCTTTAGGGCACTCTTGGAGATGCTCTAACTAGTTATACGTATGAAACTTTGCTAATTCCAATAAGAGTTGCTATTGTGGCAAAAAAAAAAGATTGTATCATCGCTTTCCTTTCTTAATGCATAGCAACGCTCTTGTCGTTTCAGTTAAAATAAAAATAGAACAAATAAAAGTGCTTTTAAAAAAACTACTGCGATGTCAACTAGAGCCTAAGAGTAGGGCTGGAAATTTGGCTTACAGCTCGGCTCAGGCTCGGCTCGGCTCGGTCAGGCTCGCGGCTCGGAGCGAGCCCGAGTCGAGCCTATTTTTGTGGCTCGATTTTTCAGCGAACCGGCTCGGCTCGGCTCGTAAGCCGCTCGTTGGCTTGGCCCAATTAGCCCATATGAGCAAAATCCTAAACGATACCTTCTGAATTTTGAATTCTTGAACCCTTGATGATGCAATGTCAGTGTTTCTGTTTACTAATTGTTCTATTGAACCTCTAGGTTTACTAATTCTGAATGCAATGCCAGTGTTTACTAATTCTGAATGCAATTTCTTCAACTCTTGATAATGAATGCAAATGCAATTCTGTTTTTTTTAGTAATATCTTGACTTTATTACTTAAAAGTTATGTTGTTTGGTCATTTCTGAAGTTTTATATTAAAAATTGAAAAAAAACTTTTATTGGTCTGGCTCGGCAAACCGACGAGCCAGCTCGCGAGCCGACCTCGAACCGAGCCGCACCTTAGGGCCGGGCCAAGTGGCTCGGCTTGCCACTTGATCGAGCCGAACCGAGCCGAGCCGAGCCGAGCCTGGCTCTCGTTTCCAGCCCTACCTAAGAGGCTAAGATCGATATACACTGTCATCACTCCAACCAAATCAGTAAGATAAAACCAAATTGGTTATATCCGTCAAAGTACTTAGTTTTATACTCCAACCAAATCATAGCCACTAGTACATTCAACAACTGCAAACAGCGACGACCTAGTCTGCAACGAAATACTGAACACATTTGCATCATCCAATGATTTAATTAATCGTGTATAGGCATGTCTGACTAAAATCATACCCCTAATAATTAAACTATACTCAATTTGTTATAAATGAATTGATCAATTGAACCATCCTACTGAGTACTGACCAAAGCTAATCTCCAGTACCCAGAGTCTTTCTCACTGATCCTAGCTACATACACAACAACTCATCACAAGCCACAACGACGCAAATTAACCCTTGCATCATCAACACATCCTGACATCTATATAAACCTTGGTCTGGGGCATGTCTTCCATCCATGCATAACACAAGCATAAGCTGCATGCATTAAGTATAACACGACCTAAACTAATCAAAATGGCTTCTTCCACGCCTTACCTTGTGCTACTCCTGTGCATCACTTGCCTCTTACTGCAGGTCCTACTAGAGGCGGCGAACCCGCGGCCGTCCTGCCAGAAGTCCGATGCCGAGATGAGGTCCAGGTTCTCCGAGTGGATGGCCAGGTACTCTAAGCACTACCCGCACAAGCAGGAGCAGGAGAAGCGGTACCAGATCTGGAAGAACCACACCAACCGCATCGGCGAGTTCGCCAGCCAGACGGTGGTTGACTTCGGCGTCGGCGAGTTCGCACCGCAGACCATCGTTGAGGGCACCGTCGGCATGAACAGGTTTGGGGACCTCACCGCAAGGGAGTTCGTCGAACGGTTCACCGGGTTCGACAGCACCGGCTTCAGCTCCCCACCTCCCAGCCACCTCTCCAACGACTCTTGGATGCCGTGCTGCGTCGACTGGCGCTCCAGCGGTGCCGTCACCGGCGTCAAGTTTCAAAACTCTTGCTGTAAGCTTGCTCTTTCTGACCCGGGATGATCAATTCCTGTAGAGTAGCGGGCGTGTTTTCGCCTAATTACTCGTGTTTGTGTTGGTGCAAATGGCAGTGTCGTGCTGGGCATTCGCGGCTGTCGCGGCCGTCGAAGGCCTTAACAAGATCAGGAGTAGGACCGGCGACCTGGTGTCGCTGTCGGAGCAGGAGCTCGTGGACTGCGACACCGGGAGCAACGGGTGCGGCGGCGGCCGCTCCGATTCGGCCTTGAGTCTCGTGGCCTCCCGCGGCGGCATCACGTCGGAGGAGAAGTACCCATACAGGGGCGTCAAGGGCAACTGCGACGTGGGCAAGCTGCTGTTCGAACACCAGGCATCCGTGTCGGGCTTCAAGGCCGTGCCGCCCAACAACGAGCGGCAGCTGGCGATGGCGGTGGCGCGGCAGCCCGTGACGGTGTACATTGACGCCAGCGCGTGGGAGTTCATGTTCTACGACGGCGGCATCTACCGCGGCCCATGCGCTGCCGACGCCGAGAGGGTGAACCATGCGTTGACCATCGTCGGCTACTGCGAGGGGTACGGCGGCCCCGGGAATAAGTACTGGATCGCCAAGAACTCGTGGAGCGACGACTGGGGCGACCAGGGCTATGTCTACCTCGCCAAGGACGTGTGGTGGCCGTCGGGCACCTGCGGCCTCGCCACCTCGCCCTTCTACCCGACGGCTTGATGCCGGCCGGCGGCGCCTTCGTTCATGTGCATGCGTGGCCAGCGTGGCGCTTTTGCATGCACGTCTTGCTTATGTTAAAGTAGCCCACCGATCGTACGGACGCTCCGGGTTGAATGGATGCATGGTGCTGTTTCCTTGTCGTTGTGACGATGCAAGATAATAATACAAATTTCTACCCTTTTGGTCAATCAATAAAGCGCGGCTCAAGAGTAGTTAATTTTAGACTTGCGTGGACAAAATCTTCTCGGTCTTAACATGTTGATCCTCAGACTTAAGAACAATCAAACATGGAGCGTGAACAGCTTATGAACAAAACAATGCCAATGCCAGTATATTCAAACTGAATTTTATGAAACTTCCAGAAGAAAGTAGATACAGATCTTTGGCAACCACCACCGATCAGCACAGCCAAGAAGGCACGATGGGCTAGCTGAAAATTTTTGACAGCTGAAAAGTGTATGCATACAGATCTTTTGTTGCATGCAATTCAGATCAGTAAGAAGTCCGGGTCATGAAGAGAAAATTTGAAGAGCTTTACATAACCTCAGCTGAGAATTACAGTTACGCCGATAGATGTATCCTAGAGATGCAAATCCTCACCTTTCCATCCCCTTTTGAGATAAGCAGTAATTAAGGAAATTCAGTTTACGCAAGTTTTCCCCTGTAAACAGATATGGAGCTTCTTGCATATTTACAAGAGCTCCCAACTATCCTCCAGACCATCTGATGAAGAAACTGCATGACATCTGACATTTTCTGCTTCCAGAGCTTTAACAGGGACAGCCTGATGCACATTCATACCCTTCTTTGACCACCGGAGTTTATTCGACAAGCTCCTCATAAATTTTTTCTGAAAGGAGTGAGAACATCAGTTGCTGTGCTTTTGCAGAGAAGGCTAAAAATAACATGATTGATAACAATAGCAAGATTGGCATACATGAGACAGTTGTTTAGCAATACAGCATTATTCCCATAATTTTTTGAGCATGTGTAGGAAATAAATTCAGAAATAGTAACACTGAGTTGAAAGAAGAGCTCTGCCTAGTTAAATTTACACGAAAAGGACATTATACTGTAATTACATCAATCTATCACCACCCAGTTCTTTTTCATTTCTACCACATTGCCACCGTATTTCAAATACAAGTACCTTGAATGATGTGTTTTTTGGTTGAGGAACTGAGAACACCTCTGCTTTGTGATTTTTCATCTGCTCCTGGTCTCCTCGGAGGTCTATATTAATATAGTGTCTGATGTCATCGAACCACATATTTGAGTCATCAGCACCATTGAACATGTCTGTGCTCAAGTCCTGAGATATAGTCCCACCAGACCGATCTATTATGTTACCTATTTAGCACAGAGAAGCATGATATTATTGACTGAAAGTTAAGATGATTCAGGGTAATTTTGCTGTTATTTGCATTTTTTAAGTGCATTTAAACAGAGTGGAAGAAATATAGTCATATAACACATTTCAAAAGTAAAGAAGGTACAAACCATGCTCTGATGATTCTTCAGAGTCATTTGCACTATACAATTCTGATTGCTCTTCACCATTTGCACTAATCCTTCCAAGCCCAATTGCTCCATTATCTGTCAGAACATCAATGCCAGTTTGATATTATTATTGAAATTTACGGAATAAATACTTAATATTTGTTAAGATGAATTTAAGTTCTTTTTTAGAAAGGGTGTTTTCACCCATGCGTGCCCCTATCGTTCTCAAGGATAAGGATGAGCCAAATATATAAGAGGTTCTAAACTATTTACCTGAATGTCCGGAACTGAGTCCAGCTTGCTCCATCACTTTATCTGTGCTCACTTCATGAGATACATAATCATGGAATATGGTGGTTGTTTCTGTCAGGACATGTACATCATTTCCGTCAAAATAAATATATCAACAAATCTAAATATCGATGGCAGAAGATGAGCAAAAGATGTGACTATGGATATTAAGTGTAATTTGGCTACATAATTTGATACAATTAACAGTTGACATTGAAAGGCCCTATGATCTGAGGAATAAGATAAGGAAAGCTAAATCCGAACCAGGTGGTTGTGATGATTTTACAGAATTCCCTGGTTTCCATAAAATAACTTCCTCCTCGATGCTAACAGTTGTCCCAAGCGAAATGTGGTCTTCAGGAGTGCAGCTGACTGAAGGCTTCTCCAAATTGCATAAAATACCTTCCTCCTTGATGCTAACAGTTTTCCCCGGTGAAATGGTGTCTTCAGAAGTACAGCTGTCTGAGGGCAAAAGAAAAGAAAAACCAATACAACGAAATAATTAGTTAGGCTAAAAAACGATGATGACAAGAACTGAAGTGCCACTAGAACAATAGATACCACATATTTCAGTTATTGAGGTGTCCTCTGGCAACATGCGCTGATCATTTACTTCAATATGACCCCCTTCGGATGAAGTATTTCCTGGGCAATAAATACAAAAGACAAATGATAAGGTAAAAAAAAACTGGATCAGCAATCGAACCAAGCTCACATCTTTCATCAAGGACAAACCTGGACATTTTGTTGAAAATGATTCAGTTTCATGAGCATCAGTATCAATTGAGCCCATAAAATTGTCTTCCGTGGTAATGAGAGGTGTAGGACTCGAGAGTTCTTCATTAAGGTCAGCTAGCTCCATTTTAACAGGTGTCGATGAAGATCCAGTGATGACATTGTTACTAGATGGATCCTTTAATGTCCCATGGCCTTTTTTTGGTACTTCATCGTCAGGAAGGTGATCACAAATCAATGCATGGATATCTTCAACTAATTCAATAGCTTTATCATGAGCAGAATCGAGATACTTAATTGGTAACTGTCCAAAGACAAGAAAAGTCACTACCAAAGCATTGTAAAAAAAAAATCCTACCTGATGCTAGAATATTTGATTACATGAATGAAATTAAGATAACCATGTTAATATGTGAAGTTATGAGAAGACCACCTCGATGAATTTTTTCATATTTTCCCCAAATTCGTCAAAATTGATGCCCATGTCAAATCCATCCTTAAGCGAGAGAGCACCGATATAATATGAATCTGCGCCTCTTGCCATTGGCTCTTTGCGTTAACAAAAGGACAGAAATATCCTGTTTCTGAGTTGAATGATGTAAATTCAATATTAGTTACCAAAAAAACACTAAATTACCCCACATAATTTTACATTACCATACCGACATTTCTAAATATTATAGCAAGGTTATAGAGATCAGTTGATCATATTCATGGCCAATCCAGCCATCTGATCTGATCCAGGGCTGGTTCACAATGCGCAACCCAGTTCAGTGTACTTTATTTACATTGAATAATTGATTTATACTAACTTTTGAATGCCTACAAAACAAGTGTTCTTGTTGAGAGTAAAGTCCATCTGCCATCCGGTTTCCGCTTGCCACTAATGACGAACTTCGACTACCATTAACAGTTGACTCTTGACTGACTGAGGGACTAAACCGTTAATAAAGCTACTGGAACAACGATCACCAACTTATGGTATTTAACCCTAGCAATCCTATCCCAAAGAAAATATCAAATAAGTTGATAGATCAAAAGTAATGGCGGAATGCTGTCAGGTGTGACCATGTGATTGAGATTAAATTGACCACACAGGGAAATTTGCAATCACAATCTGTATATAAGGATGCTTTTTGAGCAAAAGGGTTGATAACATCATATTTCTAGGTGGATTGCGGAGTACCTATCCTATTCGCTAATTCCTATCAAGATTTAGAAAGCCTTGTATACCCATTGGCATCATCTAAGAATTTATCTCTAAGCCTTCCAGAAGCGAATTTCACATGTGATTAATAGTAGTATTAATTTCATGCAAGGTACAACAAAAACATCCCAACAATATAGCTTGTCAAAACGCAAAGGCTGTGTTGGCAATCATCTGAGCAAAAGACCAGACAAACGTCATAAAGACATCAGTGTGTGCACAACAACACAGGATAGAACCTAACGTGGGGCAGGGGGGTTCAGTTGAACCCCCAAAAATTTTGGAAAATAAACTGCTACTGGTACACCACCACGCAGCAAGCAAATCCGCATGGATTGGAGTACCCATCCCAGACAGAAAGATTTGGATGAGATTGCTGCCTCGCAGAAAAGAAAAGATCCCCAGAACAAAACCCACTCTTGGAACAACAACCCAAGCAAGTTAGGGCTTCCTTACCAACGGCAGAAGAAATCAGTCCAGGTCCGGAGGAGGAGGGCGGCTACGAGAGAAGAACTCCTTCGCTTCGAGGTGGCAAGGGTTAGACGATGTTCGCGTCAGACAAACATGGATGCAAATCGCCGCCGCCGTCGCGAGGGGAACCGGCAGCTCTCCTGTTGCCCCGTTTCAAGAATAAGGTTGATGTATTGATCCAAGTCCAACAAGGATCGCCTGAAACAGCATCCTGGTGGACAGAGAAAACAATGAACTCGGGAGAAGGCGAAACTATCTACTAGCTAGCTAGCTACCTTTGCTCCCTTGCGGAATCCGTGCAGATGCAGAAAGCAGATAACTTGATCGGTGACCAGCAGGCTATTATGTATCCCGGCTGGAGGCCGCGAACCTTTCGGAGCACGAAGTCACGAACTCCTCCGGTACCCGGCACTTGTGCGGCCGGAGATTTTGTGTTTATCTGTAAAGGCAGACCAACTCCTAATTTTTGTCAAATTGATGTCCCTGTTTCAGTTTTATTTTGTCAAATTAGTGTCCTGTTTCAATGATTTGTATTGGGCTCTGGTCAAATCTCCGCCGTTGATTCAAGTTTTGGAGTAGGTCGACGAGGATGCTGCTGCTGCATGCTAGTAAAACACACACACAAAAAGGGACTTTTTACCATCTTAGCAAGATATTTCCTCGAATCACAAATAGTTATCGTTTTGTATGTTAACATGATCTTTAAAACATATTTTGATCACTAATTTTTATTATAATATGTTTATTTTTTTAAATTTTAGCTATGACCTCTAGTATTCACTGTAGAAGAAAATAACAACCATCGAGCTATAATCACAACACACACCCCACACACACGTACTCACCCCACACTCACGCGTGCACACCACACACGAAAGCACTTGGCGCATGAGCGCGGGCGAGCCTAGGCTTCGAACCCGGGTGGCTAGCATGCTCATAGCAACGCTTAGCCACTGAGCCAACACTCGGTCCTCATTATAATATATTTATAACTCCAATAAAATTGTAATATTATGATACTACTTTTCGAGATAAATCTACACCTAGTATTTTAATGCATCCAATTTAAATATTTTAAAAGGCATTGATAGTCAAATTTTTAAAAGTTTGACTATATATATAGAGAGAGAGAGAATTGCTAATGTGCTCTTCTCTCTCTATATATATGTTTAAAATAATAACTATTTATGATTGGAGGTAGTATCCAATAAACTAGTGTTAATAAGTTCACAGAATTTAAAGAGTGAAAGTAGAAAAGAGTTTAAAGTGTAATTTGATAGTATCTCGTAGTACCTGCTAAAAAATCATAAAAAATGTGTTGTCTGCTATATGCAACAGAGTTTGTAGCGGAATAAAGGACAAAAAGCACATAACCCTAGAAAAATTTTATGACACGAAGTGACTTTTAATTTCTATAGCATATCTCTTAAAATAAAGAGGCATGGTATATATCAGGAGAGATAAGAAAATTTAGTTATTTGGGATTTGTATTTTAATGTCTACTTTTTATACTAGATACTATAAGAGGCCGAGTGCCGTAGAACTTTTTTCCCGGTAGCACTGGGCGGAAAAGACAGAAACTTATGCGAGTACGAAAAAGGCCGGTACGATTGTACTACGACACGTACAAACATGTGGTTGCAGAACCACGAGGACTGCTTTTATCATCGGTCATGTTCTTTTTTATTATTTCCATTTTCTCTCTTTGTTTTGCCTTGGTCGAAGGCGTTCCACGATTCAATGTACAGCGTCAACGCTGGCACGATGAATGAAGCAAACAAACCAACCGAGGGCGAGTAACGGCCACGGCTGATGCCAATTAACTGCTAACCCTGTAATTCCGTATTTGCTCGCCGCCAGCGCCAGGTGCTTTGCTCATCCATCGCCTGTGGAGTACAGCACCAGGACAGCACAAGCGTTGCTTTTTCTGAAAACGTTGACGAAAACGACGACTACTTTTGGGATCAAAAGCAGGTGCTGCAGCGCCAGGAAAGATTCCTTTGGCCCTTCGTTGACGCCAACGGACCAGATTCCATCGCGTCACGCGCTGATGGACACACTGTCGCTGTACTGTACACGCAGCATTTGGTTTGTTGTTTGTTGCAATTCCACTGGAGAAAACCTTGTGTTATCTGTAGCTTGAAGATGCACACAGGTGTTTGGAAATCGTAGAGAAACCAGGTGTTCAGCAACACATCAAGCTGACACACACAGAGAGTGAGTATGCAAAGCGAACAAGTGATCTCTGCGTCATTTCTGAAAGTGCCAACTGTGCAAAACGTAGGCTTGGGCGGCCAAACTTCTCAAAATATGAACTCTACATTTAAGCTTTTGCTCCTTGAAATAAATAATGGCAAATCCTAATAATCTGTTTACAGTTAGCATTATCCTGTATAAGAATAACTAAAAGCTAAACTAGAGATAGCATCATAACCAACAGGGTAACAGAGAAGACAGAGAGAACATAGTCGGTATGACCCATATAACAATAGCTCTCCAACTACACTGGACACCATACATGAACACATTTGGGATAGAAAAGTACTAAGTTTCTACTTTCGTCCGAGCCAAAACATGTCTCACACCCTGAGTGCTTTCCTATGAAAGCAGCTGCATAACAATTATAAAGAGCTTCGCTTGTAAGCAAAGCCATAGACTTACCATAAGGCAAAATTACATTTGTTCATAACACAGCTAGACGAAGAACTCAAAATACCTATGGCTCGACAGTAGTCACTTGCTGCCATTCACCGTCCACGGCTTCTTTCCAAAGGGTCACATTGTTATTACCATCAGATACTGCCAGTATATTTCCTGTTAGAGACCATGACAGCCTCCACACAGGTGTTTGGAAATCGTAGAGAACCCTGCCTTCCCACTGCTCACCTTCTTTCGCTGCTGTCCAGATAACAACAGTTCCATCCTGAGAGGCACTGGCAATAGTGGACTTTGGGAGGCCTAAGTTTGGAGCCCAGGCAACGTCTCTGACCCAGTCCTTGTGCATCTGAAGGGCAGGAAAGCAATCCATCCTCCAACTCCCGTTGGAGAGCTTCCAGACCTTGACTGTGTTGTCACAACCACCAGAAGCAAGTTTCTGAACATACTCAAACTGTCCAGAAGGCCCTGAGCTAATTAGAGCACCCGGTGCCATTGCCGGAGCCCAAGAAACAGAGGTTACACCCACTGGATGAGCCTGATCAATGCGCATTGTGTCCCAACCTCCATCAGAACGAGCTGTGAAGACTGAAATGTTCCCATCAGATGAACCACAAGCCAAGCATAGGCCGAGTTCATGAGGTGCCCAAGCAATAGAGTTTACAGAGGACTTGTGCTCAATGAAAGTGTGTGCCTGTGCCCATTCATCAGGTTTGCTCCCTTCTTTCCATATGATTACCCGACCATCATAGCTGCAGGATGCAAGCATGGAACTAAACTTAGGATGAGCCCATGCGACTTGCCAAACTGGGCCCTGGTGTCCACTCAAGGTAGCAAGTTGCTGGTGCGAGTTCCCACTAATGCCGATGATCTTTATTGTGTTATCAGAGGAGGCTGTAGCAAGGCGCTTCCCATAGTAATCCATGGCGATATCATGCACCACATCCTGGTGCCCAGTCTCTATCTTATGAGGAGGCATTATTCCAATGATACAACCTCAACTTAAAAATATAAACAACCAACTCTTCTGCGTTGAACACCTCAGAGTCCTATTTCATAAAACCAGAAAAATAGTGTTGAGAGGGCATGAAATTAAAGATCACATAATTTACATTGAAGTAAAATCTCTGAGGTGTGTAATTCACTGAAACAATCAACAAAATTGCACATCATAGGGAGTTGATTGGGTGCCATGTTGAAGTATAACAATATTGACACACAATAACACAACATCAATTCAAAAATTTTCTACAAGCATGTCAACAGAACATCTTTTTCCCAAAATGTCAAAATGATTCAATAGGACAAGGATGGTTGAGGATATATCTCTGACTAATACTTTGCTGTCATGTACATAAAATTAGCCTAATAAGCTCAGAATAATGAGGAATACTATAGTACCAGGAAATCGATGATAGAGGTTTAGACATCCCCAGAAGATGGCAATATTTAGTAATTTTTTTCCTCATCTATCCTACATAGTTACATGCATAGCATGAGGTGGTATTACATCCTATCACATGCTCAGGAAAAAAAACACCACAGCATGAATAATGATTGGCTACAAAAGCCAATTCTAGCTAGTTTGAACATAATAGATTGCTACATGTTGTTCAATTTTGAACATATTGCAGCATAGGCCAAGAGAGCAATCAGCCAATGACACTAGAATTATGGCATCTTTTGCTCAACAGAAATCAACACTTTGCAGTAATTTGGATGAGAATTTGAAAGGCATCGTCGTAACTTTCACAACTCTTTGGTCGACAGAAATGCATATGCTGGATGTATAACGTGTGTCTCGTTGGAGATGTTATCATGTCATCCGTAAACTAGATATACATGTATACAACATGCAGCAGCAAGTTTCTAATGTACTTTGGAACTCTCAAACCACTACTGTTTATTAGAATTAAGTACTACAATAGACCGAAATAGATTATACACAAGAACTCAGAGGTTAAACTAACTTCAACAGAAACAGAAAAAGGACATCTTGAGTTGAAAACCTGCAGATCACAAGCAATCGAACCAAAAGTACATGCAATACTGCTAACCACACGCAACCTAGATAATTAAAACTCGTCATCCAGAAGCATACAGATGTAGCAGCAGATCTATTAGGAAAAGGAAAATTTTCCCTCCTCTTCCCTGAAATAAGGTTCGCCCTCGATTAGATGCAACTTTCCTCAGAATTCGGTTATACGAGAGGGGGCAAATGCGCATGGCACACGAAGACATTCCAAGGATCCAATCCAGTCAACATATCCTGATAAACCAAAATCCAATGGTCCAAGGAACCGACCCAATCCAAGAACCCCCTGCACATCAAATCAAACGTCTCCTCCCCCCAAATCCGCGCCTACCCTAACATCCATCCCAACAGAGCATCCCGCCACGATCTTAGTTACCCTAACTCACAGATCGAAGGACCAAATCTAACAACTGAACCGCCGTTTCTTGGACGCTCGCGATAACAAGAACCGACCCAAACGAGAAAAAGAAAAAAATCACCGATTGATCCTGATCCAGATCAAGAACAAACAAGCTACAGACGACAGCGGATAGGAGAGAAAACATTGGAAAATCTTGCTCACCAGCGCCGTGCGGAGGGGAGGAGGAAGGCGAGGAGCCGACGAGGAGAATGTAGCTGCTTTGGTTGTCGCGACGACTCGAGCGGCCGAGCCCTAGCCGTGTTCGACCTCTGTACGGGCTGGGTTGAGCCCATTCAGCTATGGGCCGATCTAGTTAAGCCATGCTTGGCCCAAAAGTCCAAAACAGCAGGAGGAGAGCCCAGCAAAGCTCCCAATTAGGATGGCCCAACTCTTGATATTTTTCGACGGATTGAGAAAAAATGAATTCGCTCTGTACAGGATTTTCTTCTCGATGGAAGGGTATTATGGTCTTTAGAGCAGAGAAATGGTCGCCAGCATTAGTCCAAGCACGTTGACCGGACGGGGACGGCGCGCTAACGGAGGAGTGGCAGAAGAGAAAGGCTAGCCGGGTAATAGTAACGTAATTAGAAAACTTAATTTCTGGTAAATTTACATGCTAAACTCCTTGGTTCTTCATCAAATGATGCGTTACAACTTACGAGTGACGGAAGTCCTAGTTCTGCCGTGAGATTTATCTGAAAAAAAGATATACATCCAGTCAGGTTCAAAAATCGACGAAAGCTTTATTTGAAATAGAAAAGTATACATGCAGTTAGGTTTAAAAATAGATAAAAATCACTCGAAAATCGTAATTTTCGATCGTATCAAACTGATTTGACATTAGAAATCGGTTCAATTAAAAAAATTAGAAAAAATTATGGACATAAACCGATCGAAAAACGTTGAAAATTGCTCAAAAAATTGGTAGCAAAAAAAATCATTGGGTCGGTCGATTTTTGATTTTTTTCAAAAAATTTGATTTCAGAACTCTTCGATTTTGACGATTTTTCACTTGATATTGCCGATTTTCGATTTTTGAACAGTATTTTCGATATCGATATTGTTAACCCTACCTCCTCCGTGACACATGGGTACATACCAAAATCATTCTCAAATGGGGAATCAGAAAAAAAAAAATGTACATCTCGATTACATTATTGAAACCTAACATGTCCTTATGACTATCCAAAAAAGATGGTACATTGGGTACTATTCTTCCCATTTATTTCTGTCAATTGCGTCCGAAATATCTATTTCAATATATTTATTTACTAAAGAAATATAAAGTATAAATATTGTAATTTTTTCTTTTTTTTATTCGTACTTAAATGTTTACAAAAAGTTAATGGTTATGACATGCCATTTAACAAAGATGCATATAATAATTTTGTATTAAAATATTTATTAGATTTAGTATTTGTTTAACTATATATACGATAGACTCTAGATAAATATAGCTATTACAGTGAAAAAATACCTAGGAGGCTACTACAGTAAAAAAATCCTCCAGTTACTTTGTTAGCGTGTGCACGAGAAGCGTGCGCGCGCGCGCGCGTAAGTGCGGTGTGTCAGCCTCCTTCCCCTGACACAGCACGGCAACGAAGCAAATCCACGGCCACCTCCGGAAAGCAACTACTGGTCTACTGCTACTGCTACCCTCTCCCGGGAAAGCAATAAGAACGCGAGATTCCCACTACCTTTCCGGCGAGCAAGGCAAGAATCCCGCCCCAGGATTCCCGGACGCCCCAGCCCAGCCAACTCCGATGAACGCCGCGGCTTTCTCTCTGGCGCGGCGGGCCGTCTCCTGGCGCCAATCGCTCCTGTCCCGCGGCCTCGCCGCCGTGGCCGCCGGCGGGACTGAGCCGACCAAGCGGGTGCTCGTGCCGGTCGCCGCCGGCACGGAGCCGGTCGAGGCGGCCACCACGGCCGACGTCCTCAACCGCGCCGGCGCGCGGGTCACCGTCGCCACCGCCGACCCCGCGGGCGACGAGGGCCTCGTCGTGGAGGCCGCCTACGGGGTCAAGCTCGTCGCCGACGGCCGCGTCGCTGACCTGGAAGGCGAGGCCTTCGACCTCATTGCCCTACCGGTGCGTCCGCCTCCTTCCTCACTCCCTCCATAGTCTCCGTGTGCTCCCAAATTAGCCTTCTTTCTCGAATTAACAACTGCCGAGTCTGCCATATTGTACCTTTGGTTTCGAGATGTTGATGCTACAAGTAGGGGGATGCTATGTGGCCTGATCATTTGGCTTTGCCGGTTAATTTGGTGTAGGGAGGAATGCCGGGATCAGTTAATCTTAGAGATTGCAAAGTACTCGAGAAGATGGTCAAGAAACAGGCGGAAAAGGGGGGCCTCTATGGAGCCATCTGCGCTGCGCCGGCAGTAACGCTGGCCCATTGGGGCATGCTCAAAGGCTTGAAGGTTCAACATTGATCAGCCGTCTAGTATCAATTGATTGTTGGGGTGTGGTTCTGTAGAAAGGATGTATCGTGCTGAAAAATTGTCAACCTTTGTTATTTCAGGCGACCTGTTATCCGTCATTCATGGAGAAGTTCACTGCAGAGGTGATCCCTGTGAACTCAAGGGTGGTGGTGGATAGAAATGCAGTGACCAGCCAGGGTCCGGGAACAGCAATTGAGTTTGCTCTTGCTTTGGTGGAGCGGCTATATGACAAAGAGAAGATGGAGGAGGTTGCTGGACCTTTGGTAAGCTGTAAACCATGGCACCCTACATCTGTTGCTCATATTTTGTTACAGAAAGTCTACCAAACGGTATACGTTGGAATCACTTCAACGGTATACGGTTCATTCATTAGTTTGATTACATTTCAGGGTAAGTTTCATGATGTCTCACGGATAAGTTTCATGGGTTTCATGAGGTTTCAAGTTTCATAAGGTTCGTGTTCATTAAAAAGTTTAGCATTGTGTTGTCGATGAAACCTTTGGTTGAAACTTATCTATGAGACTTTTTTATGAAATCTGAACCTTATGAAACTTGTAACCTCATGAAACCCATGAAACCTATCCGTGAAACATCATGAAACTTTGAATGAATATGCTATATTGGAAGTGATTCATATAGCGTGTAGTTGCTTATAACACGACAATTTTAAATAGATAATTCTATGCTTAAAAGAATATTGTTCATGAGGGTGAGAGCTGGAAATCATTTATTTACATATGTGGTGATTTGATATTAATCGGTTATCTGAATGAGTTATGGCGTCACCCTACAAGTAATGCACTTGCACATTGGAATTATGTTTAGGTCTGCAGGGTTGGCATGATCTAATGTGCTAACTGAGACACCCTTTTATCTACTCTCCTGAAACCATCTATTGGTATCTCTTAAGAAGATCCTATATGATTTAGTACATGTAGTAGTGTTTTCTACACATTTAGCTGGTAGTTCTTCAATTGATTTTTTTGGGGTGCATATTTCATCAATTTCAATGACTTAAACTTTTATCATCTGGCATTTGTGCAATTGTTCTCATTTAGCATGTGCGCCCTCAACATGGAGCTGAGTATACCATCGAAGAGCTTAATTCAGTTGAATGGAAATGCAGTGGTACACCTCAGGTATGACATGAAATTGAATTCCACTTGTTAAAAAAAAAAGATGTCCATTCATTTTAGGTTGCTTTTTTATTTCTTCCTTAGGGAGCTCCTGTGTTTTATATTACTGCTTCTGATAGACCTGCTCCTGAGCATGCTCTATCTATCCTCTTACAATCTTGGTGTGGCTACCTTAAAATGAATGTTCATGGTTCCAAACCTCTTTTTTATCTTGACACTAGAACAACATATCCTTAAATATAATAGTCAAGACTAAAATATATTCCTCGTTTACGTAAGTAGGAAGTGACATATTACTGTTGTACATAATTAGTTATGAAATCTCACTGATGCATAGTAGCATATTGGATTTCCTGCATATAATTTGTCACTGCATGTTATGAATCTTAGATCATAGGGTAAATACTGTCCAGAAGATGGCCAGGACAGCACGGCTGAAGAGGGAGGCGCAAGTAGAGGGGAGTGACTATAGATTGGGTTGAAGACTTGAGGGGAGAGGAAGACTATTGTCATCTCATCGCTTGCCTTCAATGGATTACAGCCGTATGCCTTATATAGGCCGGCTCTTAACAAATCTTCTAACTAACTAACTGATTGATAAGGTCATCTAATCTGATAAGAACCAAACTAACAACCGAACTACTCTCATCTCAATGGCTGCACTACTTGGCTCTGTGTGCTGGTGCTGCCGTCCTTACATGCATGGGCGCGCAAGCTCCTTGGGTCCATGCGGCCGACCGGCTGCAACCTTGTGACATGATCATGCATGGGCCCATACGGCCATAAAAGTGCATTTGTTTGGGTAATGTAAGAGAGGAGAGACACAAACATGCTCAACAAGGAACTAAAACAAGGCCCTCTCATGGCATAGAGTATGTGTTCTTGTATAGACCATTCAATTATGCCTTATTTAATGTTATAGAACATATATATCATCAGTTTGTGAAGAACCAATAAGGTGATCAGGGGGAGGGGGGGGGTGAGTGATCACAAATAAAATTTTTCCCTTAAAAGTCAAACCACCAAGAGACCAGATTAAATAATTGTACAATCCAAATAGGTGATTGGATGAACAGTATCCCAACCAGGAGTTCGGAAGAACGGTGCTTAGATAAACAAAGAAAATTGCACTAATTGGGTGAATAGTAAATAGCAAACTGGTTGGATGAACAGTGCTCGGTGAAGAGTGTTCAGATGAACAGTACAAACTTTACTGGTTGGATGAACAGTACCACGAGCTGGTCGGCAGACACTAGTCGGATGAACAATGCTCATTGAACATTGTTCGGATGAATAATAAAATATGAATCAATGGAACTTTTGATCGGCTGATCCAAAACCCATGAAACTTGGTGCACACCTTCCTGTAGATGTCAGAAACCTATTTCAACCTTCAATCGCAAGGAATTGATGTCAAAGTTCTGATCTTTTTCAATTTAAAGAATGTTGCACCAAAATCGAGTCAAAAACACAAACTTCACTCTTAGCTTACTCGTAGGAATTGATTATCAGGATGATCTTAGATGACCTCTTACATATAACAGCAAGTGAGAACACCAATGGATAACTCTTCAAACAAACAAGAGCACAATCTACAAGGATCTTTCTTTTTCCAAGTACAAAGATCAGTTTTTGCAGAAACTAAAAAGAAGAGGTTGTAGATTGCCTAGATGATTGGGATATTATCTATAGAAAACTTATCCAGCAATCTTTCATCTTTGGCAAAAGATCCAAAAGCACTTAGAAGGAGAGGAGGCAAAACCAAATATGCGAAAAGTAAATTGCAAAAATTTAAATGTTGAATTTAGAGCATAATGTAAACGCTGAAAAGTAAACTTAGAATAGAGAAATGAAACTTTTATTTCATAGAGGGAAGGTTTACAAAGCCTCACAACAAAGTGGACAAAGCTCAAGAGAGCACCAGAACCTTCAGAGGAGAGACACTCGTCTCCTCTCTATTTATAGCACACTGGGAGCAAGCTCCACCATTGGAAAACTTCCTTCTTCCACAAGGAATCTTATCAAGGGCTAGAATCCACTACCTCATTTATACATGGGCTAACCTACAACTCAACATCATAACGGGTTTTGACACACTCCTCTCAGGGCACCACTAACTAAACCACTACTCCACTTGCGAACCTATGATCCAATGATCCTCCTTCGCTTGAGTAGAGTTTAGCATCTGCACCATCTACTTGTCTTCCCGGCTTGCAGCTACTCCTTGGCCTCAGTCATCTTTGGCGATACCTTGACCGTCTGGACCTCAACTCTTCCAACCTAGTCCCGATTTCCTCCGCCTCACCATGACATAGCTCCGAAATCCTGCAACCACCATAGACAAGGGAAACACATCACATAGCAATATCCAACAACATATGCAATCAAATCAACACATGGCCAGAATAATACACAATTTGTCCTGACTAGTTTACAATCTTTCCCAATCAGTTCACAAACTGTTTCGACCAGTTCACAAACTGCCCTGACCAGTTCACAAACTGTCCCGACCAGTTTACAAACTGATCAAATCAAACTCAAACTTGTGCACCACAAGCTCAAATATAGTCAATTACTCATCACAAATATGGATAAACCTCCACATGGTCTTTTAGTTTGCAACTAATTGCTTCATATGGATGTTTAACCAAGAAGTGCGCTGGGCCTAAATATGAGAAAATTGACTGCTATGCATAGGGGCAGACTCTATCAACGAGGAGCACTTCATGTACATTAAATCAATAAAAAGGGTATAAAATAATCGGATATTTTGATATGATGCTAATACTTTCATATTATGGAGTTTGACCTGAGTTGGGCTTAATATATGTGTGCCATTGTTTTTCCTTTTATACCCCTTGCAGGTTCTTGTACCAGTTGCTAATGGATCAGAGGAAATTGAAGCTCTTAATTTAATAGATGTCTTGCGTAGAGCAGGAGCAAATGTTATTGTTGCATCAGTTGAGGATAAGTTGCAAATTGTGACCCGTCGCCACAAGTTTAATGTAATAGCTGATATGATGTTGGACGAAGCTGCTAACATGGAATTTGATTTGATTGTCATGCCGGTACATAGCTGTTGAGTTACTTTCTAATTAATCTGGTGCTATTCTTGAGTACTTCACTGACACTGGTGTCTATTGTATACAGGGTGGTCTGCCAGGTGCTCAAAAGTTTGCTAGTACACAGAAACTTGTTGACTTACTAAAGAAACAAGCAGAATCTAATAAACCCTATGGTGCAATATGTGCTTCCCCAGCTCATGTCCTCGAGCCCCACGGTTTACTGAAGGTACTATCTTCTATACCTTTGTGAGTTATGACCAAGGGATGAAATCTCGGATTTCAGCCAAATAAATAAAAAATCAAATTGCTACAGTGATTTCAGAAATTTCGGCGAGATTTTACCAAATCTTGCCGAAATCTCAGGTTGTTTGACTATATTTTGACTTTTTTTGATCAGATTTGGCCCAATAATCCTTAAGAAAGTCATCTTCCATGAAAATTTGTTGAACAACCAAATTTTTGTGACGTTTTATAATTTCGACAGAACACTATCAGATTTTTATAAAATCGTACAAACTTGATCATGCTGTGAAAAATTTATGGTACTATCTTGAGCAGTGTAGAGTCATACAAAAAAATTTTCAAAATAATTAAACTTTATTTGTTATCTTTAAAAAAAATCTAGAACAGAATAAACATAACTGAGACAATAACCTTGTCAGAATTTTAGAAATATGCTCGAGTGTGATAATGATCCAAAATTTTTATGAAAGCTTAAGCATTGCCTCAAATCCCTTCTCTAAAATTTTCAAAAAATTTAAACTTTGTTTGTTTGCTCAATGCAATCTATGGATGAATTGAACTTCATTTGTTATCTTTCAAAAATAAAAATCACAAGGAACATAAATGGTACAGTACCATTGTAAGTATTTTATAAATTCACTGGAGTGTGATCATGATCCAAAATTTTTATGAGAGCTTAAGCATTGCCTCAGAACCCTTCTCTAAAAGTTTCAAAAATTCTAACCCTTTTTTGGTTGCTCAATCAAATCTATCTATTGATCATCAGGCTTTTATCAAGACAGTAGCGCTGCCACAATTTTTTAAAATTCTTCATGTTTGATCATCATGTGAAAATTTTATGGGGACATTAGTGATGCTTTAGGACCATCCACAAAAATTTTCAAACACTTCTAATGTGGTTTGAATCATTTTTCATGCAGTTGAAATTTGTCGATCAGTCTTCAGTAGCATTGTCCTAATTTTTAAAAATTCCTCAGGCTTGATCATCGTCAGAAAAATTTATGGGAACATTATTCATGCGTCAAGGCAATCCACAAAAATTTCAAAATGTTCTAAAGTGGTTTGCATTATTTTTCATTCGGTTGAAATTTTGTCGGTCAGCCTTTTATCAGAACAGTAGCACTGTCAGAATTTTTAAAAATTCCTCAGGCTTGATCATCATCTGAAATTTTTATGGGAACTTTAGTGATGTGTCAGGACCATCCACAAAAAATTTTAACATTGTTTCGACCATTTTTCACTCGGTTGAATTTCACCGAGTTTTCGGCATTTCTCGGCAAAATTTCGGTAATTTCGGCCGAAGTTCGGTTCAAAAATTACGGATTTCAAATTTTCTTTTTGAATTTTGACTGGATTTCATCCGAAATTCCGAGATTTCGCCGAAATTTCGAATTTCGCCCACCTCGAGATGTGAACTGAAAACGAAATTTGAAACCCTGGTTATGACAATATGTACATGTGGAGTAATCCTGTGATATCCTCGGTAGTCAGTACCATACACATAAATGATTATGGGCCCATCTCCCATGGCATCTGATTTCATAGAGATAGCAGTAAACAAGCTATTGCAGATTACCTTTTAAGCTGTATTAACTTGGAAGTGCATTGATCTTTGTAGGGAAAGAAGGCAACGGCATTTTCAGCCATGGCACACCTGCTCACAGATCAGAGTGCATGCAAGAGTAGGGTTGTCGTCGATGGTAACCTTATCACTAGTAAAGGCCCAGGGACTGCGACAGAGTTTGCTCTAGCTATTGTTGAGAAGCTATTTGGTCGAGAGAAAGCAGTCGGTATAGCAAAGGAGTTGGTTTTTATGTGATTGCAAACTGAGCTGGTGTTGTCTGCAGTACAATCATATGGATAAACATGTCAGGCACCTGTTAGTGATGCTTCTGTGCGTATATGCCTGCGCTGGTAGGAACTGCTTGTGCATTTGATGGAACTAGAGAAGCATACTGTAAACTTAGCCATTAATGTACAACACTATGCATACGTTCGCAAATGGAGTCTTCTTTGATTCGGTGAGGAACTGAGAAACTGCAAGCAGTGAGAATCAACTGTTGAGAAGCTGTTTGGTCGAGACAAATCACTTGACCTTGCCATTGATGTGGTCATGTCATACTAACCTGTACGTAAAGGTTGCTGTTTTGCTATGTATTTCACTCTTCTATTCTTATTAAAACCTCTGTGCTCGCCAGTGTAGTTCGTCTGTTTGTTGTGCTTTTATGTGCGTGCATGTTTGAGGGTCTACCCAGGACTTTGATGAAAATACTAAGCAATATATTTCTATAAGCAATCAGATATACCTCTGCAAAGCATTCTATGTACCTTATCTGTGCTGAAGCCATTGCATTCGCTGAGTTATATGCTTTGATCTATCCTAGAATTGTCATTTCTAGATATGGGATATGTTGCATCTTTCAGAATGCTTTGAAAAAAGCTTACGAGTCATGATTGTCACTTTCACATTAAGATTACTTATGTGTGGTTGAAACAACATGAGCGTACAAAACAATAAGGAAGTGGCATCTTTCTGTGTCTTGAAACGAGAATGATAAGTGGATGTGAATCACCTTTACTTTAGGTGATTTAAAGAAACGTCATCCAAATGAGGCCTTGTTTGGGGGTTTAAAGCCAACTTCAACTTCTGAAAAGCCACTAAACTCCCTAAACAACTCAATTTTCAACTCAGAAAAGCTAGGTTGGATCTGCTTTTGCAGCTTATTGCTGAGAGAAATTAGTTATTTATTAAACGATCTCTTATGAAAAAGATACAACCGTTTTCAACTCAGGAAGTCAAAAGGTAACTTTTCAGAAAAGCTACAGCTTCCTAAACATGCCCTGAATCCATGGCTTAGATCCCTACTTGAGATTATTATTGCACCCCCTGTATCTTTTAAGTGGTTGGAGCATGTGTCTGTCCATTCTCTAATGTACTTTTTTAAAAAAAAATAGAGGGCACTCTAGTTAACTTTAACTGCATATTCCTTTCTCATTATCTGTTGTTTTGGTTTTATTTTTAATAAGTATTTATCTGTTGTTTAGCATCCTTATGAGTTCTGATTGGCAAACTTTTGGCGATGAATGATTTGTCCCTGACATCTTTCATGGAATAGTCTCATTGTCAGGGTGAAACACTGCAGCTGTGGAGAGAGTAGATCATGAAAAGGTAAGAATCCTTGAGTTAACTTTTGGAAACTTCACAGAAGCTTCATCATCGATAAGCTTAGTAAGCACTTGTCCGCATTTGCTCTGTGCTTTGTGCCTTTGCCCTTGTCGTGTTAGGCATGACTGACAAAACAATAGTTTCTGCTAGGTCAAATGCAACAATCAAATTTACTTTACTACTCCAGCTTCGCAAAGCTATTTTTATAAGCTCACATCTATCATATTCTGATCTGAATAGCACCTTTGGTGAAGTGCGTTGGTGCTTTCACTGTGCCCTTTGCATATCCTAAGATTGTGTGTATGGTACGCAGCTAATTGATGACATTGACATCACAAATGTTGCTACTGACCGAGCATATTGATCTAGTTTTTTGTTCTCAAATTTCCCAAGGATTGTGCTCATTGACTCATTGTGAGACATATTTGATGCGAACACACACAAGATTATCGCAAAGCCAAGATTTTCGCTAAAACAAATTCCACTAGAAAAGGAAGGTAAGTAGTACACTCCTTTTAAATCTTCCAATGAAGACAAATTCATGCCATGACAGCGATGCTCAAAATTAAATTCAGAAATACAAGGTTCTCCTAATGCCCGGTGTTCAAGATTATCCTCGCTCCCTCATTGGTCCCCATAGTTAATCCCTGCTGATATCAGCTTTGAGTTGCCTAACCAATCGCTTTCTTCTGATAGATGAACATCTATGGGAGATCACAAGCAACATCTTAATGTTCTAATCACTAATATATTTACTCTAGAGAGCCACCTCACTAGACACTCCAATATATAAACAACTATTCATAGATGGTGGTAGAATTGTTCATTTTTTTTATCACAAGTTACTGTGTACATCCAATGCTAAATCTTTCAGGGGAGTGGTGGCACATGTATTTCATTGTTTGATGCGTCTGAGCATCTATCATTTGGCTGTGCTTGCTTCTTGATATGTTTTAATAATTCATGTCAAGTAAGGTTCATGCATATGAACTTCAGAGTTTGGTCACATGTGTTGCTGTACTTCTAGAATCAGACTTGTTGAAGGATTGAAGTCAAACAAAAAGAATAGGTTGAGTCATCTCACAAGAATATCTCTGATTGTTTAATAATGTCAAGTACAAATGCTGGCCTCTGTGCACAGTGCACTTATTGGCCTAAATATTAGGTCATCCAAACCAAACATCATGTCATGAATTATTATAAGCTTATGAAGACCACTTGAGAAGCACAATCTTATGTGGAACACTTGATACCATAGCTCACTTAGAGTCAAAGGAGATTGGTTGAAATGGCAACATCAAGATGCTTAGAGCTGTGTTGGCCGGCAAGATCACGTAAACAGAGAACAAAAAAAGAATTCCATATGGGCATACAATTATGCAATTGGTTGAACAATCCAAGTAATATATATTTCCTTTCTTTATGTTTTTTTCAGAAAAGGCTATCCAGAACAACGTGTCTTCCAAAAAGTTAGCGAAGAAAGAGAAACAAAACTACGAGAAATACATAAGATACTGTAAATCAACAAGTGTATTTTACTGCACCAAAATGTCGCATTACCACCCTAATTTATGTTTAATTATGTTACCTATATGTAAGAATGTCACATTTAACCACGCATAAATTCAGGTAACCATCATATCATTTCTGTGTGTGAACGATCCTTTGGCACGGCTGGGGTTTGGCAGAAGCCAGCTTTTGGTTGGCTACCCTAAGTAGGCCCGTAGAAGTTTGCCATTTGGCAGTCTATCTTTTTGTTAGGTTGCAGGCTGGTTTGAAGTAAAAAATATTCAAAATACCCTAGTTGAAATAGATTGATTGAAGCCAAGATTGATCTAAATGGCCTTGAAATGTTAGATTGATCCACCATCCCTGTTTCAACAAGTTGATACTCTGTAGTTTCTTCAATATTTTAAACTTTTTTAACTCTGTTGCATGATAAGGAAATATAAAATTATCAAAGGCTTAATTGAATGAGAGAAAATTTTCAATAACTATTACTACAAATCTTACGGTTAATAGATTTGAACATAGAGGTTCACAGAGTTCGTGAATCAGTAATAAATATCGACCAAGTCACACATAAGCACAATGGATGGATCCAACACACATGAACTCATGAATCGGCAACAAAAACTCCAGATCCAACACATGAACACACTGGACAAATCTAGATAACAAGGTGGCTTGCATGACGTTAGCTATGGAACTCCAGTGGTGCGGTCAGAGGGCTCCAGCGGCGCGGTAGAATCTGCGGCGAACGTGTACCTTAGCTACAAGCGCTGGGGTCAAGAAGTCTAGGGAGGTGGCACTGGATCCACAGAAGGAGTTGGGGGAGGCGGTGTTGGGTTGAAGAGGGTCGGTTGGAGGCAACCCGATTGGATCTACTAAGGGGAGGTGGTGTAGAACTGAAAGAGGCTGCATGACTTAGGGAAGGAGAAAGGATAGCGGTGTGGAGAACATGACAAGGTCCGGCAGTGACTCTAGACGTCGGTAGTTAGTAGCGAGGTGAGGGATTAGCTAGGTGCAAACCCTAGCGGATTGGTTGGGGTGAACTCGGGGGAGAGGAGAGGAATCGGGAGAGGTTGGGGGTGGAATGATGCGGGTGCCGAGGGACTTGCGAGTTTTTATATGAGTGGCAAATGTTGGGTAAATAAGTGCCAACTTCAGGAGCAATGTCATATATCCCACCCATAAAAGCCTTTGTTTCTCCTCACAAGCACCTCTCAGCCAGCTTCTGCTTCTAGTTGTATTTCGGCTTGTGCTTCTACGTTGTATTTCGGTTTGTGCTTCTCCGAGAAGTAGTTCAAAAACCTGCTGTTTGCTATATAGCTTTTGGTTTCTGCAAGGAAAAAGCAGGGGGAGAAGCTGTAGTACCAACGAGGGCCAGAGTGGTATACTGTTCTCCGCAGTATATTTTGACCATTGAGGCACTGAATAGTCGTCTAACTATACTCATTGAATCTGGCTGATGCAAAACTTGATGGCAAAAGTCACAATTAGAATGGAATTCTTTACTCTTTCTCTCACGATACCAATGAATTGTGATATTTAGTGATTACATAAGTTATATCCCAGTTCATCGATCCATGCTATTGAGTTTCCTGCAAGTTGCATATTAGCTCAAACATTAGACCCTGAAGAATTACGCATGCACACGAAGAAATTCTTGTGGGCATCGTCAGGACATGGAAAAGAAATCCAAACAAAGAGCAAGAAGCCAAGCAAGCTAACAAAAAACAAATTCAACAAGGAAACACAGCTTCCATGGCCAAATTGCATCCTTCCCTATCAGATACCTGGGCATGCCGCTAACTCTTGGTCGTCTACGTCGCACTGATCTTCAACCCATCCTAGACAAAGCGGCGCGACGAATGGCGGGCTGGCAAGCAAACCTTCTCACTATGGGGGGGCGGCTCACCCTGGTTAAATCAGTCCTGACATCGCTACCCATCTACATGTTGACTGCGGTAAAGGTGCCAAAGAAGTTCATATCGGACTTTGACAAACTCAGAAGGCGTTTCCTCTGGGCTAGAAACAACGACATCCATGGTGGCAACTGCAAAGTTCGCTGGACAACAGTCTGCCGCCCTCTTCAATGGGGGGGACTGGGAATCCTCGACCTTCACAAGTTTGCTAGAGCCCTACGTCTCCGTTGGCTTTGGCTCCAATGGACGGCTGTTCACAGGCCGTGGATTGGTTCCCCCACCCCATGCGACCACAACGACCGGCAGCTCTTCTCTGCGGCTACTAAAATTTCCATTGAAATGGCGGGACCAACCTTGATCGGCCGACAGGTGGATCCATGGCTGCGCCCCTTCGCAACTGGCGCCATCCCTGTTTAAGCACTCCAGACGCAAAGCAAGATCGGTTGAAAATGCCTTGCTAAACAACAACTGGATTCGAGATATCATACACGGCCTAACAGCACATCTCCTACCGGAACTAATAAGTTTATGGCTGAAAATTCAAACAGTCTCTCTACAGCCACAGAATCAAGACTCCATTATTTGGACGCAAAAGCAACTCGAGTCTACGTCGCTCTCGGCGTCGCATGCGATTCGCGAGAAGCATCCTCACGACCTTGATACCATTATGCAGTCGACTTAGGGCCCTTGGCATACAAAAGTCTTCTTCTGGCTGGCACTCCAAGATCGGCTTTGGACTGCGCAGCGATTGCAACGACGGGAGTGGCCAAACCAATATTTCTGCCAGATGTGTTACCGAAACCTAGAAACAGTCTTTCACCTCTTTGTTGATTGCCCCCAAGCTAAGCTTCTATGGGCCGACATCGCCCGGTGGAGTCGAACGCCATCCCTCCTCCCGAATCGATGGGAACTGGCCGCCAACCTGGAAAACTGGACCCTGCATCAGCTCAATCGGCAAGGTAGGTCCCGGAAGGGGGTCAATACTCTCATTATTCTAACTTGCTGGCAATGGTGGAGGGAGCGAAACAACAGAGTTTTCAGAGACACATGTAAACCACGAGACATGATCCTCCAGTCCATCAAGGACGAGGCTGCAAACTGGATCTTCGCGGGAGCAAAAGATTTGAAAAAACTCGTCCAGCGTTGACATTGTTGTATTTTTTCGTATTTTTTCGTATGAAGTGGTTGTAAGCTTGTAACACTTTTTCAATGGTGCAGTCTGTTGCACCATTGCGACCATTTTTTTCTTCCTATCTAATATAATCGTAGTTCTCTGCCTTTCAAAAAAAAACAAGGAAACACAGAAGAATGCGAAACTTGCCCTTATCCACTATGTCGAAGGCAGAAAACAACCTCAAATCAAACATGTACACATTAGCTACATATTCTCCCTTCTTTCTTAGCCCTTCCTCTCTCAAAGAGCAGCTCTCTCTCTCTCTCTCTCTGCAACATTCCGAGAGACATTGTTCTTGCCTCCGATTCAAAAAACAAAACATTGTTCTTGCCTTCTCTTCTCACAGAAGTTTCTGAAAGCCACAAACCGAAAGAGAAAGAGTAATCACCAAGAAACACAGAGGGGATTCCAAAGATACATATATAAATATATCGACTGCATCTGTGTAAGAAGATGATCCCATTCATAAAGCAGAGGAATTCCAAGATGAAACATTCCCTTCACTAGCGATGCTCCTGAGCAGAAGTTTAGTGAAGCCAGTGATGGAAGTGCACCGCCGCACGCGAAGAGTTGGCACAGGTGGAAGCAAGGCGGACTCGGAGCAGAGGAAGCTACGGCGAGTCAGGCGCTCCTTCTGGTCCTGCCCTCCGAATCGTCCTCCGGGCACCTGAGCCGGTTTGGTGCTTGTGTTTAGTTCCAAAGCAAAGCACTTGCCACCTCTCTGATTTGCTTCCTCTTCTCTTGGTGTGTCCTTCAGTTCTTGAACAGCCTGAGGGCATAAGCTAGGATCCCCGTGCCCTCCTACTTCCTGTCTGCTCCTGTTTCTCCCGTCCTGGAATTGACGACATAGCTGCTCTTCTTCTGAAATCATTGGAAGTTTTGTTCCCACGATCTTGCCATTCTGAGGCGATCTTGGGAGAAGGGCTTTTGTCGATCTAGGCTGCTTTCTTGGGAACCAGGGCTTTGGCTTGCTGCTGTTTGCCTGCCTGTTTCTTTCTGGCTTTCCTCGTCCAAGCTTGCAGGTTAGTTGGGAAACAAAGGTGTTTGAAGTTTGCTCCTCTCTTGTGGGGAAGATCCGTGACATTCTGGAGACGTGTTCTCGGCCTTTACGCCTGTAAGTTCTTGGACGCAAGAGTCGCCTTGTCTCTCCTGATCCCTCGAAATAAGCAACAGCTCTTGTTTTCAACTAGCACAATCTTGTTGGGGTTGCTACGAAAAAGAAGCTACTGAAATCTCTTGGGACCAAGGGTTGAGGCCTTGATCCTTATATAGTTATTTGCTGCTCGCCTTCTCGGTGCTCACTGCTCAGTCACCCTTGTGGCAGTTCAAGGATTTGCATTTCTGATCCCGGCCGGCATTTCATTGGAAAAGATTGTGATCTAGTGCTCTTTATGTTCTTCTGCCTTCTGGATCATCTTCGTTGTGGCAGCCTTCCGCAACGACATGAGCTCTGCTGCTCCACTCGGTGACGCCGCCGGGCTCTACGAGGGGTTTTACGGTGGTTTCGGCGGCGTCCATGGTCATGGCTTTAGCCAGCTGGGAGCGTCGACCTCGTCGGTCCTTCTGGACGGCAAAACAGAGAAGGAGCCGGACACGACCGCCATGGAGATGCCGAAGAGGAAGGGAGGAGGTGAGCGGGACGAGAAGGCAGCGATGGCTCTCAAGAGCCACAGCGAGGCGGAGCGGCGGCGAAGGGAGAGGATCAACGCGCAGCTCGCCACGCTCCGGAGCATGGTTCCCTACACTGACAAGGTGAGCGAGCGCTTCGTTTCTTTCTCGTTGCTGCTCCATGTTCTTTTCACCATATCTTAAACCTTGTCAGTTAGTTATTAGAAAGTTGGCCAAACGCGTGTCAAGATGGTTTTCCGTACAACCTCTTCATGTCAGACATAGTGTATCCTGGATGGCGAAAAGGAAAACGGAATAGTATTGCATGTCTATCAGTCAGTGTTATCTCCAGAAAATTAAGAGATGTCCAACATGAAACAGCCTAAAAGTGCCGTACTGCCATTGCTGCGCACGATAAATGGTCCAGTTTCTCTCCATAAAAGGGGTCCCAGTCATAGACAGGATCAACTGTAGTTGCAGTTGGACTGTAACTTAAACAGTCTTTATACCTTACAACAATCTGATTGAGTCATTCAACAGTCTATATTGTGCTAAAGTGCAGGTACATTATTTGCTACGGTAAAAATCGGTACAGTTCTTTGCTACAGTGTTCTCGAAAAATCTTGAGAATCACTTTTTAATCCAACAATAGTATAGAACTGTAACTTAAACAGTCTCTATGCCACTCCATAGGATCCCTGTCCAATACCTGTTTCTGTTCGGCAGTTAGGGTGGTTGTAGCAAGGTAAGCTTCCGTTGGGCTACTGAGCTTGGATCAAATTGGCTGGGCTGGGCCAAGTGCCGTTTGGTTGCTGTTCTGCCGGAAATGCAAGGTTGGTCCAACGAAATGGCTAAACTGGAGCCCATGCCAGGCCGACCGAGGCCGCCCCAAATAACATGGCTACAAAGTAGCTGGAAAATCACAGTAGAAACACCCCTAAAAACTGAAGCTGTTGAGGAGGAGCTTTTCAGCTGTGACTTGGCTTGACCACCTCCTACCTCGGTCGCTATGCCTTCTCGACCTTCGCCACCCCACCTCGCCGCCTCCACTTCACCTCCCCACTCAGACGCCGCTGTACTTCGCTATGTTGTTACCTCCCCGCTCGGTTGGTCCCCAAAAGCTACAGTTGCAACAGCTAGTTTGCCAAACAATATAATAAGAAAAGCCACACCGCCACTTGATTCTGGTACTTCTGAAACAAACCAAAAAACGACTTTTCACTCGACCACAGCTCCCCCAAACAGGGCCTTAGATCTCCTGTGGCAACTGGCAACCTGCGCACGGAGCTTAGAGCTTTGGGTATAACGGGTAAATATGGTTTTTAAATATGGTAATTGAAATAAGGTACAGATATATCAAATAGAATTTTGGTTCGATATTAGTAAACACCATAATATTTCGATTCGGTATTGATAAATATCATATTTACCAAACTAGCGTGAATTGCTATTTTTTACTGTTTTGATATTGATACGATTTCTAATACACACCTTTAACTATTACTCTATCTAATTATAAGTTAGTAAAAATTATTATATACATTTGACCGTTACTTTGACAAATGTAGTGATATTATTTTCATGTGAAAGTACTTTATACACATTTGATCATTACCTTATCTAATTATATATGTATGTTTTTATTTTGGTATTAGGTTTATTTCGTTTTACTCGCGATTCTTACTGAAAACTGTATTCTGAAAGTCAAATTTTGCCGTACCATACCGAACACTGTATACCAATCAAATCGAGTTGATGGGTTTGATTTGATATTTTGGCACAATTTTTTCGGCTCGATAAAATTGTGCATAGCCCTGATGGAGCTTAGGCGCAGCGCCAAGCGGATGGCCGACTCATCGCATGCGATGGTGCCGTGACCATAGACAGTGGCAGGCACGGTGTGGGGGTAGCAAAATAGCCGTATGAACCGATGTGCACGGCGCGTAAGCGCGGCTTAATTCACGGATTGGGCAGGCGGGCAAGCATGTGTGGTGCAACACAATGGGACGTCGGTCAGCGCGCACACGGCTGATCGTGGTGAGATGTGGCAACACAAGGGGTGGACGTGGGATAGCAATCGGGTGCGGTGGATATATATAGGTAATGCTCGCTTATACCTATACCTACTAGCTAAAATCTCTCCTATGGGTATATACCCACAGAGGGTCACGGGTGAAGAATCTCGCTCATACCCGCCGTCGTCTGTGAGTACTCAATACCTGCGGGTATACCCGTTTATCCACTACCATCAACAATCCTTCTAACCAAATAGCACTAGGAGCTAACAACTATGGTACTAATACAATCTTTTTTATGAGATTATAGGAATCAGCTACATTATGTGGATTGAAGAATAATTATCTATGATTCAAAATTGCAAATGTACATGAGAATAAAAATTAAAATAATACATACAAACAAATAATACACAGATGCTGAAATTTAACAATTCAGTAAGGTACAAAAAAAATTAGGGATCAGGGGCCAACTGAGCGTCTATTCTAACCCATATGTCAGTAGAAAGTGACAGGTATTGGTAGAATCCTCCATACCTAGTACCTGTTTACCTGTCGGATAAAATTTAACCTCATAAATATGTCTGTGGATAATAAAAGATGAATATATTTATCTCTATTAAGATTTTTATCAGCAGGGATATGAGTAATCAAGTAAGATTGACATTCTTAGTGCGGACCGTGCACACGGCAGTGGGACACTTCTGCATACATAGCTATTCCGAGCACGCATTCCGAAACCGTTTGCCTGCAGAACTTTCCAAAGACGTTACGTGCAAATCAGTCATGCACATTAGGCACCAAATGATGAGAACTAACGCGTGCGTGATCCTTGCTTTGCTTGCAGATGGACAAAGCCGCGCTGCTCGCGGAAGTGATAAACCACGTAAAGAAGCTGAAGAACAACGCGGCGCAGGTCGGCAAGCACTGCCCCGTCCCGTCCGACACCGACGAGGTCACCGTCGAAGTTCAACAAGAAGCACCCCACAGAACGACCAGCAACAACGGCGGCGGCAGGTTCCTCGTCAAAGCGACGCTCAGCTGCGACGACTGCGCCGATCTCTTCGTGGACGTCAAGCGCGCGCTGCAGCCTCTCAAGCTGAAGGTCGTCGGCTCGGAGGTCACCACGCTGGGCGGGCGCGTCCGGCTCACCTTCCTCATGTCGTACGAGGACGACGTTACCGTGGCGTCGGTCCACCAGGCGCTCAAGTCCGTCCTCGATAAGATCAACTCCGCCTTCGACTTCGCGCCGAGGGAGTCTTTTCTGAACAAACGGCGCAGAGTCTCGACATTCGAGTACTCGAGCTCCTCTTCTTGAAAATTAATCTCAGAGATGATGCCGACCAATATGTACTAGTATCACTGCTTATGTTTGGTGTATATGCTGCGTCGATACGGCTCCGTACAAATGCTCTGACTGGCAGGCAAAGATCTTACGACTTAACAGTGATTTACTATTGTCATGGCTGTAAAGACACAAACGGAAGTGCTACCTGAACATTATTTCCTAGCATGCAGTGCTCGTGCTGCTGATATATTGTAAGAATATTATGTTCCATGCTTACCTAATACATTTGACACGCTCCTTGAGGCTTGAGTGTAACTTACATTTACCATTTTGCTCCTTTCTTTAGATGACAACATTTTACCCAGTTCTGACGCGTAAATCGCTCTACCAACCTTTTAAGAGATGCGTCTTACTCTCTTTCAGAGATGCAGATTTTCTGCATGTGCATGATTCGGACTGGTGATATTAAAGCATCTCCAATGGTGTTAGCTATAAGAAATGTCCATATCATCTATAGATAGCATATAGACAACATCTCCAATGAATTAGCTATAGCATTGTCTATAAAATTAAATATTAGCCCACATGTAATAGGTAATAAGTGCCTTGGAATCAGTTATAGTCTGGCTATACATTAGTAGCCGGTCTATATCTCTCTCCTTATTTTTTTCCTTCCACCTAAGCAAAATGCTGAGATAGCACCCTTATAGCTAGCTGAAGTGGCACCATTGGAGATGCCCTTAGTCCATCTACTGAGCTCAGCAATCATGATGGGTACATGTTGATTTCAAATTTGAATCCTACAAACAACTGATCATATCTTTTGCAACACTGCATGCATCTAAAATGGTAGTGGAGCTAGAAATTTCTAAAGGAGGAGGCCTAAGAATAAAGTAAAACAACAATATCATAGTGCTAATCGTATAAAACAACAAAATCATAGTACTAATCGAAGTTTAATATATCATAGTGCTAATCAAAGTTATATATATATATGCGCTGTTTTCACGAGCCGTCGGCAGACCCCCCCCTGATCTGAAATCTTGCACTAACATCTTACAACAGTGTACCTATTATTTCGAGGCCACTATTCAATTGGATGTTCAGGAAATAATCAATGCTGTACTGTGCCCATCGTAAGTTCAGGACAGCAAAAGATCGATATACTCCATCTCAGAGATCTTAAATTCTTCACGAACCAGTTGTCCGTTCCAGTCCACCAATGATACTCAGCTCTACAGGTAGGTAGTGCACGTGCAGCCACAGATGCACGCAGGAGAGGGAGAGATGGAGATTCCCATGTGTCGCAACACTCAAATCGACAGCAACAGAAGCTAGTTGACCTTGACCGTTCTAGGAATCAACCGCTGCTAAGCTCGTGCAAGCACTATAAAAATCGGACAGATACTATTCACATCTGAGAATGAGATCAGGCAAGTCAGATTCCCCTACTTGAACTGATATATCCCAATTCCCAAGTTGTTCTCAGCTAATTAGCGCATCTTGTTCGTAGTAACTTGCAGGTTGTATTATGTTCTCCAGAAAACAAGTTGTATTGTCCCGATACTTGGTCCAATGGGCTCAGACTTTATATCGCAAAATTTTGGATGAACAAATGTATGTGTATTCACTAGATTAAATGTTTTGCAGAGGTAGAGGTGATCAATCAGAGGATAAGGCAAAGCCTAAGCCAAGGTATATATAGATAGAGCTAAATGCTCCATAAGGCAAAGTAACAATAAATTATCTGAGCATGGTTTGTTCGAAGTAACATATCCAGCTGAATAAGAAAATACTAGTGTGGAAGTCTGGAAGAGAATGACTTGGAGACTGGGTTCTTTTCAGATCTGGAAGAAATAGTTCAGGGGTTGTTGATTCCAGAGGATGACCAAAAACAAAAACAAAACAAAACAAAACAAAAATCTATGCATTCCCTCTCAATACAAGTTACATAAATCTTAAAGCAAATGAATGGGTAAGTAATCAACATTCATCCTTTATTCCTGGTTTAATATTTGTGCAACTTTTAAAAAGAGATGTAGAATCACCTCTCAATGATTAATTAAGGAGTATACTAAGGTCAGGTTTGTTTGGCCTTTTCATCGGATTATAAGCGAAAAAAGCTAAAACCTAAGTAAATAGATAGCTTTTTACATAGGATTTTTAAAAAACCATAAGTTTCTATATAACTATAAACCAAAAGTTACCAGAGAGTTGCCTTTTTTGGCTTATTGAGGGTTGGTCTTAGACTAATACAACTGAAGTTAGGTAATATTACCCACCTACACCAGTATAAAATCCGTTTGCTTTTAAGTTGTTTAAACCCAAAAGCTAACTTTAAGCTATAAGTCAAAAAGCTTAAGCCTTATGTCTTATTTTTTTGAGCTTTTTCACTATTTTAAAAGTAGAAAAACTAAAGCCTAAACAAATAGGTGGTCTTTTATCTGAACTTTTTAAAAAAACTGTAAGTCTCCATATAACTAAAAGCCACTATAGAAGTGTTTTTCTGACTTCTTGAGGGTTGATCTTAGACTAATGTCATTGAAGTTAGAATAAAATTATCCACCCCTATCACGTATAAAAGCCAATTGCTTTTAGTCTCTGTTTGGGGAGTTTTAAGCTAACTTCGCTTTATAAAGCTAGTAAACACTACTACAAATGAGGCTTATATCGATGCGCGATCACGAGCGGTTTTGAAAAACCGTCGTAATATGGAACATCACGAGACGGTTATGTACTCAAACCGTCGATGCATATATCATGACGGTTTTATATTATAGTAAATGCATGATACAAAAATATCACGAGCGGTTTCTAAATATAACCGCTGCATGATATTCTGATACTCATTACGAGGCGGTTTCAAGTAAAACCGCTCATGATATCCTGACGGTTATATAACACAACCGTCTGTAATATCTGATAATCATTACTGACGGTTATATTTAGAAACCGTCTCGATATTCTTGTATCACGAGCGTCGTAATATAAAACCGTCGTGATAATACCGTCTCCGTAAAACAGAGCCTCGATCCACATCCACTTCGTTTATAGGGTTTCGGTTTCTATGTAGTGGCGGTACATGGAAGTGAGGCGATTTTTTGAAAAAGCCATTGATTTGAAGGGTGATATTAGATTCATTTGATTTTGGTGATCTAAGGTTAGTAATGGGTTCTCTAATTGCATGCATCGAATTCAATATCTGGGTTTGTTAGGACGAAATTAATTTAAAGATTGTTTGATTAGATCTAGTTTAATTGTAGCTGGATCCATATGTTGTTTGTGATATTTGGTTAGTCTTGTGTTTTAATTGCATTATATTCAACATCTATCTTGATAAGGAGGAATTTGATGATTTTTAAGATCTATCTTGTAGCTAGAACCATGTGTTGGTTGTTTGATGAATAAGGTTAGCTAGTAATGGTTCTATTTGCATAATATAATATTCGATCATGATGTAGCTAGCTAGCTTGTTAAGATAGAATTTAAAGATTGTTTAGATCTAGCTTATAGATCAATTCAAGTCTTTTGGTGATCTAAGGTTAGTAATGGGTTCTAATTTCATTATTATATTGAAGATTAATTTGAATTGTGTTAATTATTTCTTTGTGATGTAATTAAGGTATGTAATTGCATAATTAGTTTAAGAATGTGTGCATCACTTTGCACAGTGCATAATATTTAACACTAAGTGTTACATGTGTGTGTAGCGTAGATGGATCGAAGTTTGGATGTCTGTTGAGAACCGTCACAGTCTTGAGTACCTTAATGGCGTCTTCACTTTCAAAAGAGCTGCAGAGGAGGATATGTTTAATAAGGGGTGCAATTCATGTCATGTCCGTGCATTGATTGCGAAAATCTGAAGATGTTTGAAACTTCAGTATGATCGAAGCACACTTGATTCGAAGGGGTTTCAAAGGGGCTATACATGTTGGACCACCATGGCGAAGAGCACAATATCTGAGAGCGACAAGTAGTGTTAATATAAATCGGCGATGTCAATGATATGTCGGATGATCATATCGATTGTGCTTCCGATGAGGACAAAGTTGCACGATGACAATTTGGATCGGATGCTACGCGATGCGAAGGAAACCTTGATGACGGGGAATATGGGCAGTTCGGGGCTTAATGGAGGACTCGGAGAAACCTTTGTTCGCAGGGGTGCAAGTTGAAATACACAAGGTTATCATCCGTGCTTCAACTACTCAAATTGAAGGCAAGCAACGGTTGGTCCGACAAAGAGTTTCACAGTATTTATTCGTCTATTGGCGGACATGCTTCGAGAGGAAAACGAGTTGCCGACAAGCACCTACAAAGCCAAGCGGTTCTTTGTCCCTTGGGAATGGAAGTAGAAAGAATACATGCTGTCCAAACGCGAGTATCTCTGTCTGCAAAAGAGTACACAAACTTGTATATATATCGGTGTGCAACGCATCCGGTACAAGCGTAAGAGTCATTCAGATGATGATGGCGAGAGCATTGAGGTGAAAGAAGGTCCTCCTAAGGTGGCATGGTATCTGCCTATAATTCCCCGTTTGAAGCGTTTGTTTGCGAACCCAAAGGAGGCAAAAGCATTGCGTTGGCACTTTGAGGCGTAAGAATGATGGAATGCTAAGGCACCTGCTGATTCCATCCAAGGGAGAAACATCGACAGGAGCTTTCAAGAATTCGGTGCGGATCCGAGAAATATAAGGTTTGGATTGAGTCTGAGATGGAATGAATCCTTTCGGTAACATGAGCGTAGGCATAGCACTTGGCCCGTAAATCTCTGTATCTACAACCTTCCTCCTTGGTTGTGTATGAAGCGGAAGTACATTATGTTGTCATGCTTATCCAAGGACCAAACAACACAGGAGCGATATTGATGTGTACCTAGCTCCATTGGTGGAAGATCTAAAAACACCTTGTGGAGTTCTGGGAACACGTATGGGATGCGTGATAAACGAGAGAACTTTACTTTGCTGCTTGTTGTTACGCACCATAAATGATTACCCTGCCCTTGCTAACTGTCGGGCCGAGTACAAAAGGAACCAAAGCACGCACTCACTTTGCTTAGATGATCCGAGAGTTTATGGTGAATCACTCCCGAAAACCGTGTACATGCGTCATAGTAGGTTCCTTCGGAGCCGAATCACCCATATCGCAAGATGAAGCAACTTTTCGACGGAAGGAACGAAAATGGTCCAGCTCCAAGGCGTTTGGCGGGAGAGATGTTCATGACATTGTTAAGGATTTGGATGTTGCGTATGGAAAGGGCGTAAGTCAAGTACTGTGAAAAGAGCATGTGGAAGAAGAGATCAATATTCAGGACCTACCTTCTTGGGAGCACCTAGAAGTTCGCCATTGCATCGATGTCATGCACGTGAGAAGAATGTGCGTGATGCGTGATTGGTCTCTTACTCAACATTAAGGGTAAAACAAAGGATGGTATCAGCATGCGGCTTAACTTGGTCGATATGGGCATAAGACCTGAATTAGCACCGAAAAGAGGCGATAAAGGCCGTACATACTTGGAACACCTTGTTATACTCTGTCAAAGGCGAAAAAACTGAAGCGTGCGGTGCTTGCATGGTGTGAAAGTTCCGTCCGGTTACTCCTCCAACATGAAGAGACTTGTTTCGTTGCAAGATTTGAAATTAACCGCATGAAGTCTCATGATTGTCATGTCTTGATGACACCAGATGCTCCACTGTCGCAATTAGAAGTATTTTGCGGTCAAGGTCAGAGACAATCACTAGGCACGTGTTATTTCTTTAACACAATCGCTCGAAGGTCATCGATCCCGAAGGACTAGATGCTCTGCAAGTGAGGTGGTGATGACTCTATGTAATCTTGAGATGTATTTCCCTCCATCATTTTTCGATATCATGGTCCATCTCATTGTTCACCTTGTGACGAGATAAAGATATGCGGGCGGTGTTCCTCGTAGCATGTACCCGTTCGAGAGGTACATGGGAATTCTCAAGTCTTCGTCTGAATCGATCTCGTCCCGAGGGTAGCATTGTCGAAGGTTATACAACGAAGAGGCCGTCGAGTTCTGCGTCGATTACATGGCCCGGTCGAACCAATAGGTGTGCCTCGATCTCGCCATGAGGGAGGCTCGAGTGTCGGGACCATCGGAGGAAAGCAATCACGCTGATTCGGTTGCGTATGCTCGAGCCCATTTCACGGTTTTGCAACACATGGCTATAGTGTCGGCATATATCGTCGAGCACAAGCAATGGCTAAAACAATGAAATCCAGACTGGCAGAGTCTTGGATCACGAGACAACATAACCTTCGATTCAGCAAATGGTTGAAGGAGCGACCTATCACTTGGAGCTCGTCGGATGACACTGTGACATGGTTGGCAAAAGGACCAACTTTACAGTTGTCACATGGAAAGGATATGACTTAAATGGGTACACATTTTACACTAGAGATCGGGACATGAAGAGCACAAACCGAAAGCAATGGTGTCGCATAGATGCATTCAATAATACCGCTGGGTTGACGAGGAGCTCCTACTATGGGTTCATAGAGGAGATATGGGAGCTCGACTACGTACTTTTCAAGATTCCCCTATTTCGATGCCGTTGGGTCCACCTCCAGCACGTGAAGGTTGACAAAAATGGCATCACTACTGTGGACCTCGAACGTGTCGGATACCAAGATGAACCATTCGTACTCGCTAACCAAGTTGTTCAAGTCTTCTATGTAACCGATCCAACAAGAAGCGCCACGTAGTTCTTGAGGAAAAAGGAGAATTGTCGGAGTTGAGAATGTAGTAGATGAGGAAGAGTACAATCAATTTGATGAGTTGCCACCTATCGGAAAGGACATCCTGGTCCCGGAAGAATAACACGAGGAAGCAAGCTACACACGTCGATCATCATGAAGGGCTAATTTTCGTACAAAAGAATAAGCATGTGGCGGCGTAGTTATGAGAAGGGTGCATTGTCATCATGCTTACTAATTTTCATGTGTAATAATATTACGTACATTAATGCTATTGTAAAGATGATACGACCCATCATGCTTTGTACATATGATTGTGATGATCTTTGTAAGTAGCTTAATTGTGAAGCATCTGGATTGATGGAAAAGATGCAAGTATAAGAACAGAATCATGTCTACTTTGGCAATATGGAAATAGTTGTATGTGATTGCTCTCAGATTTTAGGGTTTGAATTGAGGATTAGAATCTCCACTTCAACCACAGTACAGTCGATATTCTGTTAAAGACAACTTTCCCAGAAGATACAACAAAGTGGCACAGACAAGAGTCGACTGAACTGAACCGACAAGTGAATGTCAGTGAACAGTATATATCACAGACGGTTCTTTAACATAACAGTCTGTGATGTTATTTGTCGCAGACGGTTATGTTACCTAACCGTCTGTGATATCTCAACATCAGAGACGGTTATATTATATAACCGTCCGTGATGTCGCCAACATCACAGACGGTTCTATTATAGAACCGTCTGTGATATCTAAACATCACAGACTGTTCTATTTTAGAACCGTCTGTGATATTTCAGCATCACAGACGGTTATATTATAGAACCGTCTGTGATATTTCAACATCACAGACTGTTCTATTATAGAACCGTCTGTGATATCTTATCCTGCATCGTTATATTATAGAACCGCTGCATGATGTGCTCTCTCTATATATCTCCTTGAGAGAGCTCATTCACGCAAGGCCAAACCCTAACCCTTTGAGGCGTTTTGCCTCCATGGCGGCCTCCCCTCGGCGTCCTCCCCTCCCAGCGTCCTCCCGCCCTCGGCGTCCTCCCCCTCGGCGTCCTCCCCTTCGATCGGCGTCCTCCCCGGCATCGACGTGCTCCCCCTCGGCTGTGTTCTTGTGCATCTCGGGCTTCAACCGTGAGTATTTCTGGGGGACTAGCCATCGAGCAAGAGGCCGTTTCTCGATCTGGAAGCCTTTGCTGGCCATTTGCTCTATTTTTCGGTCTTGCAAAGGGCGGTCGATGCTGCTTGGGGACCTTGCGTGTGGGCTTAATGTTCAATGATGATTTAGGGGATGGAATAGACTAATTGTGACAACAAATCTTAGCAGTCAATTTCACTTTCATATATATATATTTGATTAGTGTGAGTTCGGCAGTGATTGAGGTTCTTTGGAAGAGTGGTTGATCGAATCGAGTTTTTGATGTTGGTTGAAAAGGTCTTTTCTTTGGTGATCAAGGATGATGTTTGTTTTACGGTTGTTTACTGACCCGATGCTGATAACTAGTTAAAATGTCTTTGTTACGGTTGGCTAGGAGCGATGGTGCTTTGTGGTTGTTTTTGGTGCCCCAATAATTAGTTTGGAGGGTCCCTTAGGTGGTGGTTTAGTGGAGTTTTGATTTACTGCTTGGTTATCTATTGCAAACTGTCTTTATATGCTTAGTTAGTGAATATGCATATAAGATAACCAATTGAGTAGATTTATACTTAACCTTGTCAAGTATTAAATCATTATTGAGATAAAGTTGTCACAATCTAGTCTATTACTTGTCCATTGTGGCGAGGAGGGCCTTTAAGGCAACCCAACATCTGAGAACATTCAAACAATCAATATGAGCTTTATGCTAATTGCTTTATTCGTAATAATGTACATGTTCATATGTGAGATCTGAGCTTCGTTCTATTATTCATTAATCGTCAAATGGTTGAATCCATATGTATTCTTCTTGCTGTCTGTTGTGTGGATGTCCTAGTTTTAGGGAGGAGTCTTTGCGAAATTTTTATTAAGTTCGGCAACCTCCTAGTTCGCTTCTTTTGCTAAAAGGCTAATAACAAGCCATTTAGGCTAGTTCTTTTAAAAGGCTAATAACAAGCCATGGTATCCACAAACTCATTCACTCTAATGTGATTTTATTTGTTCTTCACTTTTAGTTCGCTTTGAAACTATTTTAACTTGTAAAGAAGATGTCGTCCTCTAATCCATCGCTGCGAAGGACATGATGTGCCCTCAAAAGAAGAATCGACCATGTTGCAAGAGGACCAAACAAAAGGCCATGAGACCGATATACCATTACAGAGATCGATCCAAATGATGGGGCCCCTAGAAAGCCAAAAAAGGCGGCGAATGCATTTCGGAGTATGTGTGGGATAGTAGCCCGGGAACGGGTTCCGATCACGCTATCTTCCTGGAGGTTGGTGACTATTGAGGCTCGCAATGCCTTGCTAACGGAAATTCTTTCATCGTTCAACATTCCAGAAGAATCCGCTCCCCTAGTGCGACGGTATGCACTGCTAGCGGCAGGAAAGGCATGGAAGACCTTCAAGCATACGCTTTTCGTAGACTACGTCAAGAAGGATCTGGTTCCATACTCGAAGTATGGGTTCATTGATGAGGACACGTGGGGGCGTTTGTTGGGATGAAGACCACAGGCAATTAATTGCGTCCGCGATGAAACAAACAAGGCCTTGCAAGGAAGGAACACTCACCCCACAGGACTAAACAGATCTGCGCTCTGGCGGGGAAGAGAGCGCCAATGGGACGAGGAGGACGAGGAGGTATCGCGCCATTTCCATCGATCCGCAGATCAACGTGCGAGATCGGCTAAAGCGAGAGCGAGGTCGGATGCCACGTCCTCCGCAACGTCTCCTTTGTAAACCCCAGCGGACGAGGAAGTGCCTAGCGCCTCGTAATATATAAATCGAACTACCAATTTTACGTACAACAAGCTAGGAGAGCCGTTACTAACGAAAGGCGGCGTAACTTCACTTAGTATATCTTGCCAACAATTGCATAAGTGGTACACCCAAAAGCTGGAAAGCCAGGCGTGAGCGTACAACAAGTATCGGCGTTATGTTCAAGTATGAACATCTATTCAACGACTTCGTGGGGGCTTCTTCACGGTCGATTTTACGGACTTGTTCCATCTCTACAACCTCGGCGCCATCGACGCCAAGCACTCATAAGATCTTTGGACCTTGTAAGTGTGTGCTATCACAGTCTACATTCGTCTAATAGTGATAAATGTCCTCCAATATATATATAATTAGCCTTTGTATATATAGATACATGCAACTTGAAGCGACACGGAAGAAACTATCGATCGGTTTCCTCGACCCACATATAGTCTCAAAGCAAACAATGGATGATGATATAAACATGGTCGAGGAATACGTCACGATGCATTGCTAGCACAAAAGATAAAGAACTCATATTTATACCCCATAACCCGGGGTAAGTGCTACCACATGCTATACTTTGATGCATCTTGTGCACACAACTCGTTTCATTCATTGTCCATTGTGATATACTGTATAGGTTTCACTTTGGTTCTAATTGTAATTGAACCAGCCACAAACCGGTTAAAATACCTTGATTCCAAGCGTGGCGAAACCACGACTTGGTACCTATCGCAAAATTACTCAGCAGGTAATCACGTTTCCTCCGTACATGGTCGTGTAAGTTGTTCCAGGTTTATATTGCTATTGGAATGGCTTAGGCTAACCTTTTGCAATCTTGTAGAGCATTCAAACACGTGAAAGATTGGACTAAACTACAGCATGATTTGAACTTTCCAGATCCGCTATACACAACAATTCTATTTCAAACCCCTAATAGTGACTCTAGAACTAACCGTAGGTTTTATTTGCAGTGCCACCAGCAAGGTCAGGGAAATAACCTATGTGGATTTTATGTTTGCCACAACATGCAAACCATCGTCGCTAAAAAAAATAGCAGTATGGTTAAAACTGCGTTGAATCAGGTCGATTTGAGCAACATTAGAGGGAAAGTTTGTTTCTTCCTACTCACGAAGTAATAATAAAACCGTAGCGTTCCACGCAACCTTATAACTTCAGAGTTGTACAATTGTCAAATGGTATTCATTAATTCGGAAAATATGTCCAAAACTTGCGGTTATTCTTGTTTGTACGATTCATTGTATTGTCACATGATATTATCCTTAATACATATTTGCTCATCTTGAATGCAACAACTTAACAATGTCTTGCTTGTTGGACCTAGATGTTTTCCCCCACCCTCGTGAGAACCTCTATTATTTATGGTTTGTTGTTGAAATTTCCATCTACTTAGATATTCTGCATCAATATTTACGAGACACGATCGATAATAGATGTTGTAATTGAATATCTGCACTTCCTATATGCATTGAGGCAGCAGTTTGTCCGATCGGGATAGACTTAAAATATAAACATTTGTAGCGCTTTTTCTCCTTCTTATGATAATGTTGATGGAACTCGACTAATAAATCAACCCAAGACCCACCTTGACATGGCGAGTGGCGGCAACCATAGAGTGCTTGATCGAACACGACACCTTTGGAGTGTGTGATTTGCTTCATGCCATCTGAAGTGGCCTTCTTGAAGTCACCGTCGTGCCACGGTCAGAAGTACCCGAACGGCATGCTCTTGTCTTGACATCACCGTCGTGCCACGGTGGGAGAACATGGTACTTTGAAAAATTTGTAGATTTAGTTCATAGATTACTCTAGTTAGGCTAATTAAAGATTGAACAAATGGATTGCAAGTCGGGTCTTCCATGCGGGAAGGACTTTGGAACACCGGACTTGAATGAAGAAGAGCGGGAGGAAGTCGATGGAGCGGTGATGCAGCGGAAGAAGACAGCAAGGAGTGTTCTCCTTGGTTGTCTGCATCAACATCGGCCTTCATCTCGCTCACCTCGCGCATAGGTCGATGGGTCGAGCATCGACCTATCGGTCTTGAGTACTCCAGATCAATGAAGAAGGCGCGGAGGAAGCCGGATGGACGGTGATTCAGTCGGTGACCTGACATCGGTGCGAGGTGAGTACTCGAGATCAATGAAGAAGAGAGGCGGGAGAAGCGATGGAGCGGTGAGTGCGGAAGAGGCTTCAGCTGAGAACACCGCTTGGTTCGACTTCTTCCCGCCTCCTCTTTCATTCAAATCGAGTGTTCCAAAGTCCTTCCGGGCATGGAAGACCCGACTTGCAATCACATTGTTCAATCTTTAATTACCCTACCTAGAGTAATCTATCAAGTACATCTACAAATTTTTTCAAAATACCATGTTCTCCCATGCAGTGTGCACGACGGTGACGCGCAAGAAGAGTATGCCGCTCCTAAGCATTTCGCATCGATCCCGACGGACAAACTGCATACAATGCATATAGGAAGTGCGTATATTCAATTACCACATCTATAACTGGTTGTGCCTTGTAAATATCGTTAGAAATATTGATGGAAATTTCAACAACAAAGATAAATAATGGAGGTTCTGCTAGGGGTGAGGAAAAACGACATCCTGAGCGGTTCTTATTTGTAACCGTGCATGATAACTTTATCATGAGCGGTTATGATTTGAAACCGTCTGTGATATTTAGCTATCACAGATGGTTTTAAATAAAAACCGTATGTGATACTAACATATCACAGACGGTTTCAAATCATAACCGTCTGTGATGATAATTTTCTCAGACGGGTGGAAAACCGTCTCTGATGATCTCCTTCATCACAGACCTATTGTTACTGACGGTTCACAAAACCGTCTCACGATGAACGTTCTGAACCGTCTGTGATGATGATTTCTGTAGTAGTGAAAGTCTCCAAACAACTCAGCTTTTAAGCAACTTTTGGTATAAGTCAGAAGCCATATATAACTAGCAAAAACTAAAAGTTGAAAGCTGGACTAGATTTGCTTTTGCAGCTTATTATTGAGGGAAATTAGCTGTTTGTCAAACAATTTCTTATAAATAGCTACAACTACTTTACAGCCTAGAAAATAAAAAAACAACTTTTCAGAAAAGTTATATCTCTCCAAAATAGGCCCTTAAACTGATTAAGCCCAAAAAAATGACTTTAAAATATAGATAAGAAAGTCTAGGCCTAAACAAACAAGTATACTCAACAAAGACTGGCTTGGTTTTTTCTCCACCAGTGAAACACATGTGCCACTTCATCGAGATCTCGAGAGGTTAGATTAGATTCTCTTGCTATACTATCTTGTAACTGTGATTTAGTGAAAGGACTACCTTGGTTTAGCCTCAAAATGACTAGCGTTACAGGTTGGATGTGTAACTGAAGTAAAGAAAAGGGTGTTTATAATCCAGGCGACTGTTTTTAATTATTTTATTTTTTGTTGCGGATAAGTAAAATTTCCATCCATCAAATGAACACCCAGCAGTCGAAGCACACACATCGCCAAACCCATATAACAGCCAGAAAAATCGACAAAAAAGCACGTGATAGTTATATATATAAACCTTACATGACTGGCTTCTATAGCGTTTTTAGCAAATTTGAGCCAAATTATCCTAACAAAGCCTCTGCATCTTGCAAAAGAAAAACAGAAGCAACACGTGTACAGACGATTAATGCCATCAATCATTTGTCCAACAAGCAACTCGAAAGGAGATGAACAAAGCCCTACCCGACTACCTCAGATCTCGCATGGCATGGCCTAGGCCTAGCTATCTAGCTCCTCATTTAGGCCATGTTTGGATTGACTAGAGCTAATTGTTAGCTGTAGCTCATTCTCACTAGCTAATGGGCTAATTGTTAGCTCAGAGGTTGGCTAAAAATTAGCCCACATATTAGTCTTCCTGTTTGGATGGACTAGGACTAATTTTTAGCCAGCTAACAATTAGCCCAAGGATTCAAACATGGCCTTATACTCCCACGGATATCGATCGGAGCACTGGATTGGAGCTAACCAACTACACACACTCCGGAATTTACTCTGCATATCTATATTATCTTTTGCCTGCAAATGTAGGAAGCAAATGTACTGCTAGTATTACTACTACAACAACTACTAGCACTCTACAAGTTCCATACCATGCATGCATGCAAGTAGATGCTGCTGCTCCTGATGCAAGCTTAGATGCATTCCATTTCCATGCCAATAATTTTGTGTGGTTTTCAGTAAGCCATTTATGCCGTCGCGCGCGACGTCGCCTCAGATCAGATGGACGGGCAGCTCAGCTCAGCTCAGCTCAGCTACAAACGGGCGTGTCCTAACGCGCCGTACAAACACTCGCGCTCCAGCTACGTTCCAGCTAGGTAAGTAATCGAGCATGCCATGCCGGCTGAGCAAGCAAACCAATTCATGGCAGATACGTACGGGCTCTTGATTCGTTCCTTTCTGCGTCGAATCCGTCGAGGACAGTGCTGAGCGATCCACGTATCGCCACCTATATATATATCTTCTGCGATTCATTCATTCATACGTACGCAAATTCAAACGTACAGAGAGAGAGAGAGAGAGAGAGAGAAGAGAAAACTACGTACGCATGCATCAATGCATGTCACAACGCAATGGAATGACGCGATGGATGAATACATGGAGTAAATGGACAGTGTGTGACTGTGAATCTTATGCAGATCATGAGGAGGTCGCTGGGTCAGGAACGATCCAGGACGTACGTGATCGGTAGGCTGCGCATTGCCGTACAGACGTCCTGGCCGCGCCTATTGCTGCACAGTCGCGGCATTTGCTGCTGCTGCTGCGCGGTGTTCTTTACAGGCCGGCCGGTCGCTTTGGCCTTTGGCTCTCTCCCTCCCTCCCTCTTTCTCTTACCTCGATATCCTCTTTATGAATATGAATTGATGTGGTCTCTCTCGATCACTGCTGCAGTGGCGCTGTGCGACGATTGCTCAGCTCGCTGCTACCTGCGGATGGTTACTTTGATGTTTGATCTCCCCAAGTGCAGTGGCTTCGGCTGTCTTTTTTGGCAACAATGTTGTCCTACAAACAGTGCTCAATTTTTCCTTCACAAAAATCTCTCTCTCTCTCTCTCTCTCTTAAACTCTCTCATGATTTGGCGCGCCTAAATTTTAAAAAATCCAAAAATTAGTTTTTCATCAAAGTGCACGGAGCTAGGTGAAATTTCACCCGCATAAGACTCATGGCTTTACCCTTAAACTAAGGATCATAAGTATACTCATGATTTGGCGCGCTCCCTCACGCACAGGGCGTAGTGGGGGCAGTCGTGGGGCTGACAAAAGCGAGCCGATTTTTTTCTCCTTTGCAGGAGGTGATGACGCTATGTGACGTAAGTAATTATTCCCTTCCAAGGACAGCATGATGGTTTCCAGAGAAAGAGAGTAGTGTTTGTTCTCTTCCCTCTAGGGCACGATCAATTGACTCCCTCAGGCTCGGCTTTCTACTGCTAATTAAGCAGACTAGTCATCAGTCATGCGTGATTATCCTCCTAGCTAGACTGATTGGTTAATCGAGATATCACATAATTGATTTGGATCCAGTTGGTTTCGTTTTAGCAGGGGAAGAAGCAATACAAGCCACAAAAAACAAATGTTGGTTTTCTGAAGAGTGAGCTGTGCCTAAAGGATTTTTGACTTGAAGAGACATCACTTTGGCAGGTGCTGAATAGCACGAGCTGGATAATTGCATAGATCAGATAGGAGTGAATTCTTTGGGAATCGTTTGAGTCTTTTCAGGACGGATCGATGGATCGACCACGCTGACATGTATGAACTGATAAAGTCTGAATTCCTGCTCAAGGGACCTACAAGGAAATGCTAAATTAAGGGAATCACATGCATGGTTAACATATCTCCTTTTAATTAAGCTACACCAGTTGGGGTACTTAGAAATCAAGGTGTTGCTGAGAGCTAATCGTCTAACTCGCCATCGTTTTGCTGTTTGGACAATAGCATTCTCGCATTATATATGCATAGTTAGCACATTAACAATGCTTAATAGATTAAGGGCGATCCACATGTGAATCCTAGGCATCATTAGCTAGATGCTAGATTAGTTGCAAGCTAGGCTGATAAATGCGCAACTTAAACCATCATCGACCAAGATTTGTTTCCTCTGTGTATCACTAATTGCACTAGAAATGAAAAGTCGATCTGGCAACTCAATCTTTAATTTGCATTTGCATGGAAGAAGTTATGTTCTCAGGTCCAAGAGGTGCTTCGTCTATGTATTTCTTCTCAATACAAGTTATATAAATTTTAAAGCAAACAAATGGATAAGTAATAATTAGCGTTCCTCTAAAATGGCATGCAATTCCGTTTGTTCCCGTTCTGGAATATATTGCAATTTTGTTTCTACATCGTCTTCAATGTATACTTATCTTTATAGCGGGAAGATTTTGAGCGCCGCCGGCTGCGCCATGTCAGCGTCTTCCAGAAAGGCACTCCAGAAAATTCAAAATTATGTTTAGGTCCTTCGATCGGTTTTTAACAGAAAGGACTAAAAAATAAAATTACATTTAGGTCCCTCCGTGGTTTATGTTTTGGTCCTCCTGACGGTTTTTGGTGGAATGGATCAAAAAACAAAAATGTGTTTAGGTCCTAACGAATCAATTTTTATCGTATTGGGCCTGAAGAAAAACAGAATTATGTTTAGATCCTTTTGTGGTTTCCTCCAAAAAAATTCGCAGGTTGGCCGACGGTTTATAGCAGCCCACAAATTCACCGATGGGTCGTAGTGACCCATTTTTATAAAAAACAAAAATATGCCAAAAAACATTTGTTCTCCCCAAAAAAAACACAGATTCTCCGACGTTTTATAGCAATCCGCCAATTCGTCAACAAATCCTATCGGAATTACGCAAAAAACAACCTATTTTTAAAAAAACCAAGAAAACTAAAATTACGAAAATATTTGTCACAATTTTCGCATGACCAATTTTTCCAAAATATGCACGCAGCATATAGCCCTACCTAGTTGGAAAGGAAGCCCTACCATGCGAAAAATTTGTAGCTAGAAAATTTTTTTTGAGGGGGGCAAAAGAAGCCCGTGGAGCTTGTACAGATAAAGCGTCAGGTATGATATAACGAGTTGAGTAGATAAACTTCAACTTATGACTAAAACACAAGCCATATTGATCACTTGTTGATCAAGGAAACAACATTGTTAATACTGCAAAAACAAATAATACATGCGTGAGCAACCTTGTCAGTAAAAAGCTTTGTAAAATCCATTCGTAACCATCACCTGTTCACCACTGAGGTGAGAGAGCCTCGAGCCAACAATAGTTTGGTCAGTAGCGGAGCTTGAGCTGAGACAGATGGAGATGGAGGGTTGACAATCTACAGGACCAAGCATTATAAGCCCTAAATGCTGCTACTTGCTCTTAAGAAGTCTTGAAATGCAGTGGTGACCATGGCCCAGGATCGATGGTCTTGGCGAGAGTTCCTTCTATCCTCTCCTAAAAGTGAAAAAAGGGAGTAGTATTAATGGCCTCATTTACAGTGACACACTGCTTTAGTAGTAACTGTAGTTCTTCAATAGTTTTGATATTTAGGTCCGGTGGCTTGTTTGGTTTCGACGATCATGTTTTTTTGGATTTGTACATTTCGTGCTCTAATATAGTTTCTACATTGTATTAGTAACATGTAAAGCCATATCATGTTTCTCCGAAACGTCTGTCAAGAGCAAAAAAAAAAAAACTACCGAAAGGGCTGGACTTAGTTGCAACTGTTATCATGGTTGAAAAATACAGAGGTCGAAAACTACAACACCTTAGTGTTTCCAAATGCTAAATCCCACACTACATTGGGTAGGCTGATCGGGTAAACTCGTGTAATCGGTAACTAGGGAAGGAGAAGGTTCTTGCGGCGACTCTTGGTCAATGCTCTCAACCTACAAAGCCTATGGCTCCTAGCGACAGACACGTACACGATTGTACCTCTTCCGTAGTGCAGGAGCATAGCAGTTGACACGTACCGTTCATCGGAGATGTAACTATTTTTTCAATTACATTATTAGAGGGTCACATTTGCAATACAAAAATTTATCCTGACCGGAGCCGGAGCGAAGCACTCAGAGCAGGGACGGCGGTCGATCCGGCGGCACAGCCCGGCAGAGGCAGGCATGCCGTTTGCCAAAAACCCAAAGAAAGCCCAGCGCCTCTTTCTTTCGCGGGCGAATCGCGCGGCGTTTACCTCTTTTTTACTCCACCGCGGCGTGGGCGTGGCGCTGTCGCGGCGGTGTTACTGCCCACTCCAGTAGCACTACCGCACTGGTAGCCTCGTCGCTCCCCTCCAAATCTACCCTCCTCCCGCTCGCTCGCCTTCGTCGTTCCTTGCTTGCCCTCTCGCTTCCCTTCACGAGATCCCCATCTCCATCCCCAACCACATCGCCATCGCTACCGGTATCTCCTCATCCGCTCTTCTTCTTCCCTGGAGCCGTTCCATGCTGTATTAGCGCGCGTGGCCCAAGATCCAGTGGCTGCGTGCGCTCTCCAGGTGGTCGGCGGAATGTCGCACCGCCCGCCGGCGCCAATGCCGGACACGCTGTCCGACGCCTTCGCCGCCGCTGTGCTCCTCTCCTCCACCGACAAGCCCGACACGCTCCCGCCGGGGAGGCTGTCGCCCGTCTCCCAGCTCCCGCACTCCTCCAAGCACCCCACTCCGAGCTCCTCGTCCGGGTCGTCGGGGTCGGTCTCGAGGGTGCCCTTTGCGCCCTCGTCGGGCCTCGCTTCGCGGAGGAGCCACTCCGGGGAGATCCCGCTCCCCTCCGACGCGCCGCCCCGAGGGGCGCGCCCTGGGCACCGGCGGACTGGGTCCGGTCCCCTCATCTTCACCTCCGGCTCGAGCTCCTGCTCCAGTTCCGCCACCTCGCCGCTCACCAACGCGCTCCCGGCGGGGAACATCTGCCCCTCCGGCCGGCTCGCCAAGCCGCTGCCCTCGTCCTCCGCCGCGGCCACCCCGCCGCCTCCGCCCCCGCCCCGCGCCACCCGCCACGACGTGCTCGGCTCGGGCACCGCCAACTACGGCCACGGCAGCATCGTGCGCTCACGCAGCGGCGGCGTCGCGGCCGCCGAGGAGGACGCGCTGGTCAGGCGGGCCATGTCCAGCGCCGACCCGGAGGAGCTCAAGAGGGCCGGGAACGAGCAGTACAAAAAGGGGTGCTTCGAGGAGGCGCTCAGGCTGTACGACCGCGCGCTCGTCTTGTGCCCGGACAATGCCGCGTGCCGGGGCAACCGGGCCGCCGCGCTCATTGGGCTTCGCCGCCTCGGCGAGGCTTTCAAGGAGTGCGAGGAGGCTGTGCGGATCGATCCGTCGTACGGGCGCGCTCACCAGCGCCTCGCCTCCCTTCATATGAGGTGAACGAATTGGTTGAGCGTGTGGCATAAAGATCGGTTCTTGGATCTGTGGATTTACTGCCAAATGTTTTTTTCCTTGGCATTCTGTCCGTGAAAACAACTTCTTTAACAATATACATGAGATAATTTGCTCCAGTGATCTAAACAAACTGATTTGCCTTGACAATGTAGAAAGAATATGAACCCAATTTGCTATTTTTAGTATAGCTTAGAAAACATACGTGGGCATGGAAATGTTGGTTCATTATTGGTTGTTAATGGAAGACGATTTCTATAATAGGTACAACGCTTTTTTCATCTTACTTTGGAATGCTAGGCATCCATGTGGATGTGGAACCCGGTTGATCTGAATATGGAGCATTGCTTTATGTGTCTCTGCATTTCCCTCCTTGGTATGAAAGTATCTACTTTTCTAGTTCTCTGAGAAGCAGAAATTGATGAATTCTGTACAGAGCACAAATGGTAACAATAGAGACAGTCAATGTGCTCGTATTTGCTAATAGTTTCTTTTACTTTTTACCCCTGCCTCTCAGTAAATCGTTCAGCACTAGTTCTTACCTGCATTCATCATTGGTACTTTGTATCATTTTCATCAGTTGGCTTATTAGATTGAGTGATCCTTGAATTCTTCATTTGTGTAAGTTATTCATTTGATCTTACTAAATTGCAGGTTAGGGCACATTGAGGATGCTCAGAAGCACCTCTCCCTGGCAACCCCACAGCCTGACCTTCTAGAGTTGCACAAATTACAAACAGTGGAGAAGCACTTGGGAAGATGTCTCGATGCACGGAAGGTTGGGGACTGGAAGAGTTTGCTGAGGGAATGTGATGCTGCTATTGCGGCTGGAGCTGACTCCTCTGCTCTGGTTCAATTCCATCCTTCATCTAATTTGATATTGGCTAGCCATGTATTGATTAAAGAACATATACTTATGTAATTCACCATCTCCAGCTCTTCGCTTCCAGAGCAGAAGCTCTTCTCTGGCTCAATCAGCTCGATGAGGCTGATATGGCCATCTCAAATGCTTCCAAGTTGGATTATTCGTCTTCATGTACCTCAGACTCCAAATTCTGTGGGTTCCTCAATAATGCATACCTCTATTTTGCACATGCCCAAGTTGACATGGCACGTGGAAGGTAATTCAGTGACTTACTCATTATACACACCAATAAGTTAAGTAATTGACTTCTTTCCGTTGTTTCCACTTGAGTGAAAGGAAAAAAACTGTCTTACCCTGTCTTAAGACTCTCTGTTTTTTTTCCTGCTGTAGCAAATTGTAGTCAAACAACAATTCTAGCATGTGATCATAGCTGAAGGAAACAACTTTATTTAAAGTATTTTGACTTGGCAGGTAAACTCATCGCTATTCCATGACTTGACACTAGTGAACATTTTGTAGATTTGACCATGCTGTGTCTTCAGTGGATAAGGCCAGGATAATAGATCCAGGAAATATCGAAGTGATAACAATGCATAACAATGTGAAAGCTGTGGCAAGAGCACGATCTCTAGGGAATGAGCTCTTCAATTCTGGAAAATTTTCAGAAGCTTGCTTAGCTTATGATGAAGGGCTCAAAAAACACCCTGTGAATCCAGTCCTCTACTGCAATAGGGCAGCTTGCAGGTTCAAGCTAGGGCAGTGGGAGAAGTCCATTGAGGACTGCAATGAAGCCCTCAAGATTCAACCCAACTATACCAAGGCTCTGCTCAGACGTGCAGCTTCCTATGGCAAGGTAGCATAATATTTATTTATTTCTTCTATCCTGATTTAAGAGTTTGGAGAACTCAGAAATTGTTGCATTATTTGCTCACTTGGTGGTTAGATGGAGCGATGGGCTCAATCTGTGAAAGACTACGAGGTTCTCAGAAAGGAACTTCCAGGTGACAAAGAGGTGGCTGAGGCCTATTTCCATGCTCAGGTTGCCCTCAAGTCATCTCAGGGTGAGGAGGTATCTAACCTGAAGTTTGGAGGAGAAGTTGAAGCGATTACAGGAATGGAACAATTCCAGATGGCTACATCCTTGCCAGGTTTGTCTTATTGGTCCATGTCCTTTATTTGAAGAGGGGGGATGTTGCTTCATGTCGTTTTGGTCAGCACTGTTATCTAATTTCTCATAAACCTTATAATACATATAATAGCTGAAAATAATGAGACTGTTATATGCACAAGTAGAGTTTCCCTCAAATAATGAGACACAGTTCCACTCCCTAAGTTCTATGTGCTACCTGACAGACAAAATCAGAGCATAACAAATAATAATATCAAGTAGTAACCTTCAATATCTTAACACAATATCTACAATTGAAACTACCTTATTATGTGAGCTTACCTTGCTTTTGATACTCAACACCTTAATTTAGCTTATCCCTGAATCAGTTAGGGAGCTGCAGCAAATATTTTTCAAATGCAAAGATGGCCCGATAGCTGCCACCGATACAGTATAGTGATATCTGATATTTTTCTAGCCTTGTTTGTCAAACCTCTATTGCAAAAGGAGTGGCACTTAGGCGCAGTGCAACCAAACCATGCAAGCCACTGTCCTTTGTTTTGTTCTCTGTATTATTCTTACTCTCTTTTATAATTGCTGCTCCTCAAGAATGAGCAATCACATTTAATCCTTTTGATTAACCTTACATGACATCTCAGAATGTTTTGCTGCTTCTGCTCGTCTCGCGTCTGCTGTCTGCAGTCTGTGATGTTGACTTGCAGTTGCAGATGAGTAACACTTGAATAGTACATAAGTACTGCAATCTTGACTTTTGCTGATAGGCATTAGGTTGTATCACAAGTTGGCATTACTTGTTACTGTTTTTTACTATGCAAGCAAATCCTCACGTGGCATTTGTTTTGCTGGAATTGTACTAGTGCTATTTGGAAGTACATAATTTGGTCACACTCTTTTGTCTTTTACACCGTCCATGTGCACTGTCTGATCACGTGTTCTCTATCTTCTAGCAAGAATGACAGTTCTTAGCTTTTCTTTGTTTGAGGTATTCTCATTGGTCAGTTTCAAATTTACAGGTGTTTCGGTCGTCCATTTCATGACACCTTCAAATCAGCAGTGCTGCAAAATTTCCCAGTTTGTGAATGCACTGTGTACCAGATACCCATCTGTTAATTTCCTCAAGGTAACTAATTGTGTTAAACGGTTCAACCTTCTCTTCTTCCCAACTCTTGCCCTTTTTTGACATATCATTCTGTCCTTTTACTTAGGTGGATGTAAATGAGAGCCCTGCTGTTGCCCGCACAGAAAATGTGAGGACAGTTCCGTCATTCAAAATATACAAAAACGGTATAAGAGTGAAGGAGATGATCTGCCCCAGCCAACAGCTACTGGAGTATTCAGTGAGGCATTATGGGATTTAGGCCATGATTCGATGTTTAGTCGCACCTCCAGCTTCCCTCAATCCAGAGCAAAGCTAGTGAAGCTAATCTTGATGAGTGCAAAGCATGAAAGCAGACCAAGAGCGAAGAGCAACTTTTGCCCGATCTTTTTCCATCCGACGGCCTTTCCATCCCCCGCCATTTTCCCCATTTGTTTATTTAATTATTTTCATTTGTCCCGTTCGTACATCATCATTGCAAAATTCCTTTGGAACAAAAACATCTTCATCTTCCGATTCTTGTGAAGAACGACTGTAAATTTTTTTACTTCCATGTTTTACCAGACAAGCCATGGAAAGAAAGGTATAGATGCCATTTGTACTCTTTAAATTCTATTTTGTAATATGGAAGTTCTAGTCCGCCCCCATTCTCTTAACAAGCTTCACACCTTGCCAATTGCCATGTTCAACTGAACACACACCAGCATGGAGTTGTCGATACCAACGTGGTCTATTACTGCCGAGCGCGGACTGCACACAGGCCTGTGGATAAAGCCATAAAGGCATGAACATACAAGCTTGGCATGTTAGGGTTAAGCTGTCACTCTGAAGAAACTACTCATTGCGGCGTGTCCTCACAGTTTGCATTGGATCCCTGTGTTGACCGTTTAGTTAGTTGCTCTCTGTACGTTTTCCCAGCACCACATGGACCACCCGGTATCCACGAGGCCGACATGTTAACGTCGAGCCCTGGTGTGTTGAGACTGGTTGCTTTGGCATTTCCTCTCGTCCAGATCGGCACGCATTTCTGTCCTATCATATCACTGTCGCCTTCGCCGTAGCCATATGCGGACTGGCACTGGTTTCTTGGAGATCCCGGGATGGGGTGCCTGCCTTTTACCAGCCCCGCTACGTACTCTAGTTGGCATATCCGCTTGTGAGGTGACGGAAAAATTAGCGCTCCATATGGTTACTCTACTGCCTCCTTTCTTGCATTATATATAAATAAATAAACTAATTTAGATAGAGGCTCTTGTTGTAGCGAGCAATTTTTATTATTTAATTCTTTATTAGTAATATTTTAAAAAATAACCTGTACACTAACTTACCTCCAAAAAATAACTTCTGCTTGCCACCCCATCCTCGCTGCTTCGTGTTTTTTTTGAGACGAAATATGACAGTTTCTTCCTAAATTTGCCTTACGCTTGTTCATTGGTCTCCTAGACTAAGTTAAATTTTACAATGATAACATGATTTCGTGTATGAATAAATTAAATGAGGTTAGACTACTTAGCAAGGTTCTAAATATTGGGCGGCGGCATCGTTGATAGTTGGCATCGGCTTATTTAATTAGATGTTTAGCTGATATTAATATTAGGTAGCGGAATATATTGGACGGTGATACTGCATTGATACGTTAGAATCCTAAAAATACTTTTATTTTTGAGTTATATATATTACGCAGGCGCTACCACCGCAACAGCCCCACCGCAGCCGCTATGTATATGTCAGGCACTATCACAATACAAAGGTCACTATAGTCCACGCGCCACCATTTTCTCTACCACTGTTGACGGACGGTGCATAGCGGCGGCTAATATTGCTATTGAAAACTAGGAGAAACACACACAATAATCCATTATTCCAGAAATTCTCACATTAATCGAAAGAAAAAGAGAAGGAACTTCACCACTTGGCCTAATTGTCTCTTGTTCCCAGGGCCTAACAACTATGTCTCGTACATTTTAATCTTGTCCCAGTTATAAACATTGTTGGAGAGCATGTAGAACACGCTGGACATTTACCGTTTGTTTTCAATTTTCAAGATGTGATTTGTTTTACTGAATATCAATCATATGAGTCCCATCTTTATTTTGCTGTAACTGAAAAATGCAGAAAACTAAGCCTACCCAATACAGTGTTCAGATCCTTCGAGAGCTTGGATTGACACCAAACTTTCTAGCTTGTCGCAGCACGACAGTACATCGTTTTTGTTCTCTTGTTTAAGTTGCACCATTATATTGCCCACTTGAACATTTTGATCCTAATGAGCACCTTCATCCATAATTTGCAGCCTCTGAATAAAAATGTCAAGGAGAAGCTTCCACGGTTTTGTCATGTTCCGGTATGACACTATGATAATCATATTCAGGATTCACAGTTCATTTGTGCTTTTGACTGATTCATGAATGTACGTTTTCAAGTTGAATGCATTCTTAGTCTATACGATTTTTCGAATGTTTTGCATGTCCCTTTGCTTCTTAAAGTGCTTGTCTTCCATTTCTTTTGTACCAACATCTTGAAAAAATACTAGTCTTTTTAGTACTTCGGGCATCCATTGCTAAGAATATAGTCTCCATATCTGTTGTCAGGGTCAGAAAGCTCATGGAGCTATTTTGACAACGCTAGGATATGAACAGTTTGAATTATCAGCTCAACCTATTATTTCATTGTTCAAATGCTCTTGATTCATGGAGTCATTCTTATTTAGTTTCCATTTTGTTCTCCTTCACAAGTTCCTTCTCATTCGCATTTTTAAACACACAGCTTAACCCTGGAACCTAAGTTGGATGAGTGGATGAACAGGTCTAGAACATCTGACCAATTGCATGTTCATGTATGCTCCAAGCCACTGTATCTTATCTTCCATAGTACTTACTTTTTTTTATTATTTGAGAACCTTCCATAGTACTTATTGGCTTACTGCTTATCTTTCAGTATTCAGTTTATCACACACTCTCACGCGCGTTTATCCCTTTCTTTCCCATTTAATGGAGCACGTACATATGAAGGTGAGAATAGCAAAAGGTTGCAAAACTACACCTGTCTTTCTGATAATTACCTCTCCGTTCTCCAGGTAAATGATGAGCTCTGCAACTATTCAGCAGCAGTGTCTCTTTCACCTTATCTTAGAACATGCTTCAGATTTTCTTCAATGTTCTTCAGGCATCTGGGTATGATACTTGATGTTGACTGATTCTAGTAATGCTGTACTATTCTTCAGTCCCCTCTCTCCACAAATAATATTTTTCATTCATCAAGATGTTTATTCTTTCAGGCACTCCTTCATGCGTCGATTGCATACCAGAGAAGGCTTGTCGTCGATTGGGTCCCTGCTTCTGACCTGAAGGATCAGACTGTAAATGAGGTTTATTGTTTCACATGTTCTGTCATATTCTTGCTTTCACCATCACTGAGTAGTAGTTGTGATGGTCTAATCCTGTTGGTTATCTGGATGTTCTGCTATTACCCTATTATGTTGTTGACAGTCACCTGACCTCCATGAGAAGGCATGGAGACTACTGAAGGTGACACACAATATCACAAACTAAATATTATAGAGCATTGTTCATTTACTATGATGTTTATGTTCATGTTTAGTATCTGAGGCACACCCATGTTCTCAGGGTGCCGATGGTGTCGTGGTTCCAGGAGGATTTGGGCATAGAGGGGTCCAAGGCAAAATTCTTGCGGCCAAATATGCTAGAGAAAACAATGTTCCATTCCTAGGCATGTGCCTGGGGATGCAGATTGCTGTCGTAGAGTTTGCACGATTGGCTCTTGGCCTGATAGGAAGAGCAATGAGGGCGGGGTCGAGGACAATCTTTATAACCTTGGACTGTAAATCTGCTAAACTGTAAGCACCAGACAGATGTTTCTGCAGAGTTCTCTACATGGTTGGTTAGTAGAAGTGACATGGTAGTTTTTGCGTTCTCTCAACAGCTATGGCAATGTAAAGTACGTGGATGAACGCCATCGACATCCATATGAGTTGAGTACCTGTTTGCACCCAAATTTAGCAATGCGGTTAAAATCGGCAGTCCAAAGTCAACGGGTATGGACACGATATGGCTTTAAGATATTAGGACATAAAAGAGGTTATTAAAGAAACAGAGGTCGATACGGATTCTACTTGTTTACGTGTTATAATATGACTTGAATCGACCGATGAGTATAAAAGATGAATCAATGTCGACGAAAGGGATACACATAAAAACCAATTAAGCTTGCATCTACTTTTATTTTTCTATCGACTAGGACTAGTCTTGTAATTTAGCTCTTCTGTAGTTCAATCTTGATCAATAAAGTTGTCCATCGCCGATTATTGGTTTTCGTCGATTATGTCTCAGGTCTGATTATCTGATTTTGTTGTGCATCGTCTTTTTCAGAGTGTCTACCTTTACCCTCTAGTTAGCTTTGTCGGCTAATTAGATTTATCTTTTATTTTCGATTTGATCGGCTTCTAGCTGATTGGGTCTAAGCCGATCGTCTCACGAAATGGGCTTTGAGTGAATTTCATACATTTTCCTTACCGATTGCAGGGTTAAATCGGTTGGCACGCTCTGAACCCGGTGTTTATCTGGTATGCTGTAACTAGAAACCCTACTTCAAGTCTTAAAAAAAAGGTCTGTACGGATGAAACTGGGACCGAATGGAGGTAATTCTCAGCAGTTCTGTGTAATGTTTATTTTTTTGTCAGATCGGCCATGCAAGAACTGCCAAGCGCGTGTACTGAATTCTGCAGATTCTGGAGCTGCCCTCACACCCATATTTCGTGGGTGTTCAGTTCCATCCGGATTTCAAGTCCAGACCAGGCAAACCCTCTCCACTATTCATGGATAAATTCTTCTTCTAACTTATCTTGCAAAACCGACTCTGGCGACTCAACGTCTACAACCATATAGTAGATGGTCAAATTCATACTTCTGCCATATGTGTTGTCGAAACTTAGAAACCGCCCATCACCTCTTCGTTGAGTGCCCCCAAGTTCAACGCTTGTGGTTGTCCATTGCCTATTGGATCTCTCTTCCCACACTACTACCGGACCGTTGGCAACCGTCCATTGACTGGAGCAATGGAGTCTGGACAAGACGAACTATGTCGTAATTTCAGGAAAGGTGTCAAATCACTTGTCATCCTAGTATGCTGGAAATGGTGGAAAGAGCGCAATACCAGAGTCTTCGAGCACAAATGGTCGGCCCACGAAGCGATCGTTGACCCAATCAAAGAAGAGGCGTCAAACTGGAGCATCGCAGGAGCAGTGGGACTCAAAAAACTACTGTAACAGGCTAACAGCTACACACAAACACCTAACTCCCCCTCCTTTTGTTTCATTTTCTTTCTTCTCTGTTTTTATTTCTCTTTCTCCTTATATTTGTACTTAATCTCGGGTGCATTCCTATGCATCACTTGTTCTTTGTCTTTCCACTAATATATCGTAGCTTTTGCTGCTTCAAAAAAATTATTCATGGGTAAATTAAACCCAAATCAACAAGTCAATTCGCAAACACAAGCAAATCAATCCTGGAATTAATCGCAATGTGCATTACTGCTCCATTTCTAAGTTGTTGATGCTACTTTCAGGGTTCATCGCTGCATCGTCAGGGCAACTCGACGCCTTGTTGGGCCTTCAGAACGGCCGTCTATCCCAAGTGGAAGTGTGTGTGCGCTACTTCCGAGTACATACTCACATCTCTAATATACCATTTAAACAAATAAATTACACTCATTTAGTATTTTTGGTATACTTTGATAATAATTATAAGGTACTCCAATGTGTCATTATTGAAAATTTTTCATCAAAGCTTTTTTTTTTTGCTATATACACTTTTTCATATGTAAAAGGAGCATATACATAAATTATGCTATAGTAGACTATGACAAAATTTTTATGAAACTCAATTTGAAATATCTTATAATCGGTGCATTAGCACCACGGCCGCACAAAGAGTAGTAAGGTCAAACGAGGAACTCAAGTTAATTAGAGGTGTATCAAATCCAATACAAGTATGCACATCCCACCGCCTGCTTCTTTTCCCCCATCGACTTGCTTATTTGGATTGCATCGTCAATCTTGCGGCTACATATATATAAGAAGATGTATCATCTGTGTGTTGGACTTGCAATGTTTTTCACTTTTTCTAGCCCTGGTGTTAATTTAATCCTGTAGCTGCAAGCAGACTTTCTATGATCTTGTATATATGTTCGGCCGTGTGCATCTTCTTAGTTTCCCTCAATTTTTTTTCTTGTAATCTGATTTTTTTTTAAAAAAAAAAGTCGCTCGTCAACATTTTCTTGTGAATCAAAAATTCACAAAATATTGTAGAAATTAACCTGTCAGCCAGCGTGTGATTCATACACATCAGCAGGGGCGAAGCCAGCCCAGGCCTAAGCCTCGGGCCGGGCCATACCTTCTTGGGTCAGTTTGTAATTTTACTGCTTTTTTAACATCATTTATATGAACTTTTAATGCCAGACCTCAGGCTGAAACTCCACCCATGCACATCAAAATACGTGAAATAGGCGTGGAAGGCAGGCTGGTAATCTCTGTGTTGAGGGACCATATTTACACGTTGAGTAGTGTGTTTATGCATCACCTCTCAATACAAATTATATAAATCTTAAAGCAAATAAATGGATAAGTAATCATCATCTATCTTTTATTTATACTTTAATATTTATATAACTTTCAAAAAACTAATACGTAGAAGCACCTCCCTTGTGCTTTACATCTGCATGTGCGGATCGATCGTTGGTCTAGTTTTGGGCTTTTGGCTGTGAAACGCACGGTTTCACTTGGAGATTGCCAAGCAAATGGCCCGTGTACCTCCTGATCCGCACGTTGATGGCGTAGTGAGACCAACCCCTTTCACCTCCATCTCGATCCCTTCTCTCTCTCGATAGCCTGCTTGAAATGTTGTTTGGGCTAAGCTATCCCTCGTATATTTGTTGATTGATGTAGCTGATTTTTCAGAGCCTAGCTACTAGCTGACCTGGACCATTGGAGATGCCCCTCAAACCTGTGCTTTTTATGTTTGGTTTATCTGATAGAACTAGTAAAATGGGCAGGCCTATGAACACTATCAACAGATTATAGACTGGACGGATCTGCATGAGCTTAGTTAGGTCCTGTTTGGGAGAGCTCCAGATCCCAGCTCCAGCTCAGAGCTGAAACTTATAGGCTAAAATAAAGTGAATTAAGTTTATATTTTTAGTCTAAAATGTAAACAAGATGATCTACCTAAACACTCTTAATGTACCCACAGCTCCAGCTCCACAAATTTCTGGAGCTAGAAATACCCTGCTCCACCAACTCCACAGATTTTAGTGGAGCTGAAGCTGTCCCGAACACCCCCTTAATGGTAAAAAAAGCATATGCAAAGTGTACGGAATGCAAATACATGTACCATAGCCACTACTTACAATATTCTTTAGAGATATTGTGCACCGCTAGAGTAACAGTCCATAAAATCCCGCGGCGGTGCTAGGTGAAACCTGACCCACAGCTTTTCGGAAAGGCCTTAATACTTGTTAGAACTTATGGATAATCCATACAAAATTTATAGAAATGACCTCACTAAAATATGGCACAATGGTAATCGACCCCACAAGTTAAAATTTAATTTATGGCTTCTCCACTGGAATCAAAATGTAATTAATTCTTGAAAATGGATTTTTAAAGTAGAACGCAGGCTCGATTCTCAACCCAATAAAACAGTAGTTTCTCACGGACAACACTAGCATGCTGGTGGCCAACAGAGATTAGGCGCTACAACTGCACAATAAGCATCTGCACCTCCTGATCTCAGCCATCCATTTTCAAATCCAACGATCCAGATCCGCGCTGTACAATATTCGTTGCTACAGTAAAGCATACGATCTGAGTCGTTGATTTGGTACCCTGTAGTGCTATTGAAAGCAACTGCATAGGATCCTTGTCGTGATCGTGGCATGTGGCTCTCCACACATGAATGCCCCATGTACAAGCAGAAACCAATTCTTTTCTATCTCCCTCGTACCTTATTTTTAAAAACAAATCTAGGCCTTATGCAAATGCAATTATAAAAATAATCATATTCCTAATCGTGAAAACGTCGACAGGGCCTACAACGCCCGTATGCTATGGCAAGGATGTAGAACCGTGGCCAACTAGGTGCCAAGCACTGAAGGCATGGCAGCTGAGCCATAGCACAGGTGCTATGGCAGGGCAGCTCGGCAGGGTGGCAAAGCAGGCACGACAGTAGGACTTGTGGCTGTGCCCAAGCGCAACAGGTGCCATATGTCACCAGTCAGCGCTTTCAAGGTGGAAGATATATTGCCTGGCAAGGGTCTCCCCTGTTCCTTTTGCGTTCAAAAAAAAAGGTGGAAGATATAGCTATTTTTATAATTTATTAAAAAAAATTGTGAAGCAGCTAGAAAAGCGTTGAACTGGTGCACATGCAGTCCATGTCAGTCCTTGGCCTTGGCACCATTTGGCCGTGCTAGCTGCTTGCTTGCACTCGATTCTCGCGTTGCACAGGACGATATTGATGTCGCTTCTTGGCCAAAGCCACCGACTGACGATGCTCAGCTGGCATGCAGCAGTTGCAGAGAGACTGCGGCCCTGTTTGAGGAGCTGGTGGGTTAAAAACTGCTTTGGTTTCTTTGAATTGCTAAGCATATAATGGCATTTTTCTTGTTATCTTGTTTGGAACTGGTATTGCATTGTAGCTTTTGAGGGCCAACCTAGCGGAGAGGTAACAACATAGCAATCTGATATCCGAGTGGGAGGTGATGAAAGCGGCAAGGTGGGGTGGCGAAGGTTGATAAGGCAGAGCGATCGAGTAGAAGGTAGTCAAGCAAAGCCACGGTGAAAAGCTTCTCTCTCGACTTCACTTTTAGAGTACTGCTTGTGCTTAGCTTCCATTCTTTGAAGCCATCTTTGTGGAGCTTTGGCTAAAGTGAAGCTGACTCTAAACAGCGCGCTTGCTAGAACGGAGGTGACGCTTCCACTATGCAAATTCAGATTCTGCTGCTCTGCTTACTACTAACAGTTCGGGAGGCTGCATTCGTTGCGTGCAGGGATTAAAATTTCGTTTTTGAGAAAAAACCGGGGTGGGCCGAAATCCGAAATTTTGGTGAAATTTGAAAATTTTGGAAGAAATTCATTCAAAATTCAAAAAGCAAAATTAAAATCCGGTTCATTTGGCACCGAAATTACCTGAAATTTCGCCCAAATTGCATTGACTGAAAATTGGTTCAAACGATGTTAAAAAATTTTGAAATTTTTTTTGTAGGTTCCTGACACATTATAGATTTTCTTATAAAATTTTCAGATGATTATCAGTTCTGTGGATTTTTAAAAAATTCAAACATTGGTATTGTCCCGATGAAACGTTGATCGGCAAGTTTGAACCGGATGAAAAATAGTACAAACGACGTTAGAACATTTTGAAATTTTTTATGAAGATTCCGAACATATTTATGATATTTATGTAAAAATTTCAGATGATGATCAAATGTGAGGAATTTTTAAAAATTCAAATATTGGTACTGTCTTGGTAAAGCGCTGAGCGGCAAGTTTCATCCGAATGAAAATTAGAACAAACGAGATTATAAAATTTTGAAAAATTTTCTGGATGGTCTTGACACATCCATAATATTCTCATAAAATTATCATATGATGATCAAGTGTCATGAATTTTTAAAAATTCAAACAGTGCTCCTATCCTGTTAAAGGACCGATGATCAATAATAGATTTACTTTAGCAATAAAAATGGTATAAATTTTTTAAAATTTTACATAAGGGTGACAAGGAAATGCTTAATATCTCATACAAATTTTGAATCATGATCACGCTCCATTGAATTTATAAAATTCTTGTAAGGCACAGTGCCATTTATATTCTTTCTCTGCTTGATTTTTGAAATATAATACAACAAATTAAGTTTAGTGCTTACTGCATTGATAGATTTTATTGAGTAAACAAAGGAAGTTAAATTTTTTTGAAAATTTTATAGAATGGTACTGAGTTAATTATTAATCTGTCATAAAAATTTTAGATGATGATCACACTCGAAAAAATTTAGAAAAATCTAAAAAGTTTACTGTCCCAATTATGTCCATTCTGTTTTTGATTTTTTAAAGATAAAAAATGATGTTAAATTATTTTCAAAATTTTTTTGTATTATTCTAAACTACTAGGGATGGTACCATAAATTTTTCAGACAATTATCAAGCTTGTAAAATTTTTTAAAAATCTGACAGCGTTTCTGCCCAAATTTTAAAAAATCTCAAAAAAATAGTTTTTCAACAAATTTTTATGTAAGATCACTTTATTAGGGGTTATCGGACCTAATCTGGCCAAATCCGGTGCTTAAACTTCAAAATCCGGATTAAAAACCCGAAATTTCGGCGAAATTTCTGAAAATACTGTAGTAGTTACTGTAGCAAATCAAATTTTTTAACCATTTTAAATTCAGCCGGTATATCAAAATTCAGGGGGCCCGAAAAGCGAAATTTCGGCGAAAATTCACCGAAATTCGCAATTTTTTATCCATGGTTGCGCGTATGGTTCAGTTTCACTCGAGTGCAATCTCTCTCTCTCTCTCTCTCTCTCAACACACATCCTTTTTCACTCCTCGTACTCACACTTGCAGGACGGCGATTAATGGAGGGTGAAAACTTGTATGCACTGTATACTCAATTTCATCTCAAATAGTGTGAGGACGAGCGATTAATGGAGAGTGAAAAGTTGTATGCACTGTATACTCACTTTCATCTCAAATATAGATGTGTGTGTGCTATTGCTAGGAAAAATCATGCATGTTTTTTTAGCTGAGAATTAATCCTATGTTCTAAACATGACCTACGCGGGCATAATTAAACTTTGATTGGCTGCATATATTGCCAACCGGACATGCATGGTTACGTCGACAGACAGACAGACAGGCATGATTACAACGCATTCAGCGAAAGAAAAGCAAGGCTCTACACTTCGGAGTAATTAACGAACATCATATCCCAACCCATCGCGGCAGCTAGAGGCCGTAGGCTCTGAACTTATCTCAAGCCCGAAGTCGACGCCGCAGGGGATCGAGACGTCGGCGGACTTGTCGCTGTGGGTAACTGGTTGGCGAGCGTCGACGTGTCGATATCCCCGACGCAGATCCTAGGCACCGACCCTGCGAAACCAGAGGGTAATTAATCGTTTACATGGACGCCCGGTCCATAAGAGAGAAAAGTCTCGCGGCGAGCCAATGGGAACTCGACAGCGGAGAGGACGATGATGGCGACTGAGAGCTACGTGCATGTTGGGTGACAAAAGCTCAACGAGTTATTACAGGGACGTGCCGCCTATCCCCGCCCTCTCCCTGCGCTTCGGCTTTTTGGCCATTGCTCAATTTTTTTTTTTACTTCCTCACTCCTAAATTTTACACCATATTTTCTCGTGATACATATATTAAAAAGATATTAAAAATAACTAAATTACTTCTAATTATTATCCATAAGCATTATATTCAATGCATATATATATGTATAGAATATCAGGTAAATCTAGATGTTTTTCCAATATTTTCTACAAGTTCGGCTTTCGCTCGAACGAAACTAAGTCTAAGGCCTTTCCGGCCATGCAAGCAGTGGTAGGTATTTACCGTGCTTCCCTACTGTAGTAGATTACCTGCTTCTCTCATACTGCACCTGCCACGATCTTATGCCGTGGTTGGTGACACATATCATCCCACGTTACTTTCGCGATCTAGAAGAGATTGAATTTGCAATTTATTAGGATAGAGTTATTACATGGACATGCCGTCCTATCCTCATGCACCCACCCAGTTGACTGTCTTGTCGCGCAGAGAAAAGGCAGCTCCGGGGTCCTGTCTTCCTCTCTCTCTCTCTCTCTTTTCGTCACACATGCACACCAGATGCATGGTGCGATCCTCATCTTGCTCTTCCTTCCCCTCCGGTGAAAATTTTTCGCTCGAAATTCTCCCGGTGTGCTTGCATTGTGGCAAAGCTAGAGCCATGCATGTAGAGTAGTCCAATTGATGCAATGGTGAAAACTTGTAGCACTAGTTAATTTAATTACCCTCGTGGAACACCTAAGAAGCATGCACTACCTAGATAAATACGTACGCAAACTCAACCTGATCCCCCACACACACACACACACACATATATATATATATATATATATATATATATATATATATATATATATATATATATATATATATGATGCAGTCATTCTATCTTTGAGAAATTCTCCTGTAGTATGCATATGTAACTGCATGTTGCTACGCATTAATAATCCGGTGTATAAGGCCCCTTTGAGACAGCTTCTGATTATACAGATTCTATATTGTAGTCAGTTGTATGGAGAAGTGGTTATCTGAAGAATCTGCTGACTGGAGAATCTGGTCGTTCGGCAATTCTGATTGTCTGTGCTGATTGTTGATCGACATCGATGACGAATGAGCGGATGAGGGTAGTGGAGAGGCCTAGGGACGAAGGCGAAAGCCCTTGTGCCTACGACAACTTGGGAGGCGGAATTCGCAGAATCTGAGTCAGAATCCACAGAATCAGGTGAGTGACAGTTTCTGATTCTATGTACAAATCAAATTCTGATTGTGGGAGAAACTGTCTATAATCTTTCTGTTCGATAGACAATCTGCTTTTCCTTTAAGCAGAAGCTGTACATAAACTGTCACGAACAGAGCCTAAATCTCCTCTAGTTTGCTCTGTACAGGCCCGGCCCTAGGGCAGGGCGAGCGGGGCGGCCGCCCCGGGCCCCCAAACTACCGGGGCCTCCGTCATCTATTAGTATAGTCAACTTGCAAAGGTCATAACTCTAGATCCGTAGATCCGATTGAGCTAATTCTTATTGGCTTAGTTTTGAAATTGAATCTAGTTTCTATAGTCTAAATTTCACATCAATCCAACGGTGGAATCTTCAGAAATTAATATTTTAGTAAACATATATCAATCTGTTTTTTTTTTGTTAAAACCGAAGCAATCTTTAATAATTTGATGAAAATGATTGCAGTAGTGAAGCAATTCTACAAGATGAGAAAGATTTTGAAGTTAATTACTTTTTGATTATGGTTGATATGGCCAGTTCATTGAAAAACAGATTTGAAGAACTCCAAGTATTAAAGGTATATTTGGGCCTTTTCTGAGCTCAACAATTTTGAAGTTATTGGATCATATTGAACTTTAAGATTATTGTAATAAGTTGGCAAAAACTTTCTTTGTTGATGATTCATCTGATTTTGAGTTAAATAATCTGATTTCTGAGTTAAGAATACTGCAAATGACTTTGCCAAATAGACTAATGTCTGCTATGGAGATTTTTGAGTTTGTTAGAAAAGTGGATTGTTATGGTAATATTTCTGTTGCTTATCGGATTTTATTTATTGTGCTGGTAACTGTGGCATCAGCTGAAAGAAGCTTTTCAAAGTTGAAATTATTGAAGAACTATTTGAAGTCTATAATGTCTCAAGAAAGATTAAATGGTCTGGCAACTTTATATATTGAGAAGAAGTTATTGGATGACATTAATGTTGAGGCCATAATTGATGATTTTACATCTGTAAATGTTAGAAGATATTTTCTAAGATGATATCTACAAATGTTTGAGGTAAATAATCTCACTTTTGTACTTCCATTTATTTATCGGTAACAATTTCTATAATACACTGAATACTATCTTTTTAATTGATACATGATAGTATAAAAATATTTTGATGCTTATGTTAGGAGGGCCTCCGTCTATAATTTCGTCCCGGGCCTCTAAAAACTCAGGATCGGTCCTGGCTCTGTAGAGCCTAGCTAGGCTCCTGTATATTCCTTTTCCGGCCTTTCCTCTTCTCCTGCGCTTCCTGCCCCTTTCCTAGACGAGTTAGCAAATAACAGCGCGGTCCCAAACACATCTCTTCGCCTCGATCGCCAGAGCGGGATGGATATTTGGCCGGCCGGCCGATCGATCGACTCCCTCTCTCGATCAGGCCGGGGTGGCGACAGCAGCCATGTGGTCAGAGCGGACCCGACAGGACGGGAGGCGCCAGGCCCCATCTATCATCGGATCTGATCGAGCCTCACAGCTCGGCCGTGCTAGCTCGTGAGTCGCCAAGCCGGAGCTAGAACAAGGCTCCCTCTCGTCCATAAGTACGTGAAGTCGTCGCGTGGTGCAGCGCTGGTCGTTGTGTACGTACCATTAATTGTACTTGCAGGCTTGTAGATTTGGTTGCAGCAAGCAAGCTCGGAGCGTCATGGCCAGCGGCGGCGGCGTGCACCGGGTGGACCCGCTGGTGGTGGGGCGGGTTATCGGCGACGTGGTGGACCCGTTCGTGCGGCGGGTGGCGCTGCGGGTGGCGTACGCGACGCGGGACGTCACCAACGGCTGCGAACTCAGGCCGTCCGCCATCGCCGACCAGCCGCGCGTCGAGGTCGGCGGCCCGGACATGCGCACCTTCTACACGCTGGTGAGTACACACGCGCGCACGCGGTGCTCCTAGTAGCTAGCTGAGCTCGATCTCATCCAATTACTTACTCTGCTGCATGCATGCGCGCAGGTTATGGTGGATCCGGACGCTCCAAGCCCAAGCGATCCCAACCTCAGGGAGTACTTGCACTGGTGAGTGTGCGTTTGCGTACCCGCGGCTAGCTGGTCCAGCTCGCCCATGTTTTTGCATGATGCAATGTGCCTCTGGGCTGCTACACACTTGCTCTCCCTGCCTCCCTGGTACCTAGCCTGCTACAGCCAAAACTCTCTCGACGACGAAAGTGAGAGGTTAATTTGTATCGACGATTAGATCAACTTATGAGCTGTTTGGTTGAGGGATGGAGTGATGACGATTCTAGCTCCAAAACTAACTCACTTGTTTAGTTTGAGTAATGAAATGAGTTAGCTCATCACGGTCTCATCCCTCGTAAACACAGGAGTTTGATATAAAATGAGAGATTGTGTCATCCCATCAAATTCCATAGGATGATCCCATGATAGACCAAATCATCCTTGGACGATGATCTCTCAAACCAAACACCCTATTAATGTGCTGCAAAATTAGCTATATATACGGGAATGTTGCGCTTGCTTATTCAGAATTTAAAGCATGCATCATCCTACTCATGGAGCATATAAGTACACAAATGGAATTATGTGTACATGACACTTCTAAATATTCTCAATGTATAACCTGTAATTGAGTGAAAAGAGAGAAATTTAACATCGATCCGCAATTAGGCTTTTTTTTGGAAAGCCCTAAATCCCGTTCCACCCATGTGGATAGGCAGGATCATGGGCTTCCTAAACAAACTGTCAATGTCCTCCTGATCCCCCTTAACCTCTTGAGGTTTTTACCCTTGTAAATTCTATGACATTTTCCTCCCTTTGTTTTTCTAGTAGTTATTAACCAAGTTTACTTGCTTTTGATCTCGATCGATTCTAAAAAAAAACACCAAATGCATCAAATTATCACTCCATGTTATAGACAAAATAGAGACTGCTTAAGGTAAAGATATAAGTAAATTAACTAACTAGCCTGATTACAAAAGCAATGCCCAATATTATATGTGCTCAATTTTCTTTCATGAAATAATGTCAATGGATATTAGTAAATTATTATGTCCTTCTGTACCACGGTGGACAGAGAGTTGTGAATAATAATGATGATACGTGCTTGCTGTCAGTTGTCACTAAAAGATGATGTTGCAAACTCAAAGTTCTATACTGCCTACGGTCAAAAAAGTAGTTGTCGTTATAGCAAGTTGAGTAATTTGTTTTGGTTTGCAAATACTTTTCGCTTTTGTTTTCCAAGACAATAGTCCCACCAAATGCCCGGTCAAATTAGTGTTTATTGGCTGAGATTTGGGTTACAACTAATAGGAGCAAACAATACCGCGCGCAATTTAAACTCCATCGAATAATAACTTTTTCGTATACTGTACATAGAGTGCTAAAAATAGCATCTATTTTTGTCTGAAGGGAGCGAATATGTATTTAGATGCCCAATAATATATGCCGAATATGTTCAAGGCTTTTGCATCATTTCATTACATTACTTCTAAATTAACTTATCAGTAAAATACTATCTCATAGCATTCCTATGGAAAACAAAGCAGATTAATTATCTATCTTTTTTTGCGAAAGATTAAAGCAGATTATCTATCTTCACCCATAATAGGTGCACGCATTAGCGGTTGGGATTTTTAGCATGTGCTATTGATCGAGTTGCATGCACTAATCAGTTCACCAAAAAGCTTAAACTGATGAGGAAAGAAGGCAATTAACTTATACTTCAACATGTGCTACATCCATGATTTGTTTTGGACATATTGGAAAAGCTCGAACTGTGTGTGTAGATTTGATTTTTGCGAGAAAATGCGTACAAAAAGTATAGAGATCAGATAAATTAAACGAACACCAACCACCACAAAAAAAAATCCAATGTATAGTAATGTATAAAAAATCTTAAATTAAAGCTTACACAAGATCAAGGCTTACCAAATCACTATAAATTAGAAATGGTTGTTTTTTTTCTTTTTCTAGGTAAAACTAGAATCGAACTAAAATACACCAGGTCACACATATATATCTCGGCGAACATTGTCAACATTAGAGGTCTAAATTTGTACACAACAAAAGGTTTGAGCACAAAAAAAGTAAAACAAAATTAATTATACCTGAAATAAGAGTAGAAGTTTCTTGCTAAATTTATTAGAGCTTTAATTTCCGTAAAGTAAAGCAAGCCAAGAAAATAACGATACAGATTAAGAAAATATATGTAATTATTGGAGGTATCAGTTTGTTTGGTTATATATAAAAAATGTGGTCTATTGTTACTGAAAAGCAACAGATGAATATTTTACATATTTATATTAAATTGTAGGCTACAATGGGTAGATATAAGGGCAAATCATCAATTGCACCAACTAAAATGGGATAAATCATCGAATCTCCCAAAACTTAACTAGATATAATAAGCAGTACATACTGAGATCATGCATGTGTTATATATAGAGAGAAAGGTTTTCATAAAGTAGCTATACATTGTGGGCTCTACTAGTCTACCAATTGTAGCCTACAATTTAATATAAATATGTAAAATATTCATCTGTTGTTTTTCAGTAACAATAGACCACATTTTTATATGGGAGGTTTGATTATTTGCCCCATTTTAATTGGTGCAATTGATAATTTACCCCGTATATCTACTGACATGTGACCCCAGGGTTCGCATGTCAGTGAGCCACGCGGCAAATTATCAATGGCATAAATAAATGAGGGCAAATCATCCATTTTTCCTTAAGTTTTTACGGGAAATGGTCCCTAGTTGTCACTTTGAGTTTAAAAATACGAAATCCTTCTAATCTTGTGGCACTAATTTGGTTGGTTTTTCTATCAATTATAATGTGAAATGATTAAGCATTGAAAAACAGTGAAATAGTTAATATGTGGACCAATATGTTAATGACTATTTCTTTTGTTTTTTTAGATTTTTCCATTAAGATCTGTGCAAAGAAAGTAAGGAGGGGGATTTTGCAGACCGATATAACTTGTTAGGGATGTAAATGTCAAACATAAGTCATGCATGTTTTGTTCAGTCTTTATTTTCCAAAACTGAAATTTGTAACACAAAAAGCCTAACCCAAAAGCAGGTTAATATATACTGCGAAATTCACAATCCAACAAGCTAGGTATTATAGCTGAAAATAAAGTCTCACCTCAAACTCTACAGACTCTTGTTCTCTCAGATGGTTAATCTCATATCCATCACAACCTGTGTAAGTGTGACTACTGTATCGATCATACATACGTACAATAAGAGCATTATGTCCTGTCTCGACATGCTTATTAGTTTCTGTGCCAAATGAGATTACTACTATTAGTACTATAGCCTAAACTTATCAACTTGACTTCAATTATTCATCTGCTTAATTGCTTCCAAACAAATACAATTTTCCTATGTGCTGAATGAAATTACTATGATCTACTAATGCAGGCTGGTCACCGACATCCCGGCGACGACAACGGTCTCTTTTGGTACAGAAGAAATACTGTCCTGTATCCACACTTCCACAGTAAAACTTATGTTTTATCAACATACAGAATTGGAAATCACTCCGAGTGCTAATTTAATCAAATTATCGTGTGGATAGGGACTGAGGTCGTGTGCTACGAGAGCCCGAGGCCGGTGCTCGGAATCCACCGGGTAGTGTTTCTGCTCTTCCAGCAGCTTGGCCGGCAGACGGTGTACGCTCCCGGATGGCGGCAGTGCTTCAGCACCCGTGACTTCGCCGAACTCTACAACCTCGGCCTGCCGGTCGCCGCCGTCTACTTCAATTGCCAAAGGGAGTCGGGCACTGGTGGGAGAAGAATGTGAACTCTATATATGTAATATTATGATATAAGAAGATGAGTTTTTATACTCTGATATCACTTCTTATGCATAGCAGTCCTCGAATCGAATCAGAGTTTGTAAGATACGACACGAGCATATACAGTCTCAAAAACGAAGAAGACAAATTTCGTAGAGATAACTAAATAATGATATTGAAGCAACAATAACGAGAGAGAAAGATCTAGTGAAGCCAATCGCAAATTCTTGGCATAATATCAAAAGAGTACAAAAGATTGTTATTTTTTCACAACCTCTCAAACTTTTTAGAACCCTTGATCTTTGCCCTATATATACAAGAACCTAGTGCTAATTAAGAATAACCTATCTCTAATCCTCTCATGCGCTGCTTGCTTTAGATGGGTTGATTTGTGGCTTTTTGGTGTCTTAGGTTCTCCACGACCACTTCATATGTTTATATAGCCTTTTTAGTCCTCCAAAACAAGTAAGAATCCTACCCTGAAACAAAGTAGGAATCCTAATCCTATTAGGATTCATCTAGCATGCCTTTTCAAATCATAAAAAACTAGATATGAATCACCATAAAATAATCTTCACCTTGACTCTTAACCGTCAAAGTCATTGTGCTCCTCTAAGAATCGCTCCAAGTGGACCAGCTCCGTATTTTTTTTTATTTTTCCTCCTACGTTTGTGTAATGACAAAAGGTACAAAATACCTTGAAGGATAATTTTATGTGTATACCGTGGCTAGTACGTATATTTACAACAATTGCTAACACATCCATACTCAATATTACAAATGATAATGGTAATTTATATAATAAAGTCTTACAAAGCAAAGTATATTGTAGCAGAAAGAACTCAAGAAGCAAAAGTATTGTAGTGTGCTCATCCAACTCTCAGGCAACTAACAATGTATAAACCCTAGAAAATCGCATCATTGAAATTCTCGTATCCTGCAGCGAAATATGTATCTTCTGAGTCTCGTTGTCTTCTTCATCTAAACCAACAAATTAAGCAAACTTGAGTGCTTTCGTATTCAGTAAGATTTAAGTTGTATTGCAAAGTGTAGTAAATACAGGTTGTATCAAAAGAGATTTCTACCATTACTTTGCGTAAAGCAAAGTTGAACATATAAATCAAGTAGTAATTTGCAAAATGGAATTTTATAAGAGCAAGTTAGACAGGTATGTAAATAAATAAGAGTTGCATAACATAACTCACAGTCCTCTATGAATGTGAGAATCGCATCATCTCGTTGTCATTCCTTAGCATAAAAGATGAAACAAAGACTTTCCAACAAATATCCCCGATTCAAACCATTTTGAAAATACTAAAACTTCTAACTATGTTTTGACTTTACCAAGTGCCTTTGACCGTGAGTGCAGTTTTTTGAAAAGATTTAAATTCTGCAGAGATGTACAACTTTACACACAAGAAATTATCAATTCTTTGTACAATCGATATTAGCACACTTTCTTCAATATGTGTAGGGACCCGGATTACCAAATCCGAACCCTCTGTGTTTCAACCGTGCTAGTCCAGGAACAGCTAGCACACACAGTCATACAGTGATGATAACACAGACATATCATAAAGTAATTAACAGCAATAAAGCAAAAGGGTGTAAACATCATCATCACATTATTACAAGTATCGAGCCTTACGGCTCAAGTGAGTAAGTAGCAGCGGAAAAGTAGCAACAAAAAGGCCAATCCATGTGCCCACAGGCAATTGACTGGAGAAAATCGCGCCCTAGAAGTCCGGATAATTTTCTTCTTCAAAGTCTTCACCACAGATGTCGAACGGAGGATTGCATGCTCTTGGATAGCTAGCTCTGATCTCTTCATCTGCTTTATGGAATAAGCAGCCCCGCAATGAAAAGCGAGGGTGAGTATGCAACATACTCAGCAAGTCTTGGAAACTTAATGCAAATAATTAAATGCAAGGCTTAAACAAAGGAAGCATATAGGGATCATTTGCATAAAGCGAAATTTAACTTTAAATACAAGTAATAATTTCATAAGGCAGCATTTAACAAAAGTAAATAGCATAAATGATTAAATTTGAAGTATAACAATTTTCTAGGTTCCAACTACCTGGCTGGCTCCAACCGCCAAACTAAAATCCGGGAGTTCCAACTACTCATGGATTCCCAAACCACATTTTCATTTAAACCAAATTCATCATTTTTCCATTTAAAACAAAAACCATAAAATCTACAATGTGAAAGCGTTTCACGCTTGCCCTTATCCGTGGGCACGGCTACTCAAGTAGTTTTGACTCTGCAGAGCTTGTACACTTTACCCACACGACATGATCAACCCTTGTTGCCATACAATTAACACACTTCCTTTGGTGTGCTTGGCGAGAGATCATGACAAGGCCTTTACAATGCATAATACCGCTCTGACTCCGCTAAGGTTTCACCATTGTTAGGGAATCCACCGATCTGAAGCCCCTCTTGCGCCTTGCAAGTGTCCTCCGACAAACCGCACAACCCAATGGCGAAGTCAAATAACGATACATGCAAATTACTTAGCAGTCGTACCCATAATAGACATGTGGTTGTCTTGTATAGCATGGCCCAAGGTAACACACGATAGGTCCTTAATTGACTAGGGCGAACAATCACATTCCAAAATTTTGTGCATCCCACACCCACCATACAACCATCCGCCCCGGTCTAAACCATTTTTCACTTTTATTTTTCAAATTAATACCGGCAACACCAATTGCCATATTTTCACAATTCAATTTGAATCAAATACGAAAGCATTTCCATAATGGTAAGGTACCGACATGATTAAGCATGGCTAAGCATTTTCTACCGTCCCATAATACCAAAATGATCAATATTAACAGTAATTAATTTTCCTAGGGTGTCAATGGTTGTCAAAATGAATATCAATGTGGGTATAACAATTTGGCATTTATCTAAGCATTTAAAATGACATTAAAGTACAAGATGCATAAATAATAAGCATGCAATAATTTAAAACAAATAGCATTTCATAAACTTGGGTTCAATATGGTCAAGGAGACTTGCCTTCAACCTCTCCTTGGATCTACCTCCGTCGGATGCTCAGCTCGCTCAACCGCTGCGTCGTCTACACGCGAAACACGTGAAACGAGACAAAAATAAATAAAAAATAAATAAATAAAATCCAAAAATTCAAAATAAATACACCAGCAGATAGATCTTGATTTTAGATGAATTTAAAATTTTGAATCGTTCGAATCGGAGTTCAAACGGAGGAGAACGGAGCTTCGGAAGTTGCTTGGGAGGAAAAATCAGAAAATACCCTAAGGTGACACTTGTCGGGCTACGATTGGCTGGATCTCGGAAATTCGGGAAAATCACAGAAAAAGATAAATTCCCAGCGGTGACAAATGGGACCCACGCGTCATAGACTCGGCTCACGTGGGCCGGGTTCACGGCTTCTTCGTTGACTTGGGCGACACGCATGTGTGGTGGTGACATGGTGCGAGCGTGGCGAACACATGGCCTACACGTGGCCCCACTCGGAAAGATTGGGTCCGGCGGTGTGTCGACGTGGCGGTACGACGGACGGACATGTGGCGGTGGCGACGGCGTGGCGCGCCGTGGCTAGCACGCTGCGCCACGCGTGGCGGCGACATGGCGCGACCTGACGGACTAGCGATCTTGACTCGAGCGACCACGCGGGAGGTTAGGGCTCACGTGGAGTCTACGCGGCGGACACGGAGGCGACATGTGGAGGTGACGAGGTGGTTGATTCGGTGGCTTACCAGAGGGAAAACGTGGCGCAGATCTGATCCATTGAAGACCGATCGGACGGCTACGGCTGGTAAGGAAAACACGGCGACGATGCGGCAGCGCTAACCACCGGAGTTGGGGAAGACGGTGCGCAACACGGCGAAAGAGTGACGGTTCGAGCAGAAGAGTTAGTGAATCTGGAAGAGGGTGACAAGACAAACTCAATGGTGCTAAGGAATACGGCGGAGACTCACCGGAGAGGGAAAGAATGACGGCGGAAGTTCACTACGCAGTGCGTACTCGGCGAGTCATGCGACCACCGACGCAGCGTCTCCACTGGTGAGAGAGGAGGGAAAAGAGGCGGCGCGGAGTGGCGAACATGGCACGGAAGTCAGAGAGACCTTAAATAGCCTAGGGTTGCGGGAAAAAGTGCGGAAACCAAGGTTGGTCGTCTTTGTGCATTTGCATGGGCGACGCGCGCCTGGTCGAGGCGGCGTGGGCGGCGCTTCGGTGATCGGATTAGGATCTAACGGTGAGGGGAACATGTGCGATAGGGTTAGGGTTTTGGTTACTGTGTGGCGGCGCGATTCTTGACCGTTGGATCGGCGATCAACGGTTGACCGATTAGGGTTTATTTGGGATGGGTGTGAGTCTGGAGCGGGCGGTGACGGTTGAATAAAGCGGGCGAAGGGGTTTGAACAGGGATTTTGGCCCGAAGACATTAAGAGAATTAAATTAATTTCCGAATTAAAGAAAATCCATAAAATCCGAATAAACTTCAAATAAATCAAATAAATAGCAAATAAATTCGTAAAAATCCCCAAAAATACAAAAAAATCAAATGAAGCACAAGGAACCCAATAAAAATAAGAAATAATTAATTTGAAGTATGGATTAATCAAATTAAATCCTTGTCGACTTTAAAAATTTGATTTAAGCTGGAATTAACTCGAGAAAATTTCCACGGGTTCGGATTTTGAAATTCGAGCACAAGGAATTCAAAAATTGGAATGTTACAATATGCCATAGAGAGATCATAACATAACCGTTACGTTATTTAGACCTAACTTTGCATCAGTCCGGTGATGTTAAACCCATGTTATGAAGGCAGAAACAACACATCCAAGACATAATATCATTCACACACAGTAATTCTAGCGGTCCATCTCTACCATAACCATTTCTCCTTATAGCAAGGTATACACTGTTATATTGATATGCATTTACCCACACCTCTGTGTAGATGCCCCTAGAGCAAACCTACCTGGAGAATCCATACTATTCCAGCCTTCCAATGTGCAAAGTTAAATCTAGGTAACTTAAGATATTAAGATCGTCCCATATCAGTACTTGTTGTTGTACTTGTCCTTGGCCAAATAACAACCTATAGCTCGGTCCTTAATTTGATCTGGACGATAATCTCTCCCTACACTATGTGCAAATCTCATGCACACACGGCTGTTGCCAATAATCGGCCGCATCAAAACCATGGTTTTTTTACTAAAATATCAGCAACCTTTAATGTCATAACCAAACTTTTTAAATGACATATCCAACCTTTTTAAATTATAAAGAGCAACATATTTTCTTACTAAGCATGGCTAAACACGATCATTATGTAATCGTTTATACCCAGGTTGACAATTATGTATTATCTACCCTTATTATAAGATTATCAAGGTTCACAATTCAATATTTATGAAGGAAGTTCCATGAGATAACAGGTATATCTACCAATTCCACAATATAGCAAATTTACAGAAAATACGCGTATACATAAATGGATTTGACAAAACAAAATAAAATTAAAACACTGGGATCAATATGATCAAAGGAGGTGATTGCCTTGCTTTGTTGGTTCAGGAATTGACTTGGGTCAAAGTCTTCAATAGCAGCTTTGTATATGTCGGTATCTACACTACACGTGATTATCGTTTCGTATAACAGTAATAAGAAACAACGACAATAAGAGACAAAAAAGGCAAATTAATAACATGAGATAAAAAGAAATCAAATGAATCAATGTAATGGTTCTGGTAATAAAAACATTTTAAATACTGATTTCTTGTTATTTAAGTTCATTGATTTGTGTTATGGATTTTAGGGTTTGTGTTATATAGGGTTAGGCTTTTAGCAGGATTCAGATGAAAACACATGTTATGATAAAATCATTTTTAAAACGTATGGTGATCTAGTCTTAGGAGGCATCGTAAAAATTGGTTTTACATGTATAGTTCTTTATGTACAAAGGTAATGTGAATAATATTATTATTTTCATGGAGTACTTAGTCTTTTATAATTTTGGTTCAAACCTAATCAAATATAAAATGCTCTTGTATAAACAGGGCTACCCTGGTCCTAATAGGTCTTACTTACTGGTTACACTTTATTTTGAATTTATTTTCACTAATTATTTCTATTTTGTTTTTCTATGCATTGGAAAACAACCTATTTATATATTTAACTCAAATTTGAATATGTTTGCAAAAATGGGTCTCTTATGGTCTCGGGAGCATGTAGAAATTTATTTCATAATTTTTGAAGTTAGGGTGCACAACTTTTGCATAGTGACCATATTAGGGTTTATTCCAATTTCAAATCCAAATGTTTTAAACTATAGTTCAAAATTAAATATTTTTACATATTCTGAAATCTTGTGATTTCTTATGAATTTATAATTTTATTTGATCAGATTTTGACTTAGGATGCAAAAATTATTATTGTTTGAACAGGGAAGGTTTTGAAAAACCACCTAAAATGAAAAATATGTTTTCTATTAAAGGAAGCGACTTTTCCATTTTCTTTGGTTTCCTGGTTTGTTTGTGTTTCTGGCTAAGACGCTGGCCACCTGGACCCACGATGCAGATTCATCGAACAGAGCATGGTCTCAGGGCATGCTCGCTGGCACTTGGCAGCGAGGGAGAGTGGTGCCGGCCAATCGTGGGTTCGGTGAGCTTCGGCATGGCAGCACGCACCTAGGGCACCGACTGGGAGCGGCAAAACAAGGCTGTAGTGAGCTACCATCGGTGAGGTGGTGGCGGAAGCTTTGGCAGCTGATTGGTGAAGATGGGGAAGGGGTTAGAGTCTAGAAGGACCTCAGGAATAGCATCTACGTGAGCTAGGGATTCCATTTTACCGTTCATTCACGGTGGAGAACGGTTGAGGAGCTTTGCCACCGTTCGACCAGACTTGGGGAAGACGGATCTTGGTGCGGTAGAGCTATGGGTGATAGAAGCTGAAATTGATGATGGTAACAGGCTTAGGGAGTAGCTATGAAGCTACTAATCGAGTTGATTGATGATTCGCTTACCAAATCGCTCAATTGAGCTTTTGACCTAAGCTTTGGTTTCTAGTGGCAATGGCGATCCCGGTGGCTATTCAGAAGACACTCAAGATGGAGGGAGGTAGAGGAGGGTGTGGTGCTAATGGTGACGACGGCCAGTATTTATAGGCAACTAAGGCGGTAGCTGCAGGGTTTGAACGGGGTGGTGCTGCAACACTGCTCGGGCACACGGATCTCCCGCTGCCATGGCAGCGCAGGGCATTGGGACAATGTGGCCATGGCAGGGCATGGTCGGGGTAGGTGTTGGGCGTTGTGCCTTTGTTGCATACGGCGATTTGATCTTGGTTGCTAGCTCGGGTTCGATCGGTTCCCTTGGTTTGACCGATGGCTTAGAGAGGGGGAGGTCAATGTGGGCTGTGAAGGAGACAAGCATTTGGATGAGTTCTAGCCCGACGTGACCTGAGAATTTGCCAGTTTGGGTCCTTTGGGACGGGCTGTGGTCGTCTTTGATGAAGAAAATGGGGTCCTAGTTATTGGCTACTGGTAAAATTTCCCTGCTTGGAGAAAACAAAACGACCGAAGGGCACTCTTCAATCTTCTCTGATATATTGTCTCGCAACAGTTGCTGAACAACTAACTATACACTGTGCTTGGCACAATTTATATCACTGTATAAGAGCTGAAACTCCTAACAGTTGGCAGAACACATTTGACAGTACCGAAATGAATCAAAATGTGAGCAGGGATTCCATCGTCACCTCTGAAATAAAGTTGCTAAAGAAAATTTAGATAGGTTAAAAAAACAAGAAGTCGCTAAAAGAACAAGCATTATCATCGTATATACTATATACACATCTGATATTGTTCACCCGACTCTGAAGTATGAACATACACGAAAAGGCTATCCATCAGGTGCTAAAATATGTACTGCGTCTCGGGTTGGTTAGTAGCACTGTCGCAATTTTGTCCATTTAGCAAGAAGACTGACCCCTCCCAACAGTCCATCTTCAGTTTATACCAATGAACACGTGCACGTGGAGTGGAATCCTTGGCAGGGCATTGATATTACCCATATGGGTCGAATGTGGGACAAAAATTGATCAAGAGGCAAATGGGGATGACTCTTCGATTGATATCTGGTCTGTGGGCTTTAGCTCCCAATTACATAGGTTGCTAGCCGTCAAATCAGATTTTGAAATGTACAAGACCTTGTTGTGGAACTTGTGAAGTGTTTTCCGGTGACCAATGCTTATGTAAGTAATCCCGGCAGCTTCAATCTGCCTGTACAGATGAGCCTGTGGCAGAAACAAAACTGTCAAAAGTGATATTGAGGTAGGTGCAGGTCACTAAATTATTTCTGCATTCTTAAGAAAACAAATTCCAGACCATCAACCCCTTCTCTTTTTCTTTCCCCTTCATAACAGGGTAAAAATATGCGTACAAGTCAGTGGGTGATGAGTCCAAGCTTAGCATTTTCCACAATTCATGGTACGAAGTAGCTGGTAAGAGTAAGACAACTATAGCAGCAGGATAAGGATCCATACCTCATTTCTATCATCTAGAGCACTTGTGGATTCGTCCAGTAGAACCAAAGTTGGTTTTGCTAGTAACAGCCGAGCGAATGCAAGACGCTGTTGCTCCCCCAGAGAAAGAACACTGGCCCAGTCATGCATGGAATCCAAGCCATTGAAACGAGGCAATATATAGCCCAGCTTAACAGCATCAAGCACTGCGATCAGTTCGTCAGTTGAGGGCATCTCAGGCTTGGCACCAACTCCATCTGATGTGGAGACTTCAGACAGAAAGGGAAGAGGATCTGGTATTCATTTTTTTTTTTTAAAAAAAAGCACAACTTTAGGCTAGCTGTGCATGTATGTTTCCAGAACTTGCTGCCAGAAGTACAATAGCAAATACAGGCAAAATTTGTGATTTTTCCAACATATGACAACAGATTTCCATAGCTTTGTTCCACAATCCACATGCAACAATAAAATTCGGACAATTGTAGTATTCATGCATTACTATTAGGAAGTAGGAACAGAATGATGCAAAAGGATCAGAAGGGGAAAAACAGAGGGAACAAATAATAGTTTGTGATACTACAATCTTCTACATTTTACTTTACTTCATGTTAGGAATACGGTAACACTACGCATTTCATACAAAATTTTCATGTTGAGTTTATGTCCAAACCAATGTGGTTTGCACCTAGAGGGTAATTTGCACTAGATACCTCCCTATGCAGCAAAAGAATTAAAGAATAATTACTTGTATTCTCAGCATCGTTATTTGGTGAATGATGAAAATCTTCAGTCCATGTAGGATAGAGCAATTGCTGACGAAGGGTTCCCAAAACCATATATGGTCTTTGTGGAACAAAGAATATGCCATTGTCTCTTCTCTGCTTGGAACTTTGTAGTAGTTCTTCACCCTCTGACTTTGTGTTGGTTGGCTCATCAGTACCAAAATTCGATGTTTGAAGCTGCATAGAACCTCTCACATAATATGTGATGTCCCCAGTACCACTAGTCCAAAGCCCAGCCAAAGCACGTAACAATGAGGTCTTCCCACTTCCGCTGGGTCCCATCACCTAAAAGTGAAAATGAGCATATCATCTGCCAGGTGACAGCAGAAACATTTACTTTTGCCAATTGTAGAACTAGATTAAGGAACTAAATACCAGTAGGTGATCCTTGTCTTTTAGTTCCATAGTGAGGTCAGTGATAAGAACATTTCCGCTCCTGGGTGTTAACAATGTCAAATTACGAATCTCTAGAACCATGGATGTATTATCAGATTGTGTTAGTGATCCATTGGAACTAAGAACAAAAGGATCGCTGCCCTTGAATATAATGTTGATCCCATTAATGCTATCATGCTGGGATAATAGAGAAGACTCATTTCCATCCAGTAAGTCATCAAATTCACCTATAATAAATAAGTTTACCGGTCAATTTGGTAAATCAATTTATCTCAACAAGTAATGCTGCTGTGGAGAGGGGGAGGGAAGGGGAGAGAGAGATCACCTAGACGATCAATAACTGCTGAGAATGCACTAATTGACTGAAACTGGAAAACAATGAGAGAAAAATCACTAAGGATATGATTGAAAGCAGACACCGATTGGTTTATTACTCCAAACTCGATTTTTCCTGAGAAGTACATTGGAGCAACAACTGCAGCAGGCAGGATCTGGATTATATACCGGTAACCATTTGTGAAAAACTCCAGATTCCGAGATGCTATAAGCAGTTCCTGCAACAGAAAAAACACACCAATGGATGTGACTGAAAATAGTAATGGCTCCATGTGTTATTGAGTCAGAGAGGAAAGCCTAAATTATAAATTGGCCCAGTTAAAAATAAATAAATTGCAGCAACAGTTTCTGGCTAAACATAAAAACATAGAGCTGCTGTAGAATGCCAATTCAAAATAGTACAGTAACAAAGCCAAATTACCAATTACTATGTAATATGACATCAAGGGAAATATACATTTTTATATGACATGTGATGCTTTCTGTAGCTATGTAATATTTTATTTCACCAGCAGCAATATCAACATAATTAGCAATATTTTGGGATATCTTAAAATTAGCAACTCTGGTATTTGAATATCATAGCAGAGCAAACCATGATTTGAAAACCACTGGCAATCTACTTTACCAGTGACATACGGTATTGGGAAAAATAAAAGGGTTAGGGACTTTTGTGCTTATCAAGTCCACATTATGAACATTTTTATGCTAAGTCAGCACTAGTAACATTTTTAGCAGTCCATGAAAACTATCATAATATCCTTTTAGAAAGAATGAAAGAAAGGGTTGAAAACAGGGCAAGTTCTGTTGGTTCTGCTTGCAGTTGATTTTTAAGCAGCCCACTCTGTTCCATCTGGCACTAGGTAATAACTGGCCTTTTAGTGGTTTTCAAAATGTCAGAACAAACAAGTATAGTGATGCAAAATGAATAAAACATATGGTGAAAGGGTGGTTTATATAAGGAATGCTTACACTTAGGTTTTCAAAAGCCCTCCTGAACCGATCCAACAAAAGTTGCAATTCATTTTCCTCACCACCATAAAAAGCAATTGATTCAGCATTTTCTCTAACACGGACAAGTCCATAACGAAAATCAGCTTCTTTCTTTTCTTGCATGAAGTTCAAGTTGACCAAATTCTGTCAATGCAAGCATGACCAACTATTAGCTGCATGAAGACAGAAAGAGTATGTACAACTTAATATAGTTTTAACGCAACTTGTAGATAATTAATGTCAATAAGCACCCTACCTTACCAAGGAAGACACTAATAGCTGTGCCCCCAAGAGAGTAGACAACAAGAACAATGAATAATGGTGGATAGATTCCATAAAGGATGTTGCTGAATGATATCAAGTCCACAGCAGCATTGAAAAGTGTCAGAGAAAACGCTAGTGCGGTTCCAGTGAATGCACTGAGATCATCGTTGATCCGTTGGTCCGGATTGTCAATTATTGATTGAGATTGAATCTTATAGAAAACTCTGTTCTTAAAGTAGCGCTTCATGTAATAACTTGTCATCCAAGATCGCCATCTTAAAGAAAGGGTTTCTCTTGCATAATCTCTCAAAACAAAGAACTGCAGAACAGTGCAAGAAGCAATTTGCAAATCAGAACACGTCTACTGAGAGGACCATAAGTTGCTGACTCTGCAACATGAAAAACAAAGCACAGAAATGCATGCTAATAAAAGCAGAGGGGTAATTCCAGACACTCTGCTGGAAACCAGGAACAAAGAGTAAAATCCAGGCAGTTTAACCATCCACTGAAAAAAACCACAAAGTGTTCAATGATGTATGACATTTACCAGGACATTTTGTCAAATGGAGACAACGTGGTGGATCTATGGTAGAACATCAACAACAAAATTTGCTGGAGTCTCCGAGACAGCTATAAAAATATCAGAATTGTGGATCTAGACAACCTTGGCAAGAATGGCTACAACAGTAAAAACAGAACGCGCAGCTTTCCGGTGCAATACAACCACTGATACCTAACATTAGCAAATTATCACTATGTTGCCTTCCAAATCTTAGGACATTACAGCAAGTACCAACATTTCTTTTCTTCCTTTGGTAACTGATACTTTGATAGTTAAACAGGATAATGCACTGATGGAAAAAGATTAGTCGTAAGTTAGCATCATCTGATATTTTCACTATTCATTTCTAGGTGATACAAATGGTTGCAACAGGCTAACAGCTTGAAGAGCAATACCTACAAAAAGACCAGCAATATGCTCACCGGAATTCCTACAGCAAATCCACCCAGGTAGTACAGCAGTTGCTTGGTAAATTGTTCCTGATCCTTGTCTTGCAAGAGAAAACACTAAATGTTTATCAGCAAACAGAAAAAGAAGCTGTTGTACAACCAATATGAATGATATGAAATGCCATCATCAGTTACGTTCATACCAACAGAACTATAGAAGGCCGAAATGTCATTATTCTTGTCTAGTTTGGATATTACAGATCACTGAAATTTTCAAATAAGGGCATGTTCCTTTTTAGTGGTACTTTAGAGAAATTTGTGTGATACAAAAAAGAATCTCCCCTGCGTCTTATCGTGTACACTGGCAATTCCGTGTATGTGTATATTTATTCAGAACATTGAAGTTGAAGCTTCAAGATCATATAAATTTGAGCAGCACATACCGGCAAGGGCATTGTAGAAGTCACGACCCAGAAAGTTAAATCCAACGCTTATCCCTGTAGTTGCCAATGTGAGGGCAAATACAGCACCAAGCCTCAGCCTTGCCTGGACTTTATCCTCTGACCACCAGTAAGGGGCAGCAACTTTCCAAAATCTTCTAGCTAGCGTCTTGAGGTCCGTACCAGCTCTCTACCGGCACGAGGTAAAGAAAAATGCACACTCATTAGCAACACAGCAAATAGCGAGCCAGCAAAAGAGGCACCAACATTCACAGAATAGCATGCACGGCACAACCTCCAGAATGTTGTTTGTTATACAACGACGTGGAACACTTAATAACATAAGAGGTAAAAGCAAATATAGAACCACTAACCGTAACATAGCATCTGAAAAGAAAATGGTAGGTGAAAGTTAATTTTAACTTCCTTTTCCCTAAAAAGAATGGCAGCTAATGGAGCATTGTGGAACTCAGCACACAAACTAGAATTGCACTCACAATAATGATCTAAAAGCTCCTACAGTTTGACATTATGAATCCAACCAGATTGAAGCGTATAGAGTGCAATGACATGATAAGTACAAAACAGACACCCTGAAACTTCGCCTATGCTCCAAAATGCCATCTCATGGTCAATACTCAATATGATTGCAAATCACACCACAGCCTAAAAATCCAGTGCAAAATCTAACAATGCAGCAGGAAAGCTACGATCTGAGAGCCGGTTACAGCACAGACCTAAACCTCAAACGTAAAAATATACAGTAGCGCGCACTCTGAAGTCTGAACTCATAGTAAAGCTCTAAGCTAAGCACCGAGCAGATCCCGCATGCACAAGCCCAACAACCACAGCGCGGTCTCCGCGGAGCAGAGAGGCTAACACCAGACCATCACCTTGTCCTCAGCCTCGGGGCCAGGGGCGTCTGCCGCGGCCTCGCCGGCGGCGACTGCCGGAGGGCGCGCAGCCCTGCGTCGCCCGCGGCGGCGCATGGAGGATACCACCGCCGGGTGCGGGGGGAGGCGGAGCCGCGGCGAGGCGAGGCGGCGAGACGGCCGCAGCGGCAGCAACGCTGGCGGACGCGGAAGCGGAAGTGGGGGTGGTAGTTGCGGAGACGTAGTGGAGGGGAAGCATATGGGGATAGAAAAGAGCATCTTTTCGTCCTTTTCTTATGCCCTCTTTTCCCCTGGCTTTTAGCTGGCTAGCCACCGACGACGAGGCTTGCGAAGCTCGTGCTCGTAATGGCGAGCGCCGCCGCACCGGCGAGGTAGCGAGTAGAGTACTCTAGTGCTCCAGTCCAGTACGAGACGTTACTGCTCGCGGCGCTTCGATCCGTAGACGGATGGGTCGCTGACATGCTGGCCCCGGATGGGTCGGTGCCCGGGAGCCGTGTCGCGCTGGGGAGGTGGGCGGCAGCGCCACCACACGTAACCTATCGGATCGGATAGTACGAGACGGAAGAACAAGAGCTCTCACCGGATCGTAACCATGGAAAATGTTATTACTCGCAGGAAACGCATATGGATCCAATGTAATTTTTTTTTTCCATTGAGAACGCATCATTTTATTACACCAATGAAAGAATTTACAATGGCTGGCTGTGGCTGCCACTCGTGTTTTTACCTAATCCGGTATATCCTAGTCTCCTCGCTATCTGACAAAGTTTGTGAGAAAAAACACAAACCTGTTACTTGTTGACAGCCACGCATAAAATGGGAAAGAAAGCAAGGGAGAAAACCAACGAAAGAATCTTGGATAAATCAGGGAAATTTGCAGGCCTTTTGGAGCTGTAAGGGGGTCGGTTAGTCCTTGGGAGATGAGCAGTCTAGTTCATGTATCCTCGGCAGTTAGGAGCTTTACACAGGCAAGGAACCTTGCAATCCTCCGACTCGTCCGGGTCGAACAAGTAGTCATACCTACACGCAAGGGCAAACACACGCAGATCACATGATTAAGGTAGCTTCATCAATGCAGAGTGTCGGTTCCAATCCAGGTATTAAAGGCGTCAGAACAAGACTGGGTTAACAAGTAATTACGTCAATTCTTCTCCTGCAGAAACATCTCTTTTCGCAATGAGGATGATCTGGCTCTTGTCATCACCAACACTCATGATCCTTGCATAGCAGTTTGGCATACACTGCAAGTGCGACAAGGCCATCTGGTTATCAATTCGTGGGCTATTATTAAGATGGCAAGAAACTGCAGGTGTGAACTCTGATGAAGGTTTACCGAGTGATTAATTAGCCGGGCTATGTTTCCTTTCTCCGTAGCATCGATCACGACATCTTCACTTATCTTGAATAGCTGCAGCACAACAGAAAAGAGAATCAACGCAGTATGTCAGAAAACCAAACTGCTATATTTCATAAAAAATGTCTGTTGCACTACTCAGTTTTTTTAGGCACACTACTCGAGGTAGAAGCACATTAAAAAAAAATCAAATATGACCATAGCAAACGGTTGCATACATTTAACTGCAAAAGTGTAGTTTAGGGCAGAGTTCTTGTCAGTGTGCCAACTAATTAGCCTTGGATGCTTGTTGCTTAACGAGAGGCCATCTTTTGAAGCTAATTTTGTTTGCTCCAAGTACTCATTATCTAGAAATAACTGCATAACTGTTATAGGTTGCACCACTTAAACCTACAGGTTGAAAGCACACTAGAACTTTATAAAAAGTACACACAGTAAAGGATAACTCACATAACAATCTTTCTTTTCCCTATGATATCGTGCTTCCCTCAAATCAGCAACACTCCGTCTAACTTGGTCACCACGATATTCAATAACCTAGCACAAGATTGGTTAGCTCACAATAAGAACAAATTTCTCACATATGGGTGCATTATGAATTTTGTATAAGCACTCCAAGAAAAATAAGCATTAACATTATCATGGTAAAATTTTATATTGTAATGGAGGAAAAATATGCGCAAATGATCTGCTAAAAAGTTCATGCTACTGATTTGACATGTGTTCAGTAAGCTGTATGGAGACCACTGTTATTAGTTGTTGAGAGAAATGAGGATTATTTTAGAGCTCTTACGAAGTTTACTCAAATGAAACCCCAAAAAAAAAAAAAGCAGAACACAAATAGTACCTCAACTCATTAAGTGACATTTATGTAACCTGATATATACATTCCCTATAATTTTGCACAGTAGATCATTTATATTCACTAAATGGGGTTCAAGCAATGCAAATCACCAAGAGTGCTCTACTGTAGTCTAGATACAAGAAATCTACTTATTGCCATAAATGCATGTGCTTGAACATGTCATCCTAGAGATGCTTAACAACTAATTGGATCAGCAAATTAAATAATTTACCATAATACAGTATGAGCTTTGTTGAAAAGAATATATAGCGTGAAGTGACATACCATTTGCCCCTCTTGAATTTTCCTAGCAGCAAAGAGCCCCCATCCATGTATTCCAGATCGGCCACAAGAGACCCTCTTATTTTCGGTTTTCTGAAATCAACAAACATAGAGTTTATCACGTGCTGACATAGCCTTGTAAGAACAGCAATCCCTCAAACTAACCTGTAAATAACAAAGCCGTTCTTTAAACGTACAAAAAGGTTGGTCATCCTTCTGATCCTGTTACCAAGGGAACAAGTTGCATAAATGCTTCCAGAATTCAATAGTTACTGAAAAGAAAGAAAATGCCAGAGCTCAGAATGGGACAATTACCATGAATGCATTCAAGCCCTCGATAAAATCCTGGGAGTGGTGCCGAGGTCCCATTATTCGGTGGGCAATTGCATCTCCTGGTTCTTTCTGGAAAACAAAGACAATTTAGTACTAAAGGTTTTCTGACAAAGCAACAGAAATAAAACCTAAACAAAGATCCATAAGATAAGCAAAATAGTCATCCAACTGCAACGAGTCAATCAGAACAGCACTAGAAATTAACAGTAACAAAATAAATTGTCCATAAACATATCTCAGTATGTCACACATAACAGTGTTACTGCAATTTTGAAAATCAATACATACCCAAGGATAAGTGTACATGAAACATGTAAACACAGTTAATCCTAAATTCCTAATGCTAGAGAGCCTGTTATTCCAAAAACAAGCGGTCAATACAAGTAACTGTTACTAAGGGCCTCATCTTTGAACCAGCAAACAAGCAGGACAAGGAATGCAGTTATTCTTGCTTGGTTGCACTAAGAAGCTACATGTAAGCTGAGCAGTCAAACTATCGAGTATTGATGAACTAACAAGGAAATTATCACCAAAAAAAAGTAATGTCCGTTAGATGAGCTAGGAAAAAATTAGTGAAAGCAAGTGGACTTTGTATGGACAATTTGTAGATTTCCCATTAGATTATTGACAATTAGCACCATCTGGTATGAGCTCGCTCCGCAAGAGCTTGCTCGTACGCTCGTGTGCCCGGCCGGAAACCCGGACGAGGATTGCTCGCCGACGATTCCGCCGGCGGAGGTAACTTGGCTGTTTTCGGAGCCACCGCCTTAGTCTTAATTTGTGGCAAATCCTGCATGCCTTTTCTTATTTATCTCTTCCCTTTATATAGTAAGGTACAAGGAAAGTAACCAACTAAAGATAGCAATCACAATCTGATTGAAACTACCAAACCTGAAAAGATACTAACTACCAAAGCGTAAAGGATAAAAACCGAAAGGATATGGAGCAGATCGCTTCTGGCGCCTACACATGCACAAAGATGGGCTTATGCGGCAAGACACGATCCTCTTCCTTTCTATAATAAACTCTATCGTATCATTACTCACTCGAAGAACAAGCTTGTCCTCAAGCTTGCAATCGGGATAGGACTGCCGCAAGACAATCGCATCAACCCAAGTTGCTTCTTCTTGCGGTTCGCCGGTCCAATGGACTAAGAACTGCCGGTGGCCTTTGATAAATCTTTGGGCGAGGAGCTGGTGCGGCTCAGGCCGAGCTGGAGCGGTGGAAGGCCCCAATTCGGGTGGCAATGCCGGAGGCTGGGACGGAGGGTCGCCCTTGTACTGCTTCAAAAGAGAGACGTGGAAGACATTATGGATGCGTGCCGTGGCTGGAAGTGTGAGGCGATATGCCACCGTACCAACACGAGCCTCGACCAAGTAGGGTCCGTAGAAGCGAGGGGACAACTTGTGAGAAGGACCATCGCGGGCAGTGGCTTGACGATGTTTCTGGAGCTTCAACCATACCCATGAGCCGACCTCGAACTGGACCTCACGATGATGTTGATCATACTGTTGTTTCATTCTGTTTTGAGCCTAGGAGAGGTGTGTCTTGGCGAGGCCAACAAGGAATCACGATCCACTAACCGGCGATCAATCGAATCAATGGTTGTAGCTCCGGTTGGTAAGGCGACAAGGATGGCGAGTCCTCCCATAGACCAACTCAAGCGGCGTCATGCGAAGAGCGAAATGGAAAGAAGAGTTGTAGCAAAACTCCGCCCAGGGAAGCCATTGGACCCAAGTAGTAGGATGGTCCGCCACCAAGCATCGCAGGTACATTTCAATAGTCCGATTGACAACCTCGGTTTGTCCATCCGTCTGAGGGTGGTAAGCGGACGAAAGCAAGAGGGCAGTACCACTGCGTTTGAACAAGTCCTGCCAAAACGCGCTGAGGAACACCGGATCTCGATCCGAGACGATGGACTCGGGAATGCCATGGAGCCGAACCACCTGATCAAAGAAGAGTTTGGCGACGGTGGATGCTGTGGCCGGACGGGATAAGGCAATAAAGTGGGCATACTTTGAGAGCCGGTCAACCACCACTAACAATTTGTTTTTTGGGGCGCCTTGGCGGACAAGTGATAAAATCCATGGAGAGATCACCAAATCTGTTGAGGTATCTTCAGGGGTTGCAGCAAGCCCGCCGGTGACAATGAGTTGGTCTTGTTGCGCTGACAAATGACGCACTGTGCTACAAAGCGCTCCACTGTCTGGCGTTGATTCGGCCAAAAGTAGGAGAGCTTTAGGCGGTGAAGCGTCTTTTGTATGCCTTCATGAGTCAGATCGTGGATTGAAGCGATGATGGAGTCAAGTAATGGAGAATCTGGCGGCACAAATAGTCGGTTGTTGAAGTACAGCAGCCCTTCCCGAACCGCCCAAGCTCCCGGTTGTGTTTATCAGTCTGACCATCCCATTGTGTCCTCTGGCGCCACGGTCTTCTTGGTGTCGCGGCTTGTGGAGGTGTTGGTGGTGCCGCTCTGCTCAGTCTGAAGCGCTGGTACAAGGCCAAGCCGAGTCGGCGTAAGCACCTCCAGCCAACCTTCATAGGTGACGTTCTGCGCCACAGACAAAGCTGCACAAGCTGGGTCCTCCTGGGATACACGTGACAGAGCGTCCGCCGCTTGATTTGCCTTGCCCGGCTTGTACTCAACTTGAAAATCAAACCCCATCAACTTGCTAAGCCAGTGCTGTTGCGGAGGAGTGACCAGTGCCTGGTTAAGCAAGAATTTGAGACTGCCGTGGTCCGTGCGGACGATGAACTGCTGTCCCCATAGATATGGTCGCCAATGGTACAGATAGAGTTTATTATAGAAAGGGAAGAGGATCAGGTCTTGCCGCATAAGCCCATGCTGTGCATGTGTAGGCGCCAGGGCAGTCCTGTTCCATATCCTTTCGGTTCTTGAAAAAGATCGCTGTAGTCATTGAGAAGTCTCTGTATTTCTGGTTCCTCCTGGAGTTCCATATCCCACAGATGTGATGACTTCCGTTGCATGCCCCGAAGGAGCACCAAAGACCCCTTATGCTGGAAAGACATGGTTAGATTTCCAAAATTCCACTGAATATCACCCAACAGTTGTAGCCAATGAACTCCCAGCACGACATCAAAACTTCCCAAGGGAATGACGAGGAATGGTGCTTCAAACTGATGCCCTTCAATGGAAAATTCCACCTTGCTTACAGTGCCCAGACAAGGTAATTTTCCCCCTCCTGCTACTCTGACCTGCATGGACTTGTTGACTGAATGCTTCCACTCCAAAACTCCTGCCGCATGTCCGCTTACAAAATTATGTGTACTTCCACTGTCAATGAGACCATGAAGCACGTTCCCTTGGATCGTGAGTAGGACTTGCATTGTATCACCGTGTTTGGGCCCCAACATGGCGATCATGGAGAGAGATGGCTCATCTTCTGGTGATCCATCCTCCTCCGCTTCCTCTTCTTGTTCATCCACCTCAAGGTGGAACAGGCGTTTGCACCGATGATTGCGGCTGTATACCTCATCGCAGTTGTAACATAATCCTTTTGCCCTTCGCTCTGCTATTTCGTCCGCACTTAGTCGTTAAACTTTCTTGGGGTTCTTCTTAACCGACCAGTAACCCACGATGTTCTTGCATGGGTCCCGGCGGCTCTGTTCTTTGTGCTTTAGATGGTGTGCCAGATCTTGGTGGAGGCCCTGAGTGCATTGCTCGACCTTCTGAGGCATTCGGCAAAGCGATTTAGTGAAGTTAGTAGTTGACGCCTTGATGCCGAATGGAGGTCTGGACCGCCCTGCATTGGACATGCCCTGTATGGCTGCAGAGACCCATGCTTCTTGCCTTACTTCCGCCTCCCTTGCAAAACCAATTGCTTCCGCCAAGTCACGGGGCCTCTCCCGGCGGACATCGCCGGCCAAGCGCGTACTTGATCTGCGATGAAGGTCTCAATTTGGTCAGTTCTCTTCATCTTTGGCGTGCGTGCTAACAGCCGCTGGAAGTCGCGCGCGTACTCATCTACTCTGCTTCCGCCCTGTTTCAAGTTCACGAGATCTCCCAGAGGACCGACTGAAGAATGTCGGGTGAACCGGTGGATGAAGGTGTCGTAAAATTCCTCCCATGGAACCCGGGGTGTTTCTTGTTGCCAATTGTCCAAGACCTCTGAGCCGCCTTGGAGATGAAGCCCCGCTACCTCCACATATTCTTCCTCGGGAATCCGATGCATGCGGAAGAACCGCTCGCACTTCCTCAACCATCCCAGTGGATCTTGCGACCCATCATAGTCGGGGAGATCGAATCGTGGCGGGCGTGGTACCCACCGACGATCGTCCTCTGCATCCCGATCTCTCCGTGCGCCCCGCCCCCAATTGCGGTCGTCTTCCTCACGTGGATGTTTCCAGGTGCGGCCGTGACCCTCGCCCTGAGCTCTTGCCTTTGCCCGCGCCTCCTCCTGGGTTCTTCTTAACCCTGGCGCCGACTCGCGCGGGTATACTGCTGCCCCGCTCTGCTCGGGATCCTCCGCCGCCTTTCCCTTGATCACCTTCATCATCTCTTCCATCATGGTCTTCAGATTGGAAATTTCCTCCTCCACCTTACCAACTCGATCTTCCATGGTGCGTGAGTGCGGGCGAACAACTCGATACCAAATTGGTATGAGCTCGCTCAAGAGCTTGCTCAGATGCGCTCGTGTGCCCCAGGAACCCGGACGAGGATTGCTCGCCGACGATTCAGCGGCGTGAGGTAACTTGGTCTTTTGAGCCACCGCCTTAGTCTTAATTTGTGGCAAATCTGCATGCCTTTTCTTATTTATCTCTTCCTTTATATAGTAAGGTACAAGGAAAGTAACCAACTAAAGATAGCAATCACAACTGATTGAAACTACCAAACCTGAAAAGATACTAACTACCAAAACGTAAAGGATAAAAACCGAAAGGATATGGAACAGGACTGCCCTGGCGCCTACACATGCACAGCATGGGCTTATGCGGCAAGACCTGATCCTCTTCCCTTTCTATAATAAACTCTATCTGTATCACCATCTTTTTCTCAATTAGCGTGTGTGTGGTCGGTGGGGGATGGTGAAGCAACACAAAACATAAATGCAAGAAAATTACCTTGTTTTTCAACATTTCATAAGGTAGGCACCTTGCAGCTGGGCAGTCAGAAATTTTTACAGGAAAGATCTTCTCCTGGTGGTTTTCCTTCCTGACAAGTCTTATAGCAGACTGCTTCTCATTATTTTGAAGCAAAAATTTGGTAGAGAAAACTCCTTCAGGTGTCTTCACAATCAACACGTTATCTGGGTCAGGAGTACTAAAAAAGGGCAAAGGAAAAGCATAACCGGTATCAGCAACAGAAATTTGTGGTTATTCATCCTTCACGGTAAATTGTCACTTTTGCAAATAACAATGTTCCAAGATCATGTCAGCTCCATGGATCTTATTATCATTTTTTTCTTAAAATATGTTTGACTATGATATTAAACACAACCCCACAAAAGAGACACAAAAGGATGTCTATATATGGTCATGAAGCCACAGTAGAATTATTCTTTTCAAAAAATAGAGTCCACTTCATGAATTTATGTAAATTTAACCCAACAAAAGGGAAACACTAAGGTGAAAACATTACCTGTGAAATGCACAGTAGGAAACCATTTTTGTGACATGCCTACCATTTCTTTCGGAATATTGCAACTACAAGCACACAGAAAATTGTCAATTTTAATCAGCTTTCAAAAAAAATATGGATTGATGGAGAAACAATTGGCAGTAAATTAGTACATCAAATTGATGCATACTTTAAACAAGTGTAGCAAGTCATGCTTGAAAGAAAACATTTAAAATTACATTAGGCATTAGCTCCAACAGAAGTATTTGAGCAATGATACAAATGAAAAAGCCACAAAAGGTAACTTGTCAACGACGTAGCTTAAACAAAAAAGGTAGGTAGCAAAAGCTTGCTGAACCACAGTAACGCTACACAGCAGTAAAGCACATCAGCCTGTTAAGTGGTCACTGGTAGGTGATCGAAACATAATCTTTCAACCGAGCATAATATAGCAGATAATATGAATTTTGTGTTCATTGAAGCAAGAAAAAAGTTTGCACAGGTTGAATTAATAAAAAAATGGACATGCAAAAAAAAATATCATCATGAATGTCCATTACAAAAGGTGAGAGCAGCAGTCTACCTCCATGCGATATCCAGCTCTTGATGCGCACATTGCATGGTAATAAGTAGAACAATTGTAGCACTGGGTACAGGCACCGTGCATCTGCTTGCATATAACACATGCCTGGAGTTAACCAAAAAAAACATATGGTTAAAAAAAGAGAAAGGTGAGACTTGAACACACAAGTACAGACATTAAATACCCTCTAGGTAACACTGAAATATACCAGATCGAAATCCTAACCTTCTTAAAGTACTCTGAAGGGATGTTCAATATGCCCATAGCTGGCTCCATTGTTTCGTCAACAGGAAAAGAGACTTTAGGTTGATACCAGGCACATGTGACATGAACCCACAGTTGGTCAACATCTGTTGGCTTAAGAGCACCCCCTACGGCAATGCAAACAAGTACCACGTTAACAGCATGAATGATCTATATGATCCAGAAGCAATGTGATATAACAGACAAGACTGGTGAAAGATAGATGCCATTGAGCACCAATCAAAATTTATAATATAAAAGGTACAATATTAGACATGTGAGTGAGGAACAATGGAAATCCTCAGCAATAAGTGAGACACTTTAGGCAATTACTGTACTGTCCAAACTATTTTGCATGGCTGATGAATCATGATGAAGCTATGGAGCACATACAATGAGAACCCATTTGGAACACAGGGATTTCACAGGAAACATATCATTTCCTAAAGAAATCAGACAAAAGTTCGTGCATTCCAAACGGGGCCTCAATGTATTATAGGCTATTCATCAAGACAAAAAATTATACCTTTGACCGGACATAGGCAGCACTCCCTTTTTTGTTGGGGCAATTCACATGCTCGACAAACCCAAGTTGTAAAATCTTCTACAACACGTGTTCCATAGCACTCTTGGTGGACAGCTATTTGGCATCTGAACATACGAATTTTGGAAAGAAACTTTTGTCAAATACTAATCATAAAGTTTACATAAAAAGCAGTCTTAAAAATACAATGAACTATTAAAAAAGGTGTTAAAAAACATAAAGACAAGGGGAAATACCTGTTACAAATGATAATTTTATTGTAGTCCCAATCTTCAACCCATCGACAAACAGCACAACGTTCAGTTGTCCATTTAGCATAGACTGGACTATAAGAGTTTGCTGCAGACATGAAACAATCAATCGCATAAGGTCATGTTGCAACAACTACACAGCCCAACATAAACTCAAGAGCCAATGTACCTTGCAATTGTAGCAGCTCTTCTTTATTAATACTTGGGGTAGAAGACTTGAAATTTCCACCAGGAATATCGTCCAGCTGCAGATAATGACAAAGAATGAACCATGTGTCGATTTTTCATGTCTTTTAATAAAAAAAGGTAGGTGTATATAAACATCCACAGATCATGTTCGACCGTGAACGTTCAATTTGATGAAGGAAGGCTTACCAAGGTAATTAGTGGCTCCCCAGTGCTCTTGATTTTAACACTCATTTTCCAATTCTTTTTCCTTGATCCAGTATGTCTCTCCCACTCACTCAGACTCATCATTCTTTCCTTGCAAGACTTACATTGACATAGTATCCTGCAAGCAACAAAAATAACTCAAATACCAACAATGGTGCCGGATGCATATAACAAAATCGATGTAACATAAAGACTGCTAACAACTGTGGATTGGTTTTCAGTGCTTCTTGTCTCTACACAACATACCAATTCCATCACAAGTGACCCACAAAACAATCCCAACCATAGATTAAACGACCAATTGCAAATATACAGCAGCCAGCCAAATTCCATAGCATTTTACGCTACTCCAGCCCACAGGTCAATTTTCAAGCCCAATAAATGAACCAAAAGAGAAAGGTACTGCTCCAAGAAAAAATAACCACACACACACATTCAATAGTTTTTCCCTTTCTTTCTGAGCAGTTAACATTATGCAATTTGTAGGTCTGAGCAAAATAAAACACATTAAAATCAGACATAGAGTATTGGCAATTAAGCAAACTTAAACACGTAATATGAAGATACAATGGAAGATATGCCAAATGCTTACATGTGCTTCTCAGGTAAATACAGAGCCTCCATTCCAAAGCAGAACACAGGTACCATTTCAGGCAATTTTTTCTTTGAAGTGCTAGCACATCTGTGCAGAGACACGTTAGAAACTGACATGCTTATTTATTCTAGTAGCCAACAAACGTCCATAGGCTGGAGGAAAAAATAAAGAACTCACTCTGAACTTTTGGACGTGTTCATTTGTTCAACCACCGATGCTCTCTGGCGTTTTGATTTGCAATCCGGACAGAAATAATCGGTATTTTCTAAATCCTACAAAAATAATGCTCATTCAGTAAAGCATATTCATAGAAGCATTACATATAGATATCAAGCAATAGGACTTCAAAATATCAACACCAAAAGAAAATAAACAATTAACCTCCATGTTGTTGCATGTCCGGTCACATTCTATGTGGACCCAAATCTGACACTCATCACAACAAACCTGCCAAGGTGTGCATTGCAGATCAGTGCCTAGAAAAATCAAGAGAACATAGAATATGAAATCACCAAAGCACATATCCTTCCAGGCTCTTACCCAATTTCCACCATCCGTGTGGTGCCAAATTTTCTTGCATACGCCACAGTATTGCTTCGACTGCAAAAGCTGCAGGCATAACAATGTTTACACACGTAAGGCACCAAAAGAAAAGAAACAAATTAATGGAGCACACGAAAACATTTATCTCACAAGTCACAAGCCAGACGCATACCTTTTCACAATGCCTACAGAGTAATTGTTCTCCATCTTGCTTCTTCTTTTTTGAAATCTTGGTTGGAAGGCAATTGCCACAACTATCACAGCATGCTGATGATTTACCAACAACCTGCGATACAGCAGATTATATTGCAGCCTGGCTGGGAAGTAATAAATGAAACAGCTACAAGCTCAAATTTTACAATTTCACCACATCCGGTTACCTGAGCCTCAGAGTAACACTCTTGCTCGTTATTAGAACCAGTCCCTTCCTGTATGCCATCAGCGACAGACTGGTCATTGACAGACTTTTCCAGTGAGCACCCCCCATCCGGTTGGAGCTCAAAAAAGCCACGCTCAGCAAGAAAAGCCTCCTCAATTGCTGCGCGGAATTTGCTTGGCTTGAGCTTATACAGAGGCTGCCCCTGAAACCTGGCAGAAGAGAGAGAAACTTCAGACACAGCCCAAATAAGGAAAGCCTGTTCACGTCACATGACAGAAGTTTACCTGTCTAAGTAGTCAACAAAGGGAAAAATCATCCCTTGCTTAACCCATCCGTAGTCCTGCAAAGAAACGTGGCAATGTTCACGTATATTACCCTGCTTCAGTTGCATCTCGTGCAAGCGTGAAAAAAAAGGCAGTATTTATAGCCATAGGAGTTCTAAATTTTCATGTTTAAGTCGTTTCATGAACCATGATACAGACAACAAAAAACAGCCTGCAACGCCTAACCAGGAAATTCTGATTAATTACCCTGCCATGGCCGCCAGCAGAGTACCCGAAGAACATGACGCAGAGGGCACCGGGAATGCAGGAGTTGAGCACGACCTCCGGCGCATGCAGCAGCGGGTCAATCACCAGGGCAGGCCACGCCGGGCACTTCTTCCCCGACCTCGCCCACACGACGTCTCCGAGCACGAAACCCTCCGGCCAGTAGAAATCCTCCCTCCTCTCGCCGCCCTCCCTCTTCAGCTTGCACTCCACCACCATAGGCCTCCCCTCCAGCCCACCGTTTCCGCCGGCATTGCTCACGGACGTAACCACACTGCCGCTGAGAGCACCAGAGCTGCTGCTCGTGCTAATATTCCGGCACGCCCGGTACAGCTCCTCCTCCGTCTGAGCCGGCGGATCCTCGCCGGTCCACACCACGGTCTCCACGGCCCCAAAGGTGGAGCCTTTGGGCGCGACGGCGCGCACCTCCACATCGTACACCTCCCCGCCCCCGCCCACCTCCACTCCCGCTGCCCCGGCCCTGCAACCCTTCTTCGCGAGCGGCGGCACCACCGAGTCCCTGAACCGCGACGGGACGACGCGCTCGCGGCGGCGCTTGGCGGGCGGCATGCTCTCGGTGGCCGGGGCTCCCCCTCGCCGGGGACGGCGGCAGTGCAGCGCTTGAGCGGGATGCGGGACACGTGCATCGCACTACCACCACCCCCAACGGCGGTGCCTAAGGCATGCGAGCGCGCTAAACCCTAGAATCTCAAATCGGGTCGACGAATTGGGGCGCGAGGGCTCGGGGGGGACCGACGCGTTTAGGGTTCCAGCTCCGGCATCGTCGGGTTGTGGTTTTAGGCCGGGGGATTCGTCTCGAGTGGGGAGTTGGGGATTTGAGGGGAATCGGGACGATTCGCGCCGACGCGGGGGCGAAAATTTTGGGTTCCCTCCGAGTCTCCGACGGATTGGGGGGAATAAAATTTTCGAACGTGATGTCGGGGGAGGCGAGGCGGAGTGCGGTGGGGAAGACGACCCAACGTCGCGGGATGGCGAGAGGCGGCCAGGTGGGGCCGCGGGGCGGAAAAAAGGGAGTTTTCGCGCGGATCTGGATCCAGCCGGGCGGGGCGGGCTCTGCCGTTTTGTACTCTGCTCCGCCATTGGATTTTCGAGGACTCCGGCGCGGATAAGGTCTCGTCAGAGGTACGCTTTGCTGCCAGGAAGACGTCTACAGTTGCTGCACACTACAGTTATGCTACAGCAGGGGTAAATAACCAACCAGATCTAGGGAGTCGTAGTTAATGACATATTTAACATCTGTTTTCCGGACATAATAAACATATATCAGTTTCCCCGGGCAACAAAATCTACACCTGGAGGTATCAGAGCAGCTACATCAGTAGCTGTCATAATAGGGCTTTTGCCTGATTTAAATTAATAGCCAAACTGCTGAGATAAACGGAAATAAATATGTGGTAAACTGCTGAGTTAGAACAAGGTAGCTTCAGTGACTGAGTGACCAGTCAATAACTGAGCCAGAAAAGCCAAGGCAAAAGAAGCACACAGTCGATCCTACAGCTCCAGAATTCATGCCACTCACATCATTTGAAGAATGCTTTCCAAGGAGCACCAAAGAATCCAGGAAAGATTTCCTTTTTCACCTGACAGTCATATTGGGCGTGCTAACATTCTAATTTGCTGATGTATTGATTATTATCTTATGTTTGTGTGATTATGCTCTTCAGTGAAATTGTTCACGAAGAATCTGGTCATGTTCTCAGGGTTCCATTTCGGAGAGTCCATTTGACGGGACATCAGAAGCATTTTGATACATACGACACCAGTGGTCCTCAAAACATAAGCCCAAGGATTGGTAACTCACTGCCCTTATTTCTCTTGCCAAATTTAAGTTCCAAACCAAGTAAACCAAAGTAACATCTTCCATTTTTTTGGTCTTGCATGCAATGAAGTATCAGCAGTTCAGTAAAAAAAATATATCATGTCCTCGTATTTTTACTGTCACAGAGATATTGTACCTTCTGGTGTGTTGGATTGCTTTAATATTTTTATGTACTTATGGTCATATATATCTTTAGAAATCCATGCACTATTTTATGAGTTGTTTTATTCAATACAAACTCATTTTAAAACCAGAAGAAAACAGGAACATAAGAGAATATGTATCCTGCAAATTGTGATACATGAATTTCCTCACAAAGCTAATTACGGTAGCATCAAAACAACCAAATAAGAACAACAAAAACGTGGAATAGATTGATTGGATTCACCCTGTTCGTCTTCACTGCCTCCCAGGGTCGGCTATCATCTTCTAGCCTCTTCATCTTCTCATCTATCAACCTTTTCCTCTTGTGTAGCTTCTTCCTCCTTTGTTCTTTTCTAGATTTACATTCAGTAAACATCAACAACAAATCATAAAAAAACTGAGGAATCAAGAACTGCAAAAGGGAAAGGTAGGATACATACTTCTTGGATAGCGATGGCCCCTCGTAGTCACGAGCCTCAGCGTTACCCTGATGCTATTCCTTACCACTCCGGAGGAGCTGACAGTAGAGACGATTAGCTTCTGGTCGTAGGTGTGGTCCTTCGTCAGCAAATCTGCAGATCACAAAACCCCAAACGAAAAAGACCGATCAAATTAAAGGGAGGGAGGGAGGGAGAGAGAGAGAGAGCAAAGGAGGAGGTACCCTTGGCCTTCTTGTCGATGTCGAAGAAGAGGCTGGGTCCCTTCATGGCCATGGCGGCGGCTCCGAGAAGGGGAGTGGAGGGGAAGAAGGGGAGGGGAGGGAGGCGGCCACCGAAGATGAGGAAAAAGGAGGCGGAGTTACGACGAGTGGAGGAGCGGAGATGCGGCGATGCGGAGGAAGCGAAGTCTGCGGAGATGCGGCGAGCGAAGGACCGGAGGTGGAGGAGAAGAGATGTGGTGCGGACTGCGGAGGAGAAGCGGTCAAGCGGACGCGAGCGGGCTTCATGGGTTGGCAGGCCGAACGCCACTTAATTAATTAAGTGGGTTGTGGGTGTCCATTTCATGATTTATGTGGGCTAAAATAAGTGGGTAAGTAGGAAGTTAAGAGGGTGAGTTTGGTGCTTCGTTTGTATGGGAGAATAAGGAGGAAGAGCGTCAACAAAGGTGGAAAAGGTAGTTTATGTGGAAGTGGCGAAGCAAATGAACATGGAGAAAGGAACCGATGATGAAATAAGATTGATTGTAAGGCAATGAAAGGTACTAAGGGGAAACGGCTAGAGAATGAGTAGAGTAGGCTAAGGTTTTACCTTAGTTTGTAAGGTTGGGACAGTTTGATATAATTAGTTGAAGATAGTTTTTCCCTTTGTTAGTTAAATTATTGCTAGCTAGCATTTGGTTGCCACCACTCAACCTAACACAACCAATGACTTCCATGCCACCACCCCTAGCCACTAGATCGTCGACTCATCTCTACCAAAGGAGACAACCGTTATGTGGTTTTCTTTTTGAAACCGTAAACAAAAGTTTCATTAATTGAGCAAGTTAGATGAATCGCTAGCTACCAACTTGGTTACAAACTCTGAAAATTCTTCATACCAAACGTTACAACTTCATGCGCTAGAACATTACAGAGCTCCTGGAACAAAAAGAAACATCGGCTCTTTTAAAAGTAGCTAACATAAGCCACTTCAACTCTTTTAGAATGATACCGTTGATGCCACCATCTTCTTGTCCATTCAATGATGTACATAAAGCTTCGTGCATCACTTCTCAGAATCTCCATGTTAATACAAATTTGCAAGGCAATGAGTGTCACCATAGCTTCTACTTGACGAGCATTCTCAAGAGACTGAAGATGGCCTATTGCAACCATCACCACTTACCCCTGAGAGTCTTGCGAGACCGCACCCCAAACCACCTACCCTTCTCCGGTATGAAAGAGATGTTAATCTTCCAATTACCTTCACTTGATGGTGCCCAAGCTTTAGTTAGAGCCCTGTCCTTTTATATTATTTCCTTCAAGAGATTAGCTTTTAAATCATGAAAGCGGAACACGGTTAAGCAGACCACCTCCTCATCTGAAAAGGAACCCGGCCCCCCTCCATTAATCACCTTGTTCCTCGTAAACCACCAATGCCACAGAAAGACAATCACCTTAAAGTTGTGCTTCTTCTTGTGTGTCCCATGTAGCTTCAAGAACATGTTGGACAAGGAGACATTGTGCCAATTTAATTATTTACATTGTCTAGCAACAACATTCTCCAACAAAACTTGGCCGCTTTACATTTAAAGAAAGGATGGCTACCATTATCATTCAACTAGTTGCACGATGGGCAACTTGTGTCCAGCTTGGCCTCCCAACTCCTAACATTCATGCACAGTGTAAACTGTTGTGAGCAAAACGCAAAAAAAAAAAAAAAAAGGGTTCACTCTATTTGGAATATACTCCTAGATTATTTTTCATGTGAATGCAAGCCTGGCTTGCAGATGAAATCTCCATTAGGTCCATTCGCTTTCTTTGTTTACGCATAAAAACTTTATATGCCATTTTAACACAAAAGCAGTGTTTTGGATCAAAGGACGTGGCTATTTAATCATCCATGTCCTCTTTCATGGGAACTAGGTAGATATAAGCGCGCTACGCTGCGCCAGTTGAATTTCGATAGCATGTGCTCGGGAATTTTTTTTTATTTTCGCAAAACCACCCACCGGTAAAAAATAGTCTAGAGGAAAAAGGGCAAAAAATTATTAGAGATGACAACCTTCTTTTGTCGAGCTAAATACTCTACGCGTTCACTGAGTAATAATACATGTTCGCAAAACCACTAACCGGTGAAAAATAGCCTAGAGGAAAAAGGGCGAAAAATCTTCGATGAATTTGCGTTTTTTTTTTACGAAAACAGTTTTTTCGGGTTTTTTTGGGTGACGAAAACTTTCTTTCCGGGTTTTTTTTGCGTTTGTAAAAAAACGGGTCGTTAGGACGCGTCGGCGAATCTATGGGTCGCTATAAATTTTCGGACGAATCTACATTTTTTTTAAAAAAAACCTGCGGTTATGACCCGTTGGCAAATCCATAAGTTGCTATAAACATTCGATGAATCTGTTTTTTTTTTTGGCGACGGAAACAATTTTTTCGGGTTTTTTGGGTGGCGGAAAAAAAATTTCTGGTTTTTTTGCGGCTATGACCCGTTGGCAAATCCACAAGTTGCTATAAACCTTCGACGATTCTGTGTTTTTTTGGTGACGAAAACATTTTTTCCGGTTTTTTTGGGTGACGAAAACATTTTTTTCGGGTTTTTTTGGTGACGAAAATATTTTTTCCGGTAAAAACGGAGAAAGGACCCGAACGTAAAAAGCACAGACCTGATTGTTACGTTTTTGGACCTGTTCGCTATCCTGAAAAATTAGAAAAGGGCTTGTTCGCGATTTGAATTTTATGTGAGGATTTTTTCGTAAAACGGCGCTCCAGGGACCTAAACGCGATTTAACGGAAAAATCTTGCCCTCACAAAAAATTACAAAGGACCTAAACGTAATTACGGAATTTACGGAGGACTTTTTCGCAAAAAACCCACTTGCCACGTGGGTGCCCTGGTTGGGCCGGAAGTCTCCCGGCTTTAATAGGTGGATTATATGTTAGATAACATCAACTTCTGCACAAAAAGTTTGTTCCCATAAATTAATATCCAACTGCCCTGTAGTTGGATCTACAAGATCATCTAATCTATGGAGAGGATTATTTCCCTTGTTTTTCTTCATTTGAAAAGGTTTCTCTATTCACTCATCAGTAAATGCACTATAATAAACAAACCACATAGTGTTATAATAGTACGTGATACTCAAGGTTCCAAAATCCGAACAAAATTTCAGAAATTTCGGTCGAGATTTCGGATTTCACCCGGCGATGAGATTCCAAATCCCAGTTGAATAAAATAATATGAAAAATTCAAATTGCTACAGTATTTGTTGTGTTTGAAAAATTAAAAACAGAAGGCACATAAAGGAGACAGTAACAGTGTCAGAATTTTATAAATTCGCTTCGAGTGTGATCATGATTCAAATTTTTTAGAAGAGCCTAAGAACTTCCTCAGTCCCTTTTTTAAAAGTTTCAAAAATTCTAAACATTTTTTGATTGCTCAATCAAATCTATGAAAGCAATACATATACCCAACCAAGAAAATTCCTCAGGCTTGATTATCATCTGAAAATTTTATGAGAATATTAGTGATGTGTCAAGACAATCCACAAGAATATTCTAACATAGTTTGAACCATTTTTCATTCGGTTGAAATTTGCCGGCGAGGCTTTTATTAGGGCAGTAACACTGTCAGAATTTTAAAAAATTAATCAGGATTGATCATCATCTAAAAAATTTATGAAAACATTATTGATGCGTCAGAATAGTCCACAAAATTTTTAAAAAATTTCTAACATTGTTTGAATCACTTTTCATCTGGTTGAAATTTACTGGTAAGACATTCATCAGGATCAGGGTTCACAAAACCGTACAGCGAAAACCAGTTCGGTTTTCGTGGTACGGTTTTCGTAAAAACCGCTCAAAAATCGAAAGAGCTGAAAATTTGGAAAAAATTGAAAAAATCGGAAACCGCGGTTTTTCGCAAAAAGCCGCTCGGTTTTCTCGAAAAACCAACCCGTCCAATTGAATGTTCTTCGCAAACGGGTTTTTGAGCGGTTTTTGATGAAAACCGCGGTTTTTTTTTTCGCGAAAAACCGCTGACATAAATGTTTTCAAAAATTTTAAATTTTTATTTTTTTAAAAAAAATTAGAACGGTTTACCGAGCGGTTTTGGATCTCGAACCGGAGCGGTAAGATTGAAAACCACAGTTTTCGAGCGATTTTTCGCGGTTTTATGAACCATGATTAGGACAGTAGTATTGTCATAATTGTTGAAAATTCCACAAGCTTGATCATCATTTAAAAATTTATGGGTACATCAATGATGCATCAAGACCATCCGCAAAAATTTTTAACGTGGTTTGAATTGTTGTTCACTCGGTTGGAATGTACTGAGATTTCGACAATTTCTGACGAAATTTTGGCCAAAATCTTGTTGCGAAAAGTTCCGTGTTTGAATTTTGTTTTTTTAGATTTCATCTAAAATTCTAAAATCTTACTAAAATTTTAAATTTCGATCGCCACTGAGATATGATTCGAAAATAAAATTCGAAACCGGGTGATACTTACAAATCGAAATATTTGTCCAACCTTTTCGTTCCCCGGTCTTCAATGTTGGCCAATTGTTCCCCCGGTCGATGTCTACTGTCACTCTTGACTCTTTAGTCTCGACCTGAAGCCCAAGAAAGGGGAAAAAAACCTCAACTCCACCGAGATCCAAGACGCAGATCTCCCCCAGGTCCCGAACCCCCACCGCCGCCGCAAACACCACCACCGAGTACCGACCACCGATCCCATCGCACCGCACCCATGGAGGACGTCGTCACCGACGCGCCGCCGCCGTCCCGCTTCGCCCCCGACGACCTCGACAACTTCGCCGCTTCCCCACCGCAGCCCATCCCCATCCTCGTCGTCTCACCCAACCCTAGCCCCGCCCCGCGCCTCCTCATCGTCCTCATCTCCCCTACCTCGCTCGCCCTTCTTCCCCACCTCCCCTCCGCGCCTCCGCTGCACGCCTCCCTCCTCCTCCCCGACCTCCCCCTGCAGCAGTCCCACGCGCCCATCCGCGTCTACCTCCACAACCCCACCGGCGCCCTCCTCGCCGCAGCCCACGGCGCCGTCCCGGCCTACCGCGCGCGCGCCGCCGCTAAGAGCCTCGTCTCCACGCTCCAGCCGGAGGAGGTGCTGGTCCTGGACGCTGTCCGGAGCGGGGCGTACAGGGGTAGGCTGGCCGCGGACGAGCCGGTGGAGGGGAAGCTGGAGACCAGGTCGGCGCGGCGGCGGGGAGGAGTGAGCGCGGCCAGGGACGTGGCGTCGCTGGCGCCGCCGGGGAGCGTGGTGGACGGGCTCGGCGCGGCCGTGATGGCGGAGTGCGAGATGCGGGGGAAGGCGGCGAGCATGGTGGTGACGTGGCCAGCGGGCGCGAGGCCGGCGGAGTTCGCGGTCATGCGGCGCATGGCGGCGGAGCTCGGCGTTGACCCCGAGAAGGCCACGGCGAGGGTCTCCGGCCGGGCCGAACTGGATGCGCTCTATACTTGAGTTGTTGTCCTACTACTACTTTCTTGTCTTGGTTCTTAAGCTGTGTTGTTGTGTGGTATCATGAGTTGTGCATTTCAGAAAGGAAATTAGAGAAAAATATTAAATCTGAGATGTGCCAGGATTCAGGAGAGATGATTTTGTGTTTGGGGACAATCTGCTGAGAGAATTCTTGATATGCAAAGCAACCAGTACTACTTCGTTTCAGTTTCGTGTCATTACTGCATTTGTGTTGTTGCCGTGCTTGTCTGAAGAACTGGCTGCCTTGCGCACTTGACTGTAACAAATCAACCCGGAGCAGTCTAGCGCGGATCTAACATTCGATCCCGTGCAAACGGATCATGCGTTGAGCTTTCTGTTTAGGCAACCAACACAGACTGTAAGCACACCCAACCCAATAAACCTTCTTGATAGCAACCCCGAGTGCCAAGAGGAACTAGGATGTTACAAGCACTTCTTATTAAATTCAAATTCTAAATTTTAAATCCTAATTTGCAATCGGCAAGACGTTTGGATTTGACAATATAAAAGATGTTTCTGTCTGCACAGCTTGCAGCAAAAACACACATAAAAAATAACCAAGGTTCAGAAAATTTCCCATGTGTCACATGTTAGAAAACAGGATGGGAGAGACCCCGGTTATCCAATGGACCGGTGTCCGCGAGAGTAATGAAAACACGGTCATTTATATAAGTTTGGACACTAATAAAGGCGTGTAGCCCTGGACTTGGATAGAGGAGGTGCTTCTTGCTTGGAAGTGACCCCTAGAGTGTACCGGTTTATGAATGTTTTGTATTCTGTTATAGTTACAAATGAGCTTTTATATGTGCTCAATTTGGTACAAAAAATACTATCCCACCTCTAATAGAGTAACTTAAACATGGACATCTTCTTTATTCCTAGGAGGTGGTAAACTGATAGTATATCCTACATCATCGCTCTCTAGATGGGTAGGCCTTTGATTCCATGATCTCATTGAAGCTTAGGCCCTACTTGGAGGGCTAACTTTGCTAAGCCAGGACTTGACAACCTACTCATCAGTCAATACTAAGAAAGGTGAGGTGCCCCTCTATCTCAATAGATACTTTATGTGAGCGTCCTCACACTATATTAACAAAAGAAGACAAAGTGCCCTAAATGCCTGGGCACCACACAATGTGCCCTCAATGGGGTATGATGGTATCTCCCTCAACACCACGCACCCCGTATCCTTTACAAATGCCCGAGAATACGATGAGATCTCCTTTTAACACCACGCACCACGACACTCCTTGAGGACTGGTAGAATATGATAGGTTTTCCTCCAACTCCATGACCAGTTTATGCAACCTTCACCCCTACAAACTTTAACCCGGATAAAAGAAAACAAAAACCAAAGCAATGATAAATCTACCTGATCAGCGGTCCCTCCCAAAAACGTAGTAGTAGCTTGCTAGTTCCAGGATGGAAAATTCTAAATGAAAATCCTCAGATGGAGGAAACAACTTCTATTATTGAACGCATAGCAAGAGGGACATACGGAGAAGAATGCTGCCATTCTAAGGGGATGCCAGCCAAAGGAAATGGGATACTTATTGGACCAATAAATGGAATTAATTGTTTTTAAGTACTCCCAGGAGAGCAAGGTATCCGGTTTAAATTAACCCCACAACCTGGCATGACATCTTCGCATGCCTGAGAACTGGAGGCAAAAGCATCATCAGATATGACACCAGAAAACTGCTCTTTTGCAACGTCGTTAAGGCTGCCTTCTGCGTTGCAACAAGGTCGCAAAACTTTGGCGTCATGACGGAGCTCCCCCTCGCCGTTACTTGGAGCTTGCTGCTCCGCAGTACAAGAAGCATGGCCCTCACCATGGTCGATGCTGAGGCTTTCGTCTCCAGTATTCGAGCCTACCTTGTCTTCTTCTATGTTGCTGCAATCATTTGCCGACCCAGATTCACCAGGCATGCTAAAATCCACTCCATCATGAGGCAGGTTGTTAATGTGTACTTCTTTGCACATATCAGTAAGAGGCAAAGCTTGATCTTCAGGGGCAGTAACATTGACTTCCCCCGCCATGTCCTCATAAGCCTGCTTAATTGTCTCTTCACTTTCTGGATGTGTCGATGATGCAGGAATTTTGGACTTCATAGATCCAGTACTCGATCTATAAAGCGCCATGGCGTTCTGTAGAAATTAAACTACATCAATAATCATCACAGGTCCAACATGGAGTAATGCGTTTAAAGATTGATGAGCAAGGGCTATAACCAAAGTGCATAAACATGTAGCAATACACGCAATATTAAGAAGGTTTTGACGTAACAATTCCCACAAAAAATGCAATTGTTCCATTAACATTTATTTGAGATACAGTAACATATCCTATACTGCAGTCAACACAGTGTATTATGTTCACTGTTCACAGAATATAATATTACGAGTATACTATCGCAAGAAATCTATTAATAACATCTTCATGTGGCTAATCTAGATAATTAAATTTTAAACTGTTTTGACTGCAAAAATAAAACAGCATAATGATGACATTGAGCAATGACATAGAACAATAATTTCAAGCAAAATAAGTCAACCAATAAAGCCAGCTATGACTTTGAAGGTTCTAGGATGGTCCAGGTAGAAGGTACTCAATACTCAACAGGACCTTTCAAAGCTTATAAGCCAAAATTTGCCCAAAACAATAAACAAGTCCCATGGTTCACTGCATAGGTGACTATTGAGTGGCCTTTAGCTTAGAAGCCATATAACCTAGGTTAGGCAGGTTTGGAGATGATATTTTCCCCAGAAGCTTACCACATGCAGAAAAAGGCCCTACTTAAGAGATTTGAATGAAATGATAATTTGCAAATGCAACAGATATTGAACAGCACCGATTTGCAAATGAAACAGATATTGAACAGCACCGTGCATGTGATGGTGAGGATGCTGTCGTGAATGCTTGAAGTTGAAAGTTGTCTTCCCAAAATAATGGTTAACCTTGAAGAAATGTACCTCAAATATGGAAGTTGTCTTCTGAGAAAATATAGATTTTATCATGTATTTTGAACCTTTTGCTTCACATCCATGCTCATCTTTATTATTCTGTAAAAGGGGACCGAGTTGTCAATTAAAAAAAAAGCGCTTGTTTTAACATTATATTGAACATGTACCATTGCAAATACCTGCAAGCTACGAAGCATGGTCAGTTTACATGATTCAGCCGGGTCCAACGTCCCCACCATTGTAACACATTTTTTGTACAACTCTGGAGAAGCAAGGCTTGTAGATATGTCAAGCCTCTCAAAGTAGCTAGAGCAAAACTGAGAATTATCCACCTTTACATTAGAAGGCCCAGGCTTTCTCTCAGATTTACATTTTGGAGCCTGTGCATCAGTTTTTCCAGCATTGGTCTCATCAACTGTTTTGATCTCAGAATTCTCTGTGTTGGACTGTTCACTTCGGATTTGACCCGGGAATTGCATTAATGAAGGCTTGTCAGAAGTACCATGCACTGAAAATGGCACCTCTGGCTGCTGTTGGAATTCAAGATCGTTATTTCTGCTCATTTCTTGTCTGTCATAGCTGTGTGAGTATTCTTCAAAGACATTTCTGTTTGCATCCCAACCTGGCAATCGAGGGAGGTATGGGTCTTCAGCAGGATTGTGCCATGGAAACGGTTGTCCGCGATGAGAAAAACTTTCAGGATGTTCATGCAAAGGACAAGGAACCCCAGTATGACTTATTTCCATAGATGGCCGCATCCCAAAGAACGATTGAGGGAATTGGTGCATAGCTGGATGAAAACCAGGGAGTGGAGGCCCATGCTGGAAAGGACCAAAACCATTAGGTACTAGTGAAGGCCATGAAGAAGGATTATTCCAAGTATTACCATGCCCTCTTGCATTATCAACAGTAACACTTCTTCTAGAGAGGCTGCTTGATCTGTGTTCTCTACTGCGGCTCCTGTTATCCTTTTCAAAGGATCTTTGAGCATCCATCTCAAATCTATCAGGTGGTGGAAGGTGGTGTCCTGGTGATCCACTCAATGGTAAATCATGGTGCTTAGCATTACCTTTCTTCAGTAAGTCATCAGCAGTATCATGACTACGCGTCACATTGCATCGGTTCGAAAGTTGCCTATCACTTGCTGATGGCGATCTGTCAGACACATGGATTGGTCGACCATCGGATCTCAAAATTCTACCATCTTTCGAGGCAAGAGAGGATTCATTCATGTTCACATCAGTTTTACTCTGACCCTCAACTGATTGAAAGTCAGATGTTCGTCTATGTCTTCCAGAAGAAGCGCTATATTCCTTGGGTGAGGATTCCTCTTGTTTCAGGAAATGCCTGAAATAAATAATAATATGGTAAAATTCCAGATATTCACATCCATGCAGTTTCTAACTTGTAATGGTCTTATAGTGTGACCAAAAGGCAACCTCTTAAAATACAGGGAAAAAACCTAGAACTTCATTAGAAGTAGCACAAATTACGAAAGTGCATCGAACTGCTTTCATGTTTTCAGTGATAACAATGCCTAACTCTGTTAAAAAGAGGCTGCAAATGCATGTCAAAAAGTAAAAACTGAACTAGTACTCAAGTAATATCTCTTCCAAACACTTCTTACAAAAAAAACTGTCCATCTCCAATAAGACAAAGTAGATCCATACATCAACTTCACACAAAATTAGCTTAAAACATCATCTTCATATAATCTCTCTCTTTATACTCAGGTGGTGGTCTTTTTATTCTTTGCCACAAGAGATCTGAGTTATTTTTTCGTTTATGTGTTGCATGCACTGTTCACATTAGTCTTCCTATGCTTGTGTATTTCAAGCATTACAGAACATATTCGTTTAAACACAGTAGAATCCAAAGGCACAAGATATCAAGACAGGTTCATGCTACTTGGACCAGTTTAAATGCAATGTAAACATGCAATATTGAATGTGGTCAACAATGGAAGAAAATTACCTGCTTTTCTCCCTGAAAGGATGTGTGCTGGATCTAGTGGTGCTTCTCTTATCATAATCCCTCCTCCGAGAATCAACCTTCTCTTGTATGACATATTCCCGTCTACGGTCTGCACTAGATACAAATGAAACAACTTCTGACCTGCGTTTAGTAGCATCTCCATGATGTTCTTTTGCATTTCGAGGTTCCAGATCACCATCATCAACACTTTCTTCGTAGGACCTTTTCTTCCCTTTGTTATCATCTCTATACTTAGAGCTTCTATGACCAGCAGCAGATGTGTCACCCTCACTGTCATGTAGTCTATTTTTATTGTGCCTCTTCTCTGAGTAATTGTGTTCCTCTTTGTAGTGCTTTTCCAAAGACCTGTCTCTAGTGTTGACATTTGAGGATCGCACATCCCATGATCTACCATGTTGATGCCTATGATTTTTATAAATATCATCTCGGTGTTTCTCCCTTAAGCTGTCATCAGATCTTTCATTCCTAGGTTTCTCTACATCTCTAGACTTCTCTTTGTATCTTTCATCCTTATGCTCTTTAGATCTTTCCTCTTTGTATTTTCCATCTCTATGTCTATCTTCATTTCTAGACCTTTCCTCTTTGTACCTTTCATCTCTGTACTTTTCCTCTTCTTTATGCCTATCATCTTTATATTTATTATCTTTGTGTCTGTCCTCAGGTTTGGACCTTTCATCCTTATATTTTCCTTCTCCACGTTTTTCCACACCACTAGACATTTCATCTTTGAACTTTACATCTCTATGTTGTTGCTCGTAACATCCATCAATATTGGTATGAACATCCCTAGACATGGTTTGCCTGTCCCTGCTGCCGCTTTGTGATTCATCTTTCTCATCAGACTGATCCTTGGTTTTCCTCTGCCTCCCATTCTTCTCTAACTCACCGTCATGCACCTCATCTTGAAATTGACGGTCTGCTGATAGGCAATGGAAACAATACAAGATTAATAGAAATTGTTAAAATCCAATATACTCTCTTTGATTAATGCAAAAAAATTTACAAACCTAAGATGACGACAATGGAATACCACTCTTTTGGATCTGGTAGGCTAATTAAACCATGGCATTTAAGATTAAAAATAAGGAGAAGACTGAATGAATTAGATTAGAACATTTGCACCACTATCTCCACACATTCAATGATGAAATGAATAAAAATGCAGCCGGAGTTCTAGGAGCAGAATAGCACATATAATCACAGGACAACCATAGCTTATGCAAGTATATTATCTAGTGCTGACACAGATGGGCTAGTAAGCAGACAACGGAAGTACAACACCGTTTACATAAGTCTCAATTGAATAAATCAGCAGGTAAGCGGTGTTGATATGAGAAGGTGCTAACAATAGAATATAGACAAATAGAACAAATGAACTGATAGGCAAAGCTCAAGAGTTGTTGAGATGTTACGTTTGTCAAGACTCAAGAGAGCTTGTTATGAAAATTGAGAATAGTGTATAGCTAACAAATTAGACAGCATAAAGTATTTCAAACATCCATCCTACCGCTGTATAGGAAAGTTCATTCGTAACCTATTTTACAATAAATCCATCTGGGGGCTCTGTACACAGTACATACACCGTACCGGTAACACCCTCTCCCTAGTCCCTACACAGTACAAAAGCATTCGACATTTGTGTTGACTTTGAATGTTTCCACAACTATGCATCAACACTGACATATACAACACGAACATGCTTGCCGATAGTAGTCCTTATGGTTTAGTCAACATTTCATGTAAACTTCAGCACAAGCAAATAAATGTTAGCTTTTAGAGCTCCTCCGATGCATTCAGTATCCCCATGTAAGGTGGATGACTCATGGGAATCAACGCATTATTAACAAATAAAATATCTGTATATTACATACTGTTAGGGAGGATGATAAGAGAAACAGAACCATGCTTATTTCGCAAAATATCACGAAAACTACATTTTTAGGTTGCATCTAGGATGGATTTCTGATTAAAGTGAAGACCATACGATAAGGAAATAAGCAAGTACAAGAGAAGGCACAAAGGGCAAATAGTAACCCTAACACTCACTAGCCTGTTAGGGGAGAAAGGCTATATTACTATACAGTTAGAATGTATAAAACAAACAATAGGCCTGCACAAGAAACATGTGCTGCCACTATTAAAAACCTATGCAATTTGGACCTCCATGAAACTAAAGCTAGTGATTCCTCCTACATCAAAATAAATACCAGTCAAAAAGTGTAAGGTAGGGGACATGTATGACCAAAAGAATTCCAATGTCATAATTAGATTTATGTTTTCTGCAATAAATTAAATCAGGGAAAGAAAATAAAGAGAAAACCCTTCAGATGGTCACCTACTCACCTCCCTGATATATAATATCAGTTTCTAATTTCTAGTTTATTAACGTCAACATTTCTAGTTTCTACTTCTTTTGCAACCAATATCATCAACCAGAACTACGCAATCCAACATGTGTTCATGTTCCATATGACGCTTTGTTCAGTGTAGCAAGTGATGTTTCATCGTGACTATCAACTACAAGTTTAACTATAAAGGGCAAGCTGAAAGGTACCTACCATCAGTTCCATTACACTTATTCCTTGCTCTATCCCCATCAGAATCTTGTGTTTTCACCTCTTTGTTTCTCGCCATAACTTTCGATGATGCATCACGCCTGCTGTCATTCCCCTTTTCTGCCCCATGCTCGCTACTCCTATCCTTCACCATCTGATACTGCTGTTCCATACTGTCTTCCTTCAGCACCACCACTTGCTTGCTTTCTTTTGACTCCTTTGCCCCATGCTCCCTTGTGCAGTAATGCTCACTGGCACTATCTTCGTCCAATAGTGCCCCTCTCTCTGACTTCCTTCTGCCAACCTCGTTGGACCTATCGGATTCCTCAAACTTCCTTGTGGACTTCCCCTTTACATCACCATCCGAATTCCTCGGCTTCTTCGAATCGTAATAACCAAACGCATCGTCTTCCCAACCACCACCACTCCACCTGTCATCCCCAGCGACAGCCTCCTGCTCCTCTCTGCCCTTCCTCTTCTTCTGCCCCTCCACTGACGAACCAGATGCGTCGCCGGCATTGGGAAGCTTCGCCAATGCTGAGGACAGCCGCTTCTCGTGCTGCTCCGAGCCCTTGGAAGCCCTAACAGACCCTTTCTTCTCCTCTTGCCCACGCGGTCGCGGGTCCTCGTCGGAGTCCGACCTGTCCCGCTCCTCCCGGTACCCATCGTGGTTGCGAGACCTGCGTAGTGAGCTCCTCGGCATCCCAGCCTCCACGCCTCAACCCGAACAGTTCGAAATCGAATCCTTCGTTCCCGAATCCTCAACCGGACCCTGGAACTCCCACCGCAGCGGAATCTGACCGAACCGGGGCAAATCCACCAAAAATCCTCGTCTCGCCTCGTCACAGAAACCGCCCAGAATCCTCCAAAAAATATATAAACAGATGCAAAACTTAGCAGGAATCCGCCGGAATCAGGCGGGCTCTAGCCGGACGGCGCAGCGGGGATCAGCGCGAGGGGTGAGAGGAAGCGAAGCCTACAAGGATTTGGGAGTAGGCGTGTAAGAATCTCGGAAGAAATCGAATCGAACGGGGGTGGACTACGAGTAGCAGCCGGGTAGGAGAAGAGGGATTGGGAATTGGAGGAGGGGGAGGAGACGCGATCGCGTATTTTCGTGCTGATTTAATCTATTTCTTTCCGAAAATTCTGTTTTTTTGCAACGCCGACGCCTCGGCCGTGTGAATTGACATAAATACCCACCGTGCGGTTGTGGAGACTGTGAATGGTTGGCGGTTAATGCGAGGGTGGTTCGGGGATAACGCGGTAAGTTTGCAGCGGAACTGCCACGTCCGTCTGGTGGGGAGTTTCTTTCTCTTTTTGTTTCCGGTTTAAGCTGTGGTGGTATTTGGGCGGTGTTTTCTTGTGCGTACAACGGAGGCGTTGGATTCGGCTGTCCTGTGACCATTCTATGGGCAGATCCAATGCTACCTGTGACTATATTATATAAGAATTTTGAGTGATGTAGAGGAGAGAGAAAACTATTATCTATTTAATAGAAGGTGTTATAAATAGTTTTCTATTTTGTGTGCCATCGTATAAACAGTCTGTTAATTTGATAAGAGATTATTACAAACAACTATATAAACGATTCATTGTATGAGTTATTTTCAGTGTTTTCTATAGATGACACAGAAATATATTATAGACAGCTGCCGTTTATACCACTGTACATGCTCTAAGTCTTTTGCTTATGTATGGAATTTGCATTTTTCTTAATTTAGGTCATCATGTGCGATTTCTCTCGTCTCTGCCATCCATCGTCAAATGAAAGATCTGCATTTTCTCTCCTAGACCCGTTGAGTCCAAACCTTTTCACCTTTGACTAAGTCTGAACTTATTGGAGAATACCTGAAAAGCCGCGGACTGAACGTCATATAGATAAAAAATTTCAGTTGCTCCTAAAAAAGATAATATTACCCCTTATTTGTACTTATAGGCTAGTTGTCTCAATGGTGGTATTTCAGCTATTTGTACAGTAGGGATGGCAATCGTGTCGGATAGCTTCGGGTCCTTCTCTTGTGGATCCAGACCCGAGACCCGAATTTTAGATCCGAACCCGGACCCGAATGAATATATGGGTCCAAATCTGGACCCAGACCCAGACCCGACGGGTACCCAGGACCCGATGGGTACCTAGGACCCGAATTTTCAGCATGTTACATGATCGGCAAACAGGCTCTCCTTCTTGCTAGTCTTGAAGAGCGCCAACTGAAACTCCTCCTGTACAATGCCAACTAACAAGAACCATAACTCAGCATCAATTATCACAGACATATATACCCCCAATACCTTAATACTCTCCTCAAAGTACAAATGACTGATTACATACAAAATTGAGCTGTGAATGAAACACTCATGTGACATCACTGTCAGCAATCGACATCACATCTGGGCATGTTGTTTTCATCAGGAAAGCAGAAGCTAGCAAGCATAACAGAAACCTAAAACAGACATCTGGTGCCACAAGTTCATGAACATTGAAACTTCTTTGCATTTCAGCAATGATAGCAAGCAATAGCATTCAACATACCTCCTTTGCATTTCAGCATTTCAATTTTCAACATAAAAAATCAGCATTTCATCCTTTCACATTTCAACATTTTAACATAAAAAATCAGCATTGCAACATTTCATATGTTCAGCATTTCAGATTTCAAGCAAACAACATGTCAACAAAAATAAACAAACCAAGCTTCAAATAATACATGATTAAGGCATTAAACAAACTACAAGTTCAAAATGTTTTCTTGTAGCTAGAAACACTCCAACAATCTAAGAACATTCCGATTTATTTTACATCATCTCTTCTTCATAAATTGGTGACAACAGATTCATCTTCTATCATCTCTTCTTCATCCTCGAGAACAGTTCCAATTGCAAAGAAGTTAGAAGAAGTATCTCCTAAGAGAAAAATTAGCAATAGTTAAAAGATGAAATAAAACAAATGAAATGGAATGCAAATATTTAATGTTACCTAGCATGTCCACAGATGACCATGCTTGCATGCACATAAGTGCTTCAACCATATTAGGGGCAAGGCGACTTCGGTGTGGACTAAGCACTCTGCCACTTGTACTAAATGCAGACTCAGATGCCACAGTTGTTACAGGGATTGGCAATATATCATGAGCTATCCTTTGCAAAGTCGGGCACTTAATACCTCCAAACTTCCACCAAGTGATGATATCTAACTCTTGTGTTCTAGGCAAAAGGGGTTCTTCCAAGTATAAATCTAATTCTGACTGAACATGATAAGCACAACTTGTAGGCTGAGAAGACATATAAGTATCAAAGATATGAAATATTTCATCTACTCCAACTTGGTCAGAAGCTATGCTAGTAGCATCAGATGTACCCACAATTTCATAAGTCTCTTGATACTCTAACAACAATTGCAACATAATCTTCTTTATGTCATCAACCTTTGCAGTTGCGTGTTCATGTCCATATATAGACCCATACAAAACATGCAACATATGAGTCTTAAATCTTGGATCAAGGACTGTTGCAATTGACATAAGACCATGAACATCTATCCAATACTTATCAAATTTTCTCTTCATCTCCTTGGACATCTTTTGCAAAAGTTCATTATCACTCAATTGCCATTTCCTTATTGCTAAATTAATGCCACAAATTTTGGGAAAGAAAAGATTGGCTGTAACATACTTAGTGCCTGATAACAACTCAGTGATGTCAAAAAATATCTTTAGCCTATCACGTACCTCCTTTGCAAACAGCCAATCCTCTAAAGTAGGACAACAAGTAAACAATTTAACTTGTAGCTTCAGACGATTAAAAACTTCTTGATACTGCAAGGCAACTTGTAACATCAAATAAGTTGAGTTCCATCTTGTTTTACAATCAAGAGACAATTTTTTGTTGTATGTTATGCTCATAGTGTGGGCCATCTTTTCAAACCTTTCATGTCTTTTAGGTGTTGCCGACCAAAATGCAACAGAATCACGCACTCTTTCGATGCCCTTTTCCATCACACTCATTCCATCTTGCACAATCAAGTTCAAAATATGGGCACAATACCGCATATGAACTAATCTACCATGCAACATGAGTGAGTTAGAATCCAACTTATCTGTCAATTCCCCAATAGCTTTGTCATTCGATGAGCAATTGTCCAAAGTAACTGTAGATATCTTGTTCTCAAGATGCCACTCAACAAGGCAATTATGCAAAGCTTCACATATAATCTCCGCCGTATGTGGACATGGCACATACATGAACCTAATACAACAAAATAAAGAAAATTTCAAATTTATATATAACAAAAAAAATGAAATAAGTGCAACAAACAATTTCTATTTTATAATACCTTAAAAGATAACTCTTTAGGTTCCAATCGCCATCAATATAATATGCAGTAACTACCATATAACCTCTCTTTTGATGTCCTGCAGTCGAAAGGTCCGTAGTGATGGCAACTCTATTCTTGAAATTTGTAAAAAACTTCATCATCGGGGCCTTTTGCACTTCATACATACCTAATATATCCTTTCTAATAGTATTTCTTGAGACCATCCTAAACATTGGTTGTAATGCAGAACAAAATTTTCTAAAGCCTTCATGATCAACCATACATAAAGGATATTCATGAACACATATCATCAATGCTAGCTCCTTCCTAGCAATATCTTGATCAAAAATATAGTTTTCTACATTCACTCTCCCTTCTTCTCCCTTTGTCATCCTCATTTTTTTTCTGCTTTGGACCATTGCATTTTTGCACCGCAATTACTCAAGTGTTTTGATAAATGTGAAGTTCCATGAGTTGTGTCTCCACTAAGTTTAGCATTACAATACCCACAAACAGCTTTCTATTTTCCATTAATCAATACATGTTCAAACTCTTCCCACACTTTAGATCTTAGTTTTCTTTTATTACTAGTTTCAGCTGTTTTGGATTCATTGCCTTCTGATGATCTACCTTGACCCACGTCGGTACATTCTTATACCGCCATGTAATCGACAAATGAGGTCTGATCTCCTATAGATGAGCTCTGCGGTGCTGACTTAGGGTTACCTCTATCCGGAGACACCATTTCAGATTTCACTGCACAAATCAAGTGCTAACTGTTACTCCTCAACTGCAATACAAATTACCGAACTACAATAAATAAAAGAGCTATTGAAAATCAGTATAGAAGATATTACCAAACACACTCGCTTCACCGGTCACCACCTTTATATTTTCCAATCTGAAGCTTTGGAAGCATGCTACTGCAGCATTTGGGCGAAATAGAATGAGCAATCAAGATAGACTCTGCACGCTTCATTGCACATTTCAGCAGGAACAAACGTGACCTAATTAGACTTCACATGGATGGGATGGTTGAGAAAATAGGCAGTTCCAAAACATGATATCAGGTAGACAACTATCAGAACACAAACTCAAGACAGCTCAACCAAGAAACTAACTAAGCAAGCACACTCGTTCTCACCAGAATCACCACCTTTATATTTTTCCAATGTAAGGTTTGGAAGCATCCTACTGGCAACATTTGGGCGAAATAAAACGAGCTATCACCATGCAAACTGGCTGCTCCCTTGCATATTTCAGTAGGAACAAATGTGACCTAAGCTCAATTTTACATAGCTGGTTGAGAAAATAGGTAGAGCACCCAAAGTTCATCTGCAAGACTGTAACCTATATAACTATGTTAAGTCCAATACGATGTTCATAATTGATCCTTCCACATGAATTTTGAACAAATGCAAAACCACATGATATAAAAGGCATGTGGACAAAACCATAATCACAGAAAATATGACAGTGAAACAATTTTAAGAGGCACTACTTCAGTAATCTTGCCTCCTGCGAAAATGTCTGAGAACGAAAAATCAACTTTCTCTGTTGCTCACCATCCCGTATGAGACCCTTGATGCACTTCCAGAATGAAAAATCAACTTGCTCTGTTGCTCACCATCTAGGGATGGCAAAAATACCCATGGGTCCGGGTCTAAATTTGGACCCATGGGTATATTATTTTGGGTCCGGATCTGGGTTCGGGTCTGGGTCTCATTTTGGACCCGTGGGTATTCAGACCCGGACCCGTTATTAGAGTTGGGGGCAAGTCTGACTCTGACATCCATCATACCGAGAAGCCCCACACGCCAGTCGAAGCATGCATCGGAGGCAGGGTCCATTCGCGTGCGGATGGGCCACGCGAAGCGGGCGAGCGGCGCGACGCTTCGAGGCGCAGGCGGGCGTGGGTGTCGAGGCGTCTAAAGGCTCCTGTGAAGAAGCGAAACTCCCCCACCCGCGCCGCACCCCAAATCCTATCGGGGAGCAACTGCGCCGTATCCCAGAGCCCAATCTGAGCGATTAGCCCTCGATTCGAGCGGAGCTCGCGAGGAATCCACGGGATTCAAGGCGGATTTCTGGGCGGTGGAGGGGCTCGGATGATGGTGGGGTTCATGGGGAAGAGGAAGGAGCTGGAGCAAGTGGTTGACGGCCTCTCAACTTCTCCTCTCCAAATTTCCGCCAAGAGTCGCATATTGGTCGATCGCCGCCTCCATTTTTTTTCTTAATTTACTGGTTTTGCTTGTTCTAGCTTCCGTCTTTGTGTCGCCGCTTGTGTGCAAGTGTTTAGGTTTGAGAGCTGTGTGCTTGACTTGCATGTGGATGGTTTTGGTGCAGTTCATGTTGGGATCTACCAGTTTAGCTCTAGATTCTGCAGTTTAGTTTAGTCGTTTATCTCTAAACTTAGTCGTGTAGGCGATTGTGGTAGTAGTCGCTGTCGATATGCATGATTCAAGCAGGTCCTGCACCGTCGGGTTCGTCCGGTCCAAACTTCGGGTCTCGGGTCCGGGTCCACATAGGCTGGACCCGGAGGTACCCGGACCCGTTGCCATCCCTATCACCATCCTTCCTAACTATGAACAAACATCTTGAGTTTTCGAATTATGGATGTAACCCTACCTGCAAAATAGTTTTAAACGTTAGTTCCCAAATGGAGCTGATGAATAAGACCACCATTTGAAGCTCAGAACCATATTCAACTTAGAGTTATTCAACAAAAAAAGAACATTCAACTCGAGCTAAACATTCAAGACACCGTGCACGAGCTCGAGGTCTGGACTGTGGCGCGGCCTCGCCCGCCGCCGGCTCGGTCTGACTTGGTGGCGGCGCCGGAGACAACGGGAGATGGCACATTCGGAGACGAGACGACGGGAGGCGGCGCCGGGACGGCGCGGATCCAGATCGGGTCGCCGGTGGTAGTCCGCAGTCGGGGTCGCTGGGTCGGGCTCGGGCGACGGCCGACGGGCAGGCGTGGAGTTGCCGAATCGCGTGAGGTGTGCAGGCGGCTAGGGTTTGGGTTTGTGTGGAGGCGTGGAGGATGGGAGTAGGGAGGGATTAGCTGATTAAGCCAGCGCCAGCCGCCAGGAGATGGGCCCTGGGCCGGATGCCTGGATGGCTGATTAGCTGAATTGACAATTGAGCGCTGGGTCTAGTAATTTCGGGTCCGGGTCTACTATACCCACGGGTCTATATTCGGACCCGGACCCGATCAAAAATACCCATGGGTCCAAATTCGGACCCAGACCCGAACCCATAGGTAAAACTACCATCCCTATTGTACAGGCCAAGAGCATATAAATACCTCATCTCTCTCTCATTTATAATAAGATCTCTCTTGAATCTTGAGCAATATAAAGGAAGGCTTAAACTGGCGAGCCCTCGAGGCCTTATTCTCCAGAGATTAATCCCCCGTAAGCTTGTCGACGTAATTATAGCGGTCCTCTTGGACCCTCAAACCTGTATAAATCTCTTATATTATTTCCACTTTCATAAACGACGCCCCGTTAAACAGTCAACCGTCCAAACCCTGTTCGGCGCTTACGACAATATCCAGCAACTATTTATATCAACTCTATTACAGGCGGAAGAAAGCGCGGCCGGTGAGGGCATCCACGTGTCGCCGCGCAATTTCAAAAAAAGTCCTCCCATTTCTTCGAAATTACGGATAGGTCCTTCGCGATTTTTTGTGAGACGAAATATTTTTTTTCTTCGCGTTTAGGTCCCTAGGGCGGTATTTTACGGAAAAGCCTCCCATTAATCTCAAATCGCGAACAAGCCCTTTTCTAATTTTTCAGGATAGCGAACAGGTCCAAAAAAATAACAAACAGGTCCCTGCTTCTTACGTTCGGGTCCTTTCTCCGTTTTCCCGGAAAATTTTTCTAACATCAAAAAACGGAAAAATGTTTCACTAGCTCAAAAACCCGAAAAATGTTTCACCAAAAAAAACCGGAAAAAGTTTCACGCCCAAAAACCGAAAAAAAGTTTTCGTCACAAAACAAACACAGGTTCGTCAAAGGTTTATAGCAGCTTAGAGATTTGCCAACGGGTCATAACCGCGGGTTTTTTTAAACATGTAAACGTGTTGAGTATTCAACTCAACAAAAGAAGGTTGTTATCTCTAATAACGTTCGGGTCCTTTCTCCGTTTTTCCCGGGAAAAATTTTTCGTCACCGAAAAAAAACGGAAAAAATGTTTCCGCCGCCCAAAAAACCCGGAGAAAATATTTTCGCTGCCCAAAAAACCGGAAAAAAATGTTTCCACCGCAAAAAAAAACCGGAAAAAAAGTTTTCGCCGCTCAAAAAAACCGGAAAAAAAGTTTTCGTCACAAAAAAAACACAGGTTCGTCGAAGATTTATAGCAACTTAGAGATTTGCCAACGGGTCATAACCGCGGGTTTTTTTTAAACATGTGAACGTGTAGAGCTATTCGACTCGACAAAAGAAGGTTGTCATCTCTAATAATTTTTTGTCGCGAACATGTACTATTACTCGGTGGACGTGTAGAATATTAGGCTCGACAAAAGAAGATTGTCGTCTCTAATAATTTTTCGCCCTTTTTCCTCATGTTCACGTACGGGTCATTCGCCTTTATTTTCCCGTTTAAAAAAAACCGTATTTTTTTATTCGCGGTTGTGTTCTCCGTTTTTCAAGGGAAAAAAGTTTTCATCGCCACATATATGTGTGCAGCTCTATCTCTAGACTTTTTCCCCAACTCGATTTTCCATCTCGATCTCTGATATTTTTTTAAACATGTATTATTACTCGGTGGACGCATAAAGTATTAGGCTTGACAAAAAGAAGATTGTTATCTCTAATAATTTTTCGCCTTTTTTCCTTTAGACTATTTTTCGCCGGTGGGTGGTTTTGCGAACATGTATTATTACTCGGTAAACGCATAGAGTATTCGACTCGACAAAAGAAGGTTGTCATCTCTAATAATTTTTTGTCCTTTTCCCTCTAGACTATTTTGACACGCTTTTTCTTAAAAAAACGGAAAAGCCGGGATTACACGGTTTTCCCCATAAGTATTAAGCGATCAAAATTTCACGTGACGCAGCAAACAAATTACACATGCCGCGGCGTAGCGCGGGTCATTATCTAGTAGTCATTGCCCACAGGAATTAAGTTGGCGAGGCAGCACCTTACAGCTTCTAACTAGAGATTGGTCGGTAACGGGGTAGCCACTTGACTCTCGACCATTGGGGAAGCTATCGTGAGAACAAAAACCCTTTATTTGTCCATTTTCCTTTGCTTTTGTGCGAACAAAATAAACAATTTTGCTAATTCGAACTTCAAACGAGAACAACGTAAGTTTCAAGAATGAAAAATTAACCAAAAAGGTGCAAACTCTTACATTTGTAACCTTGGTTCTTTAGTATAGGTGTGAATATCTTCCGACAAAATTTAGTCATTTGAGTAAATCTCACGGAACAAAGAACACAAAGGAATTATTTGTTTCTAACACTGCTAAAAAAGAATTAAAAACAACTGCAAACAACACCTTTAGTTCAAAATGGTAAGCTGCAATTGTGCATCATGCACGAAATTGCTTGCCAAAATATTATACCTAGAACCTCGAAACAAAGAAGATTCGTTTCAAAGAAGAAGAAGAACAATAAGAAAAAGAATATTCATGCAACCTTAGGTCTAATCACACAACACAAGGAAAAGAATATTCATGCAACCTTAGGCGAATTCCAGCGTGCATGTGTGTGCTTTGAGAGTTATCAGTTCGGATTTAGTTTTATTTTTCGTGTATGTAACTTGTTTTTTTTTTTGGTATGACCGGATTGTTTCTTACTTTCTCGTGCGTACAGCAAAAAGGTTGTGTTTGCTATATTGTGTGTACTATACAAATTCCAAGTCTTGTGCCTATATGAGTGTGTCTGCTTTGAGAGGTGCCAGTTTGGGTGCTACCTTTTTTTTTGTGTGTGCATTTAATTTGGTTTTTCTAGTATAACATGCAAGGATAAGTTCAACTTTGGTGTTGCCCTTGGAAAAAAAGTTCAAATTCGGTATTTTTTGTTCCGAGATTCATATTATGGCAACAACGTATGAATGGATAATCAGATAAGTTTGGGGAAAATAGTTTAATCTGCTCCTAACTATTTTGACGATAGTTCAAGCCCAACAATCTTTTATAGGATCATGATTTCGTGGACATGAAGAACCTCTAAACGAACTTGTTTCTCATCCAATATAGAAAATGGTAAGTGCCTAAGAGGCAATGGAATGGATAAAATTTATCGAAGCTACATAGTCACGCTATTCAAATGAAAGTATACGGACTTAATTTAATTTTTGCCATACTCGAGGGTAACCCTAAAGACATCACAAATGAACATAAGAGTTGATGCTAGGTTGCCGAAGGATTTTTTTTAGACAGGCTGTGGATGTCCGATTGCATCAACACTTCTACACCCTACTCAAATGTTGCTCCATAAGTATTGTCGGTGTTTCGAATACCGACAAGTGAATTTTTAGTCAAGGGGTCGCGTATTCTCTTTCTTTGAATGGTTGACTCAGGAAGCCCAAGATGTATACTGGTTCGGGCCGAATGTCCCTACTCCAGTTCGCGGTGGTGGTTCTGTATTGCTCTGGGTGCAGACGGTTACACGGTGTTACAAGCGAGGGCTAAGGGCAGGCCTTGAGCGCCTTGTGCGAGTAGAAGGAGTAAGAACAGTTCGTTCGTAAAAAAGCCCGTCCCCCTCCCTGAGGGTCCTGCCTTCCTTTATATAGACGGAGGGGGCAGGTTACATGGGAATTCGGAAAAGAAAGGATGGGGTGTCCTACACCTAGGAATCCTGGTCTTCGGTCTTGGCGATTGACCGGTGCCTGCTCGCTCCATGCTGGGTCGGTAGACATGTTGAGTGGCGTGGCTTTCTGCTTCGCCGGGAGTTGGCGCACCTACCCTCTGCGCGCTTGTCAGGTGCTGACGCCGTAGCGCCTGGCTCTAGCGTTGCCTCAGGAAGGAGCGCATCCTCCCACTGTGCATGACTGGGCGACGAGACCGGTGCTTGATTTCGGCAACCTCCTCGCCATCTTGGGAAGGAGCCACCTGCCCCCGCTCGGTCACTCTGAGCCGTCGTGCCCGTGGGGCAGGTGGCCAACTCGAGATTGACCGGTGATGATCTGGCGCTCGACCCTTGGCGGAGATTGTCTTAGCTTGGTCGGAACCTGCGGGTAGGGATGAAAACGGATAGTAATTCGGATATCAATTTTTTTGTCTTTGTTCTTCAATGGGAAACAAATAGGATATAGAATTTTCTATCTGAATTCATATTCTTGTTTGTGGTGTTGAGCTTATTCAAATTCATAAAAAATGAACCTCAAATTCATTATATATTTATTTAAATGATAGAAACAAAATTCGGATATCAATCGGATACGGATTCGGATATTTTTTCACCTTTTTATTTATGGGAAGCAAATAATGCGTAATTTTTTTTTATCTAATTTTATAATCTTATTTTTTATAATGAGCTTGCTAAAGTGTTAAAAAATGAAAACCAAAATCGCTATATATCTATTTAAAAATGTCGAATTTGTTCAGAAATTCGGATATCCGTTTTCATCCCTACCTGCGGGGTGCTCGACCTAGGCCTGGGCATTCGGTTTAACCGAAAAATTCGTTTTCGGTTTTCGGTTTATTTAGAAATTCGGTTATTTCAAAATTGAAACCGAACTATATTTGAAAATTTCGGTAACCGACAATTCGGTTAACCGATAGTTCGGTTTCGGTTTCAGTTTTAACCGAATTAACTGAACTTGACAATGATGATGGCCGTGTCGTTAGCAACTTTGTTGCTCAGGTAGCCACCGTTTGTAGCTTTCTCTTTTGACACTTGAATTTAAGGACAGCCCAGTTGTTTGTTTCATACTAAAATGCTCCTTGTGCAATTATGGTTTCAGGCGTTGAGGAAGGAGCCTCTGACTGTCTGTGGCGATAGGAAACAGACGAGGAGCTTTCAATATGTCTCTGATTTGGTGGGTCTTTTTATCAAAGTTTGGTTAGTTCGGTTAACCGAGGGTTAAAACCGGATTAACCGGAAAAGTTCGGTGATTCCATACAGGTAACCGAATCAACAACCGAATAATTCGGTTTCGGTTTTTTCGGCTTCGGTTCCGGTTTTAACAGTTTCGGTTTTCGGTTTCCGGTTTATTTGCCCAACCCTAGCTCGACCCATGGCGGAGGTTCGACCGCCCCTTGGTCGGGCGGGTCGGAACTTGTGGGGCGCCCGACCCATGGCGGCGGTCCGACGGCCCCCTGGTTGATTTGGTCCGGGATGAGTGCCCTTCGTGGCCTGGCGGGGCTTTGGGCCAGAACTGGACTCGAGGCAGCCCACTCGCTGTCTTGGGCCGCTGAGGGTATCTATGGTATGAGTATTCGTCAAGTATGGTTGAACTGGGCAAGGATGAATTGCCGCAAAAAATGAGGTAGTTGAGCTCAAGTGGGTTATGTTCAAAAGTTTACGCTCGACAGCTGTGTAGAATTTAAGTAGATGTTTTTAGTTTTTTTTCCCAAAACGATGCAGGTTAGGTCTAGCTAGACCTTAAACTTGGTTTGGACCAAGTTATTCTCGTCACTCGTGCCATAGAAGAATAAATCTATCAAGTTTCGGAGAGCAAGGTAGTCCTTGAGTTCTTCTAAGGGTCTATTTGTTTTTGCATTGGATTTCCTAAAAGCTGATTTTGGATTGTAGTTGTCGAGAAGCTAATTCTTCAAAAACTGAAATCCAAAAGTATATATAAAGTGAATTGTGGATTCTAGTGTATGTAGGTAGGTTGGATTGTGAGAATGATTCCTAGAATCGGGTTGTTTGTGTTTTGATTCTGCTTTTGGAACCAGAATCTAGAATCAAAAGCAAAACACAAATTAGCCTAAAAAAGGTAACGTTAGTTGGCATCTAATTGGAAGTCCTGTATGAGTGTATGGTGAGGTTAAACAACACCGTTAGTTAACTCAATGAAAAGATCTGGTTAGAGATAATTGGACAATAGATGCTTGAATCAACAAAGTAACGTTCTATTTGGCAGAGTTTCAGATCTCAGCTCCACATCAGATTTATAGCTTGTAGACTAAAATAAAGTGAATTAAATTTATATTTTTAGTCTAAAATGTAAACTAGATGATTCACCTAAACATTCTTAATGTACTCATAACTCCAGCTCTATAAATTTTTAGAGCTAGGAATATTGCTTCATTAACTCTACGAATTTTAGTGAAGCTAAAGTTGTACCAAACACCCCTAATATTTTAAGGATTCGATAGAACGAAACAAAAACAGAAAATTACAAATGCAATTTTGCATTCGAAAATGTGGCAGTTTCTAACGCCTGAAAAAAACGTGGCAGCGCTACCTCCCAAAACGATCGTGGTAGCTCCACCCAGGAGAGCATTTAGTGCTACAACATTTTTGTGCTACTGGATGCTCCTATTACTTGGAAAGTGGTTTAGATCATATGGTATTTAAAAAATTATGAAAAATTGCATAGATAGGTTACAATGTAATATATCATGCCACAAAAATTCAAATTTAAATTCAATCTAGATGCTGAGAAACAAAAAAAATATAATTTTAATTAATAGTAATTTTATCCTTTATTTTTGTTCCGGATTTCCTTTTTAACAGAAATTGTTTTTTTCCCTCAATGCGCAGATTGAATTTAGATTTATTTTTTTGTGACATGATAGATTATATTGTACCCTATCTATGTATTCTTTTTAGAATTTTTCATTACCATTTAGATCCATTTTCAAAGGAGGAGAGTACTGATATGACGAAACATGTTAGTAGAACCGGATATGTTCCCTCTGATCCGAGAGCATTTCCGGTGCTACGCTGCAACCGATATTTTTTGTGCTACCGGGTGCTCCCATTACTTGAAAAGCGGTTCAAATTGTATTGAAAAATTCTGAAAAAAATTGCACAGATATGTTACGATATAATCAATCACGGCACAAAATGTTAACTCGAAATTTAATACCCAGTACACAAACCTAAGCAAATCACGACTATCAGCCCGCTGAGCCAGGTTTCTATTGAGCCCAGCCCTTTTTGGCCAATATCTTCGGCCTAATAACGGGCCTGATTCTCGGAGCCCACCCAGCCATGAACCCGGGATTGGGCCTAGCTAGTCCATGCGGGCCTGGGTAACCGGGTTCGATTTCATACGAGACGAAGCTATCGGCTGTTGTCACCTCCCTGTTCCGCGGTTCGCCTCTCCGGTCTTCTGGTACGGCCCAATCCAGCAATGGACACCCTCACCTGCCTCCACCGCTCCCTCGCCGGCGGCGACGACAACGAGCAGCCAGAAGACACCATCTTGGGCGACACCGACGACGCCGAAGAACCCTATAGTGCAGGAACCGTTTCTTGGTTTGTGTCGATCTGATTTATCCCCCTTGTTTTCCCTGGTTCAGCGGAGTGTGCTTGGTTTCTGGACTCGCCCTGATGATCCTGGAGGCTGTTGCGAATTCCACCTGTAATTCACCGTCCGTTCGGTTCTTGATGTGGGACTGTTGTTGGAGTTGCTGGTTTCTCTTGTAGGTAAAGAATTAGCTTCGTAGTTGATGCTGTTTCCAGAAATTGGATGCTATACATTAATTGATTAAGAAAGAGAGTTATATTTATGCTTCTTGGATTATTCACATCGTCACATGGAAATGTATCAAATATATTCGAAGTTTAACTTGCGACATAGTCACATGAGTAAATGTTTATTAAAAAGATAAGGATTTAGTTTAGTCACAATACTGAATTCTTTGTGAAAGTTACTTGTCCCGAGAAGCATATACTTAGCTTTTGTTTTGTCGGTTCTAGAGAACTAATGCTATTGTTTTCTCTTAGTTGCATTTTAGATATTGATTGCCATGCTTGTGCGGAATATGTTCTGATTTTATCCTGGATGAGAAAATTGTTAATTCCATGTGGGTCAAATATTTGTCTCATTAGGAACTTGGGACCAGAGGATATTATAAAGTTATAATTAGGAAGAAGTCCATATAACATCCCAAACTTTGGTCTAAGGTCCATTCAACACTCTGAACTATGAAACTAGACATTTGACCCCCCAAGCTTTGCAATCCGATTCAAATAACACCTTGGCTCGGTTTCTCATAGTGGTATTGCTCGTGTGACTCAATGAGTTGGCATTTTTTGCATGTAGAATGATATGCTGGCTAAGTTAGGTCATTGGCATGTGGGACCCATATACGTTTTTCCTCTGCCAAGCTCCTAGCTTTCCAATCGTGCTTTTATGGCTGTCAGCCCTTGTAGCTCTCCCCTCTCTATTAATATTTGGAAGAGAAGTTCCTGTGAGCCCCACCTGCTATTCACCTAAACTTGCCGAGTGTGCCATCCTACGTGGCAAAACCGCCCACTCATGACACCACACGGGCAATACCACTATGCGAAATCGGGTTATGGTGTTATTGGGACCGGATTGTAAAGTTCAGAGAATCAAATGTCTGGTTTTATAGTTCGGGTCGGGGTGCCAGACGGACTCTCGAGTAAAGTTTGGTTTGTTATATGAACTTTTTCCTCATAGTTATGACTTACTGGTAGACTGTTTAACAGAATTTAGTTGTAGCAAACATGTCTGGACTTCATACCATTAGTTTTTGGGTGATGATTTTCAATTCTTCCTGTCAAGTAGGAGTAATACACTACTTACCTTTCATTTTTCTTGCGCAGTCACCTTTTGTTTTCACCAGACCTATCAAATTTTCAGTCATGTTTACATTTGGCAACACAATGGCAGTTGGGAGGTGATTACACAGATTTTCACTCATATAACTTTCTCACTGTTTATCTGATGAGAGGTGTACTGTCCCCTATATTTGGTGTTGCTATTTCTACAATCGTTACTGTCAAACTTCTAAGTGTGAATCCTATCAAATACCAGGTTGATATGTATGCTTAATTAGTGCATTTGTTTTGTACTAATTTGCTTTCTTGAATATGTGCCTTATGTTGATTTGAACCTTTGTTTGGCAGCACAGCCTTCCTAATGGTGCCACATCAACAATTGAGGATGATGCTTGACCCAGTTCATGTGTATACAACTGCTATTTATGTTGGATGTGTTGTTTTGGCTCTATTTTTTTTTCTTATGGCCTTATTTATGCAAGTAAATCACTTCATTGAATGAACAAACTATTCAACTTCTACACACAACCATGTGTTCTGCATGTGGTTTAACTATGCAGGTTCATGACAAGCTGCTAATGTCAATTGCAATCATATTTGAGATCTGTGCCCTGTTTTGGTAAGCCTACAAAAATAACAGCAACAAAGCCTTTTGTCCCAACATGTTGGGGTAGGCTTTTGGTAAGCCTCCTTTCTTTAAAATAATGCTAGTGACTTGTAAGTTATAAAACTATCATTTTAGACTTGTAGTACCAGTGCCACTTGCTAGTGTGCCTTACTTAAATTAAGATATGCTTCTCAAAAGGAACATAAGGCTAGGAAAATATTTTCTGTGTTTTTGCATATAGAAAAAGTAAGTGAAACTTGCCTTTAGGTACTATGTTAACTGACACAATGTCTAGAAAGCTATCCTGCATGTGCTAGGATAATTCTAAGGGCTGCAAATATTTAGTCTTATCTAATTTCCTTTTCCTGTTTTCCATGAACATTGCAAGCATATAGCTTGGAACACAAATACACAATTAATTATCTGCACTGATTCGTTCCTAGAGTGCTATAGTGTACTGAATGTGTGTTCAGCTTAATATTAGTGAAACTAAGATTAGTCTACACTATTAGGATGATGGAAAAGTGTTATGCTCTCTTGCATGCATGGATCGACTTCAGGTGTTCTTTTGAGTGTTTGTTTCTGTTATGTGTGCTTTTGACCGATTTATTGAAATCATGGTATACACATAGCCTGTTCGATTCCATCCATGTCAAATGTCAAAGAAACAACACCGGGAGTACCTAATAGAGCTACACCTCAACCTTGCTTATTATTTGAGGTTCAGGTGGTGAGAGCACTATTCCTTTATTGCACTCTGTTATATACGGGGTTTGACTTTATGTGTTTTTTTGGGGTAATGTTTATTATTGTACCAAACATATACAAGTATACAACTGTAACATGTTTTATGTAGTAGCATTGAGTGATGATGTCCAATTTGCACACCCTTCTCATTTCAATTGCTAAAATTAATTGATGAAACATGATTTCAAAAGTTATTTGGCTGTGCTTTCCACATTTCAAAGTATATGATAAGCTGGTAGCTGTCTGTTCAATGATCTAAACAGCTTAAATAAATGATGTAAAATGTTTTGATTTTAGTTTTTAACTTTAGAGGGTTGGTAATTAATCTGGTCCTATTAAATGCGTTCAATAGTTGGGGATTTGCTATATTGATCACCTGACAATTACCAGTTTAAAATTTTATTGTGTAATACCGTACAAATTCTTATGTCTGTGCTGTAATAGTGTGTGTCATGACTATCTGTTACCAAACTATAACTCTAGATTAGTAGACCATAGCCTAATGAGTGGTGATACCATCACCTCTTTAGAAACAGTTTTTTTGAGGAACATGTCCCTCGAAGGCGGCAGGTCTAAGTGACATGTGCAAACAAGGAGTAAGCAATGCCCGACTATTTGCTCTTCAGGGCTTTCAAACTGCAGTGTGCAATGGTCTTGTCAGCAGCCAAAAGTGAGCAAGTAGGTAGCCAAAAACTGGTTATGGGAGTAAGACCTAAGTAATGCTGCAAAGTTATTGGAGCAATAATAGAACTAAATTTACCATCTAAGCTGGCATGTATGATAGCATGTCGCTTTCCGTGCTGAATTGCTGCATGTAGTTCTTCCATATCAATGGTCATCTTAAATCCACCATTTGAGTCTTGGAAAACATCACCAGGAAGGCTGTAGCCTGTAGGAATTGTTTCTTGATGTGTTGGAGCTGCAGTAGCAGCATACAGTAGGATCATGTATCTTAATACCTTACTGAAAGAAAAATGGGATATGAATGATACATTTGAACTGACTTCATTGGATGATGCCAACTTTGATATTAGTTCAATATTCAAGGTCAGAATTAAACCCTTTTTTTCTTCTTTAGAGGCCAAAATTGAACATGGTGTATAGCATGCGATGAAATTAGATGCAATTGGTATTTTGACGCCGTAAATCTCCACCCTAGGAAACAATGTGCTGCTTGTATCTTTCTTTCCAGTCTTTCCTTTCAATCATTAGCCTGCTAGAGCAAAATCTTCTGAACAAGTTAACTGACTATGCTTTTCCATATTCTCCTCTTTTCCACCTCAGGTACGGTTTGAGCTACATGACTACATCCCTTTCGCTGGTCGAATGGTTTCCGACCTGATGGTGAAGCTTTGTGACACTGAACCATAGTCACAAAGTTCCTAGGTCGACAGGGTCGAGGAACGGAGTCGTGGGACGTGGGTCGACACTTGAAAAAAATATAATACAAAGGGGGTATACCCCTTTGAAACGAGAATCGAGGATTTGGTACGTGACCCCGAGACGTATGGGTCGATGAGCTTTGATATGCCATGAATTAGTAGATGTGGGAGTTCAATACAAAGTAATAAAAAATAAGAAAAACAAGAATACATAAGTTGGACTGCATATGGTGGCCCATTCAGCCCACTACCCACTAAAAAATTTCGGCCCAATTTAACTCTTATACCGGTCATATGGGCCTAGGGTTCCTCACTTCCTCCTTCGTGCTTGGCTAAAGCGCTCGCAATCTACAACCTCGGCGATGCAGTACCGCTTCCCGAGTCCTGACCTCATCATCGTGCTGTCCCTCGCACTGGTGAATATGCCATTCCTCCGCTGCCTCATGCGGCTGCTGGCCACGTCGGGCGTCTTCGTCACCATCGACACCACCGAGGTGGGGACCTACCGCCTTAACCCGCTGTCCTGCCTCCTGGTGGACGGTGTCGTCCTTCGCCTTCGCACACACCGTCTACAGCGACAACTCGCGGTGGGGCAAGTTCATCGGCGACGGCTTCTTCAACTTCTGGGTGCTCGCCCACCTCTACCCGTTTGCCAAGGGGCTCATGGGCCGCCGCGGCAAGACGCCCACCATCGTCTTCGTCTGGTCTGGCCTTATCTCCATCACCATCTCCCTGCTCTGGGTCGCCATCAACCTGCCGAAGGCCAACTCCACTGCGCACCGATCCATCGTATATTCCTGCTGTAGCGGAGCCGCGACCCAGGCGGAAACGGGACATCGACCCAGCTCGACCCCGATCCTCGATTTGGGACAACGTCCTGGGGTCGCGAAACGCGCCATCGACCCCGAACCCTATGACTATGCACTGAACTTTGAGCTGAGACGGCTATTTTTCACATGCTGTAGTGCTTGAAATCTATGTAGCACCGACACATTGATTTGGTGCCGAATCAGTGTCCGATACATGTCTGGCATGAATACAACACCGACACACCATGTGACACGTATTGGACAATTAGATCCGACACATTGATTTGGTGCCGTATCAGTGTCCGATACATGTCTGGCATGAATACAACACCGACACACCATCTGACATGTATTGGATAATTAGATAACCAAAATAAATAATTTTAATGTTCGATACTTTGTCGTCATATATTCGACATATATGGTGACACAGTCTGACCTAACATTAAGGCTCCATTGTGAAACTACGTTGAAATCACCTAGCTGGTGCTTGACCCTTGTTACTACCTCTCCCGTGCTCCGGTATTGCTTGTCTTTCACCCATTTCCTATGGGTCTGACTTGATTGACGATGTATTCTGTATAAATGTCTGTACTACATGATGCATTTGTTTGTTCAACTTCATCTCTGTCTGAAATTCTTTATTCCACTGTTTGTCTAAACCAGATCCAGTATAAATTTGCTGGTATATGACATCCATTTTGATATCGTCGCTCTACGGCACCGCTTATCTCTGTACATTCTAAACTTTCAGACATTTTCACAGGTATTAATCGTGCATTTTTTATTTCTCTTATGCAGAAAAAATACTTGAATTTCAAAAGTCACTGTGTTGCGCTGCCGTCAGATACACGCCTCCCACAGTCCCACTGGCGTGTTGGGCCCCGATCAACTAGCCTGGATGTCGCGGTAGACCCACGTGTCATTGGGCGGCGGCCTGACTTTTTCAAGAAATACCAAAACTGCCCTTCGAGACCCACAAAATCACACCCCTTGCCCCTCTCCTCAGTTCAGCTCTGCTTCAAATTTCGAAATCCCCGTTGCTCCCCGGCGCCTATATAAGCTACCTCCCTGCCCACACGCAGCACACACGTCGCCTCCCACAGCTGCATGGGCAAAGCCATCTCTCCTTTTCAGATTACCTTAGTACCATCCCCTATTTTTGGTGTTGCTATTTCTACAATCGTTACTGCCAACTTTAAGTGTGAATCCTATCAAATACCAGATTGATATGTATGTTTCATTAGTGCATTTGTTCTGTACTATTTTTCTTTCTTGAATATTTGCCATATGTTGATTTGAACCTTCGCTTTGGCAGCACTGCCTTCCTAATGGGGCCAAATCAACAATTGAGGATGATGCTTGACCCAGTTCGTGTGTATGCAACTGCTATTTATGTTGGATGTGTTGTTTTGGCTCTAATTTTTGCTCTTTGGGTTAGTAATATCTGAACTGTTATTTTTTGTTATGGGCTTATTTATGCAAGCAAATCACTTCTTTTATGAACAACCATTCAAATCCCACACATAACCATGTGTTCTGCATATGGTTTAACTGTGCAGGTTCATGACAAGCTTCTAACACTGATCGCAGTCATATTTGAGATCTGTCGCTGTTTTGGTGAGCCACCTTTCTTTAAAATAATGCTAGTGACTTGTAAGTCATAAGACTATCATTATAGTACCAGTACCACTTGCGTGTATGCCTTACTTAAATTAAGGTATGTTTCACAAAGGAACACAACACTAGAAAAATATTTTCTGTATTTTTTCATATATAAAAAAGTAAGTGAAACTTGCCTTTAGGTACTATGTTAGCCAGCACAATGTCTAGAAGGTTATTCCCTGCATGTGCTAAGATAACCCTTAGGGGCTTCCAACATTTAGTCTTATCCATTTTCCTTTCCTGTGTTCCATGAAAATCGCAAGCATAAATGTGGACGCAATTAATTATCTGCACTGGTTTGATCCTTGAGTGCTATTTGCACTGAATGTGTGTTTAGAGGAACATTAGCGTAACTGTTATTACCCCACACTACCGGGATGATGGAAATTGTTATATCCTCTTTAGTTTGCATGGATCGACTTCAGGTGTTCCTCTGAGTGTTTGTTTGTGTTATGTGTGCCTTCCACTGATTTATTATTGAAATCATGGTATATGGGTAGCATGTTAAATTCCATCCATATTAAATGTCAGAGAAACAACACCGGGAGTACCTGATAGAGCAACACCTTTACCTTATTGTTTGAGGTTCAGGTGGTGGGAGTACTATTCCTTTATTGTACTCTGTTATATAGGGGGGCTTGACTGTGTTTTCTTGTGTAATGTTCATTCTTGTACCTAACATATACAAGTATACAACTGTAACATGTTTTATGTAACAGCATTAAGTGATAATGTGCAATTTGAACGGCATCCTTCTCATTTAAATTGCTAAAATTAATTGATGAAACACATATTCAAATTTATTTGGCTGGGCTTTCCACATTTTAAAGTGTATGACAGGCTGGTAGCTGTCTTTTCAATGCTCTAAACAGCTTCAATAAATGATACAAATGATTAAATTTTTAGGTTTTTTAATTAGAGGGTTGGTAGTTAGTATGGCCAAATCTAAATGTGTTCAATAGTTGGGGTTCTAAACTTTCAGACATTTTCACAGGTATTAATCGTGCATTTTTATTTCTCTTATGCAGAAAAAATACTTGAATTTCAAAAGTCACTGTGTTGCGCTGCCGTCAGATACACGCCTCCCACAGTCCCACTGGCGTGTTGGGCCCCGATCAACTAGCCTGGATGTCGCGGTAGACCCACGTGTCATTGGGCGGCGGCCTGACTTTTTCAAGAAATACCAAAACTGCCCTTCGAGACCCACAAAATCACACCCCTTGCCCCTCTCCTCAGTTCAGCTCTGCTTCAAATTTCGAAATCCCCGTTGCTCCCCGGCGCCTATATAAGCTACCTCCCCTGCCCACACGCAGCACACACGTCGCCTCCCACAGCTGCATGGGCAAAGCCATCTCTCTCCTCCGGACACGGCAAGCAGCACGAGAGAGCGAGAGGGAGAGGGAGAGGGAGAGGAGGGAGATGGAGCTGAGGAAGCGCCCGAGGCCGCCGCGCGTCGACCCCGACTTCGTCTCGTCCCCACCGCCGCCGCCGCCGAGGAAACGGGCGCGGAGACAGGCAGCGCCGAAGAAGCCGCGGGAGGCGGCGGCGGCGAGGAAGATGCCGAGGTGTGTGGGGGTGGGCATCCGGAGCCCGGTCGCTGGGCTTCAGCCTTCCAGGTGCGGCCGGCAAGCGGCGCCGATCTCGCAGTACACGTTGCCGCGCGTCTCCATCGCTCGCCACCCTTTCAACTGGTAAGCTGTTCCCTTCTGTCTGTCTGTGTGTGTGTTGTCGATTTGAATTTTTCGGTGGTGGATTTAGTTTGGCTTTCGAGCTACCGTACTTCGAATAGATTCGAATTCTGAGTTCTTAGTTGAATCCTCTTGTTGCATTGTGTGTGCTTCTGGAAGTTGGTGGGAATTGATTTGAATTGACTTGAAATTTGTTGAGTTGGATTTGAGCATTTGTGATGAACCGGTGCAAATCACCTTGCAGCTTCGCCTTCTGAATCGCTTGTTTGTGTTTGTATAATGTATTTGTACATTGCAGCGATTTGCATCTTGCTGCTGTCAATTCAGTTTGGTTTTGAAGCGATCACAAACACAGTTTGCAGTTTGGCTTGCTGTTTGAATCCTGGTTGTGACTTGGCGCTTCCATTTGTTTCATTCGAGTAATTAAGTGCATGCCTCTGGATGTGGGTAGATCGAATTTTGGGGATGATTCGAATTTTTTTGCGTTGGATTTGATTGTTTAAGAACTGGTGCGCACCGACTTGCAATTTCCTGCTTAGAGCACGTGCATCCCTAGGTGCTAAGCCAAATGCCAACGGATGGAGGAGTGAGTGCTAAGTCCGAATGCATGGCACCAAAGCAAACCTTAGCAACCGGTGCTATGCCACAAAAAAGTTGAACGTTTAGCACCTATAGATGGTGCTAATTTAGGGTTACAAGTAAAAGTAGCTAACAACGGTATTGTGAAGAGAGAGAGAGGTGATATGTACATCTTAGCATCTACTTTAGATTCTAAGCATCTCCAACAGTGCTGTAAATCTATTCCCAAAATGTGATTTTGGGCTTGATGGAAAAAAAACACACTCCAACCGTTCCTCATTCACGCTTCCAAAATTTTCACACGCCCTATACAGCGCCCCAATGTCCTCATTTTTCCGCGTGCCTCCGCGCTCCCAATCGCTTCGACTTCCCCTCCCGCGGCTCGAGTGCTGGGTAGATTTTGTATTTACGTTTGTTCTGTTCGTTCGTTTCCCTCAAAAATCCCATCGCGAGAAAGGCGGTATGGTCTTGATGAGCATGCGGTGGCCACCCGAGTTCGGGTGGTGCTCGGCTCCGTGTACAGGCGATGGACGTCTTCTTAGAGGCGTGGTTGGGGCGTCGGAGAGGCCATGGAGCTCATGGGTGGTGCCTGGCGTGGCGTGGCCGGTTCGGCCGACGCGAGACGATGGCGCGCCAGCGGAAGCGTCGCGCTCAATGCTCGCGCGATTCAAGAAGCGGCGTCACGCCGACGCCGAGATACCGGTGGTGCTCGGCCGTGTCGACATCACGAGTGGTGGGGCTGTCTTGAAGAGGTCTCTTTCTTGGAATCTGAGTTGTTCGAGAGGTTGGAGGCGGCGGCGAAACGACAACGACCTCGTGCTCATCGGCGCTAATGGCGTTAAGTGGTGTATTGCCGCGTGGTCTTGTTTGACCGCATTGACTCTAAGCAAGCCGGCGGCGGAGCCAGCGCCGAGGCGGAGAGCTGCGTGGCGTGGATAAATAAGGCGGCGCTGCAATGTCCGATCATCTTTGGGCGATGACCGACCGGTGGCCGTGGCCACCCGCGCGACGTCTGACCGAGCATCCATCAAGCGGTGGGTAAAGAACGGGTGCTGGACGTGCCCTGTCACCGGCGAGAGGCTCCTCAGCCATAGTTCTGCTTTCCGTCATCTTCAGCTCAGTCCTTGAGTCCAATTCAGCTTGGTTTGGTTTGTACGTGTTTTTTTGGGAGCAAATATGAAAACTGTTGGAGAACAAGGTATTTTGTAGACCCAAAAACTTTTAGGAATGTCCCAATCTAAAGATATTGGGAGTCTAAATATTAGGAACTGTTGGAGATGCTCTAAGGGATGTACATGCTCTTAGCGCCTCTGATTAGAAATTTAGAATTGCTGTGCGTACGATCGTGCGTTCGAAGTTATTTGGATACGCTTGTGTTGGTGGCGAGTTGGTTTTGAAGCAACAGGAGTTCGAATTGGTTCAAGGTGGCCTGCATTGCTGTTTGAACCATGTAATCGCAGTCGGATTGGGTGGACTTTTGTAAAATTTTTATTTATTTGAATTCGAATTAGCTGGAGCAGAGTGCTGCTTGTTAATCAATGGCTAATAGCTGCGATTCAGTTCAAACACTTGTGATTTCGATGCTTGAGCGATCTGAAACTTCTGGGGCTCGAACAATGGTTTGCTGCTTTGCTTTCGAATTTAGGAATTCGTGTCATCTATCTACCTGTTCTGGGATTTGCACTGCGAAGTTTCTCATATACTTTTGAATTTCCTTTAGTTTTGCCATCGAAGTCCAATTCGAGATTTGAAATCTGACTACTGCATTTTATTGGTGCAGGTACGAGCCGGACATGTGGACGGAGGTGGCCAAGTACCTCCACGGTTGGGACCTGGTGCGCCTCTCCTTCACCTGTCGCTGGTTCCACCGCCTCCTCGCCGACGACTCCATCTGGCGCTACGCCTTCATCCGCGACCTCTCGCTCCCCGCCGACGACGCCAACCTGTACCCTCCCCGCCCGCTCCACCGCTCCTGGCGCCTCCTCTACTCCGTCGCCTTCGGTAAGCTTCACCAAGCGTGTGCTCCTCCCTTCCCCACTGACACCCGGCCCCACTTACTGACACGTGTGCTCTTCCAGACGACTCCCACTCATACTGCTTCCGCCAGCGAGAGAAGCACATCGGTAAGCGCCGCGCATCGCAGCAACGTCGCAGAAATTCTCTCCCTGCCTCTTCTGCCACTGCCGTTTACTGTGATGTGCTAGATCGGTTTATGTGACCCTGGTGTGGTGCAGAGTGGTTTCGGATTGGTGGATTCCTGCTGGACACGCCGTGCGTGCTGCTGACGGCGATGCTGCCGATGCCGCGGTGGTTGCCTCCGCTGGACGACGGCCCGCAGGTCGCCATCCAGATGACCGGCGCCTGCGCGCTCACCAACGCCCGCCCCGGCATCTGGATCACCGGTACGTGCCCATGCCCGTCTTCTCGCCAATTCCTCGCTCACTTGCCGGTCTTGTTAAATTGTTTGATTCCTCACATTATTCTTTGCCCCTCCTTGAATGCTGCAGACTTCAATCTGGTGCGATGCCCCGTGTGCAACATCAACTCCTGCACAGGTGAGTTGGCAGATGCTGGGCGGTTGTTCTTGGTCCGGCCATTGTGGTGCTGGTTACTGAATCTGGTTGGGGTGGAATGGGTGGTGCAGGTACGATGCAGGTTCTGGATGCGCGGCACTGCGAGCTGTACCTGGAGGAGGGCTTCAGGGATGAGACCTGGGTGTACGAGGACCTCGGCAAGCACTTCATCGACGAGGAGGCGGCAGCCGCTGCCTGCGCCATCTTCAACGGCAGGAACCTCGCTTCCCATTCCGCTGCCCGTTCGTTCCCCAACCATTTGGCCATTCCAGTGCTTTGTTCGCTCGTACATGCATGCTTGATATGTGTATCGCACTCTCATACTGACTGTGACATGGATGGCATTGCTGCTGCCGGTGCAGGTGTTGTCAATGCCAAGTCTTGGATCAGGAGACGCAACGACCTGCAGCCCAAGGCGTGCCTCAGGCCATACGCTGTTGCCCTCAACACCAACCTCCAGCCCAACGAGGGTATGCGCACGAACTGATCAAGCAAGCATGATCGTCTTGCTCGAGTCTTATTCTGATATGAATCTTTGCAATGCGTCTCTGGATTGCAGGGTTGATGACGAGGTTCCAGGTAATGCGGGACAAGACAAGAGACGGGCAGATCGTGTCTATCAGGATCACACAGCAGCTCTTCTGATTCGGTGCTTGCTTGGTTCGTCTCTGGCTCTGGGCTCCTTCTGCATTGTAGTAGAATGTCTTAATGCCTGGTTTGCTGTGATCTTAGTGCTGACAGAGATAATGATAAAGGGAATATAGGTATACTACAGTTGGTAACTTGGCCTCTTCGTTATGATCAGGTTTCCTGTTGTTTTGTATCGAACAATGTTTAATGTAGTATTGTCTGTTGTGTACTTCGTCGAAAGTTGCATAATTGTAATTTTGAGCATAACATCGTGCAGATTTTTGGAGCTTAATATTGATCGCACTCGACTGTCTTTGCATGCTTATCTGCTGCTATACTGTTTGCAAAATAGACTGGGTGATGCTGCATGATGGATAGTTTGAGATCCATGTTGTAGAGATTCTCCGAATTGCAACTGAAGTGTAGCAAACAAGAGTTCTTGTCTGCAGATATGGGCCTTTTGTCGGCCTTTAACCAACACTGGCACTGCTGAACTTCAGATGCCGGTTCTTTCTAGTTTATCCATACACTATTAGATCAGTACACAAATTGGACAAAATCTGAAAATCTCTTCTGTATGTAGTATCCTGTTCACTTATTGTTTGTTTACACAGATGCAGCACGTAGAAGCCCAAAGGCGTGGATCTATGTTGTGATATCTATTTTATTCTGTACGCATTTGGGCTTGCAGTTCTTTGTATGTATAATAGCATGAGATTGATGCACAAACTGGGTTATCTGTAGATGCCGGTGCTTGATTAGCATAAGGAGTAGGCAGCTAGAAGCCCAAATGCACGGGAAGGAAGTCTCCTGTTAACATGTGCACAGTGAGGTTCAGTTCTTTATACTGATCTCTGGTTGGATGAGTGACATAGAACTTGTTCTATCAATCCTCGGGGTTCCTGTTATACCTTGATATTGATCTCTCCTTGTTGGTAAGTTTTCATGAAACCTAGATTCCTGTATTGCTGTCAGATTTCTTCTTTGCAAGTTTACTGGGTAGCTGACTCACTGGGTAAATTTAACCAGTACAAATGTATAACCATGCATCCTGAACGCACAAGCAACACCACGACTACTCGTCTAACCAGCAGCAATCTGAAAGTACAATGCAGCACGTGGTTAGAATCACCAGTAATTTTTGAAAAAGTGGACACTAGAATCCCTTACCATTTGTGCACAATGGAGCTTTAAGTTCGTCGTGTTGAGCTTTAAGTACTTCTAATGCGCTCCGAGCTTAGCAATTCTGATGGGTTTAGACTTCTCACACCAACTTGAGGTTTTCACCGTGCCAACGCTGTTCATTTGGAGGCAGCTGAAATGCTACATCCATTTCGGCGAAGCCAAAACACCCGGTTATCAGTCACGTGGTTTACTGTACTGATACATGCAAAACACAGCAGGACGCTGAGCGAGTTAGGCAAATCATCAGCAATAGCACCTGCCGCTGTACGCATACTGGTGGAGCTTAGCTGCAGGCTTAAGCAGAGTAGTTGTGATCAACTTGCCCTGCCATTAGGGAGTCCAATCCAAGGCTTTCTCCTTTGGACCACATGGACTCATGGAATCGTGCAAAATGCAATGGATGGCCTACTCCATGTACTGATACAAAAAATATATATCCCGGCCATGCATAAATGTATTCGTTGCCTTTGCAGCTCATGCGGTCACCTTTTCTCCTCGTTTCCCGTAGGAATGTGGTCATCCATGATCCATGCGTACGCGTTGATTCTGAGAGAGTTCCATGCAACCCCTACTTTTATCAAGTACTACTATACAGAGGTTAGCTAAATTAAATTTGCAATACACAGCTTGCCGACTTGTGTTACGATTATTTTTCATTGTGTAGTAGTGTTGATTTGTTTATGCCGTGGACGAGTGCTCACTGTAAAAACCCATTTCGACCTCAGGCTCCTGCATTGTGAGCACTCCATTGGGCAGTGCAACGTCTGCCTGCAACCTACTCCTCACATATTTTAAGCCTTGCCTTTGTGCCCTGTGGCATTATATAAACACCCATGGCTGTCACCACCGGGGGCATTAACCATTTAGCCCTCTCCCTCTCTTTCCGCTAGCTCTCTCACCATACCCAAAGCTCACAAGCTAGCACAAGCCAACACACAAGCACAAAGCTGAAAGATATGGGCAACATGCTGCCATGCTTGGTTCAAGGCACAGCTCTCCCAGCCATGAACCCCAAGCAGAGGCTCCTCTCCCTCAAGCTTCTCGTGAAGGCCCTGAACAAGATGAGGAAGAGGCCCTGCAACAAGGCCAAGATAGCTAGCAAATCACCATCAGAGGCAGCTTCGGTAGCAGCAGGAGGAGGAAAAGGAGGAGGAGAATTACAAGTGAAGAGCAAGGCCAGCTCCAAGAGCGCCCCAAGATCAAGAGCTCATGGCCGGGTTGGCCACAAGAAGGGTGTCGTCAGGGTCAAGGTGATCCTGACCAAGGAGGAGGCGGCGCGGTTGCTGTCGCTGACGGTCGGGGGCCAGAAGACCGCCGCGCAGATCGTGGCCGAGATCAAGAGGATGGAGGTCCGCCGCGCCGCCAATGCCACCGCGCCGGCGTGGCGCCCGGCGCTGGAGAGCATCCCCGAGGAGTCGTCGTAGACTAGCTCGTAGGATACGTACGGTACGTAGTGCTACATGCTTGTGTACGTATGTACGATTCCCGGCCGGCCTCCGGGTATGCCACGCACGTAGGTAGGATCGTGAGAGATATGCACAGACAGAAGAACGGAGGAGAGAGACTTGGGTTGAGAGGCGAGGCGACGACGTACGCTCCCCCTCCCATGCACGCACAGGGCGCACGGCGTTGGTTCATCGACCGACCCCGCCGAGGTGGTGTATGTATACAGCTTCCCCTTTTTGAAGCTTCTCTTCTGTAATCGTCTCCCTGTTGTTTTATCTCATCACTTGTAGTCACCGAGTGGAATGAACTTTCGCTTTCTTCGTCACTCCTCCGTGCTAAATGTAATGTGTGTTGTTCCAGCTGAAATATTGGCTACGTACTCGGGCTTAATTTACCCGAAAATAAACCACTGTGTGATACTTCGCAGCAAGAGAGAAAGGAAGGAAGGGAGCTGACGAGAGAGATTCAGCAATTCGCTGGTTGCGATATGATAAAACAATATAATAATGTAGTTAATTAGTGTACATGTCGTTTGTCTTGGAACACAACTCGTGCAACGGATCGATGAATAGCTTGATAGGCCGGCGCCCATGTGCAGTTGTTCTCTTGTTAGACAAGGAGGGGGCTAGTGGGTGGGTTAGGATATATGAATTGAACACACAAATCCTTCGCTTGCAGATATATGGCGATAAACAAGGGCTCCTGCTTGCTTGTGGTTGAGTGGTGGTGGACGGCGGTCTCTCCTCTCGAAAATGCTGTTTATTGAGAGATATTTTTCACGTTTTCTCGCAATTTGCAGGAACAGTTTTGCAGTTTTAGCTGAAAATTTTGAGCACAGTTGGGTCGATTGCACGTTTCCGCGGAGACTCCATGGATGCTTTTATGCTGAACATGAATTAATTAACCAAAACACACCGTCAATCACGGGATCGGAATTACCTAGATCTACTCCCACCTCAAAAAAAAAAAAAGAATAAACCCTCGCATTTCCTGAAAAAGAGACGAGAGCGATCCATACTCAACAAAGCCATTAGCTCGAGCTGACTTGTCTCCCCGCCGAGTAATTGAACTGTAAACAACAATCGCTGTGTGAATTGAATTCATGCAGCGGTGCACGAGGACACCCGGGAAAACCGACATGCAGTGGTTGAGTGAGAGGAGCGGCCACATGCTCTGCTACCCGCGGTGCTTTTCTGGGGTTGCTTGCTTATTTAGATTAAAGCCGGAACGATTCGGCGACCCATGCATGTGCCGCCCGGTTCGTGGCTGCTGGTTGCGTCTCTATCTCGGTTAGCTCGTCCTAATCTCCTATGCAGCATGCATTTTTTTTTTGTCTCTGATCTCGCGTAATCTTGGGGACGTTAGTTCTTCGGAGACGACGACCCAACCTAAGCGCGCGCATATCTATCGCAGCTGAATTACGCGAGGAGGTCTGTGGCATGTCGAATCTGGGAGCTAGCGTTCGGTTCGGATTCCGTATGTGTGCTTCCGTTGGTCTGTTGCGGCAACAGTGGTTGCACCGCACGCGATCGATACATCGATCGAGATTTGCGCGTCGCCGGGTGGGGGCAGCTCGGGGCCCGGGTGGCCTGTGCTGATTTGTTTTGGGTGTTTGGTCTGATCTTGATTGAACTCCTAACCCGAATCGGCCATGGGATAAGGATTCTGCTTTGCCACATGGCTCGTTTCTTGAAGGGTGGTTGCATCGACACGTGTCTTGTTCTGCAGTTTCGGTTGTGCTTGCTTTAATTTCGCAGCGACAAATTAACGGCCTGTTTTGGGAAGATGTGGTTAGGCTCAAAAGTTTTTTTTGTTTGATGGGTTGTAAAGCAGTTGTAGTTTTTTTTGTTATACTGTTTGGTAAATTGGCTATTGTAACTGTAGCTTTTGAAGGTCAACCGAGCGGGGAAGTAACAACATAGCGAAGTACAGCGGCGAGGTGGGGTGGCGGAGGTCGAGAAGGCAGAGCGACTGAGATAGGAAGTGGTGAAGCGAAACCATAGCTGAAAAGCTCCTTTCCAGCAGTTGCAGCTTTTAAGTATATTTCTGTTGTAGCTTAACTTCCCAGCTGCAACCATGATGTTTAGCGAGCTTTTGATTCAAAACTGAAGTAAAGTTAAAACACAGCCCCAGTAGGCTCTAAGGCAATTGGGGATGAACCGGTGTTGCTGTAACATGCATGTAAAAACATAGGGATTAACTTACTGGTGTCTCGACGAAGCTTTTTGTAGTGTTTGTCAACTAGTGCAACATCGCTAAAAATTACATTCAACAATTATAGTGAATATGCGTAACAAAATGCGAAAAAAGTGCAATATTCTCGGAAGAATTAGGGAAACTATAAAAATTGGATGAAAACCGTAAGCACATAATTGAGATATGGTTTAAAACTAGTTCAGGTATTCGAATAAAATACATTTGTAGTGTTACAATGTTGCAACATATGAAAAAATAGGTGGCAACATTTTGTAGCAATTTTGGGGGACAAAAGAATTCAAGGCCCACACCAAATTCATAGCACGACATTTAAAAAATCACATCACAACTCAACAAGTTGATATGTGAGTAACAAAATCTCAGCCTGGTTGCAACAAACTCGATCAATTACAACAATTAAGGTTTGCTGCGGCATCGCACTACTACAGACTACATCATCCGCGACCCCCCATCACTGCCGGGTAAGTCTGAGCCGGCAGTGATAATATTATCCTTGCCGGTTCTAAATTCAGCGGCGGTGATAATATTATCAGGTTCTAACCTCAACGCGATGATAAGAATAGTAAAATTTTGCGGCCGAATGGAGGCAATATCATTGCGGGTTTAGAGTGAACCGGCGGTGATAATAAGATATCCTTTAGGTTTATATAAAAACCGGCGATGATCTATCATTGCCGGTTTTGTTTTTAACCGCCGGTGATCTTACGAAAATTAGTTATGATCTGAGAACTTATCAAAGCATAATTAGATAAAAAAGCAGAACATATTAAACATTTGTTATTTATCTCTTGCGAGAACATTTGTAGTCCATAATTACATATAGTCATAATTTGGATAGAAAACATATTAAACCCTATATCGAAAACTTCGTCATCGTCCTCCTCCTCCTCCTCGTCGCGGAGACTCTTTGGGATGACCGTCGGAGTTGGCGGTGCTCCTCCTCCTCCGAATCCGATTCGGTGGCGGAGTTAGTCTTGCTTACGCAGAAGGAGATCGCCACTTGCGGCCATTGTCGTCGTCGTCGTCGCCCTCCTCCTCCTGCTCCTCCTCTTCCTCTGCCTCCTCCTCCTCTTTCTCCTCCTCCTCCTTCTCCTCCTCCTTCTTCTCTGGAAGCGGATTAGTGCTTTGCCCAGTACGTGCGCGCTTCTTGGGTGGGGCCATTCTTCTTTGCAATGGTGAATTATATTGTGATTGCCACAGATTGAAGGATGTCTTTGCACATTATATAGAGGAGGAATGGGGAAAGCAACGATTAGCGAGAGAATGAGGAAAAGCATAACGATTAGCGAGAGGAATGGGGAAGAGCGGCGATGCGTAGGTGGCGGGAGTTGAAGGTTCAATATTATCACTGCGGTTATTAAATTCAGCGGTGATAATATTATCCTTGCCGTTATTAAATTCAGCGGCGGTGATAATATTATCCTTGTCGGTTCTAATTTCAACCGCGATGATAAACGATATATGTATAAGCGCGCGCTAAATCATTTAGGCGGAAGCGGCTCCATATCACTTGCCGGTTTAGATAGAAACCGGCGGTGAAAGTATTAGTGTCGGTTCAACGATTATAGCGGCGGTGATAAAGAAAATTAGCGGAAAAAGCGACCATATCACTGCTGGTTTTGAGATAGAACCGGCGATGATATATTACTTGCGGTTCTAGAAAATAAACCGGCGATGATATATCACTATATATACCTGGCTCCCTTTCCCAAGATGTCGAGCAGAGAGGAGCTCTGTTCTTGCTCGATGGGGTGGAGAGGGCGAATTTTTGCTCTCAAATTTGGTCTAATTTGTCGTTTTCTAACCGATCTAAGGTTAGTGTCTTTGTTTAGTTGGATATTATGTTATATATTGTTGTAGGTTGTGATCGAAATTATTGATTGCCTAGTCAACACAATTAGATTTGTAATCTTGAGTTTAGATTTGAAATTACCAACTTTTATATGTATAGTGATTGCATTTAATATGTTGATTGAATTTAAATGTGGTAGCACTTCATAATTAACTATTGTTCAATCTAAATACTTAAAATTGTTTCTTTATTTAGTGTATGTTAATTTAATATACGTAAGTAATGTAAATTTACTAGACGGACCATTACATATAACTAATAGCAATTATTTAATTGATTTTACAATCGAGATTTGGATATAGATTTATATATAATTAATAGCAACTACGTGCCGGGCCAATAGCGTTCATCGATAAACATGAAGGTCGGATCGTAACTTAGTTGTATAATTAAAGATATGTTTTATTTTGTATGAAGGTTTGGATATAGATTTATAAGTAATGAAAATTTCTACATTAATTAGCACTCGTAACAAATTAAATGTATAAAACAATTTGTGAGCACTTATTGATTTCTTGAGATTTTATTTGTTGTAAATATTTGTAGATGGATCGAAGATGGATGTATGAAGCGGACCGTCGTGATAGAGAGTACTTTAACGGTGTGACTAGTTTTTACGGCGGTAGCGGCTGCGTGTACAAGTCAAATAAGTGATGGACTATATTTGTTGCCGTGCATCGATTGCAAGAATGAGAAGCAATTTTGAACCTTGAGGCGATCCGTGCACACTTGCTTGAAGGGTTTCAAGCACGCCTATACATTGGACCGAGCATGGTGAAGATGACATTGTGCGTGAAGGGCATCGATTGATGATGAAGACAACGACTTGACCGCGATGGAAAATACTTTCGTCGACACCCAGAAGAGACATTCATCGATAACCATGAAGATGATCTAGAACGGATGTTGCATGATGGGGAGAAGGACCTCACGAGTGAAAGGGATTTTCGAAGTTTGGCGTATGGTAGAGGATTCTACAACACCCTTGTACCCGAGGTTGCAAGAGGAGTTCAAAAAGGCGCATGTTGTGTTGGCTGCTTGCAATTGAAGGCAAGCAATGGTTGGTCCGACAAAGAGTTTCCGCGGAGTGTTAGGTTTCTTGAGATGTCCTTCGAGGGTAGCGTGTTGCCAACAACCACGTACCGAGCCAAGCGAGTTGTTTGCCGTTGGAATGGAAGTCTGAAAATACGCATGTCAAGCGATTGCATATTGTATCGCAATGAGTTTGCAAATTTGGATGCATGTCCCGTTTGCAAGGCATCTCGGTATAAGCGGCGATAGCGATATCGAGGCGATGTAAGAAGAAAAGACCTCCGACCAAGGTGGTGTGGTATTTCCTATAATCCCGTCTGAAGCGTCGTTTGCGAACAAAAGGCATGCTCAATTCTGCGATGGCATGCCGAGGCGTAAAAAGGATGGAATGCTTAGACACCTGCGACTCACGCGGTGGAGGAATATCGACGAAAATACAAGAAACACTTTGCATATGACATGAGGAATATAAGGTTCGGACTCGATGCGGATGGGATGAACCCTTTCGGCAACATGAGTAGTCGTCATAGCACTTGGCGGTGACTTTATGTATGTACAACCTTCCTCCTTGGCTTTGCATGAAGAAGTACATTATGATGCCGTTCTTGATCCAAGGGCGAGGCAACACGGCAGCGATATTGATGTGTTCCTCAAACCCTTTGGTTCAAGATCTTACGGTATTGTGGAGCAGCGGTTATGCGGGTATGGGATGAGTCTGAAGAGAGAACTTCATGCTACAGGCGTTGTTGTTCGTAACCATCAATGATTACCTGCTCTTGGCAATCTTTGGGCGGACTATAAAAGGATTCAATGGATCGTGCATTGCATGGGTGATCTGAGGGCCGGTGGTGAAATCTTGTCGAAAAATGTGTTACATGCGGCATCGTAGGTTCCTTCATAAGGACCACCGTGTCGCAACAACAAGAGAGCTTTTGACGGTACAAAGGAGGCGCTTCACTCGAAATATCATAGCGACAAAGAGATATTTGCGGTAGTAAGGATATTAAAATTATCCATGGAAAGGGGCGGAAGTACATCGGTCCGAGTTCGGTGATCTGACTCCTTTGTGGAAAAAGAGATCGATGTTATGGACCTACCTTCTTGGCGGCACACGGATGTTCGACATGCTATCGATGTCATGCATATAGAAAGAACGTGTGTGACGACTTGCTTGGTATTTTACTAGACATACAGGCAAAACAAAAGATACACTCAAAACGCGGATGGACACGCAAGATATGAAACTTCGGGAAGGAGCTGCATCATGAAGACACGGGTCAAGGAAAAAAGTACCTTCCATGACTTGCTACACTTTAAGCAAGATTGAGAAAATTAGCGTGTGTGAGTGCTTGCGGAGTCAAAGTTCCATCCGGTTATTACGCCAACCTAAAGAGGCTAGTCTTAGTGAAAGACTTGAAATTAGTTGGTATGAAATCTCATGATTGCCACGTGATGATGACCAGATGCTTCTGTAGCAATTAGGGGTGTTACGCGGAGAAAGTCGAGACCCAATTATAAAGTTGTGTTCATTCTTCAGCGCGATTTCACGAAGGTCATCGACCGTTGAAGCTGGATAAGCTGCGACAAGGCGTGATCCACACTCTATCTTGGCTCGAGATGTGCTTCCTCCATCCTTCTTCGATATTATGGTCCATCTCATTGTTCATATTGTGAAAGAATCTGAGTTTCTTGGCCTGTGTTTCTACATTAGATGTACCCTTCGAGAGGTTCATGGGGTTGTGAAGAAATATGTTAAATGTCGACATCGGTAGGAAGGGTGCATTCTTAGAAGGTTGGGGAACCGAGGAGGTCATTGAGTTCTGCATCGATTATATGGATCTCAAACCGATTGGTGTGCCGTATCTCGCCATGAAGGGAGGCTACAAGGAAAGGGACACTAGGTCGAAATCGATCCGTACAAATGATGGTGCTTCATTCACGCAAGCACATTTCTGATTCTGCACCAATCGGTTATAGCGGCCCGTATGTCGACATGCACAAGAACATGCTACGAAGACAAAACCCATGTAAGTCGAGGTTTGGATCGCTGAGAAACAAGAGATAACTTTGGAGATTGGTTGCTTAGATACATGATGCATCATAAGCAGTCGCTCAATTGAAAACGGCTAAGGGACCATCATATACAATTTTGACATTTGAAGGATCGACATCAATGGGTACACATTTTATCACGAGAGCACAAGATAACAAGAGCACCAACCAAAACAGTGAGGTCCGTATAGATGCTTATGGCAACAATGGCAATATCTTGGGCGTACTACAGTTCATAGAAGAGATTTGGGAGCTTGACTATGGGCCTTTGAAGGTCCCCTCTTCGGTGCCGATGGGTCGAGGCTACCTAGGGGCGTGAACATCGACAAATGCGGTATCACTCAGTGGACTTCAAACACGTCGGATCTGAGAGAAGAACCATTTGTACTTGCTAATGCCGTTACACAAATTTTCTTTGTGAGGATCCGGTGACAAGGAGCATACGTGGTTCTTCAATCAAAAAGAAGGATTGTGGGAGTTGAGAATGTAGTCGACGAGGAAGACTATAACCGGTTTGATGAGCTTCCTCCTTTCGGTGAAAACATCGATCTAGGTCTCATGGAAGACATAGAGGAAGCTACATACATCGCCGCGATCATAACGAAGGCGGATTGTAACTTAGTTGTGTAATCAAGGATATGCTTTATTTTGTATGAAGGTCAAGCTTTAATTTTGATATAAACATTTTGTCGAAGGACATGCTTCAATTTGAAATTTATGGAGTATTGATTATTATAGTGTGCCACTTTTCCTTGCATGCGGTAGTAAGTGTGCCACTTTTCTTCTTGGCGATAAGTCCTAACCACTTACGCACAGCGGAGAGAACATCTTTGCGGTTGACAAGCGAGCAGACACTAATAAAACATATCGATTGCCGCGTCATAATGCGCAGCCGTGATAATAGCTATATATCACGCGCACTACAATAGAACATCACGGGCCCTACTATTACAATATCACTGCTTAGGTTCATAAATGACCGCGATAATATTATATCCTTTGCATGAACCGGCGTATAATTATTTTTAGTGCGGGCGTTTATGACGGCGGTGATATGTAAATATTGCTGGTCATTATAACCGGCAATGATATTCCTATCAACTAGGGTCTATAATAATGGCGGCGAGATAATATATCCTTCTTGGTTCATATCTTTGAACCGGCATTATATCCTCCCCATATATACATTTCACTCCGCTTAGCCATTTCCGCACTTAGCCATTTACGCAATTTGTTTGAGTTCTTCTCTGCGCCCTAGCCGCCGTCGACTCTCCCCGCCCCGCCCTCCGTGTGGCGCCTCCCCTCGGTGCCTCCTCCGTGCGGCGCGCCTCCCCTCCGGTGCCTCCTCCGTGCGGCGGCGCTTCTCCGTCTTGGCGGCGCCTCCCTGCAGTGCCTCCTCCGTCTTGGCGGCGCCTCCCTTGCCCGGCCCTCCCTCCCTGCGGTGCCTCCTCCGTGCGGCGACCTCTCCCCGCGCCGGTAAGCTGGTGATGATGCTAGGGTTCTCGATGTTAGTGCTCTGTGATGTTGTTCTGTGATGTTGCCCTGTGATGATTTTAGGGTTGGCCGATGCTACTGCTCTGTGATGATTCTAGGGTTCTCGATGTTATTGCTCTGTGATGTTGCTCTGTGATGTTGCTCTGTGATGATTCTAGGGTTGGCCGATGCTATTGCTCTGTGATGATTCTAGGGTTCTCGATGATATTGACAATTGTTACGTAAATAAGGCCTTAAGTTGGTAGACTAACATGCATTGACAATCGATGATTCTTGGGTTCTCGATGTTATTGCTCGTGATGTTGCTCTGTGATGATTCTAGGGTTGGCGATGCTATTGCTATGTGATGATTTAAGGCCTTATTTACTCAATTAATTGTTTTGCACATACGTGATGAGATGAAGGTTCTAATCTTCATTCAAACCCAATAATCTGAGAGCAATCGTACATAATTACCTCCATATGAATGACATAATGTTGTGAATTTGTGAGGAAATTTTGTTTGAGTATGTTATGTATGTGAGTATCTTAAGTCTTGTTGGTCTTGTTTAGATATTTTACTTATGTGAGGATAACTATATGCTTGTATTGAATTTGTGTGGAAATGTGTATGCTAGTCGACAAGCTTATTTCCATTATCTGATTCATTAGATATATATTAGTACTCAGTTCTCAATTAATTACTCTCTTATGCATTAAAGTATTGAAATATTGTTTATTTTCAATAAGGTAAGGTTGTCACAAATTCATCGGCGGCCTTGACCGCCTTAAAGACAAGGGCCCAACTCATATATTCTTTAGAATATTATTGATTATTGCTCAATAAAAATAATGAATCATTCTTATTCCACATTTATATGATTTTCAAAAAATGAAATAAGGTTATAAATCCACAACTAGAATGTTAGTAGTCTATTACACCAAAAGCGAGCAATCGGTTCCTAGTCAACCAAGCACGTCACCTCGTGCCCTTCTTCACCAGTTGTATCGTATGCTCTCTGGCGGCCATGCTTTTGTCCGTCGAGACAGAACTTTCTCCGGCGATCGGCTTTGATGTCGTGGATGGGCTCATAGCGGCGACAGCGCAATGATACGTTGCGGCGTGGTGAGTCCATCGTGACATCAGCTCGAAAGTCTGTGCGATTTGACAACTTTACAAAAGCATGGCTGCTAAAGAAGCATACGATCTTGAAATGAAGCAAATAAGTATATATGAATTGTCAATTGTATATGTATCATGTGTAAGTGTATGTGATATGTATAAGTATATGTGAATTGTCAATTGTATATGTATCATGTGTAAGTGTATGTGATATGTATAAGTATATGTGAATTGTCAATTGTATATGTATCATGTGTAAGTGTATGTGATATGTATAAGTATATGTGAATTGTCAATTGTATATGTATCATGTGTAAGTATATGTGAAATTGTAGAATCGATCCATGCGATTAAGATTTTGAAATTTACACTATTAATATATATATGCGTTCTGATATTACATATACACGATGCAAAACATTTATATATATGCGAAGATTCATCTCGTGATTTTGTTAATTTAAAATTCTAGAAAACTTGCCACACATGGCCTCTCACAATGGACAAGTCTTGGGATGGCGCCGAGCCCATGGACCAAAGCCCGAGGCGAAGCCCGACGGAGTTCCTCAACTTGGAACAAGTCGAGGCAACAAATGTACATGAGGTAAGTCTTTACTAGGATTATATCGTAGGATATGCTTCCGATGAAATTAGAGCAGAGCCAAGCGACTAATGAAACAATAAAAATGCAGGTCGGACATCTAGTGCACCGAGGCAGTGTCGCGGGCGAGGTCCCAAAGATCTTGCGGGTGAGCGAAGGTGATAGTTGAGCTTAGTGCGGTCGGAGAACCAGCTATACCCGAGTCATTGCTTGGGCCATATCGAGCGACATGCGGGGTCTGGCTAGAGAGAATGTGCCCATCATCTACAAATCATGGACACGTCGGTAGCGATGATCCGTCGTATGTTCCCGATGACATCAAGGAAACATTGTGGACCGAGTTAATGACGAAGTTTCAGTTCCCGAAGATCGGTTGGAGATTGCCGGAAACATGCACTCGGCATTATGGGAGCGCATGGAAGAAGCGGAAGACAAAGCTGAATAAAGAGTGCGTCAAGATGGATAAAACGCGGATTTTAATAGATTCGAGGTTCTGACAATTTTGGGATGAATTCAAGCAATATAAGATATCGATGAAGCCAGAGCTATCGACCAATGAACAAGGCAAATTCGGACAAGAACATTTACCCCCATGTGCTGAAACACAGGTGGCTACGTGAAGAAAGTACCCAAGTGGGATGCACGGAAGAACAAATAGCACTTGATGGAGTTGAAACTATGACGTCTCACATGGCCCCAAGATCGAAGCCTTGGCGCTTGCGAGGAGCTACTCTGTCGGATGATGGTCGCTTAAGCTTGAAGCGAAAAAGACGAGAAATCTCGAGGAAGATCGCGGATGCCCACTCAAAGCTATTGAGGGCTCCTTCACGCCAAGAAGGGAGGACGACGAGCTAACACGCGCCTTGGGTAATAGGGAGCACCACAGTCGCACGAGAGGGTTGGCTTGGTGCCGCTGAAAACATCATTCCCGAGGATGCCTATATGTACAAGCGACCAAAGAAATCCGGACAAAAACGGTTGAATGAGCGTTATGAGAAATTGAAGACCGGATGCATAGAAGGGAAGTCGAATTTGAAGAAACAGATGAGAGTGATCACGAGAAATGGTAACAAAGGTCTGGCGAATGTCGGTCACATAGCGTAGGTCATCGGTCACATAGCGTAAGTCCCGGGGGTTCTCAAAAGCGACCAAGCATCCGCTAACCCTCTGAAGAGGGCTCGGCGTGTAGTTTTCTGTGGACAAAATCATAGAGCCGACACGCTGCGATGCACTTTTGCCGTGGCGAACATTACCATCAAGGTGGTGAAGGGTGGCTTGGCCATGCAACAAGGCGAATATTGCATAACCGCCCAATTCCTCGGGGATACGCCAGAGTTGCGATTGACAGCGTGGTTGGCGAATCTGACAAAGTAGAGGTTGAGATCGCGAGCGAGGAGGGCAAAGTCTTGGAAAAGCATAGGCACATTCATCGCGTGGCGCAAGCGGTATATAAAGTTTGCCTCGAAGATGACAACGGCGATGATGTTAACAACGATGACGAGCGGAGTCTCCATCTAGGAACGATCCTCCTCCTCCTCCTCGGCGTCATCGAAAAAGCTCCTTCTCTGCTCAGCGCCACCCAGAAAAAGTCCTCCTCCTCCACCGTCACCCAAGAAAACTCCTCTGCTCCAGCGCCACAAGACGACCAAAGAGCACCGCGATCTGTACATTCTACGGTCGGGGAAAAGTTAAGTCATCTGTGAAGCTAGCCAAAACTCTTAGCAAGAAACGACCATATGAAATGACCGAGCGAAGAAACAAAAAAAAAGTAGGCGCCCATGTAGAAGAGCACTTCAAGAAGGCGCCACCACCGCTAAGATTGAAATCGAACACCTAAGCAGGATTTCTTCTGGACTTAGCGAAGGTTAAGCAGACAGAGACGGATAAGCTGAAACTCCTCAACCTAGCCAACTATCGGACTACGATCGCATCTCTAGGAAGAAATCTAAAGGAGATGGTGGTAAAGCATTTATTCTTTGAAGCCAAAGTGGTCTTTGAAGGTCGTGAGCACTGTAAAGTGGCCATTAGATTAACGGGAAGCTTTCTTTGCATCCAAATAAGGAGGTCAAACCGACCACACAATTCTGGCGTCTACATGAATGGTACTGCGGTATGTCCAAAAGACCTGAAACTCTTGCTTTCCCGATCGGATACAAAGATATGGACTTTCACAACAATGGCGACTCTTTACGGGTTGAACCGTGGAACTATATCGGATGTACCAGCGAGGCGCTCTGGGCGTGTCTATATTAAGAATATGGACTCTGTAAGTCTCTTGTATAATTCATCTTTGTATATTCACGTACTCTTAAACATAGGGTATGACTTCCTTTTTACATAGAATTGAGACACGTACACTTAGGCGAACAACAATGAAAAGATAGGATTCTGGACCCGGCGTGGTCAATCGCAAACTTATTGAAGATCCAAGAACAACAAATGATGTTGAGGTGTATGCGTACTCAAAGTATTGCTAAAGCTACAACACAAGGACTACGTGCTTTTACCCTACAACTTCGATCGTGTTTCCACGCCTACTAGTGTCTCATATTTGATCGCAACACAATGTGACGACTAATTGGCCTGCGACTTTCCTTTGGATCGTCCTTGTCTTCATGTTAGGCGAAAGCAACATCAACGCCTTGGACTCAATGAGGAAACCGACAGTGAATACCAAGACTTAATAGACTTGCTAACCGGTAACTTCGATTCGTTGCATTATTGCTCAAATAATCTTCCATCCCATTGCACCTAATTAATTTTAATGACTACTCAAAACCATGAGCAGGTGTACAAACAATCTGCAAGAAGAGCAAGCGACATCGTCCATCGTGAAAAATTTCAGAATACACGATTTCCCATGCAGAAACAACCCCAAGGAACAATTTATGTGGATACTACGCAATGACACATATCCACGCATTCATCATCGACAATCGGGACTACAACGGCCAAGCGGTATATCGATCATTACATGTTGACCCGTACTTTTCTTTATAAAGACGATGACACTAATTAATGCTTCAATTTCTCCTATGACAAAGACGTCAAGCAAGGCACCAATGACACCTTTCGACCATGAAATTGATGCCCTTCAAGAGCGAGATAATTTGGGTTCATAATTAGAAATTCTCCACACGAAGGGCGAGTTTTACGACCATTTCTCCATGGCAATAATTAATGAACAATTTAATGCTTCAAAAGTGAATGAACAATGTAATAATTAAATATTACGATGCTTCAATGTATTTCAATTACACTTTAGTGATGCTTGATACTATTGTGCTGGCATATCTGTCTGAATACATCTCTTGTACAATGTATATACATGCTACAACATATCTTGCAAAAATATATATGCAAAAGGTTTAAAAACCCATCCTTTGCCAGATTTGGATATCAACATAGGACACGAGCTATCACTTTGCGGTTAACAAGAAAAAAGGCGTTGATAGTAGTTATCGATCTTGGGATATTGATAACAATTGAGCATCGATAGTTACTTATCGCTATGGGATATTATTTAAAATGTGGCGGTGATAGTTAAATATCCTTTGCGGTTCTAAATAAGAACCGGCGGTGATAATATGTTATCCTTGCCGGTTGAAAAGTGTGAACCGGCGGTGATACTTATTATCCTTCTTGGGTTCTTAAGTATAAACCGTAGTGATAGTGATTATCACTGCCGGTTTACATCCGGCAGTGATAGTCCTCGACTATCACTGCCACTTAGGTTGTGCCGGGTTCACATCCGGCAGTGATGCCGATGTGGACCCGGCAGTAATCACATGTTCGGTAGTAGTGTCGGTGAGAAATCCACAACGTTGAGCTGAGGGAGGAGTTCTTCACACCAAGATCTGGTGACACATCTGATGAGCTTGCCCAACCTCAAAAGGGAGACTTGCTTGCGAGCTCCATCCATGGCGGACGGCCTTCCTCAAACACAACCGCATGATATGTGCGTGTGCATGTGTGTGTGAGAGAGAGTTGGAGGCCTCTTCACCCACGTAATGCTTTTTTACTTCATTGTCTTCTCCTCGTAGTAATCTACTTCACCTAAGCAACTGAAGGTTTCTCTTCTATTTCATATCCTCAACCTTCTCATTCTCTCTCAATCTCTCCCTTGGTACACATGGGTGTGACCGACTATACCTCGCACATGCCTTCAAAGAAGTAAAAATGTAAAAAAGCTTTTTTGTCGGTGGGAGGAGTTGTGTCTTGTGTGAGTGAAATGTCAAGAGGGAACACCCCGCGTAAGACGTCCGGACGAAAGCATTACAGAAACACATATATATGACTATTTTCTAAGGAGTGTATGTAAGGTAGCCAAAAATGCTTAATGGGTTTATCTGGGGGCGAGGAATCTCGACAGTCAGCGCGTGGTCGTGAGGTCCTCGGCTTGGGGTTTTGGGCGTGGGGCCGACCACGACCAGAGCTGCGCCAATCCCCGCACGACCTCGAGCTTGGGGAGTGGGGGTCCCGTTCCCCCACGACCTCGACTTTGGCTCGGAGGCGTGCGTTTACTCGGCGGTTGCCAAGACCGAGAATTCCGGAGTTAAGGCGGACGTGGGCGCCGGATCCGGAATGGTTGCAGCACGTCTTCAATGCATGCCATGCACTACCCCGGGAATCTCTCCTGGCCATTTCCGGTAACGACTAGGAGGGGTATAAAGCCCCTTGAAGCAGAACGGCAAGGGGAGAGGACATCAGCACACAAAGCGATAGGCCAATAGACTCAACCAAAACGCTCAAGCTCGAGCTGTAATCCGCTCTCTGTACTCAAGAACAGTGAATCCCTTCGCCTCAGGAGAAGACTGGAGTAGAGTTATTACCCTCACGGGGGCTCGAACCAGTATAATCCGCCGTGAGCGTAGCTCTTTCTGGGTCCCTCATTCACACTAACCCCATCTCCATATCTGCAGTCAGGCGAACCCGATCGTCGATAGCTAGCGCCCACCGTGGGGCCCGAAAGCTTCGCTCATCCGGAAGAAGATCAAGATTTTCGAGGTATGGCGTCCTCCGCAACAGCACATTCCGCGAGCATGGGAGCTCTACGTCCCTGTTCTCCCCCTCCCCACCGTTGTGTGATCAACTTGTTCTCATGGCCGCGAGCCATGACGCGAGTGTAGAGGAGGGGGAGCGCAGTCCGAAGACCCCCGAAGATGCTCGCCGGATGGCTCAAGTCGCCATCAACCAGGGCTAGAAACGAGCCGAGCCAGGCTCAGCTCGGCTCGGTGCGGCTCGGTCAATGTGCGAGCCGAGCCAGGCTCGGCTCGGCCCTGAGGCGAGCCCAAAAAGTCGGCTCGGCTCGGCTCGAGGTCGGCTTGCGAGCCGGCTCGTCAGCTCGCCGAGCCAGACCAATATGATTTTTTTTTCAAGTTTTAATATAAAACTTCAGAAATGACCAAACAACATAGTTTTCAAGTAATAAAGTCAAGATATTATTAACAAAAAAACAGAATTGCATTTGCATTCATTATCAAGAGTTCAAGAAATTGCATTCAGAATTATTAAACACTGATATTGCATTCAGAATTAGTAAACCTAGAGGTTCAATAGAACAATTAGTAAATGAAACAACGACATTGCATCATCAAGGGTTTAAGAATTCAAAATCGAAAGGTATAAACAGGGTTTTGCTTATATGGGCTAATTGGGCGAACCAGCAATGGCTCATGGCCGAGGCGAGCCGAGCCGAGTCGGCTCACTAAAAAACCGAGCCACAAAAATAGGCTCGGCTCGGGCTCGCTCCAAGCCGCGAGCCTGACCGAGCCGAGCCGAGCCTGGCCAAGCCCAAGCCGACCTGCGAGCCGCGAGCCAAATTTCCAGCCCTACCATCAACCAGGCCATAACTGCCCTCCGGCGAGAGGAACGCGAGAAGATTGGAACGTTGTCAGGCGGCTCCAAGCTCCCTCACTCGAGCGAGCGCCTCCGTGCGATCGCACGAGTCATGACCGACCCCGTCAGTTCGAGGTCGGGTCTTTTCGATTGAGCTCTCGCAGACGAGCTCGACAAGGCCGCTACCGAAGCTGTGCCGTCGCAGCACCAAGGCCGCCCTTCTGGGTCTCGGTCCTTGAAGAGTGATGGCAGCTCCTCGCGCAGGCGCCAGTGTCCCCGCTGGTCTCCCGCGCGCTGGCAATCCCGAGACCTGTCCCGTACACCGCCTCGCCGTCGCTCCCTGAGTACGACTCCGGACGGTGTGCGACGACAGCTGGCCTACAACGGCTCTCGCTCCAGCAGCGGCACGTCGGGCCTTTCTCCTGACGTTCCCCCAAGGCGTCGCCGGGTCCATGAGCGCCTACAGTACCTCCCGGGCGATGCTCGGGCCCATCGCCGCGGTCGTCGAGGTCGTAGGGCGGAACGCCAGGGCGACCGAGAATCTGACTCCAGCAGCAGCGAGCACCTCCCCAAGCGCGCCCCTGCCCCAACTTACGGCTGCGCGGTGTATTCCGACGACCTTCGGCGGGTGCGCTGGCCGACTCGTTTCAAGCCCGCCCTTATCGAGCGGTTCGACAGAACAAAGAACCCTGACGAGTTTTTGTCGATCTACACCACCACCATCTTGGCCGCGGGAGGAGACAAGTACGTGATGGCCAACTACCTCCTTACCGTCTTGGACGGTGCCGCCCGCACCTGGCTCTTCAACCAGAAGCCCGGCACCTTCCGCTCGTGGCGCCAAATTCAGAGCGCCCTGCGTTCAAACTTCTAGAGCTGCTACGAGCGGCTTGGCAGGGAGAAAGACCTGGACCGGGTTATCCAGGGGAAAAATGAACCTCTCCGCGACTTCGTGCAGCGGTTCATCCGCACCAGGAACCTGATCCCGAGTGTCTCCGACAAGGCCGTGATCAAGACCTTCAAGTTCGGCGTCCGCGACCGGCGCCTCACCGAAGACCTGGAGATTACGACAAGGCTTACCGTCGGCAAACTATTTCGCATGGCGGAGCGCTATGCGGATGCAGACGACGCGGTCCGCTGGAAGCGCGACTACGATCAAAGCAAACTCCAACTCGGGCGAGGCTGGTCCCTCTAACACCAAGAGCGCCGACCCGACCTTGACCGCCAAGAAGCGGAAGAGGGACCGCAAGCGTGGCGAGGGTCGACCGCAGGTGGTCGTGTCGGCAAGCGGCCACCGCAAGGTCATGGAGGTGCGAGATCCGGCTCAAGAGGGGTCCCGCCCTCAGCGAAATCGACCATGGCCCCGGCCCGACGCCATGTGCCGCCTTGCAAGGGGACCGCCATCCGGGTCTCGGCCGTGACAGGCGCCTCGGGACCGAGAGCGACCTCGGTTCGACAAGGGAAAATTTTGCTTGTTCCACAGGACTCCGGGCCACGATCTGCGAAGCTGCAGGGCCTGGCAGAGCAAGCTGGAGGCTTTCTACGATGGGCGCGGAGAGATGCCCGCGCTCCCAAAAGAAGGAGATCAGCCTGAGAGCGTCAATACTGGAGAGGACCGGGCCGACCTCGACCTGGATTTCCAGCAGGGCGACCGCCAGATCGACGTCATCTTCGGTGGCTCTTCAGCGTATCAGTACCGGCGCGAGATTAAGGATGTTGCGCGCGTGGTCTATCAGGCCACCATTGGGAAGCCCGCGGACCAGCCCTGCAAATGGGCCGGGGCAACAATCACCTTCACACCGGAGGATGCCTCCCAAGGTATGTCCAAGGATCTCAAGACTGCCTTGGTTGTGACCCCGACCATTAGAAACACCTTGGTCGGGCGGATCATGGTTGATGGGGGCAGCTCCCTCAACCTACTGCTGGCTAGCGCACTCGACCGAATGCAGATTCCTCGGTCGAAGGTCAAGAACATCGCGATTCCGTTCTTCGGAATCGTCCCCGGAAGCTCGACCACCCTCTAGGACAGGTGGTCCTGCCCGTCACCTTCGGTGCCTCGGACAACTTCCGCACCGAGCTGATCACCTTTGAGGTGGTCGAGGGTGAACTTTTCTACAACGCCATCCTCGGTTGCCCCGCTTTGGTCAAGTTCATGGCGGCGAACCACTACGGCCACCACCGCATGAAGCTCCCAGGGCCTGGCGGCATCATCACTGTGTGGGGCGACCTCAAGGCGGCACATGGTTGCGAGACCCAGGTCTTGGCCCTCGTCGGCATGCTACCGCAGCAGGGCCCTGAAGCGACCACAAAGGTCGCCCGCTAGAAGGCACTCATCCAGCCTGGCAGGGCAACGAAGGCTGTACCGCTCGAGGACGGTGATTCGTCCAAGTGCGTCCACGTCTCGGCCGAGCTGAGTTCCAAATAGGAACTCGAGCTCGTCACCTTCCTCCGCGCCAATAAGGACATATTTGCTTGGGAGCCGACGAACATGTCGGGCGTCCCAAGAGAGGTGGTCGAGCACAAGCTGCAGGTGCGGCCCGACTGCCGGCCCGTGCGCCAGAAGCTACGGCGTTTCTCTCTCGAGAAGGTTGCCATAATCAGAGAAGCCCTGGGTCATGTATTTCGATGGTTCAAGATCCTTCAAACGCTCGGGGGCTAGGATCCTCATTCTCACTCCACGGGGTGACAGGCTGAGGTACGTGGTTCGTTTCGGGTTCCCAGCGACAAATAATGCAGCCGAGTACGAAGCTATACTGGCGGGACTCCGAGCTTGCAAGGTGCTGGTTGTTCGCCGGTTGGTCGTCAAGGGCGACTCACAGCTCGTCATCAATCAGTTCAACAAGGGCTATCAGTGTTCGGAGGATTCCATGGCCAAATACCTCGCCGAAGCGCGCAAAATGGAGAAGTGGTTTCAGAACCTGGAAATCATGCATGTGGTGCGGAAAGACAACTCCGACACAGATTTCCTCTCTAAGCTCGGGTCGTCTGACGACGAAGTTCCTCCAGATGTGATCCTGGAGACCCTGGCGTCACCCTCAATCTCTGACCATGGAGCCTCGGTCGCCTTCATCAAAGGTGTTTCCTCGTGGGGCGAGTCAATCCACAACTTCCTAGCGAAGGGAGAGCTTCCCACCGATCCCGCAGAGAGGAGCAGGATCAAGCGTCGGGCGAGTTCGTACAAGCTCGTGGACGACAGGCTTTACCGTCGGAATGCTTCCGGCATCCTGACGAAGTGTGTTACCACGGAGGAGGGTAAGTACCTGTTACACGACATTCACTTAGGTCTCTGTGGGGCTCATTCTTCTTTCAGGACCATGGTCGGAAAAGCTTTTCGCATGGGGTTCTATTAGCCAATAGTGCTCTAGGACGCTCGCAACATCGTCCGCACTTGTCGAGCCTGCCAGTACCATGCCCGAAAGTCGCATCAGCCTGCCTATGCACTCCAGACCATTCAGCTAGCTTGGCCTTTCTCGACCTGGGGGCTAGACGTCCTTAGCCACTTCCCGCAGGCGGCCGGGGGGAAGAAATTCTTGTTCGTCGCCATCGATACCTTCACCAAATGGATCGAAGCCGAATCAGTCTCGACCATCACGGCTCGAGCGGCGGTCAAGTTCTTCCGCTTGTTCGTGGTCACCAGGTATGGGGTTCTATGCAGAATTATCACTGACAATGGAACACAATTTACTGGTGAGCTGTTCCAGAAGTACTGCGAAGACATCAGCACCAAAGTATGCTATGCTTCGATGGCCCATCTGCAGTGCAACGGAGCAGTGGAGTGCGCCAACGGATAGATCGCTCAAGGCATCAAAAAGCGAGTATCAGATGAGCTCGAACGACACGGCCAGACCTAGGTGGACGAACTTCCCACCGTCTTATGGTCTATCCGTACCACGGTCAGCCGAGCAACAGGGTCCACATCCTTCCGGCTTGTGTTCAGTACTGAAGCCGTCCTGCCTCCAGAGGTCACGCTGGGCTCTGCTAGGGTCAGCTCGGTCGACCAGATCGACCTCAAGCAAGAACGGTCCCTCGACCTTACCCTGGCGGAAGAAGTAAGATGCCGTGCACTGTTACGATCGGCGCACTACTTGCAAGCTCTTCACAAACATGTGTCTCGATCGGTACGACCTAAGGAGCTTCTTGTTGGGAACCTAGCCCTGAGACAGATTTAGGCTCCGTCCAACACCAACAATTTATCCCCGCGGTGGGAGGGCCCCTATAGAGTCGTTTCAACGGATCGCACGGGGGCTTACCGGCTAGCGATGCCCGATGGCAGAGAGCTCTCTAGCTCGTGGAATATTGACCAGCTTCGCAAATTCTATGTGTAACCCTTTTACCTCAAGTTTCAATAAAGCTGTTGTCCAATTGTCATGTTGGTCTTTGCGACTCTTCTTCATTCCATATTTCGTGTTGACTCGAGTTCTGGGCTTCTTTTAAATCCAACCTGTGAACAAGCGTGCTTGCTTTTGGCCCGGGTGTCGTGGGCTTGAAACTCACCCCTAGTGGTCGAGCTACTTGTAACTTGTAAGCCGAATCTTTTCGCACCAACGCTCCCCCTGCGTCAGGGTTCGAACCAAGTCCGCGGCTGGGTCCAATGAGCAAGGCACAAATTGTTGTCAGGATTCGCGAAGCTCGACCTAGAGGCAATCCTAATACTCTAAGAGCCTAAGTCTTTCATAGTGCACCTGTGTTATGCTCCCTGTGGGTTTTTCTCGACCTTACAAGTCATGATCTCTGCAGGTTTCTAGCTTGTGCCCAAGGCCGGCGTTGCTTGATCTTGGCCCCAACGGGGGCTGGACGGGGCTATACTACGAACAGAAAGGCTAAAGTGCTCGATTAAGGAAAACAAAATATTTTTTGATCGGAATATCATAAGTAGACCAAGACAACAACTATTTCTGCCAAAACAATGTCATTTCATTAAACCCTTGTCTTACAAAAGATTTCGTTTACAGGCAAGAAAGCTTAAAACTCATTCACAGATCGGTCATCTCGTGCGTGAGCTTCTCCTGCTCGAGCTCGGCGACCCTGTCCCTCAAGGTCGACAACTTGCCCTGGAGTCGGAGGGCTTCGGCGGAAGCTTCGGCAACGCAGCGTCGCTCTTCTTAAAGTTGGGCCAAGGCGCTCTTTGCCGTCTTGCTCGCCCGACCCAGCTTCTCCTCGAGCTTTTGGACCTTGGCTTCGAGCTCAGGGGAGGCCCTCGCCGTGGTGGTTGCTTGGTCCGCAGCGGCCTTCCTCAACTCCTCGGCCTTGGCTCTCTCGGCCTCGAGCGCCTTGGCTGACCTCGCGCGTTCCTCCTCGACGGCTTTGAACGCGTGATCGTGCTCGGAGACAATGGCCCGCTCAAGCTCGGACTTGTGGGAGGCCTCGAGCGTCTTCACCACCTTGCGAAGGGCAGCGATCTCGTTGGAGTCGATTGCTGCCTTTTGCGCAGTCTCCTCCCGCTCGGTTTGCAAGGCTTCTATGAGCCTGGAGCTTGTCGCCTCCCGGTCCTCCACCACGTCGAGGAAGACCTTCAGCGCATCGGCGTGCATCTGGAGGCCTTGCAGCCCCTGGGCGACTGAACTGATGGCCTGCGGGGTTCGGAGGGTCAACATGGTACTCGCCAGAAGAAAGGAAGAAAAAGAGAAGAGGGAAAAAGGGGGAATTCGAGCTAAGGTTCAATAATGGGGCGAGGAAATGCAAGTACCTGGGTAAGTCGACCCTCAAAGCTTGCGCGGGAGTACTCGGTAGGTCTGTTGCCCGACGTCCCTAGTGCAGCGTCACCCGCTGTTGCTGCTGGGTCGTTGGGGCGGAGACCTTTGGGCACTCCGTCGGGGGCGACTGCACCTCGAGCTTCCTCTCCAAGGGGGCTCAGTCCCGGCAACGGCTCCGGTCTTGTCTCCCACGGTTGGAGGGTCTTCAGTCCCCTCTCCCGCGGCGGTCTTGGCCTGATCCACAGCCCGGTCATCCGCGCTTGCCCCGGCCAGAGCATCTTTAGCCTCGGCAGCCCGCGGGGTCCCGACCACCACGGCTGGGATGGTCTCGGCGGTCGTGGCTGGGGCATCCCCGACGCCGTCTCCTTCAGCGGCCTCAGGTGGGTCGGCGCCGTCCTCATCGTCCACAGAGCCGGCGGCGTCATCTTCGCTGGCCGCGGGCACGACATCATCTTCGACCGGGTCGTCGATCCCCTGGTCATACTCCCCAACTGCGGCCCAACTCTGGGGGCCCGATGGGGTGCACCCCCGGCTCGAGGGCCGATGGGGTGCGCCCCCGGCTCGAGGGCCGGCGGGGCGCCAGCATGTAGGAGGATTCCTCCTCCTCATCGGACTCAGGTTCGCCCTAGACAATAGTCATCGTCAGGATGGGCAAGCATTGAGCTCGAGCGCTTAAGGTCGGCGATAAAGAAATGCTGCTAAGCTAAACGATAGAGGGAGAGCTAGGCGAATGAAAAGCTGATGAAGTACTTGAGTCGGGAGCCTCCGCTTCGCGGGGGGCTGGCGGGGCCCTTGGTGCCCCGAGGGCGAAGGGGTGTCCCTTCTTCGGGAACCTTGAGCCTGGGACCTCAGGGCTCGCGGTGAGTCAGGGTCCTCAGTTGAGGTCCTGGCTGCGTCTGCAACGCTCTGCTGCTGTGAGGAGAAATGCATGTCAGAAGACAAGGGAGCACGAACAAAGTGCTTGGGGGGCTCGACCAAGGGAACTCACCATCATGCAGTCGCCCCACTCGACGTGTTGCTTCTTCGGGCCTTTGCCGCCCGCTCCGTCCGGGGCTGGCCTCTTGCTCGTCTTCTTGCCCTTGCTTGCCCCGGGTAGCGGCAGCATCTTCCTCGCCGTCTCGAGCAGTTCTAGCTTGTCCTGTGGGTGCGTCAAAAAGAATCGAGGAGGCTCGGCGTATCTGAGACTAAAAGCTTCGGTCGAGGCGGCTTACCTCGGCTCTCCGGCAAAGACGTTCCTCGGGGCGGGATCGTCGAGGTGTAATCGTCTTGTTGCCTTCCGAACATCTCATTCATCCGGGCGGCGATCCAAGACTCCTTCGGCGCTGCTGAAAAAATCAATTCATCAAAGGAATCCAGGGACAAAAACTTGAACAGGCTTTAGGGCAGGATGACTTACCAGACGTCCCCTCGCGGGTGAGGTCGTCGCGGCTTTTGATCTCGAAGGACGGGTGCAATCTCTTCCATAGAGGGAACACCTGGCCCCTCAGAAAGTCATTGGCGATGGCCTGCCCGGTGAGGCCCCGCGAGGCGCAGATGTGGATGGCGGCGATCGCCTCTTGGTCGTCCTCCAGGTCGCCCGCCTCCGGGGTCTGCTTCTTCCCGCTGATGGGGGTTCCGTCAAACGCCAGCGCGCCATCTTCCCCCCTCTTCAGGTAGAACCACCGCTCGGTCCATGGACCGAGGGAGTCCCGAGGACAGATTTGGGGGAAGGACCAAGGGATCCCTGTCCACAGCCGGAAGTAGAGCACCCGACCACGGGGTCCTTCCCAGTGTGGAAGATGGAGAAGAAGCGAAAGAAAAGCGAGGGGGTGGGAAGGATTCCAAGGATCCCCTCGCACAATCGAGAGAAGATGGAAAGAAGAAGAATGGAGTTAGGTACCAGGTTGATGAGCTCGATCTCGCATTGGGTGAGGACCACCGCAAGGAAATCACTCTCCGACGTCCACAAGCCGAAGAGCATGTAATGTTCCGTGCTGACGAGCTCGTCGTCCCGTGGCTGCGGCTCGGTCTCTCCGCCCGGCAGCCGCCACGTCGCTAGGTCTAACAGTCCCAGGCCCTCGAGCTCTTTCATCCTCGCCGCTGACAGGGAACTCTTTCCGAGCTTGGCCATGGCGGTTGAAGGGAGGTTTGGTCGATGGGGGAAGGAGGGCTCGGGTGAGGAGTTAGAAGGAAAGATTGCGAGAAGATCGAGAGATATTCGAAGTTGCAATGGTCTCGAGCTTTATAGGCCTGGTGCGCTGCAGGCCGGAGGTTAGGGTATCTCAAAAGGCGCACCGGTCAGGTGATTCGACAGGTGCAGTTAAGGGCTGCACGGTGGGATCGAGGTGTTACGAACGGTTCCGCTGCTCGATCGTGTCCGTACCAGAATCCTGAAGATCAAGAGGCGCCAGGTGTAACGACGCCAGAGCCTGTTCGTAGGTCTCCGTCCGACCTCGACTTCGGGCTTGAAAATTCCTGAAGTCAGTCCCCTCTGTCCGTTTGGAGAGGCTCTAGGTCGACCCAAGTTCTTGCCACGACCTTGAGTCTCGGAGGCTAGCTGTCGGGGACTGAGGAATCTCTGACAGGTCAACGCGCGGTCAGCAGGGTCCCTCAGCTCGGGGTTGGGCAGCGTGGGGGCTTCGACCACGACCAGAGCTGCGCCAATCCCCGCACGACCTCGAGCTTGGGGAGTGGGGGTCCCGTTCCCCCACGACCTCGACTTTGGCGCGGAGGCTTGCGTTTACTCGGCGGTTGCCAAGACCGAGAATTCCGGAGTTAAGGCGGACGTGGTATTTGGATCCGGATGGTTCTGACGTCTTCAATGTCGCCATGCACTACCGGGAATCTCTCTGGCCGTTTCGATGCTTGGTGGGAGAATATAAAGCCCTTGAAACAGAACGGCAAGGGGAGAGGACATCAACACAAAAGCAATAGGCCAATAAACTCAACCAAAACGCTCAAGCTCGAGCTGTAATCCGCTCTCTGTACTCAAGAACAGTGAATCCCTCTGCCTCGGGAGAAGACTGGAGTAGAGCTATTACCCTCAAGGGGGTTCGAACCAGTATAATCCGCCGTGTCCTGCTCGTTGACGCTTCGCCCCGACCTACGTCCGATCCTCCGTTGAGCGTAGCTCTTTCTAGGTCTCTCATTCACACTAACCCCATCTCCATATATATGACTGTTTTCTAAGGAGAGTATGTAAGGTGTTAAGTGTCTAAGGTAGCCAGCCAAAAATGCTTAATGGGTTTTGAAACAGGCCTAAAGGCAAACTAGTGTGCATATGAGCTGCTTGTAACCGTACAAAAAAGCAGCACAAGAGAGAGGAGCTGAGGAAAGGAAAACCCCACTACTATCAGAGAGCAGCGCACAAGCTTCGTCGCGTGAGGCTTCATCGCTCTGGGCTTCGGGCTTCGTCTGCATCCGGTTCGGCCTCGTCGCGCATAGATCCGTCCGGCTTTGGGCTTCATTGCCGTGTCCGGCTCCTCGCCCGTTGCGTCGTCCGTCCGTCGACCTCCACCGGGCTCCGGGTCCGCAAATCCGTTGCGTCTGGCTTCTTCGCGGGGCGTCGGCTGGCCTGGGCTCCCGTTTGTCCGGCTGGTGCTTCGGACCTTCGACTAGCTCCGGGCTCCGACGTCGGGCCAGCACGCCTCTCCCGTCCTCGTTGCCTATATCAGCCCATACACGACCCTGCCATGTGGTATATATATACGACAACATATTTAGCGCATGCTACCTCTCAAAAAAGAGAAAATGTACGGCGTCCTAAATCGTGATGCCTCGTCGCGTATTCTTTTAAAAATAGGGAGCAAATGGTCATAAAAAAATTTGACAACATTGACACAAAATCGATCTACAATGCCACAAAATTCCAAATCTAAATTCGATCTACACAAGGAGAAAAAGACAAACCCTGTTAAAAATGAGATTCAAAATAAAATAAAAGGAGAAAGCCACTATTCACTGAAAAAATTTCTATTTTGTTTCTCCTAATATGCGTCGCACTTTTAGTTGAATTATTTCAGGGTACTTGATTGCATCATAACATATACAACCAATTTTTTCCCCAGATTTTTTATGATTATTTGTTTCATATTTTGAAGAACACGGTGATGCACCACATAGGTCCTGCGTGGCATATGTGTCATTGTTTGTTTTCAACCGCCCTTCATGCACACACTTTCCCCTTCCCAACGCCCCCGACGACCAACCCGAAAAGTCCCGTTTCCTTCACTTAGAACATGTATAATAGTACAGAGAACTATTATCTATATACTTTTTCTTACCATTTAGAGATAGGATTACAGATAATCTTCATAATGAGTTGTCTCTCAAGTTTGCTTTTATATATAGGACCCTAAAATATTTTAATTATGTCGTGAAAAAAGCAATTGTTATAGACAATAGCTCATGCAATAGTATTTTGTGCTATCTATATACTCTGAATTTATAAACTTAAGATGTTGCTCGACAAAAAGACAGCCACACTCACTCCTCTCTCCACTATATCAATGATCATCCTATAGGGTAAAATTTATAAACAGCTGACAATGACATCATATTATTGTATATACTCTTAATTCCATGCGCGCATGCATGTGTTCTATCATCTTGCTCCACCAATCGTCAACTCGGCACTCCTGACTTAAATTGTCCTGTATTTTTTCGCTTCATTCGACGTTGTCCTGAGTTACGGAGGAACCGTGACAATTGGAGAACAAGTTACAGGAGTTCAAGTTGCTCATTAGGAATTTAGGATTGGACCAAAATAGAATGAGCGAGCTAGACTGATGAAGGGCCTTCGATCTTGCACATGCTACTGTTCAGTTTAATGGCACTTTGTCGTGTTTCTTCTCTGTGTTTATTTTGAACTGTAGTATTTGCATGCTTTGGAATAAACTATGCTAGTCTTCTTGAATGAATTTCAGTATGCCCATACAAATTATGGGCGAATTGCTCCGTACTATTGCAAAGATCATTCGAATTAAAAATACCATTGATGTATCACTGACATATGGTCCTAAGGACCACTTATCAGCCTCACATACATGTGATGTTATTCTCTGGTTCATACATCTTTACAATGGTACCAAGCTAATTTTTTGTAAAAATTAATAGACATTTCTAGTTAGCAGACCATAATCGTTCAATAGGTCATGAAAAAGATAAGAGAAAAATTTCTGAAATTTGCACCACAAGTAGTTAAAACTCATCATCCAATCCATTATTACTGGAAGAGTTCCGGCCACGACATTCATTTGAGCCGAGCCGGCGGCTCGGCTCGGCTCAAAAAAAATCCTCGCGATTTGGTCCTTTTCGAAATTACGGATAGGTCCTTCGCGATAATTTGTGAGAGGAAGATTTTTTCGTCCAAATTCGCGTTCGGGTCCCTCGTGCGCCGTTTTACGAAAAGAGCCTCCCGTTAGATTTAAATCGCGAACAACCCCTTTTCTAATTTTTAAAGATAGCGAACAGGTCCAAAAACGTAACATTCAGGTCCTTACTCCTTACGTCTAGGTCCTTTCTTCGTTTTTCTCGGGAAAAAATATTTTCGTCACCAGGAATATGTGTGCAGCTCTATCTCAAGACTTTTTCCCCATCTCGATCTATGATATTTTTTAGAGCGTCTATTATTACTCGGTGACCGCGTAGAGTGTTAGACTCCGCAAAAAAAAAGTTATCGTCCCTAATAATTTTTCGCTCTTTTCCTCTAGACTTTTTCCCTTGCGGTTTTCAGCTCGGCCTCGATATTTTCAAATAATTAGCGAAGTAGATATTTCTCTGGCAGTATTATGCTTGCAAACTTGAGACGCGTTCTTGTTTTTTAACCGTTTAGCGCATTTCCTTGGCGATTTCTTTAGCAAATGCCAGCAGAAAAACGAAATTTTTCACGCAACGCCGCGCGTATCGCCGCGCATATCTTCGCTCTAGTACCTTTCCTAAACTTGGGAGGTTTTTCGGTTTCCTGGCTACGCCACGTCGGCCAGCCGAGCCGAGAGGCCCTCGCGAGCTTGCGTCTTGCGTCTGGCTCCCCGCCTTCTCGCACGACGCGCGCCCCCCGCAGATGCGACCTCCTCTCGCCTCGCTACGAGTCCTCGCTGCCGACGCGCGCCCTCCCGCGTGCTTCCTCGCTCTCACTCGACAGTTGCTCGCTTCAATGCGCCTCGCTCCACGCGTGCTACCTCGCGAAGCTTCCGCCGTCCTCCCGCGTCACGCATTTCACGTCCTTCCTGCCAACCACGGCCTCCAGGAGTGCCGACCTCTCGCAGACACATCGTCTTGACCTCACGTCCAGCAGTTGCAGCCTCCCTCACTCCGTTCCGCCCCCGACCGTCCTGTGCCCCGTGCACGCTTCGCCTGGCCTACCTAGTGCGCGCCGCCGTCGCCTGCGTGTCTCACTCGCGCTTCGCCTGCCCCATTTGGTTTCCGACGCACGTCCTCTCGCGTGGGCTTCTAAGCGCATCGAGCTTCACCGACCACTTTCTCTGTTCTCTACCCGATCTTTGCTCACTTTATATGCGGTGATGTTTAGTGTATTTGTGATGTGCCTGTTTTTAGGGAGTTCGTGAAGAACTACGGGTACATCGAGGCCCAGAACCTCTCCCTCCTTGTTCTCGTTGGCGAGTGCTCTGGCGTCAAGCGTCGGCTCTGTTTGCACTACGGTACGTTTTCCTTGACCCCATCATTTTCTAAGAATCTGAGTTCTTCCTCTTGCCATGGTTCCCCGGATGGCCTGATCTTAGCCATTTCTTGGCAATTTTTAGCTTCTGCTTTACGAAATGTTTCGATTCAAACAGCCAGATCTTGTCCCCAGCCATGATCTGACCATGGTCAAATATTAGTGACAATGAATCCCCATGCTTCTCGGCTGCAAGGCGTGTTCGCCGCTGACCCTCACCCGCCGCCTTTCTTTCTACTTTGCCCTAGGCGATGCAAAGCCCTACTGCCATGAGGTCATCTCCTCCACCTCAAATCCACACACCTCGCATCTACTCCTCCAAGTCCATCTTATACATCTTAAATGTTTAAACCCTAAAGCCCCAATGCCACCTCCATGGCCACCGCCCCTTTGACGGGGCCCGCTCGTCGTCAGTCCCCACAAATTCAACTCCAACTACCAATTGCTAAGAGGAGGAGGACGAGATCGAACTCTCTGACAACCGCGACGTTGGCGACTCAGGATCTCGCGATGGCGGCGGCTCGGACGCTGATGAGGTGGAGTGGGACATGCTACTGCGCCACCGCCTCATGCATACCTACCATACCTTGACACCTATCTGGTATGTGCCCTTCCCCCTTGTTGATTAGATTGGCTTCAGTGTTGGTGCGCTCAAGGTATTTGTGGTATGCCGATGAGGTTGGCTGGTTAGACAGTACATCCTAGAAACGACAAGTAAATTTGGCATGTCATCTGCTTCCAAGCTTTTTGAGGGTTTCCAATTCTGAACATGATTCGTCCTATGGAGAGATTATGCTATATCTGTGATTCAGGAACCAACTTGTAACGATATTTTGTTCCAATGCTCAATTTCCTAAGAATAACGAAACAATTTACAGTATCTATGCCCTGAACAGACCATGTGTAGATGTTTGTTATCGACAATAATGAAAAGGGGGCTAGGCGCCGGATCCAAACTTGATGGTAGCACGGGACACCGGATGTATACAGGTTCGGGCTCTCACGGTGGAGATAATACCCTAATCCTGTGCTCTGGAATTATGTATGTGGCTGGCTAATTGTAGATGAGATTGTATCCCTCTTCCTCCTCTCTCCTCCAGAACGCTACCTTACCCCCTTTATATAGTAGAGGGGTGCGGTTACAAAGGAGAGTCCTAATCGGTTACAAGGTGAGGATTGTATCTCTTTTCTTATCCGCTAAACATGATAGCGGTTAGGATTACAATTGTATCCTCTCTAAGCAGGGTTGGTTTCCATCTTCGGAGTTTCCTTGTTGCGCATGGCGGCCTGCCTCCTGAGCAATACCCATCTTCATGTAGTCGGCTTGGCCCATCCCTTCTTGGGTGGTCCTCACGGCCCGCCATGCAGATACCCAAGCTCCATATACTCCACAGTAGCCCCCGAGTGCTTTGCGATCGAGTTGCCGCCTTCCTGGTCGCAGCCCAACTGAGTCATGTTTCACGCCGAGTGCTTCCAGTTCTTGATGCAACTTCCCGACTAGTTTTCCTTTCCAGCCGAGTGCCCTATTGTAGGCAAAGAGATCATGAAGGACTCAATAGAGCTCCATGCGTTAAACTTTCCGAGTGGTAGTACCCAGCCCAATTATTGGAATACTGGCAATCGGCTCATCTTGGAGCATACCGTATCCCAAACGATATGCAGAAGTTAAAACGCTTTTCCCGTTCAAGGCGAAATTCAGCGCCGCTCCCTTTAAATTCATTCGTCGCCGAAGTTGCTGATGTCGTCATTGAAGCGTTGGCCCACACGCGTCGCATCCAAATTTAATAGTCCTGAAATGAAATCATGTATATGTAGAACTTAAGCCATGTAAAAACAATTCACTCGGATGTGATGTCCGACTGGTTTATATAATTTTAGAGTTTTTTACTCCTTTTCCTTATTGATTTTGAATTCATCTGAGTGGTTTGATTCTTTTTGTTTAAGCACTCTGCCCGACTAGTCTAGCCCCCGAGCGTCGGGAGTCGGCTCATGGCTCTTTTTCCCAGGCACACGTTTTGGGTGACTAAAGTTCGTCGCTCATGGGGTCAGAGCTTCACAACTCAGAAAAAGAAGAAAAACACTATTAGGTGTAGCCCCCGACTTACTGCTTAGTTGTGGATCAACTAAGTAGCAAGTCAAGAAAACCAACAATTTTATTCATAATGACATAATTGAGTAAAAAGCGACTTAGCTGCTCTATGCTCCATGTGTTGCTGACGATCGTGCGCCCTTGCTCGTGGCGCAGCGTGGCTCTTAGCCGTGCGAAGGTGGCCTTCGAGAGAAGCGGCGTGGTGGTAGCCGTGCGAAAGGTGGTGCTCGAAGCAGCGTAGGCTCGTGGCGTCTTGAAAGGTGGCGCTTCGAAGCGCGGCGTAGGCGGCGTAGGCTCGTGGCCGTCTTGCGAAGGTGGCGCTTCGAAGCGCGGCGTAGCTTCGTGGCGTGCCTAAGGTGGCGCTTCGAAGCGCGGCGTAAACTTGTGACCGTCTTGAAGGTGGCGCTTCGAAGCGCGGCGCGGCGTAAACTTGTGGCCGTCTTTGTAGATGGCACTCACAGCCTTGACGCTTAGCGGTCGCTAATGCGAACATCTCCTTTACCGTAGTCGGCGGCCTCCGGGACATCTTCTTGATCAGGTTGGCGTCACTGACTCCTTTCTGAAAAGCCGCTATGACGAGTGACGACCGCATCTGAGATGTCCCGGATCGAATCCTTACCGTATCCGAATCGGGAAGTCAGCCCCCGGCTTACTACTCGTGAGTAGATGTCCGCGGCGCTTCCCGACCCGAACGGAAGTTTGGATGAAGTATCAATGAAGTCTCTTCCAGATTGGATTTGGTCCGAGTCCGAGAGAGCAAGTTTGTCGAGGTTGTCGGCGATGAAGTCGAAGCTCCCGAAGCGGAAAGCATGGCCAGGAGCGAAGGTGATGATGATTCCATTGATGGAGGCCATCGAGCTTGCCGAGATTAATCTTGACACTTCCTCTACCTAGCTCGCCAACTGTCGATGTTTGTTACCGATAATAATGAAAAGGGGGCTAGGCGCCGGATCCAAACTTGATGGTAGCACGGGACACCGGATGTATACAGGTTCGGGCTCTCACGGTGGAGATAATACCCTAATCCTGTGCTCTGGAATTATGTATGTGGCTAGCTAATTGTAGATGAGATTGTATCCCTCTTCCTCCTCTCTCCTCCAGAACGCTACCTTACCCCCTTTATATAGTAGAGGGGTGTGATTACAAAGGAGAGTCCTAATCGGTTACAAGGTGGGGATTGTATCTCTTTTCTTATCCGCTAAACATGATAGCGGTTAGGATTACAATTGTATCCTTCCTAAGCAGGGTTGGTTTCCATCTTTGGAGTTTCCTTGTTGCGCATGGCGGCCTGCCTCCTGAGCAATACCTATCTTCATGTAGTCGGCTTGGCCCATTCCTTCTTGGGTGGTCCTCGCGGCCCGCCATGCAGATACTCGAGCTCCATATACTCCACACCATGCATGTAATTTTTTCATGGGAAGGTATCCACTGATGTTTGTCGCAAATGCAGAGCTATACAAGGCGGTTAGTATTAAGAAGTTCAAGGACATATGGGCATGTGCCTGCTTCATCAGGATGCCCTCACGAGGTAAGCTCATGCTTTCACAGTTTAGAGTAAACTACTATTCTTTGCATTTTTTATTGGATGATGGTGTGAAAAATTGGACCATCATTTTGATAGTTCATATCATGGAAAAAGCTTTATCATTATTTGATTTCATATAAGATTGTATAGCTTCTTGAGCTCATCTTGTGAACTGCAGTTATGGATCCTATGCAAACTAAATCCTAATCTGCAGTTAAAAACAGGTCACCCGTACTAGAATTTCTCTGGATTTTACATGGTGCTGCCATTCTATGAAATGAATGATATATCTCAAGTAAATGTATGACAATGTTGTATGTAGTTGTACAATACAACAACTATTAGGTTAGTCTTGTTGTTTGGATGCAATCCGAGCGAGCTTTTAATGTAGTACACACTTCAATTGTTCCAGTAGAGATAATGCTATTATCTGAGATTTAGGAACTTTGCAGCTCTATCTGACCAAAATATAATTGTTGTTCATTTATTTCTTGTATTTTTTTTTGCATATATGTGAATAAGTTGAGTGGTAGCAACATATCCTGCAGCTTTTACTTTGAACTTTCAGTAGGAGCTAACTAATAAGAGTGATAGCCAAAAGTCCTTGGTTGGCATTTTACTTTTGCTTGTACACAGTAGCTTGGTTGGTATTAATTTCTACTGAAGTTTTGTGATATTCATGGAAAAAATAACTTTAAGGTTCATTTCTGCTCGGTGATAATGATAAAGTCAGACTCAAAAGAGTCATGTTGTGAGTAGAGTGAGACAGTGCCTCACACTACAGGTTATTCAGCCAAATTTTGAGCTGGTCATTTCTCTTCTCCTTTCTGAATGCTACAAATTTTTTTACTTCACCTCTCCTTTCTAAAGACTGTTAATTTATCCATGACTTAGATGCTATAAATTTTTGCTAAGTATCCAAATTTACCCTGGCTTGGATGCTACAGATTATTGCTAAGTATCCAAATATGCCATGACCATGGCAAATTTGGAAATCCAGTGGATGTACCATATGTTTTGTTGTGCTGAATCATACCTTTACTAAAGTTGGAAGTTGGAAGATTCCTATGCAGAGGGCCACGCCGCGTCTTCGCGCGGGGCTCGCGGTGTGCTCGTATTGCCTATTACAGTACCTAATACGTATCCATATAGGTCTTCACTGTATTACAAGGAAACGGCGCATGAAGAGGCTATTACATCTACTGATCCTCACTTACCTACATCGTCCGAAGACTCACATAACAGGTCAACACATTTACCACAGTCGCTTGTATTTATGTGCCGCCATTAGAACTTGCTTAAGCAAAATAGCTACAGCCTATTCATAATTGCTAATCTATATGTTCATTCTACTACTTCGCAGACCAACGCATGCTGCTAAAAGATTCAGAACTGCGAAGAAGCTCTTTCCTGACGAATGGAGATGGATAAGTTTCAGCACCTATTGTTCATTAACGTTTGAATTGCTTACGTTTGAAATATTTAGATCGATTCAGTAGTCTTTGTTTTGCTAAAACAGAAGTTTGATTTCCAGCATATATTAAAAACTCTTATATGTTAAGACTATTATTTTGATCCTTGTGGACTCGAACATTAATGACTATTTATTGTGTCAGTCAAGCATTTGATTTTGGGCTAATGACGATAAACGACACAGCGAGAGTTGTTTCATTTAGTGAAAAACAAAAGGAGATGATTTAAAGGCAATGGTAAGCTGTGCCGGTTTCTTTATGCCACTCATCTGCCACTTTAATATAATTTTAATTTTTTTCGAATCTATTTTATTAAAAAACCGTCGAAATGACTTAAATATAATTTTTTATTTTTCTGAGAGCCTCTCCGCAAGACCGGTGATATGGCATTGGTCTTTAAAGGACAATCCCTACCACTTTAATATATATAGTATATATATAAATTGTTTCGATGTACGAACGAAATGCTCGAGAAGTTGGCGGACAATCCGTCACATCAAAATCCAACAGCCTGTAAATACCACGGACAACAAAAGAGATCCGATGTAGTACTCCTACGACTGCAACCGAGATCTTTCGGGTGTTATAACAAAGTACTGTAGTTAAATATTATTATACAATTTAAACGGTTTGTTGTCCAGATCGGATGAACGAGCAGAAACGTTTCAGTTGCAGAGTCCCCCGAAAAGCAATAATCCTTTTCCACGGACAATTCCACGGACAAAGTCTCGCACGTTGGCCCATCCGCACCTGTCTACGCGTTGATCGCAGGACGCGTCGGTTGGACTGGCCCAGCCCAAATATGCTGCGCGGACGCCTCTGATGCTCGCTGGCCGGACGCGCCGGAGCCGCAGCCAGTTTTTAGTTCCTTCTTACATCACGCACCGGCGCCGCGCGCACGCTGGTTCTCCATCGGAAGGACTGGGCCGGGAGGAGCGGTCTTGACAGCGCCGTACGTCTCGGCCGTTTGTCGGACCGCGGCCTAGCAGACTCTGCATGCATGCTCGGGATGGGAACGCGGCCCGCCGTGCGCCGGCCAGCCCCAGTGCGCCGGGGACGGAAGGCTCTCGGGACTGCATCCTTGAAGCCGCCGGCGTCAGGATGAACCGAGAACGCGCGCACGCTCATGTCCCATTCACGCATTTCCCTCTGGCCAACTGCCCGCCCCAGGGTGTCATCACACCGGCCGGCCACTCTAGCTACCACACCGGCGACATGGTAAAACAACTCTACATGTGTACGTCATACACACATCACGGAAGCACCCTATATATATCGCCTCCCCATGACGAGTTCATCATCGGCCTACAGCACCTGCACGCCTACAGTAGAAACAATTTCTGATTTCTCCGGGATGAGCACCAGAACCAGCTGCGCCCTTGCCGTGCTGCTCCTCGGGGTAGCGCTGGTCGCGCCCCGCGCCTCCGCCGCGGTGCAGTGCGGGCAGGTCACCCAGCTGATGGCGCCCTGCATGCCGTACCTCGCCGGCTCCCCGGGGATGACGCCCTACGGCCTCTGCTGCAACAGCCTAGGATTGCTCAACCAGCTCGCTGCCACGACGGCCGACCGCGTCGCCGCCTGCAACTGCGTCAAGGCGGCGGCCGGGGGCTTCCCCGCGGTCGACTTCGGGCGCGCCGCGGGGCTCCCCGCCGCATGCGGGCTGTCCATCAGCTTCACCATCTCCGCCAACATGGACTGCAACCAGTACGTACCGCTCGCTACCTTTCTTTAATTCCATGCATGCATCCATGTTTCTATCATCTCGCTTCTGCAATCATCAGCTCGGCACTACTGACTTAATTTTTTTTTCGGTTGCTTCCTTCGACGTCGTCTCCTGAATTCAGAGTTACAGAGGAACCGTGAGATTTCGAGAAGTACATGTTACAGAAGTTCAAGTTGTGCATTTAGAATTTGACCAAAATAAAATGAGCGAGCTAGACAGATTATGCATGTGCTACTGACATAATGTTCAGTTACTTTACCTAGCTACGATGTGCCGTGTTTCATTTTGAGTTTTTGAACTGTAGTGTTTGTGTGATTTTGAATAAAGCACGCTAATCTTCTTGTTGAAAGAATTTCATTACGTCCGTACAAGTCAATAGACCTTGCTACTTTACAGAAAATAGTCGTTCAAGAATTCGTGTTTCAGAAAATGGCAAGAGAAAATAATTCTGAAATTCGCACCACAAGTATACTACCTGAAAATTTACTCCAGACGCAGAAACAAGCAAGCTAGCTATAGTGCTATACGGATGTCTTTAGCAAATCAGCAATGCATGCCGTCGGCCAGCGCATCCTTGCTCAACTTGGCGCAGACACAATGAGCCATTTGATGTCAGATGATCAGTAACAAAGGAAACTGTTGTCTAAACCCTATCAATTATACGCACAAGCTCAATATCAACATCAACGAGTTCACAATGATTCACTTGATTCTCAAATATTGTTCCTTAAACAAACCAGTATTAGCTCAATTCCCAAATCCTTAAACAAAGATAGTCTTAACAACCCACTTTCAAATCCTTAAAACATGCCAGACAACAAAGTTTCCACAACACCAGTACAGCCCACATGAAGATCAGCATGGAACAAAATGAATCACTTCTTAGTTGTTCTGGGACGACGCTCATCCCAGAACGTCCTGAACAAGAAGAAGGCGACGCTCACGTTGTCCTGGCTGCCCGCACGGATCGCATGATCGACCAGCTCTTTGGCGAGTATGGTCGGCGAGCCCCTGCTGTCCAACCTCGGCGGAGTGATAAAGTATAAGTGAATTGCCGTCTTTTCTTATTGTCTTTAAGCCTTTGGAATTTGGATGAATTATTGGTGGATCCGCATCAACACCAGGTTTCCTAAGACAATATCAACACACAGCGGCTCCAATCATCATCAGGAAATCCCAATCTGGCATTCACTTGGAAGTCCTCGCTTGACAAGAATCAAGAACAGGAAGGTTTTAATATCTTCATCTATGCAGTATCTGGTGTATCTGTTTCTTGGTGCTGTAAAGCTCCATTTAAAGGGGTTTTCATAAGTCCTATTTGCTCTAAGGCTGACTTGGCCCTTTCTTTCTATTTGGTTTGGTGTTTTCCTGCCGTGAATTTGCCACGGCTATGTTGTAAAAACTTCTGTGTTTCCTTCCCTACTTAATGATAGGCAGTGCTCATGCCGATCGTTCAAAAAAAAAAAAAAAAGAATTATTGGTGGATGCAACTTAATAATTAGCGTTTCTTAGTGTTCTAATTTTATGCTTGACGAGGAACTACATATGTGACTGATCAAACATGCATTTTGGAGGAATCTTGTAGAAGTTGAATCCCACAGAAAAATTATCCTACAAAATTAAAGTACCGAGTGCTTGGTTGTGACTTGTGAGGAAGGAAGAGAGCTTGAGGACACAGACACACAGTACATACCCTGTGCTTGGTATTGAGCTACTGAGCTGCACGGCCTCGCAGGCGCGGGAGATCACGGCCCTGGAAGCGCCGCAGTTCGTGAGAACGTTGTAGTACTCCAGGACCAGAGCGACGAGAACCGTCGCGCCAACGCCTCCCCCGCGACGGCGCCTCCGCTCAGCTGACCGCCTCCGCTCGTCCACGGCCCGGAACGCGTCCAGGATGACCGTTCTCCACCAGCCCACGACGTAGACGCCGCACGACTATTGAGTTACATGCACCAGTCAGTTCACCCAAAAACTTAAGCTGATGAGGAAAGGTGGGCAATTCACTTATACTTCAACACTCCCCCTCACGTGCAGACTCCCTCAGGTCTAGGACGTGGAATAGAAGTGGACTGCAATTATTATTTTTAATTGCGTCAACCAGGTCTTGAACTCGAGACCTCTTGGCTCTGATACCATATTGAGTTGCATGCACCAAATTAATTCACCCAAAAGCTTAAGGCGATGAGCAAAAGTGGACAATTCACTTATCTTCAACACTCACTCGCGCGCGGGCTCCTCGGGCCTGGGGCGTGGAATAGAAGTGGGCTGCAATTATTTTTTTAAATTGCGCCAACCAGGTCTTGAACTCGAGACCTCTTGGCTCTGATAACATATTGAGTTGCATGCACCAGCCAGTTCATTCAAAAAACTTAAGCTGATGAGAAAAGGTGAGCAATTCACTTATACTTCAACAACGACCCATGGAACCGCGGGGTTTTGGCACGCAGCTCGCGCTCGATCTCCTCGGCGACGGAGCCGTGAAGCCGTGCCATCAGGTGGTCGGCAACGGCCGTGCCGAAGTGGCCGTCGAACATCCCGAAGTAGCCGAGGCCGAAGGGCGGCGACAGCGCCGTGAACGACGGCACGGCCACCACGGCGTCGGTCAGCGCCCGGCGCCCGCCCTTAAGAGAGACGACGCCGTACGACAGGTACAGATGCGGACATGTCCCCTGTGCAGCAGCGACTCGAGCGACGGCGACGCCTCCGCCGCCCTTGGGACATTACCCTCGTCCTCGCTTGAATCGATCGAAAACCTTGCTTTGCTTGCTGCTTCCGAATGCCAAAGCTAGCCCTACTTCCAAGTATAGTAGCAAACGGGCGACTCAGTAGGCCAAACCTCGGCCGCCGCGTCTAGGCGCCCCTGCCACCACGTCTCCCACTCGCCGTCTTCGCCTCGTGGCGGCGGCGACGGGGCCGCCTTATGCAGTCCATCGGCCGGTAGCTTCCCCCACCCCTTTCTCTAACCTGGGCGTACTCTGAGCCGTGGAGGCATGTTCGCGTGCGCTCGGTGGTGATGAACTCCCGACTGCGGAGGTACATCCTCCTCGCCAGATCCTGGATCCTATGGTTGGGCTGGTGTCGACGGCCTCAGCGGCCTTGGATCTGGCCTCCAAGCTGGCGGATCTGGTGCGTGCTTGGCTCACGGTTTTGCCCGCGAGCGGCATCATCTCGACGTTGAGGTGTACGGGCGCACGGGACGCGGTGCTCCGGTGCAGTGCTGTGTGGGCCGTTGCAGCGACTCAGGAAGCAACCTAAAACCAACCATGTCGGCAGGGCGGAGCTCTCCCTTGTTCGAGATCCGGTCGGATCGTGTCTTCATCGCCAGGTTGGTCATTGTAGAGGCCCATAGTTTGGGCGCTCGATGTTGGGTCGTGGCCCTAGGTGCAGGCCGATCGTCGTGGAGGCAGCTCCATATGTAGCAGATGCATGGTTAGGGTCCTTTGAGCAAGCAGGCCATCGCCAGTGAAGTCAAGGAGGAGCTGGTCAGTAGTCCGCTCCGCTCAGGCACAGTTAGATGATTTCCTTTGCTTGTGGAATGTCATCCGCCAGGTGCAGCTACGAGGACGTGCAGGATGATATTTTTTTGGAAATAGACCCTCAGTGGCGACTACTCAACAAAGACGGCGTACAGTATAACGTCTCGAAAATTCTAATAAAATAAAAATAAATGTTTTGAATTTGAATATGATCATTTCTGAATTTTCTTGGCATTATTGGTTTTTGTTTGGATTTCTTTGGATTTATCCTTTGTGTGAAAAAACTAACAAATGGAATTAAAGAATGGATAATGGTAAAAAGATAAAAAGGTAAAAATAAAATTTTGAAAAATTTATATTAAAATTTTTTCTCTCTCAATTAAACTTTTTACCTAGTAAAATTAATTTTTTACCGCACAGTAAAAATAATTAATAATTGAAAAGACAACCTTTTGAATAAGAACAGTGTACATTCAAAATTAACGAAAAATCTGACGACCTTACCTCGTTCTAATAAAATTACCATAGTGTCCCTAATGCATTATTTACAACTGGTAAAAATATTAAAAAATTAATAAAATCATTTGGGGCTCTTAAAAATTCAAAAACAAAATCATTGAAAAATCTGGAAATTGGAATGTCAGAATTTTTAGAAAATAAATACTTAATTTTTTGACCTGGGAACACTATTAGCTCAAATATAACTTGGGTAAAAATTTAAAAAAATAAATAATACTATTTTCGTTCTTAAATAAAAGAAATTTAGAAAAAGTGTTTTTGGGCATACAGTAATGTCAGAATTCCTGTAATTTGTCAGTGAGACTTTTTAACCCAAAATTTTTACTAGAGATAGTACATTAGCTGGAGACTCTAGTAAAAAATTATTGAAAAATCTTTCGGTGATTTGTTGGCTTTTTTAATGCAAAACGTGTGCTGTCCCTGGCCGTCCTTACCCTTATCTCGATTTCTCTCTATGCCAAGTGGGCCCGACCCAGCCAACAGCTCCTTCTTCCCCACGAAGCCATCTCGCAAGTCGCACCAAACACAACCAGCACGCCATTTTTCAGAAATCTCACACCAAGCAACGCCTTTTCCATGGCTATAAAAGCCGTCCAAGCTCCCTGCTTATTCCTCACAATCCTTAGCACCTCCACTTCCTCTCCCAAGCCTCAATTTGGCACATATTGCTCCATTTTCAATCTCAACCGAAACTCACCATTGCCGGCCAAACTTCTCACAAAGTGCACCATTTTTCAATTTCTCTCTCCTAGAGCATCATCACTAGCCTTTAGCCAAAACACACAACTTGATTTGATGTTTCCTTGGCTATAGAACTCTACCACCGGGCTCCCTGGTGGTCCATCCATCCAAATCCAAGGTAAAAGACAGTAAACAAAGATTGTCCCTTTAGCCTATGACTAAGGTTAATTTGAATAATCCTGACTAGTTTAACCTTTACAAATTAAGTAGCAAGACCTCAAATTGAAAATCTACGTAAGTAAACACTCTTTGAGTTCAAAACGTCAAGGAAAAACAATATGATATGATGTCTGAGGTATATCCTTATGCGTCATGTTACTGTACAATAAACAATACCTTTGCTATCTAAAAGTTAGAGTAATTACACCCTAGTACCATATTCTCAAGATAAGTAAACTTTAGTGTACTCAAGATAAGGTAAAACTAGTTTTATCATACTCCTAAGGTCACAAAGATCTCTAATATATAAAAAAATATTTAGATTTCCTCATGATTAGCATTATATGTTTAATAGTCAAAATTCCAATACATGCATAGTTCATATAGTTATAACTTTCACAAATGAATTTCAAATTCGACGAAACCAAATTCTAGGATGTTAGAAAGTGATATCCTTTCTGGTTATGTAAAAATAATTCATACTTATATTGTGTTAAAATATTTTAATATAAGGCACTAATCATACTTATACTGTGTGAAAATATTTTAATATAAGGCACTAATGTTCATTTATGTGAAAAACATCACGGATAAAAGTAAAATATCAAGGAACTAGCTTTAAAACACTCTTAGGGTCATCCCCAACTAATGCCAAAAAAAATAGTTAAATAATCATGTATGGTGCAGTCGCAAATTTAAATTGAAAACTGAATCGTTATCGCGTAGGTTTTTGAATCACTTAAGCCTTTTCAGCCGTCTATATAATATCTCGGTTAAATACAAAAAATTAAAGGAATGGCCCAAAAACACTATTCATAATATGTACTACCAAAATCTGGAAAAATATTCTATTTAGGATGTACTCTGTATATAAATTTCGCTATTGCAAACGCCCTTCGTGAATTAGTCGTGCAGGAAACTAAACTACTTAAGCCTTTTTGACAACTCGTAAAGCTTCTCGTCTAAATTTAAATTTTGGAAAGATTAGCGTAGAAACATTATTTGTTATATGAACTACCATATTCTAGAAGAATATCTTATTTAAAATTTGCTTTTCAACTAAATTCAGCTAATTCAAAATCCTAAAGTGTTAATCATACACTTCACCTTCCCGCCGATTTTGTAGTGTAAATCTTTATAATACCATGAAACCTATTTCAGCAATGAGTATAATATCTCGTCCAAATCCAAAAATTTATAAAATTAGTTTAGAAACGCTCTTCAAAGTATAGACTACCATAATATGAAGAACTAATCTTATTTTGTCACGCTTTGAATATAAATTCTATTAGCAGAATAATCTTAAGTATTATGATTTCTGAACTTTATAATATGAATAAACACACTCGGTAATAATGAAGAAATGTATAGTTAAGATATTTGTATCATCAGAACCTTCTTAAAAACCACCGATATGCCCAGTAATTCAATATAACCAGATCTATCATATTCGAAACTGCTTTTTATGCAAAATCAATTAACGATTAAATGCTATTCATTCATATCAAACAACAAAGTAACTAATGTTCTAATCCTATTAATCTAAATATTTTTTGCATCTTGAATTTGAAAAATAAAAATAAATAATCTATAAAAGAATCTGCATTTGTTCTTTGTAGCGAGTTTTTATTTGATGTTCATTCTGTCTTCTTTTTGCCATATATTGATATTTGCTTCTTATTGCTTTTATTCAATAAACGACATGTAGAACCCGACATTGCTGATTCTGTCATCGCCATTGTTAGCTACAACCTCGACTTTGTATTAAACAAAAGATTAAGCAACACTAGCACCCCTTTTGATCATATTGATCCCAGTATTTAATTTTTCCTTTTGATTATCAAATGGTTTCATGCATATGTTTATTTTTTGTAAATTCGCTATTTTGTGGTGCTGATAGATATACTTGTTGTCTCATGGAACTCCTTGATAAGTATGGACATGTGAACCTTGATAACCATAGATTAAGGATAGACATTACTTAATGTCATCATGAGTATATGCATTTACATATTATTCATGTTTAGCCATGCTTTAGAATCAACAAGGTAGATGATTAGATCAAAATTTGTTTCCTGAAAGACTTGAAAATGACACTGTTGGTTACTGGTATTTTGATTAAAAACCCCAAAATAAAACTATGGTTTTAACGCGGGTGATTATTGGCAATAGCCGGAAGTGTAGATGGGTTTGCACGTAGTATAGGGTGAAGTATTGCCCATGTCGGATTAAGGATCGAACATTGTGTTGTATGATCCAAGATAAATCCGTACAAACCACAAGTGCTAGGATGGGGCAGCCTTAACCTATTAAGTTACATAGATTTAACTTTGCACATTGAAAAACCGAAATAGTACGGGCTCTCCTTTTAAGGTTTGCTCGACAGGATACCCTCACCAAGGTGTTGGGAGCCACACTTGTCAATACAATGGTTACGCCTTGCCATGAACAGAAACAGTGTGTTGGGTGTTGCATGAAAGGAACCATGTCTTTTGTTAGTGTTTCTGTTTCTATGGTGATGGTTTAACGTCCCGGTGCTGGTGCAAAGTTAGGTCTAAGTAATGTAACGGTTATGTCATGACTCTCTGCGGCATATCAAAGGAAGTGTGCTAATGATCTGCACAAAGAGTGAGTCATATCTTGTGGGCAAAGCTATACACCTTTGCAGAGTGTAAATCTAATCGATTAGCCGTACCCGTGGTTATGAGAGTCTTGGTGAACTGACACTTGTTAGCTGTTTTATTATTTTCAAATGGACTTGGTTTTACTTGATTTGCCACGTGTTGGCGAAAACCATATTGTGTCATGATTGGCAGGATTATTGGATGGTTTCGTTGCTCGCGAAGGACTGTAAGTATTACTTATACTTTACTTATTTCTTATCGATCAAACTTACTCTTACAAATTCTGTTTGCAAATGACAACTTGATTTACAAATTCAATTTTGCTTTATGCAAATTAAATATAGTAGTCTCCTTTGACTTGGCCTGCATTTATGCATTTGCAAATACCACCTTAAGTCTTGCTGAGTATGAAAATACTCAACCTTGCTTAATCTATTGTTCTTATGTGGAAAAGTTAGTGAAGCTCCGAATATTTATTTTCATCGCAGGTTGCGGGATCTTTATTAACATGATCTTTCTAGGGATTTTGCCTTGTTAGTTGTCTGCGGGATGGATAAGCACACTACAAGACTTTATTTCTTTTGCTGCTATATATTCTGAGTTATAAGATTTCTTTTTATAATAGTTTTCGCTTTAATAATATGAGGTATGGTTGTGATTCCAATTGTCATAAATGTGCGTACTAGTTACTGATCATGGGACTAGTACTGTATACACATTAGATTTTTATTTTTGCATTTTATGTAAAAATAGGGGTCGTTTCATACAGGATCCAATTCGTAGGTTCCATTACAGATTCAAACTATAGTATGATCTAGAAGGCTAGTTCGAGTGCTAGGTGCAAGTTCTTCATATGGCTTTTTGCTCAGCAAAGGATCCTTACGGCCGACAGGCATGCAGCTAGGGGGTAGTCACACACTGCAGCCTGTGTTTTATGTGGAACAAACAGTGAATCAGCGGGCCACTTGCTCTTACTATGTCCTTTCGCGAGACAGGTGAGGGCACAGGTTTTGCGCTTCATGATCATAACCTATACGCCTCTAGACGCGACATCCGAGCAGCTAGGTCTCACTGTTTGGTGGAGCACAGTCCGCTCCTTAGTGCCAAGAGAGCGTAGGAAGGAGGTGGACGACATCGTTCAAGCCACCATGTGGAACCTTTGGAAAGAAAGAAAAGGCAGGATTTTCACGAGCTCATATCATGCGGTGCAGTGGGTGGTCAATACCATCATTCAAAACATCCAGAATAGAAAGAGCGCTTTCTAAAATGCATGACATTCCGTTAGTGAGCTGTTTCAGGGACCTAAAATTTCACCTTTTTCTTGGTGAAGAAGTGAAAAAACATAGTCCTTTCTCCAGACCAGGGCCTACCTGTTCCATAGCGCCATAGGCTTTTCTCCAGTTCCTTCTAGCTTCGGGTGGGTTGTAACTATTCTCCTCTTTTTAATACATTGGCAGAGCTCCTACCCTTTTCAAAAAAAAAAATGGAGGGGTCGTCTCTTCACCCTCTTCTTTCCAAAGTTGTCTGATGACTGCCCTCTAATAGCTCTGTTTGTTGTTGTTTGTCATGCCCTTGTCGTGGCTGTTGGTGCTGGTGGTTGTCATCTGTTTGTGGTGCTGGTGAAGGTGCTGGCACAATCCTTTGGGTGTGTCATGGTACGGTGAGCCATAGTGTGCACCTTAGTGTTGATGGCTGCACTTCAACCTCTGGCATGAAACACGGTCTCTTACTCTCTTAGTTTGTGTAGCCACTTGTTGATAGCTAGTTCATAGCTTTGTGTTTAGTAAATTGGGTAAGAGCCGTGTTTTATCGTTGCTCCACAGGATGATAGCCCTGCTGATGTTGTTGGTGTCTCAGTTAGGAGCTCTAGTTTAGGACTCTTTCCTCGGTGTTGGTATCTCTCCTTTTAGGGATGAATGACAGCATTGCTGTCCTTGTTTTTTTTTAAAAAAAGTACAGTAGCCAGGAGAGAGCAAATACATTTACCCTGAGGCCTGAGGTCCCTTATATTATGAAAAATGTTATAAAGGTCCCTCCGCATTAACCCGTGATGTTGCCATTCCAAAGCACGATACTTGGTGAGATAGACATGGAAGGGAGGGACGACAAATTCAGGCACATGCGTAACATCCATCCCAAATTCCCAATCAATTTGCGTTCTCCAATATATCGACTCCAATGCGTTGTAGTCTATAGCACAACCACACTATTCCTTTTACCATTTCAATCACGATACACGCAGGCACCACTAGCAATTATTAGCTTGAGAGGACAAGGAGGATGACTGAGATTTGTAACTAAACCCATCTCTCCACGTCCCTCTTGTAACCTAGCAAACTTCCACTCCTTCCACACAAACACAGAGAGACCCTGCTGAGTTGCAGTACATCATCACGACAGTGTCGTGCCATTTTAGACGAGCTTGTAGCCGGTGACCCAGACGTTCGCCGGTGGCGCAGCATGGATGTACACAAACGCGGCGCTCTTGCCAGCGGGCAGCGACGGGAGCCAGCTCGGGAACACGTAGCCGTACCGCGCCTTATCGAGCCCCCACACCGGGCCGTAGAGCTCGGCGATGCCGATGTGGAGCTCGTGCGCCGTCTTGGGGGACCTGTTGGTCACGGTCACCGAGTACCGGTAGTACGTCTCGCCCTTCTGGGTCCATGACGTTGTTGCATTCTGCTCAATCTCAATGGGCGAGTGTTCGTCAGCAGCTGCAGCTTGCGCGCACAAGGTGAAACCAGAATTAGTTATGTTTTTTTTAGTCCAGATTGGTTAGTAAAATGAAAACACTCTGTTACTGAATCAAGAAGTCAAAATGTTCAGTGATTACCAGCAGAAAGAGATGGCCGTGAGGTCTGGTTATCGCTTTTGATTGCTGCTGTAGCAGTCTCTGCAAGCAAAGATACGTAAATCAAATGGTGCTTCATGTCTCAGTTGATATCTGAACATCTTTGTACACACAAAGGGCAGCTAGAGTAAGATACCTTCTGGAAGTGACTGATGGAACCGGCCGCCACCGCCATGACCGGCGGCCAAACGAGCGAGCACGCCCATCAACGGCGCGTTGTTGTAGGTGGTCGCCTCCGTCTGTTCGTAGTTGTTCCTTTCGTCGGCGAAGTTGTCGTGCTCGTCGGGGCCGCCAACGATGGCGCCGTCGAGCAGGTTCGGGTTGCTTCCCTGCCGGTGGTACCAGCTCGAGTAGCCTCCCTGGCAGCTCACGAACGACGGGCTGGCCTTGATGGACACGATGGACGAGCCGCGGTGGTGCGCCTGCTGCGGGTACGTCGCGCCGTACCCAACCATGTAGCTTGTGGCCCTAGGGTTGCTTCCCAGGATGTAGTCCACCTGAATCAAACATCGTGTCATGTCAGTCTTGATCTTGAGACTTGGCAAATGTGACTAGCTCGAGAAGATTCAGAATTCAGGCGCTGAACTTTACCTGAGACTTGGCAAATGCCAGGAGCTCGGAAGGCTGCGCCGTTCCGGACGGGCATTGCACGGCTTGCCGAGCGGAGGCAAGGTGGTCGGAGTAGGCCGCTAGCAGGAACGACGCGCTCGTCACGAACTGGAGGTTGTTCCACTTCTGGTGGTACATCATGCCGCCCGGCGTCGTTTGGACGTTGGCGGACCCCTTGCCGATGCACGAGCAGGCGAAGAAGTCCGCCTTTTGCTGGTACCTCTGCAGCACGACGTCGTGCGCGCCGGCTTTGCCTTGGAGGAGGATCTGCGTGCAGGGGCAGGATTGAGCGTGCCAAATTTGGGTAAGAAATTAAGCATGCACAAATTGCACAGTAAACACTTTAGTCCGACAAAATGCGGTATTCACTGTAGCATTTCATACCTTGGCTGCTAGGACTTGCACGCCGGGGTATTTGACGTACCCAATGAATCGGTTGATCCAGCGAACTGGTTGATCGACCAGCCGGTCCGCCGGTCGTCGGTAGCTTGGTACAGCCACGCCGCGCCCGCGTTGTTGGCCAGGTAGTCCAGGTAGCGCCGGTCGTCGGTAGCTTGGTACAGCCACGCCGCCGCCCACAGCAGCTCATCCTGAAGCACAAGATGGGGATATCATAATCAGCTGAAAATGTGAGGCTTTTGCAGCCAATTGTTGATCATGCACTGTTTTCTTTCAATTTGCCAAAACTTACCCCATATCCGCTGGACGACCCGTAATAGTTCCTTGCGACCGCGATGCTGCTGTCATACCTTCCCCGGTACTTGTCGGCGAAATCAAACAGCTGGACACGCCAAAGAATCGAAGAACGTACATGTCAATCGGTTCGATCTTGTAAAGATTTTTTTTGCTTGTTTTAATAAGCTCGGATCAAATTGATGCACCTGCTTAGAGTGCTGCAGGAGTTGGTTTGCGTAGCCCGGGTTGGAGCTGCGGAACACGAGTGACGCCGCAGCCATTGCCGCCGCTGTCTCTCCAGCGAGTTCGGACCCGGGATGCTGGGGGTCAAGGCTGTACGCCTGACGGCTCGTCGTCATGTCCTCCGGCCGCTGCCAGCAGTTGTGGTCCGAGTCGCCGTCGCCGACCTGCAAAAGAATTCGACGAGACAATCATGTATTATCACCCCAATTGTGTACCGCTACAGATCATAGAAAACACCTACGCTGAAACATTCAAATCCAGAAAAAAAAAGATGATCTTTTATCCTCCGAGTTAATAGCATGTGAGTACGTAATTTTTTCATACCGATTTATTAGGTCCAGTGCAGCGTTCATTAACTTTTCCAATCAAATTTACGAGACACGGTAATTAACTACTTGTACTCTTGTCCGGTAAATTTGCAGCAGCGAATCTCTCGCGTCTGACCAGCAGCACTCCAGTTCTAGTATCTCAGAAGAAGCTGGGGAAAACGTGACATGGAGAGCAAGCAGTGCAGGGTGTACCAACCTCTCCGTATAGCACGTTGGGCTCCGGGTGCGCCTTGACGAAGTAGTCCGTACCCCACTTGACGGCCTCCACGGCGTGCCCGAGCTCGCCTGCCGCCGCCATCTGCTCGCCGTACTCGAGGATGCTCCACGACATCATGGTCACCGTGAACGCCATCGGCAGCCCGAACTTGACGTTGTCGCCGGCGTCGTAGTACCCTCCTACAAGATCCACCTGAAAACAACAAAAAGAAATCGACAAGTTGAAAAAAAAGGATGGTACTGATTAATTTCTTTTTGTTGAAAAAAAAAGAAATACACATGTTTTTTTTTTGAAATGGAGAGGCAGGAGCTCTGCCATGCATTAAGTGGCGGGACCAAATAATAACAGCAGTTGAATTACGGATACGGATACATTGATTTTAGAAATTAGAAGTAAGTAGGGGGCAGGGGCAAACAGAAAGAGGCGACAGGGTGACACGTCGACACTAGACCAAACAAAGATTTACAGGAGTCAAGCAGTCATGGACTTTGTGGGGAGACTGATACACCAAGATGAAACACAGTTTTGCGATCGGCGACACCCAAGAATCCAAATGCAGATGTAGAACATTAATTTGTGAGAAATAATCAAGAAGAGTAGATTGCAATTCCATACCCCGTTGGTCTTTCCATCTTGCAGACCGGAGCTGGCTCTCCAGGTGATCCTCTGGCTGCCGGGGAGCGTGCCAGACCGCTGCGCCTCGAAGAAGAGGATACTCTTGCTCAGCGCCTTGCCGTAGTCGTGGCCGCCACCCCCACACGCCACTCGCGCCATGGCGGCAAGCACCAAGGCAAGGCCAAGGAGAGCCACCTCCGCACCACGCGCTCCTTCTCCCCTGCCCATGGCTGAAGGCCAAGAAGCAGCTACAGCCAATGCACCAATGCTACAATGTGCCCAAGAAAGGAAGGCGAGTGATCCGTGTGGCTTTGGATGGAAGCTGTGGAGCTCCAAGAGCCTGTATTTATAGCATGGGGGAAGGGGAAGAGGCCAAGAGCTAAAGAGAGGAGGAGACGATGCTCAACTCAAAGGTGGCGCGGCTGACTGTCTACTTCTTCCTTCTTTCAGGAAGCTCACTACTAATATTTGTTTGCTTGCTTGTTGTGAATGTGATCCTCTGAAAATTTCGGCAAGCGATCACTGAGAAATACCACTACGACTGTTGCGTGTATGTAGTTGTCAAAGAGAATATTCTACTTGCACACCTCATGTACTGATTAATCTTGGAGTACTGATATGGAGAGTATGGCTGTGGGAAAATGTATGGCCATGCGGATGAACATATACGTATGTGGGTGTAGTCACCATCACTGGAGTAGAAAGCGACATGCACTCGATGCTAACCGTCTCCATTAAGACAGGCCATTGGAAACGGTAGGAACAAAACGGTAAAAAATTCTATAGTTTGCATCTTCATCTCCGGCTGGCCATAAGAGTTGTTACTTGCTATTGCTTTTTTCAGATTTTCGTTGGGAAGCTGGCCTGAATGACATAGCACAGTATGTGAATCCTGCCCCCATGTCAGTCAGGTTCATGCGCTTGTTCTTTTGCCTATTCTTATCAGGGAAGTATATTTTTGAGAAACAAATAAAACTCACTCCTTGCAGTTTCAGAGGGGAATCAGGCTGTTTCTGAACCGTGAAATGGATAGGAGAAAGTGAAAGCCCTCGGTCCATCCGTTATTACCCTGTGTCGTCATTTCTCTGCAGTCTCAAAAAATTCACCAACTCTAGGCTCCTCCCAATGCTGAAACTGTTGGTTCTATCTAACTCTTACATTAACGCAGCGCGACACAACACCAAACCTCAAGTTTATGTAAGTTGAATTAAAGTGTTAAAAATGGAGAAAATAGAGTAAATTTCATAAAACGACAACTTTTTGGTACAAAATATCAAAAACTACAGATTTTAGCTTTTATTTCACAAAACTACGGATTTTAGTAGAACTTGTGTCACATAACTACAAGTTTTAGAATTGACTGTTTCTTGTAATAGGTCTGACAGGATAGGCTCACATAGCAGCCTCAAATGTGAGTGTCTATAGCTTTGTGAAATTTACTAGAGAAAATATTATGAATGAAGTTATCAAAGTGATGGTTTGCAACTCTCTGAAGTCTGAGCTTTAACTGATTGTACTCCATTAGAGTACCTTCACCGTTAACAATTTTTTTCAACTCTTTCTTCCTTAAAATGCTGAAACAAATTCATTTCCGTAGCAGTTAACACCCAAAGCAGCCAACCCCATTGGAAGCAACAAAACTGTCCTTCTTTTGGGTTTCGTAAAGTGCTCCTGCTTTTCGAACGACAAGCTAGTATAGTCCAGTAAACAAAATTGAGACCTACGTTGAAGTAGCATCACTTTGTTTCTAAGGCTTTTCTGAAACTTGCATAGGATTTGTGTGCTAAGCTTTGACTGCTGACAGTACACAGTCCAAGAAGATAGGGAGTACATAAGATTTGGTAGAAATGCAACAAGGAATTCCTTTTCTTGATCCTATCTGGTCTTACAAGTAGTTGTGCACTTACAAGTGAACTAAACCAAACCAAAAAAATTGTGCCAAAATATGAGTTTACCACACTGCAATTCACTCTCAATTTTATATGGTTGCTTAATTCTCCTTGCTGACTTTACCAAAAGAGAGCTACTAATGCACGGTATACCGTTGAACTCCATCCTAACGGGATAGCAAAAGGCTGTTGCCCCCACTCCATCCTCACATGTTTCAGATCATGTTTCGCAAGTTTCGGATCATGTTTCACAAGTTTCAGATCATGTTTCACAAGTTTCAGATCAAGTTTCAGATCATGTTTGGAGTGCTGCCTATCAATCCAATGGTATACCGTTGTTTTTGGCTCCAACGGTATACCGTTGGTTAGTTTTTCTGTTACGAAAAAGTGCGATTAAGTGTGTGCTTCTGCTCTGCTTGAATCATGCTGCTAATCTGCATTCAGTCCTGCGCTCGAGGTAGCAAAACCCGATTGATCATGCGTCCTACCGCCCAGATGACAGGGCCCCGGTAGCTCGCGTGAGAGTCAGTACGTCAGGTTAAAAGTCTTGCAGTGTTTTGACTCCATTGACGTATCAATCCATCTCTTGCTTGTTCTCTCCTGCGTAACAAACACTCCTGCTCTTAGAACTACTAGTGCGTGTGACATGAGCAGCTGAAAATTGCAGTGCTAGTGCAGGATGGCCAATCCAAGTTCAGGCAATACAAACACATTACGCTAGGAGCATTCTAAGTTCAGTACTGAACCATATCATAGAAGCAGAGGAGGCAAGTGCAAGCCCAATACTGCAAGTCGAAGCCTGTAGCTTGCTAAGTTCTAAGTTCAGTATGAACATTATTCCAAGTCTTCTTTTTTTGTTCATTTTTTCTCTATCGTATTGACAATTCATATATGCAAATTAAATATTCCCTCAGTTCCCAAATACATATCATTCAAGCTTTCAAATTTTATTCCTAAATACATATCATTCTATTATTTCGAGCCGCCGCTGTCTCTCCAGCGAGTTCGGACCCGGGATGCTGGGGGTCAAGGCTGTACGCCTGACGGCTCGTCGTCATGTCCTCCGGCCGCTGCCAGCAGTTGTGGTCGAGTCGCCGTCGCCGACCTGCAAAAGAATTCGACGAGACAATCATGTATTATCACCCCAATTGTGTACCGCTACAGATCATAGCAAACACCTACGCTGAAACATTCAAATCCAGAAAAAAAAAAGATGATCTTTTATCCCCCGAGTTAATAGCATGTGAGTACGTAATTTTTTCATACCGATTTATTAGGTCCATTGCAGCGTTCATTAACTTTTCCAATCAAATTTACGAGACACGGTAATTAACTACTTGTATCTCAGAAGAAGCTGGGGAAAACGTGACATGGAGAGCAAGCAGTGCAGGGTGTACCAACCTCTCCGTATAGCACGTTGGGCTCCGGGTGCGCCTTGACGAAGTAGTCCGTACCCCACTTGACGGCCTCCACGGCGTGCCCGAGCTCGCCGGCCGCCGCCATCTGCTCGCCGTACTCGAGGATGCTCCACGACATCATGGTCACCGTGAACGCCATCGGCAGCCCGAACTTGACGTTGTCGCCGGCGTCGTAGTACCCTCCTACAAGGTCCACCTGAAAACAACAAAAAGAAATCGACAAGTTGAAAAAAAAAAGATGGTACTGATTAATTTCTTTTTGTTGAAAAAAAAAAGAAATACATAGTTTTTTTTTTTGAAATGGAGAGGCAGGAGCTCTGTCATGCATTAAGTGGTGGGACCAAATAATAACAGCAGTCAAATTACGGATACGGATACATTGATTTTAGAAATTAGAAGTAAGTAGGGGGCAGGGGCAAACAGAAAGAGGCGACAGGGCGACACGTCGACACTAGACCAAACAAAGATTTAGGAGTCAAGCAGTCATGGACTTTATGGGGAGACTGATACACCACGACGAAACGCAGTTTTGCGATCGGCGACACCCAAGAATTCAAATGCAGATGTAGAACATTAATTTGTGAGAAATAATCAAGAAGAGCAGATTGCAACTGCATACCCCGTTGGTCTTTCCATCTTGCAGACCGGAGCTGGCTCTCCAGGTGATCCTCTGGCTGCCGGGGAGCGTACCGGACCGCTGCGCCTCGAAGAAGAGGATACTCTTGCTCAGCGCCCTGCCGTAGTCGTGGTCGCCACCCCCACACGCCACTCGCGCCATGGCGGCAAGCACCAAGGCAAGGCCAAGGAGAGCCACCTCCGCACCACGCGCTCCTTCTCCCCTGGCCATGGCTGAAGGCCAAGAAGCAGCAACAGCCAAAGCACCAATGCTACAATGTGCCCAAGAAAGGAAGGCGAGTGATCCGTGTGGCTTTGGATGGAAGCTGTGGAGCTCCAAGAGCCTGTATTTATAGCATGGGGGAAGGGGAAGAGGCCAAGAGCTAAAGAGAGGAGGAGACGATGCTCAACTCAAAGGTGGCGCGGCTGACTGTCTACTTCTTCCTTCTTTCAGGAAGCTCACTACTAATATTTGTTTGCTTGCTTGTTGTGAATGTGATCCTCTAAAAATTTCGGCAAGCGATCACTGAGAAATACCACTACGACTGTTGCGTGTATGTAGTTGTCAAAGAGAATATTCTACTTGCACACCTCATGTACTGATTAATCTTGGAGTACTGATATGGAGAGTATGGCTGTGGGAAAATGTATGGCCATGCGGATGAACATATACGTATGTGGGTGTAGTCACCATCACTGGAGAAGAAAGCGACATGCACTCGATGCTAACCGTCTCCATTAAGACAGGCCATTGGAAACGGTAGGAACAAAACGGTAAAAAATTCTATAGTTTGCATCTTCATCTCCGGCTGGCCATAAGAGTTGTTACTTGCTATTGCTTTTTTCAGATTTTCGTTGGGAAGCTGGCCTGAATGACATAGCACAGTATGTGAATCCTGCCCCCATGTCAGTCAGGTTCATGCGCTTGTTCTTTTGCCTATTCTTATCAGGGAAGTATATTTTTGAGAAACAAATAAAACTCACTCCTTGCAGTTTCAGAGGGGAATCAGGCTGTTTCTGAACCGTGAAATGGATAGGAGAAAGTGAAAGCCCTCGGTCCATCCGTTATTACCCTGTGTCGTCATTTCTCTGCAGTCTCAAAAATTCACCAACTCTAGGCTCCTCCCAATGCTGAAACTGTTGGTTCTATCTAACTCTTACATTAACGCAGCGCGACACAACACCAAACCTCAAGTTTATGTAAGTTGAATTAAAGTGTTAAAAATGGAGAAAATAGAGTAAATTTCATAAAACGACAACTTTTTGGTACAAAATATCAGAAACTACAGATTTTAGCTTTTATTTCACAAAACTACGGATTTTAGTAGAACTTGTGTCACATAACTACAAGTTTTAGAATTGACTGTTTCTTGTAATAGGTCTGACAGGATAGGCCCACATAGCAGCCTCAAATGTGAGTGTCTATAGCTTTGTGAAATTTACTAGAGAAAATATTATGAATGAAGTTATCAAAGTGATGGTTTGCAACTCTCTGAAGTCTGAGCTTTAACTGATTGTACTCCATTAGAGTACCTTCACCGTTAACAATTTTTTTCAACTCTTTCTTCCTTAAAATGCTGAAACAAATTCATTTCCGTAGCAGTTAACACCCAAAGCAGCCAACCCCATTGGAAGCAACAAAACTGTCCTTCTTTTGGGTTTCGTAAAGTGCTCCTGCTTTTCGAACGACAAGCTAGTATAGTCCAGTAAACAAAATTGAGACCTACGTTGAAGTAGCATCACTTTGTTTCTAAGGCTTTTCTGAAACTTGCATAGGATTTGTGTGCTAAGCTTTGACTGCTGACAGTACACAGTCCAAGAAGATAGGGAGTACATAAGATTTGGTAGAAATGCAACAAGGAATTCCTTTTCTTGATCCTATCTGGTCTTACAAGTAGTTGTGCACTTACAAGTGAACTAAACCAAACCAAAAAAATTGTGCCAAAATATGAGTTTACCACACTGCAATTCACTCTCAATTTTATATGGTTGCTTAATTCTCCTTGCTGACTTTACCAAAGAGAGCTACTAATGCACGGTATACCGTTGAACTCCATCCTAACGGATAGCAAAGGCTGTTGTCTCCACTCCATCCTCACATGTTTCAGATCATGTTTCGAAGTTTCGGATCATGTTTCACAAGTTTCAGATCATGTTTCAGAGTTTCGATCAAGTTTCAGATCATGTTTGAGTGCTGCCTATCAATCCAATGGTATACCGATGTTTGGCTCCAACGGTATACCGCTTGTTATTTCTTTACTTTACAAAAGTGCGATTAAGTGTGTGCTTCTGCTCTGCTTGAATCATGCTGCTAATCTGCATTCAGTCCTGCGCTCGAGGTAGCAAAACCCGATTGATCATGCGTCCTACCGCCCAGATGACAGGGCCCCGGTAGCTCGCGTGAGAGTCAGTACGTCAGGTTAAAAGTCTTGCAGTGTTTTGACTCCATTGACGTATCAATCCATCTCTTGCTTGTTCTCTCCTGCGTAACAAACACTCCTGCTCTTAGAACTACTAGTGCGTGTGACATGAGCAGCTGAAAATTGCAGTGCTAGTGCAGGATGGCCAATCCAAGTTCAGGCAATACAAACACATTACGCTAGGAGCATTCTAAGTTCAGTACTGAACCATATCATAGAAGCAGAGGAGGCAAGTGCAAGCCCAATACTGCAAGTCGAAGCCTGTAGCTTGCTAAGTTCTAAGTTCAGTATGAACATTATTCCAAGTCTTCTTTTTTTGTTCATTTTTTCTCTATCGTATTGACAATTCATATATGCAAATTAAATATTCCCTCAGTTCCCAAATACATATCATTCAAGCTTTCAAATTTTATTCCTAAATACATATCATTCTATTATTTCGAGTTGACTTTTTATCATTTTTTCGAGCTCGAGTTAGGGTCTGAACCTCGACCCAGACTCAAGCTTGGGGCTCGAGTAAGCTCAGTAAGCTTGATAAACTTGAGTAAACTCAGTAAGCTCGGTAATTCTGGTAAGCTCGGTAGGCTCGGTAACAAGTTCGAGTAAGTTCGGCTCGAGTAAGCTCGGTAACAAACTTAGAAAGCTTGGCTTAAGGAAATTGGGTCTAGGCTCGAGTAGGCTCTGAGTTATTCGAGTTCGACCCAGTTAAGCTCTCGAGCTTGAGTTCGGTTTGTTCGGAGCTCGAACCGAGCTCAAGTAACTTGCGAGCCTCGAGTTTTTTTTTACAGCCCTACTCCTATAGATTAAAGTAAGACATAACATCTAAAAATATAATGAAGAGAGTTAATACAGTCTTTTATAGATGTGCATTAGTGGAAGTGTAAGAATCTGTAATCACATCTATTCACGTACGGAGGCAGTACTTTTTTTTTAAAAGGTAACTATAGCTATTACTATTGTTGGATGTAGAGAATGCTGAGCATGTGCATCATCCCGTTGAACCGTTGCACCTGCCTGCCCGGTTTGTGAATCGCATGCATGTGACGTCTGAACATTTTTTAGTCCCCGGTGCAGATCCCGGAAGCAAGCAGGCTTGATTTCCGGTGCAACCTGAAAACTGCCTTTGTTGTTGGATTAGCAGTTCTGTGCTTTGCATTCTATTTCTCTATATCAGTAGTATAGTACTCCTATTTTTTAAATGGCATTGTCCATAAATATAAGAAATGCATGTAGATTTAACGAGGCATTTCCTTCTATACTCCTAATTATTCTCTCAACTATATACATTTATTCATTACTTTGAAGGAACATGAGAGCTCGCCAAATGCATTAGAAAGGATAGAGTTTACAAATAACTAGAACGGCCGAGAAATAAAAAGGCGAAAGAAACGCCAATCAAATTAGAAAAGAAAACCAAAACACAACAACCCCATACAACTAGAAGAGTTATCAGCTTTTATAGCAAACATTGTCGAACCATTAGTGAAAGAATCAAAGCATCTCATAAGTCACATCTATGTCGACAACCAGAGAGATGCAGTACTTAATGTTTTGGAAAATCCTACCATTCTATTCTTTCAGGTTGGATGCTAGAAATGCCTGAAGCATCCTTCCCAGATTGAACCGTTAGCAGCTTCCACCATGCCGGATTCATTGAGTCCCAAAGGTTGGGCACTGTAGATCAATTCGTGAACATTTTCCTCCAGTACCCGTGCAGATGACACTGAAGCAGAGCAGGCTTGATTTCGGTGCAACCTGAAAGACTGCCTTTGTTGTTGGAATGAGGCCATTCTGTGCTAATCTGCATAGATCCTATTTCGTATGAATCAGTAATATAACTCCTATTTTTTAAATGGCTTTGTCCATAATCATTAAGCATCAGTGGAACCAATGTATGACCTTATATGCAGGTATTATCCTTCTGAGTCCACCTCTAATTTGATCTCTCAACTATACATTTATGTCATTACCACCCAATAAAGTATACTCAATCTTCCAAGACAATTAAGTTAAGGCATCTAAGTCATTTTCTCTTGTAATTTTCTCAATTTTAACGTAGGCTTAATCTTTGAGCAAAGTCAAAATATACCTTATATTTTTGGACGGAGGGAGTAATAGTTTACCTCATGTGTCCGACAAGTTAGTAGTAAAACAATTTCTCGTTAGGTCCATTTGGCTCTTTGCAGCAGATAACTGGAAATCAGTGCATAGAAGTTTTGCAGTACGTACTGGAGGTTTGAGGCTGTGAGCTAGCTTCCATGTCAGTGCACACACACTTCGAAGTTGGAACTGCCGTGACTCACAGGCACATTTTGGTAAGCTGCAAACCCTGATGTAACTGGCCGGTTTAGTCCGATATAACTGCACAGTTATGGTAGCAGAGGACTTACATACTTACATAACACTCAAGCTAGGTCCACAATACAAGGTCTAACTAAGTCCACCATATTTACAGAGTACTAACCAATAAGAAAGAAAGTTGATAGAGATTTAGTAAATTTTTGTCATTCGACAAAAAAAGGACTTTGCAAACACTTTTGCTCCGAGTTCCGACTAGTCGGTTCGCTTTCCAAACTTAACAGTAGGTTTGGAAGGTGAGAAAATTGCAGTACCTAAATTTTCTGTTTTCTCGATGAACATCCAATGGGAAACGGCTTTTCCTCCCAAGAAAATAGACGGAGCAGTAATCAAGGACATAACCCCTAATTTCTGTGTAAGTTTTGTGGTGGTCATCCCAGATAATCACGCCTTAATCCGCAGCCGAGCTTTGTCCGGCGCCGCAAGCACGGAGTACTGCGGCCGTTTTGATTATAATTCTCTGATCCGCAGCATCACGCAACGAAGCTACTGCCTCTCATGCTTGGATCGTCTAATTGTATACATATAAAATTGCAGTGAATCAGGCCCTCTTGATGGAGCATTTGACTATTAATTGACTCTGACTCTTGAGCATTGTGTTGGCCCATGATTTCTGCAGCGATGCCACACGTACGCAAACATGGCCGTCCCTGTCAAGTGACAAGAGCTGAATTTGCGTGTGCTCTAGCGCTTGTGCGTATGCTATGTATCCTCGCCGCAAACGGAAACAAGCTCGACCTTTGCACACCAATTGTAACATTCCAATTTTTCAATTTCCCAAATTTGAAATTCAAAATCTGAACCCCTGAAAATTTTCTCGAATTTAATCTAGCTTAAATTGAATTTTTAAAGTCAACAAGGTTTTAATTCGATTAATCAAAACCTCAAATTAATTATTTCTTATTTTTATTGGGTTCCTTGTGATTCATTGAATTTTTCTGTATTTTTGGAGATTTATTTGAATTAATTGAAGTTTATTTGGATTTTCGGATTTTCTTTAATTCCTAAATCCTTTTTCCTTTTCTTGGGCCGACTTCACTGTTCATTCACGCGTCCCATCGCCGCTCGCCCACCTCAACTCAACCAAAACCCTAAACCTAGATCATTTCTCAACCGTCGATCGTCGATCCAACGGCCAAGAATTGTCCGCCACCTATCTCGGTCAAACCCTAACCCTCACCCCGATTCTTTCCAATCCGTTGGATCAAGCATCTACGGCTCCCATGCAGCCACATCACTCGAAGAGCGCCATGCGTAAACCCCATCGCGACCAACCTTGCTTTCGCCCACTCCCGCAACCCTAGGCTATTTAAGCCCACACCGACTTCCGTCCACCTTCTCCACCTCGCCGCACATATTCCATCTTTCTCCGCGAGACGCCTCGATCGTGGCGACTCGCGAGTTGATCCACCGCACGAGTGTTCCGCCGTGATTTCTCCGAGTCCGGTGAGTCTTCACCGCCTTTTGGTGTCGCGAGTTCATCCTTTCATCCTCTACCGAATCGCTAACTCTTCGCCGATCCGCTACCCATCGCGGTTTTGCGATCGCCTTCTCATCTCCGCATTAGCGCCGCGCCGCTTCGGATCGAGCTCCTCCGCAACGCTGTCGTCCGATCGCCTTTCCGCGCTCGATCTACGCCACGATTATTCGGAAGGCACCGAGTCACCCGCTTCGTCCTTCACGTGTTGCCTCGTACGCCACGTAGATCGCCACCTGATCTAGCCCTGCGGCATACCAACGACGCCGTCGCCTAGTCTTGCCTCATCAGCCATGGGGCGCCACGTCTAGACATGTCGCCCAGCCGCCACGCCACAAACCCGAGTCTAGTCCGTTAGCGCCAAGTCACCCACGTCATCGCCATGTGTGCCCTCGCACATGTGTATGCCTCGCACACGCCATGTGTCGCCCATGTCATCATGCCCACGCCACCAAGCCCTAGAGTTCTCCCGTGAACTCAGTTCGCCGTGGATCGAGCCAATGACTTGAGGACCCCACATGTCAGCCGCACGATTTCATTTCCTTTTTTCGGTGATTTTTCCCGATTTCCGAGTCCAGCCAATAGCGTATCGACACGTGTCAATCCCTTCCAATTTTCCTGATTTTCTTCCCCATTTAAACTTCGGAAGCCCCGTTCTCCTCCGTTCGAACTCCTATTTGAACGATTCAAATTTCTAAATTCATCTAAAATCAAGATCTATCTGTTGGTGTCATTTTTATGAATTTTTGGATTTTATTTATTTCTATTTTATTTATTTCTTGCCTCGATTTGCGTGTTTCACGTGTAGACGACGCAATGCTTGAGCGAGAGGAGCATCCAATGGAGGTAGCAAGGGAGAGGGTGAAGGCAAGTCTCCTTGACCATATTGAACCCAAGTTTATGAAATTCTATGTTGTTTTGAAGTATTGCATGCTCATTACTTTATGCATCAGATTTTAATGTCATTTTGAAATGCTTAGTTAAATTCCAACTTTGCTATGCCAACATTGATATTAATCTTGCCAACCATTGACACCCTAGGAAAACTAAATACTATAATCAATGGTAAACATTTTATTATGGGAACGTAGAAAATGCTTAGCCATGCTTAATCACGTCGACCTTACCATTATGGAAATGCTTTAATTTTTGATTCAAAATGAATTGTGGAAATTATGGCAATTGGTGTTCTTAGATTAATTTGGAAATAAAAGGAAAAATGATTTAGACCAGGCGGATTGGTTGTATGCGAAGGGGATGCACAAAATTGAATGTGATTGTCCGCCTAGTCAATTAAGGACCTGATCGTGGACACCATGGGCCATGCTATACAAGACAACCACATGTCTATAATGGGACGATCGCTAAGTAATTTGCATGTATCGTTATTTGACTTCGCCACAATGGTCAGGGTTTGTCGGGATGACACTTGCAAGGCGCAAGAGGGGCTTCAGATGGGCGGTTAGCCCTAAAATGTGAAACCTAATCAGTGAGTCGGTAGCAGATGTGCATTGTAAAGGCCTTGTCATGATCTCCTTGCCAACACACCAAAGGAAGTGTGTTCATGGCCGCAAAACGAAAGTTGATCATGTCATGTGGGTAAAGTGTACCAGCTCTGCAGAGTCTTAAAAACTACTTGAGTAGCCGTGCCCACGGACAAGGTCAAGCGTGGAACGCTTTCACATAGTAGATTTTCTGGTTTTGGTTTTAAATAGAAAATGATGGTTTTGGTTTAAAAGGAAAAATGTGGTTGGGAATCCGCGAGCGGCTGGAGCTTTCGGATTTTAGTTTGGCGGCTAGAGCCAACTAGGTAGTTGGAACCTGGAAAATTGTTATACTTCAATTTAATTAATTATGTTATTTACATTTTGTTAAATGCTGCTTTATGAATCTAGTACTTGTATTTAAATTTTAAATTCCTGCTTTATGCAAAATGAACCCTATATGCCATCCTTTGTTTAAGCCTTGCATTTAGTTATTTGCATTAAGTTTCGAGACTTCTCGAGTATGTTGCATACTCACCCTCGCATTTCATGCTGGTCGCTTATTCCATAAAGCGATGAGGAGGACAGAGCTAGCTATCCAAGAGCGGCATCCCACCGTTCGACATCTGTGGTGAAGACTATGATGAGGAGGATGACTCGATCTTCTAGGAGCGATTCACGTGTTCGGCACCCGATTGGCTCTTCTTTTGTTGCTACATTTCACTGTTCTTTCACTTAGCCGTAAGGCTCGATCTTGTAATAATGTGATGATGTTTACACTCTTTTGCTTATTAATGTTATTTACTTTATGATATGTCTGTTATCTATCGCTATCGCAGTGCTAGCTGTTCTGACTAGCACGTGGAAACATGAGGGTCTGATTTGTAAATCCGGTCCTCACACCAATGCTCCTCTGTTTCACGAAATATTTTACGGCGATGATATTCAAAGCACATCTTTTGTTTTAAGGTTAAGAAAATCCCATAATAATTCTAAAAAAGAATAGATCCTACAAATTCTGACATTAATCGAAAGAAAAATAGAAGGATATCCTCCACTTGTTTTGATGGGCTAGATTATAACAGTGCAGATTAATTATATATGGATATTAGAGTTATATAACAAATACAATTGTATTTCAATTATAGGCAGTAGAGTTGTATATCAAAGACAACTGTATCATAATATCTAGCCACGCGGTTACTTAGGTAAATCTGTTAGTTATTATATATTAAAAGCTCACAATAGTCTTTTAGTTTTGCTAAGAAAAAATAGAAATATGTTAGAAATTCTCACGAAAAAGCAAAATATCTAGCACTTAATATGGTGTACTCTAACTAAGTTAAACTATAATAGCTATTGGATGTTATTATTTAAAGAAAAATACCAAACCATCTATCTAGCGGGCCCGAGTTATAACGAAACATCTAGCCGTCTATCTAGCGGACCCGAGTTATAATGGCTTAGATTAAAAGAAAGAATTCATGCCAAGTACAATAAAAATAACAGAAAATCAGAAAAAATAGTTATTTGATTTTCATATGAACTCCAAATTAAAACCCATACATAACAAAAATTGGGAATAAAATTTAGATGAAAATTAGCAGTTGAATTTGTATTCAAATTCTAACCTAAAATTAATGTTCAAAATAAAATAAAAAATAACAATAAAATGAATTGCTTAGATTAAAAGAAAGAGTCCATAGAAGTACAATAAAAAATTAGAACAAAAAAAAAGGCAATAAAAATTTGATTTCATACAAACTCCAAACTAAAACCGTATGTAGCTATAATTCAGAATACAAATTAGATAAAAGTTAGAAGTTAGATTTGTATACAAATTCTAACCTAAAATTGATATTCAAATTAAATAAAATAATAGCAATTAATATATTCAGAATAAAAAATAAAAGAAAATTAGCCTATTTGATTTTTACGAACTCGAATTAAAACACAGTACATAGCTAACATTTGAATAAAAATTAGATGAAAATTGGTAGTTGAATTTCTATAGAAATAGAACTTAAAATAGAATTTAAAAATTAAATAAAAATAAAATAAAATTAGGATTTTAATTCCATACTACATGAAAAATAGAAATTTTGGTTTTGTTGAGTTAAAATTCCAAATATATGTTAATTCAAGAAAAAAATAAGGTAAGGAATTGATTTGTATATATAAATTATTAACTATTATATAATAAAAGTTGATGATATGTTTTTATAGTTGCTAGGAAAAAACATAATATGGTAAAAGTTCTTATAAAAAGGAAAACATTTTGACCCTTTATTTGTTGGACCTCCATGGAGTGGATGGATTAAGAGGGTAGTGCACCGAGAGGTGTTCATTTGGCTATACTACTATAAGCAATGTGATGTGTATTAAAAGAAGCACCAAACGAAAGAGACCGGCATTGCAATAATAAAATAAAGAGATGATGATATAAATAAAAAATATAATATTTTGTTATGTTTACTGTTTTGCTATGCAAGTATTTAGAAAAGAAAGTTTCAATCACATGCAACAACTATTGAAAAACGAGTGACTATATTCTCTCATATAATATATAATATTAAAATATCACAAATGAAGTTCAAATCTATTTAAAAAAAAAATAAAACCTTATTTGTATTGCCAAGCAATTTAAACATGCTTTAAGGTTAATCCACATGCAAGTGTGCGGGCCATCTTGCTAGTTATACTAATCATATATGGTAGATAATAAAAATTCGATCTAGTCATTAATTTGTTAATGGTATTTCTACTGCTCTATTACTAAGGAAGTATAAATAAATACTACTTAATATGGTTCATTGGATCATAAAGAATGAAAATTTCACGTCAAGTTTAGTATACCGTAAAGTAAAGTAGCTATTCACGGATCACAATTGTTTTTTGTTTTTCGACCCAAGAACTTCGAGGACACCGAAAGAAACATACGCAGATTGGGCAGATGAGTTATCTATGCGCGTGACCATCATTCAAACCCTAAAGGACTTGTTTAGAATACATATCTAGTTAATCAGAGGGGGAAAAAAAGAGAGAAGAAAATTCTGCAGCGTTTAATTTGGCGACGATTATGTTGGTTTCAAATATAAGTTGCAAGTGTTGCCTGGGAATCGGGAGTGGGAGTGATAGCCTGCTCGGGAGATGATGCTCTATGGCATGCGCATGAGTTGCTTCCAAGTTCTTCTAACAACAAATGAACATGGTAGACACTAGCTTTAGCAATTTTCCGAAGACATAACCATGAATTACTGGGTTAGAGAAACCTAATCCCCGTTTTCACGTCGTTATGTCTGTCACACATTTCTGAATTCCACACTATGTATGTTGCAGTACATGTCCTTCAGTTTTCCCAATCAGATCCAGGTTAGAGATTGGCAACGGTTGTTCCATGCTTGAGTACACGACACACAATTGCAAGCTTGCAACACAGATACATTTACTTACGCCATCCTTGTGCTTATTTAGGTTTATTTTTGTCAAAACTATAACTGACAAAGCACTAGGCTGGCTTTAGGGAGACAAGAACTTCAAGTCTAGATGCATAACTCTTAGCAGAACAGCCAAGCGATCAACAACTCAGCTGCTTGTTCATCCAGTAATCTGCAGACAAACTGATGTTAAACTTCTTGCTGCTAACATGATACACCTGCATGAACAGTTACTTCAGCAATTACAACGGGCTGTTCCTGAGGTTTGACACAATTTGTGGACTTTTCATCCTTATAGCCAAATACTTTATCCAGTGAAGGCTACAATAAAAGAATTAGGATTAACCACTGCAAAATCTTTGGTGGCATATGCTAATTGCCGAACCTGTGAGTGAATACACAATTAGATTTGTCACGAAATATCTACAAATTTGAACTACATGAGATGGTACCTCACCCAGGTCTGAATGTGAATATTGAACTCTGTTCTCTATGGCTTCTCTTCATCTGATTGAGAAGGGCCGCTGATGGCATCGGCAAAGTACTCAGCTGGACAAATTACAACGTACCACAAATTAGCAAGTTAGGTATGATGTTTAATTTTAGGAAAAAGTCCACTTTCCAACCCTGAACTATGACCTCGGTTTGATTTTCAAACTCCAACTATAAAATCATTCACTTTACACAAACTGGTTCAGAAGACCCCCTTCACCCAAAACCACTCCGGTTTTATTTGACATGGTGGCGGTTTTAGCTTATGTGGCATTCTAATACGCGATAGTTGATGACATGGCCACACTAGTCAGCATAAATCAATAAATAAAATTAGAGAATTCTTGAGACCCACATGTCAGTCTCTATTAGCTTTCTACTTCCTCCTCCATGGATTGAAAATCGAATCGAAGCCAGAGTTAGAGTTCAACAGTGGACCTTTTCCTTGCTTGTACTTCATGACTGAGATAAATCACATTGACAATTAAAATTACCTATGTCATCCTGGTCAGGGGAATCAAGTAAGATGTCTGAGTCTGAAGGCAGGAAAGGGGTACCTGTGTAGTTCTCAAGAGCTGCCAAGTCTGAACATGAATACCAACAGTGATTAGAATGATCAGCAAAGAACACAGAAGATAAATCCCGCTGTCCAAATGTTAACTGACTTGTACTGTTTCCCAGAGAACTTAATTATTTCCCAAAATGCACAGAACAAGAAGATTAGTTATTCCGCGCAAAAAAGATCCTTGCATTTCGGTTTCTAAATAACATATGTAGTGACGAAGCACAGTGGCAAAAACAGGAATGTGGATCTTCGACAACAAAAGGCAGTTGCAATTGTACCAATTACCAAACAGCCTATTGTTCTTATCATACCCATTTTCTTAATGCACAAATGAACTCAGCAATCAGCACAGAATTAGCTAATAAAATTATATTAAATCTTTATGTTTAAGTATTTTAATGATGGAAAAACTAATTACCAAAAGAAACTTTACGTAAGGTAAAATTATCCAACCCAGAAAATTACCTCCCAAACTTGTCAAATCTGCTGTAAAATCAGAAATGCTCAAATTCCAAAGCTGCCCCAAGGATCTGATGGAGTCCCTTGACAAGCCATCTTGTCCTAATTGCAGAGGTCCTGTGTTCCCTACATCAGATCCTAATGTTGAATCTAGGGCTGATGTATCCATGGCCATCCCTGGTATCTCAGATGGAGTGAAAGGAGCATGGTTACTTGATGCTGCTGATGAGGGGCTCACAGCCATCTCAGATGACATAGCACTACAGGTAGCACCAGCATGTGCAGCTTCAGGTGCACCGTTGTTCACAACCATGCTTCAGCAACATGAAAGTAACATCACATGAATTACGGACGTGAATAGCAAAAGCAAAAAAAGAAGTTTCTTCAAGACTACAGGTTACAAAATCACACCCACGATCTATATTTGCAGCAGGAGCTTAACAAGCATCAACCCGAAAGAAAATGAACATGCTTCAGCAACATTAAAGGACATCAAATGAATCAGAAATATGGATAGCACAAGAAATAACAGGGTTTTTTGGCAGTAGCAAGACTGCCAAGAAACTCTTGTTTCAGAAAGAAATAAAAATTGGATAAAGAAACAATGTAGTTAAGTAAAAATTATGGATAACATCCTTTGATATTACTTTAATGTACCAACAACGTAGTAAGCATGTATTCCTTAGCAGTTTGATTAGTGCAGTGCCACTCAGTTACAAACTAAACACATTTAAAAGTAAGCCTAGAAATTGTATGTGCCTTTTATTTCAGTACGTGTAAATGCAGGATGTGCTCCAAGTACTCTATAGACAGAAGCACCATTTGAAAAATAAAATGTTCCAATCTTTCAATATGCATAATAGGATTTCATCAAACAAACATGTACTCAAGTGTTAGATGTTAATCTTGTTACCATGTCAAGATGCATATGTTGCATGTAGAACCAGTCATTTATCATGTATGGCACTGTACATGTATAGATGTGAAGCCATGTACATGGGCATGTTTGTTTTCTTAGCCTGCATGTAGTTGGCTTAGCATGTTTAGGCCCTGTTTGGGTAACTGTAGCTTTCCTGGAAAGTTGTTTTTTGGTTTTCTGGGTTGAAAAGCATCTATAACTTTTTACAAAGGCTGTTTGGCAAACATCTAATTTCCCTCAACAATAAGTTATAAAAGCATGTCCCGTCCTGCTTTTAGCTTTTGCTAGTTATATGTGGCTTCTGGCTTATGCCTAAAGCCGCTTAAAAGCTGATCTGTTTGGGAGGCTTACCGGCTTTTCGGAAACTGAAGTTGGCTTTAACCCCACAAAAAGGGCCTTAGTTAGTTGGACCGCATCTAGGGGCACGTAGCAAAAAGCGGATCGGGAAGTTGCAGTGTTACAGGACTAAGTATAGGGCGTGGTTGCTAGCTCACCGTGTGGTGCATGGAGTCTATATCTTGTACTAGCATTTGGGCAGCTACTACTTGGGTTGATGGAATAAAACAACTGAAAAAGCTCAAGCCAAATAGTTGCAGCTAAGCACCAAGGAAGAAACTCTTGCATATTGTGTTCTGTCCATCGTCTTTTACCTCTCACATTGAGTGCCAAGATTCCTCAAGCTATCAAACAAAGGCTAGGCACCTACCAGCCTAGGAACAATGTGAGTGTAGTTGTGTGTCAATGTGATAGTGTTGAGTTGATTAAGGCCTATGTCAACCATTGGTATCAAATGGTTGTGCAATGTACGGTGGAATTAGGTGAAGCATGTTCCTAGGCGGGCTCAATGGTGTAGCGCAGTAGCGAATTGGTAGCTGCGGCATGGTGAAAGGAGGTTCAACATGAGGACATGTTGCCCAACAAGCAAGCTCGTGGAACAGTGCCTATATGCACTTCTATTCAGTAGTGGCGGTGGCTAAAGTGCAGGTCTAGGTGACCGTCGAAGTGACATGCTATAGACAGAGGGCCGCTTGTTAGAAGGCTTGAGGCCAAGGATCGGTGGCTCAATGACTTTCAAGTCTACATATCGTGAATTTCACGTCATCGGCAGATGAGAATAGGATCCGTGGTCGAGGTTGGAGTTGGGCAGTTGTGTTACGCAGTGAAGAGGTTGAGCTTGGTTATGGAGGCCATCGTCAAAACTACGTTGTATGATTGCGATACATGGAGATCAGGTCCTAGTGTCCATCGCCATCAAGTCGTCACACAGAAGCGTACAACGAGGAGAAGTCACAGCTAGGCTGTTGTGGCCGTGAGTGAGTTTGTTCTCTGTGTTCATCTTAGTGAGAAGTTGTGCGTGTTCAACCTCTTCCTCGTGAATGAGCTTGTGTTCTTGTGTGAGTTGAGTCCAACATTCGTGGTGGAGAAGCGGCTGCATGGGTTGGATGTCACAAAATGACAAGCTTGTGTTGCTAACCGGCATAGTGCAAGGCAGACACTATTGAAGACGCAGATGGTCAGCCTCGAGTTGAAGAATGACTAGCATTAAGGGAAACGTCTACCATGAAGGAACGAGAACCTGAGATAAAGGTAATGCTTACTCATTTCCGGAGTTCATGTGGATTGGATGATAGCCACCTGGTGCAGGGATCCCATTCACTACATGACCACTGGGTAGACCACAAGCCATCGAACCAATGTGAGGTTGGCCAGGAGCAGGCATTATAGGCTGTTGAAGTAGTGGATACCCCATCAATAAAATTGTTAACTGCACAGAACCAGGTTTGCATTGAATAAGAATGGTAACCAAGTACGTCTCTAAATGTGTAAATCATTCAATGGTTAAAGCTCACCTTGAACCATTGTTAAATCATGCTAAAGAGTCATCTATGAAACAAGGTATTGGTGCAGAAAAACTATATCATGATAATACGCTTACTAAATGAAACAAAACATCCACAAATTTCTCATGCAAGACTGTTAAGCATAGCAAACAGAAAATTTGATCTGAAAGTACTTAACAAACTAAGATGCTAACCATTCACTGCAGAGTAAGTATTTATATATTCATCTGGAAGCCAAATGCATTGCCAAACTAGCATGAAAACTGCCCACATCGAGCCAGTTGCCCCAGCAAGTGAAAATTATGTGGACAGCAGATGGGAAAGGCAGCAAACTAATTATTGCTGGTTAGAGACATAGCAATTGAGAATTTTGAAAGTATTTCTGAAACAGGGTCCTAGATATCTTCTTTGCAGAATTATAGGAACTTGCTAATATCAAAGGCAATATCTGCAAAACAAAAATGTTGCCATATCTAACAACCATCCTGCAGCAAATGAGGAAAGCGAGGAAAGTGTAGTTACTAATGATGAGAGGCTAACCAGTTGGGAATTTCATAGAAATTATAGACTTAGAAAAAATTGTTACTGCATAATCATAGGAAAAAGAAGGAAATTGCCTGATAGAAATTTTACCTCTCACATTGAGTGCCAATGTTCCCCTCAACGCTATCCCACCCAGGCGCTAGGCACCTACCTAGCGCCTAGGGGAACATTGCTGAGTGCGTGTGTGTGTGTGTCAATGTGATAGTGTTGAGTTGATTAAGGCCTATGTCAACCATTGGTATCAAAGTGGGGTTGTGCAATGTGTAGCGGTGGATTAGGTGAAGCATGTTCCGACGGCGGGCTCAATGGTGTAGCGGCCGCAAGCAGGCACATTGGTAGCTGCGGCATGGTGAAAGGGAGGTTCAACATGAGGACATGTTGCCCAACAACAGCTCGTAGAGCAGTGGCACGCTATTGCGACTCCATGCGAGGAGTGGCGGTGGCTCAGGTGCACGGTGTCTAGGTGACCGTGACGAGGAATTGGACACTGCTAAGGCAAGGCCGCTTGTTAGAAGGCTTGAGGCCAAGGAGTCGGTGGCTCAATGACCAAGTCTCTATCGCCGTGAAATCACGTCATCGGCAGATGAGAATAGGATCCGTGGTCGAGGTTGGAGTTGCTGGCAAGTTGTGTTACCGGCAGTGAAGAGGTGATGGCGATGGCATGGAGGCCATCGTCACAAGAAGGGCTACGTTGTTGAATGCCCAAGATCATGTCGAGGATGGCGAGGTCCTAGTCTCCATCGCCATCAAGTCGTGTCACCGACGGAGAAGCGACAACGAGGAGGAGAAAAGTCACAGCTAGGCTGTTGTGGCCGTGAGTGAGTTTGTTCTCTGTGTTCATCCCCTTCGAGTGAGAAGTTGTGCGTGTTCAACCTCTTCCTCGTGATAGCTTGTGTTCTTGTGTGAGTTGAGTCCAACATTCGTGGTGGAGAAGCGGCTGCATGGGTTGGATGACACAAAAGGCAAGCTTGTGTTGCTAATCCGTGCCAAGTGCAAGGCAGAAATTCTTGAAGACGCGTCAGATGGTCGGCCTTCGAGTTGTGAAGAAGACGTAACAATATTAAGGGGACGCAAACGTCTACCATGAAGGAAACGAGAACCTGAGATAAAGGTAATGCTTACTCATTTCCGGAGTTCATGTGGATTGGATGATAGCCACCCGATGCAGGGATCCCATTCACTACATGACCACTGGGTAGACCACAAGCCATCGAACCAATGTGAGGTTGGCCAGGAGCAGGCATTACAGGCTGCTGAAGTACTGGATACCCCATCGGTAAATTGTTAACTGCACTGGAACCAGGTTTGCATTGAATAAGAATGGTACCAATACGTCTCTAAATGTGTAAATCATTCAATGGTTAAAGCTCACCTTGAACCACTGCTAAATCATGCTAAAGAGTAACTATGAAACAAGCTATTGGTGCAGAAAAACTATACCATGATAATACGTTACTAAATGAAACAAAACATCCACAAATTTCTCATGCAAATCTGTTAAGCAGACAAATCATATTTTAAAGTGCAGTATCGTAGTGCAACAGAATTTGATCTGAAAGTGACTTAACAAACTAAGATGCATAACCATTCACTGCAGAGTAAATATTCATATATTCATCTGTAAGCCAAACATTGCCAAACCACAGTAGCATGACAACTGTGCCCACATTGAGCCAGTTACCCCAGCAAGTGAAAATTGTGTGGACAGCAAATGTGAAAGGTAGCAACAGATAAAAACTAGCCATTGCTGGTTAGAGACGTAGCAATTGATAATTTTTTAAGTATTTCTGAAACAGTGCGTCCTAGATATCTGTCATTGCAGAATTATAGGAACTTGTCCAATATCAAAGTGCAATATCTGAAAAACAAAAACTATTGCCATATCGAGCCAAAATTGCTGCAACAAATGAGGATAATGTATTAATGTGGACTAGGGAAAGCAGAGGGAAAGTGTAGTTACTAATGATGAGAAGCTACCAGTTGGGAATGTTGATAGAATTATGGACTTAAAAAAACTGTTTCTGCATAATCACAGGAAAAGGAAGGAAATTGCCTGATTGAAAATGTGCACAGTTCCTGTTGAAGGCAAATTATAGTAAAAAATAACAGCTAAGGAGAAAAACTGAACAGGATATTAGAAATTCCAAACTACAATCTACTTATTTAGCCACTTTTCTTTTGAACAAAGGCCATGAGCTCTGCCAAATCAATTAGAACGAAGAAAATAGTTTGCTACAAGGCCGAAGCCTAAATGACCAAAAAAGACTTTTCAGGGCAAGACTTACAAACATGGACATTACCTGGCATAGGATGAATTCCATTTTGCATTGGAGCCAATGGAACATTAGGAGGCGCTGGATATTTCATCAAATTGTACTGGTGTTGCAATAAATGGTTGAACAAGATAATCTGTCTTTTCAATTTCAGCCTTATACAGTAAGCCCGAAAGAACTCAGAGTTCTCTTCTTCAAGTTTCTGCCATACTGAACATACAAAAAATATCAAACAAAATGAGCAGCAGGACTTGAGAACTCTAATGGATACATCTAGATACTTGATATTCAAGAAACATAGTATAACATAATTTGAGCTCAGAGTACATTTCAAAACTTCCATTTGTCCCGAGCAATTCCTATTCCCATTGGTACCAGTGATCAATAGGGTAAAGTATGTATAAGGCTACAAGCATCTGGTACTGAGTTTATGGCATAATCCAAATTTGTATCAAGAGCAACTGCACATTTATATTGAGCTAATTTGGCCATCAATCTGATGGGCAGGAATTGCCTATGATGTAAGTTTCATAGTGGAAGTACCATATCTTACTGGTTGTAGTTTTAAGTACGTAAAAGAAAGAAACATCGAAATAAACCAGTAAGAACAGAACGGAACTCTAAACATGGATATCATAAGCAACTGGATTTGCATCATCACCTAGAGTAGTGAAGCCAGGTTCTATTCTTGCACGAGTAGAAAGCATCCTAACAACCTCTCCTTTATTCATGTATAGTTGTAGACAGCGCTCTATCAAATTCTGAACCTGCACAGGATGCCAAGTTTAGTTAATCAGTTGGTTACAGTGTAATAATGGACTATAGAGGGATGTCATCTGGTCAAAACTGAGCCTGAAAAGAGCCGAAGACTACAGAATAGCTAGACATCTTACAAGTTCAATGTCTTCACGGGAGACCTTTCTATTATCATTACTAGCGACTGACAATGAACCAGTGTCTCCTGCAGGAGCATCAGGGGCCATTGAATTTGGTTGGTTACTTTGCACTTCATTAGTACCTTGTGCTAACGACAGCAACTCTGTTGTGCTCTGAATATCATGTTGGAAATGTCCATAAATAACATAAGTCAATCGCCTGCTAAAGGCAAAAAAGGGGGGAAATGATAATACTAAAAGCAGTACCAGTTAATTATGAGTGTTATTAGCAAGAAAAAAACAGAGGCCTTGGCATTAAGGAATGAATCATCTTGAAAGAACTAGTAACAATACCATGATTGGTATCACTATCGCTAAATAACATAGATCCATAAGGCCAAAGAGAGTGTCTTCAGCAGAAGTTCATTTTTTATGTAAATGCAAATATTATGTGTTTACTCCTATATTATGTTTGTCTAGTTACTGCACAAATGTTCTGTTACCATGTACTAACAAAAATTATAGAAAATTTCTGTTTTAATATGCAATGCACGTTGGATAATCATATCACTCTGTAATCTGCTGAATAAAAAATCCATGCACTTTCACCATTTAGTTAGATCAACCATAAAAAAAGTTAGCAGCAAGCAAACTCACCTGGGAATCCTTCATTGCAGCTTATGATCCAAGGTCAATTATCCTGATAGGAAAAATATATCAATGTTTATGCTGGAATGCATGTGAAATGGTGTCATATTTCAGCAGGGTGAAAAGCCAAAACAAACATATATCCACTGCACTAGCTCTAAAATACTGTTGCTGCAACTTTAACTACGAAATTGCCTTATCAGCTATCACAGTTTTCATTTTAGCACTAGGAAGACAATGAGCTTCACAATTAATCAAATAATGAGAAGAAAAAAACAGTATGGTAACTTAACAGAGAGAATGTAGTATCTAAGAGGTCCTTCAAGGTACAAGAAAACAAGTAGGATTGGTATTCTACTTGGAATATGGCCCTCCAAAGTTCATAAGATGGAACAAATATTGGCACTTCATCAACTTGGTAACATCAGTCAACCAACTAGATTTTACTTGTTAACAGCAACGATATATTATAATATTCTTGGCATCATAGAGAGTGAAAACTAGACATATAACCAATATCTCATTATCGCTATGTACATGTCCATGATGCATAAACAAGAACTAATCTTGTTGCAGGTTTCGTAAAAAAGAATTTATCTGCACATCTACTGAACGCGTAGTACATAATATGAATAATGTTTTTGGCCTCTGGGCGATCTTACTTAACCGCTTGATGCCTTGCATATCTCTGTGAAACTGCTGCTGGAACTTTTGCTATCCTTTCTTAATGCATCCGGCAGAGCTTCTGCCGTCTCTTCCAAAAATAATATGAACAATGTTTGAGCAGTGTTTCAATGCTTTTTCTTCTAATACAAAAGCTGCACAAATGTTGAAGCAAGCGAAAGGGCAAGTAATCACCATCTACCCTTCCTTCATGCTTTAATATTTGTGCAAGCATTAAAAAGAAAAGTATGGAAGCACCTCTCGTAATGTTTTGAAAATAGAAAGAAATGTCTAACATAGGTTTGCAATTACTTAGTGAGGAAAGCAGTAGTGTCTCCAAGAAGCACCATTGACCCGCTGAAAGACATCACTGAAATTGACATCTTAAATCCGACGTACCACAGATGAAAGTGAAATTTAATTCTTAGAAAATGTATTGGTTTTGTAACATATTAGTGTAGGAATATCTCAGGATCTAGAAAGTGAAAGACAAAGGTTAGAAGGGGGGAAAAACAACAGCATGCCTAATACTAAATTACTGACAATAACAACTTATAATAAACTTCAAAAGTTAACATTGTAGCCCAAAATTAGCGCTAGTTTCGCATTTTTAAAAAACAAATCAGACTATAATAATACTATGAACTGCCAAGAACTTGGAGAAAGTAGGGAAACAAACAATAAATTTCATTTTAAAAAATAAAGGGCCCTTAGTTACTTAGCCCAATAAATAGATACAATTACTTTAGTGCAACCCAGCAAGAAAAAAAAAATCTTTCTGCAACCTTAATACCAAGCGCACTAAGAGCATCTTCAACAGTTTCTAATATTTAAACTTCCAATATTCTTAGATTGGGACCTTCCAAAAAATTTAGGTCTACAAAATAACAACCTTCCTATATTTTCTCCCAAAACACCTTTGAATTGGTCCGTGCCATCCCTACCATGAAATAATGTTGATTGGGAGCGCGACAGAGCGCACAAAATGAGAATCGAGTCTTGTTTTTAGGCGTCAAAAATTTGAGGAGCTAAAAGAGGAACTGTTGGAGATTTTTTTTGAATCGCCCAAAATCGGGGTTTTGGGAATGGATTTTAGACACTGTTGGAGATGCTCTAACTTCAGAAGGAATTTCTCCTAAAGTAAGAACTGTGCTTAGAAAAAGTTTAAATTCCAAAGCAAGATTCCTACATGGTTTTCGACGAGTTGCAGTCTCCGGGAGGAATAAGAGTTCCACTTACAATTCGCATAATCTAATCCCAAACCAAGAAAAAAGGACAAGAAACGGAAACAAGTACACATTTTTTTCTCCCAGAAATTACGAAGAGAGAAAGAACAGCAAGAGCCCCACAAATCTTTTGAACAAGTCCAGCGCACTCGAACTCCAAATCCGGAAACCCACCAAAAACGAAGTAAAATCCGCCCCCAGAGCCCAAAAAAAAAATCCTACAAGCATTCCGAGAAACAAGGACTACCTGAGAGGCTGAGAGCAACTCAATCCCCAGGACAGGAGGAGAGGAGAGAGAACAATTCTCGTGGAGCAGTTTAATATTTGGTCTGCTCCCTTCGCTTGTTGAAGGCCGAAGGGTCTCTCTGCTCTGTGTACTGTGTCCTCTGTGCGAATCTGCACCAGGAAGAGGAGCAAAACTTTTTTAACATCCAATTATTTCCGTCTCGGTCAACAGCGACTAGCCATGGCATATATATAACTTTTTACTGTTATACCCTCTGCATGTTATTTCTTCTTAAAATAGCCGTTGTCGCGACTAAATCACCGAAATAGTCTCTCTGCAGTCAAAGTAGCTGACCCCGTTTACTGAATTTTTTTTATTAATTTCTAGTTGTTCTAGTTTGTTGGAACTTCCTTTTTTATCTTTAGACCTGACGAAATTTTGTTTTTTATTTTTCAATGGATAGCTTCTGTGGCAAAAAGTTTTTTTTATTTCTTTCGAGCGGAACCAAACAGCTTAAATTTTTCATATTTTTCGATGCACAGTTTTTTTTAAAAAAAATTGAAGCATCATCAAAATTTTCCAACGGAACCAAAATGCTGAATATTTGTGAATTTCCAGTGGTGAGGTGTCGCTGGAAATTTTTTTTCTTTTTATTATTTTCCCAGTTTTTTATTTTGCTATTTGTTATTTTCCCGTGGTTTTTTATTTTGCGGTGGTAGCAATCCGCTGGATTCGAGCTGAGGATTTTTCGTTGGTCGAATTTTTTTCCAAAGATCACTCTCGTGCCGACGAATTTGCGAGTCTAGCCCAGTACAATGGAAATATAGCAGACTGAGTGTGTAGTATTATTTTCCATGGTTCGGGTCGGCGAGATTATTCTTTTCTGCAACCACGACACGCTGGAATTTTTTTTGTGCGGTGGAAATCTTATAGCAGTTGCCGAGTGTTGAAAATTTTTGTTGTTTTTCCATCGAAACCCGAGCGCTGGCCACAACAACTGCCTTTTTGAAAAAAAAATCATTCACTGTTTTTTAAAAAAGGTAGTTGTCGCGCCTGAGCGCTCAGGTTCCGATTGAAAAAACAATAAAAAAATTTTAGCGCTTAGCAACTGCTACAAGATTTCCACCGCACAAAAAAAATTCGGCGTGTTGCGGCCGTGGAAAAGAAGAATCCCGTCGACCCAAACCGCGGGAAACAATACTACACACTCAGTCCGATAAATTTCCACTGTACTAGGTTAGACTTGTATATTCATCGGCACGAGAGCGAGAGCGATCTACTACCGAAACAAAAACCAAAAATACAACCAAAAAGCAAAAAAGGAAAATCCTTCCAGTGACATACACCACTGGAAAACCAAAGCCATCCACTGGACATGGACCAGACGTCCAAGGAAACTAACTAGCAGGTTATGAGAGGACTCATGCCGCTGCATCCTAAGCATGGGTCAAATGCTTGAGGAACTGACACACGAGACATGCTTGAACTGCCGCATCCTGAACATGGACCAGACGTCCAGGGAAACTAACTAGCAGGTCATGAGAGGACTCATGCCGCTGCATTCGGGCGAGCCCTAAGAGTCTGAAAATGTTTAAAGAAAGAAAAGGTGCAAAGGGCATACTTACTTACTTGGGAAGACCCGCACTCAAGCGCAGAACTTACCTGGTGCGGAAGAGACTTGCGCCCGAGCGAAGGACGTGCTCGGCGCGGAACATGGATGTTTCGAGCGAAAACGCGTTTCGGGGAAGAGACTTCGCGCCGAAGCGAAGGACGGTTTCTCGGCGGAACATGGACTCGGTGTGGCTTTCCGGATCGATCACACCGCCCACGCCACGGCCAGAGCACACGCCGTCGTCCTCCACGCGCCAAGACGCAGAGGTCTTGATTGACTTGAGAATTCGGCATCCTCGTGATTCTCGCGAAAGGACTCAGTCGATCCCCACGGACGGCGCCAGCTGTCGACGATTCGGGAACAACGCCACTGTTCCGGACGTGGGTGGTGCTATTCCCTTGTTTCCCACAGGGCACAGCGCGATGTGGGTACAGTGGGCGCAGATCGTGGGCGCGCAGACATTCGAGCCGCCGCGTAATTAATGCCACGTCGTCCTCGTGAATTGTGCCCAGTCCTTTGATCGATCCTGGGGCTCTTCTTCGGTCTTGGTCGCTAGCCGTACTTTCCCGAGCAAGCATGCTCGGGGGCGAACTTGACAGAGGACGAGGCGGGCTCGCAGCCTGCTATCCGGAGACCTTCCTTGGGGATAACGCCCAAGGGCAAACATGGTCACTGCCGCCATTCTTTGGTACGATGGTCGCCTCACGGAATTTCCCAATCCCCATGTAATCCATCGGCTAATTTTTCTTTAATTTTTATACCAAATTATATTTTTATATATTTTTGTAATTTGTATGAGAATTAAATTTGTGATTTTATATATTTTATATTCTGGATTTAGTTATCTTTGGATGGAATTTTTATCTAAAATTAATTGGTATTTTTTGTTTTTTATTCCATTTATATTTACATGTTGTTGGATCATACATGATATAGAGTTTTTTTCATATAGTTTTATGTTGGAATCATAAATAAATCCAATTGGTATTTATTTTATGTTTATTTTGAATTTAAGCTATTTAGGATTTTACGTTGGAGTTCGATAAAATCAAATTGCTAATTTTATTTTGTTTTTTATTTCTAAATTTTAGTTTGAAGTTGGTATTTGTATACAAATCTAATTACTTATTTTGTATTTAATTTTTGTTTCAAATTTCATTTTTATTTTGTTGTTCATATGTAAATCAAATCACTAACTTTATTTTAGTTTTACTGTGAATTTTAGTTTTTATTGTACGTGACCTAGACTCTTTCTTTTAATTATGTGGAAATCAAATTCCTTTTTATTTAAATTTTAGTTTTTAGGTTGGAATTCATATATGAATCCATCTACTAATTTTTATTCTAAAATTCAGTTTTATTTTAATGTTTGTATGGAAATCAGATTAGTAATTATCTTTTATTTTATTATTCCATTTTTTAATTTTATTTTATTTTGATGTTTGTATGGAAATTATATTACTAATTATCTTTTATTTTTTTGAATTTTATTTTTTTATTGTACTAAACATTTACACTTTTTAATCGTTTGAAAATCAAATTTCTTTTTTATTTTTATTCTGAATTTCAATTATTTCTACGGTGTACATAACACAAACTCTTTATTTTAATCTAGACCGTTATAATATAGATCCAGCATAATCAACAATGTAGATATTTTTGTAATTTTTTTTCGATTAATGGGAATTTCTAGCCTTGATAGTGAACTTGGTGGCTTATTCTGCCTTTACTTTAATATTTTAATAGATAGATGGTTAAGACTGTCCGGATCTTAAGAAATTTTCTCGATTTCTCAACAATTAAATTATCTTTTGTAAAATTTCTGTAAAATTTGAAAGTTCCAAACAGAACCTAAAAAGAGTAAAACCGAAATACTTGAACAATCAAGAAAAATCAGATACCCTCTCTGCCCTTCAATGTATAGTAAGATCCGATCAGCTTGCCCTAATCTCGATTTTTTGCCTAATATTCCGCCGCCACCATCCTCCAAGAAAGACGAATTGGGCTCCAACTCCATCCCCTGTCTTGTCGAGGATGGGTCTGTGGCCGCCTTCTCCAGACGCCATCGCTGTTCTTAATGGGCCCTACCGCCCTAGTGCTTAGCCCCTCACTCGTCTCTTCCTTCCCGTCCCCTCCAGTGGCCTCGACGAGTGATGAAAGTTGGACATGTGATGGCCCAGGGCGTTCTGGTGCCATGGCTGCCCACACCGAGAGCAAGCTCTGTTTGCCTTGGACCATGGAGGAGCTCCCTGACATCGTCAAAGACACTAGCTAAACTTTATTGGGTGATCGCTTGCTGCAGCTTTAACTTCACTGAAGAATTTGTTTATTGTCAGTTAGTTGTGGCTTATTTTTAGAATTGGTTACTGCCTTTCAGACTGTTCCAGAGGAGGCCGAGAGATAGCTGTTACATTGAAGTTTCTAGGGGAGGTATACCTTTCGCTGCTCTTTGGTACTCGCAATAATGTTACGCAGATTCGAAGGTAGAGCATCGTTTAAGGACAAGGAGATCAGTTACTGTTAATGGGAGCAGATTTTGCTTCAGCTGATGCAATGAAATAGCTTTCTTAGTTGCAAATAAGTACCAAAACATTGGTTCTCCTTCCATGTTTTGTAGCAGCGTTCGGACTAGAATTAATAGTATTCTAGCTTACCATTTATCTGCCTGGTCAGCTGAGATGCTTCAGAAATGTCATCCTGATAACCCTTATAGCAGAATCTTCATAATAGTTCCTTGCATTCCATTTTAGGATAGAGATTGAGACTTGGGGGTATCTCATATGCATTGATTGGGCAGAAAAATTGGTGGTGATTAAATTGTTCGTTTGTGTAATTGTAGTACTTGGTCAGCTACAGGAAATTGTTTGGCTTCTTATATGCTGGTCCTTTTTCTTTCTATGCTGCTCCTGACAGCAAAAATGTGCGGCGAAGCGCACGGGCCGTTCTAGTATTCTAGATAGTAGCGAGTGATCGATCGACAACACACTAATGTGAATGTTTGGTGCATGTTACAAGTTCAGTGTCACTGACCAACGAATGTTTCAGCAAATGTGGCTGTGACATCCATCAACCCAAAGGCCATAGGATCACTCTCTGGTCTTGCTCTGAAACCAACGGCAGCTTAGCGGTTTCCGCTGGTGCCGGCTCATGAAAAATCTCAGGGAAGCTCTGCAAGCGCCATTGATGGCAGCAATGGCCACGACACCCGTGCGCTGCAGCCTCGCTGTGCCTGGAATATGTCGTCCCGTTCAGTCGTTTTCAGGGGAGACTAATGGCGCTTTTGGATAGCTATGCAAGGTGTGTGCTTCCGGACTACTGGTCAAGGGAAGAAAAATGACCGGCCACTTCACATGTATTGATTTGTGAGGTGTTTCTTTGGCACCCCCTGTCAATTCCTCACTTCTTCTCAGCCGGCAATCGTTACAGCTTATAGGTGCAAATTAAACTCTAGTTGGTGATATTTACTGATGATTGTTTCGTACTGTACAGTTTGTGCTTACCTTCATTTTTCGACAGTACGGCAAACTCTTGTGTAGTTTTAAAAAAAGAACATATAAGAGCTTCAGAAACCATTACACTTGTAGCCCTTCATCTTCATGGATTTGCAATCTGTAGCTAGGGCCACCTTGGGTCCAAAGTCCAACCATGTCAAGCCAACTCAACTATCTCAATTGTTAAGCTGAAGAACACAAGCATGTGTTAGCTAGGAAAAGAGCTGCTACTTTTTGTATGGCAAAGGAATGGCCAAAAACGGATTTGGTTCCTTCAGGGGACCGGCATGGGTTAGACTGTTAGCTTCAGCTTTAAACAAAGAAATCAATCAGAATGATATTGCCCAAAAAAATCCAAATAATATAATTCCGGTGAAACAAAACCTATCACCCGACAGGAGATGCGTCGATGTAGCGTCATCCGGTGAGTGGTCCTGGTACGAAATCACATGGCCTCTCCGGCTCCAATTGTTGCAAAAGTACTAGCCACTAAGTTGAAACTGTTACTGTACTGCATTATATCTGTACAGACCCTTTTCTTCCTTTTTGCCCCGAAAATTAAATAAGATAAATTAAGAGTACTACAATTACTTGTAGTTTCTTGTTGTTCCATGAAGAACTTTTTTATTTAATCTTTTTCAAATAATACCGTGAACAATAAACCTTGCACTAACTTTTTTAAAATGAACCCTACCACCATACTGTTCAGTGAACCACACCACCAATGATGAAGCGGTAGGCATGGTTCTTTTCTTGAAATAAACTAGATGAGCGATTACGGCATGCCACACCGTGATCGCTACCCCCCTCCCAAACACGCGAGAAAATCGAGGAAATACGTGAAACGGTTTGAAGGATATAAATGTAATTACATTTCTTATTTATTTAGGATTTTTTCACGAAGGATCCACGATTTTGCTGGACCAAAAGGTCTTTTTTCGTAAAAAAATGGTTCAAAAGATCTAAACGTAATTACGCTTTTTCATTTATGTAGAGTCCTTTCACGGAGGCCAAAAGATCATTTTCATAAAAAAACAGCTGAAAGGATCTAAACATAACTATGCTTTTTTAGGGGTTTTTATGGAGAGCTGACACGTGGTTGCCCTCTCTAGGCATCAAACTTGCCAACTTTAATAAAGTAATATTTGAACTACACTTGGTGTGTCCAAGTTCATTTGCAATTTCACCTGTGGCGGCATGATAGACAGGAATCATGTTTTGGAAATAATATGAGAGGGTTTAATCTTGAAAAATAAATTGTAAGAAAAATTATTTAGTGAAGAGTAAATTTTACAAAACTACAAGTTTCTTGTATAAATTATCAGAAAATTACAGATTTTAGCTTCAATTTCACAAAACTACAGATTTTAGGAGAACTTGTGTCACAAAACCCCAGGTTTTAGAATTAACCGTTTCTTATAACGGGTCTGACAATCTGAGCCCACATGGTAGCCTTACGCGCAAGTTAAATGGAAAATGAGTGTGCGTGAGACTGCTACGTGGGCTCACACTATTGGATTTGTTTCAATGTAGGGTCAATTTTAAAACCTAAAGTTATGTGACATAAGTTCTACTAAAATCTGTAATTTTATAAAATAAAAGTTAAAATCTATAGTTTTACGATAATTTGTATAAAAAATCTATAGTTTTGTGAAATTTACTCTTTAGTGAAAGATTCTTCCATGAAAATAAACATAGCGGTTGGGGCTATTTTGTAACACAACAATTACACGAGAGTTTGACAGGAAATACTGTAACTTGGTATAAAATTTATAAAATTCTCATGTTCCACACAGACCTTTGCTCTTTGTTATCTCTCTTTTCTCAAAGGACCAGATCAGTTTAACATTTAGTAATTTTCGCATGAACACTGCGAAATTCCGGGTTGGCGACGTAGCAATCTCTCTCTCTCTCTTCTCGAAAGACCAGCTCATCTTAACATTTAGTACGGCATAGATAAGTCATCACGAGCTCATCAAAACCCTCAAAGTCAACTTAAACCAAGTGACGCATTACAATACAATATATGGGGCACGACGTCATTAGGAAGACATAAACCAAGTGACACATTACAACGCAACAATGCAGCACGGCGTCATCAAGAAGACATAAATCATCATGCGCTCATGGAAGGAGCGTGCACGGCACGACCGGCACCAAAGCGGCCCCCACCCACGCCCACACTACCAATCGTCACGAGCAATAGAGCACTCTTTTCTGCCCCAACACCGAGTAGACGACAACAATGGCGGATGCAAGGAGTAGCTGCGAAGGGTCCAGAATAGCGGCTCTGATCGTGATGTCTCTTGTACTATTTTAGTCCTATAGTAGCGAATCATTTATCATAAACACAATAAAACGTAACAACACTAAACATTCTCCCTAATTTTCTCCGACCTACGCCGCTGACTATGGCATCGCAACACCAGATAAATTCGACGAAATTACGTCTCGTGAAAAGGCCAGGCAAACGGGTCCTACTAGCCCTTGCGGCTCCTCAAGAGACCATGAAAAAATATAAAAACACGAAGCGACGGTGAGAAAGATAAGAGGGAAGACCTTGACGTTGTTCCTTGTTTTCTCTTGCTTGCTTTGCTTTCCCTTCCCTTCCCTTCCCTGACCTGTAGTTTTCCCTCTCCCACTATTCCTATCTCAGCAATGTCGTCGCATCGGATGAAAGGGAGTGATTCTCGTGGCCGTTGAGATAGATACATATGTAGAGAGAGGGAGAGGATAGCGGGCCCGGCATGTACGTGTCACGGTGTCAGGCGAGCGAGTGGCCGTGGCAGACGGGATCCGGCGGAGAGCGACATGAAAACGGGATCGACCACACCAGGGCTAGTTGCCAGGCCCTGCGGCGGCAGTAGCGCATGCGGGCTCGGCTCCGATCTCCTCTTCCCCCGGCGGCAGACCGTTCATTCTCCGGGTGATTCCCCGTGATTTCAGCTCCCCCGCCCGTGCCAAACTGTTGTTTGCCGTGTCTTCGTCTAAGATGCAGAGGGGTGCAGGCGATGCGAAACAGGGAGAGTGGCCATGATTCATGTCTTCTTCTTTGAACACTGTACAAATGATGTTACTACGGAAACGTTCTGTTCTTGAGCAAGCTGCGACGCGAAACAAAGAAGAGGGAGTGAGTGAAGGACAGAGGATAATTCCTTACCACTTCGTATTCTTAAAATTTGTATAACTTCTCAAATTTCAGCTCTGAAAAGGTTATCTGAAAGAGTATAATAATTGGTGAGTAGAGATGGGACATTCGGTTTAAAAATATTTCGATTTTAAACCCAACGTAACGTATACGTTATTCCTGAATAAATATTACTATAGTATACTGTACTTCCACCAAAACACATGTATAAAAACCAGATTACATGAAGATTTTAGGAAAGTTGCTTTTATACATTATTATTTGAAAGTTGTATAAATATGAAAGTATTTCAGCTTTGAAAAAGTTATCTGAAAGAGTATAATAACTGGTGAGTAGGGATGGGCATTCGGTTTAAAAATATTTCGGTTTTAAACCTAACGAACATATACCTTATTCCTGAATAAATATTACTATAGTATACTGTACTTCCACCAAAAGTAAAAAGTGTATTCCTGAATAAATATTACTATAGCATAAAAACTGTATTACCCCTTTTTGGTAGATCACTTAGGGGGTGTTTTGAATTAGGGATATTTTATTGGAATATTTTATGATTTAATTCAAATTTGAACTAAATCTTAAAACCTCTCAAAAAAATTACCACTCATCTAAACATGGCCTAATTGTTCTTTGGGTGTTGTGTTTTACTCTAATTCATAATAGTAAATGATATTAAAAATAAATGAAGGGAATAGATATGTAAGAAAAAAAAAGTAAAAAGTTACCTCAAAATTATAGAACGATACGTATTTAGAAATAAAAATTAAAAGCTACAGTGACATGTGTCCACGAAGAGTTCATCAACGAAAGCATTGCATTCCTGGGATTAAGTGCGGCAGAGTTGAGCGTCAAACCAAACACCCTCTCCGTCCTCTATCTTCGACGTTACTAGTTTGTTGACAGTGCCACACGCGACGACAACTTCAGCAAGTGCCGCAGTTGTTGCAACCCCGCTCACAAGTCGCAAATAGCCGTTGTTGCTGGAGAAATAGAGGGCTGCGCTTGGATGAACTCTTGAGACGTACGGTGCAAGAGAAAGTTTTGAGGCATGATCAAGCTAATTAAGGGTGCAAAATGCGCCTAATATCTGGGTGAAAATCATGTACATATTGGTTTAGCCGATCCCTTAAATAATAGATAAACATGAATGCTGTATTCAGTGGTGGGATTTGAACAAATTATACGGGGGTATATACTTCGTACGTATAGCTCTATAGTCTTATATAATGATTTCATAACATTATAGTTTCAATATATATATTTAAAAGTTATTAAAAGTGCAATATAAATAGCTGTAAGGTCTTAAAAAATTCGCTAAATTACTGAAATTGAAACCAATTAAATTAACACATTTAACCTATTATAGCATTTCTTGACATTTTAGGGTGCCGGCCGGGGCATAGATCCGCTCCCTGTCCCTGGTTGTATTTGCATTTAGGGCTTGTTTGAAGCTGCACGGAAATTTCACGCAAAGCAGTTCAGTTCTCACGTGAATCCGCCCTGAACTCCCAAGCTTCACGGCCCAGTAGCTCAGCCCAGCATGGCGTAATTGACGCCTCGAACTTCTAGGCCGGAGAAGGAAAGCCCAGCTCGAATGGATCCCTCAGATCGTCGAACACAAACAAGAGTGGCGGCGGCGCCGGGGAAGGAGAGGAGCCAGCGACCGCGAGGCGGAGGCGCGTCGAGCGGGAGGGCGAAGAGCTTCGGGAGAGATGCCGCTGTACGACTGCATGCTGCTGGTGAAGCCTCTGGTGACCAAGGAGTCCGTGGCGGAGCTCGTGGGGCGGGTGGCGCGGCGCGCGTACCAGCGCAACGGCGTCGTCACCGACCTCAAGTCCTTCGGCACCGTCCACCTCGGCTACGGCATCAGGAAGCTCGACGGCCGCCACTTTAAGGTCCGCGCCGATTCTCAGCTCTTTATGTGCATGCGTACGCTCTTAGTGGAGCCTTCGCTTCCGCGTGTGCTGTCCCTCGTAGCCTCTTGGAGTGGTGACGATCTGGTTTGTTCGGCTAGATTGATCCGTTTGATTGAAGCGCGTTCGATGAAATGCTCAAATGCCTAAGCGGGCACGAGTGTCTCGGTTTTTGGTTCTTCGCGACGGGTTGGTGCCTTACTGCCTTTAGCATGCTCGATGAAATGCCCAAATCGGCCGTAGGCTGCCTGTTGCAGTGTTCGTGGGCATTGGCCTTGGCGTGCTTGACGGAATTCTCTAGCGAATGTGTTAGTGCGGTTGTGATCATTCTTTTGATCGGAACTCTGGATTGCGCTGATCTGGTGGCTCAGAAAACAGATGTGCAGCATGAATTGGTTTATTTTCTTTGCGTATTGAATAGGAGGATGACCTACCTGATTGAAACACCTCCACAATGCTCCTGGAACCATATTACAGATGCGATGGTGGATTTTCTTCCAGGCTTGCTGTCTAGGCCTAGTTATTTTAGATAGAGCGCTTGAATCTTTGACGTAGCTGGGTTTTCGAAGTAGTCTTCTTGGGGAAATGATTTCACTTGGTAGGTGATTCGTCTGGTCCAAGTATATATGGGGTTTTTCCTTGCATTAACCACTATTCTTCCTGTGCCCTAAAGTTTTGTGTTGGTACGGCCCTTGGGAGTTCTGTGAAATGTCTAAAACAGTTTCTCTATTGCATTTGAGCTAAGCGTGTCATTTTGAATTCTCTAGTTCTTGAACAAAAGTTTAAGAGGTATTATTCCTTTCTCGTGTTTGTTTCTCTACTAGGTTGCCAATTTGCCATAACTGACCATAGCAGAGGCAACATTTTTTTTTTCATGCGTGGCATCCTTTTTCACGTCTATGCTATGTATTTTTGTTACTGTAACTATTGATGCGATCTCACATTGTTGAATTCAAATCAACATCAAGGTCAAAACTTTTAAGGATTTCTTCGCAGTTTGTTATGAGAGGCAATTTTTTTTAGTTACCAGATATTTGATATAGGTTTATATTCAACATATGAAGAATGATCAATTGATCGCTGCTTAGTAAGTTAAATTTGAAAAATTGTGAATACACACCTCCAGTCATTTTACATAGGGAAGATATCTCATACTATCACAGTCACAGCGTCATCTTTTGAGTGTGCAATTCAAGCTTTTATGTTGAATAACTTGTTGAGTTTGACCATACAGTCTCATGTCAAAGTCGGACTAAGGATTGTAGTGCTGCATCAATTAACTGGTTGTAGCTTTCTACCCGTATCAAATTGTGATGGATGCAATATCAGTAAGAGTGTATTACTTTACTCTCAGTCTGTATGAACATATGTATTGTGCAATCTTCAGTTGTCCTCTTGGTAACCTTGGCGCTTGATCCTTTTCTCATTAAACATGCATACATGATTGTCAATAAGGTTGGAGCTTGTGAACTAATTTGATTTGGAAAGGATGATAAGCTATATTCTTGTTACTTGTAGAAAATGTAAGAGCTGAATGTTTTGGATTTCTGATCACAGGCCAGTGTGACTTTGACTTGATTGTTCTTATGAAACAATATTATTAACAGAGCCTAATTAAAGAATGTTCATTGGCTACTAATGGACTGGCTGTGAACATAATTGTGGCAAAGTTTGGTAGTGAACGAAAATACCCCTTAAATAATCAAATCACACAATTTAAGTGGGGGTGTCATGTTGATAGAAGTTATCAGCAATATTGGTGCTGTATGATTAATGGGAATGCATTGCAGTGATGCAAATAAATTATCACTAAGACGGACTTTTGGTATAGCTTCATTATCTTCATCAGTGAAGCCGTGAAGGTTTGATGTTCCACAGTGGTCTCAACGGTTAGAAATTACGTTTGTTCTTGTTGTAAGAGTGCCTTTGTTTTTATTTTCTATGGCTCTTTGATAAAACCTTCGATCCAACAAGTGAGAAAAGTTAATCACCTTCAGAAAACAGCGAAAGAAGCAGAGAGGAGGAATGCATTTCCCTGCATTTAAGCCTATGCACACCACTTTCATTGTTCTTATGCACACTAGACGAGCAGTCTTATGCTCCAGTTGTTTGTTCATTGCCAGATTTCCTGCTATAGTTGAAAAGCTTTAAACCAACATCCAGATTTTGTTTGCATCAATTGCTTTCACAAAGAGAAGTGCTATATGCATGCTCCTTTTTGGTTGGCAACTAGCATTGCAGTCTAAAGTCTAAACAAATAATTGTATAAGGAGCTGGCTTTTGCTTTTCTTGATGTGCTGAAATTTATGTTGCGTTTACAGGGCCAACTTATGCAAATGACCATGATGGTTCCACCTTCTTTTACTCGAGAACTCTACTATCTAAACAAGGAGGACAGGTTGCTTCGCTGGCTGGTGGTGAAGCATAGAGATGCAGTCTATGGTCTGGAGTTCATCAATGAGGATGACGGGAGGAATGAGATGAGCAGTTTCCGCCTTCATCATAATAAAGATGATGACGACGACGACGACGGTGATGCTGATGAATTTGACTACAACGAGGATGATGTTGAGTATGAGGTCGAGGAGGATTAGATTTGCGTGTTAAGATCTCTGCACTCCCAATGTTGGCAGGTATGTTTTTTTACGAATAACATGTTGTCTTCCGTGTATTGTTAGACTATAAAGTAGGGCAAGGAGCAGAACCTATGAACTTGACTGTTTGTCGAAAAAGACCCTGGAGCATACCTTGAAATCTGCTGTTGCATGTTGTTTGACGTGTAAGCTGCGAATAAGCAACAAATCATCTAATTGGTACAATGTCACTGGTTTTAGCTCATTGCTTGATGCTTCCTCAAGATCCAATGAGAAATTGCTTTGCAAAAACGCGGGAAATGCTGCGGTATATATACATTAATACATACAACATAGCGGTATCTTTTATTCATCAACACAACTTTTACAAAGTAGTAACTTGCAAATGCATACACGCAACTATAAAAGTAGTAGCAGACTTTCACAGAGCTATGGACGGCCAGGATCGATCAGAAGCGATAGGCCAGCCTCCAGAACCACCCCACGATCCCGCCCCCGTCCTCGTCTGAATCCGAGTCCCAATCGGAGTCCGAGTCGGAGTCGCACGGCCCCTCCTGCCCGTCCTCCCCCACCTCGCCGTCCTCCACCTCGGCCTTGCCCACCGGTTGGGCCCACCTATCCAGCGACGGCGGCTCCTCGGAGCTGCTCAGGGCCACCTCGTCGCCGTCGCACCGGAAGACGAGGCACAGCAGGGAGGAGATCTGGCGGGTGGGGCCCTCCTCCTCCGGCACGGCGAGGGCGGTGGTGGGGTCCGCCGCATCGGCATCCGCCACCGGCTTGGGCAGAAACGGCTCGGCGGTGGCCTCGCGGTCCACGTCGTGGGGTACTACCAGCGGCGGGAGGTCGGGGCGGCGCCCCGGGGCTGGGGCCACGAGGAGGCAGCAGACGACTGCGAAGAGGACAGCGGTGGCGCTGGCGTGGGCCATGTGGGCGTCGCGGTGGCGCGCTTGGTGTGGGGTTGGGAGCTAGTGCAATGAGATTAGTATATATGTGATTTTAAGAGTGGTTTATTAGGAATTATTACGTACCAGTCCAGCGCTTAAGGTCGCTTGATTAATCACTAAGGAAAGGAAGCCTCCCTTGTCGTTTTCGTGTTACGACAGGGGAGGGGAGACCGAGCAGGGTAAGAAGGCAAGCTAGGTAACTGAGAACAATCACTTGCTGCACCAAATAGATGGTACACAATATTTTGCCTCAGAGGTACGTACTATTAAAGTCGGGTTTTTATGTTTCGGTTAGTTTTTCTTAGTTATGTACGAGCGCGGAGCATAATTTTTCTAAAAAAAAGTTATCACGCTTGCACTTTTTAGCTGTCGCTTGTACTTTTTAGCCGTCTAAGTTGTATACTAATAATTTATATATTTACGATTATGTAACTAGATGCGATGGTTTTTTGATAGTGCATATAGTAATGCAAGGCATATTTATACGTGCCATTGCTAATTTGTGACTTTCATGTATCCATTGTTCCTTTATGTTTGTTTGCTTATGGTGTGTGTTGATTGAACTGACCTTTATGCCCATGTGCATAAATTGTTGTCATCATTTTCCACCGGTCATATTTGTCAACTCGCTGCCATCATGTGTGGCACTGCTCTGCTAGGATGCACATCAACTAGCAAAGGCGACCCAGGGTTAAACGAGACCATGTCAAGATAGCAATCTTCCTAGCTCGCTAAGAATAAGATTGTATTTAGATTAAAACCATGAACAAAGATAAACATGCTACTGGGATCTCAACGATGGAGCCTAGCGATCGCCACTTGCTCTCACTGGTCCGCAACTAGCTACCACTACTTATGTCCCGGCATTGCTCTATGGTTGCACTCGCACAAATTGTTGGCTCGCTATTGTCGTATCTAGTGACCAACAACAATTATCATGCCAGATGACATGTATCATCGATATCTTGTGACAAGTATTCAGTTTTATAGTATTAAGGTATAATCATACTATTATTATATATGCTTGGTTCTACAAGATAAATTGTACACTAAACTTCGATGTACTTTAAAGATGTAAGGTTAAATTAAGGTTAAGATTATTTTTTCTATTTGCTTTAATGGAACGCTTTGGAGTTTCATAGAACCCAACAGAATTGTGCATCATAAAACGGTACAAATCCTTCAAAACTATATTCCAAATGGGTTTACTCGCTACTGTGGATAGGAAACAGTAGTACACCAGGTTCTCGGCGATCAACTATCTGATCTGATGGCATCTCTTTAACCTCTAGTGTCCTCTGCAACTGTAGTTCAGTGTGATCTTTGGAAAGAAAATAATAAAAGATAGTGGACTGGCTGCGTCGTTGCAGATGGAGGATGGGCTTGCTTGATGTCATGCACTCACACGGTCCCCAAAAGATAATGGACTGACTTCGTCCTTAGGGAAAACTTGCTGACAGCATTATTGAACATGGTGCAGGTTCTGCCTACATCGTCAATGAAGTTCTTTTAATATCTAACTGTTCCACGTATCTGGTTCTCATTGGCCTGAATAATTTGTGTTCCATCTTATTAACTTAATTAACTTTTTTACAGAGCACTAGTACAGTGTCCTAATATACTCTCCAGTAACAAAAGGAAATCGTGTCGAACATGTACACGGTCTTTAAAATATAATTTTGACTATTCATTTATATTGTAATATATTTATAAAACCTACAAAAATTATAATATTAAGAAATTTACTTTTTGATAGCTAAAGTTTATAATTTTTAACTACATATAACCTAAAACGATTTCCTTTCGTGATCAGAGAGACTACCGTAGCCCAAAACAATTTCCTTTTGTGACCGGAGAGAGTATATATGTCCTTTTGAGTAGTGCAAGTAACGTCACAGAGGTAAACCGTAAGGGTGGAATTGATTTTTCTAGCTTCACGGGCCTGAGACAATTATACAAGGAAACAAGAAAAATGATATTTCTTTAAATATGAACGATATTATGTTAACATTTCATCCAGTATTTTCAGTTTTCCTAAAGGGTTGGAATAAATGCATCGATTTGAAATTAGATGTTTGGATCCCTTGCAAAACATGTTTGTATGATTTTCAGATGAAATACAGGGAAATCTTGTATTATTATATTTTCAGTTTTCCTAAAGGGTTGGAATAAATTTGGAGTTGATTAGAAGTTGAAAATCGCCATAGACTCATTATGTACTTCTTGAAATGTTTAATGTTGATTTGATGTGCATACCAAAAGTGATTGCACAATTAACACTACTACAGAACTGGCATTCAGTACCAATTAAAAACGATCTTTAGTACCGGTTTTTAACCCACATGCCATCCAGATCGATGCTCAAAGATCAATCCCTGCTGAGGCACCAACCGTCATCGATGAGCTATGAGCCGAGTATATATATATATATGTATATATATATATATATATATATATATATATGTATACAACTTTAGTTACAACTAATGTATTATATGTACATATTAGTTATTTTTAAGGATTTCATTTCCCGAGAGGTCACCCATCCTATTACTACTCTCCTTCAAGCACGCTTAACTTCAGAGCTTTTATGAGATTCATTACTCTAGCAGTGGTATGATAACATCTGATATATAATGTGTCCCTCCTCCTCTTAACCCTGTGAGGAACCCAAACACTGATTTTTCAATTATTTCAAATTAGCAAACTATAGAGGTAATTAGCAAAATTTAAAACTTTCAAATTTATTTTTCATACTTTTGACTATTAATGATGCTTGTAATATATGTGCTAGTACTATTCATAGAATTTGTAAAAACATCATAACTTTTGACTCGTACCTTTGATTTTGGTGTTTTTGAGCTTTCCGGAATCATCACACGATGAGCTCTCCGATTATATATTTTTGGTACCGATTCTAGTTTGCAAATAAGAAATCTGGGCACTTTTGTTAAAATGGTCATAACTTTTGACTCGTAACTCCGATCAGGGTGTTCTTTGGCTCATTTGAAAGATAACGAAAAGTAGCACCCGAATTTCATAAGTGCGGCAAAATCAGATGGTCGGATCCTGATGGTTTGTGCGAGTGCGTGCGCAGCAACGAAATTCCAAAAAAACGTCGTTTAGAGCCTCAAAACGGTCTCCGAAGTTTTAAATCTGTTTCGGTCGTTCTTTTTAATTATTGCAAATGGAATATTAGTTCTAATTATTTTAAATGTAATATTATTTAATTTCAATTCTTTCAAATTAGAAGGCAGGAGAGGTAATTAGCAATATTTAAAAAAATTATTTTTATTATTTATGGTGGTTTCAAATTAGGAGGGAAGAAGAAATTTAAATTGGGTCTTATTAATACCAGTTGGAGGCACCAATCGATACTGATGTTAGAACATCAGTATCGGTTGGTGCCTCTAACCGGTACTAATAAGAGCCCCTCTTTAGTACCTCCCGCAGCCCAGTAGCTATTGAACCGTGACTGTTATAACTGTCAGTCCGGATTCGAACCCAACAGGCATTGATAGGCCAGTATCAAAGACCAATTCTGTAGTAGTGTAATTGCACTTGATAGTGTGCGATTTCACTTGATAGAGTCTTACTCGAGTTGATCGATCGATAGGCCATGTAACCAGTTAAGTATTTTCTAGAAATGATCTCTCGGATCAATTTGAGTCTTACTCGAGCAAAATGATCTTATATTAAGGAAATCTAGATCTTAGCTCTGTTTAGAGCATCAGGATTTCACAATAATATTCCTAAGAAAATTATACAGTCTCGTCGTGAAATTGCTATATATGTTTCAAATACGTACGCACGTATTGATTGCCTATTTTATATTGGGATATGTACGATGTGTCACCCTAGCATCAATTGTGAGTCTGACCGAGTTTACTCTATGCATTGCGTCCGTGCATCGAGTGTCGGGTAGCAGGTGCTAGCTCCGGGACCGCCGGCAGGCACCATGTACTACAGATGCAGTGACGTTCCTTAAGGCTGCGTTTGGTTGGATGTACAAGGGTGAATCGAACCGTTCTATATAAGATTTGGTTATGTCTCTATATTTGGTTGGCTGAACAGAATCATTTGGTATAGGATGAGATGGTACAGATTTTTGAAATATTCTAAAAAAATATTACACTATCCTGTACGAGTAATTTGGCCGAATCAATCGATTCATGATAGGATCGATCACTTGCATCATCCCTCAAACCAACCTTATTCCTTATCCAATCTCATCCATTTAACCAAATAACATCATCTTGTACCATCCTGTATTATTTCATCCAAGTAACTAAACAAAATCTTGTATCATTCCATTCAGACAACCAAACACCTTCTCTGTACGTACCATCTCATCTAGGATCATCTCATCCATTCTGTACCATCATATCCCATTCATTCTCGTACACCCAACGAAACGCACCCTAATTGGACTAAGATTCAAAATCTCGGCAAAATTTTAGAAATTTTGGTCGAGATTTTGGATTTCGTCCGAAGACGAGATTAAAACTCTCGGTCAAATAAAGAAAACTTGAAAAAAAATAAAATTACTACAATAATTTCAAAGTTTTTACTGAAATATTGGAAATTTCAGCCAAATTTCAAATTTTGGGGGCAATACCTTTTAAGAATGTCATTTGCCATGAAAAGTTTTGAAAAAAAATGATTTTTTGAGGTTTTATAAAAATAACAGAAATATTATCAGATTTATAAAAATGTACAAGCTTGATTATGCTCTAAAAATTTTATGGTACCATCATCTTTAGCGGTCTAGGATTATACAGAAAAATTTCCAAAAAAATTGAGCTTCATTTGTTATCATTGAAAAATCAAAAATAGAAGAAACATAAATGAGATAGTAAACTTGTGAGAATTTTATAAATTCGCTCGAGTATGATCATGATCCAAAATGTATAGAACAGCTTAAGCATTGCCTCAGCACTCTTCTCTAAAATTTTCAAAAATTTTAAACCTGCTTTGGTTGCTTAATCAAATCCATGGAAGAAATGCATGTACTCAGCTTTTATCAGGACAATTGCACTGTGAAAATTTTTAAAAATTTCTCAGACTTGATCATCATCTGAAAAATTTATGGGAATATTAGTGATAGGTCAGGACAATCCATAAAAAATTTAAAATTTTCTAACATGGTTTAAACTATTTTTCATTCAGTTGAAATTTACTAAGATTTTGGCAATTTCGACCGAAATATCGGAAATCCTGGTTCAAAAAATTCTGGATTTGAATTTTGTCCAGATTTCATCTAAAATTTTGAAATCCTGCCAAAATTTCATATTTTGGTGTCCTTTGAGATATAGTCCGAAACAAAATTTGAAACCTTTGATTAGACCTTTGTACATTGGCATGTTTAGTTTGGTCAATAACAAGCCATTTTCTGAAGGAATAAGTAATCCTTTGGTTCAGGAATATAAGGGCTAGTATGGAGTAATATAGGGCCTGTTTAGGAGAGTTATAGCTTTTTCTGATTATTTGGCTTTCTAAACTAAAAAAAGGTTATAGCTTTTATAAAAATTCATTTGATAAATAGTTAATTTCTTTCAGAAATAAACTAGAAAAGCAGATTCAGCATAACTTTCAGCTTTTAATTTTTACTAGTAATATATGAATTCTAACTCATACCAAAAACTACTTAAAAGCTAAATTCTCTACTTTTTAAAAAGTGAAACTGGTTTAAAGAAACTGGGCTACAATGGCTATTATCAATGGATCGAAAGGAGACCCGGGTCGTCTGGCAGTTTGTCGAGGAGAGAGACGCGTGTTGCTAGATGATTCGTGCGTCGTCGCAGAAGCATAGGCTTGAATCAAACTGCTTCCACGTGTTTCTACTGCATATTGCTTCGATCGTAGACAGACACGCACGCTGCACACATACACAAATGCATTTAGATGTGCAAGCCTTTTCCCATTTCCATGCAAGATTTATTCGTCCCAACCTACGTTGGTACTTATTCTGTTCAAGTCTTCGAGATTTATTTTTTTTAATAGTTTTGTTTGTAAATATATGGTTTGTATGTAGGTTTAATAAGGCATTTTCTTTTATAACCTTACTTATCATCTCTCAACTATATACATTTATTCATTGCCACCCACACAAAGTACTATCTCTAATCTTCTAAGACAATTAGTAAGGAAATCTAAGTTATTTGCTCTCATACTACTCTCAATATTCAATGCATCTTTAATCTTTATGTAAAGTTAAAATACGTCTTATATTTTTTGACAGGAAGAGCAACTAGGAATCAGATCTGATCACCGATTCCTCACGAGGTCCACCCTTCAAAGCCGCCTCCTCTAATTGAGTCCTGTCTTGTAGTTTTAACAAGTCAACCAAGACCTTAAACCACTCACATTAGGCGCCCAAAGCATGCATGCATCTATCCATGCACATATATAGATAAATACAACACCCAAAAGTCACGCACACACTGACATGTTTGACAGAAAGAGCAGCATGCAGCACATATACGTAGTTATATTTTATAATACACATAGATTTTGGAATAATCATAACCATTACATTGCAGGGTTCAATCTTCAAAGTCTTCCTCTGAATATCATTAGACCCTAAGAAAAAAAAATATATATATATATATTTATATATTACTGCTACTACTGCTAATAAAGTAGTAGTATATAGCAGCTAAGCTTGACATTAGAGTCAACAAAGCCATGGGAGCTCACACCGACACACGCACAGAGGCAATTGACTAGGAACAACCGAACAACGACTCTTAACTCTATTTAGCTTGGTAAAATACAAAGATATATATAGCTATAGCTGATGCCAAAGCATCTAATCGATTAAGTGGCATGTATATATATATATATATATAATTAATCTCCCTGGATATTTGAGTGGTCAAGCAAGCTCCTGGTTCTTCTCCACCACCCTCACTTCCTTCGCCGATCTCAGAATACTCGCCTGCATTGCCATGTACATCCACAGATGATAAGACAGAATGTACAAAACGTATATATACACAGTGGATGGATATGATGCATATATCATGTATGTGTAGATCGATGTAACGTCACCTGAGCATCTGTTATCTCGACAGCGAAGCCGTCGACGATGGCGAGCGAGGACTTCTTCCGGTAGGTGTCGGGCTGGAGGAGCTTGGCGAGCAGCTTGTCGTGCTTGTGGCTCAGGTACGCGTCCAGCGTCGCCGACCCCTCCTTCGAGCTGCACGCACCCAAGAAACAAAACCTCATTAATTAATCACGAAGATGATAGCTTGATACCGATGATCAATGGGAGTGTTTTGTCGTCTCTGTGTATATATTTACAGACCGATCGGCTCTTAGGCGCTCGTACACGGGGTCAAAGTTCATGAACACGAAGTAAACCTCCTGCTGCGGCTTCGCCATTGCTCTAGCTCTTCTTCTTGCTCTTGCTCTTGCTCTCCTATGAGTTTAGTACTAGAGTGAGCCTAAGGCTGGCAGCTCTTCGTTTGGTTGGTTCCATATCATTGCAATGGGCGGCTATTTATAGTCGGTGGAGAGGAGATGGCTCAGTGGGAGCGTGTACCTTGCAAGTTCCTTACTGTACCCAGATTAGCCTAGATCTATTCTAGAGTGATTAATCATGATTAATCAAACAATAGCACGCAACCAACAGACAATGCATGCATGCAAGTGTGTTGGTTTGGTCAAGGGCATCTCACATATTATAAGCACTCGCACATGCGTCTAGCTAGCTACTTGCTCTTACTTGTCCACAGTACGGTGGTAGTGGCAGTACTCGTGTATATATATATATATATGTATATGTATCTTAAGAAATAAAATATATGTGGGTAGCAGTTGCTGCAGAAGAGATCGATCGATGTGCATACACGCAAGCATGGGTTCTTGAGAAAATACCCGAAAGAATGTTTTTGATCGATGGATCGGCCGCAGGGGCATGCATGGAACGCAATGGCAACGAATTAGCAATGGAATCTCACAGGGCGGGAAGAGGTCAAGGACTCGAGATCTCTGCACTGCACCTGAGCTGAGAGAGAGAGAGACGCTAGCTACAGGGTACAGGCTGTAGGCTGGCCGGCCGGAGTGCTTGTATGAATGCACGTCGTAGCTGATCAGGATCAGATCCAGATGGGATGGGATGGGCTCGCAGTCGCAATGCAGACGCGCAGTGCTGCTCGTGCTGCGCGCTTGCATGGCGAGAGAGAGAGAGAGAGAGAGAGAGAGAGAGAGAGGGAGAGAGGGCCCGGACGGACGGATCGCCATCGGACCGGATCAGGCGAAAGGACGGCGGATTCCCAAACAAGGACGGCACGGGCCGGCCGCCCGGCCCGGGGAGGATCTCGGCGGGAGAGAGAGGGGGCGTGCCGTACCGTGTATGTACCATATATGCATGTGCCAGTAGCTTTCAGTGACAACCCTTTTTGGGTAATAGTGTACATGCTGATACTTCAGCTTCCACCTCTAGATTTGCATGGATGCATGCATCTCTTGAGTTGTTCTTGCTAGCTATTCTGATCATCTTATTATTTCCATGTGCATGAATGTTTGCATGCATGCATTAGCTACTGCTAGGGCTTATGGTATGTACTGGCATGCATGTACATACGGTGATGCTACGGAGTAGTCCATTGCTCCATATGCATGCAGTATATATATGCACATATGGTTTCTTGGCGACTTGAATCGATCGAACGTGTACTAGCTAGTAGGCACGCCTTAATAGCTTTATGAGTTTGGGATATATATGTTGGATGTATGCGAGATAATTAAGGTGTAGCTAGATATATGCGTGCGAATACCTTATCTTCATGGTTGCGTAGTGATTTCTCTAGAATATGCATACCATATATTAGCTTATCATGTGTCCTGACCTTCCTGCTGTATACAGTATATGGCAGCCGTCTATATCTATATATATGCTGTATAAGAAACTAACACTACTGCATATATTATATATTCTTTTTTTGTTGCATAGTTCTGCAGCAATTGAAGACAGCCAAATCAATTTAGTATTTGCGACACGACGCTTGAAACAGCTGGGAGAAAGGATATCTGATACTGACATTGATATTTGGAATGAGAGAGGTCAATTCAACTGTTACTCTTGAGTTTGGCTTGAAGTGCTGTACACTAGCTAGTTTACGGCAAGTAATGCTATATTAATTACTATAATTGATTCCATACTCTGGGTGTACATACTCCCAAGTCCAGTATACCGTTTAAATGATATTATTATACCTCTTAATCCATTTGAGTATACTCTAATACTGATTATAAGATACTCTAAAGTGAGTTCCACGAAAAATTTAATTAAAGTCCACCCTTTATAACATAATTTGTTTATATATTCCTTTTACATATGGAAAAGGACATGTAGCAAAAAAAATAAAGAGTCCTGATGAATTTTTTTAACCATGTCGTATTGGAATATCTTAAAATTATTATTGGAGTATACCGAAAACGATAACGGATTATAAAGCATTCATTTAAGTGGTATATTAGAGGTGAGAGTATGTACTCCCGAGTACGGAAAAGGCTTCCTATATATACACACTAACTTACACCTATGCATGGGCATGATTATTATGTAACAACATAAATATTATGGCATTGATCGCCCGGCCTTCAGCATTTCACTCACATAATTGCATGCATATATGCAATTATTATTGTAGGGCCAGCCACTGCCCCCTACAGGCCAGCAAAGGACCTCGAGAAAAGAGCCTTTCGGCTATGTCCGAAGGGTTTGGATATGAATAGGCACCAACAAAATGCTCGCTTCCGCTCCTTCGGGGAGCATAAGGAAAGCTTCGGTAGTAAGTTGAATGGGCGACTGATCCCTATAATAGCTCCCTTGGAGCACCCAAAGGAGTTACTATGAAGAACGAACGACCAAGGTGGAATACACATAGAAGCTGAGGCAAACCAGGGTCACCATACTAATTAAAAGGCTAGCTAGCGAAGGGAGAAAGGACCACAACCTTTATGATTATACTGTTGGAAATATAAAGCACGGTCCATCCTTAAGCTTTTGGGTGAATTGGCTGGTGCATGCAACTCAATATGGTATCAGAGCCAGGAGGTCTCGAGTTCGAGTCCTGGTAGACGCAATTTAGCGTCCGCTCCTATTTCCACGTGTTGAGTGCTGCCCAAGGCGCCTCCACGTGAGGGGGAGTGTTGGAAATATAAAGCACGGTCCATCCTTCCCCATAAGCTTAAGCTTTTGGGTGAATTGGCTGGTGCATGCAACTCAATATATACGACCTTTGTAACGACATTGTTGTAATTTCACCTGCTGCTAGCAGGGGGTTATAAATAGCCCCGGACTTATGTACTCCAAAGAGGAGAAATAAAGAGAGAGAAAGACATAAAACCAGCTATACCCATGTCAACTTGCTGCGATTCCCCTCACCTAAGGACCCATGCGTACCCTCTCTGGAAGAGGTAAGCTCAGGGTCCTCTTTTTATACTATTTGGTCTGTAGCCACAGCAACGATGATGGTGCATCGTGAAGCTATAGCTAGCCAGCTTTTGCGAGAGACATGCTTGCATATAGCTTGACTTGCTGATGGTGTGTAGCTAGCTATGCCCACATAGTCGTAGCATCTTCGGCTTTTGAGAGCGAGCTAGCAAATTAAAGCATATATATGGGGCCGGCCCCGGGGATCGATCAGGCTCACATGTTGGACACCGTCCAATGAAAGAGTAGTCGGAGATGTGGGGGACTGGTTTCCTCCCGGGGCATCACATGCTTGCTACCTTCCATATGGCTGGCCACCACTTCCCGGTTCCAAACTATAGGGTCACTTCCAGGGTCCCAGCATGCACCTCGAAAAGAAAGAGCTGCATTGGCACACTGCCTCTTCCTTCGTCGTCGTCCCATGGATGCCTCCAAGGCAACAAACTCTGTGGCCATGCATGCAGGTGTACCGCCTGAACGCACAGCCTGCAGGCACATGTTTTTGCCTAGTGAACCAAAAAAAAAACTAGTCTCCGGAAATGTAACGTCAGCATTGCTCTATTCGACTGGTACATCTGCTGGTTATATTTGTGCAAGAAATGTCATTTGAAGTTTTGAAATAGTGTCATACATTAATCGCATCACGCCATCATATACATATCTCTACTACTTCTAATTATAAGTTGATGGCGGTGGTCCGTTCTTCTCCAAAGCATCTGATCCGTTGTATCTAACATGCACGGCTGAGATGGAAGAGAATTTAACCCGTTTCACTCTTTCACCACCACTCTCTCCAACCTCCTTGTATCAAGTTATTGAAACCCCAAACCCTCACTCATCTCCTCTCTTCTAGGTTTTAGAGTTTCACGGCGGCAATCGCCTCATCGGAGACGAGATGCGATGTAGCCCCGATGAACGCGCAACATGCCCCAACGCTGTAGGTCCCCGGGGTGCCGCCTCAGCAGTAGCAGCTCCCCATGCTGCAGTGCTACCAAACGTCATTGTAGTGCTAACAGGGGCCACCGCAGTGCTACCAGCCGGGTCCCTTGCACGCTTCTCAGCTGGCTATGTGGGGTCAGCCACAGCAGCAGCTTCCTTTGTAATACGTGCCCCCATCGTTGCAGTATATGCACCTTCGCCACAGCAGTACGCGCCATCATAGAACGGGGAGCAGGTGATGGGCGGGCTCGTGCCCGCAGGCGAGGAGATCAGGTCCCTGTGGATCGGAGATCTCTGACATTGGATGGATGACGTCTACCTCTTCAATGCCTTTGCGCCCATGGGGTAGCAGGTGATGTCTCTCTCGGTCGATCGATCGATCTCGAATATGAGGTTACAAATTTACAATCCCGAGTGCTATGATGTTATTATTTAAAATTGTGAGATTAAAGATAATTTTAAGCTCGAGTTTGTAAATAGATGTTTGGATTTTATATGTTTCGATGAATTGATTTAAACATTCAACTATTGCACATTTAAAGTAAACAATATCATTTAGACAAAGTTAGTACTTTTTGCAAATACATTTTTTGTCGCAAATTGAGCTTCCGTTGCAACACCTGGGCACATAACTAGTCTTCTTTATATTGTACCTAGCTAGTATTAGGTACGTTCGTACCAAAATATAATTAAGCGGCGGCACAGGGAGGTTTGCACACTCCAGCAATCCAGAGTATATCTTCCTTACAATGGACAAATCAAACTGCCAAAACAATTGCAATTTCCAAAGGTGTGATAGAGAGAGTGGCTAGAGGAAGCACGAAGTGACAGTACTGCAGATTTCATATCCTAGCTAGCTCTAAAAGTCCATAAGCCAGCACTGTGCAAAAAAAGATGCATGCATGCATGAAAAAACATGCATATATAGGACCGGGCTGACCGGCACGTAGGAGTATAGGACTCATATAGTGGAACCACCCATCATGACCGTACGTGCTGCATATAATTGGCCGGCATGCAAATACGAGCTATAGCTTTGATTGATCGATACTTCTGATTCTCTTAGCTTCACCGCACTAATTTTCCCTTTTGCCTAGCTATCGTCTTTCGGTGTGTTGTGTAGGATCAAACACCGTGCACCACCACAATTCTTCATCAACTTTGGTGGCCGGGTGGGCCAACACACGATCGAATTCATGTATAGGCGCCATGCACGGACAAGATCGATCTGTTCTTAGTATATATGCATCGTTTAGTTCGTCTTCTTCCATACGATCAAGCGGCAATTCGGCGCACTCGTTGCACACACGAGATGACTGCGTTAATTAGAACCTTCTTCGATGACTCGCTTAGATTAAACTTGTTTGGATGGCCTGGGATCCGAACCCTGCATCCAAACGAAGCCGTAAGAAATATTAAAAGGAATAGCAATTAATTGTTGATACTTGGTTGCATGTTAGTGGGGGTTCATGTAGCGGGAGCACGCTTTGGTAGCGACGGGACAAAGCCAATCATGCATAAGTGGCCAACGCGTCCACGTGGCCGCTGGGACGAGACGGGCCTACACCAACAGTGAGCACACGACGTGAGCGCGACGGCCACTAGCTAGCTGTACATGCTCGCAGACAGCCAGCTAGCCCAGTATTAACAGTAGAGCTCGTATCCATAGCAGTGAGTTTAACCCCTAATATTCTTACAGGAACGTACCTACGTACCCATGCATGGTGCTCTTTGTTTGCCGACATACAGGGAAAACACTGGGCACTCCCGTGTTATACATATGATCCATCGATGCCTGGATACACACACGCATACACATGCGTGCACAGGTGGATTAGATATGATACTGCGGTACTGTACGTGCATCTGTCTCTCTGTAGTCTGTATACGATCCTGTGCTGGCTTTGGATGCTTCCTTGGGGAGCGACGTGGATATCTGTGGTCATCTGTGTTAGTGTGTGCATATATGTCCGTAAGCCCATTAATTGTTCTTGTCTGAGACGCGCGCTCATGTTTTGACGGTAGTTTTGTTACGTAGCGAGCGAGCGAGTGAGCCCGCCGCAGTAGCTAGCTAGCAGCAAGCAGATCTATGCAGCTAGCTAGCTAGCGTGGCGACGCATGCATGCAGCGCGCGCGCGCGCGGGAATTAAGCCGGCCGGGTGGGTGCATGAATGTGGCAGGCGCCCGCGCGCCAGCGATCGACAATAGCATCCCTAGCTAGGATAGATAGGTGGATAGATCTGCATAGGAGGTTAGGTAATTCAATTCGATCGTGCACATGGCGGAATTGAAGCATCTTCTCCTGGAGCCCAGCTGCTAGCGCTTGCCATTTGGTTCCTTTCTCCCCTTTTGATGGACTCGAGGGCCCTCGGTTGCGTAAATATTTGTTGGGTTCTGATGATGAGAATCAGTCGGGTGATTTCTAGCAGAAAATCGGTCGATTTAATTTTCAGCTTTTGATCCTAGGTATTCACGCTCAGTTCGGATCGTAGGATTCACTGGGGCCACCTGACCAAACCATATAATTAGGGCTTGGCGCAGCACTTAAAAAAAATAACGTAGACACACGTACTTTTCCGGAGGTTATTTTTATAAATTGTCTTTAAAACCAAGAACTATATATTTTACAAATAACTTTTTGAGACACTTTAGAATCGCCACAAACTTTTCCACCGATGGCACATGGTGGCAGGTGGTGGTGTGGTGTCACGGTGGGGGGAGATCAGATCAGGCGACATAGCGACGGGAGGAGTCTAGATGTGGCTACGATGACTATGGACAGGGCACCTCTCTCCCTCTCACTGTTCTCCACCAACGGCGGGTAGTGGTGTGGTATTGTGGCCTTATCTACCCACCCTCATTCTCTGCCCCCATTTCACTCCCTCACCACCGCCTCTCTCATGCTCTCTTTGTCTTAGGCGCTACTGCTCAGATCCACCACCTCTCGTCCTCCACTGTCGATCCCCCTCACTCTCCTGCACCACTACTGTTCGCTAGCACCATCACCAATGCACCTAGTGCGCTACCTAATCCATCAAGTCCTATGGGAGGCATATCTCCCTCTTGCTCTTCTCCACCAATGGCGGTCCGCGGTAGGTCGTGGCACGGCATAGCGACGGGGGAGGCTAGATCTCAAGGGCAAGCAGAGGGCAATTAGAACATGGCTTCTTGCCTCTCGCTCGCTTCTCTCCACCGATGGTGGTCTTACGTGCATTAATTTGCTATACATCTGTCCTCCCGTTCCAATTAGGAGAGAACAAGTGCTTAGAGTCGAGTCTTCAAATTCGTTTTGGTTTGATTTGTAAGTGTCCATATTAGTGCGGGATTAGGAATAGTATCGAGGAAAGGACAAGTATTGTTATGGTATCGGTCTCTGTAGAGTTCGATCCAATATTCGAGTCGAATTGATGTATGTAAATTGTTGAGTATAAGTATTAGCCATATCAATAGAAAGCGATACAATTCTGCAACAAAACACGATTTGAGCAATGCGAAGTCTTGAACCGATGTTACATTATTGCCATCAAGATCATTAGCATAATGTCTGATTTGAGCAATATAAGTATTAGCGCGGATGGAATTTGAAGATCATTATTGCCATCAAGAGATATATAATTCCATCCATTCTATTTGATTGTCATCTGCATATATATATTATGGTTAACTAAAAGATAGTAAGTAGTTCACTTGGCATAATGTGACTATAGTTCTCACATCCAAAATCCATGATGCGGCCCTAGTTGCATCTGACACTAATTCAAAGTTCTGAATTACCGGAAAGCAGTTTATGCATGAGTTAGTTGGAGGCTTGTGCTTGGTATGCAAGAAGCCATGAGTTAGCGGTGGCGTGGGATTAAGTGAATCGAGGATAATACAAAGAACATGTCTTACATTTACATTACGATTTGGATTGGCCAAATCTTGATCCAACTTTATGCTTAAAGTCTACCCTTTTTCGATGCCTAGTGTCAAACCAGAGCTGAGTTACCATGATGCCAAATGACAATGCACTATGCATTTATCATGGCATTGTAGTGTCCAATGATATATTGTGCCATAACTTATGATATTATCTTTATTTTTCATTGTTGTGATATGCAATTTGTGGTAATTTATTGAAAGTTTGGAAGAATTGTTCTCTATGCTACTATCGCCTAGTTGCTACATTTACAAACATGGTCTCACCGTGTTTAAGCAATATACAAGTATACAAGTATCAAATTGATTTGAATTTTCCAAATTGCCCTTTTGTAGCAATTCTTGTGAAGAATTTCAAAAATACATACGTGAGATTTTTGCTTGGGGACCGAGGCCTAGTGAAGACAAACCTTTGACTAAAGTTGTGTTTGACTAAATCGGTAAGAATAGTTATATGTTAGTTGTGGGTTTTAGAATTTGTGAGCACAGTAACCCTTCTTCATAGTTCATACCTTAGTTAAATTACTATTTAATCTATCCGGTTTGTGTGAGGCTCTGCTTTTCTTGTCATTTTGTTATCCCTTCTCGTGAGCTATCACTAAGCTATCCTTTCTAATCTAGAACGCAAAGTTGTTTAATTAATCCCTCTCACCGGTAACTTATGACTCTAGCAAAATGGGTGAGAACAATCGAATTCACAGTGAGGAGTGAGGGCAGTCTCGAACTGAAAATACAAGGAGGGAGGTTAAAAAAAGAAACTAAAGGTAGATAAGCAGTCATCGGCAGTAGTGGCTTCCAAGCGGACAATGATGTACTGTTTAAAGAAAAGTTAAAGAAACGGTGCTTTGATGTGGTTGTTTAAAGAAAAATTGTTTCTTTTATACCGTGAGATGAGTTTGTTAGGAAGAAAGAGATGTGGATTAAGTTATTGATAAGATTGAGTTTGTTGGGTATGTTAGGTAGTTTGTTTAGTACGATATGCCTACATGTTGACATTGTCGGCGCTGAGTCTTGGTGAGAAAGGGAGAGAGAAACGAATGTTGCACCAACTACCACTACCTTCTTTTTAAGCATTTTAAGCAGTAAAGATGTAGAGGAAATACTTTTCCTTTGCCCTATGGATAACCATAGTAAACTCATGCTTGAAGTTTCTTTTGCACTCTTCAATTGCAGGTTCTGTTGCGAGTTGGCCGCAAACAGTGGAGTGGCCGGAGGTATCTACACTGTTGATGGCTGAGATCGAGCCTCAGGTGAGTCTTGGCTCAAGTTTAGAGCTATACGAAGGTTTGTGCCTATAAACGGAGCTCGATCAAGAATTTTTGACAGCCCAGAGGGAGGGAAGAGAGATAGTTTAAGCCATGTATGAAATGCGGGAATTTTGCATATGAATTTTATGGAATTTCAACTGTTCAATTCTTACGGAAAAAATCCCTGTGTTCAAAACAGGACCTTAAAGTTGCACGAATCTTAGTTATCCAATGGTCTAAATTTTGGCTATTTTTTAGGGGAAAACATCTAATTGATTGCTAATCAGACAAAGGAGTATATGTGTCAGCGTACTCTACGCTGGGGTACCCTCTCCGATGCACAAAGCCATTCCACGTGGCGTCCGGCGAGCAGTGGGCGAGGCGCCTGCTTCGCTTGGCGCGCCACGACGTGGCGGCTTTGGCGGACGGGCGGGCGAAGCACGCCCGCCGCCTTCAATGTGCCGCCCGTGGCGTCCGGCGAGCAGCAGTGGCGAGGACGCCTGCCGCTCGGTGCCCAATCCACGTGGCGTCCGGCGAAAGCGGGGCGAAGACGCTCGCCGCCGGCCGCCTCCGATCCACGGACGGCTCAAGTGACGGGGGGGCGAGCACGCCCGCGGCAGTCTGCCGCCCACGTGGCGTCCGACGAGCAGGTGGGCGAGGACGCCTGCTTAGTTATCCAATGGTCTAAATTTTGGCTATTTTTTAGGGGAAAACATCTAATTGATTGCTAATCAGACAAAGGAGTATATGCATTTGTAGCTTAATTTGCACAAATTTAAGCCAGTTAGTCTAGGTATGATCATGTATCAAATATAATAAGGATATTGATTTGAAGAGTTTAGAGAATAGAACCGATAGGTTGCCTCTGAAAAATTGTGACACCCGTGAACCATCAATCACATGGTCCTGTTAACATTTCTAAAGGCAACTTGGCTTGCTAAGACATAGAAAGGGGAAAGATTCAATTGGATTTGTGAAATCATGTGATGAAAAATTGACTGAATGGTGAAATTGGCATTGCAAAGTGGTTTTGGTTATGGCATGTGTGGTGCTTTTGCATGTGCTATGTTGAGATGATTATTATGCTGGTGATAGCATGGTAATGATTTTGCTTGATGCAATGCGCTCGTGTGAGTGATTGCATGGATTAACCTTGAGTCAAGTCGTGGACTTGTACTCGGATTCGTTTTTGTTTATTCGTGTGCAGGTGTTGCTCGAGGGCGAACGTGGTCGATGACGGGACCGGAACTAGGTTCATGGAGGAACTGAGATTCGGGACTAGGTTCAGGGAGGAATCAAGGTCCTGGTGGTCGAGGATGTCATGCGGGACGTTCGGACTAGAAAACGGTGCACACGAAGGCTGGTTAGTCACGTGAGTCACGGCAGCGGCCGTGACGTGCATGTGTGAATTTTGGGTTGTATGCATATTTGGGCCATGTATATTTGGCCAGGTGGATATGCATACATGTGTTAGGGTTTTAAGTTGTATAAAAGGACTTCAAAACCTGATCAATAAACGAGTTTTTCTGGCGGCTGTGATGACCGTTTTCATGCGACTAGTTTTTCTCTTTTCGCCCTCTGTTCCTGGCGGCCGGCGGCTGAGAAGCAAATTGTTCTTACGCCTGCTATTTCCGGCAGCTGTAATTTTCTTCGTAGCATGCACATGCAAGCAAAGATGTGGGCAACTAGATAAATCCTTCATTGCCTGAGTTTCCTGGAGCTTTCCTGGCGTCTTGGTTTGGGTGGCGTGGATTGCATGCATGCATGCAAAGTTTAGAGCCAGCCGACTAGATAATTTGGCTGTTCCTTTTTGCGCATTGCGGCAAGGCAGTTTGATGCAGCACCAAACACTTGTTTCCCTGGTTTTGCTCTACTGCTCCACCTCCACAATCCGGACCTCCAAGTTTGGTTAGTTAACTCTTCGTAAATCCTGATTAATTTTGTTTTTAGAGTTTGATTCGTAGCGGTAAGATCAATTCCCTTTATTACTGAGACAGTCATATTGTGAAGATAATATCTTTAGATCCGTTGATCTGATCGGATTGATTCTTGTTGTGTTAATTTTGAAATTTCATCTAGTTTCTACAGTTAAAATTTCACAACAATCCAACGGTAGGATCTTCGGGAATTATTATTTTGGTGAACATGTGTCAATCTGTTTTTATTTGGTCTGGCGTCTGATTCAGTAAAATTGCGAAGAAAATAACTTTAGATCCGATCGAGCTGATTTTTGTTGTGTTAACTTGAAAATTGAGTCTAGTTTTAGTAGTTAAAATTTCACATCGATCTAACGGTGGGATCATCAGACATTACTATTTTAGTGAATGTAGGTTAATCTATTTTTGTCGAATCCAAATCAGTTAATTGGGGTGTTTAAAAAATAATCAAAAATTTGATTTTAGCTTCCGCGCAATCATTCACCCCCCTCTGATTGCTAGTTTAATATATATCGATCCTACAAGTGGTATCAGAGCCTAGTTTTTCTAATTAATCTTAACAGGTGATTAGAAACCGTAGTGATGGATAGGTATTCGACAAAACCTTATGTTTTCGATGGTGTTGATTTTCAGTTTTGGGAAGCAAAGATGGAGGCATACATTCAAGCTCAGGGCTTTGCAATCTGGGAGAAAGTTTACAAGCCTTATCAAATTCCTGAGAATGATGAAGTTAATGACACCAATCGAACACATGTTGAAGCAAACATCAAGGCACGAAATTTGATCATCCAAGGATTGGGAAGAAGTGACTTTGACCGCGTAATCTATCTCAAGTCTACATATGAGGTATGAAAATCTCTTTGTGATTATCATGAGGGTTCTAACACTGTCAAAGAGATTCGTCAGGATATATATAAGAAAGAATACATGCGATTTGAGATGAAGCCAGGTGAGTCACTAGATGATTTCTTTGCACGCTTTAATAAAATTCTTAGCAATTTATGTGATGTTGGAGTTAGCTTTAATGATGTTGCTAATGCTAGACAATTGCTTGGTGCATTAGACATGTCAATTTGGGAGATGAAAATTACATCCATTAGAGAATCAATTGTCATGAGTACACTTACTTTAGATGTTCTTTTCTCTAAATTAAAAACTCATGAATTGGATGTTCTTGCTAGGAAGAATGATCATAAATCAATTGTATTGACCTCTCAATCTAGCATGTCTTATAATAATGCTTCTTCAAGTTTTGCTTTATTTTTCTTGTCTTCACTAACCGATGAACAGATTGAAGAATTTCCTGAAAAAGATTTGGCACTACTCTCTTCTCATTTTAATAAAGCTTTGCAGAATGTGAGAATGAGGAAGAGAGTTGGTGGTGGCCCTCCAAGATGCTATGAGTGTGGTGATCTTAACCACATTCGTCCAAATTGTCCTAAACTTGCAGGTAAAGCATCAAGGCAGGAGAAGGACAATGACAAAAGAAAAGAGAAGAAGTTCTCTCCAAGTAATAGAAAGAAGAAGAGCTTGATCAACCGCAAAGTTGTCCACCGGGTCCTTTCCGCTCTTGAACAAGTCAATTTGAGCGATATGGATTCGGAGAGCAGTGAAGATGACACAACAGCTTCAAGCAAGCATGAATTGACAGGGTTGTGTCTCATGGCTAGAAGTGACGAAAGCTTCACCGAGGACGATCACGACAGCGACTTTAATGAGGTAGAACCTTCTTACGATGAATTAGCTATTGTTGTTGCTCGTCTTGGTAAATTGCTTGATAGACGTGACAAAAAAATTAAGAAAAACATAATATTATTGTAGAGTCATTGAATGCTGAAATTGATTGACTTAAAACTTTGATTCCTGATGATGATACTTGCAAATCATGTGACTTAATTTACAATGAGCTTACTTTGTTTAGGAAAGAACATGTTACCTTGTTAGAGCAAATTAATGCTGACAAAGAGAAAAATGAGAAACTTGTTAAACATGCTAGTTGTTCTACTGTTGATTTGCATGATTCAATTCCATGTTCTAAATGCTCCACACTTGAATTGGAGTTGAATGATGCTAATGGTAGAGTTTCTCAAATGACCAATGCTTTGCTCACACATGAGGTTCTTTCATGCTCAACTTGTCGCAAGTAAAAAGAAAAAGTGGACGTTCCATGTAATAATTGTTTAATTCTTTCTCGAAAGGTTGATTACTTGGAAAAATCTTTAGAACGTTTCACTAAAGGAAAGAAAAACCTAAACATGATTCTGGATCAATCAAGAGTCAGCACTCATAACAAAGGTTTAGGTTTTGATTCTTATGCTCATCATAAATCACATGCTCCCACTGTTGTTAAGGCACTTGAATGTGGAAAACTTGAAATTGTCAATGAGCTTAAGAAAATTGTTTTTAAGTCTACTGGTGTTTTACCTTCTACTATAATGAATGCAAATGTTACTTCTGTTTCTAAAGCTAAACATCATGTTAAGTACACTTGCACTCATTGTGGTAGAGATGGACACTTAGTAGATTTTTGCTTTAGGCTAGCCAAACAGCAAAAGAAAGAAAAGGCTAAGACTAGGTCTAATTTCAGGAAGGCACATTTCACTCCTCATTTTGTGCCTAGGGTGATGCAAACATCTTTTGTTGAAAGAAACATGAGAAAGGGCAAATATGTTTTTGTGAACAAGCATACTCATGTTGTACCTCCTCGTCGTGTGTCTCAGTACTGGATTCCCAAATGCTTTATTTCTAACCCCAGTACCGAGGCCTCGACATCTTCTCGTGCTATGTAGGTTTTTCAGATGCGGGTTGGAGAACAGAAGTTTAGTGGATCTTGGTCTTTTGCAAGATGGGATCAAGACTTGGATGGTTCTCACCCTTGAGATGGTTTTCAAGAGGCATGTGCAATAATTCTTCATCTACTTTGTGAGCTATCTTATATACTCATGTCTTTTACATTTACAGATATTTAATTGTGACATGAGATGAGACTTCTTGTTCATATGCTCATATGTATCCCCTAGCATGTTCAATAATGTTATATTTTATATCATGCCTTTCATGCTTTGAATTCACTTATCATGATTCATGATTATGCTTAATTGAACATACCATGATAACTCAAGCACATGTATATCATCATCTCCTCTCTGTTGATCTCATTGGTTATCCATTTGAGGAGGAGTTATTGGATTTTTGGTGAAAGTCTTTTTCGGTTGCTTTTGGGAGGTTTGTTCTTTCAAGCCTTTTGTTTTTTAAGATTATTCCCTTCAAGTGACAATTTTCAAGAAGTTTTTTTTAAAATGGTTGTTTTGAGGGGGAGCTTGTGAAAAACCGTGTAATAATTGTGTAACATGCTTGTTATTTTGTGTGTTTCTTAAATGAAAAACAAAAAAAATGAAAAACAGTAAAAGTACTGAGCATTGTATTTCATACACATATGTCATTTGAAGCCATGTTTATGCTACAAAGTCTTTGCAACTTTCTATTTATACATATATGGTGTAGTATATGTCATGACTTTTTTAAATGGAATGGCAACTTGAATTAAATTTTGTCATGGTTGAACTTTCTTAGCTATCTTGATCCTGCTCGAAAAAGTGCTAAATCTGAAAGCTAAGTGCTAAAGCAAAAAATGATTGTTGATAAATGCAAGAACAAGGTCATGTACTGTCGCACTTCTTCTTTACGAGACTGCTTATCATTGCACTTTGATATGAACTTGGAAGAGGTTGTGTATGACCGAAACCATGAAACCTTAAGCTTGTGATTGCTTGGCATGGTTGAAAAGTAAGGCTGATGGTACATGTAATTCCTTGCAATTGTTATTGTTGCAATCAAATTAATGAATCAGTTTTTCAAGCACAAAAAAATCAATGTTTTCAGGTTTTAAGATTGTTGAGAAAGGGAGATCATGCCATGCAAAAAAAAATCGTTAATAGTACTTGATTTCTAGTTATGCTTACTCTACATTGTTTATGTGTAGATTTGAGGGTGCAAGTACTGTTGATTGCATGACCTGGTGATGAATCTGTTACATTTGTGCATGACTCATAATGCTCAGTACATGTAAAAAAACATAAAGGGGGAGAATTTTGCTCTCTTTTTGCATTCTTGATGAATCCATTGTCAAAGGGGGAGAAATTTTGGAATCAAAGGGAGAGATTTTTGGTTGCACATTGCACATTCACACACATATTTTTTCTTTTTGATAGGGGGAGATTTCTTTTTAGATAAGGGGAGATTTTGTTTCTTATTTGTAGGGGGAGATTTCCTCTCTTTGTCTTTTGGTCACCTTGCTTATCTTTTTGTTTTATAACAAAAATTTCTTCAAACTGTTCTTGTGAGGTGAATGCCAATGTTCGTTTCCAAATGGTGTTGCCAATGTTTTTATCAAGGGGGAGATTGTGAAATCATGTGATGAAAAATTGGCTGAATGGTGAAATTGGCATTGCAAAGTGGTTTTGGTTATAGTATGTGTGGTGCTTGTGTATGTGCTATGTTGAGATGATTATTATGTTGGTGATAGCATGGTAATGATTTTGCTTGATGCAATGCGCTCGTGTGAGTGATTGCATGGATTAACCTTGAGTCAAGTCGTGGACTTGTGCTCGGATTCGTTTTTGTTTATTCGTGCGCAGGTGTTGCTCGAGGGCGAACGTGGTCGATGATAGGACCGGAACTAGGTTCGTGGAGAAACTGAGGTTCGGGACTAGGTTCAGGGAGAAATCGAGGTCCTGATGGTCGAGAATGTCATGCGGGACGTTCGGGCTAGAGAACGGTGCACACGAAGGCTGGTTAGTCACGTGAGTGCGGCAGGCGGGCCATACGCGTGCATATGTGAATTTTGGGTTGTATGCATATATTGGGCCATGTGTATTGGGCCAGGTGGATATGCATACATGTGTTAGGGTTTTGAGTTGTATAAAAGGACTTCAAAACCTGATCAATAAACAAGTTTTTCCGACGGCTGTAACTGCCGTTTTTATGCGACTAGTTTTTCTCTTTTCGCCCTCTGTTCCTGGCGGCGGCTAGGAAGCAAATTGTTTTTATACCGCTATTTCCTAAGAATTGTAATTTTCTTCGTAGCATGCACATGCAAGCAAAGATGTGAGCGACTAGATAAATCCTTCATTGCCTGAGTTTCCTGGAGCTTTCCTGGCGTCTTGGTTTGGGTGGCGTGGATTGCATGCATGCATGCAAAGTTTAGAGCCAGCCGACTAGATAATTTGGCTGTTCCTTTTTGCGCATTGCGGCAAGGCAGTTTGATGCAGCACCAAACACTTGTTTCCCTGGTTTTGCTCTACTGCTCCACCTCCACAATCTGGACCTCCAAGTTTGGTTAGTTAACTCTTCGTAAATCCTGATTAATTTCGTTTTTAGAGTTTGATTCGTAGCGGTAAGATCAATTCCCGTCATTACTGAGACAGTCATATTGCGAAGGTAATATCTTTAGATCCGTTGATCCGATCGGATTGATTCTTATTGTGTTAATTTCAAAATTGCATCTAGTTTCTATAGTTACAATTTCACAACAATCCAACGGTAGGATCTTCAGGAATTATTATTTTGGTGAATGTGTGTCAATCTGTTTTATTTGGTCTGGCATCTGACTCAGTAAAATTGCAAAGAAAATAACTTTAGATCCGTAGATCCGATCGAGCTGATTTTTCTTGTGTTAGCTTGAAAATTAAGTCTAGTTTCAGTAGTTAAAATTTCACATCGATCTAACGGTGAGATCATCAGAAATTACTGTTTCAATGAATGTAGGTTAATTTATTTTTGTCGAATCCGAATCAGTTAAATGGGGGGGTTTCAAAAATTTGATTTTAGCTTCCGCGCAATCATTCACCCCCCCTCTGATTTCTAGTTTAATATATATCGATCCTATGTATGGGACACACGAGAACTCTTCTAGATTAGCCTTCTTTATCACCCTTCTAAATGTCAATTTGTGAAGCAAAGTTGCCAAGCATAGAAACAGATCACAAATTAATGTTGTATTAATTTCTGATCATGCAAAGCAAGTTTGGATATGAAGTTTACATAGGTGCTGCATAGAGGAGCATAGAAGAAGCATTGCCTGAAAGACAAGACACATTACGCTTGGATTTACAATGATGAATCAAATTGACTTAAAAAACTTAAAAAAATTGACTTAAAGAATGTGCATGTAAGTGAGAAATACCTAGAATTCCTACTATTACACGAACTGTTTTGGAAACCATTCTTGTTGTGCATTGAAGGTTTCAGTCTTCAAATGGAGAAGGGCTAAATGTTGGTAATGAATCAATCACGAGCTTGTTTGCCTGAAGTGGATGGTAGCGATTTATAATACATAGAACATAGCTCAAATGCACAATGAGTGGGTAAAGCACAAGAGGCAAAAGGCCAGCCGTCCAGCATGAATTCAATTGGATGGAAGTCATGGCACCAAATAGCTTGAAAGAAAAACAGTGTGTCGTCAGGCGTCAGCTCAACTCATTGGTTAATAAAGAATTTGTTGCAATTAGGACTGATATCGAGCCACAAATTTTCTAATAGACTTTCTGTTCGCATTGTATATTATGCCCAAAGATAATCTGTGTAGAAACTAGAAAGAAGATCAAGATTGCTTCACCAATCGTGACAAATCAAATCTGGTAACAAGCCTTGGCTTTGAAAAAGTTCTTAAAGATGCAGTAAGCCAACAAATGCTCATATGCAGGTCTACTTTGAATCCACATCAGGCCACTTCCTTAAAGATAAGTCACCAATAATCAACGGCGAATCCAGTGTTGGGCTAGTTGGGTGCTAGCCCCATCTCCGACCACCGACGAAACCCCTAGGACAAATTGAAATTGCATCACTAAGTTGTATATTTTTATCTACATATCGAAACCATCGAATGATCGATTGTCCTCACATATTTATGTTATTCTATCCATTATCAAGGTACCACACTTTGTTATATTTTGATTCTTCACTTTGTTTCCTTTCTATTTATGTATGAATTTAGAATTTGGTTAACAATAGACTGGTAGATGTACCATTAGTATGTTTGTCTTGAGTTAAAACTTCGACATAGGAGCACCATCTTTATTTTCATTTTGAATTCGCAGGAAATTGCATCACTAAGTTGTATATTTTTATTTATATGTCAAAACCATTGAATGATCGATTGTCCTCACATATTTATGTTATTCTATCCATTATTAAGGTACCACACTTGTTATATTTTGATTCTTCACTTTGTCTCCTTTCTATTTATATATAAATTTGGAATTTGGTTAGCAATAGACTGATAAATGTACCATTAGTATGTTTGTTTTGAGTTAAAACTTCGACATAGGAGCCCTACTTTTATTTTCATCCTGAATTCACCACTGCAAATAATGCCACGAAATCCCAGGTGATGACACGAAATGATTGATCTGTGGTGTCAGGATAAGAATGGTTAGTCATTGAGATAAAGCTATTCGACACTCAGACGCACATTGCGTTGTGATGTGCATTATGCACAATGTTTATTCGGGGTGTTACAAGTGGTGGTCTCAAATCCTATGAACTGAAGATCAGGCACTGGGCTTTAATTTGTAAGCAAGACAAGTAAAAAAACAAAGTGATCATCGAAAGTGTATGTGGTCATGCAAGCACCATGACTTAATAACGAAGATACAAACAAGTTACTACCTGAAGGACCGGAAATGACGATCAAAGAAGGTTAATGATCACAAATTGATTTTTATCCCAAGTAAACCAACTAAAACCTTACTAGAGTGAAGAAGTGTGAAGAAATAATTTTTTAGAGAAAATCGGTTCTGGGGTGGCACTACTACTCTCAGATGGTGATAATATTGGAATGGATACTACCGTGCTATAATACCCCTGGTAGTGTCATATAAATAGTAAAAATAGGGTATGAATAGTAAAATTAGCACAAGTTCAAATCTAAAAAATCATGTAACTTTTGGTCAGCTATCCAAACCCTGCGAAACTTTGTAGGCACCATCCTATAGATATCAGAAACCTATTCCAATCTTCAATCACAAGAATTGACGTCAAAGTTCAGACTTTTTTCCAATTAAATAAAGAGTGCAAAAAAATTCAATAATAAAAACTTAGCCCTAAGTTTGCTAGTGAGGTTTTAATAATCAAAATGATCTTAGAGAGTTTCCTATATGTCATAGCAAGTAAGAACACCCAAGAAAGATTCCTCAAACAAGTAGGATCTTCTTTAAAGTCTTCCTTCTCAATCTAAAAGCCGGTTTCTTGGAGAAACTTGGATGGGCAAGAAGAAACGCCTAGAAGATTGAGGAGATGACCTATAGAGAATACATCTAACAATCATATTGAAGGATCGAGATGGCGAGCAGAGGGGGGGTGAATGGTCGCCTTGAAGATTTTTCTTCAGACCAATGCTCCTCAAATTTACCAACCCTCCAAAACACGAACAACTAGAAAACTATGTGTACCCCTAACTTGTATGAATGAGAGCCATGGAATATGTGGGGAATTTTTTAATCACAATCTTGGTTGTCAAGTGTCCAAACAAAAAGGAATCAATTCAAACCTTACTTTTAAAAAGGAGATCAAGCCAAATTACCTAATTCACTTTTAGAAAAGCAAAAGCAGATTCTCCAGAAAATGTCCTGACTCGGAGCAGGTGGTTGGTGGATTTCTGGTACTTTAGAATTTTTTAGGAATTTTTATCCCTATTAACTAATAAATCGTGAAACATTCCACCAATGACCACCTCAAAATGGCTTGTAGGAAAATCAGGAAAAATTAAACACAACAGACTGTCAGGAACTTCGAGCAGAAAGTTTAGGGCTTAGTATTCACCTCATGGCACCCAAACAGTACAACCAGTGGACTCTCTAATTTTTTCACAGATGGATATATGAGTCAAGCATCTTATCCAAGAAGAATCACTCAAAAATGATTTTTTTTATATTTTTGTAAAAATCAAACACTGACTGCTACGCGAAGAATAAGTTCTGGACAGATTTGCAACTTGATGAAAAACTTGATCTCTAGTCTATCCTAGGGTGCAAGAGAGGTGTAAAACCATATGAGCACCCTCAAGACATCATGGATCAGAAGCATATAGAAGGAGGAGAGGCAAACACACAAGTTCCAACAAAAATCATCAAAGAAAAAATTGAAACCTAAGAACTAGCAAGAACAAGTCATGAACTTGGAGGAACTTGATTTGATTGCTTTGGGAGAATTTTACATAGCCACACCTAGGTGGGCAAAGCTCCAAAGAGAGTAAATAACAGCCAACCCTTAGCTCCAAAACTTGGAGGGAGAGGCACCCCCTCCCCTTCTTTTATAGGGCCACCACGTGAACCTTATCTCTTAGATCAAGCCACTAACTCTAGCACCTCATCCAAGGGTCTTGATTCACCCACTCAACCAGCCACTTACATAGGCCTAAACCCACTCACTCATGACCCAACATGGGCTACATATGAGCTAACCCAAAACCCACACACACAATAGGTTTTCTTGCATAGTTTTTAAAACACACTACCTAGACCCGCTAACCTATCAACTAAACCGCGATCCAATGGTCCTCATTGATCCACGCAGCATCTAGCTAGTATTATCTCTTTTCCTTGTCTCCTTGGATTGCACGAACTCCGTCTCCAATCATCTTCCGGCGATCTTCGACCGTCTGGACCTTCGGCTCATCTCGCTTAATCCCGGTCATCCTCCGCCTCACCATAACCTAGCACCGTCGCTCTGCAACTATCAAAAATAAGAAAAACCCATCACATACCAATGTCCAAGTAAATCTTACTTAAATTCAAAATTCAAACTTTTGAGTTCGCTCAAGGGTCAGTACTATCGCTTCTTGGGCCGGTAGTGCCGCTCCAACCAGATTTCGCTCAAATTGATTCAAATTGCAAATCCAATTCAAATCAAAAATCAAACTCAAACACTTTATACTTTAAACACAGTCAATGACTCATCACTACTAAGGTTAGTCCTCCACATGGTCTTTCGCATATATCTTTGGTAGTACAAGATGAAGCAAGAAAGAAATCACAAGAAAAAATCAATAGCAAAGTAAGAAGAAGATCAAACCTTGAGACAAAACTTGAACATGAAGATGATTTGCATTCAGATCGTGAAGAACATTTATAAAGCCTCTCATTTTAGAGCAAAACTCACAAGGAGCACTAACACACCCACATAAGAACACCAAAGTCTTGTGAAAATCCTAGTCCTTCTAACCTAGGCTTAATGCTTCACCTCCTACTATATATATCTCCTTATATAGTGGAGACAACCCTAACCCTAAAATATAGACATATATACATGTAGATACCATTTATATTTACATAGGCTAACCCGCTAACCCAACACTATATTGGGTTTTACACTCACACGAGCACTCTTCTCAAAGCGGCCTTCACCATGATGCTCAATTTACTCCACGAGCCTGAATTTGTGTCAAACTCCACTTTTACTTGACCTAAACCACTTAGGCCACCGCCACGGCTTTCTAAACCACCTCGTTCGCTGGTATTGAGCAAATTACTAATTTGCCCAAATGTCCGGTCTTCCTTCTCCTCAAAGTATCGCCCATGCTTCATCGCTTTCTACGTGACCACAATGACTTGATGTCAAGCCTCTCGGTCTTTTGGACTCCCTTGAACCGTCCTCGTTTGTAAACGAGTCCAAGTTGCTTGGCGCGCCATGTGTCCTTGACTACTTCACCATGGCTACATCAGCTCCTTTGACCGTTCTGGACCTCAACTCCTCCCAAATCCTAGTCCAGGTCCATGCCATTGCCCGCCATATCCATCACTAATAATTCACGCTCTAGCTCCATGTCTTCTAGGTTCGTAACCACTTCCCGGCCTCAGTCATTTTCCAATGATTCTTGACCGTTCTAGATCTCAGCTCTCCTAACCTAGTTCCGGTCTCCTCAGCCTCACCATAACCTAGCACCAAAGTCCTGCAGTCACACAGACAAGCAAACCATCACATAGCATTATTCATAATAATATGCATTAATCATCACATAATGCAAACATTAAGATTAAAGATTAAGTTCGCAATAAAGTCAACACTATCACCACCTAGGGCCGGTAGTACCGCAAGTCCAATACTACTGCTCCTGGTTGGTCGGTAGTACTGCAACCTCTAAAACACCCCGAAAGACCCCTCTCTGAAAAATGATTACCGCCTACTAGAGGCCGTTAGTAACACACCTAGGGCCGGTAGTGCCGTCCTAGGCACACCCCAGAGAGCACCTCTCTGTAAAAATACTATCATTCATATGCCTGGTAGATCCACAAGACCGGCACTACCACCCACCCATGTCGGTAGTGCCGCCTGACCGATACTACCACTCCTCCAAGGCTGGTAGTGCCGCCTAACCTGACAGCAACTCAAATTACTTCAAATTCAAAATTGAATTTAAATCAAACTCAAACTTAAATGCTATATGCTCAAACCAAATCAATTACTCATTACAACATGAATAGACCTCCACATGGTCTCTCACTACTATCTCCAGTCTTCACTAAAACTGTGGGCAACACTAGCTAGTTTGCTAAAGTTATTGTTTTGAGCAATGGGGATATGTAAGTGGAACGATGCTGGATCTCACTTCTTCTTTTCTGACCAGTGCATTTGCAAATGAACTTGCTATGCATGATTCAATCTCTTGCTGATAGGGGCTATGACTCTCTCTATATATGTATGTGTGTGTGTATATATATGCTATTCTACAGCTGCATGTAGAATAGCTTATTTTAAGCGCTAGCCAGTATTGCAGTCCGATCAAACCCACACATGGCATTAATTAGCACAATTGAACCCGCTTCAAACAGTCAGCACAACGAACTGCTCAATTGACTAAGCTTACTAGTACGTGGCAAAACCAACTAGTAAATGCATTTCTAGTTTGTACAGAAATCTATTTTTCTTTCATGTAGCCATAATTTTCAAATGATTTGATTTTTGTTTCAAATTTTATACAGTTGTAGAATCTCACCTGTTCTACATATGGTAATTTTTTGAGATTTTATTCAAACTTGTACGTTTATTTTTTATAGATTTTACATAATAAAAGTGGTTTACTACCAAATAAAAACCAAATTATTGATATGTGCAAGATATTACTACTGAACAAAGTGTTCTTTACACAGGATATAATAACATCTTGAGTAATAGGCAATAAAATTTTATTTTCTTGATAGTAAAAGACAACATATTCTGCTATTTAGCATATTTTCAATTTCATATCTTTCAAATGCGATTGGATTTGATCTTCAAATTTTACAAGATTGTAGAAGCTTACCTCCCCTAAGTATGATAATTTTAAAGAATTTTTCAAATATTTTACTGCAGGTGCGACAAACAGAATAACTTCTTATTTATGAAGATCACATGTACAAGTTTTCAAAAATTCTTAAAAAATTACCATACATAGGGGAGATGAGATTATACAACCCTGTAAAATTTAAGTACAAAAATCAGTAATAGCTGAAAGATATGAAAAAGACAAATTTGGTTGAATAGTGATTTTTCACTTTTTAGTGCTTTGTCAATTTCATATCTTTCAAATACGACTGAGTTTGGTCTTTAAATTTTACAGGGTTGTAGAAGCTCACCTCCCCCACATATGATAATTTTTAAAGAATTTTTGAAAACTTGTACTTATATTTTTTTTAGACTTACACTATAAAGATGGTTTATACAGGATATAGTAACACATTGACTAATATATAGTAATACGTTATTTTCTTGATAGTAAAAGACAACATGTTATGCTTTTTAGTATTTTGTTAATTTTATATCTTTTAAATGAGATTAAGTTTGATCTTCAAATTTTATAGAGTTGTAGAAGCTTACTTCCCCTATGTGTTAATTTTTTGAGAAATTTTCAAGTATTTTACTATAGATCCAACAAATAGAACTAAATTATTATTTATGAGAACCATGTATAGAAATTCTAAAATTCTCAAAAAATTACCATATATAGGAGAGTTGAGATTCTATAATCCTTTAAAATTTAAAGATCAAAATCAATATCAGTTGAAAGATATGAAAAAGACAAATTTGGTTGTATAGTGATTTTTCACTGTTTAACATTTTGTCAATTTTATATCTTTCAAATGTGAATGAGTTTGGTATTCAAATTTTACAGAGTTGTATAAACTCACCTATTCTATGTATATTAAGTTTTAAGAATTTTTTAAATAATTTACTGTAGGTTCAAGAAATGGAACTTAATTCTTGTTCGTGAATACCATATGTATATATTTTCAAAAATTTCAAAAAATTACCATACATAGGAGAAGTGATATTCTATGACACTGTAAAATTTAAATACCAAAACACATGTCAAATGAAAGATATAAAAAAGACAAATTTGGCTAACTAGTGATTTGTCAATTTTATATCTTTCAAATGCGATTGAGTTTGGTCTTCAAATTTTACAAGTATGTAGAAGCTTACCTCTCCTATATATGGTAATTTTTTAGAATTTTTGAAAACTTGTACATATAATTTTTATAAATTTATACTATAAAGGTGTTTTACACAAGATATAGTAACACTTTGAGCAATAGACAGTAAAATGTTATTTTTTGGATAGTGAAAGAGAGCATATCCTACTGTTTAGTACTTTATAAATTATATTTTTTAAATATGATTGAGTTTGGTCTTAAAATTTTACATTATTGTAGAAGCTCACCTCCTCTACCTATCGTAATTTTTTGAGAACTTTTTAAACATTTTACTGTAGGTCCGACAAATAAAACTAAATTTTTATTCATAAAAACTATATGTAAAAGTTTTAAAAAAAATCTCAAAAAATTATCATAAATAGGGAAGGTGAGATTCTATATCCTTGTAAAATTTGAATAGCAAAATTAATCTAGTATTCATCACTAATTAGCACTTGTTAATTTCATATCTTTCAAATGACAGTGAGTTTAGTTTTCAAATTTTACAGGGTTGTAGAAACTCACATTCCCTATGTATGGTAATTTTTTAAAAAAAATTAGAACTTGTACATATTGTTTTCATAGGTTTTATACGATAATAGTGGTGTATTGCCAACTCACTGTTCTGTGTAGAAAATTAGTTCCACATCACTTGCTAAGGTTTGTCAGTACCTATTTATATAGCCAAACTAGCATTATTCTCTCGATCAAAGTGATACGTGTAATGTTAGAAAGGGTAAGGCTATGTCTGTGGACCCCGCTGCACTATATGTTGGCGGTGATGGATCTGGGCATCTTACTCTTTAACACCACGATCACTTTTGTGTTTTTTTACTAATGGTCATTGACTATTTTACAAACTCAGACAGTACAATTTACTATCTTGTAATTTTTTTATGCTACGGTTGCACATGCATGATTTTTTTATTATGCTTCTTACCTTATACTACAGTGAAAAATCATAATTTTACTAGCCATCTCAATTTTAACCAACTAATAAATACACTATAGTTTTGACCGAGCCATGCATTATTATCTTATTTACTACATTTTATTATAAAACAATGAAACGAAATTACTATGAATCAGTAACATAGTCAAACTTAATAATAAATGTATTTTGTAGTTTGTACATATATTTGTTTGTTTATATTTTTGTTATAACTTTTTACTCGTAGCTCCGATTCACGAACGGTTTTAAATTCATTTATGAATCAAAACTGCGAATAAAAAGTTATAGCTAAAACAAAGAAAAACGTATTTATGTACAAACTAGAGAACGAGCATTTATTAATTGGTTGGCCACGTTTTCGATATGGTAATGATTTCATTAGTTCTTTATAGTAAAATTTAGTAAACAAGATAGTAAACAATAGTGTATAAAATAGTAAAATTAATTACTGATCCTACATAGATCAGACTTTTTGGCACTAAAATTTTATGAAAAGTATATCTACAAGTTCTAACAAATTCTCAAAAAAAATTACCATACGTAGAGGATGTGAGCTTCTACAACACTTACGACTGAGTTTAGTATTCAAATTTTGCAAGATTGTGCAAGCTCATATATCCTACCTATGATAATTTTTTGAGAAATTTTTAGAACTTGTACATATAGTTTTTATAGATTTTTACTACCAAACGACTGAAAAACTATATATATAAAGCTCTAAAAAATTCTTAAAAAATTACCATACATAGGGGTACCAAACTTAGTAGCATTAAAAGATATGAAATTGACAAGCGCTAATCAATAATGAATAGTAAATTTATCATTTTCGTCTCTTTCAAATACAACTGAGTTTGGTTTTCAAATTTTACAGGGCTATATAAGCTCCTATTCTCTATCTATGGTAATTTTTTGAGAATTGTTTAGGACTTGTACATATAGTTTTCACGGGCTTTTATTGCCAATTAACTGATCTACATAAGATTTTTCTAATTATATTGGATGATATTAATTTCTAATTGTAGATGTAGTAATTTCATGTTATAAAAATAGTAATTTCTTTTACTACTCAATAAAATTACTGTTTAACAGCGGTACTTATATCATTTTATTCCTCTTGTCGTCAGTAAGCTACTGGTGGAAACCATTTGCAAATCTGAGTTACCAATAAAAAGATATGGCTAAAATAAAGAAGAAATAGATTCATGTACAAAACTACAATACGCATTAACTAGTTATGTTAACAAATGCATTAGCTAGTAACAGATTTGGTAGTAATTGCATCTATTGTTCTACAGTAAAATGTATTCTTATTTACTACCGGGTTGTATTTCTCAATATGGTGTTGTTTGCATACGCTTCTCAGTACGTTTCGGCTAGCGCGTGGAATAGCCTAATCTACACGTAAGCGCAGATTAGCACTACCGTATATACAGATATGTATGTATGTATGTATGTATGTATGTATGTATGTATGTATGTATGTGTGTGTGTGTGTGTGTGTGTAACCTGGGTCACTATATATAGCGGTTGGGTACCATGGTCCAAAATGGATATTTTCCTTATATATCGCATATAAAATTTTGAACTTTTTAGGATGTTGATTTTAACTAGTTTACTAACTAATTCAAATAAGTTTGAACTAAAATCCAAACTAGAGTTTTTTATGATAATTTGATTGTATGCATATATGTGTTGATTTTATATATAAATCAGCAAAGCATGTGATCTAAATTCGTTCAAAATCTTTGAATTCGAGTATATTTTTTTCAAATGTATGTGTTTCATTTGAATTATTATGGATAACTATATACTGTAAAATTAAAATTTTCAAAAAATATACCCAAATTTAGCTTCAATTCTAGTATTTCAAAGCATGGTGCCCTATTCCGCCAGCTAGATACATATTGGTATTGCGTGCTGCTAGCAGTAATAGCCAACTTGTCCACCATAATGCGGTTGTTTGAGAGCAATTTGGCTAAGCTCTATTCGTTATCGAATACCAATAATGTGTTGGAAAGAAAGCTTTTGTATTGTAAGACCCTGTTTCAGGAAACATGAATCTCCATGTGTATACAGTACTAGTCTTTGGATCAGTAACTAGTACACACATGCTTACAACATCGATTCACAACCAAAACAGGATTTATATAACCTAAAACAAGCTAATAAATTACACAGAGTTCAAGCAATAATATTACATAGCGGAAAGAGTCAAAAGAAACTTCCAAAAGCCATATAGTATGCCCAACCAACCCGCATGCATCTGACTAGGCCAACCCTAGAAGAAATCATCATCAAACTACCACGGCCTGCCTGAAAATATGAGTCATCCGGCATGACTGAAGCTTCATCTTCTGAGACAATGTAGATAGCAAGTTTGAGTATATTGGTACTCAGCAAGACTTTATAGTGGTTTACAAATGCATGTAATTAAGTATGCAGGCTTGAACAAATGAAAGGCTCTAGGTTATTTTGCAGTTGCATAAAGAAACATGTACATATGATTGTAATAGATTGCAAATCAGAATTTATAAAATCGCTAAGAAATATTGTAATCATACGAAAGTATTTTCAATCCAAGATTAGCCTACCCGACTGAATAACCCATAAGTGTCGATCCTTTGACATAAAACTGGTTGCCAAAAATAGTTTCAAACCGAAACCCATTTTTATAAATTCTAACATTGGGATGACTTCACCAAGTGCCTATGACCGCAGGCATGACTAATCGATTAGATTTTATACTCTGCAGAGGTGTACAACTTTACCTATAAGGAATGATCAACCTTTTTGCGAGGCCATACGACACACTTCCTTAGGTGTGCCAGCAAGGAGATCATACAGAGCCGTTACATTATCCAGACATGACTTTGAACCAGCCCGGGACGTTAATCCCTACCATAGAAATAGAAACACACACCCAAGTCATGGATCCACTTTCAACACACCCAACACACCGTTTCTAAACATGGCAGGGCGTACACCGTTGCATTGGCAAGTAGAAACCCCTGCAAGCAAACCTAACCGGAATGCCTGTGCTAGCTCCCGCCTTTCCAAAGTGCAAAGCCATATCTGAATAACTTAATAGGCTAAGACTGTCCCATGCCAGCCCTTATGGTTGCACGGAATTTTTGGATCAATAGCGTTCCATTGCTCGGTTCTTAATCTGACACGGGCGACACTTCATCCTACACTACGAGCAACTCCCTTTGCTCAGCCGGCTATTGCCAATAATCACCTGCGTCAAACCATAGTTTTATTTTAGGTTTTTATCAAATTACCAGCAACCTTTTTTCAAATGACAGTCGTTCATTTAAATAGTTTTGGAATTGAACAAGTTTAATTTAAGCATGGCTAAGCAGATATAAGAAACTAGCGATCATACCCAAAGTGACATTAATTATGTCTAATCCATACTTAAGGTTACAAGGTTCACATTGTCATACAGATTCAGGAAATCCACACTTTACAGGGATAACTATTGTTTCTACCCAAATTAGCCATTTTTACGGAGAATTACACGTATGCATAATATGTTGACAAAAACAACATATGGTAGGTGAAGTATTGGGTTCAACATGGTCAAAGGGTTGCTTGCCTTGCTCCTCGTTGTCTAGCTCGAAGTCTGGGTTTGCAAAAAGATCTTCCTCCTCGTCAGGAACGTCGGCGTCTACACGTCGCACAACAAAGAAGAAATAGAAATCAACAAATAAAAAGGGCAAAAAGGAAATAGATAGCAAGAACAAATAAAACTCTTTACAGAGAACAGGGTTATTTTTGTGAATTTATTAGTTTTATTTTCGGAATTCAAGAAACTAAAATTATGAATTCTTTTATTTTTATTTTTGAATTCAAGATGCAAAAATTATATAAGATTATAATGATTTGATCATTACAGGCAAAAAGCAGATTCTTAACTTTAATTAGGATTCAGATTCAAAGTAATATTTAATTAAATTTGTAATTACTTAACAACTAACCCTTCTCATTGCTAGAATATATATATGAACACGCACACACACACATATACATATATATATATATATAGAGAGAGAGAGAGAGAGAGAGTACGTGGGCACACATGCAAAGGCTTGCATGCACAACCACATGAGCACAATCAAACTTAGATCACTTTCATTCCTTATCTCATTTTGCTTGCTAGAGATTTTTAATACATTTCAGGCATTCCTTTTGCACATGTCCAAAGACTTGCATTTCCTTGCTCATGATTATGAAATATTTTCATTCCTTTTAAAGCATTCAGTTTAAACCATATACACTTCACATTGCATAATATCTATTTAGCAAATTTAGTTAACTAACTTGAAATCCAAATATTTTTATAGATTTAGACTCTCCTCAGCATGAGGATTTCAGAAAAATTTATTTTTATTTATTTTACCTAAGATTGAAATAATCATTTTCTTGGTGCATTAAGCCTTACTTAAGTATTTTTATTATTAAAAATCATACAATGAATATTTTTAAATTTTTTTTTGCATATTCTGAGTCTATCAGATTTTATATGATTTTAGAAATTTATTTCACTCAATTTGGATTATTAATTCAAAAGTTATAGCTATTCAAATGGCTTCGGGTTTGAAAATTTCTAGGAAAAACAAAAATACGCTTTCACTGTGGAGGAAGCACCTAGCTACAGTGTGCGTTGAACTGCTTAACTTGGCTAGGTTTACTGATGCTGAGGCCCCACTGGTCAGCGACACGCGCACAACTGCACAAACCGGGCTTGCTCGCGAGAGAGTGCAAGCATACGCGACCGATCGACGCTACGGGCCCACTCGCCAGCAACTCTAGGTGGCGGCGATTGAACCGGGTACGCTACTGACATGTGGGGTCCATTTGTCGAGGAAGCGAAATAGGGGAACTCGGGTTCTTCCCCGCCGCTGGCGAACTAGCTCCGTCGCGGCGGGATGGGTAGCGCCATGGCCTTCAGCACACCAAGGCGAGTTGAGGGGTGGTACCCATTTCATCAGAGATGGCCAAGAAGGTGGTCGCCACCGGAGGGAGGCGGCCGCCATGGTTGGTCGCTCATGAGCTCACCTCCAACCATCATTTCCCTGAGAAAGCACTAGGTTAGCATCAGTGAACCTAAGGGCTCCCATTTTACCTGTGAAAGGAGGCGGAGAAAGACCGGAGAGAGCTGCCCACGGACCGCCGACCGTGAAGAAGAAGAACGGTGAAAGAAGATGAACTGCACCGGAATAAGCAAAAATAAGAGATGGTCAGGGGCTTAAGGACTTATACGAATCTTTAGGACTGAAGAGTTTCAGGGATTAATACCCGATTTGAGCTCTGGCCGGATTCCCCCCTTTTTGGCTCTACTGCGGCAGTGGCGAAGAACTGAGCAAGAGCTGTGGGAAGACTAAGCGAATAGCTAGAGAAAGAAAGAGAGGGCTTCAATGCAACGCTAGAGGAGTATTTATAACCGGCCAAAAGGTTTCTCCGTGCTTGGACGCGCGGCAAAGATCAGCTCAGCTCGGCATAGAAAATGGCAAGGTAGCAAGGGTGGTAATGAAGGCGGTATGGGACGGGAGACTCGAGGATGAATGTGGCTGAGGCAGGGTGATGCGGTCATTGGTGACGAGACCTCACGGCAAGATTCAATGGAGCTCGGTCAAGCGCCCTGATTCGGGAAAGTTTAGTTCGGTTGGGAGAATAGAGAGGAAGAAGGATCTGATGAGCGGGGCCAAGGGCCACCAGTCAGTGCCTGAGCTGATTTTCCATTGTGCACCAAGAAACAGAGTCTTCACGAAGCCGGGTCCATTGGTCAATGAGGCGAAGAGACAAAAGAGATAGCTCCGGCTCGGTTGGCTCTAGTACCAGATTTTATTGGGCTATCATACCATGGTAAAATTTTTCAAACTTTTTTACCAGGGTATTTGGATAGGTATTGATGTCTGGAAAAAGTTTGGGGTTAAAAATACTTACCATTAAATTATTAATATTCCTAAAACAGTGACCTATCCAAATTCTTGTTTCTGATTTCATTTTTACTTTGAATAGAAAATGAAGTCAAATGTTTTTGATAATTTTTATAAAAATCTTATTTTGGCTAATAATTCCAATTTAAAATTTTCAAGTCAAAAAATTGTACCATTATTTTATAGAAATTCTGACATGGCAGTTTCCAGATTTTTATAATTTCTGTTTATAAATTTGGAAAAGTCTCAAATCGCATCATTAATTTATGATATTTTTACCATAGGTATACATTGTATTGTGGCTTTCATGATAATTTTTAAAACTCTAGATAAAATTTCAAAATATTGTATAAATTCTGGAAATGAATTATTTTTAGTTAAAAGTCACTCTTTTTATTTATCTCTTCATTTCTCCTTGCATAAAATTTCATTTGGTGGATAAAATGGTTTACTTGCATGCTCAGGGTTCTCATGGTACATTTTTTAAATTTTTACTTTTTATCTTTTTACCTTTTTCTCTTTTTCATTGCCCATTTCTCTTTCATTTGATTTTTCTCACAACACAAAAATCCAAGAAAATCCAAATAAAACAAGTAACATCAAGAAAATCCCAGAAATATTCACATTCAAATTTAAATACCATATTTTTACTGTTCTGAAATTTTTGGGTCGTTACATGTATGAGCTAGCTAGTGTTCTACTGCGAAAATTCCAAAACAAGTAAACATTGCTCGGAGGGCATGAAAGCTTGACTGGGCTGAGATCGACGGATGAAAAGATTGTGAGCAGGAAAAGCTCAAGGGCACTTTGTCTCTGCTGCCTGTGCATCGGTAGAAACCTTCAATTTTGCACGTATGGATGGTTTGCTTAAGCCATCGGTTAGTACTATGTACCGCATGCAAGCATCGTGTCCCGTTAAAACTTATTCTGCAATAGGGCTTGACCTACCTGGCAGGTAGGTACAGATCTCGTGTTCGATAGAGAAACGTTCCGTCTTGAACTCCAACATGCAGCAAGTACTTGGCATGTAGGTACGTACGTGCCTAGCTAACGGCGAACTCGTTGGCTACAACTAATTCTTGAAGCAGATTGTACTTGCAACGACGCAGGCTAGCAAGCCAGTCGTTCGCGGGCGTCGATCGATGGCGTCGTCGTGCTGGACGAGGGTGGTGTCTTTCGTCCGCCGCGAGCCTGAGGAGACAGCGTCGCTCCGCCGCCGGCTGCGGAGGATCAAGAAGGAGACGGCCTCGGACGGCGAGGCCATCAAGGGCCTCGTCGAGCGCGTGGTGTCCCTGGAGCGCGCCCTCGCCTCGGCGGCGTTGGAGTGGGAGGCGACCGAGGCGCGGAGGCGCGAGGCGGAGAGGCGCGCGGACAAGGCCGAGGCCGCGCTCGAGGCTGCCACGAGGACCGCCGAGCTCAGCGTGGGGGAGGTGCGGAGGAAGGTGGAGCAGATCGAGGAGAAGGGCGGGCACATCCTGGAGCTCGAGCGAGAGATGGCGCGCCGTGACGACAACCGCTGGTAGTATAGCTAGCGACGTGCCGCCGAACAGCGTGCGTGATGCGTCCTAGCTAGTTGCCATTGGCACAATTAAGCATGTGTGTACGTACCCTTATTAGGCTAGGCAGTAACTAGTCATCGACCCCGGCCCGCGTCTAGCAATTTCTATGAGCATATTTCTTTATTTTACGTTTTGTAGTAATTCGCTAATAGAAAATTTTGCCAAATGTGTTTAGCATTGATTCAAACTCAACGCAGTTATTGGGTTTCAATCATTTTTTGCATTATTTTCGTGATTATTCTTAATTACCAAATTAACTATGAATCCTGCGATTGGTCATCTATTTTTACAATGACAATATGTACTACATGATGCCTTTGACGGCCTAATCTTTTCACGCTTGACCACCAATATTTAACTGTATCTTCTGTAGTAGTCTCATCTAAAAGGCAAGAAATCAATGAACTTAAGTGTTATTACATCTATGCTGCTGTTCTGATATCTTTTGTAGTAGTCTCACCAAATCCTTGTTGAATTGCCAACACCAGAATCAAATGATGATTGCAACTTCCAAGTGTTTATAGGATTAAACAACACAAGTTTTAGAAAGTAGAGGGGGTACGTCCCACTAATTGGTTGTAGATCTTTAACACTGGGACCAAAGCTGCAAAAATAATACCTTAGCCTGACGGAGTTGTTTGGAAAGCTCTGGACATAAGGATTCTAGATAATGTGGTTGGTCAACAAGAATCTCCACCGGTTGCTCTTCATTATCCTTAATTTGAATACGATCCATCTGCACACAAAAAAAAGGAGGCACAAGATTGGAACCCATGATGGGTGAATGGCTGAATTCACAACTCAGCAATAGAACATAAATATATGAACAAACATATCTACCTGATACTCTTCTTCGTTCTTGATTTCAAGATAATCCAACTGTAAAAAATAGTAAAGGACATGGAGCTTATAAGACAATTACTCCATGGTTTGTCAATTCACCATGAATATAATCTGAACAGCAGAATGTAAACCCAGGACAAGTCTGCAATACACTTAGCGTGAAGATACAAGGGAAAGTAGCCATACCGTGAGAGTTGGTGAGAACAAAAAATTGGCTTTGACCAGAGCAAAGTTCCACTGGACAACTTTTACGTCAATATGCTCAGATATACTGAAGTCTGAACAAGAAAACTGTAGAATAACTCGCAGCACCTAAAATCAACCTGTTCTAAATTTGTTAGATTGATTTATGTCATATGGAGAGCATATAACAATTCAAGAATTTGTTGCGGCATTGAAAGTGGCAAAAGTTTCTACAACTAACTGTTTCAAGTAATACAAGATTTATCGATAAACTAATTTATAAATTTTACAAAATATGTGAAAGGAAATTCAACATAGCTGTTCAGTCAACTAAGTCAGGCAGCAGTCACAACTCTGTACCTAGCTAGAAGTCTAGAAGGCAAACTAATTCAATACAAGAATCAATCGATTCACCTGGTTTTCTGGCAACAAATGTTGAACTTAAGCCTGATGTATTCGGTTGCCGAGGTAAGCTACAGTAGTTACTTGTTTTAGTTTGGTTGATTGCCGAACTGTGTTTCGGTTGGTTTATCTGTAACTCGTTTTTTTGTTTGATTAGATAAAGTAGTTAGCTACTGATACGTCCTGGTAGTTAAAGATAAGATAATCAGTTAGTCTTTTGTAATCTAGTATTTCTATTTAAGCTAATGAAGAGAAAACCGAAAAGCTGCAGTTGGAGTGCAGCACCAATTCAGCTTGTCTCCTCTCTACCGTCCCGAAGTTCTCTGTTCTGAACTTTTGTGCTTGCGAGTTCATTTTCTGAACTTGAACAGTGCATAATCTTCAGAGTTTTCTGAACCTGGTTACAACAACAAACTGTGGCCCAGGAAAGAGCATCTAGGCATGAGTTTGGATCACCCCCAAGATTTGACTTAAAACTTAGTAGCTGATAACAGCATAGCTCAAACAGTCGCACAAGAAAGTATGAAACATATAAAGAATAGAAGCCCACAACTCAAGGAATAGAGGTCATGATAGATGAAGTCATTGCATAGATAAGCAGGTAGTAGGTATTATGTCATAAACATTATGTGTACAAAAGCAAAATTATTTCTGCAGTTAGTCATTTATTGTAGTAAACCTATGCAGTATACTATGATGAAGGGGTAAAAGAACTATCTGTCAACAATGGCTGCAATTTGGAAAGGAATAGTTGTTTGGAACCCTTATCTCAAGGAATAGTTGTTTGGAAAGCTCTTGTAATGCCTGGACCTCTGCTTCCAAGCTTTCGATATCTTCAAGACAAAAATAGGGAATTAATACTTATCACTAACAAATTAAATTGCAGAGCCAACAACAAAGGAAACAAAAAAAAATACAGCACACCCTGCTCAGTTATGATGTTAGGATTATTTGTTTTGAAACAAGAGGTGGTGACTAGTAAGCACACCTCCTCGGATCCTTGAATCCTCTCCATCTCCATTTTGGACAGAATAATTTTCTTTTTCTTAGCAATACATGTCTCCATGGATTGCATCAGCTGCCGCTCCAAAGTTTTAATGTCCGTTTCATTAATTTCCCTGAAATCCAAGATAGGCTAGGTCAAAGTGATGTGTGCAATATAGCGTAGACCAAAACCAAAGCTACTTGTTCGGAAGTAAAACTTTGATATTGATGAGAGAAGCTTATATCAGAGTCAAAACCTGATAAAGAGCGAGAGATAGCTGTATGGCAGATTGACGGCACCAAAACCAAAAAGAACAGCCATGACACTCACTCCAATCACGCCAGTCCAACTAACTAACTGCGGCATCGTAAAAAACACTAGATTGTGAGCACCGAGTCAAACCCAATGACACAAGCAGGCATGAATTGAGCACACGAAACATGCAGGAAATTTGATGAAAATACAATGCCTTAGGGTTCAATATGACAAGTCGTAGCAACTAGCACTAACCTTTCTCTGGGGAAGGCATGGGGAAGTGAATCCCCATGTACCGAAATCTGTAGAGAAAAACCAGCAGAAACAGCGCCGCAATGAGCTAGGTCCGCTTCCTCCTCACCCCTGCAACCCCCACCACCGTGCCCTCGTAAACCACCGTGCCCCACCCCATTCCCCCTTCTCTTTCTCGCGCGCCGCACTGGCCGGAGTCGGATCTCGTGGGAACCGGACGAGACGAGGCCTTCACGTGAATCTGCCGTGTCGTCTCCCACACTGACGTCTCTTGCCGGGGTGATGTGCTGCTCGTGGTCATGGGCTGGGCCGTGCAATAGCCAAAGCTGAGGCGCAGTGACGGTCCTGAGATTTTAGAGGTCCGGAACAAGATTTAAAATAGAGCCCTTATATATATATATATATTACCATATATAGGGAGATGAGCCTCTAAAATTCTGCAAAATTTGAAGATGAAACTTAATCGCATTTGAAAGATATGAAAAAGACAAACAACAAAATGAATAGTGCTAAATAGTGAAAAATTACTATTAATACTGAATTTGTCTTTTTCATACCTTTCAAATACGATTGAGTTTCATCTTCAAATTTTGTAGGATTGTAGAATATATATATATATATATCACGCGTCAGGACTCAGGAGGTCACGTACTCATGCGCCGACGCTTCGTTTCCCAGATACTACTAACTATACATACTATACTGTAATATATACAATATACTAATACTAGTACATATACAGGGGTAGGACCCCATGGTTTAGGTGGCCTGGAGCGGCTGCCCCGCTCGCCCCCCCATCAAGGGTGGCACTGCTAAGGTGCCGGTATAGCGGAAGGCGAGCGGCGACGGCGGTAGAAGGCCATGGTCGGCACAGTCGATGGGGCGGATACCACAACCGTAGCGCCTTCGAGGACAATAGCAGGGAGCCGGGGCTGTGGGGCATGGCCTGGAATATGAGCGCCGCAAGCTGTTGCTGCCACTGCATCTATTGAGGCGACGCCTGCACTTGAAGCGGAACAGGAGGCTGAGCCTGCACGCGAGGATGACGACGGGCGGAGGAGGGGTCTGGGTCTTGGATGGCGGGTGAGGTGGAGTAGGGTTTGGTGTAGGGTCATCACAAACGATTTTAACCTATGATGGCTTTTTTAAAAAAAATTGTGAGTGATAAAAGGTTTAATATGAGCCATTTTGTAGCATTGACGGCCGAGCCACATTCGGTCCAGAGTCTTATACCTGACAGATCGGACGAACTTGGGCTTGGCCTAAACATGCGGTAGCCGCACTCTTTGCTACTACAATACGGTGGGCTAAGTCTCCAAACACGTCTTACGTTGCATCTGCAGCGCAAATCGATCTTCTCCGATGGATCTTCTTCCCCTGTTTTCCGGACTCAAGTAGGACGCAGTGACCGTTCCGCGTACGGTTTGGATATCAAACCTGTCGACGTCCGCAAGAACTCCCTTTAATCAATAAATACACGTCTGCGAGCAACATAATCACGTAGCTAGCTCATCAACCTCCTGGATCGTGGGCAAGCGCAAGCACGCACCAGCACGGTAAGCACGATCGCAATGTCGTCGTCGTGCTGGGAGTCGATCACGTCGGCCCTGTCGTGGACGAGGCCCAGGTCGCGGGAGGCGTTGCTCAAGGAGCAGCTGATTGCGCGGGACGCGGCCGCCGCGTCGGACCGCGCGACCATCCAGCGCCTGAGGGACCGCGCGGACGCGCTACAGCGCGAGCTGGACGAGGTGGTCGGCGAGACCGAGGCGGCCGAGCTCGCCACGCGGCAGGCGAAGAGGCGCGAGCGACAGGCGGCGGCGGAGCTCCGCGCCGCCGCGAGGACGAACGAGATGCACGAGGAGAGGCTGCGGGTGCTGGACAAGGAGCTCAGGGTCAAGGACGGGCGCATCAGGGTCCTGGAGGCCATCGTCAACACGCTAACCACCAACAACAAGTGATTAAGGATCTGGGAAATCGGACCCGCGTGCACGAGCAACAGTGTACGTATTGGCAAAGTTATGTACAGGATAAAAGGATTTTAGACGGATCCTACGGCTAAGATAATTAAATATATGACCTCATAAAATTACTCTAAAAGTATACTTACGTATTCATAAAAGTAGATGTGCTTAGGGGGTGCACTTGCACACGTGTGGTCTGCCTGTGAGTGTGTATCTTCCCTGTAATTAAAAAAACTAGACACGTAGGCGCGGCGCACGCCGCACCGCAACGCGCAAGTCATAATACGAAATCCGTGACTTTTCCACGAAGAAAGTGATTCAGATGTAATTTCGAAAAATCTCTAGGACGAATCGTATAATTTTACGCGCGGTTTAATTTTGAGAAGCTTCTGGACCTTTGCGATAAATTCTATGTAACCAGGGCCATACTGAGAAGAATGGGACCTACAAGTAATCCGTAAAAATCTCCGAGGTAAAAAAAAATGGTTAACATGCAATTCTTAAAAGGTCAGCGCGAACTGCTGCACAGAAAAACATGCTAAAAACAAATTATGGAAGTTCGTCTAATATGTAATAACTTCATAAAAGTACGGATTTTCGAGAAAATAAAGCCTTACCGTGAAGGAAGGACTTATAAAATATTCTTAAAAATCTGCAGGGCAAAAAATGGCTAATATGCAATTTTAGAAAGGCTCGCGTAGCTTCTTGCCTAGGAAAACATGTTAAAAGCTAATTTTGTAAGTTCCGAAGGGCTTCTGGAAACAAATGATCAACATGTCCTTGTGCACTCGGAAAAAAGCACTAACCCGGGAAAAATAGACAAGACAACAATTTTAGAAAGCCTCGGTTGCCTATCCTGTGGAAACGAAAATCCAAGGGTCTTTTCATTAAAAAAGGCCTAAAACAGATAAAAATAGACGAATATGTAATTTCCTAAAAGTCCAGGCACCGTTCTGGCTTAATCTAGGAGTTTCAAGGTCCTTCTCGCAGAAAAAGGAGGGTCTTTACGTAAAATCAAGGGTTTTCTTTAAAAAAGGGACTTTTATGTAATTTCGGAAATCTACCGGGGTCTTTTCGAAAAAAAACACGCGTCGTCTTGCGCTGACAAGCGTGAGCTCGGTCGAGCAGCGATTACAGCGTCGCTGGGAAAAACCGGACGCGAGCGCTGCCATGGGATCGAACGCGATCTCTCGCTCGCTTCTGTCAGGCGCTATCGCATGCGCTTCTGACGACATTTAAGTTTGATTCCCATAATTAATTACTTAAGCCTAACAACTGCGTGAATAAAGTAAGCAACGTGGCTTAACGATCTGCTTGCTGTACGAACAGCGGCCCGGTTCACTGGTCACGGGCACGACGCGGCGCTCACCCCCGCGCCCACGTCACGCGCAGAGCGACATGGCCACGCCGAGAGCCCGTGAAACCTCCAAACTTTAATATAGGGATGATGAGTCTGCAGGCACGCTACCCCACCTGGCATGCACGTAACTCATTGCCATATTTCGTCGTACCTTTTTGTGACAAACAATGTGCCCACTAAAAAAAACTATGGCATACCATACTTCCGCATAAAAAGTTTGGGAGCATTGTTTCAATATTTTTCTTTCTAATATAAATTATATAAATCTTGAAGCAAGTAAAGGAGTAAGTAATCACCATCTACTCTTTATTCGTGCTTTAATATTTGCTCAACTGTAAAAAAAAGAAAAGCATGAAAACACCTGTCAAAGTTTGGTGGCAAACTGTGTTTTACAACCAAAATGACCTAATAGTTAAAACGGTGAATCTTAGGCTCTGTTTGGGAGAGCTCCAAATCCCAGCTCCAGCTCAGAGCTAAAACTTATAGGCTAAAATAAAGTGAATTAAGTTTATATTTTTAGTCTAAAATGTAAACAAGATGATCTACCTAAATACTCTTAATGTACCTACAGCTCCAGCTCCACAAATTTCTGGAGTTAGAAATATTCTGCTCCACCAACTCTACAGATTTTGGTGGAGCTGGAGCTGTCCCAAACACCCCCTTAGTAGGGTAATGCTCCTCATCGTACGTCTGATAGAGCATTGAGAACAATCATACGCTAGTTCAAATCATAGGCCCACAGTCTCGACGCTCTACCAATGGTTGCTCCTGAGCATAAGCCCACGGCCCACAGCGTGGCAGAAGCTTATTTAAAACTTCCTCCCACCTTGGGCTCACTGACGACCGAAGCTCACAGTGGGTTGATTTCACTGGTGGGGGCCCACACTTCTCTTGCCTCTCTTTCCTTGTCTCTCCCTCTTCTCTCACCATGTGAAACATCTATTTCACCATTCCATTGTCAATCAACGCCGAAGGATTCGATGGTTTCGCCGTGGGAGTTCTATTTTTGCCACTAATTTTAATTTTTACTACCACATGTGAATTTCACCCAAAATCTTATGGCTTCGTATGCGTACACTGTTTTTTTTGGTACTTTTCTTGGTTGTCTCAGCATGTATTTCTTTGTGTTGCAATATGGCTTTTTTTTTGCTGTTGTTGCAGTAAGAGATCATTTTTATCTGCATAGATTTGTGGATTTGTTGCGTCAAGGTGTTTCAATTGGGATTTCTAATTGTTGCACCATTTCTTTGGTGGTGGGTGGTAATTGCAGGAAGCGTTTTTGTTTTTGTTGCAATGGCTGTTTTTTTTTTTTGGTGCTCTTTCAAAAGTTGTTGTTGCATATGGGGAGTGTTGCGTTTGTTGCTATGCACCATGCAGAGGGATGATTTGGTGCTGGATTACCCGTTTTTTTTTTCTTTAGATCAGGTGAGCCGTTTGGAAATTGGAGCTGGATCGAGGTGAAGACGATGCTAGAGAGGCAAGGTCATCCACGCCTGAATGGGTCGCTTTTTGTTGTGTATGTCCTTTTTTTCCGCTAAACGGTAGGGATGGCGGCGGAAAAGAGTAATACTCATCCATACTTTTTTCCGTCAGCTAAAATCTCCCTCATAAGTATACCTGCGAAGGATGGCAGGTGAAAAATCTTATCCATATCCATTGACTATAGTACCTGATACTCACAGTCATACCCGTTTACCCGTAACCATTAACAATCTTCTAACCAATGGGCACTAGAAGCTAATGAGCTATAGTTCTGATACAATCCTTTTGATGAAATTATGGGAATTAGCTAATTCAGTGGATTGAAATGATTATCAATTATTCAAAAGTTTAAATGCACATGAGAATAAAAATTAAAATAACACATACAGACAAAAGATACACAGATACTCAGGTTCAACAATTAAAATGGAAGTAGTTCATCAAACATCACACATGCTCAAGTTTAACAATTGAAATAGAAACAATTCAAACATTAATTATCACACACATCACAAATTATCTATCACGGCATCATCAATCACAAATTATTAATATAAGGTACCACAAATTAGGGATTAAGGGGCGATTGAGCGTCTGTTGTGGCCCACACATCAGTAGAAGTTGGTGGATAATCCGGTGATGGGCATGGCTAGAACTCTTCCATACCTGTACATATTTGCTCATTGGGCAATGTTTAGCCACGTAAACGTGCTTGCAGGCAATAAAAGAACAACATATCTATCTCTATTATGATTTTTATCCACAAGTATATAGGTAATAAGGTAAGATTAATATCCCTACTAAAGGGTATAGGATCCTGAAGGACGAGGTGTAACTGCATTATAATCTAAGAGTTGTCAGATGTGTGTAATGCTAGCACTCAGATCATATCTCCTGACGCTAGTGGTGTCCTAAACAGGAATTGTATGTATCATCTACCTACCGATCGGCTCGGAAAGGCCAAGGGGTGCCCGTCCGGAGATTTCGAGCTGTGCGATCCAGATTTGGATTGATAGGACCAAAGTAGAAGTGAAAACCGATACAAGACTCGATCCCATCCGCACACTGATGAATCCGACTGACAGTACAGGCGGAATGCTGTTCCAACGAGTTTCAGAAAAGAAGTATGCCTGTCAGTTTTGTTGGGCCAGGCCAGGGAGGTCAGTCGTAGCTTTGTAGGCTGCAAAACGCCGGTTGTTTGTTCAAAACAATCAACGATTCCTCTATTTTGTTACAAAAAGGACCATGCTTTGTTACAGGCGCATCCCAATATCCCATGCTCCCAACCAAGTCCGGCCCAATCTGGAGATGACCTTGCCCCTGTGACTTTTGATCGAGTTTCTCCAGGTTCTTCTACCGGGAACACGTACATGCCCTGCCCACCACCGCTTTGTGCCTTCCTCAGTTCCTCTGCCCCGCGAACAACATCAGCATCTGTTCGTATCCGCGTCTTCCACCAAACAAGCAACGAAGCAACACAACCATCTCGTAGAGAACGAGATCCCAAGGACAAACAAGCGAAGCGAAACCAAAACAGTTAATCCGTCCACGCCATTCAATCGATCATGGCAGGACAGCCACCGCCCGGCCGCGCGGCGCAAGCGCGGGGCAAGAACGGCGCTGTAGCTGCCGGGGCCGAGGGGCGAGGGCCGGAGTACCCCAACCCGCCGGAGCTCGGGTGGTGGGAGGGCCTGCAGTACCCGAACCCACCGGACCCGGCCAACCCTGACCCAGCGACGCTGCGGGAGCAGTGGCTCTTCGCCATGCGCCGGCACAGCCGCTGGTACTCGCGCGCATGGGGCGCCGCCGTCCTCTCCGGCGCCACGCTCTTCGCCGTCGGGTGGGCCGTCAAGGGCTCCAACCCGCTCCGTTCCTTCCACGGCGACGACCTGCAGCTCGACGCGGCAGGCGGAAAACCGTAGGCACCGCCGGTCAGCATCGAGCTGTCTCGGCCTGTGCTGTTTACTTTTGCCACGTACTCCATATGAACAGTGTGTGGACACACGTCGATCAAATGTGCTGTACATTGTCACGTACTGATGTGAAAAATGTTTTCGTACGAGCTGAATACATGATGCGAATTTGGCTGCTCTATAATGTACTGCTGTACACTTTCACTTCAATATCAAGATTGGTTTCAGGGTCCACGACTCCAAAGTAAAAGTTAAAATTACAAATGATGTTTTACAATTAGAGACGATAGAATTCATAGATTTCGCAGATTGTAACAATTAGCCACAACTGAACACAATAACACAATAGCTCAGGTCTGTAGCCTCATAAGCGTCGCAACACATGGAGAATCATGAAATCGCGAAAGCACGTTTTCGATTCTGCATGTCTTGTATGATGGTATTGGTAACCAATTGGACCATACAATACGTGTTCATGAAATCTTGCTATTTCATTCTTTCCATAAATTTCACGTGATGAACATGATGATACTGTCCACCTCGTTCCGCTGTCCAATCGAATGACCCTCCTCCCTGAGATGAGATTATCCACAGACATCCAGCCCCGAGCGTCCAATCGAATGACCCATCCGCATGTGCCACTGCCGCGCAATGCCACAATCCGAACCGGAGAAGACCCAACACCGCGCTCCGCGGTGCGGCTGGCCCGAAACACATCAACCTTTCGCGTCCCGCGCGCAGTTGAAATGGCCGGCGGCACCTACGCCACGCATGTCGCTCCATTGGCTGCTGCCTCGTAGGCACCGCCATGGCCATGGGCGAGCACATACATGATACATATCCACGGAGCTCTTGGCCCCGGCCTCCAATTATCACGGCGTCTCGGTACGTAGTGGCCCAACTGCAAGCAGAGAGGGTGTCGCCGTTGTCTCTTGCGTTGCCCGAGTCCCGACTTCCGGTCGAGCCTTTTGCTCACATGACTCGCAGCAAAATAGAATCCCGCGATCACCGGCCCCGATAGCCTCGGCCCTATTGCTGCGCCGCACTGCGCTATGGGTCGCTAGAGAAATCATTTCGGAATCGCATGTTCGCAGTTGGTGTGGTTAAGTATGACACGATCCAATTTGATTGTACGCGTAAGAACGGATCTAGGAGAATATACAAGAAACCATCGCTAAGGGCATGTACAAAGGTTGAGCTCGGCTCAATCTCTTAAACAATCCACGTCAGTAAGAGTCAGTTCGCATACAAAAGACTGTTTCTAAATCTGTCTCTTCATTAAATGCCTGATAATTAATTTTCTGTATATGTCTCTTTTATGATAGGATCAATTGTAAATTTTTGCATAGTATCTATTGTGTTGCCTGCTTGATAAAATTTGATGGTAACAAAAGAAATACGAAAGAGTGCTAGTTGAGCATCGGTACGCAGAGCTACAAGCTGATTTTCATGCAAGCCAAAGCTTCCCCAGAATACCTCAATCGAAAATGTTGAGACAAGCTGCCAACATGTACACACCAGCGGTTTTTGAAATTTTTCGCAGAGAATTTGAGATGTTTGTGGATTCAGTGATTTACAGTTGTGGGGAGTCTGGAATTGTATCCGAGTATAGAGTAGCAGTAACAGATAAACCTGGGGAGCATTATGTTAGGTTTCAATCCTGTGACTTCTCTGCTGTTTGCAATTGTAAAAAATTTGAATCAATGGGTATCCAGTGTTGCCATGTGTTGAAAGTCCTTGATTTCAGAAATATAAAGGAGTTGCCGCAAAAATATTTCATAACTAGATGCAAGAAGGATGCCAAATCGGCAAATACAGGCAATCAAGAAGTGTGCACCCTATCCATAGGCAACCGGTCCAGGCCACATACGTGTCCACAGGCTACGTAAATGATTTTCTAGTGAAATTCAAGGCTGAAACGATACTACAATTCTGCAACACAGACTAAGGTAACCAAGTGATGAGAATCTTTGCAATTTTCAGGCAGAACACCACCTGTTTCTCAACAACTCATCTTCCATTGTTGACGAAATAAACATCGAGTTGAACTGCTGTAGTTACGCATTTTATAAGATCAAAACATCAACTCCGATCCACAAAGAACAAAACATTATCTTCCAACAGAGGATGAACAAACAAAAAACAACAGTTTAGGTACATGATAAGTAAGCTAATGATAGCCCTTTTATGTACAGATCACACAAGAACAATGCACAGTTTCTGTCAAAGGAAACTGTATCATATCAAGCGGTTTATGCGAGCCTGCTACGCAGGTACAGCGAAGCTAGGCTCAGACCAGCGAGTTGGATCGACAACGAGGCACGGATCAGACTTCTTGAATTCAGCCACCTGCAGAGTTAAGCAAAAAATAGATGAAAACCTAAAATCTAAAGTTCAAGAGATAATAGAGTTATGATAGGTAGATGCCGAACCTTTTCACAATGATTGTTGGTTCACAAAGATGGTAACACTTGACAAATTAGCTCAGTCAATAGATCTCTCAACCATCACAGTTAACTGACACCAAGCAAATATTCAGCTGGTGTTTTGATCTTTTCAAAGCTCAATTATAATCTACTTGTTAATTTCCACAAAATCCCTAGAACAATGTATTTCAAACATAATTACTAGTAGTGCTTCCAAGCAGGTATTTCAAACATTATGTTGTTTGACTGGATTATCTTATTTCTCTTTGTTTCCTTCACATTTTCACGCATCTTCATGCGACTTATGTGAATACCAGCTTAGAGTTGGGCGAACTTGTCTAGCTCATCATTATCCGTAGAATCCTTTGTCTTCTCCTTCTTTTCACGCACAATCTTTTTAGCCTCCTTTTATCCCATTGGCCACTGCTGATCTTCAGCATCTATTGGTTCTGATGCTTACTCGTTCGAATCTCCTTTCCTCTTATGCGATCTCTTGAGCTCGTTGTACGATATCCACTTTGGTTGGTTACGGGCTGCATTCCATACATCAATCAGAACAAAATGTCCTAATTTATTCTCAGACTCATATAAACCCTGTTATAAGCGGAAGAATTGGAGAGCAGAGAGCCTATCCACGTGTCACCCTACGCTCATTCGCGAAAAAATCCTCCGTTTCTTCAAATTACGGATAGGTCCCGATAGATTACGAATAGGTCCTTCGCAGTTTTTTGTGAGAGGAAGATTTTTTTTCTTAATCGCGTTTGGGTCCCTCGTGCGCTATTTTATGGAAAAAAGCTCCTGTTAAATTCAAATTGCGAACAAACCCTTTTCTAATTTTTCAGGATAGCGGACAGGTTCAAAAACGTAACAAACAGGCCCTTGCTCCTTACGTCTAGGTCTTTTCTCCGTTTTTCCCAGAAAAAATGTTTTCGCCACCAGAAATATGTGTGCAGCTCTATCTCTAGACTTTTTTCCCAGCTCGATTTTCCATCTCGATCTCTGATATTTTTTAAAACATGTATTATTACTCGGTGAACGCATAGAGTGTTAGGCTCGACAAAAGAAGGTTGTCATCTCTAATAATTTTTCACCCTTTTTCCTCTAGGCTATTTTCTCACCTCGGTTTTCCAGCTCAGTCTCCAATATTTTCCAAATAATTCGTCGAAAGAGATATTTCTACAACTCTATCTCTCTATTTTTTTCCCCCGTAACTCGGTTTATGCTATTTTTCGGAATGAGAAATATGTGTACGGTTGTATCTTTATAGTTTTTCTTGCAATTTGATCTATAGTATTTTTCGAAGCATGTATTATTGACGGTTGAGCGATAGAGTGTTAAATTCGACAAAAGAAGATCCTTTCTCTGTCTTTCCGAGAAAATATATACTATGTATTAAAGTTGAGAGGTTGCAGGACCTTAGAGAGTGTCCGAGTGCTACCACAAAAAAACCTCCAAAGATTTAGAGGCTATGCCTTTGTCTATTTTCTGTTCCGCTCCATTTTCCCAAAAAAAAAAGGTAGAAAGATCCTCTGAAGATTTTTAAAAAACGTCTTGTTCCATTTTCCTAAGAAAACACCGAAAGACCTTCCAAAAAATAGAAAATACATCTCGGTCTGTTTTTTCTCAAAAAATGGGAAATTGTTTTCCGCTCACACGCGCGCCGTGTGCCGTTGTATTCACGGTTGGGCCCTCCGGTGGGTAGTTTTGCGGAAACAAAAAATACATCCAGACCCTTCTACCGGTAATTTTACAAAAAAGAACCCTATAGTTTCGTATATTCGCGTACGGGTCCTCCAACTTTATTTTTCCGAGAAGAACCAGTAAACCAAATTTCGTACGGAGCGTCGTATCGGTAATTTTACAAAAAGAACCCTATGATTTCGTATATTCGCGTACGTGTCCTCCAGCTTTATTTTTTCGAAGAGGATCAGCGAACCAAATTTCGTGCGGAGCGGCGTAGCGCGGATTCCTATCTAGTAGAACTTATGTGCCATGTCAATCCACATCTGGTCGGAATATCCACTAGTATATATACGTCGAGCCTTCAACCAAGCACCATGGAACAGATCAATCCATTTATTGATTCGATGCCAACGCTCCTTGGCTTGCTTTGGGGTGAATCTTTTTGTTGTATCTTTGTATGCAAAGACAACATCTCCCCAATATTGATTGCCCTTCTTATCATTTCCATTTATTGGGTCCATCAATTATTCAATCAAGCGCTCATCTACAAAGATAACATAAAAAATGAAATTGTGCACACAAGATTCAAGTGCAAAACAAACAGGAAAGGATACTCACCAATCTAACATCCTCATCGACTGCCCAATTTAACCTCATGTTGGTTCTTTTTTTTTAGATAATGGAAGTACCTCCGGCCTCTGCAACAGCACACAACCCAATTTTATTACAATGTTGTCAGCTATCTAGCTGAACAAAAGAAAAAGAAACATTACATAAATCATAAAATATTTAAGGATAGCAAAGTCTATTATTATTCTTCCAGCCGTTCTTAGCAAAAAGCTCTATTGCAACAACTTCCAATCGGGAGCACACAGACCGGATCTTCACCCTTGCATCCTCACGCTGCAGCAGCGCCCAAAACCTTAGCCAACCTCATGTTGGTTCTACCAGCTACATTTTCGCCATCACTATCTACATTAATGCACTCCCGGTTCCTCGTTGATTCAGGTGGTGTGGGTGTCCCAGCAAGCGACGGAGAACTATCTGTAGCATCTGATTGTCTTGGCGCCTTGAATGGGGCAAAGTGAGAAGGTGCGCCCGTAAAATGAAAATTCTGAGTCCCTGCACATTACATCCACGGATTAATGTGCGTTCAAAAAATAAGAGTCAAAATTTCAACCATAGTATTACAAACAGTCTAGAATCTTTTCAGCCCTAGGATCACAAAAGGAAAGAAAAAATACTTTACAACCAGTCTAGAATCTTTCCAACACAAGAACGTGCCAACACAAGTTGAAGAAATACAATATGACCAGTTACTAGAAAACTGTCTCATGGTGAGCTATTTTTCGGTGCCCCAGAATCCTGATTAAGTGGTTTTAAGCAGCTGGGCCTATATTAATGAAGAAAAAAGGCAACTTTTCTAAGTCTACGAGCAGTAATAATTTTTCCATAAAAATAAAGTAGGATTTGGAAAGGTCAACCATCCGGGTGCGCATGCTGCATGCATCAGGTATTCATTTTCCAATTAGGAGTAGTACAAAGTACTAACTCCGTACAGATGACCATTGCAAAACTGGTCACACAGTGTCAACGCTGATCAAACCATGGATTATGGACAGCTATGAACAGGAATCAACAGGAACAAACAAGCAAACCGGTTCATATTGAAACAACCGTAAATTTTATCAAGCAAAAGTACATCATTAGCAGAAAATAAATCTTGTTTAACAAAAGTAATTAACTCTAATTAATTACACTCATTAATTAATTGCATTGAACACCGCCAAACGAACTGCATTGTATTAAAAATTTAATATTTAAATGAAATTGAATTGAAAATAAAATAAAATTTGAAATTATAATATTTAAAAATTCAAAAAGAGAGAAATAAAAACTAGTACTCAATGTCAGAATTTTTATAAATTTCTGGAGCAATATTTTAAGCTGCAAATTTTACATAATAATCCTTAGCTCAAAAAACTTGAAAAACAAAGTTTCAAAAATATTTGAAAATATTTAAACTGTCTGATAAATCAAAATCAGAAATCAGAAAACTGTACAGAGCAGATTGTCAGAATTTTAATTAAATCTTTGAACAGTATTTTAATCCGAAATTTCTACAGTAACAAGATAACTTACAATACGTTGCACAAAAAAATTATCATAAATGTTTGATGTGATGCAAAACTGATTCATTGAACCTCATCATGCTCGACTTTTGCATTCCTTCCAATTTTGCTTTGCTCCCCATTCCTTTCTCGCCATGTGGGGTCGCTTCTGTCTAGGCCCATCGCGCCGACCACCCTTCCCGGTCATCTTCTTCCTCCAGGCGCCAAAGCCCCCGAGCCATTTCTTCTTCGCATCACTGTACTCACGTCATTCCTCTGCAATCCAGTATGTCTCGGCCAATCCTAAACCTCCACCAATCATCCACGCGGCCACCTCCTCCGTTATTTCCACAGGCCAGCCATCATTCTGTTTTGTCGCAACCGGTGAAGCTTCCAGCCGAGTGACCAACTGAGGCGTGCTCATCTGGAACCAAGCTTCTCTAGTCCGAATTCATCCATACCCCGCAGCTATAAAAAGCACTAGATGATCACCTGACTCGGGCTCTTACTTCTCCTAATCTTTCCCTTACTCTCTTCCACCCAAGCGCTAAAAATTTTCTGTTCTTCCGCCATGACCGCATGCTCAGAGCTCAAAATCCAATTGCCATTCTTGTGACACAGTGATCCATTTCCAAATTGCTTCGAGCCTTAGTATCATCAAGCCAAGAGGATCAAAAGCTCTCAATAAAATCTCAGGTTATTCATGCGAAATGTCGCTGCCGCCGTGCGCCTCCTCTCCCAATTTCGGCCGAACGGTGGCGGAGCTCCTCGGAGCCTCTCCCTACTGGTAAACCTCCAAAATGGAGTCACCACATCACGCTAATGCTAAAACACTTACCCATTCCGCCTCCCAAACCTTGGTTCTTCCTCTCCACCGAGTCGCCATTAGCGTCGCCGCTTGAAGCTTGAGCGCACACCTTTTCGGCTTCTCTTCCACCGAATCAGCAGCACCAACAGCTTCGCCTCGTCGAGCCCTTGCCTCCTGTGTCCTCGTTTCCACCGGAGCATCGCTGGAGCTCCCCTCGCCGTCGAGCCCAACTCCTCCCTCTGTTCTCTGCCTCTGATCGGTGGGCCCCTTTGTCAGTGATTCAGGAAAAGCTCCAGTCAAATGGTAAAGACGCCTTCCAGTATTGAAAACGTATTTCCGAATTTCTAATGCATTTTCTAACCGGATTAAATATACAATCATGAATATATTTTGCAATATTAATCCAATTTCAACAAAACAAATTTTTATATTCATCTAAAATCAAGAAGAATTTAAATATACAAAAATATTTAATTTTTGAATTGCGATTAATTATTTGAATTAAACATTGATTAAACCCTATTATGATCTTTAATGCAAATATGTGCACAATAAGGTATAAAATAATAAAATAAATATTTATATGATGAATAGACCAAGATGAATTAAAATTTGCAAAACATTTAATTTTTGAGTCATGGAACAATTATTAAAATTTGAAATAAGATAAACCCCTATTATGGACATTATTGCCCACATGGAGAATATAATCCTAAAATCATTAAATAAATTTTTATAAGTCTATGGAACCATAATAAACTCAAGTGCTAAAATAATTAAATTTGAAATTCATTTTAAATAAAGAATGACGGTATAAATTTAGTAAGCTCTAAAAATCACAAAGTTAATTTCATAAATCTCAGAATAATACGAAAAGCACGTTGGACAAGTTAAAATATGCAAAAACCTAGTCGCCACTAAATATGGCATTTATGGAATTTTAGGAAGTAAACTAAATCGGATCGCGGACCAGTCAACGGGTGAAGACACGTGCTTTGATCAAAACCCAGGCAAGTAATCCATGATCATCTTATTTTGATATTAAGATTTTATTTGGAATATATGTGGTATCATTGTTGCATGGTAAAATGTTGTTTTAAATAAAATCTAAATCAGTGATGTGTTAAGTTGGGCAATGTCAGATGCATAGTGAAGAATGTAAAGCTATTGGTGTAGTAACTTCTATGTCGAGACAAGATATCGTTAACGGCGTAAGTTAACGAAATGTCAACCAAATGAGATTGTCTGACTCTAGTCTCGAGATAGAAGTATGTAAAGTCATTGGAAGAGTAACTCCTATGTCGAGTCAGTATACTGTTAACCAGCGTAGGTTAACAGAATGTCAACCAGCGTAGGTTGTCTGACTCTGGTCTCGAGATAGAAGTATGCAAAGTCATTGGAGTAACTCCTATGTCAAGACAGTATACTGTTAACCAGCGTAGGTTAACAGAATGTCAACCAGCGTAGGTTGTCTGACTCTGGTCTTGAGATAGAAGTATACTATTAACCAGCGTAGGTTAATAGAATGATAACCAGCGTAGGTTGTCTGCCTTGAGTGCTAGTAGCATTTTCTCAAAATAAAATCTGAAAACAAGATTTTATTAATAAAACCCGTTTTCGGTATCTGGTTTGAGGTATTGGTTTTGAGGAATGGAACTGGTAATGGTTCCGGATGATAAAACTCATGGCTGCATAATTCCTACTAATACTTGTTGAGTGCATTTTTGTACTCACTCTTGCCCACTCTCTCTTTTTTTAGACTCTGATTGCTATGGATGCTCTGATAAAGAATGGCTAGATGATCCCTCGCAAGAGCAGTGTGACCAGGAGGCAGAGTTTGACTCGAGAGGACGGGTGGAATAGAGGCTTCCACTCTTTAGGGTATATGTTCAATTAGACGTCTTGAACTTTTGTTGTAAATTATGTAATATGACAGGTGAATGACTGTAAGATGGTACTGCGTTTGGAATGTAATAAAGTTCTGTAAAGTCTCTAATTAGTGTTCTCACGCAACACTCGAATCGGGCGTGTTAACTAATAAATTGTCGGGCTTACTCGACGAGCTATTAGTTAAGATGCCCTGATCAGTGTAATTAACTCAGGATTAAAGAACCACTTTGGTCATTATCTGGGGTTAATTATGCGGGTCGCCACACATATAAATAACAATCTACTCAATTTTGCATCGGGCCGACTCCTAAGTTTGAACAACAAAATAGAGAAAATAACTAGAATTTGATTTTGTATTTTTTTGGTAATTCATAGAATCAATTTTTTTGTTAAAAAAATAGAATCAATTTAAAGCAAGAAGAAAGACAATTTTCCAAACACTATAAGACGATTGATTTGACCGGTTTCCAAATATATCATATCATACCAAGTTTTGGGTTCAGAATATCTAAAGCATAATGGACATCATATTTGACCAGTAATGCCAACTTTCCATAGTTATGATTCAAAAGTTGGTAGTCACCACGTGAAAGGAAAAAACAATCAGATAGCAGTTTCTAGAAACTTTGTTGACAAGGATATAACACAATTGTGCTTTAATAAATTCAGAAAATAATGACAACTCAAAAACCTCCACAAGTAAAGTCACAAAACATTTTCAGCTAAGATAGGTTACCCTTTCGACCTTCTCATACAAAGAAAGTTGGAAATTATATAATTTTACATATCCACAATTTATTGAACCTTTATGCAAAAGTTGCAAAAGCATGTTTTGAATGAAGATGAATATACATGTACAATACCATGACACTTGTTATTCAGGACAACCAACAAAAACTCATAGACAAGCAGTCCCACTCCCACCTATGCTTACATGTTAGATTATATGCACATATTTAATTACATGATCCCAAGATCAGATGCAAAAACACTAGTGAGGTGCATGGTCATAAGACTCGCACTGCTTTAGTGGGAAATTATGGCATATATGGAAGCCAAACATGTGATGACAGTACAACAAGAAAATGAAAAGAAAAGGCTTCACAATGGTCAGATCTACTGTTTCTCAACAGTTGAGCACACATCAGGTGATTCAACCAAAAAATCAATGGTTAAAATCAAGCATTAGAAATCAGTCTCTACGTCAATAACAAGAATCCAATTTATTGTCCAATTTCAATTTCATGTTTTGATTTTTATATCAGGTACAAACTTACAATCCTCAAAAAACTGTGGTAGAACTAGGCCGTTAGTACTATCCCACTCACCAAAACAAAACAAGACATTGGACAGAGAAATGTGTGGATGCACGTTGTGCTATCATTGTGCCGCACGTTCAAGTATATCAATTCTAGCGCAACGCCAGAGTCGTCGAGCGCAAATGGTTGGCTCACGGAGCGATCGTTGATTCAATTAAAGATGAAGCGTCTTCCTGGAGCTATGCCGGGGCGGTAGGGCTCAAAAAGCTGTTACAACGGCTTCACGCGCACGCCTGAACAGAAGACACCTCTCCTTTCTTTCTATTTTTTTCTTTTCTTTCTTCTCGTCGCCCTTTCTTCCTCTCCGCTTTCTCTCGGCACAGATATAACTCCGGTACATTCTATGCACCACATGTTTCTACGACTTCCTGCTAGTATACTGCAGCCCTTGCTGCTTTTCAAAAAAAAAAGTATATCAATTCTAAAGCACCATCTGCATAGGGTAAAAGCACAGGGCAACATATCCGGTGCAACCCCCCCTCCGTGAAACCACCGTGCAACTGAACTAAAAAAAGTTTCAAAAAATTCTCAAAAAATTACCATATGTAGGGGAGGTGAGCTTCTACAATCGTGCAAAATTTGAAGACCAAACCCAATCGCATTTGAAAGATATGAAAAAAACAAACAGCAAAAATGAATAGTTTGATCAGTAAAAAATCACTGTTCATGCTGAATTTGTCTTTTTTGTAACTGCTAGTATAGGATGAATTTGATCATGAAATTTTATATGTAGGTGGGGTAAGTTGAGATGTACATCCATGATTTTTTCAGAATTTTTTGAAACTTTTTTTAGTTCAGTTGCACGGTGGTTTCACCGAGAGGGGTGATTGCACAGGATATTTTTCCAAAGCACAGCCCCATTTTCCTTGTGCTTTTGCTCTCTTCAGTGCTTAAGCTTTTTATGCATTGCCTGCAACTCATCTCACAACTTGTAGGATTGATATATACTAAACTAGCAATCAGAGGGGGATGAATGATTGCACGGAAGCTAAAATAAAAATTTTAATGATTTTTGAAACACCCTAATTCGGACTCAGATTGCCTGATTCGGATTTGACAAAATAGAGTGATATACATTCACTAAAATAGTAATTTCTGAAGATCCCACCGTTAGATTGATGTGAAATTTTAACTGTAGAAACTAGATTCAATTTGGAAACTAGCCTTATAAGAATTAGCTCGATCGGATCTACGGATCTAAAGTTATGACCTTCGCAATATGACTGTATCAATAATGACGAAAATTGATCTAACCCTAATTACGAGATTGATCAGGATTTATGAAGAATTAACTAATCAAACCTTTCAGATCAATTACTTGTTGCCCTAGACAGATTTTGAATGGATCAAATCAAAATTATTATGATGAAACTATGAATCAATCTAAAAAGAAAACAGGCATATAAACGAAGAGCGAAAACGAAGAACGAGATTATCGAAACATCAACTTGCAAATCTTGATCATTATCACCACCAGAATGTGTTCACAAGATGACCTCCTAGCCACGATTAGACTATCTCCAGCAATTTCCTTTATTCCCCTCTCTTTCCTCATTCCCTTCATTCCTATCATCTCTAGCAGCATCCTCTCGAAGGGTTTTGTATAGAGATTGGAGAGAGAATCTCTTTCTGAAAAGATTATCTTTCCAAATCTCTTTCGAAAAGAACCGTGAAGGGAATTCATTGGAGTGCTTGGAATCTGTCTGCGAAAGGATTTAGAGGCCGAAAGAAACTCGATGGAGATAGTCTTAGCAAGTTGCCCGACACCGCACGGCCACAAACGCTAGAAAGCCAAAACCCCACAGCCCACAATGCACAGAACGCTGAGAAATCTTCTAGTCGCAACTATTGCTTGCGATTAGCAAGTTGCCCGACACCGCACGGCCACAAGCGCTAGAAAGCCAAAACGCCACAATGCACGGAACGCTGAGAAATCTTCTAGTCGCAACTATTGCTTGTTGCATGCAGTCGCCGTTTCTTCTTGCACCAGCCGCCGGTCAAGACACGCCAGGAAAGGCAGCCGCAATTAGCAAGTCTCTCGGCCGCCGGGAAGCGCGCTCAGGAGGTCTCGGCGCTAGAAATTATCTAGTCACCATGCATGCGCCAGTCTTCAATACTTCTAGTCGCCACACCTTTGCTTGCTTGCATGCATGCATGGCCACTAGGAAAACGAATTAGCCGCACGCCCTTGTTTCTTCACGCCGCACGTTTCTGGCCCAAGGAACTCACGCATGCATCGACCCTCCAAGACGCAATGCCTTTTTACTTCCCAGCCGCCGGCCGCAAGAGCAAGAAACAAAATTCTGGCCGCAATACTCAGGGCAAGAAAAATTGTCCGGCCACCAAAAAGATTTTTTTCCTTGATTTAGTTACAATACTCCGAAACAAAAGAGTACAAACCATAATAGCCTAACTCACATAAACAGAAGACACCTCCTTATTTATAATAAGCAAACATAAAGAGTTTGAATACAACTCCACGCCCAGCATGGAAAGAGTTTGCAAATAACTCCAATTGGCCTAAACATAGCCGAATACAACTTTTGCACGCGTGTAAAGCCCATATGCCATACTCACGTGACTAACCAGCCTCCATATGCACTGTTCTCTAGCCCGAACGTCCCGCATGACATCCTCGACCACCAAGACCTCGATTCCTCTCTGAACCTAGTCATGAATCTCAGTTCCTCTATGAACCTAGTTCTGATCCTGTCATCAACCACATTCGCCCTCAAGCAACAGCTGCACATGAATAAACAAGAAACGAATCCGAGCACAAGTCTATGACTTGACTCAAAGTCAATCCATACAACCACTCACACTAACGTATTGCATCAAGCAAAAATATTATCATACTATCACAAGCATATCAAATAATCACCTGAAATAACACATGCACAAACACCACACATGCTATGATCATAACCACTTTGCAATGCCAATTTCATCATTAAGCCAATTTTTCATCACATGATTTCACACAACTAATTTAGTACAGTTCAGAACTTAATTCATGGACCTTGGTCGCCACCATTAAACATCAGATATGTGCAGGCAATAAGATTGGGTCATATGGTGGATAATCTAGTGCTAAAGGTGATTTGATGCTAAAATCTAATCTGGACTCTTGGATCAAGTTTGAAAGTTGATTTAACTAACATATGTGTGAAAGCATTTATGAGTAAATGCTTTCACACATAGGTTAGTTAAATCAACCTTCAAAATTTGATCCAAGGGTCCAGATTAGATTTTAGCATGTTAGCACTGAAATCACCTTTAGCACTAGATATGTTCCTCGATAAATATGCAAAGCACAAAAAAGAAGTAAAGAACAATACATGATAAACGCAAGTGCCTAAATTTTCTCACCAGGGCCTAAATTTTCTCTATAGAACCATAACGATAAACGCAAGTGCTCTATGAAATAGCTTTCATTATAGTCAAAATAATGAAAATCGGAACAATACAGAATCGTGATTGTTAACCCAAATAGAAAATCTTGGAGTAGAAACAAATAATAAATGATATATTAAGTGGAAAAAGAAAGTAAGTTATACAGCTGATTCTACAAGGTCTATGTTTTTGAAATTGCCAACAATTTGGATGGGGAACCTAGCTAGTCCAAGGAAACCATGTCTAAGAAGCCGAGTATATAAACAGAATAGGGGAACAAAAAGAATGTTTGAAACAGTTTTTGGTTGTTTGATAATGCCAGTCTGATTTAAGAGGAAAACAAAACATTTTATGCTATCTGCGAGGAACATAAAAATATATATACTTCATCACAGCCCTGGTCCCTAGCTAAAACATCAAAATCATAAACCCTCAGCCCCAATTGGTAGAGCAATAAGGCATGGATCAGTGTTGCTTGTAGAAATGTGTTCACAGCTGATAATATATTCCATGGATCAGTAGGCCACCTAAGAACTGATAGTGACGATTAAATATGGAGAAAGAACAATGTTTTTTATTTGCTTGGTCAGAGATAGTACAACCCACACTCCTCGGACATCTTCTTCTACAAAATTTATTAGACTATCTTGTTTCATCAAAATTATCACAGGTTTATATGACCTGATCAGACGAGTGTGGCCTACAGCAGTGACCAGAATCTGTGCTGTACATGGTGAACCAATTTGTACTAGACCAAATACATCAACAATTGAACTAATTGGAAAACAATTTCAGAAGTCATTGTTGTGATTTTGTTCTTACCAATACTGCGAATTCTGGGAGATAGGACTACCGGTGCTTGTGCCCAACCAAGAACCACCAAAATGATATCCAGAGGGAGGAGGGAAGGCACCAGTAGCATTGGACATGTTGGCGGAGGTGGAGTTGGCGCCTGGCGATGATTGGGTATCGAGCGCTCCTGGTGGTGAAGGCACCAGCGGCGGGCATGTCATCTTCTTACGCCCACTGCTCATCCTTGATTATGGAGAGGAAGCAGGCGGGGCGGCGGCGGATGAGAGGAAGTAGGCGGGGTAGGGGCGGCGGATGAGAGGAAGAAGGCGGGGCGGAGCGGTGGCGGCTAGAGCGGAAGCGAGCGGCGGCGGAGAGGAAGCAGGCGGGGGGCGCCGGAGGAGAGGAAGGGGTGGTGGGCAGCGCCGGAGGAGAGGAAGGGCGGCGGGCGGCGGAGGAGAGGAAGCGGGCGGGCGGGGCGGCGTCGGAGGAGAGGAAGCGGGGCGGGTGGGGCGGCGCCGGCCGAAGGAGCAGCGGAAAGAGAAGCCACCCGCGAGGGGAAAAAAAGAAGGCGCGCAGCGGATCGTGAAAGGATGCGCTAGGGCCGGCTGGCTCTCCAACAGCGATGCTAGCTTCGATGTTTTTTCGATCCTCACGCCAAGAGTCGTTGCTGCGTGAAACAACGTTGTTTCTCTCTCCTCTACATCAGCTTTTCTGCTTAGGTGGCAATTTTTAGAACCAATAATCAATGCCTATTGTATATGCCCTAATGGAAATGCAGAGATCGATACGCATGCACGGACAAATTAATCAACAAGTTTATTTGATTTTGATACTAGCAAACAGGCCACATGCATGAGACGGAACTGGTAGATGCAGACGCTTTGGCCGGCGGCACTGCTTGCATGAGTTGCAACTGCAGCACGCGCTTTCACTTCCCTGCACGGTTCAGATATCTTACAGTCGTCGATCCGTCACTGCAGGAGTTCTACTCTTGCCGGCGTCAGTCGTAGGCAGTGCTGAAGAAAACCTTCACGGAGCTGCCGGAGAGGATCTGGAGGACGCTGGTGTTGGACCGGGCGACGCACCGCGGCGACTTGAACTGGCTCACAGGGGCGCCGAGGGAGAGGTAGTGGCGGAGCACCTTCTGGAAGGTGCCCCTCTGCAGCACCCGCAGCTCCAGCGGCCCGATGGCGCGCGCCTTCCTGGAGCCGACGTACCCGGCGTCGACGAAGGCCCGATCCAGCTCGTCGCAGCAGGCCTGCAGCACGTCGTCTTTGGCGTCGGCGTTGAGCTCCCAGAAGATGACGTAGTGGCCCGGGTCGGACGACATGTCGGCGTGGCTGGTGAAGTCGACGACCTCGAGCTTCTCGGCAGCGAGGATCTTGGTGGCCGCGCTGTCGACGGAGATCTGCAGGTCCTGCTCGCTGTTCTTGTCGATGTTGATGGACAGCATGAGGTTCCTCCGGCACACGAACTTGAGCTTGGGCGTCGCGTTGTAGAACCCAGCCACCTGCACCACGTCTCCCAGCCGGTACCGGTACAATCCTGCCATTCATTACAAGCATAAAATGCATCTAATTATATATATATTTTTATAAGATAGTAGGAGCTCGCCAATCATTATTAGAAGAAAGAAAATCTTACACCCAATACAACATAGAGAAAAATTAAAATCGAAAATCCGAAACAACACCCAAACAACTGAAGCCACATCGAAAAAAAAGAAAAACACTGGCCTAAGAACAGAGCTACACAAACATACAACTAAACAAACCAACCAATTATATATATATAGGAAAATGATTCCATACTCCTAGAAGTGTGTGTGGTGTGTGTGTGTGTACTATATATATATATATATATATATATATATATATATATATATATATATATATATATATAGTGAAAACCATCTTCATCATGAAAACTTTATGAAACACATGTGTACAAGTTTTGAAAAATTCTCAAAAAATTACCATACATAAGGGAAGTGAGCTTTTACAATTCTGCATAATTTGAAAACCAAACTCAATTGAATTTGAAAGATATAAAAAAGACAAATTCAGTCTAAATAGTGAATTTTTACTGTTTAGCACTATTTATTTCGTTGTTTGTCTTTTTCATATCTTGCAGGATTGTAGAAACTCACCTTCTCTATGTATGGTAATTTTTTGAGAATTTTTGAAAACTTGTATGTATGCTGAATAAGTCTTTGGACTTGCATCACCCTTACAAATGTTTGTCTCTATACATACATACATACATACATACATATAGAGAGAGCTAGTAAATCTATTAACAACCAACCATTCCACAGGATACCGCATTTCATTAACTAAGATTAGCATCTCGGCGAATTTTTCCTGTGATTTTGCTGACTGTAAGAACGCATTGGAGCAAGTACAGGGACATGCTAAAAGCCTAAAACAGCATATATAATGATCATAGGCTAACACAAGACAATCACGCAAACAAAAAATATATATATAGTCACATAGATACAGGTATCTCTAGTACGGCCCCCCTGCAACAACCTACTTTGTGTTCACAGAATGGTCATGTGTTTGCCCAACTTGTGCTGTGACCAATTCTTATCCGATTATCTATCTGATAGGATCACAGGACACATCATCTCCTGTAGGCCCTTTTTGTGGCGCCCATACGCCCATCCATGGGGCATGGAGTCATCAGTCATGCAGTGAATTAAAGTCTTAAAGGCTACGACAAATCCTATCAATTGGCGTACTGAAAATAAATAAAATAAAACTAAAATCCTTATATATACATAGATAGAAGTAGAGACTTCAGACTAGCCGCAAATAAAGAAAAAGGTTCTGCAGCTGGTTGGGTTGGACTAGCAAGACAACCTGAAAATTCAGCTACTAGAAAGTGTGGCAAATAAGAGCCTGAGGTGTTCGTTTGACAGTCGTAGCAGGCCAGTAGCTGTTGCACTCACATGTGAACGCATGCGGCCTATCTGGTCAAAATTAACTACGGTTAAGGTTGGGGAATTGAACAGTAGGAATTTCGAAGCTGCTAAGGGCCAGGAACAATGAACAAAGGCAAACAGACAAACCGTCATATGTAGTAGCAGCTACTTTTGTCTTAAGATATTATTGGTCCACCGGTTCAACACCTAATCCATATTTTACACATCATCTGTATCTGCCGATCATTTGCAGAGACAAGTAAAATGTCTGTATATTTAATGGCTGTTTTCATTTCAGACAGTGCTGAATAAGTCCTTGGACTTGCATCACCCTTGTGGCCCAGTCGATGACGTTAGTACTAGTAAGCTGTGGAATCTGTAGATTTCAAACAACGTAACCGGTACAAGTTACCTTGGGATAGTAACACTACTACTAATGAAATACGTACCTCGAGAAGAAAGGATCATACTATAGTCACTATGCTAATGACTCGAGAGAAAAGGATCAAACTGTAGTCATTTTTTGTTTTGTTCCTCGTGTTCCTTTCCAGTTGAACACACACCTAATATGGTCTACAGAATAGTTAAGTGAACGGGGCTTCAGGTTAATTAATTTGTTCATTCCCCAAACGTCCAAGATTGTTCATAACCTACTCTCTCCAAACAGCTCGATCGACCATATATTACATGCATGTCGCAACCAATGTCCAATTCATTAGATGGTTTTTGATCACATGATTGACTCACCAAACCACATGTAACCTAACAGAGAAACTAACGTCCACTTCAAAATGCTCTTCTTATGTTTCGACGCGAATCCTCCGTTGATGACCATGTTATCTTTCTCCCTTAGTTTCTGAATACATGGTATTCTATCTTTCAAAATTTGTTTCTAAACACATTTCATTTTGCAAATTTCGATACGACTTTTAAGTGTTTTTTTCCTTTCAGTACTGTTGGGAATAGTCACACATCGGTTGTGGAGAGGGCTTGAGCATAGTTTATAAGGGTGAGGGAGCACCCCTCATTAAACTAGCTTTTTTTGAGGGGGGGAGATAACTCAAGAGACCTTGGTCCGCTGTTCTGGTTGGACCTGCGAGTATACTGCAGTCCAACGATCATGGGATCCGGACACGCTAAGGTGTGGCGGTCCGGCTAACAAGCACCTCTATCATTTATTATTCTTAATGTTATTTATTAACTTGGATTAGAGTAACATATACCATCCACCATGTAACATTATCTGTACGAGACCAGAGTGATCACAGAGCTAGCCCATGGGTTTGGAACCGAAAGGCCATAGGCGAAGTCAGTGCCACCTTGAGGCAGTCGTCAGACGCGAAGTCAACAAAGAGGAAAGCATGAGACGAGAATTCCCTGTACTGTTACTGTGACCACCGGTTAGCATTGCTATCAGCACAGGACAAAGCAAGGCTGCAATGGTCTACGCAACCAGCCTCGCCCCAGTTACTGATAAGAAAGCAACAGCCAATGTGTAGGTAAATATATGTTTCTAGCTAAGCTAACCTATCTGGGTGGGTAATTAATAGAGAAATAATCATATACGTCATGCATGAAAGCGAACGTAAATTAAAGAGGTGAGAAAGCAGTGCGTAGTAGTGGTGCGTACCTGCGAAGGTGGTCATGACGACCTCGTAGTGCTCGCCGACGGCGACGTCCGTGAGGCCGATGGGCTCCGCCTCCGCGTAGCAGGCGCCGAGGCCGGGGGTGACGGCGGCGGTGCAGCTGGGCCTGAGGGGGATGAACTCGAAGTAGGCGATGTCGGGCAGCACGGTGAACGTGGCGGACTCCGGGGGCACCTCCGGCTCGACGTTGGCGCCGATCCAGCCCTCGGACGAGCCGTACTCCGCAGCGACCAGCGGCAGGGCGCCCGCGTAGTGCCGGAGCTTCTTGACGTAGTGCTCCATGGACCCCGTCATGATGCCGTACACGTACTTGGCGTTGGGCCACAGCGCCGGGATCACCCCGTACCAGTTGCTCAGGCTGGCGCACTTGCTCGCCAATGCGTCGGCGAGCGCGGGGTTCGGAGCGGCGAGGAGGGCCGACACGGCCTGCCGGACGGCTGGCGCGGTGACCCGGGTCGGCGACAGGGCGCCGTGGAGGATGTCCGCGCAGAGCTCCTCCCACACCCGCTCGAACGTCTGGAACGCGAGAACGATGCTGTGCGCGAACGTGGCGGACACAATCTGCACCTCGTCGGCGAAGAGCAGGCCGCAGAGGAGGTGGCAGTAGAGCGACTGTGCGAAGTCCGGACCGAAGATCACCTCGTCGGGGCTGCAGCACTGCGACTGGATGTCGCGCATCGTCGCCTTGAACGCCTCGCTGCGATACACGTTGGTCGTCGCCGTCGTCGCCGTGAGCCCGCCCGTGGTCGTGAACTGCCGGCTGCTGTATATGAACTGCAGCGCCTTGCCGTTCTCGACTGGGAACTTCCTGTTGCATAGAGAGAGACACAAGGTGGTGGCAGCGCCATTAAGCAGTCGTTGCGTTAGCGCTTGTCCAAGAATTGACCTCATTAATGGAGGCCAAACCAGCACCAAAACTAGAACCATGGTAGACGAAAATGACAGGGAACAAGATGAACGAAAAGTGATTGCAGTCGTAGGCTTGAGCGTCAATCAGAAACAAAAGTTAAGCTTATAGCCTCGATCGATCGCAGGCTTTATTTAATTAATCAGGTAATAATTAACTCCATATATGTTTCAAATTCATCGATCAGATCAACACTGTTGTTCTGGTACGTATGAGTACGAATTTTTTTTTTGGTGTCAAGAACTGAGAGAACAGCCGAGTAATTGCAGACAGCGACTCCCCGGAGGCCGGGCATCGGCAACCGAAATCTGGAGTAGATTTGCTCTCTGGCGATTTAGTGCGGGAAAGCAACGACGAGAGCGAGCAGCGCGATGCGAAGAAACCTAAAGAGTGATCGAGCCGAGCCATTCCAGCCGGCGATGGCGTACCTGTTCCTGAAAGCGTAGGAGGTCCGATATATCTGCATCGTCGACTTGACGAGCTCCTCGTTGAACAGCAGGTACTTGCGCTTCCCCTGCGTCGTGCCGGAGCTGCACTTACGCGCGCACGCATGGCGCATCCCCATGATCAGTTCTTCAGCTAGCTGAGGTAAAGTAACAGCGGCAACCAGCGCTGCGTGCGGGCTAACCAACCAACCAACCTTAGGGAGATGGAGGTGACGGGCTTGCCGGTGAGGACGGGGGAGGTGTCGCCGTCGGCGATGCGCTCAATGTAGGGCTCGAGGTCGGCGTGCGTGGCGAGCGGCACGCAGGCGCGGAAGCTGTCGGGGTCGGTGCGGCCGGCTAGGCCAAGCCCCTGCAGGTACTCGGCGGCTCCGTTCTCGGCTAGGATCCGCCGCAGCGTCTCCCGCTGCACAATGGCGGCATCCCGCGTCAACCGCTCGAACTCGGCGATCACCTCCTCCCCGCTGAACTCGCCTGTCTTCTTCTCCAGCATCTTGCTGCTTCCAGAGCCCCGCTACTCCGTTTGGATTCAATCCACTGCGCCCCTGCAAGCCACAAGAAGAACAACTAGTTGGATTCAAGTCAAGAACACGCCATGGCGGTGGTTAAGTCTTGAAACTAGGCTTGGGGATAACTCGAGATGACGCAAGCAATGAGATTTCAGTGCATGTTCCACTTTGCAATTTGCGTCGAACAGTGCCTTCCTCGCTCTTTGGATAAGAGGACAAAATCAAGAAGCGGCAGACTGGTACTACTAGTGCGTACACATACCAGGATTTTTTTTTATTTGCTTCCTCGACAAAACAAAAACCCCAAGGAGGTAAAGGAGAACAGCAGCCACTGGTGTACTTTTCGCTTCCCGTGAAGCTAAACTACTCAAACCGTCCATGGAAAACAAACGAAATTTGCTAAACTAGTTCAATCCAGACGCAAAAGGCCCAAACAATTAACCCTTTTCTGCCCTTGGCCCTCTTTTCTCACACAAAACAACAATGAATCCGCAGGATCACCAGAGCACGTCGCGAGACAGCTCACGGGGAGCCCAAGAACAGAGCAAGAAACGGCGCAAGAGACAACAACAGCGAGGGAAGCCGCGATGACCCGAGCACGCACCTCAGCTAGGCGGGGGGTGTGCCGCCGCGGGATCGGACAGCGGCGCGGGAGACGGGACGGGACTGGAGCCGCGCGCGCGAGCGCCGCGGCAATGGACAAACCGCGACGCGAGTGGGGCGCCCTCTTCCTTTCCTCGCTCCGTGTTCAAACACCACCTAGGCTCGGCACCGCCGGGGGAGAGCGAGGTAGGAGGGGTTTGCGGCGTCTGCTCGCGGTGTGACGAGTACGGCGAGGAGGAGAGGGGAGGACGCGCGGGCGCATATATACAGCGGCGCGCGCGCGTATCTGAATGAATACGTATCTCTGCGCGAGAGGGAATAAATTCTGTATTTCGAGGTGAGCTTTTTACAGCAAACTATCCCTTTTGATTTGATTTAATAGATTAGATTAGCTAATGTTTACTTATCAATAGGGCAACAGAAATATCTTTAATGGATCGATAGCTAAACGACGAGGGGTAAACGATTTTTGGCCATAGGTTGGTCTGATGGAATCGGCTATACCTTTTCTGCATCCATTGGGCACAGCAACGCTGAAGCAGTAAATACCTGGTAACTGAGACAGCTGAAAATTTGCTATCATGTTCTGTTCGTTGCTGGAAATGGAGAGGCTGAATTTAGGAATGGGTTGGTTGCAGTTACACCGTCACAGCTAGCGACAGCAATGTCGTGCTAATTAATCTCGGCATCCTAGCGTTGATCAAGCATGGATAAGGCCTGGTTGATGTTATCTTACCTCTACTGACAGCATGTAAAGGTTTATAACGGCGTAGTTGTGCCTATCAATAATCATTCCAATATCTTTTTTTTTTGGCAACAGTACTTCACAAGAGTATCAAAGAAAACAAGAAAAGACATAGCACTGCTTGGAACGCTAGGATTTCATGGGAACTTTGTAGGAATTTCATAGTAAACAGTTCACCTTTCATGTGAATTCGGAAGAAGAAAAAAATCTCATTCCAAACAAGACGTAAATAGTAAAAGCAGGTAAGCGATGCTAAACCGTTGAGGTACAGTATCTACTGTCCACACTGCAGAACTGTGGTAAAAAATAAAAGCATGTTTCAGTCCGATGAGGCGCATCAAAATTTCTTATAACTGTTTTTTTAATATATATATACTTTACCACCAAGTTCTCGTTTGTACTTTTTTTTTTGAAAGAGGAGTCATTGTTTTGACTTTCGAGTCTCGAACCAAGCGACTCTTTTGAGCATGTAACCATCTCAAGATAAACAAATCGAAGGTCGTAAAATTTAATCTGAGGATAATAAAAAATAATAATCTGAGGACATCTGGCACCTAGTTAGTGCAAGTTGAATTCTATCCTTGAACGATAGAACCGAGCTGGCTCTAACTAAGTAACTTATAGTTGATCTCGCCTCAATATCATCTGTAGCTTTGAGCCTTTGACATGCTTGGTAGCCTTTCTCACCAAAAAGGAAAAAGAAAAATTAAAAAAACATACTTGGCAGCCCGATGGTGATGGATTTGAAAAAGAGGAGAAAAATCTATGGCCGAGTTGAGTCAAATTCAAGTGTTTTTACGTTGGACTAGGTCGTGTTAAAATACTTTCAGTCCCAGTCCAAGAAACAGAAGCAAAAACAGAAGATTTCCTTGCCTCATTTCGAGTGATCTCGTACAGGGACTGCCTTGCCTTGACATCCAACCAATTCGCTGCATAACCCCTTTCCAGCAGTTGAGCCGCTGTTTCAGTTGCGCGGATTCTCAAAATGGGAGAGGTCGCGGCAGAGCAGAGGATGGGGTCGAATAGCGACGAGTTCTTCTCCGCATCCCACCAAAAGCCTCTGCAGGTGGAGTTTAGCCTCCTCATGGATCAAGTTGAGTCAGACAGTGAGCATCCATCACTGGAGGAGGATGGCGATACAACCAACCACTGAATTTGTCTTCCACTTTGGTGCAGACGCCTCACTGGCTCTCGCAGACGGCCGTGGATTGGTTTTGTCCCCTGCTGCCTGCTAAAAGATAATTCTTGGACTATGTATGCTCAGTACAGTGTTTCCCTGGAAGGGAAAGGCATCTTAATTTGTTGAAATTTTTCTTGGAATGGAAAAGGACGTTGCATACCAGCTTGAACCATGGTCTGCATAAATCACGACGATTTGATCGTGTCAACTAACAACACTGAACGCCGAGGTGATAGTTCAACTGATGTGGCACCTCTCATTCCAAACTTTGTAACAGGTTCGATCCGGTGACGATTTGAAGATCTAGTAAGTCCTCGCCAGAGAGAGAGAGAGAGAGTACAGATTCAGTCATTCAGTGGTGGACCAAGGTTTTGAAGGTGTTCCCCTAAAATCCACTCTTGTTTCAGCATGGTCCGTATCTATATCGATATTTCCGTAAAAGCCCAGGGAAAAAACTTGGAGGGAATAGGTCCCATTGCAATGTGCCCTCCCAATGAGGACAGCGTGAAAAACAAACACAAGATGGCAAGGACTTTCGGAATCGTGTAGGTACTTGGACTGTGCACCGGTCTGCGCCGGACCATCCTACGGTGACCTCGACGGCCAGCATCCCAAACTACCAAGAAGATAGACCCCAGTCCACAGACATGTCCCGTCTCCCTGCCACTGACGACGGACTTGGCGTCTGGAATGACGCGGTTGCAACGTACGTACGCACAACTGGCGATACAACGACACCCATGTTACGAGTGGTACGATGCCTGGTTAGTTCTCGGTCAGTCTTCAGCTCCCGTGCTGCACGTCCCCATGCATGGACAGCTCTGGCCAAGTCGGCATGTGATCTTGGTCCTTGGACATGATGCCCCAAGCGTCAACCTGGAGGTCCTGCACCCAGGCCGCAGTAGTGCGGTGCTGTGTACTGTGTAGACCCCTGGGTGCGGCTCCCTGATCAGTGAGGTGTACGTAGAACGGTCCTGAGTCCTGACAAATCGACCAACTAGTTACTGGAGATGGACAATTTGTAAGTCTGACAAGCCTGCAGCATATTCAGGAGAATTTCACTCATTCCTTACCTTAATTACCAAGCAGCTAAACCTCCTCATCAATGGCGTAACAATAACTTGCTCAGGTGAGCGAGGGACACAAATTAATAGCCCCGGCCCAACGTATCTGTCTTACTTCACCCTATCTAGTCATCTCTGGGCGGTTATCTGTCCATAAGGCCCATGTTCCATCAATGAGCAAGCTTATCTTTTTTGTGTAAGCTATCACCCGCTGGTGATATCTTCGACATGCCTCCCCTAATTGCAAATCGTCAAAAGACAGAAAAGCAACGTATAACAAACTCAATGCTTAGGTATTAAGACAGGACAGGGCAGTTCTTGCAAAGAATTCGTTGGTTTCAGCTACGGATCACATGTGTATAGAACAAAGAAGAGATCTGTAATTACACCGTAAGCACTTGCCAATATACCAGCAGATAGGGCTCTGAATTTGTTGTTTCCAGAGAGAGAGAGAGAGAGAGAGAGAGAGAGAGAGAGAGAGAGAACTGAATCAGAAACGCATAGTACAGTATCTGCTCCGCTGGCAACACACAACCCGGCTCACATCGCTTGTGCCCAGACAGAGTGCTGAACAAAGATTCAGTTAAACTTGTAGCTGGGCAGGAAACGGGTGGTGCAGATCATTACGGTGGTCCGTGTGATGGACAATGGAACAGATACAGATCGATACATCGAAAGGGAACATGCAAGCTGTTCTTGGTGCAGCGGCGTCTTTCCTTCCAATCAATACGACGATGAAATCCGTGTAAATCGGGTCGTATGTCCTGACAAAACATACTTAATTATTGGACTGTTCACTGTTCATAGGGCCCATAAAACTTGTGAAGAAATGAAGCCCCCCTCGTCGTCATCAGGGCCCATAAAAGTACTACCAAGTGCTCACGACCACTAGATAAACATCTCTAGCTTTCTTTTAGAGAGAGAATGAAGAAGCCCCACTGCCTTTGATATAGCTAGTGGACTTTTTGTTAGAGCTGAGAACAATAGCATACCAACAAAAAAAAAAGAACCTGTCATCGCCATAACCGACACATACATTGATCAGTCGGATTGAGTGAGTGGTCACGATTAACAGTTATGGTTTGCGCTGGGGGGTTGTGTGCCACTGCCACACACATGGATTGAGCTGACCACTCCATGCTTTATGTCTCTCAATGTAAGATTATGCTTGATATCTGCCTGCCTAAATGCTGGTCCTCAAGGACCCCATATGCTTAAGAGATACGTGGCTAATTTGCAAAGGTTTAGGTCTTTGCTGCTGCTGCCGCTGCTTTCCTGCTACCAATGAAACGAGAAATAGTTCCTTTCTGATATTACAGAGATGATGCGTGCGGCTTATCGGCCGGGATCACTACACGTTGCCTCGAACTGCATTTTGGTCTGGGTTTGTGGCAGGGATTCTTTATTTTTGTTGGATTGTTCGGTTTTCAGTAGCTGACAATGGGGGAAATAAATGCCATTTGACTAATTGACTCAACAGCTATATGTTTTACCACTATTAAGAAACCAGCATTTGATTTTCAATGGTGCATCCAGTGAGGTTGACAAGTTTAACAGCATCCATTGTTGGGACCAAATGTCATACTATTTACCAACGCTTAGTGTTCCTGCTAGTATACTTACGGTCAATAAGGTATATGACGTGTATTTTGTATTAAACATAAGCATCAACTTAGTTTAGCAGGTAACATCACTATGTCAGCACTTCAAACCTTTTTAGAAAATAAATATGCAGTTTTCCGTATCAGTCAGCTTTGATAACTTGTCACGTCGGCAGCTCGGCATCATCTACAATTTCGCGTCTTTTCTAAATAGAATTCATCACGTTCTCCATACGCCTCAAATTGGTATCGACCTGGCGAATTTATAGTCAAGTAAATCAGTGGCTGCCTTCCATTTATTGTTGATGCGCATGCAAAGCAACTGCGCAACACTGCTCAACCTCCATCAGTCCTCAATGCCATACGCCTACACTCAGTTTATCTGACAAAATGTTCTACAAAGGTTCGATGAATGTGATTTTGGAGGTAACAGTGGATTGATCATGCCTCCATTGGTAGGAGAGGAGGCTTCACATACTTGGGTAATATCAACACAACACTCGATGAACGGAGCAATCAATCAACAAAGGGAATGAGTGAACGACAACACCTTGGGTAATATCTTGGGGGCATATGTATTATACAGGAATGTTACAGCACAAGCACTTCAGCTAAGGACTAAGGTACTGACAACACCAACCCCATCAGACACTCGCTTTGCTTAACAGCGTGCTCTTAGTGATATAAACATAGTGTGGCTGAAACATACAAAAGTAACTTCAACAGGCCCTAACTTGTCCAAAAGAAACGAAAACTAAACACACATATACACACACAAAAGAAAGAGAGAGACATATTACAAGGGTCACAGAAAATGTCAACCTAAGGAGTTGCATTACCAGAGTCATGGAAAGTAGGGGTCCTCCTTGTTCTGATATATTGCAAACAGCTGTTTTGAGTAACGTGCAGCCAACTTGCGACAGAACTCAAGACCATAGTGATCGTACTTTTCCAAATCATGGACACTCTTGTTAAGCGGTCCAAAAGCATCACCATCCAGAAGAAACTCCGCTATGCAAGATCCCCTAAATAAAAAGGAAAAACACCTTGCAAACTGAGGCAAACAGAAACCCATAGTACAATGCTAGTTCTTGACCCCTTCCTTACAATTTATGTGATGCTGACAACTAAAGCAAATATAAATACCCTTGCCATATGTGTTAACACTCAATAGTCTCAAACAAAACTTTCTTAGAGTTAGATGCTTATTAAGTCTTTACTGAATAGACTTATAGCTGAACTTGAACATTAGAGTGAACACAGAATTTTTCTTAGAAAACAGGCAATGTTTTGTTTACCTTTTTTTGTAACTTGTAGGTACATCAACGCTTATTAGTTATTAAGACCTCCCATAAGACGTGACCAGAATAATCCATAAGAGTCATCAAGGTATCAATTTTTGTTTCCTAAAAATAGAATTTGCCACGTTGACAGTTCAACCTACAGCACTGTAGTCTGAGAAGACCCTACAGTAAACAAGGAAAAGAGAGGTACTTTACAAATAAGACTACATATGAAAATCATTACAATGCGTTGTCAAGACAGCAACCATCACAATAGCGCTCTGTTAATCTACTGACATAAAATCCTTCTTACCTAAAGACAAACAATTTTGAGATAAATAAATGCTCATATGAAAGTTCTTGCTACAATACAAACAAAGTCAAGTTGCCTTTCAAATACTATTTTTTGCAGACAATGAGTGCTACAACCGATGTTAAGACAAAACTAAATAGCAAATGCAGCATGTAAATCGAGACACCGGCTATGTGCAGGGCTACTGAAGAGGGTAGTTGGATAGCTTATACACAAAGTAACTAAGAGAGGCATACCTTAAGGCATCTATCTGGTTAAATCCTCGTTTGTTATGCACAAAAGTGGCCTTTTCTGACCGTTCATCCTTAGTTTGCTGTCGATAGAGGGCACAAACAGCTTTCAAGCAAAGTGAAGGACGTTCAGCAAATGCTGATAGCATCTCTGCCTCATAATTCCAATCCTTAGCATTCCTTTTACGGCCTATGCAAGCCATAACATCTTTATAGTTTATCTCACTTTCAGAATCTTCTGGTTCTGCAGAGGATTCTTCAGCAGAATCAGCAGCATTTTCTGAACAATCCTCATCATTTATAAATTCATTCATATCATCATCTTCCGAATCATCCTCACTCTCTTCATAATCCTTGGTTTCAACAAAGTTGAGCGCCCGACGTGCAGCCTGTAGTCTCTTTGACTGACTTAACCGAGCCGAGCGCCTCGTTGCAGGAGTAGAACACCCTTTCACCTCACCCAATTCATCATCATTCTCACTCACCCTCTCTTGCCTCATCTTCTTGACCACTTCACGAATGGGAATCCTATCATCTTCGTCATCCTCATTCTCAATCTGTGTCGCAACTGAACACGATGCACGCTCCAAACTAACCACACGAACACCCTCACCGCCATCCTCATTCTCGCTGTCACTGACTCCACGCAACGCACGCTTCCTACTGGTTGTAACACCCACCACCTCCTCCTGCACCTCACCATCCTTGTCATTCAAATGCCCTTCCACATTCACATCCTCATGCTCACTATCGCTGGTGATCACCCGTGCCGCAGCACGCTTCTTGCCCCGTGGCGTGATTGAAACATCATCATCCTCCAGACCCACATTGTTGTTACAGTGAACGCTCCTCTGGTCGCCTCCCGCGGCGTCCTCAATCTTGTCTTCGTCCTCGCTCTCGCCGGTCACCACCCGCACCACACACTTCCGAGGAGTCGGGACAGCAAGAACACACTCCTCCTCGCCTCTTTCCTTGTTGACATCACCGGCCATCCCCTCTTCCTCACCGTCACTGACCTCTATAACATCATACAACAGACGCCCTCCAACCGTCTCGACTGATTTTTGCTTGTCACCGCCCAAAATCTCCTCCAGCCTACGAAAGATTGGGCCTTGTTTACCTGTATGATCCACGGGTTCTCCTTTATCCATGGCCTTCCGCAAGCGCGCGTTCTCGGCTTCGAGGAGGGAGACCCTAGCCTCGAGGTCGGCCACGCGGGAGGACTTGGCGGCGAGCTCGGCCTCGAGGGTGGCGGCCTTCGCAGCGTCCATCTCCGGCGGCCTTGGCCGGCGATGCTATGCGGCGGCAGAACCCTAGTGTCGGAGCGGCGGTGGGGCGTATGGCTCGCTTAGTTTGTAGTGACTGCGAGAACGGCAGGAGGACACGGAGGTTTTGCGTTTTCTGGATCAACTAAACGGGCCGTGGTTGGGCCTAAATGGGCCACATGTTCTTGAGTTTGTACTATGGAGTGCAAATTTGAGGCCTCTTGGGCCGAAGGACAACGTGTTTTTGCGTGAAGCTCTGCTTTTTCTAATGTTTGCCTTTCATGGCTCCGTATCTGATGCAAACTGTTCTGAACAGATGGATGAAGTTCTAATGCAACCGAGGTTGCTGGTGCAACCGTGCAAACATAAAATCTGAACAGATGGATAAAGATCTCATGGTGGACGTGCAAACTGTGGCCTTTTTACAAGAAACCGCCCGCTAGCGTCGCTGTTTTTTCCCATCGACCCTTACCGCTTCGACTCCCTATCGCTCCTGTCCCGCACGCAAGGCGCGCTCTTTCCCGCGAACGAAGACGCCTCCGCGCCCCGACCCCGCCCTCGCGAGATGCCATCGTCGGCCGGCCTTAGTCCTCTCCCCCGCGAGGTCCCGTCGCCGCCGCCTTGGTTCACGCGGTCGACAACGCCGCCGCCCTGGTCCCCGCGATCGACAACGCCGCCGCCCTAGTTCCCACGGCCGCTGCTACCGCCCTGATTCACAGGGACGCCGCCGTCGCCGTGGATCACATGAACGAAGACGTCGCCGCCCTGGTTCACATGGACGCCGAAGCCATGGTTCACGCGAACGAAGACGCCGCCGCCGTCTTGATGTTGCCGCCACTGCACCCTGATGATGGAGTGTTTGATGCCTCTCCACCGCTTGCGACTTCGACTTGTGCGGCTAGCATGGCAATGGATCCGCCAGCACGATTCCTTGAGCATCCTATAACCACGAGCCAGATGCAACAGCATCCGAATACACCCAAACGGAAATCACCTTTTCCTCTCACAGTAAGTATAGATTCAATCAATCGACTGATATCATGGTAATTATAAATTATTTTTTGGCATTGATTCTCTTGTATAATATTGTAGTGTTCCTTATTTATACCTGAGTGTCAAGAAGATTTGAAGCCTTCGGTAGGAATGACATTTGATAGCGTTGTGACTGTGGAGGAATTTTACAAGTCCTATGCACATGAAGTTGGACTCTCAGTTCGTATTGGGCAGCAAAAGAAGGAGAATGAGGTAATTTTGACCAAGAGATACTACTGTTCAAGGGAAGGTTATAGGGTGGATAAAGGTAAAAAAATTGTTGATCAATCTGGGAAAAAGGGAAAGACACAAAGTGGTGGAATCTAGATGTGGATGCAATGCACACATTTTTGTGAAGCTTGGTAGTGATAATAAGTATAGGATAGCTTCAATGGTTGAGCATCATAACCATGGACTTGTATCGCCAGATAAGCTTCATTTGATTAGATCCAATCGTCATGTCAGTGAGAGAGCAAAGGATACATTATACACTTATCATGAAGCTAGCATTGGAACCTCACAGGCATACAGGCTTCTTCATGTGACTGAGGGGGGTTTTGAGAATGTTGGGTGCACGTTGAGGGACTTGCAGAACTACTACCGTGATCTTAGGACAAAAATCAAGGATGCAAATGCCCAAATGTTTGTGGCGCAACTAGAGAGAAAGAAGGAAGTGAATTCTGCATTTTACTTTGATTTTGAAGTGGATGAACGAGGAAGGCTGGTACGTGTGTTTTGGGCTGATGCCATGAGCAGGAAAAATTATAGTCTTTTTGGTGATATGGTTTCTTTCGATTCAACATATACCACTAACCAATATAACATGATCTTTGTGCCATTTACTGGAGTCAATCATCACTTGCAAAGTGTTTTTTTAGGGGCTGCATTCTTATCAAATGAAAAGATCAAGTCATATGTATGGTTATTTAAGACCTTTCTTAAAGCCATGGGTGGAGTAGCCCCTCGTCTTATCATAACAGATGAAGATGCGAGCATGAAAGTGGCTATTAATCAAATTCTACCAGAAACAACTCACAGACTTTGCATGTGGCATATCATAGAAAAGGTCCCTGAGAAGGTCGGACCATCTGTGAGAGAGGATCCAATTTTTTAGGCTAGATTGAACTCATGTGTTTGGGGCTCTAGAACTGCAGAGGAATTTGAGTCACAATGGAATTCTATCATTTCTGATTTTCAGCTCACAGAAAATGAATGGTTGTCTAAAAGGTTTGACATGCGTCATCAATGGATACCGGCATACTTTATGAACATACCACTAGCAGGCATTCTTAGGACTACGTCACGCTCAGAGAGTGCAAATTCATTTTTTAACCGTTTCATTCATCGAAAATTGTCATTTGTTGAGTTTTGGCTTAGGTTTGACACAGCTTTGGAGTGTCAGCACCAAGAGGAGTTGAAGGCTGACAACAAAAGCATACATACTACTCCTCAACTGATGACACCATGGGCCATGGAGAAGCAATGTAGTATGTTATATACACATGAAGTGTTTGGAAAATTTCAAGAAGAAATAGTATTTGCTAGAGACCATTGTTGTGTTCAAGGCATTACACAAGGCGAAGAGATAAACATTGTGACCATTAGCAACCCGTCTGAATAAGATCGGGAGGTTCATTTGAATAAGTCAAATATGATTGGCAGTTGCTCATGTAAATTATATGAGTCAAAAGGCATTCCGTGCCGCCATATCATTCAAGTGCTTAGAGCTGATAAACAGAATGAGTTACCAAGGAGTTATATTTTGAAAAGATGGGAGAAAAGTGTAAAAGGTATTTACAAAGCCAATTTAAATATCTTATTGTTTTGTGGCATGCCTTGTTTCGTGCAAAAGCTAAAAAGTTTGCTAAACTATAATTTTCTAGGGACAATTTCTATGATGGAGAAGGGAACCTCCTAGAAGATAAACCTCTAGACTCCTTGGAGGTGGCAATGAGAGAAAAGATTTCAGATTTACGCAACAAGTTTGAAGATCTTATCCAAAAGGCCAAGCACTCGGATGAAGCTATGAACTTCTTAATATTCAGTTTGTCCAACCTAGAGGTGCCTCTCCAAAAGATGGTCCCCGCTGCTAGCATTACTAAACAGGACGAATATGAAGCTTCATTGGTAGCCATATTCCAAATGAAGTCGACATACATCCACCAAATGATATACATTCAAAGGGGAGATGCAAAAGAATCAAGAGAAGTAAGGAGACAAAGGTGGTTGTCAAGTCAGGAGGCAAGGATAAAATTGCACGTATGTGCAGGAATTGTAAACAAATAGGGCTACATGATGCACGCAATTGCCCAAACAAACAAACTGGTGGGCAGTAGTAAACATTTCAGCAGTTTGCTTTGATTTTGTCAGTGAGAATGTCACTGTCACACATTTCACAATATGTATTGAAACATTGAATGATATGGTCGCTTTGCCCAAACAAACAATCTGTATTGAAACAAACTGATCACTTGCCCAAACAAACAAACAATGATTGATGTGGTACTGTGGTATTGAAAAATGAATGATATTTTGCACTCTGTCATACATTTCACAATCTGGAAAATAGAAGAATTCAGCTCCAATTATCAATCTTAACACAATATATTACACTCTCAGTCATGCACTGTAAGACATCAATTCTCAGTTGTACATTTAACAACAATCTAGAAAAAGAATGCACTGCAATATCCAACAATTCAGCTTGAAATGTCAATCCCTTTATCTCTGTCTTGCTCCACTTCAAGACCTCCTTAGCCACCGCCCAGCATGCGCACATGAACAATTTAGCTTCAAATGTCAATCCCTTTATCTCTGTCTTGCTCCACTTCAAGACCTCCTCAGCCACCACCCAGCATGCGCACATGGACATACTTTCCAGTGATGACGACCTACAGTTTTCTCATTAGCATTAGTTAGGGACACCAAAAAGCAAGCATAACCCATTTAACAATAATGGGACAAGGGTCATTAAGGATAACTAAGCATAGCTCAGGAAAGGCAACCGAATCAGATGCATAATACTTACAGAGAACGACTTTGCGATCGAGGACAGCTAATAATAAATTGGACAACAATATCTGTTTAGGAAAAAAATTATGGAAGACAAATTAAAAGAATGCAAATGTCATGCCTACCCTTAAAGTACATTCAATTTATTTCTTTGTTTAGTTTCAGATGCCCCTAGAGTAAACATTGACTATCAGTTCCTTTAACCTACATACTAAATAGCAAAAGACAATATGAGATTAAGGTCTTTTGTAGCAAGTGTTGCATGATCTAATTTAATCAGGAGTTCAGTTGAAGAAAAGAGGTTGGCAGGGGGAGGAAAATTGTGTTTTGTGCCATCAACTGGAGGATACCAATCATATTATGTTTGGCTGCATCATTGCTCAATATCCTGGAGTCTATGGAATACGCGCAATAAAATGGAGATTCAAAAACGTAGTACGAAACATCCTTCTGAAATTCTGTTCAATCTTGTTGGCTATCTGCAGAGATGTAGGATTTTGATGCCGGTGGACACTAAGACGAAGGTGAAGCAGGTGGTGGAATAGATTCAAGCTAAAGCTAGAATGATGCAAGCAACAAATGAAGCACCAAGCTAATTTTCTGCCTGGCAAGTGTGAATCTATTCCACCAAGCAGCAAATGAAGCACCAAGCATACACTGTAATATCCAACAATTTAGCTTCAAATGTCAATCCCTTTATCTCTGTCTTGCTCCACTTCAAGACCTCCTCAGCCACCACCCAGCATGCGCACATGGACATAGAGCACAAATCAATGTGAGGTAGAACAGCCGTGAGCTTTTGCACCAGATCCAAACCAAGAAGTCAACCTGTTGTTCAAAGCCATGCATTCCATCAAAAGATAATACGCAACCTTTCAAACAAACACAACATGACAATCTGCGTCAAAAACTCATTGTAGAATCAACATCCATGCGACAACATCCGGGCAGGGCATCTCGTCAAACAACTGCTGGGCGTTTGCCATGTCACGGCCGCAGGCATCATAGCGCATAAGGAGTGCGTCAGCGTCCATGTGAACCAGGGTGGCGACGTCTTCATTTGCGTGACCCACGGTGGCAGCGGCGGCGCGCCCCCGTGAATCGGGTGGTAGCGTGCGGCCGCGAGAACTGTGGCGTGGCGTTGTCGGCGCGTGAACGTGGCGGCGGCGACCTCACCCTGCAGGGCTGGCGGCGGGACCTCACGGGGGAGAGGACTGAGGCCGGCCGACGATGGCATCTCGCGAGGGCAGGGTCGAGGCGCGGAGGCGTCTTCGTTCGCGGGAAAGAGCGCGCCTTGCGTGCGGGACGGGAGCGATAGGGAGTCGAAGCGATAAGGGTCGATGGGAAAAAACAGCGACGTTGGCAAGCGGTTTCTTGTAAAAAGTTCATAGTTTGCACGCCCACCGCGAGATCTTCATCCATCGGTCCAGATTTTACGTTTGCACGGTTGCACCAGCAACCTCGGTTGCATCAGATACGGAGCCGCCTTTCATCACTCGTTAGTAGTTCTAAAACGAGATCACTGTCTAGCCAGGGAATAAAATCTCTGCGAAATGTCTTTGAGATCTCAGTGAAACCTCGGATTTTGGTCACAGACGAGAAATCCTATATAAATAAATAAATCAATCAAAAAATTTCAAAATGCTACAGTACTTCAAAAATCTCGACGAAACTTCGGTGTTGCAGACTAAAATAGCTACAAAGCGTATCGTATTTGATATTTTTAGTTCCGGATTTGAACCGGAAGGAGGTGTAGCTGAGTTGGTAGGCTTGTTTAGGCCTTAGCACCGCAGACTTCGAGAGGTCGCTGGTTCAATTTCGATCGAAGGCAACTTTTTTTTTGGGCCATTAGGCATTCAAGACTTATATATGAAGGATATGCAATTATGGCAAGTTGCCCTAGCTTGGCTGGTAGAGAGCTTGGCTTGCATAGAAGAGATCTACAGATCAAACCAACCAATTGCAATTTTTTAAAATGACATAAAAATGTAATAAAAAAGGTGGGGACTCTAAGATTTGATCCCAATAATGCTTGTACACAACCTAATAGCAGAGCCAAAAATTTTAGCTAGTAATATCTAGGTGTCGACGATCGGGATCGCCTGACCGTAAGAGTGAAAAGGAGATCGGTGTGAATGGGGGACCCAGAAAGCGCTTCACTCAACAATGGCGTAGACGTAGGTCAGTGTGTGGTGTCAGCGAACAAGGAGCAGCAAATTATACTAGTTCGAGCCCCCACGAGGGTAATAGCTCTACGTCCAGTCTTCTCCGGAGGTGGAGGATTTCACTAACTGCGCGTAGGATGAGATGATTACAGCCTGAGCCTGAGTGCTCTGTTTGAGTATATTGGTCTATGGCTAGTGAGTTGATGTCCTGTACATACGCCTTACGTGGTCTTATATACTCCCGAATGCTGCCCACAACGGACGGGAGAGATTCCCGGGGGAGTGGCTTTGTGCGCATTGAAGGTGGGCCAGAATCGCTTTCAAAATGCCGCCCACCTGCCTTGACGCCGCTTCTCGGGTCTTGGTAACTGCGGTGAACGTGACGCCTTGAGCCAAGGTCGAGGTCGAGCGGAGATGGGGCCTCTCATCGCCAAGCTCAAGTCGCGCAGAGTCCAACGCCGCCAGGTCGAGGTCGAAGGCCTTTGCAGATTGCCCGAGCCGAGTACCACGCTGACCGTGTGTTGACTGTCGAAATCTATCGCCCCCGACAGCTAGCCCCCGAGGCCCAAGGTCGTGGCTGGAGCACGGGGCGACCTTGAGCCTCCACAGAGACGAGACTGATTTCTGGAACCTTCGAGCTTGAGGTCGAGGTCGGGCGAAAACCTAACGCCAGGCCTTGACGAGATGACACCTGGCGCCTCTTGATCTCCGGAACTTCAGTACGGATACGGCCGGACAGCGGAATCATTCGCGACGCCTCGATTCCGCCGCACAGCCTTAAATTGCTCCTATCGAATCACCTGACCGGTGCGTCTTTCGAGATGCCCTAAACGCCGGCCTGCAGTGCTCCGGGCTTATAAAACTTGAGACCGTCGCCACTTCCTCGAACTCTCCGCTTCTTCGTAGTTTTTTGCTTTCTTGTTCGAGTTCTCCTTCCTCCTCCAACCAAACCTCCCCTCAAACGCCATGGCCAAGCTCGGGAAAAGTTCCCTGACGGCAGCAAGGATGAGGGAGCTCGAGAGCCTGGGGTTGTTGGACCCGTGGACATGGCGGCTGCCGGACGGAGAGACCGAGCCACAGCCACGGGATGACGAGCTCGTCAGCACGAAGCACTACATGCTCTTCGGCCTGCGGACGCCGGAGAGCGACTTTCTCGCAGCCGTTCTCGCCGTATGCGAGATCGAGTTGATTAATCTGGTACCCAACTCCATTCTTTTGCTTTCCATCTTCTCTCACCTGTGCGAGGGGTTCCTCGGAATCCTTCCCACCCCCTCGCTCTTCTTCCGCTTCTTCTCCCTTTTTCACACCGGGAAGGACCCCGCGGTCGGATGCCTCTACTTCCGGCTGCGGGTGGGAATCCCGTGGTCATTCCCCCAAATGCGCCCCCGTGACTCCCTCGGCCCGTGGACCGAGCGGTGGTTCTACCTGAAGCGGGGCCCGGGCGGCGCACTGACGTTCGACGGTACCCCCCTCAACGGGAAGAAGTAGACCCCGAAAGCGGGCGACCTAGAGGATGACCAAGAGGCCATCGCAGCCATCCATATTTGCACCACGCGAGGCCTTACCGGGCAGGCCATCGCCAACGACTTCCTGAGAGGCCGGGTGTTCCCTGTGCGGAGGAGGGAGCACCCCTTCTTCGAAATCCAAGGCCGCGATGACATGACCCGCGAAGGGACGACCGGTAGGCTACTTTGCCTTGAAATTTGCTTCAGACTTGCTCCCCCAGTTTCTGTTAATGAATTGGTCTTTTCAGCAGCGTCGAAAGAGTCCTGGATCGCCGCCCGAATGAACGAGATGTTCGAGAAGGCCGCGAACGACTACACCCTTGACGAGCCTATGCCGAGGAACTTGTTGCGCCGCAAAGCCGAGGTAGGCCTCCCTGGACCGAGCCTTCCAAACCTTGTTCGCCTAGATCCTCTTTGAACCTTCGGTGCTTCCAAAGGACAAGCTCGAGCTGCTGGAGATGGCGAGGAAGATGTTGCCCCTGCCCGGGGCGAGCAAGGGCAAGAAGGCGAACAAGAGACCAGCCTCAAACAGAACGGGTGGAAAAAACCCGAAGAAGGCACACGTTGAGTGGGGCGACCGCACGACAGTGAGCATCCTTGGTCGAGCCCCCGAGCTCCTTGCTCGTGATCCTTCATCTTCTGACCTAAAACCCATCCTGCAGCAACAGAGCGCAGCGGAGGCGGCCAGGACTTCGACCGAGGCTCAAGATCCAGCACCGGCCCCGAGGACTAGAACCCGAGGGAGAGACTCCGTCCCCTGCGAGGCACCGGGCCCCCACCACCTCATGGCGGAGGTCACGACTCAGTACATCATTTAGGTTCTCCGCCTTTGAATTTCCTCTATCTTCTTAGCTTAGTAGTCGCTTTTAATCGCAGACCTTGAGCGCCCGAGTTCAACATCTGCCCGAATTGACAATGACTATTGTCCAGGGCGAGTCCGAGTCCGAGGAAGAAGAAGGGGCCGATTTTGTGCTGGCGCCCCGCCGGCCCTCGAGCCAGAGGCGCATTCCATCGAGCCCCCAGAGTCAGCCCCCAGCCGGCGAGTTCGACCAAGGGCTCGACGACCTGGATGAGGAAGAGCCCCTCCCCGCGACCAGCGAGGACTACGGTACCAGTGAGGCAGACGCCGAAGACGACGTCGACCCGCCCAAGGCCGTTGAAGAAGATGGCGCCGGAGGCACCCTCGCCACGACCGCCGAGGACACCCCGACCGTGGCAGTTGTGGCCCTCCAAGCCGCCGAGCCCGTAGACCCCCCTGCCACGGGAGGCGCGGAGGTCCGAGCCGCGGGCCAGGCCAAGAACACCGCAGCGGAGGAGGCCAGAGACCCTCCAGCTGTGGGGGACAAGGCCGCCACCGAGACCGGGCGTGAGGGCGAGTTGAGACCCCTCGAGGAGGAAGCTCGTGGCACGGTCGCCCACAGCGGAGCACCCGAGGACCTCACCCCCGAAGACCAGGCGGCGGCAGTGGGCGACACCGCCCCAGGAACATCAGGCAAGAGCTCGCCAAGATACTCCCGCTGCCCTTCGAGCGCCGCCTCGCCCGGATACACGACTTTTCATCGATCCTTAGCTCGAAGTTTCCTTTCTTCCTGCCGCTCTTCGGGCGTGTACTGTCTTGATCCTTTGACCTCCACAGCCATTGACTTTGTCTCCCAAGGGTTGCAAGGACTCCAAACGCACTCCGACGGGCTGAAGGCCTTGCTCGACGTGCTGGAGGACGCATTGGCGATGCGCTCCAAGCTCGTGGAGGATTTGCAAGCCGAGCGGGATGAGGCCGCGGAAAAGGCGACAATAGACGCCCAGGAGATCGCCGGCCTTCGCGAGGTGGTGAAGATGCTCGAGGCCACTCATAAGGCCGAGCTGGAGTAGGCCATCAACTCGGAGCGGGATCATGAGTATAAGGCCGTTGAAGACGAGCGCTCGAGGTCGGCCAGGGCGCTCGAGGCCGAGCGAGCCAAGGCTGAAGAACAGAGCAAGGCCACCGCGGACTAGGCAGCCGCCGCGCCGAGGATCTCCCCCGAGCTCGAGGCCAAGTTTCAAGAGCTCGAGGAGAAGCTGGGTCGGGCGAGCAAGGCGGCCAAGACTGCCTTGGCCTAGCTTCAAGAAGAATGCCGTCGCGCCACTGAAGCCTCCACCGAAGCCCTCCGACTCCAGGGTGAGCTGTCGACCTTGAGGGCCAAGGTAGCCGAGCTCAAGCAGGAGAAACTTGCGCGCGAGATGGCGGACCTGTAGATAGGGTAGGTTTCCTGCAAGACTTTGTAAGAAAATGGTTCAATGGAGTAGTTGTATTTGGCTAAAATAATTTAATGTCTCAGCTCGCTTTGTCATTTCTCGACTAAGAAATCTTGCCCAATCGAAAACTTAGCCCTACTGGTCGTATACCACGCCCAGCCCCCGTTGGGCTCAAAGTCGAACAACGCCGACCTTGGGCGCAAGATAAGAATCCAGCAAAGACCAAGACCTGCAAGATCGAAAAGAAGCCACAGGGAGCATGACATGGTTGCACGAGAATAAACTTAGGATCGAGAGTGAGGCTCGAGCTATGACAACGATTTGCGCGCTGCTCGTTGGACCCGGTCAGGAGCTTAGTTCGAATCCTGGCGCAGGGGGAGTATTGTTGCGAAGAGTTTCGGCTTACACGTAACTCGACCACTGGGGGTGAAGAGTAAGCCCGTGACACCTGGGCAAAGAGCAAGCGCGCTCGTCCGTAGACGTAGGTCGGGCTCAGAGAGAGTTGAGCTCAAGCCAACACAAAACATAGAAAGAAAAGGTACGCAAAGACAAACAATGGCAATCGAACAAGAACTTTATTGAAATCTGAGGTAAAAAGGTTACACATAGAATTTGCGAAGCTGGTCAATATTCCACGAGCTAGAGAGCTCTCTGCCATCGGGCATCGCTAGCCGGTAAGCCCCCGTGCGATCTGTTGAAACAACTCTATAGGGGCCCTCCCACCGTGGGGATAACTTGTTGGTGTTGGACGGTGCCTGAATCCGTCTCAGGGCTAAGTCCCCAACAAGGAGCTCCCTAGGTCGTAACCGACGAGACGCATGTCTGCGAAGAGCTTGCAGTCTTCGCCCGATCGTAGCGAAGGCACGGGCATCTTACTTCTTCCGCCAGGTAAGGTCAAGGACCTCTCTTGCTCGAAGTCGATCTGATCGACCAAAGTGACTTCGGCAGAGCCAGCAGGACCTCGGGGAGGCGGACGACTTCATGATCGAACACGAGCTGAAAGGGCGTGGACCCTATTGCCCGGCTGGTTGTGGTACGAATGGACCATAAGACGGTGGGAAGTTCGTCCACCTAGGTCTGGTCGTGTCGTTCGAGCTCATCTGACACTCGCTTTTTCACGTCTTGAATGATTTGTCCGTTGGCGCGCTCGACTGCTCCATTACTCTGCGGATGGGCGACTGAAGCATAGCATACCTTGGTACCTATGCCTTCGCAGTATTTCTGGAACAGCTCACTGGTAAACTGAGTTCCGTTATCAGTAATGATTCTGCATGGAACTCCATACCTAGTGACCACGAACAGGCGGAAGAACTTGACCGCCGTACGAGCCGTGATGGTCGAGACGTGTTCAGCTTCGATCCACTTGGTGAAGGTATCGATGGCCACGAACAGAAACTTCTTCCCCCCGGTCGCCTGTGGAAAGGGGCCGAGGATGTCCAGCCCCCAAGTCGAGAAGGGCCACGCGAGCAGGATGGTCTGGAGCGTGTAGGCGGGCTGATGCGACTTCCGAGCATGGAACTGGCAAGCTCGACAGGTGCGGACGATGTTGCGTGTATCCTGAAGTGCCGTGGGCCAGTAGAACCCCATGCAGAAAGCCTTCCCGACCATGGTCCTGAAGGAAGAGTGTGCCCCGCATAGACCTGAATGAATGTCATGTAGCAGGTACTTACCCTCCTTTGCGGTGACACACTTCGTCAGGATGCCGGAAAGATTTCGACGATAAAGCATGCCGTCCATGAGCTTATACGAGCTCGCCCGGCGCTTGATCCTGCTTCCTTCCGCTGGCTCGGCAGGGAGCTCACCCGTCGCCAGGAAACAATGGATCGGCTCGGCCCAGGAGAGAGTACCTTCGATGAAGGCGACCGAGGGCCCTTGGTCGGAGATGGAGGGAGACGCCAGGGTTTCCAGGATCACATTAGGAGGGACTTCGTCGTCAGACGACCCGAGCTTGGAGAGGAAATCAGCATCGGAGTTGTCTTTCCGCGCCACATGCGTGATCTCCAGGTTCTGGAACCACTTCTCCATCTTGCGAGCCTCGGCAAGGTACTTGGCCATTGAGTCTTCCGAGCACTGGTACTCCTTGTTGTATTGATTGACGACGAGCTGAGAGTCGCCCCTTACAACCAACCGGCGTACACCTAGGGCCTTGCAGGCCCGCCAAGAGAGCCTCGTACTCTGCAACGTTGTTGGTCGCTGGAAACCCAAAACGAACCACATACCTCAGCCAGTTGCCGCGCGGAGTAAGGATGAGAATTCCAGCCCCCGAGTGCTTGAAAGACCTCGAGCCGTCGAAGTACATGATCCAGGGCATCTCCTCCTCGACCTCGGGCTCGGGAGCGGGCTGCGACGTTTGCTCGACCACAAAGTCGACGAGCACCTGTGACTTGATAGCCGTGCGCGCCACGACCTGGACGTCAAACGCCGCCAGCTCCATGGCCCACTTGGCAATGCGACCTTCAGCCTCCGAGTTCCTCAGTATCTCCCCGAGCGGGAAACTGCTCGGGACGACCACCGAATGTGCCTGGAAGTAGTGCCGGAGTTTGCGCGAAGCCATGAGAAGGGCGTACAAGAGCTTCTGAACCTGCAGGTAATGCTCCTTCGGGCCGTGCAGGACCTCGCTAACATAGTAGATCGGATGTTTGCAATCCGATCCCGCTCGCCACCAAGACGGCATCGACACTGGGCGGTGGTCGCTAGGTAGAGCAAAGAAATGCCGCCTTTCGCCGCGAGTGGTAAGCAAAGGTGGGCTTGAAAGCCTTCAGGTCGTTGAACGACCGCTGCGCCTTGAGGTTCCACTCGAAGCTTCCTTGTTTGCGCAAGGCCCTGAAGAATGGTAACCCACGCTCGTCAAGCCGTGAAATGAACCGACTAAGGGCGGCCATACGGCCGGTGAGGCATTGTACCTGTTTCACCGAGGTCGGGGGTGCCATCTTCTCGATTGCCTCGATCTTCTCCGGGTTTGGGCCGACCCCTGAGCCCCCGATCATGTAGCCGAGCACCTTCCCCGAAGCAGCACCGAACACGCACTTCTTCGGATTGAGCTTGATATTGTGCTTGTTCAGGTTGGCGAAGGTCTCCCCAAGGTCTTGAACGTGGTTGCCCTCGGAAGAGCTCTTGACGATGATGTCGTCCACGTAGACCTCGAGGTTGCGGCCGATCTGGGGATCAAACGTCTTGGTCATCAGGCGCTGGAAGGTCACGCCAGCGTTGCGGAGACCAAATGACATGGTCGTGTAGCAGTAGGTCCCGAACGGCGTGATGAATGACGTCTTGCTCTCATCAACAACCGCCAGCTTGATCTGGTGGTATCCTGAGTAAGCATCCAGGAAGCTTAACATCCTGGCGTTCGCGGTGGAGTCGACAATCTGGTCGATGCGCGGGAGCGGAAAGTTATCCTTCGGGCATGCCGAATTCAACCCCGTATGGTCCACACACATCCTCCACTTTCCGCCCTTCTTCTTGACGATGACCGGGTTGGCCAACCACTCGGAGTAGTCAATCTCGCGGATGAACCCGGCCTTCAAGAGCTTGTCAAGGTTCTCTCTAATGATGGCGACCTTCTCCGGCGAGAAACGCCACAGCTTCTGGCGCACAGGTCGGCAGTCGGGTCGCACCTGCAGCTTATGCTCGACCACCTCCCTCGGGACACCTGGCATGTCCGCCGACTCCCAAGCAAATATACCTTTATTGGCGTGGAGGAAGGTGACGAGCTCGAGTTCCTATTTGGAACCCAGCTCGGCCGAGATATGGACGCACCTGGTCGTGTCGCCCTCCTCGAGCGGCACAGCCTTCGTGGCCCCGCTAGGCTGGATCGCAGCCTTCTGGCGGGCATTCTTCACCGTCGCCCCCGGGCCTCGTTGAGGTAGCATGCCGCAAGGGCCAGGGCTTGAGTCTCACAACCGTGCGCCGCCTTAAGGTCGCCGCGCACAGTGATGATGCCACTAGGCTCCGGGAGCTTCATGTATCGGTGACCGTAGTGGTTGACCGCCATGAACTTGACCAGGACGGGGCACCCCAGGATGGCGTTGTAGGGGAGATCACTCTCGACCACCTCGAAGGTGATCAGCTCGGTGCGGAAGTTATCCGAAGCGCCGAAGGTGACGGGCAGGACCACCTGCCTCAGAGGAGTGGTCGAGCTCCTAGGAACGATCCCGAAGAACGGAATCGCGATGCTCTTGACCTTCGACCGGGGGATCTGCATCCGGTCGAGCGCGCTAGCCGGCTGAAGAAATTGAGGAGCTGCCACCATCGACCATGACCCTCCCGACCATGGTGTTGCTGATGGTCGGGGTCACGACCAAGGCAGTCTTGAGATCCTTCGACATACCTTGGGGGGCATCCTCTGACGTGAAGGTGATCATCGCCCCGCCCCATTTACAGGGCTGGTCCGTGGACTTCCCAGCGGTGGCCTGATAAACCACGCGCGCGGCATCTTTGATCTCGCGCCGGGACTGATACGCCGAAGAACCGCCAAAGATGACGTCGATCCGGTGGTCGCCTTGCTGAAAGTCCAGGTCGAGGTCGGCCTGGTCTTCCCCGGCGTTTACCCTTTCGGGCTCATCTCCCTCCTTCAGGAGCGTAGACATCTCTCCATGCCCATCGTAGAAGGCCTCGAGCTTGGCCTGCCAAGCCCTGCAGCCCCGTAGGTCGTGGCCCAGAGTCCTGTGAAACAGGCAAAATTTACCTTCATCGAACCGAGACCGCCCCTCAGGACCATGTGGGCGGCCATCGGCCTGTCGCGACCCAGACCGACGGTCGTCCTGCCGAGGTCGGCGCTGCGCCTGCTGGGGTCGTGGTTGGTTTTGCTGGGAACGGGGCCTCTCCTGAACCGAGTCCCGGACTTCCATGACCTCACGATGGCCGTCCGCCGAGACGGTCACCCTAGGTCGACCACCCTCGCGCTTGCGGTCCCTCTTCCGCGTCTTGGTAGCCGAGTCTTGGTCGGTATTCTTGGCGCTGGAGGGGCCTGCCTCACCAGAGTTGACGCCAAGCTTACCTTGGTCGTAATCGCGCTTCCAGCGAACCGCGTCGTCCGTGTCCGCGTAGCGCTCCGACATGCGGAAGAGCTTGCCGACGGTGAGCCTCGCCGTGATCTCAAGGTCTTCGGTGAGGCGACGGTCGCGCACGCCAAACTTGAAGGCCTTGATCACGGCCTCATCAGACACACTAGGGATTAGATTCCTAGTGCGGATGAACCGCCGCACGAAGTCGCGGAGGGGTTCATTCTTTCCCTGGATCACCCGGTCCAGGTCCTTCTCCCTGCCGGACCGTTCGTAGCAGCTCTGGAAATTCGAGCGAAGGGCGCTCTGGATTTGGCACCACGAGCGGAAAGTACCTGGTTTCTGGTTGAAGAGTCAGGTGTGGGCAACACCGTCCAGGACGGTCGGGAGGTAGTTGGCCATCACGTACTCGTCGCCTCCTGCGGCTAGGATGGCGATGGTGTAGATCGAGAGGAATTCATCAGGGTTCTTCGTCCCGTCGAATCGCTCGATCAACGCGGGCTTGAAGCGAGCCGACCACCGCACCCGTCGGAGGTCGTCGGAGTACGCCAGCACCAGACGCCGAGACAGGGCGCTGGGAAGGTCTCGCCGCTCTCGAACTAGATTCTGATCGCTGAAGCGTCCGCCTGCGACCTCGATGGCCGCGGCGGTGGGCTCGAGCATCACCCGAGAGGTATCGCAGGCGCTCATGAACCCGCCGACACCTTGGGGGGACGTCGGGAGAAAGGCCGCTGCTAGAACGGGAGTCGCTGTACGCTGGTCGCCGCCGCACCGTCCGAGTCACGCTTCGAGGACGGCGAGGCGGCGACGAGACGAGCCTCGAGATGCCGTGTGAGAGACCGGTGTTAGGCGCTGCGCGAGACTCTGCCATCGCTCCTCAACGACCGGGACCCAGCTGGAAGGCCCTGGTGCGGTGATGGCACAGCTTCGGTAGCTGCCTTGTCGAGCTCGTCTGCGAGAGCTCGGCCGAAGAAACCCGACGTCGGACGCGAGATCGATCATGACTCGTCGATTGTTGCGGAGGTGCTTCGCCGAGTGAGTCTGGAACGCCCTGAGGACGTTCCAATCTTCTCAAGCTCCTCTCGCCGGAGGGCGGTTATAGCCTAGTTGATGGCAACCTGGGCCATCCGGCGAGCATCTTCAGGGGTCTTCGGGCTGCGCTCCCCCTCCTCCATGTTCTCGTCATGGCTAGCGGCCATGAAAACGAAACGGTTTCGTAATGGTGGAGAGGGGGAGAACAGGGATGTGGAACTTCCATGCTCGAAGGCCGCACTCGAGCCCGAGCTCGCGGAATGTACTGCTGCAAAGGACGCCATACCTTGAAAAGCTGAGATTCCTTCCGGTTGAACGAAGCTTTCGGGCCCCACGGTGGGCGCCAGCTGTCGACGATCGGGATCGCCTGACTTCAAGAGTGAAAAGGAGATCGGTGTGAATGGGGGACCCAGAAAGCGCTTCACTCAACAATGGCGTAGACGTAGGTCGGTGTGTGGCGTCAGCGAACAAGGAGCAGCGAATTATACTGGTTCGAGCCCCCACGAGGGTAATAGCTCTACGTCCAGTCTTCTCCGGAGGTGGAGGAATTCACTAACTGCGCGTAGGATGAGATGATTACAGCCTGAGCCTGAGTGCTCTGTTTGAGTATGCTGGTCTATGGCTAGTGAGTTGATGTCCTGTACATACGCCTTACGTGGTCTTATATACTCCCGAATGCTGCCCGCAACGGACGGGAGAGATTCCCGGGGGAGTGGCTTCGTGCGCATTGAAGGTGGGCTGTAACTGCTTCCGAAAATGCCGCCCACCTCTGCCTTGACGCCGCTACTCGGGTCTTGGTAACTGCCGGGTGAACGCACGCCCTTGAGCCAAGGTCGAGGTCGAGCGGAGATGGGACCTCTCACCGCTCAAGCTCGAAGTCGCGCGGAGTCCAACGTCGCCTAGGTCGAGGTCGAAGGCCTTTGCAGGATTGCCCCGAGCTGAGTACCCTGTTGACCGTGTGTTGACCTGTCAGAAATCTATCAGTCCCCGACACTAGGCATGCCTTTTTTTACCTACCAATATTCCTTTTCAAGACAATAATCACCTTGATGATTAACATCATTCCTCAAATTGATCAAGTGGCACGTAGTTTAGATGGTAGAGGTTTGGCTTAGCATGGGAGTGGTCCCACTGTCAATCCTCTCATTTCCAAAATTTTTTGCTCAAAAAAATTGAAATGTTGAACCCATGCCCACTTGGCCAAGAGCATTAGAACTAGCGCCTTCGACCAACTAAGTCACCCTCATGTCTTGGTCTTATGAGAGATCCAAGTCTAATTGAAGTAATCTAAGCCAAGCATTGTCAGAAGCCATCTTCACCAGCAGAAGCACTATCAGAAGTTTTAAAATTTTCTCAGGGTTGATCATTATCTGAAAAATTTACGAGAATATCATTGATGTGTTAGGATCATCTACAAATAATTTCAAAATTTTGTAATGTCGTTTGAATCATTTTTCGTTCTGTTCGGCAAATCTCATCGAGATCTTGGAAATCTCGGTTAAAAAGAATCCAGATTTGAATTTTGTTTTTTTAGATTTTATTTAAAATAATGAGATTTTACCGAAATTTCAAAATTTTAAAAATGACAAGATGTGAACTAAAATCAAAATTTGAAACCTTGTGTTCGCCAGTCTATCGAACTGCGACGCCGTCTTTAGGGTGTCCCTTCACTCTTCATGGAGGTGTGCGTATTCTTTGCTGTGATGCGTAAGGCTCTGGACCAATATTACCGTGACGGGCACGCGCAGCTGTACACGTTGCTTAGCACATTTTACTGATCGGATATATTGTGTGTCAGACAGGACGTTGGATGCGCCAACGGATGTGTTTCAAAAGAAGAAAGAAAGAAAGAGAGAAAGAAAGAAAACAGAATACGCCACCGAATTGATTACGTCCAGGAATCGCATCAGTTCGTACTAGCAAATTGCAAAGAGAATTTTTACAGTGCACAACATAGATAGTAAATACTTGTAGTAGGAATTAAATCTAACCATCTATTTTTGAAGGGTATTTTAGACTTTTTCCTCAAATTTACTCTCTATCTCCTATTCCACAAGGACAAGCTCGACGGGCATTAGGCACCAAGAAGTCCAAGGTGGTGCTCTTCGTGTTCGAGTCCGAGGGCATGAAGGCCGCCGTGGACCAGCTCTGGCCGGCCATGATTCCCCTACTTATGTCAGTAAGCTAGCTTACAACGGATCGAGGATCATGAGATAACAAGTGGTTTACAATTCACATGTTCTTCTTCCTCTGGGCCAATCTCCTCCAAGTCTCTTCCGTAATGATAGGCAAATCCCTACCTGCTTTAACAAGATTTAACTTCGATCATTAGTACACACCAATCTCGCAAGATTAAAGACAAGACATGGTGTTGCATGCATAATTTAAGATCGTGACTTATTAACCTGATGTACAAAGCTTCATTTCATTCTCAACAAATTCCTCCTCGCTTCCATCATGATCACGACCGTCCTTGTCGTCGCGTGATTCTTTGCACCGTGGCATGCAATCATCCCTACCTACCATGTCACCGTTTATCGCCATGCGCGGCGAAAAGCCTATGAACGCATCTGCTTACTTATCATCCGCGCGACGCACATGTCTGGCAGGCTTCGGGTTATGCCGCCTCGCCTCCGATGCTTCGGTTGAGCCACGCGGCGAAACCTTATAGGCGCGGCAGCGCGTGGCGCCATGCATGGCGACACCGCCAGCGTGGCGAACAGATTAGCGTCTGCAGCTGCTCTCGCCTTGAACTTTTTACGTTTCTACCCCTCCACATGATTTTACTACGTATACTACACATGGTAGTATAATCTGATCAAGACCGATTTCAACCTTTGGATCTAAAGAAATGAATGGTTCATATTTATTCTAATGCATTGTAAAAGAGCTCATTGCAAATGGGTAGCTCCAAAGTTTCAGGAATTCCTTGGTCATTTCTCCATATATACGTAATTATCGATCCCTCTACAGAATCATTCGAGGCACCGCTGGACGTACATAGTGATTTTGTGTTTTCTTTATCGATATAAGAAGATGTGTGTACAATAAATCGCAAATTAAATACTAGAACCACCGCTGGACGTACATAGTGATTTTGTCTTACATTGACTGCCAGCATTGGCGCTCCGAAATCCGACCTGCTGTGCCATACATAGTAGTCGTTGGGCTGGCATCCATTTCGGCCTCAGCTTTCGACTTTCCCGTATAGTGCAGTGCATTGACCTGTCGACGCCTGCATCACGGGTCGTTGGACTTGGGCCAGCCACGACGAATCACTTTCGCCCCAACCGCATGCACACTCCGAAATCACCACCGGCCGCTCCACCCGCTCGCCGAGCCTTTTTCACGTCGCTGCGCGCACGCTGGCCGCTCCTGGCTCGATAGATCGTGAGACGTGAGGTCGAGCTCGGCGCAGGGCCTCACGTCACGCGAACGACGTGACGGCGTGCCGGTCCCCCACCACCCCGCGTGCCCAGCCAGCCCGAAAAGCCGCATGCATCGCATCGTACGGCCGGCATTGCCGTCGCCCGCGGGTGCCGATCGCGATCTGCCATCCGTGTCACGGCACGGCACGGCCGTCCGCCGTCCACCTGCCGCGCCCGTGCGTCCGTCCGATCGAAGGTTACACGCGCGCGCGGGCCGCGACCTCGGACGCCACCACCTCGGGGCACAGGTCGGTTGATGGTTTACCTGTCGCCTCGCGCTATAAAAGGCGTTCACCTGCTCCGTTTCGTTAGCTAGCTCTCTCCGATCGGTCGAATCAAGACACCGCACCACTGCGTACAAAGCTTTGTACATTTATTGTAGAGAGGTGAGCCAGCGAGATGATGGCGTCGAAGACGCCGAACGGCGGTGGCGGCGGGGAGAGGGCGGCGGCGAGGTACGGGAAGAAGGACCAACCGCAGGGGGTGGGGTGCAGCGAGCACTACTTCCAGATGCCGCTGCACTATCCGAGGTACACTAGGGAGGACTACGAGGCCATGCCTGAGTGGCAGCTCGACCGCCTCCTCTCCGAGTACGGGCTACCTGTCGACGGCACCATCCACCAGAAGATCAGCTTCGCCATGGGCGCCTTCCTCTGGGGCGGCGGCAACGCCGGCCAGTGAGCCGCCTGCCTATCTTCCCTCAACCCTGGAGCACCTGTAGTACGTACGATGGTCTTGAGAGATTAGTTTCGTTGCACTGTATACATACTTACGTATATACAGAAGGGTATGTAATGTAAGGATACTAGTACGTATTTTTCCGATCGTGGTTTTACTTGCTATGACTAGCATACATGTATCTTAATTTGAATGGGTTTCGTGTTTTGGAGCATTGGTGAGGATTGAGATATGACGACCTCTAGCTTGTATAGCGATTAGTTTCGGTCCGTGGCCCGGTGACTGCCGGAGGGTAAATAGAAGGCGCTAATTTTTTTACACGGCATTCTAAATGATCCTTTTTCTAATAGCTACGAGAAGCTATAAAGGTCAAATCAAGAGACACTATAGTAACCAACATAAAAATCCCAAGCAAATCTTCACGGGCTGCCAAGCCATTTGAAATAGATTATCCTAGGTCGGATGATCCGGGGGAGACGGATTATCATACTCAGGTCAGGTCAGATGATCCGAGTCAACACGATATAAAAAACATCACACTTTGGAACAAAAACTTGCACAACTTTCAAACCGATGCTTCAAATGTTTAAAATTTGAATCAATGCTAGTTCACAACCTTAGAAACCTAAAGCACAAAATGATCTAGAAAGATCTTTCCAAAGCTAAAACCGTTTTACTTCACAAGCTTAGATGTACCAAAACCAAGCTAAATACGAAAACCATGACTGAGAGGAGTTTGTGGGAGGAATCAAGCCAAGATAGCTAAGGATGTTTTCCCATACATCCTAACATCTTCAAACCATAGGAAGAATCAAGCCAAAAGCCCTCACGAATAAAACCCTCAAAATCACATTTTCTTAAGTGATACCTCCATCACTTGCACATCCTTCGCATCAGGCAAGATTAAGAGCAGAGAAAGAAACACAAAGAACTAAGCCAAGGCAAGAAATCAACACTTGAGCATATGAGAGGAAGATTTGGATTAATTTAGAGATTTTATTTCTACTTGTTCATAAATGTTTGCGATCACTCCTTGGGATTGGGAGGACAAAGCTACTAGCACAACACACACGTAAGTGCTCCCATTTCTTTCAAGATATTTCTCTCAAGTCCTCTCTTTTCTCTCCTCTACATCTATTAATCAATCTTTCAAACCGTAACTCCTCCTTATACAGTCCTGGACCTCGGCTCCTCCTAAATTTAGTCCCGATCCACCTTATCATTGTTCATCATGTCCACCAATCTATAAGGTCAATAATCTTTTACCGCCACCTTGACCATTTTAGACCTCCCTGCCCAAGCTTAGTCTCGATCCCGTGGCCTCTATGGACCTAAGCTTGTTCTTTCGCGCTAGTGCGCTCAATCCTGTATTGGCAAGATTTGGTAAAAAAAAAGATGGATCAGTGATGTGTATTCAATGTTTACTAATTTTCTCTTAGCTTAGTTCTAGTCCCGTCTACCTTACTATGACGTACCACTAAAGTTCTATAACCAACAATCAAACTTTCTCATAGCAATGCACGATACACAAAATAATCAGTTGACATAATTGATGAGTCATAAACAAATACCTTCAAAGCTTCGCTCCTGTAAACAAAGTTGTCACTTTTCTAGCCCCTTTACCTTGTTTTTTTTGCAAACATAGCCCCTCTACGAACGCATTTGTAAATTTGGACCCCTCTCCTACCGCAGAAAGTGCAAGAGTGGACGGGTGAGCGCGGAGCAAGCGCTACCGAGCCTAAGAAGCGTAGGAGGAGCGCAGCTCGTCAGCATGGGAGGCATGTTGCCATGCCCGGGGAGCGTGGGAGGCTCATTGCCACGGTGCCGGAAGCTCTGGTGACCTTCCACGGTAGGGGAGGGTGGAATGTGACATATGTCATCTTCTGGCACTTCCGCGGTCAGGAATCTGGCTATATTTGCAATTTTTTCGGAAGAAGGCCAAATTTACAAAAAAAAAGCAATAAAGGGAGCTCGAAAAGTGAAGATCTCCCGTAAGCATTACCAAGCCACATAGCCTTCACTCAGGGGTGGAAATCGAGCAAAGTCCTCATTCTTTCGATCTTTTTCTGAAATTGACTAGTTTGATTTAATATCATTTTATTTATAGTTTTGAAATATTTTTAGAATCGATCTAATAAGTCGAGCCAGAGCAAAATCTAATTTCATTCAAAATTGACTCATTTCATTATTTAACCAATGAATGAATATAATTGGAGCAATTTTAAACCGAGCTAATGAGCCCCACCAACGAGTTTTTTTCGGCCCCCATCACATGGCTCACAATACACTAAATGTACCTCTGTTACATTAAAGGTCCTCAAATTTTTCCATCCACGTTTTTAGTCCATCTTGCACTTTGTTTGAATCCAACCATCTCATCTGGTATTTTGACCATTATAGACTTTGGTTCTCCTAACCAAGTTTCGATCTTCCTTGCTGTTGTCCATTGTTGACTCTAAGTCAGTTGCAAAATAATCAGTGTTCTAAATAGCTAGCTATAGCTGCGCTATAGCTTTTTTAGACCTCAAACGCAAAGCTACGGGTCAATGTTTCGCTATATTAGCTATAGTTAGCGATAACTTCACTATTTAACGTAATTTGTAGCTAGTAATATCTCTGATATCCTATATATGTACATATGAGTCAAAAAACATTGTGCCCATTTTGAAATTCAACATTATTAAAAGTGTCGAATGCATCTCTTATAAGACTAAACTAAGAGAAAACCTAGTAAAAGACATCATCTCACCCTTTTTTCAATAATCCAACATTCATATTTCTCAGTGATTAAGTACTTATTGTTAATAACATTATGATATAGTTATCATTTATGGTTTTTCGACGTGCATTAATATGTTTGTTGATTCTAAACTTGACTCATATTTTTACTATAAAAATATCAGTACATTCTAAAGTATCATATTTTAATAATTTGTTTGAAGGTGACTTATATTATATATATTTAATTTCTAAAAGAGAGGTGCTTCCATGCTTTTCTATTTAACAGTTGCACAAATATTAAAGCATGAATGAAGGGTAGGTGGTGATTACTTACCCCTTCACTTGCTTTAAGATTTGTGCAACTTGTATTGAGTGGGAAAGTATTGAAGCACTACTCTTTTTAAAAATATTTTAATATTGAAATCGTGACAAAAGATAGATTCCGCGATAGCTACTATAGCTTTTTTTGGGACTATGCCGTGAAGCCGCAAAAATCACGATTTAAAACCTTGAAAATAATAGACCAAGAAACCATTTACAGGCATAAATTCTTCACAACTTTACTCACACTGATCTAAATATGCATCATGCAACACATATGCCATGACCCCAAGACACCCAAACCTTGCCGAGACCTCACACCGTTTCATCTCAAACATCACCATACTCATCCAATTAAAACTACCACGGTTAGCTCAAACCATGTCTCCCGTAGCCTCAACATGTCTCTCGGAACATGTATGCAAAAACCCAAAGCTCTGAAGCCATCAATGCTTACCATCACGCCATCTTTGCTTCACATGCACCTACACACGTAACACACACCATAACACATGCAAAACATTGCGTAGCAAAATCTCATCGTAAATAATTCATCATTGGACCAAAAACCATTATCAATAGACTTATCTCAAAGTCCACTAAGGCCCCATGGCCACCAAATCGATCGAACACTCCGAAACAGTTAAAAACACCAACAATACGCCTCGACCTGGATGATCCGCCTTTGTGTAAATTTCCAAAAAACACAGGCAACATCCTCTCATCAAGTCCCTGCCTGCATTGCAGCAGCGAAATGGGAAATATTTCGGGCGGCGATCCCTGAAAGGGGAGACGAGTTGTGGACTTGCGGTTGAAGCCGGGCTCTTCGCTGCTACCTCGTTTATGGCCTAAGCCTATTCAAACGTCGGGCACTAGGACCAGGATGGGCTTTGTTGGTCCGGGCCGGTCACGGGCCCAGCTACCTGGCCCCCGTCTAGATGATCATCCTTGTACAGTTATACTCTCTGGAAAACAGATGATCACGCGGCCACTCTCAGAAAAAAGAACGACGATCCTACGGTGGTAAGCTCAATGACGTAGGCACGGCCAATTTGGTCATGCCTTTTGAGGTTGCACGCAAAAGCACCAGGGAAACGGTTTTTTGAAGTAGTAGCATTTGGCTTGGAAATCATTTCTATTCCTGCTAAAATTGAAGGGGGCTGATTAATCATTAGTTCCAAATACTTTGTACATCGATTATGATCAAGACAATATTGGGATAATCCAATCGAGTCCGGATTTGTAAGGATTTGACTATCCGACCAAATCGAGGACATGATCTTAATACTTGAATTCAGATTCAGAATCAGATTTGAAACAGACAATATATAACAAATGCGGAACGAGAAGTGGATATTGTTTTTTTTTCTATTTAGATATGCGACAATAAAATTGTCATAGCCCATTCATTGCAGCCCGATCGAGTAGCGACCCAGAGAGTAGCCCATTCATTGCAACAAAATATGTACTCTTTTTTCTCAAGCAAAGTTGTCGTTTTTTTTGTAGCGAAATATTTTGTGAGAATACAACGTATGAAATTCTCCACATGTTTTTCATAGTAGCTTATTTATTTTAATAATTAGTTGGTTATGTTGATTCTCGAGTAGTATATTCTTTCTATGATATTCATTGGGTGTTGGATGCATTTCTTGTAGTGAACGAATATGGTGTTTGGTTTGAGGGTATGAAAAATCAACATATATTACTCTATATATGTAACAAATGCGGAACAAGAACTGGATATTGTTTTTTTTCCTATTTAGATATGTGACAATAAAATTGTCATAGCCCATTCATTGCAGCTCGATCGAGTAGCGACCCAGAGAGTAGCCCATTCATTACAACAAAATATGTACTCTCTTTTCTCAAGCAAAGTTGGCGGTTTTTTTTTTGGTAGCGAAATGTTTTGTGAGAATACAACGTATGAAAGTCTATACATGTTTTCCATAGTAGCTTATTTATCTTGATGATTAGTTGGTTATATTGATTCTTAAGTAGCATATTCTTTTTATGATATTCATTGGGTGTTGGATGCATTTCTTGTAGTGAACGAATATGGTGTTTGGTTTAAGGGTACGAAAAATCAACATATATTACTCTATGTATGTATACATTATTTTTATATCTTTATTCGTCCTTGATTTGAATCTGTCAAATAGTAAAAGTAGAAGTGAGATCGAGAAAAGAGGGATTAAATAAAAAATTTCAATATTTTAAATTTAGGAAAAAGGGTGTTTGTTTTGCTTGGTTTTTATTTTATTTTATTAGATTATTATCAATATCTACTTTTGGAGCCTAAAGATGAGAGCGGATCCAAAAAAACGAGGCCCGTGAACGACCAGTTTTCACTGCTTTCAGAGAGGGCCCACACGCAGTGACACCAGCCTGAGAAGAGATATTCTTCTTCTACTCGTGCCTGACAGCCTCCGGAGAGGGAGAGGCGCGCGCCCGGACACCATTTCATTTGACGCCACGCTCGCAGAACATCCAAAACCCAAAAAGGAAGTCCTCCTCTTTTACCAGCTACGCGGCGCCTCAATCAAACGACCCTTCTCTCCTCTCTCACGCGGTTCACACGCTCTCTTCCTTTCTCTCTCTCTCTCTCTCTCTCTATCCAGAGCCAAACCTAAGCACGCACAAAAAGAAAAAAAAAAGCGAGAGGAATTCAGGCTCGCATGGCGCAGCTCCTGCACCTCCCGGGCCTGGCGGCGGCGCGGCCGCCGGCGGGAGTGAGCGCGCGGAGGAGGAGGGTCGTGGCTGCATCGGCCGGGGGCCGCGTGAAGCAGGAGGAGGCGGGGAAAGGGAGGGGGAAGACGGGGGAGGCCGGGGGCCGGGTGATCAGGGTCGCGGACCCAGTGCGGGAGGGGAGGCTGCTGCCGCCGCCGCTCTTCTCCGTGCCGGTGACGCCGGCGTCGGAGTCGCCGGCGGCGGCCAGGCGGCGGGAGGAGGACGAGGAAGGGAGGCGGAGGTACTACCTCAACATGGGCTACGCGATCCGGACTCTCGGGGAGGAGCTCCCCGACGTATTCTGCAAGGAGCCCAGCTTCGATATCTACAGGTTCGTGCGGCTGCTTGATTCCTTATTGCCTGGTTTTAGGGAAAGTTCCTTTTGAGTCAATCAATTGAGCAGCTTTTAGGTGGAATCCGGATGAATCAGTGGTAAAAATTTGATCTTTTTCAGTGCTGAGTGATTGAATTGATTAGCACGGCTATCGACTGTTTGTAGCTGGTTTATAGGGGAAAGCATGACAAAATAGCTTCTAATTAGAACATGCGTATATCTAGTTTATATGCTGCTCTATCTCGGTTAAGTAGACAATGCATGCGATGGGGTTAAGTAGATCAAGAATTCGATAGGGTAAGTTGCAGCTGTAAATGTTTGCGAAATCACAGTGGGCTGTTGCGCTGATGGAGTAATTGTGTGCTCGCTGTCGACCGACAGAAATGCCTAGGCTGTCTCACAATACTGCATCTCTTCTAGCTCGAAATGATAGTGTAGCTTAGCCTTGTAGTAGTAGTAGTAGTGGTAGTAGTGGCATCCATGCAGTGCCTAGTCTAGTCTTGGTGGTTATATATATGGCAACGTATCCTGTGCACACAAATATTTGGTGAAAACCTGGTGCACACCAACTAAGAAAAGTTTCAAAAAATTCTGAAAAAAATCATGGATGTACATATCAGCTTACCCCATCTACATATAAAATTTCATGATCAAATTCATCCATGCTAAGAGTAATAAAAAGACAAACTTGATCATGAGCAGAATAGTTAAAAAAAACAAACTTGATCATGAACAGGAACTATTCCTGTTCATGATCAAGTTTGTCTTTTTTATTACTCTTAGCACAGGACGAATTTGATCATGAAATTTTATATGTAGATGGGGTAGTGATATGTACATCCATGATTTTTTCAGAATTTTTGAAACTTTTCTTAGTTGGTGTGCACCAGTTTTCACCAAATATTTATGTGCATGATACGTTGCCTATATATATATATATATATATATATATATATATATATATATATGGCTAGTCTTGGAGATGGGGTGTAGGACTTGAGCCAGCTAGTTATTGGAACACCTGCTGATGTGCTATGAAGCATCTGGAGAGCCATTTTTTAGAAACGAAGCTCAAATATTTATTCCTATATAATGTTAATTAGGATATGGATTGTCTTGTGGATGTGTATAGGACCTCTTGTTTGTAAAGTCATTCTACTTTTTGGAGATTCAGAGTATTTTCGGGGACTATATGATGACCCTGTAGTGTTATTTTGAGTCAAAACATTGGTACACTATACTGAAATGTGGACTGGAGAGGTTATGTGCCTTATGCTTGACCCAGTAGCGCCAGGCCCATGTGTTAGATTAATGATATGGCCTTTAATTTCTTCTCTCTCTCTTTTTAATGTGTGTGTGCAGTTGTTATTTGTCTCTTTTTTTTTTGTTGCCAGAGTTTTGGTTCTTCACTTGGGACCTCTAAGTTAAATTGTAATACAGCCTTACTTTGATTCTTATGTGTTTCATGGTTGGGTCAGGACATAGCACCCTTTCTCATTAGCTTATTACTGCCATATCATTTTAATATTTATCATTTTTTTAAAGCAATATGACCTTTACTTTGCCTTATCTTATCCACTTGGGGTGCGTTTGGTTGCTTGGATGAGGTTGGATGGGATATGGCCATCCAGCCTGGATGGCTTCCATCCAGGTGACTATTTGATTGGGTGGATAGGGTTGAGCAAATTTTTTGTTTACTTGGATGGATGAGAATGGATAGGTTGAGCTAATTTTTTTGTTTGGTTGGTTGGATGGGCTAATTGTAATCAAATCAAGGTTTCGAATCTCATTTTGAAATTTTTGGACAAAATTTGACCGAAATTTGAATTTTCGGATAAAATTTGACCAAATTTGAATTTTGGATAAAATTTGACCAAAATTTTAATTTTCAGACAAAATTTGTCCACAATTTGACCGAGTACACTTTGGCGAAATTTGAATTTAACTGAATACACCTCTTCATGCAACAAACTGGATCCATCCACTTATCTAAACAATTGGATGATTCCAAATCCATAGATGGCCATATCTTATCTACCCTCATCCACCCAATCAAATGCCACCTTGGTCTGTTGTTTAATCTACAATGAAGATGGGATCAAACATTTACAGAACATCCTTGTTCATTTTACACTTTTCTTTGCTGTAGCACTGTCTTCTTGACATACCTCAACAAACTGACCTCCCATCAGTACTTGCATTCATTTTGCTTGGGTTAGTGTTATCAGTATCTCAGTTGTCATATTGTTGCTTGTTTTATCTTTTGATTATCCTGCAAATGTCACGCTCATGAAGTCTGCCCCTGCTATTGTTTTTAGTTTTCAACCATTTGAATTACACGCATTGCATACAATACCCTTCTTGCAACCTGAGCCTTCCTTTGAATATTTGTCGGACTACAAAATAACTACAGTTGGCCAGAACTTGAATTAAGATAAACAGAAAAACACACCATATGCTGTATCTGAATTACTGGGTTAGTATTAGACCTGCAAGTTTTATTGTTCCCACGATCTTGGCATATCTTGCTTCACAAAGTTGCTCTGTCGAGTTTGGTAACTTGAGCCTACAACTGTACATATTTACTTCTGTCTCCCATTGTAATTCTGTTTATGTAGTCTGCAGTATGTGAAGGTTGTGGTTTCTTGTATAGGTACTGTTGATTCTAATTGTTGATCTTTTCCTAACCCCATTTGTTACTATTTTCCAGAGATGATATTGTCTTCAAAGACCCTTTCAATATATTTGAAGGCATCGACAATTATAAAAGGATATTCTGGGTATTGCGCTTTACTGGCCAAATCTTCTTCAAAGCATTGTGGGTTGATATAGTTAGTATCTGGCAGCCTGCTGAGAATCTTATTATGATTCGCTGGATTGCCCACGGAATTCCCCGAGTCCCATGGGAGCGCCATGGCCGCTTTGATGGTGCCTCTGAGTACAAACTTGACAAGAACAGGAAGATCTATGAGCATAAGGTGCATAACGTTGCTATGAATCCACCGACAAAATTCAAGGTTCTGCCGGTCCATGAGCTAATCAGATCACTTGGCTGCCCATCCACTCCAAAACCAACTTATTTTGAGGCTTCATCTCAATCTTCGAGCGCTACGCCGTTTTATTTGAGGTTAGCATGGATAAGATGCTACGTTTCCTTGTGCCGTATGCTTTCTCTAGCGAATCTGGGAGAAGGATAGCATGGGTCATGATGCTTCCAAATTTTGCCTTTTCTTTGTATGGTAGTGTACCAAGTCACTAATGAGTAGTACTGAATCATAACCGCTGTATATATGTACAGTGATAGTTTATACAGAATAAGAGTTCCTCTCGGTTGAGGCTAAAAGCTGTAGTGCTGCAGTTATTCTCGGTTGATGAAATTATTAATCAGCAAGCCGGTTTGACATGTTTCTGTTCCCATCGTTTGGAGTCAGTGTCTTTTTTGTGGCCAAGTTGATTGAGGCATATTTGTGTCAACTCTGCATCTTATTGGCGACGATATGACACTTAACAGAATGTTTAACTGAGTCCGCCAGGAGGAACAAAATGTGCAATGCTCCCTCCGGTGAGATCCTATCACAAAATATTCTGCTAAGTGGATGTAGCATCACGACAAGGTGCTGCATCAGCCAAAGTACAAGATTTTCTACGCTATGTCAGGTGCAGGGTCAATCAGAAAGGAACGCCACAAGACCAATCATAAATGAATGCTTTGCGCAGAAAGAGAATGAGAAAAGCAAAAGATCATTTGCATAATTAAGAGTTCGTCATCGGTTATGATAAGCGTGAAAACTGTTCCAAATCCATGCCTCGAAAAGTTACTCCTTAAATAACCAACATTAATATTCTGTGATACGGAAACCTAACACCTTTCAGATTCCTTAGAAGAGTATATTACCCACCCTCAGCTACAACGAAAGTTCAGTTTTTAACTTCAACTGCGAATTTGGGCATCTAACACCTCAACTTCTAATTTTGGTACAAATAACCACCAATCCCATATCACCTGGATACATAGGGGACATATAGGGCCTGTTTGGTTTGAAATCAATTTTGCTATAACCAACCTTAGGCAAGTGTGGCTTATCACACTTTTTGTGGCAACAAAATTTAGCACTATAAGTGTGTCTAAGTTTGACAAAAAACTGAGTCTATGACACATGGGACATAAGGCTAAGAAAGTGTGATAAGTTGTAGTTATGGCAGCGAACTAAACACCTGTCTAAGAACGTATAATACGTCCAAACTTAGATACGACAAAGTTAGCTTCCAACTAAATAAGCCCTAAAACAACAAAGATAGTGGCAAATTTACAAGTTTGTCGATGGATACGCTAAGCGGTGGAAACACGATGTTCCAAATTCATGACTCAAAATTACATGTACTTCTCAAATTAGTAGGGTTTAAGAAACCACCGAAAACAACTAGAAAAGCAGCCGTTCAGTTTTTTTCCCCAAAAAATGCTGTTCACTTCTTAAATAGAAACATGTTCATGAGATGCATAGGAAAAAGATTAGTGGGGTTATTTTCAAAATTGATTTTGAGAAAGCATATGACAAAGTTAAATAGCCCTTTCTGTTACAGATCTTACGGATGAAAGGTTTTTCTTCCAAGTGGATTTCTTGGATTCGGTCTTTTATTTCGGGAGGGAGTGTGGCGGTTAATGTTAATGATGATGTGGGTTTATTTTTCCAAACAAAAAAAGGGCTTCGTCAAGGTGATCCTTTATCACCGCTATTGTTTAATATTGTTGCCGATATGTTGGCTGTGTTGATTCGAAGAGCTAAGGAGATGGGGATAATTGGTGGAGTAATACCTCATCTTGTTGATGGCGGGTTATCTATTCTACAATACGCTGATGACACGATCTTATTTATGGAACATGATCTGGATAAAGCTTGCAACATGAAGCTATTGCTTTGTGCGTTTGAGCAGATATCGGGTCTAAAATAAATTTCCATAAAAGCGAATTATTCGCTTGGGGAGGCTCGAGATTCTTTAGATCATTATATGGATTTGTTTGGTTGCAAACAAGGGAATTTCCTTTGAAGTATTTAGGAATTCCTATCCATTTTAAGAAAGTCATAATTCGATTGGAAAGCGGGTGGAAGAAGCGATTTGAAAGCGACTCGATAGTTGGAAGGAAACACCTTTCAGTTGGGGAAGACTAACACTCATCAATTCAGTGTTAAGTAGTCTTCGATGTATATGATGTCCTTCTTTAGGGTTCCTAGAGGTGTCCTTAAGAAGCTTGATTACTTCGGTCTCGCTTTTTTACGGCAAGGGATGATAGTAGCGAAAATATCGTCTTGCAAAATGGAATATTCTTTGTCACCCAAAGATCAAGGGGACTAGGGATTCATGACTTAAATATTAAGAACATTGCTCTTACGAGTAAGTGGTTGTTTAAGCTTTTATCAGCGGATGGTACTTGGCGTGACTACTTAGAAATAAGTATCTTGTGTCTAAATCGTTGGTACAAGTTGAGTGGAAACCAGAGATTCATATTTACGTGCGGTTTGATGAAGGTCAAATGTGATTTTCTTCGCTTTGGCTCCTTCAAAATTAATAATGGATCACAAGTGAGATTTTGGGAAGATAAGCGGCTTGGTAATTGCGCTTTAAAATATCAATATCCGGGGTTATATAGTATCGCTAGGAAGAAATACATAACTATTCTTTGAGGCTCTCATGTCTCTAACCGAATATTTAAATGGCGAAGATCATTGATTGGAACTAAGTTGGTGGAGTGGAATGATTTGCTTTTACGCATCGCCAATTTACAGATCTCACGCAGGATGAAGACGAGTTTCGTTGGAGCTTGTGTCCATCCGGGCAATTCTCAGTGAAGTCTCATTACTTGGCGTTGATGAAATGTGATGTTCCTAATCTAAATAAGCGTCTATGGAAGCTAAAAGCTCCAATGAAAATCAAAGTGTTTTTATGGTATCTTCGAAGGGGGGTCATTCTGACTAAGGACAATCTGGCCAAACGCAATTGGCAAGGTAGTACAAAGTGTTGTTTTTGTCACGAAACGGAGCGATTAAGCATTTGTTCTTTACTTGTCGATTTGCTCGTATGGTGCAGGGTTTCTTGTATTTAGCTTTGGGTATTGCTCAACCTCTCGGTGTTGCTAACATGTTTGGCGGTTGGCTTGAAATTTTCGAAGGATATCAAAACGTTGTTTTACTAGGGGCGCAACCATCTGTTGGTCTATTTGGTTAAGCGAAGCGACATTGTATTCCATAAGAAATCCAATTCATCTCCTTTGCAAGTTATTTATGCTACTTCCCATTGGTTACGTGCTTGGGTTGTGCTCTGAAGTTGGATTTGCGGGCTATTATGGTGGATCTTTGCGCTCGGTTGACACAGTGGCCAAGAATTCTTCTCCCAAGCACATGGGTGGCGGTGTAGTCTTCGCATTGACCGCCACTAGAGTGTGTGTGGTCTTTCTTTCTTTATTTTAGTGTTTTTGTTTTTTGGGCACATGTGCTTCTTGTTAGCGGTAGGAAGAAATTCAAGAACTTGTATCTTCTCGATGTATTGCTCTTGGAATTAATAAAAGCTTCCTTTTTCTAAAAAATAAAAAATAAAAAAATAGGTAACTCTCAACTTCCCTCCATAACCGAACCAATAGTTATAATCTGAAAAAGAGAAACCAAAACCAATAGGTTGGAAAGGAAAATTTTTCTCCAAGGCTGGAAGAGAGACACTGGTTAAGTCGGTGCTTACTGCACAACCTATATATCATCTGACGGTCTTTCAGACCCAAAAGTGGCTGATTCGGTGCATTGACAAACTTAGAAGAAGTTTTCTCTGGAGTGGGAAAGAGCCAGATAACTGTAGTGGGGGGCATTGTTTGGTAAACTGGTCAACGACCTGTCTACCAAAAGCCAAAGGAGGGCTTGGTATCAAAGACCTGGAGCGCTTTGCTCGAGTGTTAAGACTTCGATGGCTCTGGTTCAGATGGAAAAACAATGAAAGAGCCTGGACAGGTCTGGACTTGCCTTGCGACGAAACAGATGTAACACTCTTTAATGTTTCAACGATTGTCACGGTAGGAAACGGTAAGCTTGCAGACTTCTGGAGATCAAGTTGGGTGGAAGGGCAAGCCCCGAAAAACATGGCACCAAACCTTTTTCAAACAGCTACAAGAAAGAACATCTCGGTTCACCAGGCCTTGACGAACAACTACTGGATCCGCTTCTGCACGCCAGTGAATTCACAAATCGAAATTTGTGAATTTGTTGCACTCCATGAGGCAATACGACGAATCAATAGAGATGTGGAAAGGGAGGATCAAATAAGATGGCGCTGGACATCAGATGGCCAATATTCAACAAAGAGTGCGTACCTAGTACAATTCGACACCGTGTACTGTAAGATAAACACTTGCCCGATCTGGAAAGCGAAAGCCGAACCTAAATGTCGTTTTTTCGCATGGACGCTGATTCACAACAAAATATTAACTGCAGATAATATGCTCAAAAGAGGGTGGCCATGTAACGCAAACTGCAGCCTCTGCAATATAGAACCGGAAACAACAAAGCACCTTTCTAAAGACTGTACTTTCGCTAGACAAGTCTGGGGTTTTCTACTCCGCTAGGGCAATCTCGATCGGTGGCAAAACCTAAGTCAGAACGGCTCAGTATATAAATGGTGGAAGAGATTACGAACTCAATATGAAAAAAAGTATCGGTGGGAATTAGATGGTCTACTCATCTACTACTGGTGGAACCTTTGGTTGGAACGGAACCAACGAATTTTTCAAGCAAAGGCGAGAACGACGGAACAAGTGGCCACATCAATAAAGGACGCGGTGCTAAATCATGGTTTTGCTTGGTCAACTAACTCAACAGTTTAGGTTTCTCTGCGGCCATCCATCTCCTTGCTTTTCTCTTGCTTTGTGTTTCGGTTTTTCTTCTTTGGGGGGTTGTGTCTATACCCCTTGTTTCCTGGTGGCGTAAGTGGAATGTGGTTTCCAGGTTTAGTGGTGTGATTTGTGTTTAAATGTAAGGTTTTTCTCGGGCTCGGTTTTTTCCATAAAAAACTGCCCCCCCTACCTTTTTCTTTCTTCTTAATATATCCAGTGGCAACTCTCTTGCTGCTCTTTCAAAAAAAAAACTTTTCATATTCTTTATGGTTATACTGATATGCTAGCCAGTGTGCAATTTCAAGAAATGATTTAAGATGTCTAGCAGCAAGCGGTCTACAAAATTCAGCTTGGTTCGGAAATGCCAACATTTTGCATTTTATAGAAACCGACACAACTCGATGAATGATGAGCCACATGTTGTTGGCCCAAAATACTCAAAAGCATAACCAGAGAAGCGAAAATGGTCACACTGAATAATTAAACCGAAACAGAAACCACATATTTGATTTGAAACTTGGCTCGTGTCTATTCCCTCTTGCATATCACTGGAGAATAGATTTGGGGTTCTTACAAAACCTTCACGTTTCTCATCCCCCGCTTGTTCCTTGTTTCTGATAGCAGAGCACATGCACCTAAGGTCCAAGAGATGCTCGAGGAATAGTGCTTCCATTCCCGATAGGAATGTGATCTTCCAATAATTTACAGTAAGACGTAGCACAAGCAATTCCTGGGCAACCTTCCTGCAGCCATAAACCCACAAGTTGCACCCAGGTATGCTTGGCGTAGCCATTATAAATTATTATGTATCTAAAAATAATTGCCCAAGAACAACTTGTGAATATGCCGATATTTCCCACTGTGAGATCCCTAATTCTTCCAGCACAACGAGCTGCTCAACTCAGCTACCTTAATCGGGACCTAACTGCGCTTTCCTCATGGATGAGTAGCCTATCTACAACATCTAAGAAATAGTGGGCTCAATCAGGCCAAGCCTCAGTCAGTATTATCAGGTTTGTGGACCATGCACACGTCAGCTAGTTGCTAATTGTTATGCAGCAGAATCAGGCCAAGCCTCAGTCAGTACTATCAGGCTGATGCAGACTGTTCATGTAATTGTACTTGTTGAAGTCTTCAAGAGGACCTTTTATTTGCCGCTCCTAGTTAATGTACCTCTCGGCATATGCAGGCTTGGTGGTACAGATTTCCCAGTTGACGACTCTCTTGCTGCATGTCTCTTGGTAAGGGAAATATATCATATTGTTGTTACAGGCACACATATTGAAACATGTGCTTAGCATTTGTGAAAGAGATTCAATTGTCATTACTCATGCGTTCCTATTTGAGGTTAAGAAAAGCTTATCTTTCCTAACATGCTTTAATGGATTTTAGGTTTATTATGGACTTGCTACATTGCATGATGCAGCTTCAGGTGATGAAGAAAAGCTGAACGAGGAGCAAGAGGATGGACAACTTCAACATTCAAATTCTTAGGTTTAGTCAAGTATATCGTCAAGTTTCAAGTAACAAAGTAGTCTGGATCAGAGTAAGTTCTCCTTCAGATCTTTCTATCATCTAAGTTTTTACTAATTGAATATCATAATCTCAAGAAAAAATATGTTTATCGAATTTTTGTATGCTAATGTGTTGTATTCCATCTCCTACGTTTTGTATGCTTAATATATTTTAAAATATATATGCAGAAGAATCAATTCCTCTTGGCCTTTTTTTGCTTTTAATTAAACCCTTTTTAAGAGTACTTCAATATTTTCTGGGGCGCGATTGCCAGAGCAATTAGTCTTCAAAAGAAGTATGTAAAAAAGCCTTGTATGCAAGATGTTATGCACTTCGAGAAAAAATTCTACAAAATTTATGTTCTTCTAGCAAATCGACAGCTTTTTGCAGTTCTTTGGGCATATGATGATCTTCTTGTTCTTGACCCTAAATTTCTATCTGATAGTGAAACTCCTTTATAATATTATGTTGACCAATGACAGGCTGAGCTAGCAGTTTTGAAATTTTCTGGAAATGGTGCGGGAATAATGTCTGCCGCCAGTACCGTTGCTAGCACATTTGTTTTGGTTTTTATCGCTGAATGGGGGTGACAAATCCTTTTTCTCTACTCTTGGTACATTTCCTAACTATCATTTTATAACAAGAGTGAGATTTCTATCATCACAACCAACACTGACAACAGTTTCCTATATTCTCACAGCACTTGCCGCAGCTTCATCCCCTCCGGGTGTCATTGCAGGATCGCTTGCTGGTCTTGCTCTTGCAACATTGGTAGGATAAGTAGAGACAGTAATAGTTGAGATAATTCACACCAAAGTGGTACTAATATGCATAAATATTCTCGTAATAACTTATTCGTGACAAACATATTTAAGCATTATAACGTTGCATTGGAATCCTGGAAATTGTTTAGTGCTTTGATAATCAATTTGTTACATGATCCGTTGTTGCCTCAGTCTTGTGTGTGTCACGCAAGTGCCTTCTCTTGTTGCTCTATTTTTGCAAGTCTTAATTAACTTTACTCATCGGAGAATAATGGGTACAAGAGGCTTCTTTATGTCCCTCCATTTTTCACCAAAAGAACTTCTGTTTATGGATCATAAACACCATGAGCAGCAAATACATACCAATCACTTATTCTGTTGCTCATTTTCAGATTTTTGGCTATGGTTTTTAAGGATATTTGGCATGAACTAATTTCTCTCCCACAGATTGCAGTTCTTGGTGGTTCTTTGCTGGGGACATTCCTGTCTGAAAAGGTAAACTAATACCACCACCCATGTGACTGAATTTGACCAGGTGGTTTCATTCCCATGTTTAAATTGCTAGAGATGTATGGCTTGGTTTCAATTTGTTTGCCATTTGATTGACATGTATGTTTCTAATATAATTTCAACCGAAACTTTTTCCTTGAACAAACTGTTGAGTTTCATACACTAATAAGTTCACCCAAAAGCTTAAGCCATTCGAAAAATTAGGGCAATCTCATACTTAAAACACAAACTATATATTTGCAGTATTTTGTCACCTCCATGTTTGTATGGTGAAATGATGTCTAATTTTAGGGACTTTTTTGAGCTGTGGACATCAATGCATGCTTGCTGTGTCACCTTTGAATTTATAGAAAGAAAATGCCTTACCGGCAAAACTAATATAAATTCTTGCACCATTCATCTTAAACGAGTCTGCCTGCGTAATGTCACTGAAAAGAAGCATTGCCCTGTGTAGATTATAGCATACAATGGAGGGAGTCTCATTCTAGCATTTGCTGCCGTGACACTAGTTGAGATTGTGAGTTCGTGACTTGAGAGGGAGTTTCAAGCTTCATCAACAAATTACTGGACAGGTGTGCAACGAATACAGCATTTAGTGACAGGCTGCTGCTACATTGTTTTTTTAATCTCAATGCATGGTAAAATAAAACATTTTAGCGTGTTCCAAACATGCCCTAAAAGTTATTGGGATTTGATAAACATTAACCGGATGTTTTTTTGTTGAAATCACCCAAATCTAGAACCAAAGTTATTTTCTTTACCCTTGCCTTTACACATATGTCAGTAAAAGCATTGTAAAGTAAAAAACGCCCAATGTGGACTGCACCGAGGTAGACACTGCATACTACAGTGCTACTGCCTTGCAAGTTTCTACAGTACAAAAGGTACCAATTGTATAGTTGGTGCTTAGGAACAGAAGCTAGATGAAAATGCATAGCAAAGGGAAGAAGCTGTACTCAAGCGATCATGCCTGGTGTGTATACGTTGGTGTGAGTCGGATTAGAGTCGAGTTGGAATAAAGTTCAATTATAATTGGCACTATAAATAAAAGGTGTGGATGTCCTGTGGGATACACAATTATTCTCAAAATCTTCATGGTATCAGAACCATCCATATTTCCATCCAACACTGAACCATAGCCCTCACTTACCTCAGCCGTTGTTGCCACGGTTCATCATCCAACCATTCACATCGCCGCCACACTTGCCCCTGTAACCGTGCCACTTCCTGAAGCCACCGCCTAGCGGGTGATCATGTCTTGTTGCCATGTCGCCCCGGTAGCGAATATGAGCATAGTAAGGACATTGATTTCCTGTGCTATTAATTTTGGGTGGCCTCTGTAACAGTTGGATATGAAGAATGCCTTTCTACATAGAGATTTACAAGAGGAGGTGTATATGGAAATACCTCCTGGCTTCTAGAATAAGCAGACCACTGGAAAGGTTTGTAAGCTTAAGAAGTCTTTATATAGTCTAAAGCAGTCTCCACAAGTATGATTTGATAGGCTCAGACATGCGATTTAAGGTATGGGTTATTCTCAGTGCAATGGGATTAATCCTATGGTATTTTGCATACATAGAGGAACACATACCACCATACTAGCAGTTTATGTTTATAATATTGTGATCACAGGAGATGATAGTGAGGAAATCAAGTGCTTGAAGGAGAAACTAGAAGAATCATTTTAGGTAAAGGACCATGGACATCTTCAATACATCCTTGGAATTGAGATCATTCGTCTTCAAAAGGAATAGTTCTCTTTTTTAGATCAACAGGACACCCAAAACAGGGACGCCCCAGTTCCATTACTGAAACCAAGTCAACATTTTGTTCACAAAGCCACCACCAACAAAACAACTAGCAAACCTTTGAACCAGACATCCATGACCCAGACAACATGGAACTCCAAAGACCAAAACTGGAGTATCACCGCCACATCAAACCAACTACCAGACCTTCACAGCCGAACCACCAAAACCCTATCACAAAGTGAAACAAAACCCAGCACATAATCACAGCTACCCATCTAACAGATTATCAATGAAGCTTGCACGAGACTTTAACCGCCAGAGTTTGTCTTCATCTTGAACTTCACTCATCACCCATTCGGCCGAAGAAACATTGTCCCAGGTTCCAACTGAAGAGGAGTCTGGAGCTTGCTTTCCAACCAGTTGCAGAACATGTCCAGCTTGCATAGCGCCTCCTCCTTGAACAGAATTCTCCATTCTTTCACAGATCTCAACATTTTCCTCCAGATTGTTTTTACACTTATCCAGCACTGTGAACGGTGATACTCCAGTTTTGATACATCCTTGATATGTTGGTAGAAATATGTATGCTTGGTTGTCTCTCTATTACTTCGCCTATTGATAGGAATCATACACTCTATGTCGAGTATGGTGATTCAGTTGATAAGAAAGCTTATCAAAGGTTGGTTGGGTGTCTTATCTATTTGTGTCATAAAAGACTTGATATTTCATATATAGCGAGTGTGGTAAGTCAATATATGCATGATCTTAGAATGGGTCACATGAAAGCTGTCTATCAAATCCTAAACGTATTTGAAGAATAGCCTAAAAAAGGGTTTTTGATCATGAATAATAAACACTTAAATATGGAAGGATATTATGATGCTGATTGGATGAGCAATGTAGATGATACGAGGTTTACATCTAGATATTGTGTCTTTGTGGGTTGCAACCTTGTATCATACATGAGTAACAAGAATGAAGCTATGGCTTAATCTACTGCAAGTCAAAGCATAGAGCAATAACATTGAACTAGAGTGAGATGATCTGGATGAAGTGTCAATTTTTCAAACTTTGGGTGTTGAGGAATAACCCCTTAGTACTACATTGTGACAATAAATCTGTGATTAACATTGCTAACATCTAGTATGGCCTGACTATACCAAGCATGCTGAAATCGATATGTTCCTTATCAATGAGAAGCTAGATAATAGGATGCTGAAGTTGGAGTACGTCAAATCTAGTGTATAGTTGGCTGACTGCTTCACTAAAGGATTAGGTCTTAGCGAGGATACCACAATATGTAATAAGATGGATATGATTGATATTTTTGGCTCATCTTTAAGGGGTGCTGGTGTGAGTTCGACTGTAATTATCAATATAATAAAGAGTGTAGGGATCATGTGGGACAACACACCTAATTATTCCAAAAATCATAAGTTTATGTGAGGAAGTAAACAACTGTTGCAAATCAGGGTTTGCCTTGAACCTTTTTTGTAACAGTTTATGATAATAATTGTTTATTGCTGCCTTTCATCTTTCTACAGTACAGAAGGTAACAATGGTTGCCAGAAGTCATCCATACAATGGTTGTGCCAAGTGCCAACAACAGCAGCTAGCTGAAATGTTGTCTATCTGAGTTTGCCTTGTACCTTTTGTAACAGTGTATGATAATAACCTTTCAGAAAAAATGATTATGTTCAATTAAATGGCACCTACAATATCCAAATCTCAACCCATCTTTCAGCTACAAATACAAATAATAATTGGGAATAATGATTGTTAAAGTATGATCCCACTCAGAGTTCTAATCATATACAGAATCCAACTCAGACTTCTAATCATATAGAGTCTTTTATATTCCACTATAAATATGTACATATAGCCCATAAAATAGAACAAGACAAATAAGGCAAGAGAATAGAAAAGATAGCCTTGTTGCAAACAACTCCTCGTATAGTTATGTGAACCTTCGTACATCTGTGATTTTTTTTCCCAAAAAGGTTATCCACTATTACAAAATGCACGGCAAAAAATATAATATCAATGGAACGGAGACATAGATTTTACATAGGAAACCCTTTCGGAAAAAAAAACCACAAGTACATAAAGGCTATATCACTATATGAGAAAATATTTACAATGAAACTCTTACTTTTCCTGTGAATTACGGAGATATATTTATAGTGGAACAAAACAGACTCTGTATAAGAGTAGATTTAAGGTGGAGTAGTAAACGAATTCGTATCAAACTCAACATCCACATTAAATATTTGTCGTTCGTTCCTTGATCATATATTTTTACCGTACGTACTATAACAATGGTCATGCTATCACAGTCTTACCCAAGTACTAAGCAAATCTGGTCAGTTCCACAGCATACGAAAAACTCGAACTGCGTCTCTATTCTTCGGATTTCCCCTTGTATATGGTCGTCGTCTCCTCGTCGAGATCAACCAACGCAGTGCATAGAGTGTACAACGTTGGACCTGAAAAGAAGTAGCAGATGAAAACAACTCATGTTTTTGTTGCATTCTTACAATTTTTCAGTACTCAGCATACATGGAAAATGTTAGACAGGTCAATCAACTGTCATATAGATCGGGTACTTCTCATCAGCTCTGTCCCCGAGCACCGAGAGTGCCTTCTCTTTCGAGTCCACTGAACAGTGAACACTGCGCTGCTCCCTTCTCTCTGCTCTTGGATTTCTCGTCCTGCACCTGATATAAACAATAATGCGTGTAGTTTACTCATCGATCATCGAACCAGTGGAGCATCTACCCAGCTACCTGCTTCACATGGTGATGCTGGTACATATTTGCGTGGAAGAACGGCGCTGCACCGGCCTCGTGGACGGCGAACCGGTTGCCGGAGGCAGTCTCGACGTTCACGATCCTCCGGCCTCTGATGTCCATCAGGATGTAGCTGTGGCCGACCAAGACATTCGGTGAACAGATCCTCTGCTCCAAAGAAAACACGTACACTGGCTAAGTTCAGCTGATCAAACTAGCATCAATCAATAGCTCTATTACCGACAAAAAGAGTAGAAGGGTAATTGCATCGATCGATCACTGGTTACGTGCAGTGCATCCTCGAGGTTTCTTTCTTCTAGCAGATCGCGTGACACGAAGTTCCAGGCGATGGCTCCCGCGACGATCTCGCCGTTCACCGGCGGAACCGAGTCGAGAGTGAAGGCCTGAAAAAAAGGTCTCAAAAGTCCTTATCGGTTGGAATCTGTCAATCTGACATTGGACATGGAAATTCAGAAAGCTCTGAGATGTTCCAGTGATCTGAGCGCCATTACCACCCCGTTGCTGTTGAACCCCAACGCGCAGCTCGGGAGCTCACCGGCGTAAGTGTAGGCGGTGAAGGATGAGCCGTCCGACTACATGCCCTCACGAGATATCTGAAACAAGCGACGTCAGTGTCTGTAACTTGCTATATGCGGATCAATTATGCATCAGAAACTGAGGACAAGCAAAGCAAACTATGTACGTGTGGCTGAGCAGCGCGACATTCGCGTCCCCGTTGTGCGCCGCGATGGCTATCGAATCGCTGGATGTCGGAGCAATCGTCGTCGGGATCCTCTTTCCGGTCATCCTCCTAGGGAATGAACGGCAGTATGTCCTTCCTGAAGTTGACCAGAATTACACGCTCAAGAAGCAGTTGATCTTGAGGCGTTGGCACTTGGCTACCATATTCCCTAGTTTTTTTAACAGTTTATGGTATTAAATAATATAACTTATATGCTTGATAATATATTAACATATTTTGTAGACTATTTAGATTTTTAAGATATCATAAAAATTAGAAAAGACAATAGAAATTTAAAGAAAAATTCAACTTAATAGACGTAGTTGAAGTAAAAGTTTTGATGGAAAAAAATCATTAAGAATAAAAAGTCGTTGGGATTCTTAGAAATGTAGTAATTCTTCATCTTGCATAGAATATATAGCTATATACCTCCTGTTCTTTCTCCATTATTAACTTTTTTCGAAATATATGCAACACTTGTACATATATTTAATCTCAAGTAATATGTTGATTATTTTACATGATATTAGAGTACATTACTCATGTATACATTGATATATCATGGGCGATTTAGAATGGGAACGTGAAATGACTTTAGGTTTTGTTGATTTATTGCATGATGATTTTATTGAAAAAGATCGTGCTTGCGGTATCTTTTTCACTCGGGATTGGATATCCATACCAGGTGTTATACTGGTGGCTTCAAGGGGTATTCATGTTTGGCATATACCAGCTCTGACCGAAATCTTTGGAGATGATTCCATATTACAATTTGGTGAAGGAACTTTAGAACATTCTTGGGGAAATGTACCTGGTGCAGCAGCTCATACATGAATGCAATATATACATGTACCTGTCATGCTCTCACCGGTGTCCCCAAAGCCTATTTCATAGAGTAGAGTAGCGCCATCTTCACTCTGAGTTTTTTGCAACTTGTTTTGATTAAAACAAATTCATGCACGCATATACATATGCAAGATATTATACATGCTTGATTTACGATTGTCCCATATCAGTAGCTTCTCTTATTCAATGTTTGCCAACTCAACGATGTTGCTTCCTCACTAACACGACGACATCCCATCTTCTATGATACTAGCATGTTTGCTTTTGTCGTTATCTAACAATATGAAGAATTTTCCCACCATCTGTGTGATGTCTTGTCCCTCAACAGCGATGACACGTTTCTAGCTACCCAATGGATATATATATCCTCTGTAGCTTGTCTTCAATGCAAAGTTTCTTCTCCTCTCTACCAGGACCTCTCTGTCACCAAGCTTCTTTTGCTACTGACTTCTTCAACAATGTAGATGCACAACACTCGTCATTGTGGCTTTTGGCTTCTCCGTCTTTGGTCTTTCTCTTTCTCTTTTATTTTTATTTCAAATCTCAATTATTATTTTGTATGTTGTTGGATCATGTATGACATAGATTTTTTAATGTAGTTTTAGGTTGGAATCGTATACAAATCCAATTGGTATTTTTTATTTCATTTTTATTTCAAACTTAAGCTATTTAGGCATTTTACTTTAGAGTTTGTATAAAAATTAAATTACTAATTTTATTTTGTTTTGTATTCTAAATTTTAGTTTTAGGTTGGTATTCATATACAAATTTAATTACTAATTTTCAATTGATTTTTGTCTTAAAATTTATTTTTATTTTGATGTTCGTATGGAAATCAAATTTCTATTTTAATTTATTTTTGCAGGATTTTGGTTTTTATTGTACTTGATGTGAACTCTTTATTTTGATGTTCATATGGAAATCAATTCCTATTTTTTATTTTTCACTCCAAATTTTAGTTTTTATGATGGAATTAGTATACAAATCTAACTACTAATTTTTATTCTAAATTTAAGATTTATTTAGATGTTCATATGGAAATCAAATTACTAATTATATTTTTTTATTCGATTCTTTTTATTCCAAATTCCTATTTTATTTTGATGTTCGTATGGAAATTAGATTATTAACTATCTTTTTATTTTTTCAAATTTTTTATTGTACTTGGACTCTTTCTTTTAATTGTATGGAAATCGAATTTCTGATTTTATTTTATTTTTATTCTGGATTTCAGTTATTTTTGTACTGTATATAACACAAACTCTTGTATTGTATATGACACAAACTTTTGTATTAATTGTATATGACACAAACTCTTTCTTTTAATCTAAATCATTATAATCTGGACCTATCATGATCAACGGTGTAGATCTTTCTTTTTTTCCTTCGATTAATGTAGAAATTTCTAGCCTTGAGAGCGAACGTGGTGAGTTCTTTTGCCTATGCTTTAATATTATAATAGATATCATTTTCCTAGTTATAAGATTACTTCTACACATTGGATTAGCTCAATAAAGAGGTTGCTTTTCCCTGAGCAGAAACATATATTACAAATACAATAAATAAATTAAAAAAGTATTACCATAAATTTATGAGTAATCTCTCGAGGCAAACAACACAACAAATATTGCAAGCTGGTCGACGTCCTATCGCCGTACGGTTTGGCAACAGCTTGACGTGGCAATTATAACAAAGAAGGATAAATGCAACTTGCACGTATCCTATCACATGTGATCAAGCATATCCATGATAATTAGCACGACCAAGATGCAATCACAGCTCATCTATCAGTGACCCGCTATCACACCGGCCGGCTCGCCGACGTCCACTTGACTAGATAGTTTTGAAGAAGTTTCACATTTCTAGTAAGAATTAGGATAGTTTTTGCGGCGTGATACGCCGGTTTTTTTCATAAACAATTTTATTTTTTTTTCAGAGGTATTTTTTTAAAATCATCATTTTTTTGTATTTATCTAGGGCCCTCGCACAAAGGAACCGCGATCGTGCTAAATCGAAAGATCCTTTTCGTGAAAAACAGTTAGAATGATCCAAACGTAACTAAGTTTTTTTTGTATTTATTTAGTGCCCTTTCACGAAAGATTCGCGATTTTTCTGAACCAAAAAAGTCCTTTTCGTAAAAATCGTAGGAAGAACCTACACGTGATTCCGTATTTTTTTTAGGGACTACATGCAAAAAAAAATGAGCAGAGTCGGCCGCGCGAGGGAGCCAGCGCGGAAGCGATCTCTGGCCAGGAAGTCTTCGATCTTTAGTATAGGTTGTTTTTGAGGCGTAACACGCCGAGCGCGTTGTTTTTTTCGTAGAAACAATTTCTTTTTTTTTTGCGGTGTTTTTTTTAAATCGTCAAGAAAATGAGCGAAACGGTTGAAAAGACACAAACGCAATCACGTTTTTTTCGCATCTATCTGGGGTTCTCTCACGAAAGATCCGCGATCGCACTAAATCTGAAAGGTCCTCTTCGTGAAAAATAGCCGAATGATTCAAATGTCACTACGTTTTTTTTCGGTATCTATTTAGGGTCCTCTTACGAAAGATTCGTAATTTTTTTAAACTAGAAGGTCCTCTTTGTAAAAAAAACTACGAGAAGGAGCTATATGTAATTATAGATTTTTTAAGGAACTCAAACGTGAAAAAAATTGAGCCGAGGAGACCGAAAGTTTTACAACATTAGTAGAGGTATTATTAACAGGGAAAACAACCTGTTACTAACGGAGTCTTAGCCTTGTTCTCGTGTGCACGTGCGATTGTGCGAACAAATTGGTACAGGGAAATGAAAAATGACGTGGAGGCCTAGCAAACAAGAGAAGTCCAGCTAAGTTTGCGATAAAAAAAACTAAGCATACAATCTTGAATAGTGTCAGTTGTTCCGCAAGATCATTGTCACAGTTGTGTCCCACCAATGAAAGGATACTATGGTACTACTATTATAATCTGCTCCGATGATCTGACAACTCAAGTACAAGTTAAATCATTCCATGCACCAAAGCTGGATAAAGCTCACCGACTAATCCCACAAAAAGCTACGCCATCTTATCTTATTAAACAGCAACTTTTGATCCTGAGGAGCCCAGCAAACGTTCACATCCACCACAACAACAAGAAGCATCAATCACAGTAGCAGCCACGTCAAAAGAAATCATCACTTCCTATTCTACAAGTCCAGTCTCTCTCGCTTGCAAATTTAGCTCCTTTACCCACCACACCCACCACAGAAATCATAGCAATACGTGTCTACAGTGGCCGAGCCTGGATTTTTATACGTCTAGAACCGAAAATAAGTGACTATTACTATTGTCAAAGGCTATAGATATTTAGGTACGACAAAAGTACAGCACACATACATAATTAAAAATAAATTTGAATTCCATACTTAACATTTCAATTAAATAGATAAAATATGTCATAAACAATATAGTGTAGTGGAGTGGCAGAAAAGTGACACCCTGCCTCTGATTTTTAAAATCCTCACAATATTTTCTAGCTCCATTATGAGCACTATCGATTTTACCAGCACGTTCATCAAAAGATTGAATTGCATTCTTCTAATAACTAAACCCCGTCTTTGTATATGCATCAGTACTAAAGTTTTTATGTTTTCATTGCTTAAACAAAAAACAATAAAAGCAAAATGCAACATCTTCAGCAACACTGTTCCAACTAATCATGCCTTTTGAATCACTCTTCTTGAAAACTTATTTTATGATTTCCTATAGATTTTTGTGGAAACTTATAACCTTTTAGTTGGCACAGTCCCACAAATACTCCCTTCTAGCAGCATCCCTAATTGGTTTCCGAAGCCCAGGATCGGCAACAATATCTTTCAAATTAAGCACAACACGAGGATTATTTTGTTGGGTATTACTAGCTCTAGTTTCTACTGTTTTCAGAGGGGATTGGTTGGACTGTGATGGAAAATAAGATGATAATGGCTTCGACCTCTTCATCATGTATTTAGCAATTAGCATCGTCACATGAATGATCGAGCTCACCAAATCATGACACATTTCCACCAAGAGTATATATATACCTGACTATGGCTATACGCTCCTATATGCAAATACATCAATCAACATTCTAAAGCCTAGGACTTGAAAAAATCATCATTAGCATGTAAGCAACCATGGAACAAATATTTATTACACAACTAGAAAATCAATGTTGAACTACAGTTTGATTCTTAGCAATCATGAATAACAGTATCAGCATCATAACAGTCAGCATGGCATGATCAAAATATTCAAGACAATAATGTATAACACATTAACACTCAGCAGTCTCAACCTGAATCCTCATTCCTCAAGATGGTCCCTAACATTCTAACAATGACAGTGACTCAGTGAGAACTAAGAATTAACAACTAAATTACTAAGACATGTTGCTTGTTCTGTTGTTCAGCCTTTCACAGTTTCACGGGTTCACCAATCACTCAATTAGACATTAGTAATCACTAATCACCATTCACAGATTCACTCCTTCAGGCATCCACATTCACCAGAGACCAGATTACCAGAGTAGGCGAGCAGCATTGTAACAAAGCTTGCGGGTTGCGGCTAACAAGCGTCATGGGAGGGGGCGGCCGGACTGCCAAGGACCAGAGTCACTAGACGGCGGGGCTGCAAGGGGCTAGGGGCAACGGCTGGCCATGCCATCGTCGCCCGTTGGCTAGTAGGTGACTCGGCAGGATCTACGGACTCCTAGTGAGCTACGAGCAGTAGCCAAGCGCCAGAGCACGCAGAGGCATGGAGCAGCTGAGCTGCGGTCTCGGATCGCCAGATCGGGCAGGAGAACCGAGCAGGCGAAGCTGTGGAGGCGCGCTCGCGGAGCAGCCGAGTAGCAGGCGGGGCCGAGGTTGGGAGCAGCGATCGGCTGGCAGGGGCGACCAGTAGTGGTGCGAGCTTGGATTACCAAGGACTGCAGCCTGCAGAGAGCGACGGCGTGAGTACATGTGCATGACCTCTAAGGCTCTGACCTCGCCCTGTGCCTATGCGGCTATGCCCTAGTCGTGCAAAGCTGGGTCGGCTGGATGCCTCGGGCCCAAATACGAATAAACCAGTGTTGTTCGCTGTTTTTTTAGCTAGGCCTCGGGCCCAGGCCCTACTGACCCGAGATCCAGCTCCACCCCTGCATGTCTGTTGCCGTACCTAAAGAGCACGAAAGCTAGGATTGATGCGTCTAGGGGCGGTAGGAGCGGGCGAGCGCAGTAGCAGGTGCTACCAAGGCCGGGTAGCACGGAAAGATCTCGGTGACCTTCCACGGTAGGGAGGTCCATAAGGTGACAGTGTTTCTATGGTTGAGAATAAAGTTTTTTTCAATTGTGTTCGGAAGAAGGTTATATTTTTAAAAAACCTAGAAATTTAGAAAACGGATGATTTCACGTCACCGCAAAAACTGTAATAATTACTTATGCTATGTTACGCCAACCGGTCTATCTCACTCCAACTGATTAGACATCTAATAGTGTGAGCGAACACCTCTATCCAGATTCCACCGTCGGCGTTAATTCAGAATATCTCCCTACAAACATAGGGTGTTTTCCCTTCAATAAAAGAAGAGAAACCATTTTTTCACTTGCTCTAAGAAGAGTGAACCATTTCAAGAAACGAAGAGGTAACCAAATGCCTTCACTGGAGTCCAGAATTCCAGATGCCTCTCCATTACAGTTTCGCCAGAAAGGAAGAAAGAAAGACTCTTCTAGGCCTATATAAATTAGGGGTGAAAATAGATCGGATATTTCCAGTCGAATCCGATTGGAATTGGATTTAAGATGAGATTTGAATATCTTGTCGATTCCGAGACGGATCCAAATTTAGGATCAAATTCGAAGCAATAAATATCCGATAAATATGGGACAAGATTCGAAATCTGGATTTTTTTCTTTTTGAATATTAGCAAGACACAACCTATTTATTACATATTTTCCGTGGCATCCCATTTATATTGACAATTAGGAGGGTGTTTTGCACATCTCCAGTTCCACCAAAATCCGTGGAGTTAGTGGAGCAGGGTATTCCTAACTTTAGAAATTTATGGAGCTGGAGCTATGGATATATTAAAAGTGTTTAAGTGGGACATCTTGTTTACATTTTAGACTAAAAATATAAACTTAATTTACTTTATTTTAGCCTACAGCTTTAGATCTGAAGTGAAGCTGAGATCTGGAGATCTGCCAAACAAAGCCATTGATTCTAAAGTCATATTCTTTTTATATTATATAGGAAAAAGTGCCGAATTGATCCTCCAACTATACCCGCTGGATCACTTTGGTCCCTAAACAGCAATACCGGACTTGCGACGTCCTTCAACTCCCAAAACCGTGCAGATTCGTCCTTTGACCAGTCAAATGGCGGTTTTGACCCACACAGCAGCACTGTCAGATTTTTAAACAATTTTACAAGCTTGATAATGATCTAAAAATTTATGGTACCATTATTAGTAGTTTAGGATCATACATAAAAATTTTAAAAATAATTTAACATCATTTGTTATCTTTAAAAATCAAAAACAGAATAGACATAATTGGGACAGTAAACTTGCTAGATTTTTCTAAATTTTCTCGAGTGTGATAATTATCTAAAATTTTTATGACAGATTAATAATTTCCTCAGTACCATACTATAAAAGTTTCAAAAATTTCAACTTTATTTGTTTTCTCAATAAAATCTTTCAATGCAGTAAGCACTAAACTTAATTTGTTGTATTATATTTCAAAAATCAAACAGAGATAGAACATAAAGTTGAAATTTTTGAAAATTTTATATAATGGTACTGAGGAAATTATTAATCTGTCATAAAAGTTTAGATAATAATCACACTCGAGAAAATTTAGAAAAATCTAACAATTTACTGTCCCAATTATGTCCATTCTATTTTTGATTTTTAAAGATAACAAATGATGTTAAATTATTTTAAAATTTTTTATATGATCCTAAACTACTAATAATAGTACAATAAATTTTTCAGATCATTATCAATCTTGTAAAATTTTTAAAATCTAATAGTGTTGCTGTGTGAGCCAAACCGCCATTTGATCGGTCAAAGGATAATGATTTTGGGAGTTGAACGTCAAGTCCGTATTGTTGCACCAAAGTGTCCAGCGGTATAGTTAGAGGACCAATTCGCACTTTTCCTATTGTATATTGGGTTTGGTTGATATATAATAACTTGTTACTATAGTTATGTACTCGTATGGTTTTATACAACATATATTACTCTATTTATACGTACATTATCTTTATATCTTTATTCGTTTTCAACCCAAATTCATCACATATCTATTTATATCTGTATATGACTAGCTCGTATTTGGTTTCAAATTTGAGAAAAATATATAGGCTAAAATACGAAAAGAGCAATTTTCACCTGTATGCTATCTGTTTTCACCCTAAATAGAATAAGCACCATTCTCCTAGTGAAATGAGAAGAGTTGCACTTGCAAGACCAATCTCCAAAGCCCTAATTAAAAAGGGGGTGCGAGGCATTCATTGGGAAAGGGAGTTCCCCTTGGAATTTGGAGACGGCCACATCTAAAGGTAATTTTTAAGTGCATCCAATGGGGTTTAAAGTGGTTAAGATATGGGGTTTCGAGGTTGCCGACACGAGGTGGGGGATGGGTCAGGCCTCCACATGCACACTGTGTGAGTTCCAACCTTCCTGCTGGCTGCTACTGCCTTTCGAACCTTTAGGGTTAGGGTTTCACACCCTGACAAAATGCCGCTCACTCTGCATCTCTCTCCCCTTACCCTTTTTCTCATCTTCTTGACTAGTCGCAGAGCAGCCATTGAGATCGTCCAAGGGAAGAGGGCATTCAGAAGTGAACAGCGAAGGTAACCTTGACCTGCGGTGAATCGTCGCATGCAGGAGGATGACAGGAGTGAGAAGAATGGCAAATTGCTGGGAACCGAGAAGCAAAATAATGGTTCTGAAGTTCCAGGGTCTGAAAGTGGCACCATCCAGCGAAATGCAACTGTTTTGAGCTTCTACTTGCAGTGTTCTGCAGTTGTTCTCCTTAATTTATCGTGGTGCACTCAAGCAGTGCTGTTAAATGTCAGTAGAAGAAATGCATAACCTTGTGGCGTACATAGATTCACAACCGCATAGCAGTTCTTTAATTTTCTTGTAGCTGTTTGACGCAGTTAAATTCATTGTCACGCCGTAATTCCCTTCGTAATTATTTCATGGACATGCCCTGACCAAACATGCTAGTCGCACTGAAACTCCATTTCGCTAAGAGAAAACTTGAACCTGCTGACCGTATAAATTTTCATGCAGATAACAAGAAATCTTACTGCCAAAGATTTTCTTCAGACATTGCAGTTATCTGGTGATCCTCGTAATAAGTAATACCCAGTAAAGCACTTGGAAATGCATTAGAAAACAGCGTTAGTGAACTGAAAAAAAAAACAAAGTATCAGTTTGTCATTCAGTATGACAACTGGACTTCATATCTAAAAGCCTAGCTCAAGAATGTAATGCAGGATGACCAGTAATTACATATATCTCTTAAAACAATGCAACAAAAAGCTCATGCATTGCTGCAATGTAACCACAGATTCTAAATATCGTAGTTTAGAACTTTCAATGTAAACAATCGAACAAGCATGATGAAGATGTCGTGAACTAAATACATCAGCAAAACTTGCCAAGCGGCGACATTCTTCGCTGTATTCCCAAGCAGCCTACCTGTGCATCGATCACCATCTTCCGTCTGTAAACCACACAGACCAGTTGCAATGGAAACGAGAACATGTAAAGAAATGGCAGTGCCACCCACAGCTTTGACATGGTATGGACAGAAGCTCCACTAACAATGCATCATTGCATCTTTCTCCCCATCTTGATGGTGAACTCTTGCAGGAATACTGCGATCAATTCAAACAAAGTCGCTTTCTATTAGAAAGATCTGAAACAAACTCGATTTATAATATCAGATGCAAATCAAGCCACTGTACTATCTAGTTGCCGGTAAAAACATGTATCATACACCATAAATCTCCAGAGAACAGATTACTACAACCATCCATATATGGTATCATATTCTGTTTCGCAAACAATTATAAAAAAATGTATGATACCTGGTTGCGATCACAAGATTAATTTCGTACCTAAATTGCAAGAGTAAAACCAAAAGGGCATTTATAGTAGACTAAAGATTAGCATGCTAGAAAAGAAATCGCAAATGAATGTTTCGAAATTAGTGGCACCTGTGCATGGTACACCAATATGATCTGCAATAGCAGGAGATAGGAGATTCATAAGAGAATAGTCTGTTTGCATCAATCAACTCGTTACAATCAACTCGTTAATTAAGGGTTACACACAATACAAAACTAATGTAGTTAATCTCCTAAGAGAATAGTCTGTTTGCATCAATCAACTCGTTACAATCAACTCGTTAATTAAGGGTTACACACAATACAAAACTAATGTAGTTGGATTTACAGTATGGCTCACATGACAACAAAACTGAAATCAGTCCTAAAAGTTTGCATAAAAAATTTCTACTGCTAATTAGTTTATCTTAAAAGACATCTTATTTTCCAACTGATGTTAGAACAGTTTTTGTTGAAAAAAAAAACTTTAAGCAAGACATCACAAAGAATATATTTGTAAAGAGAACAGTGATCACATACAATATCACCAAGTATCACACTATTGAGTCTATTTACTTTAAAATGCCATTATACAGATTGTGATATCCTGCATAAACCTTATACGAAATTTTAGTCCCACTCATCGAACGTCAAATAGTTAAGTTCATCTTAAACACACACACACACACACACACACACATGTATATACCACATCTCATAAATATTATAGTGGGGAACCTAGTAAAATAAATTGTGAAACATTTGCTTATAAGGTGCTTACGTTCAAGCTTAGTGGTATTTTAAACAAACTAGTGCTAAAATCTTAATTTATGAGTATTAATTCTAATGAAAACTAATGTATTGACAGATTATGTCAAATTTATGGGTATTACCACACGACACATCTCTGGTACTCAATACTAACTGCCATTAATATTCTGGGTGCAAATTAACATTAACAAGAATGTACCCTTTTTCAAATCACATTAAAACTAGCCATACATGCATTCCGTAGACCAAAGATTGTGGGGAACATGTGGGAGATTATACTGATGCAAACCATAACTGGATCATAAACACCATGACAACACGAATCTCGAAGGGCAAACGAGTTATTCATCCTCTTAAGACCTTGGGAAATCTTCCTTTCAGTTTCAGGGGAAATCAGAAAAACTCTTGGGAAACTTGATCCAGTATCCAAGTGGTGGCCATGCTCCAAAAGCATAGCACCAGCACACATCCAATCACTAGTTGCATGCCAAGTTCCAAAGCAAACAGGGAGATCGAAAGACATCTCACTGTTGCACGAACCGAAAGATGTTATTCCGAGTTTCCCACACGAGAAGGAATCCTAATTTGTCCTAGTACACAACAGTGCACACCACCTTCAATAGATCACAAAGAAGAAGAAAAAACGATATATGGTAGGAGTATTCTACAAGAGCCATCTAGAAAGTCGTCACAAGTAAAGAACCAGTGTTTCCAGAAAATAGCACTTCTCTTTTTTGGAGAACAAGGTTCAGTGAGCAGATCAAGGATTCAGTACAAAGGTCGTGGTTAAGGAAAGTACAAAAACCTTGGACCTCCATTGCTGGACTAATAACAACCCAAGAATAGTAAACACCACAGCAAAGTACTGCAGTTTGGCACAGGCAAGAAAATCACTGGTGCTGCCATCATTTCATGCCTAAGCAGCTCAAGTAGTAAACGGATCAAGGCATGTGCTAGCTCAGAAAACCAACATATCAGCTCAAAAAATGAAAAAGTTCATGGCTAAAAGAGGAGGGAGCACCCTTCAGTCCAAGCAAAAACGGTGCGAGATCAAAACTTTATCTCCCGCTTCATTCACTCATCTGCTAAGCTCTCTCGCGACCGTTGCTTGGCAAGTGGGTGAATGAGTCGGCAGCTAATTCGACCCTACCACCCTTTATGAGTGGACTGAAGGACGCTCTCTTCCATCCATTACTTCCATGAAAATAGAAAACTGAAAGCAAGATTAGTAAACGGGCACAAACAAGCATAAACACACTAAAAACTTGAGAGCTTCTCATGGAGGCAACTTTTCAAGCGGATCTTGTGGAGCGGCATATTTTGATGAGCGGTCGTAGCGACAGATGAGTGCACGGAGAAAGGAAGACAGCAAGGCATAGAGAAGACGCTGGGAAAGCCATTAAATAGAGCCAAGGTGTGAGCGTCACAAGCAAAAGATGTAGTATAAAAATAGAGAACTGGGTAAGGCCCGGCCTTGTACCATTTCCAAGATTTTCTCCCTTTTGCTCGTAAGCAAAAAACACAAGAGCCGACCAAAGGGATCCATACGCCAAAACCCTAAGAGGGTACAACTCAAAATATTAGGTCAGTCACAGTAAAAATTTCATTATCATTTAATGAGATAACACATCAGTAAAAATAGTGACATGGCAAAGAAATTATGAGGAGAGAGAGGAGACGAGTTTCATCTGGTTGAAACCGGATGCACACCGCTTCCAACATATTAGAAACTGAATGAAACTGCACTAAGAGTGCATCGTTTCATCCCACGCATTCTCACGCACTAAAGCCGAATGAAAATGCACCAAATGGAACATTTGATCACAACAACATGCAACGATTAAATGCTATGACTAACCTATGAAACCGCGGAATGAAACTATGTATTGTGAGGCCTTGTTTCATTTATTAACATAAACCCTTTTAGATGATGTGGCACTTCTGAAAACCGTGAAATGAAATTTGTCACTGAAAATAGCCTTATACTCCCTATGTTTAGAAATAGTATATACCCTAAGCAACATATCCAGGGCAAACCATTTTATCGTGTAAACTCAGTAAAAACCACATTTACAAGTTTTGCAAAAAAAATTAAAAATACCATATGTAAAGGAGATGAGTTTCTACAGTCCTTTGAAATTTCAATACCAAAGTCAATCACATTTGAAAATATATAAAAAAAGACAAATTCAGCATAAATAGTGATTTTTCATTGTTTAGCACTATTTATCTCGCTAATTGTCAATTTCATATCTTTTAAATGCAATTGAGTTAGGTCTCCAAATTTACAGGGTTGTATAAGCTCACATCCCTTACGTATGGTAATTTTTTGAGAATTTTCGCACGTAGTTTTTACGGTAAGGATGGTTTACACTAGATATATCTCCTGTAACATAGGTTGACTTTGCATAAGTATCAAGAAGATGATAAACTGAGAAACATATACGAGCAAATGACTTAAGTGTTCTTTATACTTGCCTTAGAAAGATGTGCAAGAACATGCTGTGTGAGTGGTGTGAGTGGTAACGAATAAATGCATGTGATAGACATAAAAATAAATACAGAGTAGAAGCATATATATACTCTCTTTTGGTTGCTAATGGTTGGTTTATTTGCTTCGGGTGCTTAATTAATTAGAGATTAAGCTAGCTATTGGATGCTCTTTAAGGGTGCCACCAAGATATGTAGCGTGAAGGATCTATAGCTTCTAGTTATGTTTCCTTCGTTCTTATGATAATTTTGCATTTAACTAAAATATATGTGTAAATGACTAAATCGTCATTCTTTATTAGCTTATTTATTATTTTTGGATGGTATGTTACTCTATTCCACAATAAAAAATAATATTGAGAATAATAAATGGTAGAGATATGCAAAAGAAAAGATAGTCAAAAGTTATCCCGAAATAGCTTAATGATATGTATTTAGAAATAAAGTTTGAAAGATAAAATAACATGTATTGAGGAATGAAGGAAGTAGTCCGTAGTTTCGAGATGGAGCGTGGATTTTTTCTCATCTCCTTAGTTATGACAACTTTAGTTTTAGAGTAATTTAGTTGGTAAACAGCTATTTTTTTTAGATACCTTTAGATATTTTTTTTTAGATTTGGACCGAGATCAATGTTGAGTTAGCTATTTTTGAGTGTAGATAATTCATGATCTATTTATAGATTAGTTTGGAACATACAAATTTAAAAATATTTGAATAAGATTCCCGTGAAATTCCTAGGGTACAAATGGGTCAATCTATAGGGTTTTTTTTTAGGAAAAATAACATCCATTCTCACTGTTTTTTAATGAAAAATTCTAAAGTATTATGTTTTTCAAATTATCCGAGTGTCTAACTTCTCATATGTTATATTCTTGATATTAATCTATATATTACAGCATTTGTTAGCAAACTATACGACGACATACATGCTCTAAATTTGGAGTTTACCGTTTTGTAATCAGCACAAGCAACGAAATGTAGTTCTAGAGGCTAGCCATGGCATTGTCGTGTCATAATCTTAGGTAATTTCATTATTATTTTCTCGGAGGATTGTTTGTTAGCATATGCGTGTGAAATATGCAACTTGTCGAATTTCCTCTGCAATAGTGTGACTAGATACTACAATATTTTTACATTGAAAAGTAGAATTGTATTTACTATATAATTCTAATATTACTGGAAATATGATACATAAGCGAGAAGCAATGATATGTATGCATGCTTATGTAGTCCTATGAACCTCATCTTTTACAAATCTAGCTTTTTCATACACGTATTTGCAAAATTAGCCTCTCCCCTACCGTGGAAGGTGCGACAGGTGACACGTATCCCCTATTGTGCCTGAGAAGCGCGGAAGCTCCCGTCGCGCCTGACGAGCGCGAAAGTTTACCGGTGTCATGGTAGCAGCGTGGGCCATCGGAGCAGGAGAGCTTTCACGCTATCCGAGCATAGTAGTAGTGCTCACACAGTTAACCGGTTGCTCCCGCGCTAGCCGGGTGTGGCAAAAGACACTCCTCGCCTATCGTGCCTTCTGCGTGAGGAAGGGAGGCTAATTTTGCAAATATATGAGCGGGGAGCTAAATTTGCATATATATATGTGTGTGTGTGTTAGATAAATAAAGATTTCCTTTAATTCTGCCCAATCGGAAAATACAGGACTCAGCATGAGAGAGGGGGGGTATATATATATATATGTGTGTGTGTTAGATAAATAAAGATTTCCTTTAATTCTACCCAATCGGAAAATACAGGACTCAGCATGAGAGAGGGGGTGTGTGTATATATATATGTGTGTATGTTAGATAAATAAAGATTTCCTTTAATTCTGCCCAATCGGAAAATACAGGACTCAGCATGAGAGAGGGGGTTGGGGTTTCATCGATTTAACTTATAGTCATGATAAAAGGCTTGTCTGCTATCAGAAGATCCGGCAATCTGTAGAAGTTCTAGAAGATTAACGATGTATTTCCTAGGAAATTGGAATTTTGTTGCATTTGTATGCCATTGTTAACCTTTTTTTCTTGTAAAAATAGTCTTCATGTGATGAAAATTTCATTTTTAGCCCATACTAAAGTGTGGAAGGCTTGACAAATGACATGTTTCACCTATCATGATCTAATTGCTTGAAAGGTAGATGAAGCGTGGCGATAGGACTCATGCCGCTGCCGAACTCTCGCAAGAAGTCTCGAGCTTAGCCTTCTCGAAAGGACATCACTCATGTCATTGCTCGATAAAGACATATATCGACCGCCATGCCCCTCGAGTTCACGAAAGAGGACATTTCGAAATTTCAAACGTACAGAGGTTATGTTGGTCAAAATGAAGTTTTTGCACTGAAAATGGATCACTTCAAATTTTCAAACTGGTTCAATCAAAGCAAATACCAACAGGAATTAAACCGGCATTGCAACTTTCGTTTTAGCCACTGCTCCGTTCCAGGTAGGACCAAGTGCCAACGCTGGGAGGTGGACAAGCGAGTACTCCAAGTACCAACCCCGCTGTCAGACTACAGTAGCGGGGCACGTCCAATCGAACAGCGCCTGAGTTAATAAGGTCCTCTCCATGTATGCAAATGCACCAACCAAAACCAAACACACGCAAAGGCAAAGAAAGACCAATTCCCTATCACATGCGCACACCCGAGCTTGTTAGGCAGAGGCCGCGTTCTGGAATTCTTGTCCCTACACGTTTGATCATCATCACCACCTTCACTTTCTCTCTTTCTCTGGCATCTGTGCGTGTAACATGACCTTGTGCATGTAGCTGATTAAGCCGAGGTAGCTAGATCAGGGTGTGGTGTGGGGGTGCTGCGGTGGCGAAGAGACGGTTGGAATGACAGGCGACGTGAGGGCTCGGAGCAGCCGGGGGTACCGCCGTACCGGCGGAGCAGCTGCATCAACAGTGCGCAAATGTACGGCGGTGCGCACGCGGATGCGGTGCCTGCGCTGTGCGAGCGTACGGCGTACCTTCCCATGCCTGCCGGAGAAAGCAAAGCAAAAGACGTCTCAAATCAAACACACCAAAAGGCCGGCCGACCGGCCGGGCAACAGCCGTCGCTCGCACACCGCGGTTAACGTCGCATTGGAGGTAAAAACGCAGGGTTCTCAGCCTCAGGCCTACAAAACCGGCAGGAGCCAGCTTGTTAGTGTTATGACGTGGAGAACCGAGAGAAGCAGATAATTGAGAGATGGTTAATGATTCATTATTTTTATTAGCGTAATATATATAAGATTGGGGCATCTGTCTGGAAACAGACATTTCTCCGAATAGGTACCTTTTGGCAATTAACAACTGCTAATTATAGTTATACAGGATTGATCACATGATTAATTTCGTAACACTCCCCCTTGATCGATTTCTTCACTTGTATATATCTTGTAGGTTCCTCTAAAAACCCTGAAAAATATGAGAAATAATCGCATGATAATAATATGTTATTGAAAAACTCCTATAAAACCCAAAGAGAAAAATATGAGGAGAAAAATAACATGGCATATATATGTATACTTGTATTTATATTGCCTCATTAAAATTCTTATATGAGAAAACCATATTGAAAAACTCATAAAGGAAAAGAGTGCAATATAATTTGGTGATTATTAACATGTTATAGTTAGGAGTTTACTCCCCTTGAACCTTGCTAATCTCAAAGTCGTCTCACACAAATTCCATAAACATATTTTTGGAACATAAATGTTGGTAAAGATTTTGTGAATAAATCTGCAAGATTTTCATATGATTTTGTTTGCAATATATTTATTTCTCCACTTTTATGTAATTTATGTGGAAAAATAATTTAGAAGCAATGTGTTTAGTGATATTGCTCTTTATATAACATGTATTCATGTGAGTAATATAAGTTGTATTATCTTTATAGATAATAGTATGTGATTCTAATGAACCAATATCACATGATTTTTTAATGTGGATAATCATTCTCGGCTATACACATTCCCGTGATACTTCATATAATGTAATTATTTCATAATGATTTATGAAAGTAGTAACGAGAGTTTGTTTCGATGATTTCCAAGTAAATGTAGTACCACCATATAAATAAACAAAATTAGCATGTGATCTAGTATTATGGGGATCTGATAGGTAGCTAGCATCAGTATATCCTACCAATGTCATATCTTGATTTTTTCTGATAGAATAAACCAAGATTTTTTTGTACCTTGTAGATATCTGGAGATATTTTTTTATACCAGCCATATGCCTTTTTCTTGGCGCTGTACTATGTCTTGCTAATAAATTGACTGAAAATATAATGTCAAGTCTCAAACAATTTGCAAGATACATAAAGGCTCCAATGACACTGGGATATGGAACTTCAGATCCCAATATCACTTCATTTTCGTCATTTGGTCTGAATGGATCCTTATTCATATCTAAAGATCTAACAACCATAAGTGTTTTTGATGGATATAATTTATCCATATTAAATTTTTCTGAAATTTTCTAGATATATGAAGACTGGTGTACCAATATTCTAGAACCAAAGTGCTCAATTTATAGACCTAAGCAAAATTTAGTTTTATCCAAATCTTTCATCTCAAGATGATTGCTTGCTTCATTTATATCTTATGTATTTCCTATGATGTTGAGATAATCAACATATACAGAGATGATACAAAATCCAGTTGTGGATTTCTTTATGAATACATATGAGTAATCATTATTATTGGAGTAACCCTTCTGTAGAAGGAACTTACTTAGCCGGCTATACCACATTTTATCTGACTGTTTTAAGTCATAGAGTGATTTTTTTAATTTTACACAATACAAGTTGTGAATTGCATTCGGGTTCAGAATCTTAAGTTCTTCAGGGACTTTCATATAGATATCTGAATTGAGTGACCCATATAAATATGCAATCACTATGTCCATTAACTGCATGGATAAATTCATTTGAACTGCCAATGATATTAAATATCGGAATATAATTCTACTCATAACGAGATAATATGTTTCATCATAGTCGATGCCAGGTCTCTATGTGAACCCTTTTGCTACTAGCCTTGCTTTCTATCTCAACACGTCATTATTTTCATTCCTTTTTCAAATGAAAACCCATTTAGCTCCCACAGGGGAGACATTATGAGGAGTAGGTATTACCAATGAAAATACCTCTCTTTTGTTAAGTGAGCGTAATTCTGCCTCAATTGTTTCCTTCCATTTAATCCAATTTGAGTGCTTTTGGCACTCTGCTATGAACTTTGTTTCAGGATCTATTTGAAGGACATTAGCAATTTTTTAGAAGAAATATATGTCGACAATAGTAGTCTTTCTATTATAAGATTCTCCTGAATTAATATAATTTGTGGAAATTTCATTTATACCTTCTAACTCATCTAGGTTTCCCATAACAATGGAGTTAGGATTTTCTAATGTCCCAGCATTTAAATTTGTGTGCATTATTATGCTAGGTCTTGGATGTTGTCCATCCATTTGGTGTCTTTCAACAAGAGGTTGAATTTTATTTATTGATTTAGATTATGACTTCTTTTGTTTTTTTGAGAAACAGTATCCCTTGTAACCGATTTTCTCCCCCTTTTATTTGCATGAGAGAGATGAGCAGTTTTATGAGGTACCTCCACTCGCTTTGGTGTATTGACAGCATAAATATATGATTTAGTGACACCTTTATGATCAGTAAATACATCTGGTAGATTGTTTGCAATGTGTTGCAAATTATGATTATCTGGACTTCTAGTTCATATTCTTTAGTATATGGATCTAAGGACTGAATGCTTGTGGCATTCCAATCTATTTCCCATCATTCATTATAGTGTTGATCTCCCCTTAATGCCGGAAAATTGTCCTCATAAAAAAATGCAATCAGCGTACCGGGCTATAAATAGGTCCCCTGTTAGGGGCTCGAGGTATTGCATTATTGACGAAGAAATATACCCCACATAAATCCCAATTTTCTATGGGGGGTCATTTATGTACGTTGCGATGGTGATATCAGTACATATATTGCGCAACCGAATTTTCACAGATGGGAAATATTTGGTTTATTTCCACATATTAACTGTAATGGGGAAGCTGTATGATACGCAGTTGGTCGAATTTGGAGCAAATTTGTGGCGTGTAATACCGCATATCCCCAACATGATATTGGTAAATTGCAATTCTGTAGGAGTGGTCTCGCAATTAATTTAACTCTTTTGATAAGAGATTCAGCTAGACTATTATGAGTGTGTACATAAGATACTGAATGTTCTAAATTAATTCCCAATGATATACAGTAATCATTGAAAACCCTTGAAGTAAATTCAGTGGCATTATCTATTCTAATGGATTTTATCTTATGTTCAGGATAATTTGCTCTTAGTCTTATGATTGTAGGGTCGAGGATGCGCCTAGAGGGGGGTGAATAGGCGTTTTACAAAATTCGATCGCTCACTAAACAATTCGCTCTAATCAACCCTTATGTCAAAACCTAATCAAATATATATGCGGAAGCGATAAATAGGTTTTGACAATTAAAGCCTAAATCAACTAGGCTCACTAGTGCACTTAACTAAATTATGTCTCTACACAAGAATTGCTATATTGAACAACTAATTAATACTAAGCAATTCTAATACATTCAAGCAATTGATAAATATGCAAAAAGTAAATACTTGAATGTAAAGAGACAAGAGACAACCGATGTTTTTCCGTGGTGTTCGGAGACTTGCGGTCTCCCTAGTCCACGTTGAGGCAAGCCCACACTTGGACCAGGCTCACGCTCGAGCACCGCCTCTTTCCACTAGTCGTGGTTTTCACGCTTCTGCCGTAGGCTCAACCCGAACCTTCACAAACTTGCCGGGGCTTCTCACACCCTTGAGAGCTCCCGCGCACGACGCCTACGCCGTCTAGGAGTCGGCAACCTCCAAGAGCAATAAGCCGCTCCTTCGCTTGAACCTCACCGGGCACAACGAATGCGCTCTCGGTGATCACCAAGTGCAACACATGCACAAGGACCTCACTCAAGTGCAACACATGCACAAGAGCCTCTCAAACCACTTCCTAATTGCAACACATGCAATTAGGGCTCACTCTTAGCTCAAGAATCAAATGGAAGAGGGCAACACATGCACACAACTCCCACACACTCACAATAACTCCACAGCATTGCTTTAACACCCCAAGGCCTCCTTTTATAGCCTCCAAGCCAAAACTAGCCGTTGGGGGTCGAAATGGACAAACCTGAGAAACCCGTGCATACCGCCCTACTATAACCGGTAGCACGGCCTACGGGCCAACGGCTACAAAACTAGCCGTTACCGAGAAAATCCGTAGCACCGACCAACTAGGAGCGGTGCTACTGCCGCGCACGGCCATAAGCCACCACACCGACCTCAACAAACCACAAAACACACCCCTCTGAAAAATCACACAGGGGTTCGTGGGTGCAACCGCTCCTCCGTGTACATCGACCACCATGGCCAGTAGCACCGAATTCGAGGCACAAGAACATCCCCTCTGGAAATTTCACACGGCGGAGGCGGTGCTACCACCCACCCAGCACCGGGACTACCACCACCGGTGGCACCTACCACAGAGAAGACAAGATTTTCACACTAAAATCATTTCTCCAAAAACGAAATGCCATTCTTTGAGCCATTAGATGATCAACACATGATCATATACTTATGCAAAACACATTTGCACCAACTTAGCTCATGCTCAAAGAATTTAAACCAAATTGCAAAACACATTTTGCAACCAACTCCAAATCTATTTGCAAAACGTATTAAGCAAATCAAACTCGAAGTTTATGAGATTAATTCCCTAGCCATGTGAAGGTCAACACAAGACCGGTCAACTTGCCAACACCCGTTGCAAGCCCCACTCACATGCTCTCGAATTCGGACTCATAAACCTCGGTTTATTCGCTTGCACAACTTTGCAAATAACGCAATAAACACATTTCATGCTTGAGCACTACTCTTTGCAACACATGCAAAAGTCTAGCTCCAAGCAACATCAAATCAAGATGCATGAACTCTCTAATTGCAACACATGCAATTCTCCAGTCCAATGCAACCACAAATCAAACTTCGACTAAAACCAAAATCATACGTATGAGCTCTTTACTCGCAACACATGTAAGCCTCTAGCTCCATACAAACACACAACATAAAATCATGCTTGAGCTCTCTCCTTTTGCAACACATGCAAAACTTAGCTCCAAGCCACCACACGGTTTAAGAAAGATTTGTTTGAACCAAAACGTGAAGCTTCAACTAATGCAACACATGCAAAAGTGAACTCCACTAAAGCCAACGATTAGCTTATCCTATTTGCAACACATGCAAATCAAAGCATAATGCAAAACAACCAAGCATAGGCTTAACACATTTGCAACACATGCCAAATGGTTAACCCATATGCAAAAACCAAATCAAATACGATTTGAGCTTTGAGTGAGCAGCGATTGAGATCACCAACACATGATGAAGCTCAAGCTAGAGAACGACCCTCTTAATAGCACGGCGATAAAACCTTAGACTCAAAGACTACAAAAGTCCTTAGCCTATCTAATTATACCTTCATGCAGCACAAGCAACCCCTTTGGGGTCTTTATGATCAACACTTGATTTCTCCCGGGATCTCCACTCGACTCCACTTCGGATCCACTCTTGACGCCCATCAACTCATGATGCCGCCCTTGTCCGTTCTCATCATCTTTGGACCTAACTCAAACATAACTCAAGAAACTTGTTAGTCCAAGATGCATAGTTATCTCAATTATCTTTTGCACTCCATTAACACATAATGGATGCCTTTAGATCAATTGAGCACAACCTAAATCAATTGAAATGATTTAATTGTGTCTTAAGTACAATAATGCAACTCATGCTTTATTATACTTAAGAACTATTCATTTGTCCTAATTAATCACGTAACACCATCAACACATGATGAAGTGTTCTTTAATGATTAATAAGACAAATGAACTCAATTTAAATTATCATTTAAATTGATATGAGTATGTCAACAGATACACGCTAGGTACCCTCTCCACCGCATAAAGGTACAATCCATGTGGCGGCTCGGCAATCCAAGGCGGCGATCACGGCCGCAGGCTAGGCGTCGGCCCACGGGCGCCTGGCGGCGTGGGCGAAGCACGCCTGCCGCCGCCGGCGCCACAGGCGCGTGGCGGCGGCAATCGGCGGCGATCACGACCGCCGGCCAAGCGTCGGTCCACGTGGCGCCCGGCGGCGAGTGGGCGAAAGACGCTTTCGCCGCCGCCCAGCTACGTGGCGGCTTCGCAATCGGGCGGCGATCACGGTCCGCCGGTCAGCGCCGGTCCACGTGGCGCCCGGCGAGCGGTGGCGAAGCACGCTGCGCCGCCGGCGCCCGCCTACGGGCGGCCTAGCAATCGGCGGCGATCACGGCGCGCGGTCGGCGTCGGCCACGTGGCGCCCGGCAGCAGTGGGCGAAGCACGCCGCCGCCGCAAGACGTAATCCACGTGGCGCCAATGACAGTGGGCGGACACGCCGCCGCGCCGCAAGGCAAAAGGTGGAGCGAGGTGACTTCACCTCGGCTCCTCCCCTGTCGCATGCAGCTTCGAGCTATAGGACGCAGATGTCGACACTGTCTGCTGCAAGGATTTCTGCTATAACCCCATTCCTCGGCGCCTCTCACAACTCACTGTCGAGAAAGGGTCACATCATGCAAGGACCGGGCGAAGCCATGCGTCGGCATTTAATGAGGCTGGAGGAACGGGACAGCACAGGAAGGCGTATTAAATGTGTATGGATCAGCATGATGACCCCCCTTTCACCTACTCCCGTTAGCCTGGCCTATATAAGGGCCCTCGGGTGCATGGGGAAAGGGGGCAGATCAGCTAGAGGTCGAAGACAACCAGCAAGAATATAGCAGTAGAGCCCAAGGGAGAACTGGTAATTCCCAAGCTTTGTACTGCACCAGTTCAAAACACTCTTTGAAAGCAATCTAGCAGGAAGTAAGGCTATTACCCAAGCAAAGGGGGCCTGAACCTGGGTAAAATCCTTGTGCCGCCCTAGTTAAAGAAACGCCAAGGTTCGCCGTCTGCGAAGGTCTCTAGGGTCTCCCCTCGCTAGGATTAGCCAGCTGCGAAGACGCCCACCTTCCGAACCAAACCCGGGTCTGTAGATCACGGGCTGTCGAGCGAATCGCCCGGCAGGGGCGCCAGTGAGGCTAGTAGTTGGTGTTTCCGCTAACTCCGGCGGACTTCGGCGTTCGCGATTTGAAGCAAGCCCGCACATCGAAAAATGGCGGGTTACGGCACCGAATCGTTGCGAGGCGAGTGACGACCAAGGCGCCTCGCCGCCTCGCCGGTCGAGGAGTCGCCGTACCCGCCCCTGCGGTAGCGCCGCCGCTTCTCCCGGAGCGGTGGAGCGGCCCGTCGTCGCAGTAGCCATGGAGGCGCCACCCCGCCAGAACTTGCACGCCTTCGTGCCCGCCTTCGACCATCCGTCGGTGGAGTTCGCGGGGACTCTCCGGCCACTCCGTGGTCGAAGCATTGCTTGGCCTCGTGGATGCGGCCCAACTCCGGTAGGGCTCCCGGCCGATCGAGCACCACATACCTCGGCGCTAAAAGGCGCATGCGAGCGCTCTCGGGCCTCGAGCCCCCAACAACAAGGGCCCCGGCAGTGGGCGAGGTCAAGGTGAGGACGCGCATAAACCGGTCCCTTCCTCGCGGAACCGTGTGGACCTTCGCTCTCATCTGGACGAGAGCCGCCGGCAGCGCGGTGATGATCTTCGCGGTCGTCTGCCGCGCCATCCGGACCAAGAGCGTCGCCACGATAGCAGTGGCACCGACAATGAAAGCCCCCCCCGTGGCTCTCATTCTCGGGATAAGGAGGAGGTTAACTCCTCCGACTCATAAAAGCCAGCCTCGCGCTCCCGTCTGCGATCTCCGGACCGGCCTCCGATGGCGGCTCGGCTCCCTCTGGCGTCGGTGCCAGCCTTCCCCGGCGAGCTGCCATTGTGACATGGCCGAACAGTTCCGCCCGTGGCCGTGAAAAATATGATGGCACCACCAACCCGAGGAGTTCCTCCGATCTACACGACGATGGTGCGGCAACCGGGCGGATCTGAAAAGGTCATGGCCAACTACCTCCCATCAGCCTTTGACGGGCTCGCCTCTTCTCGTCTCTTGAATCTCCCAGAAGTCGATACACTCGTGGGAAAGTTATCGCGACCTCTTAAATCGCCAACTTCGAGGCTCCTTCTGCGGCGGCGTGGAGGGCGACCTTCACGCTATGGAGCAAGAGAAGGGGAGTAAACCACGACTTCATTCAGCGCTTCGCCACTTGCGCAACACAATCCCCACATTTCGAACAATCGGTCGTCATCGCCATGAGGGGCGCGCGCGACCGTAAAATGAAGGAGAAGATGGCCACCCGTACCATCAGCTCCACCTCTGAGCTTTTCTCCCTCGCACATAAGTGTGTGCGGGCATGCGGGCAGCAAGGGGCGGCGCTGGCCCCAAGGGTGGCTATGGCAAGGATGAGGCCGACCTCGAAGGTTCCGCCGCTCAAGCAAGAAGCGCGAAGCGCTTGGCGAAGCGAGACCGAGCAGGTCTTGACCACGAAAGCGCGACGAAGCGTGATGAGGAGGAAGACCCGCCGAAGAAGCGCCAACCGCCGTGGCCGGCGAGATGATCGCCGTGGCAGCGTGGCGGTCGTCGGGATCGGCGATGATCGCCGCGATGCGCAAGGACGCATCCGCCCGAGCAAAAGGAGGGTGAGCCGTGTGTTCTATCCACCGCACCAACACCCATGACCGGACAAGCGCCGGTCGTGGACAAGATGGTGGAAAAACGCGGCTCAACGCAGCGTCGGCGATGATCAAGATGAAGATCCACCGCGCCTTCCAGAAAGCCGATCACGCGGTGGCCTACATCCGTGGTGGGTCCTCCACCTTCCTCCAACGCCGCCATAAGCGGCGAAGAGGGAGGTCTGCGCCGCCGCCGAACTCGAACTCGGTCGGCCGGATCTTTGAAGTGGTTCGCGAAGCAAGCGCTCACCTTCGATCGCCGACCATCCCGAGGCGCTAAGCGCCCGATACCTCCCGTGGTGTCGCCCATCGTTGGAATGTGCGGCTAAGTTGCGTCTTTGGTGGGCGGAGAAGTTCTATCAACCTCCCGTCCTCCTCGGCATTCTTAGCACTCGAGATCCCGCGATCGGATCTGCGTCGGCTCTGCCCTTCTTCGGGTAGCTCCGAGGTGGTATGTTTCCCCTTGCGAGTCGCCTCCCGTCACCTTTGGGGAGGAACAACTTCCAGATCGAGTGGTGGATTTTGAGGTCGCCGACTTGACCTCCCCTACAATGCCCTCGCCGACCGATGGCCCGCCCATTCATGGCGGCCACCCACTCTGGCGTACATGGTGGTGAAGATCTGGGGCCCGCCCCCCATTACGATCGTGGTGGACAAGGCCGAGGCTTTGCGCTGTTTCAAAGCCGCGAGGACTGGCCGAGCCACCCTGCTGCTGGCGCCAGACGCCACGTCCTCGGGAGCCCCTCAGGCCCGGACCCGTGCTTCACCTGGCTCCGCCGGTGAGGTAAAGGTGGTCGCCCTGAGTGAGGGCGAACCCCGAAAGACCGTCAACATTGGCGCCAACCTCAGCGCCAAATAGGAAGACGCGCTCGTCACCTTCCTCCAGTCAAACGCAGACGTGTTCGCCTGGCAACCGTCCGACATGACTGGGGTCCCCAGGGAGGTGATCGAGCACCGATCGGCAACGCCTCGACGCGCCGATCCGCGAAGGTCCGGGCGGCGCCGGGAGCGGCAGGACGCCATTCGGGAGGAGGTAGAGAAGCCTGGCCAGCGGGAATAGTCGAAGTCTCATCTCTGAATGGCTTGCCAACCCGTGCTCGTCAAGAAGTCCAACGGAGGTGGCGCGTGTGTGTCGACTTCACCGACCTCAACAAGGCCTCGCTCGGGATCCATATCCCCGCCATGGTCGATCTCATTGTTGACTCCACGGTAGGGTCGAATCGGCCAGGCTTCTGGGCGACGCGCTCTGGGTACCACCAGATTAGCATGGCGCTTGAAGATGAAGAAAAGACTGCTTTTGTAACCCCAACGGGCGTATATTGTTATGTAAGGATGGCTTTTGGTTTAAAGAATGCCGGTTCTACTTATCAGCGTGCCATGCATATTACCTTCCGCCCTCAGATAGGGCGCAATCTTGAGGTATACGTTGATGACTTGGTAGTGAAGATTAAAAAGAGTGAAGAAATGATCCAAGACCTGAAGGAGACCTTTGCTAACCTCCGGAAGAATTGCCTGAAGCTCAATCCAGAGAAATGCGTGTTCGGTGTGCCCTCCGGCAAGTTGCTGGGTTTCCTGGTGTCCAGCCGGGGCATCGAGGCCAATCCTGACAAGATAGCGGCCATCGAGCACATGAAGCCGCCAGTGCGACTCAAGCAAGTTCGATTAGCTTGGTCGCTTTGGCCTCCTGAAGGCGATTCATTGTCCGCTTGGGGGAGCGAAGCCCGCCTTTGTTCAAGTTGTTAAAGAAGGCTAACCATTTTGAATGGACGGAGGAAGCCTGAATATGTTTGAAGACACAGGCGATACCTCTCCTCTCCCGGTCTTTGGTTTCCCCACGGGTGAGCCTTTGCTTCAGATATCGCTGCCACCCCGAGGTGGTAAGTGCTTGATGTTAGTTGCGGAGAGGAAGGCGTCGAAGCCGGTTTACTACATCAAGAGGTATTGCATGAAGCGAAACTTCGGTATCCTCAAGCTCGAAGATGTCAGATGCGGTCTGGTTGCATCCGAAAAGCTGCGGCACTATTTTCGTGGGCGAAATCACCGTCGTCACGGCCTACCCCTTGCGGAAATTCTCCTGTCGTGAAGCCGAAGGCGCATTGCTAAATGGTCGGTGGAGCCGGGGAATTCAACATCAAATTCGTGCCCCGTGACCGCTATCAAGAGTCAAAAGTTGGCGGAGTTAAATCGCCGAGTGGACTCCGCCACTCTGGCCGAAGAAGCACCCGTGTCTTCCCACGGGCGTTATTCTTTGATGGATCCTTCAGCCGGAAGGCGCGGGGTGGGGTTGTCTGGTCTCCCCGACCGTGACACCCTCCATGACGCGGGTCGCCCTTGAATTCAAGGCCACCAACAACATTCTTTGAGTATGAAGGTCTCACGCGGGTTGCGCATCGCTTCTGCGTTGGGCATCGAGCGTCTCCAAGTCAAGGGAGATTCCTGCGGTCATTAATCAAGCTCGGAAGGAGTTCCAATGTTCCGACCCACCATGGCGGCGTGCTGGCGGAGGTCCAAGAATGGGCGTCATTTTGAAGGTTTGGGGTATATTCATATCCTCGGCGTGACAATCACCTTGCGACGGGCCGTCGGCTTGCATCCTCAAGGGCTCTGTTCGGTCGGGGTCTTGAAGAAAGACTACCGCGACCGTCCATCGCACCCACGATTCGGTGGGGATGATGGTGTCATTGTCATGACCCCGGTCCCGTGGGGACGACGGCAAGGCTGCCTGACCTCGGCTCGGTGGGGAAGGCGGTGCCGTCACCTGCCTCCAATTCGGGAGGAAGGCGGCGTGCCGCCTCGGCCCCAGTGTCAGGAGGAAGACGGCGGCGCCGAGGCAGCACCAGGACAAGCTTCGGCCCGGAGTACTCAGCGAGCACCGGTGGTCGCCACCCTTGGGCGGGAAGATCGATGGATGGACCCTATCTCGGCCTTCTGCGTGACCAAGTGATCCCGACGATGATGCCTCGGTTGAGAAGATTGCACGAAAGGCCAAGTGCTATACTCGGTAGGTGGGGACCTATATCGCCAGAGCGAAGCGGAGTTCTCTTGAAGTGCATCACTTTCGGGAAGAGGGAGACACCGCTCTCGATATCCATGGAGGCGTGTCGGGGAGCCATATGTCCCACGAACTCTAGTCGGCAAGCGTTCGCCAGGATTTTATTGGCCTACCGCCCTCGAGATGCTTGCTGTTGGTGAGGACGCGTCGGCTTGTCGGTTCTTCGCCAGTAAACCCACCGACCACCCAAGCTCGCAAACCATCCCACTCTCCGGCCGTTCGCGTCCGAAATTTTGCCGGATATCTGGGTCCGTTCGCAGGCCCACGAGGGCTTCACCCACCTCTTTGTCGCCATCGATAAGTTCACCAAGTGGGTCGAAGCCGAGGCAGTGCGGGCCATCACGGCCGCTGCCGCTGTTAAGTTCATGCGCGGGATCTTCACCCGCTTTGGAGTCGCCAATCGCATCATCACCGACAACGGCACCCAGTTCACCAGCGCGACTTTTCTGGAATTCTGTGAGGAAATGGGCACCAAGGTATGTTTCGCTTCGGTGGCCCATCCCATGAGCAATGGTCAAGCGGAGCGCGCCAATGCGCTGGTACTGAAGGGCCTCAAGACAAGAGCGTTTGATCGGCTTCACAAGAGGGGCGCTGTGGACGGAAGAACTCCCAGCCGCTTGTGGTCGCTCGCGCTTGCCGCCAAGCCGCAACGGCGAGACGCCTTTCTTCTGGTATCTGGGCGGAGGTCGTCCTCCCTCCGAGTCGCTTCCGGTTCCCGCTGCGTCTCGGTGTTCAACGAAGAAGACCAAGAGGATCTCCGTGAGAAGATGTCAACCTTCCGGAGGAGGTGCGGGATCGTCTTGCTCTCGCGTCGCCGCTTCTGCTACAGAGCCTCGGCGGTACCACGCCACCCGGTCTCCGAGAGAACATCTGGCGATGGGCGACCGGTCTTCGCATAAGGTTGAGACGCATCTCGGGTTGCATAAGCTGTCTCCCGATGGGAGGGCCCTTCAAGGTGGTCTCGATATCTCGACCGGCGGTCCGGTTAGCCACTAAGGACGGTGAAGAGGCGACGAACTCCTACAACATAGACTTGTTCTGGAAGTTCTATCCTGAAGGAATTGTAAGTACCAATGACTTGCTCCAATCGACCTCGAGTCGTCCCTCTTCCGGTGATCGTCGGTCTTGGGCGATTAGTAAGGTCATGTTGCCAAGCTTTTTTGCTTCTCCATTATTATTCCTCTTAGTTGTGCGAGAGTGGCAATTATGCGCATGTATGTCGCCTGGTTCTGTGCGTTGCTAATTCCTTCGTGAAATCCATGGCGATCTTCGGCGTCTATGTACCTTAGCCCGGGCGATCGGGGCGAAGTTACGGTGCTCGAGCAGCTCGCACACCTCGGGTTAGCTCTCTGGCACCACTGGTCGTCACCGCGAGCACCGTCGGCCTGATGCCACCCCCGGAAAACTCGCTGCTTTGGTACATAGCACCGCGGTTCGGTTTCCTGGCAGTTCACAAGGGCTTAGAATCCAAACAAAAGCGAGCCAGACACTTCATCTTTGGGACTTAGAATGTTACGGGCCTACCTTGCGTATGCCCTTCCGATGTTTACTCATCTTTCCTAGATCGTAAATCGTCTTGTGCTTGAGGTAAGCATAAAAGTGTTGGCTTACTTTCACAGCAAAGCGTCTCAAGTGTCTAGGCCGGCTGGCCTGGCTTTCGCTTGATACCCAAGCGCTGCTACTTCAGCTCTCAAAATGTTCGCCGGCGCCAGTTGTGATCGCCGCGCCAGTTAGCCGCCCGGCGCGTTGATCGCCATCGCCCAATGCTTGCTACTCACCCATGCCCCAAGTCGCTTTCGCCATGCTCAAAAGTGTTACTTTGGCGCCCAGTTGGCCGGTCGCCCGGCGCTCAGAGGTCGCCCAGCCAACGGCAAGTCGCCCACTTGATGCCCAAAGCTGCGCCAACGCTCAAAGTGTTCGGCCGCCGATTGGTGGTCGCCTTCGCTCAATGAGGTCGGTCGCCCAATGCTTGCCCGGCCGCCCAAAGGTTCTGCGCCGCCCAGCGCTCAAAGTGTTCGCTTTGGCGCCCGATTGGCCGATCGCGCTGCTCAAAAGGTCGGTCGCCCGATGGCTTGGGGTCGCTACCAATACCCCAAGCCGCCGCCCGGCGCTCGAGTTCCTTATCTGCGGCATATAAAACAAGATAAGCGCTCTATACCGCATTTTTGGCCATTTCCTTACGATCGTATCCTAAGATGGGTCAAGCTACGCGTGATTATCGCAAGTGTTGAAACCAATGGCTCCCTATGATAAAAGAAGAAGATGTGCTAAAGTGTTAACGTCTGGCGGGCCGAGTTATCGGAGTGTCGGTTGGGCACCACGCTCCTGCACGCTCAGACGCCTCGGGTTGGCTCTGCGGCACCAGCTGGTCGTCTCCGTTGAGTGTTCTTGGTCTAAGGGCACTTCCAAAACTTGTTTGCCTCGCCACGCTACGCCGTGGTGCATTCTCGGGCAATCATCGGGGTCTAAGTTCCGAAGGCGAAATTTGCGATAATCTCGCTACAGAAACTTGACGCTAGTGCCTTCTTTGTCCTTCGTTCCTTGTTCGGCTTAAGGCCATTTTTACGCCACGCTTTATGTGGTCGCGTAATCTATGCTTGCGATCACAACAGCACATAAAATCATTTGGCGACTCGTAAACGCCGCCTAATTTAAGCGTTTTTAAAAGCGTTTTGCCTAAGTCGAATGGAGGCCATCTAACAAGCAAATGTAACGGATTCAATCATACGAAAAATAAGCAGACACATGAATAACGATTAAACATCTAACATTCATCCAAAAGCTGTCTAAAGTTTTTTCTAGGTGCAAGTTCATCGACAGAAGCAACAAAAAGAAAGAAAGAGAAGAAATAGAAGAAAAGCCGCCCGCCTTCACTCCTCGTCCTCGCCGAAGTCAAGTTCATCGTCGGCGCCACCTTCAACAGCCAGAGGGGTGGAGACGTCCATGACCGGCTGCTCCACTCGCAAAGATCGACCACGTGTTCAAGAATTGCGCACAGCGCCTCCCTTTGAACCGCTGCTCGCTGTCTCCCGACACCGCCGGCTACCACCGCCATGGGATCAAAAGCGGCGTCATGTTGGCGCAAAGAAAGCGGCGGTAGGTTCTTGCCATGATCGCGACTGGCGTCCTTCCGTGGCGCGCGAGCGGCTAGGGCGGCAAGGAGTCCTCGTAAGCGCCTCGCGGCTTGGTTGGTCGCGTGAGCAAATTGAAGCGCCGAAGTCCTCGAGGCGCGTTGAAGATCACGCCCAAGGGTTCGAGCACCTCTTGGTGCGCTGAACGCTTTCTTCAAAGATGACCGCGAGGTTGCGTCGCAACGGAAGATTCAAGTTCCGAGGTCTTGGCCGCCGGCCCTCTCCGCCTGTCTCGGCCCGTTCCGCCCGCCTTTGCATTGCGATCGTGTTGCCCTCTCTCGCCGCTCATTTGCCGCCCTCTCCGCCTCCGCTCCGCCCCGCCACCGAGGCAAATTTGCCTGGGCGTCTGGGCACCATGCCCGAGGCGGCGACAAGAACGGTGCCTAGTGCCGCGCGCATGTCGCTTACTCGAGTGAAGAGTTCGACGGCGCGGCGGGGCGGCGGCGGGCTGGGGCGAGACCTCCGGCGGCCGGTGCCGGAGTGTCTCCGACCTGGGCGGCGATGGCGGCGGAGGCGCCTGCAGAGGCCTCCGCCGTCTCGGTGGACGCCGGGTGTTGGCACCCTTAGCGCGTTCGAGGGCCGCCTTGGTGGCGCCTCAAGTTCAAGCCGCCGACGGAGCGTGAGGCCACCTCGCTGGCGATGGCTCGGGCTCGCGCTGCCAGGTTGTCGGCGCTTGATCGCCGGCAGCCGGAGAAAGAAGGTACCGTGGCGAAGCTCGGAGCGATCTTTGCGGAAGGCGGCGGCGCCGAGGTGAAGTCGCGGCGAAGCGCCTGTGCCCCGCCCTTGAAAGTACCGCCACGCCAAGCCGGGCGGTGGCGGTGCTGGTCCGTGGCCTGCCCTCTTAGGGTCCGAGCCCGTGGTGTCGATGGCAATGGCCGCTGTGCCCGCGTCTGACGCCGGCGGCAGCACGCCCCGATCACCGGCCGCGAGGCGGGATCACGGCCGCCCCGTGGAGTCCATTAGCGGAGTAGCTGACGACCCGCAGCGCCTGCGTGCTCGGTCGGCGAAGGCCGGGCCTCCGCCGAAAGGCGTGTCGATTGGGACCGGAAGACGGTATGCAAGCAACCGCCCGTGTTTGGCTCCTCGGTTGCCCTCACTTTATCCGCAAGAAAGGAAAAAGATGGCGGTCGGTTGGTAGGAAGCCGCAGGAAAAACATGTGCGTAAAAACTAGAAGAAGACAAGGACTTACGTCCCGCCACGTCTTGCCAGTCGTTATCGCCTGTATTTTGCCATGAAGGCCGGACGCTTGGGCGAAGAGGGCGATCCTCCGGCCGTAGTCCCGGCTACCACCCTCCGCTCATCCGGCGTCCGCAATCCGCCGTCACGGGCCGCCATTGCTTGAGCTCCGCCGCCTCTTCGACCGGCGAGCTCGGGCCTGAAGCGCGCGCCGTCCGCTGGCACCCCCAGCGTGCCGATTCCGCTTGTCATCTGGATGTCTGACCAATCGCTGCGCCATGCCCTCGATTGGACTGTCTTTGGAAGGGAATGTAGCGGAGGCCATCCGGCCCCGGCGCGAAATAGCAACTCCCACTACTTACGCCAATGCGTTGTTGGTGGCTTGAGGAATGAAGAAATGGCGGAAGAGAGAAGGTTCAGCATCACCCCATGAACATTTCAGAGGTGTGCGAAGATGGCGAGGAAGATGATAGAGTTGGGGGTGAGATGAAGATGATGGATTTCAGAGAAGTGGAGGACGGTGAGAAAAACTCTAAAAGGGAGGAAGAAGGCCCGCCATCATGGCCCATGTGTGCGGGGCGATCTCGTCGGAGAGACACACAGGCGTGGCGGTCCCGGTCGAGTATTTGGAAGGTGCCTTCGGCGCAAATTATCCCCATTCGCCTCCGGCGGTGGCGTCAACGGTGGAGGCTGGGATGGGGTTCACCATGGTGGATCGAAGAAGACAAAGAGCTTTGGGAAAAAGAGGCGAAAGAACAAGAAAGCAAAGTGCGCAAGAAAACAGAAGGCGTGAACCGCTCGATACAGATGCATCTATATATGCGTTCCCCACGACAGTGGTTCACGAAAGGGCAGAATTATGCGCCGTTTCGGGTCCCAAGGGAAAACGGCAGGATATGCGCGGGAACCGAAGCGGCCGTATCCTCATGAGTAGTGGCCCTGCCCAAGAGCACGCTAAGCATTAAGTGCATTAAATGAAGGTTCTAAAAAAGGAGTCTTAGGCCTGCGCTCTAGGGCAGGCCCGGGGGCTACTGTCAGCGTATTACACGCTAGGGTACCCTCTCCACCGCATAAAGGTACAATCCATGTGGCGGCCTGGCAATCGGGCGGGCGATCACGGCCCGCCGGCCAGGCGTCGGTCCAATGGCGCCTGGCGGCAGTGGCGAAGACGCTCGCCCGGCGCCGCTAAGCTGCGTGGCGGCTCGCAATCGGGCGGGCGATCCGCGCCGCCGGCAGCGTCGGTCCACGTGGCGCCCGGCGAAGAGTGTGGGCGAAGCACGCTCGCCGCGCCCGCTTCTGGCGGCGGCTTTGCAATCGGGCGGCGATCACGGCCGCCGGTCGGCGTCGGTCCACGGCGCCCGGCGGCGGTGGCGAAACACGCTCGCCGGCGCCCGCCACGTGGCGGCTCGGCAATCGGCGGCGATCACGCCCACGCCGGATCGGCGTCGCCCACGTGGCGCCCGGCGAGCAGTGGGGCGAAGACGCCACTGCCGCCCGTAGCGTAATCCACATGGCGCCCGTGAGCGGTGGGTGGACACGCCTTTCGCCGCGCCGCAAAACAAAGGTGGAGCGAGGTGACTTCACCTCAAGGCTCTTCCCCGTTGTACTGCTTCGAGCTATAGGACAGCGATGTCGAACTGTCTGCTGCAAGGATTTGCTACAACCCCATTCCTCGGCGCCTCTCACCAACACATGAAAGGGTCACATCGCGGCGGGCCGGGCGAAGCCATGCGTCGGCATTTAATGAGGCCGAGGAACGACAAAGACAGAAAGCGTATTAAATGTGTATGGATCAAGATGATGACCCCTTTCACCTACTCCCATTAGCTGGCCTATATAAGGGCCCTCGGGTGCATGGGGAAAGAGGCGAGATCAGCTAGAGGTCGAAGACAACCAAAGAAGAATATAGCAATGAGAGCCCAAGGAGAACTGTAATTCCCAAGCTTTATCTTGCACTGGCTCAAAACACTCTTTGAAAGCAATCTAGCAGAAGTAAGGCTATTACCCAAGCAAAGGGGCTCGAACCCGGTAAAATCCTTGTGCCGCCCTAGTTAAATGAAGCCAAGGTTCGCCATGTCTTGAAGTCTCTAGGGTCTCCCTCGCTAGGATTAGCCAACATGCAAGACGCCCACCTTCCCGAACCAAACCAGTGTCAGAGATCACGGGCTGTCGAGTGAATCTCTGACAGAGTATATATCAACTACACAAGTTTTCATATACTCATGTTGATGAAAAGTAATGATCCATTTTATGTAAATTGTATGGAAATGATCATTACTCTAAATCATCAACTATAGAATAAACTCCACATGTATATGTGCATCAATGTGATTTACTTGGAGATAATATGCACATATTTAAATTGATCGTATTGGAGTATATCCTATATCACCATGAGTATACTTATAACTAGGCAATTCAAATATATACTCAAGGATTTAGTTTCTTTGTCTTGATCCTTTTATGTGTCAATAACTAATAGATCAATACAATGAAACTATCAAGTTAAACCACGAACTCCCCTAAGTGTGTGCATCCATGTAATATATGGATTGGGAACATGATGCACGCTTTGTGGTTAATATAACGGGACATTCATATTTTAACTTGACTCCAAAGTATGCAACTAATATTAAGATGAATATGCAAACATACCTTGGGTTTTCCATTTTTCAATGCGATGAGACTAATCAAAAGATATTCTAAACAAACATGTTAGTCTCGATATAAGATTTGTCATTAATAACAATATCGCATTAGGGGATTAACTCAATATTGGATTTGTCATTAACACAAGATTAGATTTGTCATTAACACCAAAACCATAATTAATGAAGGTTGAACTTACAATGATTTGAGCAATTAATTTGGCAAAAGTATGATTCCTTGTAAATAAGGGACATAGGTGGGACCATCTTGTAGATGCATTAATGAGCACCACAAAGTACCTAAATGGTCCAGATAATGGTTGAATTGGACCAAATATATCTCCTTGAATTCTTTCATAGAAAGTAAGTGGTTCATTTTTAATTTTAAGGTAAGAGGGTCTTAAAATTAATTGCCCAATTATACATGCAATGCACATAAAATCTGATGATTTTAAAATTTTTGCAATAGATATGTTGTGACCAACAGAATTGTCAATGATTTTTCTCATCATCCCTAGGCCGGGATGACCAAAGCAATCATGCCACTTGAATTTATCAAGATTTTGAAAAAGTATCTTATACGCAACATGTGGTACAGGTTTGATGTATTTATAGTATAATCTAGATGCCAAGGAAGGAATTTTCTCAAATATTTGCTTGTCATATCCGTTATCTTTAGTGAGAAAGAGATATTCCTCACCACTCTCAGTATGAGTTTCAACATGAAAACCATTTAAATAGATATCTTTAAAACTGAGTAAGATACAAGTTTAATCAGGATACAAAAGTGCATCTTTGATTTCTATTTTTGTACCCATATGGAGAGTAAATGTGGTCTATCCTGAACCAACTATCAATGCATCGCGTCCTGCGACGGTCATAATATTTCCATTTTACTTTGTAAGTGTTTGGAAATATTTTATCTCCCTTAATATGGTGTTAGTGGTACAAATGTTCACTAAACAAATTTCTTCCATCAAATTGCTTCTCGTAACTCTATATAGAGTAAGAGAAAATTCAGTATGAATTTTAATTTATAAAAATAGAATACATACAACATATATTATTAAATATTATGTCTGAGGTACATAACAATATTCAATGTATAACATTTAGTAGTACAATAATAGACTAATGACATTTATAGGATAATAAGGAGACTAATTGAGGTCTCCAAGCATGCCTTGCGAAGTGAATTCTACAAGCATGTCATCGATGTTGAGGGATTCATCCTTCTTCTGCTGCTCCATATCTTTATTCTGTTCTTGAGGATCACTTATGGAACATTCACCTTCTAGATTGTCTTCTGGTTGTTCAATGAAGTGAGCATCAATCCTATCCCTTTGAGGTCGTTTGCCTTTCTCAATAGATTTGAGGTATAACTCAACTAAATATTTTAGAGTTCGATATTTATTTGTACGATAATTCGTACAACCACACCTCTGACAAGCTTGAGAGTTGTCGTTATGGTCATTTTTCTTAAATTGACCTTTGTCCTTGTTAAATCGACCTTGCTGCTGCTTGTTATTGAGCTTTCACTTTTCTTTAAATTTCTTGTGGTTCTTGTTGTGACCACGAAATTTTTTCACATTCTGAGTATTAGAATGTACTTCAGGCAATGGCATAGCACTAATTGGGTGACTATGATGATTTTTCATGTGGAGTTCCTCATGTTTTTCAGCCTAAAGTAAAGTATATATTAGCTCAAAATGTTTTTCATATCATTGCTGGCGGTATTACTGTTGCAATACTCTCATATAGGGATGGAAAGTAGATAGAATTTTCTCAATCATATCTGTGTCAGAGACTGCTTGATTGTAGAATCTTAATTTTGAGTAGATTTTATGAATAACAAAGTTATAAGTTGCTATAGTTTTAAAATCCTGAAAACGAATGAATGCCCATTCACGTTGTGCTTCAGGTAGCATAACAGCACTGTGCTGATCGTATATCTCTTTGAATGAATTTTAGAGAGTAAGTGAATCTTTCTCCATTAAATACTCAATTTTGAGATCTGGGTGGAGGTGATGTCGTATAAAATGCAAAGATGCATTTTTATACGTATCTAAAATGGAAGGGGCATTTGGTTGAGGTGGAGTTATAGTAGGCGTGAGGCCACGAGATGCTAAATAGATCTTCATGTCCATTGCCCAAGTTAAATAATTACTCCCATCTAAAGTGAGTTCAGCAAACTCCTTTTTAGTAATGTCAATCATGTCCTACATGAAATAATCATGTGTTGATTTACTATGAAATAATCATACGCATATAGCATAATATAATTTTGAATGAGTCCAAAAAAATGAATTTGGTGTAAACCTAAGTACAAGTGACTTTCATCGCTACAAATGTCCTAAGACATAGACTCTGTACTATTAAATATTGGATAAACACAATGAAGGTAATCATCATATAATGTAGATCTCACAACAATGAGCAAGATATTTGCTGCTATGAATACGGAATCTGTTCCATAGGAACGAGCATCGCTATAGATGCAGCCAATGCCATAGACTTCATTACCTTGTGCCAATATAATAGAAGGTAGTCACCAATTTTGTAAAAACACAATGACACATATATCAATATGTAATTTGTAAAGACCTAAGGGTCTATTATGCATATTTACAAGAAGTAAATTAAGTACAATTGAATTCTGTAAAGCTTAATGGCTTAAATAAGAATATGCAACAGAAAGTATTATGTGATATATTTAAAACCTGATGGCTAAAAAGAATATTTACATAATGTACAAATAGATACTATACAATTTTTAAAGAAACTTGAGAGCTTTATTGCATAAATACATAACACATTTATTCAAGCCTATATGTATGTCGGTGTTTCGAGAACCAGTAAGTAAATTTGTAGGTCTAGAGGGGCCACGCGCTCCCGTTCCTTGAATGGTTGGACCAAAAGAAAGGGGATCCAAGATATATACTGGTTCGGGCTGAACGTCCCTACTCCAGTCTGTGAGGTGGTCGTGTGTTATTACTGATGCTGATAAGTATGCTGGGTTACAAGCGAAGGCTGAGCTCGAGCTCTGAGTGCCTCGTGTACATGGGTCGGCTGAAATGACTACGGGTGCGAGAGACTCGGAGCTAAGGGCGTGTCCGAGCCCTTGACGGAGGCTATCGGTTGTTTTTGCTCGAGCGTGCTCTGTTCGTGCGTGCTCTGTTTTTCCGTCCCCGCTCCGGAGGGCCAAGCTTCCCCTTATATAGCCCGGGGAAGCATGTTACACGGGAGCATATGAAAAGAAAATGAAAGGGGCTCCCTACGCCTAGGAGTTTGGCCTACCGCCTCGGTGTCTGATCGCTGGACGTGACCTCTGACGGGTTGGTGGAGGCGCAGAGCGATGGTGCGGTCCATAAACGGCGTACCTGCCCTCTGCGCTGCAGTCAAGTGTTGACGTCGGGAGCGCCAGCCTTCGGAAACCGCCTTGGGAAGGTGCGCGGCCTCTTTGCTTGATCATGTTGAGCCGTTGCGTCAGCAGGGTAGGTGACCAGTGCAGAGACCGCTTTCCGATGATTTTGACGTCCGTTTATCGGTGGAGATGGTCTGAACTAGCCCGGGGTCCCTGGTCGGTCCGACCCGATCGGGCTACCCTCGGGTTGCCATCATCGTAGTTTGTGGGGTGCCCGACCTACAGCGGAGGTCGGGCTGCTTTCAGAGGTCGGCGTGGTCGGGGACTGGGCGCCCCTGTGGGGACCGGTCGGCCGGCCTCCCAGTTGCTCTAAGGGCTGCTCGGAGGGCACCCGATTTGCAGCGTTGGTCGGACTACCCTTTGGGGTCGGTCTGGTCAGAAACCCTAGGCCCCTGAGCGGGGCTCCTTCTTGAGGCCGAGGCACGGAGACGGCCCATATATGGCGTGAAGGCGGCCCATGTATCTTTCCTGGGCCGCTGGGGGTCCCCATGCCGTGGGTACTCGTCAATGTAATTTGCAGAAAATCGGAGAGATTTTTTTGCAAAAATGCCTATGGCATATATGCATTAGTCGAGCAGGCCATCGACCCATTTCACCGCCACCCCTAACTTGAGCTAGGGTTAGGGTTTACTCCTAACCTGATACCGCCGCTAGAGGGGAGATCCATGAGCGCCGATGCTTTGGGCCTGTGGATCCACCAGCTGCTGTTGCCACAGAAAGGGCGATGCGGCGGATGCATCGCTCGGAGGGAGATGGTTTGGCTAGAGACAAATGAGGCGGATCTCCTAAAGTCGGAGGTGGTGACGCCTGGTGGATCATCGATGTAGTCGGAGGAGGGGGTGGAGCCGATGGGTTCGCCGAAGGGGGTGGTGCCTGAGGGGCCATTGCCACCACTGCTGTCATGAGAGGAGGTCCAACCGTCGCTGGCGCAAGGACCTTCTCTACCGAAAGGTCGTTGTGATGACCGAGGACTCGGTGGAGGACTGGCGATGGGTGTCAAGGGCTGGCCTTGGTATGTGGCGAGGGTCGTCCCTACGACGACCAGTGCATCCTTGACGACTGAAACAACCACGGTGACTGAGACGACTACGGCAATCGAAGCGGCCACGACGACCACCAAGAAGGCGTATCTAGTTGAATCAATGCAGAGGAGACAATGGTGTCGTCGAGGAGAGTGAAGGAGGCGCAAAACGACGGTCTCCAAGTTCATCAAAGAGGTAAGAACTTCGTTGATTGCTCTAGTTTCTGGGAGTGCCATGGTGCTTACCCTTATGGAATTGTACGATGTGGTAGAGCGAAGTAGTGCTGATAACGTGTTATGATGTAGAGAATTGAGAGATTGTTAATGATTCATCATCCTCGTTAGTGTTTGCTCACACACACATATATATACAAGATTAGGGTGTTTGTCCGGAGAAGGCATCTCTCCGAATAGGCACCTTTTGGCAATTAACAACTGCTAATTACAGTTATACAGGATTGATCGCATGATTAATTTCGTAACAATTACCACTACTGTAATAGATAATGTACCTTTTTGTTTTGTTTATTTCTTTATGATTTAGATAGTGTACTCGATGACATGTGTTGTTTAAGAGTTGAAAGTTGTAGAAATTTCAATCAAATTTAAAGAAAGCGGTGGGGTACCAAAGAAATGTCGAAACTGTTCCTTTTATGTTGGTTATAGTGGCATGCATCGACAATCCGATCAAAATCTAATGCTCTGTATGAAGCGTTATAATGCCAATGCACGGGACTCCAGCACCGCAAAACAAATGACTTGCAATGCACATGAAAATTGAAAACATCAAGCAAATGAGCTTGGGAAAATAACACTCCCCACCTGGCAAATAGAAGTAACTAGAACAATAAGCGCGGCGCACGCCGCGCGCGTGAACGGAAAACAAATTTATATTTTTTTCGGAGAAAAACGGATCACGAAAACAAATTTTGCCTCGCGCGTGAACGAAAAACAAATTTGTGTTTTCTCGGAGAAAAACGGACCACGAAATTTTTTTTGAAAAGCGAGGAAAAACGAGCACGAAAACATTTTTTCCGGAAAAGCGAACCGAAAACATTTTTTCGGAAAAATGGAGAAAGGATTAAGCGGCGACGCGTCGTGCGCGTGAACGAAAAACAAATTTGTGTTTTTCGGAGAAAAACGGACCACGTTTTTTTTTTGAAAAAACGAGGAAAAACGGACCACGAAAACATTTTTTTCGGGAAAAACGTGGAAAACGGAGCACGGAAATATTTTTTCCGGAAAGAACGGAGGGAAAAAGTTTAGAGATAGAGCTGAACAAATTTTTCTAGTGACGAAAACTTTGTTCCCGAGAAAAACGGAGAAAGGACCTAAACGTAAAGAGCAACGACCTAAATGTTACGTTTTTGGACCTGTCCGCTCTCCTGAAAAATTAGAAAATGGCTTGTTCGCGATTTGAATTTAACGAGAGGTTTTTTCCGCAAAACGGCGCACGAGGGACCCAAACGCGATTCCGAAAAGGAAATCTTGCCCTCTCAAAAAATCACGAAGGACCTATTCGTAATTTGCAGAGACCTATCCGTAATTTCGAGAAACACAGAAGATTTTTTGCAAAATAGGCAAAGTGACAGGTGAATAGCTTATTGAGTCGGAACCTTGCGAGCTTTAATAGAAGGTATTATTTGGAACAGGAAAACGTGAATCGGAGTACTGTCCGCTCTTAAATTTCTTCGCTTTGCGACGTACTAAAACCTGACAGTTCACACCAAAAGTTCAAAGAATCCAAAGATTCGTTGAAGAGCACTGCACCTGTACTGCCGGCCGTCACCTCAGCGCCAAAAGCCCACTCGGCGTCCAATCAGAGCCCTTTCCATTTCACCCTCCTTCCACAAACTGTTGACACGATGTAACATTCAAAAAAAATGTTTGACACGATGTAACCTTCAAATTACGAAAAAACACAACGAAATCTCTCCGCCTGAGAAGAGACTACTTTTCAGGCTTCTTTTGTTTTTTTTTTCAAATCTAACTTTCTCTTAAACAAAATTACAATTCTAACCTCATTCTTCACGGTAAAAGACGCCGTGTCCGAGGAGCACAGGAGTAGCGGCCTACCGCGAATGATGGACATTCGACAAGTGCAGGAGATATGTTTTGCGGTGGGGGAGTAGTTAGATTTATAATTCCGTTCATAAGGGGCTTAGATTAGCAAAATACAAAAATCATGAGGGCTAAAAAGTGATCACTTCTTCGTCCGTGGTGTATCAAAATTTAGAAGCGCCTGGGCGGTCGGCTAAGTGATAACATTTTTAGCCTCCTTTGCTTTATTTTTTGTAATTTTGGTCTCTTCCAAAAAAATTACAAATCTAGCTCTATTTCCGACCGTGTAAACACCAAAAGATGACACGTGTCACATTCTGTTCTACCCCACCGCGGAAGGTTAGTACACGCTTCCTGCGCTTGCCGGCCATGGCAACGCGTCTCCTCTCCCATGCTCTCTGAGCTCGGCAACATCCACTCCTGCGCTTGCCTGTATCACCTATTACGTCATTTGTGATGAAAAAGAGGATTAAATCTGTAAATATATTCACGAAAAGATTACATATGAAAATGAACACTTCCCGGCCAGCGGGTATGGGAACGGCAGCCTAGCGGATAAGCCACCTCAAGGCTGCAACTTTTAGGATCAAGTTATGCTTTTCTTGTCCATTATCGGTACAAATTTTGCAAGGAGCAAATTTGTAATTGCTCGACTGAATTTCAAATGAACATGTATATATCCGGTGAGAAGTCTATAATACTTAAAAAAAGAGAGAAAAATATATTATATACTTAACAAATCAATGATCAAATTTAATTTCTGTTTAATAAGGTATTATGAAAAATCTCTAAATCTAACAATAACGAATTGACTGATCTATCTCTCTATCCTTGAGGAGTTACGGCAGCCAGCAGCCCAGCAGCCCAGCACCCCTCCCTCCCAACGCGGCGCTGAGTCACAGTGACAAACTACAGTGATTTTATTTTTTTTAAAAAAAATCATTTTTTATTTTTTAAAGTTTTTTTAAAGAGTCTTTTTTAAAAAATTTAAAGAAATATTTTAAAAGAAAATAAGTACTTTCTATATCTTTTTTAAAAGATATTGTAGAAAAAGAATTTTCCTATTCGTTTAAATTTGTGGCTGTCTCGACGCTTCTATTTAGACCTGCGGAGCACACAACCATCTCGTTTATGGTGTGTTTAGTAGAGCTGAAATTTTGAGTATATTAAAAACATTTAGATGGATGATCTTATTTATATTTTAGATTAAAAATATAAATTTAATCTACTTTATTTTTTAGATAAAGGATTAAAATATGATATCTGCAATAGCACACAACCGAGCGTTTACAAATGTAAATCATAAAAGTAGTATTGAGAACAAGACATCGAGAACTTAAAATCAAAAGCCAATTCTATAATTACTTCTCCATCCACTCTTGGCAAAGATTTCCGATGTCACTACCTCTAATGTCTTGCTTGCCAATCGGATGCTCTCTTTGTTGTTCTCAGATTGCAATAATGCCCAAAACCGCAGCCAGTATGTTCCTCTGAAAATAACCTGCATAAGAGTAGATGATTGTTTTTTCTCAAAGATTAAATCATTACGTGTACACCAAATAGCCCATAATAAGGCAACACCACCAACAAGAATGATTCTTTTTTCACTCTTCTCAATGCCTGTTTACCAATGTCCAAGCAAATGAGACATAGACTTCGGCGGAGATAAACCAGTCGCAATATGCACAATTCTCCAAATAGCTTTTGCGTGGTGGCAATAAAAAAAAGATGTCTTATTATTTCATTACAATTACAAAAATAACATTTTTGATTCCCATGCCAATGTCTTTTAGCTAAGTTATTCTTTGTTAAAATTACTCCTCTTTGTAGGTACTAGAGGAAAATTTTAATTTTTAAAGGAAGTTTCAGCTTCCAGATGAATTTATTATGGAAAGGAGTCCCTTGGTTCATCAAATAGACGTACATAGATCGTACAGAGAATTCCCCATGTCTATGTAGACTCCATTGAAAAATATCTCTTCCATCAGTAAGCTGACAATGAGCTATCTTTACTACAAGATTGTACCAAGCCGTTAATTTATCCCCTACTAATAATCGTCGAAAATTAATGTTTGGTGGCATCTGAGTCATGACCTTTGTCACCGTATTATGTAGGCAATGGACAATATTATACAAATTTGGAAATTGAACTTTAAGTGGTGAAAAACCTACCCAAGTGTCCTCCAAAAATCTAGTTTGTGTACCATCACCAATTCGAAAAGATCCACATTTCGAAATCATTCTTGACCTGCAACAGCCCTTTCCAAAATTGTGAATCCCCAGGTTTAGGCTGCACTTGGGACAAACATTTAGAGCTTAGATATTTATTTCTAAGCAAGGTCTGCTAATTCCCATCCTCATTAAACAGTTTAAATAACCATTTGCTTAACAAGCATTTGTTCTTAGTCCGAAGGTCAGCAATACCCAATCCTCTCTGATCTTTAGGACGACACAGAATATTCCACTTGGTAAGGCGATATTTTCTCTTATCATTATTGCCTTGCTAAAAGAACCGAGATCAATAAAAATCCAGTCTTTGTAGAATACCCTTGAGAATTTCAAATATAGACATCATAAACATAGGAAGACTACTTAGTATTGAATTTAATAGTACAAGTCTGCCCCCATAGGAGAGGTATTTAGCCTTCCAAATACATAGTTTTCATTTAAATCTATCCTCGATTGCACTCCAGTCTGCATTACATAGCTTGTGGAAATGCATCGGGATACCTAAGTAACGAAACGGGTATAATCCTATCCCACAACCAAACAAGTCAGTGTATTCTTGTTCGTGTTGTCTAGCTTCACCAAAGCAAAACATCTTACTTTTATGAAAATTAATTTTTAGATCCGATAATTGTTCAAACACACAAAGCAATAGCTTCATGTTTTTAGCTTGCTCGATGTCATGGTCCATGAAAAGAATAGTATGTCCGCATACTGCAAAATCGATAAACCATCCTCTATTAGATGAGAAATAACTTTCCGAATTTGACCATTCTCTTTCACTCTATAAATTTACTTTATTTTAATCTATAAATTTTAAATCTCTGATGAAGCTAAGATCTAAAGCCATACAAGCCTTAAAGAAAATTCAATCGGGGAAGGAAGACCGGTAAGCGACGCAGACAGGCAGTGGGAATCCAACAAGGAGAGGGTCCCACCGGACGAGATGACAGCCGTATCAAAGTTTAGGCTGGGAAACCTGTGGACACAAACGCACGGGCATCACAGGTTTTCTTCCCATCCATCCGCCGAGACGTCCCGTCCCGTCCCGTCTCGTGTCACGTCCAATCCATCCACCCCTGCTGAGGTAATGAGGTAGACGGTGCCCCATGCATGTTGCTCTTGCCTCCCCTGCCTCTGTCGCAACGCAACACCGGCTTGCCTTGAGGGTTCTAGGCTTGCTCCACAGTTGCTGGCCAAGGAATCCAATAGAATCTGGCCTTTTTCTGTGCTGTATCTTGGAATAAATGAATAATACTAGTTTGATGTAACAGAGAAATATTACAGGTGAACGTAACGTAAGGTGCATGGGACGCCATGGCATCATACTATGAATCACTTTTAATTTATAGGCTGGAATGTACGACTTTTACGAGAATTTTACGGTAATTCTACAGCCGAACACGTGGCAAGTGATCATGTGTTGTCCCAGGCTAACTAGGAGGTCATGACACAAGTTTACTTTCTTTCCTAAGATATTTTACTACTTATTTGATTAATTGATTGCTATACATAGTTGGCTTGTCACTTCTCATACATTGTAGGCTCTTTGATGATAAGCTTGTCTTATCTAACTCTACTTAAGCTTGGGATTATCGAATAATTTTGGTAAGACAAGCATTAATAACCATCGGAAGCAAACCACACAGCCAAGTGTTAGCAGAAGCTAACATAAGGTCATGTTGACAAATGTGAAGGGTGCCGCAAGGTGTCACCCAGTCGTAAATCTAGGCTCGATTTTGAATCTAGGTTAGTCTCATGACAGCCTATGTTGATTACCTATGAGACACCAACCACACATGAGGTGATCTATTTTCTGACCTCTAAAACTTTATTTTTGATAAAAATAACACCTTTATTTGTTCAAAGTTGTGAAAATGAATCCCTTGATGAGAAAATATGTATCCCCTGTCGAGTTAGGGGAACTCGGAAGTTAAGCAACGTCGTGGCATGTCGGGCGAGCGAAGGAATAGCAGGAGACAAGCTACCATGACTAAGCAGCGCGGCAACTCCTATTGAGCTAAGGCACAAGAGATGTCCTACTAAGCACGCCAAACTCAATATCCTCTTCTATGCTGTAGGAGCTTGGCATTGATGTGAGCCTTGCCGTCTGTCGTGTCCTTAACAGCCTTCAGAGCGGCCAGATTATGGTAGGTGACACGCTTGAATTGGGCATCAACCTCGGTATTGGTGCCGGTGACGTCATTATGTGGACACAGTGTAGCGGCCCCCACACGACCAGGAAAGACAAGATTGCCCTGGATAGAATTAGGTAACCGGAATGACCCAGTGTAACTTCACCAATCCTATTCCTCTCTTCCTATGCTATAAATAGAGCTCATTGTAACTTGAGGGAGGAGGCCAGTGTTGCTTCATTTGGCACTTGAGAAATAGAACCCAGCGATTATTCTCTCGTCTCGCCCCGTATCGCTTAGGCTTCGCTCCTCAACTCCGCATCTCTGGTGATCCGCGTTGCCAACCGAGGATGCCTACAAATGTACTGTCTAGACTCATATCTATAACAATATGTGAGCTTAAACTTCTTTCTGTTTGAAATTCCTAGTGTTCTGTGAATGCCAATGGACCATATAAATTAATTGGGTTGGGCCCAGATCAATTCAACCGAACGGAACAAATATTCAAATAACTTATGTACAGGTCATGGCACTGGTTGCCACTAAAACCACTATTTGCCGTTAAAAATGAAAAATAGAAAATTACTCAACCAAGTGACCAACGTCCCAGACAATATTTTCTGCTCTGATATGAAAATGGTAACATCAGCCAGTCAGATATATGGCTGAGGCTGACCATGGGTGTCATAGCTAGCATTTTCTGTCAATGACATCATATTCTCTTCAAAAATCCAAATACAACATCAGCAATCATTCGGGTTTTATTTGCATTTTTTAAGACAAGATGCATTTCATAGCAACTACACGGCATAAAACAAGATGCCTGGGCGAACTGCTGGGTGATGTAAGTAGTGACACCAAGGTTTTTTTTTTTAAAAAAAGATAAGCTTTGCTAAATGCCAAAAAATGTTCAATAGATGAAGAAAATACGTTACTTAATACAAGCATCAGAAGCATTTGCATATTATTTATGTTCACAACAGGGGACAGGAGGAATTCTACTTCTGGGTTGGAACAAAGTAGTTAAAGCAGACATGGAATCGAATAAAGCAAAAGAATACTATGCATTAGCTCGTGACAAAATGGTTGCATTGAACCATAAGCTTATTGAAGCATACTAACGCCCCCTTCGGGACAATTTTTAATTGTGTAGATTCTGAATTGTAGTCAGCTGTCTGGAGAAGCGACTGTTTGAAGAATATGCTGACTAGAGAATCTAGTCGTTCGGCAATCCTGATTGTCTGTACTGATTGTTGATTGGCGTCGGTGACAAATGAGCGGATGAGGATGGTGGAGGGGCATAAGGGCGACGGCGGAAGCCCTTGTGGCTGCGACGACTCGTGGGAGGCGAAACTCGCAGAATCTGAGTCAGAATCCGCAGAATCAGGTGGGTGATAGATTTTGATTTTATGTAGAAATTAGATTTTGATTGTGGGAGAAGTTGTCTAGAATCCTCCTGTTCGATAGATAATCTGTTTTTCTTTTAAGCAGAAACTGTGTATAAGCTGTCACGAACGGGACCTAATTGAGTAGCTTATATGTTCCTTGTATGAGCTGCGAGAACTGGAACACCAATTCTTCCACGCTTAGAAGAAGCATATCTCAAATGCACACACGGTTACTACACAGCTTTGAAGATAGATGGGCAGTCAATTCCTGATTTTGTCTGAAGACTCTGTAATTTTCTTTTTAGTGGAGCACAAAAGGATTTTAGGTTAGTGAAGCAACATTTGAAAACTGAAATGTGTCTCAGAATGTTCATACTAAATTATCTTGTAATGCTCTTTGAAATTTGAATATGAGTAATGCAAAACAGATAACAATGGAGCGCGACTGCTGGTTGCCATGAGAAATACGTTTAAAGAAAACAAGCAAAAGACAAAAGGCATTATTCACAACTGATTTCTCTTCTGCGTTTCTATCAACTCATTTTGAGTTAAAACATGATGATTTAAAAGGTCAGGCAATGCCTCATGCACTGTTTCAGAATTTTCTATTGAATTTTTCATGTTAATTTGATACACAAACTAAAATGGTTTGCATAATTGCACCCAAGTCATAGTTCGCACTAGATTCGTCTTTTTATCCAAGGAAAAAATAATACATAAACACCCGATAAATCACATGCTTTTTTAATTTGCCCCATATATCTTATTTTCGTTTACTTTGTCCCTCATAAGTTAAGTTGACTTGCAAATACCCCCTGGTCGTATGTTCACACGATTTTAATTTCTCATGGTTTTAATTAACTTATGTGCTTGTTTCAATTATTTTAGTACTTATTTAAGTGACATCAATACTCATTTCAATGATTTGTGATTTCCGTGTTTATAATACAAGATTTTAGAACTGAAATGTTAGTAATAAAATGGTGCATTACAAGTAACAAAATACCCAAATAATTGAAGTAAATATTAACATAATTGAAACAAGTATTGGCACTACTAAAACTAGTGCCAAGATAATAAAAACTATGAGAAATAGCGCTAACACGTGGCCTGGGGTTATTTGCACAATAACTAAACTTATGGGATGCAAAGTAAATGATAATTAGATGTGGGAGGCAAATTGATAAAGTCTATGACTTATAGAAGTTGATATGATTTTTTTCCTTTTAGATATTATCACTGGCCCCTTCATTAATCGTATATTGGTATTTTTCCCTCCTCATGGTATTTTTTTGTTCGCCCTTACCCATACGTGACTTTGACACACGTTCATGTTACGCTAGTTTCCACCCCTTGGATTGTCCCAGGTGCAAAACATATATGTGATAAGCTCAATTATACTAGCTTCAAAATTTCTTTTGGATTTATACATTCAAACTCTCAAAACTTTGGCTACTGATATTTTAAAATATTTAGATTTGGTTTATGAAAAACACATGTAGATTCATCTCAAAAGATATTTTTCATAATATTACAGTAGAAATTAGTGCTTTGGGAACTATGCCAATATCTAAAATATATTTTTTTATGATCGGAGGAGTATACAAGCGTACAAGTTAATTTGCCTGTTGGTGAAAAATATGCCAAATTTTGTCCAATGAGAATCCAGATGCTTTCAAAAGAACTTGGTTCCAACTAAAGTTTGCACTTGTGCCAAGCGTAAAGCACACACCTATGCACCTAGCATTGCATTGGTAGTTAGATATATACATCCATCGAATTAGATCATAGAACTTAGTAAACCCCATGTTAAGTGAATATCCTCTCAAAGAATAAGCCAATATATAGGTACGGATCTAGGTGGGGCGTCGGATATGCACATGTACCACCCCTAAAAATTTGAGAAATTACCTTAAGACATCATTTCTTCAGTGGATTAAATTTGTTGATAGAATTGATTTTGATTTTAGTGGCTTGGGAATTGTTAGACCTTAGAACTATTTATATTGTAGTTTTAGCAAATTTTGAATATATGTGTTAGATTTATGATGTTGTGAAACAATTATACAAGACTACAAAGTTGTGTGCGTAAAGTGTGAAAATTTCTATAATTCCGCCAGTGAGCCAGTAAACAAATTGCATTAAGTATGGCATCCAACCTATAAACGGAAAGATATGGATCCGGAGACAACGGTCAAGCCATCCCCAGGCAGTTACGCATGCACTAACGTAACATCTTGCAACACTCTGTAGTATGAAATCATAATAAAAAAATGCTTTCCTTCTTTTGTAAAGCTCAGAGATGCTGGCAACGGCCGTGACCTAATTAGATGCCAATGAAGCATAAACCATGCTTTTTCGAGACGAGCTTTTCACTTCAAGAAATACAATTGCCCCATGTTAGATATAAAGAAATCCTTATTGGACAACGCTTTGCAAATTTTGGCTTGATTCTTGCTTTAGTGTGAGTTGCTTTTAGGTGGACTTCCGACGCTAACCCAATCGATATTGCTCGGCTCATCGTCGTCTCCGGCACACCCCTCCCCACCCTGGCTCTGCCAGCTGCGATTCCTCTCTCCCCACTTTAAACTGAAAGTTTGAAAGACTTTCAACCTGGAATTTAAACCTTCAATCAGACTAGATTTTTATTGATCGATCTGATCTTTCTTGGAGATACAACTAAACACATATTTCACCTTATCGATCCGGGGCATACACATAGGTGCCACATATGGTGAAAAATCGATTTTCACCGAACTTAAAAGATTTAAAAATTCTCAAACAATTGCCGCATGTATTGGAGTATATGTTCTACATGTTTGCAAAATTAATTTCAAGATCAAACTCGATTGCAGTTTGTGAGATAAAAAGATAAATTCTTGCTGAAAATTTTCAAGTTTTTGTTTCTAAGTTTGGCAAAAGTCAAAGATTTGAATTTTTTTTTACCATATTCGCAATTGCACCCAATACACCGCCAAACGCATTTTTACCGCTTAAAAAGGAGGACTTTGAGGTGATGAAAGCGGGTATGTTCTCCCTTCCCAACTCTCTAAAAAAATTGCTAACAAAACATTTAAACAATCTCCAACAAAACAAATTCCACATTCCTAAAAATTCTCTAACAGAAAAAACTGTGAGGCTCGACCAGCCATGCAGCGAAGCCAACGGCGCGGAGGTATGACGCCGCCTTTGTTGGAGCTCCACCACACACGGAGGCCGAGCCGAGGGCATGGACTGGACAGGACAAGTCTGATGAGGTCGACTCGATGTGGTGGGGTAATATGATTTTTTTCTCCGTAGCATGGCTTGTGGAATTCCACTATAATGTCAAATACATTCTACCCTGTGATCTGATTTGGAGCTTGGTGGTTTGGTTGAGATCAAATAATACAAATTTGTTTCCGTTTAGAAACATCAGAGATTCGGTGATATAAGGCACAGCTAAAAAAATAAACGAATTGAATGTATGGAAATGTCAAAACATTGTTGACAAATAGTTCGACTGAAATCTGTAAAAAAAAAGGAAAGAAAGAAACCTGTATGGGTAGGATTTCAAAGAGAATAAATATAGTCGAATCATTTTCCAAAAAATTCCTTTAGTAATCTACACTTACCAAATATTAGCACACGGATTATCTAGAAACAATATCATTCATCGTTATTACAAAGATTTGATTTGATTTTCAGCCGCCGGAAGTTACATTTTACGGCAAGTGCTTAAACAGGAGGATTCTAAAACGACAGAGAAGCATTTATAAAAGTCGAATCCGGCCGATAATTAAACTGCTGCTGTCCCCAGCACTATAAGATTCCCAAAGATATTTTAAGCACAAGGCAGTTCATGATGAACAGCCAGAAAAGAAAAAGATATTGTAGCCTCATTTGCCATGCATGCGAGGGCCCTAGGTCTGATCCAACGGCTCAGATTTGCCGCTGAGCTCTATATAAGCCCACCAACCCCCTAAGCCATCGTTGTACTCAACTCCATATGTTAACAACGATGCATACGTAATCTTGAATCTAGTCTTGTTTCTCTTTCATACTTTGTGTAGTTTTTAGTGTGTGTTTGTGTTTGCCAAGTCGATGATCGATCATGTAATGTGATGGGGCGGTTAGATAAACTGCAACAAGAAGAAGAAGAAGAAGAAGAAGAGCTCCCTTCGATCCAATCCAGGAGGGGAAGTGGCCGGATGCAGCTGCCAGTTCATGGATACCTCTGTGGTGCATGCAGCGTGGTATTAGCAATATATGTATATATATTGTACGCCTGCACTTGCATGGGTGTACATGACCCGGGAGATTGATCCCACCAGCATCTTCCTCTCGTGCTTTGGATTGAAGGGAGCTCCCTCTGATCTGTCTCCGTCCTTTTCATTATGTTTTTTTCATTCTCGTTTGCACTAACCTGTTTTTTTTCTCCCTCTTGTTGTTTGCAGCAGCGAATCCATTGAAGGGTGCTACAAAGCTTGAGCTAAGCTGAAAACCGTATCATCGTGGAACCATCATGCATAGATAGAAGGGTTCATGCTTGTATCTCTGACCATCATGTACTATATCTTCTTTTTTACGTTCCTCCTTGTCTTCTTTTTCCCCTCGGAACAACCATGTGTAATTGTACTAGTACTATAAGATATTTTATTCTCTTTAGAATTTTTTTTGTTATATATACAACGTCGTGTACAAACAGAGCGGAGCCAAGATTTCGGGTTAGAGGAGGCCACGTGGACCAACAAAAAAATTATCATAGCATATAATTATTCTTCAAATATACAAAACTTAGAAATTGAACTATACACACAATTACTAATTACTAGTTAATAAATTCAAGTCACACGACCAACCAAAACTTAGTTAAAGGGCTACAGGAATCAACCAAAACTTAAAAATTTAAGTATACACACAATTACTAATCCCCAGTACGAAGATGTTTGCAAATATATGTTATGGTGTCGTAGTTGGAATGGTTTTCTTTCTTTGTTTCACCAATATATGAATTATTACATGTATAAATTCTCTGTCTTCAAAAAGATCATACGGTTCCTTTCCCAAAAAAAAAGATCATACGGGAGCTTAGCGGACGGTGGTTGTTTCCCGGAACAGATCCCTTGCATGTTACTCTCTCGATAGATACTTCCTCCAGTCATAAATAGTTATTATTTTAGATATTAATATGATCCCGAAACTCAACCTTGATTACTAATTTATATTGTAATATATTAAAAAAATCCAATAAATTACAATATTATAAAAGTACATCTCGAGATGAGTCCGCATACGATTACATTTCGAGACGAGTCCGCATACGATTTTCATGCATCCAATCTAAATATTTTAAAAGATATCGATAGCTAAAGTTTCAAAAAATTTGACAGCAAGTATTGCAAACCGACAAGTTTTTGTAAACTGGACGGAATATTATTCTAGCCTACTAAGGCACATCTACGAAAGAAAGTATTACTCCTCTTTATTATACCTTTAGATTGTATATCTTTTTACAGTCTATGATAGAAAATAGCATTAGAAACAGCCATAGTTAGCAATATCGATTTAGGGTTGAAAATCACAGATAGGTCGGTAGCGATTTTTGTCGATTATCAAGAAAAATCAAACGGTTTGTAAAGTCAAACCGATTTGAAACCTGTGGTCAAACCGAGTCAAAAAAATTTGATAATCGGGATATACGGTCAATAATCGGTTGATTTTTAGGAAAAATCGGCAACCAAATAGAAAATGCAAAAGAAAGGAAAATGAAAAAAATGGTGGAAATTAGTAAAAAACCGATAAACACACAAACAAATCAGAAAAATGTTAGAAATGCACAAAAGAATACGAAAAAATATGATAAAATTTTGGCATAACCTTTCCCATATTTTAAGACAATACTAAGTTATGAAGTACATATTTTGTAATAATAGCACAACTATAAAAAATTATGAATTTTTTTTTTGCATGACCTTCGCTACATTTTAGATAATATGAAGTTATGGACTATACATTTAGCAATCATATCTTAATAAATAATATTTTATTTTAATATCATTTGCAAATCAATCTAACAATTCTACATTTCAATAACATTAATTTCCATACTATGGTATATGACATTTGTAAGCAACATTTCTCACTAAAAATGACTATTCGCAATTGGCATAGCTTCATCGTTCTTTCATTGTCATACATATACCATGTTGGAATTATATGAATGCTATGTTAGTAAAAAATTGAGTTACAATAAAATAAAACATTACCCTTGGGACTACGAGTAGTATTATTGACTGTACACTTGGTTGACCATGTTGTACTCCTCTGTGGACCTCATCAAAAATTCTCGTGTAGTTAGCAACTCCGCCTTGTATTCTTGCCAGTTTTGCCCCGTCTATGGGCTAGTCATTTGCTACTGTTGGTACAACATGGTATAAAATTCGAGATCTTGCCACTCATAGACCTATTGAGTGGAAGGTTTTGCACAAGCATCCGGGATGGTATAGTCATGTTGGTCATATGAACCATAACTCCGTTGCATCTCGGCGCAGTTGAATGAGCAAGAACTATCATACGGTACATTATGGCTATGTCGATGATTTCTTCTCTTACCTATAGTAGTTGTCCTATGTGAATAGGGGTGAAACCGGGTCGGATACAGGCGGATAATGCTCGTCCCGTATCCTAACCCGTATTTTTTCGGGATTTGGAGTCGGATACGGATGTCCCGGATACGGATACGAATTCGGATTATTCGGGATTCGGATACGGAGCGGATACCTGACGGATTCGGGTCGGGATCAGATATTATAATCGGATAGTAGTATAGTACATAATTGTGTACATAAAAGAACGAATGAAGCATTAACCTTACAACATTAGCTTCAAGTCATAATTATTTCAACTTAGGATAGTAGTATAGTTAGAGGTGCAATTTAGTGACTCAACTAATTCCAGTAATTTGAATAGAAAAGATGTTTATCAAATAAGTTGAACAAATCAATTTAGGTAAAAGCATTATGTCATCACTTTATTTGTTTGTTGATAGATTTGTTGAAGTTCACGCTTAATAACAAAGTAGTGTTTTTTAGTGCCAGTATCAAACAACTATTCTATCTATCCAATAATGTACCAAATTAATGGAAGAATAATTGATTTTATCCGGATATCGGGTCGGATATTGCTCTTCCTATATCCTAACCCATATTACATGAGATTTTTCGGATACAGATCGGATATTGCTCTTCCCATATCCTAACCCATATTACATCGGATTTTCCGGATACGGGTATGGATAACATCGGTACGGATTTTAAACGGATTCGGGATCGGATCGGGCGGATATTTCCTGTCCTGTTTTCACCCCTATATGTGATTATAGAGCACCATAGTCTTTGCCCTGTGTAGCATAAATAAACTGGGACTTCTCTGTAAATTCTATGGGACGTTGTCTTTGTGAGCAGAAAGTGAGAGGGATGGAGACACCGTCACCGAAGTCACCACGATTGTTATCCGTCTCGGAGCTACTATCATTAAACTCTTGGTACGGCAAGCTCCGACGGTTCTCAGGAGTGCTATCAATCGAGTCATTACTCCCTACATAATGTTCCTCCTCTATGAGAAGCTACCTCTTTCCTTTCAAGGGAGCTTTTCTTTTGCTTACTCTCTCGTCGTCACTATTTGATGCTTCCTCTTTCCTATGTGATTGTCACGTACTATCTTGTATGCCCATTTGAAGATGCTTACAGCCCTAGTATTCTTTCTCAATACAGTTGGGTCAACCGAGTCTATCACAAGACGTGATGAAAAGAGGTGTCACTCTCCGTGTCAATGATGCTTGTCATTGCAGTATACATGGTTTGTAATTGCAATATATTACTAGTCCCAATTGATCATCCCCATATAAACATGAATAGCATGTATTAATCAGAATATATATCGTCTAACAGTTTTGATTTATTCCGGCCACTGCTTGGTTAGCAGTCACGTTGGAGCCTGCCACATTTTAATAGCATCATATCATATTCGTCGGAAGCTTTAAATTTCATTTTCAAATCACATTCGGGACCACTAAAATCAGTGAAAATTTGAAATTTCGGTGAGATTTCAAAAATTTGACTGAAATTTAGCCAAAATTCAAAAACCTTCATTTACTGTGTTTTTAAGGAACCCTAAACCGAATTTTTTTTTGTTAAATTACCAAAATTTCGGTAATTTTCAACCCTTGTGAAAAGGCCTCCTGAGGCTTAAAAAATTGGAAAAATATGAAAAAAAACATGCAAACATTTATCTATATTTTTTTTATATATAAATGTAAATATTAAGTATTTGCACATGAAATTCTCAAGTTTATGGTTTAGATTAAAATACATCATTTAAGGCTGAAATCCAAATTAGAGATTAGGCCAAAATATAATTTAAGGCTGAAATCCAAGTTATCGTTTAGGGTTTAGACCGAAATCTAAGCTAGGGTTAGAGTTACATAATTTGAATATGTTTTTTTTCCAAAATTTTCACATGTATTCATTGTAAAAGGCATTGTAATTCACCACAAATTTTTTTGGTACAAAATCCGGTCCAAATCGCCGAAATCTATCAAAATCCCTGTAGCAAACCATAATTTTTATTTTTTTTATCCCATCGAGATTGGTACCAAAATCCAAAAGTTCGGCTCCGATTGAAATCCAAAATTTCGACTAAGATTTTTGAAATTTTGTCGAGATTTTAAACCCTGATTTGTCATGCATATAAACTCCGGCTAAATTGTGTCATAACCTGTGGTGACCGATTTTAGCGCCATGTGCGGTATGCCACACTTTGGCAAGCCACTATTCGGTTAGCATCTACACCTAGAAGGTGCCACACTTTTCCAGCAACATATTCCACTTATCATACGCATAACCTATTCTGGTACCATATGCCACGCTTTAGCATGAAAACTTTGACTTAACAATGTGTGGGCAGCGTGGCACTGATCCAAACGTACCCTTACATTCTGCTTCTTGACCTGACCAGCACGGCGAGCACGCATCATGTCAATGAACGCCATTCATTCTCAGTGATAGGTATCGGTTCTGTACACCAAGTGTGTCTAGTCTATTCAGCAATCACCCGGATTCCGGATAATCACCGTGCATGCGCATGCGCATGCGCAGTTGCAATCTTGGATGAGAAAACGAGGACCAACGCATGGTAACTCACCGCAGTAGAAATCGGATTTAAAAGTTGATTTGTTAATGATATTTCTAATGCTATGCTGCTAAAAGAAATATAAATAAATTCTAACTAACCTACTTTATGGATCAAAGAGAATAAACAGATCATATCGAGTTAAGTGCAGCGTAAAAGAGCTCATCTCAAGCCAATCTGCTCCCAAGACGATATCGTACGTAGCTGCCCAAGGGCACTCCTTTGGCTTCATAAACGAATGTGTGTCCTTGAATGAACCATTTCAGTTTCCGCACAGATCGAGTACAACAGAGAGAGAGAGAGATCCACCATCAGCCACCATATAACGTACCTCCTCCATGGGTTCATGGGTTGAGAAGGAAGTTTCAGCTGATGCACTAATTGCTCATTGATAAAACGAATTCACCGCTCCAGAGTCCAGAGTCAACCAATATGAGTACTTTTTTGCCGGTCATTCTTGGCAGAAGCAAGATGCACCACTTGCGGTTGCGGGGTTCAGAGCAAGAAGTCACTGATACAACCATCAACGTCCCGTTCGATGCCTCATCAGAGTCACTGCTATATTCGTTAGGGCCCATGTCTATTTGCAGAGCTTCAAGTAACTCCTGATGACATGCAAAGACACTTGCTCAGGATAGGTATGTCCTGTTTTACTCCACTTTTCCCCACAAGAGAAACACAGATCTTTAGCTTTCCGGTAAGCTTTCAGAGCTGCTAACCAGTGTTTCGACTTGCCCCCTCTGGTTTCCTTTGATCTTCCCCTTTCACGTCTTCAGTTGTACCTCTAGTCTCGGTTTATCACCAGTATAACTAAACATGGTGTGACAACACTAAAATTAGCACGCTTCATTCTTCCCAAATAGTTGTGTTTCCGGCCAATTTCCTATTCCTCTTCATGCAATAGAGCCGCTCACAGTATCTACGTCAGGAGGGCGGTGGAGCCAAATGGCAGAACGAATGTTACTTTGCAATCCTTCTACGTGCTCATGAGCAAAGAAAGTTTCATGTAACATAGGCTTATACAACCAGAGATGATGTCGTCTAAGCTGCTCAAACTGATCGGTAGACTCAAAAACTGATCCAGTCTGCCTTTCTCAATTGTCCACGGTGGTATTGATATTTGTCTCGAGTGAACCTATCATTGACCAGATGGCAGAACTCACTCCAATATTCTATTCTACTGTTGGCCTCAATTTTTTTGTAGCCATAACGCTGCCAAACAGTGAAATCCAACACGACAAATCACGTTTTCAAACACTCCTGCACCCCGACCACCTCAAAGTACGTTTCACATCTTTCTTGCAAGGTTTAGGATTCTCGCAGTCGAACTTAGGAAACTCCATTTTAGGTGGTTGTGCCCAGCGTGATCGGATGTCTTAATTGGGTTTCTATTCTCTAAATGCCTTTCATCAAACAGCTGGACAATATGATTCTGGGGGTAGGGCATACCTATGACCGAGGTAAACTGAGGAACCTTGAAGATTCCATCAGTGCTCCCCCATAGATGTAGATCCTCGCGGCGGCTGTTAGGCCCAGGAGATTGGCATGGCGTAGATGACATTGCGGTTGCCGGCGTCGTGCCCGTGGGTGGAGTGTGTTGGATCAGTACAACCAGTGGAACATTTGGCCCTGACACAGCAGCCTTCGTCTCCATGCAATCCTAGAATTGTCCTTGGTTTTTCCTTGACTTCACAAAACAACTCCTATAAGGACTTGAACTGATCATAGAGCTGCTTCAGCATCTCTACGATTGCGTCGCCTTGCGCCTCCATGGCTATTATCATCTTCGTCATCCTTTCCTCAAAAGGATTCAGGTTCTTTTTTGGCGCCAGAGTGGCAGAGAGAGGCTCTGATAACAAATTTGTAACAAGCCTGTTGAGAACTTGGGTAATTTGAAGTGGAATTTGGGGTAGAAGAAAGCAACTTACGAAGGAAGAAGAAGTTTGGGGATCGAAGTTAGTTCATTCTTTTAATGTTCACGCATCTCACACGTTTCTCTTAGCTTAAAGAAAACATTACTTTTCTAGCTCTCTGTATTTTTTTTTTTTTTGTAAAACTACCCCCACCCCAACATACATACACGCATTTGCAAATTTAGACCCTTCCTCACCATGGAAGGTGCGGCAGGCGACACCTGCCACTTGCCACTCTCGGGGAGTGCGGAAGGTCACTGACTCCTTGGAGCTCAGCCGACCGCAGGAGCAGGTCATAGCCCACCGGCAAAAAGAATATAAATGGTACAGTGCCTTGGTCAGAATTTTATAAATTCATTAGAGTGTGATCATAACTCAAAATTTTTATGAGATCTTAAGTATTTCCTTAGAACACTACCGTAAAAATTTTAAAAATTCTAAACCTTTTTTTATTGCTAAAACAAATCTATGTATTGATCATCAGGCTTTTTATCAAGACGTAGCACTGTTAGAATTTTTAAAAATTCTTTAAGTATGATAATTATATGAAAATTTTATACAAACATTAATGATACATCAGGACCATCCACAAAAAATTTCAAAATTTTCTAATGTGTTTTGAACTATTTTTCATTTGGTTGAATTTTGTTGGTAATGTTTTTATTAGGACAATAGCATTGTTTGAATTTTTAAAAATTCATGAAGCTTGATCATCATCTGAAAATTTTATGAGAATATTAGTATTGCATCATAACCATGCATGAAAAATATCAAAATTTTCTAATGTGGTTTGTTTCATTTTCATTCAGTTTAATCTTGTTAGCCAGTGTTTTATCAGGACAGTAGCAATGTTTGAATTTTTAAAAATTCCTCAGACTAGATAATCATCTAAATGATGTGTCAGAAACCTCCACAAAAAAATTCAAATTTTTTTGACATTGTTTGAGCTATTTTTTGCTCAGTGCAAATTCACCAAAATATCGGCAAATCTCGCCAAAATTTCGAGAATTCTGGCCAAATTTTCGGTTTTCTCAGTGAAAAAAATCGGATTTGAATTTTTGTTTTTGTATTTCATCTAGGATTTATCCGAAATTCCGAGACTTCGGCGAGATTTCAGATTTCAACTCCCTCCGAGATATCATCCGAAAACAAAATTTTAAACCTTGAGCTAAGTATGATGTCTCACGCAACATGTCAAAGGGCTTACATGGGCTCAGCCCAAATACACGGCCCACATGGCTTGTCATGGATTCAATTGGCTTCTCGTCTCTTATGCTAGCTAGGGCATGACAATATCATGCTTAGTTGCTTACACTGATACTAGATTAGTTCTTTCAACAAATGCTAGATTATTTTTAGGATATTTTGCTTAGTATGCATTTGTCGGCGTATTTCGCCTGACAAGATTCCGCTAACCGGGTGTCTGCTCCCTAAACGGAATTTATGGTTCGGTAGAGGGCATCTTCGTGGCTGGAAACCCTAATGTCTCTCGACGATGGATCCTGGGCGTCAGCAAGCTGGTGGACACAACGATTTACCAAGGTTCAGGCCCCCGGTGTGGGTAATAGCCCTACGTCCTGCTAGTTCTTCGTTGAGAAAATGGGGAAGCGTTTACAAGGGTGTTCTTTAGCATCTGTTTCTCTATGCTTTTTGCTCTAGCCAACCGGCCTCTCTCTTCATGCACCAGGGTGCCCTTATATAGACGAGCCACCCTGAGCAGGAGAGAAGGTGGCGCTATATGTATCTACAACACATTAATTACATCCATCATTTCAGCTTCCACGTCGACCCACGACTCATTTATTAAGCACGCCTCCGTGGCTTTGTCCTTCGAACCTCATTTAGTGTCGGTGAGAGGTCTCGCCCTGTCCGCCCGGGACAGGACGTCCCTACGATGAGTTGGTAAGAGGCGTCAGAGAGATGAGCTGTCGTCATGTCGAAAGCTGAATCCTTCATAATTAATGACCCTGACACGAGATGCCAGGGGAGGAAAACTTCGAGGCGAAACCTTCCCCTCATTCCTTTGGTTGCCTTCGTGGCCTGACAAGGGGGGCTCAAACACCCGTCCGCTCATCAGGCCGCCACGCTGCCGCCGCCCGGCGAAAGTGGTGTGATCGCCAGAGGCCACGCGACTCGCGCCCGTGAGCGGCGGCTCGACAATTGCCGCTAGGGCGCCACGCCGCCCGCCCGGCGAAGCGTATGTCGCCAGATCGCTTTCGCCGAGGCCACGAGCTTCTCGCCCGGCGCGGGCGTGCTCGCCAGTTGCCGCTAGGGCGCCACGCTGAACCTTCGCCCGGCGAAAGCGTGATCGCCAGATCGCTCATTGGGGGCCACGTGGGCTTTAAACTGGGCCAGACCACTTTCTAGGCCTATTACTTCTACGGCGGAGAGGGTACCCCGGTGGAAAGTACACCGACAGCATTTTTCTTGAAGTAACCTTGAATTGCTTGCTTCTATTAGGTTTGGGTAGCAAGAATTGTACCTTACAAAACTACCCGCGCTATGGTACTAACATTCACAAGCATCCACAAAGCCAATAGTTCAACAAATACATTAAGATTAGTTGAATGCATGCAAAATAAGCCATACCTGGACTTAGTGGTCCTTTCAGCAGACTCAACAATACTGTCAGACTGAAATGAATACCCTTGGAGATTGATATCAATAAACTGCAAAAGGGAGCAGATCTCTTTTATCATCTTCTGTTTGGGACCTTCCTCTGTACCGGGCCCAAGTTCAGATTTGATTATTTCCATCCTAAACAATATCTGCAGTTCATGCCTGATACATGCTTGTTAAGGTGTACAAAACCACGATATTTAATCTAACTTTCGCAGAGGATATACCATATAATAGAATTGCAGAGCTGAAAGGAAAATAACTGAGCATTAAAAAGGATACTCTTGGATTTTGTAATTTGTGCTATATTTGGAGGTTTGCTCTGATGCAGCAGATGCTGAATCGTTGTCTTTGTACTTTGACACAAGCTCTTTGGGCTTCCTCAACAGAATACTGGAAGCTTCGGAGGCAATTTTTGCATCAGAAGCATCTTCTGCTTCCCTGTGTTCAAAATCCTCACTGCAATCTTTCCGCGCTCAATAAACAGCGCATGGACTGAAAAGCCAACCAAGCGTTCAGCTAAATTCCCCGAATCAGCGTATTCAGAACAAAAACCTTGCTCAAACTTCTGAGGACACTCCCAAGAAATGCTTCTAAATCTTCCATAGAAGAGAACGCTGAACTCTCTTCATCGTTTATTTCTCCACTTTGTTGCAATCTGCTTCATCTACTGGTCTGTCCATGCAACAACCTGCTTCATCCACCGAAAAACTAACATGAGAACCTGAAGCATCCTCTTCCGAAACCTGAATTTTTCGGGAGATTTGAGGATAACCCCCCAAGTTGAGAAGCCCTTCGTAAATATGCCCCATATATGTCTATGATATATAGGCCCTGGACCCATATGTCATAGACACAGAGAGAGACATATTTACAAAGCCACCTCAACTTTAGGGCATACTTACAATTATTTCGAATTTTTCCTTCTGCCTCATCCTTTGAGGAAGGGCACTTCTTCTGTATGCATGCTCGACAAAGTACTAAGACATGACTATTTCACTAGTTTTATCCAGCATTTCAAAAACCGCAACTTTTCCAATGTGGTACCATACCTGTTGAAGTACAGGTCTTCCAAGTCCACCACCGGCACGCTTCCCTCAGCATGTTTTTTTTTTTAATTTTGGCCAGGAGCTCTGGCATTCAGTATAGAAGGAGAGAACAACAGCTGGACACAGGTGCACACATACCCACACACGCACACACGCACCACACACACCCACACACTGCTCCAGCTCCCTATGTGCACCGAGCGAGCACGGAGGCTCGAACCCGGGCGGCCTGCTCGCGACACCGCGCGGCAGGCCAAACGAGCTATCGCTCGTTCGCTCCCTCCCTCAGCATGTTTGAGGAGCACATCACAGAAGGTGCTCCAACTAGGGGTGTAAACGGGTCGGGTTCGGGCGGGTAGTAGGTCATCCCATACCCTACCCTATTATTTTTTCTCCGGGTACGGGCACGGGTAGTAAAAATCGGGTAGGGTACGGGTAACGGGTAGCATTTTCTACGAACGGGTAGAAATCGGGTTCTGGGTAGTATTCGGACGGGTATAATACAGACAACGGGTACTTCATCGGGTAGAGCACGAAATACCTAGAATCAAAACATGCGATGAAAACACATAGATAGTCCAATACATGAAGTGAAATTCACGTACATAGTTTAACACATAGAGTTAAATTATACAAAACAAATTTCTTCATGCATATATCAAGATCTCAAGTCTAGAGTTAAATTATACAAAAAAATAAAAAAATGTGATAAAAATAATTGGTCTCTAACTATAAAAATATTACTAAAATGAATATATAAAAACATGGTGTATGATGCATGGTGCAACTACACGTATTTATGCAATGTATGCAACCGTAGGACTTTTTAAACAGCTTAAGTACATGCCTATAGTAACCATATATGCTCATAATTAAGTTTCTATAGTTTTAGAATACTTTATTTGCAAATACGCAAATACAAATATCAACTTATTTTTACTAGTCAATGCTAGCTTCATAGAGGGTTTTGTATTTTAATAATTTATTATCTCATCATTCTACTTGGTTTAGTATTTTTCTTAGATTCTAAATTTTATCTAGTATTTATAGAAAAAATTTCATAATTTTTCGAGATGGTTTACTATTTTAAATAAATCCTACAAGTGCTATGCTGTAACCGGTACCCGACTTTAACATTTAGCCGGGTACCCGTACCCGACCCGAAGTTCGAGCATTTTCCGGTATCAACCGACCCGTACCGACCCATACCCGACCCTTCAGTATCCGGGTAGTACCGTACCATTCCGATAACTTTATACCCGAACCCGTACCCGTTTTTCGGGTAAAAATTCACAGTATGGTACGGGTCGGGTATTACCCGACCCATTTACACCCCTAGCTCCAACTGGTTACCTCAAGTAGCTTACTGATCAGCGTGCTTCTCTTCTTCCTCGCACACTGCTCCTTTCATGGATGAGACACGCAATTATCCAACGTATCAGGACTTTGTGCAACCACCTGACCTAAACCAGCGCTGTTCTTCTTCACATGCAGTAATGCATAGTTCATCGAGAAAGGCACAAGAACACCATCTACAGAGTTCAGCAGTGTTCAAAAAGGCGGTGCCTAGGCAACGCCTAGGCACTAGGCGGCGGCCCTCCGCCTCGCCTTGGCACAAAATCGTGCTCTATGGGGAGCCGCCACCTCGGTGGACGCGCAGGCGACGCTGAGCGGCGAAAAGGCGGGTGTAGGCGAGCTTTGCGTAGGGGTGGGCATTCGAGAGAGCTCGAGGGAACCAGGAGGAGGCGTCAGCCGTTGCCCGTCGGAGAGCTCGAGGGAGGAGGGGCCGGAGGGCAAGCGTCACCGAGGGAGGAGCTTCAAGCCCTCAGCCGCCGGAATCGGGAGGGCTGCGCGAACGCAAAGGGAGGGCAACCGTCAGATTCGGAAGGGCTGCGTAAAGGGAAGACTAGAGGCCGCCGAATGCTCGATCTAGGGTTGCTACCTAGGAGAAGTCACGGACTTGGGGAACTTGTTAATTGTGTCTGCGTAAGTGCTAATTGGTGTTCGGTTATTTGGTGATAAGAGCATAGTCTCATTGATTTGTGCAAACTAATGTGTTGCACTTTGTCTCAGTGATAAGAGCTTCCAATGTAGGAATAGGGTATAAATCAATAAATGGGGGACAGTTCTATTGAAATGTGGCTTTTGTTAGCTCGAAGATTAGTTATGGTATAAAATGTAGATTGTAGAAGGCACCAAGCAGTACAAAGTATTCAGAAAAATTAAGTTTATTTAATAGCTGGTGCTTGTTTGCAATTTCCGCCTAGGCGCTAGGCAGTGGGCCCATCTCCATCAGAAACCGACACCATTGTGCAATAGTTCCTCCTACGAAGAAAAACAAAAAAGAGCTGCCAAATCGGCCTGCCACCCCCAAGCCTACTGTTCTCATCGCCGAGCACCAACTCAAGAAGCCGATGTGGGAACTGGGAAGAACTCCTCTTCCACAACTTCTTCGCTGTCACCCTTGCTCCTCTCCCGTGGCGACCCACGCACCAGGACAACCTCGCCATCTCTGCCCATCAACTCCTCCCAATTCCCCACCTCGCACACTGCCTTCACATGTATCCTGGACACATCATCGTCGCCCACCCGCCATGGCGTGGAACCAACAACCTCAACCTCAGTCACAGCCCACGCGGACCAGTGGCTTCACTTCCACATCAGCGATCTCCAACACCACCTCCCCCACACCCAAATCCAACACCTCCCCACACGAACCCAGGCGGTGCAACCGCCACCCTAGCTCTGTCACCGCCTTCCCGACCCCCTCGCCGGCGTTTCATAAAATTTTTAGAAGATGATAAAGCTCAAGTTATCTGTAAAAAATCGGACAGTGGTGATGTCTGAATGGAAAATGCTTGGAACTACGTTGAAAATTTTGAAATTTTGTTTGGATAGTTCTGATGCATCATTAATCTTTCTATAAAATTTTTATATGATTATCAATCCATGAAATTATAAATTTCGACAGCATTTCGACTGAAATTCAGATTTTGAGAGTCATAATTGGAAATAAGCAATGCATATTTGTATGACAATTAATAAGTATGAAATAAAATTGATACATATGGCAATTTATCACATATTTGCATTACAATAAAATCAATGTATATTTGTATCATATAGCTACGAGTAGTAGTACGCCTATGGTGCACACTCCACCTCTTCGTTATCGACAATGACCTCGTCATACCTCCTCTCGTGCAGTTGTTTGTATTCTTCCCAAGTCATGTCTCGCGGTAGGTAGGCAAAGTCTCAATGTTTGTAATGAGCCATCTAGCCACTATAATTCTCTGACTGGTGAAGGTACCTGACAGATGTGTGTCGCGCGTACGGATTGGCATATGGATTAGTGTAGTCAAACAACAAAGAGATGATTGATTCGTCATAATTCTATCTGTAACCATACCCACCCTGATCTCATCCATAGGGTATCGAACCGTACCCACTATGCTCAGTTGGGAAGCCCTGGCTACTAAACCATGAGCTTATGTCATCCTAGAACTGTGCTGCCTGTCGCCCACCCCCCACCACTCGATGTGCCCTTCCACGTACTACGGATTTGCCTCTGTAAGCCCCTCCTCGGGACGCTACCTCCCTGTTGCGATCCTACTGGTGATTGTGGTTGTAAACGGGGCCGGAGAGAGTACTGATCAGGGTCCATCCCATCATCGCGAGAAGAGTCTATCGATGTTGCTAAGCTACTACTTAGATATTGCACATTATGAGACCTAGTCGTCTCTGAACCTCCAAAGGTATTGGACAATCGCCTACTCATTCTTGTCCAAGCACTTCCCGTCTATCTCATAGCCCCGTGGTGCACAAACCCCTAGACCTAGCTCCTGCATCATTTTAAGTGCACCTATCCATCGCAAGGCATAATATGTTAGTACAATCATCACAAGAGTTGTAACTTACGAACATACGATCATTTCATACTTGTGAAATATGAGCACTCGGCCTTTCTTTCTAGAATTGCATTAGTATCGAACCACTTGGACCATGCCCTCCCTAACTTCTGCCTCACTCCTACTTGAATGCAGTGCCAATACAGGGTTGCTGCGGGGCACCACTCTGTGCAAGGTCAACATCCATGTAGGCATAACTTTCTCGTGTCGATTTAGACCTTCTAAACATTTTGCCAAGAGTGAATTGGACCAAGGTTCTCGCTGCACCACTTCCAAACCCCGAATCTAAGGTCAAATCTTAGCTCCTGAGGTAGGCCTTTTCTCTGGAGGTCCTTATGGCCATCTTGGGCTACTCCTGCTCGATACGGTACTCTGTGGCCAAGGTGACCCGATCGTCGCAAGCCTCCTCCTTACGGAGGTGCACTACCTCCTTCTCCTTCTTCTTTCTCGACTTCCATAGAGGTCCACAAGCATAGCTTGTCTAACCATTTTAGGCACGTCGAGGCAGGCCTTCACATCGCCGGCGCAGTCAAACAGATGTTCCTTTAGACATGTCATCTCTTCACCCTTCATAACATTCCTGCAATAGTTGCAATTTGACCTAGACGGTCCGATACGCTCTCTATGCTCCCGTACGGCACCCACACGGTCTAACATCACAAAAACTACCACAGAACACAAAAGAAGTAGCATTGCATGAAGTAGTACTGCATATATGCTTGCCTCATGCATGCATGAAATGCTTGATAAGCAAAAAAATTTGTTTATTAGTGGAGTACATTCATGCAGCTACAATAAAAAAAAAGTACTAATTGGAATGTTGGTTCAGCTAACTGAACATGAACACCTACAATGACAATATATACTAAGTGCTAAATGGTATATAATTTTTTGGTCATACACCCAAATACACCAACTATTCTACACAAACTATTGTGTTGTACATAAACTATTGTGTTGCACTCAAGATTTTTGCAGCACTTGCCACTAGCATTGCATGCATGTATGCATTATGCAACTGCTCACTAATCCGGCCTACAAAAACGCAAACACGACAAATATATATACAAATCCGGCAATAGATACTGAGATATCACGCAAAATACACGAGATTTCAGTTTAGAAAAGAATTTTTTGTCACCTCAAAATATTCTACACAGGCCAAAATCTTGGTAAAATGTGCCGAGATCTCGGTTCAACTACCTAAGATTTCGCTCTTTACGGCCAGAGATGGCCGGAAAACTGCTGGAGTGCGCCGGATTTTGGGTGGAGTAGGGTGGCGAGAGAAGGTGACCATGAGCTTCGGCTAGAGCTGTGGTGTGAATGGGTAAATTGTGAGGAGTGAATGAATGAGTGTCAGAGTGTGTACTAAAGTAAGTAGGTTTGAATGACATAGATAAATAAATTAGTTCCTCAATATTGTTAAGCAACACTAGCTCCAGCCTAGTGGTAAGATCACAAACATTTAAACAACAGGTCATTGGTTCAAGTCACAACCATGGCACTTTTTTTGCAAAATTTTTTGGCATAGTTCTAAGGATGCAAAAAATTTGAAAATTTTTGTGGATTGTTCTAAAGCATCCATAATATTTTCATAAAATTTTTAGATCATGATCAAATCTAACAAATTTTCCAAAAAATGTGATAGTGCTACTTCACATTTTTCGGACTTTAGAACGCATACTTATAGAGTTTACAATTTTTTATTGACCAACCAAAATAGGTTTAATTTTTTTGAAACTTTTAGAAAAGGGTTTTGAGGAAATTATTAAGCTCTTGTAAAAATTTTAGGACACGATCAAGCTGGAAAAAATTTATAAAATTCTAATATGGTTACTACCTCGTTTATGCTCATTTTGTTTTTTATTTTTTTAAATATAAAAAATCAACTTAAAATATTTTGAAATTTTTTTATGTGATCCTACACTTGTTAGGATGGTACCATAAGTTTTTCATAGCATTTATAAAAATCCTGAAGTGTTTTTGCCGAAATTTTAAAATATCTCAAAGAATGGTTTTTTAACAAATTCTCATGGAAGATTACTTTTTTCATGGTTATTGACCTAAATTGGTCATCAAACTTGAATTTATGGCACAAAAAATGAGATTCTAGGTGAAAAGAGCGAGATCTCGTCGAGAAAAATGAGGTTACTGTAGTAATTCATTTTTTTGAATTTTCCAATTCGGTCAGCATTCCTACGATTCGTCCAGGTCCAAAACCGAGTTCTCGCAAAATTCCATCGAGATTTCTAACCTTGGGTTGGGGCAGATCTTTGTGCTGGTTTGGTTCTAGTTTTTCTATTTTCCTTTTTTTTTCTAGCATCGGGGAGGGATTTCCAAAATTTTGGTGTGAAGGTTGGATGAACCGGCGAAGAAAGCGAGCGGCCGGCTCTCTGCTAGTGGGGCCCACTGGCCAGCGGGTTGGCCACAGCCATGGAAACTGGCTGATGACTAACGCATATATTTTAGAAATGGTCATTTTTTTAGCCCTGTTATCTTGTCTTTTGCAGGATTAGTCATCTTTCAAGTGAAATTGTAAATCTAATTCTCTTCCTCACATTGGGAAGAGGGAGCACGAGAGGGTCTACCATGGCCGATAAGTGCAGAAAACATCTTTCGCGGTAGGAAGATAGCTAGATTTTTTTTTAAAGAAAATGATGTAAAGGGAGCTAGAAAGGCGATCACTTTTATATTTTGCTAATTTCCCTTCCACGAGCCAATCCATTGCGTCGGTTTTTTTGTTCTTACTTTCTACGCTCTCTTTGAAACGTAAGAATGTTATAAAAATTATATATAAATTTTGGCAGCAAAGATTCCAATCCCCGCAGAAACCGGACAAACGGGGCATGAAAGAAACTTGTCGGTTCTTGACCAAAGGAAAACGCAAGTTGTAATTGTTCGGTCTACTGTGTTCTTCCCTAACGGTTGATTGATCCAGAACGGTTTTAGCTCATTAGAAATTTTAGATTAACGGCTACATCCTACCCATGATGCCATCCCCCAGCCAAAGGTGCACTATGTTGGTGAACTCGTACGATGTTAGTACATCTGCTACTAGCCTACTATGCTCATTCTAAAGCAAATAAATTGGCAATCAAAGAGATCAGCTTCAATGAGAAAAGAAATCATGTGTTCACAGAAATGGCATCACTCCACATCTCGATGCCTTATTAAGAGAAATCGCCCAAACATTTACATGATCATCCAGATTATTTTGCTTGGGTAGTACGGGAAAGTCTGGAATCTGGTGACAAGGCAGCCTCTTCCCCTAACCAAGAAAACGGGACTTGTAAATTACTGTTGAACTGCCAAAATGTTTTCGTGGAGATCATACGGATAGGCCGAGCAGTAACTGTGCAGCATTCTGTTTAGAAGATTTCTTCACGCAGCTACCAGCCCAATAAGGCTTCGACGGATCTGCAAACAGTACGTGTGCCACAGAAACGTTAATACCTGACAATAGATGAGAGCTAGGAGAGCATAAATCACTAACAACATAAAATGTTCATTCCCTAATCGTTTACACTAGTTAAAATGGAATTACGCATGTTCATCAACAAGGTAGCTCACACAATTTAAATATTTTTTTTATTAAGGCCAACAACCATATGTTAAATGCAAAAAAATGAAGTAAAAGACCACTGCATCCATTAGAATATAACTCATACAGGGTAAATTCAACAGAACCACCTTTGAAATGAAAAGGTCAAAGGAAAAAAGAACAATGAAGTACAAACCTCTGGCAGCTTCTTTCTGAATACCACTTCCAGTCTAGCATCCAATGTGTTTTCACAGACGATCTTTCCATCTCGGGAAGCTAGCACAACTCCTCCAGAGCTAAATCAAAAGGTATAAGAGTAAGCATTATACATTCGGATCCACAAATTTATAATTCAAATAAACATTAATTGGTTTATGTTTATCCTGCTAATAACAAAAACAGATCAGAAGGAGATTTATTCCATAAAAAGGATTACTCAAATAGGTTAGTATAAAAAATAGTTGTAGCATTTGAAAAAAAAAAACATGTGAACATATAGGATTTCAATGCAAGACAATGTATACACGCCCTAAAGAAAGAAAAGAGGGCAAAGCAACAGAGAAGAATGCTAGCAAAGCTGGAAGGAAACATCTCTGCGAAATGCCTATTCCAATCCACACAATGATGAAAAGGGGACACACTTGTAGAAAGCAGAACATATTTGTACTGGATCAATTGGTACTTTGTTTCGAGAAAAAAAAACATCAACGTGCCAAAAAGTACTGAGAAAGAAGGTATCATTCTTTCGGTTGCTTATGAAGTTATTATACAACATCTGCATTTAAGCATGTAGCATTCGACAAAGAAATTCAAAGAAAATCCAGAATATCATGAAAACTGAAAAGTAATGCAAGCCACCCTACAAAAGTTTCTATCATAACACAAGTCAAATACCTGACAATATTAGAATGCAATCTAATAACATGCAATGCACATTCAGGATGGAAGCGCTATGGTAAACTTGGTAACATATGACATGAAGTATGAACAATTGGCAGTAGATATCATCAAAGGAGAGCTTGTAACTTATTATCCACAAAAGATTGCAAGCATTACCAGGAGGGGCCATGTGCCTGATAATGACTGGGAGCAGACGGCAGATAGACATGATAATCTACCACTATTTCAGGAGGATATACATTCGATTTTTCTGCATACTCATTCTTCGCTGACTCCAAAACTGATTCAACAAGCTCAAGATCCTCCTTCCTGCAGCGGAGAACCACAGCTGACTCTTTCAGACGCAGCAAGCTCTGGTGAGGGAATTTTTTACATTAGCTAATACTCAAGCATTAATAATACTCAAATTAAGGAAGAACCATGGAAATAGAGGTTACTAAGAAGGCAGATCTAAGTCACTCTTCTTTCAGTATGCGCATGGACAGATAAGTCTAGTGATTCCTTAACCACAGCAACTACTCTATGTGCATAAATTGTCTACTCATATTATGGAGTCTAGTCAAATAAAAGAATATGAAAAACTAGCCCATATAGAAACACAGTAGAAATAAATAAATAATTTATAAGTTGAATATCATTCCAACAACTAGACACCAATTTGACTTTTGAAGTGAATTATAGTCAGTTTCCCCTGATTTATGCTGTTCTTTCAAGAAACGAATTCAGTGCATTGCATTATCTGCAGACCTGAACAATAAGTATCCTGAGAAGTTTCTTGTAAGTTTGATGTTCTCGGCTTATGTACAGTAGCTCTTTCCCTGCTGCCTCCATCATTGACTTAACTAAATCATCTTGAGCTTGCAGAACTTCAATTCGGGAAGCATTGAGCTGCATTGAGTATTCACTGCATAATGTAACACCATCAAATTAGAGAACTGTCCTTCTGTATTGTTTTCTTTATGGCATCCTAGATTTATGCCAAAGGGTGAAAAGTCAACTATTCATAATGACTTGTAGTCTTTGTAAAAGAAAAAGAAATAATACAAATGGGAATTAGAACTATTACATTTTCTTCTTGATACCAACTTGCTTCTCTTTCCGCTCATATTCCTGCCTGATCTTCTTCTTTTCAGCTTCCACCAGTTGTAGCTTCTCAATTTGAAATTCCTGAGGAGTTATCATTCTCATCAGCTCATTAAAAAAAACTTGCAGAGTTTTTGGTTTTAAAGAGCATTACAGAAAACCATGACATCACTGCAGAAACGCTTTCCCGTGATAAAAGTGACCCAACTATCCAACAGAAACGACAATCAAATGGGAACATGCATCTAAACTTTAAAGTTCTAGTTTCTCTCTTATTTCTGAATTTCCATTACATGGTAGCACAAAATTTTGTAAACGAACCATGATGCTATCAGATGTAGGACAAATGGGCGTCCGAATTAGCAATAGTACTCGAACAAAAGTGTACTATTTAGCTTATTGCACTTCGTACCAGATAATCGGCAACAGACCAAACATCGCAATTGGTAACAAACGCAATGCCGCGGATCGGAACATTACTAGCATACAGATAAAATTCCAATAGTCCAAAACCACCCAATCGAATCGCCGACGAACGCAATCCAACACACAACTGTACCATTGTCCGATCGGAGACCAACCCGCCCAATATACCGATGTAACAGATCCGATCCTCCGCGACACGGATCTCGCCGATCGCTGCCGAGATCCAAACCTAACGAGCCTCTAGAATAAAATGCGCGGTGGCACGGTAGGGTGGAGAGCCAGGGATACCTCGGCGGCGGCGGCATCGATCTCGGCGGCCTTCTCGACGGCCTCCTGGCGCATGAAGTCCGTCATCTGCTTGAGCTGTCGCGCCACATCGCCGTCATTCATCTTCGCGGTTGGAGGAGGTCCTGAGCCCTCTTTCTGCTGCCGCCTCTCCGGTGATCTCCGGGTCAGTGGGAGGGACGCCGCGGCGATGGTTTTTGATCTCTCAAAAGGGTTGTGGGTGGCGTCGTGGCGATTCGTTATTATCAGGTGGCGGCCGTCGCGGGGAGGATAGGTTTTCACATACGCCCCTGCAGGTCTTCGTTTTTTCTTCGTATATCGGTGTTTGTGTCAGAAACGAGTAGTGTATACAGACACGACACGTTACACGTATTGCGATGTATAGTGCCGTACATCTTGTATGCAAGGGACTTTTGGACTGTTGAAGTTTTGGAGGAATAACGTAGGAATCCAAGCCCTATAGGAAATTTCTCTATTCACTTCTTGGAATATAGGAATGGGCAATAGGTAAAAAAAACATAGTATTGGCTTCATATTCATGTTGTTTAATAGGAATTTTGAAGGAAAAAAATAATGTACTCACCTTTTTGTAAAAAATAAAATAATCTACTCACACCTTTTTTTTGTAAAAAATCATATGTTTTTCGTGCAATCCATCTAATCAATCATCCCTGTAGGTTTTCAGTGTTTTTCAATAATCTATTTTCACGTGTATTCCTATCGAAAGCGCATCCTCTGCTCCAACAGCACGGTACCGTTATGGTAGAGGATCTGTGTGCATTCCTATCATATTTCTCGTGTTTCTTTCTGTTACTGCATTCTAAACACACCATAAATTTAGAGGCATAACAGTCACTTTGTGCAAAATGAGAAAGAAAATCCAACTAAGATGCTACACTTAAGTGCCTGTCCACGTCGAGGCTGGGATTTTAATAAATTTTGTGTCACATGGTGTTAGGAGTCGTATCCTCTAGTCTGCTACGGTGTATGATAAACATCTATATAGTATATCCTCGCCTAGTCAATCACTCCGGTGGTTCCTTAAAAAAACTGACAGTGAATGAAAATTTTCGAATATGTGTAGGGACTAAGGAGCTATTGGATTTTTTTAAAAAAACACTTAAATTTTGAACCATCGGATCTTGCGCTATACACTGTTACTACGCTTCTTCCCATATGGGTCGTCGACATCACCCATTTAATCTTCCATCACCTCACAGCTGGTCGCCGTCCCTATCAGCTCTGACTGTACCACAATCGATGAAGCTGCCATCCCCAATAAATTTAGGAATAATTGATAAAATACCCTCATTTACTTGTGTTATTAATAAAATGTCCCGTGAGTCTGCATGTCAGTGAGACAAACGGAATATTTTATTAGTTGCACCAAATAAAATAGGGTATATGATCAAATCCCCCCACCCCCGTGGCAAAAATGTTGGGGACAAGTAAACCCTTAAGCTCATCGGAAATGCCGCCGCCACCGAAGACAAAAGGCACCAATCAGCGGGTGGCCCCAATCAGGGTTTCAAAAATAGATGAAAACCATGGTTTTCGATCTTATCATTGTGGTTTGAGATTCAAAACTGATTGGTAAACTATTCTAATTAAAAAATAAAAAATATTATGCGATGTAAATCACTCAAAAACCGTTTTTAAGAAACACACTGCAAACTGAACGGTTTTCGATTTTTTTTTTAACTTTTCCAAAAAAAATTAATTCTTAGCCCTTCGTTTTATGACGATTTTCGAACGTTTTTTTTCTCAATTTTTGAATTTCGAATGGTTTTTTTAAAAACGGTTTTTGAAACCCTGGCCCGATTGCTTCCCAGCGAGTCTAAAAAATGATGGAGATCAGGCAAGTTTGCCTGAAGCAAGAAGCTACGGTGGCCTTCTGTACTGCTGCAGTAAATCACCGCAGAAGTTAATACCGTGTAACTTTTGTTGATTCGTGAGTTGAAGTTCGATTAGCATGGTCCGTTCCAAACTCCAAATGTCGATCGAATGTATACACACGGTCGTGGCTCCTGAGTTCACAATTTGTCGGTCAGGTTCTGAAACCACTGCAAATCACACAATGAGCTGACTGAAATGCCCGCCCACGCACAATACTAACGGCAAATACTACAGGGGCGCCTCTCATTATATCATCTTTAACATAATCACACACAAGATTACAAGAAGTCAAGATCTGCAATATCGATACATACATGTACAAAAGAGAGATAATTATGGCGATTATATGCGGGGGAGAATCAGAACACAAGAGTTACTACGATAGATGTAAAAAGGTTGTGATTTTACAGCGCCAAGAACGAGCGCCACTAGACAGCAAACCGCCTGCCACTTCAAAAGTAGGGGAAGCGCGCCCTCATGGCCGCCGGCGACGAGCCGGACTCCTGGCAGAGGGAGTCGAGCTTCCACCCGGGCAGGGTGACGGCGCCGTCGGGACGGCTCTCTTTGCTGCGGCCGGCGGCCACCGGGGACGGCGAGCCCGGGCTGATGGGCTCCTTGCTCATCGCCTTCACCGCGTCGACGGCGCCACCGCCCGCCGCTGGCCTAGGCGCCGGAACGACGGTTATCTCCGGCAGCCTGCTGCTACCTTCCATCTCCTTGCTATTCCTATCCGGTGTTGGAACCTGGATGATTTTTCCTGCGCGCTAATGCTAGTACTGTGCGGTGCAACCTGCTTCTTCTACATCATCTTGGATTGGTTTAATATGGGACAAGAGATAGCGATGGGCTGGTTTCTCTGCAATTTTATTTTCTTTTTATTTTTGCTGTTGGAAGCGGATAAGATCAAGACGGGTTGGCTTTTTGCGAACATTTCTTTCATGGGATTAATTGCTGTAGAAATTGGTGAGCAGATGGTGGATCCTGACAAGGACCCATCATTCTGGAAGGTTTACCTTGTCCTCTTCCTGTAGTAATACTGTAAAAAAAATGGCTTATGTGATATCTATACATATACTAGGTAATTCAAAATGATGGCCAGCAAGTAGTATTTCCTCCGTTGAAAAATAAGGTATTTTAACTTTGCACAAGAGTCAAGAAGATGGTAAAATTGAGAAAGATATGTAAGAAAGTTAATTAGATATTCTTTGTGATTGTCTTGGAAAGATAATTGAGAATACTTTGTGTGTATGGTTATGGATAAATGCATATGATAGGAAGAAAACAAATAAAGGTATATGAAGAAAGATCTTATTAAATCTACATATAGTTCTTATATCTATCAATAATACGTGTTATATTTTTTTAATAGAGGAAGTATCAATTGTGAGTATGTTATGAGCTTGCTTATATCATAACAGATAAACACGGTGGAGAGAATGGCCGAGTGATGTCAACGTAGTCGGGGGGAGAGAGGAGAAAGACTACGATGAACTTCTCTATTCTTTCTGCCATATTCTCTAAGGGCCGTTTGCTCTTAAATAATCCATACCTTATCTAAAGTTGAAAGAAATGGTAAGCTCGGGAGCTTCCGTACGTTTAGTCCACCAATTACAGCGTAACATGTGTTGCCGTCTTGGTTTTTCCCTCGGACTCCGGGAATTGCCGAAGAGGTTGTACACGATTTTACACAGATGCCCTCAAGGTTCTGGGAATTAATGAAAAGATCATCCTCTAGCAATTTTACATGGAGGCCCACAGGGTCCTAAAAATTTACGAACAGGTCATACACAGTTTTACAATAGGCCCTCGGGTTTCTAGGAAATCAAGAAAAGATCATGTGCCCACTAGCAATTTTACACCCTCGGGTTCTCGAGAATTCATGAAAAGGTCATGCGCCTCTAGCAATTTACGCATAGACCCTTAGGGTCCTAAGGGTCCCGAAAATTTTAGGAATACTAGCCATGTGCCCATGCGTTGCAACGAAAACTCATTTTGCGATAAAAAATTTATTTGCAAAAAGCATTAACCTTATCTGAATAATAATGTTCACTCTAAATGTGCAATGGTTAAATGTTTACACCAATTCATCGAAGCATACAAATTTCAAGCACCTATTTATAAACTCGAGCTTAAAATTATTTTTAATTTTACAAACTTAAATAATAACATCACAGGTTCACAGCACTTAGGATTGTAAATTTGTAACGCCATAATTCGAGATCGATCGACCGAGAGAGACATCACCTACTATCCCATGGGCGCAAAAGCATTGAAAAGGTAGGTATCATCCATATGTGGCTACCACCATCAGCGACATGCGTGCCTCGTACGTCTTGCTCTGATCATACCATAGCCTTACCCCATCAACCAGCTTCACTGCCTTCTTGCCTCCCATTGCGAGCGTCGTCCTCAACCTATTGACATCATCTACCACAGTAAACTCCAGCAACGCCGCCAGCCTATCTTGCCACCCACCACCGGCGACCTACCCCTACGCCAAATCGACGAGATCTGAAAGGTTGCTATTATCTTCGCTCAACGGATAAGCTCAACACATATACAGGAGAGGCAAAAAAACAACAGGGTTATATAGATTCAGCAATCGAGGAGATATCTATGGAATCCAGATTAAGAAATCGTCGAATAAGGAAGGCGATAAAAGGGAAAGAAGCGAGAAGAGATCCAACTTTATGAATCAGAGTTCTGCTTCCTTCAGAAGGTAATCAATCAATCCAATCCAAAAAGCACCGGGAACAATCGCCGCCGATTCGAATTCCAGATCAATGGGAGAAAGGAAATCAATAAATGAGTCATGCATATTCATTTACCTCCTACGATGGGATGATCCATCCAATCTAAGTGCATGGGTGACCATTACAAATTTATGTAGTCACGCTTCCCACTCAACCATGCGAAATGTTTAATGTGGCATACACGTGTCAGGGTAAGGGTAGAGAACAGATATACCACCACCAACTTCTAATTAGAATTAGTAGAGATAGAGATAACAAATTTAGGTAGTCACGTCATGCATGGTAATAAACATGTAGTCAGCGCCTCGCGATGCTAATGCGTGACTGTGCCGCCGCCGTTGCTGCTGCGCGAGGCTTCTCCTCCGCACCGAGATGCAGCGTTATCAGCGCCTCACGGCATCGTCCCCCGCCTCGGTTGCTCCTGACTGCCCCGCTGCCAACGTTGCCAGTTGCAACTCCGCAACCGCTTCCTCTAGCGCCGCCGCCGTCGCGCCTTGCCGCATGCACCAACGCACTTTGGGAGAACCAGTACCGCCGCAGTATAAAAATGGCGCGCCGCCCGTATTGGAAGAAGGCGTAGGGCCCGCCTGGTTGTGCATCCGCCTCAGCCAAATAGATTCGCTGGCTCGGCATCGCGGTCTTCCCAGTTCCCACTCATCTGTGGAGAGAAGCCATGGTGTTGTTGGCTTGGCTCTCAGTTGTTGGGACTCGCTTAGACCATCTCCAATAGCATTCCCTAAATCTCATTCCCTATATCCTCATATACAGAATTCCCTAAAAAGATTTCTTCCCTATATCTCTTTTCTCTCCAACAGCATTCCCCAAATCTCATTCTCTATATTCTCACTCCCATATTATAATAATATTTGATAACCGCCAGATGAGGCACGTTTATTTTTTCGCGGGAAAAATTTGAACGGCTATTTTAAATTGCGGGAATTTGAAATTTGAAATTTGTTCTAACGGTCAACGAATTCTTGGCTATATTGTAACGGCTATATCAAGAATCGGCTATATCTTTAATCGGCTATATTTTGAGGCTATATATACACGTACCATTTGCATTTCCAAACCACGCCATTTCGAATGTTCACTATCTAGTATATCTCAATGAATCGTCGCAACTTAGTTCGAATTTCTCTCAGAAGACTCATCGCCGGGATGACGACGATGAATCTCTTCTTAATTGCATTTCTAGCACAGCACAAGATGAGTTTGTGAGTGCTCGACGTCATGGGGGTTCTCGTTGTTGGCCATCAATACATACATCGCAATAGAGAGGAAGGGCATGCCGAGCTATACCGAGATTATTTTCTTTGATCCTCCCATCTCTGACGGCCCAACCTTCTTCACGGGAGGTTTGTGATGAGAAATATTTCATTTCTTTGTATTTACGATTGATCATCTTGTATATGGCTCATTCTTCTTTTTCTACAAGAGTTTAGAATGTGTCGTTCTCTATTTCTTCGCATATTGCATGCTATAGAAGCCCATGATGATTATTTTGTTCAAAAAGGAATTGTCTTTGGAACTATCGGGTTATCTTCTTTCTGAGAGGTAATCTGCGACTCTTGGATGATAGCTTATGGAGATCTGCAGATGCTATTGATGATTGTCTACGGATTGCGTAAAGTCTTGCCATAGAAGTCTTAAAAGGTTTGTGCGAGCTATTATTGTCCTCTTTGGAGATGAGTACTTGAGATCTCCAAATGAGAATGATACTGCTAGATTACTTGCAATCGGTGAGGAAAGAGGTTTTCCTGGGATGCTAGGAAGCATAGATTGCATGCACTGGAGGTGGAAGAATTGTCCTACAGCATGGCAAGGCTTGTATACTGGGCATGTACACAAGCCAACAATAATTCTAGAAGTTGTTGCTTCACAAGATCTATGGATTTGGCATGCCTTTTTTGGTTTACCAGGATCTCACAATGATATTAATGTTCTTCACCGTTCCCCTCTCTTCGCAAAGCTAGCAGAAGGACAAGCGCCGGAAGTGAATTATACTATTAACGGTCACAATTACACAATAGGGTACTATCTTGCAGATGGGATATATCCTGCATGGGTAACATTTGTGAAGACAATACCAGCTCCTCAAGGGAATAAGAAGAAATATTTCGTCCAAGCTCAAGAGGCAGCTAGGAAGGATGTGGAACGAGCCTTTGGAGTTCTGCAATCTCGGTTTGCAATTGTTCGAGGACCAGCACGTTTCTGGGATCAACAAACACTAGGAGATATCATGACAGCTTGTGTCATCATGCACAACATGATAGTTGAAGATGAGCGAGATGGAGGACCACTTGACTACAATTACGAAGGAATGGGAGAAAGCATTCTTGCAGCGTCACGAGCATACACGAACTCTTTGAGTTTATTCAAACTCATCATTCCATTCGAATAATGAAACTCACCACCACTTTCGGGAGGATCTAGTGGAGCACTTATGGCGCGTTATGGAAGGGTGTAATTCAAGAGTGTTTCTTATGTACTAATTTATGTTTTCTATGTATCGTCATGTAGTAATTTATATTTTCTATGTATTGTAATGTAGTAATTTATATTTTCTATGTATTGTCATGTGAATCTATGTGTTGTATGCAGTCATTCATCCGTGATTTAGCAATCAACCATCAACCAACATAATATTCATCATGTGCTTTTACTACATAACCAAGCAAAAGTCTTAACAAGTCCATAAATCAAGCAAAAGTCTTAACAAGTCCATAACCGAAGCAAAAGTATGTAGTCCTACTTAACTAAGAACAAGTGAGTCTTGAGGACAAAGCAAAAGTATGTAGTCCATAACCGCAAAGGAAACAACCTTGGTTCAACTCCGACCTATTACATCTTCTAGCTATGATGTCGCTGCAAGGTCATGTAATCTTGCTTTTGTGTCTCGGTCAGCACTATTTAGATCAATGCCCATAATTCTCTCCTCCTCGACCATTTTCTTGAATTCAAGTTGATCTTTCTCGAATTGAAGCCTCACTTTTCTTGCTCCATCTTCTCTTTTTCTTGCTCCATCTTCATCTTTTCTTCTTTGAATCTTCTCTTTTTCTTGTTCAATCCTCAACTTGTCTTGCTCAATCTTGAGCTTGTTCTTGCATATAGTCTTTCATATCGCTCATCTTTCTTCCTCTCTTTTATAAGCTCAAGTTCTCTCTTCTCTTTTCTCAAATTTTCTAATGCTTCCATGTAAAGATTTGATGTTGCAGCAACTTCTTTACCTCGACGCTCTCATTCTTTCGCCGCCTTACGTCCAATTGGTCTACTTAAGTCATCATTTTTTGGACTAGGATGGTCCTCATCAAGATCAATTGCATTGGAGCTAATAGGACTAGAAGATCCCGGACTTGCACTACTTGATATCTTTTGCTTCTTATCAGATAACCGAGCACACCACTTAGGATGGTATTGCAAAACATTCCAGCAATGCAAGAATGCAAACGATCGCCCTTCTTCCTCATGATACAAAGTTTTAGCTTGCATAATCTGTACAACCATTGAAACAACAATATGAGCAAACCATCTACAAATAGGAAAGGTACTGGAATTATGGACTAACCTTGTCCTGCTCAGTTAACCCGCTTTGATTCCGACGCTCAATCCGATCATGACACCCACAAAACTTGTTCACTGCTTCTTGAATAACAAACCATCGATGTGTAAGCGAAGGCTGTGAGCGATCTGAGGTGAAAGTCTTGTTCTCATGGAAGTAGTCATGTATTCTTCTCCAATAAGTGGCACGGGATTGTTGGTTCCCTTGTATTGCATCAATACTAACATTGAGTCATGCAGAGACCAACATAATTTATATTCTGACAACAACAAAATTTCTCAAGTTAAGAAACAACATTACAATATCTTAACAAGTCTTAAGAGCATTACAATATCTTAATAAGTCTTAACAATTCTTAAGAGCATTACAATATCTTAACTAGTTTTAACAAGTCTTAAGCAGTCTTAACAACATAGGGAAGACATAAGTCAGGGTCCCGAATCATCACTATCAATATCGAGTCCCTCCTCTTCACGATACTGCCAGTCAGGGCGTTTACCCTCTTCATCACTCTGGTAGTCATAGGGAAGGCACAAGTCAGGGTCTACATCGTCTTCAACCTCGACTTCATCTCCTTGCAGCAGTTCATTTGACTGTATGGCAACTTGCTCTAAGTTGCGAGCTATAGTTTCGATGTCATTCAGAACACTATTGAGTTCATTGGCACATTGACATGTGTTTGGACTGAAATTATCTGTTACAATTTTGTTAAGCGCAGATCGATGCAGCGTTATCAGCGCCTCACGGCATCGTCCCCGCCTCGGTTGCTCCTGACTGCCCTGCTGCCAACGTTGCCAGTTGCAACTCCGCAACCGCTTCCTCTAGCGCCGCCGCCGTCGCGCCTTGCCGCATGCACCAACGCACTTTGGGAGAACCAGTACCGCCGCAGTATAAAAATGGCGCGCCGCCCGTATTGAAGAAGGCGTAGGGCCCGCCTGGTTGTGCATCCGCCTCAGCCAAATAGATTCGCTGGCTCGGCATCGCGGTCTTCCCAGTTCCCACTCATCTGTGGAGAGAAGCCATGGTGTTGTTGGCTTGGCTCTCAGTTGTTGGGACTCGCTTAGACCATCTCCATAAAGATTCCCTAAATCTCATTCCCTATATCCTCATATACGTAATTCCCTAAAAGATTTCTTCCCTATATCTCTTTTCTCCAACAAAGATTCCCCAAATCTCATTCTCTATATTCTCACTCCCATATTATAATAATATTTGATAACCGCCGACGAGGCACGCTTATTTTTTCATGAAAAATTTGAACGGCTATTTTAAATTGCGGAATTTGAAATTTGAAATTTGTTCTAACGGTCAACGAATTGGCTATATTGTAACGGCTATATCAAGAACGGCTATATCAAACTATATATTTTGAGGCTATATATACACGTACCATTTGCATTTCCAAACCTCGCCATTTCAATGTTCACTATCTAGTATATCTCAATGAATCGTCGCAACTTAGTTCGAATTTCTCAGAAGACTCATCGCTCTGGATGACGACGATGAATCTCTTCATAATTGCATTTCTAGCACAGAAGAAGATGAGTTTGTGAGTGCTCGACGTGGGGGTTCCGTTGTTGGCCATCAATACATACATCGCAATAGAGAGGAAGGGCATGCCAGCTATACCGAGATTATTTTGTCGATCCTCCTGCCTACTACCCAACCTTCTTTCACGGAGGTTTGTGATGAGAAATATTTCATTTCTTTGTATTTCGATTGATCATCTTGTATATGGCTCATTCTTCTTTCTTTAGCCAGCAGTTTAGAATGTGTCGTTTTCTATTTCTTCGATATTGCATGCTATAGAAGCCCATGATGATTATTTTGTTCAAAAAGGAATTGTGCCGAACTATCGGGTTATCTTCTTGTATGGTAACCGCAAAGACTCTGATGATAGCTTATGGAGTACCCAGCAGATGCTATTGATGATTGTCTACGGATTGCGTAAAGTATCGCCATAGAAGTCTTAAAAGGTTTGTGCGAGCTATTATTGTCCTCTTTGGAGATGAGTACTTGAGATCTCCAAATGAGAATGATATCGCTAGATTACTTGCAATCGGTGAGGAAAGAGGTTTTCCGGGATGCTAGGAAGCATAGATTGCATGCATCGGAGGTGGAAGAATTGTCCTACAAAGATGGCAAGGCTTGTATATCGGGCATGTACACAAGCCAACAATAATTCTAGAAGTCGTTGTTTCACAAGATCTATGGATTTGGCATGCCTTTTTGGTTTACCAGATCTCACAATGATATTAATGTTCTTCACTGCCTCTTTCGCAAAGCTAGCGTATGACAAGCGTACCTAAGTGAATTATACTATTAACTACACAATTACACAATAGGGTACTATCTTGCAGATGGGATATATCCCGCATGGGTAACATTTGTGAAGACAATACCACCTCCTCAAGGGAATAAGAAGAAATATTTCGCCCAAGCTCAAGAGGCGCACTAGGAAGGATGTGGAACGAGCCTTTGGAGTTCTCGTAATCTCGGTTTGTAATTGTTCGAGGACCAAAGACGCTTTCGGGATCAACAAACACTAGGAGATATCATGACAATTGTGTCATCATGCACAACATGATAGTTGAAGATGAGCGAGATGGAGGACCACTTGACTACAATTACGAAGGAATGGGAGAAATAGCCAGTAAAGGCACACGAGCATACACTGAACTCTTTGAGTTTATTCAAACTCATCATTCCATTCGAATAGGAAACTCACCACCACCTTCAGGAGGATCTAGTGGAGCACTTATGGCGTAAGTATGGAAGGGTGTAATTCAAGAGTGTTTCTTATGTACTAATTTATGTTTTCTATGTATCGTCATGTAGTAATTTATATTTTCTATGTATTGTAATGTAGTAATTTATATTTTCTATGTATTGTCATGTGAATCTATGTGTTGTATGCAATCATTCATCCGTGATTTAGCAATCAACCATCAACCAACATAATATTCATCTCAGGCTTTACTACATAACAAAGCAAAAGTCTTAACAAGTCCATAACCAAGCAAAAGTCTTAACAAGTCCATAACCAAGCAAAAGTATGTAGTCCTACTTAACTAAGAACAAGTGAGTACTGAGGGACAAAGCAAAAGTATGTAGTCCATAACCGAAGCAAAGGAAACAACCTTGGTTCAACCTGACCTATTACATCTTCTAGCTATGATGTCGCTTCGCAAGGTCATGTAGCATCTGCTTTTGTGTCTCAAAGGCACTATTTAGATCAATGCCCATAATTCTCTCCTCCTCGACCATTTTCTTGAATTCAAGTTGATCTTTCTCGAATTGAAGCCTCACTTTTTCTTGCTCCATCTTCTCTTTTTCTTGCTCCATCTTCATCTTTTCTTGCTGAATCTTCTCTTTTTCTTGTTCAATCCTCAACTTGTCTTGCTCAATCTTCAGTTGTTCTTGCGATATAGTCTTTCATATCGCCATCTTTCTTCTCTCTTTATAAGCTCAAGTTCTCTCTTCTTTTCTCAAATTTTCTAATGCTTCCATGTAAAGATTTGATGTTGCAGCAACTTCTTTACCTCGACGCTCTCATTCTTTCGCCGCCTTACGTCCAATTGGTCTACTTAAGTCATCATTTTTTGGACTAGGATGGTCCTCATCAAGATCAATTGCATTGGAGCTAATAGGACTAGAAGATCCCGGACTTGCACTACTTGATATCTTTTGCTTCTTATCGATAACCGAGCACACCACTTAGGATGGTATTGCAAAACATTCCAAAGAATGCAAGAATGCAAACGATCGCCTTCTTCCTCATGATACAAAGTTTTAGCTTGCATAATCAGACAACCATTGAAACAACAATATGAGCAAACCATCTACAAATAGGAAAGGTATCGAATTATGGACTAACCTTGTCCCGCTTCGCTTAACCCGCTTTGATTCCGACGCTAATCCGATCATGACACCCACAAAACTTGTTCATCGCTTCTTGAATAACAAACCATCGATGTAAGCGAAGGTCGGAGCGATCTGAGGTGAAAGTCTTGTTCTCATGGAAGTAGTCATGTATTCTTCTCCAATAAGTGGCACGGGATTGTTGGTTCCCTTGTATTGCATCAATACTAACATTGAGTCATGCAGAGACCAACATAATTTATATTCTGACAACAACAAAATTTCTCAAGTTAAGAAACAACATTACAATATCTTAACAAGTCTTAAGAGCATTACAATATCTTAATAAGTCTTAACAATTCTTAAGAGCATTACAATATCTTAACTAGTTTTAACAAGTCTTAAGCAGTCTTAACAACATAGGGAAGACATAAGTCAGGGTCCCGAATCATCACTATCAATATCGAGTCCCTCCTCTTCACGACATCGCCAATGTATGCGTTTACCCTCTTCATCACTCGTAGTCATAGGAAGGCACAAGTCGTGGTCTACATCGCCTTCAACCTCGACTTCATCTCCTTGCAGCAGTTCATTTGACTGTATGGCAACTTGCTCTAAGTTGCGAGCTATAGTTTCGATGTCATTCAGAACACTATTGAGTTCATTGGCACATTGACATGTGTTTGGACTGAAATTATCTGTTACAATTTTGTTAAGCGCAGATGCGATGCCCTCTATTTCTTTCACTGTCCATGCCAAGCCTTTACTCAGTTTCTCCCCATCCTTGTCCATCTACATGTACAACTACAGATGTTATGACACAGTTCTAGATAGGCAAGTAGCAGAAAACAGGACAGATCCAGGCATAACCGGGTGACAGACAACATTCCACAGAAAGGCTAAGTGATTGTAAGCTATGGAAAAAAAATGTTGGTGCTGACAATGTGTTCCACTACCTAGTACTTAAAATTGTTCATAAAAACATTTCCAAGCAACAGACACAATACACGACCTCTGCATGAATCCAATTTGCAAATTATTTTAACAAACAAGGTGTTCCGACGAACATAATAGCTAACGTCCTAACGAACTAAAACACACGATCATGAGTCGCTCCTCGAGTTGTAGTGTTTCAATTGCCACTTTTATTTCAATTCAACCAAATGAAACTAGCACACAAAGATGCATGACATCGGAGTAATTAACCGCTTTGATTTGTCTCTCGCTCGATAACTTTTCCATGAACATCGGATTGGTCCCGAACTTTTCACTCATGAAATGGGTAATTATTGATATCTCAATTAATTTTTGACTCACACAGTTGTGTGCAAAGCACCAACATAAGGAAACAATTAAAAAGAACACCAAACGAGACTAGTCTGCAGTGGGAAAGGCACTGGAATTTTTTGTGACAAAAGTGAGGAGACTGGAATGAGACTATGGCAAACATTAATCATCCCATCTCACATGCCCCCTTCCCTCCAATAAAGTCTCAGCATCAGCTAATTGATTACTCCCCTATTGCATCAATTATCTTATCTGATACTAAGACAACAGCTAAGCAAAACAAAACAAAGGCTGCCAATTTACCTGACAACTATACAATGGTTTAACTTGTAAGCCTCTATGGTGTATATAAGAATGTTCTTCATGTGGCAGGATTAGAAACTGTTACACATGCTTGTTGTGAGTTGACAAATAAATGGATGCAACTGGAAAACCTAGCAGCCAAGCACAACACCACTACTTGTGAAAGTCCGAGCCATAAAATATATGGAAGAAAAAGAATTGTTGAACACTGCACTCAGTGGGATTTTCACTTAGTACATCACAGCATCGCAACAGATTTTGCAAGACCCAAATTCTGATGATGAGACCATAGGAGCTATGCTTAGGTGAGCTCATTCAGGTTTTTAAACCTGACATAAATGATAATTCAAGTGTTCATGATGCCAATTGTTAAACCTAACAGATTCTATATGTTCTCATTTTTCTTCCTCACACATTTCACTAAACCAATTCCTTTTCTGTTTTGAAAGAAGTGCAAAAAAGAAGAGACTATTCAAGCCAAATTTTACACCGAATTCACAAGACCATCAACAATCTTTGAAAAACACAGGTTCAGATGATGGGATTATCAATCCTAATAATATCATGCAAGCTCATTCAACTTCACTTCGCAACCCTAGGAGCAGGAACAAGATCAGGGACCATCTCACACATCGCAGATCAGGGACCAGAGCAACCTCCCTTCGCAACCCTAGGAGCAGGAACAAGATCCCAATCACCCGAATCTAACCTACGGGCGCAGATCCGAGAGGAGCTACGGAGGAGAGATGGGGAACAATGGGTAACCGAGTATACCTCGGCGGTGAAGAACGGAGATTCGATGGCGGCGCTGCCCGATCGATTCGGCCGACGGTGATGCAGATCGTCGACGGCGACGTCGCTGGCCTCCTCAAGACTTGGGACCGAGCGCCAACGGATGACGACGACGGGATGACAATGATACACCGGGCGCCGCCTCCAAGATCCAAGCCATGGAGGATTCGCCGCTGTTTTCGCGATGGGATTGGAAATACGTATGAGAGAGAATCAGTAATTTGAACGGTTCAAGACTCTCTCTCATTCTCGTAAAATGGGGAACCGAATGGGGAATCTGTTGGAGCACTCTTTTTGACACTGTAGCGCAATATTCTTCAAATTTTCAGATAGGGGATGGGTTTACAGAGGCTGTTGGAGCTGCTCTTAGATCGTAACGGATAAACATCACCGGGAGACTAGCAAAGACTGCAGGGGGTGTGGGGTGAGAAAGACCGGGTTTGACGATACTGTTTCTAGATCGGATTTCAATGATTTGGTGGTATTGAAAATCGTAAAAAATTGCTCAAAACTCGTTGAAAACCAAATGATTTGGAAAATCAAATGAATTTGAAATCTGGTCAAATCGGCGATTGATTTTCGTGGTAAATAAACGAAAACAGCTTGAAAATATTTGAATTTCGAGTGGTTTTTAGCGAAAATCTGCAAAATCTGAACATAGCTGAAAATGGGGAAAATGTAAAAAAAAGAGAGGAAAATTTGCAAAAATAAATATTGTAAAATTTGTAAAAAAAAACATTAAAGGCTAAAAATGGGAAAATGTAAAAAAAAATATAAAAAGTATGGACAAAAAACGAAAAAAAATTGGCATGATCTTTCCTAAATATGAAAAAATTTCAACCCGACCTTTCCTATATTTTAGACAATTGAAAATTGTAAAGTAGGCATTTAACAATAATATGTCAACAAATAATCTTTCGTTTTAATACTACTTACATATCAATCCAACAAGTGCAAAAATAGACATGCACGTAATGATATACCAATACCATTCGCATATTGACACCATTTACGTTACAATATCTTACAAAAATTGCTTGTGTAAATAATTTATAAGAAATTGTTTGTGTCAAGTTGCACGTTGTACAACAAAATAAGTACAAAATATAACTAGTAGTGCGAAGTACAACTTCCATGCTAAAGTTTTGGTTGTTCATGCATGCATACAACGAGAGGTAAGCTTTTTAATATTGGATAACATTAACATATTAAAATATATTATAGCAAGATAATTTCTATGTACACAAATATCACTAGTTGAACAAATAGTCTCATTTTCAGTGTCATCCATTGCTACTAAATATAATTGAACAAATGTTGATACTAAATACACTTCAACAAATATTGCTACTAAATATACTTCAACAAATATTGCTACTTGACATAATTAAACAAATATTGCTACTTAACATACTTGAACAAATATTCCTACTAAATATAATTGAACAAGTATTGTTACTAAAATATATTTAAGTAAACATTGTTGTTTGACATACTTGAACAAATATTGCTAATAAATATAATTGAAAAATATTGTTACTAAAATATGTTAAAGTAACTATTTCACGCTGACATACTTAAACAAATATTACTAACTAAAAATACTTCTAATTTTTTTTATTTTCTAATTTCTACATTTTGAATGGCTCAAAAACGTCTACAAAATTCTTTTTTTTCAAAAAATATTCACACCAGAGGTTATAAAACTATTAATACTAATTTCAGTGATTTTTTGGATAATTTTTTTCAAATTTTTTGAATTTGAATTTGAACGGTAAACCAAGCAGTTACATTTCTCAAGCCAGCACGATACGGGCGAAAATTGCAGTTTTTGAACATTTTACCGCGGTTATTTGAACCCTAAGAAAGACTACTTCATTATCAGTGCTTGGTATCAAATGACGACGGTCTTGTTGGGGAGCCATAGCTTTTTTGAAAAATTACTTTCTTTTCTAGCTTTCTAGGAGCTGTAGCTTTTTATGAGGGACTATTTAGTAAGTAGCCAATTCTCCTCAGTAATAATCTATAAATGTAGTTTCGCTTATGCCTAAAACCCTTTAAGAACTGGCTAGTTTGGAAACTTACTGACTTTTTAAAAACTAAAGCTAACTTTAAGCCCCTTAAACTATGCCATAGCTGAGTGCTCCTTTTAAGTTTGTTTAGGCTTGAGCTTGAGCTTATTTGGCTTCTACACTCTATAAGCCATGCCAAAACAAAACAAAGATTTTTTCACTAGATGGAAAGAAGAAGCTTCTAACCCAATTTGCACTACGCGAGAGAAGTAAGGAAAACGATGCTTCTGGGTGGTGGAGCTTCTAAAAATCCCACTTCCTGCACCTTACAACTTAACTATTATTTACTTAAAAATTGCCATCCTCATCCAACAAGATAGCTTTCTTCCAGCCCACCAAATAAGCTCAAGCTCCAAATTTAAACAAACTCAAATTTATGTAGCTGGCTTCACCCAACAACCTTATCTAAACTAATCCAAATGATAAGAGAGATGCCTAACAAATAGCTAACAAGACTAAGGGAATATTTGGTAGAGCTCCAGCTCCACCAGTTCCGTGGATCTGATGGAGCTAGGTATTCCTAACTCCACTAAATTCGTAAAGCTGGAGCTGTAAGTACATTAAAAATATTTAGATGGATCATCTTGTTTACATTTGATCAAAAATATAAACTTAATTCACTTTATTTTTAGTCTATAAGAAGGGTTGGGCTTCCCAAACAAGCGCTAGAACAGCTTACTGATCTCTGCTGCTCCTTGCTCCTCGTGTCCACAACAGCTGTTGCCCCTCCGGTGCGTGGCCCACCCTCTCTCGGACTATCACGGCCATGACAGAGTGGTACTGACACCCAGTAAAACATCTTTCCTCTGATGACTCGGGACAAGAAATGGCCTCCAAAATTTCAGTTTCATGGCCTATGATCACTCAGGACAAAGAAATGGCCACAAAATTTCAGTTGCATGGCCTATGATCACTCAGGACAAGAAATGGACACCAAAATTTCAGTTTCATGGCCTCCATACTCTAGGTTTTCATCATCTCATGTGTAAGCCTAAATGAGCAACAGGTAATACCCCCTTGTCCCTTGATACAAATAAATCTAGGATCTAATCTATAGCAAAGATGGAGCTAAAATCATACATACAGTGAGAAGTTGTACAACAGAACCAGCACATTGTTAGACTTGAACTGAAAACCATCACAAGCCAAATAGATTATCATTGGCGCCAAAGATCGAACCCCCAAACTGCCTAGTGTTCAAGTCTCCACCATCCAAGGCAGAGGGGAACCTGTCGAGCCACTGGGTGAGGTTTGGACTGTCCGAATCCTCCACCCATGGTGATGTCATGTCAATATCATCCAGTGCGATTGGATCCCTGCGCCCCTTCTTCATCTTGGAGTCGGAGTGGAGTGCGAAATTGTAATGCACATAGGCTTGGTCAGCCAAAGCTTCCTTGTCCAGCTTGTTGCGCTTCTCTGAGTGACTCTGAAGGATAATGCTCCAGTCTCTTTGGAAAGTCAGGGTGCTGCAAACCTGGCTGACTATTCTGACAGCAGCGTTTTGTAATGATGGCGCTGAATCACCATATTGTTCCCACCACATCCCTGCACGTCAAAAGGTCATTAGATACATTCAGGGAAAGAGAAATATAATAGTGCCTCGAGCACAGAAGACGGTAAGCTCCCTTTGCAACATCTTCAACCCAGACCAGTAAATTGAAGTTATGATCATAGGCCAGCAAATAGATGCCAATGGCGATGTAGCTGCCTAATGGTCTCAAAATGTAGAGTCACTCAGCCAATTTTTGGAGTGCAAAAATTTAACACAAGGGAGAAACCGTGAATTTTTTTTTTCCCGAAAACAGCATTTGATATTTAACTGTACAATGGACATCTGTATATGCCATATAACAATATATATGGCCATCAATTCCAGCTTGCAGATTTTTACTGTTAAGAATAGGGACACAATAAAAATAACAACCTATTACCAGAGTGGTTAATTTCTGTTATTATGCATATATTGCAATTAAGCAACATGCTGTTGCATTCAAGAATATTAGAACAATGCAAGTAAGAATACCTGGGGAAGTGTTGTTGCGGGCCTCTTTAGCAATGTTAGAGCCAAACATCCCTTGTGCTTTGCGGAAAGCATGCAGTTCTGAAGTAATACCTTGCCTTTGTTCAGGGGCTGTAAGCACTTTGTCGAGAACATGGTAGAACTCCTCCTTGATACTAGTGAAAAATTTTACTTCTGGATTATACTGGATGCTTGGGTTCAGAAAAGCAGCTGCTGAATGAAGAGGTGAATGCAGCTCTGCCTGCCATTTTTGCTCCACAATGTCCAGAAATGACTTGCATTTGCCTTCATCCATTATGTAGTATGTTCTAATAGAGTCCATTACCTTTGTCATAGACTCGTATATACAACCAATGGCAGCCTTGCCTCCTGAAACATCCCTCATGACCCTCAATAGAGGTTCAGAAACAGCAGCTATCTCTTCAACTGCTCTCCAAAACTCATCGTCATCGAGGATCTCGACACACGAAATGCTTAAGGACCTATTTGCATATGAAGAAGATGCATAGTCAGAGCTATGAAACATTTGCTTCAGCTTTGATCTGTGCCTCAACAATGATTGCAACGTGAGAAAATCTGATACAGACTTTGTAATCCCTGAGCAAACAATCTCCTGCCCTGCCATGCACTTTCTCATATGATCAAGAACCCACCTGTTGTTGTAGATAAATCGTGTTATGTTTTGAGCTTGACAGATGCATCGGTTCACCCAATCAATCTTGGAAAAGTCGTCCAACATTGAGTTTATACAAAAAGATGCGCAGGGAGACCAAAATATCGTGTTGTAGTTCTGCATGATCAGCTTGTCTACATTACCATAGTTTATATTCCGATCAGTGGTTATCTGAACCACATTGTCTGGACCAACCTCCCGAATCACATCATCAAAGAGATCATACAATCCTCTGTGACTTTTGATGTGTGGAGAAGCATCCACTGTTTTGAGGAAGAATGTCCCTAGTGGAGACGACACAGAAAAGTTTATTAGGGCTTTCAATTTGTTATCAGTCCATGAATCAGCTAATATAGTACAGCCTGTTGTTACCCAATCCTTTTCAATCTCTTTTGTTCTCTGCAAAATCTCTGACTTGAGCTTGTGCAACCACTTCGACCTCAAAACCTCAGCTGACGGCCCTAGGAATCCCTGCCCACAAAGTGCCTCCAGCATATGCCGGTACGAAATGGAGTCTGCAATACTGTAGTCCAACTTATTCTCGAAAAAGAATTCAGCTATGCACCGTTCTGCTTCCAATGCTGCAGCCGAGCGTGGCTTGTTTGCGCAACAGACAGTTTCAGTACCGGAGCAGGAGGTACTTCCAGGGCAAGGAGCTGATTCTGCTCGGCGGCAGGAGTAATAGCAGGAGAAGTAGCTGGCCCTGGAGATGGAGACTGAGATGGACACTCCTGTGTTCTTTTCGGAAGTACCGACATTTCAGCTATGCGCTGCCTCTTGAGAAGCTGGAACTCCTTGTGCTCTTCCTTGGCTGCTATGACAGCATTCACCTTTTCTATGACATCATCCCTCACCTTGGTGCAAGGGTTGACACCTCTGCTCGGGATTTGGGACAGGTGAAACTTGAACCTGCTTATGCCACCATTTAGAACCTTCTGGCAGAATCTGCACCTAACCCTGTTCCCATCCAGCTTATCGCAGTACTCCCAGCAGACATCCCTTTCCCGCACTGAAGCAGTAGACAGCAAAATGAGCACAAAACAGAAACGCAGCACACTGACAAAATGGTGAAATGGAGAGAAGGGAAAATATATACTTTATGGTGATGCAGAAGCCGACTCCAATTTGATATCTGCAAAAGAATTAAAGCGATGGTTTTACAAAGCGCTGCCGCTTATGATAAAAATTTAGGTACCTAGGAACCTGAGTGCGTTGCAAGTAGAAACTCAAAAGCTAAAGGAAACGAAATAAGGCAGTTCAACTAAATGCATTGCAAGCTTCATGTAACAATCAGGGAAGTCAGAAGTGTTTGTACAACACTGGAGCATTTGGCAGGCTACTACCACTACTTGAATTCAGCCAATTCAAGAAATAGGATCCTGATGGTCTGAAACCGCCGCGTTGCTCCGGCAATTCATCTCCCAGAGTATCAGCAGCAGAAACGGACAGAAAGCTGGTTTCTTTCCCATTTGTTTGTTTCCTCAGATCAAACCATCCTACAAAACCGACGCGAGTCTCCCAATCACGGCAGCTTCAGACGGGCGCTAAAAAATTTAGGCCGGATCGGCGAAACAGCTGGCCGGAAAAGGGCACCAAGCAACAGAAACGCCCACTCGGCTACGAGCTATAAATGCTCCGATTCGCGAGAGAGAAATCCGGGTTCGCCTAGCCTGTAAATCGCGGAAGGAGAAGAGCAGCTGCTGACCTGAGCCACCGAAGCGAGCTTCGGAGAGGGGATTTCGCTAGGGTGTTTTGTTTCTTCTCTTCTCCCCGATTTATCGTCCCGGTCGGGCGGCCGCCGCCGGGTCGCTCTCTCTCTCTCTCTCTCTCTCGCGAGGGGAGAAGGGCAGGGTGTGCGGGATCTAGGGATGCGCGACGCGAGATGCCACGAGATTGGACGATTTTGTCCTCGTCCCGTCGGGAAGAGAGAGGCGGAGGTTTTCTCTGACCTGCGAAAAGATATTGGGGAGAGATTTCGCAGGGCCCCTTTACGAAATTTGGGCCTCAAAACGAAACGCTCGGGCGGCCCAAAAGCTGGCCGCAGAGTTGCTCTGCTTCTTCTCTCCGAGGCTTGGACCATGGAATGACCCCTGGATCGGTCCTAGTCGTACATGGAGAATTGGAGATCCATCGTGCATCGACGTTCTGAGGTGGCCCGACCGGTCACCACCCGCCGGCGGCGTGCGTGCGGCGCCTGCCACGCCAGGCCGCCGGGGCAGGCGGCAAGGCCGGAAGGTGCTTTCTGAAATGGCTCAGCCGCAAAGACGGCGTTCGGGTGTCGAGCTGGGCCGCGAGATTGCGCAGGCGACAAAGCTGTGTGGCCAAATCTTAGAACGGAGTCGTTCGCCGGCCTCGGCGCCTCGGCGGGCATTGGAATACTTCTCCGGTGCTCTTCTTCGTTCGGGCGCCGTTGCGCTGGTGTTTGACGAAATGGCTGCATGATGACAGCGCGTTCTTGGTCGAGCCTGACTGTTCGCTACCTCAATCGGCGTCAGTAAAATTGAGCAACAGGTAACGCCGGTTCCTTCACGTCCTTTATACAGTGACGCTATATATTCGATTTGAATTGGGTCCTCATTTGCTCTTTGCCGTGCGAGCTCGTTAGCGCATGCAGTTTAGCTGATTATACACAACATCTATGTGATTATGGTAGAATGGTCCGCTGAAAGAAAAAAACTGCTGGCTTGGATGTGCTGAACTTAATTGCACTCAACAGTAGCAGTAGGTATTGCTGGTCAATGTGAGAGGTGGGCGTCGTGCTTTGACGGGCCGATCCGGCACGGGTCTATCATGCTTCATATCTGAACCATGCCATGCTGGCCCGGATCATCTTCGGCGAGCCCAGGCACAGCCCATTTTCATTTCGTACCTACTTTGTGCCATGCCGGCCTAGATCTGGCCCATATGCACTATTGTGACGAGAGTAAAGGAGCTGGAGACGCATGGAGTTGAGGTAGTGAGCACAAATATTATGAGAAAAAAAAACTAAATTTATTTATTTTTTAACAGTTACAGAGAGCAAGAGGGATGTGCTGAACACGGTCGAAGAGGGGGCAATGGGCGAGAAAGAGAGTGAAGGAACAGACGAGAAAGATTGAGAGAGACGAGCGAGAGAGGTAGAGATTGAGAGAGACGGGTGAGAGAGAGCAGTATCTTGCACCGTCTTTCAATCTCTTTCAGCTCTCTCCCCTCTTGCCCATCTCTCTTAGGTTTCGGCGGTGAATGTGGCATTCATGAAGCTAGGTGCATCATAGCACTCATACTCTGTGAGTCGGTAACTTTCATATTGAGTTTCTTCCTCATGTCCTGAGTCATCGGGTCTAGCACAACCTGTGTTACAGTGTCGTGCCGGCACAGCACGGCTCACTTCGTGCTGGGCCAGGCTTTGGACTGTGCCATACCCGCCGTGCCTCGGGCCGGCCCAAAAAGCCCAGCGGAGTGTCCACCTCGTCAGCCAAAGTGATGGTGATTAATTCATTGACTAGTCTTATATGATCTGCGACAAACCTACCCGGGTGGCTCTTGCTACCGAGGGGACTGGATCAACGTATAAAAGAAAACTGTACTGTTTATGTTTCTCCTAACTGACCTTTCAGTTTACTGACATGTATTCAACCGGTCTGGTGGGGGCAAACTTACATTTTACTGCAATATTTCCATTTTTCCCTAGGACAGAACCGAAGTTCAAATGTTTCACACACCAGGTAATAGAATTGACTTGTCTATGCTAGCCATTCTTGACTTGGCTAGCAAGTACATGCCAGTAATTCCTAACTCATAAAGCGAAATAACTTGGTTTGCATTGACCTTTTTGGTGGTGAGAGGCAGGCCAGTTCTCAACAATTAGCAAGAATATCTGTTCCGAGATCGGGAAAGCGTGTACGTGCAAGTCTTTAGCGATGTCTTACTTCACAATAGTCAATAATACTAGGTACGTTTGCGCGGCGGCACGCCGCGCCGCACAGGTGAGCGGCGATGTGTATAGATGATTTTTTGGTTGAAGAAAAGAATAGCAGTAACACGTTAGCATATTACACTTTTTGGGTACTTTGCCCTTCCTCTAATTAACACGTTAGCATATTACACTTTTTCTAATTAATCCCACTATTCAAACTGACAGACACATAAGGTGGATGGATAACCAAAGGGCCCAGACTAATATTGTTAAGAATCAACCAAAAATGATCCATATATTGACCATGTGGCCCACTATATCAACACATGTCAACATGCCATGCTTGTTCAAGAAATATGATTAAAGAATCCGCTCAGATAATCTTAATACCCAGTCAGATTCCGTAGGACTTAAGAAATAACTTTTTACACGAAATTTGGACGAATAAAGTTATTATACATCAACTAAAGCAGATAGGGAGAGTTACATTTACCTGGAGCATATTGGCCACAACTGGCTATAGGCAAGAATTATTTGAATGTATGAGGAGACTATCAAGGGCCCCTGTAGGGCTCTCATTGTCTGCAAGAATCTCTGCTAATAGACCAAAAGAGAAACATGGAGTAAATAACATGAAAATTTGCAGCAGCACAATGGCCTTAATGATATTGCCCTATTCGATTTGTCATGATTCTTTTTTGCAAGATACAACAGTGTAGGAAGATTATTGCGCACTTACAGTATGGGCATCAGCTATTTGTGCGAGGGAGGGGCCATGGAATACGGAGAGGATCGGGACAGCAAATGCGTATGAGCCGCCAATGATGGTAGGAAGGCGAGTGCCAAATAGTGTTTGGAGCAGTGTCTTTATCCCACAAATAACAGTGTTTGAACCACTCTGGCCTTGTCATGCTTCGGTAACAAAGCAAACAATATTTTTATAGGCAAAATAGATTCTACCACTGAACATCTCTCAAACTCATTGCCAGTTTGCAGGGCACGCTGGAAAGTGGCATTTTCTTGGTCAGCATGCCTTGCATAGAGAATCTTGTTGTGTGAATCTATTCGATCCTGCAAAAAATTTAAAAAAAAGAAACTCAGCAAGTTGGCACAAGATTTCAAGCCGACACAGTGCATATTTGTTAAGTACCTGTGTTTTGTTATGAGTGATAAGTGCTGCCATCTCTTTCTCTAACATGGACACAGAGGTCGTGAAGGCAACAGCCGTTGTGTTGAGATCAACAGATACAAATGGGAGTGTGTACTATGTGATAGCTTTGTGGCGAATGCCCTTGTACAGAGTTTCTATCCAGTAGCAGGTTCGACTTCAGCTTCTCAAGATATCCCAAACATGACCCATAGTGACTGGCATGAAACATCTTGTGAGTAGTTAATAACAAACAGGTGCAACGAATAAAAATTGGCACAACGTAGCGATATGAAACAGGAAAACATGCATCTCCATCATATAGCGTAAGGTTCATTACCAATACAGCTCATAAATCAGCTATAATGAGTATGTGAATGCAGGTGACAAATATTGCCATCTGAGGAATTTACTTCTTAGACAACAATTAAAATGAGCCTCAAGCCTTGTTATATTCTAATTTCTAGACACTACACGCATGATATTAGCGACAATGATAAGAAAACGAAGCAAGTGTAGTTTTATTGGATCATGAATATCTGTTGGAAGGAATGACAACATGATCTTTGAGGATGACTTACATATAACAACTCATGCTAGATGGAGGGCATTATAAAACAACCCATGCTAGAGGAATTTTGTCTAGAATTGGAAAGATTTACAGGCAACTTTGAAAAATCAGAAGGGGCAGAAAATTGTAAAAATATAAAATATTCCCTAAACATGGAAGAACTCATGGTTATCACGGCACCCCGGATAGGCAACACTAGGCGACCAAACAAAATGCTTGTGGGTAAATAATATTTTATAGGTTTAATTAGATATTTGCCACCCTTCAACGTGAAAATTCGACGCCATGTACAAAATATGCCACTCCAGTGGCATGATTTGTACATGGTGTCGAAGTTTGAAATTGAAGAGTGGCAAATATCTAAATCTCCCTATTATTCTATGTCCTCCTTGTGGTGGTAGCAGCGAAGCCTTCAAGATCTATACGTTAGCTTAGGGTATACCTTTGACATCGAAGCATCAAGTTGGTTGCTATAAAAAATTGTGTCTTAGGCTCCTACACCACATGGTCACACAGCTAGGATCAATACTTGGCTGCTCCTCAGCTTTGACCCAACTAATCCCCTTGATCATTTCACGCACGGTTGTTGCAGGTTCTGTAGCCACCAAAGCAACCAAGCTGCTGCTCCTACAGCCCTCACCATCACCGTTGTCGCTAAGCCCTCATGATGCGAAGGGACAATAGAGAGACTGATTGGAAATATGCATATCTGAAAACAAATATCTTAGGCTCAGACTGTGATATATAAGAAGCCAAATTTGGAGAACTTACCTCACTTAATAAGAGTAATTAAGAAGCATATTAAGCAAACTTTCTTTGAGAGATATCACCTTAGAATAAGATCTACCCGGCAAGGATCACATATTCACATCCAAAGATCGATCCGCAGACTTCGATTGGCAATCCTTGGGCGGTGTGTACACACCTTTAAACAATCGCACATGTATGTGGATTAGAAGCATAGTGTGAATAGCGTGAAAACAGTAGCATCCAAATTAATCTATAGAAAAATACACCAAGATCACCTCAACTGAACAAAAATATATCCAAAATGAAGAAAATACAAAAGTACAGAGAAAAGATTACCTCTCATCGCTCTTGATGCGCAAGCAACATATATACTTTCAATAAATCACAGGAGGACATAAGAAGAAAAAGGCACAATCAACCAAATCAGATTAGTCAAACTCCTTTTATTAATTAAGAGATTAGTAGAGATACCTAATAGTCAAGACAGATGCCTCAGTCCCTTGATAACTCAGGGGCACTCTACATCATAAAAAAAGCATTGCATATTCCATCTACAGATAAACACAAATTGTCATAATGTATCAAAATAAATGAATGACCACTTTTTGGTTTAAAACAAATAAATCTGCATGTTGCAATCGAGATGATAGGTATAACTATATCTTAAACATATCACAAAGCTATCTTTTTTTCCCAGGATTCTGGATACATACTCTATTTCACACTATAGTTTCCTTTACCTCTCAATTCACTAAAGACTAATCAGCATAATCTCCAGATTCTCTGCTACCTCAATGGCGTTTCTAGTTCTTATCAATATTCAAAACAAGAAGCTCCACCAAGACCTCCAATTAACCGCTCATCAAGAAGCAAACCCAATTCATAGCACATGGACACCAAAAGAAGAATATTAAGCAAAAGCTACGCGACGCGACGCCGAGAGGAGGGAAGACGCCACCCGGTCTTGACGTGCTTGAGTGCGACACGACGCCGCCGAGATTCGGTAGAAGGCTGCGACCTTTTGCCGGCGAGGGCAAAAGAGGTGGAGTCGAACAAAAGCTACGGATGAGCGACAATGGGCGTGAGGCGGCGGCGAAGGCGCTGAACAAGAGGCGCGCCAGGGAGTAGGGATCGCGATGGCGAGATCGGCGAAAGGCTTGACGCGAGGACGTAGTGCGAGATGGCGAGGCGAAGGGGACACGATGGCGATGGGGAAAAAGGAAAGAGCAACGAACGGAGAGGACTGGATGGGGACCGGAGAATGCGAGGCGGACCACGAAGACTGCACGTGGAGGCGAACAAGCGGTCATCGCGCGACGGAGAAGCAATAAACCGAGGGACAAGCGTGCTTATCTGAAACTTCAAGGGCCAATTGCAAATTTCGTGACGTGGCGCTGTCCCTGGCCGAGAAACCTGCGAACTTTAATTTAGGGGATGATTACTCTCCTTGATATGCCTCATATGTTCTGGCTGCAAATTTCAAATTTGCATGTGCAACAAATAGCCTCCTTCCAGGCCAATCTCTGCACGGTAACCAAAACTTAATCTCAAATAATGGTGCTTTCAAGTTGGGTTTCAGCTGAGGGGATCCTCCAGGCTATTCATACTTTAAGTCTGGTCACTTTGGCGTATGGCTAACTGATTCTTCTAATTTTTGTGGTATTGTGTGTTGGAGATAACTCAAATATCTCTATCTACCATATCTTTTGGTTTTATCTAAATAGTTTGTTAGTCTAAGTCTTCTACAACTAGGACTCTTTTGTCTATATAAACAATCCTCCGTACATGTAAATATTAGAACTATTATAGTAGATTGTTTCCGTGGTTTTTTCTCGTAAAGGTTTTTTATGTTAAATCTTGTCACCGTTATTTTGACGTGCTATCCCTAACCAGTGGTATAGAGCCCTAGCATTTTATGGTTTGTGAATCCAATGCATATATAGTGCTCGGCAACACTTTATCCTCATCGATTACTCTCTCTGAAGATGGCACCCTACACCTGACCAACGGTGATTTTCTTCTTTGGCCATCAAATTCAACAAAAAATAGTTTTGAGTTCTGTGGTAGCAGTCCTATTTGACAGTGGAAATCTTGTGATAAGAGATCAAGTGTACAGCTCCATGCAGGGGCGAAGCCAGGAAATATTGCCGCCGGGGTCAGATCGCAACCTTGTGGTACGTGGGCTCTAGGCTGTTGACGCTTTGGGCCGTGGGAATGCTAGCTTGCTGAGTGCTTTGCCGCATGCCGCTCAGTTGTAGGGGTCAGCCTTGTTATTTACCGGTGTTAAAGTAATATTTAGCATATGGGTATAATAGGCTAGCAGAAAGTCATCGGTGTCAACTGACACCGACGCTTGACTGTAGCTCCGCCCCTGGCTCCATGTATTCTGGCAGAGTTTTGATCACCCAACTGATACACTGCTCCCTGGAGGAAGCCTGGGAGTCGATAGAATCACCGGCAAGAACATTTCCCTTAATTCTCATAATTATTCTCTGGAGATACATGCAAGCTGAAGGTGAGGGTTTTGTCATTCGGCACAATCTCGATAGTTGGATATATTATGGCACTTTTCCCAGCTGGATGGACATTCAGGAAGATGGAGACAATTTTCTAACTTTCAGTGATGCGAATAAATACATAAGGTTGAATAGTAATGGGACTATCAATTTTGCTATGTTTGGGGAGTGTGGCTCTGTATGGTGGTCTGCTTCTGGTGTTTTCTGCAGTATGTGGCCCGTACAACCTGTATGCAACATCATCCTCAACTGACCAATATCTCCGCTCAGGGTTCAACAATTGCAGTTACCCTGTTGGTTTTGATCCACCACTTGCTAGGCTGCTAATATGTGGGGCACAGTGGGTTGTTCAAGAAGTAAAGCATTGAATTGTGTAGCCAATGTTTCTGTTGATCAAGAAGAGTCATTTTATCAAATTGATAACATCTACAATTTTCTTGACAGATGATCCGTTGGAGCCAGCAGCACCAAAGAGTGTGTAGCTGCTTGCCAAAGTGACTGTTCCTGTACCGCCTATTCTTACAACACAGCATGTCTACTGTGGTACGGGGAGCTGCAATATACAATACTGCAGAATTATGGTTCAAATGGATGTAATATCTATATACGTTTCACCAAACAACAAAAGTGGGTTACTAAAATTGCTGTCATATTGGGCCTGGTGGGAGGTATGCTAGCCATCAGGGTTGTTGTCCTGACAGTTTTGTGGAGGTCCAGAACAAAGTTATCAATGGATGTCTAGTGGTCTTCTCATATTCCCAGGCAAAAAATGCGACAAAAGTTTCTCGGGAACAATTTTGGCTGTGTTTTCAAAGGGACATTACCGGGTTGCACTGCTGTGGCTATCGCCTCGGACAGGGAGAGAAGCAATTTCGAGCAGAGTGAGGACCATTGGACTGATTCAGCACATGAATTTTGTTCCTCTGCTTGGGTTTGTGCTGAAGACAGTAGTAGAAGGTTGCTGGTGTATGAATGTGTATGCATATATGGCAAATGGTTCTTGAAACAGACACCTGTTCTCCAAAAGCTCGTCAAAGTTTGGTTGGGAAAAGAAACACTTTATAGCACTTGGAATTGCAAGAGGCTTGGCTTATCTGCATGAGGAATACAAGGATTACGGCCTTGTTTGGAAGCAATGTATTTTCATAGTTTCTAGGTAATACTATGGTTTCTAAGAATACCATGGTATTTTATATCATGAGGTGTTTGGTTACCATGCCAAAAACTCTGTATTAAAAACCATGATTTGGTAGATATCATGGTATTTTTGGAGTATTTGAAACTCCACTCCAACCCAAAGTTTTCATAGTTTTGGCTAGCTTCTTGTCTATTTCCACTCAAATACCGTGGTTTGTGATGTTGCATCCAAACAGTTGGTAGTTCCAAGAAATACCATGGTTTTAAAAGAGTTTGGTAAAACCATGATATTCATGACAAAACAATTGCAAACCATAATATACTAAAACCATATTTTTAAAATACATTACTTCCAAACAGGGCATACATTGTACACTGTGATGTGAAACCGAACAACATACTTCTTAATGCAGAGTTCTGTCCTGAGATTGCAGACTTTGGTGTGGCAAAGCTTTCTGGTTGAGATTTCAGCAAGGCACTAACAACAATGCGAGGGACCATTGGATATCTTGCACTAGAGTGGATCTCAGGACTACCAATCACACAGAAGGCTGATGTTTACAGCTTCGGAATGATGATTCTTGAAATCATATCAGGACAAAGTAATGCGGAGAAAATTAAGGAAGGAAAATTTACTTAGTCAAGGTGAATGAAGGAGATGTTACGTGCCTGTTGGACAGTACGTTGGAGGGCAATGCTGAAAGGGGTGAAAACAGGACAGGAAATATCCGCCCGATCTGATCCCGAATCCGTTTAAAATCCGTACCGATGTTATCCGTATCCGTATCCGGAAAATCCGATGTAATATGGGTTAGGATATGGGAAGAGCAATATCCGACCTGTATCCGAAAAATCTCATGTAATATGGGTTAGGATACGGGAAGAGCAATATCCGATCCGATATCCGGTAAATATCCGACCCGATATCCGGATAAAATCAATTATTCTTCCATTAACTTGGTTCATTATTGGATAGATAGAATAGTTGTTTGATACTTGCACTAAAAACACTACTTTGTTATTAAGCGTGAACTTCAACAAATCTATCAACAAACAAATAGAGTGATGACATAATGCTTTTACCTAAATTAATTTGTTCAACTTATTTGATAAACTTCTTTTCTATTCAAATTACTGAAATTAGTTGAGTCACTAAATTGCACCTCTAACCATACTACTATCCTATGTTGAAATAATTATGACTTGAAGCTAATGTTGTAAGGTTAATGCTTCATTCGTTCTTTTACGTACACAATTATGTACTATACTACTATCCGATTATGATATCCGATCCCGACTAATCAAGTCAGTATCCGCTCCGTATCCGAATCCCGAATAATCCGAATTCAGATCCAGATCCGGACATCCAGATCCGACTCAATTCAAAAAAAATGGGTTAGGAAACGGGACAAGCAATATCCGCCCGTATCCGATCCGGTTTCACTCCTATTGCTGATGTCGATCGGCTGAACAGAGCCTGTAGAATTGCATGCTGGTGTGCATTCAAGATGCCGTGTATCGTAGGCCAATGATGGGGCAAGTTGTTCACATGCTAGAGTGTTATGGATGTCGAAATACCTCCTATTCCAAGGTCACTCCAAAACTTTGTGGACTTGGAAAATTGCACGCACTCTGCAGATTCAGATAGTTCTTGAAGTCACATATTTGTCGAAGTTTTCCTTGATAGAATATGATTCTAAGGTGCTAGGAGTTTGTGCTTCTTCTTTTTGTATTTTGTGGACTACAGTGAAATACACACAAAACTTGGTGTGTCATGCAGTTTTAAGCTATGTCATCAGCTCGTGCTTCTGCTTTGTTGGCCGCCTTGTTCGTTCATTTGCAGAACTGTAGACTTGTGGTATTACATGATAAACACACGTAATACGCAAGGCCTAAGATTCTCAGTTATGTACTGTACTATCTGTGTACATTACTTGTTGATAGTGGCATGTTGTCACTTTTTTGTGAGTTCCAAGAAGTTCGATGACAGGAAATGGAAGGTAGCTCGTCAGGTCAAAATTTTCTGGTATCACTGTGCTTTGATCGGTGGAATCCTTCAATTCGTTCCAACTTTAAAAATAACTTGAACGGCTTTCTCTATTCAAGATACACCCAGGGGCAGAGTTGGCCCCAGGCCTAAGGCCCAGCTCAAAAACAAAGGGTGATGCAGGAGTTTTTTTTTTTTTTTTTTAGATGTATATGGGCTACAAGTGACTAGTCTACTCCTGCTTTGGCTTTGAACTGAATCTCGCCATGCAAGAGATTTTCATAGCAGATCACTATGAAAATGATGGCCTGGCCCGAGGCTTGGGACCCAACTGGCTCTGCTCCTGGATACACCCACTAGAAGTGGAAAAATTAGTCCAACGACACTCAATTCGTTGGCATTTAGCGATGTGTCTATGACATGTGGGTCTATCTGAGTCTATAACAGTGGACCAAGGTGGATACACCCACTAGAAGTAGAATCAAAGAAAGCCGTCGGAGCTCGGAATACGCATTGGTGCATCATATCAAATAGCATAGTTGCAGTCTTACATCCAGCCATGACACGAAGATGGAACCGTATGAAGATGCACGACGACCGAACAAGAGCTAATGCAACATATACATTTCCCTCATCAAGATACTGACTGCAGGATTAGATATTGGATTTGCCAAAGCCATCCATAAATTACTTCCAGTGTGAAGAACATGAAAAAATGATCTGAGCTAGCAAAATAAATGGATTAAGTGCTCAGTGGTAATAATATCGAACCCGACCCCGCCTCTCCATCTCTTTTTCTTGCACGAATTGACCATTTAATTTGAACAATTCCTACTCCTCCGTTGCTACCATCTTTTCCCTCATCTACTATGAATAGGCCTTATCGAATAATGCAGCACTTTCATGTTCGACAAATCTTTAGGAAATCCAATAAAAATGAACATATTTAAAATCTAGTGGAATCAATATGCCAAATGATATACCGTAACCTAACTTATAATTAAAACAAAAAAACAACATCTTTTTAAGACAGGACATTATCTTTTCAGCAATACAAATTTACCACAACGTTGCACACCGAGAAAGTGGACAAAAACACCGTCATAACTAAGCACGATGCAAAACTGCGTAACCTGAATGGGATGAGATTGTCTAGGGTTTGAGGGTCGTCTTTACATTTGATTGGTTGGATGGTACCACTTCATCTGGAATGAGTATGTCCAGCTTTAGAGAATACTAGATGCGTCCGCACGGTGACATGCTATGCACTTGCGCCACAAACGCCGCGTGAAGGTGAGTTTCCTGATAATCAATGAAATTTAAATGTATTAGTAGCATTGTCAAAATTCTTAAAAATTGCACAAGTTTGATCATACTTTGAAATTTTTATAGTAACTTAGGCATGCTCTCAGGGCCCTCCTCAAAAAGTTTCAAAAAATTGCAACATGCTTTAACACGTCATCTAAATTAGTGAAGTTGCTTTAAATGCATTAGCACTATTTTCAGATTTTTAAAAATTGCACAAGTTTGATCATAATCTAAAATTTTTATGTAGCTTAGTAATTCTCTCAGGACCCTTCTCAAAAAATTTAAAAACAAATTTATTTGATGGCTCTCGAATACCAAAAATAGCAAAATTTAAATGCATTCAGAATTTCTAAAAATCGCACAAGTTTAATCATGGTCCAATTTTTTATGATAGCTTATGCATACTCTCAGAACCCTTATAAAAAGTTTCAAAGGTTTCCAACATGTTTTATTATCTCAATTAAATCAATGAAGTTGCTCTAAATGCATTAGTAGCATTGTCGGAATTTTTAAAAATTGTACAAGTTTGATCATAATCTGAATTTTTATGGTAGCTTAGGCATACTCTGAAGACCATTGTCAAAAAGTTTTAAAATTTTCTAACATCATTTGATAGCTCAATTAAATCAACAACAAAATTACTCTAACCGGTGAAAAGACCTAAATATAATTGCGCATTTTTAAGGAGCTTCCATGGAGGGAGAACACGTGGAGGGCTCCTTGGCCAGTAACTCTATGGAGTATAATAAAGGTAGTATTCCCTTTTTATTTAGGATGACACCACTTGAAAATGTTTATTTATGCCGATGACTGCCTCTTTAGATTATAGAATTTCACAGGTTTTTTTTAAGGATTCCAATTTCTTAGGATTTTTTTCTATAGTGTTCTTTGGAACATAGGAATGAGGTTGCTAAATTCACATGGTAGGCTTTCCTATACCCCAATTCTGTAGGAAAATTAGCAAGAGATTGAACTTATTGGAAACATTCCTGTGAGAAATCTAACACATTCGGTTCCTTTTTCTCTTTGAAATCATCACTTTTCTTATTCCATAGCAATTTTTTTTGTAAAATTAGCTTCCTTACGAATGAAATTGTAAAAATAACCACATCCTTGATTGTAAAAATGCAGGAAGGTGACACATGTCACCTTTCGACGCTTTCGTAGTTGAGGATGAGATTATTTTTGTGATTCCATTTACACGAGGGCTAAATTTGCAAAGCTTTTTATCAGTGAGTACTTCGTCTGGTCACAAAATAGTATACCCCCTATAGAAAACTTAAAGTACTTCGTCTGGTCACAAAATAGTTGTCGTTTTAAACATTGATATGACCTTCAAAACATAACTTTAACCGCTAATTTTTATTATAATATATTTATATAGCTTAATAAAATTACAATATTATGAAAGTACTTTTCGAGAAAAATCTATACAAATTTTTTGTATTCAATTTAAATATTTTAAAAATATATTGACAGTCAAAGTTTCAAAAGTTTTACTACATCTATATCCAACACGACAACTATTTGTCGCTGGAGGGAGGAGTTATTAGGAGGTAGGAGAAGGTCGGCATGGGTTGCATAATTAGTTAGGATGTGTTTGGTTGTTTGTTTGTACTAAGTGTTATGCGTGTGAGATGGTTAAGAAAAAAGTTATCCATGCGTTTTGTCGCTTGAATAAAACTATCACATCCTCGATAGTGGGATATAAATTTAAAAATATTCTCTATAAATGCTGAATAATTTCATCCACCCAAAAACAATAAAACCAAATGGCCAACCAAACACATTCGGAGGACTCTACCACAACGCACTGTGCTTAAAGGCACCCTAAGAAGGCTGGTTCGACGAGCGATAAAAGGGTTTAACAAGTAGGCACCTCAGCGATTAAACATGCAGTTACGGGGTAGGAACGTTTATTTGATAAGTTCCGTTTCGACATTGAAAGAAATGTCAGGAGTGCTTATTCATAGGAGATACTAAAAGTCATATTTACCTTCTATTTGATTTAAAATTCATGTTTTTTTTAAAAAAAAAGGAGTACCGAATCCAAAGACGTATGCTTTCCTCGTAATTAATTCTATAGTACTTAACGACTTAACGTTTTATTACTGTGTTTTTCGTCTTCCATTTGTTTTTTTTTTAACTTCCGTCGTTGCAAAAGAGGCCCTGAAATGGTGCATACGCGTCGCTGAGACGCTGACTGGCTTCTTTGGAGTAGGTCGCCCCCACCAAGCCACCGATCGCTGTTCCTTTTCCTCCTCACATCTCTCCAGCTTCTCCCTCCCCTCCCCAGGCTAGGGCAGCCATAGCGGGAGTCGCCGTTCCCCGGCCGACGGCGAGCGAGCGAGGAGACCGGTGACCGGGCGACGAGGGAAGGCCAGGAGGACCGCGAGGGTGCCCGTCCGACGGCACCAGCGAGGGGAACGCGTGGAGAATCGCGAGTGGAAGGCTTCGAGGGGCGAGACCGGTGACCGGGCGACCGTGGCGACGAGGCTTCGACGGGAGGCGCGGTAGCGACGGGGTTCCCTGCTTCCTCGAAGGAATCCTTTGGTCTTATTCCTCTCCCTCAACTCTGGTGTGTCTTCCTGCCCCAAAACTGAAGGTATGAACCCAAATCGGTTGGATCTGTGATAGCTATTGGTGGATCCGGTTGATTTATGGCTATTCCCCATCGCTATTCATTTAGAGGCTTACAGCTGAACATTGATATTTATGGAACACAGCTACTAGATGGATCTTTGCTACATGTTGGTAGATCTTTGATTGTTTGGTTATTCCCCATTCATGCTTGCTGTTCATGGTTACTCCCCAAGTCCCCATTCATAATTGTTGCTGTGAAATACTCGCTGTTCATGGTTACTCCTCATTCGTAAGTTTTGCTCTATATTTTGTGGTTTGCTATTTCATTTCGCTTCTCAGTTAGTACATGATCGCACTAGTTTACGTGATATCTTGTACATCATGGCAACCAGTTAGTAGATTATTTTCACCGTGTATTGTATAGATGGACTAGAGGATGGTTAGAAGGAGAAAGATGATGATTATTGCTGCTGCTGCATTTGTGGCTGCTTCTTTGTTAACTACCTTGCGTGTCATACTTATGAAATAAATATTGCAATTTGTGCACTGCTGGACAAGACAGTTGAAGGTGAAAAACGCACGTGACTATGCTAGGTCCTTGAATTTCCTAAAGTGCAAGGCACACAAAAAAGTGCCAACCCCAGTAATATCAGGTGCAAAAAATAAACATAAATAATTCCCTTCGAGGGGATAGTTCCCTAAAAAGTTTTAATGAAATTTTGAAGAAAGTTGTGTGCTTGATACTCCTAACTTAGAAACAACTAACCCTTTAAAAATAAAAGCATAGCATGTAGTATCACCTTTTTCAATATAAATTTGCAATGTTTATGTATTAAGTATGACATGCAAGGTACTTAACAAAGAACCTAATATGTTGCCAAAAGACTCACTAAACTTTGAGAGCTTGGACCAACCCATGTCTAATTGGGCTTAGGATCGGTATATAGACATTTTAATCTTCTGTTGCCATATTTCTATCCTAAACCATCTTATGATGAGAGGCATGCTTTGGTGTCTTAGTACAGTGCTGCTGTTAGCACATGCCTCACATAGGGCGCTACACTTTGTGCAGCTTGAGATGCCTTTACCTCGCTTTGCCTCACTTTTGTGGCTAGGCATGCGCCTTGCGTGCCTTTGACTGCAATGCTGCTGGATGCTGTGTAATTTTGGGAATATCTTAAATGAAAGAATATTACGAGAGGTTAACTTATTGTACCTGATGTCACATGATGCTCTAATCTGCTGTGGCAACATTACCTCTGTTACACACTATACAATAGAAATGGACTGTTGCAAATAAGCATATGGTGCCTGTCACTATTCACTACTATTGTGCTCTAAATTTGCTGAACTATACAACTTCTTCATGTGTTAAATTTTGTGATGTTTGGGTTAGAATCTCCTCCAATGAGTGCAAATTGTTTTGCTGAAGCTTCATTCTAAAAACTGTTCACTTAACTTCACTCATCATAGAATTCTACCACCATTTAATTATATCTTATTTGGTTGGTTGGTTTAATTTTAAGTGATTATATAAAGGCCTGAAATGGATGAAAATTGGGTAGACGGCTCGAAGCATACTTCCGCTCCAGTGTCATTTTCTGGTTCAGTTTCTAGATATCAAACCTCATCACCAAGAAGGTCAAGGCAAAGGTAAATACTGCTTTATCCCATCATTCTCTACTTGCATTTTCGAATGGAGAAGTAGGTACATTATACAAGAATTCAGCAAGTTTAGTAGTTTACTTGACAACAAGCTTCCACTCGGTAGGTAAAAGAAGTTTTATAATTTCCTTTCGATTCTATGTTATGAACCATTGTTGCATGAATGTGCAAGTGCAATGTTTGACAATATGAAAGGAGGAATGATATGTGTATACCCTGTTATGAGTTAAACATCTTTGTATTGAGTTTGATTGGCACTTCAAAGTTCCGTTTGTACCTTTTTCCCCGAGGTAGAAATTTTGCTAGCAAACAATTTTTATGAAATAACCATGTTAGAACAACATTTATAAAATGGACCTCGCATATTTATTCCAGAAAATGGACCCTAAGGCTAATACCAGAAATACTGGCATGGTGTTAGGCTGTTGGCCCTGGAGGCCTGCCATGTTGGATTAACTGCTGTCCACTCTGGCAGAGATGTCCAAAGGGCCTAATGCCACAATAATTGACATTAGTCATTCTGGAGATAATGTCAGGGCTATCACATAGTCGTTGTGCTTAATGAATTTCAGGGCAACATACATGTTGAATGTCACCGGAAAACCTGTTTCTAGTACCTTGGGACTAACACAATAGCTAGTGTCATGAGACTCAACACTGCTGGACATCTGTTCTTTAGGGAAAATTGCTGTGTGGCTAATGCTGCCCCTGATAATATTGAGCAATTTGGTTATTTGCCACTTCAAACATGTGGCTTCGCAAATTTGCCACTGGACCCACATTTCATTGACTCAAATAGTCCCATATGTCATTGACTCAAGTGGTATCATAATCAAAGGGTCAATCTTTGAAGTGGCAAATAACCAATTTTGTCGATAATTATTAGCCCCAGCAGTGTCAATACCACTGTTTGTAGCCCAGTATGATATGTCCACCAGGGTGGTCAGGATGCAATCCTTCATGGTGTCAGCTCCTAGTGCCTCGAACTGCAGTGGTAGCCCCATTATCCATTCTGTGGAAATAATTTGCATGAGACCATTTTCTGAATATTGTTAAAAGAGGATTTTAACAAAAAATTGCTAGTTGTATTGTAGTTAACGTGATCACTTGTTAAATATAACCTTTGCTTTGTCCATTATCATCAGAAACATCTTTCATCTATTAACTCAGCGGGAGGCTTCACCTCGAACAAAACACCAAGCTAAAAGGCTTTGGAGTAAGCCTCCAACATGTGATGCTGATTCCACTGAGTTAAGATATTCTGCTACAGATGCTAAACATGATTTATTTTCGTGGTAAGGAAGCATTCTTTTTGTCAAGATGATTGAAGAACAACTCACCATTATATCTATATTGAATTATTAATTATTGAGTTACAGATTAAATACTTTTGATTTGACATATCACATCTCATTGGCTGAACTTTTAGACCTTACTGTCTGCAGGGCAGAATCACAGTCCCTGCATCGTTGGTCTGCCAAGTATTGCCCTCTTTTGCCACCCCCTAGGTCAACTATTGCAGCTGCATTCAGTCCGGATGGAAAAACGCTTGCATCCACGCAGTAAGTTTATTGACTGCTGAATTTATGGACTAAACTGAAATTCATATGGACTAACTATCTCTTCCCCCAGTGGTGACCATACTGTTAAAATAATTGACTGCCAAACTGGGAAATGTTTGAATGTGTTGAGTGGACATCGACGCACACCATGGGTGGTATGTCTATTAATACTGGCATCATTTTTCTAGTGCATTTAAGCAGGAAAATATATGCTTCAAGCTCTTTAAATAAATGACCCTAATAATATTGTGATTATTGGTTTTTCAACATTTACCAGGCTAAGCTATATCAGTTTGTTCGTACCACATATTTGCCACTTGGCCGCAAACTTAGTTCAGGAGAGCATTTCAAAGATGTTTTTAAAAAAGAAGCATAATAATAGTTTTTTTTTGCAGTTTGTTTATGACTAGCCAATATTATTCCAAAAAAATATTTATGGAACTGCTGTTCTATTGCAGGTTAGATACCATCCATTACATTCTGATATCGTTGCTAGCGGAAGTTTGGATAATGAAGTCCGTCTCTGGGATGCCAATACCTCAGACTGTATTGGATCTCAAAACTTCTGTAATATCTCTTTAACAAACTCCATGAGTGCATGTTATGCTACCTTCTATCCATTGGCATTTCTGAAGCAGAATTAACTTCTTATTATGTTGTTTGGCAGATCGGCCAATTGCATCTATTGCATTTCATGCAGGGGGAGATTCTGGCAGTTGCATCAGGTCACAAAGTGAGACCCGTAGTGTTAAGATTGAAGCCAAAAAAAGAAAAAAGAAAGTCTTTTTTTGCACTTGTTTTATCAACGGTTGTTAAAATAACATATAATAATGCTTGTTAAAATAACATATACTAATGCTCAGTTCAATGTATTTATGCATCAGTTGTACATATGGAACTACAATAAGCGAGATCAAGCTTCTGCCCCGACCATTATATTAAAAACCCGCCGGTCATTGAGAGCTGTGCATTTTCACCCTCATGGTGCTCCTTATCTTCTAACGGCAGAGGTAGTAATGTAGAATATCCTGTGTTCTGCACTTATGCTTTCTTTTCACAGTTTTGTTTTCTGTCAAAACTCATTCAGAGTTGCTTCAATTTCAGGTTAATAATCTTGATTCTGCAGACTCACCACTGACCCTTGCAACATCATCTGGCTATTCAAACTATCCCTCGGCTGTGTTTTTTGCAAACATTAACTCCAGATGCTGTCCACATATTGAGTCTAATATGCCATCACCTTTCTTACTTTGGCCTGCATACCTCAGGGATGATGGAAGTATATGTCTGCTTCGCAATGACTTGGCTAGTAACTCAACCAATGTGCAGCAGAGATCATCATCTTTAGCTCAAAATTCATTGGCATCAGATGCTGAAAATCAGCAGTCTGACCAGTTTGTTACCCCTATGGATGTATGTCCTGGAGAACCATCTGCATGTAATGATATAGTTGATACAGTATCTGCATTTGGTGCATCTGGATTAAGCGGAATCGAAATGTACACTGCCAGGGGTCAACCTAACTCAAGATTGCAGGGCAGTAGCTCGACTAGTAACCTTGAGAGGTCTAGTGCTCGAGATGATGTGCAAATGTCTTCTCTGAGCAACAATGCGCCAATTCCGGCAACAGCTGGGCCTTCAGGACCTGATGGTCGCCGTATGCCAACGAATTCGTTCACCACTTCTAGTGGATTTGATGTCCAAATGTTCCTAAGAAATTCAGAGGGTGGGAATCACCATCATGATCTCTTCAGTGACTCACGTAGCTGGGAGCTGCCCTTTTTGCAGGGTTGGTTTATGGCCCAAAGCAATGCAGGTTTGCACCCTGTACTTCTGAACAATAATGTCCTTGGAATCCTACCTCTCAGTGGTATTGCTGGGACTAATAACTTGACTAGGGAATCACCGTACATGCATAATTTTGAACATCCAGGTGCTTCATCGTCAATTCCAATTACCATCGGCAGTTCTAGAGGATCAATTCGACGTTATGCCTCACACCCTCAGGCTGTGGCCTCTGTACCTGGGGTTGGGAGTTCGCTGCTGGGTCCCCAAATTGATGAATCTGAGGTTCATGCCGCCTCATTAGGACTTGGATCAGAACTTACTACCTCTATGCTTGCTGCTGGTACTGCTGAATTACCTTGTACAGTGAAGCTTAGAATATGGCGGCATGATATCAAGGATCCATGTGTTACATTAGAACCTGAGGCATGCCGCTTGACAATCTCTCATGCTGTTCTTTGCAGGTGGTCCAGTGTGCTTTGGTTTCCTTTTATTTCTACTTTCCTGTACAACACAAGCTATAATTTATTTTTCTATTATTTGCCAATGTCTTTGCTGTTGTGTACACAAAAGATGGATCCTTTACTCGTGTCATTTCTGAACTGGCACATAACTAATGGTGGTCAGCAACATTTTTAAATAGAATTTAGAAACATATCTTTTAGACTATTCTAATGTGAGTTGGCACTGATTTACATACTCTGAAGTTATATATTATTGCAGTGAAATGGGTGCCCATTTTTCCCCTTGCGGGCGATTTGTGGTAGCTTGTGTTGCATGTTTGCTGCCTCAAATAGAAGGCGACCGTGGTAGCCAATTACCTGTGCAGTATGATTCTACAGGGGCTGGAACATCACCAACTCGTCACCCACTTCCTTCTCACCGAGTTATTTATGAGCTTCGGGTTTATTCTCTTGAGGAGGCAACGTAATTTTTCTCAATGTTCTTTTGTCACAGCTTGTTCTTGTCAGGTTACTGTTTGTAAATGGTCTACTTATTTTGAAATTGTGAATGCATTTTCCTTGCAGGTTTGGGGAAATTCTTGCGTCAAGAGCAATAAGGACGGCTCATTGCTTAACTTCCATTCAGGTTATCTTCTCATTTGTTTATGTGTGCGTGCGTTTGTTTTTCTTTTTGTGTTGGGAAATATAAACAGGCATCTCCTGTCATTCTTTCTCTACCATGAGGTGCAAACTTGTGGCAGTGATATGTCTCAAGAACCATTCTGTAGCAGCTTTTTGTCGTCAACAGCCTGTTTCATTTCAGACTCAACCTTGAGAAATACTTTGTCCGTTCTTTTTTACTTGTCGTTTTGGACATTGGCACAGTCTCTAATACACACATTTGACCATTACTCTTTCAGTTATATGTTAGCGAAAATTATTAACATATGATGATATGAAAGCATTTTTATGACAAACCGAGTAGTATCATTTCCACATGACAAATCCAAATACTTTTGTATAATATTAGAGATCAAAGTTTTAAAATGTTGACTGCACACATTCTAAAACGACATCTAAAAACGAACGGAGAGAGTAGTTGTCGACAATGCAATTCTGATCATTTAATCTTGAGCCTGATTTTTTTTGCTGCAGTTTTCTCCTACTTCAGAACACGTACTGTTGGCATATGGTCGTCGTCATAACTCACTGCTTAGGAGCATTGTCATGGATGGGGAGACTGGGATTCCTGTATACACTATCTTGGAGGTAACGTGCAAGGTTAATTCTATTGCAATAGCCCATAGGGCAAATATATAGAGTACATAGGCACACACTAGACTAAACCTTAGAATACCAGGAAATACCACAAATACCCTTAACACTCCCCTCAAATGCAAGGCATATGCAATAGCATTGCATTTGGAAGGGTAGACACTAAATTAGGGAAAATCTGAACTCCTAGTCTCGAAGTTGTCGTTGCAATGTTCTGCTCTTGGAAAATGTGTTAAGAGTTTTAAATGATCCCCTGTCATTTGGGGTCGTGCGGTAGCCCATAAAGCACAAGGTACAAGCGCTGAGAGCATAGGCAAGCAGGAGCAGAGTCAACCGCGACTGCTTGACAAAGAAGATGATGAAACCGGCACAAATAGAGCTATCAAATCAAGCGAAGAGTGATAGATAGAAGCATGGCGGCGTAGATTGAAGCTCGAGACAGTGGCAGCGTAGTGCACCAGAAGCGCAGCGGCCATATAAGCTCAGGGCAGCGGCTCAGAGAGAAGCGGCGACATCATAATGACTTCTACGATCTGCGGCGGTTTAAAGAGAAGAGTGGCAGCTGCAACAATGTGAAAGGAAAGAAAAAGCCAGACTCGATCCAAAAGGACGTATCGTGGCCAGCAAAGCAGTCAATTGACTCATATAGATTTTGTGGACTCGCACGGCATGGATGAACTCAAACATAGATGCTAAGGATTTGGATGGACACAGTGGAAGACTCAAAAGGAAAAGACTCAATAGCAACAGGAATACTAGTAGCAGCAAGCAGTGAGGACGACAGCCAAACAACAAAAAAATTCTCTTCTCCCTTCTTTCCTGTCTCACTATCCCCTCTTTCTCCACCTCTCTTGGAGCCACAGAAGGAGGCAAAGGCCTCTTTGGCGATGGAGCTCTAAGATAGGAGGGCGATGGGGGATCCGGCAGGAGGTGGCGCTTCAAGCGTGAGCATTGCATGGACTTCGTTCTGGAGAAGTCGGCGCTCAAGGTCAAGGAGATCCGTGTTGACAAGGAGACCATGGAGATGCTCAGCTCACCGTTCTTGGCATGTTCGACCTCTCGGGCGTTGAGCGCTAGGCCGACGTTACTTTGCCCCTGCCTACAACTGCCCGATCTGGTCCAAGACGAGGACATCATCTGCGGTGATGGATCCAGGCTCGATATGTAGGAACCCGTCGCCCACCACACGAATCCGGCCCGAATCCAACTAGAATCGAGCTCACCAACAGCAGATTCCGTGGCACCGACTTTGGGGATGGCAGATCCGGTGGTGCACCGGTCTCCTGTGCGGTTTTGCGGCAATCGGAGGCAGTGGTGGACGGCATCGGCGCGGTGTGTGGCGTCACCCTCGCCTTCGGATCCAACAAGTACACACGGGCCATGGCACGGCAGCTCTCCGGCGTTGACATCGTCTAGACGGGGTAGGTGACGCTAGCAGAGGGAGGGGAAGGTTGCTTGCTGCTGCTGCTTCAGGAGGAGGCCGCCCCCGGGAGTGGAGATTGCTCCTCCCGGGGGGCAGCGGCAACGGAAGAACGTGGGTGGCGGCTAGGGTTTCGCAACCGACTTTGATACCATGTTAGATGGAGAGGAGAGCAAATGTGGAAGGTTAATTCCATTGCAATAGCCCATAGGGCAAATATATAAAGTACATGAACACACACAAGACTAAACCCTGTAATACTAGGAAATACCACAAATACCCTTAACACATACAATTAGCTTACCCCATTGCATGTGCTGATTAGTAACGAAAGGTTGGTAATACTGGTTTTGCAGTTGCATGATACTTATTTCTGGCACTTGGAATTTGAAACTATTTTCTTATTATAGTGCACCACTCCTAATGTTCTAGTTCTTTTGTAGAATACAAGGTTATGATGTAACCTCATTTTTCTCTCCTCAATTTAGGTTTACAGAGTTTCGGACATGGAGCTGGTAAGAGTTCTTCCTAGTGCTGAAGATGACGTCAATGTTGCATGCTTTCATCCTTCCCTGGAGGTGGTCTTGTTTATGGGACTAAGGTGACTAAAAAACTATATCAATCAACAAAGGTGGAGTGTATTACTTGCGTTAATGATGCTTCCATTTGTGGTGAACTACAGGAAGGGAAGCTCAGGATCCTACAGCACAATGGTGCAGACGCTGCAAGCATGGGGCTTAATTGCTTTATTGAGGAAAATATGCTGGAGGTAGCAAACTTACCTTTTCGTATTGTTGTTCCTTGTTAATTGTATGTTCTGCTTATTCTGATACTGCAACACCTCAGCCCAATTTGGATTGGGGCCATGTGGCCCATTTTTGTAGTACTGGTGGGTTAGGCCCACAATGAAAGTTAAAAATGAGTTGTACTAGCATATGATACCTGTTAGTCCACATGAAGTAACTATGGATTAACATATGATACTTTGCCACATGAAGTACTAGCATATGATACTTTGCCATTTGGACATTGATTTTTGTGATACTGGTTAAGTGGGGTCTTGTTTGACCAGGTCAAGCATTTTCTTGTCAAAGTACACAGGCTGCGTAAGTTATAAACAGATATCGCATATTGGGTTACTATTAAGATGTTAAGAGAATATGATCCATTTAATTAGTGTTTTAGTGTGTCCAATCTCCGATACATGCTTTGCAAGAATTTAAATTACCATGTGGATGGTATAGCAGGTCCGTGGTATCAGCCCACTAAATGGTGGGTACCAAATGCAGGTGTCTTCCAGCCAGTTACATATTAGACTGGTAAGAAAATTAGTTCAAATTGAACAGACCCCAGAACCACCTGGGAATTGGCTGAAATTTTTCTGGGAACAGGGCAAAATTAGGGTTTTGTTTTTTTGACCAATTCACAAATATATGCAACGGTTTACACTTCATTATGATTTTATGATATAGCTTTCTAGAAACAAAAAATAATGAAGGAATCGAGTTGGCATGGGCCCATCATAAATAGGATAAAATCATCTTGGCATTTCCAGCAAATTGGAGGTCTAAATCCCATACTTGGCTGGGATTTCCTACATTGCTATCACCACTTTTTGGAACCCTGCATACTAGTATACTATTTTATTGGAAATTAGTCACTACAAATTGAATTTGACTGGTTGGCCTTTAAGATTTGAGGGTTGTTTGTTTTGATTTGTAGCCAAAGTGGCCAAAATTTGGTTGCAAGATTTGGTGTGTTGACTGGATTTGGAATGCATTTGGTTTGCTACCAAAGTTTTAGCAAGATTCTCCTTAAAGATCATATTATGTCTTTGCCCGGCTTGTGTGAAAAACATGCCGAACTTGAAATTTCTCAGGCTTGAATCTAACCAGCATAAGATCGGTATTGCTATATAAGAATACATGCCTAGTCAAACCCCTCTAACAAGAACATGCAGCTTCCTACAAGCTCCTTCTACCCATCTTACACGAGCATTTCAAGCTTAAGTGCTGAATCCAGCCCTACACAGAGGGAAGCTGTCAACAAGAGATACAGCTGTCAGTGGTATAAGGACAAATCTTAAGAGGAGCAAACTGTTCAGTTGGCACCCAAAAATTTTCCCTATCAATGCATGCCAAACTTTGGCAAGTATGAACTGGGACACCAATGTTTAGTAGCTTGCTACAGCCTTGAGCTTATTATCCAGGCCCCAGACACAAGTCTTGTTTGTATTGATTGTTTATATCTTTAAATTCCTTTACGTGTGCCAGGTTCAATTGTAGTTTTACCAGGTTCAATTGTAATTACTAGGCACTCATATTCATTTCGACAAAGATGATATAACATTATCTTAGTTGTTCTTTATTGTAGATTCAGAGGTATGCAATGGAATGCTGAATGGTCAATTGCGTCATGTGCTTTTATGCTTAATTTCCCTGGTAAGTACCATTTACCAACATCACATTTTGGTGTTCCTTTTGCTGTGGTGGTTGCATTCTTGGCCGCAAAACATTATCCAGTTCGCTGGTTGAATTTTACATTTAGTTTACTATGCTTTTTTGACAATGAAGTCTGTAATTTTTTTTTGACAATGAAGTCTGTAATTAAAACTTTCTTTGTATGAGCCAAACTGTGATGGAAAGTTCTGTTTTTGACTTGGCTCTGCTGGTGACTGAAAGCATGGTTGGTTGTCACTACAGGAACTTTCAGCCTCCAACTAAATCATGGCAGATGATTCTCAATGAGTTTTTGAAGTGCCTTGGGGATCGGTATGCAACTACTTGCACATTAGGATACTAACTAGTATTCCATGATTTGGGTACTTTCTATATCCCCTTCTCTGCTGCTAGGTATGACAAAAACGAGTTTATTACCCTTATAGATGAGAAAATAATCAAAGGAATTGCTGCTATAGGCAACATTGATAACCGATTAAATGTTGCCATTTAAAGAGTGTAGAAATTCTGTTAAAAATATATACACATGTTTCTGACACCTGCCCAGAATAAGAGGGGGCGCAGAAACATAAAGGCCAAATTACACTATAATCCCCTGAACTATCTTCACACAGTAACAGTTACTACTAAATCACTTCTCCAAATTAACACTCATTTGAGTGCTTACAGCAGGCTTTCTCCTCGTATTCAACTTCCTACAATCGCTTGCAACTGCAGAGGTCATTACAGAAGAACCACCAAGGTAAATTCCATCATTCTTGGCCTTCTTATGCTGCAAAAGCAAACCAATTTTTTATAGCGGTGTTTTGGTAACAGAACTTCAAAACAATCATATGAAGTTGTCTCCATGCCGTTATTTGAGGTGACAGAAGGGCCTGATCAGAATAGTTCAGGGGGCTCAAATCAAGAAATTAGTAGTACAGGGGCTCAACTTGAACAAATTGGAATAGTTCAGGGACTTCTAGTGCTATTATAAAAATATAAAAATCTTGTCATAAAGGTGTGCTTTGTTTTGTCCTTTAGAGGGAACAGATTGGCTGTCTCGATGGTGTGATAACTATTAGATATTACATGTAAATAGTAGAGCCAAGCCAGCTGGATTTCAGAAGCATGTTGATTTTTGCTCATTTAATCGTTTGTTACTTGCTGGTTGATTTGTGAGTTGTTACGGACTTTTAGGCTGTATTCCGTCTGGTGCTACTGGTCTCACAGCCCAAGGACCCAAATTTAGTTTCAGGTAGTGATAAATGGTCTTGTGCCAGCCTTTAAGTTTGAACACCTTGGGATGTTCTTTCAGAGGCTTTTTCGTAAAAAAGGATGCCACTATTTGTTGATGATTGATGAATCATGTTCTGCATTTACAGATTTTTCATTGAAATTTTGAGATGTGGACATCGTAATTGCTTGCGTTAATCATTTCTAGTGGTAGCTGTTTTTTTTTTCTTGCATCCCACTGACATATGACTTGTTGTGAATTTCTGCATCTAGTGCATATTGTTGTTTAAACTGTAAAATGCTCTTATAATGAAACAATGCCAAAAAAAAATCTTTTAACGAGTTTCAGTTTCGGTGAAAATTTGCAATAAACTGAATCTATTGCTGCTTTTGAAATGGGAAAAAACCGATTCTAATGGCGCTTCATTTGCAACTTTAATTCAGGTATGTGCAGAGGCAGTGTGAAGATGTAAATCAACATGGCCATCGTTGCTGTCAAGTTATCGTGATGCTGTAATTATAAACTTGTACATGTAACCTTCAATCAGGTTAAAAAAAGTGCTGTTGTATTTTAGAAAGTTAACAATGCCACTAAGCCTGTCAATGCCAGAGCTATTTGTTGTTCGTTGTGTACCGTACCTGTCCTGACTCCTGGCTGGTTGCCAATGATTTGCATTTTGCAAGGACTAATCGTTTAGAGGTTTCTGTGATTTGATCGCGTGATTTTGATCCAAGGCTTTCTCCTTTATCTACTCAAGAAGTGACGCAGACCACTACCTCTCCTCCAATCGATCATGTATGGTAATCATTACGGAAGTGGAACTTCGCTTTGAGAAAAATTTTAAAGTTGGAAGGTGGCCCATGGCCTCGGCGTCGAACGCACCCCCTCCTCGCTTAGGCGCCTCTCACGTTCCTCTGCTGCTTCTACAGCTTGACTTGGCTACGCGCGCTGCCTCAGCTGGCAACAAGGAAGCAAAACGTCAGTCACACAGACACAGCGATGCATATATCTGTTCGATTAGATTTTGGGGAAAAGAATGTCTGTATACCGTGCTGGATTATGCTACGCGATTGTTGGAATATTTGAGAGTGGATCGGGTTTTTGCGGTGTCACTGAGCTGAAAAGCTGTTTTTTGTTTGCTGGGTATTTTCGTTGCACATATATTGGTTAAATTGTCACGCAAGTCACCAGAAATAGCGGGATTATTAATTTCATATTCCGGCCCCAACGGGGGAAGCGAGAGAAATCTCTTGCCTTGGAGTTGCATTAACTGCCAGGTTGGCCCGATGAAAGCAGTAGGTACTAGTAGACGACGTCCAATTATGCAACTAATGGAGATTAATTAGCTGGTTTGGTAAGGAAACTTCATTTGCTGTTGCCATTAAGTTAATAACTAGCAGAGTGACCCATGCATTTGTGCAGTCAGATTTCTTTTTGTAGTTTTTAGTATAAAACGATGTTACTTATATATTTGAGAACATATTAACTATCTCATAGTCTATTTAGATTTTTAAGATGTAAACGTATAAACAACAATAGAAGGTTGACGGAAAATACAACTTGAGTAACATAATTGAAGTATGAGCTTTGATGGAAGAAAATCATTGGGTATATTAAGTTGTTGAGGTTCTCATAAATATATTAACTCTTTATCATGAATGGATCATGTAGTTGTATAACCCCGTTCCTTCTCCACTAGTAACTACTTTTTTAAATGATTTGCAGCACATGTACCTATATTTAATATAAAGCAATATGTTAATTATTTTACATGGTAATAGAGCACACTGCTCATGCATACACCATGCACCATGAGTGACCTATCTTGAACTTATATTCCTCACACGTCGGCTGCCCTATCGAACTGTGTGTCTTCTATATCTTCTCGATTGCCCCGCAGCTTTTCAGTTTCAACCTCCAATAACAAGCCCAAATCTTGATGGATCTCTCCAGCTGCTACCTTTTCTAATGTAATACTCAACTACATAACTATCTTCTACTTTTCTCCAATTATTACTTAATGTTGAATGTTGCAACATTATCATTCATATATATGCAACTGTCACCTATCTCTACCGAGGACACCTGTCACACTCTCTCCAATTGCCCCAAACTTATTCCCTACGGTAGCACCATCTCTATTGCGAGCTCTTTGCTCTTTTGTTTTTATTCATACAAATGCATGCATACATGTATATACACATGCATGATGTTATACATGCTCGATTTTTATGTCCCAGTTAGTCATTTCTCTTATTTGATGTTGGCCAACTCAACGATGTGACTTCATCACTAACTCAACGATGTGGCTTCATCACTAACTGCAACGACCTTCCATCTTCTCTTATGCTAGCATGTCTGCTTTAGTTACTGTCTAATGATATAGAGAATCTTCCCACCATCACAGGTGATGTTGTGTCCCTCACCAACGATGGCATATTCCTAGCTACCAATTGGCTCCATATCATCTGTAGCCCATCTTCAATGCAAAGTTTCATCTCCTCTCTACAGGGTTTTTCCATCATCGAGCTTCTTTGGCCGTTGACTTCTTCAATAATACCGACGTTCACCACTCGTCGTCGTGGATTTTGACACCTTTGACTTTGGCCTTTCTTTTCAACGACTCCGTGAGTACTAAGAAATTATTCTTATCTTTAACATAGCACCTCTGACATCTCACTTTCCTATGAGGCAATATCTTCTTGTATGATAGATTGACGCTATTGTACTCATGTGTGGACTGTGGTCTCCTTGGGCAACATTCGTGATATCAATGTTATAACTTTTAATTTTATTTAAAACTTTAGTTATTTTTATTTGAATTTCATATATAAATCAAATTAATAATTTATTTAATTTATTTTGAATTTTAGTTATTTAGGAATTTTACTTTGGAATTCATATCGAAATCAAATTGCATTTCTTTCATTTTTATTCCTAAATTCAATTATTTTTATAATTTATATACAAATCCATTTGTTATTTTTTATTTAATTTTTATTATGAATTAGTTATTTAGGATTTTACTTTGGAATTCAAATCGAGGTAAAATTATAAAATTTATTTTTATTCTAAATTCTAGTTATTTTTTGTTGGAATTCATATAAAAATCCAATTGCTATTTTTTAATGTTTACACTTGAATTATATATATTTAGGATTTTACTTAGTAATTTGTTTGGAAATCAAATTATCGATTTTATTTTGAATATAGTTATCTTTGGTTGGAATTTTATGGAAATCAAATCTAATATTTTTGTTTATTTCTATTCCATATTATATTTATTTAGGAATTTTACTTTAGAACTAGTATGTAAATTAAATTGCTAATTTAATTTTTAGTTTTATTATGAATTTTAGTTATTTTTGTTGGCAATTCGTATACAAATATAGTTTCTATTTTTGTTTAAATTTATTTTGAATTATATTTATTTAGGGAGTTTACATAGGAGTTCGTATGGAAATCAAAATTTTAATTCACTTCTATCTTTTTCAGAATTTCAGTTATTTGTGTGTTGTAAATGACATGAACTCTTTCTCTGAATATAGACCATAATAATCTGGACCCACCACGATTAAAAATGTAGATTTTCTGCTTTTCCTTCAATTAATATTTGAATTTCTAGTCTTGAGAATGAATATAGTGGCTTGTTTAGTTCACATTATTTTGGAGTACCTCGCTAACACATACACCAATATACCATACTCAACCTATCTTGAATTTATATCCCCTCACATGTTGACTGCCCCACTGAGCCGTGCATATTCAATCTCTTCTCGCGCTACAACTTTTCTACTTCAACCTTTAACAATACGCCTAATTCTTGGTCAACCCTCTTAGTTGTATCCCTTCTAATACAATACTCTACCACATAGTTATCTTCGAATACTCACCAATTATTGCTTAACACTGATCGTTGCAACATCAAACATGCATACACGTGCAACCATTGTCGATCCCTATCAGGGAGACCTATCATGTTCTCTTTGATGGCCCTAAGTCTATTCCCTACAGTTGCTTCAACTATACCCTGAGATCTTTGCTTCTTTGTTTTATATGCCCATGCTTTCGTTCATACAGATGCATGATGTTTTAAGTGCTCAATGTTTTATTCTCCCATGTTGATCGCTCCTCTTCTTTGACATTATACAATGATGAGCAATGGACATGCCTCGATGCCCTCGTCCATTCATGGCTTTACGGCGCCATCTCCACCAATCTACTAGACATGGTGATGGGCTTCACAGCCACCGCCCGCACCACCTGGACGACCATCGAGGACATTTATCACGATAACTCCGACATTCAGGCCATTTACCTTGAGCAAGAGTTCTACAGCCTCATGAAAGGTGACATAACGATCGGCGACCACTGTCGCAAACAGAATGCCCTCACGGATGAGATCACTACAGTTGTCACCCCATCCTCAACAAAAGCCTTGTCCACAACTCTGCGTAGCCTTAGCCAGCATTACGCTCATATGCGTACGCTCCTGTTGAAAGCATCTAGGCCCCCAATTCGATTTGGTTTTGGTAATTAATGACAATTACGATTAAAAGACTAATATTTTTCTTTGAGAATATTGAAAATAGGTTGATCCTAAGTTTGGCAATCATAGAAGTATGAAAATAGTGCAAAAGAAGATCAATGCATCGAGGCAAATGGCTAAGGTATAATTTTTAAGGACTTTTTCATAGCTGTTGCCGATCTTGGAGTTTTGGAGAAAAGATCAGATTACTAGAATAGATGTCGTACTATTAAGAGGGGTCTTAGCTATTTGTTCAAAGTCAAGAAAAAATGTTTAAAGGCTCAATGCATGCATACTTGATTTATTTCAAATTCAAATGGAGGCACTCCTGGCCAGTGAGGTTGGTGCTACCAACCGGCAGTAGCACCAGTCCCCTTGTGGCTTGAATATTATAGAATGGGTTATTTTTGTGACATGTATGGCCGGTGCTACCGGCTGGCGTTAGCATCGTCCACCACCCAGTGTGGATTTTCCAAAAGGTGTGTATTTTGGTCGAATTGGAGAAAAAGGGGCCTGGTGCTATCGACCTTAAGGCGGTAGCATCGATCTTACTATACCAACGGTCACTGATAGTGCATTTAATACACTGTAGTAACCGTGGGCACTAGAGGAGCGGTGCTACTGACCCAAGGGCGGTAGCAATAGGTTTTCAGGGCATTTTTATGATTTTTTATCCCAACGGCTATATTGGTGGATGGAGGTTATAAATACCCCTTACCTACATTCTAGAGGAACTCTTGGACCTCATTGATCGTTTTTGAGCTCTAACAAGCCTCCAACTCACTCTCATGCATTAAATTATCATTTTGAGAGAGTTAGGAGCAATTCAAGTGTCGCATTTAGTATTGAATCTTTAAACACTTGATTCAACCTCAAACAAGCATCAAGACTTGTTACTCTTAGATGTTGCCGCTTTCTAGATAGCTTAGAGGTGATTGTGCATGGTAAGCTTCTTAACGGAGGTTGTGAGAAGTCTTGACAAGTTTGTGAAGGTCGGAGTTCGCCTACCCGGAGTGAGGAAGAACTACCAGGTGATCAAGGAAGGCTGGTGTGGATTGGAGCCAGCTTGAAATTGTTCAAGCTACCTCAATGTGGATTAGGGGAGACCGGCAAGTCTCGAGACCACGGGATAAATCATTATGTTAATTTCTCTCTTGTGGTTTGGAATTTCTTTTTCTCATGTGCAATTTACATTTCAAGCAATTTTAGCGTGTTGATATTGTGCTTAGGATTGCATTTTTGCTTAGTCTTCAGTTGTCGGTGCATGCAGTGAATCCTAGAGACTTTATGCTTTAATTGTCAAAATTGTAATTCTTGCTTAAACAATTTATTTATTAAAATTAGAGCCCAAGAATTTTAAAAACCTCCTATTAAACTCCCTCTAGTCGGTTATCCTTGATCCTACACCTTTCTATGTGCCACCCCCTTCCCTCGTTCAACGAGACCTGCTCCACTCTCATGCTCGAGGAGCTCACGACGTTAGCCTCCGAGTCCTTGCCGCACTCCGTCCTCTACACCACCACTAGCGGCAAGGGAAACTCCGACAGCGGCTCGTCCGACAGCTCTTCCAACACCAACAACAGTGGCACCTCCTCGCACATTGGCTAGGGGTGCAGCCCCAACCAGGGCCATGGTAACAACCACAACAGCCTGTCGGGAAAAACTCCAATAATCGTCGTTGTTGTGGCAACAATGGTGGCGGTAATTTCGACAACGTTAGTAGCCAAGGCAACACCAAGGGCTCCACTCTGTGGCCTTCCCTCCAAAGCCCATGGGCCAGCTCGATCCACATGCGGCCCGAACAGGGGACCCCAGCCAAATGGACTAGGCCTTCTCGATGCGTGCCCCTCCCCCCGCCCGACGCTTTTACTGTTGCCCTCCCGCTATAGGTGCCCAACCCGTGGCATAGCGCGTCGTGGCACAGGACGCCATGGCACGACACACCCTGGTAGGCACCTCCTCCTCTGGCGCTTCCTCCGCTTCATCGCTGTCATGGGATCAGCACCAGCTCATGCAGGCCTTCAACACCATGTCGCTCACGCGGTCACGCCGCCCTCTCCCTTTGAGTGGTACATGGACATTGGCGTTTCCACGCACATGACCCCGGAGATTGGTAATTTGACTTCTTTCTTTCCCCTCTCTGCCGCCACACCTCCTTATGCTATCGTTGGCAATGGGTCTCATCTTCCTATCACCCATACCGGCACTGCATCCATCCAACGTTCGAATTTTTCTTTTCATCTTAATAATGTTCTGGTCACTCATCAATTTTAAGCAAACCCTAGATGATAGGTAAACCCAAACTTAGCATGATAGGCCATTAGTCGGTCACTTATGTGACCACTCTCATTCATTTATTCTTTTCTTCTCTTTTTTGGAGGATCATTCTTAGGGATGACAATAGTGGCCTTCACGGAGGTGATTCATATGGTGATTCGACTGATCCAGCCCACCGTTCTTTTTTTAAGCCAATGGTGAAATCCAACTCCATGGTCCCATGTATGCGCATTTGGTATTGTGTGTGGCTAATTTGAGCACCTAGAGGGTACTGTGATCACTTGGCACTGTGCAAATAAACACATAGGGGCTAGCCTAGTTATGTCACCTTGGGTCGGGCCTATCAATAGCTTTTTATCGAGGTAGTAGCTATTGGGGCATTTCTGTCTGCATCAAGCCACATTGGTGTCTGTGAGGGGCCACACACGTGATTTTGGCTTTACAAATGTGATTTGTATGATGACTTATGGTTCTGGCCGATGACTTATTTTTTTAAGCCAAGGAATCCACATACATGGTCCCACATACCAGTATTTGGCAGTGTGCTTGGCTAGTTCGAGAGCCTAGGGGACACCAAAGACACTTGGCGACAGTCAAACCAGCACCAAAGGGCCAGCGCAGTTATGTCTCCACAGATCAGGGTCATCCAATGGTGCAACTGTTGGGCACTTCTACCTCCATGAGGACATGGAGCGACACTGGTGTCGGTGCAAAGGGCCACACATGCTTTTTTAGCCTTCATGGAGGTCATAGATTGCTGTGGTCCGAGCTACCGTCTTATTTTTTTAAAACCAAGGGTGAAATCCACATTTTGTGGCCTCGTATACACATGTTTGGCATCGTGTATGACTAGTTCGAGCACGTATGGGGTACTGTGGACGCCCAACACTGGTAAAACTAGCACGAAGGAGTCATCGTAACTATATCGCCCTGAATTGAGGCCCGACGATGACTTTTTTTGGGTAGTGGCCATCAGGGCATTTCTTTCTTCACAGGAGCATCAGTCCACGCTGGTGTCAGTGCGAGGGGTTGCTCATTCAGTTTTAGCCATCATGGAGGTGATTCTGTTGATCCAAACTGTTGGCTTATTTTTTAAGTCAAGAGTGAAATCCATGTCTACGGCCCTTGCGTATGTGTGTTTGATATCATGTGTGACTAGTTTGGGTGCCTAGGAACATCAGGGGTGCTCGACGCCAGTCAAACCTGCACTAAGGGGACAACGCAACTACGCTACCCTAGGTCAAGGCCCGACGATGGTGTTTGTTGGTGAGTGGCCGTTGTGGTGTTTCTGTCTCAAATAGGGCATCGAACCACACAGGTGTCAACGTGGGGCCGCACATGCGATTTCAGCCTTCACAGACATGATTATGTGCGGTGCTTCTGCCAATATGGGTCATTGACTTATTTTTAAGCCGAGGTGACATGCACCCACATGGCCCCGCGTATGCTCATCTGGTATTGTGAGTGGCTAATTCGGGCATTTACTGGGCACCACAGAAGCTTTGTTTCAGTCGAACAAGATTAAGAGGCTACTACAGCTATGTCACCCATAGTCGGGCCCATCGACAGTGTTTTTTAGGAAGATGGCCATTAGGGCGTTTCTATCTCCACAAGAGAGTCGGGCCATGCTAGCGCAAGTGTGCAGTGCCGCGCACACGGTTTCAGCCTTCACAAAGGTGATTTATACGATGATTCTTCTTATTCGGACCACTGACTTACTCCCTCTATTGATTTTTATAAGGTGTCCATGCATTTTGAGATTATAAGTTTGTAAACTTTGACCAACAATATATAGATTACATGATACAAAAGTGATGCCGTTAGATTTGTATTTGAAAGCATTTTCCTATGGTTATGATTTTGTAGCTATAAACAAAGTATTATAAAAAATTAACGGTCAAAGCTTAAGTTTGAAAACCACACCAAATCAAACCGTGACTTATAAAAATCATCAGAGGAAGCATTTTTAAGTTAATGGTAAAATCTACCTCCATGGCCCTGCTTAAATGCGGGAGATGGGTCATAACGTTCTGGGCTATGAGGAAAGCCATGGATGATCACCAATGGCCACACACATGGTCGCCGCACCATGCGTTGGGCGGACCGCAACGCAAATGCGTTACATTCAAGCAGGGTTAATAAAACCGAAATTCAAAAATTGGTTCGGTTTTCACGGTACGGTTTTCGCAAAAATTGCTCGAAAACGTCAAAAACCAAAGGGTTAAAACATCAAAAAAAATTGAAAAAATCGAAAACCGTTCAGTTTTCAACGAAAACCGCTCATTTTTCATGAAAAACAACTCGACCAATTGAATGTTCTTCGAAAACGGTTTTCAACGGTTTTCGAACACATAAATTTTTTTAAATTTTTTATTTTTTTTAATTAGACTGGTTTACCGAACGGTTTTGGATCTCGAACTAAAACGATAAAGTCGAAAACCACGGTTTTCACCGGTTTTGTTAACCCTGCATCCAAGAGTTTCGTTTTGCCCTCACAAGAGAGTTTCGCTGTACCAATTTGAGGTAGAAGGGCTTGATTATGCAAATATACAATCGTACTTATTTTTTTGCGACGTAATCATACTTACTTTTAGATGGCACCTATCCATACTTATTTTCAATTGTATTTGCCAACAGATCAGAAAAGTAATTTCTAACAAGAGTTTACAGATCAGACAGCGGTTTTCTTTGCTTATAGATCATCTGCAGTGAGCAGATGCTGCATAAACAAACTATGTCCACATGCATGCCAATGTGTTACAATTTCGTAACATGTAATCTTAAGGCAAAAGAATCAAACATAACCGTCAAAACACACAGTTCTCCGTGCTCCTACCTTGCAAGACAGACAATAGATACTTAGAGAGCATCCAAAGAATAAAAACTCAGGGGGCTGCAGATGAGCTTGCTGCCTTGTTCTGAGCTTCTACCACCGGAGTCGAGGCCTCCGTCGAAGGCAGCGTTCCGGTGCCGTTCCTCCGCACCTCTTCAATCATCCTCACCACGTCTGACATCTTAGGCCGCCGCTCTGGTGTCCTTGAGACACATGCCATGCCAATCTGGAGCATCTCCACCATCTCCTCCTCGATGTTAGGATACCTCATCAGCTCACCGTCAAACACTTCAGCCGTCCACTCCTCCCGGACAACGGACTGCACCCACCTGACCAGGTGAACCACCTCATTGCCCCCGCTGGTTATCTGAACGGGTGACTTGCCGGTGAGGACCTCGAGTATGAAGACACCGAAGCTGTAGACATCTGAACAATGTGACGCTTTCCTTGTGTCGGTGACCTCTGGCGCACAGTATCCAAGAGAACGGGACCTTGCAGTGATCGGGTTCATCAGCGATGCCAACCCAAGGTCGGAGACACAGCCATATTGCTGGCTGTTTAGGAAGACATTCGAGGCTTTGATGTTGCCATGAACAAATTTGCCATTGTTCTCAGTGTGAATCCATGCGATCCCTCTTGCTGCTCCCAGGGCTATTTTTACCCTAGTTTCCCAATCCAAAGGAGTTCTGTCCTCTCCCCTCTTCCCTGCATGCGGAAAAAAAAGGCAAAAATATGATATGCATGTCATATTCAGTTATGGGTATCAATAAATGCAAACGGCTAATCTTGTGAAGTGATTTCATATCAGATGAAGGAAAAACCATTCCATATAGTGTATAAACATTATTGTCACGCGCTCACAGCAGAATAAATGTTTCTCTGGATAGCATAATATATACATACATCAGAGATACCTTTGGCTAATGAGGCTAGCAAACTGCAAACCTACATAATTACAATCCAACTGTTTCTACACTGAAAGTATCTAATATTAGCTCTAGTACTACATGATGATGCAGACACAACTAATTTGATTGCAAATTAGCGCTGCATATCTAACAGTGGTCTACCTCTGGTCCTGATTATGGTACTGAAATGGAGGGATGGGTTAATGATAGTGAACACCAATGCTAGCCATTTCAAAGCTTTTACCAAATGAACTCGACACGATTAGCTTCCTAGCCAGCGACAATGCTCCTCCATTATTTGTTGCATTTGTCATCCAAAACCTTTTTTTTCTTATTTTAATTTTCCTGTGCCTGCCATCATTTCTAGTTCCATTTCTTGCCAAAACCCTATCCGGCTATCCTCAGTGTGCCATTCTTACAACATGTTAGGTACACAATTGCAATGTGATGTCTGAATTCCAGGACTTTGGTGATTAAGTATTTCAACATCAAGATGCCATGATTTCCATAGCCTTGGCATGACCAGTTGACCACACACCAAGCATGCCATGTGAGGTTGAAATTGAACTGGCTGCCCACAGTTTGAATACACATTCAAGATTGCAAGTGAAGGCAGCTAAGCATGATGTGGACATTTAAATAATAATTAACAACCAGCTAGATCCAAAATCAAGGAGAAGAATTTAGAACACTGAAGTTCACCTTTTAGAAAAGCATAGAAGTCCAAGTGGCATATTCAGCAAGAGAGAAAAAGGTGTCATTCATCTCAATTCAAATAAAAAGGTCAAATAGCATTGCTTTTCTTTGGCACTTTGGTGCGTTTGGCACTTTGGTGCCAAATAACGAATTTTTTTATCAAAGCTGTCAGAAAAAAAGTATATAGTGAGCGATATTATCTTGAGAACGTGCAAACCAGAGTTGTTTCCAACTAAACCGGTCAAAAAGATGTCCAGTGCTCAGATCAGAAAATCAAAATAGGGCAACACCGGGCCTAGGCAATAACCATTAACCAGGGCAAGAACAAGGACCAATAGTGTGTTTATAGCCTTTATACTTCACTACTTATGTCACTAAGCTCATCCCAATTGCCCAACCTGCCATGCAATCCAATAAAATTTATTTGTGGCGCTACACAAACAGCCAACCAACTTATGTAACCCCTAACATCTTCCCGAACGACAAGCAACCTCAGATCTCCTAGTCATCACAATATCACCCACATTACAAATTACCTTCTCAATTGCGATGCCTCCTAAATCCTAGAAAACACGTTTCTTGAATACAGTCCTACTAACAAAGCATGGCATTATTTGAAAAATTGCAAATTGTAATGTGCAAATTAGCATTGAAATGATGCAAGTGACACCGAGAATGAGAACAAGAACCATACCATGAAGCATGTTGGATACACTTCCCCTGCTATAGTAATCATACACAAGCAGCTTCTCGTCCTTGGAGTAGTAGTACGCTCTGAGCTCCGCAACATTGCCATGCCGAATCCGCCCGACCAACTCCATCTGCTGCTCAAACTCGCGCCGTCCGGCGCTCACCTCCTTCAGCCTCTTCACCACCACCGTCGTCGCGTCCTCCAGCACCGCCCGGTATGCCGTACCGAACGCGCCCTTCCCAAGAACCTCGGCAGAGGCTCGGAGCAGGTCCTCCAAATCAAACGCCAATGCCGGGCCCTCAAAGAACACCAACCGGTTGCCGTCCCCAGCCTTGCCCGTCACCGCCTTAGACTCCGGCGACTCCTTCCCTTCTTCTCCGCGCCCTTCCGGGACACCACCCGGCTCGCCTCCTCACTGCCCCGCCTGTTGCAAAAAGCTATGAGGAACACCGCAACGACCGCGAACAACGCGACACACCCGCCGACGACAATGGCAAGAACGGCCGCCTCGCTGAGCCGGACCCGCCTTTTCGCGGGCGCACCGGCCGCTGGCGGGGGCAGTGGCACCGCCGGTGACACCGGAGCCGGCCGCGTCATATTGTTCCCGCTGAACGCGGCATCCGCGAACCTCAGCAAGGACTTCGGCACGGGGCCGTCGAAATGGTTGTTGGCCAGGTTCAGGAACTGTAGCGCCGGAAGCCCGAGGTCCGGGACACGGCTGGAGAGCGAGTTGTTGGACAGGTTGAGCGCGACGAGCTGGGTGAGGTTGGACAGCGCGCCGGGAAGGCTCCCGTTGAACCCGTTGAACGAGAGGTCGAGCACCTGCAGCCTCTGCAGCCGCGCTAGCCCGGGGGGCACACCGCCGGAGAAGGCGTTGAGCTGCATATGGAGCCCCGTGAGCCCGGAGAGGGCGAGGAGCTCCTCGGGGAAGGGACCCGAGAGGTTGTTGGCGCGGAGGCTGAGCACCTGCAGGGCCGTGAGGCGCCCGAGCGTGCTCGGCGGCACGGGGCCCGACAGGCCGATCCCCGGCAGGTGCAGCGCGATGACGCGGGAGCTGTCGGCGCTGCAGGTGACTCCCGTCCAGTTGCCGCAGACGCGCGGGGAGGAGAACCAGTTGATGCGCGCCCGGCTGCGGCCCACCCCGGCGAGGAAGTCGAGCAGCGCCGCCTTGTCGGCTTCCGGCTCGGACACGGCCAGGGCGGCGCACAGCAGCAGGAGAGCGGTTACGCCGAGCAGCAGCCGGAGCCGCATGGTGGTCGTCGTGGGGCTCCGCGTGGGGGAGGTGGTGGTGCTTCTTGGATCTGAGCAAGAGAGGAGAGGAGTGGAAGGCTGGCTGCTGTGCTTCCTTCCTTGGGGAAGCGTGGCTGGGGGTTGGCGCTGCGCAGTAGGGGAGACGCCACGGTTGGGACGTGGGGATCGTGGTGTTCTTGCTGGATTTGTGGGAGCTGCGCGTGCGGACTGCAGAGTGGCGGGGTGACGGGCTAGCGCTGGCCAACGACGGGCAAGGGCGAGGCGAGCGAGGGAGCCCGCGTCGCGTCGGCTTGGGTGGTGTCGGCCACCGTGCGGTTGGGCATTTGGGCGGGCAGTCGCAGCGTTCCAAGGTTGGCTTGGGCTCAGGCTCAGGCCGTCAGGCGTTTCCGCGACCGCTCGGCGCAGTGTGACGCCACGTTACGGACGAGATGGGCGCCACAGCCACAGGCGTCTTGTGTAGGGCCGTCAAATTTTCTTGCCAGTCTGACGTGTGAAATTTTTAAAAATGACACGCGTCTCTTCGACCTTGTGCATGATATGTCAAATATCAAAAAACAAATTTTAAATGTGTCAAGAACTGAAATCTCTCGTCTGACGCTGTCTCGTCTCAGTGGTAAATTGGATTTTGTGAAACGTTTCTGTACAGCAAAAATTTCGACCCCCATCTTTCGCACCTCCTCTCTTGTTCGGATTCTTCGCATGAAAGAAACGATTCCGGGCCCTGATGTGAAAGCGCTGCAGCACTAGGATGGTGAAGTGGATGCACTTTGGCGAGTCAATTACACCCAGTTAGAGGAATTTTAGCCATGTGATGTGACACGCTTCACATGTGTCCACTTCTACTACAGTAGTTGTTCAATCAGATGCCCTACGTGTTGTTTGGAAAGTCAAAAGAAGCGCATTAGCAATACTAACAAGTCGGAAAAACTTGCAGACTGGTGCTAGCAAGTTTGCAAGTAGTGGATACTGCTAAATAATCGCAGATCCACATCAACCAACGCAAGCAGCACAAGCCGTAGTAATCTTTGCATTCGGTCGCCGGGAAAAGAGAGGAGATTTCCACGGATTCTGCGCAAGCAAGATGGAAGCGGCCATGGTTGCATCCAACGACAGCTGCTGCCGCCTGGTTGCTTGACTTTGCTTTCACTTTTCCTTTTTGTCAGATCAGCCAATCAAGTTGGAACATCCCAAGCCTCTTCACTCTTTCTTGCTTGTTGTGGAGCACTGCCATTAGCACCATCAGGGGGCCATCATGTCAACGGAATCAGCAGCAGGAGCTTTTGCTTGGAGCTAACAAAAAGGGTTAACTAAGCTAATTGCTTTTGGGTTTCAAAAAAAAAAAAGAAAGAAAGAAAGAAAGAAAAGAAGACGGCTACGTACTCGCCTCCTCGTCTCAGCACGATTGGGTTGCATCATTATCAAGCACCAATTGTGTGGGCACCGTTCGATACCTGCTCCAACTACCGTGCCATGGACGCATGCATGTGCAGGCTGAATTAATGAGTCCAGCCCCAGCCATGTCAGTACGTATTACTACGCGGTTCAGTGGTAGGGGTACAGATCACCTGGATTTGCCCCTTAGATCAATCCATCGTGTGTGGATTTTCAGTCAGTCTGAAGAACCGCTTTCTCTTTCGGATGGACTAGATCAAGCCATATCGTCCCTTTTTCTTCACTTCTCCCGATCCATGTCGCCTCCAATGCCTATCAGTTCTAATTTCTGAAGAAGCCAAGATCTTGATTCCCTCCTCCTCCGATGCCTATCAGTTCTAATTTCTGAAGAAGCCGAGATCTTTCCTCCGTCTCTAGCATGCACCTAAGACTTGACAGTTGCATCGTGCAAGCATTAGAGACCATCATTATTTTCTAGACACCATCATTAGGAAACAATGATGGCGGTGAATAGAAAGATGATCGCTGGGAAGTGATGACATGCAATCTTAGCGGGCGTCGCGAGCGCGGCACAGCTATTGGAAACCGAGACAAGCTGCTGGCAGGTATCTATTCAACGTAAATCAGTGGAATCGCAGTGATGTTTCGCTGAATTATTAAGTTTCAAATTATGTCGTTGTGCGTGTGATAGGGAAGGATTTGGGAGTTGCCGCGTCAAAAGTAAGTTGCGGTTAGCCAGAACTGCAAAGGCGTTAAGAGCATAGAGCCGAAATATTTTGGGAGATTTAACCCTCCAGTTCTATATAGCAGCTGAGATCATCTTCCAATTAGACAAGGCGGAGGAATCTCGCCTTCTCTCGAGACCGGAAAGGGAGTTTCGGTCCAGTCTACGGTACAGGTTGCTCGGTCTAGCGGCCGTTAAGCGGAGTCGTATCAGACAACGCTCTAGGTTGACGTTCATTAAAGAAGGGGATGCGAATACAAAATTTTTCCACATCAAGGTGAACTCTCGTAGGAGGAAAAATCATATTCAGTCTATTGCAACTGAAAGGGGCGTGGTCCATTCTTTTCACGACAAGCAGGAAGAGCTATTCAATTATTTCCATCAACAGCTTGGGAAAAAAAATTCAGCGTTCTCATCGTTTCAATTGGGACGTCTTGGACCTCCCTCGACATGACTTGCGCATGCTTGAAGAACCTTTCCTCAGTGAGGAGGTTAGGGAGGCGGTGTTTTCTATGCCTACTGAAAAGGCGCCAGGGCCGGACGGGTTCACAGGTCTTTTTTACAGGTCTTGTTGGGACATCATTGGTGCGGACCTAATGGAGGTTTTCGCGCAGCTGCATGGTATGAACGGGCGACACCTCCGTTTGCTCAATTGCGCAAATATAGTTTTGCTTCCTAAGAGGCAAGATGCGTCTGTCATCGCTCACTTCAGGCCTATCAGTCTCATTCACAGCACAGGAAAGATCTTCTCTAAGGTGCTCGCAACAAGGTTGGCATCTCGGCTGCAGGAGTTGGTACCTCAAAGCCAAAGTGCGTTCGTCAGTAAAAGATCAATACAGGATAATTTTATATACACAAAGAACTTGATCACAGAATTGCATAGAAGGAGGATCCCGTCTCTTTTTCTCAAGCTGGATATCGCCAAGGCATTTGACTCTGTCAGTTGGGAGTTCTTGATTGATCTCCTCGTGCGCCTGGGCTTCGGTGCGCGGTGGCGAGAGTGGATTTCTATTATCCTTGCGTCCTCCTCTTCCAGAGTTCTCCTCAATGGTGCACCAGGCTCCCAAATCCAACACAGGAGAGGACTGAGGCAGGGGGATCCGCTATCGCCTATGCTATTCATTCTGTCCATGGATCCTTTGCAGAGATTAATCTCTAAGGCCATGGAGGTTGGGATTATTTCGGACATCCCGATCGGTTGGGCTAAATCCCGCGTCTCCTTATATGCGGACGACGTGGCCATTTTTGCATCCCCTTGTAGGGATGAGCTCAAGGCTTTTAGGGACATTCTGGGTTCTTTTGGAGGAGCTACAGGTCTTCACAACAATGTTCATAAGAGCGAGGTCTACCCCATCAGATGTGACGCGCTCGATCTGGAAGCAGTTTTACAGGATTTTCCGGTGTCCGTAAAATCCTTCCCCTGCAGGTACCTAGGTCTCCCACTTCGCCCGACAAAGCTCAAAAGATCTGATCTTCAGCCCCTAATTGACAAGGTCCGCTCCAGACTTGCAGGATGGAAAGGAAAGTTATTGTCCAGGGCTGCTCGCTTGACTCTCATAAACTCAGTTTTGACATCTCTGGCAGTTTATCATCTAACGGTATATCACCTCAGCAGATGGATCACAAAGAGAATCGATAGAATCAGGCGCAGTTTTCTTTGGAAAGGAGAGCAGGAATGCAATGGGGGGCACTGCTTGGTAAATTGGAAGAAAATCTGTAGGCCTAAATGGCTGGGGGGACTTGGGGCAAAATGTCTGGATAGATTTGGTCGAGCACTACGCCTCCGGTGGTTGTGGTATGCATGGAAAGATAGAAATAAACCTTGGTCAGGTTCGCCGCTTCCATGCTTGGCCTCGCATCATGACTTGTTTATCGCAAGCACCGTCATCGCAGTGGGCAATGGCGAAACAGCGGAATTCTAGGAATCCAGATGGCTTCAAGGAAAATCTCCGGCAGAGTTGGCGCCATCATGCTACAAACTGGTGAGAAGAAAAACAGGAACGGTTAAACATTTCCTAACAGACAGGAATTGGATCCGGCCTCTGCGCAGAATCACAAATGAGGAACAACTGCAGAATTTTGTAGCCTTTGGCACGTGTCGGCAGTACAATTACAACCACAAACAGAGGATCAGATTATTTGGAGATGGACATCCAAGGGGGAGTATTCGGCAAATTCGGCATATAAGGCTCAGTTCATCGGCTCCACTTCGGATGACAGTTATAAGATGATCTGGCATGCACCCGCCGAGGAGAAGTGTAGGTTCTTTGCTTGGCTCTTCATCCAGATGAGCTCCTCACAATGACAGATTAGCGATCGAGGATGGCCTCATTCCATCTCGTGCGCCCTATGCGGATGTCAAGAAGAGACGGCCGCACACTTGTTGTTAGTGTGCCCCTTCGCAAGGCAGGTTTGGATGAGGGTGCTTGCGCAAACACATATAGTTTTAAATGCTCCTCAACCTTCGGAAGTTCACATGGGGAATTCCACATGGTGGAGGAACTCTCGCCTCTCGGTGGTCAAATCTAGGAGAAAAGAATTTGATGGGGTGGTCACATACACACTATGGAACCTTTGGAAAGAAAGGAATCATAGGATTTTTCAAAACAAATACTATTCGGTGCAACAGTAGCAGATTCGATTAGTCTGAGACGCTGCAAGAATGAAAGCGATGGCCTTTGAGATGCTTTGAGCGTTTCTCTGTTGTTCTAGTTGTTTGTTTTTCTGTTGGCTCTGCTCTCATTGGCCTCGTTGGCCTGGCGGGCTTACGCCCGAATATCTAACTCCTAATCTTGTCAGGTCCTTATAAACATTATCTATTTCCCCTAACTTAATGCATTTGGCAGAGCTCCTGCCTTTTTCTTCAAAAAAAGTAAGTTGCGGTCAAGATTCACTTAAATCCACTTGGTGGATTTGGATCCGTTCGGGATAGATTATGTACAGCTTCTGTTTAAAAGAAAAATAGATTGTTTGTCGAATAGGAGAATTCTAAACAACTTCTCCCAGAATCAGAATCTGATTTGTACACAGAATTAAAAGCTATCACCCACCTGATTCTGCGGATTCTAACTCAGATTCTATGAGTTCTGCCTCTCACGAGTCGTTGTAAGCACAAGGGTTTCCGCCGTCGTCCCTAGGCCCCTCCACCACCCTCATCCGCCACCGATGCCGATCAATAATTAGCACAGACAATTAGGATTGCCGAACGACCAAATTCTCCAATCAGCAGATTTTTCAGACAGCCGTTTCTCCAAACAATTGACTACAATCCAGAATTTGCATAATCAGAAGTTGTCCCGAAGGGGGCCTTGAAGAGTAACTTCTAGCTCTTGTTTGGGAGGTATATTTCCGGTCAAGATCTACATGAATAAATCAGAAATTTAACAAAAATTGTCAACCTATTAAGGTAAATCACGTTCAGAAATAAGCCTTTCATGCAACAACTAAGGTCCTGTTCAGTGAAGTGATAATTCTTTAGAAGGTTATTTGAAATACCACTAACTCAAACATCCACCAAGTGGATTTAAGTGAATCTTGAATTATTAAGTTTCAAATTATGTCGTTGTGCGTGTGATAGGGAAGGATTTGGGAGTTGCCGCGTCAAAAGTATTGTGGTCAAGATTCACTTAAATCCACTTGGTGGATTTGAAGAGTAACTCCTAGCTCTTGTTTGGGAGGTATATTTTCAGTCAAGATCTACGTGAATAAATCAGAAATTTAACAAAAATTGTCAACCTATCCAGGTAAATCACGTTCAGAAATAAGCCTTTCATGCAACAACTAAGGTCCTGTTCAGTGAAGTGATAATTCTTTAGAAGGTTATTTGAAATACCACTAACTCAAACATCCACCAAGTGGATTTAAGTGAATCTTGAATGATTAAGTTTCAAATTATGTCGTTGTGCGTGTGATAGGGAAGGATTTGGGAGTTGCCGCGTCAAAAGTATTGTGGTCAAGATTCACTTAAATCCACTTGGTGGATTTGAAGAGTAACTCCTAGCTCTTGTTTGGGAGGTATATTTTCAGTCAAGATCTACGTGAATAAATCAGAAATTTAACAAAAATTGTCAACCTATCCAGGTAAATCACGTTCAGAAATAAGCCTTTCATGCAACGACTAAGTTCCTGTTCAGTGAAGTGATAATTCTTTAGAAGGTTATCTGAAATACCACTAACTCAAACATCCTCCAAGTGGATTTAAGTGAATCTTGAATGATTAAGTTTCAAATTATGTCGTTGTGCGTGTGATAGGGAAGGATTTGGGAGTTGCCGTGTCAAAAGTATTGTGGTCAAGATTCACTTAAATCCACTTGGTGGATTTGAAGAGTAACTCCTAGCTCTTGTTTGGGAGGTATATTTTCAGTCAAGATCTACGTGAATAAATCAGAAATTTAACAAAAATTGTCAACCTATCCAGGTAAATCATGTTCAGAAATAAGTCTTTCATGCAACGACTAAGTTCCTGTTCAGTGAAGTGATAATTTTTTAGAAGGTTATCTGAAATACCACTAACTCAAACATCCTCCGAGCGTTCGCAGCCGGTGGTGGGTAGTACGACTGTACGTGCTTATAAGTGAGATGTTCTGGTCGGATACACTAGCACGTACGAGTGCCAGCGTACACTACCCAACAGTATACATCCTCTTCATTGGCAGGCCTCAGTCTCACAGTCTCGTCCTCGTGTATACTCCATGCGCCTTCCGTATACGAACATATATAAATTATTGGAACCAGCGATATGAAAAGTGATCAGCTAGATGACGAACCATGGATGTAGTTGTCGCCACGGCCAGGCACGAGACAGGACAAGCGAGGTTTGGACTTGTCACTTCTCGCCCAGTCGCTTTCGATGCCGTCTGGGTACGGAGAAAAATACAAGTCGCAAGCGTCGCCTATGCGCTACAGCAGCAAAAATTCACCAACGCTACTGTTAACCTCGAAAAAGATATGTACAGGTACAGCAACGCCCCCACTTAATTTCTTTCTTGTACAGAAGTAGCATATAAACACTATCAAACCTGCAAGTTGCACTGAGACCAAAAGCCCCGGGCTCTGCATAAAGCAAATCTCGTTCTGAACTTGGTTTCTTACAGTATCTTTGGGCCGCACAGACTATCCTAGAAATACAAAAGGATTAAAATTCTGGATTAGTGGAGTTGAAGAACATGTTGGCTGGTACCATGACAGTGTAGTGTTAGAGAAGGTAAATCCCATTAAAATACCTTTCTAGTTGGTTTCCCAGTAATAATTTTCATAAAACATATGGGTATGACAGATAAAACAGCCAAGTTCATACGGCCATGCAATTGTTAGAAATGTGGCCCAAGTGGTCCATTTATCTCTAACGCCAAAGCTACAAATATAAGCACATATCTTTAGTTAAAGAGAGTGCCAATTTAAAGGAGAGCCCACCATACCTATAATGTGGCATATGGAGGTGAGAGAACGGCTAAAGTCACACGCATGCTGCCAGATTCATAATTACGCGTATTTCAGCGCTGTTTTCCTTGTGACTTGTGAGTCGCCGTCGTGGATTAAATTCTTGGCACGTTTAAACCCTTTAAATTTTGGTTTCTCTCTATCATTAATGGGGTCATTTACTTGAATTGAAACTGACCATGATAATGGCGTCGGCTTCTAATAAAGCTGTCATTTCAATGACCTGCATTACAAGCATATAATGGTCAGAACGGTCAATTTATTGACCGTTCTTGGTGCAAACTATAAAGTGGAGAGCGTCCGAATGATTGAGCTTTGTCTCTTGCGCTAGCGTTCATCCTCTGTGATCTATTTGTGTCTTCGTCTTTGCGCCGTTCTTCACGACCTTCCTCTCGGCACCTTGAGGCAAGGAGAGCGGGATCTCGAACCGTTGCTGCAAGCAAAACACGCAATAATAAGGTTTAAATAGAATGCGAGCCGCCGAGCTCTTCATCTTGCGATCCACGACGCCGACTACTTCCTCGTCGACTACTTCTCTCTACTGCAGCTCGCTTGCTTGACCGCTTCTTTTGTCATCAAGCCCATCGTAAGAATTATCATATTTTTCTCTGTTCATTTTGTACAAGATTCACTTTTGTAAATATGTGGTATCTTCTGTCTAGCTTTGTTGTGTTTGATTATTTTGGAATTATGTTTAATATTCAAATCTGTAATTAAAATAATACCTAGATTTCCAACAGCAATGACAAACAAATCAAGAATTTTGAACTCCAAAGTGCACGCAACTCGTTGGACAGCAATAGCCAGGGCAGATAGAAAAGAAATTTGTCCCAAAACATTCGATTCAACGCTACTGCCCTAATTTATTTTGTCGATGAGCACAAGAATTAACTCGAATACACAGCATACAAGTTAGGCTCCTTCCTAGGCAACAAGCACTTAACACTCGCTAGGCTGCTTACAAATCAAAGCGGTCAGGATGATGGGGGCGTAGGCTGTGCAGCTCATATATGTAATCTCACAAATAGGCTTTACAAGCTACATATATTACGATCTATATAAATAAAAGTAGAGAGGTGTCTTTATGCTTTTCTTTTTAACAATTGTATAAATATTAAAGTATGAATGAATGGTAGATGAAGATTACTAACCTCTTCGTTTGTTTCAAAATTTGTGCAACTTGTATTGAGAGGAAAGTATTGAAGCACTACGAAGAGTAATTAATTACCATCTACCATTTATTCGTTCTTTAATATTTATGTAACTATTAAAAAGAAAAGTATAGAAGCAACTCTGGTCCGTAAGTAGTAACAGCACTAATTGGCTTCCACTTGCTTCCTTGGCGCCGTCCGAGCCGGCGCGAGTCCAGCACGTACACCATCTTGCCAGGCGCGCCTAACCGAGGGAGACGAATCGATGGAGTGAAAACTTGAAAGGGCCGCTGGACCCCGAAAGAACGCGCACACAAAAAGCTCGGCTTCTGCCACAGAAAGCTGGACATCGCAATCGTTCGGATTCATATCAGGCCAAGAATTGATACGGGTAGAATTCCTTCGAAGAACTGGCACTGTTTGAACCTTTTCATCGCCCTTTTGGCCGAAACATTTCATAATTTCAGCCTTACCTTTTTTTTTATGACCCACATGGTAGCCATTATTGATCTTCATATGTGCCCAAGAATTGATTCAGAATTCCATCAGAGAACTGATACCCTCTGTGGACCGTTTTTTTTTTACCCTTTTGACTACAACTTTTGATGATTTCCGCCTAACCACTTTTCTAATGACCCACGTGGTATTGATCTTCATATCTGGCCAAGAATTGACTCGGGTAAAATTCCTCCAGAGAACTGATAACCTCTATGAACCTTTGTTTACCCTTTTGACACATTCTTGGGACATGCATGTTGAATAAGTTCGCATTCTGCCTAATATTGTTTACTGCTCCATGTTATTCACGCTTCACAATGCATTATAATTGAACTGGTTTTTCACGGAGGCATATATATTTCTCTGTTTTTTGCGGTAGTTCAAGTCTTGAACACATACAAACGCTTGAAGACTGAAAAGTACTAGAAGAGGAACAGTAGGTATATAAAGAACATTTTCTGGATTCACAATGCATGACTTACTATAGGACTTCAGAATCAGATTGATTCTAATGTCATATGGCAGCAATTAAAGCTGCAATATATTTTATACGCTACATCTGATGCGTGGAATAACTTGCATCAACTTACGCTTTGATTCTCCTGAAACAGACAACCATGAAATCCTGCACTGGAAGCTAGAACTGTCCCTCCAACCAAAGAAAAATTTTGAAGGACGATCACTATTTTTACCATATTGAGGTTTCCATGATGCTGGACCAACTACATGATACAGCTCTATAACTAGTACCATAGCTTGCAAGCTCAAATTTACATTTGACGGTCTGATGCCATGTACATCTGCACTGCTGCATAATGCGTTAGCAAGGTGTTGAGAGCACCAACTAACAGCTTTGAACTTTTAGCTACATTTCCAGGTACAAGACATAGAAACCCTACATACTGATTTATAACGATCTAATTTCTAGCAGATCAAGTAGCCAACCTCTAGTAGGTACAGAAAAAAAAAAGAGTCCCAGCAACTGAAGGGAAAACTAGCACTAATCTTGGGTCTCCAAATGCCAGCTTTCTTCAGAGTATATACCACTGTTGTCACCCTCCATAAGGTTCTGAAAGGAATTTGGAATTGGGGGCATTTTTGTGTCGACGACACCCTCCAACATGTGAACAATTTGCCCCATTGATGGCCTGTCGTTCTCTTCATCCTGGATGCACCAACAGGCAACCCTACAGGCGACATCGAGCTCCTTCACATTAGCATTTCCTTCCAGCCTGACATCCAGTAAGCACAACACCTCTCCTTCATTCACTTGAGCAGCAGCATAAAATGGAAAATACCGATGACTCCCAAATTTCATTCTCGAAGTAGTCCTTCTCCCTGAAATTATTTCGAAAAGCACAATGCCAAAGCTGTAAACATCTGCCTTTTTAGTAATAGGCTGCCCAGATATCCACTCTGGTGCAAGATAGCCCATTGTTCCTCGGATGGTGGTCAACACAGAGTTAAATTCTCGTCCAAGAAGCTTTGCCATGCCAAAATCAGCGACTTTTGGGCAGAATTCTGCATCGAGTAGTATGTTTTCAGGTTTAATGTCACAGTGTATGATGCATTCCTCACATTCTTCATGTAGATAGGCTAGACCCTTAGCAATACCAAGTGCAATTTGGTACCGAAGATTCCAACTCAGTAGACTAGATTTCTCTGAAAAGAGATGAGCATCCAACGAACCATTTGACATATACTCATACACCAGCAACCTTCTATCCCCTTTAACACAAAATCCCAAAAGATGGACAAGATTAGTGTGTTGGATCATTCCAACCGTCTGTACTTCTGTTCTGAATTGCTTATCTACATGCCCGAGGCCTTTGAGTTTCTTCACAGCAACCACAGTTGACCCTGGCAATTTTCCCCTGAAAACACTCCCAAAACCTCCCTCGCCGAGTTTATCAGAGAAGTTCCTCGTAGCTTTCTTGATCTGTGCATAAGAGTAGACAACAAGGGAGCCTTCTACTTCAAACTTTCTGGCATCGAACGAATTTCTCCTGTACCTCCATAGAAGCACCAGCGTCAATATCACAGAAGCTATTCCAAGCAATGCAGCCACCAAGATTGCAACTACTCTTGAGTGTAAGCCTTTTCTGCTCCTGAGCTTGGAACCCTGACGAACATAGATCTTGCTGTAGGGAGGCCTAGCAGCCAAACTCAGATTGTACAGGTTTTGGTACCATAGCTTGCATCCGGAGCCATTCGAGTAAGCGACGCAGTAGCATTTGTTCAGACAAGACGCTTTACAATCTTCGTCAGTTGCCACCAACTCATTCTGAGCATTGTAAGGAAGCCCTTGCAGCTTGTCTACCAGGACAAACGAGTCATCGTGCTCCGTCTGACCGTTCGTCTCGCAGCTCAATGGGAGAGATCTCGAGCAGCCAGTGACGAAGTACCCAAGCCCCCACTCAATCGGGTACGACGGCGTGAACCCGTCGACGCAATGGCAACTCCCGTTGCTCATGCAGACGCCAAAATCACCACAGAAGAACCCACCGTATTTGCAATCGGAAGGGAAGGTCCAGCGAGCCACCCAACCACTACTGTTTCGTGCAGAATCCGACCACCTCATCAGGCTGACCTGCCCCAGATGGAACTGCAAGAACTCCGTACAATTCGGGCTCTTTGGGTAGTTCAGCGCCAGTGAGCTGCCATTGTCCTTGGAGGACACCATCCAATCCGGGAAGGTGCCTAGGTGGTCACGCCCGTCGGTGGTGAGCACGAACCCATTCCTCCTGCTCACGTCGACGCTGAGGCTGCCATTGTGCGAGAAATCTTTGAATGTTAGCGAGATGTTCTTGCCGGTGTCCCTGTCGAGCCCCAGCCTCGCGCCGGGGAGCAGCGCGTCGCCGGGGTAGTCGAAGCTCTGCCACAAGACCAGGGAGGAGTTCGCCTGGTCCCTCACCACCAGGTTGCCGTTGTCGAGGAGGACCGCGACGGCGGAGGACGAACCATTGCCCGCGACGCTGGACCACCAGAGGCTGGCCCCGTTCTGCCTGATGTACAGGCTGTCGCCGAAGAGTTCCAGCGCCGCGCTGGGCAGGTCGGTGATGACGATCCTGTCCCCGACCCAGAACGTGGGGCTGGTGTCCACCATGTTCCTGAGCCGGACGCCCAGGTAGTAGTGGATGCCCGCGCCGGGGGAGAAGAACCCCAGCTCGAACGCGCCGCTCTTGGAGACGAGGGTCTGGTTCCCCGAGATGCCCTCGCCGGGGAGGATGGTGTCCGTGGCAGATGAGGCCAAGAAGGCGCCGCCTCCGAGCAGGAGGAAGAGGAAGGCGAGCAGCGCTGGTTTGGGAGTGGGAGAAGCCGAGCGAACGCGCTTCGCCGACGCCATTAGTGCCGGTGGGCAAAACCTCCGGAAAGAAGCGCGGGCGGCTCTACTTCTGTGAGACTTCGCTTCAGGCTAGTCATCTGTCTGATACGGATGGGAATCCTTTACCGTGCTGCAGAGGATAAGGGGTCTACATAAGTAACATAAGTATATACGAGTGGCTCTACAGTAAGATATGAGGAAGAGAATCTCCATCCGTATCAGTGGGTAGGGTGGGCACTTTTAAACCGAAACCGAAAAATCGAACCGAACCGAATCGAATAAACCGAAATTTTTGGTTTTTTCGGTTTTCGGTTTGCAGTTCGGTTTTTATTTTAGCACTATTCGGTTTTCGGTTTGCGGTTCAATTTTCGTCTTTCAAAAACCGAAAAACCGGTTTAGGCACCGAATTCTCTCGCCAACCCGGTCGATCGCTCGCCAAGACCTTGAGCGAGAGACGCCAACCTGGCCTAGCAACCATTAGGTCCATTCCATATTCCATTCGCTAAAGCCCCAACCCAAGACATTCCAACCTAACCTAGTTCCCCAATTCGATTCCCCACTCCGTGGCAGGCTACAGCGACAACAAAGCGAAAAAAAAGATGGCCTCGGCGGCTGTCCTCCCTGCGCTCTGGTGGCGACCTCTCGGTGGTGGCCATCTCGAGCGCCACCTGGCAGTGCTCTGCGAGCCATCTCCTGGCTCCTTATCTCACTGCACGCCACCTACAACTCCTCCGCGCCTCCGCCGGCGCCACTCCGCAAGCTTCGACTCCATGAAATTCGGCTCACGCCGTCTGGCAGCGTCTCCTCCAACTCCTCCTCCCGGCCGCGGCATCCTCGTCGTCATGCCAAGAAGATGGACCGCGTCGAGAATACCATATTTGAATCCACTTTGATTTGGTAGATGCTCTAACTATGATGCATTGATGCTTGATTTGTCTTTGTTGGTTGTAGTTTTTGCAATCATTTGTTCCTTGTTCTTGAGGAAACATCACAGAAGAGTTATTGAGTCAATATGTGTGAATTTTAGTTGCTTGTCATTACTCATTAGTCACGTTACTTTATTGCTGTTGTTTGGTTATTTCTTGAATAATCACCCCTAATGATCGATATTGAGAACGTTGAATGTTGCCTGTTGTATGTTATTTCGGTTTACCGAATAACCAAAAAAACCGAACCGAATTAATTCGGTTTATTCGGTTCGGTTTTTTCCGTTAATCGGTTTCGGTTCGGTTTATGCATTTGAAAAACCGAATTTTTTAAAAACTGAACCGAAATAACCAAAAAAACCAAACCGAAAAAATCGAAAAAACCGAATGCCCACCCTATCAGTGGGGGTACACACTACACACTGCACTTCGTCGTCAACGGTGAAGTCTGAACAAGCTCCATGGCCGGGATTGGATGTTTTGATGTGATGTCTTTATGCAAACCAAATGGCGATTTGGCAAACCCGGCAGACATGCTGTCTGGATTAGCTGGTTGGTTTAGGCTAATCAATTTTCGTAGTTTGGTCCTGTTGCAATGCGACTATGCGAGGGTGCAAGTGGATCGGTGGATGAAGTGCGCGCCTCCCTTTACTTTGTTGACTATGGTCGTTCCATCGTGTCGGTCTACCGTACAGAAATAGAGGAATAGAGGATACGACTCCTGGCCCCGGCCGAGGTGGCGTGGCGGCGTGAGGCTGCAGCAAGGAAGCAACGCTTCGGGCGGGTGCATACAGGAAATGTCACGTAGGGTGGGTATTTTTAAATCGAAACCGAATTACTGAACTGAACCGGACCGAATTAACTGATTATTTCGGTTTATTCGGTTTTCGGTTCGATTTTTGTTTTGATATAATTCGGTTTTTGGTGTTCGGTTCGGTTTTTCACTTTCAAAAACCGAAATAACCGAATAGCTCATATGCAATACTACTTTTATAATATTCTTCCTAAAGTGGCCTAAATAATTCTCATGTTATAATACATTTATGCATATGTTTAGTATATTCATATATTCTATTATGTTTATATTGTAATGACATATGAATATTGTGTGGGTTTATCCATACTCTGTGTTGTAATATGAGAAGGACTAAATCTAATCTACCTAGTGTATTCATATTTCGGTTAACCGAAAAACTGAATTAACCGAACCGAAATATTTCGGTTAATTCGGTTCGGTTTTTAATTTTTGGCCGAGAAATTCGGTTTCCAGTTTTCAAAAACCGAATTATTTTAAAACCAAAAAAACCAAACCGATTAAACCGAAAAAACCGAATGGCCCACCCCTAACATCACGTACGACTACTGCAGGACAAGCTTCTTGACGTGCAGAGGAAAAGTGAAGAAAACAAGAGAGAGAGCGAGAGGAGGAGAGAGAAAAAAATTAAAGAGAAGAAGAAGGGAAAAAAAGAAAAGGAGTTGGAAAAATTAAGAAAATTTTAAGAGATTATTTGACGGTTGTTCTTTCGTGTAAACAGATCCTTATGTGTGTTCTACATTCTTAATTTAAGGAAAAACAATGATTATGGATTTCGATCTACTAATTCTTATTTTTAAGTTTACGTACCATTGCTTTCTAGGTTGCTTATTTAACCTAATTTTTTATTTATGGTCTTAGATCAATTGTTCTAGATTAATTATTTAAATTTTATCGTTATTTTATTAATTTTTAGAATTAATAAAAACATATAAAAATTAGGTTTATGTGTTAGTTTGCACCAATTCACCCCCTCTTGGTACACCTCGATCCTCCACAAACCATTGGATTGACAATAATCAACAGTTGAACTTGTCTTTCAATCACTATATTCGAATTTTAAATATTGGTACGCTATATGGTAGCGGTGGCATTATACGCAGTATTAGTAGCAGCCAACGTAGTATGCTTCTAATCTCTTATAAAAAAGTTAGGCCCCCGTAATTTATGATCCGTACTCTCTGTCGTTGTCCTATTAGCAAGCTAGATTTATGATTATTTATATATAAGACTTGACAATTACTCACTCCCTCTACGTAACTACGTTATGATATAGGATTCAACCGTACAATTAAAGCACTGCTATGTCTAATAAACCATCCGATTTCTTTAGCCTTATCTATTCGCTGCAACTCCTCTCCTGCCGTCCTGCGCACGTTTTGATCCCCCTTGAAGGCCTTGGTGCGGAGCGAGGAAACACAATTATTGTCGCTGCCATGGAGTCTGGAGAGCAACCCCCACGTGAGCTAGTACGGCTGATACAAGAGGACGTACGTGTCGATGGCGGCCGCAGGCGAGCGTTGCTATGATTGAGTGTGGTGGGCACACATAATTTTCACTAGTTTTTACAGTGCTTTATTCAGATTTACGACACACATGATTTTTTGAATTTTTGGTGAATCTCATGAGACTGATTTTCATTTGTTTTCCTCTAGAACTTGTGAAATTTTGAAGTTAGCCTCTTGAAACTCAGTTAAAATTATTTTGAATCTTGTTTTAAATCAAGTTTCAGATTTGAAACTTGACGAAGCTTATAGTTTTGTATTAGAAACTCATTGAAATTTATTGAGATATGCTGAAAAATTTATAAAACCTGTTTGAAACTTTTTTAAATCTAATGAAACCTACGAAACATGAATAAAATACTTTAAAACCTAGTGAAACATGCTATACCATTGGAAGTAGCACTAGAAAAACTATACTGACAAATACTTACTAGGCAAAACCAATCAGACTCCAGTCTCCTCTCTACTGTGTAGGGAAAGTGGGACTTTATTCAACCAATAAGTTCATTGAAACATCGATAAAACTTGGGGGAGCTAAATTATGCACAAGCCGCACATCAAGATTCTACAAGCATGTCTTGCTAAATTACGCACATCTAAATTAAAGTCTAAAGAAAATCTATGTATTGATTATCAGGCTTTTATCAGCATGTAGCACTGTCAGAATTTTTAAAACTTCTTCAAGAATGATAATCATATGAAACTTTTTTAAAAACATTAGTTATACATCAGGACCTTCCACAAAAAAATTCCAAAATTTTCCGACGTGGTTTGAACTATTTTTCATTCCGTTCAAATTTGCCGGTAAGGCTTTTATCAACATAGCGGCACTGTCCAAATTTTTAAAAATTCTTGAATCTTGTTCACCATCCGAAACTTTTATGTAAACATTAGTGATTCATCAGAATCTTGCACAAAAAATTTCAAAATTTTATAACGTCGTTTGTACTATTTTTCATCCGGTTCAAACTTATCGATCAACGCGGACGAGCGATAGCTCGTTTGGTCAGCCGAGCGAAATCTCGTGCGAGCCGCCGGGTTCGAAACCTCGCGCTTCGCTTCGAGTGCGCCTGAGGCTGGAGCAGTGTCTTGGTGTGTGTGTGGGGTGTGTGCGTGTGTGGGTGTGTGTGCACAGAGTCAAATATTGTTTCTCTTCTTCTATCTTGAATGCGAGCTCTGGCCAAAATTCCAAAAAAACTTATCGATCAACGTTTCATCTGTATAGCAGTGGCGAATCCACCATTTAGGGATGGCAACGGGTCCGGGTACCTCCGGGTCCAGCCTCCGTGAACCCGAACCCGAACCCGAAGTCAGTTATGGGTCCAAACTCAGACCCGGACCTAATGGGTATCTGGACCCGAACGGGTACCCAGACCCATTACCAATGCTAGTAGACAGAGACCGCAGGTTCAGTGATGAATTCGCTTCCCTATTGGGCTGCATGCGGTAAGACACAGCTCGTTTATTCCTTTGGGGTCATTAGCACATCTACTTCCTAGTTGCATACAGAAAATGTCCTGGAACTTTCGATGTAAATAGTGGTTATTAATGAATTAACCTAACGCTCCTATGCGCCAACAAAAACGGCTGAACTTATCTAGTCGCTAGACTTTTTTCTATGCATGCCGACTTAACGGGTCCGGGTCTGGATACCCACGGATCCAAAATAAGACCCGGATCCAAATCCGGATCCAGATCCGGATCCGGACCCGAACCCGAAATAATATATCCGTGGGTCCAAATTTGGATCCGGACCCGGACCAGTCAGGTCGGGTACCCGCGGGTACTCGGACCCATGGGTATTTTTGCCATCCCTACCACCATTGGGGCTGGCTGGGGCGCCAGCCCTACCTCCGATCGGCTGAACTCCTCTCCTTCCAGTATCTTCAACGCTATGGCGGCAAATCGGTAGGTTTAGGAACTGACAATTAGGAGTAAGATGTAACAAAAAAAGTAAAAAAAAACAATACTACCAAGCAAGTGGTCCATCAAAATTAGTCACGGGCTCCCTTACTCTCATGGGGTTTCACAGTGCGATTTCGGCATCCTTTCTTTGTGCGCAACACTAGAATCCGAGAGACGAACAATGTCGGTTAATCGTCTTCACAAAGTGCGAACGACGCACCAGACGATTCTGGCGGCGAGCCTTGCAGGCGAGTGTGACCACGCGGGTAGAATGCACATCGCCGAGGAGCACCGCGAAACGCGTATCACCGGTGAGTCTTTGGTGGAAACATGCATTGTCGGGAGCTGGGCGGAACACACATTACTAGAGGAGAGGAATCGGCCGCTCAGAGTATCGTCTAGCCGGCGGCCGAACACGCATCTCCAAAGCCCAAAAAGGAACCGAGGATCGCTCCGTCCAGCCGGTAGCCGAATGCGCATCGCCAGAGCCCAGATAGGAACCGAGACAATTGATAAGGAGGAGCGACTGAGGACAAGGAGCCTCTCAGCTATTGATCGCTAGGACGATCACACCAAAGTTAGACTAATTCGCTAGCGCCATTGATTGCTTTGCTTCGGTATAAAAAAATTGCCCCAAGCCCCAATGTAATGCCTCATGCCTGAATGCCTTTTGTTGTGATAACCGATGTCTGATTTTTGTATTCTATTGTCCCAAGTCTATATTCTATTGACTAATTGATATTTTTATCTCTCTGATTTAATATGTATAAATTTGGAATTTGGTTGGCAATAAACCAGTAGATATAACATTACTATGCTTATGTTGAGTTCGAACTTCGACGTAAAAGCCCCACCTCTATTTTTATTCTGGATTCGCCACTGCTGTATAGTACCACTCTTTGAATTTTAAAAATTACACAGACCTGATAATCATATGTAAATTTTATGAGAATATCTCTAATGTGTCAGGAATCTTCAAAAAAAATTTCAAAATTTTTCGACATCGCTTGAACCATTTTTCGTTCAGTGCATTTTCGCAAAAATTTCAGGTAATTTCGGCGAAATTCGGTGCCAAACGAACCGAATTTGAATTTTGTTTTTTGAATTTTGAATAGATTTTGGCCAAAAAAATAAAATTTCACCGAAATTTCGGATTTCGGGGATGTCCGAATTTTTTGGCTAAACGAATTTTTAGCTCTGTGAAAATGGGACACTACGTTGATCCAACATAATATTGGGCTGAATCAATTAGTGAAAGTACAATATCTGGATAGGCCTTAGACATGAGACACTACAGAGTTGGGCCGGCTTGTCTCGGTTCCAATGGCAAGGGACTATTGTGTTATGGGCGGCCCTTGTTCAAGCAGCGTGTCTCTAGTCCCTGCCCTCTTCCCTCCATCCCGGATGAATCATCTCGAGCCAGCTTCAATTTTCCTCTTTAACGAGGACTACTAGTTTCTGTTTCTAACTTTTATCAAAGTTACAGAGATGACATCCATGCTATCGGATCTGTAAGAGGTGTCTCCTCTTGTAATAATCTCCTGCTTTCCTGTTTTATACTAGATGCTTTGCAGATGGCGCCATATATCATGCAAATACTTGTCGCCACGCAAAGACGATTTTCTCATCAAAGAAAAGAACTGTAGAGGAAAAAAATCAAAGAAGTTTGGAGGGACTTTTCATAAAAAAATTGTGTCTTAATGAATCTCGTGAGGTATTTCGTCTAAAAAAAGCGAGTTGGTTATAGAACCCTCGAGGATCCTAGTGAGAAGAACAATCCATCGGAAAAGGAAACAAATTATAGAAGCTTTGTGGATCTTACGGGGGAAAAATTTGCACATAGACGTAAAAAAACAATACATGCTAAATGGGGGAAAGCTTATGCATGACGCCTCGTGAAGATGATTTCTCATCGAAGAAAAGAATTGTAGAGGAAAAACAAATAAAAGAAGTTTGAAGGGACTTTCTCCAGCTAATTTAATCAAACTGAAGGATTCACCAAATGTGTTTTCTACTGGGTGCGTTAAACTGCTGACCTTTGCACTACTACACGCTAGGAGACTGATTGAGACAGAAAACTTGACTGTGTTTTCTCACGTGGCAAAAAACAAGTAGGAAGCGCATGCGCCCATGTTTTGCCGAACACGCGTCGAGAAACACTGCTCGGGAAAAAGAAAAGAGCGCGGGAAAAGTGCGCGCCCGTCCACGCCAAGCGTCGTGAGATAGGGAAACAACCTTCACAAATATTCTCCACAGTGACTTGCGCGGGGCGGTCTCGAACCGAGGACCGGCCGCTGCGAACTGAACGCGCTAACCAACCGAGCAACGGAGCGTTTGTGAATCGAGGGAAGTATTTAATATATAAGCTTGATTAGCGGATTAACCATGTAGGCGACGTGGCCTCTCTGCGTGCGAGCCGTGCATGCAGGCGGCGTTTTTTACATTGGCGGCGTAGCGTCGCCCGTCGCAGCATGGGCACGTGGTCCAAACAATGACGTGGCATGGTCAGGAAGGTGAAAAGCTCCCAAGTTTAATATAGGGATGATGATGTGCTCTTTATTTCAGCAAGGGTAACGTGGGGGGAAAGTGACTTGGTTGGGCCTGCTAATGCTACCCTGCTTATCTCAGTTAAAGTGACTTGGTTGGGGGGAAAGTGACTTGGTTGGGCCTGCTAACGCTTCACAATGCATTATAATTGAACTGGTTTTTCACGGAGGCATATATATTTCACTGTTTTTTTGCGGTAGTTCAAGTCTTGAACACATACAAACGCTTGAATACTGAAAAGCACTAAAAGAGGAACAGATGACTTACTATAGGACTTCAGAATCAGATTGATTCTAATGTCATATGGCAGCAATTAAAGCTGCAATATATTTTATACGCTACATCTGATGCGTGGAATAACTTGCATCAACTTACGCTTTGATTCTCCTGAAACAGACAACCATGAAATCCTGCACTGGAAGCTAGAACTGTCCCTCCAACCAAAGAAAAATTTTGAAGGACGATCACTATTTACCATATTGAGGTTTCCATGATGCTGGACCAACTACATGATACAGCTCTATAACTAGTACCATAGCTTGCAAGCTCAAATTTACATTTGATGGTCTGATGCCATGTACATCTGCACTGCTGCATAATGCGTTAGCAAGGTGTTGAGAGCACCAACTAACAGCTTTGAACTTTTAGCTACATTTCCAGGTACAAGACATAGAAACCCTACATACTGATTTATAACGATCTCATTTCTAGCAGATCAAGCAGCCAACCTCTAGTAGGTACAGAAAAAAAAAAAGGGTCCCAGCAACTGAAGGGAAAACTAGCACTAATCTTGGGTCTCCAAATGCCAGCTTTCTTCAGAGTATATACCACTGTTATCACCCTCCATAAGGTTCTGAAAAGAATTTGGAATTGGGGGCATTTTTGTGTCGACAACACCCTCCAACATGTGAACAATTTGCCCCATTGATGGCCTGTCGTTCTCTTCATCCTGGATGCACCAACAGGCAACCCTACTGGCGATATCGAGCTCCTTCACATTAGCATTTCCTTCCAGCCTGACATCCAGTAAGCACAACACTTCTCCTTCAGTCACTTGAGCAGCAGCATAAAATGGAAAATACCGATGACTCCCGAATTTCATTCTCTTAGTAGTCCTTCTCCCAGAAATTATTTCGAAAAGCACAATGCCAAAGCTGTAAACATCTGCCTTTTTAGTAATAGGCTGCCCAGATATCCACTCTGGTGCAAGATAGCCCATTGTTCCTCGGATGGTGGTCAACGCAGAGTTAAATTCTCGTCCAAGAAGCTTTGCCATGCCAAAATCAGCGACTTTCGGGCAGAATTCTGCATCGAGTAGTATGTTTTCAGGTTTAATGTCACAGTGTATGATGCATTCCTCACATTCTTCATGTAGATAGGCTAGGCCCTTAGCAATACCAAGTGCAATTTGGTACCGAAGATTCCAACTCAGTAGACTAGATTTCTCTGAAAAGAGATGAGCATCCAACGAACCATTTGACATATACTCATACACCAGCAACCTTCTATCCCCTTTAACACAAAATCCCAAAAGATGGACAAGATTAGTGTGTTGGATCATTCCAACCGTCTGTACTTCTGTTCTGAATTGCTTATCTGCATGCCCGAGGCCTTTGAGTTTCTTCACAGCAACCACAGTTGACCCTGGCAATGTTCCCCTGAAAACACTCCCAAAACCTCCCTCGCCGAGTTTATCAGAGAAGTTCCTCGTAGCTTTCTTGATCTGTGCATAAGAGTAGACAACAAGGGAGCCTTCTACTTCAAACTTTCTGGCATCAAACGAATTTCTCCTGTACCTCCATAGAAGCACAAGCGTCAATATCACAGAAGCTATTCCAATCAATGCAGCCACCAAGATTGCAACTACTCTTGAGTGAAAGCCTTTTCTGCTCCTGAGCTTGGAACCCTGACGAACATAGATCTTGCGGTATGGAGGCCTAGCAGCCAAACTCAGATTGTACAGGTTTTGGTACCATAGCTTGCATCCGGAGCCATTCGAGTAAGCGACGCAGTAGCATTTGTTCAGACAAGACGCTTTACAATCTTCGTCAGTTGCCCCCAACTCATTCTGAGCATTGTAAGGAAGCCCTTGCAGCTTGTCTACCAGGACAAACGAGTCATCGTGCTCCGTCTGACCGTTCGTCTCGCAGCTCAATGGGAGAGATCTCGAGCAGCCAGTGACGAAGTACCCAAGCCCCCACTCAATCGGGTACGACGGCGTGAACCCGTCGACGCAATGGCAACTCCCGTTGCTCATGCAGACGCCAAAATCACCACAGAAGAACCCACCGGATTTGCAATCGGAAGGGAAGGTCCAGCGAGCCACCCAACCACTACTGTTTCCTGCAGAATCCGACCACCTCATCAGGCTGACCTGCCCCAGATGGAACTGCAAGAACTCCGTACAATTCGGGCTCTTTGGGTAGTTCAGCACCAGTGAGCTGCCATTGTCCTTGGAGGACACCATCCAATCCGGGAAGGTGCCCAGGTGGTCACGCCCGTCGGTGGTGATCACGAACCCATTCCTCCTGCTCTCATCGACGCTGAGGCTGCCATTGTGCGAGAAATCTTTGAATGTTAGCGAGACGTTCTTGCCGGTGTCCCTGTCGAGCCCCAGCCTCGCGCCGGGGAGCAGCGCGTCGCCGGGGTAGTCGAAGCTCTGCCACAAGACCAGGGAGGAGTTCGCCTGGTCCCTCACCACCAGGTTGCCGTTGTCGAGGAGGACCGCGACGGCGGAGGACGAACCATTGCCCGCGACGCTGGACCACCAGAGGCTGGCCCCGTTCTGCCTGATGTACAGGCTGTCGCCGAAGAGCTCCAGCGCCGCGCTGGGTAGGTCGGTGATGACGATCCTGTCCCCGACCCAGAACGTGGGGCTGGTGTCCACCATGTTCCTGAGCCGGACGCCCAGGAAGTAGTAGATGCCCGCGCCGGGGGAGAAGAACCCCAGCTCGAACGCGCCGCTCTTGGAGACGAGGGTCTGGTTCCCCGAGATGCCCTCGCCGGGGAGGATGGTGTCCGTGGCAGATGAGGCCAAGAAGACGCCGCCTCCGAGCAGGAGGAAGAGGAAGGCGAGCAGCGCTGGTTTGGGAGTGGGAGAGGCCGAGCGAACGAGCTTCGCCGACGCCATTGGTGCCGGTGGGCAAAACCTCCGGAAAGAAGCGCGGGCGGCTCTACTTCTGTGAGACTTCGCTTCAGGCTAGTCCTCTGTCTGATACGGGGTACACACCCTGGCACTTCGTCGTGAACGGTGAACTCTGAACAAGCTCCATGGCCGGGATTGGATGTTTTGATGTGATGTCTTTATGCAAACCAAATGGCGATTTGGCAAACCCGGCAGACATGCTGTCTGGATTAGCTAGTTGGTTTAGGCTAATCAATTTTCGTAGTTTGGTCCTGTTGCAATGCGAGGGTACCTGCAAGTGGATCGGTGGATAAGTGCACGCCGCCCTCTACTTTGTTGACTATCGTCGTTCGATCGTGTCGGTCTACCGTTCCTTTCTAAACGATACAGAAAGAGAAGATACGTCGTCCTGGCCCCGGCCGAGGTGGCGTCGCGGCGTGAGGCCGCAGCAAGGCAGCAACGCTTCCGGCGGGTGCATAAAGGAAACGTCGCGTACGACTATGCAGGACACGTGCAGAGGAACAGTGGAGAGAGAGAGAGAGGAAGAAAAGAAAATTGGAGAGCGAAGGGAAAAAAAAGTTGGAAAAATTGAGAAAATTTTAAGAGATTATTTGACAGTCATGCTTTCATGTAGACGGGTCTTTATGTGTATTCTGCATTCTTAATTTAAGGAAAAACAATAATTATGGATTTTGATCTACTAATTCTTATTTTTAAGTTTACGTACAATTGCTTTCTAGTTTGCTTATTTAACCTAGTTTTTCATTCACGGTCTTAGATCAATTATTCTAGATTAATTATTTAAAATTGATCATTATTTTATTGATTTTTAGAATTAATAAAAATAGATAAAAAATTAAGTTTATGTGTTAGTTTGCACCAATTCATCCCCTCTTGATGCATCTTGATCCTTCGTAAACTCTGTCATTGTCCTATTAGCAAGCTAGGTTTATGATATAAGGCTTGATAATTACTCACTAGTCACTCCCTCTGTATAATAACCACGTTATGATATATCTTACAAAAAAAACTATCTACGGTATACTGTCCAAACCCGAATTTTTTTAAAATAATATTATTTTATTTCGAAATTGCGACATTAATACACGCATTTAAAAAATTACGAAATAATATCCGATTGCCAAACCGTTTGGCGATAATAGGATAATCGCCAAGCGGTTTGGCGACAATATCTAATCCGCATTTGAACCGTTGATAGCGGTTGTCGCCGAGTCGAGGGAGTAGTCGCCACGCTCGGCGACTACTAGTAGTCGCCAAGCGGTTTGGCGACTACTAGTAGTCGCCAGCGGTGTGGCGACTACTATGACTAGTATCTTTCATGAGATTGATCGACAAAGCTTCGATCGGAGAAACGAGAGAGAGAGCGGCGGCGGCGGCAAAAAAAGAGGAGAGAGAGAGAGAGAAGGGAGAGAGAGAGCGGTAGAGAGGGAGAGAGCGCCAGAGAGAGAGAGAGAGCTTCGGGAGGAGAGGTGGAGAGAGAGAGAGAGGAGGAAGAAGAAGAAAAAAAAGAAGGTAAAATAAATCGATTTGTATTTTTTTAATTTGATAGTGACTACTATAAATAATTAGATGTGTAGTTAATATTTTTGTGAATTAGCTATTCAATGTTAGCTATTTAGATTTAGATATTCAATTTAGCGAGAATATTAGCGATTTAGATATTCAATGTTAGCGAGAATATTAGCGATTTAGATATTCAATGTTAGTAATATTAGATGTGTAATATAATTAATTAGTTGTAGTTAATATTTTTGTGAATTAGCTATAATAGATGTGTAATAACATTTTGTCATTGTAGTTAATATTCTTGTTAATTAGTGACATTAGATATTCTCGATTGTGATATTACTTGTTAATTAGTTAATATTCTTGTTAATTAGTGATAAAATTTTGTCATTGTAGTTAGATATTCTTGTTAATTAGCGTTGTTTAGTTTAGATTAGCGATATTATATGTTAGGAGTGTTATAAAAATTAATTTTGTTTAGTTAGTGATATTAGCGTTAGTGGTGATATAAAAATCAATTTTGTTTATGTCGTCATCATGATAATGTCGGATCACGATGAAATTTATGGTATATTATGGCGATGGTGAAATAAAAATTGGGCAAAATGGTGTTGATTTGAGCGGTTTTGCGGTGACAATGGCGGAACACTTATGCTCGATAGAGTTAGCATCCGTGATATAAAGCTTTGGTTGACCAAATATTTTTCCTGGATCCAAGTGTTTACTCTGTTACCATTCAAGCCGTATTCACGCGTAGTAAGGGTGACCCGACTCTGTGGGAGTTGAAGAAAATAGATCGGACGTACTTGTGGCATAAATGGTTAAGGTGGTGCAAGGGATCTAGCCTTGAATGTGTAATCTTTGGTGCGGCGTGCCCTAGAGAAGAGGTGAATATTAGCGGCGTGGTAGCGGCACGTCGGCTCTGACTAAACAAGTTCGAGTAGTGGTGCGGTTGAGGTAGCGGCGGAGGATGATAACGAGGATGCGAAGAAGCGCGAAGGTCGAGGCGAGATGAAGGGAGAAATCGAGCAAATTGTTGATCAATTGGAGTTGGTGGACCATATGGCGATGCAAGATGAAGCTAAAATGTTGGAGTGTGATGATGACATCGGCGAAGATGAGGAAGAGGAGGAGATGATGAAATGCATAGTAATCTTGGGGCAACGGATGTACCCATCACGACGAGTGGAGCAGGGAAAAACAAAGCTAGTATGGAAGTTTTGTGGGGGCATGAGTCGCGTTGGGAGTATGGTAGCAATGCCGTTAATTTGAATCAAGTTTTCGCAAATAATTACGAGTTGAAGTTGGCGGTGAAATTTGTGGGCACTATCGCAGCGAGAGAGTTCCGAGTTGTTTTGTCGATCGAGATAGATACGACAGTGAAGTGCGAGCGAAGGATGTGAATTCAGTACATGCATACAAGCGAAGTGCGAGACATTTTGGATTGCATCACGAGTAGATGGGCACACATGCGGACTAGAAAATGTTACGGTGAAACACCGCAACTTGAATGCGGTACATAATCGCTAAGCGTGATGTTCAATGAGATCATCGAGAAGCGGGACATTGAGTGTTCTTATATTCAGAAAGCAATGTTGAGAACATTTAAGTACCAGATAAGTTACTCGATGGCCTGGCGTGCGAAGCAAAAGGCATTAGAGAAGAGGTTTGGCACATATAAGGCTTCGTATTGTAACCTACCTCGTGTGCTTGATGTCTTGAAGGAAACCAACCCTAGCACGTACACCGCTTTTGAAAAAAGTGAAGCGGATGGTAACGGGGTCTCGATATTTCGTCGTGCTTTCTTTTCACTGGGTCCTTGCATTGCGTCATTAGTCTTCGCCGTCCATTCTTTGTCGTCGATGGTACATTCTTGGTAGGAAATACAAGGGCGATTCTAACGGCCATTGCAATTGATGGGAACAACCACATACTTCCATTGGCCTTTGCATTTGTTGAGGGTGAGAACCGGGATAGTCATTGTGGTTTTGGACATTTGAAGTTTGGGGTAGTTCGTGATCATTAGCGTGTGCATCATCCATGACCGCCATAAAGGTATCATTTCGCAATTAAGACTCTCTGAGGAGGACCTTGATGAGCCTTTTCCATGGCGGGACATGCGAGCAGTGGTGCATGAGACATTTAGGAGCAAATTTTTTGAGGCGGTTCAAGAGTAAGAAGTCGATGAACCTATTTAAGAGGTTATGCAAGCGAACCGAACGTAAGTTCAACGCGATATTGGCGAGTTGGATAAGCACACTACCGCACAAATTGAAGAGTGAAGAAGCAACCCGAAGAGCGCCGAACGATTGCCCACCCAAAAGGCTATCACCCTTGGGCGCTCGATCCTCCAAATCGAGAGGCGATCGTCAAGAAACATTAAGTGTTTCTCTCCTTTGGATAGAGCGGAACCGCTGGAGAAGTGGGCATTGCTCCATGACACCTGGAGGCGCCAGTTAGTATACTAAATTAACATAGGCAGTGACGATTGAGCGATTAGAGTTATTGTGCTAAGCGATATGTTTGAGCAGGTTCGGTGTCATGACAACGAACATAGCCGAGGTTTACAATTGGGTCATCGAGCTGCGTCGCTACCACTTGTGGCCATCTGGAAGGCATCTTGCGCGCATCGTTAGCTATTTCGAGAAAAGGCATGCGAGGTACTTTCACGCCACGACATTGCAAACGCCGTCTTGTCGCGGATGATGGCCTACATGGAGGAATGCACAAAGAAAGCTCACCGCATATTGTGCGTAGCCGAGTGATTGAGTACCGCTTTGAAGTGACTCTCCGGTGTAAAGGGGATTGGGAACCGACGGCGGTTATTACACACGAGGTTAACCTAGGCTAAGGGGCCACTTTGGATGGTGTGAATGCACCGCAAGAAGCCAAGACTTCTTCATATTCCTGCTTTCGCATGTGATCGCGGCTTGTGGGCAAATTGGGATGAACACGTCGTATCGTGTCCCTTTCTACACGAAGGGTCATCTTTGTCAATACATGGTCCGGTGAGTTCCGTGGTTTTTGAGCACATGGTGATTTCTTTGCCATTAACAGAGATGTGCGCATATGCCTACGGATGCAAATTTGCGGAGGTGTGCACGAGGCAGTGCGATCCACGATCTAGCGCGATTCGCAATGACATGGATGAATCTGAAGTGGGTGGCCTGTTAGGAGGTGTTCTCGGTCACGGTGAAATACGGGCACAAGGCAACGCGATGCCCGTAGTGTTATGTAGTGAATTATGTAATTTGTGTTGAATTGTGTAATATGTATCATTTTATCCTATGCTAAAAAAAAAGGTATTTGCGGTTACATTGGACTATTTTATCAATGTCGGGTTGTATTGAATGCTTAACAATACTTAGCTATGATTGTACCTTTTGTCATCTTTTTGTATTGAATTGCTTAATATGTTTGTCGTTTGTTTATTTATATCGAACTCTTCAGTTTTTTGATTTACATTACTAATCGTACTTTGTTTTCTGTTTGCTTGCGAGGATGGAGCACCCGAGTCACTCCTTGACTCTTTGTTGGACCGAGCGGCACCGTGCGTTAAATCCACACCACACGAGGCCTTGAGAGGTGCCTCTGCTGCTGGTCCGTGTGCCCGGCAGGCATGGCGGCTCCACCCGACCTTCTCGCTGATGAGTTACACTACATTTACATGTTTCATTACTCGCACAATTGCATTTCGTCTAACAATTGAATTTACATGTCGATAGGTTGTACGTCTTTGGGTTGCTTCCCTCGCTCGCATGATCGAGGCCTCACTGAGGCGTGGTGGTGAGATCTGTGGAGGCGGCAACGGTCCGTGAGGCGCCACGGCGTTTTCGTTCGACCAAAGCCCTCTGTCTTGTCTGGTGGACCGTTGGTGCGGGAGGCCTTTTCCACTCGCCGTTCGGGAGGTGGCGGTCCTCGCAGGCGTCGCCATGCTTACGAGGTTGCCGATCGCTAGGGCACCGTCGGACCCTCGTTGGCTCTGCGGAGTGGCGGTGACTGCGCGGAGAGGTTCATTGGAGTGGCTCCACCGACCCGACGATACCGTCGCTAGGAAGAAGCACGGCCGTTGAGGAGGTGGTTGGCCCGATTAGGTGAGTGCTTCCACGTGTATATGTTATTCTAATTTTTGTAACATTATTAACATATTACTATATGTTAATTGTCATAGGTGCAGCACATGGCGGCGGACCCCACGTCGTACCAGGTGGCCCGACACTTGGAGGCCTACCTGCTTTGGTTGTTTGGGATGGTCATGTTCACGACCACACACGGAGAGCAGCGTCGGCGATGCGGTGAATAACCTCACGCCGGCTATCGCGACGCTTCTTGACCAGACAGTCAGCGGTGTCACGGGGTTCGGCGGTTCTTCTTTGCGCATCTGCGCCCTTTGCGTTTCGTCGTGAAGTGAGCAAGGCCGCCAACCCGACCGGATGCCCTACTTCTCCGGCTTTGGTGGTTCGAACGCTTCCCGGTGGGTCGACCCTTAGTCTTCCCATGACGATACACGCCGAGATGTCGGAGGCGGCGACATCGACCGCCGACCGTGGGCTCGCTTTGGACTCGGCGGACGGGTAATTATTTTCTTGAATTGCATTTATCAAATTTTATTTGCGATCGCGTAATGCTTACATATTTTTTCCTTTTGCGACCCGCGATGGGCGAGTGCGAATGCGTCGGCGTACCACTCCTTCACGGAGGCGTTCGACCACCTGCAGCTGCTCGGGTGGTGCAGGACCTTATAGCGAGCAAGTGTCGGAGACGAGCCGCCCACTGGGCTCTCGGCGCTTTGCTATAGGGACCAGGGTTACTGGCTGACGACGAGGAAGATCGTCCTCGACGTCTACGTGGAGGACTACGCGCCGCACCGAGTCCTCAGACAGTTCGGCCTACGACAGCCGGTCCCTGTTCTTTGGAGGGATCGTGTACCGCCGGCACTACACACGTGAGTTATCCGACTTAAAATATGTGAAATAGTTACGTCGTATGTGTAATAATTTGGATTTCTTTTCAGGGTCCACACCCATGACCCTCGGAAGCAACACAGATTCTGGAGAGATAGCAATCCGTGGCTAATCCAGAGCTTCATACGAGCTATAGCTAAGTCAGACACTAGTCACTAGTACGCCAAGATAGCAGTGGATTCCACTTCCCTTGCTGTTCTGAGTTAACGAGGACTACTGAAAATGGGACACTACGTTGATCCAACATAATATTGGGCTGAATCAATTCAGTGAAAGTACAATCTCTGGATAGGCCTTAGACTTGAGAACACTACAGAGTTGGGCCGACTTGTCTCGGTTCCAATGGCAAGGGACTATTATGTTATGGGCGGCCCTTGTTCAGGCAGCGTGTCTCTAGTTCCTGTCCTCTTCCCTCCATCCCGGCTGAATCCTCTCGAGCCAGCTTCAATTTTCCTCTTTAACGAGGACTACCAGTTTCTGTTTCTAACTTTTATCAAAGTTGCAGAGATGCCATCCATGCTATTCGGTTCTGCAAGAGGTGGCTTCTCTTGTAATAATCTCCTGCTTTCCTGTTTTATATGTGCTCTTTATTTCAGCAAGGGTAACGTGGGGGGAAAGTGACTTGGTTGGGCCTGCTAATGCTACCCTGCTTTTCTCAGTTAAAATCAATAAGGTACTCCGAAAATGCCAAGCCTGGGTTAAGTATCCATGAGCAAGGATTTAACCATACCCCATTCTGCTTAAAATGTGCAATGTTGCCTTGTTGGAATTGATACGTCAAAGGCTAGATGGAAAGCATCCTGCCTTAGTAGCATGCGTTCTTGTCGACCATACTTGGGCCTTCTGGTCAAACCATGTGAACCTTGTTTTTCATTTTTTTTTTCACTACTGTTTTTCTTCTGATCTTCTCCGTTGGCCCTTCCTGTCAGTTATTGCTGCCGCACAAGAAATAAACAGCACGGAGAAAAATATTTAAATGGAGTACATATAAAGACAAGTGGTCAACCTGAATGTGGCAATATCCATTCAGGTTGATTTGATGTTCTCCATGCTTCTGAGCTCTACAGTACTGCGCTTGGAGTTGGCCTGGCCCAGCTTCAATTAGCAGGTACCAGATTATGCTAGCTTTGTACCACTCCCTGCTGTTCCGGTCCTTCCACGTTTCATGTTTTTTACTACGGTTGGTCATCATGTATAACACGGCCTTCAGTAATCATGGCCAGTTGTCTGTGCTAGGGATATGATGGGCGGAGCTCCATGCACTGGAGACTGGACACAGATAACAGTTGGAATGAAAAATCCTAAGGCGTACTGTAAATTAATCACCACTTGAGCCGAGATGTAGAAGTGAAAGATGTCTGAGTGATTCTGAAAATGCAGCTGTGGTCTGTGGACTTGCATGATGCTTTCAAGGCAAAGGTATTTTCGAATCAATACCGGTAGCGGTGGAAGCACTTGCTATGATCAATGGAGCCCAGCAGGTGAAGCAGTCAGCACTACAATTACCAAGGCTTCCAATTCCACCCGTTCCCCCACCCCCAGAGATGAACCAAGATCCCCGATTCCACACGTAAACGAATTTTGACAGTAACTTCAAGAGTAGAGTAGTACACCGTGTGTATATGATTCTTTTTTGAAAAAGATGCGAATGTAGTTCCAACTGATAAAACTGGACAGCCTTTGCAACTGTCTAGCTCAGTGGGCAAGCATATGCTATAATCCAGTCATGAGCATGGTAGTTTACTGTACATATTTGTCTATTTTCTAAGCATTTTTCCTGTGTCATATGAATCGTCGGTGAGGTCAGTCGTGGTTTTTGCAAATTAAACAGAGAACCATGGCAGGGCTGCAGCTGCCTGTGCTGAGCATGCTGCAGCGTGGATAAGCCTCTGCTGGTGTCAGTCAGGCCCTGTGTGCAAAACGCAGACAGGGAAACGAGTTGTAAAACTATCTTCAGCGATTTCCCTTTATTCTCTTCTCTTTTCTTATTCCCTTCTCCATATTCATTCCTATCATCTTCAGCAGCATCCCCTCGAAAGGTTTTGTATAGAAATTGGAGAGAGAATCCCTTTCTGAAGAGATTCTCAGAGAGAATCCCTTCCGAAGGGAATTCGTTGGAGTGATTAGGATCTATCTGTAAAGGGATTTGGAGGCTGAAGAGATGCCGCTGGAGATAGTCTCCTTAGGAGGATTGCAATACCAAATGATTGCATGGTTCTTTCTCCAATATTACTCTCTCGAGTATTGTTCAAACTAAGATTATCCAATTATATCCAATGGTTATTCAAATTCGGTTCAAAAAATGGAAAGGGACCCTATTCTAGGGCCGTTCAGCCCATTGGAGCCCATCACTACAGTATATTACGAAGTGGAAGGGGCGTTAGGGTTCCTTCTCGTGTGTTGCAGCCGCCGTTTGCACAAACTCCTGGCCACCGTCGCCGGCTGTGCCTGCCGCCGCGCGGTTGCGCCGCCAGCCACCGCCTCCGACCTCCTTGCTCCTAACATCGTCCACCTCCTGCCCATCTGCTCGTGTATTTACGTGCTGCTGCCGTTGCCTTGATGCGTTTGCCCGCATAAAGCCTCGCTACTGCATGATCTCCGCTGCCATAACACCACGTCCGAAGCATCTAGCAGGCAAGTCTGGTTCTATGCCCTTCTATTTAAAAATCATATAAATATTAAAGTATAAATAAAATATAGATTAGGATTACTTACCCACTCATTCGTTTCAATATTTAAGAAGACAATTGTTAATTACCGTTGCATTAGTGATCACCTGGATAGTTTGTCTCTTGGATTACTTGAGTGTTGGATAATATTGTGATGACACGTACGATTGGATAACTTAGGATGTTAATTAATAAATTAATTAACATCCTAATCATGGGACGTAATAATTAACCCTATGATATTATGAATTGGTATTTTTGGTTAATGATTAGTTCCTGGGGATAAGTACGCATGGAGTACCCGATTGAGTAGTGCGTTAATGATTGCCTATTGGGATTAGTAATAAATGTTCCGTATATTAGTTTCCAATATCACAGTATCTTTACAATGTTCTCTTACATCGCTACATCACTCCATTATCTAGTTTGTTACACTATGATAGTCCTTATGCGCAGCAGTCTCGGAACGGATCAGAGTTTTGTGAGAAAAGACACAAACATGCATACTATTTATTTATCAATTCTCAAATATTAGATATCCCGTCATTATTGTTATTGAACAAATGTCAAACAATCATCTTACCATTATATTGCCTTATGGAATCACACTTAATTATTGTTATTCTACCAGGTAGCATTAATCCATTATCACAGTAATACTTTTATTACATCATCATTTCTTGTATTATATCACTGCCTTTGATTATCATGTCCGTAGACGACATTTACCCGTGGCTACCTGAACCCTTGATTTACTTTGATTTACCATCATTGACATCCTGCAAAGATTTGGAGAAGCCTCAGGCCTACGCGTCAACATGCAGAAGAGCTCCATTGCCGCCATTCAGTGCCAAAATATCGACATCCAGGCCATTCTACAACCGTTCCCGGGCGTGACCACTCAATTCCCGACCAAATATTTGGGAATGCCTCTGGCTCTTGGACGGCTTCGTCACGTCCACCTGCAGCCCATCTTGGACAAGATCGCTCGCCGCCTTGCGGGATGGCAGTCAAAGCACCTATCCATCGGCGGGCGACTCACGCTTGTCAAATCCGTGCTCACCTCCATCCCAATCTATGTCCTCACGGCGCTAAGAACTCCAAAAAAATTCATATCAGACATTGACAAGATGAGGCGAAGGTTCCTTTGGGCGGGGCATGCGCCAACGCATGGAGGAAACTGTAAGGTGCAGTGGCCAAAAGTTTGCCGGCCGTTTACCTTCGGTGGATTAGGAGTGCTTGATTTAGGCAGACTTGCGCGGGCACTAAGGCTACGATGGTTATGGCTCAAGTTCTCCAACCCACACAGGCCATGGACCGGCCTCGCGCTTCCCTGCGACCAAACGGACCAACAGCTCTTCATGACCGCCACTAAATTCGTCATTGGAAACGGGCGACTTACCCCATTTTGGACCGCTAGATGGCTGAACGAAAGAGCGCCTTGCGAGATTGCACCGCTGCTCTTTGCTCGCGCCAGGCGAAAATCGAGATCAGTCGCGAACGCCCTTCAAAATAGCAGTTGGATCCGCGACATCCGACATCATCTCACCCCGGCTCTCCTATTGGAATTCGTCAGACTATGGCCCATCATCCAATCGGTTCCTCTCCAATCGCACTTGGAGGACGTGATCACATGGGTTCCCGCTTCTGGAGGGACATACTCCGCCAAATCTGCATACCGCCTACAATTCAATGGATGCATTCCTAGTAGCTTTCAGGATACAACTTGGTCGGCTTGGGCCCCGCAGCGCATTAAAATTTTCTTCTGGCTTGCCCAGCAAAACCGCCTCTGGACGGCGCAGCGACTCCAACTTAGGGGTTGGCCAAATCAGTATTTCTGCCACATGTGCTGCCTCAACCTAGAGACGGTCTCCCACCTTTTCCTTCATCAGAAGGAAGCCCATCGATATGTGGGCCTCTGTTGCGGCTTGGATTCGGTGTCGCCCCTCCACCTGCATCGATGGGACCACGGGTGGATCTACATCGATGGTGCCCGCGCGATATCTTCATGTATGGGGCATAGAAAAGCTCTAAAATCAATCATCATTCTAACCTGCTGGCAATGGTGGAAGGAGCGAAACAGTAGAGTCTTCCGTCAGGAATGGGCGACCCATGATCAAATCCTTCAGCTGATCAAGGACGATGCAATCTCCTGGGCCACTGCAGGAGCGTCGAAACTTCAGTCTCTTCTTAGGAGCCTCTCGTGAAGGCCTCCTTCTCCCTTTCTTACTCTCCCTTTTCTTTTGACTCTTTCCGGTTCCATGGGTGCGATCTCCACACCTTGTAATCAACTACCTGTACTTAATATCTTTTCTAGTCTTCTAATATAATCACGGCGGCTGCCGTTTTCAAAAAAAAAAATTGTCGCTTTTACTGTGTTGTGTGTGACTTGCCGAAGATATTTCATATCCCACCCGTGCCTTTTCTTTTGTTCTAGGAGGCATGCGCTGTAGCTATTTCACGTGGCATGGGATCATGGGAGCACCACATTTTTCTAACACCATATAGTTTTCTACATTTTCAAATAAAGTCCCCTGTTATTTACTCTTCCGCTGTCCTTCGATGTATTGTTTTCCTCTTTTTTATTTATTCAATAAAATCTTAGCCAAGCTATTTTATTATTGTTTTTATTTTGTGCTATTTTGCAATGACGTTTCACGTAGTACCACATTTCCCACATGCGGGGTGCTACACGAGGCATGTTATTAGATTCATGCAGCTGGTCATTTGGAACTTGTAGTTGAAAGATACCTGCCAATCCGTGCTTAGTATGGTCTATGGTTTCTGCCCTTCTTTCCATTACAGCAGCCTTCTTTTCTGTATGGACATTGTTGGGAAAAAAAAGAAGAAGAATCTTAATTCAGAGGTCAGAGCTTTCTATGGGATCACTGAATCTGTGTTCGCAAAAATGGGATCACTAAATCTTTCTTCAAAAATATCAGTTAACACCAAAGAGTGTAGTGGTCTCATATGTGTGTTACCCCGGTCAATTTCAATTTCAGGTAGTACAGTACTCCTATCGTCGATCTCATCCCCTTTGCCGGACCAAGATCCGGTTGGTCCACTGACACCAGTGCTCGATCAGTCACATGAACAGGACGTGCCAAACCAAGTATACGAACGGCCAATGCAAATCTGCAACGCCGGAGCTGGACCAGAAGTACATACATACGCACACTACACCATGAGTTACAAGTCCAAGATTTTTTTACTTACAGTGCTTATATGCTTTCCCTCTCAAAGGAAAAGTATAGAAGCATCTCTTAGTATGACAGTGTTACAGATTTTCATATAGCAACTAAATTTCTTGCTGCTGTTGCTGCATTTTTCTTCAGTTGCATTCTTTGGTTCTACATTTCGGTGCTCGAGATTAAGCAGATGGATGGATGATACGACCGAGACCGAGTGCAACGCTAACAGCGGCAAGCCGGCCGGATGCATGGAATGCTCGCACCGTCTATCCGGCAGAGCGGTCTGTCTGCCCGTGTAGCTGAATGGATGCTGCCCTCTGGGTTGGAGGAGACGTCAGCTCGATGCAGCAGCAATACGCGCCTTGATCGCCGCTTGCCAGTTTGAGATACTAGGATATTTTTCGCGGCGTATCACGCCGCGTGTGTTGCTTCTTTTCGTAGAAATAATTTTGTTTTTTTGGAGGTTTTTTTTTCAAATCGTCGATAAAACAAGTGAAATGGCTAAAAGGATATAAACGCAATTATGCTTTTTTTGTATTTATCTGGGGTCCTCTCACAAAAGATCTGCGATTGCACGAAATCGAAAGGTTCTTTTTGTGAAAAATAGCTGGAATGATCCAAATGTAACTACGTTCTTTTTTCGGTATTTATTTAAGGTCCTTTCATGAAAAATTCGTGATTTCTCTGAACCAAAAGGTCCTTTTTGTAAAAAAACAACAGGAAGGACCTACACGTAATTACGCATTTTTTTGAGGGGCCTACATACCAAAAAAACCCAAACCACTGCGGCCGTGCGCTCCCAGGCGGCGAATCCTCCGGAGTTTAGTATAGGTATGATATCAAATTTAATTTGCTCCTTTTTTTTAAAAATATTTTACTCATCTAACAAAATCGCAGGTATCTTCCTTTTTTATCACTCGCCTATGAGTGGTGTGATGTGCCTTCTAAGAATAACAGTGATGACCAAGCATCTCGTCCTTGCTGTAGCTGTCCTCCCGATAGTAGCCCTCTTGCAACACAACAACGCGCTGAAAGTGAGAGATGCAACGACATGCCGTTATACAGTCCTGCTCACGAGTCCACCAAGTCTCCACAACCACAACCTTGTGCTTGCATAACAGCATAACACAACTCTTTGGCTAAAATTTATTTATTTACGCCCAAAAGATCCAAGAAATTTCATATCCTGACAAATTTCTTGTGCGTTGCACAATAAAAGCAACACGTTGACAAATTTCTGTATGGACGGACAAATCAACAAAGTGCTCTACACTAATGAAACGATATGCAATTCCACCGACAATGATCCAAGTCCAGAATGGAATTCGTTTGTACATGGACAACAAGCTGATATTATACAGATCATAAAGCACAGGAAAAATAATCAAACCAATAAATAATACCATCTCAACCATAGCAAACGAACAGTACATGTGTAAGGCGTTGTGCATAGATGATAGATCCAACAACCGAATTAAGCATAAGAAATTAGTACAGATGCCACCGAGAAATCTGCAGTATGTCACCATAGTTTTTTTTTACAACTGTTCCTGTTCAGCAGTGGTGTATTTTGAGTCAACATCAATTGTTTTCTTTCCATGCATCTTCTCGGATAGTTTGATATTAAGTTAGGTCATTCTCGTCCAAGGAATCCTAGCCGTCATCAGCTACCAGTTCTTTCTTGATGGCCTGCAAATCATCTATCAGTAGTTTACTTGCGAGCCGAATTACCTGTAGTGTTGTTTCACCACAAATCCAAGTGAAGACAAGTACTAAACAAGCAGGCAAACAACAAAAAAAATACCTATATCAGATGGAACACATACTAAAGAGTAGCAAATGGACAATCAATAGTCCTATGATAAGTCGACAACTACTGCAATAGAGTCAGACATTCCATGCATTCAGTCTATCCTGATGACTAATGAGATCATTGCTAAAGCACACAATAGAGTATTAATAGAATCTAAATCTTACATGCTAATTAAAAGGGGATAACGAATAACATGTTCACTATGAATCTATGACATTTCAGCTCCGAGTTCACATTTTATTCACATGCAACATCAGTGGGCATCTTCTGATATAATAGAAAATGTTGCATCCCTCATATAGTTTTTTCAAAAATATTAGAAGACATTCCACATGGTTGAGGTGATTAGCGGCACTTGATTGAGCAGCATGTTTGATTTCTTCAACATCACCTTTCACATAGGCAAACAACAGTTTCATTGCACATTGATTCTAGTCGCTATTAAGGAAGGCTTGAACTTTGCAATGCATTAGAAAACAAAATAACGGTGATATTTTTTTTTTGCGCTGCATGATTTGATGCAACCAAACAAAGCATAAAATATATCAAATGTGAATCCACATCGACAATTCTCAACAAAGGATGTGATAGCTACCACCAATATACAACTTACTCTGAGTAGTCGTTGTAGCATTTCTGAGCTTTGTTAAAAACTCATGTGCGTAAAGGTAGATAACGATTGCACTGAGATAATCCTGCAAGCACCGAACAACTTTGGAATTAGACAAGTTGGTGTTTAATTAGTGATACTGCTTAAATGAACATGCAAGTTTTTTTCTTTCAATTTTGTATGGAATTGTGTTTGTATAAAGCTTATCAGTTTCAACTGCATGATATTTCTACCTTGTCTAATAAGTCTAAACACTGTAAATAATTAAGTAAGAACATTTCAGTGTAAATATTACCTTGCATTGGCTGTAAATTGCATTTGCACTTATCAGCAGCAGAACCAAATCCTAAAAAGACTGCTGCAGCTTTGGCATACCTGTCAGATATAGCCAAAGAGCCAAAGATGGGAAGAATTGTAAGATGATTATCAACCTTAGCTGTGAGCACAGATATCATGGCAGAAGTTTTTTGAAATAATTAGAACAGATTGGAGGACAATTTGAAACATAAACATCATCTCTAGTTTTTCTCTCATCCTGAAAACCACATAGAAATATATATCTACAAGGAATCAGATTTTCATAAGAGGGCATAAACCTCAGAATCGTTAGTAATGCAAGTGAGCGTGCTTCATACCACCAAGCTCCGCCATAGCCTTCTTGATCATCGGCTTGAACTTGCCGATCGCAGATAACAACGTCAAAACTTAAGATCTAACACTAATTAGTCAAAAAATAATAACATGGGATTATATTATCACATTTACTTGAATAAGCGGTGAAGAGAACTATGTTGGAACATACTTGGGTAACCTTCCAAGTCAAGAGAAGGAAAAGCAATGAGAAAATAGGGAATTGTAGAAAATTACCGTGCCTCCTCCTAACATCCATTAATGATGTCAATGCTGTTCCTCAATAGCCCAATCCTCCACATGAGTAGCGAGGTTACCAACCCGATCTTACAAACCACCATATCATAAATCGATTTACAAATATAAATTTTGGTATTATAACAAAAGTAGGGATTCGTGGAATATAAATTTTATGATAGATGTACTCACACAGTACCTACAACTACTCAGTATCGGTTAATTAGCCATCCATTGCACAAGATCATCGATAACCATTGTTATTTGGATACTATCAAGCGATAATGGCCAAATCAATTGATTGGCATGTTACCGTGGACATCTTGGAATGGTAGAGGTTGTAACATGGTAATAATTTGTAGAAAACATACACACAAATCTTCAATGGAATCATTGTACTAACTTAATCCGAGTATCCAAAATGAACCGATCGATATAAGACAAAAAGAAGAACAAAAACAAAAACTCAAACAGAGCGCAACCAATCCCATCGCTTAATTCAGGATCCAAAGAAATCAAATCCACTATAGCTAAAACAGAAACTCTATAAACCAATCAAAATGCTAAAAAAAGAGAACAAAACATTCAAATATTAAGTAGACAAGGAAAGAACAGAGAGCCAAGAACCAAGAAGCCACCACTTACTCTTCGATGGGAGGGTGACCGTGGCCGCCGCAGCCTCTTATTCTTGCCAACTGCTCCATCGCCTCGATGGTCGCCAAACAAGAGTGACCTCCTAAATAGGTTTGATGCTCACTATTCACCGCTCATGGAGAACACAAGTGGAAATGATATAATGCAAAAGACTTAAGGTTTGCTCCATCTTTTCAAACCTAATCATTGATTAAAACCCGTGCATCTTCTCAAAATCGGTAATTTTCCATGAATCCCACATCAAGTCGCTCCTTTACATGGTATCGTAGCATTCGTGCACCGCATGACCCATATTTAGCGCTCAAATTTGTACCGATAGATATAGAAGAAAATTATGTGAACCATCAACTCGCGAATCATTTGATGAAGATGGAATAATATGACAGTATACAAATTAATGAGAACACCATCCAAAACTCTATAAATTACTGACCAAGATCGGTCTAAAAATACCTGTGCTGGTTTTAACTAAATGAGAAGTGAAGACATGCTATGTAAATTACAGAGAAGAAGTTTAAGTTCTCAGCATTGGGACATTTGAGCGAACAAGTGGTGGGCAGGGAAAAAGCTAGCCGTGAGTTTGTCATCGTCGTCCTCCTCATCAGCCATAGCCTTCCCCCTTCTTCTTCTCCTTCTTCACCTTCTTGGGCCAGTGCCGACGCTGCCTCCTCGAGCCCTGCCACTCTGTCGAGCGTTGTGGTGGTGGAGTCTGAATGTTGAAGAAAGCGGGAATTTCGAGAAAACAGAGTAGCGAAGCGGAAGTTTAAAGAGGCATCAACGGTCCAGGAAGAATGCGAAGGATATCAGAGCATCCGACGGCTAGCTGACCGGAGACAGTGATTACCTGAAGTATTTGTCTGTGTTTTGTCGTCATCTCTCATTTACCTGTTTGTTTTACTCGGATGTTGCGAACTTTTCCTTTTTACCGCTGTAAACTCTGATGGAGTATAAATTCCGAACCTGAAATGGAAGCAAGTTAACCTTCCGCATATTGCTTTAGTCTCCTTTAGAGTATTGTAGAACCCTAGTTTAGTTTCTTGTTCTTCTGGCGGCGCCGTTTTTCTTGAGCGGTGGTCATGTTTACTCGTGTTCTTCTTGAATCGATCGATTACTCTGATGCGGATTCAGTCAGGGGCCTGACAAAGTGGTATCAGAGCGAGCTGTTCCTTGGAGCGGTGGAGTGAAACACTGGAAGGGGTTGGTGAAGCTGTAAAATCCCCGATTTGAAGTTATCTTCAGCGATTCTGGACAGAGTAAGAGGGGAAGATGGATCTTCAGGAGGGAGTTGAAAAATTGCAAGTAAGTTGTGCTGATCTTCGATCTGATGTTACTGAAATTAAAAATATGTTAGCGGGGAGATCGGGTGTTCCTGTTTCTTCTCCAGAGCAACATGGGTCTTCAGTTTTGGGGGATAGTCGTTTTTCTTTTCATACATCTGCAGTAGTGAGTACTGGGGGTCAATTTGCATCATCTGGAGAATGTATTGAAGCGTCAGGTTTGGCCGAACCCTCACTGAATAGGGGTCAGATGCCACCAATCTTGACACCGACAGTCTGGACTTCAACTTATACATATCCCAGGGGTCCTGGAGGGATGGGTAGTTCTGGAAAGGGTTTTCATATGGGAGCTCCACCGTACCAGCCCATGAGTGCTGCTATACCGTTCGAGTCGGGGAGTCAACCTTTTATTGGATATTATCATCCTGCTATACCATCTTATGTTACTGGAGGGGTTCATGATGTGTATGGTGGACCTTATGGCAATTCATATGCAGCTGGTTCTGGTCAAGTATCTCATAAGAGGCATCTGGATCAGCCGTATGGTAGTAGAGGTGGTGGTCGACACAACTCAAATATTGCTATCTGTTTTTGCCCCAATATTACCATTCACAAGGAACATACACAATGGAGTAGGAATGGCTCAAAGAAAGGCATTATCCTGGAGTACAAGGGGTTAAACACCTGAGCACTGATCACTCAACAGCTTCTCGTGACGAACTGATAAAAGAGGGTGAGGAAAAGATGGGCACAGATCATTCAGCAGATGTCCATAATGAATCTGAAGCTGATGTGGAAAAAGAGGATGAAGATCCTGTATATGAAGGAGATCCTGAAGAAGTAGAAATGTATGAAGATGATGAGGACATGGATGCTGCTGCTGCTGAAGGACCGAATGAGGTTAACTCGGGTAAAGAGGCTAAGGCACCCGAGGTAACTGGAGAAGATCATGGAAACAAGAAAACAACGACAGGTAATTTTTATGTGCTGCAGAATGAGGATAGCTCGAATGGTAAGCAGGGCCGAACCTGTTGGCACTGCAATGTGCCTTGGACGCTGAACCATCATCAAGAATGCAAGGTAAGACATGCTTTGCATCCATTGCTGTTGCAAGGAGAAGAACAAAACAAGACAGAAGAAGAAGATGGAGTTCGCGCAGATTTGAGTGGGGTTGTCCATGCTCCTGGTAGTCCTGAAAAAGAAGTAATGGTGGATAGCCAAAAACATCTGATGCAAATATCGGTGTATATAGCACATGACCTGTTTGGCCCAAATACTTTTCCATTGGAGATTCATTTTGGGGGCAAGAGAGCGATTGCATGGGTGGATAGTGCTAGCACCAATTCATTTATGGATTATGAATTTGCTGTGAAGAATAGATACTCACTAAGCACATGGCCACTCAAAAGAGTCACTGTAGCAGGGAGTAGTGGAGAGTTAATGTTTGATGTTAAAGTTAATGACTTATCATATGAAGTCCAAAATGTCTCTTTCCAAACCACATTCATATTGTTGGAATTGGGTAATTATGATGTTATTCTAGGGCGATTTGGATCTATGATCCATGACCCTATTGAGTCGGATTTGATGAAGAGGTTGCTCACTAGTACTAAAGATGGCCAGCTATTCCAATTCCATGATTTTACTCATCCAACTGCCAATTACATGCTTACAGTGGAGAAGTTCCCGAAGTTGACTCCAAAGAATGTGAATGAAATTCTTGTCCACGAGATAGCTGACTTGCCACCCAAGCGTGATTGGGATCACATCATACATTTGGAAGTTGATGCTGAACCACCAAAACTGAAGCTGTATAGAGTTCCCTGTTCTCAGCGAATAGCATTGGAAGGCATCATCAAGGATATGCTTAACACAAGGGAGATACAGCTGAGCCACAATCCTTATTCCTTTCCGGTTGTTATGATCAGAAAAAAGCATGAGCTGTGGCGAAGGTGTGTTGATTTCAGACAATTGAAGGCCATCACCATGAAAAACCGATTTCTTATGCATGTTGTTGAGGATTGGCTAGAGGAGCTACACAGCTCCAGAATCTTCTCCAAGTTTGATCGGGCTTTAATGAATACAGTGTTTGCTGATTTCTTGAGGAAGTTTATTCAGGTATTCTTTGATGGTATACTTATTTATAGCACGAATTGTAGTGATCCTTTGAAGCACCTAGAGGTTGCATTGAAATGTTTGGAGGAAAATCACCTAATAGTCAAGAAGATTAAATGTGTATTTGCTATTGGCAAAATGGAATATTTGAAACATGTGGTCAGTTCCTCAGGAGTATTTATTGATCCGAACAATATAGCTGATGTACTTAATTGGCCCACACTCCATACGGTCTTCAAAAGGAAGGGGTTCCTGGGCGCAACAAGTTATTATCAGCGCTCTGCCAAAGGGTATGGGGAATTATCCAGACCCTTACATGGTCTACTCAAGATAAGAAGCTTCAAGTGGTTGCTGGAGCAGGCTAAAGCAATTGAGCAATTAAGGAAACTTATAACTTCTTGTGTTACGCTCGCATCACCTGATTTCCGGCGGCCATTTCAATTGGAAGCTGATGCAATTTGTGGATTGGATCATACAGATGGTAAGAATGAAGCGTGTGCTATCATCATATATATGATTCCAGAATGGGGTACTAATGTTGAAGCTAGTTATGAGCAAGAAGCCAAGGTGTCAAAATTCAGGAGCCACCTGCAGACTGGTGAGGACTGGAATGGCAAAAACCGAATGGAAACTGGAATCTGTAAGTACAAGGGCCTATTGTATGCAGGGGACAAGAGTAACCTCAGGTCTGTGCTGTTAGATGCTTGTCACATATCAGCTTTTGGTAGTCACTCAGGTGTGAAGTTACCCAATCACAAACTCAAGAAGGTTTTTATTTGGCCGTCAATGAGAAGAAGTGTAGAATCCTTGGACAGAAAACGTCCTGTGTGCCGACTGATCAAAGTAAAGCATATACAGATTTCTGGTTTGCTTAAGTCAGTAGAAATATCAGAAATGGCAAAATGGTGTGTGTTAGAGGAGGCTGAAATCACCATTGAGGAAAAAGAAAGGAAGCTTGAAGAGAATCTAAATCAGGCGCAAAACCCAATGAAGAGGTTTGCTAATCTGTTGAGGACTAAATATTCTGGATCTTTCAGAGTAATGAGTAAAGTTGGGGCTGTTGCGTATAAACTGCAATTGCCTGCAGACTCCGGGCGAATCAAGATTGAACTTGTTGCTATTCTGGATCGGCGCATAATACCAAGGAAGGAATGCACTGTAACACAATGGCTTATTCAGTGGCTGAATTTGGCGGAAGAAGTTGCAACCTGGGAGGATACTGGTTGCATTCAGAGCACCTTCCTACATTTCAAACTTGAGGACAAGTTTGTGCTTGAGGAGGGGGTATTGTCAGGCGTTGTGGTGGCTGGAGTCTGAATGTTGAAGAAAGCGGGAATTTCAGAAGAAAACAGAGTAGCGAAGCGGAAGTTTAAAGAGGCATCAACGGTCCGGAAGAATCGAAGGATATCGAGCATCCGACGGCTAGTGGATCGAGAGTGATTACTCAAGTATTTGTCTGTGTTTTGTCGTCATCTCTCATTTACCTGTTTGTTTTACTCGGATGTTGCGAACTTTTCCTTTTTACCGCTGTAAACTCTGATGGAGTATAAATTCCGAACCTGAAATGGAAGCAAGTTAACCTTCCGCATATTGCTTTAGTCTCCTTTAGAGTATTGTAGAACCCTAGTTTAGTTTCTTGTTCTTCTGGCGGCGCTGTTCTTCGGGCGGTGGCTGTGTTTACTCAGGTTCTTACTGAATCGATCGATTACTCTGATGCGGATTCAGTCAGGGGCCTGACAACTCCTCTCTTCGTCTTCGTCGGACAAGGACGCTGCGAGAGGAGACGATTCCTTTGCCTTGCGCTTCTTGTTCTTCTTCTCCTTCCCGCCTGAGGAGGACTCCATTTCGGCCGCCTCGGCCTCGGCGGCAGCTTTGAGCTTGCACTTTGATTTCTTCGAGGCAGAGGGAAGGAAGCAAGGCCGCAGCGGGGGAGGAAGCTTCTGGCGAGGGACACGCGGCGCGTGAGGGAAGTAGCGAGCCGAGGCGGGGAGCCGGATGCAAAACAGAGGCTCCCGAGGGCCTGTCGGCTCGGCTGGCCGACGTGGCGTAGCCAGGAAACCGGTAACTCTTCAAAGTTTAGGAAAGGTATTATTATGCTGTGCAAGAAATTCTTCAGTTCCCTGTAATTCCAAATTGCTCTACCTCCAGCGGCAACCTATCCATGAGTGAAATATGTAAATATTATGCTTTGTTTTTTTCTGTGACAAGGCCACAAATTGAGTTCAGGTCTACTTAAATAGATGAAATGGAAGGAAGAAATGAAAGAAGTTCAGGTTGCTGTGGAGTGGATTGTTTTGCCAGAAGAGAAATTTGGAATTTTTGATATAAAACACCAAATTATTGTGGTGCTTTTGTAACTGTGATCTTTTTGTTCCTTTCATCATTTATTCTTTTTAGCAGATGCATAATTGTGCCTGATTGACTAGGCCAGTTTCCAGCTCATTCAAGTTGCCTTAGGGCACCAGCAAGGGTATTAGTATTACGCACCAGCAAGGATCACTCTGGAGGTTTTGGAATGTAATGAAGACAAGAATAGGAGCCAAAGAGCCGCATTGCCCCCACTAGGGATCCCACTGGCCATTGTCGTCGTATAAAACATGTGCGGCCATGGGGCCGGGGTAGCTGTGCTCTGTCTCGGTTTTGCGCTGCTTTTCGCTCGCCTACTGCCTGGTACGGCCAGCAGCCGAAATAAAGATAAAAATGCCGCGAGATAATGTATGTTAATTAAGCTGACCGATCGAGGGGAAAAAAAAATGCTGCGAGTAATTGGTCTGCTGTCTGCGTGTATCGTGGAACTTGCCTTTGCCCTTTTCGCATGAATTAAAGGCAACAATTATGAGCTTATGATGAATTTTTCCTAGTTGTCAAACTCTTGGTTGATTGGTTTTGCATGCTTATGTGATGCAAAACAACCTGTTCTTAGAGCCTTCGCTCTAGAAAGGGCTTGTTTCGTTGGGCATCTTGCAAAGCAACTGCTAATGCATTTTGGGTCATTTGTGATATGAAATGCTGCATTTTACACTGTTAGCTTGAAAGATAAGTAAATTGATCTAGGTATTCCAAATAATTTTTGACAAAAAAATGGACAGGCCTATCCGCAACACTAAAATTTCACCCCAAAAAAAACAGAAACCCACATGATCTTAGCAAGTTCCGACGTTTCAAACGCAAACGGGGCAAAATTCCAAAGTGCGAGACTGCGTGTACCGAGAAGAGACCTGACCGACAGCGGCGTGCACATGAGCTGCTACGTAGACAGAAATGGGGTAAATTTAGTCCCCCTAATCTCAGTGAGATCCTTCCGAGTTGAATTGCCGAACCAATGGTAATCGGTGTTTGCTAAATGGTACAGGATTGTTTTCTTGTCTATGAGTACTTTTTTTTTTGTTTATGAGATGTTGCTTGGTGATCTACGTTATGCGCTATTATTTTGACTTTGTAAGTTTTTCTCGGAGTAAACAACATGATAAGAGAATAATCTATTTGTTTATGGTCGTCGGGAGCTGTAACATAAACGAATAGGTAGAATTTGTTTTGCTCTTTTTTTTCTTAAATTGTCACATTATTTTTTACATAATTTAATTAGTGTAAAATTAGTATATAATTAATGTAAAAAGGCCTTACAGAAAACAATAAACTATATTAGAGTATTCCTCAATGTATCACATGATATGCTATTAACTTAAAATCAAACTAGCAGACAGAGTCATATATGCATCTATCTAATAGCTAAAAATTGAGTTTTCTTACAAAATAATACTCAAATGGGAGTAGATGAGATAAATTGATTCTATCCACTAAATCTAGATATAAAACCTCAGAATTTAAGTACTATTTAGAAAAAAAAATACTCAATTTTATGGTAGAAACCACCATGATTTGCAAGTAGTGTGGTACTACACGGCGACATTGAAGCGTCGTAGGTGGTTGTCATGGTAGGGGGAAGCTTTGTTTTTTTTGCTCTTTTTAGCTTTTTTTTTTGCAAGTTTTGTTAATAAAATTGTAAATATGATCATATCCCGACCACGACAACCACCTACCGCGCGTCTATGTTGCAGTAGGTCCACTACCGAGCTCTCGTACTGCCGGCAGGTGGAGGTGTTAGGGTCCTATTCCACGGTAGGTTACATGTCACGGTCATCCATCGCAGCACGTGACATATTTCATTTCTTGGTCTTTTTATGGTGAAGAAGGGACCAAATTCGAAGTTTCCTTTGGACAAGAACGAAACTTAAAAAAAAATAGATCATTAGGTAAAAGAAGGAAGCCAAACACTCGAGGAGAGGATGCCGTGGTGTAGCTAGGAGGGTCAGCCTGGTGGGCCCCGTCGCCATCCTCCGAATGGTCAACCGGGCTTGCTCTGTGGTCTACGGACAGCGCCCGCATGCCACGATTCATTGCTGCTGCTTAATTGGGCCAGTTTGTTTCTGGTCGCGTACCATCCGATCCGATCCGCATGTTGAATGCGAGATCGACTGCGGTGATGCCTGGCCGCTTCAATTGATGGCCCCTTCTAGGTAGCAGTGCCTTTTGCTGTTACGTGCCTAACGATTATCGTATGTATCGTCGATCGAAAACATATGCGATCTGCACGACGCCACGACGAACTATTATATCAGTTGCAGACCTGCAGACTGCAGTAGCGCGTAGTAACAATACTCCATCCTTTTCTTTCCTTTTTTTCTTCTTTTTCTTGGACGAATGGTGTTGCTACTGGCAGTAATTTCCTTTCGCGTCCGTTTGATCTGGCCAAACTGGACGGTCTATCGGGCACAGATATCTTACCTGCCACCGCGCGGTGCTTCCTTTCTGCTTTTGTACACGCACGGCACGGCTGCACATTACGTACATGCATCAAGTCTATGTAACCTTGATCAAACAATTAGGGTACCAGTAGGGATGGCAATTGTGCCCGTTTACCCATGTACCCGCGGGTAAATACCCGAATAGAGGCGGGTATGGGTTTTTTTTTTGCCCACGGGTACAGAAATGGGGCTATTTCTTTACCCGTCGGGTAAACGGGTACGGGTATGGGTAAGCTATACCCGTACCCGCTATACCCATTTACCCGCGAATTAGACTGACATGTGTGACATACTAATATGCATATCAAAAACCCTAGATCCAGTCCTCCAGCCAGCCAAAAGCCCAAAACCCTAATCCCCAACCGCCCAGGCGCCCACCCCCAGCCGCCCTTCCCCATTTCTCTCAGACTCTCAGAGTCTCAGACGCCACGCCAGTCGCCAGGGCTCCCAGACGCCCATCCTCCCCATCCTCCCAGGCGGGGCGGCGGCTTCGCCTCCAGATCTGCCGGCGCGGCTGGGCGGCGCCTTCGCCTCCAGATCTGCCGGCCCCTGCTTCGTCTCCGTCCCCCGGTCGCCTCCTTCCCCGGCCGCCGGCCGCCCTGCTGCCCTGCATCGTCCCTTCCCCGACTGGCCGAGCTGCCTCCTCCGGACTCCTGCCCCGAGCTGGTTGCCTGCGCCCCTGCCTGGCTGCCTGCGCCTCTGGAGTCTGGACTCTGGTTGCCTGCCCGGAGCTGGTTGCCTGCGCCTCTGGTTGCCTGCGCCCCTGCCCCGAGCTGCTCTACGCCCCTGCCTCCTCCGGTGATTCAGTCTGGTAATACCTCGAGCCACCTCCTCTATTGCAAGGAATATGCAAGTGATTTTGTTGAAGCTGGCTGTTTGTATATTGAAATTATTCATGTTATCATGTACACAACATATCGATTGGTATACAAGTGACAGAGGTATAGCATATCGATTGGTAGGCTGCAAAAACTTGTTCAGGAATGTCATGTGGTTTTGCTGCAAAAACTTGTTCAGGAATGTCATGTGTATGTAAACTGTGGTTTTGCTGTTTAGGAATGTCATGTGGTTTTGGTGAGTCTGGAACTGAACTTAGCTCTATTCGATATGAACAATAGTTTCATTGATATGCTATATATGTAAATAGGTATCTACCAAAAAGAGTAAAATCAGGATGGCAAATTTTAAGTAATCCATGTAACACATACTTGCAGATAGTTTAACACATTATTATTGGATCGATGATTTTTTAAAAATAAAAAACGTCTATAACTCTACATTACATTGTTTCGTGTGCTAATATCTTAAGAAAAGCTCTTATTTTGAATTTTGTTTTCTTTTTGTCCACTGCAAGTCTGCACCACAACCTGATCGGGCTGGGCTTCGGACTTGCCAAATTTACATTTATCGGGCTTTAGGCCGGGCACGGACCTGATTTTACGTTCGGGCTTTTTGAGCCCGCCCGACGTTTGCCCAGGTCTACAAGTTCTAGCCCATGCTCTTTTCTGCTGTGGCTATTGCTCCCCGTTCCTCGACCTCGAAGCGAAGGACTTCTTAACTCGTGGGCATCCTCCTCCGATCTACCGACTGGCGTGGAGAGGAGATCCATCCGGGCGTGGATTGATCTCTAATTTCGCTGGTAAGGAATCTCTTGCTTCGATTGTTGTTCTATGAGTGAGCTTTGTCATGGGGATCCTTTCTTTGCTGTGAGCAATCTCATCCAGATCTTTCTTTCTGGGATGGATAGGTCAGTCCATGGAGTTTGTTGCGGATTTGTTTGCTCCATGGTGGAGTACTAGTAGCAGTTTATTTTCCTAAATTTTTGGGGGTTCAGTTGAACCCCCATGACCGACGTTAAGTCCGGCCCTGCATGTGTGTGTTTCTCCGGTTTGGGGTTTATCTATTTCACAACTCTGTTCTCACCGTGTGTAAGATTTGGTTAAGGTTTTGGGGTAAACAGGAAGGGGAGAGGATGGTGAAGGGGAGGCCAAAATCGAGGCCGGTCAACGCGCCGACCGAGGTGGTCTTCGATCCGTCGGCATTCAGCGCCCGGAAGCCACGCCGAGCCGGGGCGCCGTCGTCGAGCAGCGAGTGGCACAACTTCATGGTTCGTCCGTGTGCCTCTCGGAGCTTCCGTTTGAAACTGTCTTGATTTCTTGGAGCACGGTGCTCCAGTTCCTCTACGTCAACAGCAGAATCTGGTGTTTCTGTTTGAAGTATCCTGAATTCCTAATACATTCCTGGCATTTTACCTTCTAGGGGTCGAGTCTTTCTGATATGTATCGAAAGCCAGCTTTGGAAAAAACTACTGACACGTCCGATGAGGAGCCTGATATTGACATTGCAAAGTTATTGAAAGATGTTGAGCTTTTTGGTAATCATCTCATACTGCTTCTCAGTCGATACTATCTTGTTCTAAACTATCTGCAAGTATTTGGATATCTTTGTTACTGCTGATTCGTACTAATTAAATTAATGATAACGGTTCTTGTCCATGAGAAGCGGGAAGAATTTACCATACCTATACTATGTTGTACAACAATTTGTGCTTTGATCCAGCTATTTGGTGATTCCGTTGTAGATACTTTGTAATTCAAGATGTTATACTGGTGAACCAAAATCTGAAACAATTGGAAATTGTTCTATTATATGCCTATGCAAGAAGATAGTCCATGTAAATAAGTTTGCCATCTAATTAAGACTGTATGTTGCAGAGTTTGATTGAGAAAACAGAAATATGACATTTTGTTTAGGCACATGATTCGTTTCATTAAATGTGCCTATGGGTTATAAAGAAGAATGTGTCATTTTGCTCCATCATATGTTTTGGTTATGAAGAGCTGAAATTTGTTACTGAAAAACTTTTGGACTTCAGCCATGTTAGTGGACACTGGACAGGCTTTGGAATGGCTCTTCTTACATTCTTGAGGAAGTAGGAGTAACATATTTGTCAATTAGATTGTATCAGTTAACTTCGTTCAATATGTGCTGTTTTGTTATTCGAAATTTCACCTTTAACTTTTTAAAAAGACCAGAATAAAAGGATCTGTATTCCATCTCTCCTTAAAGTCTTAATTTCGATCGCAAGGATTTATTGATGTACAAGCATTCACCTGATGCTAATTTTTTAGGTGCCTCTACATGGAAGGAGCGGAAGCAAATACAGAACCGTAAAGTAGTCGAATTGGGTGGAAAGGTAATCTTTTTTACCTATAATCAAACCTGAAACATTTCAATATCTCAATGCATTTGTTATCTGCAACAGGCCATTAAGAAGCACCGCACGCCATTAAGTGTAGCAAAACCAGCTATGAAGAATCAGATGAAAAGAGAACAAAGGAAAGTTGAAGAGGTATGATAAATTGATAAAATATTCAGATTGTTTTCATTTATTTACCTGGCTGGCAAGGGACTGCCGCCAAATCAGATTTATTTTCATTGTTGTCTAGGATGTAAACAAATATTGACATATGAGAACTCTGTACAGGAGAGACTACTTGGGATCTTTAGGAAACGAGATGCGAAGAACAGCAAAGCTCAGAAGATTAGACCAGAGGACCAAGTACTCAGGGCGACCGAAGGGCGCTTCAAGAATGGTATACTCGATGTAAAGCATCTTTTGGCACCGCCAAAACCATCGGGCTGGGATGCGCCAGAGCAGAAGACGAGAATGGGCAAAAAGAAGGGAAAGGGGAAGCAGAAGGGAGGAAGAAAGAAGAGACGTTGAGGTTTACCTTGTATTGGGTTTTGTATTTGAGATACATGTAGGAGGAAGAGACGTTCTGCTGTCACCATTTAATCGTTTTTGCATTAAGATACATCCATGTTCTACTTGTATCTTTAAAGTAATCCTTCAAACGAGGTAATCACCCCATGTTACAATTTTGCAAAAGCATATTTGTTTCAGCGTTTATCCTGTTGACTGTTCTGCCCCTTTGCTCTACATGACCTCTGAGGCTGGGTACCAGTAATAAAGAGACGGGGTGCCCGCTAGCGATTAACGGGTCTGAGGATAGAGCGTACGTACATGCCATTAAATTGAGTCTGAGCCGATACGCACGTACCAGAAGTAAATTAAATCAGCCCCCGGACACAAACGAATTAAATCATACTAGTCATCATGAGAGGAACTTGAATTGATTCTCAAAACCAGTACGTGCCTACGTGGAGTCATCATTTTTCTGGCTCCTCGACAAACTTTATTTTCTAGAAATCTATCCTCTTTTCATACGTAATCTATTATATAATATTAAAGTAGACATAAAAGAAACTACCATATTCACTCTTAAGACAATAAAAACCCACATTAATCAGATAAAAATAAAAAAGATTTACACCGTTGATCAAGGTGAGTCCAGATTATAACGGTCTAGATTAAAAGAAAGAGTTTATGCCACGTACAACACATAAATAATTGAAACTCTAAATAAAAATAAAATAGAAATAGAAATTTGATTTACATACGATTAAAAAAAGAATTCACTGAACAACAATAAAAAATAAAAATTCTAAAAAACAAAAGATAATTAGTAATCAATTTCCATAGAAAAATCAATATAAAATAAAATTCAAAATAAAAAACAAAAAAATCGGAATAGAAAAATAAACATAATTAGTACTCCGATTTCCATAAGAACGTTAAAATAAAACTGAAATTCAAAATAAAACTTAAATAAAAATTAGTAGTTGGATAGAAGCCACCACGTTCACTCTCAAAGCAAGAAATTCCCACATTAATCAGAGAAAAATTAAAAAATACCTATACCGCTGATCATGGTGGGTCCAGATAATAACGATCTAGATTAAAAGTAATATTTTGTGTTATGTAGAACACAAAAATAATTAAAATTCAAAATAAAAACAAAATAGAAATAAAATTTTGATTTACATATGATTAAAAAGTGAGTCCTTGTAAAGTACAATAAAAAATAAAAGGTAATTAGTAATCAATTTCCAAACAAACATCAAAATAAAACTAAAATTCAAAATAATTTTTTTTAAATTTAGAATAAAAAACAAAATATTGACCCCGGAAAAATATTTCGAAATCCTCTGTGTATTCTATAGTAGTCCAGAAAAACTAGTACACATGGCAAAGATGGTAACATAACATATCCAACGCATTTTTTATTAATAATGAGAGTTTACAATAAATATAGCACACATGCCAAATAAAATATTATAGTGGAAGGAGAATTAAACCAGTAGCAGAACCCAATAGATTCGCCACAGGCAATCAACTGGGGCATCGACCTAGTTGTTCTGATCCTCACCATCATAGAGATACTCCTCTAAAAACAACAACAAAGTAAGGGTGAGTACTGAAAGTACTCGTAAGTTACACAGGAGTTGAATTTTGCACAAAGCAAAAAATTTAAAATACTTTAAGTAATTTCTCAATTGCATACTTTTAATTAAAGAATATTTTATTTTTGAACAAATTTTAACACATAAATCTATCCTATAGTTAAACCAACGTTTCCACAACAGAATTAATCCACCTGAAATCACTTTTCTGAACCCATTTTTGAAAACATCAAAATCTAATTGTAAAAGACTTGCTCGGCATGCTGGTGACCAAGGGCACAGCTAATCAATTAATTTCACTCTGCAGAGGATATATAACTTTACCTACAAGACATGATTATCTCCTTTTGCCTAGATTCACACTTCTTTTGGTGTGTTGGTAGAGAAAATTACGATAAGGCCCCTATTAAACTTCATTCCATATAGTTATACCCGATAAAGTTTCACTGCTGATAGGGTTAAAACCGTCTGGTCTAGAAACCTCCTCTTCCGTTGTGCGATAGACTAACCATCTCCACATTCGACTGAATGGCATAACTAAATATGGAATATCGCAAAATGGACAGCCAGGTCTGTCCTATAACAGACTTGTGGAAGCACGATGTGGGATATATATGCCCCGGGGCCCACCAGCGATCCAATAAAGCCCGACCAGAAGAAATTGGACCGTCTTGCCGATTGGATGAAATCATGAAATGTTTGGAAGCGAGCAAAGAATGAAGAATCGAGCTAGACCTTAGTTAAGAAGCAAAGTCGTATTAGGCGGGGATGATTGTAATCCAAACCAATACTGGGTTCGGGATAGAAACCCCTACTTAAGATCCGAGTAGGACTCAATATTGTAACCGCCCTTCTCTACTATATAAAGGGAGGGGCGGGGCACCTCAAGGAGACAGGACAATATCTCATCAGCTATTAGTTAGCCACATATAATTTGAGCCTGAGGACTAGGGTATTATCTCCATCGCGAGTCAGAACACAGTATACATCGGGTGTTCTTGTGTTACCATCGAGTTTGGGTCTAGCGCGTAGCCCCCTTTTCATTATTGTCGGTAACAAACGTCGACAGTTGGCCCTTGAGTAGGCTGCGCTAGGATCAATCGCGGCAAGCTCGATGGCAATCTTCAGAAGCATGGCCACCTTCGCGCCGGCTCAGGTATTTCGTTTCGGAAGCCTGGATTTCGTCGCCGACGACTTTGGTCATCTTTCCTTCTCGGATTTGGATCAGTTCCGATCTGGAGCCAATTTTGAGGTTCTCTTAGCCGGCCAACCACTCGGATCGGGAGCAGGTATGGCCATCTGTCCTTGGGCAGTAAGCCAAGGGCCTGATCCTCGTCTCGAGTCGGGACTGGCTAATAGCGAGCCCCGAGTGGTCGAATATGCAAGAAAACCACTCGGATTCACAGGTCAGTACGCTTCATCTTCCTGCACCTCCGATTCAGAGGATGAGGTAGGAAATTCCCCAAGCTTTCACAGCGTTTTTGTGATCGAAACGGACCCTCACGCAAAGGGCGCGGCAAATGCTACGGAGGAGAACCATCACCATCAAGAAAACCATGCGAGACTCCTCCAGAACAGAGGCCGTGGCGTGAATGAAGAAATCTTGCGACGAAGGTGGGGAATCGATCGGTTTTCCATACTCCTCGTGAGAACATCGTCGCTTCAAGGCGCTTCTCGACACCTTGGGACCATTGCTCGGACCGGATAGCCCGCCGCTCCGATCATAGCCAAGTTCGAGCTATGGTTCTTGTGGCGGCAATTCAGCGACACCAAGAGGCGCCAAGAAAAAGGAGCCATCTCGGACTCGCCTTGTCCACTCGCGGGCGAAGCGATATCTGACCCTTGATGCGCCCGCAGTGGGAGCTTGACGAGAGAGGGCGCTTCGGCAAAGGCATCGGCCGGGACCTTCGTGCAGATTTGAGCGCTAGAAGCGTGGCCGTGAAGATGAAAGGCGCCAGCGACAGAGATGACTATGAACGCTTTGGCATTGGTCACGATGGCCGAGAAGACACGAAACCTCCGCCACCACGACGGAGGAGAAAGTGAGGGTCACAAGGCGAGTCGCCTTGCCGGCGTTCTCCGCAAAAAGACGAGGCAGCGGCCCTATTGAGGGCATCAAGGCTTCCTCCTCGCCTTCGCCGAGTGGTTTGGCCCGGCGATTCAACCCAAAAGCATCACCAAATTTGGCGGAGAAAGAGATCCGGAAGCTTGGCTCAAGTTTACTCCCTTGCGATCATGGCATTGGGGAATCACAATGTGATGGCTAATTATCTCCGGTCATGCTCACCTCTTGGCTCAAGCATGGCTCACGGGACTCGGCGAATTCCATAGATTCTGGGAGGAACTCGTGAGCATTTCATCACCAATTTTCGGGCACTTCGGCGACCGGAACACGTGGGACCTATACCACCGCCAGGAAGAAGAGCGAGCGCTCGAGAATTCATCCGGCGCTTCATGCGAAGAAGAACACAATCGGGGATATCTCGAGGCGGCGATTATTGCGGCATTCAAAAGGGCGTCAATGATCCCGACCTAATCAAGAAGATGTCGAAAACCACCCTCCACCGTAAGAGAGATGTTCGTGGCGGATCGTTATCTGACGGCCTCGGATGCTTTGGCGAGCGGCGGGATGACCGCCATGACGAAGGAAAAGAAGGACTACGCCGAGTCATCAAGGCAACGTGGTCGAAAGCGGGCTTTGAAGAAATAGTGGCGGCGGTAGAGCAAGGCCGACAACGCGCCCGCTTAACCGACAACTATGACCGCGTGATGGAGGCAATCGCCCTTTCACCCAAATAGTAAACACGCTGCGAAGGATTGTTTCACTCGAGGAGGTTCGCGAGAGAGTCGAGAGGCGATCGCCAAAGGCGAAGCAAAGGAAGAAGAAAGAAGAGACAAGATCCCCGAGGATGACGAAGGAGAATATCAAAAGATGGAACGGGAACTCAATTACATCTACGGGGGTTCAATGGCCTATGAATCAAAGCGAAAACAAAAGCTCACGGAAAGGGACGTCAACGCCATCATGCCAGCAGTACCCCAGTACCTCAAATGGTCCGAGGTTCCCATAACCTTTAGCCGCTCAGACCATCCGGATCACATCCCGTACCCCGGAAGATTTCCGCTGGTATTGGACCCGGTGGTTCGCAACGTCAAGCTCAAGAAGGTGCTGGTCGACGGAGGAAGCGGACTCAATGTACTCTTCTCCAAGACTTTCGACGAAATGAAGATCCTCGCTCCGAGTTGAGGCGGGGTTCGTCACCCTTCCACGGGGTAATTCCCGGAACTTCTTCCGTCCCACTCGGCCAAATCACTTTACCAGTCACGTTCGGAACCAAGGAGAATTTCCGGACGGAGTACCTTAACTTCGAGGTGGCTGACTTCCAGACGGCATATCACGCCATTCTGGAAGACCGGCTGGCCAGATTCATGGCCGTGCCACATTATACCTACCTCGTCTGAAAATGCGGTAGAGGGTGTAATCTCTGTACATGGCGATGTCAGCGATGCGTTAAATGCGACAAAGAAAGTCGCGAAATGGTGAAGCTCAAGAGATAGCGAGGCGAAAGAAGATCCGCAGCGGCGCATATCAAGAAGATGAAGGAGAAGTACCGACCAAGAAGCAGGCCAAGACAGGCTTGAAGCCTGATGAGGGAACCAAGAAGGTAGTCCTCGACCCGTCTAGCTCCAACCAGACAGCTTTGATTGGGACAGGCCTCACCGCCAAATAGGAAGACGCGCTCGTCACCTTCCTCCGGGCCAACTGGGACATCTTCGCGTGGAAACCATCCGACATGCCCGGCGTTCCCAGGGAGGTGATCGAGCACTCTTTGAACGTTGATGAAAAGGCCAAACCCAAAAGCAGTGGCTCCGAAGGTTCGCTCAAGACAGGAAGGAGGCCATCAAGGAGGAAATCACGAAGCTGTTAGCAGCAGGCTTTATAAAAGAAGTGTACCATCCTGAATGGCTGGCAAACCCAGTGCTTGTTCGCAAAAAGAATAAAAGCTGGCGCATGTGCGTTGATTATACCGATCTCAACAAGGCCTACCCGAAAGACCCTTTCGGGTTGCCTCGTATTGACCAGGTGGTAGATTCCACGGCGGGCTGCGAACTCCTTAGCTTTCTGGATGCCTACTCAGGATATCACCAGATTAGGCTAAAGGAGGAAGACTGCATCAGGACTTCATTCATCACCTCGTTTGGAGCATTTTGCTACGTCACACTGGTAGGCAAGGCATATCGACAAGGCTTCTTCTGGCCGACTGCCGTATCCGACGCAGAAGACATCGTTCGAACTTGTGAAGGCTGCCAGTTCTTTGCTCGCCAAATACACGTACCTGCTCAGAAGCTGCAAACAATTCCGATCACTTGGCCGTTCATGATCTGGGGCTTGACATGGTCGACCCATTAAAAAAAGCTCAAAGCGGTTTCACTCACCTCTTTGTCGCCGTCGATAAATTCACTAAGTGGATAGAAGCAAAACCGATGGCTACCATCACGGCCCAAAGCCAAAATTCTTCAAGAAATCGTGGTGAGATTCGGCGTACCAAGCAGGATTATCACGAGACAATGGAACCCAATTCGAGGAGAAGACTTTCAAGGCTGGTGCGATAAGCTTGGCATCAAAATTTGCCGCCTCGTAGCTCATCCGAAGAGCAATGGTCGGTGGAAAGAGCAAGCGGCATGGTCTTTAAGGCTTAAAACACGGATCTTTGACCATCTCAAACCGTCGCCACCCGATGGGTGAAAGAAGCGCCATCGGTACTCTGGGCCGAGAACCACCCCAGCCAGATCTCTAAGGCGATCACCCTTCTTCGGTCTCGGCTCGGGGCGGTCCTACCTACGAATTGACCTTGGATCCCCTGGTCCGGAGCTTCAAGGAGGGCGAGTCGGAGAAAGCGAATGGAAGATATCGGCAGTTAGAAGAGGCAAGAGAGATCGCCATGGTCGGTCGGCGGATACCTTGAGCCTACTGGCAGTATCATGACCAAAACGTCCAAACCGGCGTTCTCCAAGGGCGATTTGGTTACGATAAGTCGAATCGAGCACAAGTTATCTCCAATTTGGGAAGGCCCTACATCGTTGGCGAAATGCAGCGTCCGAGGGCCTCTGAAAGCTAAGCGAAAGCGGCGCCATCATCGGTAACTCATGGAATCTGAGCTGACTCGTCGTTTTTATTCCTGAAGAAGTTCAATAGGATGTCCAAAATTGACTTGCTACTCAATTGTTTCTCAATTAAGCAGTAAGTCGGGGGCTACACCTAATAGTGTTGCGCATGCGCAACACTAATCAAGAGGATGTTTTGTTCAAAGAAGTATCATGTATCAGAATTTTCTATTCAATTGACTTGCTACTCAATTGTTTCTCAATTAGCGATGAAGTCGGGGGCTACACCTAATGGTATTGCACATGTGCAACCCCGCATACAAACCAGTTCCTATTTCCGCGATCATGACCAAAATCCGAGCGCTACAAAGCTTCGATTATGAAACCATGGATGAATGAGTCTAGTCGCCTAAAAAGCACGCCTGAGGAAAAAAGGCCAGGTGCCAACTCGCGTTGCTCGGGGGCTACGCTAAACAGACATGGTACTCAAAAGGAAAAAACACAAGACCACTCGGAAGAGTCGACAAAAATCTAAACAAGAAAAACAAAACAGAAGACAAAGCTGCAGTTAAAGTAATATTACAAAAGGACCACCATGGTTCACGACTTCAGCGTCTTTCACCAAATACATACACAGGCAAAAGTACTACTTCAAAGTTCTTGGGCAAAAGCAAAATAAAAAGAAAAAGTCCTTCTCGCCCGTGCGCCCGTCAAGCGGCTCCAATGAGGCGTCCTGGCCTCAACAAGCTTAGGGCGACCTCGATCAAAGCGTTGGCGACGGCGGTGTCGAGGCGGCGGCCTCTGTTCGCCGCTTCGCCATTGCGAGATCGAACTCGGCCCGAGCTCGGCATGTCCATCCTCCGATTCATGGGCGTCGTCCTCAAAATTGAAGATCAGGTTCGCGATCCACGGCGCGATCGGCGGGCCTGGCGACTCGGGAGAAAGAGGCAAAGGGGAAAGATCCTCGGAAGAAGAAGAAGTGTCCATGAAAAAGAAGAGGAGAACCTGTAGAAGAGGGGTGATCCAATGTCAGATACAATTTTTCAAAAAGACGAAGAAATCAAGAAAGAAGACGAACGGATGAACACTTCAAAGAAACCCTGCTTGAAGGAAGAGGAACAGTAGGATGAAGATGGTAGTCTTGTTGCAAAATGCAAAAATCGAGGCCGAACTTCGCTCTTATCTGAAACAACGCCCCCGGAGAAAGACTCAACCCGCTCAAAACGACGCTTCATCGAAGGCGGGAAGGCAGTCCACCTATACGGGCGTCTTTGTTACACATATCTCGAGGAGGGTCAGGTGTCAAACTAAAACGGAAACGTCTAAGCGGCCCAGGATGACAAGCGGCTTAATGGGCCCAAGCTCAATGGACGCGCTAAAACAAGGATTAAACATTTCGCAAAGAAAATTCAAGTTCGGGGATAATTCTTTCAGCATTGGAACAAAAATCCCAAAGTCCAAACGCGGAGCAAGTTAAGTACAAGCAGAGGATTACGGGACTCGGATCTATGTTTTTACCAAGGCAAAGAAGATATCCTTGACTTCGTCCATAAGGGCAAGTGCTTGATTATCATTAACAGTCAGGGCAAAACCCTCTTGGGCAAACTTTGAGCTCCACTCGTGGATCTGAGACTTAGTAATCGCCAACACTGGCCGGCACTTTCGTAATTGCAACATCCTCTAGGTGCGCGGTAATCTTTGTGGAGGCTTCCTCTAACCTTTGAATTGTGATGTTGGCGTCATGAGGGACATTGCTGGAACCGGCTTCATCAGGACTCAAGACCCGCAACACCTTCTCTGCGCTCGCTTGGAGGCGATCGGTCCGCGCTTCGGCACATTGGATCTTTTCATTAAGTACCCGGTACTGAGCCTGCGAGTTGACTCGATGCACTGCATTATACCAGTCGGATGAGTTCGGATCTGACAAAATGATGACGACAAATACAGAAGGCAAAAATCAAAGAGCGCACCTTCCAGTTCCCTTGTCAGTCTGGTTACCTCTTTCTTGGCCTCTTCTTCGGCCCTCTTCAGCTCTTCATTTTGGGAAAGAGAAGTCTCGAGTCTTTCCCGGAAATCTGAAGAAACAACGAGCGGGGCTTAAGAAGACAAAGAATAGAATCAGGACTCAAGGCACTCGGACCAGGAAAATACCATCAGAAGAATTGGTCAGATGCAGTTTCTCGGCCTCCAGAAATTGGATATGACATCGAAGCCCTTCCAGTTCCTCGCGATTTTCTACGCGAGCACGCGTGAGGGCTTCCTCCAGCTCGTTGCGGAGCTGCTCAACCTCAGCAGCATAATCTTTTCGCATTTTCATCCTTGGGAATAGTTTGCGAAGAAGAAAGTTTCGGTCCTTGGCAAAGGATGATAGGCGCTGAAGACAATAAAGCAAGGATAAGGCTACGAAGACAGATAAGAAGACTGTTTAAAAGGAAGTACAACGCGAACAACTCACCTGGCCAAGGCGGTAGCAGGTGGAGGCAGCCTCGCTGAAAGTCTCCCAGTCCTTTTCCTCGTCCCCGCCGTCTAGGATAACCACGTCACCATCATCATCCACGAACATGGCTTGTATCGGATATTTCGGACGAGGGGGCGGAGGGATTTCCACACGTGGCGGCGATGGACAAGCAGAGGTAGGAGAATCTTCTGGCATCACAGGAGGGACAGCTGCATCTATAGGCGACACAGCAAGATCAGCGGGACCAAGAAGAAAAGGCGGCTGAGAACCAGTCGGCTCTAAATTGGTGTCACTACTTGGAGCTTGAGGTTGCAGAAAAGCCGCCCGATTCATTTCAGGCGACATCGAGGAGTGGCGGACGCGCCTCAACAAAGGTTTGGCCCTCACGGTGGCCGAGCGCCTTCATGGACAACCGCCGGAGACTCGAGGTGGCGGTTCATGAAGGACTTCGTCGGTGGTCCCTGAGAAGAAGCAATCAGAACTTCGGTCGAGGGAGCAAGGAAAGGGTGACAGGGAATCCAACTGTTGGACCTTGTTATCTTGCACTTCAAACACCCCCAGTGGAAGGGCTATCAACAGAGCACCAATCGGGCGTCGAGCGAAGGCATACTCTCGGTGGTAGGGCGGGCTGGGGCTCGAATACTTCATGTCTGAGGATCGGCTTGAAGAGGAAGAAGTCGGGAGGAGGCGCATATAGGCTGTGGTGTCCAGATCTTGGGCCACTGATCGAGGCGTACATTGCTCGCCGATTGCTTCCTCTTAGCCTTACGTACAATTGGTTTTTTCCTTTTCCAGCAGGATCATCGCCAGGTCATCTACTTTGCTCGCTTTGCAGGTGGGGCTGCGAGAGGGCCTGCACGTCGAGAAAGGTCCGCTTATCGCTCTTATGTATAGGGAATTCAGGGAGCGGCGCATCGGAGAAGAAGGCTTCTCGTTCCTACGAGTTCGAGAAAAGGAGAGCCACATATTTAGATCAAAGTCCTGGTGAAAATCAAAAAGATTCAGCATGGAAATACCACGGAGACCCCTTACCGAAGGAGCCGGATGAAGTTTTGTAAAAGGCCTTGGGTTTCGAGGAACGACAATCTTCTCATTTGGGCGAAGAAATCAGCAGCACGACCGAAGAATGCCGCTGAGGAAATCTCATCAGAAACCTCCCGCGTTGGATCGTTGCGGCCTTCATACTCATATCCAAGATGAACTCGGTCCTTAAGAGGTTGAATTCGGCGGGTGCAGAAGTTGGCAACAACGGCCATGCCAGTAAGCCCATTCTCCTTCAATTCGACAATCAGCCCCATGAGGTCAGCCACTTGGTTCATTCCGTCGTCTTTGGGAAATGATGTCCAGTCGGGAGAAGGCTTAGGTGGGGTCCCAGTAAAGGCAGACAACGGAGGGTCAGGATTAGCGCAATAAAACCACTCTTGGTGCCAACCCTTATTTGAGGTTTTAAAGGGAATGTTAAGGTAAGATTTTTTCATGCCCTCCCTCAGCTGAAACCCGGCACCGCCAACCGTTCTGGGAGAATTCTTGCTGGGGAAGGGCTTGAGGAGGAAAAGATGGCGAAAAAGATCAAAATGAGGCCGAATGCCAAGATAGGCTTCACAGAGATTAACGAAGGCAGCAATTTGAAGAATGGAGTTAGGGTTAAGATGAGTTAACTCGATTCCATAAAACTCGAAACGTCGCGAAGAAAGGGGATCTTTGGAAGACCAAGCCAGCGCTTAAAAAGGACTCAAAGACGACCACCTCCTCGGCCACGAGGGTAGGCGCGAATTCACTGCTGCATGGGCGGCGGCAAGCATCACCAAAGGCGGAAAAACACCAATGCCTACTAAATCCTCCAGCCGTCCCTCCGTCGTCACCGAAGTGGCCCAATCTTTGGTCGAAGCGGAGGGAGGAGCGGTTGCGGGAGAAGGAGGCGACATCCTTGAATGAAGAAACCTCGCGATCGCGCGAAACTAGGATGACGAGAGAAGTTAGCCCTAGCGGCGGAGGTCGCGAAGGTAAAGAAGTTGGAGAACAAAGGGGCAAGTAGAAACGGTACAAAGTCACTCTATTTGCTCCGTATTGACAAGGAAGCGGCGCCGATTCTCGCCCGAAGGAGGTCGCACCACCCTTCCCAAAACCACAAAACCGCCCTAGGGAGCATTTCGGGGTGGGCGATGAATCACGACGACGTACATAATTGCCGATGGCCCAAAAGAATCAAGTTAACAAGTGGTATGCCCCAAAATGGGCCCAAAGCCAGAAATCCGTGATGCACGGAATAAATGGGTACCACTCCAGAAACAACATCCTCTTACGGTATGCCTCATGCCAGGCCAAAAGCTGACAGCGTTCGAAGAACGAAGTCAGGTGCCGTAAAGATGATTTTTTGAAGATAAATGCTTGAAGCATACAAAGAGCCAGTCGGCCTGGTAATCCGGGACAAAGACAGCTCAAAATAAAGAGAATTCGACGAGTTCTTCGTGACCTCTTTTGCCCGATGACAAGCACTCGGCTAAAAGCACTCGGGAAGGCTTAGCAGCTGGAAGGCACTCGATCATGAAGCACTCGGGGGCTACTGTGGGATATATATGCCCCGGGGCCCACCAGGCAGTCCAATAAAGCCCAGCCAGAAGAAATTGGACCGTCTTGATTGGATGAGGTCATGGTTTGTTTGGAGCGAGCAAAGCATGAAGAATCGAGCTAGACCTTAGTTAAGGAAACCGAAGTCGTATTAGGCGGGATGATTGTAATCCAAACCAATACGGGTTCGGATAAAACCCCTACCAGTATCCGAGTAGGACTCAATATTGTAACCGCCCTTCTCTACTATATAAAGGGAGGGGGCGGGGCACCTCAAGGAGACAGGACAATATCTCATCAGTTATTAGTTAGCCACATATAATTCCAGAGCACAGGACTAGGGTATTATCTCCATCGCGAGAGCCCGAACCTGTATACATCGGGTGTTCTTGTGTTACCATCGAGTTTGGGTCCAGCACGTAGCCCCCTTTTCATTATTGTCGGTAACAAACGTCGACACACAGTTGCGCTTTACATTCAGTAGCTCACAGACTAGTCCTTAACTGACTAGGTGAGCTTTTTAAGAAACCTAAAGACCACTGGTCAACCACTCGCCCAGCCTAAACCATATTTTTATTTTGCTCATATCAATTTTTATATCATTCCATGGCACACCAATACCAAATAATAACCTTTATCACAAAAACATCTTTGATTGGCTTAAATTCCTAAAAAGATCCTAATTCAGATACAAACTTGTCTAAGCCTGTTAATATGTAGCACTAGTCAATATTATATTAATTTTACAACTAGTGAGATTTTTCTTAAGGTGATAAAGTATATAGATCATCAAAGTCAAATGAGGATCAAAACAATTATGAGTAACTAAGCATTTAAATTTGGGATTGAAATTATGCTGACAAAAATATGCATATAGTAATTTAAATCAAAATATAATTTAAAATTTCGAATCAATATGGTCAAGGGTGTAACTTGCCTCGGATCAAAGGATAGGCGATCAAGATCGTTAGTAAAGTCTTTAGGCTCTCCGAAAACTATAAGTTACAAATCAACCAACTTCAAATAAAATCAAAATAAATTTAAAAATGAGGTCAACCAGACTTAAGATGAAGGAGATCGGACCTTTTGAATCCAAAAATAAACCTCTCGTCGAACTTGGAGAAAATATGGTTGTCAGTGGTGCTCCAGTGAGAATTTTCAAAATCTAATTATACCCAATGTAGAGGACACTGAGAGAAAGCTCCATAAAAAATTTAAGGCCGAATGGAGGTCGAGAGTGATCAGGAGAGCTTGCCAAAAGTTCACCGGAGTTTGGAAAGAATGGCTTGTGCAAGGAGATCCGTTATATGATTGAAACAACTCAAAGCTGAGGATGTCAGGAATGAGGAGAGGAAATGGGGTTCAAAGGCAATCAGACCAGCAGATCGTCAGGAAAATCTCACCAAAGTTATGGTCGGAACAGTAACAGGTTCGTTGGAATTTGAATGAGTTGAAACTGTTGGATTTTAAAGGATCAGGTCCATTGTGGTACTGTAGAAACAAGGATCATTGTAGGAGACGGGAATAATAAATTTCAAAAACAATTAATTTCCCATTGAAAATTCAGATTAAATTCAAAAAAATAGCAATATACGCATAATAATTTAGTAATTTTTATAAAAACCATTTCAAAAAATAAAGTATGAATAAATATTTTTGAATAATATTATATTGCTACTTTCATACATTAATTAATTTTAGAATGCTAAAAATTATTTTTAAATATGAAAAATAACAAATAAAGTTCAAAATTTTAGAAAAAATCACAGAAATTTTAGAGATATTTTGAACTTAATAAAATTATTTTCAACATAAGTTTTCTTTTTATTTTTATATACAAATTTCTAAAACAAGGAAAAAAGAAAAATTCACACTAAATCCCTAAAAACAAATTAAATTTTTAAAAATTTAGAGAATTGAATTATTCTCTAAAATTCATAGAATCCAATAACATAATAATTTAAATTTAATTTTTTTGTTTTAACCTATATTAAAATCTAATTTTTGTGGTGTTATATAAAACATAATTAGTACATTGATTTCCATAAGAACATAAAAAATAAATTTCAGAATAAAATTAAATAAAAATTAGTACTTGGATTTGTGTACAAATTTAAACTTTAAAAATTGAAATTTAAAATGAAAAATAAAAATAGTGATTTGATTTCTATAGAATTAAAGAAAAAGTCCAGGTCAAGTCACAAGAAAAAAGTAAAATTCACAGTAGAACTCAAATAAAATTAGCAATTTAATTTCCATATGAACATCAAAATAAAATAAAATTTGATTTGTCATAAAAACTAAAAATGTAATTAGATTTGTACATGAATACAAATATAAAATTTAAATTCAGAATAAGAAACAAAATAAAATTAGCAATTTGATTTCGCATGAACTTTGACATAAAATTTGTAAATTTCTTTCGAAACAAAAATTAAATCAAAATACAAATTAGATTTGTTTATGATTCCATCGTAAAACTATATAAAAAAACTCTACGTCATCTATGATCCAACAACAAGCAAATATAATTTGGAATATATATGAATTCCAATTGAAGATAACTAAATCCAAAATAGAAATTATAATGAAATCACCCATTTAATTTCCATACGAAATTCAAATAAAATCTCTAAATAAATATAATTTGTCAAAAAAATAAAGAAAAATTAGCCATTGAATTTCAATATGAATTTAATAAAAAATAACTAAAATTTGGAATAAAAATAGTATAAAATTATGAATTTGATATTGATATGATATATATAGTAAAATATCTAAATAACTAATTCAAAGTAAATAAATAAATAAAAATTAAATTGGATCAATATAAATTTTTTAAAAATAATTGATAATTTGGAATAAAAATGAAAGAAAATTTGCAATGTGATTGCTATATGAGCAAACAAATCTTTGTTAATTTCATTTCTATGAGAATTCTAAACAAAGATAAGTAAATTTTGGATAGAAAGTAAAATAAAAACAGACAATATAATTTCCATATAATTGCTAAGTAAAATATCTAAATTTATATAATCCATAATAAAAATTAAATAAAAATTAGCATTTTGACTTCTATATGAATTTCAGCCAAAAATAAAAGAAATTCAAATTAAAAAGAACTCAAACTGGAATTGTGATTTCTTTATGAATTCTAAAATAAAATCTCTAGATAACTAATTCATATTAAAAATAAAATAAAAATCATCATTTCGATTTGTATAAAAATTCTAAAAATTGATTAAAAGTTAGGAATAAAAAATGAGTGAAAGTTTACAATTTGATTTCTATATGAATTCCAAAGGAAAATCCTTAAATAACTAAAATCTAGGATAAATTAATTAAAATTATTAATTTAATTTAGATATAAACTCTATAAAAATAACTAAAGTTTTTAATACAATTAAAAGTTATAACGTGGATATCGCAAGTGTTGTCGGAGGAGACCACACATGATACAATAGCGTCGATTTGTCATTCAAGAAGATATTGCCACACACGGAAGCAATAGGCGGAGGCGTTACATCAGAGCTGAGAATGATGTAACGCTGCTCACCAGGGTCATTGAAGAAAAATGCCAAAACCAAAGGAGCCAAAAGCCACGACGATGAGTAGTGAGCGTCTGTGTTGTAGCAAAAGTTAGTGACACTTAGTGATGAGGAGGTCTTTGTAGAGAGGAGATGAAGCTTTGCATGAAAGACGAGCTATAGAGGATATATATCCATTAGGTAGCTAAGATCGTGCCATCTCTACCAAGGGACATGACGTCACATGCGACGGAAAAAGATTCTCCATATCATTATACAATGATTAAAGCAAGCATGCTAGCATCAAATAAGATAGAAAGTCGCCGTAGTTATTAAGGAAGCAATATCGTTGAGTTAGCCAATGTCGACCGAAAGAAACGAGTATGTATGACATCTTGCATTTGTATATACATGCATGAATTCGTATGAATCAAAACAAGAAGCAAAATTCATAGAGTAAAGATCTCGCTACTGTATGGAATAGGCTTGGGGCCACTGGTGAGAGCGTGATGGGTGTCCCTGGAAGTGACAAGCGATTGTTGTACATCTATGCATGTAGATACTGCAACGTTCAGCATTAAATAATAATTAGAGAGAAATAAAATTTGGTTATACAATAGAGTATTGCATTAAAAAGGGTAGCAGCCAAGAGGGATTTTGTAGGATCGATATATATTAAACTAGCAATCAGAGGGGGGTGAATGATTGCGCGGAAGCTAAAATCAAATTTTTGATCTACTAAAAATTCACTCTAATTCGGACTCAAATAATTGCTTCGTATTCAACAAAACAGAGTATATGCATTCGGTAAATTATGAATTCCCGGAGATCCAGCTGTCGGATTGACCTGAAATTTGAACAAAAGAAACTAGATTCCAATACGCATCTAACAAAAAAAGAATCAGGTCGATCGGTTCAATGGATCTAGAGATATTACCTTTGCAATTTTACTGTATCAAGAATGACGAAAATACGAAGCAATCTAAACATAAACCGGCATGTAAACGAGGAATAAAAACGGCACGAGATTACCGCGAGAACAACTTCGATCACAGCGCTGGGACCTCACAATCGGTAACAAGAAAACTTCTTGCATACATGCAACAACCAAATTACGAGAGCAATCTATCTTCTAGTCGCTGCTTTTTATCACGCACGCACGCATGGCGTAAACTCATGCCATGCACTTTTTCTAGTCATTGGATGGTGACTTCAACTTCAATGCTAGCCGATCAATTGCATGCTTGCGGCATGTTTCACGAAATCAATTGCTTGCTTCTGTGCGCAAAGACCACGAGATGCTCTTTATGCCGCACGGCCGTACGTCACCGCCGCCGGAGAAGCAAAAACTCCCGCTTGGAAAAACGGCAGCCGCCGCCAAAAAGGTTAATTCATTGATTAGGTTTTCAAGTCTATTTATACAACTCAAAACCCTAACACATGTATGCATATCCACCTGGCCCAATACACATGGCCCAATATATGCATACAACCCAAAATTCACACATGCACGCGTACGGCCCACCTGCCGCACTCACGTGGCTAACTAGCCTTCGTGTGCACCGTTCTCTAGCCCGAACGTCCCGCATGACATCCTCGACCACCAAGACCTCGATTCCTCCCTGAACCTAGTCCCGAACCTCAGTTCCTCCATGAACCTAGTTCCGGTCCCGTCATCGACCACGTTCGCCCTCGAGCAACACCTGCACACGAATAAACAAACAACCAATCCGAGCACAAATCCACGACTTGACTCAAGGTTAATCCATGCAACCACTCACACGAGTGCATTGCATCAAGCAAAACCATCATGCTATCACCAAAGCATAATTAAATGAACATCGAGCACAAGTCAACGACTTGCCTCAAAATCAATCCATGCAACCACTCACATGAGTGCATTGCATCAAACAAAATCCATCATGCTATCACCAGCATAATAATCATATCAACATAGCACATGCACAAGCACCACACATGCTATAACCAAAGTCGCTTTACAATGCCAATTTCACCATTCAACCAATTTTTCATCACATGATCTCACAATCTCCCCCTTGATGAAAACATTGGCAACACCATTTGGACCTGAACATTGGCATTCACCTCACAAGAACAGATGTAAGAAATTTTGTTTATAAAACAAAATGACAAACAAGGTGACCAAAAGACAAAGAGAGAAAATCTCCCCCTACAAAGAAGAAACAAAATCTCCCTTTATCTAAAAAGAAATCTCCCCCTATGACAAAGAGAAACTCCCCCTAACAGAAAGGAGAAATGTGTGTGTGAATGTGCAATGCGTAACAAAAAATTCTCCCTTTGATTCCAAAATTTCTCCCCCTTTGACAATGGATTCATCAAGAATGCAAAAAGAGAACAAAAGAGAAACTTCTCCCCCTTTATGTTGTTGTTTTCCTTTTTTTTATGTACTGAGTATTATGAATCATGCACAAATAGAACAACTTGATTACCAAGTCATACTATCAAAAGTACTTGCACCCTCAAATTTACACATAAACAATGTAGAGTAAGCATAACTAGAAATCAAGTACTATTAACGATTTTTTGCATGGCATGATCTCCCTTTCTCAACAATCTTAAAACCTGAAAACATTGAATTTTTGTGCATTTTATTTGTACTTTGAAAAACTGATTCATTATTTTGATTGCAACAATAACAATTGCAAGGAATTACATGCACCATCAGCCTTACTTTTCAACCATGCCAAGCAATCACAAGCTTAAGGTTTCATGGTTTCGGTCATACACAACCTCTTCTAAGTTCATATCAAAGTGCAATGATAAGGGTCTCAGTAAAGAAGAAGTGCGATAGTACATAACCTTGTTCTTGCATTTATCAACAATCACTCTTTTAGCTTTAGCACTTAACTTTCATATTTAGCACTTTTTGAGCAGGATTAAGATAGCTAAGAAAGTTCAACCATGACAAGATTTAATTCAAGTTGTCATTCCATTTAAATAGTCATGACATAAACTACACCATATATGTATAAACAAGAAGTTGCAAAGACCTTGTAGCATAAACATGGCTTTAAATGACATATGTGAATGAAATATAATGCTCATTACTTTTTCATTGTTTTTCATTTTAAGAAACATACAAAATAAAAGATGTTACAAGATATTACAAAGTTTTCAAAAAACTCCCCCTCAAAACAACCATCTTAAAAAAAACTTCTTCGAAATTGTCACTTGAAGGGAATAAACCAAAAAAAACAAAAGGCTTGAAAGAACAACCCTCCCAAAAGCAACCGAAAAAGACTTTCACAAAAAAATCAATAACTCCCCCTCAAATGGATAACCAATGAGATCAACAGAGAGGAGATGATGATATACATGTGCTTGAGTTATCACGGTATGTTCAATTAAGCATAAGCATGAATCATGATAAGTGAATCCAAAGAATGAAAAGCATGATATAAGATGTAACATTATTGAACATGCCAGGGAATACAAATGAGCATATGAACAATCATTTCATCTCATGCCACAATTAGATATCTGTGAATGTAAAGGACATGAGTGTATAAAATAGCTCACAAAGTAGATGAAGAATTATTGCACATGCGTCTTGAAAACCATCTCAAGGGTGAGAACCATCCAAGTCTTGATCCCATCTTGCAAAAGACCAAGATCCACTAAGCTTCTGCTCTCCAACCCGCATCTGAAAAACCTACATAGCACAAGAAGATGTCGAGGCCTCGGTACTGGGGTTAGAAATAAAGCATTTGGGAATCCAGTACTGAGACACACGACGAGTAGGCTCAACACGAGTATGCTTGTTCACAAAAACAGATTTCCCTTTTCTCAAGTTTCTTTCAATAAAAGATGTTTGCATCACCCTAGGCACAAAATGAGGATGCTTGTTCACAAAATCAGATTTGCTCTTTCCCGTGTTTCTTGCAACAAAAGATGTTTGCATCACTCTAGGCACAAAATAAGGAGTGAAATGTGCCTTCCTGAAATTAGACCTAGCCTTAGCCTTTTCTTTCTTTTGTTGTTTGGCTAGCCTAAAGCAAAAATCTACTAAATGTCCATCTCTACCACAATGAGTGCAAGTGTACTTAACATGATGTTTAGCTTTAGAATCAGAAGTAACATTTGCATTCATCATAGTAGAAGATAAAACACCAGCAGACTTAAAAACAGTTTTCTTAAGCTCATTGACAATTTCAAATTTTCCACTTTCAAGTGTCTTAGCAACAGTGGGAGCATGTGATTTATGGTGAGCATAAGAATCAAAACCTAAACCTTTGTGATGTGTACTGACTTTTGATTGATCCAAAATCATGTTTAGGTTTTTCTTTCCTGAAGTGAACCGTTCTAAAGATTTTTCCAAGTAATCAACCTTTAGAAAGAGTTAAACAGTTATTACATGGAACGTCCACTTTTCCTTTACGCTATGCGACAAGTTGAGCATGAAAGAACCTCATGTGTGAGCAAATCATTGGTCATTTGAGAAACTCTACCATTAGCATCATTCAACTTCAATTCAAGTGTGGAGCATTTAGAACATGGAGTTGAATCATGCAAATCAACGATAGAACAACTAGCATGTTTAACAAGTTTCTCATTTTCTCCTTTTCAGCATTAATTTGCTCTAACAAGCTAACATGTTCTTTCCTAAGCAAAGTAAGCTCATTGTAAATTAAGTCACATGATTTGCAAGCATCATCATCAGAATCAAAGATTTAAGTCTAGCAATTTTAGCATTCAAAGATTCCACAAGAACATCATGTTTCTTAATTTTCTTGTCGCGTTTGTCAAGCAATTTTCCAAGGCGAACAACAATGAATAGTTAATTCATCGTAAGAAGGTTCTACCTTGTTGAAGTCATTGTCATGATCGTCCTCGGTGAAGCTTTCATCATTTCTAGCCATGAGACACAATCTGTCAAATCATGCTTGCTTGGAGTTGCATCGTCCTCATTGCTCTCCGAATCCATATCGCTCAAATTAACTTGTTCAAGAGCGGAAAGAACCCGATGAACAACCTTTTTGTTGATGAAGCTCTTTTCTTTCTATCACTTGGAGAAAACTTTTCTTCTCTTTTCTTCTGTCATTGTCCTTCTCCTCCTTGATGCTTTACTCGCAAGCTTGGGACAATTTGATCGAATGTGGTTGAGGTCACCACACTCATAACACCTTGGAGGGCCACCACCAACTCTCTTTCTCATTCTCACATTCTGCAAAGCTTTGTTAAATCGAGAAGAGAGTAGTGCCAAATCTTCTTCAGGAAACTCTTCGATCTGCTCATCAGTTAGTGAAGACAAAGAGGACAAAGCAAAGCTTGAAGAAACATTATTATGAGACATGCTAGATTGAGAGGTCAGTGCAATTGATTTATGATCATTTTTCCTAGCAAGAACATCCAATTCATGAGTTTTTAATTTAGAGAAAAGAACATCTAAAGTAAGTGTACTCATGACAGTTGATTCTCTAATGGATGTAACTTTCATATCCCAAATTGACATGTCTAATGCACCAAGTAATTGTCTAGCATTAGCAGCATCATCAAAACTAACTCCAACAGCACGCAAATTGCTAAGAATTTTATTAAAGCGAGCAAAGAAATCATCTAGCGACTCACCAGGTTTCATCTCAAATCGCATATATTCTTTCTTATATATATCCTGACGAACCTCTTTGACAGTGTTAGAACCCTCATGATAATCACAAAGAGATTTCCATACCTCATATGCAGACTTGAGATGGATCACGCGTCAAGTCGCTTCTTCCCAATCCTTGGATGATCAAATTCGTGCTCTCTTTGTTTGCTTCAACTTTGTGCTTGATTGGTTTCATTAACTTGATCATTCTCAGGAACTTGATATGGCTTGTACACTTTCTCCCAAATTGCAAAGCCTTAAGCTTGAATGTACGCCTCCATCTTCGCTTTCCAAAACTGAAAATCAACACAATCGAAAACACAAGGTTTTGTCGAATACCTATCCATCGCTACGGTTTCTAATCACCGGTTAAGATCAATTAGAAAAACCTTGCTCTGATACCACTTGTAGGATCGATATATATTAAACTAGCAATCAGAGGGGGGTGAATGATTGTGCAGAAGCTAAAATCAAATTTTTGATCTACTAAAAATTCACTCTAATTCGGACTCAAATAATTGCTTCGTATTCAACAAAACAGAGTATATGCATTCGGTAAATTATGAATTCCCGGAGATCCAGCTGTCGGATTGACCTGAAATTTGAACAGAAGAAACTAGATTCCAATACGCATCTAACAAAAAAAGAATCAGGTCGATCGGTTCAATGGATCTAGAGATATTACCTTCGCAATTTTACTGTATCAAGAATGACGAAAATATGAAGCAATCTAAACATTAAACCGGCATGTAAATGAGGAATAAAAAGCGAATGCACGAGATTACCGTCGAGAACAGACTTCGATCACAGCGCTGGGACCTCACAATCGGCAACAAGAAAACTTCTTGCATACATGCAACAACCGGCCGCCGAGAGCAATCTATCTTCTAGTCGTCGTTTTTTATCACGCCACGCACGCATGGCCAGAAACTCATGCCATGCACTTTTTCTAGTCATTGGATGGTGACTTCAACTTCAATGCTAGCCGATCAATTGCATGCTTGCTGGCATGTTTCACGAAATCAATTGCTTGCTTCTGTGGCGCAAAGACGAGATGCTCTTTATGCCGCGCCGCAGTAGACGTCACCGCCACGGAGAAGCAAAAACTCCGCTTGGAAAAAGCGGCGTACCGCCGTAAAGGTTAATTCATTGATTAGGTTTTCAAGTCTATTTATACAACTCAAAACCCTAACACATGTATGCATATCCACCGCCCAATACACATGGCCCAATATATGCATACAACCCAAAATTCACACATGCACGCAGACGCCACCCACCGCGCACTCACGTGGCTAACTAGCCTTCGTGTGCACCGTTCTCTAGCCCGAACGTCCCGCAAGACATCCTCGACCACCAAGACCTCGATTCCTCCCTGAACCTAGTCCCGAACCTCAGTTCCTCCATGAACCTAGTTCCGGTCCCGTTATCGACCACGTTCGCCCTCGAGCAACACCTGCACACGAATAAACAAACAACCAGTCCGAGCACAAGTCCACGACTTGACTCAAGGTTAATCCATGCAACCACTCACACGAGTGCATTGCATCAAGCAAAACCATCATGCTATCACCAGCATAATTAAATGAACATCTGAGCACAAGTCAACGACATGCCTCAAAATCAATCCATGCAACCACTCACATGAGTGCATTGCATCAAACAAAATCCATCATGCTATCACCAGCATAATAATCATATCAACATAGCACATGCACAAGCACCACACATGCTATAACCAAAGTCACTTTACAATGCTAATTTCACCATTCAACCAATTTTTCATCACATGATCTCACAGATTTGTCAAGAATTGGGCTTACTATTGAAAGTTGAAGCAGAAAATTTGTGGGATGATCAATAAGAGATAGATGACACACGCGGTTTGTGTAAGTTCAACCTTCATTAGTTATGGTTTTGGTGTTAATGACAAATCTAATATTGAAATTATCCATTAATGTGATTTTTCTATTAATGACAAATATTATATCGAGACTAACTTGTTTATTTAGAATATCTTTGATTAGTCTCATCGCATTAAAAGAATGGAAAACCCAAGGTATGTTTGCGTATCCATTCTAGTATTAGTTGCATACTTTGGAGTCAAGTTAAAATATGAAAGTCCTCATTATATTAACCACAAAATGTGCATCATATTTCCCAATCCATATATTACATGGATGCACACACTTAGGGGGAGTTTATAGTTTAACTTGTGTAAGTTCAACCTTCATTAGTTATGGTTTTGGTGTTAATGACAAATCTAATCTTGTGTTAATGACAAATCCAATATTGAGTTTATCCCCTAATGCGATAGTGTTATTAATGACAATCTTATATCGAGACTAACATGTTTATTTAGAATATCTTTGTTTAGTCTCATCGCATTGAAAAATGGAAAACCCGAGGTATGTATGCATATTCATTATAGTATTAATTACATACTTTGGATTCAAGTTAAAGTATGAATGTCCCCGTTATATTAACCACAAAATGTGCATTATGTTTCTCAATCCATATATTACATGGATGCACATATTTAGGGGGAGTTTGTAGTTTAACTTGAAAGTCTCTTTGTATTGATCGATTCGTTATTGACACACATAAGGATCAAGACAAAGAAACTAAATCCTTGAGTATATATTTGAATTGACTAAGTTATAAGTATACTCATGGTAATATGGGATATACTCCAATACGATCAATTTGAATATGTGCATATTATCTCCAAGTAAATCATATTTATGCACATATACATGTGGGGTGTATTCTATAGTTGATGATTTAGAGTAATGATCATTTCCATACAATTTACATATAATGGATCATTACTTTTCATCAACATGAGTATATGAAAACTTGTGTAGTTGATATATACTCATATCAATTTAAATGATAATTTAAATTGAGTTCATTTGTCTTGTTAATCGTTAAAGAACACTTCATCATGTGTTGATGGTGTTTTGTGATTAATTGAGGACAATGAATAGTTCTTAAGTATAATAAAGCATGAGTTGCATTATTGTACTTAAGACACATAAATCATTTCTATTGATTTAGGGTTGTGCTCAATTGATCTAGAGGCATCCATTATGTGTTAATGGAGTGCAAGAGATAATTGAGACAACTATGCATCTTGGACTAACTATTTTATGAGTTGTGATTGAGTTAGGTCCAAAGATGGATGAGATGATGAGAACGGGACAAGGACGGCATCATGAGTTGATGGGTGTCAAGAATGGATCCCGAAGATAAAGAAGGGTAACGATCCCGGGGGAGTATCAAAGCGATGATCATAAAGACCCCAAAGGGGATTGCTTGTGCGCGGCGGCGAAGGTATAATTAGATAGGCTAAGGACTTTTGTAGTCTTTGAGTCTAAGGTTTTATCGCCGTGCTATTAAGAGGGGTCGTTCCCTTTGCTTGAGTTTCATCATGTGTTGGTGATCTCATTCGCGCTCACTCAAGCTCAAATCATTTGGATTTGGTTTTTGCATATGAGTTAACCATTTGGCATGTGTTGCGAATGGGTTAAACTTATGCTTGGTTGCATTTGGTTTTCGCATAATGCTTTGATTTGCATGTGTTGCAAGAAGTGATAAGCTAGTGCGTTGGCTTTTGCGTGAAGTTCACTTTTGCATGTGTTGCATTAGTTGAAGCTTCATGCTTTGGTTTCGCAAAACAATCTTTCTAAAACCGTGTGGTTGCTTAGAGCTAAGTTTTGCATGTGTTGCAAAATGAGAGAGCTCAAGCATGATTTGGTGTTTGTGGTTGTGTATGTGCTAGAGGCTCGCATGTGTTGTGAGTGGAGAGCACATATGTTTGATTTGGTGTTTAAATGTTTGTATGGAGCTAGAGGCTTGCATGTGTTGCGAGTAAAGAGCTCATACGTATGGTTTTGGTTTTAGTTGAAGTTTGGATTTGGTGTTGCATTGAACTAGAGAAATTGCATGTGTTGCAATTAGAGAGTTCATGCATCTTGATTTGATGTTGCTTGGAGCTAGACTTTTGCATGTGTTGCAAAGAGTAGTGCTCAAGCATGAAATGTGTTTATTATGTTATTTGCAAGTTCATTGTGCGAATAAACCGAGGTTTATGAGTCCGAATTCGAGAGCATGTGAGTGGGGCTTGCAACGGTGTTGGCAAGTTGACCGGTCTTGTGTTGACCTTCACATGGCTAGGGGATTAATCTCATAAACTCGAGTTTGATTTGCTTAATACGTTTTGCAAATAGTTCTTGAGTTGATTGCGAAATGTGTTTTCGCGATTTGGTTTAAATTCTTTGATTATGAGCTAAGTTGGTGCAAATGTGTTTTGCATGTGTGTATGATCATGTGTTGATCATCTATATGGCTCAAAGAATAGTTTTGGTGTTTGGAGAAATGGTTTTGGAGTTGAGTCTGAATTTCTCTCGAGGCAAGCACTACTGCAGTAGTATGGGCATGTAGTACCGCAAGTCTTGTACCTCTGGGCCTAAACTGTGTAGCTCTTCTGATCTTGGCGCAAGTTTTCACGTGTTGCGGAGGCCGGCACTACAAGATGGTTGAGCGGTAGTCTAGAGTCGCAGACTCTAGGGCCTGGGTTGCCTGTAGCTTTTCTCTAGAGTATTGTTTTTGCTGGCTGGGCAAGGCCGGCACTACCGCTCGGTGGGAGCGGTAGTACCGCAAAGTCGGTACTACCGCGCCCTAGAGGGCGTGAGTGTCAAGAATATATATCCATTACCGATCGTTGGAGGTCGGGACTACCTAGCCCTTAGAGGGCGGTAGTACCGGATTTGGCTAAATTTGCCCATTTCGCCCCCAAACGGCTAGTTTTCTTGGTGGGGGCTATAAATACCCCCTTGGGGGGCTTGGGGCCGTAGTTGCTGGTGTTGTTGCTGTGTGTAGGAGTTGTGTGCATGTGTTGCTCTTCTCCATTTGCCTCTTGAGCTTAAGAGTGAGACTAATTGCATGTGTTGCAATTAGAAAGTGATTTGAGAGCCTCTTGTGCATGTGTTGCACTTGAGGGAGGCCTTGTGCATGTGTTGCACTTGGTGATCACCGAGGAGCGCATTTGTTGTGCCCGGTGAGGTTCAAGCGAAGGAGCGGCTTGTTACTCTTGGAGGTTGCCGACTCCTAGACGGCGTAGGCGTCGTCTTGGAGAGCTCTCGAGGTGTGAGAAGCCCGGCAAGTTTGTGAAGGTTCGGGTTGAGCCTCGCTATAGCGTGAAAACCACGACTAGTAGAAAGAGGCGGTGCTCGAGCGGGAGCCGGTCCAAGTGTGGGCTAGCCTCAACGTGGACTAGGGAGACCGCAAGTCTCCTAACACCACGGAAAAACATCGGTTGTCCTTGTCTCTTTACATTCAAGTATTTACCTTTTGCATATTATTGATTGCTTGAATGTATTAGAATTGCTTAGTATTAATTGATTGTTCAATTAAGCAATTCTAGTGTAGAGACTTAATTTGGATAGTGCACTAGAGAGCCTAGTTGATTTAGGCTTTAATTGTCAAAACCGAGTTTATCGCTTCCGCATATAAATTGATTAGGTTTTGACATAGGGGTTGATTAGTGCGAAATATTTAGTGAGCGATTAATTTTGTAAAACGCCTATTCACCCCCCCCCCTCTAGGCGCATCCTCGACCCTACAAGTGGTATCAGAGCCACGGTCACTCTCATTTTAGGCTTAACCGTCTAGAGAGTAAAAGGATGGCGCCTAGCGGTTTAGTGCACTCTCACGATCCACTCATGCTAAATGAATCAAATTATGCTCAATGGAAATTATTTATGATCGATCATTTTAAATCCATAAGCTCACAAATTTGGTGGATCGTAGATGTCGGCATTTCTTCTCCACTAAATGAAATTGCGCCAACTAAAGGAGAGGAGAAATGTCTACATCTCGACGCTCAAGCTACTAACGTTTTATTTAGCGTTGTGAGCGTAGAAATTTTCAATCTCATATGCAACCTCTCGAGCGCTCATGCATTGTGGACTAAGATTCAAGAATTATATGAAGTGTCCACATCAATTGAGGATTGCAATGAGGAGGAAGTGTCGGTTGATGATCATTCAACATCAACATCAAATGATGAACCGGCATCTCCATCAACCTCAACCTCCGTCTCAAGCGACGACGAATATTCAATTCCATCAAAAATTCGTTGCTTTATGGCGAAAGGTAAGAATGAGGTAAGTGATGACGAAGGTGAGCCCTCTTATGACGAACTTATGAATTTATTAGAGGAGCTCAATGAATTTCTTGGAAAGGAGAAAAGGAAATACAAAGTTTTGAAATTAGAACATGATTCACTTCAAAATGAATATAATGTTCTAAAAGAAAATCATGAGAAAATCCTTTTCAAGGAATTCACTAAAGCTAGTATGGATATGGGCATTCAATGTAATTTAGTTGATGAATTGCCTCACCCAATTCCTATCACAAACAATTCATCAAATAAATGCATATCCATTTCTAGCGATGATTTGCCTTGTTGTTCTAATAAAATTATTTCTAGTTCCTCTATGTCTTTAGATGCTAATATTGTAGAGGAAAATAATGAGCTCAAGGCCCAAGTCATTAAATTGGAAAATGACTTGAAGAGGTGCGTAAAAGGAAAAGCTATCCTCGACGAAATCTTGAGCAAGCCAAGGGCGCCTCAAGACAAGCGAGGACTCGGCTATAACTCCAAGAGGGAGAATAGCAAGACAAGACACAACGCACGCCACTCGAAGATCGTCAAGTGTTTTGCTTGCAACAAGAAGGGCCACCTCGCCTCCGTGTGCCCTAATCAAGTGGATAACAAGGCCACAACACCAACCATGAGGCAAGCCGGCAAGGAGCAAGTCAAATCGGTCAAGAGAGGGCCAAATAGCGTGACATGCTTCAATTGCCGGGAAAAGGGACACTTCGGTAAGGATTGTCCCAAAGGTATCACTCCTAAGCCTACTCTTGTTAATGACAATTATTTGCTTAGGAAGGACAAGAATGGCAATGTGTTTGCCAAGCTTGTCAAGTCCCCTATGCCCGCTAAAAATGATATTCATTTGCATAGGAAGAGTATTTCTAGAAATGTATTTGCTCAAAATGCTAAATTTCCTAAGAATAAGAAAAATCATGATGATCATATGCTTAGGAAAAATAATAGCAAAACATTTGCTAGAAATGCTAGATCCTCTAAGCCATTTCATAATGTTAATTATCATATGCTTAGAAAGGATCAAACTAGAAATAGTTTTGCAAAGTATCATTGCCCTCCTAAGCCAATTCATAAAAATGTCAATTATTTGCTTAGGAGGAATAATTATCGCAAAACCGTTCCTAGTTATGTTAGTCAATCTAAAAATGCTAAAATTAGGACCATTTGGGTTCTTAAATCAATTGTAACTAACATTGTCGGACCCAACAAGGATTGGGTACCAAAAACCGCCTAAAAAGAATTTTAGGCAATAAAGAGATGGATTGGACGCTTGCACATCAAGAGGAGAAGGATTACATTCGTCTACAAGTGGTGTCAAGCTTGAAGAAAATCAAGTCCATCATGAGCCAATGCCATCTCGGTAACAAGTATTTAAATCGATTACTATGTAGCTTCTAGCCTTGTGTAGGTTTGGATGCATTAGTATTAATGAAAATCAATTTAGATTACTTGTTATGGCCACTTGCTCTCGCCTCTTATCTATTCTCTTATTGCAATCTTGAGCAAGTTAGGTAGTGGCACATTAAGGAGGAATGTTAATTCATATTCATGTGTATCACATCCCTATGTGTGCCCATATTAATATAAGTGCATATATATATATATAATTTCAAAATCAAGCCATTTAGCCAAAACTCAAAATTTGTATACTCTATTACTAATCTTGTGAAAAACTAGTTTAAAATGTATACAAATGTTTTTGAAATGTTTCTCAAAGGTTTTGGCTTCACAAAGTCTATTTTAAAAGGAAAATAAGTTTTAACGTCAAAAACTAGTTACTAGTATCTTGACTTTGATTTAAACTTATAATTTTCATAGAAATAAAAGTAAAAGGATTTTGAAAATAATTTCAAAATAAAAATCCTAGAGTTGGTCATTCTCAACAACTTTCGTGTTCAAAAGATTTTCAAAAGACCAACTTAGCAAAAGATATTTGATTTTGAAACTCGCCGAAAAACTATACTTGACCCATAATGGTCATATTCTTGCACTTAGTGAGTTTCTCCATTTGGATCAATTCTTGTGTAGAATTGTAATTCAAAATGGTATTTTAGACTTATACACAAAATTCAAATATCTATTTCTTACCCTTGCTTAATTTGAATTCTTGTGTTGTTGATTTTGACTTGGTTTCTATTTGCTTCTTCGAATGGACTATTTAGATCAAAAGTCAAAATTGTATTTAAATGACCCAAATTTGTGAAAAGCTTTGAAAAAGTATTCTATTATGTATTTCAAATGTTTTACAAGCTTTCAAAATGAAAACTCTATATTGAAAACTAATTTGGCTCAAAAACAATTTGATTTGATCCAAAATGGCCTATTTAGGCATATAGCTCAAATGTTGGCATTCGAGTTGGATTTCATCATAAAACTTGGCTATACACATTCTTGATACACCTATCTAAGCCATGGAAATTAAATTTGTATGAAATCCAAATTGAAGTGCATTTTGAGGCTTTTCGTGAAAATCGATTTTCGTTTTTGCCCCCAAAACGCAATTTGCCATAACTTTGAAAATAAAATTGTTTTTGAGAAAATTCTTTTTGCAAAACCTTCTAATTAGTCCAAAGTTCATCTCTGCAAATTTTCAAATCAATTGGACTTCATTTGAATCTTTTTTTGCCAAAGATTTGCAAAAGCCCGAAGTTCAGTCGGTCAGGACCGTACTACCGCCCCGGTCTTGTGATAGTACCGCAAACCCGGTACTACCGGACCTGGTCTGCGGTAGTACCGGCCCTGGCAGTCGGCTCTGAAAATTTTCAGAATTTTCTCGAGTTTGCTTTGGGATATCTTTTGATTGGTACTTCCTTCTTCAAAAATTCTTTTTGGAAAATTTTCTTGTCATCCCAAAGTTCTTTTGTGCAAATTTCAAAAGCTTCTCAATTTATTTGATCGCATTTTCAAGTGGTATCAGTTATGAGCACTTTAAATGAACTAAAGAGTGATTTTCACTTGATCTTTTGAAAAGATAAAACTTGTGCAATTCAAATGCAAATAACTCCATGTTTCATTCATTGAACATCTTGGGGAGTTCATCTATTGCAAGTTTTGGGCACTTATTGGCTTCCAAGTGATATCATGTCTTTATTTTGCTCTGATACTAAATCTTTGTGATTTTATTGATCCATCTTGAGTTTTCGATACCCGTAAGTATATATTGCCTTAATTTTATTGCTCTGAGAATATTGCTCTGATACCCATCAATGTTATCGATATTTTCTTTCAAGTGGTATCAATCTTTGTGTTTTGATCCTAAGTGGTATCAATTGAGCATTTATTCACTTCATATGCTTACAAGTGGTATCATTAAGTTATTTTTTTAAGTGGTATCTTGGACTTTATTGCTCATTTTCTCTAAGTAATAAAGGAATTCAAATAATCAAATGGTATGTTCATTTCCTTCTTTTTTAAGTGGTATCATTGAATTCGATTATTTCCTACAAGTGGTATTTCATTGCCTCTTTGTAGTATTTTTTCGATACCCACATTTTTGAGTAAGAGTTTCCTCTCAAATTAAAATTGTAAGTTCAACCGCTTAAGAATTCTCTGTGTGAGATTCTTTATGTGTTGGAATACATAAAAGAGGAAAATCTCCTGTTGAGCATTGTTCTTCATGAAAATTTGAAAATGCTCATTTCCTTTGGTTCTTCATGCAAAGCCCTTGAGATAGAATTAAAGTGATATCTATTTGCTCAAGTGGTATCTATTTCTTTTGGGTTCCTCGTTCGACCCAATTAGGCAAATTATTGGATTCTTCAAAAGATTCATGTTGAGAATTTGCAAAGCCTAATAAAATGAGGAGTGATTTATTTGAATGAGTTTCAAATAAACCGTGTGATACCCTTACTTCGTTTTTCATGCTTATCTTTACAAGTGGTATTTGTCTTACAAGTGGTATCCACAAATCCAAATATGGTCTCTTTTCAAGTTTTCCTTATTTTTAGACCATATTTCAAATAAAAACTTGTTTTACTTCTTGAATGACCTTTCAAGTTTTTATTTGGTTTTAAATCTTACTTCATCCCCAAGGTCATAAATGTTCATTCAAATTCTTGTATGACCTTCATTAGATATAACCCCTGAAAGAAGTTGTTATATGTCAAAAGGAGAATAATTTTATGGGGGGAAATTAGGAGCTTAAAAAGAATTTGTTAAATGCCAAAAAGGGGAGAACAATTGAATAACCAAAAAGGGGGAAGAATGTATTTCAAGTTAATCTTTTAGTTTTTCCATTTTTGGTGCTTAATGCCAAAAGGGGGAGAATTAGGAAGCTTAATGTCATTTGGTTTAAAAAGTAAGCTTAATGTGATTAAGGGGGAGAATTAATATGCATATGTGTTCAATTAGTTTAAATTCTCTCAACATGTTAGTTTTAATTCAAATGTGCTCATTAAGCTTGGATTTGTCATTAATCACCAAAAAGGGGGAGATTGTAAGTTCAACCATCATTAGTTATGGTTTTGGTGTTAATGACAAATCTAATCTTGTGTTAATGACAAATCCAATATTGAGTTTATCCCCTAATGCGATAGTGTTATTAATGACAATCTTATATCGAGACTAACATGTTTATTTAGAATATCTTTGTTTAGTCTCATCGCATTGAAAAATGGAAAACCCGAGGTATGTATGCATATTCATTATAGTATTAATTACATACTTTGGATTCAAGTTAAAGTATGAATGTCCCCGTTATATTAACCACAAAATGTGCATTATGTTTCTCAATCCATATATTACATGGATGCACATATTTAGGGGGAGTTTGTAGTTTAACTTGAAAGTCTCTTTGTATTGATCGATTCGTTATTGACACACATAAGGATCAAGACAAAGAAACTAAATCCTTGAGTATATATTTGAATTGCCTAAGTTATAAGTATACTCATGGTAATATGGGATATACTCCAATACGATCAATTTGAATATGTGCATATTATCTCCAAGTAAATCATATTTATGCACATATACATATGGGGTGTATTCTATAGTTGATGATTTAGAGTAATGATCATTTCCATACAATTTACATATAATGGATCATTACTTTTCATCAACATGAGTATATGAAAACTTGTGTAGTTGATATATACTCATATCAATTTAAATGATAATTTAAATTGAGTTCATTTGTCTTGTTAATCGTTAAAGAACACTTCATCATGTGTTGATGGTGTTTTGTGATTAATTGAGGACAAATGAATAGTTCTTAAGTATAATAAAGCAAGAGTTGCATTATTGTACTTAAGACACACTTAAATCATTTCTATTGATTTAGGTTGTGCTCAATTGATCTAGAGGCATCCATTATGTGTTAATGGAGTGCAAGAGATAATTGAGACAACCATGCATCTTGGACTAACTATTTTATGAGTTGTGATTGAGTTAGGTCCAAAGATGGATGAGATGATGAGAACGGGACAAGGACGGCATCATGAGTTGATGGGCGTCAAGAATGGATCCCGAAGATAAAGAAGGGTAACGATCCCGGGAGAGTATCAAAGCGATGATCATAAAGACCCCAAAGGGGATTGCTTGTGCGCGGCGGCGAAGGTATAATTAGATAGGCTAAGGACTTTTGTAGTCTTTGAGTCTAAGGTTTTATCGCCGTGCTATTAAGAGGGGTCGTTCCCTTTACTTGAGCTTCATCATGTGTTGGTGATCTCATTCCGCGTTCACTCAAGCTCAAATCATTTGGATTTGGTTTTTGCATATGAGTTAACCATTTGGCATGTGTTGCGAATGGGTTAAACTTATACTTGGTTGCATTTGGTTTTCGCATAATGCTTTGATTTGCATGTGTTGCAAGAAGTGATAAGCTAGTGCGTTGGCTTTTGCGTGAAGTTCACTTTTGCATGTGTTGCATTAGTTGAAGCTTCATGCTTTGGTTTCGCAAAACAATCTTTCTAAAACCGTGTGGTTGCTTGGAGCTAAGTTTTGCATGTGTTGCAAAAGGAGAGAGCTCAAGCATGATTTGGTGTTTGTGGTTGTGTATGTGCTAGAGGCTCGCATGTGTTGTGAGTGGAGAGCACATATGTTTGATTTGGTGTTTAAGTGTTTGTATAGAGCTAGAGGCTTGCATGTGTTGCGAGTAAAGAGCTCATACGTATGGTTTTTGTTTTAGTTGAAGTTTGGATTTGGTGTTGCATTGAACTAGAGAAATTGCATGTGTTGCAATTAGAGTTCATGCATCTTGATTGATGTTGCTTGGAGCTAGACTTTTGCATGTGATGCAAAGAGTAGTGCTCAAGCATGAAATGTGTTTATTATGTTATTTGTAAGTTCGTTGTGCGAATAAACTGAGGTTTATGAGTCCGAATTCGAGAGCATGTGAGTGGGGCTTGCAGCGGGTGTTGGCAAGTTGACCGGTCTTGTGTTGACCTTCACATGGCTAGGGGATTAATCTCATAAACTCGAGTTTGATTTGTATCGTTTTGCAAATAGTTCTTGAGTTGATTCGAAATGTGTTTTCGCGATTTGGTTTAAATTCTTTGATTATGAGCTAAGTTGGTGCAAATGTGTTTTGCATGTGTGTGTGATCATGTGTTGATCATCTATATGGCTCGAATAGTTTTGGTGTTTGGAGAAATGGTTTTGGAGTTGAGTCTGAATTTCTCTGAGGTAGGCACTACATGAGGGCATGGGCGTAGTACAGAAGTCTTGTACTACCGGGCCTAAACTTCTTGATAGCTCTTCTGATCTTGTGATGTTTTCACGTGTTGCGGGGCCGGCACTACATGATGGTTGAGCGGTAATCTGCGAGTCGCGATACTACTACCGGCACAGGTTCTTGGTAGCTTTTCTCCAGTATTGTTTTTCTTTGGTGGGCAAGGCCCGGCACTACTGCTCAGTGGGAGGCGGTAGTATCAAGAAAGTCGGTACTACTGCGCCCTAGAGGGCTGATAGTGCCGCAAATATATCCGTTCTCGGCCGTTGGAGGTCGGGGCAGACTCTGCCCTTAGAGGCTGATAGTACGGATTTGGTGAATTGCCCATTTAGCCCCCAAGCGGCTAGTTTTCTTGGTGGGGCTATAAATACCCCTTGGGGGCTTGGGGCGTAGTTCTTTGGTGTTGTTCTTGTGTGTAGGAGTTGTGTGCATGTGTTGCTCTTCTCCATTTGCCTCTTGAGCTTAAGAGTGAGACTAATTGCATGTGTTGCAATTAGAAAGTGATTGAGAGCCTCTTGTGCATGTGTTGCACTTGAGGAGGCCTTGTGCATGTGTTGCACTTGGTGATCACCGAGGAGCGCATTTGTTGTGCCGGTGAGGTTCAAGCGAAGGAGCGACTTGTTACTCTTGGAGGTTGCCGACTCCTAGACGCCAGTGGCGTCGTCTTGTTGGAGCTCTCGAGGTGTGAGAAGCCCGGCAAGTTTGTGAAGGTTCGGGTTGAGCCTCTGGCATGGCGTGAAAAACCACGACTAGTAGAAAGAGGCGGTGCTCGGCGGGAGCAGGTTCAAGTGTGGGCTAGCCTCAACGTGGACTAGAGGAGACCGGCAAGTCTCCGAACACCACGGAAAAACATCGGTTGTCCCTTGTCTCTTTACATTCAAGTATTTACCTTTTGCATATTATTGATTGCTTGAATGTATTAGAATTGCTTAGTATTAATTGATTGTTCAATTTAGCAATTCTAGTGTAGAGACTTAATTTGGATAGTGCACTAGAGAGCCTAGTTGATTTAGGCTTTAATTGTCAAAATCGAGTTTATCGCTTCCGCATATAAATTGATTAGGTTTTGACATAGGGGTTGATTAGTGCGAAATATTTAGTGAGCGATTAATTTTGTAAAACGCCTATTCACCCCCCCCTCTAGGCGCATCCTCGACCCTACAACTTGAAAGTCTCCTTGTATTGATCTAATTCTTATTGACACATATAAGGATCAAGACAAAGAAACTAAATACTTGAGTATATATTTGAATTGCCTAGTTATAAGTATACTCATGGTAATATAGGATATACTCCAATACAATCAAATTGAATATGTGCATATTATGTCCAAGTCAATTATATCTATGCACATATACATGTGGGGTTTATTCTATAGTTGATGACTTAGAGTAATGATCATTTCCATATAGTTTACACATAGTGGATCATTACTTTTTATCAACATGAGTATATAGAAACTTGTGTAGTTAATATATACTCATATCAATTTAAATGATAATTTAAATTGAGTTCATTTGTCTTATTAATCATTAAAGAACATTTCATCATGTGTTGATGGTGTTCCTTAATTAATTAAGGACAAATGAATAGTTCTTAAGTATAATAAAGCATGCGTTGCATTATTGTACTTAAGACACATTTAATCATTCAAATTGATTTAGGATGTGCTCAATTGATCTAGAGGCATCCATTATGTGTTAATGGAGTGCAAGAGATAATTGAGACAACCGTGCATCTTGGACTAACTATTTTATGAGTTATGATTGAGTTAGGTCCAAAGACGGATGAGATGATGAGAACGGGACAAGGACGGCATCATGAGGTGATGGATGTCAAGAGTGGATCCCGAAGTTGAAAGAGGAGTCGAGTGATGATCCCGAGGGAGTATCAAAGTGATGATCATAAAGACCCCAAAGGGGATTACTTGCGTACGGCGGCGAAGGTATAATTAGATAGGCTAAGGACTTTGTAGTATTTGAGTCTAAGGTTTTTATCGCCGTACTATTAAGAGGAGTTGATTCCTAGTTTGAGCTTCATCATGTGTTGATGATCTCAATCCGCATTCACTCAAGCTCAAATCATTTGGATTTGATTTTTGCATAAGGGTTAACCATTTGGCATGTGTTGCGAATGGGTTAAGCTTATGCTTGGTTGTTGTTGGTTTATGCTCTGATTTGCATGTGTTGCAAAGAGGAAGAGCATATGCATTTGGTTTTCGCATAATGCTTTGATTTGCATGTGTTGCAAATAGGATAAGCTATACGCGTTGGCTTTTGCGTGAAGTTCACTTTTGCATGTGTTGCAAATGTTGAAGCTTCATGTTTTGTTTTCATTCACAAAACAATCTTTCTAAAACATGTGTGGTTTTGCATGGGGCTAAGTTTTGCATGTGTTGCAAAAGGTGAGAGCTCATGCATTGTGTTTTAGCTTGGGACTGGATCATGTGTTGATCATCACAAAGGCTAAGTAAAGTTTATGGTTTGTGTTTGCAAAATGTGTTTTTGCAAAATGTTGTTTTGTTATTTGCAAAAGTGGTTTGCAAATAAGCTAGAGGTTATGGGTTTCAATCCTAGAGTATGTGTTGGCATTTGCAAATGTGTTTTGCAAAGTGTCGGGATCATATGTTGATCCTTACATGGCTAGAGGATTGATCTTATAGCTTTTCGAGTTATTTGCAAATGTGTTTTGCAAAAGTTATTTTGATCATGAGTTGATCATCATGGCTCAATATTTGATGATAGTGACTCTTTATAGCTTGTAGTCATGTCTTTGATCAAGTCTATTTGAGAGATTTCGAAAAATCATATTTTACACTTGAATGACTACATTAGAGTTTGGTTTTGGTGATATTTAAAAAATATCTATGGGTGATTAAATCATGAAAATGGGTGGAGATTGTAGCCCTCGTGATAAGCTTCGCATAGAATCAAAAATCACCCAAATCGGAGTTCGGGTTAAAAAGTTATCAGCATTTTAGTGATTTAACTTTGCAGCACTACCGCCCTTAAAAGCGGTACTACGTAAAGGCCCGCCTTGCGTAGCTTTTGCCGAGAAAGTGCTTTTGATCTCCTAGGCGGTACTACCATGTACGATAGTACTGTAAAAACGGCTAGTTTCAGCACTTTTAATGCCCGTTTTGCCCCCAACGGCTAGTTTTCTTTGTGGGGCTATAAAAGGAGGTCATGGGGGGGCATTTGCTGATTGATTGAGTATTTTGGATGAGGTGGTGTATGTGTTGTATACTCACATTTGATTCTTGAGCTAAGAGTGAGACTAATTGCATGTGTTGCAATTAGGAGTGGGTTGAGACCTCTTGTGCATGTGTTGCACTTGAGGAGGCCTTGGTGCATGTGTTGCACTTGGTGATCACCGGGCGCATTCGTTGTGCTCGGTGAAGTTCAGCGAAGGAGCGGCTTATTACTCTTGGAGGTTGCCGACTCCTAGGCGGCGTGGCGTCGTCTTGTGAGCTCTCAAGGTGTGAAAGCCCGGCGAAGTTTGTGAAGGTTCGGGTTGAGCCTCTGGCGTGAAAAACCACGACTAGTGGAATCGAGGCGGGTGCTCGAGTGGGAGCCGGTCCAAGGGTTTGGGCTTGCCTCAACGTGGACTAGGGGAGACCGACAAGTCTCCGAACACCACGGAAAAATATCGGTTGTCTCTTTTACCTTCAAGCATTTACTTTATCGTATATTTATCAATTGTTTGATTGTGTTAGAATTGCTTAGTATTATTTGTTTAATCAATTTAGCAATTTTTATATAGAGACATAATTTAATTAGTGCATGTAGTGAGCCTAGTTGATTTAGGCCTTAATTGTCAAAACTAAGTTTATCGCTTCCGCATAATAATTGATTAGGTTTGACATAGGGGTTGATTAGAGCGAATTGTTTAGTGAGGGATCGAATTTTATAAACGCCTATTCACCCCCCCTCTAGGCGCATCCTCGACCCTACAGTTTGGCGGTGGTAACTAGCATGTGAGGAAGATAAGTTTAAAGTAAATTGCCTATAATGCATCGGTTTAAAGTAAATCGGGTTCGGGTATAGATTTTTACTCGATATGTCATTCAGGTTCGGGTCGGGTTTTTTTTCGGATCGGGTTTTGTAAAACCCGCACCCGACCCGACCTGTTACCATCCCTAGAGTAATATGCTTTAATACTATGTAAAATAATCAGCACATTACTTGATATTAAATAAAGGTACATTATTGTATATATTTTGAAAAAAGAGTTAATGATGGAGAAAGAATATGGATATATAACTACATGATATGTGCAAGATATATAGTTGCTATGTTTTTAAGAATCCTACCAACTTATTATTCTCTACGATTTTCTTCCGTGAAAACTTATACTTTAATTATATTACTTAAGTTGAAATTTTCTTCAAGTTTCTATTGTCATTTGTAACGTTTATGATGTCTTAAAAATCTAAATAGTCTTTAAAATACGTTAATATATTGTAAGTATATAAGTTATATTATTTTATACTATAAAATTTAAAAGAAATCTAGCCACGCTACTAGTTGTGAAAATAGTCTCGTCCTTAACTGCATAAGGAGTTACTGAGTTATAGGACCTCGGTAGCTATGGTGGTTCGCTAAGCTATGAAGCTCGTTACCTCCTTTAGTGGTGCAGAAATGTGGCAGGTGGACACTTGTCAGCTGCAAACACTTTTATAGTTAGAGATAGAGCTATTTTTATAATTATATTTTAAAAGAGGCTTTTTTATAATTAGAGCTATCACTCGGCTTTTGGACGATGCAATAGATGGATGGACAGATGCTACGACTGCAATAGGAGTTGGAATTAACCGCGTACATATATAGCACGGCCACAACATGCATGGATGCATCTGTACATGTTTGTTTAGAGAAAAAGCTAAGTAGTACGGCTTCCCCCCGACGCCTAATTGCGTTGTCGGGAGGAAGTGGCCAAACACATGTCCGGTCTCCGACCGTACGACTACGAGTTCATCCCCATAACTAAGATATGGTATTATATTAGTTTGCTGACCTCTAGCTAGCTGTTCTATGCTGCTTATTACTCTGTCAAATTTGCGTTAGTTGGAATTTCTGCGAGTTTGCTGGTGGTGTTGCTCTTGCTGCATCTCTGTAACATTTTGATCCTGTTCTGCTTAATGCATTCGGCCGGCAGTTCTCCAGCAGCTAAAAAAAAAACAGTGTGTGACTCCGGTTTCCAATTTTCTTGATTTCAGAAACTCCTTATTTACTATTAAAATTTGATCGGTTCTCTACAATACCATCGTGAAACTGCTCTTCTCATTATTACCATCTGATCTCAATTTTCATCCCCACTCCCGTTAGTGTCCTGTTACTTGGTCATTAATTTGTACGTGAAAAAATGATTTTGCATACCTTCATCTTCATTTCGCTCTAACTTAGTCAATGGGGCAAATGACCGTGGACTCACAGCAAAGTAACGGGAGTGATAAAGATGAGATGAAAGTTGAGATCCGATGGTAATAAAGAGAAGAACAGTTTTGCGATAGCATTTTAAGGATTCAGCCAACTTTCTTCGCCAGATAAGAAAATTTCTCGAATAATTAATCAACATGTAAAACACACACATGGATTGTTTAGTTAGAAAGCTCATGTTCCGACAAACCGAGTCAAATCGTGCTTCATTCTGATCATGGTTCTTTTAATCGGAATCAATTTCGGGAACCGGAGGCCAATTTCAAGCTAACTACTCTCCTTCATGTGCGCCTTAATTGATTTGTGCATTCCCATGCCGAGGCTACAAAAGATTTGGTAGTACATTCCAAGAAGCCTGTAGTAAAGCTAGCGGTCACTCGGCTCTGCTAGCTCGGTGCTCACTACCACGGAATCAGACATTCAGACTTTACAAGGCTCAAGGAGGTGCTCACATTGATCCAAATGATTAAGATTTAAGAGTCCTCGCAAAACCAAGGGAACATTTATTGAGGTTATAAAAACACTCAGGGTTTTATACACTTGTGTGCAGATTTTTATTCAAAACCTGGAACGAAGCAGCATCATTTTAATTCTCATTTAGATGACAGGTAGTATTAAATAAACATCTCAATGCCTAGTTAAGTTTTGTACCAATTGTTATTTGCAAATTGTTGACTGAATAACCCTTTGATGCTACATTGGTGTAACACCCATGTCTTATAGCTAAAGATTGAGGTTCATGTTCTACTAATTCCACATTAGGTGGGTGTTGATGCCAAAAACTTGATACAGGGTTTTTAGCTTCAGCACACTAGACTCCTTCCTAGGCAACAAGCACTTAACACTAGCTAGGCTGCTTACAAATAAATTTAATACGAAGCGGTCAGGGTGATGGGGGCGTAGGCTGTGCAGCTCATATATGTAATCTCACAAATAGGCTTCACAAGCTACATATATTACGATCTATATAAATAAAAGTAGAGAGGTGTCTTTATGCTTTTCTTTTTAACAATTGCATAAATATTAAAGCATGAATGAATGGTAGATGGAGATTACTTACCTCTTCGCTTACTTCAAAACTTGTGCAACTTATATTGAGAGAGAAAACATTGAAGCACTGTGAAGAAGTAATTAATCATCATCTACCATTCATTCATGTTTTAATATTTATGTAACTGTTAAAAAGAAAAGTACGAAAGCAACTCTTTTGTTGTATGAGTGAAACCTGAAAGGGCCGCTGGACCCCGAAAGAACGCGCACGCAAAAAGCTCGGCTTCTGCCACAGAAAGCAGGACATCGCAGTCGTTCGGATTCATATCTGGCCAAGAATTGATACGGGTAGAATTCCTTCGAAGAACTGGTACTGTTTGAACCTTTTCATCACCCTTTTGGCCGAAACATTTCATGTTGACAACCTCTATGAACCTTTGTTTACCCTTTTGACACACTCTTGGGACATGCATGTTGAATAAGTTCGCATTCTGCCTAATATTGTTTACTGCTCCATGTTATTCACGCTTCACAATGCATTATAATTGAACTAGTTTTTCACGGAGGCAAATATATTTCTCTGTTTTTTTGCGGTAGTTCAAGTCTTGAACACATACAAAAGCTTGAATACTGAAAATTTACATTTGACGGTCTGATGCCATGTACATCTGCACTGCTGCATAATGCGTTAGCAAGGTGTTGAGAGCACCAACTAACAGCTTTGAACTTTTAGTTACATTTCCAGGTACAAGACATAGAAACCCTACATACTGATTTATAACGATCTAATTTCTAGCAGATCAAGCAGCCAACCTCTAGTAGGTACAGAAAAAAAAAGGGTCCCAGCAACTGAAGGGAAAACTAGCACTAATCTTGGGTCTCCAAATGCCAGCTTTCTTCAGAGTATATACCACTGTTATCACCCTCCATAAGGTTCTGAAAGGAATTTGGAATTGGGGGCATTTTTGTGTCGACAACACCCTCCAACATGTGGACAATTTGCCCCATTGATGGCCTGTCGTTCTCTTCATCCTGGATGCACCAACAGGCAACCCTACAGGCGACATCGAGCTCCTTCACATTAGCATTTCCTTCCAGCCTGACATCCAGTAAGCACAACACCTCTCCTTCATTCACTTGAGCAGCAGCATAAAATGGAAAATACCGATGACTCCCAAATTTCATTCTCTTAGTAGTCCTTCTCCCCGAAATTATTTCGAAAAGCACAATGCCAAAGCTGTAAACATCTGCCTTTTTAGTAATAGGCTGCCCAGATATCCACTCTGGTGCAAGATAGCCCATTGTTCCTCGGATGGTGGTCAACGCAGAGTTAAATTCTCGTCCAAGAAGCTTTGCCATGCCAAAATCAGCGATTTTTGGGCAGAATTCTGCATCGAGTAGTATGTTTTCAGGTTTAATGTCACAGTGTATGATGCATTCCTCACATTCTTCATGTAGATAGGCTAGACCCTTAGCAATACCAAGTGCAATTTGGTACCGAAGATTCCAACTCAGTAGACTAGATTTCTCTGAAAAGAGATGAGCATCCAACGAACCATTTGACATATACTCATACACCAGCAACCTTCTATCCCCTTTAACACAAAATCCCAAAAGATGGACAAGATTAGTGTGTTGGATCATTCCAACCGTCTGTACTTCTGTTCTGAATTGCTTATCTGCATGCCCGAGGCCTTTGAGTTTCTTCACAGCAACCACAGTTGACCCTGGCAATGTTCCCTGAAAACACTTCCAAAACCTCCTTCGCCGAGTTTATCAGAGAAGTTCCTCGTAGCTTTCTTGATCTGTGCATAAGAGTAGACAACAAGGGAACCTTCTACTTCAAACTTTCTGGCATCAAACGAATTTCTCCTGTACCTCCATAGAAGCACAAGCGTCAATATCACAGAAGCTATTCCAAGCAATGCAGCCACCAAGATTGCAACTACTCTTGAGTGTAAGCCTTTTCTGCTCCTGAGCTTGGAACCCTGACGAACATAGATCTTGCTGTATGGAGGCCTAGCAGCCAAACTCAGATTGTACAGGTTTTGGTACCATAGCTTGCATCCGGAGCCATTCGAGTAAGCGACGCAGTAGCATTTGTTCAGACAAGACGCTTTACAATCTTCGTCAGTTGCCACCAACTCATTCTGAGCATTGTAAGGAAGCCCTTGCAGCTTGTCTACCAGGATAAACGAGTCATCGTGCTCCGTCTGACCGTTCGTCTCGCAGCTCAATGGGAGAGATCTCGAGCAGCCAGTGACGAAGTACCCAAGCCCCCACTCAATCGGGTACGACGGCGTGAACCCGTCGACGCAATGGCAACTCCCGTTGCTCATGCAGGCGCCAAAATCACCACAGAAGAACCCACCGGATTTGCAATCGGAAGGGAAGGTCCAGCGAGCCACCCAACCACTACTGTTTCCTGCAGAATCCGACCACCTCATCAGGCTGACCTGCCCCAGATGGAACTGCAAGAACTCCGTACAATTCGGGCTCTTTGGGTAGTTCAGCACCAGTGAGCTGCCATTGTCCTTGGAGGACACCATCCAATCCGGGAAGGTGCCCAGGTGGTCACGCCCGTCGGTGGTGAGCACGAACCCATTCCTCCTGCTCACGTCGACGCTGAGGCTGCCATTGTGCGAGAAATCTTTGAATGTTAGCGAGATGTTCTTGCCGGTGTCCCTGTCGAGCCCCAGCCTCGCGCCGGGGAGCAGCGCGTCGCCGGGGTAGTCGAAGCTCTGCCACAAGACCAGGGAGGAGTTCGCCTGGTCCCTCACCACCAGGTTGCCGTTGTCGAGGAGGACCGCCACGGCGGAGGACGAGCCATTGCCCGCGACGCTGGACCACCAGAGGCTGGCCCCGTTCTGCCTGATGTACAGGCTGTCGCCGAAGAGCTCCAGCGCCGCGCTGGGTAGGTCGGTGATGACGATCCTGTCCCCGACCCAGAACGTGGGGCCTTAGACTTGAGAACACTACAGAGTTGGGCCGGCTTGTCTCGGTTCCAATGGCAAGGGACTATTATGTTATGGGCGGCCCTTGTTCAGGCAGCGTGTCTCTAGTTCCTGTCCTCTTCCCTCCATCCCGGCTGAATCCTCTCGAGCCAGCTTCAATTTTTCTCTTTAACGAGGACTACCAGTTTCTGTTTCTAACTTTTATCAAAGTTGCAGAGATGCCATCCATGCTATTCGGTTCTGCAAGAGGTGCCTTCTCTTGTAATAATCTCCTGCTTTCCTGTTTTCTATGTGCTCTTTATTTCAGCAAGGGTAACGTGGGGGGAAAGTGACTTGGTTGGGCCTGCTAATGCTACCCTGCTTATCTCAGTTAAAATTAAAAAGCTACTCCGAAAATGCCAAGCCTGGGTTATGTATCCATGAGCAAGGATTTAACCATACCCCATTCTGCTTAAAATGTGCAATGTTGCCTTGTTGGCATTGATACGTCAAAGGCTAGATGGAAAGCATCCTGCCTTAGTAGCATGCGTTCTTGTCGACCATACTTGGCCACTTGGGCCTTCTGGGCAAACCATGTGAACCTTGTTTTTCATTTTTTTTTTCACTGCTGCTTTTCTTCTGATCTTCTCCGTTGGCCTTTCCTGTCAGTTATTGCTGCCGCACAAGAAATAAACAGCACGGAGAAAAATATTTAAATGGAGTACATATAAAGACAAGTGGTCAACCTGAATGTGGCAATATCCATTCAGGTTGATTTGATGTTCTCCATGCTTCTGAGCTCTACAGTACTGCGCTTGGAGTTGGCCTGGCCCAGCTTCAATTAGCAGGTACCAGATTATGCTAGCTTTGTACCACTCCCTGCTGTTCCGGTCCCTTCCACGTTTCATGTTTTTTACTACGGTTGGTCATCATGTATAACACGGCCTTCAGTAATCATGGCCAGTTGTCTGTGTTAGGGATATGATGGGCGGAGCTCCATGTACTGGAGACTGGACACAGATAATATTTCGAATGAAAAATCCTAAGGCGTACTGTAAATTAATCACCACTTGAGCCGAGATGTAGAGGTGAAAGATGTCTGAGTGATTCTGAAAATGCAGCTGTGGACTTGCATGATGCTTTCAAGACAAAGGTATTTTCGAATCAATACCGGTAGCGGTGGAAGCACTTGTACGATCGTAGTATCCTAAAGGAGCAATGGAGCCCAGCAGGCGAAGCAGTCAGCACTACAATTACCAAGGCTGCCAATTCCACCCATTCCCTCACCCCCCGAGATGAACCAAGATCACCGATTCCTAATAAACGAATTTTGACAGTAACTTCAAGAGTAGAGTAGTACACCGTGTGTGTATATGATTCTTTTTTGAAAAAGATGCGTATGTAGTTCCAACTGATAAAACTGGACAGCCCTTGCAACTGTCTAGCTCAGTGAGCAAGCATATGCTATAATCCAGTCATGAACATGGTAGTTTACTGTACATATTTGTCTATTTTCTAAGCATTTTTCCTGTGTCATATGAATAGTCGGTGAGGTCAGTCGTGGTTTTTGCAAATTAAACAGATCTAGAACCATGGCAGGGCTGCAGCTGCCTGTGCTGAGCATGCTGCAGCGTGGATAAGCCTCTGCTGGTGTCAGTCAGGCCCTGTGTGCAAAACGCAGACAGGGAAACGAGTTGTAAAACTATCTTCAGCGATTTCCCTTTATTCTCTTCTCTTTTCTTATTCTCTTCTCCATATTCATTCCTATCATCTTCAGCAGCATCCTCTCGAAAGGTTTTGTATAGAAATTAGAGAGAGAATGAGAATCCCTTCCGAAGGGAATTCGTTGGAGTGATTAGGATCTATCTGTAAAGGGATTTGGAGGCTGAAGAGATGCCGCTGGAGATAGTCTCCTTAGGAGGATTGCAATACCAAATGATTGCATGGTTCTTTCTCCAATATTCTTCTCTCGAGTATTGTTCAAACTAAGATTATCCAATTATATCCAATGGTTATTCAAATTCGGTTCAAAAAATGGGAAGGGACCCTATTCTAGGGCCGTTCAGCCCATTGGAGTCCATAGCAAGTCTGGTTCTATGCCCTTCTATTTAAAAATCATATAAATATTAAAGTATAAATAAAATATAGATTAGAATTACTTACCCACTCGTTCGTTTCAATATTTAAGAAGACAATTGTTAATTACCGTTGCATTAGTGATCACCTGGATAGTTTGTCTCTTGGATTACTTGAGTGTTGGATAATATTGTGATGACACGTACGATTGGATAACTTAGGATGTTAATTAATAAGTTAATTAACATCCTAATCATGGGATGTAATAATTAACCCTATGATATTATGAATTGGTATTTTTGGTTAATGATTAGTTCCTGGGGATAAGTACGCATGGAGTACCCGATTGAGTAGTGCGTTAATGATTGCCTATTGGGATTAGTAATAAATGTTCCGTATATTAGTTTCCAATATCACAGTATCTTTACAATGTTCTCTTACATCGCTACATCACTCCATTATCTAGTTTGTTACACTATGATAGTCCTTATGCGCAGCAGTCTCGGAACGGATCAGAGTTTTGTGAGAAAAGACACAAACATGCATACTATTTATTTATCAATTCTCAAATATTAGATATCCCGTCATTATTGTTATTGAACAAATGTCAAACAATCATCTTACCATTATATTGCCTTATGGAATCACACTTAATTATTGTTATTCTACCAGGTAGCATTAATCCATTATCACAGTAATACTTTTATTACATCATCATTTCTTGTATTATATCACTGCCTTTGCTTATCATGTCCTTGGACGCCATTTACCCGTGGCTACCTGAACCCTTGATTTACCTTATTTCAATTGTCGTCGCTTTTACTGTGTTGTGTGTGACTTGCCGAAGATATTTCATATCCCACCCGTGCCTTTTCTTTTGTTCTAGGAGGCATGTCGCTGTAGCTATTTCACGTGGCATGGGATCATGGGAGCACCACATTTTTCTAACACCATATAGTTTTCTACATTTTCAAATAAAGTCCCCTGTTATTTACTCTTCCGCTGTCCTTCAATGTATTGTTTTCCTCATTTTTATTTATTCAATAAAATCTTAGCCAAGCTATTTTATTATTGTTTTTATTTTGTGCTATTTTGCAATGACGTTTCACGTAGTACCACATTTCCCACATGCGGGTGCTACACGAGGCATGTTATTAGATTCATGCAGCTGGTCATTTGGAACCTGTAGTTGAAAGACACCTGCCAATCCTTGCTTAGTATGGTCTATGGTTTCTGCCCTTCTTTCCATTACAGCAGCCTTCTTTTCTGTATGGACATTGTTGGGGAAAAAAAGAAGAAGAATCTTAATTCAGAGGTCAGAGCTTTCTATGGGATCACTGAATCTGTGTTCGCAAAAATGGGATCACTAAATCTTTCTTCAAAAATATCAGTTAACACCAAAGAGTGTAGTGGTCTCATATGTTTGTTACCCCGGTCAATTTCAATTTCAGGTAGTACAGTACTCCTATCGTCGATCTCATCCCCTTTGCCGGACCAAGATCCGGTTGGTCCACTGACACCAGTGCTCGATCAGTCACATGAACAGGACGTGCCAAACCAAGTATACGAACGGCCAATGCAAATCTGCAACGCCGGAGCTGGACCAGAAGTACATACATTCGCACAGTACACCATGAGTTACGAGTCCAAGATTTTTTTACTTACAGTGCTTCTATGCTTTCCCTCTCAAAGGAAAAGCATAGAAGCACCTCTTAGTATGACAATGTTACAGATCTTTCATATAGCAACTAAATTTCTTGCTGCTGTTGCTGCATTTTTCTTCAGTTGCGTTCTTTGGTTCTACATTTCGGTGCTCGAGATTAAGCAGATGGATGGATGATACGACCGAGACCGAGTGCAACGCTAACAGCGGCAAGCCGGCCGGATGCACGGAATGCTCGCACCGTCTATCCGGCAGAGCGGTCTGTCTGCCCGTGTAGCTGAATGGATGCTGCCCTCTGGGTTGGAGGGGAGACGTACCGAAAGCTCAGTGCACGGCAGGGCTGCCGAGCGCAGTCGCCGCTTGCCAGTTTGTGATATGCTGTGCAAGAAATTCTTCAGTTCCCTGTAATTCCAAATTGCTCTACCTCCAGCGGCAACCTGTCCATGAGTGCAATATGTAAATATCATGCTTTGTTTTTTCTGTGACAAGGCCAAAAAGTCCAGATCTACTTAAATTGATGAAATGGAAGGAAGAAATGAAATAAGTTCATGTTGCTGTGGAGTGGATTGTTTTGCCAGAAGAGAAATTTGGAATTTTTGATATAAAACACCAAATTATTGTGGTGCTTTTGTAACTGTGATCTTTTTGTTCCTTTCATCATTTATTCTTTTTACCAGATGCATAATTGTGCCTGATTGACTAGGCCAGTTTCCAGCTCATTCGAGTTGCAAGCTTGCGGGCTGCATGTACTGTAAAGGCAAGCGAGTTCTGCAAATCTTGTCTTTGCAGAAAGCATTTTTGTCTTCTATCAAAAGCTTTGAAGCAAACGCTGGTTGTAATGCAATACTTGTGGGATGACTTAATTTTTCTGCAGTACAATAACGGAGACGAGGAGAAATTTGTCCAGATCTCTGGGCGGCTGATCGCGCAATTTGTTTGTAACATAATTTTGTCGTTTTATATGTTAAATCACTGTTATCTCGCATACTGATCACTGAAATATTAGGATGACAGAACAACATAAAGCTCCAACACCAATTCGCAGAACATAATTTATTTGAACTGATGCTTGAAATGATTTGTCAAAACAATACTGTTATGCGGATCACTACGCAGATACCTTAAGAACATTCATAATCTATAACAATGTTTGAAGGTGTCGCTATACAGCCTCCCGAAACTTTTAATTTAATCTGTAAATATGTAGCTACAAGTTATACAAGATCTGCCTATTGATAATTCAGGTCAATTGGTTGACCCTAATACATGCTCTGCTTTTGGAAATTGGCTATGTTCTCCGGTCATTATTACACTGTACATTACTCTTTGATTGCCACAAGTGCATTCTGATGTGTGAAGTTCTAGAATAATAAACAAAGGCTTGGCTCTAAACACAGTGTTAAAGCCAAGCTAGTCTAGAGTTTGACCTAAATGAGTATAATTTTTTTTCCATGTATTAGTGCTGCTTAATCACCCCATTTTTTTCAAATAACATGGAGTATCCTCGTGGGCTGATGGACCACAGTAGTCAATTTTACCGACAAATTTTTGTCTTGGATCCATCTCAATGACTGTGAACAAAAGAATTCTCTCTCTTTTCTTAAGTATAATAAGCTAGCTCATCTGGCAATACGTTTACTAAATTGTACTGTACCATGTTTAGCATATATAGCTTACAATAAGTATCATGGTGCAGATTTCAAGCAGAAGAGAAAAAAAATTAAAAAGCAAGAAAAGCATATGAATATACCACCACACACTCATCAGTCATCACTGACAATCAGGCTTCCAGTGGTCGTCGTGCAACAATGACGCCCCTATGGGTCGGTGTCGTAGTGTAAAATTAACAAGGCGTTCGTTAAAACATTTCATTCTATAATGTTTGTATGGATAACAATGCTTAGACTGAAATTAGTCATAGTTGAATTGTAATCTGAAGATATTAGTACAAGTACTTAGCGTCTACTGCATCTGCATACACTCACAAGTCAAGAGAAACTAGCTAGTGTGGTGTAGTACTGCAGGAGTATTACGATGCTAGCTTGTTTGGTGCACTGTGTTGAATGTTCACGCCGGTTAGGGGAGAAGAGTAGCTCGCCACTACGGTGCCTATCCATATCCACATTACTTTTCAAATAACATGAACTATTTCTAACGTTCAGCTCAACGCCACGCTCTACTAGAGGTCAAATTTTCTGTCTTTTGAGACTAGAATTTGAGGTCAAGAACTCGGCCGCCTTCAAATTGCCTGGGAAAGTGAGTCGAGTTTAATGTCATGTTTTTTGGTCAGTAGAGCAGCTAGGAGAAGGCTAGTGCCTGAACATGTGGGGAACTGGGGATTAATCTGTCCATTCTATGCATTTGTCAATCCTAATGCGATAATCGATCCATAGCATTGTCATTGTCAAGCCGTTAAAATGTGTACATATTTTACCAAAATTCAATCCTCTCTCTCTCTCTCTCTCTCTCTCTCTCTCTCTCTCTCTCCAAATCCATGAAGAACACTTCGACGCACAGAAATTTCCAGCGGAAAAAATCCAAGACCTAATCAAGAATCTGCAAAAGAAGGCTAACAAACCCGCACATATAAAACCATTAAGAAACAGAGAAAAAGGCCGGGAATCTCCGGCAAGTCCTAATTATATACTGCAAACTCCCTACTTAAAAAGCATAAAGCGGACGCAAAGATTAAAAATCTCAGTTTGACAGGGTGACGAGGACAGTTCGATATCTACCATTAAACTAATGATGCTGAGCTCGACCTGCCGATATGCCTATACGAGCAATTGCTTTGATTGGTTTTGTCTATTCCCCGATCCTTTCTTCTAAGCAGTACAAGTAGAATTGGAAAGAGTTTAGTGAGAAAAAGGCTGTGTGTCGTAGGAGAGGAGTTCGTGCACACGAGTGCGCAACCGGACCCTAGAAACCAGGTGTCCCCTGGGGCATTTCAAAATTGAAAAGGTGTTCGGCTATACACGACGATATACATGCGTTGGCAAATTACCCTCACATAGTTGAATTAGCAAATCCAATGTTCTAAAGTACAGGATAAGCAAACTGAACTTTTTTTGTCCAAGATTGAGGTGTATCGATTAGATTATTAGATTTGGAGAAAATATTTTCTTTTTACGGATAGAGCAAATAAAATTTTACTTGTGAAACGGCAAGTTTGACATAATCAAGGACCTTAGGGCTTGTCTGTCCAGGTTTCAGCTTCGGAATAGCCAAACAGATAAGAGGTGAAAGATGAAATGCCCAAAAATGCTTCTCCCCGCATTCTTGATTTGTGATATATTGTTTTAGAGATAAATGCATATTTTCTTTCATATGAAATTCCTACGTGCTCAAGCAACAAGTATGCAGCTATTCGAAACAGGGTATTAGTATTATGCACCAGCAAGGATCACTTTGGAATGTTTTGGAATGTAATGAAGACAAGAATAGGAGCCAAAGAGCCGCATTGCCCCCACTTAGGATCCCACTGGCCACTGTCGTCGTATAAAACATGTGCGGCCATGGGGCCGGGGTAGCTGTGCTCTGTCTCGGTTTTGCGCTGCTTTTCGCGTACCGCCTGGTACGGGCAGCAGCCGAAATAAAGATAAAAATGCCGCGAGATAATGTATGTTAATTAAGCTGACCGATCGAGGGGAAAAAAATGCTGCGAGTAATTGGTCTGCTGTTTGCATGTATCGTGGAACTTGCCTTTGCCCTTTTCGCATGAATTAAAGGCAACAATTATGAGCTTATGATGAATTTTTCCTAGTTGTCAAACGCATGGTTTGATTGGTTTTGCTTATGTGATGCAACAGAACAACCTGTTCTTGAGCCTTCGCTCTAGAAAGGGCTTGTTTTGTTGGGCATCTTGCAAAGCAACTGCTAATGCATTTTCGGTTATTTGTGATATGAAGTTCTGCATTTTACACTGTTAGGTTGAAAGATAAGTAAATTGATCTGGGTATTCCAAATAATTTTTGACAAACAATGGACAGGCCTATCCGCAACACTAAAATTTCACCCAAAAAAAACAGAAACCCACATGATCTTAGCAAATTCCCACGTTTCAAAGTTCAAACGCAAACGGGGCAAAATTCCAAAGTGCGAGACTACGTGTACCGAGAAGAGACCAACAGCGGCGTGCACATGAGCTGCTACGTAGACAGAAATGGGGTAAATTTAGTCCCCCAATCTCAGTGAGATCCTTCCGAGTTGAATTGCCGAATCAATGGTAATCGGTGTTTGCTAAATGGTACAGGATTGTTTCCTTGTCCATGAGTATTTTTTTTATTTATTAGATGTTGCTTTGTGATCTACGTTATGCGTTATTATTTTGACTTTGTAAGTTTTTCTCGGAGTAAACATGATAAGAGAATAATATATTTGTTTATGGTTGTCGGGAGCTGTAACATAAACGAATAAGTAGAGTTTGTTTTGCTCTTTTTTTCTTAAATTGTCACATTATTTTTTTACATAATTTAATTAGTGTAAAACTAATATATAATTAATGTAAAAAGGCCTTACAGAAAACAATAATCTATATTAGAGTATTCCTCAATGTATCACATCATATGCTATTAACTAAAAATCAAACTAGCGGACAGAGTCATATACGCATCTAATATCTAAAAAATGAGTTTTTCTTACAAAATAATACTCAAATGGGAGTAGATGAGATAAATTGATTCTATCCACTAAATCTAGATATAAAACCTCAAAATTTAAGTACTATTTAGAGAAAAAAAACTCAATTTCTTGGTAGAAACTACCATGATTTGCAAGTTGTCGGCGTACTTTACGCCAGGGTACCCTCTCCGCCACGGTCGGAAAGGGCTATCGCGTGGCAGCCTGGCGAGCGGGTGGACGATCAGGCCCTGACGCCGGGCGACCGCATCATGTGGCAGCCTGACGAGCAGGTGGGCGATCAGGCTCTAGCGCTAAGCGGCCGGGCTACGTGATCGGTCGACGGAGCCAGAAGGTACTCGGGGATCCGCTGCCGGTCAGGCGTGAAGACATACACCAAAGGAATGGGGGGGAGCTTCGCCTCGAAGTCTTCTCCCCCGACACCCCGTGTCAGAACCATTGAATGCACGTAGTTTTGCTGTCGGCACGATGGCTTATCCCTCTGTAGTCCTGCACCTAACTCGTCCCATACAAGTCACTTCCAGGGTGGACCAGGCGGAATTGGACAATAGTGCAAAGAATAAGGCCAAAGGATGGGGCTACAGCGACTGATGTAATAAATGAGGTGTAATTAGTGTGATGTCATCCTTCCCATATGCCCGAGCCGACCCGGCCTATATATGGGGGGCTCGGTGTATGGGAGAGGGGGGGACGAAAAGCAACCACAGGATCAAGAGCCGAAGAAAGCTGAGAGAAGAACAAGTGTAGGAGAGTACTGAGAGAGCTCAAGAAGAACCCGGAGTGTAGATTGTGCGTTTGTAATCCCCACTAAACATACTAACATGAGCAGAAGCAGGACGTAGAGCTGTTACCCGCATTGGGGGCCCGAACCTGGGTATATTGACGTGTTCTTGAATTCTTGTCTGCGTAGATCCCTCGAGAGAACTCATAGGTATCTATCCATGAAGATCCCCTCTATCGAACCTCGGACCCCTTTGAGGTATAATAGCTGACCGGCAAAAACCGCCGACACAAGTAGTGTGGTACTATACCGCGACATAGAAGTGTCGTAGGTGGTTGTTGCAGTAGGGGGAAGCTTTGGTTTTTCCCCTCTTTTTAGCTTTTTTTTTGCAAGTTTAATTAATGAAATTGTAAATCTAATCATATCTCGACCACGACAACCATCTACCGCGCTTCTATGTCGTGGTAGGTCCACTACCGAGCTCTCACTGCGGCAGGTGGGGGTGTTACGGTCCTATTCCACGGTAGGTCACATGTCACGATCAACCATCGCAGCACTTGACATATTTCATTTTTTTTTTGTCATTTCATGTGAAAGAAGGGACCAAATTTGAAGTTTCCTTTGGACAAGAACGAAATTTTTTAAAAATAGATCATTAGGTAAAAGAAGAAAGCCAAAAACTCGAGGAGAGGATGCCGTGGTGTAGCGTAGCTAGGAGGGTCAGCCTGGTGGGCCCCGCCGCCAACCTCCGAATGGTCAACGGGTCTTGCTCTGTGGTATACGGACAGCGCCCGCATGTCACAATTCATTGCTGCTGCTTAATTGGGCCAGTTTGTTTCTGGTCGAGTACGATCCGATCCGATCCGATCCGCTAGCTCTCGATCCTGAGACTCGATACGCATGTTGAATGCGAGATCGACTGCGGTGATGCCTGGCCGCTTCAATTGATGACCCCTTCTAGGTAGCAGTGCCTTTTGCTGTTACGTGCCTAACGATTATCGTATGTATCATCGACTGAAAACATATGCGATCTGCACGACGAACTATTATTGCCAGTTGCAGACTTGCAGTAGCGCGTAGTAACAGCACTCCATCCTTTTCTTTCTTTCCTCTTTTTTTTTCTCTTTTCCTTGGACGAATGGTGTTGCTACTGGTAGTAGTTTCCTTTCGCGTCCGTTTGATCTGGCCAAACTAGACGATCTATCGGGCATAGATATCTTTCCGCTTTTATGCACGCACGGGCACGGCTGCACGGGGGCGCGGCGGCGTATCGCGTCGCGGGTGATGGACGCGCGCGGTCAAATTTTGCGACGCTGACATCTCCTAAATAATAAATACCGCGAATTGAACGGGGTGTGTGTGGTGCCGACACGACATGCTGAGACTGAGACACAACTAAGGGCATCCGCAATGGTTAAAAAATAATTGCTCTCTATAGTAAGATCTATGTCATCTATATACCATACTATAGTAAACCCTTACAATGATGAATCTATATAGATGTCTATAGCAATTTTTAATTAATAGAGTGATCTCTCTCTTTCTTTATTTAATTAATAGACAATCTATAGGTCTATAGATAGCAGCGCTCTCTCTCTTCATTTAATTGCTTGTCACATAGGATAGATGCTGATATGGACTTCTTATAGATAGCTAACTAGGTACTATTGCGGATACCCTAATCAATGATGACTGAGAATAGCTAGGCAGAGGGAGCGTAGCACTGTATACATTACGTACATGCATCAAGTGTAACCTTGGTCGAACTGGGGTGAATTTTTTTTTTTAATAATATTATTTTATTTCAAAATTGCGACATTAATACTCGCATTAAAAAAATTGCAGAAATAATATCCGGTCGCCAAACGGTTTGGCGACAATAGTGTAATCGCCGTAAGCGGTTTGGCGATAATACTAATATCGCCAAGCGGTTTAGCGACAATAGGTTAATCTGCCGTTTGAATGCAAATAACCGAGATGACCCGATGAGTCGCCAAATGGTTTGGCGACTCATATGTTCTGATAGTTGCCAAACCGTTTGGCGACAATAGTAAACGCCGTAACTTTTACTCGAACTCCGATTTAGGTGATCTTGGACTCTATCGCGAAGCTTATGAAGATCTTCGCGCAGAGTCAAAATCACGGAAATCGAGTTTGTCGCCTGAACGAATTAATATTATCGCCAATTTAGAAGTCGCCAAACCATTTGGCGACTCATCGGGTCATCTCGATTTTTGCATTCAAACGGCAGATTAATCCTATTGTCGCCAAACCGTTTGGCGACAATAATATATCGCCAAACCGTTTGGCGATAATAGTATAATCGCTAAACGATTTGGCGACCGGATATTATTTCTGTAATTTTTTTAATGCGAGTATTAATATCGTAATTTCTAAAAAAAATAATATTATTTTAAAAAAAAATTCAACTGGGGTACCCGCTAGCGAGCGGCAGCTCAGTGTTTAAACTATCGATTCAGGCCAATTAACGGGTCTGGGACTAGAACGTACGTACGTGCCATTAAATTGAGTCTGAGCCGATACGCACGTACCAGAAGTAAATTAAATCAGCCCTCGGACACAACGAAATAAATCAAACTAGTCATCATGAGAGGAACTTGAATTGATTCTCAAAACCAGTGGAGCCATCATTTTTCTGGCTCCCGACAAACTTTATTTTCTAGAAATTCAACAACAAGAAAAAATAAAAATTCTAAAAAAAATAAAAGATAATTAGTAATCAATTTCCATAGAAAAATCAAAAATAAAATAAAAATTCAAAATAAAAAACTAAAAAATTTGGAATAAAAAATAAAACATAAATAGTACTCTGATTTCCGTAAGAACATCAAAATAAAACTGAAATTCAGAATACAACTTAAATAAAAATTAGTAGTTGGAAAGAAGCCACCACGTTCATTCTTAAAGCAAAAAATTCCTACATTAATCAGATAAAAATAAAAAATACTTACACCGCTGATCATGGTGAGTCCAGATAATAATGGTCTAGATTAAAACACTACTACAAAAAACCACATTACAGACGGTTCACAAAACACATCACAGACGGTTTTGTGAACCGTCTGTATCAAAGCGTCAGTGATAACAATAGGTCATCACAGACGGTTTCTGAACCGTCAGTAAAAATTAACATCATAGACGGTTCTAGTCTAGAACCGTCTGTGATAAGGGCTCATCACAGACGGTTCTAGCGTAGAACCGTCTGTGATGAGCCCTTATCACTGAGCGGTTCTAGACTAGAACCGTCTGTGATAAGTCATCGCATACTGTTCTTACTGGTAATTTAAAAATACTAAATTAGGGGAGATTTCACCCATCTTAATACTACTAATACTACTCTCGTCTAATTACTACTCGTGTGGTCTTCCCAGACATTTTTAACACCACATGTGTGGTCTTCCCAGGAGATCACCCATCCTATTACTACTCTCGTCTAAGCACGCTTAACTTCAGAGTTCTTATAAGATGCAGTATTTTAGTGGTGGTATGATAATATCTGACATATTATGCCTCCCTCATCCTTTTAACCCCGTGAAGTACCCAAACACCGATTTCCAATTATTTCAAATTAGCAAACTATGGAGGTAATTAGCAAAATTTAAAGCTTTCAAATTTATTTTCCATACTTTTGACTATTAATGATGCTTGTAATATATGTGCTATTACTATTCACGGAACTTGTAAAAACACCATAACTTTTGACTCGTACCTTCGATTTTGGTGTTCTTGAGCTTTCCGGAATCATCACACGATGAGCTCTCCGATTATATTCTTTTGGGCACCGATTCTAGTTTGCAAATAAGATCTCCGAGTACTTTTGTTAAAATGTTCATAACTTTTGACTCGTAACTCCGATCGGGGCGTTCTTTGGCTCGTTTGAAAGATAACGAAAAGTAGTACCCGAATCCTGCTGGTTTGTGCGAGTGCGTGCGCGGCGACGGAATTCCAAAAAAAGGTCGTTTAGGGCCTCAAAACGGCCTCTGAAATTTTGAATCTGTTTCGACCGTTTTTTTAATTATTGCAAATGGAATATTAGTTCCAATTATTTTAAATATAATATTATTTAATTTCAATTCTTTCAAATTAGAAGGCAAGAGAGGTAATTATCAATATTTAAAATTTTCTATTTTTTATTATTTGTGACGGTTTCAAATTAAAACCGTCTGTGATGTGGTGAACGAAGTGGCTGGAGGCTTTGAGATATCACAGACGGTTTTATATTACAGCCGTCTGTGATGTAAGAAATATCACAGACGGTTTCTAAATATAACAGTCTGTAATGACTACTGTAGATATTACAGACGGTTGTGTTATATATAACCGTCTGTGATTTCACAGACGGTTTTACTTAGAAACCGTCTGTAATGAGTATTGTAGATATTACAGACGGTTGTGTTATATAGCCGTCTGTGATTTCACAGACGGTTTTACTTAGAAACCGTCTGTAATGAGTATCTTGTAGCTATTACGAGCGGTTATATTTAGAAACCGCTCGTGATATTTCTTGCATCACTGCATTTACCGTAATATAAAACCGTTTGTGATATCTACACTGACGGTTTGAGTACATAACCGTCTGTGATGTTCCATATCAAAACCGTCTGTGATCGTGCGTCTAATATAAGCCTTTACGTAGTAGTGAAAGTAATATTTTGTGTTATGTACAACACAAAAATAATTAAAATTCAAAATAAAAATATAATAGAAATAAAAATTTCATTTACATACGATTAAAAAGAGAGTCCTTGTAAAGTACAATAAAAAATAAAAGGTAATTAGTAATCAATTTCCAAACAAATATCAAAATAAAACTAAAATTCAAAATAATTTTTAAAATTTAGAATAAAAACAAAATATCGACCCTTGAAAAATACTTTCAAAATCCTCTATGTATTTTGTACTAGTTCAGAAAAAGCTAGTATACATAACAAAGATGATAACATAACATATCCAATGCATTTTATTAATAATGAGAGTTTACAATAAATATAACACGTAGACCAAATAAAATATTACAGTAGAAGGAGAATAAAACCAGTATCAGAACCCAATAGATTCGCCACAGGCAATCAACTGGGGCACCGGCCTAGTTAACCTGATCCTCACTATCATAGAGATACTCTTCTAAAAACAGCAACAAAACAAGGGTGAGTACTGAAAGTACTCGTAAGTTACACAGGAGTTGTATTTTAATGTAGAGCTGACAAAGGAAGATCATATGGTTGAATTTTGCACAAAGCAAGTTTTTTTAAAATACTATAAGTAATTTTTCAATGGCATACTTTTAATTAAAAAATATTTTCTTTTTGAACAAAATTTAACACAGAAATCCATCCTGTAGCTAAACCAACTTTTCCACAACAGAATTAATCCGCCTGAAATTACTTTTCTGAACCCATTTTTGAAAACATCAAAATCTAATTGTGAAAGACTTGCTCGACATGCTCGTGACCGAGGGCACATCTAATCGATTAATTTTACACATTGCAGAGGATGCACAACCTTACCCACAAGACATAATTATCTCCTTTTGCCTAGATTCACACTTCCTTTGGTGTGTTGACAGAGAAAATTACGATAAGGCCCTTATTAAGATTCATTCCATGTAGTTATACCCGATAAGGATCTACTGCTGGTAGGATTAAAACCGTCTAGTCTAAAAACCTCCTCTTCCGCTGTGTGTAGACTAACCATCTCCACATTCAATTGAATGGCATAACTAAACATGGAATGTTGCAACATGGACAGCCAGGTCTGTCCTATAACAGATTTGTGGAAGCACGGTTGTGCTTTAAATTCAGTATCTCACAGACTAGTCCTTAACTGACTAGGTGAGCTTTTTAACAAACCCAAAGACCACCGATCAACCACTCGCCCAGCCTAAACCATATTTTCATTTTGCTCATATCAAATTTCATATCATTCCATGATACACCATACCAAATAATAACCTTTATCACAAAAGCATATTTGATTGGCTCAAATTCCTAAAAAGATCCTAATTCAGATCTAAGCTTGTCTAAGCCAATTAATATGTAGCACTAGTTAATATTATATTAATGTACCAACTAGTGAGATTTTTCTTAAGGTGACAAAGTAGATTATCAAAGTCAAACGAGGGTCATAACAATTAGTAGTAACTAAGCATTTAAATTTGGTATTCAAATTACACTGATAAAAAATATGCATACAGTAATTTAAATCAAAATATAATTTAAAATTTTGGAATCAATAAGGTCAAGGGTGTAACTTGCCTTGGATCAAAGGATATGTGATCAAGATCGTTAGTAGCAAGTCTTTAGGCACTCCGAAAACTATACGTTACAAATCAACCAACTTCAAATAAAATCCAAATACAATATAAAACTAGTATAGATAGATAAATTATAATTTTTTATGAATTTTTAAAAAAATGAGGTTGTCGTTTTGGGTGGCCAAGTAAATTTAAAATCTGGAGGGCAGCGCGTCCCGCTCCCGAATGGTTAAGCCCAGAGAGAAAAAAGAGGGCCGGGATCTATCTTGGTTCGTGAGCGTCCCTACTCGATCCGTCACGGTGGTCGGATTTTATTAGCTCGTGAACCCTCAGGAGTTACAAGCATGGGCGAGCAGGGCTCGAGGTCTCGCTTCTGAGGATTGCTGGCCATGTGTGTTTTTGTTCTGTCTGTCCTAGTCGTCCTCGTCTCGAAGGGCCAAGCTTCCCCTTATATAGCCTGGGGAGGCCGGTTACAAGGAGACTACACATGAGTGTGAAAAAGAGAAAAAATGGATGGGACTCCTCAAGCCTAGGAGTCTGGCTTCTTGCCTTGGTGTCAGGTTGCTGGACTTGACCTTTCAAGGGTGGTCAATGCGCTACGTCTTGGGTCGATGGGCGTGGAGCGGCGGCTCGTCCGTTCGCCGGAAGCGGCGCACCTACCCTCTGCGTGGTGTCAGACGCCGACGTCGAGGGCGCCTGCCTTCGGGAATTGCCCTCGGGAAGGTGCGCGGTGCCCTGTCCCGGCCTGACCGTAGTGAGGCGTTGTGTCAGTTTGACAGGTACCCTTCGTAGAGGTTGGTATTCCCGGCCTGACGTCCGCCCATGGGTGAAGGCGGTCGGCGCTTTGTTCGAAGCTTGCGGCGTGTCCGACCTATCGGTCGGGTACGTGCGGGTCGATATCGCCGTACCCTCGGAGGTGGCCACCCTGTAGTGTCTGGTCGGGTTCCTTCCCGGGGTTGGCTCGGTCGGGAGGTGGGTGCCTTAGCAGGTGGTCGATCGACCACCGGTTGCCTCGAATCTTGCTCGGGCGCCTGACCTATGGTGGTCGGACCACTCTTTTGGGGTCGAATTGGTGGGGTCGTGGGCCTCGGCAGGACTTCGTTTGAGGCTCGGTATGGCCCACGTATTTTCTTGGGCATTGGGTGTACCCATGTCCTGGGTATCCGTCAGAGGTCAATCAGACTTCAGATGAAGGAGATCAGACCTTTTGAATCCAAAAACTGACCTCTCGTCGGACTTGGAGAAGATATGGTTGCTGGTAGTGCTCCATTGAGAATTTTCAAAATCTAATTTTACCCAATGTAGAGGACACCAAGAGAAAGGTCCAGTAAAAATTTGAGGCCGAATGGGGGTCGGGAGTGGTCAGGAGAGTTCCCTGAAAGTTCGCCGGAGTTTGAAAAAATGGCTTGTGCAGGGAGATCCAGTGGATGATTGGAACAATTCAAAGCTGAGGATGTCAGGAATCAGGAGAGGAACCAGGGTTCAAAGGCAATCGGACGAGCTGATCGTCAGGAAAATCTCGCCGAAGTTATGGCCAGAACAGTAACGGGTTTGCTAGAATTTGAATGAGTTGAAACTGTTGGATTTTAATGGATCAGGTCATTGTGATATTGTAGCAACAAGGATAACTGTAGAAGATAGGTGGGCCAAAGGAAGCAAACCAGGTCGAATAAAAGTAATAAAAAATAATAAATTTTGGAAATAATTAATTTTTCATTAAAAATTTAGATTAAATTTAAAAAATAGCAATATACTCATAATAAATTTAGGATTTTTTATAAACAACCATTCAGCAAATAAAGCATGAATAAATATTTTTGAATAATATTATACTGTTATTTTTCATACATTAATTAATTTTATAAAGCTCAAAATTATTTTTAACTTTGAAAAATAACAAATAAAGTTCAAAATCTTGGAAAAATCACAGAAATTTTAAAGACATTTTGAACTTCATAAAATTATTTCAACTTAAGTTTTCTTTTTATTTTTATATATAGATTTCCAACATAAGAAAAAAGGAAATTCACGATAAATCCCATAAAAACCAAAATAAATTTTAGAAAATTTAGAGAAATGAATTATTCTCTAAAAATTGGCAGAATCAATAACATAATAATTTTAATTCTAATTTTTTTGTTTTAACCTTTATTAAAAGCAAAATTTTTGCGATGTTATACAAAGCATAATTAGTGCGCCGATTTCCATAAGAACATAAAAATTAAAATTCAGAATAAAAATAAATGAAAATTAGTAGTTGGATTTGTATACGAATTTAAACATAAAAATTGAAATTTGAAATAAAAAATAAAAATAGGTAATTTAATTTCCATAGAGACATCAAAATAAAAATGAAATTTGATTTGTAATAAAAATAAAATGTAATTAGATTTGTACATGAATACAAATCTAAAATTGAAATTCAGAAGAAGAAACAAAATAAAATTAGCAATTTGATTTACATAAACTCGACATAAAATTTATGAATTTCTTTCAAAAAATAAATCAAAATAGAAAATAGATTTGTTTACGATTCCATCATAAAACTATATAAAAAAACTCTATGTTATCTATGATCCAACAACAAGTAAATATAATTTGGAATATAAATAAAAACCAATCTATTTTAGATAATAATTCCAATTGAAGATAACTAAATCCAGAATAAAAAATAAAATGAAATCACCCATTTAATTTCCATATGAAATTCTAAATAAAATCTCTAAATAAATATAATTTGTCAAAAAATTAAAGAAAAATTAGCCATTGAATTTCAATATGAATTTAATAAAAATTACTAAAATTTGGAATAAAAATAGAATAAAATTATGAATTTGATATTGATATGATATGTATAGTAAAATCTATAAATAACTAATTCAAAGTAAATAAAAAAATAAATTGGATCTATATAAAATTTTTTGAAAATAATTGATAATTTGGAATAAAAATGAAAGAAAATTTGCAATGTGATTTCCATACATATTCCAAAGTAAATAAAATTTAAAATAAATCAAATAAAATTAACATATTTATTTATAAATGAATGAAAAAATTAAGTCGAAGAAGCCACAACATTTCCTCTCAATGCTAGAAATTTACACAATAATTATAGAAAAAGATATACACTATTAATCATGGTGGATCCAAATTATAGCAATTTATATTAAAAGAAAAAACTTTGTGTCGTGTATAATAAAAAATAAGAAAAATTCTAAATAAAAATTAAATTAAATAAAAATTATTTCCATATGAATCTTTTGTAAACTTCATAAAATGAACAAAAATTAGCAAATGAGTTTGGGTATGCATTTCCAACAAAATAGCTGAATCTTGGAATAAAAATTAAATTATATTTTATCCATGTGAATTACTAAGTGAAATTCCTTAATAAATATAATTTTTAATACGAGTAAACAAAAATTGTCAATTTCATTTCTATGAGAATTCTTAACAAAGATAGGTAAATTTAGGATAGAAAGGAAAATAAAAGCCGACAATATAATTTCCATATGAATTGCTAAGTAAAATATCTAAATTTATATAATCCATCATAAAAATCAAATAAAATTAGCATTTTGACTTCTATATGAATTTCACCAAAAATTAAAAAAATTCGGATTAAAAAGAACTCAAACTGGATTTGTGATTTCTTTACTGAATTCTAAAGTAAAATCTCTAGATAACTAATTCATAATAAAAATAAAATAAAAATCATTAGCTCGATCGTATAAAAATTCTAAAAATAATTAAAAGTTAGGAATAAAAATGATTGAAAGTTTACAATTTGATTTCTATACGAATTCCAAAGAAAAATCCTTAAATAACTAAAATCTAGGATAAACAAAATAAAATTAGTAGTTTAATTTAGATATGAACTCTATAAAAATAACTAACGTTTTTAATATAGTTAAAAGTTATAACGTGGATATCACAAGTGTTGTCGGAGGAGACCACACATGAGTACAACGGCATTGATCTGTCATTCATGAAGATATTGCCTCACAAGAAAGCAATAGGCGGAGGCATTACATCAGAGCTGAGAACGATGTCACGCTGCTCACCGGAGTCGTTGAAGAAAATGCCAAAACCAAAGGAGCCAAAATCCGCGACGATGAGTAGTGAGCGTCTGTGTTATTGCAAAAGTCAGTGACACAAGGAGCTTAGTGATGAGGAGGTCTTTGTAGATAGGAGATGAAGCTTTGCATGAAAGACGAGCTATAGAGGATATATATCCATTAGGTAGACAAGATCGTGCCATCGCTACCAAGGGACATGACATCACATGCAATGGCGGAAAGATTCTCCATATCGTTATACAATGATTAAAGCAAGCGTGCTAGCATCAGATAAGATGGAAAGTCGCCGCAGTTATTAAGGAAGCAATATCGTTGAGTTGACCAATATCGACTGAAAGAAACGAGTATGTATGACATCTTGCATTTGTATACACATGCATGAATTCGTATGAATTGAAACAAGGAGCAAAATTCTTAGAGTAAAGATCTCGCTACTATATGGAATAGGCTTGGGGCCACTGGTGAGAGTGTGACAAGTGTCCTTGGTAGTGATAAGCTATTGTTGTACATCTATGCATGTGGATGCCGCAACGTTCGGCATCAAGTAATAATTAGAGAGAAATAAAATATGATTATACAATAGAGTATTGCATTAAAAAGGGTAGCAGCCAAGAGGGATTTGTCAAGAATTGGGCTTGCTATTGAAAGTTGAAACAGAAAATTTGCGGGTCGATGAATAAGAGATAAAAGACACACGTGGTTTGGCGGGGGTAACCAGCGTGTGAGGAAGATAAGTTCAAAGTAAGTTGCCTATAATGCATTGGTGTATATGTGAGTAATGTACTTTAATACTATGTAAAATAATCATCGTATTACTTGAGATTAAATAAAGGTACATTATTGTGTATATTTTGAAAAAAGAGTTACTGATGGAGAAAGAATATAGGTATATAGCTACATGATCTATGCAAGATATATAATTGCTACGTTTCTAAGAATCATACCAACTTATTATTCTCAACGATTTTCTTCCATAAAAACTTATACTTTAATTATATTACTTAAGTTGAATTTTTCTTCATGCTTCTATTGTCATTTGTAACATTTATGATGTCTTACAAATCTAAATAGTCTACAAAATACGTTAATATATTGTAAGCATATAAGTTATATTATTTTATATTATAAATTTTAAAAGAAAACTAGCTGCGCAAATGCGTGAGCCACACTGCTAGTTGTAAAAATAGCCTCATCTCTAACCGCATAAGGAGTTGACTAAGCTATGGGACTTCGGTAACTATGGTGGCTCTTAAGCATGAGATTGGTGCCAGCGACACTCTTTAAAATTTGTGATTCACTTTTATGACACCTTGGCCCACTGTCATACACTCAGATGGATCCACATGTCATAGACACATCGCTAAAAACCAATGAATTGAGTGTCACTGGACTAATTTTTCCCTCTTAAGCTATGAAGCTCGTTACCACCTTTAGTGGTGCAAAAACGTGGCAGGTGAACACGTCGTCTGTAGAGCACTTTTATAGTTAGAAATAGAGCTATTTTATAATTATATTTTAAAAGAGGCTATTTTTATAATTAGAGCTATTACTCGGCTTTGGACGATGCAATAGATCCATGGATAGATGCTGCGACTGCAATAGGAGGTGGAATTAACCGCGTACATAGCACGGCCACAACATGCGTGGATGCATCTGTACATGTTTGTTTAGAGAAAAAACTAAGTAGTACGGCTCCCCCCGACGCCTAATTGCGTTGTCGGGAGGAAGTGGCCAAACACATGTCCGGTCTCCGACCGTACGACTACGAGTTCATCCCCATAACTAAGATATGGTATTATATAAGTTTGCTGGCCTCTAGCTAGCTGTTCTATGCTGTTCATTACTCTGTCAAATTTGCATTAGTTGGAAATTCTGCGAGTTTGCTGGCGGTGTTGCTCTTGCTGCATCTCTGTAACATTTTGATCCTGTTCTGCTTAATGCATTCGGCCGGCAGTTCTCCAGCAGCTAAAAAAAGCACTGTGTGACTCCGGTTTCCAATTTTCCTGATTTCAGAAAAATTCATAATCTCCCGGTAACGAATGCAAACAGCAAGACAAATTGCTGCCGTTTTCTCTCTCTGATCGCGCACGACGCAGAGTGATCACACGCCGGTTCTCCCTGTTTCCATCTTGTCCTTGTGATCCCCCATAATAATTAGAGAAAACTCCTTATTTACTATTGCAATATGATCGGTTCTCTAAAATACCATCGTGAAACTGCTCTTCTCATTATTACTATCTGATCTCAATTTTCATCCCCACTCCTGTCAGTGGCCTATTACTTGGTCGTTAATTTATACGTGAAAAAACGATTTTGCATGCCTTCATCTTCATTTCGCTCTAACTTAAACAACATGATAAGTGGACTTGATCCGACGGAGATGAGCAGCAGCGATAGACAAAGTGGTATAAGCGAGGAGGAAGAGAGGAGGAAGAAGGGTTTTAACCAAGGGGTAGGACTGTCGATTTCTAAAAAAACTGACAAGGTCAATGGGGCAAATGATAGTGGACTCACGGCAAAGTGACGGGAGTGATAAAAATGGGATGAAAGTTGAGATCCGATGGCACTAAAGAGAAGAACGTTTTCACGATAGCATTTTAAGGATTCAGCCAACTTTCATCGCCAAATAAGGAATTTTCTCGAATAATTAATCAACATGTAAAACACACACACGGATTGTTTAGTTAGAAAGCTCATGTTCCGACAAACCGAGTCAAATCGTGCTTCATTCTGATCATGGTTCTTTTAATCGGAATCAATTTCGGGAACCGGAGGCCAATTTCAAGCTAACTACTATCCTTCATGTGCGCCTTAATTGATTTGTGCATTCCCATGCCGAGGCTAAAAAAGATTTGGTAGTACATTCCAAGAAGCTTGTAGTAAAGCTAGCGGTCACTCGGCTCTGCTAGCTCGGTGCTCAGGGCACTTTCAGTGGGGTTTCTTAGATGATTTTTTAAAGTGCTACGTAGGCAATATTGGTGATGTGGCAATGAGTTAATGAGGAGAGAGAGGGTGAAACCGTTTCTTAGCTAAGAAACTGTTTCTTCACGTATTCCAAAGTTATGAAACGATGAAGAAACCCCATTGTAAGGTGTACTAGTTTCTTAAATAGGCCCAAGCAACAAAAACAACCAATCGTGAGGAGCATGCATTAAATACTTAAGATACATTGCACTGTATGTATGGTTTCTTTCATGGTTTCTTATTGACTCTCTCTCCTCTAAAAAACTATCTAAGATACTTTGCATTGGAAGTGCCCTCACTACCACGGAATCAGACATTCAGACTTTACAAGGCTCAAGGAGGTGCTCACATTGATCCAAATGATTAAGATTTAAGAGTCCTCGCAAAACCAAGGGAACATTTATTGAGGTTATAAAAACACTCAGGGTTTTATACACTTGTGTGTAGATTTTTATTCAAAACCTGGAACGAAGCAGCATCGTTTTAATTCTCATTTAGATGACAGGTAGTATTAAATAAACATCTCATTGCCTAGTTAAGTTTTGTACCAATTGTTATTTGCAAATTGTTGAATGAATAACCCTTTGATGCTACGTTGGTGTAACACCCATGTCTTATAGCTAAAGATTGCGGTTCATGTTCTACTAATTCCACGTTAGGTGGGTTTTACTAGCAGACCACTACATTGGATCCTATTAATTAACTTATCTGTATTCTAAGGGATTTTTGGCAAGGTTTGAATTTTACAGAAAACAGTTTAGTTCTCTTGAAAATCAGAAAAAAAAAGTACGTATGTTCCAAACATGACCTAAGCCTTGAGAATGACAATGTGTACTAACCAATTGCACGTCCGCACCGTTAAACAAAGAAATAGCCTACTACGTACACATATACCGGAAAGGTAACGGCATATCATTGCAGTATGAATAGTAGTAATACAGTAGCGGTGGTGGTGGTTATAGTATATATAAGGCATGTTTGGTGCAGTTCTACTCTTAGTTTCTTGCTTGAATATGATGAATCTTACCAAATACCTAACTTCTCAAAATGGTTAGATTATATTTTGCTTCTCACAAGCAGTCCTGAAAATAGACTAGCGAGGAGGAGCCAAATTCCTGTACGGATTCTCATGGGAAGATGAACTATTAGAAACAAAATATCCTGTGTCGGCGTATTCCGCCTGACAAGATTTCGCTAACGGGGTGTCTACTCTCTAGACGGAAAATTTGATTCGGTAGAGGGCATCTTCGTGGCTGGAAACCCTAATGTCTCTCGACGATGGATTCCGGGCATCAGCAAGCTGGTGGACATGACGGTTTACCCAGGTTCAAGCCCCGGTGTGGAGTATGACCCTCGTCCTGCTTTGGTTCTTTGTTGAGAAAATGGGGAAGCGTTTACAAGGGTGTTCTTCAGTGTCTACTTCTCTATGCCTTCTGCTCTAACCGACCGGCCCCCCTTCTTCATGCACCAGGGTGCCCTTATATAGACGGGCCACCAGGGGCAGGAGAGAAGGTGGCGCTATACTTATCTATAACACATTAATTACATCCATCATTCCAGCCTCCACGTCGACACACGACTCATTTATTAAGTATGCCTCCGTGGCCTTGTCCTACGGACTTCATTTAATGTCTGTGAGAGCCCTCGCCCGTCCTTGGGACATGACGCCTCTGCGACGGGTTGGTAAGAGGCGTCGGAGGAATGAGTCGTCGTCGTGTCAAGGCTGAATTCTTCTGATTAATGACCCCGACACGAGGTACGGGAGGGAAACTTGAGGCGAAGCCTTCCCTCATTCTTTTGGTTGCCTCCGTGGCACGACAAGGGGTCGAGACGCCCGCTTACTGAGCCGCCTCGGCTTCTCGCCGGGAGTGCGGGCGTGACCGCCCGGCCGCCGAAGTGCCACGTGGGCCGCTTCGCCCGGCGGCGTGACTGCTTGTTGCTTTCGCCGAGGCAGCGTGGGCTTCTCGCTCGGCGGGCGAGCCACCTCTTGGGCTTGCTACTTTTACGGCGAAGAGTACCCGGTGCAAAGTACTGCGACACCTTGTAAGTTCATAAACTAGCAGACTTACAACTCTACTTCTAATTATTGAAATACAATTCTATTTGTTATATAACTCTGTTTATATATGATTAATCTGCATCATTATAATCTGGCCCCACCAAAATAAATGGTGGAGATCCTTCTCGTTTTCTTCCGATTAATATGAGAATTCTAGAATTTAGTATTATTGTGAGATTTTCTTGCCATTAAAACAAAGCAGGTGCCTTGAATATCACCAGTTGATTTTATATAGAGATATTACCCGCAAAATGCCCCTTACCCCTTATGCCTCCCCACCCCTCTACTCAACCGTGCTAATTCGTGCAGCACGCAAGTCACAGGGGAGATCTAAACCCTAGATCGTCATTGCCTCTAGACCCGTCGCCGCTAGGCAGTCCTCGCCGCCTCCACTCCCGTCACCGCTAGGACCTCTCCGTCGCCCCATCGATGAGAGGCCCACCCCCGCTACCTCCACCCACAAGGTCTTCCTAGAGTTCACCGTCGCGGGCTAGAAGATCATTGTCGCCTACTCTGGACTTCACCACTCTTGTTCCCTAAGCACCGTTTGAAAAGAATTGTTGAGTTGAATAAGATGTTGCATGCATCTTTCAAAACATTCATATAAAAGAGAGAGCATGCGTCAATTAGAGTGCGGTGATAGTCGGTCTAATGAGTACTTCATTGCATCTGAAATTTTCATAATGAAGGAACAAAGAGAAATATTTATGACATTGTGCAACAACGAAGCACAATTAGATTGGCTCGAAAGAAAGTACGATGCCAAGTATGAAAAATAGAAGTTAGGTTGAAACCTTAAAATAATTGCAAAAGCATTTCTATAAGTAGTTTGCCTTATATGTCTTTTATTTCAATTTGCTTGCAAGACATTATTTACCTAGTTATGTACAGTCATTTCTATATGATGCCTAGTAATGTATGTTTTTATTATCATGTGTCTCATTTATGTTGGTGACTGTTACTTTTGTCATTACTATTTGTCTCGATTGTGTTGGCATATTCTTATAAAGTCCTATACATATTCTCGATTATGAAGAACATGAGTGTGATGTGCAAATGATGCATCTACAAAAAGAGATATTAAGCCACCTTACTGCTGCTGCAATTATCATTGAGAATTATCATTCAACCTACTTGGACAAAAATGAATCTAAGATTTCACGTCTTAGTGGCATGGATTGGGTTAGAGAAATTATGCCCACTCCAAAGGAAAGCCACCTCGTGTTTCATACGAATGATACAATATTTTTATAGTCCACATGATCTTTTGGCAAGTACATACAACTTGAGATCAACTACCCATAATTGAAGCATTAGCTTTTTCCTGTACATATGTGGTGGTTGTGAATCGAACTAAAGAGTGCAAAATCGGTTCAAGCGTTCCGGTGAGACAAGTAGCAGAAAGTTTGATAAAGTTTTGGAGTGTGTGGTCAAGATGTATAAGGATTTTGTGCGTTCAAAGAATCCTAACTTCTCTATTTTCTACAATAGAATTAGAAATGCTCGGAAGATATGGCCATATTTTAAAGACTACATTGGATCTATCGATGGTAAACTCACCCTTGCAATAGTTGGCCTAGAAGATCAAGTTAGATATACTGGTACACCAGAAAGTACAACTTAGAATGTCATGGTGGTATGCGATTTTAACCTACGCTTTACTTACACATTTATTGGTAAGCCGAGAATTATGCACAATACTAGTGTGCTTTATCATGCATTGGATATAGATATGGATGTCTTTTCACATCTTCCACAGGATACTTTCATTTTTCCCTGTTATTTGTGAATTTATTTACTTGTAATGTTGACGAGTTGTATGTTGATACAAATAACTTTTGCATATAATATTACAGGTATATATTATCTTATCGATGTCGGTTATCTGAATAGGTCAGGTTACTTAACACCATACAAGGGACAAAGTGACATATTCTTGAATTTTGGAGAGCCGTTGCTCCAAGTGGGGCGAGAGAGAAATTTAACAAATTACACTCAAGTGGTTGCAGCATCATTGAGAGGTCTTTTGGTGTATGGAAGATGAAATAAAGAATTCTTCTCAAAATGGCAAGTTTTAAAATGTCCAATCAAAAGATGATTGTTGCTAGAACCATGGGTCTCCACAACTTCATACGTGATCATGATTCAACGAATAGGTATTTTCGTAGGTTTTATCGGGATTCCAATTATATATCCACAATACTATTGAGATATGCAAGATATTCCTTTTCTCATGATTCCTCGGATGTGTCAACATCACAAATGAGTGATAAATCCATGGATAAGTTCTGTGAGGACCTTGCAAGGGCCATTGCTCAAAGTGGATGAAAGATAGAATGTTTATAATATTTTGCATTATTTTGGTATGACTCATTTATGCTTTCTTTTGTATGATATGACAGTATTTTGTTAGCACCCATTTTTCCATAATTTGAGCACTTATATGGATTTTATTGCTATGGTATGGAAATTTGAGTATGTACGGAGTTAATGGGGCCTTTTTTTTTTTTGAATGATCTGAAGTATATCAAATATCAACACAGTTAATGACAAACGATGTTCATCTGTCTCTATAGATCTCGACAGGAGTTATACGGTGGCATGGAGTAGATCAATAATTTCCTGGAAAAGAAAGGTAAATGATACTCATATCATTTTTGTATACAACAATATGGCCTTGCAATAATTTGCGAAAAAAAAACTCTGTAAATTTATGTACAAATACAAACAAGTAATACACAAATACAATTGAAGTGTTACAACCAGAGGTAGCAATGTTTATTTGTCTTAAATCCTCAGCTTCATGGTTCTTGGAACCAACCTGCTAGCAAAACTTTTTTCTAATGCAGTTCCAAATTATCAGATAAGTGGGGTTCTTAAATAATCTAGAGCAGAAGCTGAAAAATAGAAATCCGAAGATATACCAAACATGTCTATCCTGTATATATGAACTCCGTGAGCACGAATTACAGAACGGAGCCAATGGACGAGACGCTATACAGTACACAGACATGGATGCATGCATGCATGGTCAGGACTCAGGTGGACCCTGAAAAAGATCCTACCAACCGACTGCCTGCCGAGCTAGCTAGCCGATGCGCCGAATTAATCAAACGGAACGGCTCAAGGCGGAAGAGGCTAAAACGTGCAGTGTGGGAACATTTAGGGGGCGGTGATCCATTGACCTTGTCGTTAATGGCGCGCCTAAGCCGCTGCTCGTCGTAGCTTAACTTATTCTGGTCGCGCACGCGCGCACGGGCACCAAGAGATAGCCAGTAAGGGACAACGCTACGCGCCCCGCCAATACATACACACGCTGACACCGTGTATTGAGTTTGAGCGCTCGATCCGTCCGTCCGTCCGCGTTTACTTAGCAATTTTAACCTCGACTCATCAAACTTTGATCAACGATAATCGCTACAGGTCTAGTAATATTACACAAAAGAGGTATTGTTAGATTTGTAATTAAAATTACTTTACTAGTATATATACTTCATGTATATAGTCAAAACTAAGAAGTAAATAACGCCAAGGGTACTTGCTAAACTACAAATAGCTGCTTGCCTAGCTCGCTAGCTTAGCCGAACGAGTCGACGTGTAGCTGGGACAGGCATGGAGACGACGTGTGTGGGCAACTTGTGGAGTAGTATATATTCTTTCATGTGTTGTGTGGTGGCGTTGGGCGAATAGAAAAACGACGGCCCGACCAGGCGGGCGGGCGGGCGAGCGCCGTGTTCCGTGGGGCTTCGGCCGATGGCCACCCCGCTTTGTCGAGCCCGCCGGTCGCTAGCCTCGGCTATCGCTTCGCCCGCGCGAGTACTCTTCTGCTCTACAATTCGAGCGTACGCGTGTGCGATGTCGTCGTGTCCTCTTGCCCGTGGCCGTATCGTTGTCGCCGGACGGGTTGAAGCCAGCGTCTACTAGTGATCGACCTTGTTGACTACTACTGGCTACCGCCGTAGTGTATATATATATACACTATTTATTTTGGAGCGCATGTATGTATGTTGTGCCGGACCTGCCAGGCGTGCAGGACTACTTAACGCGGCAGGTTTTTGGGCTCTTTCGGCTGATGCGGACGGGTCTCGGTCACTCTCTTCGCGCGCCCGCCGCTCGATGAACACAATGCTCCATGACATGAGCCCGGCCGGGCTGTCCTTTTGTTCGTTTCCACCCTGTCTCTCTGTCCGTGTGTGATGATGCTGGATAATCTGGTTAGTTTATTGTAAGGCTGGCCATTGCCTAGATGGGAGACTAGACAAATTGCCAGAGGTAATCTAATCGAGTGACCGATCGGGCGTCGAGACTCGCGTGTTAACTAACCCGTATGGAGTACGTGCGTGGTACCTGCCCTACCTGGGATCGTGAGGCGATCGGCCGCGCGTACAGGTGATGTTGCGCGCAGTCCCAGCTCAACTTCACTACTCGATCGGCCGTGCAAGAAACATCATTCTGCCTTTCATCGCGGGCTGGGTCTGGACTCGGGCTTGGCGATCCTTGATTGGACTCAACCTTGACCAGGCGAGCCCAAATTGAAGCCCGTTAGTGCGCGTCATCATTTTTTTTTTTGGGCAAGGTAATGCGCAACATTTGAACAGCACACGTCCGTACGTGCAAGCCCAAAGTACGTGTGAAGTATACAAATTTGCAGCCGTGCGATTTGGTTTTGATGGCCTCGATGCACGCTATATGGTCGTCCGATGGGCAAACAAGGCAAGTGGCATGGCCAGTCACGCAGTCACGCTTGGTCCCATCGTAGATCATCCCCTACCGTCCAAATAAAGCCGAGAGATGACATGAGAAATCGCAACCGTCCGCCGAGTAGACGGTGATCTGCAGCGGATATCCGTGTCAGGTCAGTTTATGATTGGCTTGTGAGGGGCGACGGGCCCAGAGCAAGGATTAAAATCTTGCCGAAATTTCGCAAGATCATGTTTACCGGAGGTGTACGAGTTTTGAAATGTCGGCCGGAGTAAAAAAAAATCAAAAAATTAAATTACTACGGTAATCTCGGAAATCTCGATAAGATCTCGCCGAGATCTCAGCGGTTTTTGACCTTTTTGCGATTTTTTAACCGGATTTGTTCGGAAATTGATCAACAAACCTTTAAGAAATCCATCTCCTATGAAAATTTATTGAAAACTGAATTTTTAAGATATTTTTAAAAAACTGCAGAAACACTGCATCGATTTTTATAAAATTGTACATGTTCTATCATGATGTAAAAATTTATGGTACCATACTAAAAAGTGTAGGATCATACCATTGACCTTGTCGTTAATGGCGCGCCTAAGCCGCTGCTCGTCGTAGCTAACTTATTCTGGTCGCGCACGCCACGGGCACCAAGAGATAGCCAGTAAGGGACAACGCTACGCGCCCCGCCAATACATACACACGCTGACACCGTGTATTGAGTTTGAGCGCTCGATCCGTCCGTCCGTCCGCGTTTACTTAGCAATTTTAACCTCGACTCATCAAACTTTGATCAACGATAATCGCTACAGGTCTAGTAATATTACACAAAAGAGGTATTGTTAGATTTGTAATTAAAATTACTTTACTAGTATATATACTTCATGTATATAGTCAAAACTAAGAAGTAAATAACGCCAAGGGTACTTGCTAAACTACAAATAGCTGCTTGCCTAGCTCGCTAAGCTTAGCCGAACGAGTCGACGTGTAGCTGGGACAGGCATGGAGACGACGTGTGTGGCAACTTGGAGTAGTATATATTCTTTCATGTGTTGTGTGGTGGCGTTGGGCGAATAGAAAAACGACGGCCCGACCAGGCGGGCGGGCGGGCGAGCGCCGTGTTCCGTGGGGCTTCGGCCGATGGCCACCCCGCTTTGTCGAGCCCGCCGGTCGCTAGCCTCGGCTATCGCTTCGCCCGCGCGAGTACTCTTCTGCTCTATAATTCGAGCGTACGCGTGTGCGATGTCGTCGTGTCCTCTTGCCCGTGGCCGTATCGTTGTCGCCGGACGGGTTGAAGCCAGCGTCTACTAGTGATCGACCTTGTTGACTACTACTGGCTACCGCCGTAGTGTATATATATATATACACTATTTATTTTGGAGCGCATGTATGTATGTTGTGCCGGACCTGCCAGGCGTGCAGGACTACTTAACGCGGCAGGTTTTTGGGCTCTTTCGGCTGATGCGGACGGGTCTCGGTCACTCTCTTCGCGCGCCCGCCGCTCGATGAACACAATGCTCCATGACATGAGCCCGGCCGGGCTGTCCTTTTGTTCGTTTCCACCCTGTCTCTCTGTCCGTGTGTGATGATGCTGGATAATCTGGTTAGTTTATTATAAGGCTGGCCATTGCCTAGATGGGAGACTAGACAAATTGCCAGAGGTAATCTAATCGAGTGACCGATCGGGCGTCGAGACTCGCGTGTTAACTAACCCGTATGGAGTACGTGGTGCCTGCCCTACCTGGGATCGTGAGGCGATCGGCCGCGCGTACAGGTAAATGTTGCGCGCACTCCCAGTTCAACTTCACTACTCGATCGGCCGTGCAAGAAACATCGTTCTGCCTTTCATCGCGGGCTGGGTCTGGACTCGGGCTTAGCGATCCTTGATTGGACTCAACCTTGACCAGGCGAGCCCAAATTGAAGCCCGTTAGTGCGCGTCATCATTTTTTTTTGGGCAAGGTAATGCGCAACATTTGAACAGCACACGTCCGTACGTGCAAGCCCAAAGTACGTGTGAAGTATACAAATTTGCAGCCGTGCGATTTGGTTTTGATGGCCTCGATGCACGCTATATGTGTAGGATCATAAATAAAAATTTTCAAAATAATTGAACTTTATTTGTTATATTTAAAAAATTTAAAACAAACAAATATAATTGGGACACTAACCTTGTCAGAATTTTATAAATTTTCTCGAGTGTGATCATGAACCAAAATTTTTATGAGAGCTTAATAATTGCCTTATTAACATTCTATAAAATTTTAATTTTTTTTGTTTGCTCAATTAAATCTATGTATACACTGAACTCCATTTGTTATATTTCAAAAATCAAAAATAGAAAGAACATAAATGGTACAGTGCACTTGTAAGAATTTTATAAACTCACTGGAATGTGATCATGATTCAAATTTTTTATTTTCTCTTAAGAATTTCCTTATAACTCTTCTGCAAAACTTTAAAAAATTTCAAACCTTTTTTATTATTAAATTAAATCTATATATTGATCATCACACATTTATCAGGATGTAGTCTTGTCGAATTTTTGAAACCTCTTGAGGCTTGATTATCATATGAAAATTTTATAAAAACATTAATGATAGATCAAGAATATTCAAAAAAAAATTCAAAATTTATAACATAGTTTGTACTATTTTTCATTTGGTTGAAGTTTCTTTGGTATAGCTCTTATTAGGATAGTAGTAGCATCGTGTAAGGTACATTGTATGTATGATAACACGCGTATATGCAATATTATGAGTGCATAAATGTAGGACAGAGCACGACATCTGCGTACCTAGAATGTGCTACGCAATCTTCTGAAGTAGTCCCTGGTTCATTCTTTAATGTTATTTTAGAATATGTAGTCAATTTTTAAACCTACATAAAAAATTTAGATTTGTAATGTGAAAATAATATTTATGGATATTTTCTAAAATACTTTCACAACTTTATATTTTAGATATTTTATGAAAATATAAATATAAAAAGTAATAGTCAAAAAGTAGTTCATATTGATATCCAAAACAGAAAGAACAAAAAGTAATATTTTTCTGCATATGTGGTTAAATGTGTGCTTTACATTCGAAAATTCTTAGTTAAATTGATCGATTAATATAAGCCACTTGGAGGAGTACTCCTTACGGGGAGCAGTGTAGTCCGTAAATATACTCCATATACTACTACTGCGAAGTGTTCTATAGTAAACGTAGCAAAATGTATCTATTGGAACCTCTTGAAGCTTGATTATCATATGAAAATTTTATAAAAACATTAATTATACATCAAGAAGGAACGGGAAAAACCTGGTCTCGAAACCCTTGAGGGCACCGAAGATTGCGGATCAACCAGCCTCCCCGAGAGGAGGAGACTCCCGGGGCGGCCATCTCACGGCGGCCTAGCACGGCGTGATTAACAAGCTCGGGAGATCCGATCTAAGATATGTCGGCGACGGCGCTTCGGGCTTCACGCGTGGCAAGAGGAGGAGCCGCGGCGGCGGCTGGTTGCATACGGGCGTCCTCGGGCCAACTCGTGCGTGAGCAGCGCAAGCTTTGCAGGGGCCTCGGTGCTTCGGATCCACAGCGGTGGTCAGCGTAGAGGTGCTGCGACCATCGTGGAGGCGTGGTGGCCAATTTCTTCATTGATTTTGAAAGTTTGTTTCTCGCTTGGATCGGTGATCGTTTGGATCGGCGCTTCGCTTGGATCATTGCGGATATGGCTCTTATTAGGATAGTAGTACTTATGCAATTTTTAAAATTAATGAAGCTTGATTATCATCTGAAAATTTTATTGGAATATTAATGATGCATCATAACAATGCACAAAAAATTTAAAAAATTTCTAATATGGCTTTTTTAATTTGGTTCAAACTTGCCGTCAGCGTTTTATCAGGATAGTTGCAATGTTTGAATTTTAAAAATTCCTCAGATTTGATAATCATTTGAAATTTTTATGAGAATATCACTGATATGTCAGGAACCTCTAAATAATTTCAAAAAAAATTGATGTTGTTTGTATTACTTTTTATTCGGTCCAATCTTGTCGAGATCTCGGCTAAACCGACTGAAATTTTGGTTTTAAAATCTGGATTTGAAAATACATTTTTGCGGTTCATCAGAAATTTATACAAAATTTCAAAATCTCACCGAGATTTCGTTCTCCACCACGAACGATATTTAGAGCAAAACGAAATTTGAATACTTGACCCAGAGACGCATGACAATGGCCTTACGTACACAATGTAAGGTACATTGTATGTATGATAACACGCGTATATGCAATATTATGAGTGCATAAATGTAGGACAGAGCACGACATCTGCGTACCTAGAATGTGCTACGCAATCTTCTGAAGTAGTCCCCTGGTTCATTCTTTAATGTTATTTTAGAATATGTAGTCAATTTTTAAACCTACATAAAAAATTTAGATTTGTAATGTGAAAATAATATTTATGGATATTTTCTAAAATACTTTCACAACTTTATATTTTAGATATTTTATGAAAATATAAATATAAAAAAGTAATAGTCAAAAGTAGTTCATATTGATATCCAAAACAGAAAGAACAAAAAGTAATATTTTTCTGCATATGTGGTTAAATGTGTGCTTTACATTCGAAAATTCTTAGTTAAATTGATCGATTAATATAAGCCACTTGGAGGAGTACTCCTTACGGGGAGCGGTGTAGTCCGTAAATATACTCCATATACTACTACTGCGAAGTGTTCTATAGTAAACGTAGCAAAATGTATCTATAAACAGTAACAATAAAAACTAAAGCGCCTGATGCCTCCGTCATCTTGTTTTTGTCAAATCTTGATCTCTTATGTGTGGATTTACAAATTTAGTCCCCTGTTGAAACCATAATTTGGTCAGAGTAGCTAATTTGGGAAATAGAGTTTAAGTATGGATAAAGTTTCAATATGGATAAAGGACGCTAGTCGATATTAACTCAAAGAGTAATTTATCCAGAAGTTGAGACCGATACGTATCGTGGATCTTGAGGACTCAGAGAATGATAGATCAACATAAGTGCTATTGTTGACATCAAGATTCAGTAGATGTAGCCGATTTAGGAATATAAAGTTAAACATAGATAGAGTCTTAGTTGATATTGGCTCATAGAGAAGTTTTACATTTGGAAATTGAGGCCGATACGAATCATGCGTTTGCAAGAATCGAAGGAGGATATGATCGGCTTAAGTGCTATATAAAAGGTCCAGAGGTGAGAAAAAAGTGCCTAGAGCCAACCAATCAACTTGCATATATTTTTATTTAATTTTCTGTCGATTAGGAGTAGCCTTTGTAACTTAGAACCTCCTTTTGTAATTTGTTTTTTATCAACAAAGTTGTGCATCGTCGATTATTGATCATCTTCGATTACACCAGTATCCCAGTTCTGTTTTTATTGATCTTGTTGCGTATCGTCTTTTAAGAAAAAATAGATCTTTAACTATCATCTAATTGGCTCAAAAAGGTGTTTAGATCTATCTAGCCGATCGTACCAGCGAATCGGATGTGAAAACAATTATTTCGATCTATTTTGCCTATTGTATAATCAAATCGGTTGGCATGCCATAAACCCGAATTAAACCGGTATTCGCGTATGTTTGAGTCGATTAATCCTTCGTCATATTTTTTTGCGCCAACACCCCCTATTGGTCTAGGGAGCATGGAAGCTTGTGTTCTGTTGTCGGGGAGCGCACGAAAGCCGGCACAGCTCGACCGACCACAAGAGCATCATGGTTCACTGCAACATAGCTGCTTCCCCGCTCCTCCAGCACGTAACAAGCTCCTATTGCGCTCGCCCATCGAGCTCGCCGCATACGGCCGTGCTTGCTTGCCGAATTGTTACACTCCCAAGGCATAGCAAGTTGGCTGCTGCGCCTTTCAGGGTGGGAGATAGGAGGCATTTTAAAAAACAGAAAAACTAACCAACGGTATACCGTTGCAACGGTATAGGATGAAACTTACCCGTGAAACATGAATTTTTGGTTGAAACTTATCTGTGAAACTCGAAAATCTGATGAAACTTACCCGTGAAACATCATGAAACTTACAGTGAAACCTAGCAATGAAACTTACCCGTGAAACTAATGAAACATGCTATACCGTTGCAACGGTATACCGTTGGGTAGTTGCTCTCTTTAAAAAAATGGCTAGAGCTCTGATATTTAAAACAACAGCTAAGCTATAAAAATACATATCCACGCATAAACTCACGCCCACGTATATATCCACACGCTTGCACCTGACGCTTACGAGCACGCGCGTTGAGCCGAGCTTGAACACCATCAAGCGAGATGCGCGCCTGGCGACCTAAACTGAGTTCAGTTCTCAAATTTAAAAATTTATATGTTGCGCTGGATTTGTAAAAGAAATAAAAAACGACGAGCAGCGTCACCGTTCGCCAATGCAACACAGGCTAGTCTAGTACAAGCTCGTTCTTTGAGGAAAACGGTGGTGGTGAAAAGAAAAAACACGGCGAGGCAGGAAACTTCAGATACGGGTGTTTCGTACACGTCATCCTCACAGGATGGGACGGAGGGGAGGCAGATGGGATGGGGAAGGAAAGGGGAGCCGAAATTTACCCCACCGTGGCGAGAGAAAACTATGGCTGCCGTACCACCGTAGCCTGCAGGCAGCCCTGCGCTGTTACAGCAGGGTAACATGGGTAGCCGGGGTAAAAAAATTGACGCAGGAAAAAGAAATTCACCACCACGGCACCCACATGGCCTGGCTTGGACATGATCTAATTCTTCTGAGCCTGAGTCACCCACAGGTAGCAGGCTACAGCTGTGGAGGAAGAAAAAGAGAACAGACCACCAGACCATGGGAGGACACAGTGATGCATGGCAGCAGCACTTGCCCAGTATTTTACAGTTACCTTGCAGCAAAGTGATAAGGCCCTGTTTTTTCCCCATCTCTCGATCTTTTTGACCACTGTACACGGGTACACTGCGTCTGTGAGGTACCAGCTTGCCTGACTGACTGGCTTAACCGCGGGGCGGCGTTCGGCTGATGGGTGGAGCCGGATGGGGTGTGAGTTGAGACCGGTGGGGATTTACCGCTCCGCGCGGAACGAGGCCGTCTCGGGGGAGTTAATTTACATGGGTATTGGTGAATAGTGTTGTCGATCCACATGGTTTGCGCACTGCTGACTTGCCATCGTGGGCTGGTACAAACTCGGTTCTGAACGGCACGCTTCGCAAAGCTGCTCTCGCCGTGTCGGTCTTCATGCTGCCACCCGCTAGTCTCACGGCCAAGGCAACTTTTGAAATACGGTTGAGCAATGGCAACTTCCGTAGGTGCCAGAGACAGGCCAACTGGAGAAGTGTCACGATCTCTCCAGTCAATTCCTTCGTTTTCCCCGTCTATTCTACAGTATATTGCTTCTTTGAAGGGTTGGAGTATCCGAGTATATTGCTTAATAAACACTGACGTCCATGGTAGTGCAAAATAGTAAAAGGAGAGGTGTTTTTTTGCCTTTTCATTTAATACAAGGTATTCGTGAAATTAAACGCAGTATGAAAAATATCTAATTTCAAATACATAACTTCATTGATTATGAAATGGTATTGCTCTGGACTTGACATCTGATCCAAAGTTTTAAACTCGGACGACGCATCCCCTATCTCATGCTTATAAACATGTTTGCACCAAGTTTTGGCAAAGGTGATCAAACTTATCAGGCTAAGGGTTGGGATGTTATAGCCGGTATTTGATATGGGAAGATGTCTGAGATTTCGGTTATGACAGATATTTTAGGAAGTGCCGTCCTGATAAAGACCGATATGAATCATGTTTTGCAACGTATTGAAAAAGAATGCAATCGGCCGATAGCTATAAAGAGGACCATGGGTGAGTGAGAAAAATAACACAATCAAATCAATCAACTTGTATTATTTTTCTGTCGACTAGGAGTAGCCTCTGTAATTTAGATTGTCTCTTGTAATATGATTTGATCAATAAAGTTGCGTATCACCGATTATTGATCATCTTCAATTACGCCAATCGGGTTTGATTTTTCTCTAATCTTGTCGCGCATCGCTTTTTTGGAAAAGATCTACTTTTATCCTCTGGTTAGCCCTAATCGGCTAATTAGAATATCGTTGCCCTTAATTTGATCGGTTTTTGGCTGATTAGATCTAAGCCGATTGTTCCGTTAGATCGGTTTTGAGCAAAATTTAGGTTATTCTTACTGATTGCAGGATCAAATCAGTTGGCACGACTTGAACTGTAGAACCAGGCGTTCGCTTGGTGTATTATTGCTGATAAACCCTACTTTAAGTTTTTAGCATCAACAAAACCGGTCACTTGACCGATGCTTTTCATCCAGTTCTCGTGATGTGTCACCTCTGCCTAGAGTTTAAGCACTTTTTCCTCGAGCCATGGAACCTCAACTCACTCCTCTCCCACGTCTTCCTCTCCTATCTCCCCACCGTCTCTTAGCTGTCGCTCTACATCTCACCCTTTCCCGTGAGGAGGTTAAGCTCATCGAGGGTAGTGACTGCGCCATGCGTGTCGCCCACACCGCCGTCACACTCCTGGACACGGTGCTCAGGTGTAGGATCAAAGATAACCGAGTAGGGGATGAATAGGATGTTTCTAAATTTTTTGGATTAATAAAATTACTAAATAAGAATTGCAATTTTTGATAATTTACAACTGTGTTCTCTAGTAATTACTATGCTCTCCAACAATTCAAGAATAAGCAAAAAAATAATTCTAAGCACAAATGATACACTCAAATTGCTAGAATTATAAATTTGCGCACAAGAATGAGAAATGCAAACTGCAAGAGAATGAGACAAAAGAATTTTATCTTGTGGTCTCGGAGATATATAGATCTTCCCTAATCCACATTGAGGTAACTTGAATAACTTCAAACCGGCTCCAACCTCTTGAGCCTTCCTCGATCACTATGGTAGTTCTGTCTCGCTCCGGGCAGGCGAACTCCGACCTTCATAACTTGCCAGGGTTTCTCACAACCTTTGTCGAGAAACTCACCGTGCACGATCACTTCCAAGCCGTCTAGAAGGCGGCAACCTTCAAGAGTAATAAAGGTTGACGTTTGCTTGAGGTCAGATTGAGTGTCTAAAAGTTCAACACTAAATACAATACTCAAATTTGCTTCACATTCTTACAAAATGAGAATTCAATGCTCATAATGAGTAGATGACTTTCTAGAGCTTAAGGATGATCAATGAGGTTCAAAAGTTACTCTAGAATGCAGGTGGGAGGGTATTTATAATCCCTACCAACCAAATATAACCGTTGGCTAAAAGTTGGTCAAAATTGTCCTGAGAGGCCGGTTGTACCATCCTTGGACCGGTATGAACACCCCTCAGTATCTAACAGTCGCTACAGTGCATTTAATAAGCTGTTAGTGGCCGTTGGTTATATGATTGGTATGATTGGAGGGGGCCTAGTCATACCGCCCACTCCAAAACCAAAATCATACATCTTTGCAAAAAATAAACCAGATCACACCGCTAGCCGGTATAACCAGAGGAGGTCAAGTCATACCGCCTGAGGCACCCAAAAGTGCATTTTGGCAAGATTTTGATTTTAATTTCATGCAGTGCCAAGGAAATCTCAAATATGCATGGGTTTGAGCCTCCAAACATTTTTTGACATCGAACAAGCAGCAATGATCCCTCTTAATAGTATGACGCTTATTCTATCAATCCGATCTTTTTCTCCAAACTCTGAGATCGACAAAAAAAAGTTATGAAAAGTCCTTAAATTTTATACCTAGCCATCTTGTTTTCAACACTCGTTTTTTCACCATTTTCATGCTTCCATGATCGTCGAATTTAGGATCAATCTATTCTCAAAATGCTTAAATTGAAAATATCAGCCCTTTAACTATAATTTTCATTAATTACCAAAATTAAATCGAATTAGGGGTCTAAATGCTTTCATTAGGCCAGACAGTATCATCCACACCATCAAGTGCCTCCTTATGCAGCAGTCTGTCCAGGAGGACTTCAACTGTCAACGCATTCTCACCGCAATATTGGCCGTGCTACCCACAGGTGTGCCCGAGGTGGACCCGAGGGCGCATCACCTCAAGAAGCCAGCCCCGTTCATTCCCTTTTCCACGCCCCTCGTGCTACCTATCTAAAAAGCCATGACCCCTAGCTCGCCATCGCGCGATGCCCGCCATCGTGCCGATGCCGGTGCCTAGGCGTGTTCGAGGTGGAGCGACGGCTCGACCTACCCCTGTGCGACCACCTCCTCCTCAACCCGCTCTTCGTTTACCCCTCTACCATCTCGATTGTGAGTGCACTGTCGTCTGCAACCTCGAGCGGATACATTGTTTTGAAAATTTGTTGTGGCAAAACTTCTTCATTATTCCAAGAAACATTTCGTTAGGTTGCATCGTGTATTACCAAAAATATTGCAAGAAGAGGTATTTACTACAATAGTTTCATTTAGTTATTGCATTACAATAATTTATTATTGCAGTGGGATTGTCAATTGTTGTACATTTCTTTTTTCAAATTTGATACAATCATTTTCTCCAATCGTTGCATCAGTAACTGTAAAATGTTGCAACTATTCTTTTCAAATGTTGAAGTGTTGTGTTATTGTGATTTTCTTTGTTTACATTGTCTAGCTCATTTTAATTTTTGGCTACATTCTATACTCTTGGTTTCATCCAATTTAGTTTTTTTGTCGACATTCCGACTGTTATTGTGTATTTTGTTACACCAAGTGATTACAATTGTTGCATGTATCGTTAAAGAATGTTGTGCTGATGCGTCCTATTCCTAGTTGTTCCCATTATGAAACTCATTCTTTAGAGTGACGTTCAAACAATTTTAACACACACACACAAAATCCTTGTTATCACAAGAACTAGACTAAATTTGGGTACAATTTTAGGCTCTTCTAGAATGGCCAAAAGAAATGGGTTTTTAAAATCAACACAGAAACAATGTGTTTATACAAAAACATAGTGTGAAATCTAGTTGCGATGAACGGGGGTAGCCATTGAATTTCCTCATAAATGTTTTAGCTTATGCATGGTGATTATTCACTGCCTATTCGAGAAATCCAAAATCGAAAGTGCCAGCTGATTCTCAACGGTCCTCTTGACTAGCATTCTACTGCATGCATCTTGTCAAATTTATGAGCATTACTCCCTCCGTCTCAAAATATAAGGCGCGCACGCATTTCAAGATTCAAACTTTGAAATCTTTGACCAATGATTTGTCTAACTATATAAAGATTTTGTGATATAAAAATGGTACCATTGAATTCGTATTTGAAAGTACTTTGTAATGATAGTGATTTTGTTTGTATAAATGATATTGGATAAGAGAAATAAAAGGTCAAAGTATAGTTTAGGAGACTGTGCCAAGTCAAACCATGCCTTATATTTTGGGACGGAGGGAGTATAAATTTATCATTTCCTCTCTTGCAACATCACCAAAAGTTAACTAGTTACATCTCTTCATGTCCAACCAAGCATGAAAGGAGTAGCTCGTAGACATTAGACCTAAGGTATCTTGGTAATTTCCATTTTATTCATTGACGACAAGTATTAGGTGTAAAATTTGATGAAACATAGTGCAAAAACTAGTTGGGATCAAGGCAAAACTAGCTCTAAAAATATTCTATATATCTTCTAGACGCAGTAGAGTATTGGGAATTTTTAAGTCTTTCAATTATTATACACATAATTCAAAAGTTATGGAAGAAGATCCATCATTTTGTAATGAAAACAACATAAAAAAGGAAGAAGTTCATGTAACACCTAAACTTTTGTTGAAAGTCCATTCAACACCTCCAACCTATAAAACCAGACATTTGACCCTTCAAACTTTGTAATTCGGTTCAAATAACACTCTGACCCGGATTTGCATAGTGGTATTGTTCGTGCGGCATAATGAGTAAGCGGGTTTATCATATAGGATGATATGCTAGCCAAGTTAGGTTAATAACAGGTAGGACCCATATGGGCTTCTTCCCGCCGAGCTCCAATCATGCTTCTATGGATGTCGGCCCCTCTAGCCCCCTTCATCTCAATTTTGATTTGGATGAGAAATTTATGTGAGCTCCACTCGTCATTGACTTAAACTTGCTCAACGTGTCATCTTAGGTCATAAAATCATCCGCACATCACATTGCATAGGCAATACTACTATGCTAACTGAGTCAAGATATTATTTAAATTGGATTGCAAAGTTTTGGAGGGCAAATATCTGGTTTTATAATTCGGGGTGCCGTACAAACTTTTGAGCAAAATTTAGGATGTTAGATGCTCTTTTTTTCTAAAAAAAGTTTGGACTATTTCAAAATCATGCTAAGCATCTTAATACATCTGCAAAAAAGTCATTATTGTCCTATCATTGATTAAAAGATTTAGCTTGTATGAACCGTTATTGGTTTGATGCAAATAATGGCATTTGTTTCAGTATATTAAGGATATAGATGTATCCATTGTTTATTTAAAATTACTTAATAGCCTATTTCTTATATTATATCTCAATCCCTTGAAATTCTCGAGTCGAAAGATGGAAGCATACGCTGTGTTTTGCAACTTTCCTCTTCCTACTTGCTAGTTCATGGTGGTTTTTTGTTCATCACTATAAAGGTCCCGTTCGGACCAGCTTATGCACAACTTCTACTTAAAAGAAAAGCAGATTGTCTACCGAACGGAAGGATTCTAGATAGCTTCTCTCACAATCAGAATCTGATTTGTACACAGAATTAGAATCTGTCACTGTCGACGATTGGGATCACCTGACCGCAAATGTGAAACTGGGCTAGTGTGAATGAGAGACCCAAAACGAGCTCCGCTCAACGGAGGAACGGATCTGCTGCGATGTTGGTCGGGGCGAAACGACAAAGAGCGAGACACAGCGGATTATATTGGTTCGAGCCCCTGTGAGGGTAATAGCTCTACTCCAGTCTTGCCCTGAGGCGGAGAACTTCACTATACTTGGTTACAGAGACGATTTACAACTCGAGCTTGAGTGTATTGGCTATGGCTACTGTTCTACTGCTTGTGCCTTCATCTCGTGTCGATCTGCTTCAGGGAATTTTATACCCCTCCCGTTCGTTAGCAGAAACGGTCGGGAGAGATCCTCGGGGAAGTGCATGGTGCGCATTGAGGACGTGCTGCAACCGTCCCGGACAGTCACTCACCTGATTCTGCTGATTCTGACTTAAATTCTATGAGTTTTGCTTCCCACGAGTCGCCGCAGGTATAAAGGCTTCCGCCGTCGTCCTGCTTGGTAGAGCTCTAAATTCCAGTTTCATCTGAGATCTGAAACTTGTAGGCTAAAATAAAGTGAATTAAGTTTATATTTTTGATTTAAAATATAAATAAGATGATCTATCTAAACACTCTAATGTACTCACGACTTCAACTTCACGAATCTAATGAAACTAAATTTCTGCTAAACATACCCTAAATGTCAGTAGTATTTTGAAGCTCTTTCGCACGACACGCTTGCGCAACCTCCGTCGGAAAATATCCCCCTATTTTCAAGTTGAAAAGTCAAAACTAGTAGTTACTAGATTGCACAGTTCGCCGAGGGGATAGCCCGATAGCGGTCCTAGCAACCATGCGCCTCGGCGAGTTGGCGGCATGCACGCAAGAAGCTCCTTCGGTCCTCCCTTAATCCGGCACCGAAATTATACGTAACGTGGCATCACCTTTCTCAATTCCCAAATTATCCCGGCGGTAAAATAAAAAATCCCCACCCCAAAGATTTGACCGTAGTTAAATCTCCCCCACCACCCCGGCTCACGTGACCCCCCGTCTTACACGAGCGCTGACACGCGGGCCCGTGTCCACGCGTCGCGCATCCGGTGGCCGTACAGCAGATGCGGCGGGCTGTGGCGCTCACGTTGGCCGCCATTGGAATATCCCTCCACCCTCCCTTTTCGTTGCTAACCGGTGGGCCCCACCGGAGCCCGTTGGAACCCATTGCCAAATGGCTGGCCCGTCATTTACATGCGGGGCAGCGAGTATTACTGGCCCCCGGAAAATGCACGACCCCACGCAGTAAGAGTTTCCTGGCGCAAGCCAAGCACACGCAGGAAGGGCATGGCATTTATTTCCCCCAAGATTTTTTCTCCCTTTCGAAATTCAAAATAGAGATTTTTTTTGGGATAATAATATTATGAAGCGGGGGTAGGAGGGTGGAAAAGGGGCAGCAGAAGAAAAGGCAGGAGGCAGAGGCCTAGAGGGTCAAAAGAAAAGGAAGGAAAATAAATAAAGGGTTTTGATAAATATTATCTAGATATTTTGTTGGTTAAAATCATCCAAATTTAAGAGCTTTGGATTCTTTGTTGAGATTCGGTTTGATTGTCCTAATGGTTCGTGTAGATAACAGGTATAGAAACCAACTATGTTTCTTATATCTTTCAATATACATTTCTTTTTGAATTTTTTTCTTTCTCTTGGTGCTATTTGGCAAAATAGATCACAAAACGTGGCGCAATGGGTTTGATTAGACGATACCGCTGTTAGATTCAAAGGTTAAAAAATTGAATGTTTTTAGAAGAAAAACATCTAATAGATTGCTAGACACTCCATATCAATGGTTTCCGGAAATAGGCGGCTGGGCTCCTAGCCTCCCTATAAAATTGGGACAGCAACAAGCCTATCAAACCCACGCGAAGAGGCGCACGCCCCAGCCCCAAGCAGCAAAGTCTAGCCGCTCCCTTCTGCACGCCCACCTCTGCTCCCAGCCCCAGCCTTGCAGCAAAGCATAGCCTTCTTCTGCACGCCCCAGCCCCAAGCCTTGGAAGGAAGCAGCAAAGCCTAGCCTTCTTCTCCCTCCCTCCTCCTCCCCGTCCAATCTCTCAGAAAAATCCCACCATACCTCATCGCTTCGTCTCCCTCCCCGCTTCCGGCCCAAAAGTCGTTCGCTTTTCTTCTTTCCCATTTCCTCTGGGTTTCGGGGGAGTTCTTTGTGGTGTAGGTGGGGAGTGCTTTTGCTTGCCGTCTGCGGTGGGGGTTTAGGAGGTTTTCTTGAGGGGTTTTAGGCGGAGGTTGGAGGAGTCGGCAAATGCGAGTGGAGTTTTAGGGGGTTTTATCGATGTGGGCCATGGAGGAGGAGGTGTTCATGGCGGTGAAGAGGACGCAGCATGTTGAGGTGACGTCCCTGGCGGCGCCAGCGGTGGCGAAGGGGAAGGGGAAGCGCGGTGTTGTGGAGCCCAAGACGGTGAGAGTGTTCTGCGACGACTATGACGCGACTGATTCGTCGAGTGATGAGGAGGCGCCCGAGCGCCGGAGGGTGAAGCGCTACGTGCAGGAGATCAGGCTGCAGCCACCGGTGCCGGGGAAGGGGAGGGGTGCGGAGGAGTTGGCGCCCTCGGCGAAGGCGGCGTCGAACGCCAAGCCGAGGGTGGTGGTGTTCGGGAGGAAGAGGAAGGCCGGCGAGGACGCCAGCGGCGAGCCGCGGTTCCGCGGCGTGCGGCGGCGTCCGTGGGGGAAGTACGCCGCGGAGATCCGTGACCCGTGGCGGCGGGTGCGGGTGTGGCTTGGCACCTTCGACACCGCCGAGGAGGCCGCCAAGGTCTACGACTCGGCCGCCATCCAGCTGCGCGGTCCCGACGCCACCACTAACTTCGAGCAGTCCGGCAACGGCGACGTCGAGGTCCCAGCCGAGGTCGTCGAGCGCCTCCCGCAGCCGCCGGTGAGGTCCAAGAACGCCTCCTCCGCCACCTCCTACGACTCCGGCGAGGAGTCTCACGTGGTGGCGGCGTCCCCAACCTCCGTCCTACGTTCCTTCCCTTCGTCCACCGTTGCCGACGACACCTCCAAGAAGCCCTCACACCCTTCCCGCGCACCCGAGACCGACGAATCCGGCGACATCTTCGGCTGCTCGTTCTCCGGCGACGGCTTCGCTGGTGACCTCCCTCCGCTCTACACCGACTTCGACCTCCTCGCTGACTTTCCGGAGCCCCCGCTGGACTTCCTGTCCAACCTTCCCGAGGAGCCCTTCTCCTTCCAGTCGGACCTCCTCCTCGACCCTCCGTCGCCGGCGGGGTTGCAACAGGTGGACAACTTCTTTGAAGACATCTCCGATCTCTTCCAAATCGACCCGCTCCCCTTCGTCTAGTGGAACAATTGTAAAACACCGGATTAGGCGACTAATTCGGCCAATTTTGTTTGCATTTTTTTTTTCAATTTCTCTTCTTTTCGGTTTCTAGAGTAAGTTATGATTCGCCAGTGTAGCTGCCGCCTTAAACACCCTCCCCCGCCAGGGAAACCTTGCCGGGGTGAGATGAAAGTTAAAGAGAGATGAAAAATGTTGGTCTCTTCAGTTATGGTTTTGTTACCATCATCATTAAGTTATCAGTAATTAGCAATTCGTTTCCATCACGATGTCAAGGTATGATCCTTATTTTTTTTTGTTTGTGTTCATACGTGAGATGCGAAGAGAGGTGTATACGTTGGACTGTTGGAGTCGTTGGACTGTAAATTTCTCTTCTTTTCGGTTTCTAGAGTAAGTTATGATTTGATTCGCCAGTGTAGGCTGTAGCTGCCACCTTAAACACCCTTCCCCGCCAGGGAAGCCTTGTTGGGGTGAGATGAAAGTTAAAGAGAGATGAAAAATGTTGGTCTCTTCAGTTATGGTTTTGTTACCATCATCATGAAGTTGTCAGTAATTAGCAATTCGTTTCCATCACGATGTCAAGGTATGATCCTTTTTTTTTTGTGTGTGTTCATACGTGAAATGAGATGAGAGGTGTATACGTTGGACTGTTGGAGTCGTTGGACTGTAACGTACGAGCAGCAATGAAACGACGCGCCCCGTCCCCACACGCGGCCGGTGGCCGGCGGCCGGCGATGTTTGGAGGAAGCGTCGGTTCCGATGATGCGAGCCGCGATTTGCTCGCCACCGTTCCGAGGCGTCGGGCGTCGCGCCACGCCAATAAATGTGGCAGTAAGTACGACAGCAAGTGTACCACCGCATTAACCGCATTTTTTTCGCTAAGGTTTTGTTGTGCTTCTGCGGAAGTAAGGATAATTGAAAATGATCACTTTCTAGTTGGGTGTGTAACCTTTTTCCTTTTTAATCTGGCTTTTTTAATGTAATTAGGTTGCCTTCAGCTAGAGAACTATTTTTATAATTATATCTGAAAGAAGATTAAATTTACTTTAAAAATGTTATACATAGGATTAAAAAGGTGATCACTTAAGGGTATTAAGGGTACGTACCATGCTGTGATTATTGGTATCTATATGTTTTGATATGGAAGAGAGAGAACAAGGAGAGATAATATTACTATCTCTTCGTGAAGAGACAGTAATATTTGTGACTATTCTTTGTTAATAGGTTTGCAATATATAAAACCCATAATACATATAACGAAACTCATCCTTATTCGAACGGTTAAGTTTTCTACCAGTTCAGTCAAGGTGATCAAAACTTTGTTTCACACTGTTCGTCACCGATCAGTGAAATAGTCACCTCGACCAGTAACTAGTCGGGACTAGTGGTTACCCCTGCACATGTTTCTGTGTGGAGATTTGTCTGTCAGGTATACATAACTACTCAAATGTTATATCTGGAAAAAGCACCCTTTAACGAGAAGATACTATTTGGTAAAACACCTCTTATTACACGATGCTCTTTTGGAGAACAACTGTCGCCTCTTCAACCAGGATAATTAGGGGGGGTTGATCCACGCTGTTGAAAGCATCTTGCACCTGTAGATCTGGAATCATCTGAAATCCAATCAAGCATAGCATAGAAAATTTGACTCAGAATAGGCAGTAGATATTTGAAAGCATCTATTTTGTAACCGGTAGTAGATATTTGAAAGCATCCATTTTGTAACCTATATACTGTGTAAGAGCCGCTTGACTAATAAAGAAACAATCCCTATTATCGTTGTCTTATTCACTAGGAACTCATAATTATATTTTCGTAAGTTCGATTAAAGAATCCCAGGTATTGAACATCGACATCAACTATCTATATGCTTTGTCACGTAAAATTTTTGCTGATGTAGAAGTGAGAGGAGAAGCGAGAGTATAGCTATCTCTTCGTAAAAAGACGACTATATAAACAATATAAAATATCACTATGTTAGTTATTGTCTATAATAAACACTTTTTTATACCATAATTAAAAGGTTGTAGAATCTCAAAGGATGTTATAAAAATTGTTTTTAATTTTATATTTAAATAATATGAAAAATAGTATATAGATAACTAAGGATCTGGGTGGCTTGACTATCTCAGATCAAATCGAATCGAGTGGCTCGGCGAGGTGAGGGGAGGCCGTGGTCAACAGGTGACGCCATGAGCGCCTGCCAAGTGGGGTTGGCCCGGGTGGGATTTGGGTTGTTGTTTGTTAAACTTGCCCTCTTTTCTCGTGGGGATAGCTGCCTGGGCGTAGTACGCAGAGGCCTCGCCTAGAAATTCCTCTTTTGCCCTTGGACTTTTTGACTATGTACCTTTCAGGGCCATGACTACTCACCGCGACCTCATAAAAATGGAAGATCATTTGTTTTTTTACCCACATGGAAATTAAATTAAACCGCCTTGCTCAAATCAATCATTGCCTGTTAAGCCTTAAAGCATACTCCGTAATACTGGCACACAGAAAGGAAGAGAAAACAGAAAAGAAAGCCTCGGAAGAAAAAACATAGAGAGAACTACACAAGTACTCACCATCCAAATTTATAAAACGTGGATTTTAAATAATCTTGTTCACAAATATAGTATGTATTTCATATTTCAATACAAAATTAGTGTTATGTTCCCTCTATACTGGTAATAAATACCTATTTTTATTTTATATTCTCTATATCTATCTATATCTATACTAATTAGGCACTCGGAGGAAGCTCCTATGTTAACCAGAAAGATCTGGTCATCTTTTTGTTGGGCCTGAGTTATAACTGTTTAGATTAAAAGGAAGAGTCCATGTCAAGTATAATATAAATTAAGAAAAATTTAAAATAAAAAATTAAAAAAATTAGCAATCTATCTATCTATACTAATTAAGCACTCTAAAGAAACTCGCACATTAACCAAAAAGATCTGACCATTTATTTGTTAGGCCTGATTTATAACGGTTTAGATTAAAAAAAAGATTCTATATCAAGTATAACATAAATTTAAAAAAATCGGAATAAAAAATTAAAGAATTAGCAATCTAACTTCTATAATATTTTGAAAGTAAATCTATAATAAATAAAATTCAAAATAATAATTAAATGTCACCAATAATTGAGTTAGCATATCTCATTTCTGACGTTCTTCTATAATTCGCTCTCTTCTTCGGCGATAATTACGATGTTGCAGATCCATGTTCCACTTCTCCTTGGTCGGTACCGTCCGGTTCCGGTCCCACGAACCTCCTGTTCAGCTCTAGCTTAGCTTATATATATATATATATATATATATATATATATATATATATATATATATATATATATATATATATATATATATATATATATATAGTGTAGTGAATATAATGCTTAGTGATAATAATTAAAAGTAATTTAGTTATTTTTAGAGTAGTGCTTCAATGTTTTCTCTTTTAATATAAATTGCACAAATTTTAAAACAAGCGAAAAGGTAAATAATCACCATCTACTCTTCATTTATGATTTAATATTTGTGCAATTATAAAAAAAAGAAAGAAAAACATAAAAAACACCTATCTTATTTTTAATATATTTCTAGTCTATGTGTCAAAGGAAATACGGTTCGTAAAATTACACGGAGGGAGTAGCGTTGAACAAGAAGCTGGCAGGATATATGAAAAGATGGCGTGTTTCCTTTGTGTCTATTCTTTTGGAGGGAGGGGAAAGCCTTTATTTGAGCGTGGGGAGGAGGGTGACTGCGTGACTGAGGGTCCTTTTGGGAAGATGATGGCGGATTCTCTTTTCTTCTCTTTCCAACAATGCCTCTTTTGAAGAAGCCAAGCTAGAGGAGCATCTATCTCGCTCGATCGCAGCACCAAGGACGTGCAGTGATTGTGCCTTGTGTTTTTTTGCCCTCACTCACAGCTTTATTAGCCTACGATTTATTTGTTTGGTCACGATCTCTACTTCTCTAGCTGGCTAGTTATGTTGAAGTATAAGTGAATTGTTCATCTTTTCTTATTAATTTAAATTTTTACCGAACCTTGGTTGGTGCATCTAACTCAATATAGATCGTAGCCAAGAGATCTCGAGTTCAAGATCCGGTTGGCATGATTTAAAAAATAATTGTGGCCACTTCTATTCCACGTCCCAAGTTTTTACCGAATCGACCTGCATATCGCAACTCAATAAGTTAGTGGTAGCAGGCAAACGGCAAGCATGACCGGGACGTCGTCGGCTGGGTCGACACGTGCGGAAAGGCCACGCGTTAGACGACGGTTTTAGCGGCTTGGACGTGCCGATGCACGAGCTCGTGCTCTGACGCCCCCAAGCTCGTCACGGTCTCATCCAAGCAGCTAAGCGTGTTTTAATTCCTCCTCCTCCGTTCTTACTTACCGACCTGCTGATTGCTACTTTGCCGTTGTTCTTCCGGACATTTCCAGGCCTTCTGTTTCGTTCGTGCGTGCGTTCTCTTGCTCTCGCCATAGTCGTACATGCACCGCCGGCTGAAGAGTGGGCTCCACCTGCACGTTCCAAAGAAGATTTGTCAAACTAGTTTGCTAGCTAGCTTCTCCTCAGTCCTAGTACCCGGTCACCGTTGAATCCCTATGTCAGTGTATATACAAGCACCGCACCCTACCAGCTAGGCAGCCAGTGTAGTCGAGAGTTTAGATTTGGTTGGCTTCGCTGTCCAAAAGGCCCTTGTCTGTGCCCCCCTCTCTCACACACTCTGGTCCACTGGCTGATTGGCCTGTTTGTGCCCGTCCTTTGCAAGGTGTGCGGTGTGCCTGCCTGCCAGCTTATGCTTCCCAAAGCCCGAAACTTCATTCTCCGAGCAGCAGCAGCAACAGTTTGTCCTGCCAAAAATTGAAGGAACGGGAGAGGCCAAGACAAGAGCAGAGCGCAACGGTTGGCATAAAAACGGGCTAGCGAGGCAGAATGTTCGAGCCGAGAAGCCGAGCCTGCGCGCGTTGGAACTTGACCACAACCAACGTGGGGAAAACAACGCGAAACGGCGCAAAATCGAGACGTTTTTTATCCCTCTTACTCCCCGCGCGGCGCGCCGTTTGACCCGCGGTTGGGAGGTTAGTTCACGTCGCGGTCGGCTCGGTTGGCCGCTTGTCTAGTGAGCTCGGCACTGCTGCTGCGACGGACGCACTCCACACATGCACGCCGCGCGCTAGTATGTTCCGAGGCTGTCTGCGCTCCTGTTGGGGGCCTTGAGTGCACCGCAAGCTTCTGCCGCGTCCCATCCCTACCCTCGTGTTGGTTGATTCGTACCGCTGCTTTGTTTCCGGAGTCAAGAATTCTGGGGTCCGTCCCATGTGTGTCAATGCTGCTGCTGCCTCCGCCCGCCGGCCTGGATCCGGCGAGAAAGGCAATGCTAGCTCCTCCTGCGCCTGTCTCATAGATTCGCACCATTTTGCTTGCATGCTGTCAAAGCTTGCATTTTGTTTCGCCGCTGGTAGTAACTTGGGGTAACATTTAGGATAAATTGACTGGGGAATTTTCGTGCTATCTACAGCTGGGAGGTTTTATTATGCAGGACAAGCGTGGTGTGTGCGTGTAGTCAAAAGTTGATTTTTTTTTCCTTGAATGTTTTTTAAATTCTAACACTCGTGGGTGATCAATCAACTTTCCCGTGCACGAGTGATGATGCATAGAGTACTAATCTACTGCTGAAGATATTTCCATACGGTGTTGTCCTAGTTTGGAACTTGGAAAAGGCAGTCGAGCTCAGTGCGTTTTCTATTAGTGGGGATCCCATGTAGAGTAGTTAAGCTATCATAGGCTCGATCGGCTAAGACTACATAACAGTCGGGTATAACGTGTACTTCTCGCCACCCATGCTGATATTCATGTCTCGCTTTAGGTAATCCTACATTCGCTAGCTAGGCTATCCCACTTGTTGGACGCTGGACAAAGCCACGATTGGGGTGTGGTGTGGTGTGATGACTGATGAGGGTAAGGCATCTAAGCATGCTATTCCGAGTCAGAGGCTGTCCCCATTGGATGAGAAGCCCTGCAAAGACGACCAGCCTCAAAAGGCTCCGGCTATGATTCAGCATAATGCCGCCATCCTCTTAAGGTCTTATTCTCCCTGCAATCCTATTTCGATTTAGTACCAGGCACACCAAGTAGTCCTAGTACGTACACACAAAAGCTTGTAAGCCCAAAGACTCTAGGAGTGCACTTGACCGCTCATGCCCTCCTCGTGTTTGAATCATTTTGGCAGCGTCGGGAGGATAAAAAAAAATGCAAATGGCCGCTTGTCTTGTTGTGTGTACGTACGGCGCCTCAGAGGCGGCAGCAGAGCTTTGCAGTGCATGCATATGGTCGCCGGGTGCGGCACGAACAAGCAAGACACGCACAGCATCGCTGCATTAGTAAAAAAGACCGGCCGGCCGTGGTTAAACAACAGGGACAGCGCTGCGTTCGCAGTGGTTTTTGTCGCGCCCGTCGGCACGTTCTCGACGGCCCCGCCTGCGCAGGCAGGCAAAACGGGAAGCCAACCCCAGTGTCCCCACGCCGGCTGGAGCTGGAGGGACTGGACCGCTGGCTCCTCCGGCCGCGTGCGTCAGGCCGCATCGCATCGCTGCGCCCGCCCGGTGCAAGCGACCTTAATACTCTTCTGTCCAAGTTTACACGATGTATTTCTTGAATGGTTTTATATATAACTATATAATTTATTTGTATTTCGATACAAATCAGCGTGTATGCATTGAATAAATATACTCTTAATTAATATCTAGATTTATTTGATATTCTCTACGTGTATGTATTGAATAATTAGGATAGTCTAGTCATTTTCAATGCCTCCTTAGTATATATGCCAACAAAATATGCGTCTTTTAGAATTGGATCAGGAAGTAGTATTCGTGTCGCGTGCGTGCGTTCACGGAAGAAAACTGCGCGGACTCTAGCTAGCAATGCCTTTCCATCTGTTTGACGAGGATTTTCCGATGGTTAGAAAACCTTTGCTCGCTTTAACATGCACGCATTTTTTTCCCCTTTAGAAGCACTTTATAATTGTCGAATGTAAAATCGAACCAATCTGATCAGAAATCTGGATGGGTCATTCACCTTTCGGACACCACAAAGCTGGGCAGGGATATTGGTGTTCGATCGGATCACAGCTCCAACATGTATGATTGTGGTAGGTAACGCGGTAACAGAGCCGGTTTGGTGGTTTCCATGATGAGCCGGTGATGCAGAGGGTCGGTGGGGGGTTTTTACTCCGCTGCCGGCCGGCCGGCGATCGGTCGTCGGGGATAGAAACACAGCAGCAAGGTATGGCCAACTGAGCGTGGCGTCTACGTGCGCGTGTGCATTTATACCACCTGCTACGTATGTATATCCGTCTCACGGAACTGGCCGGTGAAGTATTCATTCCCATACGTGGTACACGCTGCTGCTGCGCGCTGCGAACCGTGCTCGGGGCTCTAGGCCATACCGTGCCTGCGTGCCGTGCATCGAGCCATGCGTAGCGGTAACCTGACGCGGCACACAGCGCAGGATATCCCCATGGCTTGTAGTGATGTCGCTGAGCCGAAACTGTTGTTTCACTGAAGATACCTAAGAAGATACTTTTATTTACTGAGTTACTAGAGAAATTACAGGCGTTACAGCAAAGGCCAAACAGGTGCTTGATGCTAAGAATTTGCTGGATGCAGTCAAACATTGACAGCAGAATTTGTGTTTCAGCACTTGCAAACCAATCATGTCCGCCTAAAGAAGGCTCTGAATCTCTGCAAAGACAAGTCACCCGGAACAGGCATGCTCTTCAACGGAAACTTCTTTTGTGTATTTCCGTCACTTTTTAGAAATGCTTTGCAGAGATAAGATCAAATGGCAAGAGACCTAATCATTCCGGGTCATAATCTCCGGGAGTTATCTACTAGAGTACCATGTGGTCCTTGAGGGCTTGTTCTTTCCTTTCTCCGATGATACTTCGAATTGAAGTCTTGCTTCAGTTGATTACTCGATTAATTACACCAGAATGTGCGATTATTGTCATTTCAACTATAAAAGTTTTGAGAGGTGATTCCATTTTTTTTTATAGTTCTACAAATAATAAAACATAAATGAAGAGTAGATGGTGATTACTTATCCCTTCGATTGTTTCAAAATTTATAAGTTATATTAGGAGGAAAGCATTAAAGCATTGCTCAAAAGTTTTTATCCTATATTCGAGAACCTGCCATGAACAAATCACCCACGGGGTAAAACACGCGCATTTCTTTTTTACAGAACACGTGATTAATACGTCAGTAACATCGTTTTAACAGATGCAGCCGCCAGCCATGTCTGAAAAGCGTATTAATCAGATGCCGAAATATCTTGAGAAGAGGAACAACTACTGTGCGTAGTACATGGACCACGTAATTTCGGCAATTTGGTGGTCCTTGTGACTCCTAAAAACGCTCAAAACGACCAATATCTTTCTTTCTCACTACGTGACACTCCCTAGGCTACGGTATTGTTTTCAGATTAGTAGCTAGAAACAGCTATCTGGTGACAGTGATGGGAGCAAAGCATGCACTTTCTGCTTCCACCACATGTAAATTGCCAGGAAAAAAGGTCAATTAAAGTGCAAACATGAATAAATAGTAGATACTAATTACTTATTTTTTTATTTGCTTCAATATTTGTGAAATATATATTGGTGGGTGATGTATAAAAACACTACTCATTTACGTTTGTTTCAATATTTATGTAATACTTATATTGATGAGTGAGGCATAGAAACACTACTCAATTAAACTTCATGTCACATAAGAGATGTATACATCATCATATCATATTAGCAAATCTGCCTTATATCAGCCTGAAAAATTTTCAGTTGTTGCTAGTGGATGCCCAAACAGGCTTATCTTTGCGACCTTATCCAGGAAAAATCTTAGCAACTTCATCATATATAGATTCAATAAAGCTGCATGTGCACACTCTCATATCTCTTCTTATGTTCAGCAACCTCTAGATCAGATCAAAGTTTTCTGAGATACGACATTAGCATATCCGATCTCAAAAATGAAGAAAATGAATCTCATAAGGAGAACCAAAATATCAGCGATAAAGCAATCAAAACAAGAAAGAGATTTGGCGAAACCGGCCGATAATTCTTTAAGCACAACCTCAAAAGGTTACAAAGGATTATTGCTTTCTCACAACCTCTCAAATCTTTTAGAACCTTTGGATCCTTGTATAAGAATCTAGTGCTAAAGATTAAGCTAGCCTCTAATCCTTTCATGCACCTCTTGCTTCAAATGAGTTGGTTTGTGATTTCTTTGTTGCTTAGGTTCTTCATGACCACCTCATAGATTTATATAGCCCTCTTAGTCCTCCTCCAAAGTAAGTAGGAATCTTACTCTAAAAGAAAGTATGAATCCTAATTCTATTAGGATTCATCTAGCATACATTTTTAAATTCTAAAAACCTATATATGAATCACCATAATTAACAATCTCTATCTTGACTCTTATCTGTTGAAGTTATCGTGCTCTTCCAAAAAATCACTCCAAATCGACTCCCTACTTTTTATTTTTCCTTTCACCTTTGGAAGTGTCCCTTATTATAGTGACTTATGCACATCACCGTAATGTGCGTGTTGATGTTTGGGCTTAATCTCCCGAACTCTCCACCTGAGAGCTCTTTCTTTTTATAGTTTGGTTAACCACACCTCTTATTCCATTAGCAACACCTACTGTAGTTAATGTTTGATCACTTCAAGATGAAGATTCTAATGGCATTTTCAAGAACACCTCTAAGAGATATGCAACTGTCTCATTGAAGTTGAGAGTATTTTTCTCGACGAGAATATTCATCACCAATTACTCCTAATATGGTGATAGAGATAATGACAGCATGATGACTTTGTTGTTCTCCTCAATTTTCTCTTTCACACTAGTTAGTTGTGTTATTAGCTTGTTGAAGACATTGAGATGGTCAACAAACTATGTACATTCCTCCATGGCAATCTATAGAGTTGTCACTTCAGCACGCATCGGTTTGTTAATGACTTCTCCATGTACAATTCTTCAAAGTTCTTCCATAATTTTTTTGGGTAAATTCTCCTTGATCACTAAGTATTTTACCTCATCAGAAAAACATAAACAAATTGTACATATAGTTTCCGCTCCATCACCTTCCAGTCTTCAGCAAACATCTTTTTCGGTTTGTCCCTTTCAAGAGCAGCGATTAACTATTTTTGGACAACAACATCCTTCACCACACATTGCCACTCGCTGAAATTTCCACTGATGTTAAATTTCTCTACTTAATTCCACATCATCAACATCGATATTGATTTTGTGTCACCTAACGCTTTATTGATCTTCTCACAAATATGATCAATCCAATCTTGACTCTGATATCACTTGTTACGCTTTGATATCCCTTCTTATGTGCATGAGCCCTCGGATTGGATCAAAGTTTTGTGAGATATGACACGAGAGTGCATGGTCTCAAGAACGAAGAAGATGAATCTCATAGGGAGAACAAAAAAGACGGTGATGAAGCAACTACGACGAGAGAAAGATTTGACGAAGTCGACCACAATTTTTTTAAGCATAACCTCAAAAGGGTATAAGGGATCGTTTCTCTCTCACAACCTCAAACCTTTTGTTAGAAATTGGCCCATAGGAAACCTATTTCCTTTAATCCTAAATCATGCATAGTTTAATACCATATTGCCTAGTTAAGTGGAGGAAAGGTAATTTATAAGGTATTCTTTCCACTCCTTGAATAATGTAACATTTGGCATAAGGATGGCATAGACTTTGGCTAAACACACATGTGCGCTCGTATTCACATGAAAAATTGCTTAACTAGTGAATTGCGATGAGCGATCGCATCGCGTCGTAAAGCGTCTCTTGTTACATTATTCCACATTTTATTTTGCTGAATCATGTTGTTATCAATCTATTCATTCTGTTTAAATACGATTTAAATGTTTGTCTAATTGATTGACATCGTACCGTCAATTACCAGTGAATAAATAAGCATATTATTGTCAGTTATTTATAGTAATCGACAGATGCCTATATAAAGTCCTGCAGACATCTAGGCTTGAGACCACCGAATTCCTACTCCATTCTTCCTCATCCTCTCTGGGTTGCTGTATTGTGGTGTTGAGTGGTTGAACCTCGCCGGCCTTCCTCCTCGGCATGCACCGTGAAGGAGGGTGGAGATCACTTGCTCGAAGGGGCAATATGGTTTCTGGAAAGTGTATCTGCACAATCGTTCTGTTTCTTCCTCGATGTCAACTACTTCTGTAACTGTGTCTGCGTTGCTTCCCTTTCTTCATTAATCCAACTGTAAGTCGTTTGTGTGACCGATCGAGTTTGTTACTTTTGAACTCTTGAACATACTCGAAATCCACAATGTGTTGCTTGTTAATTTGTGCATCTTTAGACTTTTGTTATATTTGTCTCAAAATAAAATCAAAAATAAAAATATTGCACATATTTCCGACACCTTTTATGACTCTTAGATCATTGCCTAAAACAAAAATCTAGTGCTAAAGAATATCCCAACCTCTAATTCTCTCATGAAACTCTTACTTTGGATGAGTTAGTTTGTGACTTATTGGTTGTTTTTTTCATGAATTATTCCATGGGTTTATATAAAGCCCTCTTAGGGTATGTTTGTTTAGGCCTTGAGTTTACCTCCATAAACCATAGCTAAAACAAAATTTTCTAGTCGAATTCTACTTCTTTGAAAAATCCCACTTAGTACTTACAACTTAACTATTATTTACAAAAATTACCATTCAAAATAACTTTTCCTCATGAATAGCCTAAACAAACACAACCTTAGTCCTCCAAAACAAGAAGAAATTCTACTCTGAAAGAAAATAGGAATCATAATATTGGATTTATTTAGTATAACTTTTCAAATTCTAAAATACTATATATGAGCCATCATAATTAACTTATGCTGGTACATAACGGCTGAATTACGGTTCTCGACGGCAGACAACTTCACAACACTACTAGATATGGTCTATATATTCTCAGTAGTACACTTGTACTCAACAATCATGTGAGAAACTTTCTAATCGAGATCATGGACGAGTTCTCTGATTCTTTAATTCTGGGTTCTGCCCATGATAAATCATTGAACTGGTGTTGTTAACTTGCTATCTAGCTGTAGGACCAACCAAAGCAAGGCTAAGTACCGAATTCTCAGCAGATAAGCTTTCTCTCAGTTTGTCAAAAGGAATATGTGTACCAAACATGGTACCTCAGGACTGTAAGTACGGAGTCTGATGCTAATCTCTTGCAAAACAAACCGCAAAGCTCCAAACAAGAACGGACTAAAAAGGCCATCCCACCTTTATCCAGCTTCCTCACACGGCTTAGCTCACGAATGAAAGGGATCTCTTTGACCAGTCCTACGGCTTCTGCAAAGTTCAGCTTTGGAATTTGAACGTTACAATACCGCTGTTACAGGTTTAAAACAATGTAGTTACAGCCTTCTACTAGCTCGCCAGTTTGTGGTCCTTTGTGATATATGAGCAACTTTATGAGAAAATAACACTTAGGAGTACTCTCTTTTTCTTTTTCAGCTTTGGCAAATTTTTACGTATGCTTCTATCTACGCAGCCTTTCACTGATGATTTTTTCAGTCACGTGCATAACTTCTGCTGGTAGAGACGATGTGCAAATCTTATTAAATGCACACAAATTTAAATTTGTAGTTGCTAAATGACATAGTTTAAGGGATGCCTATTTGCACTCCGTAAATGTGCATGTTAAGAATCTGCTAAGTACACTCCAAAGTATTGTTAGCTACTCCTACTGCCCTAAATATATTACTTAGCAGATTCTCAACTATTAGAGTACTACTACATGACTAGAGGTTCAAAACGAACTGAGCAGAAGCCAAACATATGAAGCTCAGCTCAATCTTTTGAACTCTCTCTCGCTCGGTTTGGCAGCTGGCTGTTTCTGCCCAAGGCAGGGATAGCATTCCAGTAAGGCAGTAACTGCAAGCACAAAACTACATCTTTGTAAAGGTTTCTTGGGTCTCTCACCTCCTACTACTAGTTGCACATGTCCTGTTCACAATGCAAGCTAGGGCTTTTCTAGGAGTAACTAGGCACTCACCTAGACTTCTTGCACATAAATTTGGCTCTTCTTTGTGGCACCCCAAAAGGATCAACGACACAAAAAAGGAGGAAGTTAAGCTTTGTGAAGCATGCAATGCATTGGTGCTGCTGCATCAGCATTGCTACCTTTTCCCCTTTCTCCTTTTATTCTTCTCATTTCCTGTCATTCTCCCTTGTGGGTCTGCTTTTCACTTGGCCACTTGCATTGCATGTGTAGGGTGTTATGTTTGACTTATTTCCTGTGGACACAAGAGGAGACGGAACGGTGCTTCTCTGGCTCCTGTTTTTATTATCACTCCGGACAGGCAATTCGATGCAATTGCAGGGACAGGTAAAACACCAGGTTTTGTTTTTGTAACTTTCACCATGTGAGCAGCTATTGGTGTCCCTTTGGCTCCTAGATGTTGTCCAATGGACTTGATATCTCAGAACCGTTGAGGTCGAGAGCAGACAGTTCGAGTTTAAGGTCAGCTAGTACAGAAGTTCCAAGAGTTCCATGAAACATACTGAAACGACTGCGGTTCATGCAAGCTAAATCTTCTGATCAATGGTGGGCCATAAAATTCCATCCGCTAAAGTTCATTCCTTACAACCGTTCCAGGTATCGATTGATGTGTTCTACATTATTGCCCTCGTGCTCATTTGAATAGCAGGACTTGAAGATATATTATTGCGGAATTTTCGTTTTTGCCACTAATCTGGAGTGAATTTTGTTTTTGCGACAAAATCCTTGGCTGACACGCAAGCCCAAACTCCACCTGTCTAGATGTCCGCTTAGTCGTAGAAAACAAAGTTTCCCATTATTATGTTTATCCATTGAGCCTTTAGGCATAGTTAACTCTTTTTTTTTAAAAAAAAAAGACGGTTTGACCCCCGATTTCTTCCATTAAAAATCGTAATGTACCAGTACATACAGTACAGGGTTCCTACTAGATTGAAACAAAAAAGCAAACTAGATGCTGACACCATGATCAACAATTTAAATTTCAAACTACTCTTCAACGGATACTAAAGTCTAGCTATCTTGCTAAAGTTTCCCATATAGCAAAATGTATGAAGTTCACTGAAAGGGGACAACAAAATTGCAGGATTTGTTGCTTCTAGCAAAAAGCACAGTCATATCCTTCAGAGGCTATAATCTCGTCGTCTTCCATCTTGTGGCCTTCATCATCTTTTATCTTGTAATCCTTGGCAAGGTTCACAAAATTGATGAAAACCACTCAAAAATTGCAAAAATCGACCGTATCAAGCTGGTTTGGCTTTTGAAATCGATTCAATTCAAAAAATTCAAGAAATTTGAAAAAAATTATCAAAATGTGTTCAATTTTTTTCAAATATTTTGTATGAGTTTCTGAGGAAATTCTAATAATTCTGTAAAATTTTCAAAGGATGATCAGACATGTATATTTTAAAAAAAATTCTGATAGTACTACTGTCTTTGTCTATGCTCTTCTATTTTTGATTTTTAGGGACAATAAATGAAGTATAATATTTATGAAATTTTTGTGCAAGATCCTGAGGCAATGCTAATGATTTTATAAAATTTTTAGATGATGGTCAAGCATGTGTATGTTTTGAAAAATTCTAACTAATTTTTTCAGATGATGGCCAGACTGGAGCTTTATTATGTTCCATTTGAAAGACTGCTTTTTTAAGTTCATCCATGGTAAATTCTTCCACTATTTTCTCAGCATCTTGTTTCTTAATTTAATTCATATTTTCTAAATGAAAATAAAATTCAGTACTGTCAGAATGGCCAAAATAAAATTTGTAATATAAGCCATCATATTATCGGAGAAATATCTGTCAATCACCCATATGTCAAGCGTGCAATCCAATTCATCTTTACGCTTAATCCCTCCCACCTCATCCATCTCTTCTTTTCACTTAATCCTCCCATCACCCTCCATCTCTTAGATTCATCCCATGCTTCAATGATTGCATAGGATATCCTTATCATCCTTCAATGATCCTTTTTTTTTCTGTTCTAGACAAACAATTTTACTTTTCCTCTTTCTTCCATTAGCTTTGGCATGATAGTATTTGCTATTATTATCTCCATCAATTAAGCTTTTTTCTTTGGATCTTTGCAACCATTTAATTTCGTCTTGTTTTAAATTTTTAATAGTCTAGCCAACTGAGCTTCCAACTGCTTTTTCTCGTCCCGGTCAGCACAGCTTAGACCAAAAAGCTCACATTTCTTATCAAGATTATCAATTTGTTCAATGATTACTCTTTTCAGCTTCTTATACCAACCAGCCTTATTCATATGCCAACCTTTTAAATGCTTTCTCATTTTCTTATTTTACATTGCCAGATATCTAACTTAGATGAGGGTAATCACAGGAGCTTTCCAACATTTCTCTACACTGTCATAAAAGTCATCTTCTAAAAACCAGCTCAACTCAAACTTAAGGGTCTGCAGATTTGACATCTTCTTGAGCAGCTTCATGTAGGAATAGTTCAGAACTCCATAGGAGCTGACGAGCTGTTGATTGAACGTACAGTAGCGTCAACAGTCAGCTCGAGGTGGTACCTGGCAAGCCGAGCAGAGACAGAGAGAGGAGTAATTTTGGTAAATTTCACAGTGACACTGTAGCAGTGCCCTGCTTTTCCTTCTCTTTGGGCTTTTGCTCTCGGCCTGAGCCTGTGAGCGTGAGCAGTGGCACGCAGAGTGGTGTGCAGCTTCAGCTAAAAAGAGGATCTTGCCAAAACAAATATCGGTTTTGTGCAGTGCAGAGCGTGCCATGAACCCCCAAATTCACTCATGTATCGTAGAAGCAGCAGCAGCAGCAGCAGCTTGGTGGTCCTGTCACCTGTGCATGTCGCAGGGCGTGTGTGATGAACCGCACATGTACATTGGGGAGAGAGATTCGTAGCACGGGCACGCCCAGGCGTTATCGCAACCACATGGTCTTGGGACCTGCGAACCAAGTTACTTCGTTTCCCTTTTAATTAGTGTATGAACTCTACGAAGGTTTGATTATCTCTGACCGAACTTGATGGCCTGGTGTTCATTCACACTTTGACAGCAGCAGAGCTCGGACAGAGCGGCACGAGAGAAGACAGGCTTTCTCCTCCATGAGACTAACACACTTCGATCGTCGGTTCGGTTTGCGATTCATTAGCAACAGCTATGGAGTTATGACAATGTAATCTTTGTGTAACTGTGTTGTCTCTGTGTGTTTCGGTACGCGATGCATTTAGAACGTGTTTGAAACGTAGGAATTTCGCAGAAGTTCCAAAAGAATTCTGTAGAAAAGAAAGAGGTTGTATTCGTGCTGGTTTGCAAACTGTATTGCAGCCACAAAGACAGAGTCCACTGCACCACTACAGCAACAGCAACGATGCATGGATGCGCGTCACGGTCGCCGGCGCACGGCAGATCGGGGAGGACGTACGTGCGTCGCGATCTGGTCCGCACACGGCGGCCGGAGACAGGAGGAGGGGGAGGGGATCCCTCCCTTGGCCGGACACCGGCACTGGAGCCCACCGTATCTCGCCAGGATCGATGTGGGTATGACACTGTGCTGTCCCCTACGGACAGCGATAGTGACGGCACGAGAACAAGAAGCTGGGATTGGTGCGTACGTGTCGGCCGGACAGTCAACCTTAGAATAACTACTTGCCTTGCATTCTAGGCTCTCGAACGTCTGATTTTTTTTTAGCGAATTCGAACGCCTCTTGAAATATTTTTTGTCTCTTCGCAACATTTATTCTGCGTCGTGTAACATTTTTTGAACGCTTGCAACATCCGTTTCTCGTAGCATTTGTCGAAGAAAAATGTTGCACACGTTGGTAGAAAATGTTGCACGCGTAGAAAAAAAAATGTTACGGAGTGTTAGGACGGCCGATGCCTAGCAAAACCGTTTTTTTTTGTTGGAAAGCAAGTGCAAACCTTCGTTCAAGATTAGACTTCTTGAGGAGAATTATGAATTAATCCACTGAATTGAATAGCCACATAACAAAGTCATTTATAATCTTGTCCTTTTTCTTCTAACTGCAATATGGGTAAAATTCTAACTACGCATGAAGCTTGCAGTAATTTCGTAGGGAAAGAACTTGATTCCAACATAATTCTTGCGGAATTACTACGTCCCGTGCGATGCGAGGGGGCAGGATCGAACACCTCCTTCAACATCCAGCACTTCCTCACTACGTTTATTCTCTGACAGTTATTTTTTATCCGGTTATTCACTTATAACGCGCACTCCTTTCACCTTTGACTTTTTCTCACCCACACATTCATCTTGGCATACTACCGCAACTTGACAATGTCTCGTCTCGTCTCTCGCTGCGCAACCAGGCACGCCAAGGCACCACCCGGATCTCATTTGCCGCTTCCACAGCGCGACCTCACATCCTTCGTCGTACCGCCACTGCTCCAGCTGTCGTCCATAAGGATGGCAAAAAAAATCTTCATGGAGAGCACCTTCCCATCCCCAATTTCCGATAAGCAAAATTTTCCTGCCTCCGTCTCTGTCCTTGTACATGGGGCTTAATTCCATCCGTCTCCGATCCCCGATAGGTTTACGGGGTCTCGATGGGAACTAATCCCCGAAAATGCTATATAAAAGATTACATGCTATATGAATTAATCACTAGAGTAATGGTGCATGTGTGAGTGAATCACTAAAGTAATTCATATTTAGCATATTTATTCATAATGACCTCACATATATATTCTTTTTTTTTCTTTTGAGAATGATCATTTACTCTCACCTATTATTGATAACGCGGAGACGAGGACGGGGATCGGAGACGGGGAACGGTGGAACGTCTCTGCCCCCACAATCCCCGACGGGGGCAATATTTTCCCCGACAAGCCCCCCACGGGAGATATTTCCTCCTGTCCCCGTCCTCTAATAGGTCCCCGCGAAGAAGCGGGGATCGGGGCCATTGCCATCCCTAGTCATCCACGTTCTCGTCCAAGTCATGTAAGAAACATCATATCTGGTTCTTAAAAATGAAACATCATATCTCTTATTTTGATTGGAGATCCAATGTTGTTTCCATAGAATATAATGTCCAAAACTTTACTTAATACAGATCACTCCTCTAACAACAGTATCCAGATTTGAGAAACTTGCACACTTCACTTTCTGCAGAAGACATGAAAAGAGCAATCTTATTATCACTGCTTCTAGATAAAACAAAATACTATAGGAGTTCACACTACATCTATATTATTATAACCACCGAAACTAATCCAGTCCACACGACACACTGAAACTAACCCAATACAAAATAATCTTTGCAACTGACTCCAATAAAAAATTCTTTCAGCTATAAACTTCACAAGGGATATATTTTCAAATAGATGCGTGCTGACGTCGAGAGCCGAGAAGAGAGGCTGTGAGAGGAGACTCGAGAGAGGTGGCGGCGAGACGAGGGCAGAGTGAGAGCCCATCATGTGAGAGGTGAGCGATGCGGGTTTCGCGACGCAATGTGAACTTTGTGGGTTGCAGTTTGGACCACTTAACTTATTAAATAAGATATAGATATCCACATAACATTGTTTGGTGGACTAATTTAAATAGGCTCGTGAACACCCGCGTCCACTTTCAACTTAGCAGCACCAGGAGGCATGAGATGCACACAAGGGGAGATCTAGAAAGGCAAAGCACATTTGTTTCTTGTGCATCTCTCTCCTCGAGTGTAATGCAATGCAACGCACAATGCTGCAGCCTGTGGATTGGTTGGCCACCTTTTTGGCTAAGTCATTTTTTGTAAGTCAGAAGAAGTGCCCACTGCAATCGGTGCGGCGTATCGGCGTAAGAAAACCAACGGCAAGATCCATATTGGGACATGCTCGTAACGTTGCTGCTGCTGCTGCTGGCGGTGGTGGTACTAGCTAGTGGTAGGGCCCGTTTCAGAGCATAAGCTGACAGGCTGAAAGCTTCTTCAATTTCTGTTTTTCATAAGAACTAGCATGGCTGCTGCAATGCATCATCTTTAAAGTATGTTTAAATAGCTTAGCAACATTTATACTATTTCGTGTTTTTAAAAATAGGTCGTTGTAGAACTTAATTTGTAATATTTTGATATTATATATTATATGAAAGAATATACTCACTTTGTTCGTAGGAACTCAATTTGTAATATTTGTGATATTATATATTATAGAAAATAATACTGGTCACATGCATGTGTCTGAAACTTTATTTCCCAAATACTTGTATAGTAAAATAGTAAACGTAGCATAACATAATATTTTCTATTTTATATCATCATCTCTTCATTTTATTGTTGAGATGTTTGTCTTTTCTTTTAGTTTTTTAAAGAATTTTTAGCATATTCTATATAGTTCTTATCGATCATAAAAATACCTGCTATCAACTATTAACTTTATATATATATATATATATATATATATATATATATATATATATATATATAAATTCCTTACCTCACTTTTTTCCTCAAAATAGCATATTTATGGACTTTTAATTCTAAAAAATCAAAATTTATATTTTTCACTTAGTATGGAATTAAAAATCCTATTTTCCTTGTATTTTTATTCTTCTATTATTTTTTGTTTTCATTTTTATATTAATTTTAAATTTTAGGTTTTAATTTACAGTTTGTATTAAAATCAAATGGCCAATTTTTTGTTTTTATTCTGAATTATGTTAATTGTCATTGATTTTTTATTTAATTTCACATGTGAGTTTTAGGTTAGTGTCGATAATCGGGATCGCCTGACCGCAAAAGTGAAGTGGGGGTTTGTGTGAGTGTAGGACCCAGGAAACGCTTCGCTCAACAATGGATCGAACGAAGGTCGGGCGTGGTGTCCACGAGCAAGAGACAACGAGTTATACTGGTTCGAGCCCCCGTGAGGGTAATGACTCTACGTCCAGTCTCCTCCTGAGATGGAGGATCTTACTAGTGGCGATTACAAAGAGTGTTTACAGCTCGAGCTTGAACGCTCTGTGCGTGGGTGTTTATGAAACTATTGCCAGTGAGTCCTTTTCCTGTACGTCCTGAGCGGCCTTATATCCCCTCGGATGCTGTCTGTAACGGATGGGAGAGATTCCCGGGGGAGTGGCCTTCGTGAGCATTGAAGGTGGGCTGTAACTGCTCCGGAAATGGCGCCCACTTCTGCATTGACGCCATTTATTCAGGTCTTGGTAACCGTCGAGTAAATGCACGCCCCACGTCCTGAGGCGAAACCGCCTGACCAAGAGCTGACCTCACGACCTCGAGCTTGAGGGAGTGCGAAAACGGACCCTTGGTCGAGGCAGGCTATAAGTCGTGCGGGACCGTGCGGACCAGGTCGCAATTGAGGGCATTCGCTGGACTGCCCCGAACCGGATACCCTGTTGACCGTGTGCTGACTCGTCAGAGATTTATCAGTCCCCGACAGTTAGAATTCATATAAAAATATAAGAGTTAATTTTTATCGAATGTTTATTTTTTGAATTTCAGCTATGTACATGTTTATTTTAAATTTCAACAAGGTCATCCATCTCATGGCATCTGCATCCACGTCCCTAGATCGTGCACTCTCTTCTCCCCGCGAGGCCCCACTAAGAGAGGCCCACCGCACAGTGGCGACTAGGGACGAGAGTGTACGCGACTGTGTGCCATCCCACTAAACCGGCGGATTTCTTACGGGCGTGCTAAGCTATATGCCGTCGGCCTGCAGCACAGGTTGGACATGGGCCACGTACATGCCGCGCGAGGAAATGGGCTACACGCGCTGCGCACCTCCCGGCTAATGCCCTGGTCCGTTCGTGTAAGCCCGCACAAATTTTATTTTATTTTTTTAGTCCAAAATTCAAATGATGTCTTTTAAACCGAACACCCAAATCACCATCCTTTTGAACCATGATGTTCCTTGGGATAATATTTTCAAAATAAGAGGTCGCTTGCGTCTGTTTCGGCTTAATAATAATATCGCATATCTTATGTGCCAATAGTAAAATAAAATATGCCACACGTTACTTCCTAAATGGAATCCAGTAGCTCATGAACGATGTTTCGGTACATATCGTTTGAATGGAAAAATATCCTGTGCAATCAGATAGGTTGGTGAAACCACGGTGCAACCTAACTAAAAAAAGTTTCAAAAAATTATGAAAAAAATCATGGATGTACATCTCAGCTTACCCCATCTACATATAAAATTTCATGATCAAATTCGTCCTGTGCTAAGAGTTACAAAAGACAAACTTGATCATGAGCAGGATTCAAAGTTTGTCTTTTTTATTACTCTTAGCACAGGACGAATTTGATCATGAAATTTTATATGTAGATGGGGTAAGCTGAGATGTACATCCATGATTTTTTTCAAAAATTTTTGAAACTTTTTCTAGTTGGGTTGCACCGTGGTTGCACGAACTGTCTGATTGCACAGGATATGTTCCCCGTTTGAATTGGGCCTGGGGGGATGAATCGGGTGGGTGTTGGATGTTTCGGTAGGCAAAATGAAATGTTCCATGCATTTGGTTTCAATAACCCACACATTAAAGTTCTTTGTTCTATGCGTTGACTTCAGTGTTTCAATGATTGATCGACGATATTCTAAGGGCTGTCTCAACCCTCCACCTCAACTGGTGTCTATAGAATTAATTACGCTGACAACTAAGCAAAAATCTGATGTGGCATAGGAATTAAGGAAAGGAGAGAAGGAAAAACAAAAAACCATGTCTCATGCAAGAAACTGGGTCGGCGCGGGCATCAAGACGCAAGAAACGAGCAAAATCGGGGTTAAACATTTCTGCGCGCTGATCAAAGTGTGTTTGTGGTGCATGCATTGGTTTATTGCTCTCTCTCTCCTCTAGACACTGCTCATAGAAACCATGGGTTGAAAAACTATGCATTGGTTTATTGCTCTCTCTCCTTTAGACACTGCTCATGGAAACTATGGGTTAGGAAAATATCACAAAACTATGGGTTTAAGCAACAATTTTATAGAACCACATATTTAAAAGGGCATTATTACTAAAACCTATAGTTTTATGATAGTTTGAACAATAAGCCAGTAGTTTTACGAAATTTACTACTAATAATAATAGAACAATAGTGGGGAAAATGAAAATGAGGAAAAGAAAACTACTACAACGTTTAGAAATGCAAAACCATATATGTATATGCACTATCTTTAACCCTTGAAAGTGTCTTAAGATTCGTGCAAAGGGTATTCAATTATTAGAGCATGCGACGGGGTTTGAATTTTGCAAGTTTGCATTGGTCTCGAGGTACATTTGACAGTGGTGACGTGGCGACCCGACCCGTATAATTAGTCAAGGGTAATGGTAGTAACATTGTCACCACTCTAAGATAATTACACGAATCACGGCATAGCCACCGGTAAAATATTGGAGAACCCGATGCTTTACCAAGTACTATGTCGTATTCAGAGTGTTGCAGCAGAACAATAATTAGAAATTGAATGAAATAATATTTATTACAAGCCACGCAGGACTATATGTCTATTACATAATATTACAACACTTCCCTGTACAGCAGAAGAGTACGGCTACTGCCTGCACACACTAAATACCTCCTAGGAGGCAAGAGCATAGTAAGGCCTATAAAAACTCTTAGTACTCATGATAGTAGTCTATATAGTAATAGCCCTCCGAGCCATCATCTTGATAACCCTAGAACTGATCTTACGAGTAGGCTTCATCCTCAGCCACATATGCGGATCCATCAAGATCTCCTTCTAAAAAAGGAAAAAATACAAGAGTGAGCATAATGTACTCAGTAAGCATTATATAACAGATGTATCATGATGATTTTCTCTCTATCCATCCAATCCTTTCCTCCAAATATGTTTTTATCAAAATTTAAGTTTTTGGTTTTATTTAAGGGGTTGGAAATTTTAATTATTGAAAATCAACTACTAACACTCGTATATGAGACAGATTTAGCTCCCATAGCCTTCAATTCAGGAGACAGACTTGAATTCAACATTTTAGACCATGCCCAGGTTTGTTTCACTTTACCCATAACAGCCCCATCTCTGAGGCTCCAGAACGTTTATCACTAATCCGGTACAAGATCTCCCACCCTGTATTCCGAGGGAGATATCTTCCTACCACACACAATTACAGTTGTACCCCGGCTCTTTATTTTCTCTTGGCTCTCTTTTCCCTCTCTAGCTGAAGGCCATTCAGCCTCATCGCCTAGCTCTCCATTATTTTGGCCGAAGCACCATCGGCCTCCCACTCTTCTCTTCCTCTCGCGCTTGCTAGCTCTCCACGGTGCCGCCTCTCCTCCCCTACTTCTCCCTACCGCCGGTGCCTTCTCCTTGCTTCGTACCGATCGCCTCCCCACTCTCGGCCTTCTTGAGCTGCCAACTGCTGCAGCTTTGGCCTGACTCGACTTTGGCCCAACATTTCTCTCCCCGCACTTTGTGCTCATAGAGCCACTAGAGCTTCGTCGCCGGCCTCCTCTCCCCTCTGGCTGACGGCAGCACAACCCCTGGCTACCGCTCCTCCATGAGGCGCCATCACCACCCACAACCATTCTTCCCCCTCCCCTGGTGCTATCTAGGGTTCTACCCACCCTTCAATTTCTTGCATTTTTGTTTGAAGTTTATTGATTATACTGGCATTGTGGAGGTCTATGATGACGTTGGATGGTCGATCTATTCAAGAAAAAATAGATACTACACTAGGGTTTCCCAACTACTGAGACCATGAGGGAAACGAGCCGATCTACCTCCTACACTACCCCATTGGCTACCTCCTACCCCAATCTACTCGCTGCCTATGTAAACCCGTACTATAGCTACTACTAAAGCTATAGCCATGGTGCACCTGATGGTTGGGGTGGAGGGTAGAGCCGGCTGGGGATGATGTTGATGAAGGGAGGAAGAAGATATCGCTACCTTCAGGCTTCTGGACTATCTCCTCCTGACCTTCTTCTGGATGGCTCCTTCTCCTCTTCTGGATGGCCCCCTTCTCCTCTCCTTGCTTCGGTTGAGCTTGGTCTTGCTGGTTCTTGTGTAGGAAGAAAGGGAGCACTTGGCTAGTGTGTGTGGAATGGGGGATAGAGGTGAAATGGCTGGCTTATGGTTGGCTGGTTCGGCTGGCAATGCCTTGGCCTCCTTTTATTTACTCCCCTGGCTGCCTTTTTACCTAATGGCCCCTGGCCTTTTAGTGCACCCAAAGGGTTCTAAGGGCATTATGGTCCTTATTCCTTATTTTTACTAACGGTACCCGTATACCGTACCAGATAAGTTTAAAGTGTCAAATGATGAACCCGAAAACTAGCGAGAGGTGTCTGCCTGGGTTCCGAACAGGTTAGGTACTTCGATGAGTGATACTGCGGAATTGACAGCACTCTCTAATCCTTACAATTTATTATCTTGCCTAATCACATTTTATTGTTTAATTAATTCTTTAATTAAACTGATAATCCCCCGTTATCACAGGTGATAAAACATGTATCTGTATATATACATGAAAAAACCACATTCTATTTCTTCTGTTAATTCTTAGATTTAGATATTCATTTGCTTTTTGAGTGTCCTGCTTATCCAAAAAGGATCCCTTTTGTTTTATAAATGCGTGAATTGTTCTGCCATCCCCACTAGTGGCATGTTCACAATTATTCATTTTTTAATAGCATCTTAGCAATTGAAGTTTGATCGGTGACATACAGACAATTTCGGGATTTTCCATAGGCCCCGTGTTTTGAAAATTTTGAAACGTAGAAAATCGCCTCTAAAAGCGTGCCCAACGATTTCCCTGAAAGAGCGTTTTGGTCACATCCATATCCAACAGCTTCAGCTTTGAGCTACATAGACTCATGGCAAAACAACATAATGCACCTTAACAATCAGATTTGTACGTACGTGTAATCAAGCAATAGGCAAACATCAATGTAACATTTCGCTGTCTACAACAATAAAACACCGGTAGAATAGTCCCTTACAAGGAATTAACGAAACAAGAGATGTCAACTGGTTAACTGACGTAAGCTAATAATGAGATCCGCAATTCACCTAAGCTAATGAACTTCATAAGTAGATTGGCGAGGAAAAATGTCATAATATGCAACGTGTACATCTACATATACAAACACAAGAGAAAGCGAGGCAAAAGCCCCTCAACCTTTGGCTAAGAACACATCAAGATGATTCATTCTACTGCCCAGTGGATATGTCTCCAACCGCGATGAATTCTCTTGCTTGATCCTCTTGTACCTGTAGTTACCGACTGCTGGACTTTGTTCTCCACAAGCCAACCAATGCAGCTGCAGCAATGTAATCATGCCAATAGATAACACAGCGCTATTCCCTAATAAACCAGCAAACTTTTTGATGTTGAAACTGTTCCTAGCTAAAGAAAGACTAGATGCTACCATCCGCACCAAGAAATTTGATCCTTTTCCCCGGTTATTGGTACTGTCAGCACCAGCATGGATTCTTGACTTCTCAGGTCTTTTTTCTGATAGAGAAGGCCAAACATCCTGGTAGACATTGTGGACAAAATTCGACGCCTCATCTATGACTTTGGGACTTTTCCCATGATGCTCTTTTAGTCTTATTGCAAGCATGATGCGACTCTGCTCCAACCTTGCTAGGGCATAATCTCGTTCTGCTTGTTGCTGTGATTGCACAGCCTGCAAAAGGGAACAAGACATAGTTGGTCGGGGCAGATAATGAAATTAAAGCGTTAATCATGCCAATTTATTGAAGATAACCCAAGAACTAATAAGGATAGCTTGGCTTAGATGATAGTTCCTTCATACAAACAACAACGTGTAGTTTAGAAGGCAATGAAGGAAATTTGTTCACAGAGCTCGAAAGCTTAGAACCATCACGTCATTATTAGATGTTTAGTATCTAGAGGCAAATGGAGGTCAAACCGTTAAAATAACTTGAAATGTTGAATCACAGAACAAATGTAAGGATTAAGGAGTGACTTTCACATAAATGGTAGACAAGGAAACAATGAAAGTTATCACTAGATAGCTTTGTTCCCTCGACTCCGTAGAAATGGCTCTATGTGGCGTATTATGTTCCCTTAACATGAAAAGATCCGGACATTTGAAATTCCAATTCTACCACACTATTACAGCATCCTTTGACTCCATAGATTTCAAACGGCCCTATATGGCAATTGCCAATTGGTAACCTCTTGGACTCAAACACCCTATGTTGATTTGCACCCACCGTCCCCCATGAACTCACAACAGTTGTTATCTCACATATGGCTAAATCGTCACAAGACATACCAAAAGCCGAACAAACTACTAGCAGATCTAACACTCTGCGTTTAGTACAAGGTGACTTAGCTATCTCCTAACCATGGTTTCAAGTTTCAACGAAACAATCGCTTGAATTTACTGGCATTTCCAGCCAGTGAGTCCCTCCCCAACTTACAAATCATCCTGCCAACCAAATTAACCACTACGACATCTTATGGGAACAAATTGACGGACATAAGCGCGACGCATGGAACTACCTAGCATTAAACACAGATCAAATCACACGAACGAAAGCGAGGGCCTAGGAGATGGGGGATATGGTCAGGAGGCTCACAAGAAAGCATTCGAACTGGTCCTCGAGGTCCTCGAGCGCTGCGCGGATGGCGTGGAGGCTCCTCGCCTCCTCGGCCACCGCGGCCAGGTCGGCCGCCTCGTCGCCCCCGGCGAGGCCTCCTCCGCCCTTGATGTGCACGGGGCCCGCGGGCCTGTCCCCGCCGGCGGCGGCGCGGCGGCGGACGGAGCGCAGGAAATGGACGCGGGAGAGGGCGTGGATGGCGTCGCTGACCTTGTCGTGGAGGTCCCAGATGGTCTCCAGAACGGCTTCCGCCTCCTCGGGCTCCATCAGGAAACCCTAGCTCCGGAAGGTTCTAGAATACTCGAGAGGGCGCTGGGTTGGGGCCGCTTGGGGTGGCGTCGTGGTGAGGTTTCGAACTTCTTGGAGGGAGTCAGGGAGAGGGGATTTTGATGGAATTATTTGGCTCTATTGGCTCTTAGTCTTACGTAATTTTTTTAATTTTACCCTTCCGTTCAAATAAAATTATAATTATAGTTCTCTTCTTGACAGAGAAAAGATCGACACATGCTATCTATCATAGTATAAAAGTGTATCAGATCTATCTAGTGTGGTATAAAAGCATAATAAATACTTTTAATGGTATGATAGTACGTTAAATACCTATCATGATTGAAAATTGATCAAATTTATAATTTCATTTAGTCAAACACACGATTAAACAAAAGAGAAAAAAAGGGCAAAGCTTCCTTCCGCGGTGTGATGGCAGCCACATCAAGTCATCACCACATAGGCACATACTAATGATGCACATACTAATGAGTGGGCAGTATCGTTTTGTCTGCCGTAGCTAGCATAATGGCAGCGGGCCGCCGTCGAGCAGTGAAGGCCAGACGGGCCACCTGGTACAACACGGTATGCTTTGGGCCAGCTAGCAAGCAGACAGTGCCATGCCGGCTCATGCGCCCAAGCTACGGTACAAGTATGATTTGGGTGGTTTTGGGTCGGATTGTGCCGGTATAGGTCGAAACTAGTCAGTTTGGTCCTAAAAATTCAAAAAAAAAAAGTTAAAAAATTGGAAATCATAAAAGTATAAAATAATGGGAAAAATCTAGAATAATTACAAAAACTCAAAGAATGCAGAAAAATTGGAAAAATCTAGAATAATTAAAAAAATAAAAAAGTAAAAAACTTTTTCAAAATCTATATAAATTAGGAAAAAAATAAATGAGTCGTGCTTATACCGTGTCGGCTTGTTGGGCCGGGGCGACAGCCCAAACACGGTCCAATCTGTTTGTCGGTGTTTCGTATAACCGGCAAGTAGATTTGTAAGTCTAGAGGCCACGCGTCCCCGCTCCTTGAATGGTTAGACTCGGGAGTCCAAGATGTATACTGGTTCGAGCCGAATATCCCTACTTCCAATTCGTGGTGGTGGACCTCATTGCTCAGAGTGTGGTGGATTACAGGCGAGAGCTAAGGACAGGCCCTTAGCACTCGATCGAGTAAGGGAGCCTGGGAGCTCAGAGCGCTCGCTCGGGTCGGAAGGCCCGAACGAGGTCGGATGAGCGAACAAGGTAGAATGAGAAAAGTGAATCGCTCCCCTTTCCTACAGGGCCTGCCTCCCTTTATATAGTCGGAGGGGGCAGGTTACACAGGGATTTGGAAGAAAGGTGTAGGGGTATGCTATGCTCGGGAGTCCTGGTATTCGGTCCCGATGACGGATAGGCTCCTGCTCATCCCATGTTAGGTTGGTAGACACAGCTGATAGTGTTTCGTTGGAAAGGTCTTTTGCCCTCTGTTACTTTGTCGAGATCTTGGCGTTGCACATCTTTATGTTGCCTTGGGGCGGGCGTCCCTCCACTGTGCCTGACGAGGTGATGGGACGAGCGCTCGACCTAGCGGCCCTGCGCCATCTCGGGAAGGAGCCACCTACCCGGCATGGACGTCGTGTCCATGGGACAGGTGGCCGGCTTGGAGTCGACCGTCAAGTGGCGGAGATTTACCGAGGCTCTGTTCGGGGCTTGGTCGGAGCCATGGGATCGCCTGGAGCCGGTTACTGGCCGGGACGCCTGTCAATATCTGGTCGAACTGCGGGGGCCTTGCGTCGGTAACTGGTCGGCGCCCTGCGAGTTCGATTGAGGCTGAGTGATCCTTTGTGTCCTCTTGGGCCTAGAGATGGCCCAAAATGGCACATCCGGTGATCCAGCCGATATTTAGGGATAATTCCATCTGTGAGGGACGGAGACTTTGGTAATACCCCCTCCAGCACTCTGCATCGTCGTCAGACTGGGCTCTGAGCCCAGATGACTGAGAGAAATACGATCTTGAGATAGATGTATACTTTGCTATGGGGTACCCCTGGTATGAGTATTCGTCACTGTTTACATTCGAACCATGTTGTGCCTACAGTACCGGGCCACAAGGCGGTCTAGATGGCATAGCTCATTTGGCCATCTCTACGTTTGAGGATTGTAGCCACTGAAATCACTTCGACAGTTGCAGTCACGCTGGCCTACGTCGCTTGAGTTGAGGGAATTACCATGTTGTTTTCCTTGGAAATCATCGCTTAACTAGCATTTGTACCTTGTTTTTGTAAATTTAGCCTTCTTTGTATATGTATTTGCAAATTTAGATCTTTCCTCATCGTAAAAGGCACGACTCCTCACTATTGCGTCCAGATAGTGTGGAAGGCATTTTGTTGCGTGGGCCAAGCCGTTTACACGATGGGTTGAGCTCCCGAGCACTGGACACATTCCGCGCTCCCGGGTATGGAAGGTAATAGGTGTAAATCGCCACGTCTTCCACGATGAAGAAGAGGATCAAATTTGCAAATACATACACAAAGAGAGGACTAGATTATTTTTAAAAAATAATGTACTGGCTAAATAAGCCTTGCTGCTCTCAGACGCATGCTTCTTTGTAAAACACGGTTCCGATCGATTAATAACATGGCAAAAAATTTTAACTCGCGCCGTCGTTTCGTTGGAGGCATAGATCCGCTGCGCAATTCGGCGGTGGCGGTAGGCTTAGCCTTGATGAGATGATGACAAGTTGCTTGTGCTTAACTAGATAGATGCAAATCCTCTGGATGAAGAATCGGCTATCATCTTTGATCGTCCTAGCTTGTTTTTTGTCATGAAGCGCTAGCTGAAGTGTGACTGTATCTTTACTCGCGCTTAATTAATTGGTAACTTCTTTTTAAAATATAAGGTCTATAGTTTTTGCAATATTGTTTAAAAATATAAGACACATATAAAATTAATGATATTTTCTCTATTTTGCTCTCGTTAATCTTTCCTTTCTCTTCAACCCTTAAGAATAAGCACTCATACAATTATCCCTTTTTTATTCCAAGATATTAACACCACAAATATTGTGGTCAATTCATTATACCATTATCTTGATTTCATGCACACCTTAATGTCCGTGCCCAGCCTAAGGGCATGTACAAAGGTTGAGCCCGGCTCAATCTTCTAAACAGTCCACGTCAGCAAGAGTCAGTTCGCGTACAAAGGGTTGTTTCTAAAGCTGTCTCTTCATTAAATGACTGATAATTAATTTTCTGCATGTGCCTCTTTTATGGTAGGATCAATTGTAAATTTTTGTTAAGTGTCTATTATGTTGCCTCCTTGATGGTAACAAAAGAAATATGAAAGAGTGCTTGATAAGCATCGGTATGCAGAGCTCAATCGAAAACGCTGAGACAAGCTGCCAACACATGAACATCCAACACAAGAGAAATAATAAACTTTTTTGATAGAAACTTCTGTCATCCCTATAGGCTGGTGAAGATCATCCCCTCCACCAAATGCACATGTGGCCACAACAACTCTGCAAGATCTCATGTAAGCTTTATCAACATCAGAAACTCTGAACCCTCCATTTTCATTGTAGAAGCCACAATGCACCATTGTAATTTCCTTCAGCTGTAACAGTCAGTAGCAGGCAAAATGAGAATGGAAGGTAATTAATAATTGATCCATAATTCAACATTTCGACAATGTATATGATGTAGTATGTACTTTCTGGATAGCTGCCATACGGAATTGGTTGTAATGTCACACTTGGTATTGTTATCCAAAACTAAACAAGAACACACATACTGAAGTTTCAGATAAACCAGGACAGGTTAAATACTTTTCTAGAACTTCATGAAATTTACAGTCTGAAAAAAACCTTGAAACTTTCTTCCCTTTCAGTAAAAGTCTGGTATCCGAGAATGAATTAAATCGTGGATTCTTCGTATCGGATGAAACATCATCTTTAAGATGGGGCAGACTGGATCTGTACACAACTTTCTTGACTAGCAGATTTTGTTCAAGGGTTTCAGGAAGTTCCAGATTTTGAAGTTTCTCAGGGCCAAGAATTTTCAGGCATGCTGTCAATACAACAACACTGAATTCATGAGCAAAGCACATGTCTTAATGATCACTCTGATATTCTAGAAGTGGAAATAAAGAAAAGCAGAAGAAAAGGGAAGATAGAGTAAATCTATTGTGACCAGAAGACATCGAAAGGACCTGTAGAATACATGGGCTAAAAGTACTAAACAAATATGAGGTTGTAGCTTCAGTTTGTTCTCTTTCTTAAGAAATGGTTTCAGGAATTTCTCTCCAGCCAAATTTAGTACATCAGATCATCAACATCAGCTAGACAATAGGTTGTACCCAAGCTGAACGGTATATCAAGTCTTAGCAACAAAATCCCTGAAACAAGCATGTAAAAAAAATCTTGATCTAGGAGAAACTGCAAATGCTAGAGAAAAAAATAGCACCAGTTCTGCTGAGCAATAGTAACATGCAGAACTCAGCTGAGTTGATGTTGTTTCAATGAAACCCTCCATCAACAACTTCTCCCCACAACGAAACAAAAAACACTCAAACCTATTTAAGAGAACGGATTTCACATTCTTCCACCCACAAGCCATGGCCTGTTTGTGGTCATCTCTATTTGACAAAGCTGATACTTCACTTTGGCTACCCTTACCATTCAGGCAAATGCTTATGACCAAGCCGTTATTTACCCCCACCCCACCAAACAAATCATCTAATTACCAGCATTGCATTGCGTATAGGCATCACTTGTAAAAAAAAATAGAGCAATATACCAGATCACATCACGCAAAGCAGAAATAAAGAGAATTGCTCAATTGTAGGAGTATAAAACTACTACAGTACAACTAGGCAGGTCAGCATATCATACTGCGTTACCACCTCCATGCCATAATAATAAGATTCTTTTGCTAAAATAAAAACTGAGCAGCACATTATAATATAGCCATACCAACAGATCACCAAATCAAAGTACCAAATAAAATTACTAAACTAAGATGCAGATAGTTTTATCCACGCCTATTTAGGGTCTAAGGATCGGGCGTGAGCTTACACTTCTGGCGCCACCGTGCTGCACAGGGTGGCGTGGTCGGCGTAGTTGAGGTTGCGGCCTGCGGCGTCGGTGAGGAGGAGGAAGAGGAATAGGAAGGGAGAGGCGGTAGGACTCGTAGAGTAGAAGGAGAAGCGAGGCGGTTGGGGCACGGAGGAGGAGAGGAAGGCCAATGGCTGGCAAGGCGGCGAAAAAGGAAAAGCCGCGAGACCGGCATGGTGGGGTAGAGAGGGGAAAGCCTTGCTGAATGATCGCCAAAGGCGCTAGGGCAGGTGGCTCTCCACCGGACGACGCTTAGCGTCGATGTTTTCTTTGATCCTCACGCCAAGAGGCGTTGTTCCGTGAAACAACGTTGTTTCTCTCCTTTTCATCTCTCTCTTCCATGTCGACTTCTTTGCTTATGTGGCAATTTTAGGGCCAGCAATCAATGCCCATTGTACATGCCCTAAATACACATAACATCAAATGGAAACATGCTTATCATTAGGCTCCGCTTGACATTACGGTGAATTATGGTCTAAGTTATTCCACTTAAAGCAGCATAATAATAAAACTTACTACTTACTCTATTTCTTATTCATATCATCTAGAGTAAGCAATAAATCTAACATGTATAATAACTATCTCTAAATGTTATCTCTAGATATCAAAACACTTTTGGCTATAACATTAAAACTTGTACAATAAATATCTTGCATCCATGTTATCTAGAGTAAGCATATTTGCTTCAACATGGGCTTTTAGCTAACGATAACACGTTGTTTCTCGTACGATACTGACTGCTATATGAGAGCGGGTTCTATTTTCTTCTTTTTTCTCACTCTTCCACTTACGACAAAACTGATGTGTATATGTTAATAGTAAATTGAAGTGACTTTATTATACCTGTCTTTATTAGTTTAAGGGTATCAATAGTCTCTTACAATTAATTACTCTCTTTTTATTCAATTACAAGAAGACACATGCGGACGCACTATGTCCCTTTAGCATATGCGTAGACAGGAGAGACTAAGGAAAAATCAACAAGCTTAAAAAATTTCTATTGAGGCACACTCACACATGCACAATAGGTAGACATCAAGATTTAAACACACGGTGAGCAGAGTAATCAAGAGTCATATACCCACAATTTCACCATCACCAAGAGGTAATCCCCATAATTAATTAACCCCATGCGAGTGTCAGAGACCACACAGAGTCGATCGAGTTTGTTAAACTTACTTTAATCAAAGACAAAAGAGTAATCAATCAAAGCACCTGATCAACTATCTTCTTCTCGAAGCTGTAACGTCTGGACTAGTGGTTGATCATCCGGATCCCTACGCCAGCCTTACCACTTCTGCGCTCCACCTCCACGGCGTGAACACCGCCAACCTCTGGATTTTCTCGTGCATGCATGTAGCCTGCCCCTGCGCCGCACAGGACTGCCTCTGAAGTTTGGAAGAACTTGGCGATGCAAAACTTGCCAGAGGCCAGCGGCACGACGAAGCACTTTTTAGGGATTCACGTACTCTTCCGGCGCCGGTGCAAGATCTAATGCCCACACGTCCCGCAGCACCGGTGGCCTCAGCATGGAGACAGCGACGAGGTCGGACACGCAGCCTTGAGACGAGAAGCCGGACCAAAGGTCTTGCTCCGGAACATAGTCGGCACGACCATTGAACGGCAGCGCCCACTCGATCGCCGCTCGCCCTGTCGAAGGAGTAGGTGCCGAAACACGCCGTGGAAGATTCCGCTATCCAGATGTGCGATATCATAGGGGTGGTCGACCTCGTGGTCGTAGCCTGTCTCGTACGTTCTCCTCGTAGCGGGGGTGGTGCACGTACGTACGGAGGCGGCGGGAGGAGTGCCAGTGCCAGTCCTGGACGCAGGAGTTGGGCGGGCGGCCGTGGACAGGCGCCTCGAAGCTGTCCTCAGCTGGCCGAGGGACGCGTTCATGACGTAGAGGTTGTTGCCGACGGCGAGGGAGATGAGAAACCACTTGCGCGCATGCAGCGTGGGCATGGTTTGCGGACGGTGTGCGAGGCGTTGTCGTAGAGGGTGGTCCGGCCCTCGTGGTCCACGCCAACAATGTCGTTCCTGCTGTGGCCGTAGTACTCCTGTGGGCTGCAGGGGCGGTGGAAGGCCATGGTAGGGCGAGGCAGCTGGGCGTCCATTGCATCTTGCTGGTCTTGTCGGGTAGAAGAAGCTCGAGGCGTCGATGCAGTGTGCGTGTAGGGGCAGGGCCGGCCGATGGATGTTGCCACCACGTGCACAAACCGGCGGTTCATCGTCGTCAAATCTAATTCCTCTCTCAATCTAAATTATTTGTGTTGGTATCCGGAAAATCAAAAGAAAAGGATCGGGGGCGGCATGCCTTCTGTGGAAAAACATCTAACAACTGAAATTTTGCTGGGCGACGGCGGCAACATCACCACATGAATGAGTAGGCAACTTTGCACTGACATGTGAAGCGGCCGAGCTCCGGCTTGCTTAGAAACTGGGCCTGATTTACTAGGCCAGGACCGGCCCTTCACCCGGGCTCTTACCAGCCCGGGCTCGTAAGGCTTAGTTTTGGGAGATCAGGCCCAGTTAGAAAGGGTAAAGGACAACCCGAGTGATTTCTAGATTCTATTCCATCAACGGCTGCCGACCGCCGCTGGTTTTCTTTCCTCTCTCGCCCAAGCCGCCGCTGTTTGCTCGCCACCCCTGAAATACGAAGCGGCGCCGGCGCTCGCTAGGTAGCCCTTGCCAGAGCACCTTCTCTCTCCTTCGCGCGCCTGCGCTCCTCTCTTGTTGCTTGCTCCCAGTCGGTGTGGTTGGCTGGGTTGGATTGGATCAGCATGGAGACGGAGAAGGACAAGATGACGAAGCGGCCGGAGTGCGCGCAGGAAGCGCTGGAGCTGCTGAACTGCGCGGCCAAGAACCCCTACGACCGCGACCGGTGCCTCCTCCTCCTCGACGCCCTCCGCGAGTGCGTCGCCCGGAAGGTGAGCGGCTTCTTCTCTTCTCTTCTCCCCATCCTTAGCGAATGCTGGTATTCCATTTCCGCGCACTCTTTTCCAATGCGAACCAGGCAACAAGAGACCTTGGTAATTACTCTCGAGCACCTTCCTTTTGGTGGACTGTGTACTGACGTTGCGTGGATTTCTTGGCTAGTTCTTGCTGATACAACTATGATTTATGATCCTGTATAAAAGCACTTTACTCATCCCCTCTTAAAGGGAAAAAAATGTCATCCACCATTGAACCATTTTCATCTTGAGGGCCGTCGTTTAATTTTTTTTGAAGGACTACTTTCATCCTTATACCTGGTGCTGTGATTAATAACTGTGAGAGACTGACAAGCCCTTGTAATCGATGCTATGCCTGCAACTTTGCATTCTCTTTTGTATACACCTTTTCAGCATGATATTGTAAGTTTGTAACAGCTGTTAGTCTATTGTAAGTTTGTAAGAGCTGTTAGTCTGGAGTCTGGAGAAGAAAATAGGCAATGCTGCTGACGGAGGAGCGTATTCATGACAGAAAGGAGTCGAGATGAGGATATGGATCTTTTAATGATCATGTTAGTGACAACATTACAGGAATTAGCTTCGCCGGAGTTTTCTGTGGAAAGGGGACCAGGTCTGTAATGGAGGACACTGCTTAGTCAATTGGAAAAAGGTCTGTCGGCCAAAAGCATTAGGAGGATTGGGCATAAAAGACATCGACAGATTCGGACGGGCTCTCCGGCTCCGGTGGCTTTGGTTCGCGTCGCAGGGACAGCACAGACCTTGGGTCGGCTCCGCTCTACCTTGTGACGCCGCAGACCGTGCATTGTTTAACGCAGGTACCGCTTTTTCAATAGGGGACGGTGCAACCGCAAACTTTTGGGAATTTGCATGGTTCTGGGCGGTCACCGCAGATCTCGCTTTCGTCGTGCTACTGATTAATCACGAGGAGGCGAGGACGATTAAAGATTTATTATCGCACAATGCTTGGATTCGCCCGCTGCGGCGGATCACGAACGCAACGAAGCTCCAAGAATTCTTTTCGCTTTGGCTCGCTTCTGGCCGAGTCGATTCGCGACCGCGAGTTGAGATAGCATCACTTGGAAATGGTCGACAACAGGGATTACTCGCGAGTTACGCCTCTGAGGCTCAATTCGTCGGATCCACATTCGACCCTCGCCTGAGATGATTTGGCGAGCCTCAGCGAAGGAAAGTGCGAGTTCTTTGCGTGGTTATTTGTGCAGATGACAGACTTTTGACCTCGAGACGAGCTCTCGCGGCGGGTGGCCGCATTCCGCCATGTGTGTTACGTGTGGCATTCAACACGAAACATCCAACCATATATTCTTTGCTCTGCCGTTTGCTAGAGCAGTGCGGCGGGCTATCTTGAGGTTCGTGCAAGTCGGCCTTGGCCGCGAGCTCCGTCGAAACATTCGACAATGTGACTTGGTGGGCGGTCACGCGGCCGGCTTCCTCGTCCGAGCGGAAGGATTTCGGCGGCTGTCGCGTATAGCCTATGGAACATTTGGAAAGAGAGAAACAACAGATCTTGACAATTCTTACCGCCGCGGTGCAGCAGTGGCGATGTCATTATTCAGACATCCGTGATCGGCGAGATGGCGCTCGGGGCGAACTAGTGCACGACAGCGTCTAGTTGCTAGGGGCCTCTAGGCCGGACCCCGTTCCCTTCGGGGATGTATTTCCCCCCTCCCTCCTCCTCCTCTTTTACCTAGTCTCTCCCTATATTTACTCCTTTTGGTTCCGTGAACTGTTTGTATTATTCCCTTATCTTAATGTATCCGTGAGCTCTGCCATTCTTTCAAAAAAAAACATTACAGGAATTAGTTCATTGACTATAAGAAGGAATTGTTGTAGCTAAAAGGCAATCACCAATTCACCTAAACAAATTTTATCACCAATTCAAGGGCCAGAACCGCAAGGCATATTTCACTATTTTTTTAGTACCAAGCTGACTTAACCTCTGACATGTTAGCTCATTGTTCAAAAAGTTTAGATTCATTCTATAGAGTTTGCGTTTCTCCACCTGTGTGCCATATTTTTTTTTTTTGGCTGCTGTATATATGAGCTGAGAGTATATTAAGCAAGCAGTTAGCCTTCTGCAAACTTTTCTTGATATAGAACTTCATGGTTGCCAAACATTCAAGGAGTACGAACATCTCTTTACACATTACAAGTAAAAAAATTGATAGGTCTCACATCATGTCTCCCCTACTATTCCAAGCAAAATGAGCACCAAAAAGCCATAAGTGATAACGATCCCTTGTCGAAACAAAGCAATCATGTATATTAAACGCATACAAACTTGGTCTAAAAAAAAATGCATACATACTTTGATTGTATGGTGGAGATCATCATAGGTGATTATATGCAGATCAAGGGTTTGTGAAGTGTGAGAAGCTACAAAGGCTGAAATCACTTGTTTGTGTTTAGTTAGTACAAAGTTGTTAGTACTTGAGTTATGTCCTTTTGTAATAGCAAAGAAGAAATGTTAAAGTCTTATGGGAGTTTGTCTCCTTTGATGATTGCGGGATATTTGCTAGGTCTAGTCAAGTGGTGCTGTATTCTGTATTGTTGTGATGCTTCTTAATGTCTGCTTTCTGGTTATTTCCCCCTGATGATCATGAGAAAGTTGCTACGGCATAATGTAGCAGGAAAAAATATGCAATAGCTAATGTCATATTTGTCACGGTCAGTTTGTTTCCGTAAAGAAGCTGCAATTGATTTGTTGGGGGGAAGCACATCGCTAGATTATAGTTTTTTGCTCTTATTCCATCAGCTGCCACTCCAATTCAATAAAAGTTTGACTCTTCTGGTGTCATTTTTTTTGGGGACTCCTTTTGTTTTGCAAAGTGGATTGCTCTTACTGTTACTCATAAGAAGTGCTGTTGAAACTCTCTAACTCCTCTTGTTTTTGTAAAAACTAGGCATGTTGGCTGGCGCCGCCTTATATACCTGCTGATCGTTGTAAGCTAAGAAAAAAAATTACATGAGTTTTGGGGGACTGATAGGGGAAAAACGGATAAATATATAATTTCAAAAGGTTTCGAGCAAATGTCTAGGAAAACGACGCGCTAAAAATAAATTTCGGAAGCTCCGAAGGGTTCATGTAAAACCTGGAGCGCCTCTCTATAAGGTTGTGCTAAAAATATATTCGAGAAGCTCTGAAGGGTCTATGAAAAAATTGGAGTGCCTCCCTGTAAAAAACGATGTGATAAAGATAATCTTTGTAAGCTTCGAAGAGTTTGCGCTAATATTTGAGTGACTTAAAAATAGGGCGTCAAAAAACAAATGAAAGAAATCTCGGGGTCTTCTAGGAAAAAATTAGACTCTAAATCGAAAGGTCCTTTACGGAATATTTGCGATTTTTCTAAACCAAAAAGTCTTTTTTGTAAAAAAACTGTGAAAAGAATCTATACGTAATTATGTATTTTTTAAGGTATCTAAACTTGTAAAAAAAAAAAAAGCCGGCGGGTTGGCCGACCAAACCGAGGCCGCCAATGTTGCAATCTTTAATATAGCGTATACGCTCTCTTGTCAAGTCATTGAGAAACTGGTTGCCCTAGAGAAAGCTGGCGGGTCTTTTAGTGGAGTAGTGTCAACATATATCCAAAGATTGAACATGTGCAAAAACATTTAGCCTGTCGAGAGAGTAGCGATGAAGCAACATATTCTGAGGAAAGTGAGATCGCTAGTGAGATGGCATAAGCTGGAGGCAAGTGTAGTTTGCTTCTGTGGAGCTTGCATTTCTTAAGGCACACAAGGAACCAGCAGCAGGACGAGGAAAAAGCAGCGCTCCGTTCGAAATCTCAGTAATCGAAACATATAAGATAAGAGAGACGGTTGTTTAGTTTACAGCGAAAGATAAGCAGATATAAAGCAAACAAATGAACAACGGTTGTCCAACCGATAGCAGAAAGGTTTATACGATGGGAATACATTTACATGGGGGAATGTTGCAGATCATGGAGAGCAAACCTTATAATCTCCGTTGTGTGACCCGTACAGGAACAAATAACTAAAGCTTCACTTAGTCTGTAGCACACAGTAAGCAAACCTTTAAAAGGAAAAGATCGGAGCAACAAAATAAAAGCAGAGAAGTTGAAGCAACATTTTCTTCTCTGTTTGTTTTTTTCCACTAATTAAGAACGCAACATATGCTATACGCCAAAAGCCGCAGTCACAGGAGAGAGTATTCCAGCGTTATCCACAGCAAAAAAGGTAGCTATCTTCGCAAGGGTCGATCTGCAGGCAAGAAGGACTGGGAGGATAGATTGTTAGAGCTGACTATAAGGAAACAATTGAGGAAACAATGTAAGTTAATACGATGATAAACGATTTTATCTGTAAATGTACTATTGTAAGTGGGAAATATACAATAGCATACCTTATGCTACCTAAATGCCAGCTCGGCTCAAAACAGCGTGGAAGCCGGAACTCTTCAAGCTTTATTTAAGGTAGTATTCTTTTTTCTGAAAATTACGTACTATTTTTCTTTGTTTTGTACAAAGTCAATAAGCACTAACAAGGTAAATATTATACATTTACAGTTCTAGGCCAAATTACACAGTATCACTGCAATGAGTTCTAAGTTGGGAAATAACATTATTGCCTCACTGAAACAAGAATAATGTGTTCTTTCTTATAGCATAGGATTTTTTTCCTTATTTTGTCCTAAGCAGCATTGCTTCTTCTAAAATTCACAAACACTAGATGAGTGACCGCGGTGTGCCACGCCGCGATCGTTGCTCCCCCATGCGTGAGAAAAAAGATTTGACAGCACCAATATTGAAACAATAATTCTACCACGAAAACACAAACTTCCATACCCTAGATGTTCCAGCTTCTTCAATTATTGCTGTTACGGAAAAGTAGCTTAAATTCTTAGTCATCCGCAGTTCATCACAACAAATTCTCCATTGGGTGGTATTTATTCAATGGTAGATAGAATCATCAAATTCTGCTGAAGTAACAAATACAACTCGTTGCTTTAAGTTGTCAGGAAAAATATCAAAAGAAAGAAAAACATTATGTTAATACTTACGGATGAATAGTTCTATTAATGTCAAAACTATCCATTCTTGACTCATGGAAGACACAATCGTCAAGAATGGCTTTTCCTCTTAGGAAATTTACGTAATCGGTATGAATCATTAAGTAATATTGTGTGAGATCAGCAATCTCCATAACTTGTAAACAAATGGGAAGATAATATGCAGATCCGGTTTTTGCGATAGGAACCCGATAGCATGTGAGAACTTAGCGTAGTAGTTCAAATGGTGGGGAAAAGCACAATAATAGCACATTCAAATTTCAGAAAAGGAAGGAATTGTAAGGTGTACTAATCTACGTCGGCACATATAGAAAGGAATTAAACTCCGTCTTTGCTCGGATCGTACACGCCCGAGATATGGTCGAGGCGGTGGAAGAAGTGGCGAAGAGTATACTCTTAGGAAATACATCATATGGAGAAGTAAAAAGGAATGTTTATATGGATATTTGGTAAAGCTCACATGATCCCAACTTCTCAAAATTTCAGCACAGACTGATTGTGCATAACATCATAAGAAAGATGACCAATAATTTGGCGAATTGCTTCGATGCAACAAAAATAAAAAGCTCTCCTTTCTTTTTGGAGCGGACCTCATAGAATCCTACATAAGCTGTAAAACCGGGCATGGTTGTGGGTGAAGAACAGAATGTGAGTTAGCATGGTGGATGAAAGAACAGCTCACGAAATAAGTTTCAGATATAGTACTTGCACATGTCGGTTCTGTAGTTTTTAGCACGAACAAAAAAAGTCAAAAGCGTTATGCAATGTAACCCCAAAAAAAATAATTTATACTTTTTGTCAATGCTTGTCTTTTCTTATAAGAGGTCATGCTGCCATATGAAATACATTTGGCTTATGCTCAAATTTGTGATAGCACCGCCACCCATCATGGTCTGCAAATATGTTTACGAATGAGGTCCTAGATTTCCTTTTACGATCCACGATATAATAGTTAATCAATTATGTAATTCATTATAAGATCGAGAAAAAATTGGTTGACCACGATGCTAAAACATCACTATACCTTATGACAGTCATTCTTTGTAGCTTCTTTCTTCGACACCACCTCCTGGTACTTTAAAAACCAATGCTATATGTGTTATTTGCATAAGAAGAGCATGATTCTTTTGTAGAATATGATATGGGAAAATAAGCTACATAGGGAAGAGTTGATCACCTCGGTTTGTTCTCTAGTGAAATCCACACCAATATATATAGATTTTTTGTTTTGTGCAGAGAGGACCCCTTGGCGGATCGGACAACAAAGGTCTGTAATATCTAGCAAATGGTGCGGTTTTGCTGAAGGCTGCTAAAACCAAGAGGCCAATGAGTACAATTTTGCTATTACAGCTATAAACATTGTTCTCTAATGTTTACTCGGCATGAAGCTAGCGAGAAGAAGGCAAATTAATCCTTGAGATGGATATGAAATCTGTTACGAAGACAAAGTCATGAGACTATTAGGATTCATCCATTATGTTTGTAAAGATGTAGAATGGAAGTTTACGATGAAGCTGTGCGCTACAAATAATGCAATTTGAATCATAGCCTACCAATTTTAGATACACATTGAGCAATTGAAACAAGGAAAAATGTTTGTGAGTCTGATTTGGCGATAGGTATTGCTGGCCGAGAAAAATTGCAAACATATACAAACACCACATCGTCTATATGATAAATGTAGAAATCATATGTGGACATGAATCTAAGGTAAAATAGGAGCACTCGGAAGCCTAGCAATTTCAGATACACATTCATAGCTATTCAAAACAAGGAAAAATGTTTGTGGTCACGATTTGGCGTAGGTATTGCAGATCGAGAAAAATTGCAAGCGTATACAAACACTACATTGTCTATATGATAAACATAGAAATCATATGAGTGATCGCTCGATGAAGAAAAAAAAACAGGTAACAAACTTTACAAACCGTGAGGCGAGAAATGAGCTACTTACATATAGGTCGATTACATAAAATAATCTGCACAGCCAAAAACATAAGCATGAATTAGTGTTTCCTGATTCTTCAGTACCAAAAGTAAGCATCAATTTACAGCTAGAACTACACCTTCCTTCCTCAAACCAAAACCAATGCAGTCAAGCATAATTTTCCCAAGCCTCGGCTCAATCCCCAATCTGATCGGTGGAGCCCAAGTCGGTCGACTCAAAGCCATCCTATTTACATTTGACACACCGGTTGCTCAAGATTATTCACACCATATTGATGGCTTCGGATCTGGGGCATCGACAAGCTCAAAATTTTGAGCATCCCTAACACCAAAGCAAGTATTCTTAGAACAGCGGTGCCAAGATGAACTTTCCTGATTTCAGGTTCTTGATGTACTTCCATCATCTGAAGTCGATTCGAGATAAAGTCTGTAACACTTCCCTACTCCATGTTCTTGATGCAACCAAGCATGGGGAGTTTAATTCAACATATTTATTGCCATTCACACGATAGAGACATTGAGAGCATCTTAGAATAAAATTCAAACAATTTACTAATCAATATGAGAGCGCGGGCATTGACCAAAATATCACAAATACGTAACAAGGAAATCATAACATGGAAACATTCTAAGCATCCTGGGCGAATATCAGAATCACGCTATAAAAGCGGTGAAAATTTCATACCTGCCATTGAATACTTTTGCAGATTGCTAGTAGTTCTTTGGTCGGATGCACATACTCCCCAGTGTTTTCAGCGTTTGCTTCCATTGGTGGAAAGTATCTTGCACTTTGTCAATCTATACAACAATTGGCCAAGAGGACAAACTGTCATACACTAATACGCATCATAAAAAGAAAAAGAAAGGGCTAGTTCTAGGAATCCAAGATAATATACAATTTCATTGGTAGTATATTATTTGAATGAAGGATAATCGAACAATGACATCCGTATTCTTAGCATACATTTTAAAATCTGTGAAGAGAATATACTACATCATTATAAATCAAACTCTTAAATACTAAATGAAGCACATGTTAAGACAAAACGACTATAGATCTCAGATGAAAAATTGCAAATAATCGGACATCAAAACAGGCTGCCCTGCAGAACAACAGTAAAACTTGGCATAACAACTATCCACGACATCAAAATGCATGACACACGCAAGTATAATGTATTGTCGAGATTTACTAAGGTACATTATACTTCCTGCAATTGCCTTGCAAATACGATAATATCCTAAGAGATGGTTCCTGAGCTACTAATTTGGGCACCTGGGATACAAACCGAGATGCCACTAACCTACATCCACTAAACCGCTTAAATGTAGGTAGCCAACAAAGCACACAAGAAAACAACATCACGGAACCATCGAAATCATGGATCAAGAACTGAGTCTAACACGAGATTATAACTACTGAAATGTACGAATTCACAAACACACACACACACACACTGAATCTCGGGATCTCCTCGAAGTAACATACAGGAATGCATATAATTACATAGCGGAAAGAACCCAAGCGCACCAAAAACATTGGTTTTACTACCACGAATCATAAAGCCACGGCGATTCGGTACCTACTTGCAAGTATAAGCTACGCAAGAAATGGATGGAGCGATGGAGGGAGGCGATGGGGAGGAGCTTGCTCACCGAGTCCTGGATCTCATCCTTGACAATGTAGAAGGGATCCTCTGCGGGGTCATCCTCTCAAGTCTCAGCGCAGCGTGGTGCCCCCACCGAGGAATCTCGGCGGGAGCGGCCAAATCCGGCGAGGCCGGATCGGATCCAGCCTTGAGGTAGATCGGGAGGAAGTGACGGGTACCTCCTTCCTTCTCCGCCGCTTCGGTTTGGTGGCATCGATCGCCAAGCCAGCAAAGATGGGGAGGGAAGCAGGAGAAGAAAAATCGGAACCGCTCTGTTGCCGCGGCTGCATCGATGAATGGGCCTTCGAAACACGATGAAGAAAAGCGGCGTCGCAAGGGCATAGCTCCGACGGTGGAAGAAGGGACTCCATGGCGTGGAGAGCTCGAGGGTACCGCCGCGACCAGCGTGGCGGCGCCCGCAAGAGCGAGGAACGGAGGACCGGATGGGGGCGGAGAAAGCGGCGTTGGATCGAAATAAGAGGCTCTAGCAGCGAGGGACAGATGGAGGTCGAGGCCTTGGTGGGGCGCATGCCATGACCGGCGACAAAATCGACAGCGGACACGTCGCGACAGCGCCCGCAAAAAACGGAAGAACACGCGCAAGCAACCGATTCCGCCACGCGTCGACCGGCTAAAAACCAAGTCCGGAGGTGTGCGCGGGGAAGACTTCGAACGCGGGTCTCGGCGCCAGCGTGAGACCTTCCACCGCTGCGCCGCACTACCATTTGTGTTTAAACGGCGTGACTTAATACTTGACCTTAAGACCGGTTTAACCAAGCAGACGCAGCGGCGCGGCGTTTGCGACCACGTCGGCCGAAATCGGCGTGGCCGCGACGAACAACAAAACCTCCCATATTTAATATAGTAGTTATGCAGAGAGTGAAGAAATTTTCGCTGGCTGAGCCAAGCTCCACTGGCACCACTGAAGCTCCAAAGAGCAAATAGAAGCCCAAGCCCTGAGTATTAGTCAAGAATGTTTTCCATGGTATCAAAACTTTTTTCAGCACATGTGCTAGATCAGGCATGCTTGTTGATGCAGTGTAAGATCGGTCATTTTAAACCCATTCCAGATTAAAACATCTGACAAAAAATTCCAATCTGTTGACCGGAAATGTTTATGTAATTGACACGACTTGAGCAGACAAGGATGAATGAAATGCACCTGGGTGGCCATCATGCCGTTTTAATAAAGCACTGGTGCGGCCCAGATGTCCCCTAATAATTCTTGAAGTGCTCCTGTTATACGTGCAGATTGTTGAAACCGTTGGAGAGGAGGAGAAAACCCTAGCTACTGCCATGGCGCATGCGGGTGGCGTACATGTGGGCCGGTGCAGGCGGCATCAATTCATGAGGCGCATGTAGTGTATGAAGTGTAAGCAGTGTATGCGCTTGGGACTCATGCCAGTGTGCTGCGCATGGACCAAGGATGTCAACCAAAGAGTACACGAGGCAACAAGTTCTAGTTGTGTTGTGTGCATCTAGTAAACCAGGTGCTACATGAGATCAATTTTGACTTTGGTTGGATTGGGCTACATGCACCAGATGGTAACCAAGATGGATTTCCTATGTGTGGAAATCAAATCAAGGAAGCCATCTTCTTTTCCAAGGAAAGGAGAATAGGATGGAGCCTTTTTTTGTTCGACCAAATTTTTTGGAGGTCGGTTTGTATCGGCATGCTTCTATTTTGCCTTGTCAGAGTCCCTGTCTGTTATTTTTCCTTGGTGGAGTTCCAGTCGGTTATTTAGGGTGTTCTTGGGTCGGCTATAAATAGCCAAGGTAGGCGCCATTTATTTCTTAGAGTTTAGATTATGAATTGAAAACACGTATGAATCCTTCGTTCTCGTCGGTCTAATGAATCAGATTAGTTAGAATTTATTTATACTTCTTTTGGTAGTAGAGTAGTAGAAATAATTTTAACAAATCAACTGTTAGATCTGATTTATATTATTCACTATATACTATTAGTATAATGTACAATAAAATTTCTCTAAGGTGAATCTTAGGGTCTGTTTGGTAGAGTTTCAGATTCTAACTTCATCTGAGATTTGAAACTTGTAGACTAAAATAAAGTGAATTAAGTTTATATTTTTGTTTAAAATGTAAACAAAATGATCCATCTAAACACTTTTAATGTATTGACAGCTTCAGTTTCATAAATCTAGTGAAGTTAGCAATATCTAGCTCTATTAGATCCACGAATCTAATAAAGTTAGAGCTCTATCAACCACACTCAGTGTTACCAGTCAAGAGTTTCCGTCTGGGGTTTGTTTTTGCATCGTAGATCAAGAATTGTTGTTCTTGAGCTACGTGTTGAATCTATACATAGGATTCACTTCTTATGAATCGTGGGCTGCGGTGTTCAGTAGGCGGAAGGTCTTTAAGCCTGCAGGCTGCATCGGTTCGTCAGATCGTAACGTTGGCTAGGTTGTCTTTGCATGCTTTTGCTTTTCTACCGTGAAAGATTGGGCAACCTACGGATTTATAATCTCGTATTGAGGTTCGATCTGCATCAAGCACACTATCCACAGTCGTTGATCATTCATTTACAGGCAGTCTAGTATCTGGAACAACCACATGAATCGGCGGTTCTGTTCCTCGTTTTACGTCTGTTACTTTTTAAAGAAAGAAAAATTGGCCGAAGTTCTAGCATTCATCGTAGAAGAAGAATAACTCACACATGCCCACGTGCTGCACCATCGTTCCGTGAGCGTATGTGCCGAACCGAGGCTCGTACATGCAACAGGCTGACTGCACAACCACAGCCTTGCCAACCAAGCAACAGCCGGTCCTCATGTCTTGTTACTTTTCGATTGGAGAACGGTGATCCAATATATCTTGCCCATCGCCTATGAAGTTCTGTTGGTCTATAACCTAACAACGTGAAATGCGAGTTCTAACTCATTTTTCCACCACCATTTTCGATTTCATCGTAAGGACAAATAATGTCTCTTGCGTTCAGAGAGAGAGCTCGGAGTTTGGGTGTGTGGGTGCTTCTTGTTTGTCTTAGCAATCTCTGGCAAGTATATTCGCTCAGTCCAGGTGCACTGCCAAGCAAAGTCATGTACATTTCCAGTCTCTTTCTTCTTCAATTGCTCAAATCAAACCAAGCAACTACTGACTGTTCATCAGAACGACAGAAAGGAGGTTCGATTTTTATTTTATTTTATATCTATATAAATAAAAATAATTGGTGATATTAAAGACACCTTGTTCATTTTAAGGGCAAGAAAAATCTAACAATAATCCTGAAAAGGAAAAGATTCTAGAAATTCTTACATTAATGAAAAGAAAAAGAGAAGGATTTCCGCCACTTATTTTGGTAGGATTAGATTATAACAGTGTAAATAAATAAATCACTAAAAGGACCGGAGATGTCGCCTAGAGGGGGGTGAATAGGCGAATAGAAATTTTCTGGTGAATTAAATTTCCGAGTGTATCGGCGGGACTATCCGAGCTTTGATCCGGATACTCCGGTATTTCCGGACTATCCGGGGTGTGTGATGCGGATACTCCGGGTTGGTCAACTCGAGATGAGATTTTCAATCTCTCTAACTTTTAATCAAACTACTTGAACACAAAGAATCTAAACACTATCAGGTACCTGGAACAAGTATAGATCTGGAGTCAAACACAGTGGAGAAGTAGATCGGGGCTCCCAAATGTCCAAGACCACAAACTCTAGCAAGAGCAAAAGGAAGAACACGGAGACAATGATTTTTACCCGAAGTTCGAATTCTTGAAGGGAATCCGACGTCTCCGTTGAGGAGGCACAAAGTTTGGATCCCTCTTGACCACTATCCTCCCGGTGTTGCACAAAGCACTCGCCGGTCTTCACTCCCTATCTCTTTCCTTTCGGAGGCGAGACTTGCCTTCACAAACTTCCGGGGCTCACCATACCAAGTATTTGGAATCTCCCGGCGACTCCTTGCCGTCTAGGAGTCCTTCAAACTCCAAGAGTAACAAATACGTCGTGAAATCTTCTTGAAGGATGAACTTGTGCTCAAGAATGAGAAATGCAAGCTCAAAGCACTCAAATTTACTCCTTTTTCTCCAAAGATTCAAATCAATCACTAGATTCAAGTGGAGAAGGAGACTAGAGCTCAAGAGTGTGAGAGTGAGAGCTTGAGAGCCAAATAGATGCAATAATGGAGCTGCTCCTGGTAGGTGGGGTGTGATGGCTTAAATAGAGAGCTCCAAAATCCAATCGTTGTGAGAAGTGCGCTGGAAGATATCCGGACATATAACGGATAGTCCAGTTAGTGAAGAAATAGCTCTTCACAGAAGGGTTAACGGAGTGTCCGGACTCAACCCCGGATACTCCGGACTAGTGAGAAAGCAGCCCTTCGCCGAGGGTATCAACCCGGCCTGACCTACTTGGCTAGCAGAGATACATTTAAGGGAAGTGCAGTGATTTAAATCCTTTTGGTATGCAGTTTTTATCCTTTGAGCACAAGACTATTCTAGAAGCGATTTCCCGTCGTATTCCTCTTAATAGTACGGCTATTCTTAGACTCAATAAAATAGAAAAATTACAACTTATGTCTTGATGCCACCTTTACAAATTTTAAATACGGTAGGGATTTCCAATCGCTTTCTCATAATGATATATTCTCAATCTCTGCATAGATTCTCACTTAAACCATTAGTATTCTCTAATTGTGTCGCCATTAATCACCAAAACCCTCAAGGGGTCTAGATGCACTTTCAATCACACACCCATACACACACACTAGCCATGTGCTCGTGCGTTGCAATGGAAACTCAATTTGCGATAAAAAAATTATTTGCAAAGAGCACTAACAATGGTAAAGGTGGGTAATTAAAGAGCAGTGGCAAAGGTGGGTAATTTTGATGAAGTGACGCGGGAAGAAACTCTTGCTTTATATAGCTCTCTATATAAATTTTTAATTACCCACCTTTGCCACTGTTAGTGCTCTTTGCAAATAAATTTTTTATCGTAAATTGAGTTTTCGTTGCAACGCACGGGCACATGGCTAGTGTGTGTGTATACATACATACATACATACATACATACATACATACATACATACATACATACATACATACATACATATACATACATACATACATACATACATATATATATATATATATATATATATATATATATATATATATATAAAAAGTTATAAATAGCATTATCTTGTGCACACAGGCCTTCCAGTGTACACACACACACACCAACTAACAAAAGTCACGAAAAATTCTGAAAAACTTGTAGATGTACTTCATAGATTGCCCTACCTATGTATGAAATTTCAAGATCAAATTCATTATATATAGAGAGTTACAAAAAAGAAAATTAAACAAGTTTAGAATTTTCTCTTTTTAACTCTTGATATATAATAATTTGAACCTACAATTTATACAGGTAGAGCAATCTATGAATAGAGACAATGTGCACGATGTGTACAGGAAAATCTGTCTGCACAGGATATGCCAAAGATTATATAACCAATACAATTATATTTTACTTATCGAAAGTAAAATTATATATCAGAAACAATTGTAGTGTAATATCTAGACACACAGTTGCGTGATTAAATATGCTAGCTTGACAACAACACATATAGGGGTGAAAACAAGTTCGATACGGTTGGATATTTCTCTTCCCGTATCAGGACCTATATTTTTTCCCCTGGATTCGATACCAGATACGGGGTAGCAGGATACTGATACAAATCTGGGTTATTTGGGATACAGACATGGGACGGATATGTGATGGATTTGGATCAAGAATGGGTAAAGATATACGGATAATATACGCATACATAGAGTAATATATATTCAGTCAAACCATCGTATTATTAAAGCCCAAGATGAAAGCCATTTTACAGCTACAAGCTGTTGAGCCGTGCTTTGGGGGGTGGTGTGTGGTGCACTTGAGAGGGCGAGCTCAAAGAATGGAGGGGACGCTTGAAGGGGCATGGCTCCTGGGGGTGGTGTGTGTTGCGCTTGAGAGGGCGAGCTCGAGAGAACAGAGGGGATGCTTGAAGGGTGCAAGCTTAGTCTGCTCGGGCGGGCTAGGGAGCCTAGTTTTCTTTGGGTTGGGCCAGTCCTATGAGTGTAATGTAGATATCTTGGATGGAATAATTACCTGATATCCCGAATATCCTAGATTTTTTTAGTATTGCTTACTTCGAATTTGACTCTAGATCGAACAGGAAATATTTGGTCCGTTTTCACCTCTCAACACATGACAACAAATATGTCTCAAAGTGTTCACGAATATAACCCTGTAGCTCCTATTTTTACACATCTAGCTCTCCTATGAAATTTTTTTGCAAATCTAGCCCCATACAGTGGCACAGGAGGAGAAGACGTATAGTGGCAAGCGGCGGTATCGCGTTCACCGGAGGGTCTAGATTTGTAAATTTTTTCGGCAAGCGTGCCAGGTGTCAGCACCAGGGCACGGCGTGGTAGTCGCTTCGCTTCCTTTCCCTCGGTAGCTGTACGCCTGGAGCCGCGTCGAGGCGACGAATGTCCTCACGGCAACGCCATTTCTGCGCCCTTCGCCTCGCACCGCCTCCCCTTTCCTTACCAGGGCCATGGAGCAAGCCTCGGGGCCGCCGCCGCCCGCGGCCGAGAGCGACATGGGCTTCGCCGAGCACGCCGTCGCGGCAGCTGGCGCCGCCATCGTCTCCGCCGTCCTCGTCAACCCCCTCGATGTCGCCAGGGTATGTACCGTGCCACCGAGTACCAATTACCCAACCCCCTCCTCATTGCTCGCCCTGCGCTGCGAGGAAGGTGCCTGAACGAAACGAAACACCATTCAAGTACGGGTACCGGCATTTTTTCAGTACGGTCTCCGTCGCGAGCCTTCTAGGCGAACTGGAGCATTGTGCTCTTTGGTTCTAAAAAAATACCTTAAGAGTGATGATCGCTGAATTTCGGCAAGGTGAATTGATTGGTACTTGTTATGGAGAAATCTTCGCTGCGCTCGTCTTATTTTACGAGCTTGGAGTGTATGTGGACATTTGTGCTGATTCAAATCCGTATTTTATCTTGCAGACGAGGTTACAAGCGCAAGCTGCTGGAGTAGTCTATAATCCGGTAAGCGTGCAACTTCTCTTCCACATAGAGTAGTACCACAATTCAATGGATGAAACTGTCATGCGACAATCTGTAGAATCCTTCCATATTGATCCTGCACGCTGCACCTAGGCTGCATGCCTGCATCTTGTGCTACCGCTATACATAAGAAACTTAAAGGTGCTTTGTTAATTGTCATCTTAATATCTCAAAAGAATCGATGAGCTTTGGTACACCACATTGACTGGAAAAGAAGATGAAGAACCGCTATAAATTCTCTTGTTAATCAGAAAAAAACTCAAAATTCACACATTAATTAGAGAAAAAGGAAGAAATCAAGCCCATCTATTCAATGGTTCTTATCATCCAGAGGATCTATGGAGGTACGTTTGCTGTCCTGGTTCATACCATGTATCACACTTCATAACTGTGCAAAACAGAAATGAATCAATGATGTTAAGGGGAAACAAGTTGCATATCTTCATGGAAAACTGTATGGAGTATTCCAGGCATATGTTTTTCCTATTGGGTTGTGGGGCTCAATTCAATTTTGAAAATTTGTGCGGACTTAATTATTACAGTGGATAAAGCATTTGTGACACACAATTCACTTAGCGAGAAAATGATTAAATGCTGACAAACCAATATTTTTCTGTCGAGGTTTGTGGTATTTATTTGTTGGGTGTATTGTGTTATGGGTCGGTGAGGCCCATGAGCAGTACCCACAGTGCTTTATGGCAACGATCAGATTGCTTAGAAAATAAGAAATCAAGGGTTAGGTTAGATTAGTTACTATAGATAAGATTAGTTACTATAGATTAGAATATTGCTTTCTTAGGCTCCAAGTTAGCCATCCTATAAAAGGGATGTCATGTATCACTTTATGCATCCAAGCAATGAGTAAACCAAGTCTCTAGCGGATCGATCGCGCCATCGATAATGGCGGTGGCTCCCAATACATACCAAGGCGCTAACCGACAACAGCTCGTTTATGCCACGTTAAGGACCCTATCTCATCCTCGTTGCGTGTGCGGATCGTGCACGTAACAATTTGGTATCAGAGCCGACGATCCTCCTACCACGGTGACCATCGAAGATCGCATCTCCAACCTTCGCGCCTCGCCGACCGAAGGCCCAACGCTTCATCTCGTGCGAATCTTCCAAACTTCAACCTTGAGGACAAGGTTGATTCGCAAGGAGGGGATAATGTTATGAGTCGACCGAGCCCATGAACAGTACTCACAGGTACTGTAGCAGCGATCCAGATTGCTTAGAAAATAAGAAATCAAGGGTTAGGTTAGATTAGTTACTATAGATAAGATTAGTTACTATAGATTAGAATATTGCTTTCTTAGGCTCCAAGTTAGCCATCCTATAAAAGGGATGTCATGTATCACTTTATGCATCCAAGCAATGAGTAAATCAAGTCTCTAGCAATGAACATATTGCTTATCTGCAAATATTTCTAGCTTGTCTGTTTCTTTTTATCTAATATACATTTCTCAGATATGGTCGTCAGATTTTAGGTGCTATCCATCATGCAACCCTGGTGGATTGAATGGTTTAGGGCCATCCTGCAACCCTGAATGCTTTCGGTACAGAGGAACAATGAATGTGTTCTATAAGGTCACTAGACAGGTAAATGCTTATTGAGCATATTTCTTCATTGTGCTTTCCTCTTTTGGATTGATCTTCGATTGTAATGATTGATAAACCCCTGCAGGAAGGAATTTTTAGATTATGGAGAGGTACTGCTGCAAGCCTAGCATTAGCCGTACAACAGTAAATCGTTTCAGCTGAGCCGACCACTTCTTTTATTCTGTATTTCTGTTTATATAAATGGCTTATTGTATACCTTCTAACCCCATAAAGTTTCCTTTCTATGCACTTAATTTGATGTATGACTTTTTTTCCTTCCCAATGTATTTATCTGTTATATTTATGTGTCATTTAGTTTGTGTTGTAAATTTGTTTGTTCTCCCTATATCACAAATGATTTTGTGGAAATGCTCAAAATCACGACCAAATTACTGTCCTCCTGTGGAGTCTTAGTGATTTCTCTTGGTAAAACACAAGAGAAACAAACAGAAAAAAATGCTTAGCACTCCTTTCCGATAAGAAAACATATGAATCTGCACAGAGATTTCTCTTTACTTTAAAAATGGATGGAAAGCACTTGTCTTGTCAAAACTATTGAGCATGCTTGTAGTAGTAGATAATCTATTATAAAGCATGAGGTATTAAGATATTGGTAGAAAGATAAGGTGTGCTGAAGGCATTTTGAGGCTTCTTGGAAGTTTGTTGAAACATTTTTTTTTTTGGTCTGTGAAGCTCTTTCCCTAGGAAGGTTAACAGAAACATAAAATATATATTAGGCATATTATCTCATCTGCACATGTATTCCAGCTGAAGCACTTCGTTTGACCACACTTTCACTGATCTAGAATATTATGTATTTTTTTCTATGCCCCCCTGGACTTGTATTCTACTTAGGTCAGCATGATAGACTGATAGAATTTTATATCTGTAAGTATCATATGCTTTGCATTCATATGTGCTCTCATTAGACATTATCGTAGCAATTTTTTGTTTGCTATGTGCTCGTCCATGTTGGGGTATATCTGCCTTACAATCTATTGCGCAATTGGATTGAAGAATATTCAGATTATAATTTCCCAAACTTAGACCATATGCCCCTCTTGTTGCTGGCTCTATTGCACAATCATTGGCATGCATAACCTGTTCCCCTAATGAGTTGGCAAGAACACGATGCTGGTCAACTGGTCAGCATATTGAATCTTCTCTCCTCTACATGTAGCATGCTTGGAAAAGGAAATGCATGCATTAACGAATGAAGGGGACCTGATATGAAATTAGGCTCTAAAGTCTAAACTCTAGTGACAAACAGATTGTGTATTCAATACACTATCAGTGCCTTAACATAAATTATGCCGTTAGAAAGTAAATTTGATTACTAGCTTGTGATTCAACAGTTGAAGCTATGGAAGGTTGTGCACTTGTGTTTAAAGTTAAAAATAACACTTCATTTTTTTTCTGAAATCTCAATAGTTGGAGAAAAAAAGGGGTTTCAACCTTAAATTGAGCCTTAGAGTGACTCTGTTTAGAATACTGTGACTTCATTGTCAATGCCTCAACAATTGAACATTAAAAAAAACTGACAATTTTTTCTGGCTTCAGCTTATCTCTATATGTTATTCTCTAGATAATTATTTTATTTTTTACCAGTTCGGCCTTTAAAGGACCAGATGTTGGAGGGAAACCCTGGAATGTGTAAGACTTTGCTTGGTGTGCTTTCATTGAGGCAAAGTATTAGTCACCCTGAAAATTGTATGTACTATGCTGCTATATTAGTTCATTAGTCTGTAACTAATGAAGCAGTCACATCATTTCAGGACATCAGCACAATGTTAAACCATATGGGGTACATTGTTCGCAGAAATTTGTACAAATGGAACTTTTAATTGCAGCTTTATATCCTCATATGTTATGAATGTTAAGCTATATATTTTGGACATTACAAACAGTTCGGGGATACCACCTTCTCTGGACTGGTCTGGGAGCACAACTTGCACGTGATGTCCCTTTTCAGCTGTATGTTGGACAATTCTTGAACCAGTGAGCTACTCTACTGAAGTTCGGTATATTTTATTCTGGTTTAGATAATTCGGATTCAGCCAAACCTGCAGAGGTAACTATTTTGTCCATCTCTAAATGCTTCAGACTAGAAGACACTCGATAGGATTAGTTGGTGAGCAAAGCAACGCAGCAGTTATATTGGGGGCAAACTTCTCCACGGGCTTCATTGCTAGAGTTCTCTGCTGGTGCTACATGTCCTCTCGATGTTGCCAATGTTGGAGATATGCCCTAGAGGTAATAATAGAGATGATTATATTTCCTTTTATTTATGATTTATTATCTTGTTTCTTAAATAATATCGTTATTATTTATTAGTAATTATGTGACTTGTTTGTGAAACTCTATGTATGACTTTGTGATGATTGTTCTAAAAGTGATTCCCAGTCGATAAACATATAAGGACACATATGAATAGACTAGCATATGTATTGGTTGATGACCATGTTTCACATGTCATGGATATGGAGATATCAAACCAATAATATGGACACATGTTAAGAGAATATGAAGTTGGATCGACCCACCTTGAGACACCGCGAGAACATTGTAATCTTACTTGTCATCAGTTGATCTCATATACAATGTGTATGCTATATCCTTAAACTTGATATTGACGCATGTATTTGAGATGTGTAATGACTTAATTAGGGGTTGCCAAATGCTACTCCGTAACTGGGTAATTATAAATGTGGCTTTCGGGTTTGTCGTGAAGTATGCTACGAGGCATGGTCAAGCAAGATGGGATTTGCCTATCTATAAATGGGAGAGATATCTCTAGGCCTCATGAGTGGTCAGATTTTGGAAATGCATAGCCATGCTACTCATGGTTAAAGAGTTAACTGTAGTCGGGGATTCTGAGTTATGTAATCGAGAAAGAATGGTCGAGTTAACTAAACAAGGATGCCACATACTCGTCTTGAGTTTGACCGATATTATGAGGCAAGTGGAAATGCATATAACTAAGCATTATTAACGTTCGTCCGATATGATCTCTACATATACTTAGGAGTCAGCATATCCTGTCAGAGACCGCTACCGATTAATGATCGAGTAAGAGTACTTGAGCCATATCCAAGTTTACGTGAACATATAGGGTTACACGCTTAAAGGGTTAGGACCTAAGTCACAATGTTCCCGGTTAAATCAAGGTCGAGAACAGTACACAGGGCGTGGATCGATATCTTCCATGTTCGGTTGAGTGAGGGTATACCTCTTGGGGCGCTTGATACGAGATGTGGGCGATGTACCAACTATTTTCGAACGATAATATGGGACGATCCATCTAATTTAGCCATGGATCGAGTTCTTGGAACCTTTGGGTGGAAAATGCGGCTGAAAACTGCCAACAATCACTTGAATGGGCTCTCTGTTTTACTCATGAGATGGAAAATTTGCCAGGGGTGTTTTTTCTCAATGAAAGTGTGTTATGTGTTTGATTCAAAGGAAAGATGATGCATGCTGGTTTGTAGCTTAAAAGACACCAATGATGCGTAATATCTATGATCCAATATTCGTGGAGTTTAATCAGAAATCAACACTTAAAAACAGAAATGGTCTACACTCAGTTCAAGTAGGAAGATTAGACAGGTTGGAAAACAAAGAAAATCCTTCAGTTAGATAAGGGCCGATGTGATAATCGCAAATACACTTTTACTTTACCACTCACCATTCTATTTGATTTTGACCTTTTCTTGTCCACGGTATTTATCCCCGACTTGGCTAAGTCAACAAACTCCACACTCTTCCTCGTCTTCCCTTCGAGTTGTCGTTGTTTCGCATTTCTCGACTACGCAAAAATGGCGAGACCCACCCAATCTCGCCGCCTCCTCGCGCTCCCCCTCGCCGCCCTCCTCGCTGCGGCCCTGCTCCTCCCGCTCGCCCGCTCCGGCTCCCCCACCGCCTATGACGAGCTCCGCCTTCGCGGCTTCCCGCGGGGCCTGCTTCCGGCCAACGTCTGGGGCTACACCCTCGACGCCGCCTCGGGAAACTTCGTCGTCGACCTCGCCTCTAGCTGCCGCATCGTGCTGCCCGCGGGGAGCTACCTCGCCTCCTTCAACGACCGCCTCACGGCCGCCTCGATGACCGCCGCATCTCCGGCCTCAGCGGCATCCGCGTCAGGGCCTTCTTCCGCTGGTAGTCCATCACCGGGATCCGGCGCCCGGCGGCCTTCTCCTCATCTCCCGGCGCCTTCATACCTCTCCTGTTTCGGCGGGCATTGGGACGACGTCCCAGCTTCCGACCCAGGCATCGACCCGCATCGAACCCATTCCTCGATTAGGGACGAAGACCCCGGGACGCGGAACGCCGGACCGTACCACGTTCCGTGTGACTTAGGTTAGGACTTAATTCAGAGGGTGATCCGAATTTTAATGGTCTTTGAGTTCCTAACGGGCCTCTAATATAGACTCATTGTGAGGTGTCTATATAAATTGGGTGGTGGCTTAAGAGTTAGGAGACACTATAGGAATTCGGAATTTCAAAAACCCTATTTGCCACACCTCCTTCACCAAAAACCGCACAGCCGGTGCTAGCACTCTGGCGTGTGGCTTTTCTGCCCCGTACATGTGGATACCTTGGAGGCATTGTTATTAAGTCGTCGCCTAAGAGGCGTCCGGTCGTCGGAGGAAGACCGCCATGGCCGGTTGCCTCGCTTGGAAGAAGATCTGCCGCGGCCTCGCGCGTCTCCATTGCCCCCCGCTGCAGTCGTGACCAGATCTGGCGCTCCCGCCTCACCCGTGACCAGATCCGGCGGTCATGGCGACCAGATCTGCCTCGCTCACAACCAGATCCGGTGCAGGAGGGGAAGTCGGCGCTCGAGGGGAGGGGAGAGCAACGCCGAATGGATGGTGGGGGGAGGGAGTGGGAGTGGAGGCGGCTGCACCGAATGGATGGCGGGGAGGGAGAGGAGAGGCAGTAAGGCGCCGAATGGACGGTGTCGTGAATGGATTGGTATTCCATGGGGAGAGAGGAGAGAGAGAGGAGGTGGTAATTGGGTTGGGTTGAGTGAGGGAGGGTGGGCGGCAAATAGGCTAAAATTAAAAGAAGTGCACTGATATATATATATATATATATATATATATATATATATATATATATATATATATATGCGATATGCTATTTTTTTTGTTGCCAAATCCTCGCCTAGGCGTCCAGGTGCCCCGAAGGCGACTCGCCTCGCCGGGGCGCCGTGATAACCATGCTTGAAGGTGTCGCTGTGAGGCATCAACACTAGGACGATCCACAATATGTGATAGTCACGAAGAATTATTGGAGGAGGTATGAGGCTAATACGACTATAACCGCACCCCCTCGCTACATTGACTCTACTTTCGTTATGGGTTTGCGCGTCTAGTGATAATTTCGTGATATATAATTTGTAGTGATTCCTTAGTTATGCGGTGGAAAATTTTGAATTTTTGCTAGAGTAGCCTACCTGTTCTCCTTCAGCCAAGACACGTAGGCAAATAGAGGCAAGCTTGGGGATGTGTGCTTATCTCTAGTTTCATAGACTTTTCTGAACTGAACTTTAGATGGTTAGACTTCCTCTCCACTTGCGCGGTCATGCCCTTGTGTGCAAAGAATTTGGTATTAGCTGGTGACAATAACTTAAAATACTCCTATTTTGTTAATATTCTGCGCTTATTAAATCTTGCATTCTCATTTCAGAAGGATCCTGCTAGGGTAGTAAACACGAACACATGGTGCATACTGCTTGAGGTTTGGAGGAATCCATCTTAACTTTTTCTTTGGCAAATTCTGTTGCTAGATACATGCATGTATTCTTTTCAATAGCAATGGTCATTTGCGCACGTGTGGCCAGCTGCGTTGTCGTATATAGGCAAAGAGTTTACATCTGCCCCTAGTTCTTCATGAAGGGGAAATTTCAGTTGTCAGTGTTGGAAACGGAGGCTCACTAATCTGCACTAGTATAGACATGCACTTTCTATGGACAAGCACTATTGTTCTTTCGAGAACACATACTTGAACTTTTTTTATTGTCAAGGTGAACTCTGAAGTCCTAGTGTGATGCTATTGAACACTTGGAAACATACATAATCGATGAGCAAGTAGATGCTCTCATGTTCATGGTGTGAAGCTTTAGTCATGGTCATGTAGCGATGGGCTATCTCGTGCTAGGCATTTCAAGCATGCTTAATGGTATCTTCATTTTGAGTAATCCAATTTCCTTCTGTTTTATTACTGTCGACATAAATTTGTAGTCTCTTGCAAGTTTTCTGCACAATGCAATGCATGTAACACTTGTAGTGTGACACTTCTTGCAGGAATGAAGGGATAAACGGTCTATTCAAAGTTGCAGGCCCTCTTATGGCACCAGCAGGGTCTTCAGTGGGCTTGTCGTCTCTTCGTGTGAAGTCAAGTACATCATGCACACAAAACATGCAGAGTTATAACTCACAAGCTCATCTTACGTAGATCTCAACTACTTGTGAGGCTTTTGGCCAACAGTTTTCCTTCTTTACCTACACGAACTGAGATTTCACATTTGTGAAAGCCGGTTTAAGGACTGCCTGCCTTATCAGGAATGTGTGGTACGAGTATTTATGTTCTAATGAAAGGGCAGGATGCCCAAAATGTTGTCATTTCTCGTTACAAGAAGATATTGGTCGATGCTGTTTGTTTGTGCTCTTCTATTTGGAATTGTTTAGATAGAAAATTGATATGAACGAAACTGGCGTTCTCGCCAGAATCCCGTCATGTTTGAGAACTTTATACTTGCCAACAAAGAAGTAAAGTTTGACGGCTTAGACAATCCGCTCCGCAATCGTGTGCATAGCCAGTGAAGTTGCTGTTTTTAACCCAAATTCAGAACATAAGATCGATTAACACCAATCATTTGCTTCAGCAACCTTGTCAAGGTTTCTGGTATTGCAGGCTCGGTTTTCACTTACAGAGCTCTGGATCTCATCTAACAGTCCCAGGCACCCAACAACAAAATGAACGAATTTTATAAGCCCAAAATGGCCGTTTGCAAACGTCAGTGGTCATGTAGAGCAAAGGGGCAGAACAGTCAACAGGATAAACGCTGATACAAATATGCCTTTGCAAAATTGTAACATGGGGTGATTACCTCGTTTGAAGGGTTACTTTAAAGATACAAGTAGAACATGGATGCATCTTAATGCAAAAACGATTAAATGGTGACAGCAGAACGTCTCTTCCTCCTACATGTATCTCAAATACAAAACCCAATACAAGGTAAACCTCAACGTCTCTTCCTTCTTCCTCCCTTCTGCTTCCCCTTTCCCTTCTTTTTGCCCTTTCTCGTGTTCTGCTCTGGCGCATCCCAACCCGATGCTTTTGGTGGTGCCAAAAGATGCTTTACATTGAGTATACCATTCTTGAAGCGCCCTTCGGTTGCCCTGAGTACTCGGTCCTCTGGTCTAATCTTCTGAGCTTTGCTGTTCTTCGTATCTCGTTTCCTAAAGATCCCAAGTAGTCTCTCCTGTATAGAGTTCTCATATATCAATATTTGTTTACATCCTAGACAACAAAGAAAATAAATCCGATTTGGCGGCAGTCCCTTGCCGGCCAGGTAAATAAATGAAAACAATCTGAATATTTTATCAATTTATCATACCTCTTCAACTTTCCTTTGTTCTCTTTTCATCTGATTCTTCATAGCTGGTTTTGCTACACTTAATGGTGTGCGGTGCTTCTTAATGGCCTGTTGCAGATAACAAATGCATTGAGATATTGAAATGTTTCAGGTTTGATTATAGGTAAAAAAAGATTACCTTTCCACCCAATTCGACTACTTTACGATTCTGTATTTGCTTCCGCTCCTTCCATGTAGAGGCACCTAAAAAATTAGCATCAGGTGAATGCTTGTACATCAATAGATCCTTGCGATCGAAATTAAGACTTTAAGGAGAGATGGAATACAGATCCTTTTATTCTGGTCTTTTTTAAAAAAGGTAAAGGTGAAATTTTGAATAACAAAACAGCACATATTGAACGAAGCTAACTGATACAATCTAATTGACAAATATTTTACTCCTACTTCCTCAAGAATGTAAGAAGAGCCATTCCAAAGCCTGTCCAGTGTCCACTAACATGGCTGAAGTCCAAAAGTTTTTCAGTAACAAATTGTAGATCTTCATAACCAAAACATAGTATGGAGCAAAATGACACATTCTTCTTTATAACCCATAGGCACATTTAATGCAAAGAATCATGTGCCTAAACAAAATGTCATATTTCTGTTTTCTAAATCAAACTGCAACATACAGTCTTAATTAGATGGCAAACTTATTTACATGGACTATCTTCTTGCATAGGCATATAATAGAACAATTTCCAATTGTTTCAGATTTTGGTTCACCAGTATAACATCTTGAATTACAAAGTATCTACAACGGAATCATCAAATAGCTGGATCAAAGCACAAATTGTTGTACGACATAGTATAGGTATGGCAAATTCTTCCCGCTTCTCATGGACAAGAACCGTTATCATTAATTTAATTAGTACGAATCAGCAGTAACAAAGATATCCAAATACTTGCAGACAGTTTAAACAAGATAGTATCGACCGAGAAGCAGTATGAGATGATTACCAAAAAGCTCAACATTCTTCAACAACTTTGCAATGTCAATATCAGGCTCCTCATCGGACGTGTCAGTAGTTTTTTCCAAAGCTGGCTTTCGATACATATCAGAAAGACTCGACCCCTAGAAGGTAAAATGCCAGGAATGTATTAGGAATTCAGGATATTTCAAACAGAAACACCAGATTCTGCTGTTGACGTAGAGGAACTGGAGCACCGTGCTCCAAGAAATCAAGACAGTTTCAAACGGAAGCTCCCGAGAGACACACGGACGAACCATGAAGTTGTGCCACTCGCTGCTCGACGACGGCGCCCCGGCTCGGCGTGGCTTCCGGGCGCTGGATGCCGACGGATCGAAGACCACCTCGGCCGGCGCGTTGACCGGCCTCGATTTTGGCCTCCCCTTCACCATCCTCTCCCCTTCCTGTTTACCCCAAACCCTTAACCAAATCTTACACACGGTGAGAATAGAGTTGTGAAATAGACAAACCCCAAACCGGAGAAACACACACATGCAGGGCCGGACTTAACGTCGGTCATGGAGGTTCAACTGAACACCCAAAAATTTAGGAAAATAAACTGCTACTAGTACTCCACCATGGAGCAAACAAATCCGCAACAAACTCCATGGACTGACCTATCCATCCCAGAAAGAAAGATCTGGATGAGATTGCTCACAGCAAAGAAAGGATCCCCATGACAAAGCTCACTCTTAGAACAACAATCGAGGCAAGAGCTTCCTTACCAGCGAAAGTAGAGATCAATCCACGCCCGGATGGATCTCCTCTCCACGCCAGTCGGTAGATCGGAGGAGGATGCCCACGAGATAAGAAGTCCTTCGCTTCGAGGTTTGAGAAACGGGGAGCAATAGCCACGACGAGATCCGGAGAAGAGGATGGGCTAGAAGTATACTTAGGCAAACGTCCGGGCCGGGCTCAAAAAGCCCGAACGTAAAATATCAGGTCCGAGCCTGGCCTGAAGCCTGATAAATGTAAACTTGGTAAGCCCAAAGCCCAACCTGATCAGGCTGTGGTGCAGACTTATGGTGAACAAAAGAAAACAAAATTTGAAGTAGAGCTTTTCTTAAGAAATTAGCACACGAAGCAATGTAATGTAGAGTCAGAAACGTTTTTTATTTTTTAAAAATCATCAATCCTAAAATAGTTGGTTACAGCTAAGGTTAAAAACCGTTGAAATATTGGAAATCTCACCCGAGATTTCGGATTTAACTTTCGGATGGGATATAAAATCCTAGCCGGTAAAAGAAATTTAAATTGCTCAAAAATTTCGTGGGATTTCACCAAATCTTGTAGAAATCTTAGGTTTTTGACTTTTCATAGTTGGATTTGATCGGACTTAGTCTAATAAACCTTAAGAAAGTCATCTTCCATGAAAATTATTTGAAAAACTACATTTTTAGAAAAGTTTGGTAGAAACACTATCGATTTTTATAAAATTGTACAAGCTTGATCATAATCTAAAAATTTATGGTATTATCTTTAGTAGTGTAGAATCATACAAAAAAATTCAAAATAATTGAACTTCATTTGTTATCTTTAAAAATAAAACCAAATGAACATAATTGGGACAATATCTTTGTCTGAATTTTATAAATTTGCTCGAGTTTTATCATGTTCCAAAAATTTTATGAGAGCTTAAGAATTTCCTCATTACTATTCTATAAAATTTTCAAAAATTTTAAACCTTTTTTGTTTTCTCAATGAAATTTATGTAAGCATTGAACTTCATTTGTTGTATTTCAAAAATCAAAAACAGAAATAACATAAATGGTACAGTGCACTTGTAAGAATTATATAAATTCATTGGAGCATGATCATGACTCAAATTTTTATGAGATCTTTAAGAAATTACCACGAAGCAATGTAATGTAGAGTCGAAACGTTTTTACTTTTTAAAAATCATCGATCCAAAATAGTTGGTTACGCTAAGGTTAAAAACCGTTGAAATATTGGAAATCTCACCCGAGATTTCGAATTTCGGCTCGAGATGGGATATAAAATCCTGGCCAGGTAAAAGAAATTTAAATTGCTCGAAAATTTCGGTAGGATTTCATCAAATCTTGTAGAAATCTTAGGTTTTTTGACTTTTCATAGTTGGATTTGATCAGATTTAGTCTAATAAACCTTAAGAAAATCATCTTCCATGAAAATTACTAGCGATTGACTGCACTAAATTTATGGCGTGCATTCGTGTTTGAAATTTGGGAAATTCGTATGATGTTGTTTGTAAAATTTATGTTTGATGGATATTCCGTAAAAAATTGGGTTATTAGAAGCTACCATTAATCTTTGAATTGATAGAGTCGATGTACGGGTTTTTAGAAAAAATCATAGAGGATCTAAATTTTCATTTTTTGAAAATTCGGTTTATTGTGTTTTTCCTTAAAAATAGGTCGCTAGACCCATGCAAGAACTGATGGGATATAAATCGTTTTCATTTTATGATTTCGTTTATGTGCTTTTTCTTCAAAAATTTAGGCGCTAGATCCATCGGCGAATCTGATTTCTATAAATTGTTCCAAATCGAGTCTTTTGGGAAAACAAGCTTTTTGTTTTTATGTAATTTAGATACTTCTTGTTTTATTAAAAAAGTCATCAGACCAATGGTGAATATATATCTATAAATCGTCGTAATACGATTGTCTTTTGTTTTTGGGAGAAACATCGGAGGATATAAATGTAATATTGTTTGTATTTATTTTTGCCTTTTGCCGTGACAAACATATGGCCTAGTATAGACATTCTAAACTTCGTTTTTTTAAAAAATGAGTCGATATGACGATGTGATCCATAGGCTACTATAAACATTACGTAATCTATGTTATTTTTGAAAACTGGTAGGACTATGAATCTATGGGATCTATAGACCTTGCTAAATCTATACTTTTTTGAAAAACATGCTAATGCGAATCATCGACCATCCAAAAAAATTTATAGAAACATTAATAATACATCGGAAAAAGGTTGGAAATTGTTGGCCTAACCATATATATTCCTAAATCAAGTAATCAGATAGGTATTAAAAGTAATTATCATAGTATTTACGATTATCTTTAGGTTCAGATATGATCATCGAGTTGATAGTATAGCACATAATTTTTTGTGAAGCATCCTTCAAAATCTATGAATTTCTAAAAAGATAATTTATCAAACCTACCAAAACATTCGCCAAAAGATTTCTAGTCCATGACCATCCATAGTAGGAGTACATCCTGTCTGCTATCTTAAACGTTTGACCATACTTGATCATATAGAGTTTGATCTTTCTAAAATCTAGATGGTTTTATGAAATATCTAGATATTAAAATTTTATTTGAAGGAATTTAATGGTGCCAATTGTCATGAATCTAGTGGTCATGAGAATTTATAAATAGTCATTTGAATCAAAATATACATCATTTTAAGAGTTGATTTTGGTTTGCAAATATTTATATCTTATTTAAAGCAATATGCTCGAAAAATATTCATGTTAATTGTTTTGCAATATGTACTAATTCATTTTCTATCCTAAAAATGCCATTTAATATGCTAATATATAAAATAAGAATATATAATAAGGTGAATTAATATCTATTTAAAATAATGCACCCTTGTGTTGTCATCAAAGTTGTAATAGTTTTATTCAAAAAATTTGTAATTATTTTATCATTAAACAAAGTGTTAGTATTAACTTATTACTTCAAACATATCACAATGTAACTAGCGAACACTCATTCATAAAATTCTAAATCTCTACATGTACTTAATTCTGACCGTGCGATGCGTTCGGGGAGGCGCGTGCGACCGATAGGGCATAAGGCGTTGGAGTCAAGAGGTGGTGAGGCCTCGAAGGATAGGTGGCGGCAAAATGAGGGTTCGTGGCTTTTCGTGCGAGATTGGGTGAGCTAGCTGACGCCTGACGGGGGGATCAGGTTAGGCTCTGCACATGGGTGATTTGCCACCCCTTCCCAACCGCCTTTTTAAAAATTTTTTAGTTTTAATTACGTATTTTTTAAAATTTTATTTACTATACAAAAAATTTCATTTTCGCTTTGCCGGTTTTTTTTGGGTTCTAGACCCAAAATTTTTTTAAAATTTTTTTTTTTTTGTTTTTAAATGCGAGAAAAAATTGGATTTTTAAACATGTAGAACCAAAAAATAGCAAGGTGAATTGTAATCCAAAGATCTCTTATGGTGAACAAAAGATTTCAAAATGATGGAAAGCTTTCTTTTAAATTGACTTTTAAAAAGGTAATGTAGAATTTTGAAAACAAAACGCATTTTTAAAAATCATCGATCCAAACAAATAGTTTTACTCAAGGTTAAAAACCGTTGAAATATTGGAAATCTCACCGAGATTTCCTTCCAGTGTCCACTAACATGAAATCCAAAAGCTTTAAACAAATTTAAGATTCTCAAACAATTATAGTATTTCATCAAATCTTGACAATCTTCGTTTTTGACTTTTCATAGTTGGATTTGATGATTTGTCTAATAAACCTTCATAAAATCATTTTCAATGAAAACTGCAACATACAGTCTTAATTAGATGGCAAACTTATTTACATGGACTATCTTCTTGCATAGGCATATAATAGAACAATTTCCAATTGTTTCAGATTTTGGTTCACCAGTATAACATCTTGAATTACAAAGTATCTACAACGGAATCATCAAATAGCTGGATCAAAGCACAAATTGTTGTACGACATAGTATAGGTATGGCAAATTCTTCCCGCTTCTCATGGACAAGAACCGTTATCATTAATTTAATTAGTACGAATCAGCAGTAACAAAGATATCCAAACACTTGCAGACAGTTTAAACAAGATAGGATCGACCGAGAAGCAGTATGAGATGATTACCAAAAAGCTCAACATTTTTCAACAACTTTGCAATGTCAATATCAGGCTCCTCATCGGACGTGTCAGTAGTTTTTTCCAAAGCTGGCTTTCGATACATATCAGAAAGACTCGACCCCTAGAAGGTAAAATGCCAGGAATGTATTAGGAATTCAGGATATTTCAAACAGAAACACCAGATTCTGCTGTTGACGTAGAGGAACTGGAGCACCGTGCTCCAAGAAATCAAGACAGTTTCAAACGGAAGCACCGAGAGACACACGGACGAACCATGAAGTTGTGCCACTCGCTGCTCGACGACGACGCCCCGGCTCGGCGTGGCTTCCGGGCGCTGGATGCCGACGGATCGAAGACCACCTCGGCCGGCGCGTTGACCGGCCTCGATTTTGGCCTCCCCTTCACCATCCTCTCCCCTTCCTGTTTACCCCAAAACCTTAACCAAATCTTACACACGGTGAGAACAGAGTTGTGAAATAGACAAACCCCAAACCGGAGAAACACACACATGCAGGGCCGGACTTAACGTCGGTCATGGGGGTTCAACTGAACACCCAAAAATTTAGGAAAATAAACTGCTACTAGTACTCCACCATGGAGCAAACAAATTCGCAACAAACTCCATGGACTGATCTATCCATCCCAGAAAGAAATATCTGGATGAGATTGCTCACAGCAAAGAAAGGATCCCCATGACAAAGCTCACTCTTAGAACAACAATCGAGGCAAGAGCTTCCTTACCAGCGAAAGTAGAGATCAATCCACGCCGGATGGATCTCCTCTCCACGCCAGTCGGTAGATCGGAGGAGGATGCCCACGAGATAAGAAGTCCTTCGCTTCGAGGTTTGAGAAACGGGGAGCAATAGCCACGACGAGATCCGGAGAAGAGGATGGGCTAGAAGTATACTTAGGCAAACGTCCGCCGGGCTCAAAAAGCCCGAACGTAAAATATCAGGTCCGAGCCTGGCCTGAAGCCTGATAAATGTAAACTTGGTAAGCCCAAAGCCCAACCTGATCAGGCTGTGGTGCAGACTTATGGTGAACAAAAGAAAACAAAATTTGAAGTAGAGCTTTTCTTAAGAAATTAGCACACGAAGCAATGTAATGTAGAGTCAGAAACGTTTTTTATTTTTTTAAAAAATCATCAATCCTAAAATAGTTGGTTACAGCTAAGGTTAAAAAACCGTTGAAATATTGGAAATCTCACCCGAGATTTCGGATTTCGGCTCGGATGGGATATAAAATCCTAGCCAGGTAAAAGAAATTTAAATTGCTCAAAATTTTGGTGGGATTTCACCAAATCTTGTAGAAATCTTAGGTTTTTTGACTTTTCATAGTTGGATTTGATCGGACTTAGTCTAATAAACCTTAAGAAAGTCATCTTCCATGAAAATTATTTGAAAAACTACATTTTTTAGAAAAGTTTGGTAGAAACACTATCAGATTTTTATAAAATTGTACAAGCTTGATCATAATCTAAAAAATTTATGGTATTATCTTTAGTAGTGTAGAATCATACAAAAAAAATTCAAAATAATTGAACTTCATTTGTTATCTTTAAAAAATAAAAACCAAATGAACATAATTGGGACAATATCTTTGTCTGAATTTTATAAATTTGCTCGAGTTTTATCATGTTCAAAATTTTATGAGAGCTTAAGAATTTCTCATTACTATTCTATAAAATTTTCAAAAATTTTAAACCTTTTTGTTTTCTCAATGAAATTTATGTAAGCATTGAACTTCATTTGTTGTATTTCAAAATCAAAATGTGAAATAACATAAATGGTACAAAGGCACTTGTAAGAATTATATAAATTCATTGGAGCATGATCATGACTCAAATTTTTTATGAGATCTTAAGCATTTTCTTAGCACCCTTTTGTAAAAATTTTAAAAATTCTAAACCTTTTTTATTGCTAAAGCAAATTTATGTATTGATCATCAGGCTTTTATCACTACGTAGCATTGTTAGAATTTTGAAAATTATTGAAGCTTGATCATCATCTAAAAATTTTATAAAAACATCAATAATACATCAGGACCATCCAAAAAAAATTTATAGAAACATTAATAATACATCAGTGACAAACAGTCGTTGTAGTTGGAAATTGTAGTTGCAGGCCTAACCATATATATTCCTAAATCAAGTAATCAGTATAGTGGGTATTAAAAAAGTAATTATCATAGTATTTTACGCAGTTATCTTTTAGGTTCGTATTGTGTATGATCATATCGAGTTGATAGTATAGCACCGCAATAATTTTTGTGTGAAGCGCAAATCCTTCAAAATCTATGTGAATTTTACGAAAAACAGTATAATTTATCTGAAACCCCTACCAAAACATTCGTTCCAAACAGATTTCTAGTCCATGACCATCCATAGTAGGAGTACATCCTGTCTGCTATCTTAAAAACGTATTTGACCATACTTGATCATATAGAGTTTGATCTTTCTAAAATCTAGATGGTTTTATAGAAATATCTAGATACTTTAAAATTTTTTATTTGAAGGAATTTAATGGTGCCAATTGTCATGAATCTAGTGGTCATGAGAATTTATAAATAGTCATTTGAATCAAAAATATACATCATTTGTAAGAGTTGATTTTGGTTTGCAAATATTTATATCTTATTTTTAAAGCAATATGCTCGACAAAATATTCATGTTAATTGTTTTTCGAAGCAATATGTACTAATTCATTTTCTATGCGTCTAAAAAATGCCATTTAATATGCTAATATATAAAATAAGAATATATAATAAGGTTAGAATTAATATCTATTTAAAAAATAAATGCACCCTTGTGTTGTCATCAATCGGTTGTAATAGTTTTATTCTAAAAAATTTGTAATTATTTTATCATTAAACAAAGTGTTAGTATTAACTTATTACTTCAAACATATCACAATGTAACTAGCGAACACTCATTCATAAAATTCTAAATCTGCCACTACACACATGTACCTTAATTCTGACCGTGCGATGCGTTCGGGAGGAAGGCGGCGCGTGCGACCGATAGGGCATAAGGCGTTGGAGTCCAAGAGGTGGTGGTGAGGCCTCGGAAGGATAGGTGGCGGCAAAATGAGGGTTCGTGGCTTCTTTCGCGTGCGAGATTGGGTGGGAGCTAGCTGACGCCTGACGGTGGGGGGATCAGGTTAGGCCTCTGCACATGGGTTGGAAGACAGTTTTGGCCTGTAGCCAACACCCAGCCCACTATGTTTGATGACCCGACCAAAGATGCCACTCCAGGCTAGCCTACCTTTATGAGTTACTTTAACATAAAAATCATTTTTTGTTGTTATATAAGTGGTTATTTTAAATTTGAGCTAACAGCCACTATCGAGCTAGGTCTCATTAATATTTTTTATTAAAAATAGATTTATTTCAATTTTGAATCCATTAATTACTATAATCCAAAAAAATTTGATTCGAGTCCTAAGCTCTTTTTTTACCAGCGGCCACACGCATTGCATTCTTGGCCCTCGGGCGTCAGCAGCATGCGTTTAGCTCATGATTCTTTCTCTCTTTTCTGCGGGGGTGTTTAGCTCATGATTGTAACTAGGCAGAACCACGCGCGATGCCACGCCGTGTGAAAAAATTTCATCTGTGACTTCCTTTTGTAAAAAACGTATCTTTCGATTTTTTTTTGTTGGTGTTTTTTTAAAAATTGGCTGACTAGGAGCCGTCGGTGAATCTGTGTAGCGAAAAAATTTGGGCTAAGTTTTTTTTGCATAAAAATATATAAAAAATTTGGGCTATTTTTTTTAAAAAACACAGCTTCTTTTTTCTCGGTGGGGTTTATTAAAAAAACGGCTGGCTAGGAGCCATTGGCGAATTCGCGTAGCGAAAAAATTCAGTCCATTTTTTTGCAAAAACCGTAATTTCAGTTTTCTCGATGGGTTTCCTTAAAAACCGGTTGGCTAGGCATCATCGGTGAATTAATGTAATTATGGGATCTTTTTGTAAAATAACCGGTAGAATGACTTGTCTGCGATTTTGGAAATTCTAGAGGACTTTTTTTTTGCAAAAAACCAGCGGAGGGACCTATCCACGATTTCGGAATTTTGGAGGTTTTTTTTTTTTTTTTGCAAAAATCATATATCAAGGCCCTCACTGCGCTCCAAATCCAGGCGGCATAAGGGTAAGTATTATAAAGATAAAGTACTTCATAGTGACTAACAATTGACAGCTCGATATTGCATTTGTTATTACATGAAGAGTTTGAGGAATATCGTTGTCGATCGGTGGCAATTGACAACACTACAGGAAAACAGTAATTTTTGCTGTCAAATATAATTTCGTCAAGCAGAATATTACCGACGAAAATAAATTTGTTTTTTCGTCAATAGAATATTACCGACGAAAAATATGTTTATTATTGCCGCACGATGTTATGCCGACGAAAAGGCATTTTTTTCACGGACCAACTGTAAAAGCCGATGAAAATGTAAACGGTTTCGTCGGCCAAAGGTATAAGCCTCACGAAAATAAAAACCCTAGGTATTTCCTTAACCAATGACTTCATTACACGCTTGTTTCACCTGCTGCCCAACACCCATCGCGCCTCGGTCCTGCCTCGCCTCGCTGGCTCGCTGCCTGCCGCCCGCCTCCGACGCTCGCCACCCCTTGGCCGCCTGCCTCTGGCCTGCCTCAACCGCCTGGCCGTTCGCTCAGCGCCTGGCCGCCTCTTGGTGCTCGACCACCTCCACCGCTGGCTGTCGACATCCCTGCCTCCAGTCCGTCCTCCCTACCTCCGGGTCTCTTGGGTCTAGCCTCCTACGTGCTTGAATGACAAATGGAGTTGATGTCGTTGTCGCAGGAGGGAGCCCGGGTTGGAGGCTACGACAAGAAGACATCAAGGGGCACTGAGGGGTTAGCTGCAAGCCGGTGCAGGCACCTCAAGGTGAATCTGAGGAAGCTCTTTTTTTCTTTCTTTTCATCTTTTCTTTCTCTTCATATTTATCTGGGTGACCAAACCGGTCCACTTAAGTGTTTGTTGGAATGCCCGCCTGGGTGCGAAAGATTGGGGTGTGACATTTGATCTAGAAGCGAGTTGATTTTTGTTCTCTCGATGTCAATTCTTGAGGGTGTTCTTGGGGTGTTCGTGGAATGCCTTCCCAAGCACACGCTGAATTAAGAATTTGAGACCAATTAAAGTTGGGATTAAACATAGTTTTGGTTTCAGAGGGCTTCGCTAGCATTTCTACCGGTATCTGGACTTTATTTCGCCCAAGGCGCGTCCTGGGGATGCTTGAGGTGATTTTGTCTTAGACTACTAGGAATATAACATATACAGAAAAAGTGGTCCAAACAAGACAATCAAGTAGGACCAAATCATTCTTGCTTCGAGATACCATTTGGTGCCCTCTCGACAATAATCTTAATAATCGCTTGATTCAAGATTTAAAGCTCATATGGCATCGCTGCATCATGAACAAATGAATAGATTACCATGTAGAGGTTTAAAATGTAGTAGCCAAAGTCAAGAAGTAACAAATTGACAGGAAAGCATACGATATGCAATTGTCTTCCACAACATGGATCACGAGTGTGCACAATTGGCACCATTGTACATAAACGATGCAACTAAAATCGAGTGTAAAGGTCTCATCATTGTTTAAAGAATGATTTTGAACATGTCTAGTAAGTTGATTGCTTTATAATGATGAAAATGTTGCTAAGTTTTGTCTGCAGTAGGTTTCTTTTGATTGATTATATATTCTCATTGTGATTGATATTATAACTTCTTTATTGTTTGTTCTGCTGAGTGGATGACCTCTACTTCTAGAGAGGTCATGCCTAATTTTTCTTAGTTTTGTAGCTTAGTTTTAAGTCGGTTTAAAGAGTATACGTAGCTAAATTGTACTTATATGTTCCAAATTGCTAACATATCATATGCATAGACCTTTCTTGTGTACATATATTATGATTCCTGCTTTCGGTTTATGAGCATAATTAGTTTCAAGACCCTCGCTGCACTCCAAATCCAGGCGGTATAAGGGTTAGTATTATAAAGATAAAACCGGCGTAATCGTACAGACGGTTCATAGTGACTAACAATTGACAGCTCGATATTGCATTTGTTATTACATGAAGAGTTTGAGGAATATCGTTGTCGATCGGTGATGAAATTGACAAGTGTATGGAGGTTGCCATTCTTTGCGTGATACTTTAACATAATCATGCCGTTCTATCCGGAAGCTTCCCTTTGGTTTTCATTTAGTCAGTGGAGGAGGAGCTCTCAGCTCATTTGGCTATTATGTCTGCACCCAACTTCCCACTATTCTCGTTTCTGATTCCTCGATTTTTTTTCAGAATTTTTTTGAAACTTTTCTTAGGTGAAAGGTTACTAAGATCGCATTGCTTTAATGTATCCCAAAGTTATCATTTTTTCCCTGCACTATCTCAGTTGGTAGGCCAAAGCCCTGAATTAATTACAAAGTATATATATAGCTCTTTAATTTACTATTTTTAGAATTCTGTCCTATATAGTGCCAAACTATTAGCTCCTTGCTCATCTCAAGTTAGACCATCATACATAGCCGCAGGGGCGAAGCTTCATAAAGGCCCATGGGTGCAGATGCACCCCCCTCAAAAAAAAAATTTAGTTATTACTCCCATATCTTGACCCTATATGCACCCCCTCACCCAACATGTCACACCCTCATGATCAAATTATGTATTTTGTCTACGTTTATGTTCTTTTTTCCATCCAAACGTTCTTCATTAGGTAAATGTTTTTCATCACTTCTTTATGCTCGCACCCCCCTCTATTTCTCTCTAGCTTCGCCGCTGCATAGCCAGGACCTAGCTAGGGATCTAGGGCCTGCGCCATGCATGCAGTACAAAGTATACTGATATATATGGATGGATGCTGTAGTGGGGTTAAACTTAAAAGATGCCATGCAAATCTTCCACCTAAAGTGTCATACATAATTCTTCAGAAGTGGGATCTTAATCTTGCCTACCTAGAAATGATACTATATATATGGACCACATTCAGTACTGTCACCAAGAAGTTCAGCCTGCCTTCTTTCGACATATATCCAAGTGCACGAGCAAGTACGTACGATCAGAATATTTGCCTTGATTGTACTGCTCAGGCTTTTCGCCAAACTCCGCACCATGCAAGAAAATGGTGCAGGAGCATTATATATTATGAAGGTCTAGTAGCCTAAAGATAAAACTCAGAAAGGCTAAGCTCATGGCCATGGGGCCTGATCACCATTCTCAACTCTGCTGCTAAGAAGGCTCTCTCCCTTTCTCACACACACCCTAAAGTTCTCTATATGTGTCGAATTAGTGGGCTAAATGATGTACAGGATTCTGGGCATGCATTTTCTCTGATGTTGGAAGGTATAGTAGATATTGAAATGTATCAGCATTTGCTTCTCTACCAGTAATGATGGAAGCTTCCTATCAGCCTTGACAATTGAAGGCAGGAATAGTCTGACAGAGGAAGTTAATTAGTTTTGTACAAGCAAGATATAATTAAATCTTTATTCTGTAGACACCAGTTTGGCGTGTGGTATGTGTAGCGCTGCATCTGTTCGCATGCATCTTCATACCCTTTGACAAATTGACAGCATGTTCAGACCCTTGGGTAAATTGGCTGCATGTTCGATCCTTTAATATCCAGTCCATGTCATTTTTTCGGTTAGTTCAGAACCTCGAGCTCAGCAACTTGTGTCAACACTTTGTAGTGCTGTTGGATGGTTGCCATGAATCAAGGCAGCAGGGGTCCTACATATTTCTCTTTTAGAAGTCCTACATATTTCTCTTTTAGAAGTATCTTATGTAGGACGTACTAACAAGTGCTCCCTAATCCCTGTAGTGATATCTGAGAGAATAATAATGCAGGTCACACTGGGAGAGAAAAGCAATACTATACATAATCTACATCCAGGTTCGACATGATTGCAAACAGAAATATAATGATTTCCTGTGGAAAAGATAAAAGAATGAAGTTTTCGTAAGAGATAAGAGGAGAGCAAAATCGCTAGGGCTGGTCCGAGCCGGGCTTAGAGTTTAGGGTCAGGATTGGGCCATTAGTGGGCGGCCCACTCGTGCCTAAGCTTTTTGATGACTCAACCAAGTGTGTCCAGGTAGAAGCTTCATCTTAACGTAATCATGTCTCGTCAGTAGTGACTAGTGATTACAGATAAGTATACTGGGGATGAATTCGTAATCTTATACAGCGTAGGCATGCGTTTTTTCACCGAGACGTATTTGTATGATTTAGAAAGAAGGTACAATAAACTGACTGGCAAGTACAACAACCAGCTCCCTGTGTTTCGTCTCTCGTGCGATAAATTTTCGGATGCATTATAACATTTTTTTCCTACACGTGTAACATTTCTTACGCAACAACATTTTCATTAACGCGGCAACATTTTCCTTCGACAAACAAAGAAAAATCGCCACAAAGAAACGGATGTTGTAAGTGTTTAAAAAAAAATGTTACGCTGGAGGAAAAAAAATGTTGTATGACCGACGGACCGTCATAGGCGTGATGGGGCTGCCCCTGGCGCGCTCATGATATATATATATATATATATATATATATATATATATATATATATATATATATATATATGTTAGCACTTATTGAATTAGGCAATTAGCATTTATCTTGATTGAATTAGCACTTGTTCAATTAGCACTTATTGAATTAGCATTTATCGACTGATTGAATTAGCACTTATTGTATCGGTAGGCACAGCTACAGTTGAAAGGGTTTTCTCGGCAATGAAGATTATCAAGACAGATTTACGTAATAAGATAAGTGACAACTGGCTGAATGATCTCATGATTTGTTATATTGAGCGAGATGTGTTTACAAAGATAGACATGGAACATATTTTACAATATTTTCAGAACATGAGGATTCACAAATATCAACTATCGCTTTTTGTGGAATAATAAGTGGTATGTTCTTTAAATCCTTACAAGTTACAAGTGTTACATATTATACTTACTATATATTAAACTTTGAATATCAATCATTAGTTGAAGTTCACTTTATTCTTAGGCCCCCTCCTTTAGAAATTTCTGGCTCCGCCACTGGTTGTACGTGGAGGAAAAAAATATTGTAAGAGACATCTGATGGGATAAACAGTAATCGAACGTCCAAGCGCTAGTTTCACCCATAAATAATTGCAGGACTTCACCCAGCTCGCATATTAGGCCGGTAAATGGAACATCTTTGCGTGCAGACGCGCGCCATTGCTGTACTGTTTGAGAAGGTTTGCGGCCATGCATGCTGCTAGACCTAACCCACTCACTGCAAATTCTTTCCCAGCTTAATTTAACAAGACTGATTGAACGTACGGACGCCCATTGCAAAACCCATGCATGGTTATTTAGCCACGCATTCTTTTCAGTGCGTCACAGGGTGCTTGTGAAGGAAAGAGGAATCCAACCAAAGTTGCACCTTCTTAATTAAGCTTAACTAAACAAATGCTAGCTTTGTGTTTCTTTCTTTAGTTTGCTTTGATCGATGTAGTTCATGCAAAGCCGGCCAGTAGCTAACGTGCATGCATGGTTATAGGCGTATAGTCTTTACAGTTTATGAACACAGGGTGTAATTTTTAAACAACTTTTTGGAATAACTTGTGCGTGGAGCTGCAAAATACTATGCCCTGTTTGAGAGCTTAAAGCGAGCTTTAGCTTCTAAAAAGCCAATAAATCTCTCAAACAGCTTAATTTTTAAGCGGCTTTTGATATAAATTAAAAGCCATACATAACTAACAAAAGTTAAAAGTTGAAAGCTGAGTTGACCTACTTTTATAGCTTATTACTAGAAAAAAATTAGCTATCTATTAAACGAACTCTTATAAAAAGCTATAACCGTTTTTGAGCTCGAAAACCAAAAATCAGCTTTTCAAAAAAGCTACTCCCCCAATCAGGCCCATGTGGCTATATGCTTTATTCCCTTCCACTCTTTCATTTTTGAATTAGCATAGTTAGTAAAGTTACATGCGTGTACTTTTTCAGCAAACGGGGAAAGCTAGCGACCACTTCTCACAAAGTAAACGAACAAACCTTTGTTTTCTTAACCCTATAGGTCAAAGCTTCAAGTTGCTATGCAGTTAGCAACCTGGCGCGAAGTCAGAAAGCAGTAGACGGCCGACAAACCAGTGTTGGTTTTCTCCTAAATGGAAGTACTCATTTTGAGAGTTTGTAGCAGGGTGTAAATTTTGCCATCATTAGAGCGCGCCCACACACACATAGTATAATTAATTGGGCAACCATAGAGCTTATGATCTATGATCTAAAACTGGTATTTTCCCCATGTATTCCATTGAAAAAGTTTTAAATTTTTTGGTTACCGAGTTTAACTAGTTTACTAACCAGTTCAAACAAGTTTAAACTGAAATTTAAACTAGAGTTGCCTTTTTTACGGTCTTTTGATTGTTGGTATCTCTCTCTACTCCCAGATATAGTTACTCTCATATATTATATATCACCAAAATGAATTGGAAATATTTGTTTATCATTTTAGGTACACCTATATATTAATTATAAGATACTTCAATGTGACACATGAAAAATTATAAGGGGTCCATGATTTTTACCATATTTCACAAATATTTCACGCATATATATATATATATATATATATATATATATATATATATATATATATATATATAGCTTGTGTGTGTGTGAATACCTTTTCTCTTTACATGATGACCAGAGTTTTGATTCTAACCGACCATAATTTGAGTAGGTTAATTATGTGGATTTTCCACTATGATTTCAGGATTTTAAACTGTCACATGTATATTGTGAACTTCAAGATGACCACTCTAACCAATTGTACGCATCCCTTTAAAATCAAGTGTAAAATTTGGCATGTAAATGGAAGCATTTTTTGTGTCAATTGATTAGTTTTGGCATGCAAATGAAAGCTAAGAATCTCAACCGGCCGGCCAAAACTTTGATTTAATTAGGCACGATAGAGGGTTCATACCCTTTTACTTCTTATCACTTTTAAAAGTGCAATGGCATGACGAATGCAGTGACAAGTCAAACTTGATAACTTAATTTGCAAGGGAATGTTTGTCAGATTGCAATGTCCTCTCATACCAGTGACGGATTATTCTACAATCCAAACATTCTCATCTGATAGCCTTCGCAACCATCTCATCTATCCTCACTTTTCTTCAAACTTTTTAAAGCGAAATCATTTGCTTAAAGTTAATTTATGATATTGATGCTTTCTTTGTCATGGAAGGTTCTCAACATGCACACTAGGAATCCTCCTATCATCCCGTGAGGCCTTAGCTAGTGCTTGCTTAATTGAACTGTTTAATACCAAAATGTCCCTACTCCCTATACGCTCCTTTTTTGGGGCAAAGTTTATAGGTTTTTAGCATGGATGGATTTTAGTATTTGGGGTGCGATGATGCCTATACCTTGCTGATTTTGACACCTCGCCCTCGAGTTAAGAACCTTTTAAATCAGGAGGTTAATCATACAAGATCATGATTAAATGTGTCATGTTTTGGACCCGAAAAATCCAAGAGTACGTCATACTGTGACACACACGCGACTTGCCTGATGGTGTTTAGTAGAGCGGTAGAGTCCTATCGTGATCCACCACATCACACTCAGTTGTACCTTTTCTGTGTACAAATGAATGCTTCAGGTTTGTTTCTGATGCTTCGATGTACCTGGTTTTCGTAGGTTGATATTGTTGGGTGAGCAACAGGAGATTTTTTTTTCATTGAAAAAAATAGTTTTAAAGCAACATGATCAATTCTTATCCGACAAAATAGCTAAGTTATTGTTATCTGGAATATTCCTAAAAATCGTAACAATATTTATCCAGCAGATAAAAAGGGGCAAATCTACTCTATCTCAAACGATATTCACGAAATAATCATACTGCACCAACCAATGGCGAAGACGGAAAATAATAGAGGCCACGATTAAAGAATCGGGCTAAATTGAGATAAACATATTGGACAACTTGTCGTGCATCCTTATCGATTCGAGGGCTGCTAATAATACTTTATTCTTTGAGAAACACTTGTACAACGTTTGTCAAACTTTTGTAAATCTATGAACAAGTTAACACCAATCAATCAAATAAATCAGCTATTGTCTCTATTCAACACATTTATACAATTACGACTGACAAAAAAATCATAAATCGGAAGAGAGGCTCACTAGGGCTGGAAATTTGATCGTGGCTCGCACTCGACTTGGGCTCGGCCAGGCTCGGCTCGGCTCATCCAGGCTCGCGACTCGGAGCGAGCCCGAGCTGAGCCTGTTTTGTGGCTCGTTTTTTCAGCGAGCCGATTCGGCTCAGCTCGCAAGCCGCTCGTTGGCTCGGCCCAATTGGCTCACATGAGCAAAACCTTAAGCCCCAACTTGTTCAGCGCCTCTCCCCCAGACCTCAATCCTAGCACCCGAGTCCGTCCTCTGTCGGCCGCCAGCCATTTGCAAGGAGACTAGGAGAGGGAGAGTTCTCCACTTTGCCGGACCACGGCACGCGACCCGGCCTGCCTCCCGTCCCATGGTCCGACTAGATGCCCCCACCGCCACTGCCCTCGGTCCCTCGCTGGATTGACGCCACCACCCCCTACCTGGATTGGAAAAAAAGCTCCTGTACTATTTGATGGTCTAGCTCGGCGAGCCGGCTTACGAGCCGACCTCGATCCGAGCCAAGCCTAGCTCGGCTCGGCTCGTTTCCAACCCTAAGGCTCACATTACCTATTTGTTGTTTTGGCCAGCTCACTTAGCCGATCAGGCACTCACTGACTCACACTATGTTGTCTTCTCTACCCACTCACTATGAACAGAGGGTTATCAGTCGTCGCAAGCTCACACTCTCATTGGCTCCCTAGCATCCACTCTTCGTGACGCACGTCAAGCACCCTTGACTCGGTGAGCTGTCATGTCCTCGTGAAGAAGAAACATTGAGCCATGTCCTCTCTCTCTCTCTCTCTCTATGGTGTTAATTTGCATCCATCAAGGGTTTGAGTCTAGTTGCGTAAGGAGCAAGCAAAGTCAACAATTGCGAAATTAGGACTTCAATAAGCAGCGGCCCACCAAGGCTGAGTTTGTTTAAGCTTGAGCTTGAGCTTATTTGGCTTCTAGACTTCTATAAGCCATAAGCCAAAACAAACAGTATTTTTCCAGTCAGACGGAGAGAAGAAATTTTGAAAATCCCCAGTATTTTTCTAAACAAACAGTATTTAGGCTTGAGCTTGAGCTTATTTGGCTTCTGAAAATACCACTTCCCTGGTACCCTTACAACTTAACTATTATTTACGAAAAATTGCCATCCTAATCCAAGCTCAAAGAAAGTCAAATAGCTTCTTCCACTCAAAGAATTCTCCTCCAAATTACTTAAACAACCTCATTCAAGTCACATGAAACATGAAATAGCTCATCCACTTATCAAAGCTTCTTCTTTCTAAAGCCACGCTCAAGCATGTGTGCATTCACTGTCATGATGCCAAATATTGAGCATCAACACTAAAAAAGTACCTAAGGTCCGGCGGTTGGAGGGGGGCTCCAGCCTAACGAAGCGCCCTGGTAGCTATGCCCCTAGCACCAACCACAATATATGGTCCAAGTAGTTTTTTCTTTGCAAGGATGATTCAACTATGTTTGGATCAGCCACTCACAAAAAAAGGATCGACTGTCCGTTTGATAATGGATGGCCGCCTTTCTCTAAATTGTGCACACAAAAAATATTCCTATCTATTACTCCTTTAAAATAAACTAATGGTGGTGAATAATGTGTTCTTGACCTTTCGAACCTTCACCGCATCTCCTCAAATCACTCTTCCACCCTTAAAAAATCTCTAACAAAATACAAAAACTACTCCATTACGAACAAATTAACTACTAAAAATGCAATATACATCCCAACAATCTCTCCCTTCCCTCCTTCATGGTATGTGGCGAGATACGATGCAAACAATGGTGGTGAATCCAAGGGCATGGTGTTAGCCAAGCTTGACAGCAGAGGAATGGTGTGGTCCAAGACGAAGCTTGACTAGGTACCGCGGTGGAGCCAAGCCGAAGCTCAATATGACAATAGCTTAAGGCTAATATTATTTTTATCTATAGTAAAGCATGGACATTTGGCTAGTAAGATAAAAGAACTTAGTGCTGTTGAATGATGCCTTCTCACCTTCCCAACCTCCACCCACCACCTCTCCATGAATCTCTCTTCCACCTCTAAAAATTTCTAACAAAAAACAAAAAATGCCCAAAAATAACAAAATAACTATCACCTTACCCTTATCTCAACAAAATTAATCTAATCTATACTATTAAAAGAAATCCTAACAAACTTGACTCACCTCAACAAACTCAACCATCTCTAAGAAGCAACTTGTTACGTGTGTCTTCTTCCTAAAGGATGTTGTCACCCGCATGGCTTTGTCAAGGTTGCTACCCTTCTCGTCCTTCACTCTCTCGATGCCCACATCTAGCATTTTGTCTCCAGTGTGCATGGGCTCGATCAAATGGGACAGGTGCATGATGTCTCGCTGTCATCAAACCTTGTCGCCACTGTCGCCATGTCATTATGATAGGATTATCGCCATGAGTCGTTGCCACCGTCATTGGGGACGATGGGACAGAGGGGTCACCGGCCTCGCCGCCTGCCGCTGCTATCTTCGTGGAGGACGATAGACCGGGCAAGGTCACATCACACTTGAGCTCACCCTTGAGCTACATGTTGCGATGTTGTCGCGGGGCATAAGCAGATCTCTTAGCAGCACAGTTCAAGGAGTTATCAATACCATATCGGTACTAGCCAGTATGGTTGGTATATACCATTTCAGCCTCTAAACCTGTACAAAGTAGCCCTATGTACCATACCGGCTCGATACCAATCAATACTAGTTTCGATACTAGTCAATACTTGGCCATACTAGGTTCGATACCGATTAATACCAAACAAACAAGTGGAATTGGTAATATGGTCTATTGAATTATATGTTATATTTGATAGTACTATTATGTATTTGGAGTAATATCATAAATAAAATTTGGTATACATGGAATTAAACATGTCTATACTTATAAGTATATATTATTATATTAAATCTGAAACGGTACACCGGTATGGACGGTACCAGAATACACCATTCCAAGAGCCAAACCAGTATAACCTTCGGTATAGTATTGACAAGTGTGGGAATGGCAGATTTGGCGACAACATGGACGTGGTACACCAGATATGGCCACGGGTAGAGAGGGAGACTCAACTAGTATTCTTTTTAATCTGTAGCAACGCATTGAGCACTCAACTTGTATTCTTATAACATGCAATATAATAATTCTTTTTTAGAATGCGGCCAACTGCATGGAGCATCACTTCAAATTATTTTAGAACATGCAATATAATAATTCTTTTAAAATCATAACAACACACGGGCACTAAACTAATATTCTTATAATTATGATCCATACCCCTATGCAGCTAAGGTTTGGAAAGCGTGACACGTAACAGCATGAATCATGGATGTTTTCGGATGGAATACAAGACTATATTTTTCCAGCCATGCATAGCTCAGTTTAGTTGTTGGCAAATCACATCGATCAATGATCCCTTTGATGTTTGCACCAATAAGTGCCAATTACATGGCTCACCCATGAAATAAATCAAAATCTATGAGACAATGTGAAGATTACTCCATGTTTGTGATGGATATACGACAAACTTATGGGTGATATGTTTTTATTTGAGTTGTCAAAAATGTGAAAGTCTAGTTTTGGAGAGGTTACCAAACAAAATGCTAGGACGTGATCTGACAGCCATGAGGCAAGTGGGCAGACTAACAAAAATGGCTTGACTGGCTTGTCATTAATAGAGGTCAGACCGACCCTATGGGTTTTGGTATATAGACACCAAACACTTTTTATAGATCTGTTTGGGGTTGTGCTTGCACTATGTGTCGTTGAAAATGAAAACTAGATCTAAAACTAGAAAGAGATTAACTAAAAAGTCCAGAGAGGGTGTTTTCTAGTGAAGTTAGCTAATCTGACCAGTTGGATCATGGTGTTCAAACCGACCGGACATTGGCGGTCAGACTGACCAAAGTAATCTTAAGAGGCTTCAAAATGGAAATTATCACTAGAAATTGGAATTGGTTTAGGGCAATGGTAAAGGTGCATATGTGTTGCATGATGCATTTTATGGACTTACTTGGGTCAAGTTGGAATGAACTTGTGCTCGAAAAATGATTTGCTTGGCTTATTATTGTATTAGTGGTATAGAGTCAAATATGGTCAACTGATGGAGGATCGAGACTTAGTTAGAAGAACTAAGGTCCAAAACAACCATAGAGACTAAGTGAGATATTTGTACTCAACCAAGAAAGGGTGTACAAGGACCATGGAAGGCACAAGTGTTCAAGGTCAAGCGAGTCATGTGGCGTGTCAAGTGACATGGCTCGTTTGCAAGTGAGAATGATTCATTGGGATCCGAACACATGAGAAGCTTGGTGAAAAGTTATTAGGGCCATATGGAAGGTGATGAAGTATGGGTGATGTTTTGACGTGAAGGAACTTGGAGAGGTCGGTTGAGGAGCAAGTTGGTCAAACCGAAAAAGTGAGTGGTTTGCAAAATTGTGCCGAGAACAAGACATGGTGAATTTGGGCTTTTGGAGCCAAGATAAAAAATAATGACACTTTGAAAAGCATGCATGAGTGGGTTGAGTAAAAAACATGTTGGTGTAATTGGTTAAAGATAAAGCCATTTTGTGTTTTATCTTTCGAGTTGGAGTGGTCGTAATCCTTCATCTCCAAGTGGTAATACAAGATCAAACATGTTTCTCCATGTCTTGGATCAGTTCTTGTTGATTCTCTCTTTCGATGATTCTTGGTTTCTCATGTTCTAGTGTAATTTGTGCTTAGTTTCAACTTGATGTTGAGGATTGTAGTAATCTATGTTGGGTGATCTTTGAGATCTGAATCCCACAAGTTTGAGTAGATCTCGTTTTTCCTCTTTTGCCTATCTCTTGACCTAGCTTCCCTAAAATAGATAAAGGTGGGAATTTTGACAACAAATCTTGAAACTGTTTGGTGGAATAGATTCATGATATACTATGGTAGTTGTGGTGCAACTTTAGTGTCATTTGATTCAGTAGATCAAGAATTAGGTAGACTAGTCATCACCCCGTGCATTCACATGGGCTAATTTTTTTTGATAAAGTCACCAGAGTTTGATAATTTGGATCATAGGTGATAACCACTATAATTTAGTTCTGTTAGATGGACTCTGAATCTTTTTATTTTCATGATTAATGTAACAATTTTTTAGCAGTTTATAATTAGTATGGTAATATATCTTATTATGAATTTTAATATTTTTTAGAATTTAGCATTTTAATTCGCATACAAATCAAATCTCTAATCATCCTTTAATTTATCCTAATTTGCATTTTTTCTTTTATTTTTGGGTTGGACTTTGTATAAAAATCCATTTTATATTTCATTTATTGTTATTCAAAATCTTGTTTTTTTTTTTGGTTTGCTTTTGAATTCGTATGGAAATCAAATTATTAACTTTTTTATTAAATTTTTAGTTACTTTAGTTTATACTTGACAAAGACTCACTCCTTTTTAAAAAAATATAGTGTGTATTTTTTAATGGTCTTGTTCATAAATATAGGCCTTATTTCATATTCCAATATATTATGATGTTTCCTCTCTACCCCTAATAAATATTTAGCTTTACTTTATATCCACTATATGTATGCATTGTATAGTGTTTATAAGCAATATTTAGTGGTATTCTAGTCATTTTTATTTCACCTTGGTCTATGTACCAAGAGAAAATACACTTTGCAAACTTGGATAGAGTAAGTAACTATTATTCTGAACTTACAAATCAAATCTCAAATCACATCTTTAATTTTTATTCTGAATTTGCATATGATTTTATCATACTAGGGTAGATTTTTTTAGTTTTATGTTGGAATTCGTATGAAAATTTATACTTTTATTTATTATTATTCTAAATTTTAATTATATGGTTTAATGCAAAATTCATATGAAATATAGATGTTTTGTTTTAATTTGCTAATTTTTATTTAATTATTATTTTAAATTTTAATTATTTATAGATTTACTTTGGAAATCATATGGAAGTCAAATTGCTAATTTTCTTAATTTTAGTTAATTTACATTGTACTTGACATGAACTCTTTCTTTTAAATTAAATTGTTATAACTTGGGTATTTTTATTCTAAATTTTTGTTAATTTGACTTGTACTTGACATAGACTTTTGTTTTACTTAGGTAATTTTATTTAATTATTAGAAATTTTAATTATTCATGAATTTACTTTAGAAATCATATTGAAGTCATCTTGCTAAATTTCCTTAATTGTTTATTCTGAATATCATTTAATTTATATTAACTTGACTTGGAATCTTTTTTTAATCTAAGCCATTATATCTCATGTTCTTTTTTCTAAATTTTAGTTAATTTATCTTATAATTTACATTGACTCTTTATTTTGATTTGCTAATTTTATTTAATTAGTATTCTAAAATTTAGTTTTTTATGGATTTACTTTGGAATTCGTATGGAAGTCAAATTGCTAATTATTTTGTAACACCATAAAAATTTGTATGTTTTTTGTTTAATTATTATTTATAATTTTATTGTAGTTTTTCTGATTTTTATGGAATTTATAAAAGCCTTTTCGCAATTTTTAGATATATAAAAGAATTTTGCGGAAAATTTAGAAGCTTAAAAATTCTAAAAATAATTTTATTGGGCTTATAATATTCCGTAGTATTTTTGAGAATTTTTCTATGATTTTTAAATCCTTTTCACTATTTTTTACTACACCTACTTTGCTCTCAGCTCAAAAATAATTCGAATGATAGGTGAGACTGGACCCCACCTGTCAGGCTTGTCTTCCACCTTCAGCCAATGTCCAGCTAAGTCCATAGAACCCTGTGTCTCTCTCTCCTCCATGAGAGCCCTTTGGAAGCTTCAAATCTCCACCAAACTTAGCACCAAAAATTTATTAAAAATAATATCCGGATTCAAGGCCAATTTGCCAGAAAAATCCTGCTCTTAAATGCCATATTTCGTTCCGTAATCAAATCATAAAAATTCGGTTTTCCATCCATTGCTAGCTCCCCATGGCTATAAATCCCTCCCCAAGGACCGCTCATACCTCCGAAACCCAGTGCTCTCCTGATCTCCTCCACAAATCATTTCCGTGCTCGTAGCCTCCGAATTTCACAAGGTTTGACCTGTCTTTGTTCGCCACATTTTTTTGGTTGTGCCCCATTTTTCTAGCCGCCACATCGCTAGCCGCCTCCGCGCCACCATAGCTCACTGCGCCCCTCCCACCCTCGCTTATGAAGAATGGCAGAGAGCTTTGCTCTCTGTCGTTCTGAGCCGTGAGCAGCTAGAGAAAAAAGAGAAGGAAAAAATATAAATTTTGATTCAGTAAATTTTGATTTTATTTAAAAATATATTTAATTAAATAAATGATTAAACGAATTCCTCTTTTTATGTTATTTAATTTTTTAGGAGCCTGTTTTTGCCCGCTCGAACTTCGATTGGCTCTGTTTTACTTTCTAAATTCATATAAAATATTAAATTATTTATTTATACCAGTTTGATATTTTATTGAATTTATTTGGATTTTATTTAAATTTAGATGTTTTTTGCGTATAGATTTCAGAGAGTCGGATCGGTTCGCTGTTGAAGATCTTGAGCATCAACTCTTCGACTAAGGCAAGTTACACATCTTTGAACGTGTTAAACCAATTTTTAAATTATATTTTGAATTTAAATTATTGCATGTATAATTTTAGTAATATAGTTTCAGTCCTAATTTTAAATAATCATTACGTTATTGTCCGAATTGATTAAAACCACCTTCTCTTGGGTAGTTCGGTCCCTTCTCCCTCCTCCCCTCCCTCCTCGCGAACCCGTCCAGCTCTTGTGCTACTTCGAGAGCTAGCGCGCTAAGCATAGATCACATCCTATATGTTCAAAGCGCACGTAATACAACATCGCTCCACTTATACATCATCTCGAGATCCTAGTCTCTTGGGCTAGCTAGCTATTCGATCGATCTCCGGGAGTTGAGGATCCTATCCATCCTCCTGATCCCTATCCAAATTAGTAAGTAGCGAGCTAGATTGCAAATGCCGTTAAACACAACCACCACTCCTTGCTTCTCGGCCTGAGAACAGGAGGAGAGGCCGTAGTAGCGGTGATCGATGCTTCCCTTTATACACCACCTCCCTCTCTCTTCCTCTCCCACACCACTCGACAGCAGCTGCAGCTCGTTATCGTTAACGTACGCTAGCTCGCACAAGCCATAAGCGTAGTATAGGACGCGCGAGCTTACGTGCGGTACATACAGGAGGTGACATCATGGACCGCTTCGCCGAGGCCGAGGGGAAGTGGGCGCACGACCCGAACCCGAAGTTCCAGGACCGCAGCCGCCCGGCGGCGACCACTGGCTTCCCCGCCGAGAACGTCGGCAGGTTCTGGAGGTGTTCGGGCCGGTGATCGTGGGAGCGGGGCCAGCGGGGCTGGCCGTCGCGGCGCTCCTGGGGCGGTCTGGCGTGCCGTACGTGTTGCTGGAGCGGTGCGGCTGCATCGCCTCGCTCTGGCGCCACCGCACCTACGATAGGCTGCGCCTGCACCTGCCCAAGCGATTCTGCGAGCTGCCGCTCATGCCGTTCCCGACCAGCTTCCCGAGTACCCCACTCGGGAGCAGTTCCTCGAGTACATCGAGACATACGCCTGCATGTTCAACGTCAAGCCGGTGTTCCGGCAGGCCGTCGTCAGCGCCGAGTACGACGGAGAGTTCTGGTGGGTGAGCACCAAGGAGGTTGTCTCGGCGGCGATCAGCGGCGAGCAGGACACTCTCAGCAGCACCATGACGGTGTACCGCTGCAAGTGGCTCGTGGTGGCTTCAGGGGAAAACGCCGAGCCAGTTCTGCCGGAGATCGATGGCGCCTGGAGATTCAAGGGTCAGGTCATGCACTCCAGCGACTACCGCAGTGGCGAGGGCTACGTTGGCAAGCGGGTGCTCGTCGTCGGCTGCGGAAACTCCGGCATGGAGGTGTGCCTCGACCTCTCCAACCACAATGCGCACGCGTCCATGGTTGTGCGTGGCACGGTGAGAAATATTGCTCCAACGTTGTTATATCTCCTTTTTTTTTTTTTGTGCTTCCTATGTTTGTTTTTCTGTTTTTCATCTTTTGTTGGTTGGTTCAGATGGAATATGGATTTCTCTAATGATTGTGATCACTAGCTAGCGGAAAGAATTCGATAAGTGCGGGATTTGTTTAACTAATAACATTAGGGAACAGATGCATGCACAAACGAACAGATTAAAAAACGTTGATATGTGCATCTTTCAATCTTCCTGCAGACACGCACTGTCTAGCTCTCTTCTACTTTTTGTTCATGTTAATTACAATGTTGCAAAAGCTTGAGTATAATAATTATTGTAAGTGATCTATCTTAGTTGGCATCACACTTGATCTCACGTGTTCATACACTTCCCGAAGCATAATAATTTTTTTTAGCTTCTGATCTCATGGCAGATGTTAACATTGCTTTTCTTTGTTCAGTAAAACGCGAGCTAGCATGAGCCATGGCATGCCAAGAAAGACGCTGTGATTCTCTGAGGAACTTTCTTGGGATTCATGCGCGTGCGCTGGCTTGTGTGATGATCCTTTTTAAGGGATAAAAGACAAAACAAAACCGTCTAGATTTGGTGCAATAAAGCAGTTTAAGTTTCGAAAATAGTTTTAAGTTAATTTTATAGATTATACAAATTAATACTACATCATATACATATTGATTAACTAACACTAGCACTAACTTGTGTTTTTGGAATATTATTAACGGTTAGCAAGAAAACTCTTTGGGATTGGCCTCTACATCCTTTATATATTCGATCGATATTCTGTGTTCCACTTTTTTTTACTCTCATTGGAATGTGAATTACAAACCATTAGGAAAACAAGTCTCTGATGATGATAAGCATATCCATCAATCCATGTGGAAGCTGCACCCACGCACTTTGCAAAGTTGTAGTACAACCTAGCCAGCGCTTGCAACTAAAACGATATCAGCAAAGGCAGAGACTCCCAAGTCTTTGGGCCCCAAGCCCCCTTTCTTTTCCTCTTTTGCTTCCTACGTTTAACTTGAGTCCATGTCACAGACAAAACAAAAACAAGAGCCACCACTTTGATTTGTTTCCCTTTCGGTGTTAGTTTATAGTATCCCAGATATATAGATGATCATTCCCTCAACCGATTGTAACTGTAATTGATGTGTCACCAACTCCTATTCTGAAATCTGAAGCTGATCATATCTTCTGGTGATCTTTGCAGGTGCATGTCCTGCCCAGGGAGATGCTATGGTGCTCCACTTTTGGGCTGTCCGTGTGGCTCCTCAAGTTGCTGCCAGTACAGTGGGTGGACTGGCTGCTCCTCCTGATGTCGCGCTTCGTGCTAGGCGACACAGCGCGCCTCGGCATCGCCCGGCCCAGCCTTGGCCCGCTGGAGCTCAAGGGCGTGTCCGGGAAGACGCCGGTTCTCGACGTCGGAACCCTAGCCAAGATCAAGTCTGGAAACATTCAGGTAATTGATGTCTTCAGCTAGCCGTTGCTGGCATTAATTATATGGCGTCGTCCCTGATTGGATGGACTCTTAATTTTATCATTGCACATTCGTTGGTGTAATGCCGCAGGTGTTCCCAGCAATACATTGTTTTAGGGAGCATGGGGTGGAGTTTGCCGACGGAAGGGTTGAAGACTTTGATGCTGTCATCCTTGCCACCGGTTTCAAAAGCAATGTACCCTATTGGTTAAAGGTATACACTACATACATAATGTACTCTCATGGACTAGCTATATGCTAGCTCCCCTCCCACTATTATTTTGTCGATCTCTCCTTTTTTCTGATTGTGTTCGATACTGTTCGTATGGTTCGCAGAGCCCTGCACCTGATTAAACTAGAGCATGCATGCATAGTTGTCATGGAAAATTGATCTTAGCATTAATTTGCCTTTGTACTACATGCGTAGGAGAAACAATTCTTCTCAGAGAAAGATGGCTTCCCAAGAATTTCGAACGGGTGGAAAGGGAGAACGGCCTCTATGCTGTTGGGTTCTCGAGGCGTGGCCTCCTAGGAGTGGCCATGGATGCCCAAAAGATCTCACATGACATTTCGCGATGTTGGCATGATTCGGACTATGGAAGACATGCGAGCAAGTGACATGAAACTTGCTGATCAAAGAGCCCATGCCCTTTGATCGGAGTATTTTGTGTACACATGCATGTACTCTTTGATCGGAGTATTTTGTGTACACATGCACGTACTAGTCTGGTTTACATTTCATTCTAACTGGTAGATATGCCTAAAACAACAATAAGGCTTACTTACAAGTACGTGCATTTTGATTTTTTTTCCATTCTCATATTGTATATGGTCATGATATAGGTAATCATTCGTTGCATTTTAGGTAATCATCTGTTTGTTTTTGCTCCCTTTTTTTTAGAAGCTATGGCGTTCTTTTTAGTTTGGCAAAATTTGTAATAATGTTTTGTAACTGTTAATTTTAACACAAAAAAGACATTTTTCCACATTTTATAAACATGCACGCTTATTTTTGCTGTGATTGTTATCTATATCTTCTTTCCTTTTGAGTAATTTCTATCGATCAAGAATAATATAATTTCATCATCCCATTTATATATTTTTTTATCAACATTCCATTTATATTTGTGATGTTGAATTGATATGTACGCATACAAGCAGGTTACTTCCCATCTCAGCCAATGCTGAATTTCTGGCTATTTTTAGAACACTACTACAGAACGGCACATCAGAATCGGTTCTTTTTTAGCATTAGAATCGGTTCTAGTGGCGATACGATGTTCTTAGATAGTGATGAGGTGGAGCTATCAGAATCGGTTTTGATCCGATCGTGATAAAATGTCATCAGAATCGGTTCTTTAAGGGAAGTGATTCGATGACTTCATCGAATCGGTTCTTTAAAGAACCGATTCGATGACCCATGAGTGTGCCATTTTTGCAAATTCTCCAAAAAGCAGATTAAATTCTCAATACAGAATGCACAATATATATCATCACATTCACGAGAGCAGAACACAGGATGCATATATCACATTCACGTAATGTAAACGCTTTAATTACAACACATATATATCATAGTCGTTCACAATATACATCTCAAAAATGCTTGACAATCAGTACATGGACTTCCTCTGATACATATCAAATTGACATATCTTATTAATATTATTTTCATATAGACTAGTAGGATGCTTCAGGATCTCTAAACCTCGCCATCCTCTCGATATAACTTCTAACCAGCACCACTTGCATAAGTGGTCTCGTAAATTGTTGAGTGCTTTCTTTGTCTAAACTCTTCCGGGGATATTGATCTTCGCAAAACGAAATGACCTATTAATTTCAGTTTCAAAATTTCTATGTAAAAGGCTAAGTATATTATTATGCACGACATATACCTTAGGAAAAGATGTGAGTTGCCGACCATGATGAGCATGTCTTGCATGACATAGAAGCCGCAATGGTCACCGCTGCTTGCTGATGGCAATGTGAAGAGAGAAAAGAAATTCAGCCCACGAAGATTAGATATCAAAAAATTAATCATATATATGCTAGGCACTTGTACCTTAAATCGCTTATCTTTGCAGTTGTCTTGCCCTTTTTGTCGTCGTATGCCCTCCTTCATCAACATAGTCCGAAACCCCTACATACATTGGAGAGCACCATTGAGTCAAAAAAATAAACGTAGTTAAATTCCTCAGATGTGTTAGGTTACAATAATGTGCTTACTTGTGCAAAGGAGGCTTGATCGCGTATGCCATCGGTCTCTTCTCGATCGAGTTAAATGTGTATTGTGTTTTCACTGAACGAGGACGAGTAGAACCCAATGGTTGCTTATTAAATAAAATGTAGTGCAAGGAAATAAGTTCACATACGGTTTTAAGTGCGTATAAGTAATTGAATCGAAAAGTACTACTTACTCCTCGTGGTGCGGCAATACAATGAAGTCCTTCTTCGACTCACTTGCAATACCCCTTGATGTAGCTAGCAACGAACTCCGGTTGAAGCCTAGCCAAGGTCGCAGACACAAGCTCTGGGTCGACAAACCCAACTTCGTAGATGCGTCCACGGCTCGTTGTCTCATTATCCTCGCAACTCGTGTTGAAAGTGAGAAAACATAATGCAAAATCCTATAAAAGTCATGAGCGCAAGCTATATATTGTGATACTCACAGCGTCCATGATCGTAAAGTAGAAATATCGACGGCTTTCATTTGGTACACACGGAATAGATCCTTAAAACTGACGGGGAATGTTCCATGCTCCTCACGGTGAAAATGTACCTTTTATACTTCACATTGAAGTCGACTCGACGCTCTTCCCCTTCACCTTATCAAGGTACCATCCATGGAGGAGGCGAGTCCACTTGCCTAGATCATTCGGTTAGTGCGATGCAATCGGGGCTTTCCATGCTCGAGGCCTTATAATCATCTGAGGTGCCTGTGGCTGTCTTGACTTTTCTTCTCGGGCGAAGGAGTCTCCGAGGTCGGGCGAGGGGCTTTTCAGTACCTCAAGGGGTTGTGGCCTCTGTCGCCTTTGCCCTCTTGGCGGAAGGAGTCTCGGAGGCCTCCTGTGGTTCTCTGGAGTCTCGGAGGCCTCTGTGGTGCTGAGGCAGGAGCAGGAGGAGGTGCAAGCGCAGGAGCAGGAGCAAAGGAGGAGTAGGAGCAGGATCACGCAGAGCAGGAGCAGGAGCAAAGTGAGGAGGCGGGAGGCAGAGCGGCGGAGGAGGAGGCGGGATCGGCAGGAGGAACCTCTGAAGCATGCATATATTTAACTTCTCGCAGTAATCTTGGAATGGTAGAGAAGACGTGGAGGACTTTTTACCTTGACCAAGACGACACCGTCGTGGGCCACTTGATGAACGACATGCGTGCTTGCCCGAGAGTGGTGATATCTTCGTTGGGGGAAATCGAGCACATGTGATAAGAAGTCTTCGTGGGCGTAGTCCACCACCCTCATGTAGCCCTTCCCACAGGTGACCATGCACATGAACGGTTTCGTTGCATGGAAATGCAACCCAGCGTGCAACCTCGACGGAAATCCATCCTCCGTCATGATGGTGGTCGGCACTTGCGAGCACCTGCAAGAAGTGTATAACGAGGGAAAACATTGGGAGTTACACTCGTAGCTTTAACTTAGAAAAATTAATTATTACCTTCACCGGGACCGGTCTTATCATTTTTGGAACCGCAATGCTAGGTCGGGGCACGAACTTCTCTATGAGAGTCGAGGGCATCCGCTCGACTGGGAAATCATCGCCATCATCTCGGCCCTCAGGCGATCCTCACGTGCCATCATCTCCCCTCTTATCTCCTCCTCACATGCCATCATCTCCCCCCTCATCTCCTCCTTAATCTCCTCCCTCAGCTGCTCCCTTAGTGTGTCCTTGAGGCGCTCCTCACGTGCCTGCCATGACCTTGATACGGCACTCGCAGTGTCGTGTTGAAAGTAGGACTTCTTCGTGTGTCCCGCCCCTATGGCAAGCACCCGCCCCTTATGGTCGGACTTCCCGATCGCAGACGACAGGATGTCCTGCGACCCTTGGCTCAGGAAGGTCCCCTGTTCTTTTCGCTGGCTTACCTCTTCCTGTAATAAGTGAGTACGAATTAGATTTGAAATACAACAAGTTGGGTCAATTGTATTGTACTAAGTTAGATGTCTTACGATGGTAGAGACGACTTGGCTGATAGCAGGGTTTGCAACTACAAGCTGCGTCCGTCAGGGTTTTCTTTGTCCTCGCTAATACCCGATTGCGTGCTGCTCCTCGATATGTGGGAGTAAGGAATCATCGTCCCGGAGTGAGCGCACTCCTCGGCTTACGCGCCCACTCGCCTTCTTCCCTCATAGCCACTTTGTCCGAGGTGGTGCGGGTGCGTGTTAAGCCTCTACGACGGCGGTGTTCCTCTCTCTCGGTTACTGCTGCCTCGGCGTACCCTTCATCCTCGTGAACTCCGCCCAAACATCGGGGTCACAAACGGATACTTCTCGAATGGTGTACGGCCTTTCAGCACGTACTCGCTGTGCATAAGGGTCTTAAAGTGCCTCAAGGCCACACCCATCCTCTTCAAAGCGTACCGTCTCATTTGGGGTTCATCGTCCTCCTCTATAATCCATTTACTCTTAACCTCATCCCACAACCGATTCTTACGCTCAGTGTGACTTCCTTTCTCCAATCCTTAATTGTTATGGGCACTCTCTCCTCACCAATTGGCCAAGAAATGACCGGTATCGCCCATGTACTTAGGAGGGCCCGTCACAGACCCAAGTGGCATTGAAGCGGAGAACTGCGGTGTTCTCCCTGTAGCCCCTTTGTTTGGTCCTCGGGTTTTCCTCACCTTACTCGGCCCTTTAGTAATTGGAACCATGCTCGGCCCCACAACAGCACCTTCTACTCTGTCTGGTGACGAGCCGATGCTCTCTAGTTGCGACATTTTGAGTTTTCTTATCGATAAGGTCATATGTGTGACATGAGAGAAAGCAATTTGAAGCTACTATATACACTTGACAATAAATCTTGTAAAGGATCAGCAGATAATTCATAGTATGCAATTGTTCGAACAAAAGTCTATCTATTGACCAACTTAATAAGTTGGAATGATAACTCCTAATCTCTAAATTGAGCGGATACATGTGGGTTCACGCAACTTAAACTCTAACCTCTCTCGGATAAAAAACAAAAGCCCATTCCATATGACAAGTGAATTTAGCACTAGCAAATGTTTACTTACACCAACAAGCTTCAGATTTCACAACATCAACAGAGAATTTGAGCATTAATGTACTAATGCAAGAATAGCAACACAAGAAGGTCAAGTTAATAAGCGACATAACATGCAATATCACATTGACCAACTAAATCGTACTAACGATAACCCCTAATCTCTAAATAGGTTTGGTCCTAATCCCATTCGAGGATATGTGGTTCGAGCAAGTTCCTAAGCCGTTGTACAACCGAGAAAATTTGGCTGACATCTCCATTGTTCTCCGGATACACGTCTCGACAACGGTCAAGAGGGGTGTGTATCCGGAGAACACCGAGAAACTATCAAATCAACTCAAGTTGTACAACATAGCTCAGAACTTGCCCGAACTACATATCCTCGAATCTGCAAAAAACGTGGACAATTGAAGGCGGCTTGCTTATGAATATGCTATTCCGGCATATTTATAAATAAGCACTCTCGAGCAGGAGACGAGGTTACATAACCTAAACTCTAACATATCTTTGAGATAAAAATAAAAGTAATATCTTGAAAGTAAACACATGTGTAAACAAAAGTAATATGCTGAAAGTAAACACATGTCTAAACAAAAGTAATATGCTAAAAGTAAACACATGTCTAAACAAAATTAATATGCCGAAAATAAGCCATTAGCAAAATGGAACTTAACAAAGACTTGTAAAATATAGGACCTCACAAACATGATGAATGACAATAAATTATCTTGAACTAATCATCAATAAACCAAAAAAACTTTTCTCGGGTGGCTTTTGGCTTGTAATTATATAAAAAAATTTAGCTTTTCAAAAAGGTAAAATAAAAAACTATCTATTTATTTAGACTTTAGCTTTTTAGTTTTTAAAACAATGAAAAACCTCAAACATAACCTATATTGTGTGCACTTACTTTTCTTACGTAACTTATGACAACATTGTCAACATAGTACTAGATACAATGTACCAAGAGTTTTCTCGCCATTATATAGTAACTATGACAACATTGTCAACATTCTCAATGCATAGTTTTCATTTCCCGTTTCAAGAGTGCCACATAAGAATTCCTCTTGCCAATATGACCTCTGACTATTCCTCGAATCAGAGACGTATGTTACGCATTTTGAACTCTAACGTAGATAGAAATCTCACATATACATAGAAATCTCACACATACATAGAAATCTCACATATACATAGAACCGATCAATAAAAATAGAAATCAAAGTATCGGTACATGTAGCATGAATCAAATTAATCATTTATGTTGTTCTCGGATGTGGGTTGCCTTAAAAGGCCAGTCCTCGCCACTAGGGCAAGATATTGACAAGTTTGTGACAACCTTACCACGAATTGATAGATTCAATACTTGGCGTTTTAGAACTTAATCAATTTGTCATTCTATAACATTGAACTAGATATATATATGGACATTCAGATTCAGCAGCTTAATAAAAGAATCTGACTGCAGTTAGACTACCAGCTTAATAAGAGAATCAGATTCCAATGGAAAATAGCTTACGAGACAATGAAATGACTAAGGTATGGGCAAACAATAGCACAAATTGATACTGAATATTGACAGGAGGCTATCAGACCATTGATCAAAACCTAATGACAGTAAGCAATCTATCATATACAATACAAATTCACATGTTATAGCCAACAACACAAAATGATCTAACCAAGCATTGCAGCAGGTGAAAGATAATTTTGTTGTCACAAACTATCAACCTTAACCCAAATCCTCACTAAACAATCAACCCCCACATGCAAGGTCCCCAAGCAGAATCACCGGCCCTTTGCAAGCCTCTGTGGGATAGATGTTCTTGCTCATACAAGGATTGAAGGAGGCTTTACTGTGAGGTGAGGAAGACGGAGGCAGATGATTTAGGCAGGCAGGGCGGGCCGGGAGGCGAGGCGGGGAACCGGTGTGGGGACGGGCGAGACGCCGAGGCGGCAGGCGGGAGGTGAGGCACAGAGCACCGAGGCGACGGGCGGGCGGCAATGCCGACGCCGGCGAGGCGGCGGGCGAGGGCGGGCGGAGAGGCGGAAGGGTACCGGCGACGGATCAGGGGAGGCGCGGCGAGGCACCCAAGGCGTCGGCGTGGCGGCTAGGGTTAGCGTGGAGAGCGAAGCTGCGTCTTGTGCGAATGGGTACTGGTCGAGAATGGGATGGGGTTTAAGAAACGATCGATTGCACACTCATTAGTATCACTCTTTTAAGAAAACCGACACTGATGTTAGTCATCAGTATCGGTTCTTTTAAGAAAAGCGATACTGATGAGTTATCATTAGTATCACTCTTTTAAGAAAACCGATACTGATGCTTTATCATTAGTATCACTCTTTTAAGAAAAGCGATCTTGATGCTTCAGTCATTAGTATCACTTTTTAAGAAAACCGATCTGATTCTTTATCATTAGTATCACTCTTTTATGGAAAACCGACACTGATGCTTTATCATTAGTATCACTTTTATAATAAAAACCGACACTGATGGCAATCATCAGTATCACTTTTTAAATAAAAACCGACACTGATGTAGTTTATTGCACTATTCCTTTTCAGACATCTGCAAGTTCTGAATTTTCAGCATTTCGACAAAGAGAGAAAATGCCATAACTTTGTCATACATTGTTGAAATTATTAGAAATTTTGCAGAAACATATTTCAGGATAGTGCAAAACTTTTCATAAAATAATTTTTGGAAAAAAGCAACCTCATTCAAGAAATATGCCAAAATTCATTTCGTAGACATGATTTGTGCGTGAAGTGTAGAAAAGTCAAAACTTTTTCAAATTAATCTGGAATTGTACGAAAATTTCCAGAAATGAACTTTCGACTATTTACAAGCTTTCCCAACAATAATTTCATCAAATGGAATTTTCTTTCACAAATTATGGCACAAAGTGCAGGGCATAAGAGAAATTGCATGCATTTCCATCAAGCCTCCAAACAACAATTCATCACCTTGGATTTTTACTTGGAAAGTGTTGCAAACTATTTTACATACATTACAATAGTCCATTTATTTACAATCTGCCCTTCATGATGATCTACTCGCATGTAATTGGCTCCATGTGTGTCGTCATCCCCGCTAAGACAAGCCCCATCTCAGAAATGAAGGTATCTCATCGAATTGGTTATACTCTTCTTCATCTACAACATCTTCAACTCCTACGATCCGTCTCTTGCCATGAAGAATGGCGTGCAACCTCGGATTAGCCGGATCGCGACGTAAAGACTTGAGTTGCTTGCTTCGCGAGGACAAAGCGGATCATCTTTGTAGGCGAGTCTCTGAGATCCACAATAGTAAAGCCTCTCTTGTCGACCTTCACTCCATGTGGAAGTCGTACCACTTACATCGAACAATGGAACTTGGTATATTCCGTAATCGAGCTCCCAAATTTCTTGATCATCCCATAGTAGGAGTTCATTGCGGTTGGGGAGAGTGCTTTTAGTGATGATCATTAGAAAAGCATTTATACTCACACCACTGTTTTGGGCAAGTACTCTTGGCATCTTGACTCTCGATGGTAAAAGGTGTAACCATTAATATCGTACCCTGCCATGTCTCATACATTAAATCTTGGTCCGTCGACCAACCATTTTACATTCTCACTAAAGGAGACCTCCGCTTTTCTTTGAACCATGTGAGGAATCGATCATTGTGTTCTTGTCGCGTTGGAAAGCTCATCCATTTGTGGATTCTCTTCCGTAATATCAACTTATCTTTGCTTTCGATGTATGGACGCGAACCTGCGCTTATTCTCGCAAGGCGTGAAATGCGCCTTGCAATACATATCAAACCTCGGACTCATTAGTTTGGACCGCGGTTCCTTTACCAAAGAAGTCCGCCCTCATGGCGAGATCTGAGAACAACGATTGCTGTCTTTTACCCGTAGTCCACGCAAAACTCAATAACCTCTTGATCCCCATAACCTTCAACAATACTACCCTCGGGCTTCAATCGATTCCTCACGTCGACTTTAATATACCCATGTACCTCTCGAGCGGATACATGTAAAGTAGGAAAGCGGGTCCACATATCTTAATCTCTCGACAAGGTGAACAACAAGGTGGACCATTACGTCAAAAACGACGGTGGGAAATGCATCTCAAGGTGACACGTAGTCCGCACCACCTCATTCGTAAGTTGTCTAGTACATCGGGTCAATAACTGCGGGAGATCGCATTGAAGAAATAACACAACTTTGTGATTGCCAACCCGACATCCTCTGGGAGAATATTTGGATTACAACTGGAGCATTTGGGTCATCAAGACATGGCGGTCATGGGACTTCATGCCCAACAACTTCAAATCATCCATAGACACAAGCTTCTTAATGTTAGCGGAGTAGCAGATGGAACTTTAATACTTTAGAGACATTTGCAGAGATCTTCTTTCTCCTTCTTGGACAGGTGTAGCATGCAGCAGGATGTCACGGGCCTTTTCCATCCTCCTCTATCAATGCAAGTCGGGCTGATTCCCATGTAGGCCATGTCGCGACGAGCATTGACACCATCTTTGGTCTTCCTGTATGTTCAAGCGAGGATGCCAACCAAGTTATCGCAGACATTCTTCTCAACATGCATGACATCAATACAATGCCGGACATCTAACTCCTTCGATGCGGTAAGTCCAAGAATATTGACCTCTTCTTCCAAATGGTCCTAGGGCGAACAGATTTACTGACTCTTCCGTCTTGAACATCGATATCCTCTACACGTGAATATACTTGGCTTCCACTCATAGGTCAGTGTGCGAGCGGACTTCCCTCTTCCCATCAAATTTGTCATCCATCTTACGGTGTCGATGACTTCTAGGTAGAAATCTCTGGTGACCCATATACACAGCTTTTCTTGGAATTGGCGACCATAGACTCTCGGTCTCCTCTTCACAAATAGGACACGCTTTGGCTCCTTTCAGATCAGAATTCGCCAAATTACCAAGGGCGAAATCATTTATGGTGCAAAATACCATAGCCCGTAGGGTGAAATGCTCTCTTTGTACGCATCCCACACGACCCCCTCATTCCACAATTTTACCAAATCCTCGATCAATGGTGCAAGGTACACATCAATATCATTTCATACTGTTTGGGTCCCGAGATTAGTAATGACATTATGATATACTTCCGCTTCATGCCTGCCAAGGAGGAGGTTGTAGATACACTATGAAGCGGCGAGTCTTTGTGACGATCGCTCATGTTACCAAACGGATTCATTCCGTCGGTACTCAACCCAAATCTTATGTTCCTCATTTCGCACCAAACTCCTCATGTTTCCAATCGATGTTTCTCCATTGAGCCGAATCGGCAGGTGTCTCGGCTTGCCATCTTCCTTCGAGACTCGTAATGCCAGCGCAACAATTTTGCCTCTCTTGGATTTGCAAACAACCGCTCCAGACGGGGAATGATGGGCAAGTACCACAATACCTTGGCGGTGCACCTTTAGTGATGACCTCTTCACCGTCGTTGCCCTCGCTCTTATGCTTCTTGTCGTTACGCTTCTCCTTTTGTTTGTACAGGGGCACACCACAAAGCGGACAAGCGTGCAGCCTCGATGTGCGTTACGACAAGATGCAATCATTCGGACATGCATGTATCCTTTCTATTTCCATTCCCATGGGACATAGTAGCTTCTTCGCTTCATAAATGCTTGTTGGTAACTCGTTTCCCTCAAAGCAGATCCGATAGAAGAACTAGTAGTGCATTGAAACTTGTATCCGTCCAACGGTGTTTTGCCTTGATTCGAACAATGCAAGGACCGAACCCAACTTTGGTGTATTCCGCTTTGCAACTTTGTGAACAGCGGTTTGGCATAAATCTTCTATCAAGCTTTTAAACTTTTCAAACTCTCTTTCCGTGTAATTACCTCCACATCCCGCAACATTTGCTCCAAATTATCCTCCTCAAACATATCGGTCAACTCGTCATCCGGTTCCACCGTATCTTCGTTGCATATCGGAGGGTACTATCGCCTCCCGTGATGGATCCAACATGTGTAATTCCTCACGAAGCCACGTCGAATCAGGTGGTCCTCAATTTGAGATGAGTTGTTAAATCTCCTCAGATTGGTGCAATCAATGCAAGGACAATATATGAAGTTTACACCCCTCCTCACCATGTCGTCTTCTGCAATTTTTTTGAACTCCTTAACACCCCTCTGAAATTCAGCACTCACACGGCTTTTCTGATACATCCATTCCTCACGGTCCATCTGCAATGAAATTTCGCACAATAAATTAAGGAAAAACTGGAGCGACAACTAGCTATAGCTATTTTAAATATTGAGACATCATTTCAATTAATATTACCTTTGCAAAATAGTGGACAGGTTCCAAGATATATAAATGTACTCCCGATCGATACCTAGCTTCTTCCCTGGTTTAAAGCTTCCAATTCCCTACATAAGAGACAAAAATTTTAACATCAACAATGATATCAAATAATCTAATTATATAGCTAGTCAAGAGCTTGCAAATCTTTCTACTACAACGAAACAAAACAAGGGTACCAACGATGACTCCTAATCTCTAAATAGGTTAGGTCCTAATCCCATTCGAGATATATGGTTCGGGCAAGTTCTAAGCCGTTGTACAACTCGAGGAGAAAATTTGGAAGATCTTCGCCGTTCTCCGGATACACGTCTCGACAACAGTCAAGAGGGTGTGTATCCGGAGAACACCAGAGAGACGCTACGAAATCTACTCAACTTGTACAACCTGACGGCCAGAACTTGCTCGAACCATATATCCTCTAATCAAAAACGTGGACAATTCGAGATCGCCGCTTATAAATATGCCCTTCGTTCAAATATTTATAAATAAGCACCCTCGAGCGGAGGCGAGGGATACGCCGCCTAAACTCTAATAATTGATTACCACATGATAGCAATAATAATTCCATATAAACAGGAGATCGCACTACAAAAATTAAATAGATATGTGCTTGTCAAATAAAGAGTGTGAAATCAAAAGCACGTACACATTTTGAAGAAAACATAAAAGAGGGCAAAAAGAAGGAATCTCCTTAAGATAGGGTTTCAATTTTGCCCTCTTAATACCCACCCATGAGGACTTCAAATTTTCTCACCCAAGTATTGCTTCCAACCACACAATATGAGCTATTTTCTCGGGTGGCGGAGAAATCTCCTCTGGAGCAACAACAGAGAAGAGTTCGGTCTTGAGTGGTATATATAACCTAGCGAGGCACATCGAATCGGTTCTTTTCAAAAGCGATAGTGATGTGCACGCCATCCTTTAGTAATGAGATCGAGCATATCGTAATCGGTTCTTTTCAACAAGCGATAGTGATGCACGGTCATCACTATCACTTCTATAAAAGAACCGATAGTGATAACCATGTATGCATCGAGAATCGGTTCTCTACTAAAAGTGATAGTGATGTAGTAGGTCATCACTATCGGTTCTTTTTCAAAGAAGTGATAGTGATGATCACGTGCACATTACTATCACTTCTATGAAAAGAACCGATAGTGATGACCGTGGAACTATTCAATGGTCACTAATTGAGAAACAAGATTCACTGTTTCAGCCATTCTTCCTGCTTTAATTCAAATCAAATTAGAGAGGTGTTTAAATAGCTACATAAATATTAAAGCATGAATGGATATTAGATAGTGATTATTTATTCTTTTGGTTGCTTTAAGATTTGTGCAACTAATATTGAGAGAAAATGCATAAAAACACCTCTGAACAAGTTAACCTTCAACCTGACAACGATTACATTCAAAATCCTAATTCCATATATATGTCTGATCAGCGTCCAAAATTATGGACATTCATCGCAATAGAGATATAACACGTTGCCTAGATAACTGATGTGCAAACTCCGTAGCTTAATCTGTCGATTTTGCATAATGTTTCTTTCTTCACTACCTTAAAAAAAAGGCCATATGTGACGATTCATAACTACCATCGGTAGCGGTTTTTGAACTACCATAGATTTAGGCCCGAACTTGGAACCGACTAGAATCAAATAAATCCAACCAAACGGAATAGGACCTCACCGAAAGTGAATCGATTTTTACACGCCGTGGTCGAATCGAGCAACCCGTTCCTTATCGATTCTACCAAACGTTTCTACCAAGAATCCGCCGCTTCCGTTTCTACAAGAATCGGAACCGCATTGTTTAGTATCACCGATAATCGAGGATTATCATTTAGAACCGCCATTAATAATATTATCAGTGGCGGTTCTATCCAAAAACCGCCACTGATAATGTGATTATCAGTGACGGTTCTAGCCAAAAACTAACACTGATAATATTATCAGTGATGGTTCTATCCACAAACCGCCACAGATATAGGGTTATTTGTGGTGATTCTATCCACCACCCGCCACAGATATCCTTGTATCAGTAGTGGTTTTTCAATAGAATCGCCAGCAGATACTCATATCAATGGCAGTTTTTTGCTAGAATCGCCACTGTTCTAGCCAAAAATCGCTACTGATAACTCCAGACAACAAAATAAAAAGTTAGCATTTCGGGCTAGCCTTAGGCAGCGCTAGCCATGCCCTCTGAAACAGCATATATACACATAGAACAGCATACACATATCATACACATTGTAACAGATGTATACACAAAATAGCATAAGATTAGCCATAATGAAAAATCAATTTACACTTTGTAATGAGACAAAATTTAAATAATAAAAGACTAAATTAGTTTTCTAAACTACAAGCCTACTAGTCTTCGGTGTTGGTTGGAGACACACGATGTGTAAAATGAGTATGAATGATTGGATCGTTGTTGTCTTTGTCATGAAACTTGCCTTTTGGGTTGATCATTTCCTTCATAATGAAGTAGGTGAGCGTCCCTGAATGGTTTGGATTTCCATAGGAAGCAGCCCTCCCGTAGGCAACTTGAGGCGCTATAAATAGGAAAAATAAATCTCAGAGTATATAAAAATTGAGTGGTGTGAATCAATGTGTGATGTAAGGGCCTGTTTGATAGAGCTCCAGATTCCAACCTCACCTGAGATCTAAAACTTATAGGGTAAATTAAATAAAGTGAATTAGTTTATATTTTTAGTCCAAAATGTAAACAAGATGATCCATCTAAACACTCTTAATGTACTCATAGCTCCAGCTTCATGAATCTGGTGAAGCTAAAATTTTCAGCTTCACCAGATTCTCGAAATTGGAGAAGCTGAATCTTTGCCAAACAGGCCCTAAGTATGACAAACCTCTACATCATTGTATATTATTGTTCTAACCTAAGACTTCGCATATGTATTGGCACACGAAATATCCACATAAATTTGTGCCTTGAGGCTGCTTGACACTATAAAAATTGAATAAACTAAAATATCATGGAAAGAGTTATTTACTATGAAATGCGATATAAGAATATTGCTTGCGTGCATATCGGAAATTTAGTACGTATTGAAAGGGGATTTGTGGTATAGGCGGTATCTTGAGCTCTTTTTACAATATCTTTTGAACGCTTTATTCATTACTCTTATCATCTCTTTGTAGTTTTTTTCTATCTTTATCCAGCGGGTCCATGATCAGCATCTTGCTCTTCTTTGGAGTAATTACTACGAGAATCCAATGGAAGCTACATACACGGGTATGATGCCATAGTCATTTGTCCTAAGATCAAAGTAAATTACAAAATCATCGGGTAATTTAACTAGCTAGTGAGAAGCTAACTTACTTAAAATTGTATGGTAAAAGTATAAACTCCTTGTCTTGTAGCTTGATCAAAATGTTATATACGTAATCCTCAACCTCCTTTGGTACTCTTGTGATTTCAGACTAGCAGACCGTTCCCAGGTCGAGGAATCCCACTGGTCTCTGGGTTCTTCTTAGTTCAATTATCTCGTATCTAGATAAGAAAAACGTTAGACATGACATTTATCGGTATTACATGAACATAGACCATTATTTATATATTAGACACTTATAGTGACCAGCACCTCAAAAAAGATATGTCGTGGGCGTCGTGATAGAACAAGTTGTGCAAGTTATTGAATTCTATCATGAAGCAGCCAACTCCCTCATGGTGAAAATGTTCATCTCGAAAAAGGGCAGTGATAAGCTTCGGGAGTATCTCTTGGTTTGATCGCTCCATGTACCAGGCATGTAATTGCCGCATCATAAGTGATAGGCTATTTAACTTTGAAGGGGTGACTAACGGCTTCCTCATCTCGAATGCCAATCTTTCTTGGTTATCTTGTACTTCAGTCTTCGCCTTGCTCTTACTTTTTGCTAGCACCACATTGTACTCTGTTCTGGCTTCACCTGATCTAGCTGATACAGCTTGTCTAATGTGCCATTTCTTTGGATCAGGGGTTATAATTAGTTTGTCCATTGAAGTACTCACACTAACCATGTTTATCATCCATAGGATAATGGGTGTTATCCAGTTCTACCAATAGCGTGGACATGCAACTGCTGCGATGATTTGTAGGGCTAGAGAAAACGTTGTGGACTTGCGACTGACGCATGGCTTCTTGTATTTGTTGTTGAACTTGTTCTTGTATAGTGCCTTGTAATTCTCGAAGAACCTTTTCCTTCATTTTTTCAATTCTTTTTTGGCACGCTCTTCATTGGCTCTCTTCTGACTCCTATAAGAGTCTCCGTGCTCTGGGAATCCCATCTTCCAGGGAACCTTGACCCCAACTCCTCGTGTTCGACCAAGGTGCTCTTTGTTTCCTAAGACCGCCGTTAGTTTATCTTTCTCCCTGTCTGGGTGGAAAATTTCTTGACTGGACTAGGCGTGCAGCTGCTGAACTCTTTGCGATATTACTTTATCATCGCTGCTTTTGAATGATAGAGCCCCACCAGATGTGATAGATGCCCTCGCTAGCACGTAATGTTTGACTCGGTCTAGTAGTCCAGTCAAGGGACTTGCGCCAGTCAAGCGGACCACATCTAATTCCCACCTCTCCCATTGAGGAATTTTACCGGCGTACCCACTCGTGCCTAGTCTATGGGGGTGAGTATTCCTCCTTGCGATGTTTATGCGGTCCTCACTGGACTTCTTTGCTACTTCATCTTGCTTTATCGCCACAAACTCATCCCAATATGGCTTTAATTTTGAATAGTCTCTGATAGTTGACCGGTTTTTCTTCACATAGTTTGTATTCAACCTCGCCTTAAAGTTCCTCCATGCCGCATCCATGGTCATCAACGCATCGCGATGCACGAGCTCTTCGGCTTCTTCGGGGAATTCAAAAGTTTCTTTGAGCTCTATCCATAGATCCACTTTGGTGGTGCGGGAAACTTTGTGCCAATTCAAATAGGTGATTGGCACTTTATCCCTTACGATGTACCTGCATATAGACCTGTATTTTGCTACTGACTTCTGTGGTGCAATAGGGGCCCCAGCATCTGAGACCTCCGAGATGGTATACCGGCATTCAGGCTTCTTAGTTTTCCCTCAGTCTCGACGTCTTGCAACAGGAGCATCATCTGCAACAACGGTGGAGACCTCGGCATCTTCGGTGTTTGGCTTGATGTTAAGATACCGGCTCGAGCTTGGGTTGGAAGTCTCCTCTATTATAGGTTCGAGATTGGACTCCATAAGAACTACATTTCCACAAGAAATATTGATGTGGGTCAGAAATCATAATACTTAAGGTTATTTTGCTAACAGGATTTATAAATTTAATCCAAATTAGATCTTTTATCAACTAATAAGATTTTGACTTCACAAATATTTCAAGATTAGCTCTACATGAATTAACATTTAATTAGGTCATTTTATTTGTTTATACACATTTAATTGTTGATTCTAGTAAAGAGGAACGGTTGTAACATGAAAGGGGTAAGAGCTAAGATGCTAACAATAAAGTGATAGGTCTAGCATTTAGGGGATACCGTAGGCATAGCATTGGCCCAAAATAATTAATTCTTTTACAATATATGCCGGTCAAATGTTTTTAGCACTCTCCTATCAGTAGAGCAAAGCACAATCCTTAAATCCAATAAGCTTAGCACAAGGTGTTCTATAGCTAATGCATGCACATGTTAAGCACATATTGAGAACAGTGTAAGATATAACCAGCAGAATAATGAAAATCATTCATTATCTAACATGGTGGCAACACCTATACAAGTGCATATATCAAATATGATATCAAGTGGCATGACATCAGCTCAACAAATGGTTCAAAGCACAACTCTTGGTTCTTTTGGATCAAACACTTCTACTATGTCTAGCAATTCAAATATTGTTGTATCATCCTCTTTGGCTAACATCCAAAGCAACTTTGACTCCGAACTAACAAGCATTACAAGCCTGGAATTTTCCTAATGTTATTTGTTAAGGAAACAAAGTGACTGGAATGTAAGTTAAGCCTATTGTCGGCATATTTCGCCTGACAAGATTCCGCTAACAGGGTGTTTACTCCCTGTTAGGAAATTATGGTTCGGTAGAGGGCATATTTGTGGCTGGAAACCCTAACGTCTCTCAGCAAGGGATTCCGGGCATCAGCAAGCTGGTGGACACAATGATTTACCCAGGTTCAGGCCCCCGGTGTGGGTAATAGCCCTACGTCTTGCTAGTTCTTTGTTGAGAAAACAAGGAAACGCTTACAAAGAGTGTTCTTCAATGTCTGCTTCTCTATGCCTCTTGCTCTAGTCTACCGGCCTCTCCCCTCTCCATGCACCAGGGCGCCCTTATATAGACGGGCCACCCTGAGCAGGAGAGAAGGTGGTGTTATACTTATCTACAACACATTAATTACATCCATCATTCCAGCATCCACGTCGACCCACAACTCATTTATTAAGCACGCCTCCGTGGCCTTGTCCTTCAAACTCCATTTAATGTCGGAGAGAGGCATCGCCCGGTCCGCCCGGGACAGGACGCCCCTACGACGGGTTGGTGAGAGGTGACAGAGGGATGAGCCGCCGTCGTGTCGAACGCTGGACCCTTCACAATTAATGGCCCTGACACGAGGTGCCAGGGGAGGGAGACTTCGAGGCGAAGCCTTCCCCTCATTCCTTTGGTTGCCTTTGTGGCCTGACAAGGGGGGCCCAAATACCCGCCGCTTCGCCGGCGAGTAGGGCGAATCGCCGAGGGCCATGGGACTTCTCCCGGGAGGCGTGGACGTCTCGCCGGGATCGCCTTCCCAGAGCGCCACGCCAGTTGCTTTCGCGCGTGAAGGTGGTGTAATCGCCAGCCTGCTCGCCAGGGGGCCGCGTGGGCTTTTCGTTGGGCCAGGCCACTTTCTGGGTCTATTACTTTTACGGCGGAGAGGGTACTCTGGTGCAAAGTACACCGACACCTATTCATCTCAATTATCTAAACTCCATTCTTGTCAAAGGTAGCTATGCTTAATTACAAACTATGCAAATCTCAGCAAAGTCACAACAACACAACAAGTAAAAATATGGTTCAAAATCACAGCAAAGTCACAGCAACACAACAAGTAAAGCAGGAAAAGGAAATCTCCATCATGAGCTATCCTCCATACAATATATGCTATGTTCAAAATCTATTCCCTTTGCGGGAAGCACCACATTGTTTAGATTCATACGTTCAATGTACATATTCATGCTTTGAGCAACGAAGAAAATTTGATTAAAAAACTTAAAAAAAACCTAGCTCCCATCATAATATAAGTCATAAATTCACAAAACTGGTAGCAACTAGCTAGCTAGATGACTCTTGATATATATATAGCAATTATATATGTAGATGACTCTCTTGAACTTGTAAGTAATCAATACTAACTGAAGTATTAACGAAATAAAGTGCTATCTCCTGCTAAGCTCTAAGTATCATAAGTATTACAGCAGCGTAACAATTGTTGGTATGAGAGAACACACATGATCATTCAACAATGATCTACACATATATCCAATTTTCATGGTTCTGTTATTATCTTGGTCTTAAACTAACAAAAGATACTTCCAAAGATAAAATGTAGCCCTGAAGATGCATTTTAAATAAGAGTATTATGATATTTACCAAATTTTGCATTTCCTGTCCAGACTATAAAAAAGAGGAGTACATTCTCATTCTTGTTTCACAACTATAGAATTATCATTAACCGATTCTAATTGTCTTATAGCACATAAAAATATAATTCTTGATAGAATTCATTGCTGCTTTATATTCACATGCAACAAATGGCTCTATCATTCTATAGCATCAAGCTTTTCAAGTCAAATTGTATTTATTTTTGGATCATATAATTAGGATTTTGGTATGCGCAATGAAATACTACTGGTGTCCAGGACAACATAAGAGTGGCTAACACAAACATGTCTAACTAGCACAAGGCCCCATTTCCCTGCAAAACTCCTACGTATATAGTTTCCATGTCTACTAAATTCATCTAAGTCTGAAAATTTTATAACATGCTCTTGCATACAAAATTGGACAATCGAACTAAATGTAAAATGAATCAACGCACGGTTATCACAGTTTCATATATCAATAGATGGCCAAAGACGGCTAGGGTCATTTAAAGCCGTATCAACATTCCAAACTTTATGCACATGATGAGTACATTATCAGAGGAAACATCTTTTGCACTATATATATATATATATACAACAATGACAATATGTACATCCCCTTTGTGAGTTCAAAACAAAGATCACACAAGCTAGCAGTGACAGAAACATACATAGCCAAAAACATACATAGTCTGACATCCAATTCACTCACATAAATGCAAACAGGAAGGGGCGCCACACAAATACGCCTGATACTAATGAAGAACAATATCCATAGAAATTGCTCTGATACTAATGAACATTTTAGTGCTCGAACGCAATGGCGAGTTTCCTGTGATGCACTAGTTCATCGAGCCCTAAACAATCAGTGATGCTCGGGAGAGCTAACCTTCACGGGAGGAGAACGGCGTTGATGCTCGGGGAACAGCGGTGTCGAGGCAGTCAGCGATTGGGGCAGCGCAGGGCATCGAGGATGCATGGCACACACTCAACAGCACTGTAGGGGGCGGTGACCGAAGGTTTTTCTTAAGAACCGCCACAGATAACGTTTATCTTTGGCGGTTTTTCCTAAGAACCGCCACAGATACTGCTCCATCTGTGGTGATTTTTCTTAAGAACCGCCACAGATAACGATAATAATTATTATCTATAAAAAATTTGGATTAAAATAAATTACATAAAAATTATAAAAATCCTCATATTAAAATAATTATTATTTGCTCACTTCTATTTTTATTTTTATTTGAGGATGAAAATGAAGTTAAAATTTTTCAAAACTTTTGAGAGAGTTTAATATGTGAAATTATTTATTATTTAAATTTTTAGATCAAAATCATGCATATTTATTTTCTATTAATTACGATATGGCGGTTTTTTATTTCCTTATTTTCCATTTTTTATTTTAAAAGGAATTATATGTGATTATTAATTTTTATATTTTCACAATAATTTCATACTATTTTTGGAAGTTATGGTAAAATTTTTAGCTGGACAAACATATCAAATTCGCAGTCAAAAGGAGTCATATCACATTTCATTTCATTATCTTATTTTTCACATATAAATGGACACATATTGCCATTACTCTTAACTAATTATTTTCTTTTACAATTTGGCCTTCGTTGTGATCATCGCAATGATAGGTAACTTCTTGAGTGGCTTCTTCCTTGAGCCTGATGCTGCCATCTATGAAAGGAGGCAACTCATCAAACTGGTTGTACTCTTCCTCATCCACGACATTCTCAATTCCGACGATCCTTCTTTTTCCTTGAAGTACTACATGGCGCTTCTTATTTGTCGGGTCGATTATATAGAAGACTTGTGCTACTTGCTTCGCAAGTATGAATGGTTCACTTCTGTATCCAACATGTTTCATGTTCACAGTAGTGAAGCCGTACTTGTCCACCTTGACACCCTTTGGAAGTTGGACCCAACAACACCGAAATACCGGGATCTTGAAAATGCAGTAGTCGAGCTCCCAGATCTCCTCTATAAACCCGTAGTAGTTGCTCTTTTTACTGCCTGTGTTGTCGTAGGCATCTATACGGACACCACTGTTTTGGTATGTACTTTTGCTATCTTGAGCTCTCGTGTAAAATGTAAATCCATTTATATCGTATCCTTGTCATATCGCAATTGTACCTGAAGGCCCTTTTGCCAACCACCTCAACATAACACTCATGCCTTCACCAAACATGCGCTCCCTGAACCAATGATTGAACAAACGATTGTACTCTTTTGTTATCCAAACCTCTGATCGTCCATGGTTTTTTCCCATAGCTTATCCTTGTGTATGTCCATATATGGGTACACCTCAACTAGCTGTTGCAAGACTATGAAATGGATCTGTTCGAACAAAACATGATCATAAGAATTTATAGATTTCTTTCTTATTACATCTTTCCTGACTAGCCTACCCTCATGGCGAGATACAGGCACTCATACCGGTTCGACCTCGTCTATGTAATCGACGCAGAACTCAATAACCATCTCAGTTACATAACCTTCTACAATGGAGCCTTCTGGCAGTTATCGATTACGTACATATTTCTTCAGAACACTCATATACCTTTCGAATGTGTACATCTGATGCAGAAATATGGGGCCACAAATATTTATTTCATTCACAAGGTGAACAATGAGATGAACCATGATATCAAAAAATGATAGAGAAAATACATCTCTAGCTGGCATAGAGTTTGGACCACATCAGTTTGTAGTTCATAAAGTCCAACGGGATCGATGATCTTCTATGAAATCGCGTTAAAGAAGAAACACAACCTCATGATTGCCTCTCGGACTTTGTCAGGTAAAATACCTCTAATTGCAATAGGTAGCATTTGTGTCATCATCACATGACAATCACGAAACTTCATGCTAGTTAACTTCAAATCTTTCATCGATACCAGTTTCTTGATGTTTGCAGAGCAACGGACAAAACTTTAACACCATGCAAGCATTTGCAGAGGTCTACAAGACCAAGCATGATGTCACATACATTCTTCTCTACATGCATGAGTCGATGTAGTGTCGAACTTCTCAGTCCTTCCAATAGGGCAAGTTCCAGAATATGGATCTCTTCTTCCACGTGGTCTTCTCAGTATAGGACCTTGATGTATTATCAGTACTCCCCTTTCCAAGTACAACATTAAGATCCTTAACTATATCATAAACCACTTCCCCACGAAGAGGCCTTGGAGCTGAACCGTCCTCCTTTGTCCCGTCGAATTATTTCTTCATATTGTGGTACGGATTATTCATGCGAAGGAATCTACGGTGACGTATGTACACTATTTTCCTCGAGTTGTTGAGCCACATACTAGCGGTTTCATCCAGGCACTAGGGCCATGCTTTGGCTCCTTTTATAGTATGGCCGAACAGGTTACTAAGGATAGGTAAATCATTGATGGTGCAGAACAATAATGCACATAGAGTGAAGTACTCTCGTTTATACTCGTCCCATACATGTACACCTTTGTTCCACAGTGTCACAAGATCTTCAACCAAAGGTTGTAGGTATATATCAATATCGTTGCCTAGTTGTCTCGGCCCTTGGATAAACAACGACATCATAATGTATTTTCATTTCATACACAGCCAAGGAGGAAGGTTGTAGATACAGAGAGTCACGGGCCAAGTGCTATGAATGCTACTCATGTTACTGAAAGGATTCATTTCATCTGTACTCAAGCCAAGCCTTACATTCCTCGGTTTGTTTCCGAAGTTCTCCCTGAAGAGCCTATCGATGATTCTCCACTAGGCAAAATCAGTAGGGTGTCTTAATTTTTCATCCCTCTTACGCTCTTTCGAGTACCATCGTATCAATTTGGCGTGCTTTTTGTTTCCAAATAAATGCTTCAAATGAGGTATTACTGGCAAATACCACACCATTTTAGCGGGAGCTCTTTTCTTCACCTCGATGCCTTCGTTGTCATCGCCCTTATGATTGTATCGCGATGCTTTGCACACCGAACATATATGCCTGTCTGCATAGTCTTTGCGATAGAGTATATAGTCGTTTGGACATGCATATATTCTTTCTACTTCCAATCCTAGGGACATACAACCTTCTTAGCTAGATACGTTTGGACATGCATATCCGCTAAGAGATGTAACAACGCCATGAAACTCTTGTCCAACCAACCATTGCCTGCTTTTAATTTCAGCAGTGAAAGCACGGTGTGCAACTTTGTGTATTCCTCCTTGCAACCCGGGAACAAAGGTTTCTCCGAGTCCTCCATCAAACTCTTGAATTGATTAAACTCTCTCTGACTCTGTAGTTCTCTTCTGCATCGCGCAACATTCGGGCCAAATTATTGTCATCATCGACGACCAACCTATCCTCATTGGATTCATAATTGATGTCAACTGCCATATTGCCGGCTTCGTCGTCGTCGACGTTATCACATTGAAGTATGATCTCCTCTTCGCCGTGCCTTATCCAACTTGTATAGCCAGGTACAAAACCCCTCCAAATCAAGTGCAAGTGAATATGGTCTTTGTCCGAAAATATCTTCTTATTCTTGCAATCAATACATAGACAATGTATGTACTTCGTCTTCTTTTTCAAGTTGTTCTCCTCGGCGGCTCTTAGAAAAGAAGAAACGCCATCGATGTATTCTCGACTATAACAGTTCACATTGTACATCCAACTCCGGTCCATCTATAATAATTAATTATGTAAAAATTATTAATATCCAATAATCTTAATTAAAATATATGCTCATACCAACTAAAATTAAATTTATCCTCTAAATGAGCTACATAATAAATTCATCAACTTAAAATGAAAGGCAACTTCATTATCACGAACTTACCATATTAACCTCAAAATGAAAAACAAATCTTAATTACTTCATTTTCATATATGTTCATACCTAGCCAAAATTAAATTTAACCTCCGAATGAGCTACATAATAAAATCATCATTTCAAAATGCAAGCCAATTTCAAGATCACCCATCTACTATATTAACTAAAATTTATTTTTGTTAATATCCAATAATCTTAATTAAATAAATTTTATATATACTTATCATAATTCATCATCTAAAAAAGGTAGACAACTTAATCTAATGGAGCAAGATAATAAATTCATCATCCACAAAATGCTAGGTAAATAAAAATAAACTAAATCTAAACCTTAATTAAGCTAGGTCAAAATATTAAATTGCAACGACACCACTACAAATGAAGAGAGGAGAATGAATCACACACCTTGGAATAATTACAGAAATAGAAACACAAAAATCTTTGCAAAACGAAATATGAAATCAGCTAGTAAGATTTTGTACTCAAGGAGGAAGATGACCATGGCGTAGCTGCAGGGGGTATTTATAGGAATATTATTTGTGGCGGTTTTAAATTAAAACCACCACATATAATAATATCAGTGGCGGTTTTAACAAAAACCGCCACAAATATTAATATTATCGGTGGTGGTTTTTCGCTAAAACCGCCACAAATTATCATTGGCGGTTTCAAAGAAAAACCGCCATAGATAATGTGATTATCTGTGGCGGTTCCATCCAAAAACCGCCACAAATAGTCCCGAGATTATTTGTGGTAGTTACAAAGAAAAACCGCTACAAATAATAAGTTATTTGTGACGGTTCCAAACAAAAACCGCCACAATAGTCTTTCCGCCATTTTCAGTTTTAGAACCGCCACAGATAAGTATATTTGTGATGATTCCAAAAAACCGCTAATAAATAAGATGTCACATATGTGTTATTTTGCGGTAGTATCATGTATTGACTGCTCAGGCACTAGCACTTTACGATGAGTGCTAGCTACCATATAAACTCGATCCGTCATAAGCTGTTCATTCAATGATCAGGCAAATAGAAGTGGATTATGCCCGTTGAATTTATTTTTTGAGGCACTACCAATGTCAGCTTAAATTTTCGCTAGCAACTCAAAAGATCGAACGAGAAAATCTCAGCTTCTAACTTCGATCGGATGGCTCGGCCGGTTTCCACGTTAGCGGTAAGAGGAAATATGTATTGCACATGTAGATGCAAAAGTGGCTATGGTTCTTAAAACAGCAAGCCGGCCGCATGCACGCACGGCTGCTTTGTTCGCTCCACGGAAGATCGGAACTGAATTAATTTGACCAACGAATCCAATCATGAGTAGGAAATATCAGGCGTTTAATTCCATGACCACATGACATGCGTCCGGCCTGACGAACTGCGCATACCATCACTGTAGACCGAGAGAGCACGCTGCAAGCTCTTGCTGTCTTGCTGCTACCTCTCAAGAACCCTTATCTATATTAAGATCCGCACTAACAGTAACATCCAATGACCGGTACATGCATGCACATCTGTTATTGTTCCACAGGGATGAGCTAACCTGAAGACTCGACTCTGAAGTGACAACGAGCTGCATTTCCATGGATGGATTGGATTCGATCAATTGCCGCTAGTACTGCAAGTTAAAAGTTGACCTGCCATCGTTTTCTCAGAGGAGGAAGGAGTAGGGATGGCAATCGGGCGGGTATGGACGGGTACACCTCCCGCAGACCCGAATCCGAAACCCGAAATTCATACCCGAACCCGAACCCGAAATCTCTCACGGGTATATACCCACGCCCATACCCGAACCCGATGGGTACCCGAACCCGAACGGATACCCGAACCCGAAATTAAATTCACCTCACAATCAAATTTTCAACCATCAATTGTCAATCAATTCATTTGTAATTTCTATGTTTAAAGGAAAAATATATGGTGTATATAATCATGAAAGTTACCGCATCTTACATCTCGAACGATGCTTGAAAATTTTGAATTAATCTTCTATTATTTTTAATTTATATTAATTAATTCGGGTACCTATGGGTACCCACGGGTGCAGAACCCAACCCGAATCCGAACCCGAACCCGAAATTTGAAACCCGCGGGTCTGAAATCAAACCCATACCCAAACTCATTAGGTCGGGTACCCACACCCCACGGGTAATTTTGCCATCACTAGGAAGGAGAACAACTGGAGCTAGGAAAGAGCACCTGCATCGATCTGGGGAGGAATCTATGTCGATATATATGAGAATCAGGGCCCGAATGATTGAGGAAAGGAGCATCGAGCATGGGACAACTTGCGGTGAGTAGTGGCGGTCCCGAATTAACATTGACATGCATGTACAGTGGCCCGTAGAAGAGAGACGAGAGGAAACGGAACGCGCGGAGAATTCGATTCAGCGTCAGCTAGCGTGACCGAGAGGCAGGCCCTATCCGAAAATGGCCGGCCTGACATTGGCACCTCCAATGGCGCACACGGACGACACTTGTGCTCTCGGGCATCGACGTGTCGCCTCATCGGTCGGTCTAGGCTCTAGCTCCATGGCCATGCATGCTCTCCTTCCCATACGGACGCCCGCTGAAATATATAGCAGCTCTGTTGTAAACGGGCAGTCTTGCAAAGCGGCTTTCACGTTCACGGGAGCGATCATCACGTGGGTGAAAATTCCAGCTGCAGAAAAGTAGCTCTCTTATTAGGGGCATATCCAGTGCAATCAGTAGTTTGGTGCAATCACTGTGCAATCCAACTAAGAAAAATTTTAAAAAATTCTGAAAAAAATCATGGATGTACATCTCATCTTACACCAACTACATATAAAATTTCATGATCAAATTCGTCCTATGCTAGAAGTTACAAAAAAGACAAATTTAGGGTGCATTTAAACTATTCAAGTTTGTTCATGAATTTGATCATGAAATTTTATATGTAGATGGGGTAAGATGAGATGTACATCCATGATTTTTTTCAGAATTTTTTGAAACTTTTCTTAGTTGGATTGCACGGTGATTGCACCAAACTGCTGATTACACTGGATATGCCCCCCTCTTATTAACATGCATAATGGCTTTCGTGGGAGTGATCGTCGCATCAGGATAGAGTTCACGATCGACGGTCAGCTGATTGCATCATGGGATTACAAACAAACCTTGTCCTCCCACAGTCACACGAAGTCAATCTCGTGGTTAGGGGGCAGATTCCGGTACCTCAGAAATTTCGAGAAAGGCTACACATTCATATCTTTAATAAGCTAAATTTGTTAATTGCATTAGATTCGATTTCGGTAGTTTAGGATTTTTTTAAGGTCTTAGAACTATTTTGTACTGTATTTTTAGTAAATTTTAAATATATATTGGATGTACGATATTACGAAATCACCGTACTAAAATTATAGAGTTATACATGTGATGTGAAGTGTAAATTTTCATAAAAATTATTCTAATTCGACCGATACTTATGGTGTTAGCTTTTTTATCAGACCACCCACATAGTCACGTGATCCCTTAAAACAGCAACATCCATAGCCGGCGTTGATGGGATCAATAGCCAGGCCCGTGGATCGACAGACACGCGTCAGGCGTCGGATCCATGGCCGGACCTATGTCATGTAGGTTCCTCCTTTCATGTCATGTCTGTGCGCAAAGGGGGAGAGCGAACGGGGCCAAGACAAGAGATAAAGCTTTGTCATTTCTGGCCACCGTCTCCTCGGCGTTTGGCATATCCAGATAATCATCAGGCCACAGTAGTTTTGCGGCTTTTGCTTTTGCCCTGGAAAACGATTTCCATTCGTAGTGCAGGGCTAGGTTGCTGCTTCAATGCCATATCCTGACGTGACAGGCGGCAGTGGGCCGGATATCCTAGCCTTGCTAGCTGCGCGCCAGGGAAAAGGCACAACGCTATATCTTTTTTTCGGTTAATGTAGAAATTTTCACAGTTTATAATTAGTATGGATAATAGATCTTATTACATATTTTAATTTTTTAGAATTTAGAATTTTAATTTGCATACAAATCAAATCTCTAAGCATCATTTGATTTATTCCTAATTTGAATATTTTTTATCATGCTTTGGGTGGATTTTTTTCAGTTTGGGTTAGACTTGTATTAACAAAATCCATTTTCTTTTTTTCCTTTATTGTATTCTAAATTTTGTTTTTATTTTTACATTCAAATTTATATAGAGATCAAATTGCTTATTGTTTTTATTCTAGATTTAGTTAATTTGGTTTGTACTTGACAAAGGTTCACTTCGTCAAAAAAATAAAGTGCATATTTTTTTAATGGTTATGTTCATAAATATAGACCCTCTGTACCCCTAATAAATATCCAATCTTACTTTATATCCTTTACATGTATGCATTAAAATATAGTGCTTATAGACAATAATTAGATATATTCTAGTACTTTTCTATATCACCATAGTTTCATGTGCTAAGAGAAATACACCATATAAACTTAGCCAGAGTAAGTAACTATTATTTTAAACTTTTGTTATTTATGGATGTTACTTTGGAAGTCATACAAATCAAATCTCTAATAACCCTTTAATTTTTACTTAGAATTTACATATTTCTCTTATCATATTTGGGGTGTATTTTACAATTTTAGGCTCGAAATCGTATGAACATTTATATTTTCACTTATTATTATTCTAAATTTTTTTTACAGGGTTTACTTTGGAATTCATATGAAATCAAAGTAATAATTTTATTTTATTTTTATCTGAATTTTAGATAATTTGGCTTGTACTTGACATAGACTCCTTTTGTTTCAATTTGCTATTTTTTATTGAATTATTATTCCAAATTTTAGTTATTTATGGATTTACTTTGGTAATCGTATGGAAGTTAAATTGCTAATTTTTATTAATTTTTTATTCCGAATTTATTAGATTTAGATAGTACTTAACATGGACTCTTTTTTTTAATCTAAGTTGTGCTCGATAGATAGATGGCCAGATCTTTTTGATTAACGTGGAAGATTCCTTTGAGCGCCTAATTAGTATATGTATAGAATTCCGAACTTCAATAAATTTATATAGTACTTTTCATGGATTCTTTTTTTTTAATCTAAGCCGTTATAACTCAGGCTCGGCAAATAGATGATCAGATCTTTCTGATTAACATGGAATTTTCCTTAGAGTGCCTAATTAGTATAGGTTACTATTCTAAATTTTATTTACAGTGTTTACTTTAGAATTCATATGAAATCAAATTGATTATTTTATTTTATTTTTTATTCCAAATTTTAGCTAATTCGACTTGTACTTGACATTGACTATTTGTTTCAATTTGCTAATTTTTATTTAATTATTATTCTAAAATTTATTTATTTATGGATTTACTTTGATGTCCGTATGGAAGTCAAATTGCTATTTTTTTTCTTAATTTTTTATTTCAAATTTTAGTAGATTTGGATAGTATTTGGCTTGAAATCTTTCGTCTTTCAACTAAGCCATTATAACCAAGGCCCAATAGATAGACGATCAGATCTTTCTGATTAATGTGGATGCTTTTTCAGAGTGATTAATTAGATAGATAGATAGATTGATTGATAGATAGAGCATTTGGCCATCACTCAACTAGCCAGAAAAAAAATAGCTAAAATACATTGTGGAGCTTCATGCACCAATCATTTACATGAAAACCTAATCTGAAATGGATACAGCGTGGCTTCCTCTGTGAGTGCGTTTGACCGGTCGATCGGATCCCACAGGCCCTGATCGACGAGGCCGTGCCGTGACGTTCGTCCACGAGCAGCTATGCTATCCGGCTACACAAGTGGTATGTACTAATGATGCACCAGCCAGGGCCTGTTCGACAGGCCCATTAGACAGCAACCATCTAAGATACCAGAAAGATTCACACACTGGTGAGCATCCCCCGGAGACGGAGAAATCCAAAGCGGTGGCAAAACTTTTAATAAAGGTGTACATTTCATACGTACAAATATATAGTATTATACAGTAACTTTTTAATATTATAAAGCTAACACATAAATTTAAAATATGCAAATAGTACGATATAAATAGTTCTAAAACCTTACAAATCTCAAATTATCGAGAACCAATTTAGTCAACAAATTTGACATATTAAAACGATGATCTCTTGAAATTTTTAAAAAACTTTAGAATATCGGTCAGATCGTTTTGGGTTTCAACTCTAGTCTATTCTAATTTACTTAGGACTAAAAGACTTTGCTGTTGTTTTTGTTGTTTAGAATATCGGGTATGCACCCCACCTCCTAGATCCGTCCACCTAGACCCGTCCGTGGATACAGGGTCTCTGGTAGTGGCCAGCAGCCAGCGCGCCGGCAACGACGCGGCCACCCTATTGGGCGGGTTGCTCATGTCGGCCGGTACGCACATGCGTGCGCAATTATACGTGCATAGTGCAGCGCCATATAGACAAAAACGCCATCGATCGATCGTGTTTCATGTCGAGATCACCGGGGCGGCATGATGCCTCCGTCGATCTCTCGGCCGGGCGCGCGGGGCCGGTTGGTTGGGGGTTGATGTGGATGCGATTACAACCTGAAATGATGGAAATGCCGCGCGCAGCATGAAACTTTCCGGGATCGCGCGTGTCCTGCCATTTTTAGGCTCGAGCGCACGCATGGGGCCGGGCCATCATATGTCAGCGGTCGCGCTTCGGCGGCCGGTTCCCCGGCGTGGTGGGGGCCGTGCGTCGCGTCAAAGATCCTTTCAACCGCTCATCATTTCGTCAGCAGGCCGTGGCAGGTGTATTGGGAGATGCATCACATCATCTGATCGCACAACAAAGGCATATGGTGGCGGTGGCGGTGGGTGGTGGGCGGGGTGTTCCCCCTGCAGAGCAGAGCACCCAACTACTTATTTGCAAGCCTCACTCTCGATGGCCAGTGCGTTCTGAAGCCATTTTTTCAGACAACCCGCGAGAACTAGATTAAGGAGGGTACCTAACACTTGCACTAGCCGGAACGTAACAACTGAAAGCCATGTTTGTACAGAGAGACCGAGAACTGTTGATCCGAATCATATTATCCAGTTACGTGGTGGGGAATTATCATCCTTAAGTCAATAGGGCACTTGCAAATTGTTTCAAATTATCATCCTGAAGTCAATAGGGCACTTGGCACTTGCAAATTGTTTCAGAGGTGTCCATGAAAGAGAGCGGCCGGGCTTCTGTAAAGGTAGCACAGAGCACTTCTTCCGGCCCATATAGGGCAAGATGGGTGCCCAGTTGCCCAAGAATGCTTAACAGAGAAAATTTTTTGGGCCATCCTTTATTGTTTTTTCCTTTTCCCTTTCAACTTTTTTTCTGAGTGTTTTTACGAAATGGCAGTTGACTGTTTTTTCATTGACTGAAGGAGAAACTTACGAGGCAAAACTACAGAAACCACCTAGAAGCACGTCGGAGTTTTGATTTGTCGTATAACTATTTTTATGGCATTTTCATCTCACTAGCACACGCGATTGTTTGAAACCCCCCTGCCGCGTGTTTTTATGGGATTTCATATAATGTGGTCAACTTGGCTCCCTAGTCTCTAGTGTGGCAAGGTGGTTTCCCTCCTAGCACGACGTGCTGCCTTGCAACGAACCTGAAGAGACACTCATCCGCAAGAGATTACGGAGGCACACCCACATTGCTTCCCTAGGTCACCTCCTCCGTGTCACCTGCTCACAAGCTTCCTTGCTTCTTCACGTAAAACTAGCCGGGCTAGACAAGAAGACCGAACAGATTCGGCAGGGCAAAACAAATAGCACCATACAAAGAGTCCGGTTTCAACCACTTCGCCCGCCGTGCTGGAAGACCACATCGCCGCACTGAAGAGCTTAGGTTGGCCCTATGTTAACCTAATTAAGTGACTAAGCAGTGATAATTAGCATTTTAGTTAGCAATTAATTAAGTAAAGTGATTTATTAGTAACTAATTAATGGATATTTAATTAAATCGCTAACGAAACATCGGCATCAACCACCTGCCACGTTAGTGTAGCTCCACGTTTTTTAGTTGCTAAGTACCTGCCGAGATACACGAGCGTAGCAGGCGACGCATGTCGCCCATTTTACGGAGAGAGGGAGCTATTTTTGAAAAAATAAAACCCATTTAGATGGGAACTAGTTTTTGCCCAAAAAAACATAGACAATGAAGCTAGAAAAGCCAACAATTCCAACAAGAAAGGCGAGGCGACATATTGTTGGGCTATGCAACAGTTGGCCACCTAATCCTTTACTTACTAGTTAGGCCTTATTTGTTTGGGCTTTTTCACTGGCTTAAAAGCCTAAACAAACTAGTAGCTTTTTATCTGGACTTTTCAAAAATCATAAACCTCCATATAACTAAAAGCCAAAAGCCGCTGGAGAGAAGCTTTTTTGGCTTATTGATAGTTGGTTTTAAACTAATAACACTAAAGTTAGGATTTTAAGCTATTTAAGCCAAAAAAGTTGACTTTAAGGGTGTGTTTGGCAGGGATTCAGTTTCTCCGGATTCGTGAATCTGAAAATTTTAGCTTCACCAGATTCGTAAAGTTAAAGCTGTGAGTACATTAAGAGTGTTTAGATAGATCATCTTGTTTACATTTTAGACTAAAAATATAAACTTAATTTACTTTTTTTTAGCCTACAAATTTCAGATTTCAGAAGAAACTGAAATCTGAAACTCTACCAAACAGGCCCTAAACTATAAACCAAAAAATCTAAACCTAAATAAACAGGGCTTTAAAACCCAGGTGTTTTTATTTGGAAAGGATTGTAAGTTGCGGCTCATGGTAGAATTTTGGATAATGCATACATTGGCCCAGCAGTAAGAAGTGATGAACTCATCCATTCCGCCTTTCGCCTGTGTAGCCCTACTACGCGGATCCATTTCCCCAGCTTAACTCATGGAATACTTAGGGCATATTTGGATCCATTAGCACTAACAATTAGCTGCTAAAATTAGCTGTAATGGATCCAAACATGCCAGTTAATAATGCAGCTAATAATTAGCCAACATCCTAGCTAATGGTTATTTCATTAGCTGGTAGACCCCTGCTAATTGGTGCTAATAGATGGTGAAAAGTCATATTTGCCCTTGGCCATCCACCGCAGCCCCTTGTCTGCCGCACGCGAATCTATCCCTAAATTAAAGTCTGCAAAGTTCCGGCTCAATGAGCCTATACAAGTGTCACTTTTGCCCATTTTGCGAAAAACCCCCTGTGTTTTTTGAAATTACGGATAGGTCCTTGCAAATTACGAATAGGTCCTTCGTGATTTTTTGTGAGATAAAGATTTTCTTTTCTAAATCGCATTTGGGTCCCTCGTGCGCCGTTTTACGGAAAAAACCTCCGTTAAATTCAAATCGCGAACAAACCCTTTTCTAATTTTTCAGATAGCGAATGTGTCCAAAACGTAACATTCAGTCCTTACTCTTTACGTCTAGGTCCTTTCTCCGTTTTTCTCGAGAAAAATGTTTTCGTCACCGAAAAAATGTGTTCACTCTATCTCTAGACTTTTTCCTCCGTTCTTTCCGGAAAAATATTTCCGTGCTCGCTTTTCCTCGTTTTCCGGAAAAATGTTTTCATGGTCCGCTTTTCCTCATTTTTCCAAGAAAAAATCGTGGTCCGTTTTTCTCAGAAAAACACAAATTTGTTTTTTGTTCACGCGACGACGTCGCGCTTAGTCCTTTCTCCATTTTTTCGAAAAAATGTTTTCGTGTCTCGCTTTTCCTCGCTTTTCCAAAAAAAAATTAAGTGGTCCGTTTTTCTCTGAGAAAACACAAATTTGTTTTTCGTTCACGCGCATGGCAAAAAAAAATTCGTGATCCGTTTTTCTCCGAAAAAAACATAAATTTGTTTTCCGTTCACGCGCGCGGCGTGCGCCGCGCTTATTGTTCTAGTAGCCTCCAAAGCCCCTGAAGCGAAGCCTCCCGAAAGGAAGAAGGCACTGTCACACTGCCATTCTTCTTTGATGCCTGTCTTTTCGCTTCCTTCTTGTATAGGAATCCTAATTCAAAGCATTGCCTGATTTGCATGCGAACACATTTTTCTTTTGAGATAGATGATAGGTTAACCATCTGTTTTTTTTACTACCGTTGGTAGGTTTTTAGAATTTCTACTGTTGGTTGTTATGCATTTTACTTCCTGCAAATTTTTTGGTTGTTATGCTTAATGTTCGTGCAATTTAGAAGCTCAATTATAAATTTACAAAAGCAGCTATCCTATCTAGTCTTCATTTATTAGTGAACTAAACGGCTGAGATGTTCCATGAAGAACCCTTCTTGCGTAGATCGATCACTTGAGATGTTGAGGAGGAAGACGTGCGCCCGTACGTGCTCTGGATGGGGTTTTGAGGAATTAACCAGCAGTTAATGCAAGGGCACAATGGACAATTGCATCCACAACCAAATTTTTAACCACCTATTAGCTAGTAGATCCAAACAACCCCCAACTAATAATTAGTCAGCTAATAGTTAGCTAGCTATTAGCCATTAGCTAGCTAATTGTTAGTGCTAATGGATCCAAACATGCCCTTAGTTGAAGCGATCGAATTGATGGAGAGTGTACAAGGACGTAAAGTTTCGTGACAAAAGCAATGGATTAACACAACGGTACCTTCAATACACTTGGTTCTCCGTTCTCCAGGGATCTGGGGCCTCAAATCAGCAGGATTCTTCCTGGAATCAGAATTGCACATAAATGGTAATTTCGTATCCACAAATTCTCCCAAGAAAAGCTACTCCCTTTTGCCTTCTTCCTTTCGTTCTCTGAGGTAGCTGCTGAAAGCAACCTTTTCTTGTGATTGAAAGCAATTCACAAGCCAGCACAGCGCTGTATTTCCACGTAGGGACGAAAACTGAACGGAATCGGTCGGTAAATGACTGTTCCGTTTCCGTTTTCATATTTTTTATCGGTAATAGAAATAAAATTAAAAACCCCAGAAACGGATACGAAATGGATAGTGACGGAAACGGATGCGGAACAGAACAAAACGGGTACGGAAACGAAAGAAGAAAATTCCATCATGATATGTTCCTAGTTGTAATACCCTAAAAAATTGCAAATTCTTTAATTGAGCATTTAGTTAGGATTTTATGATTTTTTAAAAATTTTCAGCATTTCATTAATGATTTTTTGCTATTTTTAGATTTAAATAAATAATTTAATTGAGAAAAACAAAACCAAAATCTTTCTGGAAATAATTTTCCTAAGTTCAAAATGTTATAAAATATTTTTGAGAATTTTTTGTATATTTTTTAACTCTATTTGATATTTTCTATAAAGCAATATATATTTTTGGTATTATTTAAATTAGAAAACGAAATTTGTGGTTTCATTTATACAAAATTTCTGCTCCATTTCCATCAAAACTGGCTCTCCCGTTTTCATTTCTATTTCCGGCAAAAAATTTCCGTTTTCGTTTCCGTACTGATATTTTCCGTTTCTATTTCTGGAAAAAGGTTTCTATTTCTGTTTTTCCCTAGAACGGTCGATAATTCTGTTTCTATTCTCAACCAAATTCCATGCATGATGCATCACTCGCACTGGAGTTTACAAGGGAATTCATGGCTTTGCAGAGGTCAACATAATAGGAGGAAAGAATACATCCCAGGATCGTGGAAGTAGATTAGGTAAAGTGTTTCTTTTTTAGAACTGCAGAACAAAGTAAACAAAACACTATGCCCAACATCTCAGTAAGACAATATCGGAGAGGGCCTGTTTGTTTTAACTTTTGATTCTGAATTTTAGTCCTAAAAGCATAATAAAAAACAAACATTTCGATTTTAGAATCTGATTCTCACAATCCAGCCCACCCATATGGCCATATATACTAGAATCTGCAATCCATTTCATATTTGCTTTTGAATTCTAGCAAATGTGCATATTCAAACTTTTGAAGAATCAGTTTTTAGAGAATTCAAAGCTAAAACAAATTGTCATTGTCTCCAAATATGTTCTATCTGTAATAGAAATACACCAGCAAATGTGCATTTCCCCACATATTGGGGAATTGATCGTCATCATCAAGAGGCACACCTATAAGGCCAATCTGTATGAATTCTGCAGCTACGATACTGCAAAAATCTCACCTCGTTGTACTGATATGAGCCCCGTAAGGCCAAAACCACTCCCAATGAGTACTTGCCTATGTACAACAGCGCAGACACGCATGCCGCTGCGAGCAACTTCCAATCTTGCAAATGGGTGGCATTGCATCAATTGCAGTATGAGCTGTGCAGAATCTTGCACAGCTCAGTTCTCCTCCATGACCAGCCTCTGGCCGCTGTTGCCGACGAAGAACCGGAGGGCCAGCTCGTAGGCCGAGAAGATGGCGCCGTTGACGACGAACGCCCGCGCGACGGCCGTGCCGAGGCCGCGCCACAGCACCGGGAGCCCTTCCTCCTGGACGCTCTTCCGGAAGCAGTCGACGACGCCGCGGTACCTTAGCGGGAACGTCTGCGCCTGCAGCCGCGACTTCAACACGTCCAGCGGGTAGCAGCAGACCCAGCTGGCGACGCCGGCGAGGCCGCCGGACACGAGCATTGTCGTGAGGCTCTCCTGCCCCGTACGCCGGCACCCCGGGTGCAGCTGCTCCCGAGCGTACTCGTACGTCCAGAAGTAGACGCCGTGCGCCGGCGCGTCTCGGAGCGCGGTCACCGCGAGCCCGCGGTATATGCCGCGGAGACCCTCCTTCCTGAGGATGTCCCGGGCCATGTCCACTGGCCCGTGGTGGTCGCCCGGGCGGCAGTGCTTCTGCCCCGCCGCCTCCAGCTGCAGCCTGATCTTGACGAGCTCAACGGGGGATAGGATCAGCGTTTGCAGAGCACCGGTGCCGACGCCGGCGAGTGCCACGCTCTTGTAGGAGGGAGGGTCGGATATGGAGCTCCGTGGATCGAGCGACCGCGACAGGATCGCGTAGACTTGGAAGACCATTGCATTCTGCGACAAAAAAGAAGAGGATTTGGAACTCAATTTTCTAACGTGATACTGCTACGCACTGTGACACTGACACACAGCAAGGCTGGTGCACACGTGCCATGGCCCGGGGTGATGTTGATCAGTGCAATCTGTACTGTAGTCACAGGAGTAATATTCTAACATCACTTTAACTGTATCCTATAGGATGACTAGTCGAGTTGAACCTGGAATCTGTCTGAAAAAAAAATCCAGAACCAACAACAGAAAGAACGGAGATGCAACTTAAGAAGTTGCACCTGGATGGTAGATGGTAGGATAAAAGCTGATGGTATAGATCTGCTGGAATTAACTTTTAAAAACACTATGTCGCTTTTTTACGTGAGAGATGTTGAAGTATAAGTGAATTGCTCACCTTTCCTCATCAGCTTAAGCTTTTGGATGAATTGGCTGGTGTATACAACTCAATATGGTATCAGATCCAAGAGATCTCGAGTTCAAGACCTGGTTGACGCAATTAAAAATAATAATTGCAGCCCACTTCTATTCCACATTCTAAGTCTGAGGGAGCCTGTACGTGAGGGAAAGTGTTGAAGTATAAGTGAATTGCCCACCTTTCCTCATCAGTTTAAGCTTTTAGGTAAATTGGTTGGTGTATACAACACAATAAGAGGTACTATAGTAAACATTGTTTTCGAGCGCCGTTCGTCTCTTAGTTGGACGGTCAAGAGCACTACTTAAGCCACAGACCTTGTGACTCTGCACGGGATCCTTTTCCCAACAGAAAACGTTATGTCAACAGGATGTTACCTTAGCTTTACAGCTTCGCCAAGTACAAACAACTAAAGTATTTAAGAAGACTGCAAATAAAACTAGACTTCACAGTTTTAATGATCAGTGTCAGGCATCAGAGACACTGCTACTACGCAAAGCTTAATCACAAACAAACATGAAGCGTGCGATCCGCGTACGCTACTGCCTTCATTGGCTAGCACAACTGCACAAACGAGAGGCCACACCATGTGAACCTCTGAAGAAGAGGGCGCAGGGCAACAGTGCATTGAAGCGAACATGTGAGACGTCCTTCATCTTTTTGCTCATCTAAGCTTCCTAACACGTCAGGAATTAAACCTGCGTATCTACCCTGATCGCCCAAATCGGTCGAGTGCAACTGCACCTCAACAAACGATCCCCAACTTGCGAATTTGCACCTGTGCGATGTTCGCCAGATTTTACTGATCCACAACAAACATTTTCGACACTTTTTTTTACTAGTGCTTGATGTGTAGTTTTCCCCCTCCTGTTGTTATCTTACGGGAACAGACGAAGGAAGCAAAGACAGAGGAGGCAAAATGGGAAGAAGACTTCAAACGCGACAAGCAAAAGGAGACCCGTTAACTAGTGCCGTCCGCTAATGGTTAGCTCATCAGTTAGTCGTGTCATGGATTCATTTGTTCGAATCGAAATTCCCGTGCGAAACAAAACAATAACACAGCATTTTAGACGAACGGAAAGAAGACGTGTCTGCAATCTCACGGGCTCGTAAAAATTAAAGAATCTAGCTGCATGAAAAGGAGAAAATTCCCAGAATCCATGCACGGAGGAGCCGAGGTAGCACACCTGGAATGCGACGGAGGCGAGGGGCGCGCCCATGCCGCGGTAGAGCGCGGAGGGGCCCTCGGCGCGGAGGATGCTGCGCAGCAGCGCGACGGCGGACGGCGGGCGCCTTGCGGCGGTGATCCCGGGGCTGACGGGCGGCGTCGGCTGCTGCAGGCGGATGCGGAGCGTGTCGAGGGGGTGGCCCGCCAGCACGCCGGCCATCCCGCCGACGCCCCCCGCCACGAACTCCTTACCCCAGCTGCTCGCCAAGAACTCTGGCCAGAACTCCATCGATCCGGCCCAGCAGCAAGGACCATCCAAGAACCAAATTCCGCCCTTCTTCCTTCCTCGCGCGCGCGCCCGCACGCACAAACCAAGATCAGATCGTATATACCGGCAGATCGACCGGTCAGGGGGAGCCAGCCAAGAAAGCAGGCGGGTTGTGCCGAACTGCCGATTCCAAAAGCACAGCCTCAAAAAGGATTCAGCCCGAACAGACTCGTCTGGAAGAGGGGAGGTGAACCGGACGCGCGGTGCGTGCGGCGGTGACGGCGTGACGCGAACGTTTCCCGCGTGGGTGGATTGGAGGAGGAGGCACGGGCGCGGGGGGAGGAGAAAAGGGCAGAGAGAATCCGGAGGTATTTGTGGGGGCACGCGCGGTCGGCGCGAAGAGAACGGCCAAGCGCTCTCTTCCGGGACCCTGAGCCTGAGCGCCGCGGAGGGCTAGGCCGGTAGGGTCTGTCTCGGAACTGTAGTTAAAAGCTATTTTTGAATTTTTAAAATTGAAAGGTAACTGCATTTTTTTGTTATAAAAGACATTTAACAAATAGTTAATTTTTCTTAGTAATAAGCTGTAAAAAGTAGAATCTATTCAATTTTTAGCTTTTGGCTTTTGATAGTTATATATAGTTTCTAATTTACGTCAAAAACCACTTAAAAGCTGAGTTGTTTGGAGGATTATTAGCTTTTTATAAGATAAAGTTTGCTTAAAACCTAAAAAGAGTCTTAGGGTGTGTTTGGTAGGGCTCTAGCTTTATCAGATCCGTGGATCTGGTGAAGCTGGGTATTTCTAGTTTTACCAGATCCGTAGAGCTAGAGCTATGAGTACATTAAGGGTGTTTAGATGAATTATCTTGTTTACATTTTAGTCCAAAAATATAAATTTAATTCACTTTATTTTAGCTTACAAGTTTCAGATCTCAGTAGAGCTGAAATCTAGAACTCTATCAAAACAGATCCTTACTCTCTCTGTTTTTTATTGGAATAGGAAGGGGTAAAAAGGGCTGACATCACAATTCATTTTGGAATCAGCGACTGGGAACAGAATTTGTAGCACTACCGGAATCTGCGAGAGTTCCTCGGTCCCAATCTTGCAGCATGTAGTTTCTCTCTACACATGTATTAAAGAGATATTAAAAATAATTATATTACAACTAATTATTAATTCTAAACACTATTTAATGTATCGATATAAAAGATAACATGTGAATCTAGATATTAATTAAGGGGTAAAGAAAACACCACACTAATTTGAATTAGAACATAACATACGCTCTATATTTATGGATAAAATCAATTAATAAATACGTATTGTAAACTTGGATGGAGAGAGTAATAGTGTTGGCAAGATTTTAATTACATTTGCCATCTCAATTTATTGCCCTAGCAAATGTGCAAAATCTCGGGTTATCTCGTCATATTAAATATTGGTGCAAACCAATGTAGGCAAGGGTTGGCTCAAACAAATCAGATAGATTCAATAAGTATTGAAGCTGCCTAATCGGTTCACAACCACAGAGGAGAGGAGGCTGCTTTGCTGTAGTTGGCGTACAAGCACGAAATTTTTCTGGCTCTTCTCGGCATTTTTTTTTTCAAATATAGTATATCTGCGAAATTATTTATAGATTTGATCATCTTCTTACTGTGAAAGATACACTCGCGACCGAGGAGTGTGGCAGTCGACGAGTCGCAGTGCAAACGCACTAGTGCGGGAATGACGGTCGGGCTACCCGGCTGAGGAGCATGAGAGGCTCTTTTCGTGATAAACGAGTGGAAAGTGACATATGTTATTTTTTGATGTTTTCGCAGTTGGTAATACGTTAATTATGTAGATACGTTACTAAGAGATTAAATTTGCAAAATAAAAATAGAAAACAGATGGTTTCTACATGCGCCTACGATCTATTGCGCTCGGGACGTAGCACCGCTACACACACTAGCTAGTGGTACATGCATGCAAAGGGCAGCATGAGTTCAGTGGTCCTGTCTACTCCCTCTAGCCTCGCCTCTCGCTGCAGGGTACAAAATATGTGGACCATGCTAACGTGCCACATGCGGTCGTTTCCTACGGCTCCGTTTGATTGGATTTTTCCTTAAAGTTACAAAGCCGCAAAACCATAGAGGTAGTTTTTTAATTGATTTTTAGCAAAAAAAAACATATGACTTTATACAACTAAAAATCGAAATCGACTGGAGAGATGTATTTTTGATTTATTAATGGTTAATTTTAAACCAATACCACTAACATCAAGTTAAAATTACTCACTTCTACTACCTATAAAAACAATATACTTTTAACATACTGTTAGCATCTAAATTTGACAAAGAATAACCGATTTATTAGATCAAAAATGAAATTAGATATTTTTTGGGCGATATCGGTTAAAAAGGGAAAAGATAAGTTACAATTGAAATTATAGCCAATATAGAGTTTAATATGGAAAGTCTTAGCCGATATAGACTCAAAAAAATAATTTGTTTCCCAGAAATCGAGGCTGATACGTATTGTGGATCTTAAGTTGGAGAAGAATAAGATCAGCTTAAGTGATATTGTTAACACTAAGATTTAGTAGATGTAGTCGATTTAGAAAGATAATGTTAAACATGGATAATCTTAGCCGATATCATCTCGGAGAGAAGTTAATCTTTTGAAAATTGAGGCCGATATGAATCATGTGTTTGCAAGAATCGGGGAAGAATATGATCAGCCTAAGTGCTATATAAGAGATCTAGAGGTGATAAGAAAAAGTACCCAGAGCCAATCAATCAACTTGTATCTACTTTTTATTTACTTTCTTTTAATTAGGAGTAGCTTTTGTAACTTATAATCTTCTCTGTAATTTATTTTTCATCAATAAAGTTGTGCATCACTGATTGTTGGTCATCTTTAATTACGCCGGTTATCCCAGCTTTGTTTCTATACCGATCTTGTTACACATCGTCTTTTTCGGGAGAAAATATACTTTTACATATCATCTAATTGACTGTAATAGTCATTTAGATTCATCTAGCCGATCTTACCATCTAATCTTCTGATACGCTTATTTATCTTGGTTTAAGCTGATTATATCAGTTTGCACCTATTTATCTTGCCGATTGCAAGATTAAATCAGCTGGCACGCCACATAAAAAAATATGTGTTAAGATACGGGAGAGCAATATCCGCCTGTATCCGACCCGTTTTCACATCTAGTGCCAATGGTTCTCCTCCATCAAATAGTCGACCTTCAGATCCGCATGGAAATGGTGTCTTAGGATGTGAAAAGCCGTACACTTGGCGGTTTTAGAAGAGTAGGGGTAGCGGCTTCAAGGTTGGTGATAGCATCTCAGAGAGATCACGCTGTCAGTTTGATTTTGGTATGCATTGCCAGGTGAGGTAACTGCTGTAATTCATGCAGAGCTTAGCAAATTCCTTATTTGTGATGCCCAACATATCATATATATATATATATATATATATATATATATGCAAGATTGAATTTTATTGCTAGTAAAATAAATATGTTGCATGCTCATATTTGAATCAATAAAGATTGATCTATATCTATTCAATAGATAATTATATATAATTTTCTAAATTTTTTATAGCATTTTCTGCTAATAATAGAAATAAATTCATCACATATATAAGATAGAATTATGCTAGGGAAAATAAACTCAGAGAAATGGAACTTCCAATGTGTACTATGTCTAAAGTTTTTTTTAGATCAACAGGACATCCAATCAACCGGATGCCCCAGTTCCATTTTACTGAAACTGGAATACAATTCAGTTTACGCTCACACCCATCACCATTTAACAGTTACTCAACCACCACAGAACAAAAACAAAAACTAACACCCAGCTCGGGCCATAAACATAAAACGATGACAAACCAAAAAGCCAGGCTCCAGAACCTCCTTCTGATGATGAAATGGCAAAACTATGTCTAAAGTTCAATAAAATATGGAAGCGCATATACATAAGAATTCAGTTTATAGTATTTAATGAAAATTTTTAGAATTTTCTAATCATCTTTTGAAATTACCGAACACTTCAGCGTGCATTGCGTAAGATTTGTCGCAGCCAATAACATCATTGTAGATTAAAAATTCTTTAGGGGCTAGACTGTAAAAATGCTAGATGGGCCTCTGGCCCGTTTATTTGCGCACGTGGGCCGCGGCGGCCCCCCTAGTCGAGCGAGCTAGGTCAAAAACCCAACCGCCCAGGTGTTGGGGTTACGACGGCATGCGCGGGCAGTGCAGATTGCAGAGCGACAGGCTCACGCGGAGGCGACTGTAGGTGCGAGCGTGTGCGGCGCAGAGCGACAGGCTCGCGCGGACGCGGGCGACGCGCGGCGCTCGGCGGAGTAAACGACAGCCGTATCTTACGCTTGGAGGGCGTGCGTGGGCGGCGGCCGGTTGCTCGGAGGGAGCACAGTCGGAGCGCGCGGTCCTGCGGCAACTTCGGGCACGCCACTCCGGCAGTGGCGGCACTTCGGACGGCTCTGCTTCATGCGGTGAGCATGGCGAGCTCCGGCATCAGGCGGAGTGGCATTGCGCAGCGAGCGCAGCAGTTCGGTGGTTTCTGCCGTGTCGGGTGCAGCCTGAGCGGGTGATGCCCAGCACTGCGTTGCGCGACGGCTCGACTGGTGAAGCACGCGACATCTAACGAACATAAACAGCATCCAATCTAGGAGCGAATGGCTCGCAGTAGATTTAACGCTTGCCATCCATCAAAATTTGATGCGGTGTAGATTTATGCAAGCAGAAAATCCCATTCGACATCAGAGAACTTCTTGATTATACGTATTGAATTATATCCGTAGATCAATCCTAATGGCAATTAAAAATACTTGAAGAAGAACCGCAAAAAAAATGAATATCGTGGATCTCGACTATTTTCTCTTTATCAATTGTAGACTGATTTTCTTATACGATAGATGCTATATATATGGTCAAAATCTCTCTAGAATAGTTTCGGAATTCACCCATAAAGTCCTAGACTTTGCTTATATCTAAACAGATTCCGGTTATGCCGATCAGGTACAATAGGACAGGGACGAAACTAACTGATCAATCAGCGGAGGAGAAAAGGAAAAAAATCCTTAAAGATGAATGAGATCTGAGAGGATGGCCGTATCAGACTATCACCGGTTTTGTACAAAACTTACGAGCAAGCAAGCAGTTTCACAGCTTTCGTGAGAAACTTGACATCGACATGAAAAGCTCTTGCGTGCAATTCAATTCGACGAGATTTGTGGCTGCTAGTTGATGCCGACGCGCGTACGTAGCCGACATTTCCAGAACCGTACGTGTGTTCGATTTGATCACGTATGGGATTGACCAGGTTTCTGGGCGACCTTTTTGTATGAGCACTGCAAAGCACGTGTAAATTGGGATTACATTTACTCCCGCCGATCATAAACCACGTGTAAATTGCAAAGCACGTGTAAACAGTGATCGTTTTCAACATCATACATACGGCATTCTAAACATAACCTTAACTAAAAATTTCTATTATAATATACTATATTTATAAAATACAATTAAATTATAATATTATAAAAATATTTTTAGATAAATATACAATTATGATTTTTATTTATTGAATTTAAATAGTTAAAAGATATTAACAGTTAAAAGTTCAAAAAATTAACTAGATCTATATTTAAAATGGCAACTATTTGTTACTCAAGGTGTAATACTACTCATCGTTGCCTAATTTGGGAACTAGAGAGGTTTTTTTTAAGATCAAAAGGACATCAAGCATTTGATGCCTTGGTTCCAGCGAAGAAACTGAGAAGTTTTAGCACAATTTATACATAGCATCTGATAAACTCACCCTAACACCAACCATCAACTAGATACATGATGTCCCGAAAGCCGGCCTCTCTATTTCAGCTAGTACGTGTCTTTATAAATGGGCTCACGCTGCAAAGTTAGTATATGCAAGTTGGGACTGAACTTGCGATCCCTCTTCGAGTACACGCTCTAAGCAAAACTGTCAAGTGTATTTCTGTCTGATCCAGTGCCACCAGCCTTTCCGCAGGTTGTGCAGCCAAAATGAACCCCAAAATGAGAAAAGGAAAAAAAATCTTTAGACGATTTGAGCATAGTGGTTCTATTAAAAAACAAGAAATTTCTTTTGTAAAACAATAACGAGAGCCGTAGATCAAATATAATGCATCGATCGATCGATTAGCAAGAACATTCACAGAGAGCATACAATATAGAGAGAAAACACACTCTCTTTTTTAGATTGAGTCTCTTGTACAATAGAGTGTCTTATTTATAGCGAAAGCCATCAATAGATAGATTCGAATTCACCTACAACGAGATAAAGTCCAAATATATTTGAACAACTAAGAGTCAGAGTATATATCTCAACAAGTTCTTCTGCTGTTTGAAATTTTGCCTACTTTAAGCAATGATATTTCGGTGCGTTTGGTTGCTTGGATGAGGCTGGATGGGGTATGACCATCTAGCCTGGTAGGGATGGAGCCATTTAAATGCTTGTTTGGTTGGGTGGATATTGGATGGGCCAATTTTTTTGTTTGGTTAGATGAATGAGTTGGATGGCTGCCGAGTTGGATAGGATAAACTAGTTTTTTGTTTGGTTGGATGGATGATGACGGATAGACTAGTTGTGATCGAGGTTTCAAATTTTGGTTTGTATTTTCTGGACAAAATTTGAGTGACATTTGATTTTTTGACAAAAATTTTAATTTTGGGACAAAATTTGAATTTTGGACATAATTTGACCGAGTACACTACGGTAACATCTGAATTTGATCGAGTACACCTCTTTATGCAATAAATTAGATAAGCCTATTTGATCTTTTTTTTAAAAATATTTTTAAAAGTTAGATAATACTATCTAATACATATTCAAATAATTAAATGACTCTGATACATAGAAGTGACTACGACCTATCCAGTCTCATCGATAAAACCAAACAGTTGCCGCTAAAAACAATACCCCTACGACACGTGCTTCCCGCGGCCAACGGTTCGATATCCTCATCAGATTCCTGTCTACGATCACACGATCTGTTGACTCGACCCCATCCACCAGTCTAACGAGATGACAGGTGGGCCCTTATTTCTGACCCCACATTCCATAGGGTACAAGGCCCCACCACGACCACTTCCTCGCGAGTCGCGACCGCGTGAGTACGTAACGTCGTGACCTACTCTCCGCCCTCGCCTTTCTCTTCCCCTGGCCTCCCTCTCTCTCTCTCTCTCTCTCTCTTCTCGGCAAAAAAATTCTAGTCAAACCCCCCTCGAAAACAAGGAGGGTGGAAAAAAGAGCGGAAGGGCGAAAAACAGCGATTGCCGAGATGAAAACCCCGAAGAAGAGGCCGAAGAAGAAGAAGCCCTCGCCGGCGGCGACGGTGGGTCCGGTGGTGATCCCTTCGGAGACGGCGGCTGGGGTGACGGATTCCTCCTCCGGCGCTTCGTGCTCGTCGCGGTTCGAAACCCTAACCGTAGCCGCGGCGGCTTCGGAGACGGAATCGAGCGGCAGCAGCAGCGGAGAGGCCTCCGCTTACACGTCCGTCTTCACCTCCAGCTCGTCGGGGGGCGCCTCCACCTCCGCCTTCTCGTCGTCCGCCTCCAACGCGTCTTCGTCGGCCACGGGAGACGAGCGGCGCGACTTCGCATGGCTGTTCGACGCCTTCGGCAGCGCCACAATTGACCAGGTGGACTCCGCCTACCGGGTGGCCGGCGGCGACCCTTTTATCGCGGCCGGCATCCTAGGCTCCACGCAAGACCCGCCGCCGCCGCAGTCCCCAGATCTCTCGCCGCGTGCGGGATCTGGCGGTAGGAAGGCCGCTCGCAGGCCAAAGAGGGTTGCCGTGGCCACGACCGGCATGGTTGCGGACGTGATTGGCAAGGGCTACACGCGGCCTGCCATTTCGCCCGTAACCGTAAGCGCGACCAACGCGTGGAAGGGCAGGGATGGGGTAAGCGTGACAAATTCCTGGAAGGGTAGAGACGGGGAGAGAGATGGTGGATGTGGTGACTGCAAGTATAATGTTGAAGAGGCCGAACAGTTCCTATGCTCCATGCTTGGGGATAATTCGGAGCTCGGCATGGGTGTGGTCAGAGACGTGCTCGGTGAGCCTTTTATCACTTGCTGCTCTGGTTTTCATTTCTAAGTGTCGTACTGTTGTACCTGTGATCATTATTTACTGTAATCACACCTGAGCAGAATTTTAATAGAATAAAGTTAGAAACACTGTCTCCTGAGAAAGCAGAGAGTAGAGAGTTTGAATGTCAGTATTTACAAAGGCATGGTTCGCCTTGTCTAGAAATTGGATATACCAAAAGCGGAAAAGAGAATACAGAAAACATCCATAACAATATAACAACATATAATTCAGAAGCCAATCTAGTGAAAAGAGTGATATACTGTTTGATTGTCCTTCGAATATGTGTTGAATAGTCTCTAGCTTGCTTTTCTGTAGCTGCAGCTGGGAAAGTAATTCTGGGCACTATTCCCATGCGAGTATCTGATCTTTTGACGTTTTCTCTGCTTTGCATGCTTTTAAAACAATTGGTCAAAATATAAAGAGTGATAGGCTGTCTAATTACCTCCTTTCAAATGTGTGGCGAATTGATTTGATGATGCTGCATACTACACGGAAATGCCAAATGAACAATGCAGTGGTGATGGTTTCATGCTAAAGTCCTTTGGGGAGGTCATTTCAGAGGATTGGCTTTTCAGTTGATCATGTGAAAGGATTCTAGCAGCCAAGAGCAAATAGAGCAAGATTCATGTGTGACCAGTCAAGCGAATTTCAATTTTAGTTAAACACTCGTACATGGTGTTTTTATGTAAAACTGCTGCATGTTTGGTGTATCTACAACTGTTGAAAATGCATATTCTGGAATCAATGTAATGATTTTGTGTTTCTGTGACTGAGTAAGAAGTTCATTCATGTATATTGTAATTCCTTGAAAAGTTACTTGATGTGAACTTTGGTTTTTGTCCTTAAATCAGTTAGAACGAGATGGGATTTATTTCTTATTTTAGTATTTTAATTATTGCTATTGGCAGATCAGTTGGATACGATCTTTAACTATTTGAAATGTGTTTCTTATGTTTATTTGTTTCATTTTGCAGGTCAGTATGGATATGATGTTGAGAAGGTAAACATTTATCTGATTGGGTGCATATCTTTGTGACTTCCAACCAGTGGTAAAATTTTGGTTTGTTGTAACTAGAATCTCGCCTGATCTTGGCGGGAAAAAACTGTTTGGGTCTGTTTGGTTTTACCTAAAATTCCAAACAAAACATTTGTTTATTTATGCTAGTTAACACACGATAATGGGAAGCAGACAGGGGCAGAGTTGGGCCTCGGGCCCGGCCTGAGGCCCAGCTCAAAAACCTGAGGAGTGACTTTGGCTGGAGAGGCGGAGAAGTGGCCAAGCCATTCGGCTTTGAATTGAATCTCATCATGCAAGAGATTTCCATAGCAGATCACCATGGAAATGGTGGCCTGGGCCCGAGGCTCGGGGCCCAGCTGGCTCCGCCCCTGGAAGCAGATGAACAAAACATTAAGCTTACATTTCTTATACATGGAGAGTATGTTGAAGTAAACATGACAATAGCACTTAGTGTAATAATTTACTTGTACTGGGGTTGTCACGGTGTCGCCTCGGCGATGGCTAGTCGCCAACTATTTGTCTAGTTTGTCCTCCATGGTTGTCATGGAGCCTTGTTGACAGAGAAGAAAATAGGGTGAAAGACACTTACACAAGTGGATAGTCATTGTCAATTTGTCTAGTCAGTTGGCCATGGTTGCCACCCTTGCTAACAAAGATAGAGATGGTAAGAGACACTGTCACTCATTGCTGCCATCGCCATTCGTAGCTTTATGTCTTCTCCTTCCACTGCTGTCATGGATGTGAGATTTGGCGAGTTGACAAAAACAGCTGGTGGCTGGTGAGTTCGAGATCGCCGACGGCTACAACAAACTGGGCGACAATGACTCAGGGAAGAGAAGATGGGGCATGGTGGTGTCGTTTGGTTGCCGGTGAGGGGAGCCGGTAGATTGGCAAGGGAGAAAGGAGATGAAGAGATTTGGATGTGGGAGGTAGAGCTTGGGTAGAGTAGAGAGGAGAAGAAAATGGAAGGAAATAAGGGAAGAAAACCAGGGTATGCTGATTCATGGCCTAGGGGAGGTGTGACATGTAGGTTGTGGTTTGAACAAGGGATCCTCTGTGGTTTGATGAAACAAATTATGCTTTGAGCATGCTATTTTTTACAAGTGACATTGATATTATACAAATCATACTAATAATATGTAATCTATCATGTAATTGTCGCCCATGCATGTGCCTAGGCCCTTAAGCGCCTAGGCGGCACCAAGGTGTCATGTGGGGCATAACATACACCAGGAGGCATAAGCTACTTGGCGCAGCTAGCCCCCATGGGGATCAAGTTGGTAGTTAGCTTTTATCTATTTTAGTTGCATTAGTTTACTTTTTCTCCAAGTTAGTTAAAGATAAGATTTGTTAGTTCAAATAGATTGCATATTAGTTATCTTGTTTAGTCATCTCTATATAAAGAGATTAGGCATTAGTTTGAAGGAATAAGAAGAAAATTGCCTCTATTCGCACCTTTGTCTAGGACGTGTTCCTTGCACCTGCAGCGCGGCAACCTCATCACAGCTTCCCCGTCATGCGGCAGGTGGCCAAGGCCACTACCAGCTACCTCACACTACTATTTCCTCCGCTCTTCCTTCCTCCACCCGTGACAACTTGGTATCAAATTCATTTGCTGCCATGTCGGGTGAGCACGTTGAAGATCCAGTCACCAAGCTCTTGGAGCCCATCATCAAGCAAATGGCGACAGACAAACAACAACTGTATGAGAAGATCGATGGCTTGACCAATACGATTTGGGGCATCGACAATCAACAACACACACATAACGTCACTCGAGGGAAGACGGTGTCGCTTCGAGCGAAGATGGTGTCAAATGTTGACTTTGCCAACCTTCCACCGCCAGGACGCCACATCCCTTCGTTGGCGGAATTGCCTCACACCCGCCCCCTTCATGTTTTTCAATCCCGGGCTGGGTGATTTCTCCTCGGCAACAAGGGATCCTCTGGCTCATGGATTCCAGCAGACGACGCGGGGTGGCACTCCATATACCTACAAACTACACTTCCCCACGTACGACAAGCGGATCCACTGGCCTGGCTCAATCGCTGTTACTACGAATGCTTCTTCCAGGGTCAGCACACGCCTGAGGACGACAAAGTCTGGTTGTGTTACCTCCACTTGATCGACATCACCCAGCTCTGGATCCACCGCCTTGAACGTGACAAAGGAACTCCGTCGTGGCACTACTTCACCGACCTCGCCAATGCTCGTTTCGGTCCTCCCTTGTGCATCAATCCCCTTGGTGAGCTCACGGCGTTGCGGTGCAATTCCACGATGGTAGCCTTCGCGGAGCAGTTCCTTGCTCTGCTTTGTTGCGCCGACCCCCTCACAGAGACACAACAAATCTAGCTCTTCATTGCAGGCTTGGACGAGCTACTCCAGTCCAACGTGGAGCTCCAAGTGTCCCGAACACTCGAGGCTGCTCGGAGCTTGGTCCGCACCTTCGAGCGTCGCCTCTCCCTGACTCCAACTCCTACTCCTCCCTGCTGTTGGCCATGGCATAGCGGATTTGCGCCCAGCGCCACTTCTGCTGGTGTGCTGGCTAGCTCCACTGGGATCACTTTGTTCGCGCTCGCCACCATATCTACTGTCTCTGGCTGCACGGGCCCTCCTCCCCGCCGCTCCTTGTCACCAGCGGAATTAGAGCGTCGCCGGGTCGAAGGGCTCTGTTTCCACTGCGATGACAAATTCATCTTGGGCCACCAGTGCAAAAAAACTCTTCGTCTTGGAGATCGATCCTTCCGTCGACCACGGGGATGATCTAGACACGGATGCCGCCTTCCCAGATAGCGTACCAGCAATTTCTTTGGTGGCTGTGATAGGGATCATCCCCCGCTTGGGCCATATCATGTGTCTGGAAGTCCGCATTGGCAGCAAGTCCTTCATTGCCTTACTCAACTCTGGCTCCACGCATAATTTTTTGGCAGAGCGTGGTGGTGGCCGTCAGCATTGCCCTCCATGCCAGACCCCGCCTTCGGTTCACAGTGGCGAACGGCGACGATGCCACTAGCCTTGGCTGCTGCCGTGCCATGCCCTTGGAGATTGCTAGCGAATGGTTCCAACTTGATAGCTATGTACTTCCACTTGCTGGATTCGATGTCATCCTCATCGTCCAATGCTTGGGCACTCTCGCCCTCATTGTTTGGGATTTCACCAAGATGACAATGTCATTTGCCTGGATGGGTGTCAAGTTACTTGGCAAGGGCTCCCATCGACTTCCTGGCCCGCTTCTTTTCATACTTGCGCAGGACGGTGCCTCATGGATGATCTTTTGGCTGAATTCAGTTGCTTGTTCGCCTAGCCGACCAGCCTTCCTCCTTAGGACGAAAGGTGCCATCGCATTCATCTCAAGCCGGGCATTGAGGCCATTGCAGTTCGTTGATATCATTACGCCCAATTGCAGAAAGATGAGCTTGAACGACAGTGCATAGAAATGCTCCAACAAGGTGTGATCTGCAAGAACACTTCGCCCTTTTCCTCGCCGGTAATGTTGGTAAAAAAGAATGATGGCTCTTGGCGTTTTTGCTTGGATTATCGGGCCCTTAATGCCCACACCATCAAGGACAAATTTTCTATTCCTGTTGTCGATGAACTTCTCGATGAACTACGCGGGGCTCAATTCTTCACCAAGCTTGATGTCTGATCTGGTTATTGTCAAGTGTTGATGTATCCAATTGATGTTGAGAAGACCGCTTTCCGTACTCATCAAGGTCTTTTTGAGTTCTTGGTCATGCCCTTCGGCCTCACCAACGTGCCAGCAACTTTTCAGGCCTTGATGAATGAAGTTCTTTGCCCTTTTCGTCAGTGATTTGTTTTGGTCTTCTTTGATGACATCCTTATATACAGTCTATCATGGTCAGCGCACTTGGGCCACGTTCGTATGGTTTTCCAAGCTCTTCAACGTCACCAACTTTGCCTCAAACGATCGAAGTGCTTCTTTGGTGAACCTTCGGTGGCCTTTCTTGGCCACATTATTTCAGCAATTGGTGTTGCAGTGGATGAGTAGAATATTGCAGCAGTTTAGGAGTGGCCTTTACCGCTACTGCGTTCGTGGTTTTTTGGGGCTCGCTGGGTATTATCACAAGTTTATTAGTGTTTTTGGTTCCTTGGCTTGGCCCCTCTCTAAGCTTCTTAAAAAGGACACGCAAGGTTTGCGAGTCGCAAAGTCGAGTCGAGTCGCTAGGGTACCGACTTGTAGACTAGTCGTGACTAGGTCAGACTAGTCGCTGACTAGTCGATACAAGTCGATGACTATACTTTATAATTTTCTATAAATATACCAACATACTGCATACCTGTGGAGTGCAAGAGAAGGGATAATCAGTGCAGTAGCAGGGGCACTCGAAGGCTGGAAGCAAAGCAGTAGCAGCGGCACTGGGATAACTATCATTTGTTGAGACACTGGGATTTGTTGAGCAAAGCAGTAGCAGTGCTGCCATTTGTTGAGACATCGATAACTATCGAAGCTGGAAGGGATAGCAAGAGGGCACTCGAAGGCTCAAAGCAAGCGTTGCAGTGGCGGATAACTATCGAAACAAAGCATGGCAGGGCACTCAAAGCAAAGAGTAGCACTTTGAAAACTATCGAAGCAGCGAGCGATGCAGAGCACCTGGGATAACTATCGCCGACTCTCCGCCAGCGCCATCGCCTCTCCTCCGCTCCTCCTCCACATCTCCTCCGCTTGCTGCTGCTCGTCATCTCCTCCAGCTCCTCTGCTTGGCGACGGAGGCTCTGCTCCACCGTGAAGAGACCGAGAGGAGTAGGAAGATGAAATGTACTGCGTGGTGGCGTCATGAAGCTTGGCGGTGGTGGCTCTGCTCTCACCAGCAAGGCGGCATCAACAAACTAGGGTTTCTTCAGGTCCTCGGTCCGTCGTGACTCGCGTCTCTCTATGGCTTGAAGACGCCTTTTGGGACTTTGGGCTTTAAGCATCGAAGTGAAAACAACGGGCCCGGTCGGCGACTAGGCAGCTCCGGCTAGTCTAGACTAGCCGCCGACTAGTCGGCTAGTCGCCCGACTAGCACAACTAGTCGAGTCGGGCGCAGCGACTAGGTTGGCAAAACCGACTTGTTGGCTAGTCGTCGACTAGTCGTGACTAGTCGCTCGACTTTAAAACAGTGAGGACACGTTCGTTTGGTCAGATGACACTACTCGTGCTTTTACTGCTCTTAAGGATGCCTTCACTTTAGCCCCAGTGTTGCAATTGCTGGATTTTGGCTGTCCATTTATTATGGAATGCGATGCTTTGGGGCACGGATTTGGCGCGGTGCTGCACCAGGGCACAAGTGCTATCGCTTTCTTCAGTCGGCCTATTGCTCCACGTCACACCTCACTGCCAGCTTATGAGCGTGAACTCATTGGTCTTGTGCAAGCTGTTCGTTTTTGGCGACCATATTTATGGGGTCGCAAATTTTTGGTGCGTACTGATCACTATAGTATGAAGTTCCTCGATCAACACCTCTTCACCATTCCTCAGCTTCAGTGGGTTAGCAAGCTCTTGGGGTTTGATTTCGATGTTGATTACTAGCCCGGCAAGGCAAACATTGTTGTCGACGCCTTATCCCGCCGCGACACTGATCATCCAGCCGCTGTTTATGCTGTTTCCCGGCCACCGTTTGCTCTCTTTGAGGATTTGCACAGAGGTGGCCAGCAACTCTGATTTGGGCGCTCTCCGGGACAATTCTTGTTGGACAGCAGCAGGGGCCTGGCGCTTTATCGATGGCCTAGTTACTTTCAACAAACACATTTATGTGTCGGTCAGTTCAACACTCTTGTCTTCCATCTTGGCTGCTGCCCATAATACAGGACATGAGGGTGTGCAAAAGACGCTTCATCCCCTTCGTGCTGATTTCCATGTGCCTAATGCTCGCTCGGTGGTTCAAGCATTTGTTCGTTCCTGTTCAGTTTGCCAAGGGAACAAGGGGTCTCAACTCCATCCAGCGGGCCTGCTTCAGCCTCTTGACGTTCCAGCTATTGTTTGGACTGATATTAGTATAGATTTCATTGAAGGCCTTCCATGCATCAATGGCAAGACTGTTATCTTGACCGTGGTTGATAGGTTTTCTAAGTCAGCACACTACCTTTGGCACATCCATATATGAAGAGAATTGCCTCAATTCGCACCTCCTCTGTCCAGGACGTGTTCCTTGCACCTGTACTGAGGTAACCTCATAACGGCTTTCTGTCGTGTGGCAGGATGTCAAGGCCCTGGCCAGCTACCTCACACCAATATTTCCTCTGCTCTTCCTCCACCTGTGACACAAGGCCTATGCCTCGTCAGGTCGCTGCGACAACCATGACTTGCACATGTGGTGATGAGGATGATAGTGCACAAAATAATCAACAAAAGATATTATCAATGCGCAACTTTAGGGTAAGGATGCAATCATAAGCATGCCTCTAGGATTGTCATGCCCCAAATTAAATTATACCCTTATTACCAGTGTTATAAAAGGCGCTAGGCATTGGTTGGACGGCACACCCTTGCCTATCCCACCTAGGTGGCGGACTATCACACAACATGCAGCAGTGAGAGAACAAGAATAGAAGGGAAGTGCAGAAGAAAAGAAGGCAGAAAAAGAAAAATTGGAACTTACCTGTCAGCCCATCAAGCCCACACTTATGCTAGGTAAGGGGGGAGCCTCTTGCCATCGCCTTTCTCTTCCTTTCATCTCCATGTCGCTGCCTCTTTTTGCATCTCCATCCCACGTTCTCTGTTCTTCATCCTTTCTACATCTCCATGCCACCTTTGTGTGCTCTAGCTCCCCGTATCAGGACATGCACCCCATCATTGATCTAAGGGGAAGCCGCAGAGAGGACAATCGGTGGCAGGGAGGCAGAAACGATTGGCGGCGAGGATGATTTGGCAGTGAGCTTGATTTTGACGGTGAGGGAGGCTGAATGACCGGCAGCGAGCTCGGTTCGGCAGCGGGGATGGTGGGCCATGGGTTGCTGTAACTCGTAAAGTCGAGCTGGTTTGGGGGTCAGGCTTCAAAAAGATATTATGTCCTTACACCCTCCCCTAGCGCCTTGTGCCAACTCAAAGCTCACCTAGGCCGCTGGGCTGAGCTTCGCCTAGACTGGACAATTTGTCAAAATCATGGCACCAGCCCCTATTTTGAGAACACTGCTTTATACAAACACATGATATAATTACTCTGTAGTCTACATCCAAATTCCAAACTAGAAGTTAAAAATTTGATGGTCACTACAACTTTTAAGCACTTTTGCGGGTTAATGCTCTTGATTTGTGGAGTGGTTACCCTACTCCTACCTTGAATGTCTGCATATGTGGCTGCAGTGGCCACCATTTAGAACTCTGTTGGGCTATTAACATGCTGGCTGCAGGCACACAGCTAATTTTATGCTAGCTGTGTTATTCAATTCATGGAAACTGAATGTAATTTAACCAGCTTGTTTTTTTAAATATTGTTGTGCTTCGTAAAAATGGTTCAATTTTTCATCTGGTACAAGTCAAGAGTTAGGCCTTGATGTTATATATGAGCTCAACATATGCCCACAATGACAAATTGGCATGATAAATTGAACCGTATGTAGGTAATTTGAATCAAAATCATCATTGTGAAATTTCATTTAGGGGAAAGGAATTCAATTGTTTATACCTAGTTTTCACATGCGAAACCAAAAAAGACTGGCACTTTTTTTTTTGAAAAGAGTAGCATGCTGTAAGTAAGCAGCCATTTTGGAGAAGTTTTACTGATCAATTGCTTTCAGGCTCTGGATGCATTGCTCTATATCTCCGGTATGTCTTCCCTTCAAAACATGGAAATGTGTTTTCCTAATGCTGAAAGGAACGGCATGCACTCTCCGAATGTCTTCCCAGGAAATGGACTGTCTAAGAATAAATCCAGCATTAACCAAAGTCCACGCCAGGTGTTTACTTAGCACATTTATGGTTTATGTTTGTATTCTTGATTGAAAATCATATACATTGATGTCCTAGCAGAAATTTAAATTGATCTTAGTTGACTCCTGTATATGTTATTAACAGCTATTGAGTTCACTACCAAAAGTATAATTTCCGACAAAACAGAATAGTATGGGATCATAGGTGGTTTATTATTTTGTAGTTAGTAAAGTAATTAACATACCTTCTTGCTTGCCAATATCAAGATGCGACATGTGAACTATAGGAAGCAATTTAGATGATATTGTTCAAAGCATTAACTCTTGCCGATTTACCATTGGTGCGTTTTAGGACCTGATCTGTTTTGAGTTTTGGCAGTTGTTGCCAACATGTCTAACACAAAGAAAATATAAGTCTTTTTTAGTTTTCCAATACATTTTGACTTTGAAAGATATCGTAGCACAAAGTGAGATATCAAGCAATTTTGAATGCCATTTGCTATTTACTGCTGAAAAGTGCTGATTGACATGTTATGTACATGTCTATTAAATAGATCTCCAGTTCTCTATTGTTCTTTGGTACAATTGAAATACTTGAAGTACTTCACATTTGAGATCCTGATGAAAGATTATATTCTAACATTTTAGTTTTGCTCAGTTGACAGATGATATGCCCAGCATGACATACAATCACTCTGAAAAAGAACATGAATTCCTGTGGGAGGAACTTCAGAACAGGTCATCATCTAATAATATTTGCTTTTCCTGGATTCTCTGTAACTGTCCAGTTGGTGAACTTGCTATCCCATGCTTGTTTGATTTTTGTTTGGCATGTGCATACTTAATGTATAATTCAAGCATCGGATCTTGTTGATATTTTTGTTTGGATGTGTGGGAAATAGCTTATGGAGTATTCAATGCTTTCTCGTTATCTTTTTCTTCTTTGGTAATTCAGAACTTCTATAGTTTGTGTGATCAGATAAGGACATCTGGACATATTAGCATTCTTGATCAGATAGAAGGATCAACTAGCTCATGGTAGGATGTACTTTCTGGAAGTAGGTGAAATTGCCTTGTACTGTGGATTTCATGTGGTATAATCAAAACTGAACATTGCCTTTAGGGAATATTAAAATATGGTCTTTATTCTACAAACAAAGTTATGCAAGGCTTATTTTTCACACACAAGGCATGTGTCACTCGATAGCAATGTTGTCAGCTGACCGCTGCAACTTATAATTTTTTAGCTAACCTCAGTGAGTTATCGGTGCATAGTCCATACAAATGCCATGGTACAAACCAATCGCCATAATCATCGTTGACTTCAGTAGTACAGGCTGTACGGCTAGTTATTTCCTAGGTGTCAGTGATATCAGTAATTGCAACTATATGCTTTTATTTACATGTGACTGGTTCTTAGTTTATGTCATGCTTGGTCTTTGGTTCAATAGCTACATGAAGGCCGTTTGTGTGGTGCCACACTCCACAATACCACCTTCAAGATCAACAGCGGTGCAATCCAAGACACCACAACAAGTCCTGGAGTCGCTGTTCAAAATACCTCAATCACGCACACATGAGCCAAGTTCTATGGACTGGAAAAAGGTAGTGAAGAAGCTGCAATCTTTCAATTATCCCATCACAGCAAACAATCAAGAAAGACCAAAAAATGGTATGTGCTGTTTTAACCACTGTGCTTGTCAGGATTCTTAATTATTCTTTTTTTCCCCTTATATCTGTGATGCTCAGTTCATTGTGATACAAGGATTCACACAGAATTATTATTTTTTCGTTGTGGCAAATTTCTCACTTTTCATCTTGTAACTGTATAGCATTTTATTGATTGTATTTCTCATCATGATGACTTTTTATTTGTAAACCATAATTCAAAAGCTCCCTCCTTTAAACCATCTAGATTCAATCCGATAACTAAAGCTGCCAGTTCTCCTTATCTTAATTGAACTCAAGCTCTCATGAAGGCCCCCTTTGGCACAGTTTGGGCTTGTACAAAAGCCAGCTTCTAGCTAGCTGCCCTAAAAAGCAGCTTTTGAGAAGCTTCTGCTTCTCTTTACAAATAGGCTTGTTCTTGGGCTTGGACAAAAAGCTAAACTAGAAGCCAATTGTTTGGCATAGCTTGTAGCTTCTAGGGAGAAGTCGGTCCAGAAGCTGTGCCAGAGGAGAAGGGGGGCTAAGTATGTTCTCTGTTAATGTTATTATGGGGTTAGAGATGTCTTGATTTTTGACCACATGCCTCCCCTCTAATGTATAATGAAACCGCTTTTGATGATTTTCTTTGCAATTACATGTAATCCTCACGTTTCACCTGTTGTGCTTTGTTATTGTTACTTCTGATACTTCTACAGATGATATAACTGTTATTGCTCTGTGTTAAGGGGATGGGTATCAAGAGTTCCGTGGTGTCGCTGCAAGACATTATAATACAATGAAATCATTCTATCAGAAAGTAAGATGTTTTTTTTAATCAGTTTCCTTTCAGTTAGTTTGATTGTTCAAGCTATCTTTTGTATTTCTTATTGTATATCTCGATTTCTTCCCATACAGGCTGCCCTGGCATATTCCAAAGGAGAAAAGTCTTATGCCTCTTACCTTGCAGAGGAGGTCCGACTTCCAATTTAAAGATGTTAAGGCTGAGATAACTATGACATGATAAAAAGAAAAAGGCAGAACCTCTTGATCCTTCATCGTAAATGGTTGATGATGGAGGGTTCAAGTGATGTCCTTATTTTGTATTCTTACAGTCCCAAAATTTAGTAGTGGGATATGCATCCATTTATAGGATTTCAAGATGCATTCATTTTGGAGCATTTCTTGTCAGTATCACTAATTTTAGCCACTTCATCCAGTAGAACAAAATTATCAAATGGGTTCACTTAGGTGGTTGGGTGTCAGTAACTTTTCCTCCAATAGGATTTGATTCTGTTGCTGCTATTGCATTTCCTCAGCATCTCCAATAATTTATCGTGTCTTTGTTTTAGGGAAAACATTATCGTGAATTGGCTCGCAAAGAAGACGAGAAGGCCAGTATGGAGATATTTGAAGCCAGGTAATTGCATTGCTTTTACAAGTATTATTTTTAAATCTCTTCTGATAGCTATCTTCTGTTGGCAGAAATAAACATATAACGAATACGGTAACTATTGACTTGCATGGTCAACATGCCAAACAAGCTATAAGGCTTCTCAAAGTTCACATGATGATTTGTGTATGCATGCCATGTAAGTATTCACATACAATTGGATGCTGCGACCATTACCAGCGTTGACGTCGAAGTTATTCTGCTTCGTTGGTCTTGGTCTAATGCTTTATTGTCTGTCTTCTGTCTTCTATTTTCTCTTCTTTTTTAAACAGCCACCTTTCTCAGAGTAATTACTGGTTGTGGTGTAGAAGGTACTGGGAAGGGAAAAATAAAGCGATTGGTAAGAACGTACTTGTTTGAGTAGTAATTCTTGCTCATATGCTTGCCTCTTATATGTGCTTAGATTTTGTTGTGCTTCATTTCTACAGTAATTTGAAAGGATTGTCTCTTGTAAATTGAATGAACTGCTCTCCTGAAATGCATTTGGGTGGATGTTGCATCCTTCATATGCTTATCCATATTTGTAGTGTTGTGTTGCTGGCCTTTGCTTAATTTAATTCTGTATGAATTGATATTTTAGAATGTTACTGCACAGCTCTAGGCAATGTTTGTGTTGCTGGCCTTTGCTTAATTTAATTCTGTATGCATTTCTCTTAATCGGTTACTCTCCTTGACATCACATGCAACGCTTTTGTTTTTTGTTTTATAAATAAATGGCGGTGATAGGTTATCGAGCTTGTGGAGAAGGAACGCATCGAATGGTATGAAGAAAATTCCGGAACCATAGTACTACGACTTGGTGGGCCAAGAGAGTATGGTTTCCTTGAGCATGATAGTGATTCTGACTAAGCCTTTGGTGTCTGTTTTGAGGAGACTGACATAGATTAACAGCCATTCTAATCTATGTATCTTCTATATCTATCTGTATTTACATGTATTGTAATTATGGATAGGAGACCTAGGTTCTGATGTAGGCTGTAGTTTCTGACATACACAATTCCAGGAATAGCGATGAGAAAATAGGCGTGGTCTGATATGATCATTCTAGGCTTGCCTTGTATTGTACTCTAAAGCTATGTACCTGTCTAAGGGCCTGTTTGTTTTAGCTTTTGATTCTGGATTCTGTCCCCAAAAGCAGAATAAAAAACAAATAGCCTGATTCTAAAATCAGATTCTCACAATCCAGTCCACCCATATACAGTAGAATCCACAATCCACTTCATATGTGCTTTTGGATTCTAGCTTTTGGAGAATCAGCTTCTCTATATTCACAATCCAGAGTCAGCTTTCAGAGAATCCAAAGCTAAAACAAATAGGTCCTAATTGTTTTGATGTGCTGCTCGGGACATTGTAAGACTGGAACAGCAACAGTTTTACTCTATCCTGCTGTTTGGTTGGAAAATACAATATATTGGGTGGGGGAATGGTATTGGATTATACAATGCAAGAATGACTTAAATAGCAATAAGGATGCCCGACAAAGGCCACTTGATAGCAGAAACAATGAATCTTTGTCCCTATCATTTATGGTATCACATTTTGGTTTGTCGATTTTGCATCATATTCCAGGAACTGTGATCTGTTACTGTTATGAGATTGGATAGTTTTACCTATGCAACATGTACCTTGCTTGTGGTCATCTACTCTTCTGATCAGCTCCTGTGGAGATGTCGATGCTGTTTCATCCTGGATTACACATCCCAAAATTGCTGCTGATATTAATATCTGCATTTTAATTTCTTCGGCGGAGATAACCCAAGGGTTTGAAATGAATCCATTGGATTGCTGCATTCTTCAGGAAACACCCAGTGAGGGCTTAATAAATTGGGTGGATCCGAACTGCCAATTTCAAACTGTCCTTGAAATAACAAATCGTTAACTTTTTTAGACGAGTATACAAGTTTTCGAAGTTTCATGAGCTGTCAAGATGTTTCTTTTCTGAATCCGGAACATCACATCATAGCTACTATCAAAACGATAAAGAAAACCGGAGAGATCCTGGAACAATTTTTTAATTTAATACTATCTTTAATTTATTTTTATTAATAATCCCTCTCCAATCTTATTTTTAAATTTAATCTTTTTAGCCACGCTATCGTCCGTAGGTAGCAAAAAACACTGCCACATGACCTCACGAGGTTACGAATTTTTTTTATTTAATATTTATTTTAAATCTTTTTTTCAAAACTAATCGGCAGGACAAAAAATTGCAAAAGTAGGCGCGCATCAGCGATCTGAAGGCGATTGCGATATTAGGCGATAGGTGCCTGACGGACTTACTTAGCGGCGAAATTCCAAATTTTAGCGAGAACAAAAAAATTTGAAAATAGGGTGATCGCCCTAATCTTAGGGCGATTAGTCTTTATACCATTGTTTCTTTGTAGCAATTTTTTTTTGCAATTTTGTTGTATTAAATAGGAAAAATTACTCAAAAAAAACTTCTTATGATGTAATGAATGGAAAAATTATTTTACTTTGTTAGTGATCGCATCCAGCTTAGGGATTTTCGTAGCCTCGTGGGGCTCATGGGATAATGCCAAAAATCTGAGAAAATAGCAGGCGACCTCATAGCGAGACACCATTATGTCTGGGCGAGATGGTAGGATCTTGCCCGTCTGAAATTGCAGAAAATCGGAAAAAGGCACTTTCATGATCCGAAACCATGAAGCCGTCAGCCACTTAGGGGTTTAAGTAGCCATGTAGCCTTAGGATCTGATCCAAAAATCTGAAAAAAAATCAAGGCGACCTCATAGCGAGCTACCACTTATATGCATGGAAGCTCAGGCGAAATCGCCTTGATTTTTTTCAGATTTTGGGTCAGATCCTACCACTCGGAAATGGCCACGATTATGCGGTCAGGTCAAAAGTGCCTTTTTCCGATTTTCGCAATTTCGTGATTCGGCAAGATCCGCCATCTCGCCAGACATAAGTGGTGTCACATGAGGTCGCTCGTTATTTTTCTCAGATTTTTGGGCATTATCCGCGGCCCCACGAGGCTACAAAATCCCTAAGTGGGATGCGATTACCAACAAAGTAAAATAATTTTTCCAGCTTCATTACATCATAAGAAGTTTTTTTTTCGTAATTTTTCCTATTAATACAACAAAAGTGCAAAAAAATTTTGCTACAAGAACAAGAAGATAAAGACCGATCGCCTAAGATCAAGCGATCACCCTATTTTTAAATTTTTTTTGCTCATTGCTAAAAATTTGAATTTCGCTATGAAGCCAAGTTAAGCAGTGGCACCTATCGCCTAATACGCGATCGCCTCAGATCAGCTTACATGCGCCAACTTTTGCAATTTTTTTGCCTGGCCGATTAGTTTTGAAAAAAAGATTTAAAATAAATATTAAATAAAAAAAATTCACGAGGTTACTCCAGCGCAAAACAACGGAAGTGTGGAAAGCTGGCAAGCCATGATTGATTACATGACACTGTATTTGCCCAGCCGTGACTGAAAGGGTGAGATTTGGAAATGAAGTTAGGGAGAGTTTATTAATAAAATATTTTTCAAAAGGAATTACTTAATAAAAATTGGAGTCCGTCGCATTAGCAGGGAATTCTTTCATAGTATTTTTTTGAGAAGAGAATTTCATAGTAAATAGTTCAAAAAAATTTTCTGCATTTTAAACGGGCTTTAGGCCAGGTTGACATGGAGGAGGAAGGGCCTTGTCCTTTTGCCCTGCTGCCTGAGAAAACGGGGACGTCCGGCCCAGCTTAATACTTCGCTGCCTGCCTCTCCTCCACTTCCTCCAAAAATGGCCGCTGCCGCCGTCCTCCTCCGCGCCGCCCTCCGCCGGAGCCGTCCCGCTGCTGCGGCCCTCCTCATCCGCCGCCCCTTTCCCTGCTCTACAAGCTTCCCGTCTCCTCCGCCGCTCGGTAAGCTCCCTCTCCTCCCTCGAATCAAGCCCCCTAAACCCTCCTCCTCGCCTCACCATTCACCTTCCCAACGCAGGCCGAGCTTTACCTCTCCTCTCGCACCTTTCATTCTCCGCTGACTTCGGCTGCTCCACCGTCGCCGAGGAGTCGGATGCCCCCGCGAGGCCCAAGTGCAAGCCCAGGAGGAACCCCATGAAGCAGTCGCGCTTCGACTTCACCAAGGTGGACTCCGCGGTACTCCCTACGGTCATCCTCGTCGGCCGTCCGAACGTCGGCAAGTCCGCTCTCTTCAACCGGTGAGTCTCCCCATCCCCACGTAGTTTCCTTGCAGCACCATGGGGGCGGCATTTACAAACACCTTGTTTCCTTAGAGCTCCATGCTGGACCACTATCACAAACACCTCTCTGAGTTCGGCTTCGTTATAACGCTCTTCCGGTTAACAATCATTTTTTATCTCTAGTGTGATAGTAACATAGTGTCAACTATCTGCTTTGCCGACAACTATGTGCATGAGTACAATTTACACAGTACTTGCTGTTATGGCCATCTTAATGATAGTACTCGCCAGTTATGCATTTTCCAGACATACCTTCCACTTCGCTTGCATTTGCATGTATATACTGTTGTGAGAACACCTTCACTTCAGTTTGCATTTGGCAATTTCACGTGCCGATGTTGTCATGCTGCTTCATTATACCAAGCAGTATGGAATCTGCACAGAACGTTGCTGTCATCTTGATTGCTGTAGCTGCATATGGCACATTTCCTTGGCAGCTCTTTGTAAGCTTGCACTTGGCACTTGCACGAATATGTCTCCACCGTAATGTGCTTTGATACACTAATAACTTCTAGCTTTTCTGTGCTACCTACACTTTGACATCATCTGGTTTCCCTAGATAGCACTATGACATAATGACAAATGTTATCGCTGTCGTATTATTTTTAACGGTTTATGCTTTGGCATTGCGGCATACATCCTTTGCCACTATATTATTATCTTGAAGTTTTTTGCTTTGTACTGAAAATTTTCGATGATTGTAATAGATTTATACGGAGGAGGGAGGCATTGGTGTACAATACACCTGGGGACCATGTCACCCGCGACATCCGTGAAGGAATCGCCAAGCTCGGAGATCTCCGCTTCCATGTTCTTGACTCAGCTGGACTTGAGACGGCAGCGACATCTGGGAGCATTCTCGCTCGGACAGCTGACATGACAGGGAATGTGTTGTCTAGGTCTCAATTTGCCATTTTCTTGATTGATGTGAGGTGAGTGGACTATGGATTGTTCTCAACTTCACATGATGGAGTTTGGTAAATGTGCCTGGTAAAAGTGCAATGGCCTTTTTAGGGACGGCCTACAGCCACTGGATCTTGAGGTTGGGCAATGGCTGCGAAAACATGCATCTGGGATACGTACCATTGTCGCAATGAACAAGTCAGAGTCACTTGATGAGCATGGAGTTCTGACCGCTGCTGCTGGAGAAGCCCACAAGTTGGGTTTTGGTGACCCAGTTGCAATATCTGCAGAGACTGGCCTGGGGATGGCAGAACTTTATGAAATACTCAGGCCATTGTTTGAGGAATACATGTTTCAGCTTCCGAACAGTAAGTTTGTAGCTGTATGTGCACTGAGCTGGTACTGTTAGTATTTTTTTTTTTTAAACCAAGGGCAGGAGCTTTGCCATTCATTTCAAGAAGAAGAGAATTACACCGGCCCTGTAGGGGCAAACACCAACACCGGCGTATTTGTTAGTATAAAATATTTGTTTTTATATTTAGTGACTTAATTCTAGTTCCCCTTTAGCCAAGCATCTTCGCTTTCTTCCAGTGTTATACTGATTGAATACAGTATTCACCAGTGTGAAAAATTTGTGTCAGGAGAATATTTAGGTAATAAGATTGCTTTAAACAAATTTGATATCTTCATCTGCTAAACCTGTCTCCATATTGCTTCTTTTCAATTAGAAATGCTATCTCAAAATAACTAAATCTTTTGAGAGTTTGAATGTGGTTTCAATTTATTGTACATGTGCTATTACTCAGAAACCTATTTTAGTCTGATGGATGGGGGGATCTGGGCGTTTTAAATCAGTGGCCACCACGTATTGAACCTTTGAAACAGTAGTCTTCTGTGTCCGCTCAGAATGTTAAACTTTTCTCAAGCAACAGGAGAAATTTATGATCCTCAGTTTATGAACATGCTTTTTTATTCACATATGATAGATGGACTCAACCAAGATGATCCCACCTCCGAGGTTGAGACTGAGGCCCACGATTGTGATGAAAGCAAGTTACCTTTGCAGTTAGCAATTGTGGGACGTCCTAATGTTGGGAAGTCTACCCTGCTGAATACCTTGTTGCAAGAACAAAGAGTTCTGGTTGGTCCAGAGGCAGGCTTAACGAGGGACTCCATTCGGGCTCAGTTTCAGTTTGACAACCGAACTGTATATTTGGTAAGTTAAATTGCTGTGTATGAGCTTAATATTTTCTTTTGCACTGCCATCTCCTATATGGCTATGTATATGTGCCTATGTTGTGAATATTAATAACATAATTCACTCCGCCTTCCTTGAATCAATGCAGCACTTTTGAGTCCAATGATTCAATGACACTCGCAGAATGGAAAAGTAAATTGTGTTTACTTTGTCCGTGTAATGATTGTTTGTTAGACAAGTCTTATTATGATGACAATAAGGATATCTGAACTGTTGTGCTTCTATTGTGTGCATTTTCACTTCTTTAACCAACTCTCACAACAAGGTTCAGCCTAAGTTCTAGGTGCCTATATACTAGGTTTTCCTATGGTTCATCCTCCTGTTATTTTTTTTATTGTGAACACATCCTTCTGTTATTATGCTGCTTTGTTTATGACAAAAAGTCGTTTTAAATTGCTGATCGGAAAAGCCATATTTGTTGCTGATATAAGTAGCAACAAAAAATTGATGAGGGCAATGATTAAAGAGGCTTTCAACCCACAAAATGTGATATATACTAAAATCCATGCCACAACATGCGATATAAGCTGCAAATCCATGTAACCAGGGTATTATGTTTAGCCAAATAGGATCATATCGTTCAGCAATTCTTCATTTAATTCATCTATTTATATTTTGTAGAGAAAATTGTTTTAGCCAAATAGAAAAATCACTTTTAGTGAAATTGGAGTATGTCAAACTTACCCAAAGGTGCAGTGTAAGAGCTCATGGCATAATGTTCACGCAGGCTGTCTCTGTCTGAATGGATCAACCATTTCCTTCCTTTTTTGTGATGCAGGTGGACACTGCAGGTTGGATGGAAAGATCGGGAAAGGAGAAAGGGCCAGCATCGTTGAGTGTGGTACAGTCAAGAAAGAATCTGATGAGAGCTCATATTGTAGCTCTTGTTCTGGATGCAGAAAAGGTACTTACATTCATTCTGGTGTGCACTGAGCCAGTGTCCAAAGTTCTGACTTAGTATGCTTCCTTTTAATATTTGTGCAACTTTCAAAAAGTGATGCATAGAAGCACCTCCCCATTTCCAATGCTCATCCTGTTGTACTTGTGAGGTTTTTGTTGATTATGCGAGATTCTAAACTGATTATGCGTACAATTGTGGTCAGTAAATTAAGTACTGCATGATGTTGGAATTTTTCGTTTTACAAAACTCAGGAAATTTCCAATTTTGAGGTTTCTAAAATTCTGGAAATTAATTGGAAATTGCAAGAGGAAGAGATAAGGTGGGACCCACCTGTCATTGTGGAGGAAGAGAAAAACTCTCTTCCTTTACAATGACAGGTGGGTCCCACCTTTCCAACCAGTTTCCATAATTTTGGAGAACCTTGAAATTGGAAATTTTCTGAATTTTCTAAAACGAAAAGTTCCAACACATGATCTTGTACTGTGGGATTCTAGTTTCGCGTTCTTAAAGTGGCATTTATTCAGAGTAGGAATGCTTCTGTTCAACCTGTCTAGCCATGTTGTACTAATATATGCTGATGGAGGTTTTACTAGACTTGTGTCTGAATTAGCTGGGTAAACAGAAAGATATTATTTTTGAAGGAACAAAGATAAGATCTGAAATTATTGTTTGTTATGATTAGAAATATCTTCTAAAATTCTTCTTATTTGCTTTTAGCTAGACATCACATGACTTGCCTACTCTCTGACCTTGATTTGTATCAATTTTACTCCAAGTCTATGGAGTATGTTAACCACCTCAGCATTGTTATTGCTGTTAGTAGTACTTTTGTAATTATGTTACATAACTTCTTTGCTCCACTGAAAACTAGATTGCACTAATCTTGAATCAGCACTGCTAATAGTGTAGTAGTTGGTGGTTGTAGATCAGACCCTCAACATGCTTTCAAAATTTGTGCTTTTAACTTTTAAGGAGAGCATCGAAACACCTCTCTTGATGTAAATATGTGTAAATTTGGTCTTCTAGTGCCAGTCCCAAATCTTGTATTATGTAGTACAGTAATCAACTCCTTAATATTGTTATGGTTAACAATAGCTCTGTTTAATATGTTGCATTAGATTTGATGGGTATTTTAAATATGTGTAGGCTTGACGCTCGAGCGTCAGTCTCATGTCAAATTAATGAGCATCAGAAGACCCAACGTTTACTTTGAATATGATGGTCTGATTCCTCCTATGTTTTCATGCATGTATAATGTAATTTGAATTGTAATGGCCAATGCCATGATAAAGCTCTATGGATATGTAGATTGCAAAGTCCAAGAGTAGCATGAATCATCCAGAAGTTGTGATAGCACGACAAGCAATAGAAGAAGGCCGTGGACTTGTTGTGATTGTCAATAAAATGGATCTCCTTAAAGAAAACCAACCATTGTTTGACAAAGTGACAGATGCTGTTCCTAAAGAAATCCAGACAGTTATTCCTCAGGTTTGTTTTCTGATTAGTATTTCTGTTATTAGTTTACAATATACTGATCTCCAAACCTTGAAGAAATACTTATGATTACCCATCACTATGGATTTACTATTATTTCTCTTGAACAAAATGTTAAATAGTCAATAACATACTCGTAAAATGAATACTGGTAACTATAGTCTATAGGACGTTTCTTTCAAAAAATTTTAATTCCGAAATTAAATTATGCTGTAGCCTTGCATTTCCAAGTAACCTTTTGCTCAGTTTTTGACGAGGTAGCTTGTTATTGGAACAAATAACAGTTATTCTGAAGAGCTTCTTACTGTTTATTCTTTAACTGAGACCTAAGTTTATGATTAGGAACTTTTTACATTGTTTACTGCAGTATGGAGATTGAGGTTTATTTTGGTGGTTATCACACGTGCAGATGCTTTACTTTGTTTATTGATGGAGTGTAGAGATTGAGGTTTATTTTTGGTGGATCTGTCTTAATTGGCCTGTTTAGCAGAGCTCCAGATCCTGATTCTCTAGCTGTAGCTCCTGATTCTCTATGGAATCGATTCTCTGGTGGAAGTGATTCATGTCTGAGAAATAGTTATGAACTTGGTGAGGAGGTTCATAACTGGGAGGTTGTGAATCAGGTGGGGAGCATGTTTTTTTGGCTCCCAGGCTGCAAGTCAAAAAACATGAATCACTTCCTCGAATTCCTATGTGAAACTGGTTGATTTTTTTTTGTTTGGTAGAGCTTCTCAGCTTTTCATGGGGAAGCTGAAGCTAGGAACTTTGCCAAACGCACCCTGACTAAACCACTTGAGTTATTTTTCCCATAGTGTTCAACTGTTAATCAATAACAAAAAAAAATGTAGTCTCTAAATTTTGCGGCATATATTTTTATCTTTTCAGAATGCATTGCATATTTGTTAATTTAATAATATCAAGGCTTACATGTTACTTTTCTAATGCATGTGCGTATAACCAGACCATTCGAAAGCCCTTTCTTTCACTGAAGAGAGAACAGCCAGAATATATTAATTTGCTTCAGATTTTTTTATAGGAACACTACATGGGAAAATCTGTTAATCTTCTTCACGTTTTTGGCAGGTTACTGGAATACCAGTTGTGTTTATGTCAGCTTTGGAGGGCAGGGGGCGTGTTGCTGTTATGCGCCAGGTCATAGATACTTATGAGAAATGGTGTTTAAGATTGTCAACCTCGCGACTGAACCGTTGGTTGCGTAAGGTAAACTTTCCACTCACATTTAGTGTTATTTAATTTGTTTGTTAGGGTGTGTGCCCGGTAGGAACTACCATTAAATTAGCAATGTAAGAACTTAGAACTTAAATCTCGGCCGTTAGATTCAATTTAGATGGTGACGGTGTAGATCATGGTGAATTTCCTATATCACCTGGTGGAATTGTATGAGTGCAAAGTGGAATAGTTTAGTCTCTTTTTTTTTTTAAAATGTCGGTGGCTTTTAGTGGTTGATCTAAGCCATCTAGATTTAGCCCATCTAAGATTGCTAGTTCCCATTTTCCTGTTTTAAGATTAGTTCTTGTTTGATATGTTTCCTTGTCTATCATTCCTCTGCTTTGACTATATCATGTATATATTTTTGACTGTCGAGGTCATTCTAGTCACACAGCCATTGTTCTTTACTCGACTATTACCTTTAATGCCCTCCGATAGGTTATGAGCAGACATTCCTGGAAAGATTCAGCCACACAGCCAAAAGTCAAATACTTCACTCAGGTGAAAGCGCGGCCACCAACATTTGTTGCCTTTATGAGTGGGAAAGCTCAGCTATCTGATACAGATGTCAGATTCTTAACAAAATCACTCAAGGATGACTTCAACATTGGGGGAATACCGATCCGGGTTGTACAGCGTTCTATTCCAAGAAAAGCGTCTGTGAAGAGCAATAGCAGGAATGTAGGGCCTAGGATAATCAGGATGAAAACAGACAAAAGAACAACAGCATCTGATCCCACCCTCTCATAGTCTCATAGCGGACGACAGTTCTGTTATCAGCCTATCCTGCAGATGGGGAGTCGTGTTTTGTTTTTGAACTATATAATTTTGTTGGAGTTAAACTAGCAGAGGAAATCCCCCAACAAAAGGCAGAGGAAACAGAAAACAGCTGCATTTGAAGCCAGACATGGCGAAAAAGGAACGAGCTTTGTTGTTCACACGGGAGGTGATCGAGGACATTCAGTTTGGGTGCTCCTTTAAAAGAAAGCATGCCTGCAAGAAACAAGCTCGGCAATCTAACCGTGAAGGCAAAACTTTTGTTTTTTCTGAGCAAGGAGAAAAAGAGAGGAGTTCCCCAGTTTCAATTATTGAAATCGAAAACCAAGAAGTTGTTATCAACAAGGCAAAACCAATATTTTAGCGAAAATGACAATTTCGCGTGTTCTCCTATATTATTGTACATATAATAGATAAGAATGCTCTGACAGGTTTGAAGTGTTGATGAGTACTATCAAACTATATGTTAGATGTAATCAGGGAATGGTCAATGTACTCATGATAAGAGTTTCCAACCCGATGGCAATGTTTTTGAGATGAACAAATCTTTGAGAAGCTGCTCTATTTTTTTTTTTTTTAAAAAAAAAACTCATTTCGGGGTACTCCGTCATTCCATGACCATGCATCCATCCATGAACCATTTCCAAAAATTCAAGTGTTCTGAAAAGGATCTTTTTAACAAGGCTTTATGGTTGAATTTATTCCACTGCATTCTTTATCGCCGAAGCTTGTGATGGAGATAAATGGTCTGCAAATTAACACATGTGAGGTTAAGGGCCTGTTTGTTTTAGCTTCTGATTCTGGATTCTGGCCTTAAAAGCAGAATCAGAAACAAACAGCCTGATTTTAGAATCTGATTCTCACAATCCAGCCCACCCATATACACTAGAATCTGCAATCCACTTCATATGTGCTTTTGGATTCCAGAATCAGCTTCTCTACCACAACAATCCAGAATCAGCTTTTAGAGAATCCAAAGCTGAAACAAACAGGCCCTAAAATATTATGTCCATTTCTTTGGCTGAAGTTGGAAATTTCTGAAAATTGTGTAAAAACAATTCAAAAATTTTGTCATGAGTACGTTCCCTAGGTTTACAGCAATTGACGTGAATAGTTTAATGCTGAAAAAGGGACGCAAGATGAAGTGTCAAAACTCAAATGCAACACATCCAATCCCAATTCCCAACCAGCCCCAAAATCCCAAATAATCCACCAGATTACAAGCCCAAATCCAACTAAACGATCCACTCACCTCTTCGTCACCGCCACTACAGTAACAAAATACTACTCGCCACTATGCTACACCATGCCGCGCTCCTCCAACCACTCACTCGTCTCCACCCTCCCCTTCCCTGTCATGTACTGGCCCTTGAGGAATTTTTTTTATTTAATATTTATTTTAAAACATATTTTCAGAACTAGTCGTCCGCGGGAAAAATTTTCAAAAATACCCGCCCGTCGCCCCCGCCAGGGGCGATCGCCCCCTGTACGGGCGAAAGGCGGGTCCCACTAACGGTCCGCTAACGGCGAAACGAGCGTCGTTCGGCGTCGCGTCGGCAGTGGACACGCGTCGCCGTCTGGCGGTCGCCGCCGGCAAGGCGATCGCTCAAGCGCGCGACAAGGTCATTTAAAATGCCCCATGAAAGCAACAATATTCATTTGTTTACGAATTGCTCATGAGAAGAAAGAAAGAGGAGAGGAAGAGAGGAAGAAAGAAAGAGGAGAGGAAGAGAGGAAAAAAGAGGGAGGGAAAAAAAGGAGAGGAAGAAAAAAGAGGAAAAAAATATCCGTCATTTTTGTGAAGGTAAGTTTGAATATTTTGTACTCATATTTTTTGAAATGTTAGTATTGTGTAATTTTTTGAAATGTAGAAATGTAGTATTTAGAAATGTAGAAATGTAGTATTTAGAGATTTAATGTAGTATTTAGAAATATTAGGATTGAGATGTTGAGAATTAATATAGTATTTAGAAATTTAATGTAGTTAGGATTGGATAGTACAAATATTAGGCAATGTTTAGAGATTTAATATTTAGTATTTGCGGTATGTAATATTTTAGAGATTTAATATTTAGTATTTACTGATATTTAATATTTTAGAGATTTAATATTTAGTATTTGCGGTATGTAATATTTTAGAGATTTAATATTTAGTATTTGCGGTATGTAATATAGGTAATCTAATTACTTATTTATAGTCAATGACCGTGTTACGTTAAAAATTAGTATATTTAAAAATATGGTAGCGTAGTTACAAATCGATGAGGGTAAAATTTGACGACAATATATTGTGACATTTATATAGCGGTTAGGTGGAGAAATGATGATTTTTTCTGGTTCGACGTTGTAGGCGTTATGTCGGAGACATTGTACTTTCAGATATTCTATGGAGATGGGGAGATAGCACGAGGGCGAATGGAGTCGATTTGTCGGGATTTTCAGCAATCATCTGAGGCATATCTAGGCCGAGAGATAGGACATCTGAGGGTTTGATGGAGTTTATATTTGGATGTTCGGTTTGGATGCCCAGAGTGTTCAATTTGCGGGTTAGAGCGATAGTAAGTCGTCTGCAGGACTTTTTATGGAGAGTGATTCCTATTAACGCGACCTCGGCATGGAGGAGCTATGTTGGATCTGTTGTAGAGCGGGTTGGCGCTCATGTTCTTTGTAGATTGGTACTGTACCTCCATCGGTGTCGGAGGTGCGTGATGTCGGGGTAGATATTACGGAGGAGGAATCTGATATGCAACAACGCGATGATGAAGGTGGTGGCGAGGTTGGCGGTGGCGGCGGATCGAGGCGAGGAGCCACCGTGGGCGAGGGTGGCCGACGAGGGAGGAGGTGGAGCACATAGTTGAGTTGATGGAGGAGGAGGACCGTGCGGATGAGGAAGTCCACGATGGCGAACGCTCGGACGAGGAGGACAATACTCTGAGGTGCTGCCCGGTCGTGGACTAAATATAATTTCAAGACGACAATGAATGAAGGAGCAGAGATGCATGTGAGTATCATGAGAACGAGGTCGTAGAGGGGCCATATATAAAGACAAGGAGGCCGTGATGGATGCGGTGAAATCTTGGTCAATGTCTCTTGGCGCCAATTCGAGTAGTGAAGTCGAAGAAAAAGACTACGACGTGAAGTGCGTAGTTGATTCGTGCCCATGGCGGTGCATGCATACAAGGAAGTGGAGGGACTCTCGAAATGTTCCATAGTGACGAACATAATCGCTAACCGAGGAAGCGGGCGGAGAACACCGCAATCGTCCGTCCACTTGGGTGGCAAATGTGTTTTATGGTCGATCGTCGACAATCCGCACTCGCAGCCTCGATCCATTATCGAGCCGTGGAGGAGAGATTTGAAGACAAGATTAGCTACGGAAGGCATGGAGAGCAAAAAAACGACTTTACAAATACGGTTCGGGACATACGAGACTTCTTACGAGAATATTCCACACTTGCTCAAGGCAATATCAAGTAGGAATCCGATGCGGTCATCGACCTTCGCGGAGTTTCCGCGGATGGTGCGTCTTGCGGGTAAGTGGGTCTTGCAATGGGCCTTCTTAGCCCTCGGCGCATGCATTAATGCCTTAAACCTTGTCGCCGGTCATTTGCATGGGCGGCACATTCCTCACAGGAAATACAAGGGCGATTCTAATCGCAATCGCGGTGGGCGCCAACAACCGTGTTCTACTGGTCGCATTGGCCTTCGTGGAGGGGAAAACACGGAGAGTCGGTAATGGTTTCTTGAAAGAGTCAAGATGGCGGTTGTGCAAGACCGCCCGATGTATGTGTCATCCATGACCGACATGCAGGTTCTTGAGGGCGATCGTGGATATGCAACAAGGGTCCGGCGTCGTGGGAGCGACAAAGTGGCGGACTGAAGAGCGGTGGTGCATGAGGCACATGGGTGCCAATTTTTCCGTCGGCTTCGGAACAAGGAACTTATGAACATGTTCAGCGGTACGTGCAAACAGAACCAATGGAGGAAGTTCAAGTCATTTGTGGAGGACGTTGGATGAACTAACCAGAAGCAATCATCAATCAAGGGATGGCGCTAGTTCGTCAAGGAACCCTATGGTGTACCACGAGCAAGGAGATGACCCCACACCTTGTGTGCGCTCCGACCGACAGCGCGCAAACATCCGGCGTGGTAGGGCAAGCATAAAGAGTTTCACGGAGTGGATACGACACGAGCCGTTGGAGAAATGGTCCATTCGCATGACGAGGGCGGTTCCGCTATGGAATAATGACAACCAACTTTGGCGGAGATTTACAACCGGGTAATGAAAGCGCGAGATGCCTCCGTTGGTGGGCATTGTTGAGGTGTGTTACTAGGCACCCAAAGATATTTCGTTGAGCGGTACAAGGCCTCCGTTGCATGTATATCGGACAATCGCTGTCGTACTCGGCGGTTGTCTCTACGTACATGGCAAACAAGACACGGAAGGCACAGACACATCGCTGACACCGAGAGTGGCGTGGAGCGGAGGTACCACGTGCCTTCGCGGTGACCGGGTCGAAGAGGTGCCCACCGGCAGAGGACTTCCCATCTGTGCGTACTCGAGCCGCCGATCGCGAGTGCTCTGCCGAAGCCACGCTGCTTGCACTTGCCGTGCTTTCGCGTGATTGCCGCGAAGAAAGCGAGACACACCGATCATGTCGTCCGTACATCTCCCACTACTACTACAAGCAAAGTGTTCTCAACATGTGGCATAACGAGGTGTCTGGCACGGGTCGATGGATCGTTCACGGCAGCCCCTCCGAGGCATCGATGGGTACCGATATCCGAATGTTGAAGCAGAAGGTCGGGCGTCGAAGGACACGGCGTATTAGGAACGATATGGACGAGTCTGAGGCGCGTCGTAATTGTGGATAATATTTGATTCTATGTACCAGTTATTTGTTGTCTCCATCAATGTATTTTTGATTCTATGTACCAGTTAATTGTTGTCCCCGTCAATGTATTTTCGATTCTATGTACCAGTTAATTGTTGTCCCCGTCAATGTATTTTCCATTCTATGTACCAGTTAATTGTTGTCCCCGTCAATGTATTTTCCATTCTATGTACCAGTTAATTGTTGTCCCCGTCAATGTATTTTCGATTCTATGTACCAGTTATTTGTTATCCCCGTCAATGTAATATTTGAATATGGAACATTGCATTACTTTTCATTTAATTTTTTGTAGTTGCAACGTGTACCATGAATTTGCTTTCTAACCATGAATTTGCTTTGTAACCACGCAGGTCTGAGCATTTGGCGAGAGTTAGGCGTCTTCTTGACACTACTCCCGAGCTGCTAGACCAGCACGTGGACTTGACCCACCGGTCTAGGTTGTCTGCAGTTGAGGGCCGGCGGCTGGGGACACTGCGGTCTCGGGTGCCGAACGAGTTTCTTCGGATTGACCCGCGCTGGGTTCCACAGTAAGCTGCCGAGTTTTCGCACTCTTTTACTTACCTGCTAATGGAATTTGAACGAGGCTACGCTACGTGCGAGATTCTGAGCTGGCTTACTTCGCTTCTGCGGATGGTGGAGCGACGATCGTGGAGGGCCCGCGACGTCACTCGGTTCTCGTATGACCGGTCCTGCCGACCTCTCGTGGACCGGTGGAGACCGGAGACACACGTTCCACTGCCGCCGCGGAGAGATGGCTCCCACGCTGCGGGGCGTGTCGTACCTCCTCGGCCTCCCGCACGGGTCGTGCGAGATGTGCCGCCAGCGCGCCCCCTCGATTGGGGTGAGCGATTGAGGCGCTTCGCCCCTGTGGACCGACACCGGCCGACCCGTCGTGCCCCACAAGACAGATGAGAAGCACGGAGTCCAGAAGGCGTGGCTGCTCCAGTTCACGGTTAGTACCTCGTTCATTGCAACTTAACGGATCGCCGAGCTGCCGACAATCTGATGCAAATCTTTGCGGTGAGCTTCTCCACCCGGAGGCCGACGAGGAGGACCTGGCACGCCACCTGGAGGCGTACCTGCTAGTCCTATTCGGTTGGTTCATGTTCCGGTCCTCGCACGGGGACACGGTGGACCGGCACCTAATCGAGTTCGCCCAGTTTATCGCCGACACCCCGGCGGACCAGGTAACACATTTCGTTAAAATCTCTTCTGACGGGACATGTCTAACTTTGCCGTTGCACCACGATGGTGCAAGTGGTCGTGGGCTCTGCTGTGCTCGCGTGCACGCGTCACGGTCTCAGTGCAAGGTCGCTCCAAGGTAACCAAAGCGGCGCTGTTGACGGGCTGCGTTCTACTACTGCAGCTGTGGTCCTGGGAGCACTTCTCCTTCGTTCGGGAGTTTGACAGGCTGCACGACGAGGACGTCACGGTGGACACCGTGACAGTCTGCTGTAGCGACGCCGAGTCCGAAAGCACCTCACGGGCTGTCCGAGCTTTCTTTGGCGTGACCATCGGCTCTGGTTCACCGTAAGGTCCTCCTCTTTGACTTTGTCGTCGAGGACTACGCCGCACCGGTGTCTTCGCGGCGATTCGGTCTCTTCCGACTTTCCCCTGCAGACTACTCACACTCGTCTCACGTGCCGCGCACAAGTAAGTGTCTGAGCACAATACTTACCATTCCAAATGAATGAATGTTGTATGTAAATTGCCGTTTTGCTGCGAGATGACCTGTCGGGGCATGCACTAGGCACTCCGTTCTTCTTGCCGCATGATACCGTGGCGTCGATGCAAAGGGACCAGCGGCCAGGGCGAGTGGGCGAGACCCGGCCGTATGGCCGTGCCCGCATCTGGCGATTACATGGATCGTTCGCGCGGCGACTTCGGCTTAGGGTTGGGTACACACCAACAGAGTATGTCCTCGCTCCGACATCGGTGCCGAGACGTACCCTTCACAGATGTCCCAGAGGAGAACGTTGCGGTAAGGGTCACCCCAAAACCCTACACGATGTTTTAATGTAAATTAACTCATATCAAGCTAGCATTACTTGCAGGCACGTCTTGCAGGGCAGATGTACGGGGAGTTCGAGTCCGTGTTGGCGGGCCTCGACGCGGACGTCGTGCTCACCCCCGTTCAGCAGCGGGAAACAATTAGTCGGTGGCGCGCCACGATGGGGCGGATGTGCAGCCTACTCACCTGCCGGGGGGGCCGAGACGTGGTGCCCCGCCAGCCAGCACCTCCCCCGCCTAGTGGAGGCGTGCCCACACCTCGCCAATGAAGTCGGCCCACCGCCCGACGTCACCCAAGACGTGCCTCGTGTCCTCCACAGAGCGCGATGCCACGGTGGGGTGACGCGGGCGATCTTCGTCTCGCCGACACCGCGATGGCCATGGTGGGGTGATGCGGGCGATCTTAAATCTCTCGCCTGGCCAAGACGGTCTTGTCGACTACTCGAGGTACGACGACATTGACGAGCATGCGGTTTTCGGCGTGGACCGCTTCATGTCCACCGAGGAGCACGGCCACCACCCAGCGACACCCGAGCGCCGACATACTACGCTACCCCTCGGGAGCAGGGCGGGTTAGGAGGGTCGTCCGTCGCCGTCGCCACTCACGTACCCCACCGAAAGCGGATCGAGGCGTCGCCGTGGATCGACTTATTATGCAGTTGTACTTTTGTAATTTATTTATCTTCACACCATGTTGTCTAACTATCTCGAACTAAGTGCTTGCATTTGCGTAGGTTATGTTTTCTTAGCCATGTCCTTGACTTATTTTTTCCGATTTTAGCAACTTCGCGGAACAACGTCATATAGCTCGCCAATATATAATTGGCTATTAATAAACGATGCAAAAATAGCTCATTGTGAAAATGTAAGGAGGCACACCGCCTCAAGGTAAATTTACATACTGAAATGGGGCGATAGCCCTGATATGTCGAGGCACATCGCCTAAGGTAAATTTCGCTTCGAATGGGGCGATAGCCTGATATGTCGTGAGCACATCGCCAAGGTAAATTTAAGCCCGAAATGGGGCGATAGCCTGATATGTCGAGGCACATCGCCTCAAGGTAAATTTCGCTGAAATGGGGCGATAGCCCTGATATGTCGTGGAGCACATTGCCGAAGGTAAATTTAAGCCGAAATGGGGCGATAGCCTGATATGTCGAGGCACATCGCCCCAAGGTAAATATCGCTTCGAAATGGGGCGACGCTTCATACCCAAAGCGATATCTACCCTTTATAATCTTCGCTCTCGCCGCCCCTCGCATACCCAAAGCAGGAGAGAACAAGAAAGAACAAGACGAAGGGAAGGAGAGAGAACAATGTCGTTCTCCGTCGCTCTTTAGCAAGCGAAGTCCTCCGCCCGAATATCCGGATGCCAATGGCGTCGGCGCTTCATTCTGCGGAGTTGCCCGACCCAAATCGATCGCAACCTCACCGCGAAGATGATGCAATCTACCCATGGAGAGCGGCCGCCAGCATCACTCTTCTTGGGCCGCACGCATAAAGGTAAACCCATCAAGGCGTCCACACAATATAGGGTAACACTACCATCTCATGCATCGTTCTTTCTTTTCTCGACGAGGGCGGTGTTGCTTCTTCCAATGGATCGACGGGCGAACGACGTGACTACGAATTTCTCAACAAGCGCCACGACAACTACCCCGCTTCGCCGAGAACTTCACGGTGGGAGGCCGCCAGATGTCCCTTTTTCTAGATCGACCCGAGCTTAGGGCGGTGTGCAAGGGGCCAACCGATCGGTGAGTTTCATGCGACATACTCATGTTGAACTCACAAAGTAGTAGTTCTAAACCAGTTCATCGCACGGGGAGTTCAAAAGGACACTTGCAAACATCAACAAGTCAAAGGAGGAACCTCCTCCGGGGCCACCCAAAGCCCGGACGTTTGCGTACATGGCCTCGAGCGATGGTTGATACCGCCACGGTGATCTAGCGGACGGAGATTTTACCGGTGCCCTTGGCGAGGAGGAACGGTGCTAGTACATCAACCTGGGTGGACCCGAGACGTACCACCCACATCTCGAGCAACTTTGCATGGGATAACTGGGGAGCAACCCTCTCGTGGTGCCACTACCGCCCGAAAAGCCGGACCGAGTCGCCTACGGTGTTATGCAACCACCAAAGCGGGCATCTTGCATTGATCAAGGGCACGCTTCGGTTGTCCAAGCATAAGCCCAACACACACCTCCTGCACCATATAGTGGAGTCGAGCGAAAGCAGCAAGCGTCTCCGCATGTCTCCGCCAGCAGCCAACACAGCGAAGGTGCGGAGGGTTCCTCCTCTCGAAGAAGAAGGGACAAGGGGAAGCAGCCGGCCGAGGTCCGCACCACGCAACAAATCCTCGACGTGTTGCGCGGACCACCCGGGAACCCGGGTGGTATTAACATAGGGGACGCCGGGAATCGGGATGACATGCCCATATGGGAGGGCAGAAATCCACATAAACAACAACCAAAATTTAAGTCTTATACACCCGAGACATACGGCATAGGCCACCCAATGGGCGACAGCTGGGAGAACTGCGGAACCCCATGGAGTTCTTTCATAGTATGGATTGAGCGGTGTCCCATGACACGTCGCAATATTAGAACAGTCGGGTAATATCTGTAAAATGTCTTACATCATTCGGTGCATGCCGGATAGGCGAAATGATCATTTGTTCCACCACGATGAACAGTGCTTTCCTTATTAACCTCGTCCACCGTTGTAATGCCCATGTAATATAATATAATCTAATCTATTGCTTATTTTATCATCCGAACTTTCGATTGTATGTGCCATTATATATGTATTGTTTGAATTTTAAAAATTCGTCATATATTAAAATCATTTGAAATTTTTATGGTAATATCACCGATTTATCAGGAACCTCCATAAAAGTTTCAAAATTTTCAGACCTCGTAAAAGTTTTCATGGTTTCGTGGCGCGAGTGCCTTTTCCGATTTTCGCAACAAAAGGCGGGGACAACGTCCGCCATCTCGCCCGTCGTAAGTGGTAGCCCGCATTGCGTAGGCCGCCTTGATTTTTCCCTATTTTTTGACCATGTCCGGCACTGTCATGAGACTCGAAAACCGCTAAGTGGCCACGATTTCCGTGGTTTCGTGGCGCGAGTGCCTTCCGATTTTCGCAACAAAAGGCGGGGCAACGTCCGCCATCTTGCCGTCTGAAAGTCGTGGCTCGCGTTGCGTGAGGCCGCCCTTGATTTTTTTCAGATTTTTTCACCGTGTCCTACTGTTCCGTGGGGCTCTGAAAACACCCAAGTGGCCACGATTTACGTGGTTTCGTGGCCGCGAGTGCCTTTTCCGATTTTGGTAACAAAATGCCGGGGCAACGTCCGGCCATCTCGCCCGCGCTGAAGTGGTATCCCACGTTGCGTAGCCCGCCCCTGCTTTTTTCCGTATTTTTTCGGCCGTATTCGGCGGACCCTTCGAGGCTACGAAAATACCTAAGTGAGATGCGTATTACTAACGAACTAAAACAATTTTTCCGGTTCATTACATGACAATAAGTTTTTTTTCTAATTCGTCCCGATTCAATACAACAATTCTACAAACAATTTACAACAAAAAAATTCAAAAAAAATTTCTACAGTACCGATCGCCCCTGCCAGGGGCGATCGGTACATTTATTATATTTTTTTTAGTTCTGCTGATTCGTCATGAGTTTTGTTGTTAGGCAGCCCGTCGCCCGTCTGAGGATCGCATAGGCGAAGCGACAGGCGTAGTTTTGAAATTTTTTCCCGCAGACGACTAGTTCTAAAAAAACGATTAAAATTAAATATTAAATAAAAAAAATTCGCCCTTGAGTGGCATTGGGTTGGACTTCAACAAGGAACATGGGCTGACTAGCTTATTATGGCCTATGTTGATCTAGGGCATGGCAGATTATTAAAGAGTTCAAGTATCTAAGCAAAGAGGATGAACAGAACGACGCTAGCCTCGACTCCCTCTTCTCCACTGCTGCCTCTTCTCCAAATTCCCTTTCTCTGGTTCCCTGTCCCATGTTTCTTCCCAACCTATTGCTTCTTCCTGGTCTTGCTTCCAATTCCCCTAAGTTGTATCTCCATGTATCTTGTATTTGGTGCTTGGTTTGCAATTGAGCTCTTATGTTGGTGTTGATCTATGATAATCTAGTGGGTTCGTGACATTATGGTATCAGAGCCATCGATTTGTGGGATTTCGAGCAAAGAGTTGATGTGGGTGACTCATGGTGGTAGTTGTCGTGATCGGCGTCCGGATTCATTCGGTGGTGGTGTCCATAGAGGAGGCGCCAGCCACCTGTTTAACGAAATGCCGAGCCACTGAGAGGCGTCCACTAGAGGTGTTCTTCACGTCATGATGAGCCCCCCGCTCTATCTAGTGACCGAGGAGGTGCTTCACCAGGTCTTCAACGCATATGGCTTTGAGAAGGTGTACGTGTTCGAGACAAGAGGACCGATTACGTATGGGCGATTGGCTTCTTCCAGGTGGGCCATGACATAGCATGAACTCAAGAAGCCTTCAATAGCCATGCATCTACAACGGCTGCTGCTAGATGGACATCCAACATGTGCTGTTGCCTCCCACCGACAACACTAAAGCGGCCCCCCGCAAGGTGTTCGATGAAGGGTCTTGACCACAACGCTAGTGTGCCAACAGTGACCTCAACCTTAGCAGCGTCGACTCCCTTGCCTATGACCTCCCTGGTTGCAACAGCGCGAGGCACTATCACCAACAGCCATGGCTCCACGACGCCTACTAGGCGTTTGACGTCGTGCCCTAGCCATGGCGCAGGTGCGCCAACGGCTATGATCACCCCAGTAGAGGCTTCGCCCATGCTATCGATTACCCTAGTGGCAGCGTCACTCACGGCCTCAACCACCTGGACAGCTGCAACAATGACTTCCCTTGCCACCGGAGCTTAGGAAGTCCTACGTGACGAGGTCAGGGAACCGACTACCAAGGCCACATTGGAGGAGCCGAACGAGATGTTCTAGGAGTTGTGCGAAAAGATATTCACCACGTTGAACCGCCTTATCAAGGGCAGCCGTGACGTCGACCTCGACACCACCTCCAATGCCATTGAGCCTGTTGACCACTTCGTGGTCTCCTTAACGACGCCTCCTGCCACCGTCAAATTGAGCGACATCATCGTATCCAACCCTGCATTGCCGGTCGCTGCTGATTCAATGTATGACCACCAGGAGGATTCCATTGAGCACAAGCTGTTCGGGGAGATGCCCCCATAGACCAAGGTCGACTTTGATGTTTGGATGTGGCCGAGCGCTGGGCCAACGTTGGTCTACACGACGACTGGGTCTGGTCTGGACCCCACAACACTACTACCCACTGTGGTGTCGAATGTCAGTGGTGACATCGCTAAAACCCTCGGTGTCCTTGTCATCAACCCTTGCTTCATGTGTGACTACTACCTTATTGTCAACACCAAAACCATCGGCTCACTTGTCCTTGACTCTAGAGACCCCGGTGTAGACCACCTCTTCACTCATCATCCAGCATCAAGTTAGCCATCCACTACATTGAAAAGTTGAGACTTGATCAATCGAAGTACGTAAAGGTAACTGACTGTGGGTATCATCACTGGACATGGCAGGGTAACTAGTTGGAGGAATGGATTGAAGATATGTCGCTACAGAGGCCATGGGATTCTGGTGGCTCTACGCATATATTCCATGGATTGAAGGTATCGACTTAGGGGCAAGCCGAAATTCATAGAGAGGTGAATGTCATGTACTAGTCTATGGATGGCATTGGGCTAGGCTTCGATAAGGAACATAGGCTGACTAGCTTGTTGTGGCCCATGTTGATCAAGGGCATGGCAGATTATTAAAGAGTTCAAGCACTTAAGCAAAGAGGACGAATAGAATGACGCTAGCCTTGGCTCTCTCTTCCCCATTGCTGCCTTTTTCTCAAATTCCCTTTGTCAGATTCCACGTCCCATGCTTATTCCTCATCCTTGCTTCCAATTCACCTATGGGGTGTTTGGATTAGAGATATTTTATTGAAATATTTTGAAAACTAGATCCCAAAACCTCTCGAGAAATTACGACTCATCCAAACATAGTCTAAATTGTATATCCATGTACCTCAGGGTTAACAAAACTACCGAAAACCGCTCGAAAACCGTGGTTTTCGATCTTACCGCTCTGGTTCGAAATCCAAAACCGCTCGGTAAACCGTTCTAATTAAAAAAATTAAAAATTTTGAAAAAATTTATATGTGCGGTTTTTCGTGAAAAACCGCGGTTTTCGTTTCAAAACCGTTTTCGAAGAACATTCAATGGGTCATGTCGTTTTTTGTGAAAAATCGTGGTTTTCGAATTTTTTCAATTTTTCAATTTTTTTAACTATTCGGTTTTTAACGGTTTTTGAATAATTTTTCAAATGATTTTTTGTAAAAACCATATCGCAAAAATCGAACCGGTTTTTACGGTACGGTTTTAACCCTGCTGCTAGCAATTGAGATCTTGTGTTTTGTGTTGGTGCTGATTTGGGTTCGTGACATTCCCCTCCGCCTCCTCATCTTCCTCGCCCCCCGCACCCTACCTTGCTGTCCCGCTCCTCCTCCCCGTCTCCTCCGCCTCGTCCTCTGCGTCCCACCGCAGGCAGCCGCTGCCGAGCGCTCGGATGAGCAGCCCGGCCCCGACTGGCGGTGGAAGGGGGTAAGGGCGGAAGGCCCCGCGTTCGTGGGGCAGGTGTTCACCGTGCTCGACCCCTCGGGTAATGGTCTCATGGCCGTCAGGCATCAGCACCCGCTTCGAGCTCCCCCACTTCCTCACCACCAGGTGCCCTTCCTAACTACTGCATTCTTCTGTGTAGCTCTGGTATCGCAGTGCGTTGGCGATGGCATGGCCATAAGCCTGGGGCTTTCGATGAAAATCATACGTTTAATCTAGGTGTATTGGATAATCCTCGCTGAAATTTGTGACCAATCGAGCTATATCATGTAAGGTTAACATATGTATTATTGAAAATTTTGGGATTTTGATATAATGTACAAATCTACCTAGCATTGAGGGAGTGTTACAGCTTTTCAGCACACTGGTCGCCGAGGATGTGACACCGGCACATAGGGCACTGCAAAAGCATGCAGTCTTGGTTTCTTTGAAACTTCATTAGTTGAAAACGCATTGAATCAACATTGTACTTCATAACATCCTCTACCAATCCCCGGTTAGGCCACGAGATCGTACCATGGATGCAATCCTACATCATAACCTGATACAACTTCACTAAAATTGTAACCACAGAAGTCTGTGTGGGTGGATATGTTTTTTTTCTGTAGTTATCATTTAGAGGCTTATACTTCCCATCTATGATATTGTCATCTTTCACGATCGAGCGGCCGACATTGCCACTTTCATTTGTGAGCGAGCTTCGCCGCTTGGAGTTCGAGCCTTGGCTCGCCTGGTCTGCTACTGGAGCTGGGTCTGATTCTTGGGTGCGTGTGTGTGGGTAGGTGTGTGTGCAACTGTAGCCTGGCTGTAGTTCTTCCTTCTATACAAGCTCGTCGAGTGAGTCTAGCCTTGGCTCGCCCGGGTGCGCGTTGGAGCTGGGTACAGTTGCGGGTGCGTGCGTGTGTGGGCGTGTGTGTGTGTGTGGGTAGGTGTGTGTGCAACTGTAGCCTGGCTGTAATTCTTCCTTCTATACTGAATGCCAGAGCTTCTGGCCAAAATTCAAAAAAAGATATTGTCATCTTTCCTAAATAATCATTTTGATCAAATCCATCAGAGCTATCACTCAGTCTCTTGTAAGTTTGCTCCCCCTAGGGATCATGATTCACAACAGCTACCACTAGGCTTGTGAACGAGCTGAGGTCGAGCGAGCCTAGCCTCCCAAGTTTGAGCTTGGTAAAAACATGAGCCGAGCTTGAGCAAGCCTGAGTTAGGATCTGAGCCTAGACCTAGATTCAATCTCAGCTCAGTCCAAGCTGGAGTAGGCTTAAGCTTAGCTCGAATTCCCTTTCCCCAAATTTTTGCTGGCGTTGTCTGTATAACAGACGGCAAGAAAGTTTGTTTATTCCGAATTAGTCATGAATTGGACAGTGAACGAACTTATAGGTTGAAACAGCATATACTTTTGTCTTAGCTTGATCAGAGATCTGTACTTCAAATTTGTCCATATCAAGTTTACTGCTTACTAAGGTGAAGTCCTCACAACATCTGTTGTATTTTTCTTTTCTGAGATGAATATCTGTTGTATTTTACTAAAAGCCACAATAATTGTATGTTCGTTCTCACCAAATTGTCAGGAGACATTCAGAACAAGAATCACGAAGGTGATCTGTGTAACTACTTATTTGGAGGAATAAACATCGAGGATTCCTCGGAGTAGGAACTGACATGAAGAATTAAAAACGTTGAAATATGCATGTCGCTCCCCAATATCAGTTTTCATAAGCACGTGTCTTTCTTACGAAGCTGTCAGATCGAACAACATTCGGATTTGCCTAGGTACTATAGAAGATAGTTATTCAAAGGCAGAGGAACTCTATCATCATCTTAAGACATGAGAAAAACGATTAGCTAACACCTCGCGGGTTTTCAGTTTCAGTTTACCCCCACAGTCCAGGGAAGATTTTACTGAGTCACTGACGCAGGACGCCATTGTGCTAGGCAAGCTATCAAAATGTGCTCGTACTCTAGATCTAGGTGCGGGTGTTGAAAACCAACCAATCATAAATCAACTGTTTTCGCGTGGGTTTCCATCTTTCTCTGCGTTTTCAGCAGCGACGGATGCAGCATTTGCGGCCTCATTCAAACCCATCTTCTGTAGCACCTTAGCAAAGCCGTCAACATCTGTGGCAGTTATTTTATACGGCGTGTGACTGGGACCCGGGAAAGATCGAGCTTCCACTTCTTGCTTATACTCAGATAGTGCCTTGTTAATGACACTGCCGACGTTTCCAAATTGTTTACAGAATTTTGGTGTGACCTGCAGGTAGTGTACGCACTGAGCTCAGCACAAATCATAACAAAGCAAAATTGTTCAGCACGGATTACGATGTGTCATTTACCTTGGCATGATGTGGATGTTGCATCATCCCTAATAAGTCATGGTACACTAAGACCTGGATTACAAATATGTTGACATGAGGACTAACATCAACAAACAAGTCAGGTGTCTGGTTTTGGCATATCATGGAAAAAGCATTTGCCGAATGGTAAACATAAAACATATAACAAAAGGATTTAAGGCATTCACTCAAGTGACTATATCCGACAAGGTTTCTTATAGCAAAATTTATTCAAGTTATTAAGAAAAATGATTATTGTGCTAAAAGACAAGCATATATTGTGTATGCATTGATGAAACCCTTACCTAACCAGAATAAGTACAGCTAGCAAAATCTACATTCTCGAAGAACATTAACATGACCAACATATCTGTGGAAAAACAACCTTTAATCATATGAGCATAATGAATAAACAAACCTGCCCACTGCAGAACGGTCCAGCCCCAATGCCAATGGTTGGGATTTGCAATGCTGATGTTGCAGCTGCTGCCACTGGAGCTGGCACACACTCCAACACAACTGAGAAGCAGCCAGCCTCCTGTAAGGCAAGTGCTGTCTCTACAACCTACACAGACAAGCAGTATAACATGGAGCAAAACATATCAATGAAAAAACTGAAAATGGAACAGACCACTAATAATCAATAGCACAATACCTTTACAGCACTATCAACTGTCTTCCCCTGTGGTCGAAACCCACCAAGCACACTGATAGCCTGTGGAGTGAGCCCAACATGCCCCATGACAGCGATTCCAGCCTCCACAATAGCCTTAGCTGCACTGATTCTTGATGGTGCACCGCCTTCCAGCTTGATTGCATCCATTCCGCCTTCTTTTAGCACCCTCACCGCGGAGTCAACAGCCTATTGGAGAAGGCGTATACCATGAAACTCAATATTCCTCATATATGGGCGTGTGTGCATGCATACATACCAATGGCATTTAGTATGCTAGTATTTTGCATTGTTGTGTTCATAGCGTTGGATTCTACTTGTAGCATAGCATTGCTCTACAGTTTAAAAAAAGAGACTTGTGCAGTTGTTCTTATCCCTGAACTTCTCATAATTGATGAAAGGTCCAACAAAACATAAAACATTATATAGTTTGTTAACTTCAATCGACTGAAGAACTTCATAAAAACAATAACTACGATCATTGATCAATCAAACTTTTTAACAAAAAAAGGGTGATATCTTCTCAGAAAGTGCCCCATCAGTTTTCTGGAATCAAGCGTGAAGCTTTCTTGACAAACCAAAGAGGAATCAATCAAAGGAACATAAAAATCTCCTGAAAGTAGTGACGAGCTAAAGTTATACTACAAGACACATCCAAAATTACTCTTCTCACATGAACAAGCATAAGCAATTCCCTACTAATGGTAACAAAAGGCGAAACGTGAGAGGTAACTAGCTGGAGTACAATACAAGATACTAATCCTATCACGTCAACAGTGCCAGAGATGCAATCGGCAACGAGCGGCATTGTGGCGATTTCCTATCTCTACCGGATCGCATCGGAGAGGAGGATCAAATTAGAGACGTGCGTTGGAGGTACTACCTGCGAGGAGGAAGACTCGTAGCATCCGAATGGGAGGTCGCCGACGAGGAGCGGCCGCGCCGCCCCGCGCGCGACGGCGCGGCAGTGCTCGAGCATGAGGTCGAGCGAGACGGGGAGGGTGGTGTCGTGGCCGTGGACGACCATGGCGGCGGAGTCGCCGACGAGGCAGACGTCGATCCCCGCGGAGTCAACGTGGACGGCGGAGGGGTAGTCGTAGGCGGTGACGACGGTGATGGGCTCCCCACGGCGGTGCTTCCCGCGGAGGGTGGTCACAGTCACGCGCCGGGCCGCCGCAGCCTCCTGCGGCCGCGGCCCCCCGTAGACGGTGGACTCCGGCATGTTGCTCAGCAGCCGCTGCGCCAGGTGCCGGAAGGCCTGCCGCGTCGCCATCGTGTGAAGCGGCGGTGTGTGTGGTGACTGGTGCGAGGCGGCGTGGGATGTTTTGAGAGTTTTGGGGGTTTGGGTGCTGGGGACAGTGAGGAGAAAGGCTCGCCGCTGTAGGAGACAGCCAGAGTCCAATCCATATAACCAGAAGTTAGAGGCTTTCGGGCTTTCGGCTAGAATTTGGTAAGGACGTTGGGGCCTTCGCATGTGGTCTACGGAGTATGGGGATTTTTTTCTCTTTGACATATATTTTCTTTAAATGTGGTTTCTTCTAAATAAATTTATAAAAATAGTCTTATTCTCGACCACGGAAAACACGGCGGACGATATGTATCACCTGCTACGCTTCTATACCGTGTCAACGGCACCTCCAAACTCGACTGATCACCCGACCTGTCGAGCCACCATACCTCGATAAGCAGGTACCAAGGTACCACACATCAACACTGGCTTCATTAGCCACTTAGTTAAGCAAAGTCGCTTAAATAGTGACTTAATTATGTGATTAAATCGTTAATTAAGTTACTAACCAATGTGCTTAGTTAGTGAACTTGCCAAGGTATGGTTGCTTGGTAGGAAAACTCGCCATGCTCCTGTAGCACAATAGGTGAACCGTTTCATGGTACCGCTGTGTCTTCCACAGTCGAGAAATGGGCTTTTTTGCATATTAATTCAAAAAGGCTAGATTTTAAAAAGAATATTTTGGGGGGCTAGAAAAAGAAGGCTTCGACCATGGACACGCTCTGTAACAATTGGGATCGAGATAAACAGGTGTGTGCCTATGAGGATCACTTCGGCTACCAGCAATGGCGGACCTAGAACAAAAATAGAGGAAGCTCATAGATTAAATCAGTGGTTGACAAACAACTAGTACTAACACTAGCAAGTTGATCCAGCTAAAATCATATGAATTGTGTTGTATTAAATATAAAGACCGACAAACAAATGGTGGCAAGGCCTATGCAATCTTGCGCACCTTTAGATCTCACATATATGCTCCTTTTTTTTAGTTAGCGTCATGATTTTTTTCTATATTCAAGTAGATAGTCTTACAAATATACTGTAGATGTTAATTATATTCATAGGTATTTCATCAAACAATTTAAGGACACGCTACTTAAGAATTTTAGGATATCTAAGAAAGAAAACAAGCTAGCATCTTTAATATTAAATTACAATAAAAACTACATTACACAGGAAGACAAAAATTATATCAATTCATAGTACAACGAGAAAGCGGTTACACAATATGAGTAATAGTGGCTGGCTGTAGGAGCCAGAGCCCACCTTAGCCCGCCCTTGGGTCTGTTGGCAGCCATACATGCGTCACACATTCTGCCACCAGCACCTAACTGCTGTGCCAAATTGCTAATCTTTTAAGGGAGTTGTATTTTTATTTCAGGTGCTTCCATGTTTCCAATAGTGAATTAGTGATGCATTCTTTTATGTTAGCAAGAATAGTGTGCAACTAACACCATGTATAATTATCCGATATACATTTATTCAAACAAGCATGCCACTCCCAAGTCCCAATATCCAATACATAACAACATGCCTTTCATCCATAATTATTGGAGCGGGCAAACAAAAGTGGCTGGGTTTTCAGTTTTAGGGGTTTGTTTGATTTGATGACAAATTTGCCAAAACTGGCATTACCAATTGGGCAGGGCAATACATTTTTCATCGATTCCTATTTTATGGCTGCAATTTTTTGGGTTCTATAGTCATTTCAGGTTTGGATCTCTGATGTCTAGAAATAATGATGCGTTGCCAAGCAACATTTCCTTTCATTACTACTACAGATATGTCTGATTACTGGCTTTTACATAGCTTAGTTCTTCAAATATTTCATTATTGTAGGGACAAACTTCTAGCTAACTTGGTTTAACATCTTCAGTATCATACGTTAAGCAGCTAAATGTGCCAAGTGGTATGGTGGGGGCCTGTCGCCTTGATGTAGCATATGAACATTTCAAGGTAGGTTGCGGTCATTTTCATACGAAGAAAGTTTTCGTGTGACTTTTTTACGTTTTCCTTTTTAGTAAATAATAAAGATGGCACACCGATTAAAATTTTGATTACTTATGACTTTATTTTCTTTATTATGTGTTATTTTATTCCCGAGCTCTTTGAATCTAGTACTTCTTGATAGTATGCTAACATACAGAGCTGGGATGCTTCTGTATGGGGATCATGTAACTCACCATGGTCAAAGTTGTCTTTGGTACACGATATTGAGATGTGTTTGGTCAATGCTCATATATTTAGTTGTTACATCTTGTGTGGGAGAACACTTCAAAGATTAGCTCCCATGGTTATAGTTGAAGGGATTCTATGTTTAGGTGCTTCTGTACATTTAAACACTAAAAGTTTTGACACCTGAGTCTTTACACCAGTTGTGCTGTGGTTTCTGTAGAATAGATGGCACAATCACCACACAGCCATTAGGCAGGGGTGGATCCATATATATCCCGAACAGGGAGAGATTACAGGGAAGATTACAAGCCTCAATTAGAGGAGCTGTACAAGGAAAGCAATAGGCTATACTAGGAAAGCAATACAAGGAAAGCAATAGGCTATACTAGGAAAGCAATAAACAGTACTACAGCAATTTCGCTAATACCCGCCCGCAGTCGCAGCGGGAGGAATCCGGACGCAAAGACTGGACCGAAATTCCTGAAAAAGCTGGGTTGGTAGACCCTTAATCATGATATCGGCGAACTGATGGGATGATGGCACGTGTAAGACGCGGACTTCGCCGAGGGAGACCTTCTCGCGGACAAAATGAATATCGATTTCGATGTGCTTGGTCCGTCGATGTTGTACTGGATTGGTAGACATGTAAATGGCGCTGACGTTGTCGCAAAGATACCACGATGGCGAAGTAAGGGAACATGAAGTTCTGAAGTAGTTAAGCGGCCAAAAGATTCGGCGATCAGATGAACAACGGCGCGGTACTCAGCCTCGGCACTCGAGCGGGACACCGTGGTCTGACGCTTGGAGGACCAGGACACGAGGGTGTCGCCGAGGAAGATGCAGTAACCGGACGTAGAACGGCGAGAGTCTGGGCAGCCAGCCCAGTCGGCGTCGGAGTAGGCGGTGAGAGAGGTCACTGGCGACCGGCCAATGTGAAGACCAGCATGCAGGGTGCCCTTGACATATCGGAGGATGCGCTTAATGAGCGCGAGATGGGGCTCCCGTGGGTCATGCATGAAGAGACAAACCTGCTGAACGGCATACGCCAAATCAGGGCGGGTCAGTGTTAGGTACTGCAATGCTCCCGCAAGGCTCCGGTACTCCGATGGATCAGCAACAGGAGCGCCGTCGAGACCGGAGATTTTGGCATGAGTGTCCACCGGTGTAGTGGTAGGGTGACATTCAGCCATGCCTGCTCGTCGGAGAAGATCGACAAAGATCTTGTCATTTGTGTGACAGAACAGCCGCGGAAGATGTCGTGACGGAGATGCCGAGGAAGAAGTGCAGGGCGCCGAGGTCCGTCATGGCGAACTCTGAGCGAAGTTGGCTGATGAGGCGTTGGAGAAGCCGTTGAGAGGAGGTGGTGAGGACGATGTCGTCGACGTAGAGCAACAGGTAAGCCATGTCGGTGCCCTGTTTGAGGACAAACAGGGATGTGTCGGAGGAGGATGCGATGAAGCCGAGCTGGCGGATGTACGAGGCGAAGCGGTGGTACCATGCGCGAGGTGCCTGCTTTAAACCATAAAGTGATTTCTGGAGAAGACACACATGGTTAGGATGAGCAGGGTCCACAAAGCCGGAGGGCTGCTGGCAGTACACCGTCTCTGCAAGAGTGCCGTGGAGGAAGGCATTCTTGACGTCAAGTTGGTGAATGGGCCAGGAGCGTGATGTGGCGATGGCGAGGACGGTACGAATAGTCGCCGGCTTGACCACCGGGCTGAACGTCTCGTCGTAGTCGACGCCGTGTTGCTGGGAGAAGCCGCGAACAACCCAGCGGGCTTTGTGGCGAGCTAAACGGCCATCGGAGTGAAACTTGTGTTTGAAGATCCACTTGCCGGTGACGACGTTGGCACCAGGTGGACGAGGGACAAGGCGCCAAGTTTGATTGTCCCTGAGGGCCGTGAACTCGTCGGCCATGGCGGCGCGCCAGTTGGGATCGGCGAGCGCGCTGCGGTAGTTGGCCGGGACAGCAGACACAAAAGTGTGTTGTGCCGTCAGCGAGAGGAACTCTGCAGAGGGGTCAGCGGCAGCCCGGGATCGTGTGATCATGTTGTGAGATGCCGGGGCTGCTGCAGGACGATGATTGTCTTGTGTGGCAGCCGTCTGGACAGCCGGGTTGGCTGGGCATGCGGCCACAGGAGCGGTCTGGACAGGGGCCATAGGTGGGCGTCGGTTGTAAACCAGACGCACAGGCGGTCTGGCCGGGGCGACGATGTCGGACACCGGTGGCTCCTGATGAGGCAGAGAGTGCTCAACACCTGAAGGTGGAGCTGGCGCTGGGAAGACCTGTAAGGGAGAATCGACTAGGAAGTCCAAGTCGGCATTAGTAGGAGGAGAAGCTACAGGCGTAGCAGTGCTGCTGGCATAAGGGAATGTGCTCTCATCAAATACGACGTGTCGGGATATGATGACTTTGTTGGTGGCGAGGTTTAGGCAACGGTATCCTTTGTGATGAGGAGGATAACCAAGGAATGCACAAGCCGTAGAGCGTGGGGCGAGTTTGTGGACAGCGGTGGCGGACATGTTAGGGAAACAAAGGCAACCAAAGACCCGAAGGTGTGCGTACTGTGGAGGCTTTTTGTGAAGGAGTGTGTAGGGAATAGCACCGGCGATGGCAGAGGAGGGACACCGGTTGAGGAGATAGGTGGCGATAGCTAAGGCCTCATTTCAAAATTTGGGCGGCATGTGGGCATGAAGGAGAAGGGTGCGAACCATGTTGTTGAGTGTCTTGCATCTGCTCTGCCTTGCCGTTCTGCGAGGAGGTGTAAGGGCAAGAGAGGCGCAGAGCAATGCCGCGGGAGGCGAAGAAGGATGTGTTGGCGTGGTTAACAAATTCTCGCCCGTTGTCAGCCTGAACGGATTTGAGAGGAAGGCCGAACTGGGTGCTGGCAAAGGCCACAAGTTCTGTGATGTGTTGGTGAACGTCGGATTTATTTTTAAGTGGAAAGGTCCAGGAGAAATGAGAGAAATCATCAACAACAACCAAATAATATATTGATCCAGATATGCTGGCTACAGGGGAGGTCCAAACATCACAGTGGATGAGTTCAAAAGGGGCAACAATGCGTGAATTTGAAGAAGCAAACGGTAGGCGCGCATGTTTACCAAGTTGACAAGACTGGCAAATTGAGCGGTCTACATTATTACATGAAAGGTGTTTATTTTTGGTCAAGATGGTGAAAGGAGCGGCGCCAAGGTGACCAAGACGCTGATGCCAAAGTTGGGAGGAGACGGCGAGGTGGGCGCTGGAAGGAGGCAGCTCGACAGGAGGGATGGTGTAGAGTTCTCCCTCACTATTGCAGCGAAGCATCACTCGATTCGTCTGCGATTCCTTGACAGAAAAACCAAAGGCGTCAAATTCAATGGAGCAGTGGTTGTCGCGAGTAAACTTGCGAACAGAGAGAAGGTTGCGAACTATATGAGGAACAACAAGGACATCGCGAAGGAAAAACTGGGAGGATGGGGTCTGGAGGAGGGAGTTGCCACTGGAGATGATTGGTAAACGAGAGCCGTTTCCAACAGTGACGGTCGTGTTGGGTGTAGGGTGGGAAGAGAGGAGCATACCGCTATTGGACGTCATGTGGGAGGAGGCGCCGCTGTCCACCACCCAGCCACCGTGTCCCTGGACGGCGAGGTGGTTCAGGGCGGTGATGAGCCCTCACGATCCCAAGCCGAGCAGGATGGTGGGGGCAAAAGCGATATCTTTGTGGGGAAGCGCCGAGCAGTCCTGGAGCAGGGGAAGGGCGCCATGGTCCATCGGGGGCTGGCCACTGGCCGGCGCCAGGAGGTGACCAGGGGTTGAAGCAAAACCAGGGGCCAGCCGGTGGAGGCGCACGACCGCCCTGGTAGCCGCCATGACCGGCGCCGTTCTTGCCGCGCCGATTGCGCCCTGCTTTGCCGTTCTTGGTGGAGTTGGATGTGTTGGGGCTGACCGCGTCGATGCTCGGGTGAGCGGCGGCGGACGAGTTGGAGGAGAACCGGCCAGAAGGCGTAGCCGTCTCGGCGATCTTGGTCTCGTTGGCGAGGCGCGTTTCCTTGAGGGCAAGCATGGAGCGAGCCCTGGAGAAGGATGGAAACGGAGCCGAGTTGGCGATGTCGTCGGCGGTGTTGGAGTAGCGAGGATTGAGGCCGCGCAGCAGATTGAGGACGAGCTGCGAGTCGGAGACAGGGTGACCGACGTCGCGGAGGGCATCTGCTAGAGTCTTGACGCGCTGGCTGTAGTCGGCGATGGATTGATCGCCCTGCAGAAGGGAGTGGAACTGGCTGCTGAGGAAGACGGCGCGTGATTCCTTGTTGTCGCGGAAGAGGGCCTCGATGGCGACCCAGAGATCACGCGCTGTTTCGTCGTCGGTCATCACGGAGTCCAGGGTGTTGTCGTCGATGGAGCCGTACAGCCAGCTGAGGACGGCAGAGTCGGCAAGGACCCAGCCGGGATCGTCCGGATGCGCGACGTCGGAGCCGTCGATGTGGGAGAGGAGGCCGAACTTGATGCACATGGTCCGGAAGAATTTGGACCATCGAGTGTAGTTGGCGGCCTTCAGGTCTAGAGTGGTCGGCACATGGGTTTTGACGGCGATTGTGCAATATGGGTTGAGGACAATCGGTGGAGCAGCGAGTGCCCCGGTGTTGGTCGAATCTGTGCCAGGAGCCGTCATGGTGGAGAAGATGGGTACAGCCAAGCACAGGCGCACGCTGGAGAGGAGCGGCGCAAGGGCAAGGCAGGGGAGGAGGCAGCGGAAGGAGGCTCAGGAGAACTAATCTGATACCATGTAGAATAGATGGCACAATCACCACACAGCCATTAGGCAGGGGTGGATCCATATATATCCCGAACAGGGAGAGATTACAGGGAAGATTACAAGCCTCAATTAGAGGAGCTGTACAAGGAAAGCAATAGGCTATACTAGGAAAGCAATACAAGGAAAGCAATAGGCTATACTAGGAAAGCAATAAACAGTACTACAGCAATTTCGCTAATAGTTTCAAATGTACTGCCTTGATAGCATATCCAGAACGGCCATTTGGAAAGGTGCCTTTGCATTTCCAGATGGCACTACAGTACCCTATTAGGCCATGTTGTTCCAGTTTGTTCTTTAAGAATGTTCATTCAACTTTGCAGTTCAGTTCATATCAGCATGAACGAGGAAGTAGGGTTAGTTTCGTTCAGTGATGGACCCAGGAAGAAATTATAAGTTGGGCAAGCTTAAAGTATATACACACCTGGATATAAATTTGTTGGGCTATGCCCTACCTATGGGCTAAATTTGTTGGGCTATGTGGCATATACACACCTGGATATAAGAGATCTTGTAAATTATAGGTGATGCAGCATCTCAATCTGCCATACTGTTGGGTCCGCCTCTGGTTTTGTTCATAAATTGGGCCGAAGATCTGACAGAGGTTGGCTTGCTGGCAACAACATTTGTTTCCACAGCTAAATTTTTCCATATTTCATGTCAAATTCAACATGTGCTGTATTGACTGTTTAAAGTTTATACCTTGCTTTGATAGGATTGGCATTGTACCATTATCATTGTTTAAAAAATTAATCATTAACTGCATGCCGCTTGGTTGGATTTTTATTTGTATGCAAATATTGTATTTGCTATCTTGTGTACATGATGTCATATCCAGGAACATTGTTATTTTGCAGGAAAAGCGTCACAAGTTCCAGTTTGTTCCAATGAAAAGCAGGTTTGTGCTAAAATATTTCAGTTTTTTATTTAACTTAAGCATGTCATTGGAGACTATATATTTTTTCTTTTAGGTCAAGGCTGCTAATAAGCTCTTAAAATCACTTCCACAAATTAGCAGAAGGAAAAACTTGGTGGTACGTGTTCCTGTTTTTAGCGCTCAAAACTTAAATATTGCAGTTGCAACGAATGATGGAATTAGATGGTATGGATCAAATTCTTGTTTTTTCCTTTGTTGTTCCTGTAAGCACTATATTTATCGTGTCATAGATGTTCTTTACCAGCATGTGAAATATATGGCCATTTTGTGTATGCTTTATGTAAGCATCTATTTCCTATGAGCAGGCAGCATTGAGAACCCGACAATGTACCCCTTTTCATTTCTGTTCTTGAATTTCTCTGCGTAGGTACACCTTTTCATATTTATGTTTTTTTTTCTTTTTGCCTAATTTGTTTTCTGTCCAATGTCAAGAAGGTTAGATACCCACATATGGTCCACTGATGTGTGCTCATGGACTCTGTCATGATGTTGTGTGCGCTATTTATGGTTGTTCTTGAGTATTCTGTTTGATGCCAGGACAAACCCATAGGAGATTGTTTAGACGTATTACATATTTCCATAAAAGCATAACATGAATTTGGTTGCTCATGATTTCAGGTATACACCGTACTTTTTTGATAAAAACTTGTTGGACAATATTCTTGAAGCTTCAATGGATCAGCATTTTCATTCAATGATCCAAAACCGCCATAAGAAACATAGGAGAGACATTGTTGATGATAGTTTAACATCAGAAATAATTGAAGAAAGTGCAGACAGCTTGCTTGAGCCCCCAGAGGTACTATGATCATTTAATGCACACAAGATGTCTTGAATCTTGTTTCTGGACTTTTGATCCTCTCATATTTTGGGGAACTGTTGATGTAGGTGCAAGAATTGATGAATGAGATTGGTCCAGCTGGCATACCATCAAGTGTTGTAAGGCTATTCTCAGTGCATAGTTTTATTTTCCAGTTTCCAAAAGTGCCACATCAGTTTTTGTCTAGCTAACCGTGTATCTCAGATTTCATCTAGATGAAACTCTCTCATCTCCCATGAAACTCTCTCTATCTCTCTCTTCATAATTAACTTGCCATGTTACCAAACATAATGATGTGTCATGTCATTTAATGAGAATGAAACTCAGTTGAAACTCCTCCACTGGGAATGGCCTAACAAAAGTTGCGGAGATTCAATTCCTTGATGTTGTTGATAAAGTACTTCTAGGAATAAGTGGTTGAGAAAAGCAACTGGCGTACAACCACAATTCCCTTATGTTGTTGACTCATTTGAAGAAAGGTGCAGATGCAATGTCGTGCTTAGATTATTTCTTGTCTTTGAATTTTTTTATATAGAACTGCTTCTTCAGTTGTGATGAACTTGTGGAGGGAAATTAACTAGCCAAATTGTGTTATATTGGTTATGAAATACTTTTTAAGGTTTTTAGAACTGGTCTTACTTTTAACTATCAATCTTGTAGGTTCATTTAGAATATTTATTGATATCTTGATACAAAATCTGGCCTTGAAGTGAGCAAGAGGACCAATAGTCAAACTTATCTTTTGGAGACGCTACATATAGGAATTAGTGAAACACTGAAGCATTTTAATCTGTTTCTTTGTTGTATCGATAATAGCATAAACTAATTTGGCTATTTGATCGGTGCCTCTTCATTTTACCCTGTCCTTTGCTCTTCCATTTTTGAACTATTTATGTTTATATTTTGTTCACTCTTTTAGGATTGCTGTTTCAATTGACAGGGCTGCTACCTCCAGTAGTTGTTCTATTCCTGAGGATGCTGACTGCTGCCAAAATAATCAGCAATCTCAAGCTATGGAGGCAAACGTTGATAACAGCAACCAACCAACCACAGAAAACATTAAGGTTGAACACCAACGTCCTACAGACTTGCTACAACCTCTCTAAATCTCTGAATGAAAATAGAAGGATATCTGTATGTACTTCATCATAGGCCTACCTAGAACCCAAGCCAAAAAGGATGTTATATGGGTCATAGTGGACAAACTTACCAAGTCTACTCACTTCATTACCACTAATAAAAAATGTTCTGCTCATAAGGTTGGATGAGATTTGTATTGAAAGGATAGTTACACTTCATACAGTCCCCAAAACAATCACATCTGATAGGGGTTCTATCTTTACCTCAAACTTTTGGAGAAGTCTACAAACAAATTTTTTACTGTTCTAGCCCTCTAGGTAATTTTTTTCGGAAATAGCCATGCTCGTGATGAAATTGCAGAAGTAGCCCATTGGACGCAATTTCCGCGACCGCGAAATGCTAAATTTTTTGGTTTATTTCCTATGGTCTGGAATCAATGAAAAATTGTTTATGTTTTCCGGCATAGGAGAAATCATTCTTTAATTTCCAATGTTATGGGACCGCTTGATAATTTGGGTGTTTTTTATTAGGAAATTATCCAACGGGCGCGTTGAGCTGGAATTGGCGGGCCCGGCCACGACGCATGTGGTCTTGGATTTGCTTGATGTGTGCGCAATCTACTCATGATATGATTAATTCACTTCTGGTTGCACTTAATTGTTTGTTGAGTTGTATAGGGTGGTATGCTTGTTAGTGTTTTTACTGTTCTAGCCCTCTAGATAATTTTTTTTTCCAGAAGTAGCCATACTCGTAATGAAATAACGAAAGTAGCCCCCTACCCCCAATTTCAGCGGTCAGAAACGCTGGGATTTTTTTTTCTGGTGCACGGGAAATAATTTTTTAGTTTCCCGCGCTTGCAACCTGTTGGAAATTTTTTTGAGATTTGCAGCAGTCCAGAACCGCTGGATTATTTTGTTGCCACCGAAACTACTTCTAAGGTACATGATTCATCTATGATTCGTTTGCTAAGTTTTCATTCATGTTTGTCTATGTCATCGCGCCATGTCTCTTTCAGCGTTTCCTATGCAATGTTATGTCCACAATGTCGTGCTATTTTCCTAAAATTTCTATGTCATGCTACGCGCTCTAATATTTAAATGTATGTTTTCCTCTGGACGTTTCGTAAAACATGGTCATCTTCTTCCATATGAGGCATCAAATGTTACTGATTCGAATTTTTCCTTACTAATTCATTGGTTGGGACAAACAAATTAGATTATAAAATCTCTTTCAAATCTTTGTGCCATTTACTAGTTGTCACAAAAAAATCTCTTTCAAAAAACTTTTCAGGGCTCGGCAACTGCTGCAAGATTTCCACCACAAAAAAAATCCAGTGCGTCGCGGTTGCAAAAAAAGAAGAATCCCATCGCCCAAATCAAGGGACATAATATCGCATGGTCATCGCTGAATTTCCATCAGACAGTTAGACTCGCAAATTTGTTGGCACGAGAGCGATCTTCGAAAAAAAATACGGCCAGTGAAAAATCCTCGACCTAAATCCAGCTGACTACTATTGCTACAAAATAAAAAACCACTGGTAAATAACAAAAAGCAAAATTCAACGAGGCTACTACAATAAAAAAAAATTTAGAAACTATTTTGGGAAATAAAAACATCAACGAGGCTAAGGCGGGTTGCAAGCCCATTCCAGCAGACCGAGTCCGCTGGAAAATTTTTTGGTGACAACAAAATAATCCAGTGGTTTTGGACCGCTACAAATCTCAAAAAAAAAATTCCAACCAGTTGCAAGCGGTGGAACTTAAAATATTGTTTCCTGTGCGCCACAAAAGCGGTTTTGGACCGCAGGAAATAAAGAAAGAAATTCCCAGTGTTTTCTGACCGCTGAAATTGGGTGCAGAGGGCTACTTCCGTATTTTCGTCGCAAGCATGGCTACTTTTGAAAAAAAATTACCCAGAGGGCTAGAACAGGAAAAACACTAACAAGGCACACCACCCTATAATACAACTCACCAAGCAATTAAGTGCAACCAGAAGCGAATTAATCAGATCATGAGTAGATAGCGCACACATCAAGCAAATCCAAGACCACATGCGTCATGGCTAGGCCCGCCAATTCCAGTGCAACGCGTCCGCTGGATAGTTTCCTGATAAAAAAACACCCAAATTATCAAGCGGTCCTGTAGTGCTGGAAATGGTTGAAAAAAATGATTTCTCCCAGGTCAAAAAATATAAACAATTTTTCAGCGATTTCAGACCGCATGAAATAAAAAAAAATTCCAACGTTTCCCGACCGTTGAAATTGGACACAAGGGGCTACTTCTACAATTTCATCGCAAGCATGGCTATTTTCGAAAAAATATTACCCAAAGAGCTAGAACATTAAAAAATTCTTTGCAAACTGCCTTAGGGACCAAATTAAAATTTAGTACTACTTATCACCCTCAGACTGATGGACAAATTGAGAGGGTGAATCAACTTTTAGAGGATATGTTAAGGACTTATGCGTTGAATTTTAAAGAGAGTTGGGATAAATGCCCCTATCTTGCTGAGTTTGCCTACAATAATAGTTATCAATCAAGTATTTAAATGGCTCTATATGAGGCTCTACATGGTAGGAGGTGTAGTTCCCCAATCTGTTGGTATGAAGTAGGAGATAAGTCACTAATGGGTCCAAAGTTGATCCATCAAAATGATTAGAATATCATATTAATTCAAGAAAGACTGAAAACTACCCAAAGTAGGCAAAAGAGCTACGTTGATACATGTAGAAGGGAATTGAAATTTCAACTAAAGAGTATGTAAGTATCCCCAATAAAAGGAGTACACCGATTTGGAATAAAAGGAAAGCTCAACCCTCGATATGTTGGACCTTTCTGAATTCTAGAACAAAAAGGAGCTTCTACTCATCAATTAGAGCTACCTCCTTAGCTATCTAGAATCCACAATATCTTCTATGTCTTTCAACTTAGAGCCTGTCTTAGAGAACCTTCTCAGGTAGTGTCAAACCTTGATATCCCTTTACAACTAGACCTAACCTATGAAGAGCACCTGTCAAAATCTTAGCCGTAGAACAGCATCAACTCAAAAGGGCTACCATGAAGTTTTGCAAGGTCCAATAGAGGCATCACACTGAGAAAGAAGCCATGTGGGAGAAGGAGCAAGATCTATGGGAGGCCTACCCTTATATGTTTAGGTAAGTCAGATTTCAAAGACGAAATCCCTTTTAAGAGGGGTAGGATATGAGGACCTCTAAAATTCAAATCAACTAATTGCATGTATAATGAACAATCAAACCTGATAATCATATTATACATAACTAACTAAATGACCATTATGCCCTCATGTAGTCAGTAAAAGGGAAAGGGTAGAAGGGTAAATAGTTGCATAATAAGAAGATAAGCTAGGGCAACAGTAGATGCACTCCCCCTTTTCTCATCTCATCAAAACCGAGAGAGAGAACAGTAAGGCAATAAAGGATTCATTCCTCGTTTCTCATTTCCCAGCCGAAGCCAGCAAGCAGTAGCACATTCTTCCCCCTTGCTGGCTTGCTCACTTTCCCATCGCCAGAGCAAGCACCGGCCAGGGATTCATCTCCCCTTCTCACTTGCCAAGACCAAAGCACAGCAAGCAAACAAAGCAACCAAGTAAAGCCCGCCATCCCCAGTGCCACTCCCATTTCCAAAACGAGAAGGAGAGCAGGAGCCAGAAGGAGCCAGCCAAAGCAAACAGAGGAGGAGAAGGCCAAGAAGAGGAGCCAGAATGAATGAGCCGAACCGAGCTGAAGCCCAAGGAACTGACCACTCCATCAGCACTTCCATTTCCAACCCCGGCAACCCTCCAACCTCTCTCTAGAACCGAACCATCAACATAGGTAAAGTAGAATAGCAGTAGATCCATAGATTAGCAAGTAGATCAATAGATTAGCAAGTAGATCGGGAAAAATTAAAATGGTATCAGTAGAGTATGAACCCTAGGGGCCCGCGAGGAGCATGCTGGACACCCCCATGCACTCACTAGAGCACGGTTGTAGCCAGTGTCGTCACCCCGCCTCCAACCTAGAGCTCAAAACCAAAGATCATCATAGACCACACTTACCGTTGAATCATAACACAAACCAGCTGAAGAACTCACCTCACCATGGTTAACTGAAGTACTAAGAGCATTTGTAAAGCAAAGCTCCAAATCCAAGTAGCAAAAAGGTAGCAGTAGAAAACCCGGGATTCGACTAGAGACCTAGGCTAGAGTCAGCCAGAGAGTATCTCGAGAGAGAACTAGGGTTAGGCCGGAGCTCGATCGAGTAACTGTAGGCCGGCAGTAGAGCAGCTTGGCTAGAGAGGAGAGTAGAGGAGTTCGGCTATAGGAGTGAACAGCCAAGAGCCAGGAGAAGTTGCCCAGGAGGGAGTAGATCAGACGGGAGAGCAGCCGAGAGCAGGGAGTAGGAGTAGAGCTCAACCAGCAAATGAGGAGAGGAAATAAATAGAGAGCATCGGCAGTGAGAAAAAGAAAGAAATCGAGAGAGGCTTTGACCATAGGAGAAAAGGCCAAATAAGCAAAGAAGAGAAAGAACACAGAGGTAGGAAGTAAGAAAAAGATAAGAGGAGAAAAGAAAAGAAGACAAAAAAAAAGAAACATGGAAAAAGCTAGAAAAATGGGTAGATTGTCGCCATCTGTGATTAGTGTAGATAATAGCTAGTTGTATGCATAAGAAATAAAAAAGATGGTAACTAGCTGCATTAAGTAAATGAGCGATTAAATATAACCTTAAAAATGCATGACAGCTAAAAATAGCAACCAACACCTTCATATAAATGAAAATGTAATTATTGGAATGGTTAGACACCATAACTCATATTCAAATTGAATTGATGTAGATTAATATAATATGATTTTAGAACAAGAACATAACCCACCAGACTACCAGAACCTGTATTCGAGCGAGACCGTACCTTCAGAGTAGATACCAGGCAAGCTTCACTTGATCATGATTTATTAAATATTTTTAACTTCTTTTATGTACTTATCTATATCATCATTGCATGGGAAAGAATTATTTTACAAATAAAAATATTAAATCTGTTGTGGTTGGAAAGAGTGGGTTGAAAAGTAGATGGATTGGTTAAAAATGGATTGATGCGGTGGTAATTGGATTTAGTAGTAGATTGGTTCATTTAGTTAGTAGGATGGTTGGTGTGTGTTTATATGGTTGGTAGAGGCACTGATGAGAAGGGTTGTGGTCGGTGGGGTCCTCTGCATAGGTTGTAATATAAGGTTAAAATAACTAACACTTAGACAATAAGCCGTAAAGCAGTATCAACTATGGTGTGTGAAATCAGCCAGAAAAGATTGTCCTATGAAGGTATTAAAATCTCCACATTGGGTAAGTATTCTAGGACATTCCTTTGGGATATACCGGTAGGCCCAGAGGGCGGGACCAACTAGCGGCATTATATTTGAAGCTATGGGTAGAGTTACTGTCGCCTTAGGTAGCTAGAGTACAATTGTATCTTCGAGTTGTGAGGCAGCTTGCGATAGGTGTTCCTAACTCGAGTGCAGGGTTGGAAATCTAATATTGGAGTAGTGATAAATATTCTAGGGCATCTCTTATAAGTGTCACTATGGGTAAAGTGGTACAAATCTGTGCATAGTAAATCTTAAATTCAAGCTAATCTCTTGGATTAGAGACTACTAAGCTAAGTCTGTCTTATATACAGTGTCAGTAGTTGTTTAAAAAATCTAAAATAAACCACTTTTAAAACTAAAACTTAATTTATGTAAAAATAGATTTTGAGGGAAGGTGATTATTAGACGGATTTGGATTGGATAGGATTAAGGGACAAAATCATCTATTGTATTTCTCTATTAATGCTTGCTGAATACCCTATACTCACCCTTATTTAAATCCCCCTTGCTTAGAAGGTGAGTTCTGTGGACACTCCTCCGAGGCTTGGGGTGCGGATTTTTCGTAGGACCAGGATTTACAGGAGGACGATTACTACTACTATTAGGAGGAGTAGAGAGTCGAGTAGGCCATATCCTCGATATGGCAGGCCATCAAGGTAATAGGAGGTTATAGTGTATTTTGTTGTATTTGGAGCCCTTGTAAGATTAAGATAATGAATAGATAGTCCTACGTGGCTAATAGAATGTAATAAAAAGTTTAATTTTCGGTCTCTAATTATTGTTCTGCTGTAATACTTTGAATACAATATAGTAACTGATAAAGTATTAGATTGCTCAATACTTTCTTAGCTACTATATCGAGATTCGCGTAATTAACTCAGGAGTAATGGCAGTGTAACTACTGTTATCCAGAGCTAATTATACGGGTCGCCACATTTATGATCTCACGTGAATTTGGAATTGATTGAACTTGATACTGGACCAAACATGATTTAAATGATTTAAAGAAAAAAATGTTTTAAGATTGGAAAACAACTAGTTGCTTTGTTGTCTGGTTAAGATATATTCGGATTATCTATCCTTGTATTTTTTTAAGTCGTTTTGGCTTGATGAACAGATATGATGCCAGCATGAACAAAGATTTGCAAGCTAACCCTCGTCTCCCCAAAATCACCATGGTTGGCATCTCAATGGGTGGACAGATGAGCAAAGCCAACTTAAGGGAGATAATGGAAGACTTGACGAAAGAGTTGGGGCAGGCACGTGAAAAAACTGCCTGTAATGACGAAAAAGACCCATTATTTGTTGCCAACGTTGGTGATTACTCAAGGATTGCAAAGATTAGCTCTACATGAGACTCATTGATGAAGAGTGGGAATGTAAGCACCCTTTATTCGCTTCTTGAAGAGCTTGTGATTCACATTACGGCCTACTCATCCAATCGATTCTGCATGTCGCACATACTAAATTTCTAACAAAACCAATCCAGCAGCAAGTCCACATCTCAATGTTCGTGGCATATGACATTTGAAATCAATATTTCACCGAAAATAAATATTCGCACTTCGCATAGTTTTATCGTCTTTCCATTATCACATATATACCATCTTGGACTTAAATGAATACTATATTAGTAAAAAATCAAGTTGCAATGAAATGAAACATACAAATAAAACATTCTCTTTGGGGTCATGGATAGTATTGTTAAATATACACTTGACTGGATTTGTTGTACTTCTCAGTAAATATTATCACCAATCCTCTTTGTGGGCCGGACCGGACCAATTGGGCCCAAAGTGACTGTGAGCTGCACTGTGCAGGGCTTTTTCTTTTTTCCCCTTTTCTATTATGTATATTTTGTTTTGCTCAAAAACGTCTCACAAATTCGGTTTTTTAACAAATTTTCATGACAGATGTCAAAAAACTATAAATACTAATTCTAGAAAAATTTGAATACTTTTTTCTAAATTTTCTGAATTTTTTGAATTCGAACTGTACCAGTTTACTGACCGCTCCGTTTCTCGAGCCAGTGTCTGCAGAACAGACGGCAACAAAGTTTGTTTATTCCGAATCAGTCGTGAATTGGAAAGTGGACGAACGTATAGATTGAAACAGCATATGCTTAGTTCTCTTAGCTTGATAAGAGATATCTGTACTTCAAATTTGTCCATGTCAACTTTACTGCTTACTAAGGACAGTCCTCACGACATCTGTTGTATTTTTCTTTTCTGAGATGAACATCTGTCGTATTTTACTAAAAGCCACAATAATTGTATATTCGTTCTCACCAAATTGTCAGGAGACATTCAGAACAAGAATCATGAAGGTGATCTGTGTAACTACTTATTTGGATTGGAGGAAAAAACCTCGAGGGTTCCTCAGAGTAGGAACTGACATGAAAGAATTAAAAACGTTGAAATATGCATGTCGCTCCCCATTATCAGTTTTCATAAGCACGTGTCTTTCTTACGCAGCTTTCAGATCGAACAACATTCGGATTTGCCTAGGTACTATAGAAGATACTTATTCAAAGGCAGAGGAACTCTGTCATCATCTTAAGACATGAGAAGAATGAATAGCTAACACCTCGCGGGTTTTCAGTTTCAGTTTACCCCCACAGTCTAGGGAAGATCGCACTGTCACTGACGCAGGACGCCATTGTGCTAGGCAAGCTATCAAACTGTGCTCGTACTCGAAACCAAGCAACCATGACTATTTTCGCGTGGGTTTCCATCTTTCTCTGTGTTTTCAGCGGCGACGGATGCAGCATTTGCGGCCTCATTCAAACCCATCTTCTGTAGCACCTTCGCAAAGCCGTCAACATCTGTGGCAGTTATTTTATACGGCGTGTGACTGGGACCCGGGAAAGATCGAGCTTCCACTTCTTGCTTATACTCAGATAGTGCCTTGTTAACGACACTGCCGACATTTCCAAATTGTTTACAGAATTTTGGTGTGACCTGCAGGTAGTGTACGCACTGAGCTCAGCACAAATCATAACAAAGCAAAATTGTTCAGCAAGGATTACGATGTGTCATTTACCTTGGCATGATGTGGATGTTGCATCGTCCCTAACAGGTCATGGTACACTAAGACCTGGATTACAAATATGTTGATATGATGACTAACATCAACAAACAAGTCAAGGTGTCTGGTTTTGGCATATCATGGGAAAAGCATTTGTCGAATGGTAAACATAAAATATATAACAAAAGGATTTAAGGCATTCAAGTGACTATATTCGACAAGGTTTCTTATAGAAAAATTTATTTAAGTAATTAAGAAAAATGATTATTGTGCTAAAAGACAAGCATATATTGTGTATGCATTGATGAAACCCTTACGTATCCAGAATAAATACAGCTGGCAAAATCTACGTTCTTGGAGAACATTAACATGACCAACATATCTGTGGAAAAACAACCTTTAATCATATGAACATAATGAATAAACAAACCTGCCCACTGCAGAACGGTCCAGCTCCAATGCCAATGGTTGGGATTTGCAATGCTGATGTTGCAGCTGCTGCCACTGGAGCTGGCACACACTCCAACACAACTGAGAAGCAGCCAGCCTCCTGTAAGGCAAGTGCTGTCTCTACAACCTACACAGATGCAGAATAACATGGAGCAAAACATATCAATGAAAACACTGAAAATGGAACAGATCACTAATAATCAATAGCAGCATACCTTTACAGCACTATCAACTGTCTTCCCATGCGGTCGAAACCCACCAAGCACACTGATAGCCTGTGGAGTCAGCCCAACATGCCCCATGACAGCGATTCCAGCCTCCACAATAGCCTTAGCTGCATTGATTCTTAATGGTGCTCCTCCTTCCAGCTTGATTGCATCCATTCCGCCTTCTTTTAGCACCCTCACCGCGGAGTCAACAGCCTATTGGAGAAGGCTTATACCATGAAACTCAATATTCCTCTTAGATGGGCATGTGTGCATGCATGCCAATGTCATTTAGGGTCTGTTTATTTTAGCTTTTGATTCTGAATTCTGGTCCCAAAAGTAGAATAAAAAACAAACAGCCTGAAACTTCATATGTGCTTTGGGATTCTAATTTTTAGAGAATCAGCTTCTCTACAACCACAATCCAAAATCAGCTTTTAGATAATCCAAAGCTGAAACAAACAGGCCCTTAGTATATTGATATTTTGGATTGTTGTGTTCATAGCGTTGGATTCTACTTGTAGCATAGCATTGCTCTACAGTTAAAAAAAAAGAGACCTGTGCAGTTGTGCTTATGCCTGAATGCCTGAACTTCTCATAATTGATGAAAAGTCCAACAAAACATAAAACATTATATATTTTGTTATCTTCAATCGACTGAAGAACTTCATAAAAACAATAACTATGATCATAGATCAATCAAAATTTTTAACAAAAAAAGGGTGATATCTTCTCAGAAAGTGCCCCATCAGTTTTCTGGAATCAAGCGTGAAGCTTTCTTGACGAACCAAAGAGGGATCAATCAAGGGAACATAAAAATCTCCTGAAAGTATTGACGAGCTTAAGTTATACTACAAGGCACATCCAAAATTACTCTTCTCACAGGAACAAGCACAAGCAATTCCCTACTGATGGTAACAAAAGGCGAACCGTGAGAGGCTGAGAGCTAAATGTTAGAGATAATCATGTAATCAGTTTTTAAAATCAGGATAGAGTTTGTTTAGTGCGGAGCTTTGTTAGTTGGATTAGCGATTATTTTGTTGTGTGCAGATGGAGTTTGTTAGCTAGATGGTTATGTAATCTCTAGTCTATTTAAAGATAATAAAGGAAGAAAAGCTGTGAGGCATTACGACAAAACAAAAGAACTCCTCGCGTACGCACAAGTGACCCTCCCTCGTCGCTGGCCTGTTTGGCATCGTTGGGTAATGAGATTGGGCAAGGGAATTAAACGAGACTTCAATTCTCAGGGGGGAGGCAGGGAATTGAATTCCCTACGTTTAAGTTGTAAACTCTCATTCCCTTCTCCAATTCCCACCAACCAAACAAAAGATTTTATAACCTATCTCTCTCAATTCTCATTCCCTTCGATCAATTCCCTCCAACCAAACAAAAGATTTTATAACCCATCTCTCTCAATTCCTATTCCCTTACGCTATCACTGCTATCTCGTGCAGGCCTGTCTTTGGTCGTGCAGGCCTGTCTTTGGTAGTGCAAGCATTGCATCGTGCCGCTGGAGTTCGTGATCGGGAGAAGGACCGCAAGGATCGGCTAGTCGCGCAGTGCCGGCTCGCACGGCCGGTGAACGGGCTAGCCAGCAGGTCTTCTTTCCAACAGCCGTCTCACGTATTTTAATTCTTGATCCAGTTCCCATAATTGATACCAGAGCCTAGGATTTTAGATTAAGCCACTGTTCCCAGAAGAAGGAGACTCTCGGGGGCGACACTAAAAGAGCTGAGGAATGGCACGCGGCACGTGGGCGAGCAGCGACGCGGCTGAGGAAACTGCGGACGCCAACACAGAGCGGGAGGAGCAGACGGCGACACTAGCAGTAGCAGACGTAGAGTCGGCTGTCTCGGCGACTTCTGTTTTTCGTCGGGTTGACTAGATTGGCTTCGGAGCGGAGTCCGAAGCCAAATCGATCACGTTGTGGGAGCGAAGTTCAACCAAACGACGTGCTTTATGTTCCATGAAAGCAACGCAAGAAAGTAGATGCCACGTTCTGTGTGGCTGAAAAACAGAGACGTGACATGCGGCTGTGAGTTGGACACTCCTGGCGGCAGCGCACGTTCCCAGCGGCGACGTACGGCGGAACAGAAGGAAAAAGAAGGAAAAAGGCGGCTGCGGCAAAGAAACGTCGTTCTGGTGGGTGACGTCAGTGCCGTGCGGCGTGACGACGGCAAGACGGAGCGCGTGTGGACGCGGGGTGCCTTGCTGCGGGACGGCAGCGTGCGAGGCCAGGCCAGCAGGGAAACGGCGTCGCGTGCGGCCGGAGCCGGCGCGTTCTAGCGTAGCAGCTGCGATGGCGGTTTTTGCGGCAGCGCGTACAAGCACTGCGGCTTCGGGTGTGCCGTGGCGTTCGGGCTGACACGTGCGGGAGCGTGCGCGCATCATGCTGGCGGCATGCACAGTGAGGCAAACTGGCTTTCTGGCCGGTCATGATTAAGCAAGCGTGCCAACGTTCAGGTCGGCGGCAAAACGGCTTCCATTGCCAATTTTCTTAACAGATTGATTAGGAAAAAGGAAAAATACAGTAGAAACACTGTTAGTTACTGTAGCCACAGCTCTAGACGGCAGCGTAACAAGCGAAGCCAAGTCCCAGCGGCTAATTCTACTGTTAATCAAGGACGACGCTATCTCCTATGTTAGTACAGGAGCGTCGAAGCTACATTGTCTTCTTAGGGGTATCTCGTGAAGGCTACCCTCCTCCTTTCCTCTCTCTTTTGCCTTAATTCCCGGTTCAAGGGTCCTCCTCCTTTCCTCTCTCTTTTGCCTTAATTCCCGATTCAAGGGTGCGGCCTTCGCACCTTGTAATCTCCTCTTTGTATTCACACTTTTTCTCGTCTTCTAATCAAATCATGGCGGCTGCCGTTTAAAAAAAAGTCCCAGCGGCACAGCAAGTCCCACGGTAGTACTACCCTGCAAGCATCACGTACAACAGCGCAGTAATCCGAGCATTAGAAGGACATGCGCTGCAGCAGGCGTGAAAGGTGGAAGTAGGGTTGTAAAAAAAGCTCGAGGCTCGCGAGCTACTCGAGCTCGGCTCGTGAGAGGCTCGATTCGAGCTCGGCTCGAGCTCCGAACGAGCCGAACTCGAGCTCGGCTCGTGAGAGGCTCGATTCGAGCTCGGCTCGAGCTCCGAACGAGCCGAACTCGAGCTCGAACTCGAGCTCGCGAGCCTAATCGAGCCGAGTTCGAATAGTTCGCGAGCCTACTCGAGCCTGGATCGAGCTTGCTTAAATCGAGCTTTCTCGAGCTTGTTACCGAGTTTTCTCGAGCCGAGCTTACTCGAGCTTGTTACCGAGCTTACCGAGCTTACAAAATAACCGAGTTTACTCGAGCTTCCCGAGCTTATCGAGCTTAGTCGAGCCGAGCTCGAGCCTGAGTTAAGACTCGAACCCAAACTCGAGCTCGGTTCGAGCATTACCGAGCTCGAGCCTGGAGCGCCAGGCTCGCTCGAGCTCGGCTCGTTTACAGCTCTAGGTGGAAGTAGCGTCTCCCTAATATAGCTATTGGTGGTTATCTGTATGTCTCGTCAAAAGGACGGTCAAAGCTATACATTCTTATGGTAGTTGTGCTCACGAGATACTGTATGTGATCACGAGATGAGTTCTTATACGAGTTGTATTCACAAGATAAACGTGTGCGAATTCCTCAGAGATGTTGTGCATATCAGAAGAGATCATACTGCACTAAAAGATCAAAAGGAGTCCTAAGTCGACCCCGGAACGTTGATGGGGTATGTTCGCCGTGCAAAGTCTAGTCAATTGAAGATGAGTATGGGATTTTGAGGAGATGCGTTCTCCATCCTGTATCGAGTAAATGTTAGACAAGTTGTAGTTGAGATCGACTTCCTCAACAAGGTAGAGTTATGTCAGAAATTTTATATTACAAGATTAAGGGGATGAATATTAGAGATAATCTTGTAATCAGTTTTTAAAGTTAGGGTATAATTTGTTTAGTGCGAAGCTTTGCTAATTGGAGTAATGATTATTTGGTTGTTAGTGGATAGAGTTTGTTAGCTAGATGGTTATGTAATTCCTAGTCTATTCTCTACTATTCTAAATTACCACTTGGTGGCAACGGTCCGTTCTTCACTGCTCCTCCCATATACTATGTATAACATACGGTTTTAATTCATATCGAAGAAGAAACTATAAAAACGTTTGTAATCGAAAAAGATAGATGTTTCATCTTGTAAAACAATTTTCTTTTATTACTTGACCTTTATGTTTTGTTACCAATTTTATTTTTCATAGCAACGTACGGACATTGAACTAGTTAAAGATAATAAAGGAAGAATAAACGTGAGGCATTACAGCAAAACACAAACGTACAGTGTCCCTCTCTCGTCGCCCTTAGCAGTACGTAGCGCTTGCATGCAGGCCTGTCTTTGGTAGTACAAGCATTGCATCGTGCGGCTGGAGTTCGTGATTAGGAGCAGGACCGCAAGGATCGGTTAGTCGTGTAGTGCTGACTAGCACGGCCGGTGAACGGGCTCGCCAGCAGGTCTTCTTTTTAGCGGCCGCCTCACGTATTTCGATCCTTGCTCGAGTTCCAACACCAAATAGCTGGAGTACAATACAAGATAGAAGATACTAATCCTATCACGTCAACAGTGCCAGAGATGCAATCTGCAACGAGCGGCATTGTGGCGATTTCCTATCTCTACCGGATCGCATCGGAGAGGAGGATCAAAGAGACGCGCGTTGGAGGTACTACCTGCGAGGAGGAAGACTCGTAGCATCCGAATGGGAGGTCGCCGACGAGGAGCGGCCGCGGCGCGCCGCGCGCGACGGCGCGGCAGTGCTCGAGCATGAGGTCGAGCGAGACGGGGAGGGTGTTGTCGTGGCCGTGGACGACCATGGCGGCGGAGTCGCCGACGAGGCAGACGTCGATTCCCGCGGAGTCGACGTGGACGGCGGAGGGGTAGTCGTAGGCGGTGACGACGGTGATAGGCACCCCACGGCGGTGCTTCCCGCGGAGGGTGGTCACAGTCACGCGCCGGGCCGCCGCCGCCTCCTGCGGCCGCGGCCCCCCGTAGACGGTGGACTCCGGCACGTTACTCAGCAGCCGCTGCGCCAGGTGCCGGAAGGCCTGCCGCGTCGCCATCGTGTGAAGCGGCGGCGTGTGTGGTGATTGGTGCAAGGCAACGTGGGATGTTTTGAGAATTTTGGGGGTTTGGGGACTGGGGAGACGGGAGAAAGGCTCGTCGGCGTCGTCGCTGTAGGAGCAGGAGCCAGGGTCAAGCCATATATATAACCAGAAGTCACAGGCTTTCGGCTAGAATTTGGTAAGGACGCTTGGCGCCTTCGCGTGTGGTCTACGGACTATGGGGATTTTTTGTTTTTTTTTCTCCTTGACATATATTTTTTTAAAAAAATATGGCCGCTTCCACATAAATTTACAAAAATAATCTTATTCTCGACAATTGAAGACGGACGGGCGATATGTATCATCTGCCATACTTCTGATCGTGACAGTGACACCTCCAAACTCGACAAATCACCTGGCTTGTCGAGCTACCCTACCTCGATAGGTAGGTACCGAGGTACAACACATCAGCAGTGGTTTAATTAGCCACTTAGTTAAGCAAAGTAGCTTAATTAGTGACTTAATTAAGTGATTAAATCGTTAATTAATTGACTAACCAACGTGCTTAGTTGGTGAACTTGCCGAGGTATGGTTACTCGGTAGGAAAACTCGCCATGCTCCTGTAGAACGATAGGTGAACCTCTTCACCACCGTGTCTTCCGCGGTCAAGGAGACTTTCTTTGCATATTAATTCAAAAGAGGGCTAGATTTTAAAAAGAATATTTTTGGGAATAGAAAAGGAAGGCTTCAACCGTGGGCACACTCGTGTCTCTGTAACATTCAGGATTGAGATGAGCAGGTGTGTGTCTAGTGTCTACGAGGATCTCTTTGGCTACCAGCAATGGCGGACCTAGAACGAAAATAGAGAAGGCTCATATATTAAATCAGTGGTCGACAAACAACTAGCACTAACACTAGTAAGTTGATCCAAGTAAAATCATATGAATTGTGTCCCATTAAATACAAAGACCAACAAGCAAATGGTGGTAAGGCCTATGCAATCTTACGTACCTTTAAATCTCTCATGTATGCCTCCTTTTTTTAGCCGGCGTCATTTTTTTCTATACTCAACTAGGTAGCTTTACAAATATGTTATAGATGTTAATTATATTCATAAATATTTCATCAAACAATTTAAGAATGTGCTACTTAAGAATTTTAGGATATTTAACAAAGAAAGCAAGCTAGCATCTTCAATTTTAAATTACAACAAAACTACATTAAACAAGAAGATAAAAGGCATTTCAATTCTCAATACAGAAAGCCGTTATACAATACGAGAAATAGTGGCTGGCTGTAGAGGAGCCAGAGCCCACCTTAGCCCGCCCTAGGCCTGCTGGCAGCCATACACACGCCGCACATTCTGCCACCAGCACCAACTGCTGTGCCAAACTGCCGATCTTTTAAGGGAGTTGCATTTTTATTTCAGGTGTTTCCATGTTTGCAATAGTGATGTATTCTTTTATCTTAGCAAGAATAGTGTGTAACTAACACCATGAATAATTGTCCAATATACATTTATTCAGACATGCATGCCACTCCCAATATCCAATACAAAGCAACATGCCTTTTATCCATAATTATTGGAACGGGCAAACAACAGTGGCTGAGTTTTCAGTTTTGGGGTCTTTTTGTTTGATGACAAATTTGTCAAAATTTGGTATTACTAAAATTTAGTCATCAAATTGACTACTAATGTTTTGGTCAAAGATTGACAAAAAATGAAATAGAGAATAAGGGGGAAGAAAATCTTGCAAAAATTTGGTAGCAAACTAAATATTCACCAAATTTGGTTAACGCTACCAAAATTTGTTAAAGCAAGCGATTGTAAATATTGGAAGCAAGCCAAACATGTCCTTGGTTCACGCCATTGTGCTAGGCAAGCTATCAAACTATAGCCTGCACTCGAGACGCCAAAGAAAAAGGACTTGATCATGGTGTTTATGTTCAAAACAATCAAGGGAAAAATTAGTCCAGTGACACTCAATTCGTTGGCTTTTTGTAATGTGTCTATGATATGTGGGTCCATCTAAGTCTATGATAGTGGGTCAGGGGTGTCAAAAAGTGAATCACGAATTTTAAAGAGTGTCAGTGACGCCAATCGCCCAACAATCAAGCGTGGATCTCGGTTTTATGCGGTCTTCCATTTATCTCTGTGTTTTCAATGGCGTCAGCTGCAGCATTTGCAGCTTCAGTTATACCCATCTTTTGTAGCGCATTCGTAAAGGCATCAACATATGTGGCAGTTATTTTGTATGGTGTGTTAATTGGACCTGCGAAAGACCGAGTTTCCACTTCTTGCTTATACTCTGATAGCGCCTTGTTAATGGCATCGCCAATATTACCAAATTGTTTACAGAAATTTGGTGTGACCTGCAAGCAGAGCAAAAGTACGCATTGCGCTCAACAAAAATCACAAAAAAGCAAAACTGCTTAGAAAGAATTTGAAAGGAGGGCGTAGTTTTACCTTGGGATGCTGTAACATCCCTAACAAGTCCTGGTAGACTATGACCTGAATTAAAAATACGTTGATCTGAGGCCTCTTGTTTGCACTAGAATTTGGCATAGCATGGCTAAATTGTCAAGATAAAGATAAGAGTATTTTGGCAGATATCGGATAAAAAAAGAGAAGTTAAAGATATTATTATAGCCGATATTGATCCAATTTTAAGGAGTCCTGCTCTAATAAGAGACTGATACGTGTTGGAAAAGGATATAACCAGCCAGATCTGCTATAAAAGATGGTCAAAGTTATGCGAGGAGAACAACACAATCAAATCGATCAACTCATATTACTTTTATTTACTTTCCTATAACTAGGAGTAGTCCTGTAATTTAAATTTTCTTATAATCCGATCCTAATCAATAAAGTTGTGCATCATCGATTATTGGTTTTCATCAATTACACCAATCAGGTTTGACTTTCTCTGATCTTGTTGTACATCGCTTTTTTGGGGAAGATCTATCTCATAGCATCTGATTAGCATTAATCGGCTAATTAGAGTTATCATTATCATAGATTTGATCGGTCTTTTGGTTGTTTAGATCTTTTGTCGATTGTAACTTTAGATTGGTTTTGAGCATACTTTATATTTATCTTACCAATTGCAGGATCAAATCGGTTGGCACGCCTAGAATCTCTAGAACCCAACGTTCGACATGTGCGTTATAGCCGATAAACCCCTTCACATTTTTTGATGCCAACGCACTCTTGGCACACCCGGTGGGACGTGATGTCTTTATCAGAGAAGTCGATTCCGCCTTCCGATCTCAACACTGAAGCCGTAATCGACCCTACACTGGACAATTTAACACTAGATCAACTCAGGGAGTGGTAGTTGTTTCCTCGCAAGGGCATTTGAGGAGCATTAAAGCGGATTGTCATTTAATAGTTTGCTTCGTGTGCTTGTATTTTCCCATACTGTACCAGATTTCTCCCATCTTTAATGCATGGCAGAGCTCCTGCCGTTTTTTTCAAAAAAAAATTAACACCAGATCAACGCAAAGAGATTAAAGATTGAAAGGTTGCACTCAAGGAGATGATGCTGAGTTGCAATCAGAAAAACCCGATAAGGTGTCACTTAGAAAGCTACATTACTGACAGTTAATGTCCTTGGCGATGGAGGGGTTACTAACAGCCTGGTAAGTCAATACATATCCACACAAGCTGAATTATCGGTTTTGATTAATCAATCTGTGTATTATACCTTAATCAACCAATCATCGGCTCTAGTCACAACTCTTAAACCGATGATAGCCAATAGCGTTAAGATCATTGCTCAAGAGTTGGTATCAATTGGAAGCCTACTTGACCCAATGCAAGCTTTGCCAAATTATCCTATTTATTCGGTAGCACAAAACACTCAAGGCATAGTAGCCAACCCTAAACCATCAGCTATAACTTTATCTCTAACTATGATGCCAACTCAGTCCACTGTCATACTATCGTGAGATTCCTGTACAAGTAGGGTTACGCATTACCAAGCTTACACCAACGCTACTAAGTTGGATCCATCAGCCAAATTACCACTATTGGCTCTGTTTTATATTTTTCCATAATCGGTTCCACAGCCGATTGAACATAACAGCATCCGTAGTACATTGAGTCGATCCAGCAGAGGAATTTAGCCCCGTATAAAGTCGTAACCTACTCGGAACCCTTTGTTCCGGTACCAAAGCCGACTGCTAGAAGGAATAATGGATATGAGAAATTTTTTACTCATGCATCGGCTCAATCAACTCACTAACCCAAGCTTATGCTTGGGGGGTATAATGCCAATTACAAGCATAATTGACAAGCTCCTAACGTTGCGTCGGCTAACACAGTAAATTGAGTCAACCAGATATCTGTTGTATTGAGAGATCAATTCAGCATACAGACCCAAAGGAAAAGTTATTGGTTATAGGATACCTTGAAATTGTTATGGTAAAACATATGGTCAATATAATCTGGATATAGTTTCCTATAGCTGATAACTTTCTTCCCTGGGCTGTATGTCGAATTGATCTCTCAATATAGCAGATATCTGGTTGGCCTAATTTACTGTGTTAGCCAACACAATGTTAGGAGCCTGCCAATTATGCTTGTAATTGGCATTATACCCTCCGAGCGTAAGATCGGGTTGGCAAGTTGGTTGAGCCGATGCATACGTAGGAAATTGCTCGTATCCATTATTCCTTCTAGCAATCGGCTTTGGTACTGGAACAAATGGTTCTGAGTAGGTTACGACTTTATATGGGATCGAAATCCTCTGCTGGATCAGCTCAACGTACTGCAGATGCCTATTATATTCAATTAGCTATGGAACCGATTGTGAAAAAGCGTAAAACGGAACCAATGGTAGTAAGTTGGCTAATGGATCCAACTTAGCAGTGTCGGTGTAAGCTTGGTAATGCGTAACCCCACTTGTACGGGATCTCACGGTAGTATGATAGTGGGTTAAGTTGGTATCATAGTTAGGGATGAAGTTATAGCGATGGTTTAGGGTTGGCTATTGTGCTTTGAGTGTTTTGAGCTACCGAACATTCAGATAATTCGGCAGAGCTTGCATTGGGTCCAGTAGGCTTCCAGCTGATGCAAACTCTTGAGCAATGGTCTTAACACTATTAGTTATCATCGACTTAAGAGTCGTAACTAGAACCGATGATTGGTTGATTTAGGCATGCTGCACAGATTGATTAATCATAGTCGATAATTCAACTTATGTGGGCATGTATTGACTTATCGGTAATGCGCAACTTTATTGATCAGGATCAGATTACAAGAGAATCTAAATTACAAGACTACTTCTAGTTGATAGGAAAGTAAATAAAAATAATGCAAATTGATTGATTTGATTGTGTTGTTCTCCTTGCACGACCTCGACTATCTTTTATAGTTGATCTGGTCGATCGTATCCTTTTTAAACACGTATCGGTCTCTTATTAGAGTAGGATTCCTCAAAATTGAATCAATATCGGCTATAGTACTATCTTTAACTTTTCTTTTCTTATTCGATATCTGCTAAAATACTCTTACCATTACCTTGACAATTTAACTGTACCCTACCAAATTCTGATGCAAACTGCAGCATACCTTCGTAGCGCCATCGACCGACTTCCCCTGTGGCCGAAACCCACCAAGCACACTAATGGTAACGGCCTGTGAAGTCAGGCCAACATGCCTCATGATAGCGATTCCTGCCTCCACAATATCCTTAGCTGCACTGATCCCTCCCTCCACAATAGCCTAGGCTGCACTGATCCCGCACCGTTAATAGCCTGTTTGAGCTTAAATCCGAACCAACGATATTGGATTGATACATGGCGTCGGACAAGCGACTGATTGGACGACCATCCCTGACTGCGCAGGGGAGGGTTCACAGAACCGTTTTTAAAAAAACCGTTTCAAAACCAAAATTCGAAAATCGAAAATATCTAGCCGAAAATAGCTCAAAAATCATCAGAAACTGATGAGTTAAAGAAATCAAAATTTTTGAAAAAAAAATCAAAAAACAGTCAGTTTTCTTGAAAAACGATTGAAAACCGACTGACCAATTAAATATTCCTTAGAGCCGATTTTTGAGCGACTTTCGCTCGATTTTATCAAACATCGAGCAGTTTTCATCAATTTTTAACCGGTTTATGTCGCATAATTTTTTTTTAAATTTTTTAAATTAGATCAGTTTACTGACCGGTTTTAAATTTTGAACTGGCTCGTCAAAATCAAAAACCATGATTTTCAAATGATTTTGGTCGGTTTTGAGAACCTGTCCATTGACGCTACGTCCCAGTCCCAACGAGGCAATGAGTCAGTCCTGAAGATTTCGGGAGATTCCCGGTGTCCGCAAACGAATCCCCGAACACGAACATCTTGTACCAATGGAAGACGCCCCGAGACGAGACACCACATGAGCAGCTACGTAATATTAGTCCATGCATGCAAACCAACGGATTGGGCGATATTAATTAGCCAAACTACTTAAAAAACGAAATAAAAATCAATTAAGCTAGTCTACAAGCATAAGCACGTCTTTGCGCAAACTCACTTCAGTGATAAAGTGAGAAAATTTTGGAAGTCTAAGCAAATATAACTACGGTAAATAAGCGCAAACAAGTCCATATACATATTTAATAAGTAAAATTGAGAATCGTAATATGTTTTTTTTACTAAAAGTATGGCCCAATACACATGTAAACATATATAGATTAAAACAAAAAAAGATGCAATAAATACCTCACTACGATACTACCAATGCTTAAATGGCTTGCCAACAAAAAGTCCAACCATACATCCAAAAGATATTATAAAAATATGTTGATCAGTACGTGCATCGTATAACATAAAAAATATATTTAATGGCTTAAATATAAATAGCAAAAATACTTAGAAAATTCTAGAAACATTATGTATAATATTTTGAAGCATGTAGAATTGAAATAAAATAATTTTGGCAAAATTTCTCTTAAACTTTATTCAAATTAAATAATATTTACAAGAAAGGTAATTCCATTGGGCTAAGGGCAAAAATGTCCAAAACTAACCCCTGTTAGGTCAAACTGACGATCAAATGATGGAAATGACAAAAGGAGGATGAATTGAAAAAATTAGTGGCAAAAATAAAAAGAAGAAAAGACTAATGGAAGAACCGAAATTGCGCACATTTCCAGTGGCATCAACAAAATTTTCAAAAAAAAAAAAATATACGAAGTTTTGGACATGACATGTAGGGGTGCAATCGGATCGGATATTTTCCGACCGACCGACCGACCGGATGTGTTCGGATCGGATTCGGATAATTTTTTCGGATATTTTTCGGATTCGGATTCGGTTTCGGATATTTTATTTCGGATTCGGGAGATCGCTATCCGTCGGATCGGTATATTCCGAATATTTTCTCGGATATATCCGGTTACCATTATTCGGATATCCGACCGTAACTTAGCCATTAATCGGTATTCCAGTAACCACTACCCCTAGCTCACCTCTCCTGACTCCCAGAGTCCCACCCGAGCGCCCAGGCGGCCAAGCCTCCTGCAGCCACCTCGCCGCCTGGCCTCACGCCGCGCCGCCAGCCTCCTCGAGCCTCCTGTCCGAGGCCGCCCTGCGCCAATCTCGGGCCTCCTGGTGCCCTCCGCGGCTCCGCCTGAGGCCCTAAGCGGCTGAGCCCCAGCTTCCTCCACCCGAGCCCCGGCTTCCTCCGCCCACCTCGCTTGAGCCCCGACTTCCGCCGCCCTCGGCCTGTCCTGGCACCCTCCCGCTGTCCTTCGCTCTCTCGGCGCCGCCCTTCGCTGGCTCCATCTCTCGGCGCCGCCCTCTATTTCCTCCCCCTCCGGCCCTCCTGACGTCCGCTCCCTCTGGATCCAGCTCGTCTCCTTTTCCGTCTGAAGATATTTGTTTTGGTTGTGATGATTTTGTAGATTGTTATGTTTCTTTTTTTCTAGAGGAAATATGTCAAGCTTGTTCTGATCTAATCCATGTAAAAAAACATGTGCTGATCTTTCCTGTAGTTTTGGTAAGATTATTTTTAGGTAGTTCTTCATGGTTTTTTTTCTTCATTTGATTGATTTGCTAATAGCATCCTCTTTGCTTTAAGCCATAGTGAGATTGCCTTCAGAAACAACTGGTTGTGATTGGGCCAATGACCGTAAACAAACTGGGTGAGATCTTTAGGTTTTCAATATCTAGCAAGTGTTGCTTTGAATCTTAAAGACTGAAGTCTTTCAGAATATGCGAGGTTGGAGCAAGCAATACACTGGGCTTGATCTGCTATTATGATAGAACTTCTGTGGGTTGATGGATGGTGGCTTCAACGTCGTCTTCTGAATTTCCTAGTCTTGCTCTGCTCCAGGTTTGTTCGGCTGTATCTGTTTAGCTTTTGCTTCTGTATCTGTACTAGCTGTTGGTTGTGTGGTGTGAAGTTGAACTTTGGACGGTTTTGTATGATTTTTCCTAGTTGCAGGGTTGTTGATTCAGGATGCTTGCTAGAGTCTATTTTATGCTTACAGAACGCTATTGTAGAACCATGAATATATGTTGTTTTAAACAAATGAAAATATGTAAGCTGGGAAATTGTCCTTTTCTTCTGAAGATTGTTAATGGTCCATGGCACTAAATCTGAATGCTTCAGGTAAGACTGATAAGTAATATGCCCATATTTGAATTTACATTATGTAAATTCTATATTTTGTTTCTTGTTGTCTTTTTGGTATTATCATTTATTTATATTTTTGTTATTATCATTTATGTGTATATTTAGTAAGACTAATAAGAGTATGCCCAAATGACTATTACAGGGTAGTGTATAGTTCGGCAAAAGAGGATGTTCTGGGGCGGCATGATGCTCTAGTTCGCAGCGTGGAGTACTCTTATGCTGCAGGATGTTTTGGGGCGGCATGATGCTCCTCTTTTTTAATACCATTATCGATTATTGCTCAGATATCAGGTGAAAATAATTATTGTCTTTGGCCTTATCCTGTGGCAGAATGGTTTAAGAATGATCCGTTGATAAATGTGATGTATGCCATATACATGGAGTAATTTGTGCTTGCACCTGATGCTTGGCATATTGAGCGTGTTGCTTGCTCTGAAACATTGTGGCATGTTTTCATTTACATGAGGAATTTTTCAGTTGTGATGGTGTATAAATGACAATGCTTGTGTAATGATGCATGAATTATCCTACCCCAAATGGAGAAACGAAGGTGCTTGTGTACTGGTGCATGGATTACATTGTATATTTTCTTGGTTACTCTTTGTTCTATCTACACTTTGTCCCATAATTCATTACATACTTTGATACCCTGCATAGCTGACAGTAAAATATCAAGTAGCCAAAAATAACTAATTGAGTAAAATATATACCGTTCAAATTTAGTGTACTTTTGTAACTTTGTTGGACTATTCGATAAAATGATTTATTAGACTGCGATAATCTTATTATATGTTGAATTCATATGGTTGGTTAATCAGTACTATATGTGTGCTTTATGAGGTATCTGTTTTCACACACTATCCGACAAAAATATTCGATACCGTAACGATTCCGCTCCGTATTCGATTCGAATCCGCTACCGATATTATCCGCGCCGTATTTGTATCCGGTACTATCCGAATCCGATTCCGAATCCGATAAAAAATATGGTTTAGGATATGGTAAGAGCGATATCCGATCAAATCCGAGCCGATTGCACCCCTAATGACATGCCCTTCAATATGTTCCGTAGCTACTCTTATTGCTATAGAGTAGCGGGTGGTGGAAAAATATCGTGTGACACACGCATATACATCGATATCGTTCCTACGTTTAATTAAAAGAAAAGAGAATAACTAAGCGTGAAAAATTGTCGACTTTGAGTGTAAATTTCAAACAATTACTTTTGCCTGGCATTTTAAAGCACTGTTTGGAATACGTGATTTTTTTCTAATTTCACGTAAATTAAATTATTTTTTTAATTCCTATAAAATTTCTGTGTTCTAAGAGACTAAGGCCCTGTTTGTTTACGCTTAAGCTTTTTGGCTTATAACTTAAAGTCGGATTTTTGACTTAAACAACTTAAAAGCTAATGTCTTTTGTACGTGATAGAGGTGGGTAATTTTATTTAACTTTAGTATTATTAGTCTAAAACCAACCATCAATAAGCCAAAAAAACCTCTCTCTAGTGGTTTTTAGCTTTTAGTTATATGGAGGCTTATGGCTTTTAAAAACTCAGATAAAAAGCTACCTATTTGTTTAGACTTTAGCTTTTTAGTTTTTAAACCAGTGAAACAGTCCAAACAAATAATAGCATAAACATACTATGTAGATGATACCTGCAAAAGTGTGCACCGTGCAGGCCTCTTTGTAGGTGAAAAGAGCAAGCAAGAGAGAGGCGACCCGGAAAAGGGTTGTGGGAAAAAAAGGAACACCCCTTTTCTTCTTAGCCTGAAGTCCGAGTTGCTTCAATTCGCAACTGTTTCACCACTTAATTATCCGTGGACTGTATGTGCTTCTACACGTTACAGGAAAAATACCTTTAAATTTTTCAAATATATTTTATTGCATCGGGATATTGAACCTTGAGGCATCACGTGCAGTTGCACACATACATATGAAAAACAAGCTAGATTGATGACATACATGGACACAGCATGAAGCAGCATGGCACAAGAGATCAAAGGCTTAAAAAGAAGGAAAAATATCCTGTGCAATCAGATAGGTTGGTGAAACCATCAGTGCAACAACTAAAAAATTTCAAAAATTCTAAAAAAATCATGGATGTACATCTCATTACCCCATCTACATATAAAATTTCATGATCAAATTCGTCCTGTGCTAAGAGTAATAAAAAAACAAACTTAATCATGAACAGGAACAGTTCCTGTTCATGATGAACTTTGTCTTTTTTTGTAACTTCTAGCACAGGATGAATTTGATCATGAAATTTTATATGTAGATGGGGTAAGCTGAGATGCACATCCATGATTTTTTTCAGAATTTTTTGAAACTTTTTTTAGTTGAGTTGCACCGTGGTTTCACCAACTGTCTGATTGCACAGGATATGTTCCCTAAAAAGAAAGGATAACACATTCTATATGAGATTTTTTTTTAGAATTGGTGCAATTAACGTTTTAAGATTTTTAATGTAATTAACGTAGAGTTTACGACAGACTAAAGAAGCTTAATTAACACTAATCTAATTAACTATCATATGTCGGATCAATAAATAGTTGTATATGTATACTGTATCAGTCCTATTAGAAAATGAGAAAAAAATATTGACTAACAAATGTATGTTGAGCCTTTAAGAGACAGACCAAGAGATAGAATTGACGCTATAAGTGAGAAGAATACATGTTAAGAGCTCAATCAGATCATGCATGCAAAGACCAAAGCAAGAGAAACTAATATGAATAGCCGCGCCGTGCAATTGCGCGGGCTATATATTTTTTCTAGTTTCAGAAACAACATCCACTGCGATCGAGCACTGTGACCTACATATTTCTGTAATCGGTCCAACGAACCTGAAGCACGTCCCTGTAGGCTGCAAGTATTGGTCAGGTGAATCCAACTTGTTTTGTTTATGCCTAGAAAATCTGAAGTAGCTGACCTATCTCCATCACGAGCTTCATGCGGAGATCTGGGAGATGTCAGCGTGCCTCGAAGCGATCAGAGCAAAGCATCCACTGCGATCGAGCACTGTGACCTACATATTTCGGTGATCGGTCCAACGAACCTGAAGTACGTCCCTGTAGGCTGTAAGTATTGGTCAGGTGAATCCAACTTGTTTATGCCCAGGGCCGGCCCAAAGGGGAGGGCAGCCGGTGCGAGGCTCTCAATTTAGGAGAGCCTCCAAATTGCATCTAACATGAATGTAGAAATATTATTCCTGATAAAACTCCGAGCTACCCGGAAAAAGTAATTTGATGAAAGTGATTATAATGAAGAGGTTTTATCAGCTGAGAAGTCTTTTGAGGTAAATTACTTTCTTGTTATGGTAGATGTAGCAATTTCTTCATTGAAGAACACGTTCGAGAATTTTACTACATTTAAGAGTATATTTAGTTTTTTACTTAGCTCAAAAAATTTAAAGTCATTGGATAATATTGAACTAAGAAATTGTTGCACTAAATTTGCAAAAATATTTTCCCATAATAGTTCATGTGATATTGAGTTAGATGATTTTTTTTGAACTAAAAGTGCTACAAATGACTTTATTTGCTCACTCACAGTCCGTCATGGAAATTTTTGAGTTTGTTAAGGATTTAGATTGCTATCCAAACGTTTCAATTGTTTATCGAATTTTATTCACCATACCTATGACTGTAGCCTCCGCTGAAAGAAGTTTTTCAAAGCTAAAATTATTAAAAAATTACTTGAGGTCATCAACGTCACAAGAAAGGTTAAATGGTTTGGCAATTTTATTGATGATTTTGCATCTAAGAGTGTTAAAAGGAACTTTAACTTGCCCATTTAAATTTGTAGGAGTTGGTGAGATTGGTTTTTGTCGCAGCATTATGGTAGTGATGGCAATATGACGTGGGTGGTCTTGAAGGTGGATCTTAGAGGCTAGAACTCAATTTAGTTGAATAGTGCATGAGTTTGATTATGTTTAAACTATTTTTTGGTTGTGACTTGTTCTCTACCAAGTTTATTACATATGAAAGCATTCAATATTTTATCTGCAATAATTATGGTAGTCAATAAAAGGACCACTTGATTTAGCTCGCCCCGGGCCCTCAAAATCTTTGGAACGGTCCTGTTTATGCCTAGAAAATCTGAAGTAGCTAGCATATCTCCATCACGCGCTTCATGCGGAGGTCAGGGCAGGGTTCGCTTTCCCGACGAAAACCAAAAACCGACCTTGCCGAGTCGGTTTGGTATTTTACACCAAGCGGTAAATCATGGAGTTAAAATTTAAATTTAAAAAATTTGAAGAAATCTAGCAAAAAGTGTTAAAATTTTTTGTGTGAGGTCTTGAGACAATGTTAATGATGTCGTAAAATTTTTAGATTATTATCAGACCTGTATATTTTTCAAAAATTCTGACAGTGATACTGCCAGAATTTATGCTCTTCAGTTTTTTATTTTCTAGAGGCAAAAAATGAAGTCTAATATTTCTTAAAATTTTTGTGTGATATAATAACGTAATTACAATGATGTTATAAAATTTTTAGATAATGATCAGATATGTGTATTTTTTAAAAATTCTTAAAGTTATCATTGTATATTCTCTTCTGTTTTTGATTTTATATGGGTACTAAATGAAGTCTAATATTTATGAAAATTTTAGTACCTAATCCTTTAGCACTAATTATGTTCAAATTAAAATTTTAAAATATAATAAATCTTTTAAATATTTCTAAAATTTGACAATGTCTTTGTTTCTTTCCATTAATTGTTATTTTGGATTTTTTAGAAGAAATAAATGGTTTCAAATTTTTTTTAAATTTCTCTAAGGTGTTTGGTAGATTAAGTGGGATTTTTTGTAATTTTTTGCAAATTTTCCAATTTTCCTTGCATTTTCACCATTTTTTCTTCTGTTGTCAACCGGTTTTCAACTTTTTTTACTGTTTTTTTGAATCAGTTTGACCACCTGGTTTGACTTTTGCAAACCAATCGGTTTTTACTAAATTTTGGTCGAATTTCACGAAAAATCGGTGCCGACCAGATACCAGTTTTTGAATGCAAAACGAAATGTGAACCCTAGATCAAGGAGAAGGCGGTGTGCCTCGAAGCGATCAGACCAGAACACAGAAGTTAGGTTAGGTATGAGTTGAGTTTGCTCGATGCTGCCAATGGATCCCTGTCGCTGCACTCTGATGGCAATGTGGTGACCCACTTAATTAATTCAGGATAATGATAGTAATTTTGTTATTAATTTTAAGTTAATTACACTAATCAAGGTATATTAGCTAATAAAATATCAAACAGACCTGATACTTTATCAATTAATACACCTTATTCAAAGTTTTGCAACAGAACATTAATTAAAGACTCGTAGGAAATTTTATTACATTTCCTGCCACACAGAATACCATCTTACGTTTCTCATATCTCATCATAATAATATTTACAATAAAAACTTAAATATAATATCTACACTATATTATACCCTAGAGATTAGTAGCCTCCTCTGTAAGGGCCGCTACTTCATCCACTCCTCTGGGTAGTCCTCCGCCTCCTTATCACCCAGGTCCTATGGGTGACTCACCAACCACTCCTCAGTGAATCCATAAGCCTTAGAGTCTAAGCAAAGAGGAAATTATACAAGGGTGAGTACAAAAATGCACTCAGCAAGTGTTAATAACAAAATGCAATATATAAGTTTTACTTTCCCCAAACCATCTCAAATTCCTTTCCACAAATCCTTTCCTCAAATCCTTTTTACTAAAATAGGTTTTACTAAGAAAATCTGTATTATCGATTTTTAATTATTAAAATGCTGCTAGCACTCGTATATGAAGCAGACTTAGCTTTCGTAGCCTCCAGTCCATGAGACAGGTATGAATTCATGATTTTTAACCCTGCGCAGGCTTTATATCACTTTACCCATAGTGAACCCAACCGCGTTCAGAACTCAGAATGTTTATCACTATTTTGGTATTAGATCTCCAACCTTGACCACCTACCAGTTCTACTTCTTCTCAAATTCGATATTACTATTACATGGGATGACCACTATACCCCTTCTTGAAATCGGTGGTACTCATCTGCCCTGACCACCTACCAGTTGTACTCTGTCTCAAAATCGGTGGTACTAATACGTGGGGTGGCCAGTTGAACTCCTCGAAATCGGGGTTACTCATCACCTCATGGCTTTAAATATAGTGCCTCAAAAATAACTAACACTGGTTATTAACCATGTCCCTCGCTGAGCCTTCGGCATATCCCAGCTTTACACTACTCTTAGATATCTACTCTTACCCAATGTAAAGATCAAACATCATCATAGGACAACATTTTCTGATTGCTTCTACATACTATGGTCAATACGATTTAATATGGCTCATTACCCGAGTGTAGTGGTGTTATTTTTATATCATAACTTATGTAGAGGGCCCCTCCGGCAATGCTCGAATATGAAATCCTCTACCCACCACATATATATCACACCGATTTCACTTGTTGGGAGAGCCAATTCAACATTTCCAAAATTTCACATATTGCATCTGCAGTTCACCAATACTGAAACAATCCGATTTAGGTTTTTCTTTAAACAACATTTTTTTTCATGCAAAAGTGATATCACATACATTCCAAATAATTTTTTGATATTTAATTAAATATGTTCATGGGATGCTTGCCTGGGTTTTGATCAAAATAAGTGTTTTCACCCATTGAAGATCAACAATCCAATTAAATTTAATTTATGGAATTACATAAATACCATATTTTTGTGGCCAATAAGTTTTTACATATTTAAGGTATCCGACATTTATTTCTTAATATTCTAAGGTTTATAAAATCTATGTTGTGATTTTTAAAACTTTATTTGATTTTATTTCACTGCGCTTTGGATAACGGTTCGACTGATTAAATTTTATAGATTTAATAGGTTTCAATTGTTTCAACTTACTTTAAATTTTGAAAAAAATGCAAATTTAATTGTTATTTTAGCTGGTTTACTAAAATTTCATATTTCTTATTTTTCTCTTTTCTTTTCTCTTATTGATTTCTCTCATGATTTATGGATTGCAGCGATTTCATGCGATTACTAGCGTAAAAATTATGTTTTGATTATTTTTACATTAAATTATTCATTTTTACATGTTCTAGGATTCTTATTTTTCTCTTTCTTTATCTTCTTTTCCTTTCTTTCCTTTTTCTTTTCCTTTTATTTCTTTTCTTTCTTTTCCCCTCACCCTTATCCATTCGGTTCTGCTGTCTTCCTCTTGCTTTGGCTCCTTCCTCTTTTCCCCATTTCTTCCTCCCATGCGCTTACCTCAATTTGGTCGGCCACCCACCGCAGCTCCGATGCCGACCACCACCGCGCCTTGCTCTGGTCAGTCCCGGTCGTTGCTTCCTCTTGGCCTGGCTGGGCCTCGCCTACCTGACTTGGCTACCATCCCGCGGGCGCATGGCCCGTGTCCGCCGCGCCTGCTGAGCACCCTCACCTACTCCCCCCTGGCAGTAGCTGGTTCCTCAGGCCCCTGAGCTCGGGCCACCAGAGCCGTTGCCTGGCCACCTCAGCCCACCCCTGCGCTTGGCTGCTCGTCGTCCCTATGCTCCTGCTACCATGGGTTCGACCGACCCTACCCCTGGGCTATCTCTACTTCTTCTCTGGCTAGGGTTTGGTATACCCGATTCACTGTGATTTCTATAATTTTTTTATTTTATTGTGTTCTATGCTGCAAGGGTAAATGGTAAAATCTTGGTCTGTGATGATTATTTTGGTTGATGCATGGGTTAGACAGCATCGTGATGACACCCTTTGATCCACCATGCGCTGAGGAGCATGGGTGGTTTACAAGGAATGTTTAGCGCAATCCCCGCGGTGTTGATTAATTGAGACCGTTATTTATCTACTGCTATTTTTATTTTCTAGCTGATTTTCACTATTGCTATACCTATGTTGCTCTCTTGCATGGCTGGGAAAATGAAAGGTTACCTGGATGTAGGGAATGAGAATACAGTGCGGGAATGGTGCTGGTGATGTTGGTGAGACGATGCCGAAGTGGCTGCTTGTCTCCTCCCTTTGTTGCTCTTCTTGCTCTCGGAGGCTTGGCTCTAGCTTTGGTGGTTTCCTTGTCTTCTGGCTCCTGAGGCCTTCCTTGTGGCCTTCTGGTTGTTCTTGCTCACTGGTGGTTTGTGCTTTGGTGCTTTGCTTACCTTGGAGGCTTGGCTAGTGGTGTGTATGTGTGGCTTTGCCTGATGGTTGTAAGCTCTTGTATGGGGTTGATGTTCCTAGGGCTTGCCTTGTGCGGTCGTCTTAAGTGAGAATGCTCTGGACTAAGGAGATTTTGGCTAGGGGCTTTGAACTTGATGAGCTGTTCTTAAAGCATAGTGATTTCATTCCTATCCTTTTGACTATGAAATTTTTTTACCGTTTTACTAAGGGCAATATTTTTTTCTACCACATGATATTTTTAATATACTCATGCCTACAGTTAATATAGGTTTATATAATTGCCGAATGATGCAATCAAAATTCATGAGAGGTGCCGATTTGGCCTCGAACGAATCTGATACCTCAGTGAGTGATGCCATCTCATACAGGAGTAATGGCAATTCCAAATATATATATATTTTATTTAATTTTTCCTTACTATATTAATTCATTGCTTTTATTTATGGATGAAAATTTTCTGACATGCAGGGATACTGAAGATATCAGCATAAGAGAAGATTTTAGGAATCTTGTAAATTTATATTTTTGCGATGTAATTAATTATTCATGTAATTTGTATTTAAAGCTATAATTAATTTTTTTATAATGCAATTAGTCCCATTGTACAAAATTGTAATAATTAATATATGCAACTAATCTTTGTTGCTTAATTCCATTTTGATGACTGTCAATTTATGTTAATGACTTTATTTGAGTTAATAAAATCGCGGTTGTTTCAGCCAAGAGCTTGTTGAATGATCTGTAGTAGTACGTAATTTTGACGTCCGGGTATCGTCCTGCACTCGTAAGCCCATGTGCTCACCGCAGCAAAAGTAGGCATTATGCCAATGCGAAGGGCCATGGATCTATAGACCGTGCCATGTTGTGCTGGCCTGCCTCGTCTTCGACGAGTCAGGCACAACCCATTTGCAAGTTGTGCTAGCTTTGTGTTGTGTGGGTTGTGCCGGTCCAGATCTGATCTATTTGTACTATTGCGATGAGAGAGAAAAGGAGTCGAAGACACGTGGGGCTAAGGCAGGGACACAAATTTTGGAGAAAAATGAACTACATTTTATTCATTCTTAAATAGGTGTAGAGTTACTGCTTCATTAAAAGCCTTACACCCAGTGTAGGGTATTCTAGTACCAAACATCAGCCGGTGTGCGTGCTTGGTGTCGATGAGCACATACTCTCCAGTCTCTATTCTGCACCTTTTGACATCTCTATTATCTCCACTTTCTCTACATGGGAGGACGGCAATGGCCCAGCCGTAGGGTGAACAACAATATGCTGCAATGCCACGACAGAGCACTCTGTCATGTAGTATTCTTGTTTCAGACTCATCGGACCTGTTTCGTGCCATGCAGGTCCAAGCACGTCCATGCTAGCATCCTGTACCGTGCCATGCCATCTATCGCCCCTCATCAGTGAGGCACAAAGATGACTTCGGTCATTCGTGCATGTCAATCGACCAGATGCATGATCACAGCCATGCTTTAACTGCTTGCATCTCATTGTGCCATGGACCAAAGGGTGCAAACTGGTGTGGGGTGTTGGCGCACACGGTCGGGCGAGGCCTTACGGCGCTTAGCAGAGTACCACAACGTATGGCACATGACTTCACGCAAGACGATCGTGCGCGTTGCAAAAATCACATCCAGGTGCATAGCTTTGCTAGGCCAGGGCCAAGGCCGTACCTAACATTTTAGGCTCAGTTTGTTTTGGCTTGAGCTTGAGCTTATTTGGCTTCTACACCTCTATAAGCCACAAGCCAAAACAAACATTATTTTTCCAGCCAGACGGAGAGAAGAAGCTTCTAGCCCAATTTGCACTACGCGAGAGAAGCAAGGAAAACGATGCTTCTCGAGATGGCTAGAGCTTCTAAAAATCCCACTTCCCTGGTACCCTTACAACTTAACTATTATTTACGAAAAATTGCCATCCTCATCCAAATTCAAAGAAATTTTTTCACTCCAATGGCTTCTTCCAAATTTCACCAAATAAGCTCAAGCTCCACTTAAACAAACTCAAATTTTAGAGTCCCCTAGGCTTAAATTATAGCGAGCTCTTTGTACATAGGAAAAATAAATATTAATGCTATTTGTGTTTTTGCCAAGGTTAACTAGTTAGTCTGTTCAACATTGTACTGTCAACATAAACTAGAGGCCAATCATTATGGTGTGCAAAGATCAAGAATGCGCAACAACAACATAAGATAGAGAGAAAAATTGTGTGCTTGAAGACTTGTAAACACTTAAATTTGACACCATCGTCAAGGTGAGAATAAAATGATATTAGTAGTGCTATATTTATTTCAATAATTCAAATTTTAATTATGAAAATTAGGAGACAGTACACTACTACAGAAAGGCATATATTAGGAGGAACATCACTGACGGTTTTATAATGCAACAGCCAGTGACATCATCACAGACAGTACTCTTTATAAATTGTCAGTGATATACACCAATATTACAGATAGTTTTAGTACCAAACCGTCAGTGATGCTATCACACATGGTTTACAAAACTGCCGAAAACTGCTTAACAACTGTGGTTTTCGACCTTACCACTCCGGTTCGAAATCAAAAACCGCTCGGTAAACCGTTCTAATTTTTTTTAAAAAATTAAAAATTCAAAAATTTTGAGTTTTCGTTGAAAACCGCTCGCAAACCGTTTTCGAAGAACATTCAATTGATCGGGTTGGTTTTTTGTGAAAACCGAGCGGTTTTTTCGCGAAAAACCGCAGTTTTTGATTTTTTTCAAAATTTTTTGATTTTTCAACTCTTTGGTTTTTGACGGTTTTGAGCGGTTTTTGCGAAAATCGTACCGTGAAAACCGAATCGGTTTTCGCGGTACGATTTTGTTAACCCTACTATCACATGTTTCTATGACATTTGAAAAAAAAAGAGATGGGAAGGTGAAAAGACATGCATGGATAATTCATATGTTCTACTCATTTTTGCTCTTATTAATATAAAGATTAGCCAAATAATATTCCAATGGTAGACTAACAATGGGGCGCCTTAATTAGTAGGGGCCTGTGCAGTTGATCATTTTGCACACCCTTACGGTACGGGTCTAGCCAAGGCCACAAGATTGTGCGCGGGTTGCGCACAAGCAGGAAAGTCGGTGCATGACCCAAGAGGACTAGGGTGAGTCTGTGGCACGTAGCGCAGGTGTTTGCATCGTTTGCTGTGCGCCGCACACGTATATGGCACATGTCATCGTGCAAAAATTGGCATCTACATCTGCGTATGCTGTTTATAACTTTTATATTAACGTTGCAAAAACCACATGGCACTTAATCTTTAATGCTTCTAATTAGGAGTTGGTGGTGGTCATTCATTTTTCTTCAGAACACCTGATCTGTTAGATCTGGTACGAACGGCTAAGATGGAAAGGGATTTAACCCTATTATCCCGCCCCTTTCTCTCATCTTTGCACGGGCTTGCACAGTGTAGGGTCGAGGATGCGCCTAGAGGGGGGTGAATAGGCGTTTTACGAAATTAATCGCTCACTAAAATCGATCGCTCTAATCAACCCCTATGACAAAACCTAATCAAGATAAATGCGGAAGCGATAAGTAGGTTTTGACAATTAAAGCCTAAATCAACTAGGCTCACTAGTGCACTAACTAATTTATGTCTCTAAACAAGAATTGCTATATTGAATAAACAATTTACACTAAGCAATTCTAATGAATTCAAGCAAGTGATCAATATACAATAATTAAAGTGCTTGAATATAAATGAGACAAGAGACAACCGATATTTTTTCGTGGTGTTCGGAGACTTGCCGGTCTCCCCTAGTCCACGTTGAGGCAAGCCCACACTTGGACCGGCTCCCGCCGAGCACCCGCCTCTTTCCACTAGTCGTGATTTTTCACGCCGCAGAGGCTCAACCCGAACCTTCACAAACTTCACGGGCTTCTCACAACCTTGAGAGTTCCGCACAAGACGACGCCTTACGCCGCCTAGGAGTCGGCAACCTCCAAGAGTAACAAGCAGCCCTTCGCTTGAACCTCACCGGGCACAACAAATGCGCCTCGGTGATCACCAAGTGCAACACATGCACAAGGACTCACTCAAGTGCAACACATGCACAAGAGGCTCTCAATCACTTCCTAATTGCAACACATGCAATTAGTCTCACTCTTAAGCTCAAGAGGCAAATGGAGAAGAGCAACACATGCACACAACTCCCACACACAAAGAACAACACCAAAGAACTCTTGCCCCAAGCCCTCCAAGGGGTATTTATAGCCCCCACAAGAAAAACTAGCCGTTTGGGGGCAAAATGGGCGAATCAGCCTTTATGGTACTACCGCCTCTAAGGGCCAGAGTACCGCCCAGAGTCTCCAATGGTCGGCTAACGGTCATCGACCGGATTACCACCACTAAGGGCCTAGAGTATCAAGACTCATGCAGACTACCGCTCCCACACGATGCAGTAGTGCCTACCACCGAGCCAAAGAAACATCACAAGATCAGAAAAAGCAACAAGCACTATATTCCTAGAGTATCAAGACTTCATGACTACCGCCAAACATCTGCAGAGTCTTACCAGAGAAAATCCAGATTTCAACTCCAAAATCATTTCTCCAAAAACCAAACTTATTATTTGAGCCACAAAGATGATCAACACATGATCATACACACGTGCAAAACACATTTACACCAACTTAGCTCATACTCAAAGAATTCAAACCAAATCACGAAAACACATTTCGCAATCAACTCAAAGATCTATTTGCAAAACGATACAAATCAAACTCGAGTTTATGAGATTAATCCCCTAGCCATGTGAAGGTCAACACAAGACCCGGTCAACTTGCCAACACCCGCTGCAAGCCCCACTCACATGCTCTCGAATTTCGGACTCATAAACCTCGGTTTATTCAAGACAACAAACTTGCAAATAACGCAATAAACACATTTCATGCTTGAGCACTACTCTTTGCAACACATGCAAAAGTCTAGCTCCAAGCAACATCAAATCAAGATGCATGAACTCTCTAATTGCAACACATGCAATTCTCTAGTTCAATGCAACACCAAATCGAACTAACACCAAAACCAAATCACACGTATGAGCTCTTTACTCGCAACACATGCAAGCCTCTAGCTCCATTCAAACACACAAATACCAAATCAACCATATGTGCTCTCTACTCACAACACATGCGAGCCTCTAGCACATACACAACCATAAACACCAAAACCAAGCTTGAGCTCTCTCCTTTTGCAACACATGCATAACTTAGCTCCAAGCAAACACAAGTTTTAGAAAGATTGTTTTGCGAAACCAAAACATGAAGCTTTAACTAATGCAACACATGCAAAAGTGAACTTCACACAAAAGCCAACGCACTAGCTTATCACTTCTTGCAACACATGCAAATCAAAGCATTATGCGAAAACCAAATGCAACCAAGCATAAGTTTAACCCATTCGCAACACATGCCAAATGGTTAACCCATATGCAAAAACCAAATCAAATAAGATTTGAGCTTGAGTGAACGCGGAATGAGATCACCAACACATGATGAAGCTCAAGCAAAGGGAACGACCCCTCTTAATAGCACGGCGATAAAATCTTAGACTCAAAGACTACAAAAGTCCTTAGCCTATCTAGTTATACCTTAGCCGCCGCGCGCAAGCAATCCCCTTTGGGGTCTTTATGATCTTCACTTTGATACTCCCCCGGGATCATCGCTTGACTCCTCTTTTAACTTCGGGATCCACTCTTGACGCCCATCAACTCATGATGCCGTCCTTGTCCCGTTTTCATTTATCTCATCCTTGGACTTAACCTAACTCAATCACAACTCATAGAGTAGTTAGTCCAAGATGCATGGTTGTCTCAATTACCTCTTGCACTCCATTAACACATAATGGACGCCTTTAGATCAATTGAGCACAACCTAAATCAATTGAAATGATTTAAATGTGTCTTAAGTACAATAATGCAACTCATACTTTATTATACTTAAGAACTATTCATTTGTCCTCAATTAATCACGAACACCATCAACACATGATGAAGCGCTCATAATAATTAATTAAGATAAATGAACTCAATTTAAATTATCATTTAAATTGATATGAGTATATATTAACTACACAAATTTTCATATACTCATGTTGATGGAAAGTAATGATTCATTATATGTAAATTGTATGGAAATGATCATTACTCTAGATCATCAACTATAGAATACACCCCACATGTATATGTGCATAAATATGATTGACTTGGATATAATATGCACATATTCAATTTGATTATATTGAGTATATCCTATATTACCATGAGTATACTTATAACTTAGGCAATTCAAATATATACTAAGGATTTAGTTTCTTTGTCTTGATCCTTATGTGTGTCAATAACTAATCGATCAATACAAAGAGACTTTCAAGTTAAACTACAAACTCTCCTAAATATGTGCATCCATGTAATATATGGATTGGGAAACATGATGCACATTTTGTGGTTAATATAATGGGGACATTCATATTTTAACTTGACTCCAAAGTATGCAACTAATACTCGATAAATATGCATACATACCTCGGTTTTCCATTTTTCAATGCGATGAGACTAATCAAAGATATTCTAAATAAACAAGTTAGTCTCGATATAAGATTTGTCATTAATAACAATATCGCATTAGGGGATAAACTCAATATTGGATTTGTCATTAACACAAGATTAGATTTGTCATTAACACCAAAACCATAACTAATGAAGGTTGAACTTACACACAGTCCGAACCATTCTAGCCACGATGTCCTCTATCTCAAACTACCTTGACGCTGTACCACCTCTCCCTCCCTCGATCCATCCCTTGATCCGGTGTGCTCAACTCTCACTCTCATATCTCGCTACCTCCCACTCCCGATTCTCCTTCTCCACCACCACACCCAACATCCACCCTTTATGAGCTATGAGGAGAAGGATCGACATCGGCGTAGAGGTAAGTGGGCGGTGTGAGCACTCACAACCGAGTCTCAAATCCTATCTATGCAGCAACTACTAATGAAGCTCGAATGTGGAGTACTGAAGAAGCACAGCAAAAAAGGTTGCAATCGTGCTTGCCTCCCCGCTCGACGACGACCCCCCACCTCCGAGGCTAGCCTACAAGCCTAGATACCTCTCAAGGTTGGAGCCAGATGCAATGGAGGAGGAGGCGGCGACCCTTGCTGGAGAAAAGAGTCTAAACTAGAAACTGCGCCTTGGTCATGGGGAAGAGGAGCATTAGCACTACAACAGGAGAAACACATCGGCATTGTGTGTGGCAGAAGAGAGGCCTTCCCTTCTTCTGTCCCCTTCCCTTGTATGGATAGGAGCAGTTGGCAGTTCGTGCGAGGGTGGGTGTTCAATTAGGAGTTGGGTTTGCTTTCAATGATTTGTTAGATAGAAAATTGGTTACATTTACTTCCTCCCTTTCTCCTGTGGTGAGTCCATGCTTCTTACTTGTAACTAATTTACTGTCCTATATTTTTTATCTACTTTCTTTTATGATTTGAAAGCCAACATGTCAAAACTGTGATCAATTTGGGAGGCTAGAAACTATCATTCATAGGAACCATTATTTTGTTGTTTACTAGCTGATTGTGTTAATTTCTAGATGAAAACTAGGAAATGGTTGTCATAGTACTGCAGCCTATAGAAACTGAACTTCATTGTTGTTTATCAAGGGGAACATGGCATCCATGTTATATTTGCATAATTACTTGATTAGTTATTACAAAGCACAAAGAAAACGTCGGAAGCATACTATACTTGATTTGACGAAGAACATTCTTCCGTCGTTACAATTTTCTTACGATGAAAATGTATAAAAATGAGATAATTTTCTCATTAATTGAAATCCACATTACTTACGGAAAAGGGAATATGAATGGTGGGTTGAGCTGGTGATGTATCGCTAAAGTTCGATCCAATTATCTGCATCTTTTCACTTTTCTTTCCTATGGCAAGACCTTCCATATTTATTCAGTATATAGCGATACAATTGTGTTGTAGGATTAATATAACATCGTTGTTAATATAAAGAGCATCAATCATACTATAGATTTTCTTCCCTCCTACATTGTGTGTATACTTAAAGAATATTTCAATAGATCAGAACAACCATCACTAGATGTGCTTCACATCAACTAAAAAGCCCAAATGAGCTTGAGCTGATATGTTCTGCATGAAAATCGGTTGTTTTCTGTTGTCCAATCGACTCTGTATTTTTTAACTTCTTGGGTTTGTGTTATTCTGATATTTGGTTGTGTGGTTGAAGGTGAGTCTACAATGGTAGACTAAGTATCTCTAGAAGAAACTAGCACTATGATGAAATCTTGTTCCCCACTTGTAAGGTCAGGCTTTCTGATTCATACTATGTTTATAACACATCTTAAATCAGTTCTATGGATGGCAAACAAAGAAAAATTAATGGTTATACACATGGCTCTTTCCATAGAAGTTATGTTTGCTATAGAGATTTTGTCCTGTCTCATATATCTTCTATCGGGGATTGGATATACTGTACCATGACGACCATCGAAACCCGGCGCCAGCCGACTATGCTCTTGCCCGGATGGTGCACACAAGACCGACCTTCGTGTAGCCCGGCTCACGGGGCTACCCCGTCCCCCATCAAGTACGTCCCCGAGCGAGCCGAGCTCGGGGGCCCGCGACAAGGCGACGTGGCATTAAATGCGCAGCGGCTCGAGGGATCGCACGCCCGGGATCCGCGCTGCCACGGTCCGCGCCGCCTTGGTCTGCACTCGCTGTACCCACGTCGCGTGGTACCCGGCGGGTGGCGCGGCCACTGCACTGCCTACGTCCTCTACAGTAACGCGCCCCCTGTAATAAATGATTTGTCTCCTGTAATTCCCTATAAATACCCCCTCCCACGATGGATTGAGGGTTGGACCTTCTGTACTACGCACACACTTACACACATCGCTTGCTTACGGGAGTCCTTAGGATCGTTCAGGGCCTCCCGAGCAAGCGCATTGTAACCCACTTTCACATACTAGTGCAATCACTGGACGTAGGGTTATTATCTCCCCCGTGAGAGGCCCGAACCAGATAAAAACGACCCCCTGTGCCTTACGATTGTCCGGTATACCTTCGTTCCATTGCTCGGCATACTCTCAGACGTATAACCCTTGCGGAAAAGGGGCCCTAAGTTGATCCCTCATTCAACAAATAAGCTCATGGGGAACCCCGTCTTAATCGTCGACATCTTCCATAGAGAAGAGGCTTATGTATATGTAGTATGAGATTGTGAGAATTGCTAAATTAGTGGAGCTAAATGGGATGAAAACTAATCTGTCTCGAAGCTCATTTCCAATGGTTTGCACATTTTTAGTGTTAGAAGTGTCATTATTCAAGAAGTTTGAAGGTAATTGCCTCCTAAAATGCATATATTATTTTGGTTAATAGTTAATAATACATTTCTCTAAGTGATTTTTTTTGCCTAAAACCTAATAAAGCTTAAAATGATAATCAAAGTAATAGTCACCATGTGGATGATCATTCTTTCTTTTTCTATAGAGAACCTGAATCTGTGTAACCAAATGTGCTTGATAGATATTTTTAAGGATTTTGAAGAAACAAATTGTTGTGATCATTTGCAAGGCATATGGCCAAACTATCCTAAATGTATGTCTCTATCTCCCTGATCTGGTTCTCTTATGGACAACTCTACATCGCACTCTAACAAGCTACTTCTACGAGCAATTTTAAAATATTTATTGTGCTGCAAAGGATTGATGCTTCAATTCAGATAAGAAATTTACCAAGAACGTTGTCTACAAAATATTTATTGTGCTGCAAAGAATTGGCGCTTCATTTCAGATAAGACATTTACCAAGAACGTTGTCTACAAAGTTTTTACATCATAGATATCTTAAAATATAATTAAAAGATATTTTATTTGTATTCATGTTGGACGAGACTCATCATAAAACTTTGTTTATAATTTGATTTATTTACTAGTTTGTCTGGATATGCTCCGCTTGATGTGTACATAAAAGAAATTGTATTTTGTTGTATGGCTTAGAATCCTTTCTACTTACTCCCTCTATTCATTTTTATAAAGCTTATTTTTTAAATGGTCTTATTTATAAATATAAGATTTGCATGTAAATTTAATGATGCCTTTCTTTCTATACCCCTATTCATTCTCTCTCAACTATATACATTTATTCATTGCTATCCACACAAAGTATATATTTCATCTTTCAAAACAATTAAGTAGAGATATCTAAGTCATTTTCTCTCATACCTTTCTCAGTTTTAAGTTTCAACGTAACATTAATCCTTGTAAAAAGTTAAAATATGTTTATTTTTATAAAAATAAACAAAGAAAGTATACGTATCAATATTTTTATAATTCCGTTGTAACCTACTAATCTGATTAAATCGAAACCGACGGTATGCTGCATTGGATTTAGAGTGGCGCTATTGCGCGGTTTTCTCTGCAACCCCGTGCTTTATTGATCCAAATTAAAGTCCTGATATACATTTACATGCATGCATGTACAGTGTCTTTTAAGCGACAAGACTACAAGAGAGCTAGCGATTGTCCCGATCGATCGCCCATTTGTCGACCATGCATGTTCCTTACGTGCGACGTGGTACGTACGTACACAAAGTTAAAGTTACTACAACGTTTAGAAGATGCTGGAGAGGGTGGGGAGCTTGAGCTCGCCGGACTTGGTCAGCGGCAGAGTAAATTAAAGCTGCCGATGATGGGGAGGTCGACGGTGAGCCCGACGCGCATCTCGTAGTCGAGGTCCCAATCCCGGCCCACGTCCTTCACAAGGCTCACCAGGAAGTCGTACGGCACCTTCACCGGTATGTCCAGCCTAGTCGTGTCTCCGGCCGTCAGCGACCCCGGGTCCGGCATCGTCCCGGACGCGACCTCCCGCCCAGCGCTCTTGAGCGAGTAGCTGATCTCGCAGATCGGGATGGAGTGGGAGTAGGGGTTGCGGACGTCGAGGCGGCCGCCCAGGGTGGCGCCGTCGCGGCCGACGTGCTGCACCGTCAGGTCGGCCAGGTCCGCCTCCGGCTTCTTCACCCGCGCCACCTTGTCCGCCACGAGCTCCTTCGCCTTGTCCACCAGCTGCGCCATTGCTCGATCACTTACGCTTCTCTTGACGTGATCGATGGCTTGCTACTATTAGCTACTTGCTAGGTGCGTGCTGCTAGTTTGATGGGGTTGCACAGTGATGATCAACCTGCTGAAATAGAAGGGCCGGGGGCAGTGGCGAATCCAGGATAAGAATAGAGGAGGGGCTCCTATGTCAAAATTTTAACTCAAGACAAGTATACTAATGATATATATATCAATCTATTTCCATCCAAATTCAAAATTCATACATAAATAGGGAGGAAACAAAGTAAATAATCAAAATATAACAAGTGTGGTACCTTGCTAATAGATAGAATGACATAAATATGTGAGGATGGATCATCGACCATTTGATCTGTAGATAAAAATACAAAACTTAGTGATGCAATTTCAATTTGTGAATACTTATAAAAATATAAATTGAAATAATACTTGCAAAGGCACTAGTACTGAGTATGACGCAATTTCACTCTACGATTTTTCATCTCTTGAAAGCGTCGAATGATTTCTTTATTATCGACATTTCTAAATATCTCTTTCTCAGTGTAACACACCATCAAGTCATTAAACCAATCAACAAGATTTTTGCAACTTAGTTTGTTGACTTGCTGTAATAAAATAAATTAAATCAACAAGATAATAAAAGAACCAACCAGTCAATAGAATAAAAATTAGCCTAGCCTTTGTCACTGTTTATCAATGTGGGCACAGCATTAGCAATTTTATACTGAACTGTTCATCAATACTCAATAGGGAATTTTTTTATACCGACGCTGGAGTCTAAGAGCAATTTTTTATACCGCACTTTGGGTCTTTGTCTCTTTGAGTCGGAGTCGTCTAGGGCTTTGGGTGGCCGATTCAGCCGATGCCGATCAATTCCCCAATCCCCATTTCTCCTCTTTGCCTCTCGGCTCTCGCTGGCGTGCGTCTGGGCGGCAACTCGGGCACTCGGCGGCGACTTGGCCTCGGCGACGGCGCGTGACCTTCGGCTCCTCTCCTCTCAGCGCGACGGCATTCCCCCCTTGGCTCCTTCCCCGCCTAGGCGTCGAGCGACCTTCTCCCTCACCCGCAGGCCGCAGCTGGCTCGTCGACATTGAGCGGCCTTCCCCGGTCCCGGCCCCGGCCCCAGCGCGGCGGCGCCGACCCCGGCCCCGGCGCCTCGCCCAGTCGCAGCGATGCAGCTCTCTGGAGTCTGGAACAACTGGAAGACTGGACTCTCCTGTGCGGTGCGGCGGCGGCACTACAGAACAAGGTACTGTACAGGTGTACTTGCCCTTTGGCCCATGTGGTACTGGTTGTCTGGCGGCCCACCAGCCCATGTCTCTGATGTTTGATACTGAAGCTTGAATCTTTTGCTTCATTGCTTGCGCACGGCCGCACGGGGTCGCCGAGTCGGGGAATACCGCTGGGACCTGGGATCCGGGGAGAGGGTTGGCCGTGTTGGGGGGGGTCCCGTCGGTGGCCGGCCGGAGGTGGGGCTGGAGCCCCAACCCGCCCCAACGGTAGATTCGCCACTGGCCGGGGGGTTCACGCAGCAGACACGTCGGGGGATGCGTGGTGGTTGCGTGTCGGCACGGGAGAAGCCCTCGAGTAGGAGCTCGACGAGTGGGTGCGTCGTCGCTTCGTTTTTTTTCTCCAATGGAAAGAGGACTCGAACGCTACTACTAAGGGCAAGTCCAACTCATCTCCTAAACCTCCTCCTATTTTAAATTAGGGAGTGTATAGGTATCATCCGGATGTTTTTTTTGGTTGAAATCATCCAAATCTAGAACCATTGGATTTCAGATCCAAATTCACCCAGTTGGATCAAATCATACGACGGATGTAATCGATACTCCCGAACATCCAAATTCACCGGGCGTTGGATCAAATCATAGGATCGGATCCAAATTCACCTGACCGTTGGATCAAATCATAGGATCGGATGTAATCGATACTCCTAATCTCAACAATGATCCAATGGTTCTAGATTTGGGTGATTTCAACCAAAAACATCCGGTTGATGTTTATCAAATCCCTTTAAATTATAAGGAGAATTGGAAAAATGTGAGCTTCAACCCAACCCTTATAAGGCCATTCCAAAGCATTTCATTTCCCGCCCCAAGAGTGCCACATCGCTTTTTGTCTAGGTAATCACAGTATCTCGTGTTTCATCTAGATGAAACTCTCTCACCTCTCATGAAATTCTCTATCTCTCTCTTCATAATTACTTTGCCATGTCACCAAATATAATGATGTGTCATGTCATTTAATGAGAATGAAACTCAGTTGAAACTCTCACTAGGAATAGCCTAAGGAACCCCTATTCTAGGGAGGCTCCTTCTCACCCCTACATCTAGGGTTTTCTTCCTTCTCCTATTATTTTCTTCAACATTTTTTTATTTGTTATTTCTATTTTTAGTAAATAATTCATGGGTAAAGTAATAATAATGTTTAGATAAATAATAGGGGTGAGTAATAGGGAGTGTGGGTTGGAGACAAATTTGATATAAGGTGCCCCGGCCTAATTTTTACACCACCCTTAAATGAGTGATTTAGAACGAAAATATAAGGGTTTGGGTTGGAGTTGCTCTAAGTATAGAATTATAAGGGCTTTGTTTAGAAATATAAAGTTTTTATATAAATTAATAAAGATTTTTTACTATATTTCTATTTATTCACTCTTAATTATATACTTTTGTTCATTATCACCAACATAAAATATTATCTCTTGTCTTTTAAGACAATTAAATAGAATATCTAAATCATTTTATCTCATATATTTATTAATTATATCATAATTTTAATCCTTATACAAGTTAAACTAGATCTTATATTTCTAAACGGGTGGATTAGGTACAGTAGCAGCCATCTTCTCCAGGCTTTTATAGCTCAACTGTGCTGGTCCTTGAACCAGGCTTTATTTCTGTGGGCTATTTAGACTTTGGCCCATCATCTCGGGAGCCAGACCGGCCCATGATCATCTTCAACAACGATGGCTCTCTGCATCAGTTTCCTCATCTCCTGTACCCGCCGGAGATCCACCCCCATCCGCCCTCGACAAGTTCGGCGATGCAGTTCTTCGGCGGCTCGTCGCTGACGTCGGTCGCACCGGAGGCCAACGCGGCCCCGCCGGCGCTGCAGGGAACGGGCGTGGGTGCCAACGCGCAGGTGCTCTACGTCTTCAACCGCAGCGGCGTCTGCCTGCTGTACCGCGAGTGGCACCGCCCGCTCCGCACGCTCGACCACACCCAGGACCACAAGCTCATGTTCGGTCTCCTCTTCTCCCTCCGCTCCTTTACCGCCAAGATCGACCCCACCACGTACGTATCTTCCTCTCTTCGGTTCTGCTCTGTTCAGGGAGATTTAGAGAGAAGGGCCTAGCCATCTAGATATGATGTCGGTCATAGTTAGTTCAGTTCACGAAATTAGAGTAGTTGGTCGGTGGATTTTGATGGAGTGAGCGGTTCTTGAATCGAAGAACAAGAACAGTTCTCACGATATTCACTGGCTGCTTGCCTGCTAGGCGGCAGCTATCGGAATGGTTTTGGGTTAACAATACTTGGAACGTGCATCAATGCCACATTGCCAATTGTGTGCTCTTTAAAATGAGCGAATGATTGAATTGCTTCAGTTAGTTTATTGGGAGTATGTATCATTCCACGGCTTGATTCAGTAGGACTAATTCAAAGTATGACCAATTTGACAGAAATTGCAAGATTTTGTAGCAGAAATTAAGAGGAGAAAATGTATGAGGGAGGGGTGAAGGGCAGAGGGGGCAGTGAAGAATCCTTATTCGGAAGTAAAACCTCTCCCTACACAAGTGTGGGAGAATATGAAAATAACGAAAGGCCAGACCTTTGATCTCCCACCTCAGCTCGGTATACACACTACACAGACCTCCCTGAGCCAGTAATGAAGTCCGAAATTGTTTGAAATTTTGAAAAAAAATATTTTTTTTAAAAAAAAATGAATTATTCGAATTTTTAGATTGATTGTTTATGTACTCTAATTACTTCTCTAGAAAATTCTGTGCACACATGAGGTAGTTTAACATGAGAGTGCCAAAACGCGGAAGATGAATTGAGAAAACCGCTTAAAATTCCAGCCATTAAAAAATTACTTACACCAGCAAACTTGTTTGGAACTTGTGAATCTTCATTCCCTGTGCACTGTTCTACTATCTCTTTCCCAAATTGCGATCCTAAGAAATTTATGTAGAAACTGAGGTAACTTGAAATTTCAATGGATGAATCTTTTTGGTGTTTAATATCCTAGATACGTTATTTGCTTCCTGATCTTTTTACATATCATATGCAGAGCAGAAAAGGGAAATCTTGGGGTTCCACTACTGCCAGGTGAGGGCTGCTCATTTTATAGCTTCAAGACAAACACATACAAATTGAGCTTCATGGAGAGCCCTTCTGGCATAAAGGTTAGTCACTGTGTTATTTATTCTCATCCCTTGCTGTCTTCTGTTCTTACATTTATCATGATTTTATTTTGTGTGGTGAAGTAACTTGGTTTGTTAAAATTAAAGGTTTTTTCCTGGATACCAAAACTTATGAGTGTTTGAATTAGATGAAGACAAGACTTAGGTTGGGTTCTAGTGGCTTCAAATTACTAACAATGCAGTAATTCTATCACGTCAGTGGAACCCATGTTTAACTGGTGTGACTCCAAATAGTAGAAGCATCAATGCAACCTTGTTTTCATGCAGACCTGTTCCACTTGATATATGTTTGAACTATTGTCATCGTGCTCCATCTTTAACATGGAAGTTGTTGAGCAGATAGGTATATAATACATTAATACTCCCTTCAAAAAGATCACTGACAGTTTCATTTTTATGTAGCTTATTCTAATTACCCATCCAAGGACTGGTGATCAACGAGATTCACTGAAGCATATCTACAACCTATATGCGGAATATGTTGTAAAGAATCCTCTGTATGCTCCTGGCACTCTAATCAAGTAAGTTCCGCCTATTAATGGAATTTTTTTTCAAACTACATGATTAGACAGAAGCAATTGCTAATGATAGGATGCTTGAAAGGATGATATCATTTTTATCAGACTATTTGTACCGGCATCCTTTTTATTTCATAATTGAGCGATTGACTCTAGTATTGAGTTTACGCTGTGCAGATAAATGCATAACTTATTTAGGGACATAGCTAACAAATGGGTGTGTAGATCTTATCACCCCTAGTCCTCTGAGTCTACCAAACATACTAAACTTCGTATGATCCTATGTCCTTATCTATGAATGAATTCATGTAAGATTACAAATTCAAAAGGAGTAGTGGATGAGTGACTGCACCATTCAGTCATAAGGGCATACTGCTCTATTAAGTCATTTACATGAGAAGTGCTTACAAAATTATTGTTGTTCATTGTGTTAAACATGGTGATTTGAGCTATTCATAAACTGCTCTCTTAATTTTAGTTTTATCCATAACTTGTAGTGCTCTTTCCAATTGAGAATAACACTGTTTTTAAGAGTGAATAACAGCTTGTATAGGATCATTTGAACTAAATAATCTTTAGTTACTCGATTCCCATACATAAGCAATTTCAGGCTTAGTGTCTATGTTTTTTGTTGTTTAGCTCACCTCACTAGTTTTCTGAACATTTCTTATTTGCAGGTGTGACCTTTTCAATAAACATCTAGATCAATATGCAAAAATATATATTTGATCCAATGGAGGTAATGTTCTATCGTGGGCGTTTTGCACAACACTGCATATAATGTCTGTATGGATGCTTAACAATCAATCACTGGAGTTTTGTACAATGCTGTATGTAATGATTTGTGTTGATGCCTAACAATCTTTTACGTGATTACTTGGGGCTTTGTGCTCAGATATGTACAAATTTCATGTTTTCCCCTTTTAATCTGTATGTTTCTTTGTTTAAACAGTGTTGTTGGTTTGACAAGAAATTCCTGACTAACAAGATTTCAGATTATTTTTTCCATTTATTCTTTGTTTATCTGAAGAATGAGCCTTAGGAGTTATTTTCACAAGAAAGCTTTAGTGTTTGATTTTTCATAGCTCTACATGCTCCTTAAGATCAGTCAATGATTAAACATGACGTCAGCAACAATGAACTAATGTGAAATGTTAATATTAGTTTTCCATTTCCCTTTAGCAAAGTATCCTGGCCTATTCTATTTTTCTTATGTCATCAATTTTTTAAGATGAAGAAATATCTTCACCGTCTTAAGACACCTGGAGATGCATTGGCCTTTGTTCTCTCTGTGTGTGTATTCAGTTTTGCATTGTGTTTCGGTCTTAATTTGATGTGCTTGAACTTTTTTCTAGGACTGACACATAAGATAAAGGCCTAGTTGTCTGCTTTTATTCATAGTTCTTATCAGTACTGCAATGTTTCCTTGCAGGTTTGGGTGGCGCGGTTCGCTTGCTAAAAACAGTTGCATATCATTTTTCTGTGTGTGTGGAAATTCTGGGCTATAGAATAGTTCAGTGGTGCTATCAGCACTATTTTATTTGATTGTGACCATTTTGAGAAAGTGTCGCTTCAATGATGCTACAGCCTCTCCTGGTGCAAAAATTGTCTTGTTCCCATTGTATTGCACATTTGCACCTTGTATTAGATGTTACATAGTTGTCTTCTTGTGTACTAACTTCAATTCGAATGCTTGTATACTCATATATCCCTCCTCCAGTCTTCCTGTAAATTACTTGTTCGATTATGACGGATACCCTCAAAACGGAGAATGTCTCTCATTTTCTGTGTTGTATGTCATCTTTTGATGATTAATATGCCATTAGCTATCTAGTTACTGTTTCAGTCTTTCAGATATTTCTCTTCAAAGGCTTATCCGGTACCCTCTTTTGTTTGAATGCCCTTGTGACATGCAACCAAACTGGATCGAAGAGAATAACAAACACGTTGCCACAGAAAGAAGGTATGGTCAGTATATGCTATGTTGATTCACTCTTGCTACCTAAACTTTAGTGCAACATAATGGGCAACAAAGTTCGCAAAATCATTGTTCTTCGTGTTATTTATGCTCTTATTTTTTCTTCCTCGCTCCGTTTTGTGAACGAATACAGTTGCTTGGGATGTACACTGCTACCAACCAGTACAAAACTATACTCCGGTACATTATTAAACTACATTCATGTTCTCTGGGCCGTAAGAACAAAACGTGGACACCAGATTTCGTTCTTTTTTGCGCTGCGGACATCGATGTTACAGGCGTTGTCTAGCGTAGATTGCACGAGTGGTTTCTTCCAAGAGAGCCCAAATCTACTGAATCTTTCCACTAACAGGTACGCATGGATAATGCATGTACATGTTTACCCTGTTCAATCATGCTATCAGTTACCTCGCTCCCTGCATCTCATGCATGCCTTTGTCCAGGTACACTGATCTATCTCCCTTCTCTCTTCTCCTACCACCTCTGTTACAATTTTCATGGATTAGTTTTTGGTTTCCCCGCGGCTGTAGATGTCCGTGATGCGCCATGGCGCTCTGTCCGAGCTAGATCCATGGCGTTCGGACAGCGGACAGAACATGTTTCTTGCAGAGATCAGGGTTGCAGCGCACAGGCACGAGCGAGCAGAGACAGCCGCTGCACTGAGATGGCAGCAGCCTACGACAACTGCACGAAAAGGATGGTTTGCACATGACTCTGGGATGAATCTTTACAGCACATTTACAGCGTTGTGTACGTTCACTCAACTTTTCACTGGATTCGATCAACCGCGCGAAAGTTTATTTTTCAGATGTAGAAGTTGGATAATCTTTAAGCCTTTTGTAAAACGTCGGTCAGGACAAGTAACCAGACAAGTCATCTACCAACTTAGCTACCAGCTTAGCTATATATATTAGTTGTTTGATTATCAAAGAAAGAACAGCTTAGCTATAGTTGTTCTGCGTTGTCTTCATCCGCAGCACTTGTTAATCCAACTTGAGGGTGCATATGATACGAGCATATCGACGTGGTAACTGGTAATTAAGATAATAGTAACTGTTAGTATTGTAGAAGTCCCTTGAAGCCAACGCCTAAAAAGAATCCGAAGGAAGTGAGCTCGCCCTAGGGGGCAAGAACTCAAGCCAATAAATGAGTTGCAACACGGATCATCGTTCAACACTGGTATTTGCTTTGGCCACACCACCATTTGCTACTTGTTTTCTACAATTCAATTCCCACTTGTTGTGTTAACGGCTGTGTAGTTTTCTTTAATTTCCTAGCTAGAATGCCCGTATAGTTTATGGTCAAGGTGTTCGAAAACAACTCCAATAAGACATGAGGAACCATTAGGCTCACATGACATGACATGATCCAACTTCACGTCTCCAAATCCAATAGTATCAAAAAATTACTTGCATAGCCCAAAGTATCTATCGAGCTAGGCATCTAGCTACAATATTGATCGGTTCCATCCGAGTCCGGCAAACATACTTAACCACAAAAACTTGTAGATATTTTAGTCCACACCTTTTTCGTTGTCAATTGTCAACCCCACAGTATATGCTGCGTTAATTTTTTTTTTTCAACAGTGATGGAACTGCATGGTGCTACATGTTGCACTGGCTTATCTCCCTTGTTTGCTCATGGCGTCGCGTTGCATGCTGTGACTTTGTGTGTAGATCGATCAGCAGCTGAGCTGACGAAAGATTCCCATCCATGCATGTGCTGTCACTGGTGAGACGTCACATGTAACGCAGTATACTATTGGATCTGTAGCACCAACAAGTACCACGCTCGGGTCCCCAGTACACCGCTCCGTTAACCTGTCCGCTTGAAACCTCTCCCTCCCTCTCACACACACCGACGCATGCACGCAGTGTTTTAAATAAGCTTGTAAACAGCTACCTATGTAGGTACTCGTGTCTGAAGTAAGCATTTTGTGATCTCTTGTTGAGTAAGAGCGCCAGAATTAGCTAGCGTTAACATCAACCCACAGATTAAAAGGCACCACTAAGAAACATTGATCTAAAAAAAAAGGCATCACTAAGAACCAGCTATACTGCATTTGTACCAGTGGTATAAGCAACTTTGCTTATTTTGAGGTAGTTGTGTTTTCTATAACTTTTCCTTGGATGATTCGAATAAGGGATAATTGATGATTTATCAAAATTCATTATTTGCCACTCTTTAGAGTTGGTTTTTCAGATTTTGTGATTTGCATAATTTTCCTACCATTTCTATTATTTTTCCTCTTTAATCCCACAGGAAAAGACGGTTTTTCTCCTCCGATCAACCCAACCAACTTGCTTAGGTCCGGCCCGTTCGCATCCCTTCCCTCTCTCCTGACCAACCAAGGTGACCGTGACCAGACGAGTACAATGGCAACGACGGTCATGTCTTAGGGGTCATTTTGCACGGTCAAGCAAGGTGACGAATCCGAAGCATAGACCGATGAGTCTGGCACTTATTAACTACCCTGTTCGTGGCAAATAGAAGATCACTGAGTTCATTTCGAAAACGACGGAGAATATGGGGCACTTGAGTTTTGGCTTGACCTAGAACGTATGATATGATATTCACCGTCATAGCAGTCATCTCCTTCTGGGGCATCCTCTTCGTAATACTCATCATCTGAACTAAGATATGACAGAACAAGTACATTCGTACCCAACAAGACATGATGGCAAATGCTAATACATGCAAGGGATTTTAATATATGTATGAGAAGGAGGGTTCACGTGGACCTATCACTGCTAGTATCCCTATAGTTTTATTTGACAAGCATTTGATTTAAAACAAAAAGAGTTGATAAAAAAAATCAAAAGTGTAAGTAATAATTCCATGTCATCACCAAGTATCACATTTTAATCATCAAAACTACTTATGCCTTGAGTTTAGGAATCACCCCGATAGCATAGTTCCATTAACGGGAAAAACGGCACATTCGAATGATTCGGGTTTATCTCTACAGAGAGTGCCCAGCTTTACCCACAAGATTTCCACAACTTGCAATCATTGAGAAACAACATGACCACTCTAGAATTCCAAATCATTAGTTTCTGCATTGGTGAAATACACATCCATCCTAGCAGTCGAGAACATGTTGGGCCGAGGCAAGACTACATGTCGACTACTTACATGGGTTCCACCGTTGTGTAAATGTGACTAGTGACACCCAACGGTTTACTCTTGATTCCACCCATTTCATGTTGAAATAGGGACTTCTCCTACAAACTTTATAAAGAAGAACAATGTACTAGGCTAAGTTCAATTACTCGGCTTGTGGATGGGCAACAATTATGTCAATCGCATTGCACAAGGTTCTAGCCTTTATGTGCTTTAGCTGATGCATACTTGTGAGGTACTCAACCCACCACACATTCCGTCAGTGTCCTTGGCCAAATTTTCAAAGGCATCACTCTTAGTGAGTGATTCACATACAATATATACCATTGTAAGCATAGGATCTGATGAATCAACTCGTGATGGCGGGCAACAATATGACAAGTTTTATTGTTCCACTACTGTGTTAATCTAAATATGATGCGGTAGCTCTAGGTTTATCATGGAAAACTAGATTAAATTATTATTAAAGATAGCAAGTAAGCAATTGAATTAAAGGCATTAACTATTTAATCATGATTATTCAAAAGTAATTGATAGAAATTAGCATTGACAAATAAATAATGTGATAATTAGCCCATACATAATATACCCAATTAATAGGAATTCAATATGATAAGGGATCGCGACTTGCCTTGAAGCTCGTGATTGACGTTCACTTCTTCATATGCTTGGGGATCTTCACCTCCTGCTTCACTCACTCCTATGGCTCCCGCATCATAATCTACAGTACATAGACAAGAAACTACACCAAATAAGACTACTAGCACTCCTACTCTTGCAAATAAAAAACTATAACAAGAAAGAAATGGAGCCGGAACACTCGTGGGAAGGAAAACCGATGATCAAATGGCTTTAGAGAGCTTGGATTTGGAGATGGAGAGTGAACAGTGGTACTTGATGCATGTAAAATAGTCTTGGATTAAATCGGATAAAAGTCAGCCTGGGTCAGACCTAGATCGGTTGGGTCCGATTTGGACCCCAATCCAAGCTCGGGCAATAAAGCATGGCTCAACCAACTAGCAAGCAACTTGCTCGGATTTGGTCAACACAGTCTGGCTCTACCACATGCACACAGTAATAGCTCTGTACTGTGCTCCTTCTCCAAGCAAACAAAGGGAGAGGGGAGATGGCCGCTAGCGAGCCTTGGCAGCCAAGCGTGACAACGACATCCGCAAGCTAAATTCTGTGACATGACAAACCCATTTTTAAGAACACGTGATGATGGAGGTGGTTACGGAGGTTGGAATGGGGCGATATAGAGTGGTGGGCACAGAGACGGAGTTCTCACCATCAGCAAGACCCGACATGATTTTGACCGACAAAGGGATGCATGGGCATGGCACAGATGCAGAGAAGCACTTCACAGTTAGGGGTGGAATCGAGCTGAGCCGAGCCGAGCTCGGCCGGCCGACCGAGTCGGTTTATGGCCGAGCCGAGCTCGGCTCATTGTCTTTGTCGAGTTGAAATCGCTCGGCTCGGGCTCGACGAGCCTCGAGCCGAGCCGAGCCGGCTCATGAGCCGCCTGGCATGTGGGCCCGCCTCATTGCGTCAACTCTCAAGTATGTTCCTTGTTCAATATGACTGTATGAATGCCAAGCCGATTGAATGTCTGTGGGCTGTGGCTAATTTTGTATTAAAATTATGCCTCATGTAATTTGGATAATCGATTAATGATTAGTGATTAGTGAAAGTGATTCTGAATATCTGAATTTTACCGAGCCTAACGAGCCAACGAGCCGCTCACGAGCCAGCTCGGGCTCGGCTCATTGTAGCACCGAGCCAGATGGTAGGCTCGGGCTCGGCTCGTTGATGCACCGAGCCGAGCCGAGCCACACCGAGCCGAGCCGAGCCCGAGCCGAGCCGCGAGCCTCGAGCTACTTTTCCACCCACAGCTTGGTCTTAGGATGTAGCGATCAAAGTTGGCAATAGTAAGGGGAAAGGCAGCGAGGAGGAGGATGGCAGCGGTGTTACACAGCTAAGGGACTACTGGAGGTGGTGGAGGATGGCATCAAGGTGATGAGGCACACCTTGTGACCCAAGCTGTTTAGCAAAGTGATGGATCAGCAAAGATGGCACAGTGGCGGTGACACAATTCTGAAGTGGTGTTGCTTTTGGTGAGCTCCTAATGGAGACAGTGACAACAAGAATTCTCTTAGGATTTTCAAGGAGGTCAGGAAGGAGTTGAGACATCAATTAGAATAAAAGATTAAGACAGAGTACAAATTTTCAAAGATTACCGAGAAGAGTCTTAGGACAGGGTGGTGTTTCACTAAATATGAATACAATGTTGGTGTTTGCGATGGTGTTGACAAGATCCTAGGAGGCTGTGGGGAGGAAGAGGAGCTAGCTGATTCTGCTACTACATATTTGAGGGAGGGGCAGAGATGGATGTGGTGGTGGCGTTGAGGGAGGCAATGGAGTTGAGGTCGCTCGACTCGAGCTACTTTCTACTGGACATGCACGATCATGAGGTGACAGGGCGATGTGGTTCATGCTACACGGAGTGCAAGCAAGATTCCAGCGAGCTCTGGGTGAATGAGGTGGTGGCACATGACTTGAGTGTTGGTGTCGGGGAGAAGCCAGAGGTGGCTATGGATGTGAGGAGGGTCGACATGGGGATGGGTCAAGGTAGTTGTGGGCTGGGCTAACGTGGCCCAAGGGAAGAAGAGAGAAAGAGAAAGATGGGCCAAGAGGAGAAAGGTCGAATTTCGCACAAAGAGGATTTTTGATATTTCTCTCTTGGAATTTTGGAGAATTTCTGGGATTTTGAGAAGAACACAAGAAAAGCAACAGGAAACAAATAGAAACTCTGAAGGGACTAAAAAAACCATGAGGAACAAAAAGGAGACAAGATTTTAAGAAAATATTTTCATGCAAATTTTGGAAATTTTTAGGAGTCGATGATCAGGACCTTGGGTCCCCTATCAAACTAACGAGAAAAGAACATAAGAGCATGATCAAGTAGGAACATTATTGTTGCGGACAGAAATTTTTTTTACAAGAATGAATTTAGATTAGAGTACAATCCGATCGAGATGAGATTGTTCTTTGGGATATGTAAGCCACCCTATTTTTGCCTATCTAAGAGGTGGTGGTTAATACTGCTATAGACACCTCTTGTATCATGCACATGTCTTCATTAAGTCTTGAACTGTTTCATTCTTTGGTCAACCATCATGTACCTCGGTCAATAGTCATAAGTTGCCACATAAGTTAATTACTGCTCTCATGTTAAGCACGAGGGAAACTACCCTGTCTTCCAACTAGTTTACCAGGTCGAGGTTTATAAAACTGTATGACTAGTCGTCATTGCCCAATGTTGGTCATCCCTTAGTTTTCTCTAGTCGTTATTAGCTTTTGACTAGTTTGTTACTAATTGGGATAAAGCTTCCTTTGAATCGTGGTTGTAGATATAACTGTTATCTTAAGTGCACCTCTAATATGTGGGCCTACTCTTTAGAGAGATTTTGACCATAAAATATTGAACCGATCAAGAATCCATGTCAACCCACGTAAGAGATTCTTCAAGTGTGCGAGGAATGAGCCCAATGTAAGTACTATGACATCCTCCTATTGGTTGATTTGGGTTTTTGGTGGTACAAGGCTCTATTCTGGGGAATTTGATAGGTAAAGTTTGGTTGAAAGATACGATTTTGGTCCAAATTTCTTATTAGTCCCTTGTTTTTGTTTGTTGCATATGCCGAATTCTTGCAGCTTATTTGTGTGGCTTGAGAGAGATCAACCACACCTTGCGGGAACCAGGGTGATTGTTTAGACAACACCTTCCCTGAAGATACAATCCCTGAGCTTTTTAGGTGCCTGACCACCTCCTTAAGGATGCTTTCTATTCCATGAAAGGTAAGATCGATGAATTGAAGAATTGCATTGCTGGTTTGAGACGAGACTATGATTGGTAGAAAAAAGATGTGGATAGCAAGATAAGCAAGCAGTTGAAGGTTGGTGACAATTTCAAGATGATATGTGGATTGAATGTAGTTATGGTTGAGCTGCTTGCGATGGTTATTCTCGTGGAGTAGTTTATTTGTTAGGCAGTATTCTGGATGTAGTAGGATGCTTTTATTTTGGATGTAATGGGCAGTGATGTTCTAAGACTTTAGTATATACTGTTTGATGGTTGTATGACAACAATGTGGTCGACAAGATGAGCTAAGTATTTGTATGCATAAATGTTATTTGCAATGGAAATTTTTGTCTATTTGAGTGCCTGAATGTGTGAATAATGGCTTCTGCATGTCCAGGATGCTTGCATGCTGACAAGTATTGCAAAAACCTGATACTACAGCATTCATGTTCCCACATATTTAGCAAAACCTCACATTGTAGCATTGTTTTGCCCATGAAGAAATTAGAGAAAATTTTGCTAATTCCATTTAAAAATGCACAATTTCGATTCTGCCACTAGTCTTTTCATCATTTCATTTTTGCCACTAGTCTTTTCATCCTCGTTTTGCCATTTCCATGAGTTGACTGTGAGTTTGACTAACGAAAGGGCCACTTGTATTTCAGTATGGACCAAAAAGCCCTATGCTAACTCTTTGCTCAGTTCACCTCCACCTATTCCATTCCCCATCCCCTTCCTATGACCAAGTGCCACGGTGAGCTCCTCTGGCCATTGACCACCGACTAGTGATGGCAAATTTGTCTCCATCAACCATTGCCATCGTCAGATTCATCCCCTAGCAGGGTGGCATGGAGCCTAGGGAAGTGCTCATCCTTCTTGAGCACGGGCGCAAACTATAGCAAAGAGCTCCCCTATCGTCCTCAGAAAATGACAAGGTTGATTTATAAACTTTGTGTACTAGAGGAGTAGAACGCTCAGATGATTGAAGTGCTTGGTGAGTTGAAGGACTAAAACCGCGAAATTGTTCTTGTTCTATTGGATAATGTTGTATAGGGAATTTTGCAAATCTTTTAACCTCTGCTGCAAATAGATGCATGGATTTTGTAGTTTTGGAAGTAGATGAATGAAATGCTATTTTGTTAATTATGTAAGTAGACAATCCTATTGTTAATTCTGGAGAAGAACGAAATCCTGTCTATTTGCAAATGTTGGACAGTGGTCCCTCCTGGATGTGGGCTTCTTCACCTCCGGGTCTCTCCCAGTGTACGGCCCCGCCCTGCCCACAACATTGGTGGTGCGGCCTCGACGAGGCATTAGGCCATGGTGAGCGAATCGGACCAAGCCCTACAGCCAAGGCTGCCGCAACTAGGCTGAATTGGCAGACCCAACTGTCTTGCGAGCGAGCTCTGCATCTTCGCCGGTGAAATCGGATGCCACTAACCAGATTTCAACTAGGGACGAAGTGTTTCACTCACAACCGACCAGGTGACCCCATTGTCCAACAAGGGTAAAGTTGTCCATCTAAGCCCGCTTGTGGCCCTTCCACTAATCAAACTCACGGTTTACTCACGGAAATGGCAAAATGCGGATGAAGTGAAAAGACTAGTTGCAAAAATAAAACGACAAAAAAAATAGTGGCAGAACCGAAATTACACACTTTTTCAGTGCCTCCAGCAAAATTTACCCTAGAAACTAAGTTCGATTCTAGCAAAACCATACAAAGTTCTTGACAGATTGATTTCAATTCTAATATATCTAGGGCAAGAATAAAGGGAAGATAAAGAGGGATGAACTTGCTCAACTAGACTAACCAAGTCAGGATGAAGGTGAGATGGTTTGCTGGCAATACGTCACTTGCCCACACAGGCCGTCAAAGTTTATGCGGGGCTAATGCGGTAGCTCGTTAATCATTATGGCATCCGATGCGGCACCTACAACCCGATGCCAACAACCAATAAAATAAGATAATTACATATAAAAATAATCTCTAAGTATTTGTTAACAAAATGTTAATGCGTTTTTTCTTGCAATTACAAATAAAACTTCCAAGATACAGGGGTAGCAAGGTAATCAATGATATTAATGTGACTGATGTGCTAAGATAAGTAAACCTTCTGCAAAACCTCCATAGCTGCAATAAGAAACATTGCAACCGGCACTGGTGGGATGGGTGCTCACATTGCCAAGTATCACGTTGTTTATTTATTAATCGCATGCTTGGGCATGATCGTGATAATGAAGGTGGTGTGCAATATAAACCGCATAAAATAGAAGAAAACCATTTTTTATAAGTCGGTTCAAATTTTGCAGAATGAAAACCGCAAAAAATACTCGAAAAACCGCTCAAAAACCATCAGAAACTGAAGGGTTAAGAAATAAAAAAAAATTGAAAAAAAATAAAAAACCGTTCGGTTTTCAACGAAAACCGCAGTTTTTTACAAAAAACCGCTTGGCTTTCACTGAAAACCAACAGACCAATTGAATGTTCCTTAAAAACGGTTTTTCGAGTGGTTTTCAACTGATCAATAGTTTTCGAGCAGTTTTCAACACATAAATTTTTCAAATTTTTAATTTTTTTAAATTAGACTGGTTTACCAAGTAGTTTTGAATCTCGACCACAGCGGTAAGATCGAAAACCGTGATTTTGTTGGTTTTTTAAACCCTGACTGGGATTATGATCCAATAATAGTTCCAGCAGTAATGCTGCTTTAAACAGAAAAAGTAAGAGCTGAAATTTACTTGAGATTGCCTAGGCCACAACACACTGCACACACTTGCCAGCAATAAGTGCATAGGTCCCGTTTGCCACAAGCAATCCATGGTGTGAAGGCTTGAAGCAGAGTTTGGAAATGTAGATGCACATGCTAGACATAGAAATAAACAACCATTATTAGAAAAATTGTAAGCAAATGCTGATGTTTAGAGAAGAGAAAAAAAGGCTCAGGTGGATTCTGAGGAGGAGGCGGACTCGATGTGAGACTTCATCTCTTCGTTGTTTACTCTGCGCGGGCGTGATGCGGACTACATGGGCTAGCCGCAAGCGCCACTAAATTCATCAATTGGGCCGTGAATGCCCACTTAATATTTTATGTAGGCTAAATTAAGCGGTTTAGCGGACAACCCGTATCAACTTTCATCCTTATAACCATTGGTCCGACAAGAGGTGCAAAATGGTTTTTTCCGTTGGGATTAAAGAGGGCAAATAGTAAAAATGGCACGACAATGGTGAAAATGGCAAAATATGAATAACCAACTCTATAGAGTGGCAAGTGGCAAAGTGTCACCCAAATTATCCCTTCAAATAATGGGTGGTTCTGATGTTTCACGTTTGTTTGAATGGGCAAAGATCCCTTTAAAGGTTGGAACTTCGGTAAAATCTCTAGTCGTATGAAAGAGGACCGAATCTAAACCCTGGTACCTCTCAAACAAGCCTCTTAATGAAAAGGCAATACATGCATCCCGAATGCGTGCAGAAGAAGCTCCTGCCAGTTTGCACATGGTGTCCCAGCACATGTATGTAATAAAGCTGCAGCGCAGCACACTACTCGTGGAGTATGTCATAGCACATCGTCAGGACTCAATGTGATCGATACTACATTACTAGTACGAGTACATCCATCCGTGGGCCCCCACAGAGAGTAACCACATGTCAAATGTTTTCATGACCGTGTCCAACTGCCGTGCAATTTATTTTTCCGTAGAGTATTTTGGATATGTAATTTTCACCGATACCTAGAGTAGAGAGAGAGTTAGCACCGGCGTGGATAAAAATCCCGGCGAAATTTCGCTAAATTTCGATCCCTCCCGAGATTTCAAATTTTTTGTGGAGGGCTGCCATGCCTTTTGTAAGGAGTAGATGCAAAAAGTTTGCAATAAACTTACAAGAAGGTAGTTGGTGGCATGGTAGAATATTTGCTTGCTGATCTTGAGGATCAGGGTTGGAGTCCATACACGGTGGCATTTTTTCTGCTCTAGGATTTGCAAGCACAATGCATCTTTATTCCGCCCATAAGAATTGAATCTTCGCAGGATTGTTTTCATGCTCACTTTCAAGCTTCATGTCGTTGCATTCTCGGCTCTGGATATGGCGAGCGTTAGGACAGAACCAGCCGTTGAGAAGGGTTCGTCGAGCATTGAGATGTCCTCACGATCTCGGCCCTACCGATTGAATCTCTTCTCCTTTGCATTTGCTCCCTCTCCTCATCTTGGTGCTCCTGTAAACTATCCTATGGTATTGGCTTCGTTTCTTGCTTTGCTTGAGTTGTCAATTGCGAGAGATGTTGATCGGTGTTTAGACCGAAAGAAACTATAGCAAAGAGCTCCCTATCGTCCTCGAAAAATGACAAGGTTGATTTATAAACTTTGTGTACTAGAGGAGTAGAACGCTCAGATGATTGAAGTGCTTGGTGAGTTGAAGGACTAAAACCGCGAAATTGTTCTTGTTCTATTGGATAATGTTGTATAGGGAATTTTGCAAATCTTTTAACCTCTGCTGCAAATAGATGCATGGATTTTGTAGTTTTGGAAGTAGATGAATGAAATGCTATTTTGTTAATTATGTAAGTAGACAATCCTATTGTTAATTCTGGAGAAGAACGAAATCCTGTCTATTTGCAAATGTTGGACAGTGGTCCCTCCTGGATGTGGGCTTCTTCACCTCCGGGTCTCTCTCGATGTCTGGCCCATACGCCCACAACATTGGTGGTGCGGCCTCGGCGAGGCATTAGGCCATGGTGAGCGAATCGGACCAAGCCCTACAGCCAAGGCTGCCGCAACTAGGCTGAATTGGCAGACCCAACTGTCTTGAGAGCGAGCTCTGCATCTTCGCCGGTGAAATCGGATGCCACTAACGATTTCAACTAGGGACGAAGTGTTTCACTCTACAAACCCAGGTGACCCCATTGTCCAACAAGGGTAAAGTTGTCCATCTAAGCCGCTTGTGGCCCTTCCACTAATCAAACTCACGGTTTACTCACGGAAATGGCAAAATGCGGATGAAGTGAAAAGACTAGTTGCAAAAATAAAACGACAAAAAAAATAGTGGCAGAACCGAAATTACACACTTTTTCAGTGCCTCCAGCAAAATTTACCCTAGAAACTAAGTTCGATTCTAGCAAAACCATACAAAGTTCTTGTCAGATTGATTTCAATTCTAATATATCTAGGGCAAGAATAAAGGGAAGATAAAGAGGGATGAACTTGCTCAACTAGACTAACCAAGTCAGGATGAAGGTGAGATGGTTTCTTTGGCAATCGTCACTTGCCCACACAGCCAGTCAAAGTTTATCACGGGCTAATCACGGTAGCTCGTTAATCATTATGGCATCCGATCGCGCACCTACAACCCGATGCCAACAACCAATAAAATAAGATAATTACATATAAAATAATCTCTAAGTATTTGTTAACAAAATGTTAATCGTTTTTCTTGCAATTACAAATAAAACTTCCAAGATACTGAGGGTAGCAAGGTAATCAATGATATTAATGTGGTGATGTGCTAAGATAAGTAAACCTTCTGCAAAACCTCCATAGCTGCAATAAGAAACATTGCAACCGGCACTGGTGGGATGGGTGCTCACATTGCCAAGTATCACGTTGCTGTTACGACACTGCATGCTTGGGCATGATCGTGATAATGAAGGTGGTGTGCAATATAAACTGTACAAAATAGAAGAAAACCATTTTTTATAAGTCGGTTCAAATTTTGCAGAATGAAAACCGCAAAAAATACTCGAAAAACCGCTCAAAAACCATCAGAAACTGAAGGGTTAAGAAATAAAAAAAAATTGAAAAAAAATAAAAAACCGTTCGGTTTTCAACGAAAACCGCAGTTTTTTACAAAAAACCGCTTGGCTTTCACTGAAAACCAACAGACCAATTGAATGTTCCTTAAAAACGGTTTTTCGAGTGGTTTTCAACTGATCAATAGTTTTCGAGCAGTTTTCAACACATAAATTTTTCAAATTTTTAATTTTTTTAAATTAGACTGGTTTACCAAGTAGTTTTGAATCTCGACCACAGCGGTAAGATCGAAAACCGTGATTTTGTTAGTTTTTTAAACCCTGACTGGGATTATGATCCAATAATAGTTCCAGCAGTAATGCTGCTTTAAACAGAAAAAGTAAGAGCTGAAATTTACTTGAGATTGCCTAGGCCACAACACATCGCACACACTTGCCAATAAGTGCATAGGTCCGTTGCCACAAGCAATCCATGGTGTGAAGGCTTGAAGCAGAGTTTGGAAATGTAGATGCACATGCTAGACATAGAAATAAACAACCATTATTAGAAAAATTGTAAGCAAATGCTGATGTTTAGAGAAGAGAAAAAAAGGCTCAGGTGGATTCTGAGGAGGAGGCGGACTCGATGTGAGACTTCATCTCTTCGTTGTTTACTCTGTTGCAGGCGTGATGCGGACTACATGGGCTAGCCATAGCGCCACTAAATTCATCAATTGGGCCGTGAATGCCCACTTAATATTTTATGTAGGCTAAATTAAGCGGTTTAGCGGACAACCCGTATCAACTTTCATCCTTATAACCATTGGTCCGACAAGAGGTGCAAAATGGTTTTTTCCGTTGGGATTAAAGAGGGCAAATAGTAAAAATGGCACGACAATGGTGAAAATGGCAAAATATGAATAACCAACTCTATAGAGTGGCAAGTGGCAAAGTGTCACCCAAATTATCCCTTCAAATAATGGGTGGTTACGATGTTTCACGTTTGTTTGAATGGGCAAAGATCCCTTTAAAGGTTGGAACTTCGGTAAAATCTCTAGTCGTATGAAAGAGGACCGAATCTAAACCCTGGTACCTCTCAAACAAGCCTCTTAATGAAAAGGCAATACATGCATCCCAATGCGTGCGAAGAAGCTCTGCCGGTTGCACATGGTGTCCCAAAGACATGTATGTAATAAAGTCTGCAGTATGACACACTACTCGTGGAGTATGTCATAGCACATCGTCAGACTCAATGTGATCGATACTACATTACTAGTACGAGTACATCCATCCGTGGGCCCCACAGAGAGTAACCACATGTCAAATGTTTTCATGACCGTGTCCAAGCTGCCGTGCAATTTATTTTTCCGTAGAGTATTTTGGATATGTAATTTTCACCGATACCTAGAGTAGAGAGAGTTAGCACACCGTGGATAAAAATCCGTGAAATTTCGCTAAATTCGATCCCTCCCGAGATTTCAAATTTTTTGTGGAGGGCTGCCATGCCTTTTGTAAGGAGTAGATGCAAAAAGTTTGCAATAAACTTACAAGAAGGTAGTTGGTGGCATGGTAGAATATTTGCTTGCTGATCTTGAGGATCAGGGTTGGAGTCCATACACGGTGGCATTTTTTCTGCTCTAGGATTTGCAAGCACAATGCATCTTTATTCCGCCCATAAGAATTGAATCTTCGCAGGATTGTTTTCATGCTCACTTTCTGAAGCTTCATGTCGTTGCATTCTCGGCTCTGGATATGGCGTAGCGTTAGGACAGGAACCAGGCCGTTGAGAAGGGTTCGTCGAGCATTGAGATGTCCTACGATGCTGGCCCTACCGATTGAATCTCTTCTCCCTTTGCATTTGCTCCCCTCTCCCTCATCTTGGTGCTCCTGTAAACTATCCTATGGTATTGGCTTCGTTTCTTGCTTTGCTTGAGTTGTCAATTGCGAGAGATGTTGATCGGTGTTTAGACTGAGCAGAGGCACACAAGCCTAAGTTGCCTAACCATGACAAACGCAAGCCTTTGTTAGCTGCTCTGGAGTCCGGACAACCTTGGTTTCCTAGGCATTCTGTGAACAATGTCAGTTTACAAGAAAAACATGTGGCAATGGATTTATTTTATATAGCTAGTATGCATGCACTCAGTTTTTATCCTAACAACAGCATTGTCAGAATTTTTAAAAATTTCTTAAGCCTACTCATCATCTAAAATTTTTATGAAAATATTAGTAATGTGTCAGGACCATCCACAAAATTTTTTAAAATTTTCTAACATGGTTTGAACCATTTTCCATTAGATTGAAATTTGTCGGTCAGCCTTCAGTAGCACTGTTCAAATTTTTAAAAATTCCTAAAGCATGATCATCATCTAACAATATTATGAAAATATTATGGAAGTGTCAGGACCATCCACAAAAATTTTCAAAAGTTTATAACATGGTTTGCACCATTTTCCATTTGGTTGAAATTTGTCAGTCAGCCTTTTATCACGACAATATCACTTTCAGAATTTTTAAAAATTCCTCAAATTTAATCATTATCTAAAATTTTTATAAGAATATTAGTAATGTGTCAGGAAGATTCACAAAAAAATCAAAAAAATTTTATGTCGTTTGAATCTTTTTGGTTCAGTTGAAATTTGCCGATATTTCAGCAATTTTGGATTTTTGGCCAAAATTTCGGAAATATCAGTCCAAAAAATTCTGTATATGAATTTCATTCATATTTCGTCCAAAATAACAAATATTTCACCAAAATTTTGGATTTCAGAGGATACCGAGATGTGAATAGAAAACGAATTTTGGAACCTGAGCACCGGCACCATACATTAAAGGCAAAACTTGGCACAGGTACCAAACTTGGTACCGCTCCCAAACAAGAATTGATCATTTTTTAACCCTTTTTTTTTAAAAAAATAGATCCTAACAAATAGAATTGTAAATTTAACACCCTTCTCACCACAGAGTACGTAGCATGCGACACATGTCCCCCATCGCGTTGGGGTAGTCTTTGGAGGAGGTCTTGTAGCTAGCAAGCGAGAGAGAGAGTCTTTGACCCAACAAGCGGGAGGTGCCTTTCGCGATGGGGAGGGGGATAGATTTGCAATTCCATTAGGAAGAGAGCCAATTTTTTTTTAAAAAAGAAGAGGGTTAGAAAAACGATCAATTCCCCAAGCAAGGTATCCACACCTAAGGGAAAAAGATGGAATGTGTTGGGAGGGAAAGGCGCTGTCATGTGGTTGTCACTCATGCCGAGAAAGATAGCTAGCACCCACCGTCGCCGCTGCAAATCTGCACTGCTGCTAGAGGACATAACCAAAGGATGCCCCATCGCCGCTATATCTGGACACGCCGTTGTTGGATTCAAGAAGGAGAGGAAGCTATGCCGCTGCCATGGCCACTGCCGCCTTCAGATCTAGCGTTGTTGCCTCCAGATCTTGAGTGGAGAGGTGGAGATGAGGGCAATCGATGTGAAGGGAGGAGGCGAGGGAGGCCGGTGATGAGTAGAGAGACGGACACAGAAGGAGGGGGCAGGTGCAGAGGAAGAAGGGATAGGGTGGCTAGGTAGAAAAGGAAGACGGTGAGAAAATCTCATAGAGAGGGGAGAAAGGGAATTTATTTTGTTAATATGTGGTGGGACCTATCTTGGAGGGAGAGAGTGGAGAAGATACTAAACATTAGAGAAAAAATAAATAAACTTAGCCAAGGTATGACAATTTTTAGTGCAGATAACCTATGAAACCCTTAGATCTAGCACTCCATACTCTCTCTAGCTACTACTTTCCATTAGACATGTGGCACCCTCTGAAAAATAGAAAAATACGAGTATTAAATAAGTGGAACAGGAAAGAACAAACCCTCGATATGACGATGCACTAAAGGCTTGGCCTCTACACTCTAGAGACAAATCCAGTATCCTGGGACCTACTTTGTTCTCTGAAATCATTAGCCATTTGGAGCAAAGCGTCGGAGTCACCATCAAATCATCAAATTAGAGGCCCACCTTATTTTATCTAGGAGCGTTCCATACCTCCATTCCTGAACATTGCTTGACTGCGAGCGCGTGCGACAGCCAAACAGTTGTAGTAACTCATATTAATCAGTGCAAATATCTCCCTCCCCTGTATGGTTAACAGCCAGAAATCAGACTGCCAGATGGACTGTCCTGCTACAGCTCGGAGATGCACCACAGCTGTGCGGTTGTATGATGAAGAATAATTTTTTGGCCGAACATCTTGCGATACTATTGCTGAATCAGCGCGACGCACGCCCATCACGTCATATATTCCGCCGTACGCGATGCTTCCATCCTCGATTCGACACATTGCATTGCCTTGCTGTCTTCCCTTGAGCAAATTTGATCCTCCGGGGCACGCAAGAAGAAAACCCACAGCCCGCGTCGGTGCGTGAACCGGAGCCATGCGCTGGACCTGTCTCCCTCGGCCGGCGGCCACTTCTCCGACCACCGTGCCGTAACCTGCTAACCATCACGTACTACCGCACCAACGTAAGTACTTACTCACTCCTGGCCTCCTGGGCGCGACGAGCGTCGATTCTATACGAACACATCACGCTGGTGATCCACGTACGACGACCAGCGGTATGTAGGATGTAGCAATGATGCCGATCTAGAGAACATAAGCCGGCAAGCCGCTATCTGGTCCAATTTCTGCGGCCTCATGTCCCAGTTGTTAGCGCAGCTATACAGCAGCTGTATCTCGCCGTATCCGCTAATCATATGCTAGGGCCATCGCAATGCTTATTGAAACATTGAGATTTCTTTATTATTCTTGAAAGCTATCGAAATTTACAATAAAGATAGTGACAAGAGATATTAAAATTCGGTAATTTACTTTTTAAATTTTTCATTTCTCTTAGTAATATTTTAATGTAAATTTTAGGACTTCCGGTGATACTGAAAAGCCTTTTAAACAAATTTTCGGTCGGGTTGGTGAGAGAGAATAAACTTTGGGAGGAGCTGATCAGGTTCAGTCGCCGGCTTCGAGTGAGTGATGGATGGATGGATAGCGAGGTTTCATGGAGCCCACACGCATATGGAGTGGGGTATAAAACGCTGTCGACATGAAACATGGAACAAGTGTGGTCGTAAATGCCAAGCTGAGAGGTGCTGCTGCCGCCTTAATTTTTCGGTACCTCTCGAAGGGCTCCATCGATAGACATGGAGCCATGGACTAGCTAGTTTAGTGTGTGCGCAGAGCATTGGATTCCTGTCCAGCCTCAGCGTCCACGAGCGTGGATATGGTTCACATTAAGCAGGGTACTAGTCTGACATTATCTAATGGAGTATAGAGTAGAAACTATAGTTATCTAGATCTAAAACAGCCAATGAGCCAATCTGATTCTGCAATCTTGCTAGTCAATGCATCTGATGCGTACGAGCTCTGCTTGCCAATGCGTACGCTGACAACCATAGCCCACGTCCGCATGCACAGAAGCAAAAATGGCACACCACGTACAGTTGTGGTGATCCCAGACGTCAGCAGGCCCGTGTGTACTTAAAAAGGCGTAACAGCCGGCGCCGTATTATCCCGTTTCCCGAATCAATGCGGCGTAGGCAATAACCAGGGTGTGTGTCGACACGTAGTAGTGGTGGCTAGTAGCCGCTGTCACGTACCTCTCATGTATGCGTATTTGTGTCTACTGTAGCAGACTAGCAATAGGCCGTATGCTACTGTATAAGTACAACTAGGAAATGCTGAGCTAAGCCTTGCGCCAAGTCGCGAAATCAAACTTGTCAGCCCTCTTTGTACATTTTTTTTCAAATTTATTCTCACAATTACAAAACTAGCTTTTTTTTTACCACGGAAATGTTGACACATATCATCTGTCGTGATCGTGTACAGCAGCAGATTCTAGAACCACGGTTTACACCTACAGTAGTAGGGTGGTTCGATAGGACGTACTACCGTAGAAAGGTGCTTCGATGAAACACGAGTACGGTAGCTGACACGTTACGTGTCACTTGCTGACGTTTCGGTGTTGTAGATATAATATTTTGTAATTATGTCTACATGAGGTAGGTTTTGAAAAACGAAATACGAGGAGACAGAAAAATTTTGCAACTGTTTTACTCATCTGCTCACTTCGTTTTCTTTGCAAAAATGGTACCCTTCCAATTTTATTTTATTTTATTTTTTAAGATAACCCTAGAACAATGTTTTTTTTTGTGCTACATAAATGCATTGTTTCGGGATTTTCCGTGCCTCCACACCACGGAAATGTGAATTGCCGCACCTCCGCTCCACGGAAATTCAACTCCGCACCATGGCTGCCGCCAGTTGTCGTGGAGGCGATTTCCTGTGCTCGGGTTCGACGTCATAATGAGTTTCTGCGCCTTAGTGACACAGAATATGCCACGTGTGATGCCTTGGCAATTTCTATATTTCTGAAATACGGAATGAAGCTATTTTTAAAAAAAAATATCGTAGAGATACAATTTTTACGAAAGAAGAAGAAAAAGGAGGACGTCGGAGACAGACGAGTGATCATTTCAAATTCGCTTCCCAAATCGCAAGCAGGAAGCTTGCCCCCGCGCGCACGTCCACCGAAGCGGGCAAAGCTGCCCATGCACCAGCACCACAGCGCGCAGCGCCATCCGCGTGAGTGGACAGACCGCGCCGGTACGCGACGGAGACGAGACGCCACAAAGCCACTCGCTCCACGTCGTACGTAGCTAATCTGACCGACCCGCGGGGACACGTCCTTCGCTGCGTCCACGAGCCTCCATACACGCCTTTCGCGGCAACCGAGGCAGCGCCCGCGCGCCACTATAGCCCTGGGCCGGCCGATGCGACGGACGCGACGGCACGCCACGCCACGGGCAGGCAGAGACCGCGCCGACCCGAACAGGATGGACGTGGGACTGTGGGAGGGGATGGAAAGGTGCGTGTGCCGCGCGCGGCCGAAAAAAGGCAGCGGATTTTCATCGACCGCGACGCGGGTCTCGCTGTCGCAAGCCTCCTCTCCTCTCGCCGTGCAGTCGGTACTCGGTAGTGTGGCTACAAGTAGGGATGAAAACGGATATCCGAATTTCTGAATAAATTCGACATTTTTAAATAGATATATAACGATTTTGGTTTTCATTTTTTAACACTTTAGCAAGCTCATTATAAAAAATAAGATTATAAAATTAGATAAAAAAAATTACGCATTATTTGCTTCCCATAAATAAAAAGGTGAAAAAATATCCGAATCCGTATCCGATTGATATCCGAATTTTGTTTCTATCATTTAAATAAATATATAATGAATTTGAGGTTCATTTTTTATGAATTTGAATAAGCTCAACACCACAAACAAGAATATGAATTCGGATAGAAAATTCTATATCCTATTTGTTTCCCATTGAAGAATAAAGACAAAAAAATTGATATCCAAATTACTATCCGTTTTCATCCTAGCTACAAGGGTCGCAGCATCGATCGCTGAATATAAATCGGATGCCTAAAATTAGTCTTTACACCGTGTACGTACTCGAACGGAAACAAACTCGGGCGTGCAAAGCAACCTTTCTTTTCTGTTTTGTTTGGTTTTTCCCCCAACTCAGGCAGCAGCGTTGGTGTTAAAGCTGCCGCCTGACACTGCCGTCTTTTCCCAGCAAGATGCTGTTACGCACGTCACCAGGCCTCCTCGGCTACACTCCCCGTCGCTGTTCCTTCCAGGCCAGTCGCATGCACAAAATGTGGAGAGAAAAAAGTGTGCGATACTTTAGAGTTTAGAGTACCACTGCTAAACAAGGGGGGGCACAAGGTGGAGAGCAATTTACTAGAAAGCGACTTCACATGGGGGACGGAAATATTTTACATCCATATAGATTAATGAACTAGACGGCAGCGAGGGGATACAGGCAGGAGCAAACTAGAGGCCATCGCGGCCAAAAAGACAATCTTTTGCCACGTTAAGACAAGAGAGCGCACATATGCACGTACGGCATCATGATATTAACTATCAATAATACTAGCATCTAGGCTAAGATTTTGAGTACGGCGATCACCGTTCGTGTCACGCGCCGTCGCCGCCGTCCTTGGTGTCGACCCTGCCGTCCCCCGGGTCGCTTATGGACCGCAACAGCGGCGACTCGGACCCTACGGTTTGCAACAAAGTACACAGAGATGTTAGTATTACGTTGTCACTGGGAGTGGGCCATGGGGGGCATGGTGCATGTACCTTTGGAGGCGTTGAAGGAGCGCTTGCAGTGGGCGATGGCGCTCTGGATGCCGTCCTGCAGCTGCAGCAGCGAGTCGTCGCGGCGCTGCGGCTGCGGAGGAGCCGGCTGCGGCGGCGGCGGCGAGTGCGAGGGCGCGGCAGCCACGGCGGAGGACGCAGACCGGCTCTTGCCGAGGCGCTTGCAAACCTGCTTCAGCCCGGCCGGGACGCTGGCGCGCGGCGCGCGCACGCCGCAGGCGACGAGGACCGGCTGCGGCGCCGGCGCAGCCGCGGCAGGAGGCTGGGAGGGGACGGGGGAGGGTAAAGGGGACGGGGACGGTGAGGGGTCAGGCTCGGCGTCCGTCTCCTCGCCCTCGCTGGCGCCGGCGAAGCGGAGGCGCTCGGCATAGCGGCGGGAGACCTTGACGTAGAGGGGCTTGATCTTGTTCAGGTACTTTAGCAGCACCTCCTTGGCGAAGCGCCGCTCCTCGGCGGTGATCGCAGCTGCCTCGGCGGGCAGCGGCGCCTGCACCACCGGCCTGGCTGCGCCAGCATCGGCGTCGGAGGTGCGAGAGCTGTTGTCGCGCGTGAAGAGCGAGACGAAGGGCGTGTCGTCCACCCGGAACTTGATCAAGAAACGGTTCGTCTTCGGCGCCGGGGAACCGCCGTTACCCTCCGGCAGGACAGGGACCTTTGGCTTCCTCAGCTTCAGCAGCAGCACGCGGAACTTAGTCGCCGGCCGGAGGAACGACGCCGACGGGGGCTGCGCCGCCGCCAGCTCCGCCTCCTTCCCGTCACCGAGGTCGCCGACCGGCGCCACCGCGTCCACGGCCACCACCTCGCCACCGGACCCGTCGTCGCCGGCGACGGAGAAGTTGAACTCGACCCTCTCCTCCTCCGCGTCCGACGTGGCGCTCTCGTCGCCGGGCACCGCGAACTCGAGGTCGAAGAACGACGCATCGTCGTCGACGTCCCCGCCTCCACCCCCTCCCCCTCCATCGTCTTCACACACAGACGCAGCTATGGTCGTGGCCGCCACGGCCGCGCGCTGGTTGCCGGCGACCGTACCGCCGCGTAAGTACTTGAGGAAGCTGAACGATTCCATGGCGCGCAACAAGCAGATGAGAGCTCACTCAGCAGTCAGCTCTCGCTCACACGCAGCTCCTGCTCTTCCTGGTTGCAGCAACACACAACAAAAGACTTTCGGAGAGCCTTTTGAGGAGGAGAGAGGTGTGAGGAGGAGGACAAGGTGGTGGTGGTGTCGCATCGATGACTAATAGATGAGCGGCAGACGGTCAGAAGCGAGGACAGGACAGTGTCCCGGCGGGGTTGGACGGGGAGGACGGCTTGCGGCTGGGCCCGTCCAGTGTGGGCTGCGCTTCTCCGACCGTGGGGTGTGGTTCGCGCGATCTAGTCCGTTCATTGCGAATTCAGCGGTCAGGATCGAACCAGGCTGGAGGGAGAGGATTTTCTGCTGGGATTTTCCTGGCTCTGCGAGCACTGGATCTGTAACGGACGGTTGGGATCACATGGCTTGGCATGGTATTGCATGCCGTGGATTTTGCACATGTTAGACATGAACTATTGCGCGTGTCCGTCCTTGTCCTGGACTGAATCCAGTTTTGTTTTGGCTATTTCGAAATTTTACTGGCCCGGTTACTGTCGGTTAACACAAAAAGGTAAAAACGAAGCTGCAGCTATTTTTTTAGTCGATAACTCAACTGACATGTTTACTCGTGTGAAATGTGGAGTACCATTTGGTTTGAATCAAAATCTTTCGCGTACACCATTACACCAAGCTGCAGTCGTTGGCAAACAATGACCCAAAAAAAGAACCGCATTGCATCGTGCGTACTCGCGGATCACAGTAATCTTTACCTCTTTGACCACTGGAACGTGCTATACGGAGGCTCCTAATTACTATATCCGTGGAAGACCATCATGGGATACTGACAGAAACATACACAAGAGGTGCCTACATATTATTATTAGCTAAAAGATTGAATTGTACCTTTTCCCTTAAAGATTGAACTGTTGCGGTTAACGAGTATTGATGAACTATAAGTGAAAAACCAGGATAGAGTAGTCATGTTTTTTAGAAGTGAACTCTCAAGGTGGATGCCAAATTATTGTTTCAAAAAGGTTGGATACAGATTTATGGTGTTCCTTGTGAGGTTTAGGATTATTTATCTTTATGTGTAGTGGGTTATATTATTGGTGCAACTCAGGTCTGTTGTCAAAGCTCTAGATCCTAATTCTACCTTAGATCTGGAGTTTGTAGGCTAAAATAAAGTGAACTAAGTTTATATTTTTGGTCTAAAATTTAAACAAGATGACCCACCTAAACACTCTTAATGTACCCACGGCTTCAGCTCCATAAATTTCTGGAATTAGGAATACCCTACTCCACGGATTTTGGTATGAGAAAAAAAAAAGAGAATTGTGCGCTTGCACGTCGCTTTGACAGCACAGACATTTGTATTGGGGATGCTCTTTACAAGATTTTTTTTCGTGGTGGAAAACAAGTATCAATTGGCTCTGGACAGTCTGAATCAACCTGATGGAGATGATCAAGGAAATGCCAAGATGGAAGAAGATTCGGAAATGCAGGATAAGGACAGCAAAAAGCCTAAAAACTACCCCGGAGGGATAATCTTAGTGCATGACAATCGTCAAAAGATGTTCCTATGAATCCAGCAAAAGATGTGGGAGTTCGTGATTATGGAGCAGATCACTCCTGTGGTATTGTTGATTTTAGCAGGGATGTGATTGATGAACAGCTCCTCGGTGATATTGCTGTATTGGTAAGAAGGTGCTTGATGAAAAGCTTCTGTTACAAGATGCTACTGTCAGTTATATGGTTATAGCTGAACATGACCCTGTCAGGAAATCTAAGTCCTGATGCTGTTGTTGCGTCTGAACAGCTCCCTAGTGGCCTTGTTGGAGATTACCTCAGAGATATTTCTGTGGGTATTGTCGGTGTTGCTGCTACTGGAGACCACTTTGATGCAGCTGATCAGGTAATTGCCGAACAAACAGAAGTAAATGCGCCAGCTAATTGGGACAATTTAGAGAAGGCAAATTACTTGGCTTCTATACGTAATTTGGAAGGTCCTAAAGGTATTCTTACCACATCTTTTTTCTTTTTCCGATACTCGTATATCTTCACATTTACATAATGTTGGCATTTCTTTGGAAAAAACAAGGGATGATGTTGCAAAGTCGATTAAGGTGATTAAAAATATAGAAGTGGATAGTCTGAAAGTATCAATGAAAAAAAATATCAAAATCATCAACCTACTCATTATGTTACGGAGAATGTGGATCAAGAATTTCTTGATATCGCTATCCTCAATCACTTATGTAGTGATTTAACTAATGAAGTCTTGGACAAGGAGAATAATGACTTATGTAGTGATCAAAATGCAATATTTTGTAAAAAGTCCAACTTTGTTAAGACAAAGGTTCGGATGGGTCGCCCACCAAAAAAAGTTAAGAAATGAAAGGCGTGTTTTGGAATAACAGAGGTCTTGGTGACTTGGGCTAAATACAGATACATTTCAGAGTTATTCAAAGAGCAACATGTTGATTTTATTACATTTCTTGAAATAGGCAAGAGCGGGTTTTTCACATCTTGTCTAAAACATCTTTGTGGTGAACAAGAATTTATGTGGTATTGTATGCCTCCTCGTGGGCGATCTAGGGGTATCCTTCTAGGGGCCAATTTGTCATCCTTCGAAATTGGTTCTATTGATGAAGGAGATTTTTACGTAAAGTTTCATCTGTGAAATAAGGATGATATATTTCAATGGGTTTTGGTGGTTGTCTATGGTGCAATACAAAATCATTTAAAAGAAAATTTTCTATCGGAATTAGTTCAGACTGCAACAAGGAGTCATTACCTATATTGATAGGGGTGATTTCAAAATGATTAGGAGACAAGATGAGAAAAATAAAGATAAATTTGATCCTCGGTGGCCTTTTTTATTTAATGCTATCATTGACAGTTTAAATCTGAAGGAGATTAAATTATCTGACTATCGGTTTACATGGGCAAATTCTTTGGAAAAACTTTATTTAAGAAACTGGGCAGGATGCTAATAAGTACAGATTGGGAATAAAAGTAAAGTTCCCCTTGTCACAGTTAATGCCCTTGATAGGTCCCTTTCATATCATAATCTCCTTTTGCTCAATATTTAGCGCGGCCTTCCACATGGGGAACCATCCATTATTCAAATTTGAACTTAGATGGTTCGCTAGGGAAGGCTTCTTTGGCATAGTGTCCAATTGTTAGCACAATGAGCATAGAGGGAATACGTCCATGGCTAGATAGCAATTTAAAATCAGAAGTCTCAGACAATAATTGCTAGGATGGGCTAAGATTACTAGTGGAAATTACAAGAAAGAAAAGAAAGAGTTACTATACATTATTAATGAACTTGATAAAAAAAATCAGAGCATTATGGCCTATCTAATGAGGACATTAATCTTAGACAGTGTTCTGCTGAGAGACTAGCTTGGTTGTTACATGAGGAGGAAATCAAATGGTACCAAAGAGATAAAGTGAAATATACTCTTGAGGGGGATAGTAATACAAAGTATTTCCATTTGGTCGTAAATGGTAAATATAGGAAACAACGAATATTCCAACTTGATCAAGATGAGGGAATAATAGTTGGGGATATATAGCTTAAGCAATGCATGACCAAATATTATAAAGGTCTCTTTAGGCCACCGCATAACAATCATTTTTTCATGATTGAATCTCACCAGGATGATATCTCTCAAGTTTTTACAATAGAAAATGACCCCCTCACACAGGCATTCCTGAAAAAGAGTTAAGGGTGATAGTTTTCCAAATGGAACATAATAAGGCTCCAGGACCGGATAGAATCCTAGCCCAATTTTATCAAGTAATTAAGAATGATTTAATGGCAATATTCCAAGATTTACATAATGGTGTCTTGCCTATGTTCAGTCTGAATTTTGGAATTATCATAGTTTTGTCAAAGACTACATATGCTAAGCAAATACAACATTATAAACCGATTTGTCTTCTGAATGTCAACTTTAAACTATTCACTAAAGTTGGCACAAATATTTTTGCAAATATGGCTAAACATGTTGTACGTCCTACACAAACGACTTTCATGCTAGATAGGAATATAATGGATGTAGTGATTATTCTCTATGAAACAATTCACGAGATGCAAAAAAATTGGATGGGGTGATATTTAAGGTGGACTTTAAAAAGGCCCATGACAAGATCAAATGGTCTTTTTTTTCAACAGACTTTAAGGATAAAAGGTTGTTCACCACAGTGGTGCACTTGGGTTGAGAATTTTATTACAAGGGGAAGTGTTGATATCAAGGTCAATGATGATATTAGCTCGTATTTTCAGACATGAAAAGGGCTACGTCAGGGTGGCCCATTATCTCCTATATTATTTAACATTGTCATAGATATGCTAGTGATCATTTTAGTTCGTGCCAAAAAGAATCGGCAAATTGGTGGAGTGGTATCTTATTTGGTGGATGATGGGTTATCTATTTTATAGTATGTAGATGACACTATTTTATTTATAGAATATGACTTTGAACAAGCCAAAAATATGAAGTTACTGTTATGTGAATTTGCACAACTTTCTGGTCTTAAAATCAATTTTTCATAAAAGTGAAATATTCTGTTTTGGTGCTGATAAGGAATTTGTGGCTCAATACACCTAGCTTTTTAGCTGTGGGTTGGGCAATTTGCCCTTTCGATATCTTGGCATACAAATTCATTATAGAAAGCTAAGAAACAGTGAGTGAGAGGGGGTAGAATAAAGTTTTGAGAAATGTTTGAGCAGTTGGAAGGGCAAGCATTTATCTACTGAAGGTCGTTTAGTCCTTTTAAATTTTGTACTTAGCAGCCTATTCATATTTATGTTATCTTTTTTTGAGATACCATGTGAAATTCTCAAACGGTTGAATTATTACAGATCCAGTTTTTTTTGGCAAAATGTTTAGCATAAGAAGAAATATAGGTTAGCTAAGTGGAATATATTATGCCGACCTAAGGACCAAGGAGGCATAGGTATTCAAAACTTTGCTTGCTTAGTAAATGGATTTTCAAGCTAATGAAGATAGTGTCTGATAAAATCTCCTTAGAAGAAAATATCTGAGGAATAAGACTCTTTCTTATATAGAAAGGAAGCTAGAGGATTCACAGTTTTGTACTGGGCTGATGAGGGTCAAACATCATTTCTTCAGATTTAGGCCCTTCCAAATTCGTAATGGTTCTTCTCGGTGTTTCGAATACCGGCAAGTAAATTTGTAGTCAAGGGGTCGCGCGCACCCTCTCCTCGAATGGTTAGACTCAGGGAGCCCAAGATGTATACTGGTTCGGGCCGAATGTCCCTACTTCCAGTTCGTGGTGGTTCTGTATTGCTCTGGGTGCAGAGGACTGCACAGTGTTACAAGCAAGGGCTAAGGGTCGGCCTTGAGCGCCTCGTATGAGTGGGAAGAGCTCGAAAGCTTGGGAATGCTAAGAGCTCAAAGCTATAGGAGCGTTCGAGCCGTGTATCGTAAAAGCCGTCCCCTTCCCGGAGGGTCCTGCCTCCCTTTATATAGTCGGAGGGGGCAGGTTACACGGAAAATTGGAAAAGAAAGGATGGGATGTCCTACGCCTAGGAGTCCTGATCCTCGGTCTCGGCGGCTGATCGGTGCCTGCCCGCCCCATGCTGGGTCGGTCGACACACCGGATGGCGTGGTTTTCTGCTCCGTCGGGAGTTGGCGCACCTACCCTCTGTGCGCTTGCTAGGTGCTGACGTCGTAGCGCCTGGCTTTGGCGTGGCCTCGGGAGGGAGCGCGTCCTCCCACTGTACGTGACGGGATAACGAGACTGGTGCTTGACTCCGGTAACCTTCTCGCCACCTTGGGAAGGAACCACCTGCCCCCACACGGTCATTCTGAGCCGTCGCGCCCGTGGGGCAGGTGGCCAACTCGAGGTTGACCGGCGACGGTCTGGCGCCCGTCCCCAGGCGGAGATTGTCTCAACTTGGTCGGAGCTTGCGGGACGCCCGACCTATGGCGGGAGTCGGACCCCCCTTGGTCGGTCAGGTCGGAGCTCGTGGGGCGTCCGACCTGGGGCGGGTGTTTGACCGCCCCCTGATTAACTTGGTCGGGAACGAGTGTCCTTCGTGGTCTGGTGGGGCCTTCGGCCAGCGCTGGGCTTGGGGCAGCTCATTTGTCATTCCGGGCCGCTAGGGGTACCCATGGCATGAGTACTCGTCAGTTCTCAAATGCGATTTTGGTGGGATACATGGCTTGGAAACAACCCCTTTAATGTACAATACCCATGACTCTTTCAAATTGTCCAGAACAAACATCCCACAGTAGCTAAAGTAATGAGCTCTGTTCCCCTTAATGTGTCTTTTCGTAAAGCCATTACAGGACATAATCTACTTGACATTGCATGAGCTTGTTACAAAAGGTTGCTAGTGTGCAATTAAGAACAGAAAGAGATATTTTTTTACGAAATCTCCATCAAAATGGATGCTTTTTAGTCCCGCCCATGTATAAGCCTTAATGTATCAAAATGTCTCCATTACAAACCGTCAACTATGGAAGCTTAAGGTGCCTTCAAAAATTAAAAAAAAATTATGGTACCTACGTTATAGCGTGATTTTGACAAATGATAACCTCAATAAAAGAAATTGGAATGATAGTAAGAAATATTGTTTTTGTAACAATGAGTAAACTATACAACACATCTTCTTTGATTGCCATTTTGCTCATTTCGCATGGCGAGTCATTTAAGTTGTTTTAATCTGTCACCTCCTAGTAGTTTGACCAATATATTTGGGAGCAGGTTATTGGGGCTTAGAAAAGAATTAAGGGCTCACATTTTGGTTGCTATTGCCGCTTTGTATTGGTCAATTTGGCTACATCGAAATGATGTGGTTTTTTATAACAAAAAATTTCTAATTCATTGCAGGTTATGTATGTTTGCACAAATTAATTGTGTCCATGGTCTGTGCTGTAGTTGCAGGAGGCTTACGATGGGGTATCAGCGGGATGTCGATTGCTAGAGATTGTGATTAGGGATCTCTTCATTATGTATGGGTGGAGATTTAATAACAGACTGTGTGTGGATTACAACTTTATGTTTCAATTTCCCTCTGGCTTATTGCAACTTTTCTACAAAACCTTCTTGTATCTTTTTTTAGTGTAGTTTGGCTGCAACTGTGTAATAAATGATGGGTTGTATGCATCTCACAATGCAGAAGCCGAGAGATATAATTTTCTATTATCTTAAAAAAATTAGTTAAAAGTTATATAAATATTAAAAAACAAATAAAGAGTAGATAGTGATTATCTACCTCTTTAGGTGCTTCAATGTTTATGCAAACACAATGCATAGAAGCACTACTTCGTCAGAGATCAGCTTGCAATTGCCGCTGCACGGCAATCAACTTCTCAACCATCCACTTTCAGATCTAACGGTCTAGATTCGCTTGATACAACGCTCGTTTGTTACAGTAAAACTGCTATGGTATATGCACGGTCTGAGCCGTCAGGAATTCCTGTGGCTTTATCGCGCGATATAGTCCGGTATTGACATCTATTTGTCAGACGAACGCAAACGCGGGCAGTGAGACTCGGGAGACTTTATCTAATCTTTCATCTGGAATCAGGACTGCGGGTTGCAGTTCGAGATCGACTCGAGGGACAAATGTTTTCATGGAGTAATTTTGTCTATAGAATCATGTCAATCATGATGTGTTTTCAGTCTGGACTCCGGTGCCAGTGTCACAGTGTCTCTGATTTTTCTTCAATGACACTACAGTTCACAGTCAGTTTCACATGCTACAAAGAAGCCCCCATAGCAGTTCATCAATCATCATAATTCATAGGTAGTTGACTTGGTGAGCTGCAAAGTTGTCCGTGGAGAAGCACAGAGATACGCCTAACCTATACACGCTCTAGCCGCCCCTGACTGCAGTGAAAGAATATCAGTTCTAGACTACTCCAGATCGTTTTGGTCTTTGGCTCGAAATGAGGTGAAGAAACCTTGACCAAACTAGTTTTGCTTGGTTTGACCAGCCATGGCTCACCATCAAAAAGCACATAAAAAGAACAGATGCGTATACATACGTGCAAACCACATGGTATGTAAATCGGTATAATTTCCAATATATCCCATCCAGATGTGACCTCTAGACTCTCTTCTGGCGACATGCAATAGACCTAACTGGGTTCTTCTGAAATCAGTGAACACATATGAAGGATCAGGTGTGAGAGTTCACTTGGGAAATGAAATCAGGGGATTCTTTTTGGGCCCCTGGCGAAATCAATCATGGAGTAGGCTGGCGATCGATCGAGATTGGTTAGGAGGGTGGGAAGTGGTCGGTCGGGCTAGCGGCCCACCATTCCGGCCGAATGAAGCATGCCAGCTTCCGACAATGGCGCTGATATGGCCCACGTGGGAAATTCGGAACCCAAATCTGTAGACTAAGACGGGCGATCTCTTCATATCGGTTTTCATTAGATTTATTTATTAAACCTTATAAAAAAGATTGTTGAGACGCATTCTCTGATTCTCGTTTAACTTCGCCATGATGACGCGGATGGAATACCATTTTGGAATCGGGACGGCGAGATTGGTGGCGGGTGAGGTCGGCGGCGTATGGTATGGTTTGATCTAGCAGAGATGCCGCCGGCTTTCACAGTTTCACACGACCGGGATCGAAGATCCAGCAACGACTCTGGAAGCAACGGGGTGTGTCGTGTGTGCAATTGAAGCAATTGCAGCAACGAGGCAGTCACATAGGGGTGCAAACGGATCGGATACAGACGGATTTCGCTTATTTCGTATCCTATTTCAAATTTTTTCTCGGATATAGAATCGGATACGGACAGTGCCGGATTCGAATACGAATACGGATTACTTCGATCGCGAATACGGAGCGAATACAGATCGTTCCGGATACGGTTAGTCTCGGTTACGAATAGTTAGTCGGATAATGCGTGAAAGCAGAAACCATATATGTCGCGCATATTAAATACACAAAACTTTACTAGAACCTTGGAGACATATAAGTGTTTCAAATTCAATAATAGTTGCCTTCCCTATATAAGAATAATATGCAGCCAAGTATAATTCCAATCAACATATGAACTTATATGATGTAGAATGTTTATGTTTATCGGATCTGTTATCGAATATCTATTGCACTCATTTACACTGATATTTTTCGGATATCTCGGATATGCGGGTATAGATCGGATACGGATCGGATACTTCTCTTCCCATTTCTTACCCTATATTTTTTTCGGATAGGCAGATTCAAATCCGGATATAACCGGATATCATTTTTTCGGATTCGAATCGGATTTTAAACGAATTCGGTCTTCGATCGGTCGAGAATTATCCGCTCCGTTTGCACCCCTACAGTCACACTTGCCTTGGACTGTAACCCGGCGAAGTCGGATTGCCTGAAGTAGCCTTGAGACAGGGCGATGTAATCTGAAGTAGCCTTGAGTTGAGGCAGGACGATGCAATAGCTTGTATTCCGTGCAGGACGGTGTGTTGTTTTTCCTTCTCGTCAAAAAGCGAGGAGTCCAATGATGAAGAAGCTCAAAGGCTGTGCTCTAGCGGCACGAGGTCGAATTTTTCACTGTTGTAGCCGAATCAGGGAAAAAAATTACGATTTTAGCCACTGCGTTGATGAAATTTTAAAATTAACCTCTAAACAGTAAAATTCAGCGCAGTCAATCCACGGAATAATTTTTAATTTTTTTAATCCATTTTCCGCGGAGTGGATCCGCTGTTTTATTTTTTATTATTTTTGCCCGCCAAATCCCGCGGACCCGCTGAATTTCGTGCTACAGTATTCACGTGCTACAGTGCCTTGCAGCATTTTTTTTGGTTTTTCCGAATGAACTCGCGTGCTACAATGCTCGGCGATTTTTTTTTTCTAAATGCGGATTTCCGAGGGAAAAAAAAGGTCAGTTTTACTTTGAAACTCGATGCAACGTTTAAAACAGCGTGCGGTAAATTTAGAAAAAAAATCATATTTATCGGCGATATTTCATATAATTGTTCGTCATTCTTTTTTGATGAGTGATAAATTTGACTCGCTGAAATTACGGGTGTCTATTGTCACTAAAAAATTTAAACATATTGATTCCGCTATTTGTCACGGAAGAAAAAAACGACTGCGATTTTTTTAGTGTAATAGCTTTATTTGTGTATAATTTTTTTAAAAAAATAGGTATGGTCACGATGAAATCCCGAGAATTCAGTGGACTTAGCGTACAATATTATTTCAAGTGGTTGGGGTCGGCGAGATTCTTATTTTGCGCGGTTGCGACACAATAGATTTTTTTTACAGTGGTTAGGGAGAGCGAAGAAATATACCTTGAGCTAAAAGAATTGCAAAATGTAAAAAAAAAATCAGTCGTATTTTGATAGTCGATAAAATTTAGACTTCAAACAAGCATTCGATAAACTAAAAAAATACATATTTGGCAATGATATTTCATATAGTATTTCAGAAAGTTATTTTGCAGTTGAATTTTTTCACAAAAAAATCAAATTTCGTTGTTCAGCATCTCTTTCAGTGTGCGATAAATTTAATGACAAATCATAGTTAAATATTGAATAAAACCCGGTTGATCATTTGGAAAAAAACAAAAAAAAATAAACGCTGTGAGCACTGTAGCGTTGCTGTAGCGCGCGAAATTCAGCAGATCTAAACCGCTAAAAATTTAAAAAAATTATTCCGCGGATTGGCTGCGCTGAATTTTACTGTTTAGAGACTAATTTTGAAATTTCATCAACGCATTGGCCAAAACCGTAATTTTTTTCCCTGATTCGGCTACAACAGTGAAAAATTCCACGAGGTCATGCATGGCACATGAATCGCCTAGATAATCCAAACATCTTTTTTCTTTCATACTTATGCCTTGTTTGGCAGGCTAAAATAAAGCGAATTATGTTTATAATTTTGGTCTGAAATATAAGGAAGATGACCCATCTAAACACTCTTAATGTATCTATAACTCCAGCTCTATAAATTTCTAGAGTTAGAAATACTCTACTCCACCAACTCTACGAATTTTAGTGGAGCTGGAGTTATATCAACACCCTTTAGGGCAGTCCCAACCCCTAGTTTCTATGGACAGTGTCTAGAGGAGAGAGAGAGTAATAAGCTAACTCTAGAAATTAATGCATTGTTTCCCAACCTATGATTTCCATGAGTAGTGTCTAGAGGAGAGAAATCAATAAACCAATGCATGCACCACAAACACACCTTGGTCAGCGTGCAGAAATGTCTAATGCAGATTTTGCTAGTTTCTTCCGTTTTGGTGCCCGCGCCGACCCAGTTTCTTGCATGAGACACGGTTTCTTCGTTTTTTGTTCTCTCCTTTCATTAATTTCTATGCCACATTAGATTTTTGCCTAGTTAGAATCCAATGACAGAAATTCGATACCGTATAGGGCCCACGGGCGCATCGTCTTGGCTACAAATCAAAAGCAGTAGAGATTTCGAATGCTAGCTGCGGCTCTAAATTCCAATCCAGCAGAAAAAGCTGAGCGCAGGCATTGAATTTTCGACGAATTTCGGCGAAATTTCAGTTTTCGGACCCAAATTTATATATACCTACTTAATTCAAAATTTTAAAAATTTGATTTTGCTACAAGAATCGCTATAAGATGTTCGAAATTTCGACGAAATTAGCAAATTTCGCGAATTTCGGGTTTTAAATCCGGATTTTCAAATGTTTTGGCCGGATTTGAACGGAATGGGTCCAATAACCCTTAACAAAGTCTTGTTACATGAAAATTTGATGAAAAACTAATTTTTTGAGATTTTTTAAAATTTAGGCAGAAACACCGTCAGATTTTTTTTAAAAAATTCAAGCCAGATAATCATCTTAAAAAATTATGGTACTATCCCTTGTTGTTTGGGATCATACAAAAAAAAATCAAAATAATTTAACATCATTTGTTATCTTCAAAAAATCAAAAACAGAATGGACATAATTGGGACAGTAAACTTGTTAGATTTTTATAAATTTTCTCGAGTGTGATCATCATCTAAAATTTTTATGAAAGATTAAAAGCTTCCTCAGTACCATTCTATAAAATTTTCAAAAAATTTCAACTTTCTTGGTTTGCTCAATAAAATCTATCAATGCAGTAAGCACTAAACTTAATTTGTTGTATTATATTTCAAAAATCAATTCATTTGAGTTAAGGATTTATCAGGCAATTCAAATATTTTTATAACTTTTTGAAATTTTGTTTTTCAAATTTATTTGAGCTAAGGATTCTTATGTAAAATTTTCAACTCAAAATATTTCTCCAGGAATTTATAAAAATTCCTATATTCAAAGTACTAGTTTTCAATTCTCTCCGTTTTTGAATTTTTAAATGACTTAAATTAATTTATTAATTTCTGATATTTTTAATGTTGATGAATTTATTGCTGGGGAAGATAATATAAAATTTCAGATTGAAATTATGACAGAATATTTTCATTTAATTCTGAAATTGAACTTAATTTGTTGTATTATATTTCAAAAATCAAACAGAGAAAGAACATAAATGGCATTGTGCCTTCTACGAATTTTATAAATTCGCTGGAGCATGATCATGATTCAAAATTTTTATGAGATGTTAATAATTTCCTTCTCACCCTTATGTAAAATTTGAAAAAAAAATTAAACCTTTCTTATTGCTAAAGTAAATCAATTATTGATCATCGGCCTTTTAATAGGATAGTAGCACTGTTGGAATTTTTCAAAATTCATGACACCTGATCATCATATGAAAATTTTATGAGAATATTATGGATGTGTCAGGACCATCCAGAAAAATTTTCAACATTTTACAAGCTCGTTTGTTCTAATTTTCATTCAGATGAAACTTGCCGCTCAACGCTTTACCAAGACAGTACCAATCTTTGAATTTTTAAAAATTCCTCACATTTGATCATCATCTGAAATTTTTACATAAATATAATAAGTATGTCATAAATCTCCAAAAAAAAATTCAAAATTTTCCAACGTAGTTTGTACTATTTTTCATCCGGTTCAAACTTGCCGATCAACGTTTCATCTATATAGTATCAATGTTTGAATTTTTAAAAATTCCACAGATCTGATAATCACCTTAAATTTTTATTAAAATATCACTAAAGTGTCAGGAACCTACAAAAAAAATTTCAAAATGTTTCGACGTCGTTTGAACCCATTTTCAGTCAGTTCATTTTGACCGAAATTTCGGTCCAAAACAAACCAGATTTGAATTTTGAAATTTGAATTTTGAATGTCCTCCGGCCAAATTTACCGAATTTCAGACGAAATTTCGGATTTCGGCTTGGAACGAATTTTTTCTACCACCGAAAATTTGAGCCCTGGCTGAGCGGGTGCCCTCCACGTTGATTCCACGGCGAACGACCGGTCCTCCTCTGCCACCCTTTTCCTGCTAGGTATACATGGCCATAATGTACCCTCGTGTGCCTAGTTTGATGAGAAGAGATTTTAAACGTAGCAGCATATGCGGGCCTAGCTTCTGCGTTAAGCCAAATAAGATCATTTGTACAATGTTTTCTAAAAAAAAAAAGAGAGTTAAGCATCTTGATTATGTCTACCAGGACATTGCTTTAAGAAAGTTCTCTAGTTTTTTTTTCCCAAACCACGTAACGTGAAGTATGGTGACTGTTCTTCGACTAAAATGAAAATCGATTACTTCAAAAGCAAATATCAACAGGTCATTAGAGATCGATGTATTTATTTTTTATACCCTAATTAATCAATGTCATAACTTATGTTGACCGTGGACTAGACTATCTTGGTCTAGTCAAAAATTAGGTCACACATAGTTTACTTCTAAGACTAGTCAAAATCTGTCTCACCTGACCAGGTACTTCAGTAGTTATCTTAATCCTTCATAAAATCCTAAAATTATAGTATTTAAAATGTAATCTTTGAAAATAGAAACTTACCAAACAAATCAAGAACATATGCACTAGGACTAAATAACAAAAGCATGCGTTATGCCATCTAAATGTTTAGCGTCAGGAATAGAATTTGACTTATCTCTTTTTTTTAACTCTAAATTAATCCGCTAAATTCCCATTGACCACCTGGACTACAATCACATTTTGTTTGAAACCTGGATAGCTACAAAATTATTTTATTGGTCTTCTTTTACGTATCCAAATGACCGGTTCATAGTAGCAAACGAAGCATTTTGCTCCGGAATTCGTGTACAGTGTACTTCCACTTTTTTCCTTTGTAATAATCACTCGGGTACCAGAAGCAATTCCCAGTCGGCCGCTTTCCGCCGTCCAATGCAAATCCAACGTCCCAGATCTCCCGGTCAGCCCTAAACCCTATCACGTATATAAAACCCCATCTCGGCTACTCAGATCTCCCCAGTTTCTCCGCCACTCACCACCCCCTTTCCCCTGTCCCGCGGAGCAGCGTGAGGGTTTCGACTTTCGAAAAGGAAGCCATGGCGGAGCAGCCGCACGCGGAGGACGCGAGCCCCAAGTCGGAAACCCTAATGGAGAAGATCGCCGACAAGCTCCACGTCGGTGGCGGCGATGGCTCGTCATCGTCGTCGTCGTCGTCGGACTCCGACGCCGACGAGCGCCCGCGCCCGTCGGCCCCGCCCGCCCCCTCCGCTGTCACTGACTCCGCCGCGGCCGAGGCGAAAGCCAAGGCGTTCCGCCTCTTCGGCCGCGAGCAGCCGATCCACAAGGTCCTCGGCGGAGGCAAACGTATGGCCGATGCTCCTCTTTTTAGATGTCTTGCTTTGAAATGCGTGGATCGGATCGTGTTGCGGCGGATCTGGATGGGTTCGGGGTTTTGGGTTTTGGACTGGATCTGATAGGTTACGGATTGGGTAATTGTATAGGGTTTTAGCCTTGCGGGAGGGATGGATTTATTTAGATTGGTGATGGGGGTTGCATTTGATTAGGTGTGTGCCCTCGACACATTGGCGCAACTAGTGTGGCCTGATTCGTGTCTGATGGCTCCAAATTTGATCAATGCAGATTGTCTTCGTATGACATATTTGTTGTGCGATATCCCTCGAGACATATTTATCGTGTTGAAATGGATGTGGCGGATTTTGATAAGTGATTCTCACAGAAGGAAAAGCTAACCTTATGTTTGCCATGATCCATTAGAAGTAAACTGTAGACTGCTAATATAGTAGGATAATCGAATATGAAATTAATCGTTTTCTAATTTCGGTAGCTACTTTGTGTTGTATGCTATGATGATTGTGGTAGAATGATTCTCATGGGTCGGTCTGCCAAGCCCTTGAATTTATGGTTTGTAGTGCTATCTGTGACGGAATGCTGGGAATCACTTGACTAGTGGATGTTACGTGCTGTGGCATTTTCTACAGTATTCTAAAGGCATTTTATGTTCCTGTACGAGAGCCGTCATGGTAAGAATTTTGACTTTGTTTTCTATTAAGATCCTGAGAAACTGAAGTTTGGCTCTTCAACAAAGAAACAATTAACCTGGTGATTTTTTAGTACCCCCTTTTTGAAATGAGAAAGCATTTCTAATAATATTGAATTTCAATATTCTTCTTTTTCTCGTCTTCAACACAACCATGTTTTTTCTCCATCAAGGTGTCTTATTTTGTGATCAAGGTGTAATTTGCAGTATATAACTTGATTAGCTATCATTGTTCCTGCTGTATTCACTTCAGTTCTCTATTTTGCAGCTGCTGATGTATTTATGTGGAGGAACAGGAACATCTCCGCCGGAGTACTAGGTGGTGCCACTGCAATCTGGATCCTTTTTGAATTGCTTGGCTACCATCTTTTGACTTTCATTTGCCATGGTCTCATATTCTCTCTGGGTGCCCTCTTTCTCTGGTCTAATGCCTCACCGTTGATTAACAAGTAATATTTCTTTGTCTCTATAGCATACATTGCAAATTTCCGAAAGATACAAGTTTGTTCATTGCAAGTTAGATAGGCAGTAATTAATTTAAGATGAGCTCTAATTCTGACCTTTATTTTCAGGTCTCCCCCAAGGATCCCAGAAGTGATCGTTCCTGAAGATGTGGTTATCAACATTGCGCTATCTACATGTTACGAGATCAACAGAGCCTTTGCAAATCTTCGTCGTATTGCTCTTGGCCGGGACATAAAGAAGTTCCTTATTGTATGTCTGTTATGCCATCGTCTAATTTTAATGATTGCTCCTACAGAAAACTGGATTAATCTGATTTTTTGTTCTTGTGAATTTCTAGGTGATTGCTGGGCTTTGGTTGCTCTCTGTTCTTGGGAGTTGCTGCAACTTCTTGACTTTGATTTATATCAGTAAGGGAATTGAGCACTTGGAAGAGTATTGTTTAGCATCTTCTAAATGTGGACTTGGCTAACAGTGAATCTTTCTCTTTTATGCCAAACAGTTTTTGTTGTTCTGCACACAGTCCCAGTTCTCTATGAGAAATATGAAGATCAGATTGACTCCTATGGTGAGAAGGGGTGGGTTGAGATTAAGAAGCAGTACACCGTGTTTGATTCTAAGGTTCTGAGCAAAGTACCAAGGGGCCCGTCGAAAGACAAGAAGCACTAGAAACAAGGCGATACATTGTTACTCTCGGTAGAGAATGATAGTGGTTGGTACGAGCACCAATGTCACCTATTGCCTTGTGTTATGTATGGCTCCTTTGTTGTTTGCTACTTTGACGAGAGCAGCCCGAGTAGCTTGCCCTACAACAGTACTGCAGATGCAGCCCGTGTTTTGCTGTTACCGCTGTTTGATTTTTGTGCTGTAAGATGTCGCATGCTTATGGTTTCTGCGACGTTGTTTTTGGTACTTGCATTGCTACACTTTGGAGTTTATGATATTTATCAACTGGTGTAGATCTTAGATGCCATCACAACCCATTTCTTTTGTAGCGTAGGTAAAATATTGTTCTCGTCGTGCTATTGAGGCCCATTTTGTGGTTTGTTAGGTTATATGCCACCCAAACTTATAAAACAGTCTTAAAACTTAGCATGGTCGATATTGATGAATTGATGGCATTTTTTACACCCGTTGAGGTGCTGGACACAGATTCAGTGTCCTTGCCTCCTTGCAAAATGTCCCGTGGCATTATTCACGACTCAGTTACCTGTTCGGGCCTTTTGTATTGTTGGATCGCTGCAGCTATTTGCTTTACCATTCACTCGGGTCAATGGGAGGTAGAAAACTAACGATACCAATCTCTTATCAAATTAAGTTTGACCACACGACATCGGCTAGTAGGAGATAGTAAACTTGGAAGGTGGGAATCTAACTGGAGCCCTTGGGATTCCGGTTTTTCTGCTTGGCTATTCTTCCAAGCTCATCCAATCACCTCGTCACTTAATCTATTGATCACGTCAAAAAGCACAAGCAGCAGAACTCTACCTTCATCATTAACGTCGCCCACGTCTATGAGCTGTGACAGCTTCCTCACATGGCAAATTGCCAATGTTTAGAGTAACCCGGCCCCAGAAAAAGCTCACAGCCTGGCTAAAGCAAAAGATTGTGGACGACTCTTTAAAATCACGGTTAGTGCGAAGCACTTTTGGTTCTGTGAACAGCAAGCGACATTGCTGAAACTCGCAGTAGATTGACCGTGTGCCACAGTTGCAAGTTTGCAAGGCGAATGGGAATAAACTTCACAATAGCAAAGAGAACAGCAATTTACAGTACAGGAAACCTCACGTACTGCACTTGTTTGTTGTTTCAAACAAAAAGAAAAGAGATTCTAGGATTCACCACTAGGTCTGTGAGAGACCCTACAGAAATTCATACAAAAATGTACTTATAAACTGCAAGCTAATACTACTGTGTGGCCAACCACAACCTACCAAGTATGAGCAAACTATACAAAGACACGGAGTGTAATGCACAGAGGAGCCAAAACAAATCTGCCTTGCAGATTCATTATTAGTGTTGTACAACAACCGAACACAAGACAAACTACAGTTCAGGTGGAGATGAAACTGTTATTTCATGTTTTACACAAGAAACAGGCTGTTAAGAGCCTGATTTCTTTCGTCCCTAATCTCTACTATATAAAAAAGAGTTTCTTTTGCTTCACTTCATCAAAATTATTTACCTTTGCCACTGCTTTTTAATTACCCACCTTTGCCACTGTTATTGCTCTTTGCAAATATACTTTTTATCGCAAATTAAGTTTCTATTGCAATGCATGGGCACATGACTAGTATTTTTCTATTCTCCTGATGAACTTAAAACATCAGACTTGCTTGAGACTATTTTCACATGGTTGTTTGTCGTCTATTCTAGGTTTCAAATAATACTAGGTAGAAAAGCGCGCTACGCTGCGCCGGTTGAATTTCGATAGCATGCGCTCGAAAAAATAAACTTTTTTTATTTTCGCAAAACCACCAACCGGTCAAAAATAGTCCAGGGGAAAAAGGGAAAAAAATTATCAGAGACGGCAATATTCTTTTGTCGAGCCTAATACTCTACGTGTTCACTGTAAGTTGATACAAACCGTCGATGAATCCATGTTTTTTTTGTGACGAAAACATTGTTTTCGTTTTTTTGGGTGCTGAAAACATTTTTTTCGGTTTTTTTGTTGCGTTTGTTAAAAAAAATGGGTCGTTAGGACCCACCGGCGAATCCGCGGGACGAAAACATTGTTTCCGTTTTTTTGGGTGTCGAAAATATTTTTTCGGTTTTTTGTTGCGTTTGCTAAAAAAATGGGTCGTTAGGACCCACCGCGAATCCATGGACGAAAACATTGTTTCCGTTTTTTTGGGTGTCGAAAATATTTTTTTCGGTTTTTTTTGTTGCGTTTGCTAAAAAAAATGGGTCGTTAGGACCCACCGTCGAATCCACGGGTCGCTATAAATCTGCGGACGAATCTACATTTTAAAAAAAACCCGCTGATTCACGATCCGCCGGCAAATACATAGGTTGCTATAAAACTCGATGAATCTGCGTTTTTTGACGAAAACATTTTTTCCGGTTTTTGGGTGGCGATAAAATTTTTCCGGTTTTTCTAGTGGCGAAAACATTTTTTCCGGAAAACGGAGAAAGGACTCGAACGTAAGAAGCGAGGACTGGATGTTATTTTTTTGGACCTGTTCGCTATCCTGAAAAATTAGAAAAGGGCTTGTTCGCGATTTGAAACTAACGGGAGGCTTTTTCGTAAAAATACCGGGCCAGGGACCCAAATGCGAAGCGAAAAAAATATTTTTGTCTCTTAGGAAATTGCACAGGGACCTATCCGTAATTTCGGAGAAATGGAAGGGTTTTTTTGCAAAAGTGCAAGGTGACAGGTGGCCATGCCGGTTGGAGAGAATGTCTCTTAGGAAATTGCATAGGGACCTATCCGTAATTTCGGAGAAATGGAAGGGTTTTTTGTAAAAGTGCAAGGTGACAGGTGACCATGCCGGTTGCTCTCCAATTCTTGCACATATAGGTATGTTAATTAATTCATACACACTGCGTCTGACATTTTCATAGTTCAGAGGAAGCAAGTCAATTGCTGCTGCTTTCTGGAGCCTCCTTCACCATACAACTCATTCCATTGCTACAGTTCACTCATTATGGCACCTTCGGCAGCAAAACCTGCCGCAACCTGCAATTTGAAGTAGTTTCATCATCGTCTTGCTGGGTGATCATCAAAGTGAAATCCGAGCAAGCACTCTCTGGTTTTGACCATAAAAGTGACACCAGACGTTTTATTTCTCATCTCCGAATCATGATTTTCGGTATATGTTCTGCCATCACCTCTCTTTTTTTTTTTCTTTACGATTCTGCCACCGTCTTTCATGGACCCCATTCAATACACTGAGGCACATTTCACAAAGCAAATTTGCTTTTGTTCTTTTTCGTGACGCAAAGCAATTGAGACAAATCAATGCTAGAACACCACCCTAGATCACTGTCTTAAGCGACAGCGTCAAGAGGCAGAGTTCTTTTCTGTTCCATGAGCATAAAGATATATCCTGGATGCTAGTACCTTTGCTTTGTTTTTGGAAAAAACCATGTCTGGTTCACCTGATGCACTGATGCACATCACAGGAAAAAAACAAAGAAAGAAAGAAAAAAAAATCCAAAACGACCAACTCACATCTTACGGTACTACGAGGTGGCGCAACGCAACAGCTTTTATGGTTACTAGCAATAATAGCGCGCTACGCTGCGCCGGTTTGTAGAGTCGATAGGACCCATCGGCGAATCCATGGGTTGCTATAAATCTTCGATTAAATCTATGTTTTTTTTAGAAAACGGGAAATTTGGTTGAATTTTCGATCTCCGTTTATAAACCTTCGCCGAATCTGTGTTTTTTTTGTGGCGAAAACATTTTTTTTGGGAAAAGCGTGTTTTTTTGGTGGCGAAAATATTTTTTTCGGGAAAAACGGAGGTGATAAGTTGCTATAAACCTTCGACGAATCTGTGTTTTTTGGTGGCGAAAACATTTTTTTCCGGAAAAAGCGTGTTTTTTTGGTGGCGAAAATATTTTTTTTCCGGGAAAAACGGAGGTTGGAGGACCCGTTAAGCGAATCCATGGGTTGCTATAAACTTTTGACGAATCCGCGTTTTTTAGAAAACGACGGCTAAGACTTGTCGACCGTCGATAAGTCGCTATAAACCTTCGACGAATATGTGTTTTTTTGTGGCGAAAATATTTTTTCCGAGAAAACGTGTTTTTTTTGGCGAAACTTTTTTCCGGGAAAACGTGTTTTTGTGGCGAAAACATTTTTCCAGTAAAACGGATCGGCAAATCGATAAGTTGCTATAAACCTTCGACGAATCTGTGTTTTTTTTGTGGCGGAAACATTTTTTCGGAAAACGTGTTTTTTTTGTGGCGAAAACATTTTTTCCGGGAAAAACGGTAAAACGGATCGGCAAATCGATAAGTTGCTATAAACCTTCGACGAATCTGTGTTTTTTTGTGGCGAAAACATTTTTTCGGGAAAAACGTGTTTTTGTGTAATGCGAAAACATTTTTTCCGGAAAAAGCAGAGAAAGGACCCGAACGTAAGAACCAGGGACCTGTTTGTTAATTTTTTGGACCTGTTCGCTATCCTGAAAAATTAGAAAAGGGCTTACTCGTGATTTGTAATTAACGGGAGGTCTTTCCGCAAAACACCACTCCAGGGACCCAAACGCGAAGAAAAAAAATAAATTTTTGTCTCACAGAAAATCGCAAAGGACCTATTTGTAATTTGGAAGGACCTATCTGTAATTTCAAAAAACCGGAGGGCTTTTTTGCAAACTGTCTTGGGGGGCACGTGGCCCCCCTGATCACTCGGCATTTTCTCCCGCTATAAAGGGTGTAACCATTCCCTCTGTGCAAGTTTTTAGACCATATTTTCTACTGGGTAGCATTTCACCGACCTATGGTGAACATTGCACGATCCCGAGCTGGTAGCTTATCAGCTATTCAGCTCTGCCTGTGTTGCTGGTGGAGATGAGCAGAAGTGGGCGCCGTTCTATGCCATGTAGGCTTGGCACAAGTCCATCATGCTTCGTGCTCGGTATACTCCATTTGTGCTCCGTGCCGTGCCAACTCAGGTCCAGCCCATTTGCACTATTGCGATGAGAGGAAAGGAATCAGAGACGCATGGAGTTGAGACATTGGACACAAATATTAGGGGAAAAGGAAATCAATTTTATTCATTCTTGAAAAGGTACAGAGTAACATTTGTAATGCTTGTGTGAGTACACAATAATACTCCTTAGTACAAGGATTTGTATATTGCAAGAAGCTGATCTCTCTCGCCGATATATCTCAATCTCTCTTCGCTCTCTCCCCTCTCTTGCCCGTCTCTCTTAATCTCTCTCAACTTTCTCTCGTCCATCTCTCTCAATTCTCTCTCACCCCGTCTCTCACAATCTCTCTTACATGTCTCTCTCTCACACGCACACACATTCTCTTGCCTGTTGCTTCCCTCTCTCTTGCCCATCTCTCTCAGCTCTCTCCCACTCTTGCTCTCTCTCTCTCAGTGATGAGCGAGCGAGGCAGTAAGAGGAGAGGAGAGAGCGAGGAGCACCATCGCCCGAGAAGAGAATGAGAGTGATGAGGACATCCAACCCAAGGATACGATCGCTACCCCTACTTCCTCTCCAACCGCTTCATCTTCGTCGCCGGGATATCTTAATATTGAAGCTCAGTCTTTCAAGCCCACGACAAAGGACCAGCACCTCAAGCACACACCCTGAGGACAGCCCATGTGCCAAAGAAGGCTTGTATGAAAGCCCACGATGCCGAAAAGCCCTGTTCGGTCATCCAGTAGCATGTCAACTTCAAACGGGCGTAACTCGGGCTCTCGGACTCCAATTCCAGTGTGCGACCACCCGTTTGAAAAGCTTAAGAGATAAGCTTTCCAATAGATCCAGCCCCACTTCCAAATTCTTTCCAGATCAACGAAAAAATACGGAACAATGTCACGGACCAGAAATTCAGGGTGCTGCGTCACCTCACTTTTGGGCCTATGGCCTATGTATCTTAGGGTTTTGGTGGCCGCCGCTATATATATGGCCGCCACCGTTCTTCTACGCTTAGGTTTTGTTGCATGTGGTAGACCCCTTGTGCGTCCCCCCTCGTGTTCGCGTGTGTCGACTAGACCACCCGTGACAAGAGACAGAACCTCACCCTTGTTTCTTTCAGATTATTGGATTAAAATTGCTTTCACCTTGTTCTTGTTTGTTCTCGGTTGCAGCAGGTACAAGGATCGATCGGGTCTTGATTCGGTTGATCGCCTCGTGTGGTGACATTGTGATTGCTTGGTTGCTGATCTCGTAGTTAGTAACCGAACCATCTACTCCGTTCTACAACGAAACCGACGTATCGTTCTCATCGAAAGATCGGGCCGACCCCCCGTGCGCATCAGAGAGAGGGAGAGAGAGCAATGAGCAAGAGGAGGGAGAGGGATGGACTGCGAGAGTGAGTGAGCCAGCGAGAGCAACGGTTGAGGAGCCATATATAGCCATTTCGTCTATTCTGTATCATGCTATGTACATCCAACCTGGCACATGACAACCAATAAGCTTCTAACTTCAATGTTTTAAGAGAAATTCCAAACTAAACTAATTTGATGGAACACCATTACTCCCCCATTCCAAATCATATTCCTAACACGCTGAGCTAATCAATACATGACGATCACATTCCAAACTCTAACCACCATTTTCATTTCATGTAAGGAATTTTTTCTATGAAAAGAGGAGCAGAAAAGAAATTTCTACTCACCTCATGACATGGGCTTGTTAGGTTAGATAAAACACATGAACGAAAAATGGGAGACACAAGATTTTAACGTGGAAATCCTTACGGGAAAAAACTACGGGAGACAAATGCATTATTTGGTTCAGTGTACATGTACCATAGTAATTTCTTTCGTGTGTTCTGGTACACGTAGGCGCATAGCAATTTGAGTCAAAAATTCAGGAGCCGAAGCCGAGTCTAAGAGCCTGAGAAGCCAGAGCCAAGAGAGGAAGCCTTTGGAAATCGGCGCCACACGAAAAAACCGGAGAAGCTAGAGCTACTCTGCTTTGAAGCTGGAGCCAAATCAATGTGACTCAAAACCAGTTTCAATCAGACGTTGAGATTTCAATCAAGTCCGATCGGTCAAAAGCCTCAGAACAACTTTTATCTGTTATTTGCTCTCGGGTGAGATTCTTCACGGGGCTGCGCGGGCTAGTCCTCTCGGTTGCGTAGGAGTAGAGGCAGGGTCCCAACCGGGCGAGCTTGAGCGGCCGCTACACGGCGGTGAGGCCAAGTGCTGGTGGAGTGCCGAAGGCGGTTGGCTCGGGCGCAGGCCTCGTGGGTCGGCGTGGAGGGTTGGTTGGCTGAGGGCTGAGTGAGTCGCCTCGGGTCACACGCTAGTGGGAGCCGAAGGAGTAGCGTGTGCGCCGGTGCCCCGAAGCCAACTGCGATGGAGACAACGAGGCCGAGGTGCCGGACCTGCCGGTTGGCATGAGCGAGCATTGTCGTCGGATGGTCACAAAAGCCAAGGCGGAGCCGAGCAGTGCGGTAGATGAAGCGGTGGCGACGACGATCTGAAACCCAGGTACGTGGTAGCTCGCAGGTAACCCCCCTCCCCGCTCCTCTACCCCACCTCCCTGTCGTGCTGGCACGGATCGGGCCCAAATGGCCATGTGGAGCCGTGTCACCCATCGTACCCTGCTCCTGGCTTGGCACAGCCCAAGCTACATTATCTTACCGATATGGCACAATCCATTTTATATCGGGCCAGGCTTTGAACAACGCCAGGCCTATCGTGCCTTGACTGGTCCAATGCGCACCTCCACTTTTCACATGTCAAGCAGGCGTGTTGAAGACAACCGTCACATAGTGCTCCTTGTCTCTCTGGTTTATTATTACTCATACTTACCAACCGCGATAGAAATACTACCTATATTACATTTCAGAGTTTCTAGCGCTCGCGCAGTGTCCACGTTGCCCCCCGGCTCCCTCTACGCGACGCATGCCTCGCGCGGCCTCCGCTCGCTCTCCCATCTTGGCTGCGCTACCCAGGTCCCCCGCACGTGGCGTGCTCCACACAAGCTCTGCTCCATTGGCCTGCCTAGTTGGCGACGCGCGGTCTCCCATGTGGCCTTCCAGGCTCCTCTTCCTCTTCCTCCCCGTCCTTCATCATCCCCACCAATAAGCTACAAAGCGAAGTTTTTTATGCAATGATGGAATGTGTTGTTGAAGGAGCGGGAGGGTATGGGTAAGCATGTGACCCAGTGGTGGCAATGAGGGTCTTCGTTCTCACTTATCCAGATTCGATCTTTAGGATCAACATGATGTAACATAATTATTTAGAGCACTCATGTATGTATATTCAACGAAAAACTATATGCCCGCATTCCGTGAGACCGTGGAGCATCCACAATATTTTCTAGTGTGTGTGCATGTGTAATGTGAGTGGGATTGGGTGCTTCTTGTACTCTAAAAAGAAAAAAGAAAAAAAAAAGAGCGGGAGGGCGCAAGGTGGAGACGGCGATTAACAGGGTCATGAAATTTTGATGTGAACTGGATGCTGGAAGATTTAAGGTTTCCCTGTGCTGTAGTTTGTAAAGGCGCATGTGAATCTTTAGATATCAGATATTCCTTTTCCTTGCTAATATAAGATAGACACTATTTTCTACAGGAAAGTGAGTCCTAGAAATGATGGTAATATAGTTTCTAAGGTAAGCTTAGATTTCTGGTTCAGATTACTAGTTATTTTATCAAATAAAAGAAATCTTATATAGGGTCACTGAAGGATTCAGTCAACCAACGCACCACCTTATAACTCCGATGCTTTAACTCTGAACTATGTTGCAAGCTGCTTTCTCAGAATTTATTTCCTCTCTGTAAGAACCTGTTGTCCTTCTAATAAAGTCGGACGATGCCTTGTGTTTATTTATCAACTGCAGACTGAATAGGTTATTTATGTGCCTTTTCCCATAAACCATGAATTGTGAGCTTATGTAGCTGCACTAACCATTGGATGCCTACGATAGCCAAATGGGTGCTCCTACGGCAGAGTTCAAGATGGTCACGTCTAAAGCTCGGCAGTTAACGTGTTTTCCGATCGTCAGATCAAAGTGTGAGGCCGATGGACCAAAGTGCGGTGATTGATGGTGAAAATTGGATGATTGTGAGCTGATTACTCTCTCTCTCTCTCTCTCTCACACACACACACACACTCTATTTCTCGATGGTGATCTTTAGTCTGACTTAGAATTTTGCACCGTCAAATCAAGCAGCCGAGCGCTAAACTCTTATAGTCTATAACACCTTGTCTTTTTACTCATAACTAGAATTTGATTTTCATCAACAAAATTACTCATGTAGATTTTATTGCAATTTTCGAAAATATAAGACAGTGACTCGTGGATATGAACTTTAATCTAACTGCACTAACTAGTAACTAACGCTAAAGCGACGAGACTATTCTAGTGCTAAGCGACGACCTGTCTCATTTTTTACTCAAAGCAATGGGCAATGACCGCGACATGCATGCTGAAATCCTTACGTGGCTTGTATACTGGGGATGTTCGACGTATCTCACGTGCAACGTGCCACAATATCCTGGGTCTGCCTAAATGAGAAATTTTATGGTGTATGTACTATTAACGTAAGGTGAACAGTAGGAATAAGATAGAGTAATTAATTGGTTAAGATAGTTCTACTACTATAATCCATTTGATAAAAATGCACTATATATATAATTTAGTGTACAGTAAAAAGCTCCCAAAATACATACAGGAATCAGTCATCGGTAGTTTGTCTGCATAATGGCCCCTGAGATGGCAAGATATGCCGCGTGCACGGCGAAAACCAAAGGGCATTGCTAGCAATCAGGTGTCCGACATCAGTTTTTTTCTCGAAAGTATCGGCGCAATATTTTTTATAACACGTGCAATAAATTTTATCATCATGTGCAACATTTTTTTGGACATTCCTATTGTCATCGTACGTTCTTGTTGCACATAGTGACTACAATTGTTGCACACATGGGTAAAAAATATTGTGTCGATCTGGATCGATATTTCTACTGTCATCACGTATATTTATTACACATGGTTACTACAAATATTATACACATAGGTAAGAAATATTGTAGGCATCCGAAAAATCTCAGACTGAACGTCTGATTGCTACTCATTCCGAAACCGAAATCCTCCCGCCCGGTGCCTCCTGGCTTTCGCGAAAGCCCATCTTTCACTCCATTCCCTGCGGCCCAAATTCTCCCAACCACGAGAGGAGAACTGCACGTCGCGGCGGGCCAACTGCACGGCGCATAAACGCCGCAGAGACGTGGGCGGCCCGCAAAAACGTGGTTTCTCACTCGCGCTCCAGCGTCCAGTGACGTCTCCGCACGGCGCTCCGCTCTCCGGGTCTTGCGGCGCGCGTCCCGTTCCTAGGCTCCTAAACGCCGAAAGGTAGTGATGACCATACGCAACTGAGTCTCCACGGCTTTTTTCTTAAATAAATGATTTGAATTGGCAGGATAAATGAGCTCGAGGAAATCTCACTAGCTCAGAATTCTAAAGGCCAACAGAGAACAGTGAATGACCCCAACTAAATCTTTTCCTTTTAAAAGAAATCCAACTAAGACTCCACTTAAAACACTCATGCGCAGAAGAACCAAAACAGGAAACTTTGTTCTGTTCGGAACCACTATAGCACGGGGGGCGGTAGTGCCGAAGATCGGTACTACCACTCGTTCTAGACGGTAGTGTCAGCTTACTAGAACAAAACAGGAACTGAGCACGATCTCAAAACAAAAATTGATATAACTTTAGATCGACTGGACCAACACTCGTAAAATTTTGTATGCACCTTCTTATGTAGGCTAGAAACTTATATCAACCTTCAATCACTAGGATTTGTGTCAAAGTTTCGACCTTTTTTCAATTGAAGGAAGAGTACATTAAAACTGGACAAAAACCAAAATCTTGGTCTTAGACTTGCTTAGGGTTTTGATGATCAAGGTGAATTTGGATATCCTCCCACTTATCACATTAAACAAGAATATAAGAAAAAGAACCATACAAACACGATCCGAAAGACTAGTTCTTCTCAAGTACAAAAGATTGTTTCTTGCAAAGAAAAGCACAAGATTTGCCTAGTGATTGAGATATTATCTGAAGAAAATTCATTCATCAATTATTCATCCCTGGTATAAGATATACAAGCATTTAGAATAAGGGGAGGCAAATTCAAATGTGCGGAAAATAAATTGCTAGAATTTAAAGTGCAAAATTTAAATATTGAATTTAATATATAATGTAAATAATGAAATTAAATTCAGAAAAGTAAGGAAATAAAATTTTATTTCTTAGAAGTAAGATTTACAAAGGCTTATAATAAGGTGGGCAAATCTCAAAAGAGCACACAAAACCTTTAAGAGAGAAACAGTCCTCTTCCCCTCTATTTATAGCAATCTAAGCAATCTCCACTCTTAAACGGCCTTCTTAAGAAACCTCATCAAAGATTGAGATTTACTCCCTCACTTTTATAAGGGCTTAACCTGTAACCCAATAATATAATGAGTTTTGCACGCTTCTCAAAGTAAGCTAACTTGACTGCTACTATATCCTCTAAACCACGATTCAACGGCCCTTTTTGATTCAAGAGCCCTAAGTTAGCATCTCAATCGTTCCTTATCTTTTAGGCTTGCAGCGATTCCGTCTCATGTCATCCTCCGGTGATCCCTAACCATTTGGACCTTTGCGCACCTCATCTAGTTTTGATCATCCTCCGTCTCACTATGATTTAGCATTGTCGTCCTACAGCCTAAAAAAAGGAAACCTACCATATAGCAATGTCTAAAATAATATACAATAATCATCCAATTTCTAAAAATAAATCGAATCTTGTTCATAAAGTCGGTACTACCACTATCCATAGCCCAGTAGTATCGAAAGTCCGGAACTACTGCACTTTGACCGTTGGAAGTGTCGGTCGGACCGAAACCCCCAAGACACATTGCTTTGAAAAAAACAACTACTAGCTCACAAAGGCCAATAGTGCTGTTACTACCTCACTCGGTTGGCAATATCATCATTACAAGGCTGATAGTGCTGCTCCTAACTGAAAACAGCTCAAATTGCTTTAATTTGAAATTCAATTCAAATAAAACTCAAATCTAAGCACTCTTAACTCAAATACAGTCAAATACTCATCACCAACATGGGTAGACCTCCACATGGTCTTTCAATCTCTCTCTTGATGAGTATATTGACAAATCACCTAAAAGGCGTAAATTTGAGTTTGAAAGAAAGAAAAAAGTAATTTCATTGCAAAACCTTACTTGGTCCAAAGCAAGAGTAAATAAGATCATGACCAAGTTGACAAGGTGGATTTTGGAGCAAGACAATAAAAGAACAAGTTTTTCACAAAAACTCTAGAAACCTAATAAAAATACACATAAGCTCAAATATGCTTATGATCCTAAGAACTAGCAATTTCTCACCATGATCATAAGAACCAGAATGCATTCATATTTTTACCTTTCGATGATGTCTTTTCTGCACTATCTCCCCCTTTGGGTAATATAGGCATCGAGAGAGCATTTTCTCCCTCTTTTGCACATATATGAATAAAATGCATACTAAAAGAGTTTTAAAAATTATCTAAGTGATCACATAGATAAAGTATGACACCAAACTAACCGAGTTTAGATTATGTTAATCTAAGACATGTCCAAGTGCGGAATGTAATATCCTTACTCTCAAGCACAAATAATACTATATCATTTTTGCATGATTTTAACAAGTTAAACACTTAGCATAATCTCCAAACTAAAGCAAAACCATACAATGGATCAAATGGAAGACTTAGAGTTCAACTTAGTCAACACTTTGGAAAAGCTAGATTTGCATAATAGATACTTCGTACTCAATCATCTTTAATGCAATTTTTTTTAAAAAAATAACGCACATAGTGGGGTGCAAATGTTTGACATTATTTGCATTATTTACCTACTTTTTTATTTTTATTTGTATTTTTTAAGTATGATTGAAACAAAACATCATCGACCAACTTAAGAAGGACTCTTAAAGGAATGGTCTTGATCATACACGATACATTCCAAGTCTATCTCAAATGCATTGGGAAGCAGTCTCGTGAATGTAAAGCATTGAGATCAATTTGCACATAAAAGTTAATTTTTCTTTTCATTTTAGTACTTCGATTCATGAGCATGTGAAGGACACTAGTATGAATTAATCTAGCTTCACCCAAGTTGCTATAGGACTCTAGTAGAAATCCAAGATTTCATAAATCATGGCATATATGTCTAGTAAGAAAACATAGCAACTAAGAGCTACAAGTTTCATTGAATTGGCAAGTATTAGAAGTGCTCTTCCTATCTATTTTACAGTTTGTAAAGTTTGCATTCGAAAAGACTTTAAGGGACAGATAAGAAGAGGAAGAGCACCACATACAATAGTCAATGGTAGCTCGAAGGTACCTGAAAATGCGCTTTACCTTCTGGCAGAGAGAGGCTCAAGGAGAAGCCTAAAATCGAGTGTACAAACATGCAGTAAAATGTATGTCCTGCCTTGAGGCAGTGAGATACAAGAAGGAGCTGATCGTGTTCATGAACTACTTCTGATCAACTAGCTCACCGTCCTTATCAGGTTCAAGGATAACATTAGTGGCCATAGGAATCATCACTGGCTTCCTATCAGACATGTCAAAGCGTCTCAAGAGGTCTTAAGTGTACTTGTCTTGATGCAAGGAAAAATGCCCTCTCGAGTTTACTTGATTTGAATACTGAGGAAGTAGTTTAACTCACCCATCATGCTCATCTCAAACTCTGTACTTATCACATCTGAAAACAGAGATATAAGAGAGTGCAAAGAGCCACCAAAGATAATATTGTCCACATAAATCTGGACGAGAAAAAAATAAGGATATTGGTGTATAATGAACAAAGTCTGATCTACTTTACCCATCTTAAAGATATAACTAAGAAGATAAGACATAAATCTCTCATACCAATTGTTAGGAGCCTACTTAAAGTCCATACAAAACTTTAAAAAGCTTGAAGACATGGTTTAGATACTTGGATGTTGAAAATGTAAGCAGAATCCTAATAGCCTCTAGTCTAAGTACAGAGGCAAAGATCTACTCAAAGTCAAGACTCTTAACCTAAGTAAAACCCTGTGCAATTAGCCTAATCTTGTTTGTAAGGACAATCCCATCCCCACTCTGCTTATTTTTGAACACCCACTTGGTCTCAATGATATTATAACCAGATGGGGGCTTAACAAGTTGCTAAAACTTATTTCTCTCGAAGTTTTTAAGTTTCTCATGCATAGCATTAATCTAAGACTCATCGGATAATGTATAATAGACATCCTTTAGTTCAAAGGAGGCAACAAAGGTAGAGTAGAGGCAGAAAAGGGATAAGCCTGATTTTGAGTGCATAACTCGCTTAAATAGATCGCTAATGATTTGATCAGATAGATGACACCTCTAAATATGGCAGGAAGGTTCAGAAGCAGAAGTGGTCTCTACCTCATAAACAAAAGAGGCAGGATTAGAGCTACTTACTACAGGAAAGTCTAAAGGTAAGTGCTGATCTCCCTAAGGTGCAGAGATAGAATAGGAGGCACCTCAGTTGTAGAAGGGACTAGATAAGATCGAACACCATCATCTCTATCATCCTCATCCTCTATAAAGATTTTTCTCGTAGAGGGAAGAAGAGCTTGATATGTCGGGTCTAGTTTCTGGACTAGTCTCATCAAAGGTCAACTCTCAAAGTAGGAGTTATTGAACTCCGTACCATTACCACTGCATATAGCTCATAAGGCACCAGGGAGTTCAACAGACAACCTACAGACCAAACCCCTGAAATGGGTAAAAGATTCATCCTTCAAAGCCATGAAAATATCCAAGAATACATCGAAAAATCATCGACAATGACATGACATCATCTGTAGCTCTTGATAGATAGTAGAAAACTCATATCATAGATTTTTTATAAGCTCTACTTGAAACATAAAATTTATCAAATAATACTCATTGAAAGAGCAATTACACATATAATCATCATATACGTCAAACTGCCTACTGAAATTCCATGACATAGTTAATACCACTCCTGCAAAAATATCAAGATGAAGAAAAAACTCTCATATCATCAATAAATGATAAAGCAGTAGACTGCTCATATCAAGCAAAGAAAACTAAACAACGTTGTAGTATCCATGCAGAAACAAACTCCTTGCACATTAAATCATCATCTCAAACTGACATTGGAGCGAAACCTTCACTTTTAAATAGTAAAACTCCGAAGAGTATGATGCTAGCTACCATTAGAGTGTCATCAAATTCTAAATTCAGTTGCTTCTTCAACTGATATTTTTAATTATTATTAAGTCTCCTCGACGAAGCTTGGAAATTGCATACACCTTACTGATTTCCATCAAATCACATAACAAATCATGAATTGACTCGTTCCTGTCCAACTGCTTCTCCTCGGGTTGTGTATTGCAACTTGCTGACCAACTTGGGGCACGGTGACCAGTTGACTTGGGAGCACACCTTGACACAAAAGGATCCATTAGATTGAATTGTATGTAGGTGAGATCGGCCCAACAATGAGATCCGATCAACTGAGATAACTTATCCTAGTAATCCTCTCGACGGTTTCTGCAATCAGTGGCTCTGGAAGATCCTCCATTGAGTAATGCAGCTGCACAACTTAGAGCAATCTCAAGGTTTAGTAGGTATTCCAATCACTAGACTCAATTCAAAGGAACCAGGCAACGATCAAACAAAGATGGTGCCTTTTAGCACAATCGAGAGAGCAGAACAGAATAGAAGCGGTTGGACCTAATACCATAAAGAAAAACTCGAGGCGAATGTGGTGGATTTAAGCATTGGCAACAGCCTATGCCAGAGTGAATCTCTCTCACGAGATATGCTAGAAACAGCATGAGGAAACCGGACAGCATCGGGTAATCCATCAAGGAGACATAGACGAGCGCGTTGTTGAGTAGTAGTTTACGTTGTCGACGAACGTCAGGCAAGAGCTCGCCAAGAATTCGGTCCCCTCATTGGTGGTGTGGTCGTACTTGGATATGAGTGTAAACATGGCAAGCGATCATGTGTTGGTCGGTCAATGTTTGTTAGTTAGAAAGTTCTGGATTTGTAGTTATTTGTTTTTCATTGTAATCCTTGCCTTGTAAGTCACCCTATTGTACAAATAGAATGCATCCCATGGAGGTGCTTCCTATGGAAAAACATATCTTTGATTTGATATTAGAGCCACCATTGCCAAACCACCATGACGTATTCCAATTTGTCCTCAGGCTCCGCTGGTGCGTTGGTTTCTTTGTTTAGTGCCTCCACCATGTTGACTAACCTCTCCTCTGTGACAGAGTATGTTCTCGAGCAGATGATCCACCTCAGCATGGCCTCTGAGGTTTTGAATGCATCTACTTGATGGTTTTGGCCCAGAATCGTGGCAACGCCATCCAGATCGGGTGCCAGTTGTCTAACCTAAAGAAGAATTATATGACTACAACCGAGTACTATCAGAAGATGATGAGTCTTGCCGACACCATGGTGAAAATCAGATAGCCAATGTCTGATGAGGAGGTGATGGGCTACATCCTGGTCGGGCTAGGGCCAAAGTACAACGCCCTTGTGACATCAATCATCGTCCTCAACAACCACACCCCGGTGAATCTTAGCGAGCTATATTCATACATGCTTAGCTACGAGACGAGCAGAGTTAATGTGGTCTCTGATGGAGTTTACTTCTTCCGCCAACAATGCCACGCGCAATTTCGACAACAACGCCAAAAACAACTCATGTCGCAAAGATGGCAACAACGAACATGGTGGTGGCCATGCTGTCCAAGGACACGACCATAGAGGAGGCCACAGCAATGGCCATAAGAGCCAAGTGGATGGCAAGTACGGATATGGAGCGCTATACTACCGACAGCGCTCCAACCATGTCTATTAGCTGGTGGATTATTGCATTGTCAACTCTGCATCCACGGGATCGTACAATATCAACACCGGTGCTACAGATCATCTTACGCACGATCTCAACAGGCTCTCTATTCAGGAGCGCTTCCACGGCAAGGATTAGGTTCAGGTGGCAAATGAAGCAGGTTTGCAAATTTCTCACATTAATCATTCTATGATTTTAGGCTCAAATAAGTTTCTTGCTATTAGGAATATTCTTCATGTTCTGAAAATAAGCAAACATTGACAGGCGGAATCAACCGGGTAGGCCGACGGCCTCAGACTGTATGTTCAAGCCACGGTTTTTTTAGACTCAAGTCGTGCCGACCGGATTTACGTCCATCCACACACCGGTCAACCCATGTTACTACGAGTCACAGACCGTGCGATCCTGTCCCTGCGGTCCTCTCGTCACGGCCTTCTTTTTCTCTGAGATGGAATTGAATCCTTTCAAGTTTAATGTGTTGCGCTTGTCTTGTTTTTGCTACTATTTGCTACTGGAGTACTCTGTAACTTATAGCATCCGCCTTCTTATTCTCCCTCTTGATTGTTGACGGCAGTCACTAATCCAATCCAGCACATTACTCCCTGAATAATCCAGGTATCCATCTAGCCCAGTGCATAATTCTCCCTGCATCTGTAATACATTTTTAGCAGCTCCAGCTGGGGAATTACTTGAGAAGTTAAGCCACTGTTACATAACTGCCTAATTTCACACAACAGCAGGTTAGCATTAACGCAGCTAAAGCAGATCTATGTACGAGCTCTGGTTTAAAAAAGCGGCAGAGAAGACGTTCGCTAGCTGGTGGTAAGGCTGGACGGATCGCATGGTGAAGAGACGTACGTCAAAAGTTGTGGAAATTAAATGCCATCCATTTGCTTGTGCGAGTAGAAGCCTTGTGCTTGGTGCCTCCTTGATGTCAAGCTTAGCTTAGCAGCTAGCACAGTTCGGTTCGGTTCAGATAGAGCCTGTATCAATCAATACGTGTGTGCAAAGTGACCGGTCGGCATGGTCCTGATCCGTCCGATCGTGCTAATAGATCCTTTTTCTCATGATCTTTTTGTGGAGCGGAGTAAAGGTGCAATCGACTTTGGATTTGATCGGATATCGCTCTTTTCTATATTTTAGATCATTTTTTTAGACTCGGAGCCAGATATAAATAGTACCAGATACAAATACGTTGCAGATAATATTAGTCATGAATTCGAAGGGATACAAAGCGGAATCGATATAGTACCAAATATTTTTTGCCAAATATTGCGTAAAAATAGATATCGTGTATAGCACACATATAATAATGATTAATCAACCTTATGAGTTCTTCAGAGAGAACCGCGAGAGGGTGGCGACCGGCAGGAGGGCAGAAGGAAGGCAGCGAGATGGTGGAAGAAAAGTGGTGGGATGGTAGAGGGAGGACGACGACGGGTGGGAAGGAGCGTAGCAGGAGGGAGGGCAGGTGGCAGGAGGACAGCGAGGAATAACCAATTAACAATGAATAACAATGCTTGTGTGAAACAACTAGATCTACCAACATCCATTACAGTTCCAACTACACGATCTAGTTATCTAGGAGAAATGGGTTCCATACCTCTAGTGTGGCAGAGGAAGGCACACCCAAGGTGAGGGAGAGGAAGAAACCCAGGGAGGGAAGTGAGATGCAAGAGTAGAGGCAGGGATATGAGAAGAAGCCCGTTGTTGTCGCAGTTGGTCGGCCTCTAATTGCTGCCCTCCGCGCCCGCTTGCTCGCTGTCAACCGGGTGACATCTTCCCCTCGCTTGCTCGCTTTCCGGGGTAAAGTCATACTCGTGCGCTCGAGAGGATGTTGAGGAGATGAGAGAGCGCTCGCTCGCCTCTCGGGCACCGACCTCAACTAGAGAGTGGAGAGAGATGGGAGAATGCTGAGGAGTGAGGAGGGGATGGGCACTAGATGTTGGAGAGATATGATGCCTACATGACCGCGGCAGGATAGCGCCTTTCATTGGCAGAACCGCGGCAGGAGGGGCGTAGGGCGGCAACAGCGTGTGAGGTGTGAATGCTGAATGGAAGGAGTTAGGGTCAAGTGTGAACTGCTGCCTTGTGCGTATTGTCTATTGAGCCGATGTGCTATTGGGTCAGGTGCAACCATCCGATTTTCAGATATCCGATTTATGTTTTACGAAAATATCCGAGAGTACTCTCGAAATATTCTAAGTCAATGGATGGTGATATCTCAAATTCAATATTGAATCTGAAATCAATATCGAATATGATATTTATTTCAAATAACTATCCGAATTCAAACCAAATAGATTCGATTAATACATAAATATCCGAACTGATCGTAACTGTAGGGGCTTGCGGCTAGGGGTGGCAATGGGGACCCGTTCCCCGATCTCCGGCGGGGAATTCCTTTATTAGAGGATGGGTATGGGAAGAAATCACCCCATGAGGATAGAAGCGGAAAATTATTCCCGTCGGGATATAGCGGGGACGGGAATTTTTTTTCATGAGGACCTATTGGGAATCCAAATTTAGTTTAGCCTAATTTAGTTATTAGATTGCAAACATATTCTTTAGCCCATCGTATTCACATTTTCATAAACGGGACAACATAATCTTCAATGAATGCATGTATTCTTTTTTTCCTTGTCTGTTGATATGATTTTAGAGTTAAAATGGCTATAAGAGCTCTTCTCTTGTGTGAAATTTTCTCGGGGATGAGTCCCCGACGGGGCCCTGATACCCGAACGACGATGGAGACAGGGGGATTTTCTCTCCCGAGACGGGGAACAGGGACGGGGACGGGAAAAATTTTAGATCGTGGGAACGGAGACAGGGAGACACTCCTCAATGGGAAATGGCCTCGTTGCCACCCCTACTTGCGGCCATGCTGCTGCTGATCCAATAGGTTACAACCTGTCATTCTGACTTCGGATCCTATGTGCGTGAAACTATGCTGACCCGTTGGACCAGCACTCTGCCAGTAGGTTTACATGCGTGCACGAATGCAATGCCTTTCCGTGGGGACCTTGAGAATGTGCTAACTAAAGCATGCTTTTTTGATAGGAAGGTCGTGTTCTCAGATAACCTTCAATTAGTCAATCATATAGAATATTAAAGTACGCCCTGTACACCATAATCAGTCAACCATATACAATCTTATGTAGCTTTTATTTTTAGTTCCTTTTTCTCACAGATGCCTCCTCCACTGCTCTAATATCTTGTGCTTGCACCTTGGAAAGGGTTCCTGTACCCCCCTGTACAATCTTAATGGAGATTGCAATCTAAGTAGTTTTCGATTTTCAGCGTCATTCGATCGAGCCAACGAACGGTCTAGATCGTCAAACAACATATTGATATAGGGGTTGTGTTTCAACTTTAGGCTAAAAGCTCTCTAAACAGTATAGTTGCAAAGTAGTTAATAAACTAAGCCACGACAAAAATACCCCCAAAGCTGCAGGTTGCAGCCGTTAGAGAGGAGCTTTTCAGCTGTGAATTTGCTCGACCGCCTTCCACCTTGCTCGCTCCACCTCCTCGCCTCGCTGTCTCCATACTTGGTCGCCTCCCCAACTCCCTCCGCTTGGGTGTCGCCTCCACGGCTCTCTCCCCCAAAAGCTACAACCGCAACAGTTAATTTGACAAACGACATAATAAGAAAAATCACAGCCACCAGTTACAGCTGCTTTACAACCCTGTAAGCTAAAAGCAATTTTTCAGCTCAGCCGCTGTCCCCCAAACAAGCCTATAATGAAAAACGTGACAGTGTTTTCAAACAGTATTTTAGAATATCTGGATTGTCACTTTTGAATTTAATGGTTCACGTGTAACTGAAGTTGCAGTCCCAATAGAATTGCACTGGATCTCTTTTCTTGTGCTGCATTCGATCGACAACGTTGAAAGAACATCGTAAACCACGGAAACACACACCTTGGCAGTCGCTACTATTCACCGAAAGGCTTTGATCAAATCAAGAGTAATGCTTCTATGCATCACCCTATATAAAAGTTATATAAATATTAAATAAATAAAGAGATAAATAATCATTATATTCTCTTTATTTATGATTATTATATACTCTTTATTTATGCTTTAATATTTATATAATTTTTTTAAAAAAAATTGATACGAAGCACTTCCCGCGAATCAAATCCGTGGAAATTGAAGGGTGAGAAAAGAAAAGTCCGGCCATGTCACCCTCCTATCTGGTTGTTTTTTTTTTGTCCTCTCCTCTGCATCCCCCGGAGACTGTGTTGTGCTTGTGCATGGGCGGGCCCCACGCGGGATCAGACACGCGCAACAGGACACGTGTGGTGGGGCGCGTGCATGCGCGCTACGGCCAACAGATCACACGTCAGGCGCACGTACATTTGCTTCTCGCCCGCAGTCATACGTGCAGATTCTACATTTCCTAAAAATTAGATAAATGTTAGTTTTTTATTTTATATATAAATTTATTTTTGATTATAGGAGAAATTTATTACAAAGGTTTTTGAAGAATTAAAAGCTGTCGTGCACCTGGTTTTTAAGAATTTAAAATCTGCACAACCAAAAATTATTCTAAAATAGACCATAGTATCAGTACACATCACCATCGCGTGCATGGATTTCGAAAACTAAATGACACGTTCGTTCGTTCTTGATGCTATGATGGTTACGGTGCAAACGCATACGTGCATCTTCCGTTGCTTCTAAACTCTACTCCTAGAAGTAGTACACGTTTAGAATACGTGTACAATATTGGTCTACACACTCGATTTTCTCGAACTCAAGGAAATTAAGTTAGTTATCGCTCCATTCGTTCGCTATATTTATCTATAGTTTTCGGATCTCCATTTCAATATATCTATCTGTCGAGGGATTTTCGAGAGTAATTTTTCTACCCTCTAATTAATTCTACCTAAATACTTCGCAAAAGTTAAGTGGTTTTAAAATAGTAACATTTAACAGAGATATATGTGTTGATCACGACACGAACTGTGGACAGGTATTATGAAACGGAGGGAGCTAACACTATGCAACTACTACATTGTTTGTTTCTGCTAGCCTGTGAAGTTAATTGAGCCGAGATCAGTATGATATGATACTCCCTGATACTAGCATGTACTAGCGTTTCAAACTTGTTTGAAATGAAGTTGACCAAGTGCGTGCGGTGTGGCTGCGCGCAAAAGTCCACGTAGTTCGCAGAACCTGATGCGGATGCCTGTGGCGTGAATAGTTGCTTCCAGGAATCGAACGCGGGTAAGTCCAAGCGGCACGAGGAATCTGCCCGACTTCCGAGCTAGGCACCCGTGTCGCACTGCACCGTGCTCTCTCCTTCAATCTCGCCGCGCTAGCTTAGTACGTACTACTGAATCATTAGGTGCATGCTACGGAAGCAGAGGCCATGCGTCTGGTTCTGCAGTTTAAACTTGTATTTAAAAATACAAGAACAGTAAGGACTATATATATGTTTAAATTTTGATTCTTCGGACTCCAAACAGAGATGCATGCCCGCCATCGCATGCGTGTTTGTGTGACTGGACCAGTTACGTGCATGGGAGGCCAGATACTTCAAAAAGGTGCTGCACTGAAGTACGTAGTAGGATGGTTCACCGATTGTATTCTTTTGGGGCGCACATATGCATGCATGGGGCTCGATCGATCTGCACTGTTGGTGACAAGAAGCTAAGTGAACTGTTACGTTGACGTGATATGTTCAAGGCAGAGTCTTACCTTTACAACCCCACAGGTCACTGGCTGCGTGTAGGATCGATAAATTCAGCGGCACACTTCCATGCATGCATGTTTGTACTCCAAAAGCATGCTGCGACACTGTCGGCTCAATCTCACGTCAACTCACCTCGCAAGTGCACGCAGGCACGCAGCTAGCATGAATCCCATCGAGGCCAGATAGCTTTGGGAGCTAGCTTTTCCCTTGTTGTACCATGCAGGCTGGTGCAAATTTCATGCATTGCCACAAGATCTTGCAGGCTGCAGCTCAACATTTATCACTTTGGTAGTTTATATTCCATAACAGCTAGGATTTAGATCGAGCTAAAAATAATCGACTATTATTAATATTAAAGATTACGGACATTAAGATATAACAATAGTGCAGCACAAATACACAATTAAAAATAAATTTGAATTTTATACTTAACATTTCAACAAAATAGATAAAATATATCAAAACAATATAGCGTACTAGAATGATAGAAAAGTTAATACCTAATTAATAAAGGTTTAGTGTATCGAGACTATTATATCTTCATTAAGAATAGAATTATAAGAACACGAACCTGCAAAAGACGAAATTACACATGCAAATTAGGCATACAAAATTACGAAAATAACTATTAAAGCAAATTGCATAAGAAAGATATAGCATACCACTAGCACGAAGACCACGAGGTAGTTGTTGCGGGCGGGTGGGATCTGCTGGAGGGAGCGACGACCATGGGTGGGATGAGGATCTAGGGAAGGGAGCAGTGGCCGGTGGGCTGGGCCGCAGGCGGTGGCCAATGGCGGCGTGACGTGGGGACAGACGGGCTAACAGCGTGACCGCACGAGGAAGGGCTCGGCTTGGGCATGGGCTTTTGCGTGCGACTGGCTAGGGCATGCTCAGTCCTCTTGCAGGTCAAGCGCAAGCTAAGCCTAGGCCGGGCCGGGCCGGGGCATGGACTGCCATGCTTCGAGCCCAATTCAAAAATAAATAGTATAGCTCCACTGTTAACCTGGCTAGGGCTAGGGCTCGGGCCGAGTCCCAACCAAGCCGAGGCCCTGTTTATATTCATCGAGAGTTGAGACAGGGTAGTGCGTACGTACGCGCTCTGTGGGAGTTTTTTTTTTTTCTACTTGGAAAGGCCTTGGGAAACAGTAGGGCAGCTGCTACAGGTGTAGGCTGTTCAGGATAAGAGAGGTTGAAGGGACTATAGAGGCGAAAGGAGCCAACAGCTTGCAGGTGATTTGATGTTGGGGAGGAATGCATTTAAAAATTTGGCCATACAGTCCTTTTGAATTAAATGCTGAACAGATATTCAGAAATTCTACATGCATGGAAGCATGCCGCCATGCAACAAGCTAGCTGATGGTCTCAAACTATGCCCGCTGTCTGTATGCACTACTGTTGAAACTTGAGAAATTGTTGGTAGTGGAGTGTTCCTTGACTAGATTTTTGTACTGTTACAAAGTACAAACCTTATTATGCAACATTGCAACTACTTGGATGTACGTAAATGCACAGTAAAGGCTTAACAAGCATGAACCATACAGATCGTTCTGAATCGCGTGTTCATGGAAGATTGCAGTGTGATTTTTACATGAATTTCCTTTCATAGCTCTTTGGCTTAAGACACTAGTAGCCGCTAGTAGCTGGCGACTAGGCCACTAGGGCATGGTGTCTCATATTCCTTGGGACCAGAAAGGATAGGAATGAATGGAGGAGCTATGGAGAGTTGGCGACCCATATGGGCATCGATCTGACTGAGTTTTGCATAGATGAGAAATGCATGATAGTAAATAGAGGATAAGGACATATAGCTGCTCACAGTAATGTTAGGACAGGGACTCCTGCAAGCTAGATAGTTGAATGCAGCATCTATCATTGCTCAATACATGCACGCCCAACAATCCACCCTATATGGCTATATGTTGCATTCTTTTGTAATACACTGGCAAGGGCAAGAGTAGGGTGCAGAGTCCATATGACAACCAGCTATATGTACTTTGTTGGATTAACAATTTTAAGGTTTGAGAGATTCTTTATGGAGACATACAGTATGTTTTAGAAAATATATTTGTGGGCACATTAAGGGCTTCTGAGATGTGTTCCTTGTGCAGCCAGAGTGGCTGCAGCAGAAGTGCAGAGATAGTAAAGGAAGGAGGTGGATGAGGCAGAGGACTGAGAGGAGGAGAAGGCCTTGGAAACATACTCTTTGCCAGGAGAAATAATGAGGCCATCCATTTCAAATGTCGCAAAGCAGAAAGATCCTTCTTTTCCTACAGCTACTACTGCTTTCTGGCAATATAATATGTGTGTTTGATACCTTTGGATCTAGAGCTAGTAGAGATCTGAATGCAGCATTCATGGTGATCGATCGGATCGGTCTGGAATGTGTAACTGACCACGCATGTCTGCTAGTGGCAGAAGTACAAAACAACGCTTGGTGCCTCAACGCTCTGGAAGAAAATTACTCCCATGCTACTACAAAGTACAAAGCATTTCCAATTATTCTTTGCGTCTAAGTTTATAAGACGTATTTCTTTTTAGTGTATAGAATAAAAAATATTAAAAATGACTAGATTACCTTAATTATTATCACTAAGTACTATAATCAATGCAAGTATATAGAGAATATAAAGTAAAAATGATATTTATTAGGTGTATAGAGGGAACATCACACTAATTTTGTATTGAAATATAAAATATATCATATATTTATAAATAAGACCATTAAAAAGATACACCTTATAAAAACTTGCACTGGGTACTAAACAGGACATATTGATGCAACTACTTAATTTTATGAGAGCATGTAACAATTTTCTTTGTGAAAAAGCAACGAAGCACGTATTACATGTTACTTGTTCGAAGTTTTTACCATTCTTAGAATGTACCATGAGGTGCCATCAAATTATCCTTTTCGTATTAACTTTTTGATACCTCTTAAGAATTGTAAAATATCTCGTTAATTGCCTAGCCACAGTTACAAATTTACAAAGTTAGCTACACAGTATTAATGAGCATAAAGACGTTCCTATAGGAATTGCAGTTCATGGCAGGCTATGCCTGATACATTGAATGATGCGGATTGAATTGCCTAGGCTGTTACTCTAAACTTCACTGTTTGCCTGCTGAAACCTATTTTTGTGGAACCCTAGTTACAGCATTGGCACCCGGATCAGGAAACGGGGTCCACCGGACCCCCCCTCTGCTTGCATACATCCACAGGTTTTCAGGCAACTGCTTCTGTTTATACCTCTGAATTAGAGCAAGTTCTGGACGCACAATGCAGAGAGTGGAGAGAGATGTTTACTGTCCTACATATTTTAGTCCGATCTGCAACGGGAGCACATAGCTCCTATTTCCGTTATGCATTGCAAGCCTGCAGGCTGCAGCCTCGCGTCTTCCCGTCACGTGTAACAATTCATCGCGCTAGCTAGGCCGTTGTAGTAACAGCCTAACAGGGGCTAATATGTACCGGGGCAGAGTTTGTATATAGCTCGGCTTTTACTCAAGGGGAAACTGAATATCTGGGATTACCATATTTATTTAATTTGCAGAGTTGCATTCACCAACTTCAAGCTTACTGTAGGTGTAAATTACCTTTGTCGATTTGTGTTGAAGAATAAGCAGATTATCCGCCTCTGTCTGATGGAAATTTCACCTTGTACATGTGTGATAGTAGTCAATGGGGCAAGCAACAGCATATAGGTCTCTGAAGCTCGTTTCCTAATTATGTGCCAAGAACAAGGAAGAACACGAATGACAGGGCTCCTCTCTTCGCGCGCATGCAAACACAAGCCTTAATTTCGACGCACTCACCAGAGAGGCTTGCTTCCCTTGTAGCACACAAAGACGGTGTCTATCACTGTGTCACGGATCTGCGCCACATACATGCATGTAGCCCACCATGGCGTACTGCAGCGAAGTGTGAACAGCAGCCGCTTGATCGCGGCGAGGTGACCGATGCGGCTGCCGCCCTCGCGGCGAGCACCGCGGCAGCCCAGGTGAGGCCGGACCTCCACCGAAACAGCGCCTCCACTCTGCACTCCGGACGCTAGCTGACGGTGAAGAGACAAGGCGCGCGCAGGTTTTGTACGTACCGCGCGTCAACCTACGTACCCCATGGCCCCAGTTTGTGGAACACGGTGAAGGAATGGCACGGCGCGCGGCCGGTACGGGGAACCTCGTTGGCCCGTACTGTGTTGTGCTATGTTGCCTGCACTACTGCACGTAAAAACCACTCATACGAGTAGTGAACATGGTAAATATATACAAGACTTTCCACTATACATCCTTATGAAGTAACAAACTGCCCATTAAGTTTGTAAGAGATACAATAGTTTAAGAGTAATTTTGTAGCAACTCATGCTACCTCTTAAGAATGATAAAAAAAACTCTAAAATATATACTCCATGTTCTCTTTAATTTTGTCCTTGTTTGCGCTGGTTAATTTGGGCGCCATTCAGAACAAAAGAAGTTTTTCTGATTTATGAGCTGTTTCGTATAAAATTTCTGTAGAATTCATAGGTTCCAACGTGTTGCGTTTGGGCAATGGTGCATGATATATTGGAGCTGTTTGGTTGTCTGTATGTACAGAGATTTGCATTTACAAATGCAGAATTTTGTTTTTTCTTATATTTAGTTGCCTGCATCTAGTTTTGAGCCTGACTCTCTGGATGCAAGATTCTCCATGCAGCCTGGCTCTGGAGATACGGAGAAAATAAGCGTATCTCTGGATGCAGCGTATGGCAGCCTCATATTCTGCGCAAGGGGCTACTGTTAGCCATAATAGCAAACCATACATGTGGTGCCACGTGGGTATGTAAGTTTTCCTTTTTTTTTCTTTTTTGTTTATATCTTTTGATTAGCATCTCCAGTTACCGAACCGATTTTAAAAATGGGTTCCTGACATTTTTTCGAACAAAACTAGACCACACTTGCTATATAAATTTCAAAATACCTGCCTACTAAACACTCAACCAAACACCGTCTCTGCATCTGTGCATCATGTATCCCATCAACCTGGCTGAGTCGAACGGGCTAGGCTCGTGAGAGAAGGCAACCAACACTACTATAGAACACCACATCACTGTCGGTTCCAAATTAGCATCACTGCCGGATATTGGAACCGGCAGTGCGTGATCGGCAGTGATAGTCAAACTATCACTACCGGTTCTAGAATTGGCAGTGATAATCTGTATCACTGCCGGTTTGTGTTAGAACCGGTAGTAATAGTATGTATCACTGTCGGTTCTAAATAAAACTGGCAGTGATAGTGTAAATCCAAAAATCACTCGGTAAAATCAAAAAATAAATGCGTCGCAAGTTACAAGTCACGCGATTTTCGCGTAAAATACGCGCGTGTGCGGTTGCTAGGATTCAAACCTATGACCTGCTGCTTCGCGTGAACACCCCTTACCATCTCACTTAACACTCACTTCTCAACTACTATAAAATATATGTTCATTTTATTCCTTAGCATCCGAAAGTTTCAATGATTCTTTAGACGTCTAAATGACTTTAAATAAAAAAGTTGTCAACTACAAAGTTGTAGATCTCATCGAGAGCTACAATTTTCATATAAATTTTGTCACCATCCGACTTCGTATGCAAAAGTTATGATTTTTTCAAAAATATTATCACTGCCGGTTCTTGTTGAGAACCGGCAGTGTCTCACCGACGGTTCGGATTTCCAACAGGCAGTGATAATATTTTTAAAAATTATAACTTTTACATGCGGAGTCGTATGAAGACAAAATTTATATGAAAATTATAGCTCTCGATGAGATCTACAACTTTGTATTTGACAACTTTTTTATTTTAAGTCATTTAGACATCCAAATAATCGTTGACAACTTTTATCCCTTTGCATCCGAAAGTTTCAATGATTATTTGGACGTTTAAATGACTTCAAATTAAAAAGTTGTCAGCTAAAAAGTTGTAGATCTCATCGAGAGCTACAATTTTCATATAAATTTTGTCTCCATCTGACTCCATATGCAAAAGTTATGATTTTTTTCAAAAAAATTTATCACTGCCAGTTCGATTTCAAACCGGCAGTAATAGTCTCACCGACGGTTTATATTCCGGACATGCCATAATAATATTTTAAAAAAATCATAACTTTCACATATGGAGCCAGATATTTTTTGAAAAAAATCATAACTTTTGCATACGGAGTTGGATGAAGACAAAATTTATATGAAAATTGTAGCTCTCGATGAGATCTACAACTTTGTAGTTGAAATTTTTTTTATTTGAAGTAATTTAGACTTTCAAATAATCGTTGACAACTTTTATCCCTTCATATCCAAAAGTTTCAACGATTATTTGGACATCTAAATGACTTCAAATAAAAAAGTTGTCAACTACAAAGTTGTAGATATCATCGAGAGCTACAATTTTCATATAAATTTTGTCTCCATCCAACTCCGTATGTAAAAGTTATGATGTTTCAAAAAATATTATCATTGCTGGTTCGATTTCGAACCGACAGTGATAATAACTTATCATTGCCGGTTCTTAAGAAGAACCGGTAGTAATAGTATTATTGCCGATTTAGCTTATGAACCGGCAGTAAAAGTGTTATCACTGCTAGTTCTAGCCGAATCGACAGTGATAGACCGGTAAGAAAGAGGCTTTTTATAGTAGCGCAAACAGCCCCATTGTTTCCCTCTGATGGGTAAAGACGTTTGGTGTGTGCGACTGGCTAGAAAGTTATATGCATAGTATTCGGAAGAAATTTTACATTAGTATATGGTTGAGTAAAAATCAGATCTAGTTATTAATTTGTTAGAGATAATCTTACTACTTTAAGAAAATATAAAACAATACTAAATATTCTAATTTATTGAATCAAAAATAATAAACATCTATGCTGGATTTAGTGTGCGTAAAATAGCTCTAATCGGGAGACGCAGATCTCATTCCCAGCTCGCGAGATCAATCACGAGTTAAAAAAAAACTTACATGATAAAATCTGTGTCAGTCCATCCATAACGAAAAGTTTACAGGGAAAACCTCTGTCAGCTTATCCCTAACCCAAGAACGGCAAAACTGTATGAATGATATAATTCGTCACGCGACCAACTTTGTTATCCTAGTGCGCGTACAGGTCTCCGCACAGCGCTTACTAACCTTTTTCAAAAATACGACGCCTTTGCTTCCCTCCCTCCCTCCCTCGCTGTCTTCCACGCTATATAACACTGACTCGCCACTAGTGCTCTCTCCTGCTTCAAGAACCAACTCGTCCGGCATTAGTGGCTAAGCTAGCAATGGATCATGGAGGTGGAAGCGGCAGGAGCAGCAGCCGGCTCCGGGACCGGCTGGCCAGGATGTTCCGGCCGAGCTCGCTGCTCCGCTCTACCTGCAACAACACTACCGCCTCCACTTCCCACACGTCGTGCTCCGCTGCCGGCACCGCGGGCGGGGTGACGACGGCGTCTAAGCCGCCGCTCCCGAGCTCCACCTGCTCCTCCAGCCGCGCGCTCCTAGCTGCGGACGCCGCCGTCGCCCACGACACGGACTCGTTCCTCGCGTCCTCCCGCCGCGACTACGCCGCCGTCGTCGGCCGCACCGAGTCCTTCTCGACCGCACTCGACCGCCTCCACCGCCGCGCCGGCCCCGCGGTGGCTCCCCTGCCCCTCACCCGGTTCTCCGTCGACGCGCCGCCTATGCAGGAGAGCAAGAAGGAGGACAAGGAGAAGAGCCCTCGCGACGTTCACCAGTACTCCCGCCGCCACCGCCTCGGTGGCGGCGTCAAGAACGACAAGAGCAAGAAGCTGCCCTCCAACAACCCCTACGGCTTCAGCAGCTCGGACGACGATGCCGACACAGACGGTAACGACGTCTTCAGCAGCGACGCCGACGAGCGCGGCCGCAGCGGCAGTGGCACCAAGAAGCAGGGGGAGGCGGAGGCCTTCTTCTCCTCGTCCAGAAGCTTCTCCTCCGACTCCTCCGAGTTCTACACCAAGAAGAAGAATAAGCTGGCGTCCAAGAAGAAGTCCCCTGCTGCATTGGCACACAAACCGCCGCTACCTCCGCCGCCGCCGCCGGCGAGGGCGAGGGGCCAGCGGCGCAAACGGCGCACGGCGAACAGCTGCGACACATGCGGTGTGAGGGACGGGTTCCGACCGGTGGTGTCGGCGGCGGAGGAGCAGGTGCGCAGGGGGTTCGCGGTGGTGAAGCGGTCGCGGGACCCCTACGCCGACTTCCGGGCGTCGATGGTGGAGATGGTCGTGGGGCGGCAGCTGTTCGGCGCGGCGGAACTGGAGAAGCTGCTGCGGTCGTACCTCTCCCTCAACGCGCCGCGCCACCACCCCGTCATTCTCCAGGCCTTCTCCGACATATGGGTCGTCCTCCACGGCGGCTAGCGTGCTAGCTCAACCAACGACTCCGTTTAGCCCCCAGGACGCTTAATTTACTAGAACTATCTTAATTAATCATGATGCCATGGATGTACGTGTTGAGCTTCTTGTGGTGGTACTGTTCACGATTAATTAGAGCTATCCTAATCAATTCCATCTTAGTGTTGATCCGAATTATAAATGGCGGTTCATTTCTGTGCAATTGTACTACTATTGTTCTTGGCTGTGACTCAGTATGCATGCTATCTTCTGATCTAGGATTGGATTGACCAGAGGGCGCCCTGGGTTTGTTTGCTAGCTAGAGGAGCAGTACCACGTTTAATTTTTTGGGGTCAATCATTTGGAAATCATGATGGCGTTAGAGAACCTTTGGGCTTGCACTACCACTATATTCCTGTTTGTGTCGGCAGCTCTTGGGCCGAATGCTCGTCAATTTAAATTTGAAAATGATCAATCAATCAATCCTGTCAACCAATTGTATTATCTTCCGTTCAAACAAAAAAAATTCATCATCTAGAGTTAAGATGGTTAACCATGGATAACAATACGAAACTACCATGCACAAGAATGTCTGTTCATAGAAGAAGTATCTCATAACAGTCTCTCCTAGCTAGACACATGGACTTGGACCACTTGTCAGTCACGGTGTCCTTTTTTTTTTAAAAAAAAGACTTTTGTAAGCATATATAACTTAAATAAGGAACGTAAGGTCAGTTCAGCTCATCTTGACAGAGACTACCTGTCAAAAGGGCACTTAAATTGTAGTAGTAAAGCAACGACCTCTGTTTACACTTGCTCTGCTGAAAAAAGAGACATGCTGCCAAACAATGAAACAAGCAACCCCGTATAATCACCTCATCCATGCAGAGCCAGCCGCATCCGGATTCCGGATAAAATTTCAAACGAGTCACTATAAATTCTTCTGCGCGGGGTTAACAATACCATTTCGACATTAGATTTCGACGAATCGACGGTATCAAAATTGACGAAAAACAGAACGGTTTTAAAAGTTAAATGAATTTAAAATCTGGTCAAATTGATCGAAAAGCGGCACATTTCGAGCAGTTTTCACGAAAATGGCTATAAGTTAAAAAATTGGGAAAATCGATAAAAATTGCAAAAAATGTTGTAATAATTATGAACTTTGTTTTTTCAAAAAAATATTCACACAAGAGATTATAAAGCTATTAATATTAATTTTAGGGAACTTTGGGATATATTTTTTTAAAATTTTCTGATTTGTTTGAATTTGAATTTGAACTTGTGCGATAAACCGAACGAAATTCTTTTCTAATCAAAACAGTATGAATGAATTTCAAGTGGTTTTTGATGAAAAAGTGAAACCTGCTCATGCGTATTACATGTATGGAGAGAGACCACATAAAATGGAAAAATATCTCAGCAATCACCTCCTTGAAACCACAGTGCAACTGAATAAAAAGTTTCAAAAATTCTGAAAAAATCATGGATGTACATCTCAAAAATTTCATGATCAAATTCATCTTATACTAACAGTTACAAAAAGACAAATTTTGCATGAACAGTGATTTTTACTGTTCATCACTATTCATTTTGCTGCTTGTTTTTTTGTAACCGCTAGTATAGGATGAATTTGATCATGAAATTTTATATGTAGGTGGGGTAAGTTGAGATGTACATCCATGATTTTTTCAGAATTTTTGAAACTTTTTTAGATGCAGACGTGATTTTACGGAGGAGGGTTGCACCGGATATGTTGCCCATAAAAATACATACATCAAGCTCCTCAAAAGAATGAAGGCCTTTGCCTGTGCCTGCACAGGAGGTCAAAGGGAATGGAAGATGGCAATATAGCATGCCTTTCCAAGCGCACATGGATCACTAGCTTGGGATTTGAGCTTGCATCCCCGCCGAGCTTGTCGCCCCTCACCTATCACATCCGAATCAAATCAAGAGATGTGTTATTGCAGCACAAGCAAATGTAGTGTGGTACTATTGGTTCGTGATTTGAGTTAGTGGTAAGACGTTTGATTTGCTTGGAGCACGAGCTGCACCTTTCTTCGATAAGTTAGGCCTTGTTCGAAGGGTCATTTCCGGACTCCGGTTGAGAATTTGAGATCCATCATCGGACTTTAGGCTAAAATTTGGGTTTTGTATCTCCCAACAAGATCTTATAATTGTGCTGGGAGGATAAGGATCCCCTGGACTTCACACAGCTAAGCTAGAGAGAGCGCGTTGTAGCGTGCAGTCGGCGTGGCAGAGCCACCAGATGAATCAACGGACGGCTCAGATCTGATGGGTGATAAATTGCTAATTTATCGTGTTCTATGATTTGGACCGTTCGATCTCGATGCAACAGCCTACAAAGGCGTGCAGTTGGTGACTTCGCTCTGTGAAGTCAGAGGATCCGGGTCCGTGCTGGGAATGGGGGAGGCTAACTGTAGAACAGAGGTAGATTTGCTTGCATTTGAACTTTGAAAAAGGTGATGGCCTTCTCCGTTCCAAGGGAAGAAAAAAGAGTTGTTGGCCTTGGCGCATTCTCCAAATCGTGCTATTGGATGTGTCTTGTTTGTTCAAAGGATTAGGTTTGTGGGGCAGTGTTTCCATAAAATATTTCACCGCACTTAAGTTTTGTTCTCTTCTGCTTAGAAGCGGCACCACCGCACCAGCCAAGATGACCTGAATGTCATGCCATGCCACACCTTTGTTCTGGTGCGTATCATTTGTTCTGGTGTGTATCATCACTTTGTGAGTAGAAAGTAGGAACTAACAGTGGGATATTCACAATTATTGAGATATATTATCTGTCTTTCCGAGTGTTGAAGTATATATTGTCCATCTTTTTTATATTATCTGTCTTTCCGAGTGTTGAAGTATATATTGTCCATCTTTTTTATCAATTTAAGTTTTTTTTGAACAGAGAGGTACATAAAATTCAATACAATATCACAACCAGAGGTTCTCTATTCAAGACCTAGCTAATGCAATATTTTAAAAAAAAACAAATGAGGCCAGATTCGAGTCTACATCTTAGGTCTAAAGGAACTTAAGACATACAACTAAGTTTTGAAGTATATTGCCCGTTTTTCAGAGTGTTGCCATCTTTTCTCATTACCTTGAGTTGTTTTTTTGGAATAATTGATAAAATGCTCTTACTTACTTGTGCTATTGATAAAATGCCCGTGATGTTTCACTGACATGCGGATCCTGAAGCTACATGTTAATGAGATAAACAGGGTATTTTATCAATTGCACTAAGTAAAATGAAGCATATGATCAAATCCCTCTTTTTTTAGGTGAGCTAGCTAGTGCATAAAACTCAATAATAATCGGTAGCACTACTTTGTTTGTTACCGTAGCAACATCACGTTCTACTTGTATGGATAAATGCTTACACATAGCCAATTTTCTACTAAACATAAAAAGTGAAGGATGACCGGAAAAGAATTTTTTGTTGGCATTACAGTTATACATTTCGTCTAGCAAGGCACGTGCATGCCTAACTATGGCATTGACATTTCAGCTGAAACCTGCCCATTTGAATATACACAACCCTTTTTTCAGCATTGCAATCACATCAGCTCGAGGTACATAAGTCAAACGCGATCAACGGTACTTTTACTTCTCGAGCAGAATGAAAGCATGTGTGCATGTTGTCCTGGGGCTAGCTGCGCTGTGTTTGAAAATGTTCATATCTCACTAGTGCAGTTAAGGTTTAACTGAAAGAATGCTTGCTTAATATATGCTCCATAAAGCTAGAGTGGGTAGATAACTAGACACAGTATTCTCTCACTTCTAAGCAAAAGGCAAAACAGCTGCCTCTTTGACCTCTGGTGTCTAATCTGCATCGTTTGCAATGGAACCCTTCCATGGATGTCTCCTGCACTTTCTTGTTGGAAAAAAGGGTTTGGAAAAGGCGATCGCTTTTAGTCCTCGGGCACCAGCCTTAAAGGTCACCTCGGTAGTGGCTTCGACTCTTTTGGGATCAAAATTTGCTATGAAAAAGCCAATGATCGCAAGATCTCTCCGATCCACGCATCAACCGTCCCATGCTTGTGTGGACGTCAAATGTACATCTGTACTAGTACTATAACGTTCTTTGAAAGAGTGAAGCACTGTTTGTAGTGGACAGATCGACTGGTGTACGTTACGTACTGGTCGGCCTGAACTCACTGAAAGCCTTGTCAAGGCTTGTCTTTACGGCTTTAAATCTTTGTCCGTATACATTTGTACGCATCCTTGTACAAGCATACGTTCTCGAGATCGAATCGCGACGACGGGCAAATCGGTAGTAGTAAACAGTAAAAAAAGAGGAGTTATTGCCGAGCTGTGGCAAAAGCGAAAGCTAGAAGGCGCCGGTCGTTGCAGAATTCAGGAAGCTGCCATGCAAGATGGCCGCGCAGCGCGGTGTCTGGAAGCCGTGCGCGAACAGGGCAAGGACTCCGGCAGCTAGTTCTAACCGCTGCCGTTTCGGAGTTTGGGATCCCGACGTAGGCTGCAGGAGGCAGCGACTGCAGCCGCCCCAGAGCTAGCTAGAGAGAGACTCGGCCGCTGCATCCGCGCTCTGAATGCATGCCCAAAGCCTTCAATTCGCTGCACGCCGCGCTGACGCTGCCACGGCACAGGCGCACGTACGGCAAGACGCTGGCGTTGGCATCGGTGTATATTGAGCTGTGCGCGTGGCGTGCACGGCGTTGCGCTGCATGTAGAAAAGTCTGGGCGCGGCATTGGTCGATAGCCCCCGAGTGGTAAGTGCCGCGGCACTGCTGTGCGTCTCTGCAGGCGAACAGCGCCCCGAAGGACGCACGCAGTACGACCGACCAGGGTTTCAAAAATCGACATAGATAGTTTGAAAATCGTGATTTTTTTTTTCTGTAACAAGCTGTTTCGATAAATTATACCGTCGATAAATCGGTCTAAATATAAATAAATTGAAAAAATTCTGAAAATTTTGTGCATGGGAAACTGGTTGAAAATCGTTAGAAAATCAGTTTCTGAATTGTTTCGCTTAGTTTGAACATTTTTTAAGAAAACCAATCGAAAATAGGTGAAAATTGCTCGAAAATCAATCGATTTTCTATTTTTTTTAACACCGAATTCAAAGAATTTGACTTCAAAACAGTTTGGTTTTTAGCAATTTTCGAAACTGGCAGAAGGAGGGGAGTGATTTCCGAGCTCGATCCGGTATTGTAAACCCTACGATAGACCCTTCTTGCAAGCTGAACATGGGCTGGCTAGTGGCTGCCGACTGAGGTCGACGGCGTGTCCTACATCAACCGATCGATCTGTCTCTCCTGTTTCATGAATTTTGATAAGAGGTATATATTATAGTATATGTAATCTCTCTCTAAACTCTAAACTATATATGTTACTTGCTGATATGTAATCTATTTTGAAACTATGTAACTTGCTGATATATATATATATATTTTGAACGCAAGTAACTTGCTGATATGATTTGTTGTATCCGTGTATGACACATGATTGTCGCAGCCTATTGGAAGTGCAACAGTGCTAGTCCTCCCAAACATAACCTAAACCTATATCAATTCTTTGATATGGTATCAGTCTATCAGAGCCTCTCCCACAACAATCATCATGACTACTTCGTGAACCTCAGCTTCTGCCTCCTTAACCTCAATGACCTCTTCCGCTTCCGCCTCTACCTTTGCTGGATTGCTTCCATTGCCAACTCCATCTTGTGGTCACCTCATCAACGTCAAGTTGACTCGTGACAATTATTTGTCATGGAAAGCCCAATTTCTTCACCCAATTTCTTCACTATCTTAGAGAACAACTTTTAGCGTATATATATGTAGATGGTAGAAAACTATGCCTAGCAGCCACACACTACTGAGGAATCCGATCTATTTACGTCGGCCAAATATATTTCGTCGACCTAAAAAAACCGGCGTAAATAGGGCATTATTCGTCGGCCATGTTAAACCGGCGTCAATACATGTATTCGTCGGCCAAAGCGACGAAATAATATCCCACCGAGCGGAAAAAATAAATTTTGGAAAAGCATATTTACGTCGATGCGGTGGCGTAAATAGGACACGTGATGGTTTTTTCGTCGGCTAAGCGGTGGCGTAAATATGTGGTATATTCGTCGGCCATGTTAAACCGGCGTAAATATATGAATGTCCCACCGGTAAAAAAATAAATTTTGGAAAAGCATATTTACGTCGGTCGGTGGCGTAAATAGGCCGCGTAATGGCGTTTCGTCGGCCAAGCGACGGCGTAAATATGTGGCATATTCGTCGACCGCGGCCGAGCGTAAATGGGCCGACCGTGTCGAATTAATTTAGCCTCCGCGTTGTGCCCTAGCTACTGCTTTCCCTTTCCCAAGCCGCCCGCCTACGCCCTCTCGCCGCCTACGCGCGCGCCGCCTGCCGCTTAAACGCCCGCGCTGCGCCCTCCGCCGCCGCCTGCCGCCGGCCGCTTGCCCTTACCAGCGCCCAAAGCCGCCCGCCGCCTGATATATGATGTGAAGGAGCGGCGGCGAAGGCGATGGTGTCGGTGTCAACTATGGCGCTAGTGCCTTGGCGACCATTTGGCGGCCACGTCTTGAGAACTGGCGGCGCCGGCGAAGCGATGCCGTCTTCTTGTGATGGGCGGTACAAAAGGCCGACTGAGGAAGTGCGCGACTACCACCGGCACAAAAGGTCTGCGAGCGCCTCCAAGACGCCCGATCGTCGTCGTCTCCGACGCGAGATGCGCTTCGCGGCGATGCGGCGGTATATAACCGGCAAAATAGCATAATTTCGTAATTTTCAGCTTATACCAATTCTGTCGAGACTCAATTCAGCTCATTCACGACATCGCTTTTAAATTTGAGGCCGGGCGCTGCGATCTCGTCACCTTGATTGTGATTCATGAAAGGATCACTACTTGAACTGTTGCGATGGAAAATTGGCGGCATCAAGGAACTAACTGATTCATTTCTTTGGAATCCTTTTCTTTTCTTGCCGATTATTTCCTTTGTTAAAAGTGAATAGGCCAAATCAGTTCTTTCTTTGGCCATTGCTTTCCCTTTCTTTGGCGCAATTGTTCCCATTCCAAGCACAGCTGGTGGAATCCGTAGGGGTGAGATGAGCATATATCTGCCTGTCTTGTTTCAAGGATGCACATCTTTACCTTTTATGGTACCTCCTTTTCAGCCTTTTCATACGAATGTACCCAAGTTTTTCCCTGCTACCCTTTATCTTGGCAACCTGTATAGCTGAATTATAACCCTCCTCTTTTCCTACTTTTGCACTAGTAACTTTCTAACCCATCAATGAGAATTAGTATCAGTAAAAACCGAAACATGCTATCGAGGTAAAACTGAAAGATGCTATCGAACCAGTCAAAATCTGTTACTTTCTAGCCAACTTTTGCATACATGAAAGATGCTATCGAGGTAAAACTGATACACAGTTTAAACATTGCATTTGACATTCGTTGTGCTTCTGAAGCCTGTTGTATTTGAAGCTAAAATAAAAAAGCAATTGAAACTAGAAACTTACCTTCTTAAAACTATGATAAGTTGATAGCTATATGTCTATTAGTGTATATTGCTACAAACAAGCAAATTTCGAAAAATTGATTCCAAAAAAAAATCCCAAACAGAATTCCTTACTTACTCTCCACTTTACTGGAGAAAAATTGATTGTGTTGCAAGAACTAAGAACCATTTTTTATTTCTGCAGGTTGAGTTAGAAAAGTGAATGGGATAAAACCTATTGCTGCTGAACTTGGTGTTTCATTAGCCCAACTTGCCATCGCATGGTGTGCATCAAATCCCAATGTCTCATCTGTGATTGCTGGAGCGACTAAAAGAAAACCAGGTACATTTCACACGTGTGTTCTTCAAAAGATAAATTCTAGTTTCAATTGCTTTTTTATTTATTGTGCCTAAATTATTAGATAATTTTTATGATAATAGGTCAGAAGTTTTAAATTTGTTCTCCTCGTGTTTACTTAATGATCTGTACACCAAGTTTTGGATCTTTTTATTGATCTTGCACAAATTCAATTATTTCCTCAAGATTTCAGGATGCCACAAACCTACAATAACCATTTCTTCATAGGTTTTATTTAGTGCGGACAAGTAGAACTAGCTTTATCTTGGGCATCGATATAAAAAGCGACTAGGAAAAATTACCAGTTGATGCAGATTTACATTTCAGAATATATTAGTTATTGATTCCCATAGTGAAACCATTCTGCACTCAACCTTTTTGTTGAATTGCTATAGAAGCCAGTGTTCTAAATTTTTGTATTGGAAAAGCCGTTCAACATTGTGTTGTGTTCTAATTGTTTATCAATATGCATATTCAATGACTTTTGTCCTTTTGATATGCTAATTTGATGTAGGCTTAGGCAGTGAGGTAATGATGGGTGACATAGTGTAGGTAGGAATGGGCATGCTGGTGCGTGAATGATGCCATTCAGTGGCAGATGGGGGTGCTAGCAGTTGCACTTAGCCATTTACGATTTTGTGTCCAGCTGTTGTGAACTAGTATTATTTTGCTTCTTAGGGGGGACCAATCCTTCTTCTGATTTGCCTTTGCTTCAGTCATAATCAGATCTGGAGCTGTAGTCATATAGTTTTCTACAAATAGTTGCATTACAGAGTTTTGAATTTCGAAAGTAAAAAATTTGTAAGGGGTAGATAGAAGCCATTCGAACTAGCAAATTCTATCAACTATTAATATATTGTTTGATGGATTTTCTAGCAACTAGAAGATGGAAGAGGACCGTGCGTGGATGTATGATGGCTGGGATAGATCTATGAATCACACGCAAGATTGGAAAGTAAACACACAGGCTTTTCTGGATCGGGTTTTCTCCCCAACTCCTCCTGGTGGGTTAGCAAAGTGTCCTTGTGCTAAGTGTTGTCTTTTCTCTCGAGAGACGAAGACAGTGATGGTTGGCCACCTGTGCAAATTTGGTTTTATGCGAATTACCATCGTGGTACGAACATGATGAGTCACGGAGGAGACATCGATCAGCGGATACTATCGATATAGTGGAGGATAGGATGGATGAGATGGTTGAGGACTTAGGCCGACAATTTGAGAATGTTTGGAGGATCGATTGCGGTTCAAGAGGATCGACCAACCCCGGCGATTGAGGAATTCTATAGGCTCCTAGATGCTTGGATAAGCCTTTGCATGAGTACACTAAGGTTTCACTTCTTGCCTTTGTGACAAGACTTATGGCTATAAAAGCAAAATCTGGATTCTCCCAAAGGTCATTACAACGAGTTGGTCAACTTGATTAGTGATGTCCTCGAAAACCATAAGTTGCCAAAAGATATGTATTATTCAAAGAAGATCTTTGGTGGTCTAGGGATGCCTTACGAGAAGATAGATGTGTGTGTTGATAATTGTATGTTGTTTTGGAAGGAGAACGTAGATGACAGTCATTGTCGACTTTGCGGCAAGTGTAGATTTGTACAAATAACTGACGAAGAGGGAAATTTGGTGACAACGTCGACGCCGATGAAGGTTCTACGTTACTTTCCTCTAACACCAAGACTACAAAGAATGTACCTATCTAAGGAGACTGCGCAGCATATGAGGTGGCATAAGGAAGGTGTGCGTTTGAACGAAGGTTTCATGGGTCATCCATCTGATGCTGAGGCTTGGAAGGTTTCATGGGTCAAAGAAGAAGGATGGGTCCTCCTCGAAGAGTCAAGAATCCCTTTTTAGAGGGTCTAGTTCTCATCATAGTAGGCAGAGACAGTTCGAGAGATGCTTAGAGGAGGTTGTATAGTTTAACTTGTGTTATTTTCATTCTTTTCATGTATAACTTGTGTTATTTTCATTCTTTTCATGTATACATACACTAACTACATTTACATGTAAATATTCTTAGGTGGGCGGCGGAGGGGGTGTTCAGGAGGCAAGGAGTCTGTGGTTGAGGCAGTACAAGAGAAGCAGGTGGGGGCGGTGTGGAGGAGGAAGCAGTGGGGAGGCTGTGGAGGAGGTAGTGTCAGGACACAGCGGTTGGATCAGCCAGAGGAGGAATCTGAGGGCGATGGGGATGGTGAGGGGGGAGATGGTGAAGAGGGAGTGAATGCTCTGTCTTGAGTGTGTTACAAATAACTAGTAAGTGTTAATTATGTATTGCATTTGTCATGAACATGAAATCTCGCTTATTTGGTATAGAGGGCTAATCAGATTCCTCGATGGCAGTTCCTCGAGCACGAGAGGCTGATTGTGCCACATGGAGATTGGTAAATTATTAAAATTTGTGAGCATTAAACTTAAAACCGAACCATCTTAAAAGTTGCACAATGTTTTTCTTGTAGGCAATGGGTTGATGTAGAATGGACATGAGAAATAGATTGAGGCAAGTGAATGATGCGCTAGGATCTCTCTTGCGTTACCATTATCTGGTTTAGTGCTCATCAATGGTGAACCCAAGCCAACCTTGAAGTGGGCGCACTCTGGGATGGTTTGTAGATGGGGTGCATGGGCTGTTGCCCGGTGGTGTGGGTGGATTTTGGGTAAGTATATGTTTTCCACTTTCATTTGTTTTTATGTTCAATACATACAATGTCTAAATCAATCCTTTTGCTTTGTAGGAGAATACTGGTTGCCAAGTGATCGGGAAGCGATCGTTGCAAGCTAAGGCTAAAGATGTCTTTGACAACGCAATGACCAGGCTATGAAGGAGATGATGTACGAGGCTCGCATCAAGCGGTCAACTTGTACTACAAGCGAGTGCTTCACCAGAGATGAGCAAGAAGCTTGGTGCTTCAAAAATCTACCTTCGTGAGGATCGATCTGAGAGGCTATATTGTCTTGGTTTAACAAGTGTCGATGCATGGGAAGCTCTTAGCCACTCTTGGGCCTCTCTGAATTTGTTAAATCTAACCAAAAGAGAGGTAACAGGAGGCGGGTCCGAGAGTAGTTCAACGCTACGGAGCCGGCGGACATCTTCGTCTTACCACGGCGGATGGTATGTTTTATAATGTTTAGTTTTTAATTGTCAAATTTATATTTCGATCTCTTGAAATATTGGCTAATAACAACGACTTCTGAGAAGCTCAAAGCGGCTTTTCGGCCCACGGACATTGAAGCTTACATACGGGGTCACAAAGGTTACGATCCTACACTGACCCGACTATGCACGGTGACACGGCGACCCAAAGCTTGGTTAGTGCGTAATGGTTATAAACAACTCTCTTGACTATTGCTCGTTTAACTTTTATGCATGAACTACAAATTTTGTAGGCTAGTTACGAAAGTGATGGCGAGACACTCACGAACTGAGTTTGATTGGAGGAAAGAAGATGTTGACCACAATAAGCTTTGTACAATAGTGGGGTGGCAAGAAACATGGTCGTTTTCCCATGTTTAATGGAATTATTGATTCCACTCTGAGTCTTAAATTGGCGAGGTCGTCTCAATCCTCCCAGGCGGTGGGCGTAGCACTCGTGAGACTCGATTGGAGGAGGAGTTGAGACAACAAGCGACCCGTGAGTCGACTTGAGGCAGTGCGGCAACAACAAGAGTACTTTGTTGCATGGCGGTATGCGAAAGCGGCTCTACAAGTAAGTTGTATGGTTGAATCCCAAAATTCATATGCTTATGTCTATTTAGTTGTATGTTTGTATTCATACTTTAATTAGTGGATACCATGACTAGTTGTTGTAGTTGTTGATATTATATTGAATATTGTCTTTTGTCTGCTGCTGAGTGGATGTCCACTATTTTAGGGAGGTCTTTGCGAAATTTTTATTATGTTCGGCAACCTCCTAGTCGTTCTTGCTATATATACATTAAAATCTAAACTTACTAGAAGCAAACTACAAATTTAATTTTAGTTATTTCTAGCATTCATGCTTTACTTTTAGTTATATGTCGATGATTGTATGCATGCTTTAATTTTAGTTATATATTCATGTCAATTACATTTATTTGGTTATATGCTTTAATTTTAGTTATATATACATGCTTTAATTTTAGATATATTCATGCCAATTACATTTGTTTGGTAGGAATATATGGCGCAACGATTCGGACAACCACTTGAATCTTCCCCGTTCCAACCTCCACCTTTCTTTACCCGCAATCTCCTAACATGGTATCATCGAACAATTTAAATTTGTTTTAACGCAACCTCGCCTTTCTTTACTCATTGTTCATACATTTGGCGGAGTATCTCTAACATATGTTAGTTGATATAGGGTTGATGGTCCGCACAAGGAGGCACATGTTGGAGGCACCCGCTTCTTCTTGAGGACTACGCCGATGGTTGTGAGTTCTTAAACTCGGGAGGCGGCGCCAGTAGTGGGCATCATTTGAAGATACTCCACCAAATGTATGAACAATGAGTAGTATGGTTGAACTGTGTCATATGTCATGTTTGTGAATTGAACTTTTTATGTGTTATATGTAAATTGAAGTTTCTATGTATTGTATGTAAATGGATGGATTGATATTAGTATGAATGCATGGTTGAATGGCTTGATATTTATGCCATTACGAATGATATGAATGGATTGATATTTTTGCTCTACTAAATTGATCTTTCTTTGTCCAAATCTAGCTAGCGAGGTTGATTCTCTTGTCCAAATCCGACTTTCTAGGGTGATATTTTTCTTTGCTGGTCTCTCGATATTCGTCGGCGGTGGAATATCATCTATTCCCTTATTCGTCGGCGGTGACGAATATCAATACTATTCGTCGGCGGTCGACGTAAATACAACTATTCGTCGGCCGGCTTGGCGAAACGAATAAATTATTCGTCGGCCAAAGCGCCGACGTAAATATGATGGCGTGGACAAGTGCTACGTCGGCTTTGCTTAAGCGGACGTGGACTACTATTCCTATTTACGTCGGCTTAGAGGCCGGCGTAAATAAACCTTATTCGTCGGCAGCGGCGTAATCTGACGCCTATTCGTCGGCTGGGTTTCGTCGGCCTATTTACGTCGGCATGCCGACGTAAATATCTATTCGTCGGTTTTGAGCTATTTACGGGCTTTTGGCGGCGTAATAACCTAAACCACAATCCACATAATCTGGTGCTACGCAAATCCAAAACCCAGCATATGTTGCGTGTGGCTTCAGCAAAGATCAGTAGGTCTTGAGCGCCCTTCTTTCTTCAGCTTATCAGACGGTGTTCCTTGCCAGGTGCTGTTCATGGTGACTTTGGCTGAAGTGTGAGCGCCCCTGGAGCGCTAGAATTCTTCTCAGTGCAGGGCAAGAATCATGCATATCCGAGTGAAGATGGCTAACATGAAGAAGAGAGATTCTTCCATCATGGAATTCTTCGACAAGATGAATGGGCTTGCAGATACCCTCGCTGATGTTGGGCGGCCTCTTCGAGACGAAGAGCTCATCTTCTCCATTATGGAGATTATGACTCGGTGGTTTCATCTATTACGTCCCAGACAGAGAAAAAGCCAGCAAATTGTACTTGACTTAAAGGAGGCCGGCTTTTATGGCAAAATATCCTGTGCAATTAAATATTTGGTGAAACTACCGTACAATCCTACTAAAAAAAGTTTTAAAAAATTCTGAAAAAAATCATGGATGTACATTTCAGCTTACTCCATCTACATATAAAATTTCATGATCAAATTCGTCCTATGCTAAAAGTAATAAAAAAGACAAATTTGATCATGAACATGAATAGTTCAAATGCACTCCAAATTTGTCTTTTTTGTAACTTCTAGTATATGACGAATTTGATCATAAAATTTTATATGTAGATGGGGTAAGCTGAGATGTACATTCATGATTTTTTAGAATATTTTGAAACTTTTTTTAGTAGGATTGTACGGGTGGTTTCACCAAATATTTAATTGCACAGGATATTTTGCCGGGTTTCATAGCATTACACATTCGAGACAATGTCAAGACCGGTTTGGGCTCGAAAGCTTACAATAAGCAAGCTCAAATCTTGTAGGATAAGAAAAAACCACGGTATATTCTAAGCGTGGGGTAAACGTATCCGCTGCCGTGAATTTGGTGTTCTGCCGACCCCCGAATAGACGAGAAGAATTCCACGTCTATCGAGTAATGACAAACGCTAGGGGAGTAAATGCTCACATTCTGTGTTGCCTGCGAGAATTGGCAGCTTCCTGCGAGCAATTCGGAGGGAGCGGCAAACGAGGCGTCTTAATTGCGTCAAATACTGAGTTTCCCGGCGTGGGGCACCGTGTCACGGGCTGGATCACCACGACGAAACGAAGGCCGTTCCACAGAGCAGCCGGTTGGTACCCCGCTGCCACCCGCGGGCCGCGGCAGCGGAAGCACGTGGCGCGGTACGTACGTGGGTGTCCAGCGGTCGATCAGCGGCTTAAATGCCTTTCGGCCGTCGTCGACCAGATCAGGCCGGCCGGCGCTGGCTCGTCGTCCGCAGCGCATGCAGGCTCGCTCAGGGTCAGACGGCCCGGCTCTCGTGAGCCGTGTCCGCCCTTGTTTTTGCACCGGTTTCTGTCGTCTTCTGCCGTGGGAAGCGAATCGCTTTACTGTCGCTCGTGAGTCGTGACGTACTGCTGGTCGGTAGAACTGTGGGCAAACGCTTTGCGTTGCAGAAATAAACTGGGCAAGAGATGTCATGGGCGGAAGTAACAAACGCGCCGGCGCGTCGCATTAGCCAGAAAACTGTCGGCTCTATGGTTGTCGGCCCTCAAGAAAAGCCCAACAATCTAGCCCGGCGATTCACCCGGTGTTAGTTCGAGCCCACCCTAACCTCGTACGTTGGATCTACTATTAGAAGAAGGCCCAAGAGGAGCTCACCTGGCCGGAGACAACGTGCGTTTTCTTACCTCTTTATGACGCCCAGCCAAGACAACATTTTTTTGGATTATTACATAAAATACTCACACGCGTATCAACTAGGTACGCATACTGTATGCGCGCGCGCATAAGTACGTCTTTTTACACACGTCTAGGCAGACAAAGACCGAAGATAAATATTTGACCTCTCAAAAATTCTATTAAAACATACTCACATCATGTAATCTTAATTCTTGTGAATAGAGTCATGTACAATAACTTTACTACCCACCAGGCCACCACCAAGAGATAGTTCCCGATAACATTTTTTTTTATTGTGAGATGCAGGCAAGGCGACACGAGTAGTAACACTTTTCTGTCTGCTACGTACTTACGTGCACTCGCATGCGCGATGCATATGTACGCGTACATGGATATAATCCCGTTGTAAACGTATAGTAATACGAGGGGGAGAGGATCACGTTCACGTACCGATTAAGACAGTTGACACAACTCAAAGATGGGGTTGTGTGGTGATCCAAACGTCGATCCGCCGCCGCCAGTTGTTGAGTGCACGCATACTCCAACCGCTCCAATTTGGCAATCACCTGCATCGCTCGTCAAAGCAGCTGCATTGAATCGGCACGGAATTTTCACGACAGTCCAGAAGATTTGGAGAGTCGGAGTCAGCTTGCGTGCCGACTGCCGAACAGCTCTGATCGTCCATCGGCGAACATGTTTTTCCCGTCCTTTCCTTTGAAGCCTCGCATCAATGGAAGGAATTTCCGTGCACGCACTCCTCCCAGCCCGCCGGTCATGAGCATGCCCATGCTGGCAAAATACCTCGTAGAATTAGAAAATTTTCGTCAAAGGCATACTCTTTACCTGTACAAATTTATAGTTTTATATAATGGTTTCGTAAGGTAAAAATCCAACACATATATTTCAAACTTACTAAAAGTACAATACAAATAAATCTAAGATCTTAAAAATCTTTAAATTATTAAAATTAAAACCAATTTAATAAATAAATTTGATCTATTCAAAGAAATAATCTTATAGCGCTTTTTTTTAAGTGCCAAAGACGTACCGGCACCCCGGTACCGCCCGCTTGGATAAGTCCGTGAGCAGGGTTCAGAATACCGTTTCGAATGCATTTTTCGTTAGCCCGGTGGTACCGGTTTTTTTTGCTAAAAACCGCAAAAACCTGAACGGTTTGCAAATTTAAACTGGTTTGAATTCTAGTCAAACCTACTCGTGAAAACCGCGGGTTTTGACGAAAAACCGCTTGGTTTTTGTGAAAAACCAAGCGGTTTTTGGGCAAAACTGTGAAAACCGACGGCTCGATTTTTTGTGAAAAACCGAATGGTTTTTAGAGAAAATCGTGAAAACCGACTGAGGTTGGGAAAATGGGAAAAATACAAAAAATAGGGAAAATGCAAAAAATGATGTAGAATTTGTAAAAAAAAATACTGAGAAGGCTAAAATTTAGTAAAAATATAATAAATATATAAATAAGGTATGTGAAAATACGAAAAAAAATTCCAGAATGATCTCTTCTAAATTTGAAAAAAATTCGACATGACCTTTGCTATATTTTAGATAATTGGAAGTTGTAAATTAGGTATTTAACAATAATATGTCAATAAATAATATTTCATTGCAATACTACAATTACATAAGTGCAAAAATAGGCATTTACATAACCACATAGTAAAATCATACACAATTTCATTACCATTCACTTGTTAACACCATTTACATTATAATACCTTTCAATTGAAGTTGTGGAGTAGGCATAGGCATAGTTTCGTCATTCTTCTATTATGACAAAAAGGCCATATTCGACCTACATGAACGGAATGTCAGTAAAAAATTCTACTTGCAATGAAATTAAACATACAATTGAAACAAAATTTCGGTACGATCTTTGTTACATTTTAGACAATCTGAAGTTGCAAAGTAAGTATTTAGGTTTTAACAATAATATATGAACAAATAACTTTTTATTCCAATAACAACCACGTATCAATCTAATAAGTGCAAAAATAGGCATTCAAATATCAATACCATTTACATTTAAATATCTTTCATTTGAAATTGTAAGATCGGCATATTTTCATCGCCTTTTCCACACAAATGCCATGTTAGACCTGTATGGATACTATGTTAGTATAATATCAAGTTGCAATGAAATGAAACATTACCTTCGGGGCTACGGGTAGTATTGTTGCGTGTACACTTGGTTGGCCGTATTGTATTCCTCGGTGGATATCAAGGCTAATCCTCGTGTAACTAGTAACTCCGTCTTATAATCGTGCCAATTTTACCCCATCTATATATTTATCGTTTGCTATTATTAATACAATATGACATAAAACTCAAAGTAGTGCCGCTTCTTTGATTAGAATGATGGAGCAACCAATCACCTCGTACTAGTACTAAGGACATCGTTACTAGTGGACACCTCAGCGCATGGTCTGCATGCTCTGGCCTTTTTTCTAGATTTTTTTTACCACTCATGCTTCTAGCTAGCTGTAAGTAAGATAGTGAAATTTGATTCGTACCAGAGCGTATAGCAGACTGTCGTGCGATAAACACGAATAAATCGGGTTCCACACGGAATGACGGAAACATCGAGCTACATCCAAGATTTGAGTCGTCGAGCACGTGCATGGCGCCGTGTGTTTCAGGCTTTCAGCCTCGCGCGCATGTGTACTGTGGTCATGCAAGTAGCTCACGGTCCTTGCTCCATCATTCTAATCAAAGAAGTTTGGCTGACTCATGCAGCATTTTTCCTTGGAGCTCTGTTGAGTGATGTAAAAGTGGATGGCCGGATCAACTAGATTGAGGAGGAAGCTTGAATTTAATCGGTGTACATGAGCGAGCAAGCTTGCAGAATAAATAATTAGATGAGTAATAACAACGTATTAGCAGTTGAATATGATATATTAATGATTAGGAATTAGTCTATTTTACACCGTTCAACTTTCTAAAAAGTTCATTTGATATCATCAACTATAAGACCCTGTTTGTTTTAGTTTTTGATTCTGGATTCTGGCCTTGTCGGCATACTATACGCCAGGGTACCCTCTTCGCCGCACAAAGCGTCGTGGCCCACGTGGCGCCTAGCGGCGGGTGGGTGTTTACACCGTCGCCTGAGACGTCGATCTCACGTGGCGCTTCGAGGCGGCAGTGGCGGCCACGCCGCCGCTTCGGCGTCCCACGTGGCGGGTGGCGAAACACGCCTTGTTCATCCCGCCGCCGTGCAAAAAGGTGGGATGCGGTGGCTTCGTCCCGAAGTCTCCTTCCCCGACGTACCATGTCGAGAGAAGCTCTTTATGAATGAGCACGTCGGTTCCAAGGAATTCTGCAACAAGCCCGTTCCTCTGACGCCTCACACCTACCCGTGGCAGAGGGGTCACATTCCGGAAGAACCGGGTGAGGGCATGCACTGGCATTGATTAGGGCTGAAGGAACGGGACAGCGCATAAAGGTGTAGTAAATGCATGTAAGATAAGCATGATGACATCCCTCCTCTATCTGACTCGTGTAAGCCCGTGCATATAAGGGCACTTGAGAGCATACGGGGAGGGGAGGGGAGAAAAGAGGGAGAGAAAAAAAGAGAGGCTCAACAGAAGAGCTGGTCACCAGCAAGCTCTGGAACCAAGCCCCAAAATACTCAATCCAAAATCAGGCAGGATGTAAGGCTGTTACCCTTCCTAGAGGGGGCCTGAACCTGGAAAAAATCAGGGTGTTCATTGAATTGAAGGGGCACTAGAATTCGTTAGTGTGAGAGATACTGGGGTTTCCCTCACGGGGTTTGCCCGACTACCAAAGCCATCCCCTACCGAACCAAACCCGGCTCAGAGACTCGGGCTGTCAGTGGAATACGGCGACAGGCCTCAAAAATGAATCGAAACAAATGACTGATTCTAGAATCGATTCTCACAATCCACCCACCCATATACACTAGAATCCACAATACACTTCATATGTGCTTTTGGATTCCAGTTTTGGAGAATCGGTTTCTCTACAACCATAATCCGAATCAGCTTTAGAAAATCCAAAACTGAAACAAACAGATCCTAAAACTAGGTATTTAGCACCTATACTTACAAAACCAAGTTAATTTACACATTAAGCTAGTTTTGAAGAGCAATTTATTGTTATAGATAGTGATTTTTATGGTTTTTGCTATGTTAGCAGCTATATCATCAATTTTTGATGATGTAAATCCAAATAAGAGAAGGAATGATGACGAGAAGAAAAAAGAGAACATATATAGAGAAAAAAGGAGTGATAAAAAAGTTGATATTGATATCAATACTGTTGAATTAGATCATCATTACCAAAACTTGATGGCGTAGCTATTAATATGTTAAAAACCATTTTGAATAGGGTCCAAATAATCAAACCGCTTTAGGATGTAATTGACTGACCCGATTTTATAATTTTAGAGTTAAATACATGATTTTATTGTTGAAGGTGTTAAATGAACCTTTTAAAAAATTGAGGAGTGTAAAATAAACTTATTTATAATGATTATTAAAGTGTACTGAATATCGAAGTGATGATAACACTACATCACAATCTAGTTTCTAAGATGTCTATAAGGCCTTGGGATCCCCACAAACGTCCAAATGTTTTTCCCACTGCATTTATTAATCATATGATTTTTTACTCCTCTAATTATAAATAATTGTCGTTTTGAGCATCGATATAGCCTCCAAAACTCAACTTTTACCACTAATTTCTATTGTAATATATTTTTTAAAAATCTAATAATATTATAATATTATGAAAGTACATTAATAGTTAAAATTTAAAAATTCATTGGGCCGCGAGATCTAGTTCGCGGTTTGCAACGCGCGCCGGTGGCCGTAACACGTAGCAGATCGGCTGAGCCGATTAGCCGTCTGGGGACAGGGAGAGGGAGGGTGACCCCGAAAACCTGTAGCTTGAACATGTGGCCATCTCGCTGCTGGCTTGCGTTGCGTCCGCCCCGCGATCAGATATTTTCTTTTCTGTTCCTTTCTTCTCCTCATCCTTCTCCTCCTTCGCTGTGTCAATAGATCAAATCAACACATCAAAACGTATGGGCATTCTTTCGTCACGTTGCGGCGCGCCCACGATTTTTCTTGACGACTTTGATTAGTGTCGCTAGAATTTGACACATGGCCATCTATCGTTTGACATCAGGGACGGTACTAGGCTAAAAAATTTGAGAAGTACTGTAAAATTGCCTTATCAATGGATTAAATTTGTTGATTGAATTGGTTTCAATTTTAGTGGTTTGAGATTTCTAACATCTTGAAACTACTTGTATTTTACTTTTAGTAAATTTCAAATGTATATATTGGATTTATAATCTTATGAAATCATTGTACGAGACCATAGAATTGTATGTGTAAAATGTACACCACTAATAAATTTTTTTTATTCCTCCACATTTTGACATATTTCAAATGTCCCACCATTCTTGGAATGTTTGGCTGGCTTGCTTAGGGCTTGGTTGTTTTTTGTTTTGGATTTTCTAAAAGTTGATTCTGGATTGTGGCTGTAGAGAAGTTGATTCTAAAAAAAAACATGTATGAAGTGAATTCTAGTGTATATGGGTGGGTTGGATTATGATAATAGATTTCGAGTTGTTTATTTTTTTTATTTTACTTTTAGAGTTAGAATCCAGAATCAAAAGCAAAAACAAATAGACCTTTAGATTATCGAAACATTGTAGTTAACCTTTGAACAAATCCTCAGATCTTAAAGCAGCTTCGAATTGTGAATCGGTGATTACATGTTTGCGGAATAGCTTTACGATGGAATTGCATGCCCCTGTTATTATGGTCTCCATGGGACACTATGCTTGTACTTAAAAAAGAAAATCGGATTATTTATTAAACGGAAGGATTTTGGATAGTTTCTTTTATAATCAGAAACTATCCTCTATATAGAATCAAAATTTGGGTGACGGTGGATTCTCGTCAGCCTAGTCTTTCATCTCCACATGCGGCCGACCTGATCCAATTCTCTTACAAATAGAAGTAGTTTCTCCTATAATTTAGAATCTGTATAAACAGAAATTATCCCGAGGCTAACCCATTTCTACTCGCATAAGGTAATCCCATGCCATCGAACAAAATATACACCAGTAATATTCGATGATTACCTCACTAATCAAACACGTCTACCTACTATCAGCGTTATGATTCTGGATCAGCTAACCAAACATATGAGCATGACGATGCTAGGAAACAACCAGAATAAACTGAGCTTTTGATCCTAAACCTTGAGCTATGATCTGAGTGTTTTGAGACCTGTAGACTGTAGTGACGGAATATAAAAACATTTTGGACCTAAGCATAATTCGAATTCTATATTTATGAAATTGAGCCCACTATTTATTCACTGGTAGAGTGCCGGGCACACGCCGCCCACCTCCCAACCCCAGAAATTAAGGAACAAAACAAACCCCGCAGAGAAAAGGTACACACGAAGCTGAGGAGAGAGAGAGAGAAGAACAGCACAAAATCCTTATCTCCTCCCGGCGACGCACGCCATGGCCGCCGCCGCGGTCGTCCACCTCTCCTTCCACGGCCGCCTCCGCCGCTCGCCGGACATTCCTGCTTACACCTGCTACCGCCCTTCCCTCCTCCGCTGCCGCGCGTTCAAGCAGGAAACCGGCGGCGACCGTGAGGAGCCGTCGCCGCCACCGCCCGAGGCGCGGAGGCGCAGGAAGGGACCGCTCTACAAGCTTAAGGCGGCGATGCAGGGGCTGGCGGGGTCCCGGTCGGCGGCGGCGGAGGCGTATGGGGGGCAGTACCAGCGCGCCGTCGAGAAGGCCGAGGAGATCTTCTTCTCGGTGAGCTCCATCTGTGAACCCTCAAGCTCCTGCATATGCAATTGTTCTACATGACAGGGTTGGATTTGTCATTTCACCGGTGATCTGATACTTGGTTTACTACTTCACCAGTACTACCTTAAGCATAGGCAACTAGACAAGTAGTGGGAACTGAGCAGGCATCGTAGTTAAGCTGCATATGAGAATTGCCCCCCGTCAGATGCTGGCTGCTTCCTCGGTAGTTAGGATCCATTCCACTATTAGCGGCACCGGTCGATGTGTTCAAAACTGATCAGCTTGTTCTGAATGCAGGAATTTAGGCATCTGCTATTACTATAAAGTTGTGTAATGTCGATTCTCTATTGTGGTTATGCGCCGGATAGCTTAACTAAGTGAAACTAGGTTATAGCGAACGTAAAAAATCCAATTGCTAAATAAAAATTCTAGATTAAATCTACATTATCCCTCACATGCATGGCCTTGTTGCTCCGTTTGTCTATGCAAGAACTTTTCTTCTACCATTTCATGGGCTGCAAGGTGCACTGCTTTAATTTAGCATCCAACCATGTACGTCTGCTTGACAGCTCAAGTGTATTTCTTCCTAGCTCTGTTGTGACTTTATAGTTATGACTGTAAATAAAATGTCCAGTATCTGCTGATTCTTGTTAGGAATAGCACTTGTATCGAATATGAGACCAATGGGTCAGTATTTATACATGTATATAAGGATATAAAGGGAAAGCCTATATAAGGCAATATTTATACAAGGCTAGCAATCTCTATATAAGGCAACAAGCAATCTCTATACAAGGCAACTAGGATACTGTCAAACACCCCCCTTCAAATTTATGGTTGATCAACAATACTGAGTTTGGAGAGATAAAAGCTGCACTGAGCTTTAGTCTATGTCTTCGTGAAGAAGTCTGCCAATAGAAGTTTTAAAGGCACATACTGAAAAGCCACAATCTGATCCTGTACCTATGACTGTATGTAGGAAGCATGAACACCGATATGCTTAGTGAGCTCACGCTTCACTAGATCTCGAGCAATGCAAATTGCACCTGTACTGTTAGATAAAAGAGGAGTTGGTGTAGAAACAGAAACACCAAAATCCTCAAGTAGTCACCATAACTAAGTAATCTCTGCTGTCAAAAGAGCCATAGATCGCAACTTAGCCTCAACATTCGAACGAGAAACTGTTGTTCGCTTCTTAGTCTTCCAAGTAATGAGAGAACTACAAAAAAAACCACAATAAGCAGAAAGAGATTGACAAATCAGAGTGATCACTAGCTTAGGTAGCATCAGAGTATGCCTAGAGCTGTAAGGAGCTGGAGCGAGAAAAGAAAAGACGACGAGAGATAGTTCCATAAAGATATCGTAGAACACGAATAAAATTACTATAGTGGAGCTGAGTGGGAATTGAAACGAACCGACTCAAGATATGTACTGTATACGAAATGTCACGATGAACGACACCAAAGTAAATAAGACTCCTAACAAGATGGTGATAGCGAGTAGGATCCTCAAGAGGTTCACAATCAGTAGGTCGAAGGTGAACATTGAGCTCCATAGAAGTCTCGGTTATGTGCTGATCAGTAAGAGAAGCACGATTAAGAAGATCCTGAATATACTTGGGATATGCAGAAACCCTCAGGTGTAGAAGAAACCTCAATACCAAGGAAGTAGCGAAGAGGATCTAGATCAGACATGAGAAACCGCTCACTGAGACGTGCCTTCACAAATACAATATATTGAGAATCATCCCCAGTAATGATCATGTCATCAACATATAGAAGAAGAGTTCAACCATGGGTGAAGTGTGAGCAAAGAGCGCAGGATCATGAGCACTAGCAGAAAAGTCAGTAGCAGTGGCCATAGAAGAAAAACACTCAAACCAGGCATGAGAGACTTGCTTGAGCCCATAAAGAGAGCGGTGAAGCCAACAAACCATACCCTTAGAAACAGAATGCTCTGGTGATGGCTGCATATAGACCTCCTCACGTAGCTCACCATTAAGAAAGACATTCTTGACATCAAGCTAAGAGATGGACCACTTGGGAATAGAAGCCACAATAAGAAGAGTGAAAAAAGTGGTCATGTGAGCCATAGGAGCAGAAATCTCATCATAATTACAACCATACTCCTGTTGAAAACTACGTGTTACAAGACGAGCCTTATAGTGTTCAAGAGAACCATTAGAGCTAGTCTTAACCTTATAGACCCATTTGCACGTAATGAGACGGATGTGAAGAGGCATAAGATCCCACATGCCAGTGCGCTCAAGGGTAACAAGCTTCTTCGCCATTGCATACTGCCATTCCTGATGAATAACAGCATCACGATAAGAAGTCGGCTCGACAAGAACTGCACCAGCAAAGCCAAGGCGATTAGGAAGCCAAGTAGACTGGCGATCACGAAAAGCATAGCGAGAAGAAGGCACTAAAGAAGGTGACTCAGCAGGAGAAGATGGAACATCAGAAGAAGATGACACACCAGAAGAATTCTCAACTCGTGGATGATGAGTGTAGTATAGAGGATAAGAGAGAATAACTGTCGGCGTACTTTACGCCAGGGTACCCTCTTCGCCGCACAAAATCATGCGTGGCCCACATGGCGGTCTGGCAGGCGGGTGGGTGTTTACACCGTCTCACGGACGCGTCGGTCCACGTGGCGGCTTTGGCGGCAAAGGGCGAAGCACGCCGCGCCGGGTGTCGCCCACGTGGCGGCGGCGAAGCAGCGGGCGACCACGCTGCTGCTGCGGACCCGGCCAGCGTGGCGGCTTTGGCGGGTAGGTGGCGAAACACGCCGCCACCGGTGTCGGTCCACGTGGCGCGCGGCGGCAGTGGCGACCACGCCGCTGCCGGCGCCCGGCCACGTGGCGGCGGCGGGCGGTGGCGAAGCACGCCGCCACCGGTGTCGGTCCACGTGGCGCGTGGCGGCAGTGGCGACCACGCCGCTGCGCTCGGCGCCCGGCCACGTGGCGGCGGCGGCGGCGGTGAAAGCACGCCGCCACCGGTGTCGGTCCCACGTGGCGCTACGGGCGAAAGCGTGGCGACCACGCCGCCGCCCGGCGCCCGACCCACGTGGCGGCCAGCAGCAAAGTGGCGAAACACGCCTGTTCGTCCCGCCGCCATGCAAAAAGGAGGTGGGATACGATGGCTTCGCCTCGAAGCCTCCTTCCTCGCTGCATCGTCGTGGCAGTGCGCTATGTCGAACACGCCGATTCCAAGGAATTCTGCTACAAGCCCGTTCCTCTGACGCCTCACACCAACCCATCGCAGAGGGGTCACATCCTGGAAGAACCGGGCGAAGGCATGCGTTGGCGTTAATTAAGACTGAAGGAACAGGACAACGCATAGAGGTGTAATAAATGCATGTAAGATAAGCATGATGACAACCCCTTCTCTATCTGACCCGTGTAAGCCCGTGTATATGAGGGCACTCTAGAGCGTATGAGGGGGAGAGGAAAAAGAGAGGTCAACAGAAGAGTAAGTTATCCCCAAGCTCTGTAACCAAGTTCAAGATAGGCAATCCAAAATCAAGCAGGACATAAGGCTGTTACCCTTTCGTAAGGGGGCCTGAACCTGGGTAAAAATCGCTGTGTTCATCAAGTTCATAAGCACTAGAATTCGTTAGTGTGAGAGGTACTGGGGTTTCCCTCTGGTAGGGTTTGCCAACTACCAAAGACACCCCCCCTGCCGAACCAAACTCGGTCCGTAGACTTGGGCCTGTCAGGTGGAATACGCCGACAACAATGTTAGGAGAAACCGCAGGAGGAGGCTCCGATGGTGAAGAAGACACCAAAGGAGGGGTCGGCGATGAAGAAGACGCCAACTGACAAGGAAAAGTGGCAACTGGAGTATTATAAAAAGTCAGGAAAGAAAGTGGCTCGATAAGAGATGCTGAGTGGAAGAAGAACGAGGGTAGAAGGGACGAGATTCAGTAAAAGTAACATCGAGAGATCCGCATCGTCGGCCAACAGGATCCAAACAACGATATCCCTATGCTTAGCACTATAGCCTAGAGAAATACATTCAACAAACTGAGCATTCAGCTTGGTGCGTTCACAAGGTGCAAAGAGAACATAGCACACACACCCAAAGAGGCGAAGACTAGAATAATCAGGGGGCATGTCACAATGACGCTCGATTGGAAGCCTACCCTGAAGAGCAGAAGAAAGCTGAATATTAATTAAGTAGCAGTGGAAACAGTTGGCCCAGAAATGAGGTGGAGCAGCAAAAGCAAGTAAAAGAGCACGAGTTGTCTCAAGAAGATGACGTTGATTGCGTTAGATACACCATTCTGAGCATGAGCACTAAGACAGGAAAATTGAAAAAGAATGCTTTGGTCAGCAAGAAAAGCACGAAGGGCTCCTGACAGATACTCCCTTGTCGAGATAGCACAAAGAACATGAATGGGAGAATCAAACTGAGTACGGATTATGGTGGCAAAATTCTTATAGATGGATAAAACCTCACTACGAGAAGATATAAAATATTTCCAGATGTGGCGAGAGAAATCATCTATAAAAAGGATATAATATTTATGACCCCTTTTTGAAACAAAAGGAGTCGGACGCCAAACATCAGAATGAACAAGATCAAAGGGACGTTAGGATACAGACTCATTAGAAGGATAGGAGAGTTGTATCTGCTTACTAAGCTTACAACCTGCACAGTCTAAAGAAGCATCACCAGGCACATAACCTAAAAGGTTACGATGAACTAAAGAAGATAGATGTGAACCACAAAGTTGACCCAAACGGTGATGCCACTCAAACGACCTGATGGAAGATGCAACGTAAGCGGAAGCGGTGAAGGAGACAGAGAGACCGACAGGGACAGCGGAAGGAAGACAAAGCCAGTCAAGCTCCCAAAGATGCTGAGAGTAACGGCGGTGAGGGCCAGTACCAACTAGAATTCCCGTGCGGCGATCCTGAACACAATAAGAGTTAGAATCAAGGATAACACGACAGCCATGATCAGTGAGCTGGCCAGCGGACATGAGCTGCATGGTCACTTTGGGAACATAAGAAAAAGCTAGAACATGGAAAGAGAAAGACAAAAGAGTGTCTCGTCTTGCAACAGAAAGGAAGGTACCATCTGTAGTCTAAACAGTGATGGGAACAGCGAGAAGATTAATGGAATGGAGACTTGTCTTCGGCAATGGTGGCCCTCCCATGCGTGGGTCGGTGGAGGCTGAACGGTGGGAGGCTGAGGATGGCAGGAGGCGAAGGGAGGCAGCCGGACCAAGACAGAGTTGAGGTGGGAAGCGAAGGCTGGCGAGATCCCGACAGGAGGACGGCGGAATGCGGCTGGCCGAGGTGATGACGTGTGTGGTTGTGGTTGCGCAGAGCGCAGTCAGCTGACACGAGGTGGAGACGGAGCCTGCTGGGGCAGAGGCTCTTGGTTAGAGAAGGAGGGTGATCGAGGTGACGAGAAGAGCCGTTGAGGTAAAAAAGGTGCAAGTGCAGCGTCGGTAAACCCTAACCCTAACCTTGCCCTGATACCATATTGAGTTGTATGCATTAACCAGTTCACCCAAAAGCTTAAACTGATGAGTAAAAGTGGGTAATTCACTTATACTTCAATATTCCTTCTCACGTGTAGGCTCCCTTAGGCCTAATAAGTGGAATAAAAGTGGACTGCAATTATTATTTTTTAATTGCGCTAGCCGGGTCTTGAACTCAAGACCTTTTGGCTCTGATACCATGTTAGAAATAGCACTTGTATTGAACATGAGGCCAGTGGGTCAGTATATATACATGCACATAAGGGTATAAAAGGAAAGTCTATATAAAGCAATCTCTGTATATGGCAACTAGAATATTGTCTAACAATTCCAACATAAGCTCTGCAGTATCTACTTGTAGCAAGCCTGAAGAGGGTTTGTTTAGTAGATGTTGCTATTTAGAGTGACTGCATTGTGCCTACTTATATAGTCAGTGAAGTTGTCTAGTCATGTGGTTTATACTTACAGTGGACCATCTCGATTGTCATACTACCTATCAATTGTACGGATCACATATTTTTACCCCTTTTTGAAACAGGTCACATATTTTTAATCCTTTTCTGAATATGAGTTGGTTTATATTCACTGATTTCCTTCTCCTTTTCAGGTTGCTACTCAGCTAGGCAGATATGTTATCACTATGATGAGCACTGGTATTATACTTGCAGTTGGATTTCAGTTGTCAGGTCAGTCATATACTTACGAATAATTTATTGCATTGCTTTTGCATTCTTCTTTTCTCTTTGCTTCATATAGATCCTTCATAGAGGTTCAGTTAGTAATCTAGCTACCTTTGTATTTAGGTGGAGACAGCCAAATGAACACACTAATTTGGTATAGCTGGCTTGGTGGAGTAATTATTGGCGCAATGATAGGTGCAAATAGTGTCCTAGAGGAACACTGCAAAGCTGGACCTCGCAATGTTGTCATAACTGGAAGGTATCTCATTTTACATTCTTCTTTTGACATGCCATGTGAATCTTTTGCTAGGAAGTACCGTGCATACTCTGAATATAAAACAGAATGAACAATCAAACTAATGAATTTTCTCCTAGATGGGAAATATTGTTTCACCTTCTATTATCTGATTCCTCACTGGTTGCATCCGTTGGGAGCTGGTTTCTTATTGTTATTCATGTTTTGCGATCAATGCTGACCTTGTAGTTTGATTCTGGCAGCACAAGGGGGTTAGGGAAAGCACTTGCTCGGGAGTTTCTACTTTCTGGAGATCGCGTTGTAGTTGCTTCCCGCAGGTGGTAGTCATCGACATGATGCACAAAATTTATTCTTGTTGCTTAAATTTGAAATTTCCATGAGCTTCTAGTTCAATGCATCTTCTTAGTTTTTAAGTATCTTTTTTTGAAGGCAGCCCTGAATCAGTTCTTCAGACTATCAACGAACTTGAAGAGAACATACAGGAGGGCTTGTCAGTTGCCAAAAAGAAACAAAGAGAAACTTTATTAAATGCCAAGGTTGTTGGTACATGTTGTGATGTTTGTAAACCAGAAGATGTGAAAAGGCTAGTGAATTTTGCTCATGATGAGCTTGGTTTAATTGACATTTGGGTAAGTAATGCTTTACATATGGATCTCTTTTAGTATCTGTTAAGCATTTCACCTGAATAATTACAAAGTTGGATTGAGCAGACAGCTTTTGCGTACTTGTACCCTTTCATTTTGTTCTGTATGCTTGTATTGTAGCATGCACTAAAGATGTACTATTTCTTCTTAATTTTATCTACAGATAAATAATGCTGGCACAAACAAAGGTTTTAGGCCACTGGTAAATTTTACAGATGATGATATTACCCAGGTTTGTTAGTTGCTATCTTCTACTGCTCATGTTGCTTTCTTTTAATGACAGGGTTGATATAGCTAGATCAATCATGCAATCTGGTTTAACTATTCCATCTTATTTTTCTTTTTGTTTAGCTCAAACTAATTTTTTCTTGTTTCGTTTATAGATTGTCTCAACAAATCTAGTTGGCTCTTTACTGTGCACCAGAGAAGCCATGAATGTCATGCGATACCAAGAGAAGGGAGGCCACATATTCAACATGGATGGAGCAGGCTCTGGAGGATCAAGCACACCATTGACAGCTGTGTAAGCACCTCTTTTTTGTACTCTGTAACTTCTCGAACACTCATATTGGAGAGGAATATTGTGTCCTGCTTTTCTTGGTGCTAAAACATGACGATACACTGTATTGGATGCTGTTACCTGTGCTGTGAAGCTGAATCTGACGCTGATTTGTAAATTTGTAGTTATGGTTCAACTAAGTGTGGGCTTAGGCAGTTCCAAGCATCACTTCTGAAGGAAAGCAGAAGATCAAACGTTGGAGTACACACTGCATCTCCTGGAATGGTCCTTACAGACCTTCTTTTAAGGTAAACTCTGAAGTTACTTGACTTCAGATGCTGTGATTTGCCTGTGAACTATGCTAGGGAACTTACTAAGTAAATTGGGAATTTGGGATTAGCGACATAGAATGTGAGCATCAGAAAGTTACAAATTTCAGCACTAGATATGCAATCTTGCTCCTAGCTCCTCTCTTGAACCCTGTATTCTCTTTATAGATGAAGTTTCTGTTGGCTCCTTTCTTGGTAGGATGCATTGTATCCTCAATGCCATGCTGCATTAGTCATGGGGTGAAAGATAGTTCATGGGAAGAAATGCCCATTGATCTTCATATTATTATATAATTTTCTTCTTTTTGCCACGAAAGTTTTGTCATTATGGTTCTTTCGAATAGTTTTAGTCATATGTGTTATCATCCCCAAAAGAGAAAATTCATTGTCATTGTAAACTCTGTGTGTGTGTGACAACAGCTGATCAAAAGAATCATAATTGTACTTGGGTGCATCCTCCTTTACCTTGTGAGTCCAATTCAAAGTTGTGATTGTAGATTTTACCTTAGCACAAGTTACATAATAGTATAAGGTTCTATAGAATAAGCTACTTTATATTTTCTGTTTAAATGTAATTAATTTGTGAGATATCTTAAGCTATAAGGCTCACAATGAAAAAAATCAAGCTTGGCCATTTTTACTGACCATGCTGTATGCATAAAATAAAATGTGCTAGTCTTCCATATTATATGGTTGGCCTTTCTGTTGTTGCATGCCTAAATATATGAAATACCGCTGTTAACTTATAGTCTTATTCTTTGCAGCGGTTCATCTCTCAGAAATAAACAGATGTTCAATTTAATATGCGAGCTTCCAGAAACAGTAGCAAGGACATTGGTTCCAAGGATGCGAGTTATAAAAGGAAGTGGAAAGGCGATCAACTACTTGACACCACCAAGAATCTTACTTGCCTTGATTACTGCATGGGTTCGTCGAGGCCGATGGTTTGATGAAGAGGTATACTGCTTCTCTCTGTAAATAATATTTATTTATCTTTACATTTTTATTTCATTAACATCGGTAAATGAATATTATGCTGAATTCCAGCAGAAGCCCGTTACAAACAGAATAATTGCTTTCATTACCATGCATCCTTTTAAATATTCATGCTAGTGTAACTTCGAACGTTATGCTTCTCAAATATACTTTTCTAGAGAAGAAGCATCTCGCTCGTTGTTGCATATAAATAATACTGAGTGCGTCGCTGGACTATCCAAATTATGTGTGTGGGGTCCTATCGTACTTCGTGTTAAATAATAATTATTCCTTCTAATACTGGACCAATTAGGTGGGGTCAGATAATAAAGAAGCTTTAGTCCAATGTCCAGTTTTGTCAGGAGCCATAGAACTGGTCCTTGATGGTTTAATTTCGAGGTTCATAATAACCAGCTCAGTCCATCACCCTTATAGCTATTTTAGTGTTCAGTTTGGTCAGATCTTTCCAGGAAGGCTGTAGGATGGTCCTTCATGGCTTCAATCACCAGGTTCACAATGTCTAGTTTGGTCTATTGGTCTCAATGCTGTTCTATGTACTGTATGTTATATATGATGTAGCTTTTTCCGTACTCCCACTTCAATATACCATTTAAATGAACATGTTATACTCCTTTATCACTTTCCGTATACTTAAATAATAATTCTAAGATACTCCAATGTGCATGGTTGAAAAAATTTCATCAAAGCCCTTTATTTTTGCTATATACCCTTTTCTATATGCGAAAGGAGTATATCCATGACGAATTTTTTTGTGGAATTCACTTTGGAATATGTTATAATCAGTATTAGAGTATGCTCAAAAGGATAAAGAGGTATAACAACATCATTTAAGTGGTATACTTAGAGTGGGAGTACATACTTCCACGAGTACGAAACCATTTTCATATATATATATATAGAGAGAGAGAGAGAGAGAGAGATACATACGCGCGCACACATATATACATATACATATATACACACATATATATACATATACATACACGTGCGCGTGCACACGCGTATATATATGGAAGCCTTTTTCGTACTCCTGGGAGTACATACTCCCACATTCAATATACCACTTAAACGAGTATGTAATACTTCTTTATCACTTTCGGAATACTCCAATAATAATTCTAAGATACTCCAATGCGACATGGTTGGAAAAGAATTCATCGGAGCCCTTCATTTTTTGCTATATACTCGTTTCCATATGTAAAAGGAATATATACACAAATTATGCTATAAAAGGGGATTTCGATGAAATTTTTTGTGGAACTCACCTTGGAGTATCTTATAATAAGTATTAGAGTATGCTCAAAAGGATAAAGAGGTATAACAATATCATTTAAACGATATATTGGAGGTGGGAGTACGTACTCCCAGGAGTATGGAACCATTTTCCTGTATATATACATATACACACATATATAAGCCTTTTCTGTACTCCCATGTGTACATACTCCCACCTCTAATATACCACTTAAACGAATATGTTAACTTCTTTATCACTTTTGGTATACTTCAATAATAATTATAAGATACTCCAATGCGATATAGTTGGAAAATTTTCGTCGAAGCCCTTTATGTTTGCTATATACACTATCCCATATGTAAAAAGAGTGTATACACAAATTATGCTATAAAAAATGGAGCATGACGAAATTTTTCATAGAACTCACTTTATAGTATCTTATAATCAGTATTGGAGTATGCTCAAAAGGATAAATAGATATAACAACATCGTTTAAGCGGTATACTTAGAGTGGGAGTACGTACAACTAGGAGTATGGAACCATTTTCCTATATATATGCATACACACACACGCACGCACTCACACGCGCGCGCGTGCAGACACACACACACATATAATTTTAAATGCGTGAATTCAAGCCAAATTCAGGTATATTTTTTGAAACTTTTAGTTTTAGGGTATATACCCATCTATACAAGCGAAATTCGGGTATATTTTTCGTAACTTTCAGTTTTAGGGTATATACCCATATATAACAATTCAAATGAAACATACCTTTGAAAAAATATACTTGAATCCAAAGATTTGAACGAATTTAGATCATATGCTTTGCTGATTTATATATAAAATCAGCACATACCTACAATCAAACTATCATCTAAAACGGAAACTTTAGTTTGAATTTCAGTTCAAACTTATTTGAACTAGTTAGTAAACTGGTTAAACTCAATATCCTAAAAATTTCAAAAAGTTTTGCATGCAAATACATAGGAAAAATGCCCATTTTGGATCGTGGTGCCTAGGTACCGTGGTGCCTCAGGTAATTGTACTATATGTATATACCTACAATCAAACTACCATAAAAAGACAACTTTAGTTTGAATTTCTGTTCAAACTTGTTTGAACTAGTTAGTAAACTAGTTAAAACCAATATCCAAAAATTTTTGAACTTTTTTGCACGTGATAGTGTGATACATAGGGGAAATACTTGTTTTAGTTCATGGTGTTCAGCCACAATGGTGTCCTAGTTAATTATACTATATGTATATATATATATATAGATATGTGCGCAGGTCCATGGTTTTAAAAAGCAGTTGTGTCAGTATTGCCCAGTATGCCATTTTGGGGTTGAACATGGACAACATTGATACACTAATGATGCTGTATATTTTGACCGGGTATTATTGGGCTATGAACTAAAACGTGACTGATTTGAGAAAAATCATTTGGAATTTCACTATTAGATCGACCAATATGAATAAAAACCACTGAATTAAAATATAATTTTCCAAAAATATTTATAATTTTTTATATTTACAGTTATGGCCTTATAGCAGCTAAACATTCAAGAAAAAATGATGACAAGCGGATAGTACTATGGTTTAATTGTAAGTGAATATACGTTCTTTAAAAATCTTTCACAAGATAACCAGGAATAGTTCTGTACATTATTGTCGATCCAAAACATACATGCATGTGAAATTGGATTGTATTTTTTTTGTATGCATGCTGGCTGTCCAATGCAAGGTAGTAATGAGCAATGCTCCAAGCATTCTAAGAACGAGGTTGAAAAATTAGAGATGAAGTGGAAAGTGCTATATGCTTACAAAAGCTATATAATTTCATCATGCGATTGTAAAAATGATAAAAGCTGTGTGGATGCGCGTTAGGAGTGAATGAGAGATCAGCACGGCATTTGCCTTTGTGTATTTATTTCAAAATACTTTCAGTTATATTGGATATATTTCATGCAGGGGAGAGCAGTATATGCAGCTGAGGCGGATAGGATTCGCAACTGGGCTGAAAGTCGAGCACGCTTCTCTTTCACAGATGCCATGGAGATGTACACAGAGAACACATGGATTTCCGTATTCTCACTCTCTGTTGTCTGTGCATTCATAATTCTTTCCAGCTCAGGTGGACCTCTTCCAGGCACATGATCCCCAGAGTCGCCAAACCAGACGGCCACGTACTCCATTTTTCTCTCTCTCCCTATAGGCATTCTATTGTCTAATGGCATATGGCACGAGTGCACGACACCTCTGAAAGGGGGAAAGGTGAACCCACACGCGTACATAACTCATACGTGCAAGAGAGATCAGCATCGGCTGCCTCACCATTTAAGGCCAAGCTAACCATGTGCTTAGAAAAGGGTAAAAATAGCATTTGTTATGTGGGCATTCCACTAGTCTATGAGCTGTAACTTGTAAGAAAATGTATCTGAAGTACTATGATCACGGACAGGTTCTTACCTCTTGTACATGCATATAGTTATGATCCTTGTAACTCTCTGATCGTCGTTTGAAGTAGCATGTACCGTATATGGTTCATCTATCTGTTTGTATCACATAAACCCTCTGAATTGTTAAAAGCAGAGCCATTCGTGCGTTTTGTAGAAACGCGTGTCCTGGTCGGTCGATCGTCTAAAGTTCCGGCTTCGTGTCTCCCTTTTGTCTTTGGATTTTGATACTAGCGGGGGAAAGACAAAAGTTGTATAAAGGTAAGCTTGCAATGAGGTGGATCTTCGTAAGAGTAGTTTTCCACTCCTGTTTCTGGATTGGAAAACAAAACTTCACCACGTGCCACCAAAGCACTAACATGATGGCATACTACAGTACAGACTAGTAAGCACAGACTTTTTTTTTTGGATAGCAAATGCACATGCATGTATTTGCAGAAATTATCTGCCAAAGTGGAGTACGGATGCATACTGCATAGCTGGTGCATGCGTTGGCAACTTTGCTGAACGAAAAGGCGAAGTGAGGCCTTCTTTTCAAGTGCTGATAACAGCAGGCACTTTGAAGTTGGATGTCTATTTCTTTCCTCTTTCTGAGCACTCTCAGGTTCGATTAGTACGTTGGAGCTGGTTGGAAGCTTCCTACTTGTATACTCCAAGCTCACTGATTTGCACCAAAATCCCGTAGTTCCCATTCCATATGGCCCCTCCTAAATCCTCCATAGCGCTAACAACAGAAACTACAGAAAACAAAAACAGTTCCATTGGTAACCCTATATTCAAAACAGATAGATTTTTTTTAAGAAGTCGCATTTGCCATAGTTGAGACCTCACTAATCACTAATTTGCGGTTAGTATGCTTGAATCCAGCTACAGAAGAGTTGAGTCCGCCTCGCCGGTGAATTTGAAATATACTTCAGTTCTTGGACCGTGATTGCAGCTTAATTGCTACTAGCAGCCACCGGCGCTTAATTTGTTTTTCTGTTTCGATGAGCCGTTTTCGGCTTCAACATTGCCATCATGTACACGCCACTACTCCAGACAAAAGGGAGAAACAGCCAGGCCTAGTCTTTATCTTGATCAGTGGCTCTTGAGCATTAGGTCAATGGTTTTTGGTCTTTGGAGGCGACCAAACAATAGGGCACACACCACACCAGCGTGTGAGTGCTCCCAAGATTGAACTCAACCGCTCGGTCCACCTCTGTGGAGGTTGGAGGGACGTTCTTCAATGGAGAGCTTTACAGCAAGAGGGAAGGAGTTCATTGTTAGTGGACTAGCTGTGGAGCCCTGAGGGGAAAAAAAAAGATTGGAGAATGATCGATGTGCCTGTCATGACCTGATGGTTTATCACACACACAAGAGCGCGTCAGTCCGTACTTAATGCAGAACAATAGTCGTATCTTTCTCTAAAATGCATAAGACAATTCTTGAACTTCATCTGACTAGTAAGTTTTGCCACTAAGTTGTATTTCACGGAAAAAACTTACTTAAAATCTCAGACTACAAGAAAGAGACAGACGGTCTACTCCAACAAGACGGATGCTACACTAACAATTATAAAAATTTTCACAAGGAGGCTAAGGTTACTGATCCGACGGCAAGTTAGCTAGCTAGGTTCAGTGCGTCGTCACTGCACCGAATCTTATTGGTGGCTATGGCGAGGTTAAGCTTTCAAGGGTTTATCCTGAGCCAAGCTAGGGCTTGGCCGAAAGTGACGCGTGAGATCGAATATACGCAGAGGCCAGGAGAAGGACACAACATATTGATCGAACCGGCCGAGATTATAATGCTAAAAAGTTTTGGCCGCGTGATTGTGCGATGGCGATGGCCACTGCCCATGCACTCGCATGCGCATAAGTGCATTTGGGCATAACGAAAGCAACGGGCACTATCAAACAACAGGAAGTTTACGAAATCTGCCCCCTTTTTGCATAATGTTGTAGAGTTGTGTGCTAGCTGGTGCTTAGCCAATTTTGATGTCATCTTTGATCCAAAAACACTTTGATGTAATCTTTATTTTTGCGTGGCTAAGTAGGTTTAATTAAGAACCTAACTCATATAAATGTAATCTCTCTTTTGGTTCAAATAGCATGTACTACCTACATCAGAATTGGTCTGTAGCAAGACTTGAGATAGGAATGTATACGTACTCCTACCAAACAGCTTCTTCAGCTCCTATGATAAGGTAATTAAGCCAGGTTAATCAGGTCTCTAATCGTTGTTTGCATGCATTATGTTAGATAATCATGTTAACGCAAAAGACTAACGATGAATTGTTGTTTGATCTAGGAATATTTGAAGCATATAAAACTCGAAACGATTCTTCCGGATTATTATGGACTCTCCATGCTATAACGCAAAAGACTAATTAACGATGAATTGTTGTTTGATCTAGGAATATTTGAAGCATATAAAACTCGAAACGATTCTCCACTCCACCATTGTATTTTGCTATGTTGACTCTCCATGCTTATGAATAGCTCCGCTCGCAACAGCAAATTAAACAAACAGATAGTACCTTCACTAATTTGGTCAATGCATAAAGCAGGAATTACGTAGCTGTACTAACCATGTGAATCCAAAATTAGTTATTTCGGTGCTTTACGATTTTGACACATTTTTGTCCTGCCTCATATATAAACAACCATGCATATTTTTTTCCTACCACCACAAAGTAGCACATTTAATTTTATGTACGGTATTTTGAAAGCAAAGGTTCATATGTGTTGTTGACCCGTTCTATATTTTTGCGGTTTTGTCAATCTTACAAGGTATGCAACTAAACGCAGCCACATATCCTGACCAGTGCAACGACTGGATAACCGATGGAATCATTAGCTTTGCTTGCATATGCATCGACTTCAGCTTGATCAAGACTGCGAGGAAAGATCAAGATATCAATGTAGGAGAGATCAATCATGCCACAAACTCGCAATATCTAGCTCCATCAACCACTTATTAAGATCAACTATACCAATCGTATCTTCATAAATTATGTCTACACCCTGTTTATTTTGGCTTTTTCACTGGACTTAAAAGCAAAAAAGCCAAAACACATGACTGACTTTTAAGCCGAGCTTAAAAAATGCCTAAAACCTCCATATAACTATAAGCCAAAAGCCAGGTGAGAGGTGTTTTTTTTGGCTTTTTGGGGATAAAATAACCCTTTGCCACTATAAGTCTCCAAAATTACACACCAAATGCCATCATATATAAACTCAAGAATTCTTCTCCCATCTCCTCTTCTCTCTCTCTCCCGTGCGACATGCCTTCTCCCTCCGCCACTCCGGTCTCTGCCGTCCCCAACCTTCTCCCTCCTTCATCGTCCCCAGCCTCCTTCCTCCTCTACCGACCCAGATCCGGTGCGACGTGGGTTGAGGCGGCCGAACTCGAGCTTAGAGTGGCGGGAGACTGCAGGGTCTGGGCGTGGCGCAGGTGGAGCCGAACAGATCTAGCTGTAGCGCGGCGGGAGGCCGCTGGATCTGGTGTGGCGTGGGTGGAGGCGACTAGACCTGAGGGTGGAGCGGCGAGAGACGGGTGGAGGTGGCTGGTTCTGGCGGGGCAGGAGGCGACCTAATCTGCCTTATTGAGCCTCTCGGTATATGTTTTTTAGTTAGTTTGACGAGAGTTCAGAATTGTTATGCTATTTTCAGTCTGATAAGAGTTCAAAATTGCCATGTAGTAAGAGTTTCAAGTTGATAAATAATTATGCTCAAAATAAAGTTTGATCTCAAGTTTAATCTATGTTTTTCAATATGACATTCAATGAAAAAAGTATAAAACATTTGTATTAGATAAATCAGTATATAAGAAAAATCCTTATAATCTTAAAGGATATTTCGCACTTTTCAGCAATAAGCTACACCATTCAATCCATCAAAAAGCCAGGATGCCAAACAGCATGTCTTGGCTTAAAAGCCAACTTAAAAGCTAGTTAAGCTAAAAAGCTAGTTTTAAGCCAAAAACTAAAAAGTCTAAGCCGAACCAAACATAGCCTACATCAAATAACACTGTAAAACATGGTTCATCTGATCCCAGGTTTAGGGCTAGTCTGGACTTGGAAAATATGTAGGGCCTATGGCTAGCCAAGCCCAGCCTGAAATTCGTTCAGCTTGAAATTTGTCTTGTGGTCCGTTGATCCAACCGGAATGGCCTAAGAACCCTAATGGCCGAGCTTAGACTAAAGGTCTAGTCCGAGAAGCTCAAGTCTAGTGTGTTGTTGTGCTGATCATCGGCAATCATAATAACGTTGCAATATCTGGAGCCTCCGACAAGGAAGACAAAGAAGTTCAACACATGTGTCGACTCAAGGACTTGAGGACTCAATGGTAACATCCAATTCATCCAGAATATTCAATATAAAAGTTGTGTACTTTATCCATTTGTTATTAATGTAAAGTGTCCTGCCGCCTACACTATACTTCTAATGGTATAGTAGTTTCATGGTGTTTCATTTTGAATAAAGTTTCATAAAAGTTTCAGGTTTTGAGTTTTAAGTTTCAAAGAAGGTTTCAGCGTGTTTCATGAAAAGTTCCAAAAAGGTTTCAGGTTCTGAGCTTCATGTTTCAAGTAGGCTTTTAATTAACACGTTTCATGAAAGTTTGAACACATTTCAAAAAGTTTTTAGAAATAGTTTCAAGCATATTTCAATGTGTTTTAAGAAGTTTCATAATAGTTTCAGTATGTTTCATAAAGCATAGTTGTCGACGATTCGGGACAGGGTCCCCCGCCGAGCTTACTTGTTGAATGAGGGATCAACTTGGGGCCCTTTTTCCGCAAGGGTTATCGTCACGAGAGTATGCCGAGCAATGGAACGAAGGTATCTGGGACAATCGTAAAGGCACAGATGGTCGTTTTTTCCGGTTCGAGCCTCTCACGGGGAGATAATAACCCTCGTCCCAAAGGTGATTGCACTAGTATGTGAAAGTGGGTTACAAAGCGCTTGCTCGGGAGGCCCTGAACGATCCTAAGGACTCCCGTAAGCAAGCGATGTGTGTAAGTGTGCGCGTAATGTGAAGGTCCAACCCTCAATCCATCGTGGGAGGGGTATTTATAGGAATTACAGAGACAAATCATTTATTACGGGCGCGTTCTTGTCAGAGGGCGTAGGCGGTCAAGGTGGCCGCGCCACCACCGGTACCACGCGACGTGGGTACATTGGGCGCGGATCGCGGTGCGTAGTCCTTCGAGCCGCCGCGATAATTAATGCCACGTCGTCTTCGTGAATTGCGCCCAGTCTTTTGGTCGATCCTGGGGCTCTTCTTCGGTCTTGGTCGCTAGTTGCACTCTCCGAGCAAGCATGCTCGGGGCTAACTTGACAGAGGACGAGGTGGGCTGCATGCTTGGCCGTGTCTCGAGACCTTCCTTGGGGACAACGCCGGAAACATGGTCATTCACGGCCACCGTCGGGTACGATGGTCGTCTACGGGAATTTCCTAATCCCCGACAGCTAGCCCCCGAGGCTTAAGGGGGAAGTTGCTCGACCGGGCCTTCGCCTTAAGCCTCTAGACTCATAGGAGGATTGGGACTTTGCAAATAAAAACTATCGCACATCCGAGCAACATCGGCTCGGGAAGAGGATCTTCGCAAATAAGAGCTACCGCAAAGATCCGAAACAACACGGCTCGTGGACGAGGATCTCGCGGCGTAGAACTACTGCATGCATCCGAAAGCGGCACGGCTCGGGGACCTCGCGATGAAGAGTCTGCTGCGATCCGAAAGCAAAGACGCGGCTCGGGGCGATGGTCTCGCAATAAAAGCTACCGCGACATCCGAGTAGCATGGCTCGGGGGCGAGGATTTCGCAGTCAAGAGCTATTTGCGCATCCGGCGGCGGGGCTCGGGATCTCGCAGTGAAGAGCTATCTGCGACATTCGAGCAAAGACGGCTCGGGGACAATGGTCTCGCGGTAAAAGCTACCGCGACATCCGAAAGTAGCATGGCTCGGGGCGAGGGTCGCGAAATAAGAGCTATCATGGCATCCGGCGGCGGGGCTTGGGGGTCTGCAGACCAAGAGCTATCATGCGCATCCGAAAGCAAAGACGGCTCGGGGCGATGGTCTCGCGGCCAAAGCTACCGCGACATCCGAGTAGCATGGCTCGGGGCGAGGGTCTCGCAGCGAAGAGCTACTACGCATCCGGCGGCGAGGGCTCGGGGACCTCGCAATGAAGAGCCGCTGCGGCATCCGGCGGCATGGCTCGGGGACCTCGCGGCGAAAGCTCTCGCGACATCCGCAAAGCCGGGCTCGGGGCGAGGATCTCGCAGCGAAGAGCTACCGCGGCATCCGCGGCCGACGGCGGGGATCTCACAATAAGAGTTGCTGCGCATCCGAAAGCAAAGACGGCTCGGGGCGAGGATCTCGCGGCGAAGAGCTACTGCAGCATCCGGCAGACGGCTCGGGGACCTCGCAGCGAAGAAATCTGCTGTGGCATCCGGCGGCAAAGACGACTGGGGCGAGGATCTCGCGGCGAAGAGCTCTCGCGGACATCCGAGCAAAGACGGCTCGGGATCTCTACGAAAAAGCGCTCAGGCATCCGAAAGCAAAGCGGCTCGGGGCGAGGATCTCGCGGCGAAGAGCTATCGCGCATCCGGCGGCCGCGGCTCGGGGATCTCACAAAGATCTCTCATGCATCCGAGCAGCGACGGCTCGGGGCGAGGATCTTGGTAAATGGGGGTCTGCGGCATCCCAAGCATGAGTCAAATGCTTGAGGAATCGGCGACGAGACATGCTCGAACGCGCATCACTCGGACATGGACTAGACGTCCATGGGAACTAATCGCGCGAAGAGACTCGGCCGAGCGAAGGGCGTGCCAGCGTGGAACACGGACGACCCGAGCGAAACGCAGCGTGCTCGGGAAGAGACTTCGCGCGGCGAAGGGCGATGCTTCGGCGGGACATGGATGACCCGAGCGGCGCGCGTGCTCGGGGGAAGAGACTCGCGCCCGAGCGAAGGACGTGCTCAGCGTGGAACATGGTCTCGGTGTGGCCTTCCGGATCAGTCACACCAGCCACGCCTTCGCCGGCGTAGCACACGTCGTCGTCCTCCACGTCGCCGAAGACGCAGAGGTCTTGATTGTCTTGTGAGTTCGGCATCCTTAAGGATTTCTTGCAGAAGGACTTCAGTCGACCCCCACGGACGGCGCCAGCTGTCGACGATTCGGGACAGGGTCCCCCGCCGAGCTTACTTGTTGAATGAGGGATCAACTTGGGGCCCCTTTTCCGCAAGGGTTATACATCTGAGAGTATGCCGAGCAATGGAACGAAGGTATACCGGACAATCGTAAGGCACAGAGGGTCGTTTTTTTTATCTGGTTCGAGCCTCTTACGGGGGAGATAATAACCATATGTCCAATGATTGCACTAGTATGTGAATGTGGGTTACAAGGCGCTTGCTCGGGAGGCCCTGAACGATCTTAAGGACTCCCGTAAGCAAGCGATGTGTGTAAGTGTGCGCGTAGTACAGAAGGTCCAACCCTCAATCCATCGTGGGAGGGGGTATTTATAGGGAATTACAGGAGACAAATCATTTATTACAGGGGGCGCGTTCTTGAGGGGCGTGGCGGTCAGCGGTGGCGCCACCCGCCGGGTACCACGCGACGTGGGTACATTGGGCGCGGATCGCGGGCGCGTAGTCCTTCGAGCCGCCGCATAATTAATGCCACGTCGTCTTCGTGAATTGCGCCCAGTCTTTTGGTCGATCCTGGGGCTCTTCTTCGGTCTTGGTCGCTAGCTGCACTCTCCCGAGCAAGCATGCTCGGGGGCTAACATGCAGAGGACGAGGTGGGTCTGCATGTCGGGCTGTCCGGAGACCTTACTTGGGGACAACGCCCAGGGGAAACATGGTCGGGCCAGCGGCGCCGTCGAAATCTGATGATGGTCGCTCACGGAATTTCCCAATCCCCGACAATAGTGCTTGAGAGTTTCATGGGATTTCAACAATGTTTTGGACAACATCTTTAGTTTCAAGGAAATTTCTAACACAAGTAATCGCAGGTTTCAAATTTTAGAGGAGTTTCAAAAACCATGCTTGCCTGAGGCAATGTCAAAAAGGAGGTATTTGGTTTCGAGCACACCATGCTAGCTTACCCGTAGCTTCTCTTTGTCCGTCGCACTCGTGGTGGCTGCATGAGCGCACCAGCGCTCACTGCCTCTACTGTCATGCTAGCCTATGACCACTCACCTTCCATTGCGTTTGTGGATACCGCGTAGCCCACCGCCACTCACCCCACAATCACCACACTCACTCGTATTATGTGAGCCCTACATCCACTCCGCCCAATCGTCGCCTCGTTGCCCACGGTAGATCTCCTTGCGGTTGTAAAGGTGGTTTCTTATTGTTAGATCCACCTGGAATTTTTTTTAAAATAATATTATTTTAATTCGAAATTGCAACATTAATACTCGCATTAAAAAAATTGCAGAAATATTACCCGGTCGCCAAACCGTTTGGCGATAATAGGGTAGTCGCCAAACGGCTTGGCGATAATCGTGTAGATTATCGCCAAACGGCTTGGCGATAATCGTGTAGATTATCGCCAAACGGCTTGGCGATAATCGTGTAGTCGCCACACCAGTTGGCGACAACTGCCTAATCCCGCGTGTTGAACCGCTAATAGCCAGGTCAGGCAGTTGTCGCCAGACCGTTCGGCGACTACTATATAGTCGCCAAACTGTTTGGCGACGACTAGTAGTCGCCGAACCGTTTGGCGACGACTAGTAGTCGTTCAACTATTTGCCGATAATATCGTACATTTTTATTTTTGGGTAAATTTAGTTTTGAACTGTTTGTGCAATAATTGTTATATTAAACCGAAAGAACTAAAAAACTCTTGTCATGTAATAAGCGGAAGAATTATTTGAGTTCGTTAGTGATACGCATCTCACTTGCGTATTTTCATAGCCCCGCGATAGGCGGAACACGGTCTAAAAATACAGAATAAATGAAGGCGGCGTCGCGATCTTGCTTCCACTTATGTATGGGCGAGATAGCCGACGTTGCTCGGCATTTTGTTGCGAAAATCGGAAAAGGCATCGACGGACTCTGAAACCACGGAAATCGTGGGCACTAAGGGGTTTCGTTGCCCATGGACAAAGCGAACACGGTCCAAAAATACGAAAAAAATCAAGGGTGGCCTCACGTAATGCGGGCTACCACTTACGTATGGGCGAGATAGCCGGCGTTGCTGACCATTTGTTGCGAAAATCGGAAAAGGCACTTTCATGGGTAGAATCGTGAGCACATATAAAAATTAAATTGGACAACCACGACGTCGAAAATTTTTGAAATTTTTATGGAGGTTCCTGATAAATCATTGATATTACCATAAAATTTCAAATAATTTGAAGATCTGAACAATGTTTTTAAATTAAAACAATAAAATTTGATTGTTATGAACATTTCAAAATTTAATTTTTATTGTTATGAACATCATAGACAGAATTTTCAAAATTTTATGGTCGACAACAACTCATGTTATGAACACTTAAATTATTTGTTGAACATATATAAGGGCACATACAATCGAAAGTTCAGATGAGAAAATAAGCAATAGATTAGATTATATTACAAGGGCATTACAACAAGGATGTAAATTGCTTGATTTAACTAACTAACGAAAGCAGCTGTAGTCATGGTGGAACAAATGATCGTTCGCCTATCGTGATACTGACGAGAATGATGTAAGACATTTTCTCATATTACCCGACGTGTTAATTTTGCGATTTGTTATCGAACACCGCTCGATCCCTACTATGAAAGAAATCCATGGGGATCCGCGAGGCTCCCAACCATCGCCGATTGGGTGGCCTATGCCGTGCGTCTCGGGTGTGTAACATTTAATTTTTTTCTTTTTATGTGGATTTACGCCCTCCCATATGGGCATGTCATCCCTATTCGGCGTCCCCTATGTTAATACCGGGTTCGGTTGGTCACGCATAACGTCAAGGATGTGTTGCGTCTTTGCGGACCTCGGCCGTACTTCCCTTGTCCCTTCTTCTTCGAGATGAGGAACCTCTTGCACCTTTGGTGTGTTGTCCGCTTAGCCACATGCGAGACGCTGCTCTGCTTCGCTCGCACTCCACTATATGTTGCGGAGGTGTGTGTTGGGCTTATCCTTGGACAACCGAAGCGTGCCTGCATCAATGCAAGATGCCCGCTTTGGTCGTTGAAGAACACCGTAGGCGTGCTGGGTCCGGCTTTTACGGGCGGTAGTGGCACCACGGAGATGGTTGCTCCCCTTATCCCATGCAGAAGCATGAGATGTGGGTGGTACGTCTCGGGTCCACCCAGTTGAAGTACCAAAGACCGCTTCATCCTGGCCAAGGGCACCCAGAGAATCTACTTCCGCTAGATCACCGTGGCGGTATCCACCATCGCCTCGTGCCGTGTCACGCATAACGTCGGGCTTTGGGTGGCCCCCGAGGAGGTTTCTCGTTTGACTTGAGCACATTCGCAAGTGTCCTTTTGAACTCCTATGTGCGATGAACTGTTTAGAACTACTAATTTGTGTGTTTAACAAGAGTATGACGATGAAACTCACCGATTGGTTGGCCCTTGCACACCGCCCCGAGCTCGGTCGATCTAGAAAAGGACATATCTGGCGGCCTCTCACCGGTGAAGTTGTCGAGGCGAAGCGAGGCGGCGTGGCGATTATAGAAATTAATTGATCACGCTCGTCCGCCCGTCGATCCATTGGAAGAAGCAACACCGGTCCTTGTCTTTGAAAAGAAAGAACGATGCATGAGATGGTAGTGTTACCTCAGTTGTGTGGACACGAGTAGGTTTACCTTGTAGGTGCGGCCACAACAAAGAGTGAGTGCGCCGCCTCTCCATGGGTAGATTGCATCATCTTCGCGGTGAGGTTGCATCGCATTTGGTCGGGCAACTCTGGCGAGCGGGCGTCGACACTACTTGCATCCGGAATTTGGGGGAGGATGACTTACGCTGTCAAGAGGCGACGAGAGAACGACATTGTGCCCTAATTTGTGTAGGTTCGGTGACGTTTATTGGTTGGTTTGGTGTGTTGGATGTCTACCCTCGGCCCTCTTTATAGTGGTGGTGAGGGTTACTCCACAATTACAAAGACTTGTCCATTTTGATGGCGTGGTATCCTCTGTGAAAGCTTGCACAACTTGTCACCCATCATCAAAGCCGCACGACTGTCACCCTCTGTGAAAGGCAGCACGACTGTCACCCTCTGTAGAGGTCTGCCACGACCTGTCACCCTCTGTCGAAGGTCGCACGACCGTCACCCTCTCTGTCAAGGTGCACGACCTATCACCCTCCGTCGAAGGTCGCACGACTGTCACCCTCTCAGAAAGGTCAGCCGACTGTCACCCTCTGTCGGAAGGTCTGACGACCACCCTCTCGTCAAAATCAGACGATGTGTCACCCTCTCCCGAAAGCTAGCGTGGCACGAAACGCGTGTTGTCGCTTTCATCAAAAGCGGATGCGCGTGTTGTCGCTTTCGTTTCAAAAGCGGGTGCGGCGTGTTGTCGTCTCGGCCGGCAGCAATATGGTGCGAGTCTTGTCGTTTAGTCGAGTAGTTTTACAAGCCACCGAAAAGGCTTAAGTATTTCTAAACTGCAGAGTTTGTGAACATTTAGGGCTCTTGCTTTAGTAGGATTCAGATATTCTTTTTAGGGCTTGATCTACACATAAAACTGAACTAACTAAGCCTATTTAGCGGCCTTTAGAATTACTCGTGTAAATACAGATGTTGGTGTGACTACCTTTTGAACCCAGTTTGGACAACCATATCACACGAAAATATTCTAATTAAAGCCTCGCTTAACATGTAAAATACGGATACATGAAGATATGATATCTGAAACCACTTCGAAGACATCCGCTACTAACTCGCCCTCTACACGATCGGCAACCTCAGAAGCATCGCGACGTCCTGCGGGAGGACCGCCACCTCCGAACAGCAGTGGAAAGTGTCGTCTCTGGCGCCAACGGTCCACCAGACTAGACAGAGAGTCTCGGCCGAACGGAAACGCCGTGACCGCTCGGACCGTCTGCCGCCTCCGCAGATCCTCGGCCTCGGCGCCTCAGTGAGCCCTCGATCATGCGGCGAGGAAGCAACCCAGACGTACAACCTATCGACATGTAAATTCAATTGTTAGACGAAATACAAGCGAGCAAAGAAACATGTAAATGTAGTGCAACTCATTTGGGCGTAGAAGGTCGGGTGGAGCCGCCATGCCTGCGGCACACGGACCCGTGCAGAGGCACCCTCTCAACGCTACGTGTGGCGTGGACGAACGCACTGTGCCGTCGGTCCAACGAAGAGTCAAGGAGTGACTCGGGTGCTCCATCCTCGCAAGCAAACAGAAAACAAAGACGATTAGTAATGTAAATGAAAAGACTGTAGAGTTCGACATAAATAAACAAACGACAAACATATTACGCAATTCAATACAAAAAGATGACAAAAGGTACAATCATAGCTAAGCATTATTAAGCATTCAATACAACCCGACATTGATAAAATAGTCCAATGTAACCTCAAATACCTAGCATAGGATAAAATGATACATATTACACAATTCAATACAAATTACATAATTCACTACATAACACTACGGGCATTATGTTGCCTTGTGCCCGTACTCACCGTGACCGAGAACACCTCCTAACAGACCACCCACTTCAGATTCATCCATGTCATTGCGAATCGCGCTTAGACGTGGACGGCCACCGCTTCTGGTGCACACCTCCGCATATTTGCATCCGGTGAGGCATATGCGCACATCTCTGTTAATGGCGGTGAAATCACCGTGTGCTCGAAAACCACGGAACTCACCGACCATGTATTGACAAAGATGACCCTTCAGTACAAAGGGACACGATTGCACGTGTTCATCCCAATTTGCCCACAAGCTGCGATCACATGCGAGCGAGGAATATGAAGAAGTCTTGGCTTGTTGCGGTGCATTCACACCATCCAGTGGTCCCTTGGCCTAGGTTAACCTCGTGTGTAATAACCGCTGTGTCCGTTCCCAATCCCCCTTTACACCGGAGAGTCACTTCAAAGCGGTACTCAGTCACTCCAAAGCTACGCACCATATGCAGCTGAGCTTTACTGGTGCGTTCCTCCATGTAGGCCATCATCCGCGCACAGTACGGCGTTTGCAATGTCGTGGCGTGAAGTACAGCCTCCGCATGCCTTTTCTCGAAGTAGCCAATGATGCCGCAAAGATGCCTTCCAGATGGCCACAAGTGGTAGCGACGCAGCCTCGATGACCCAATTGTAAACCTCGGCTATGTTCGTTGTCATGACACCGAACTCGTTCAACATATCGCTAGCACAATAACTCTAACTGCTCAATCGTCACAACTATGTTAATTTAGTATACTAACTCGGCGCCCAAAGGTCATGGAGCAATGCCCATTTCTCCAACGGCTCCGCTTATCCAAAGGCGAAAACACTTAATGTTTCTTGACGATCGCCTCCTCAGACGGAGGATCGAAGCGCCCAAGGGGTGATAGCCTTTGCTCCCAAATGTCTCATGCACCACCGCTCGCATGTCCCGCCATGGAAAAGGCTCATCAAGGTCCTCCAGAGAGTCTTAATTGCGAAATGATACCTTTATGGTGGTCATGGATGATGCACACGCTGGGCGATCACGAACTACCACGAACTTCAAATGTCCGAAAAACCACCCACTATCCGGTTCTCACCCTCAACAAATGCAAAGGCCAATGGAAGTATGTGGTTGTTCCCATCAATTGCAATGGCCGTTAGAATCGCCTTGTATTTCCCGATCAAGAATGTACCATCGACGACAAAGAATGGACGAAGACTGAATGACGCAATGCAAGGACCCAAAGAAAAGAAAGCACGACGAAATATCGAGACCCGTTACCATCCGCTTCACTTTCTTCAAAAGCGATTATGCGTGCGTGGTTGGTTTCCTTCATGACATCAAGCACACGAGGTAGGTTACAACACGGCCTCATATGTGCCAAACCTCTTCTAATGCCTTTTAGCCGCATGCCGTGCCATCGAATCGATCCGGTGTAGGGTCGAGGATGCGCCTAGAGGGGGTGAATAGGCGTTTATAGAAATTCGATCTCTTGCTAAACAATCGCTCTAATTCAACCCTATGTCAAAACCTAATTAATTTATATGCGAAGCGATAATCTAGGTTTTGACAATTAAAGCCTAAATAAACTAGGCTCACTATGTGCACTAACTAAATTATGTCTCTAAGCTAGAATTGCTAAATTGAACTAATCAATAATACTAAGCAATTCTACAATCAAGCAATCATGAATATATCAACAATGTAAATACTTGAATGTAAATGAGACAAGAGACAAACGACGTTTTCCGTGGTGTTCGGAGACTTGCGGTCTCCCTAGTCCACGCTGAGGCAAGCCCGACGACTCGGACCGGCTCCCTCCGAGCACCGCCTCTTTCCACTAGTCGTGGTTTTCACGCCATGCGTAGGCTCAACCCGAACCTTCACAAACTTGCGGGGCTTCTCACACCTTGAGAGCTCCACGACGACGCCACGCGCCGTCTAGGAGTCGGCAACCTCCAAGAGTAATAAGCCGCCCTTTGCTTGAACCACACCGGCACAACAAATGCGCCTCGGTGATCACCAAGTGCAACACATGCACAAGGCCTCCTCAAGTGCAACACATGCACAAGAGGCACTCAATCCACTCCCTAATTGCAACACATGCAATTAGTGCTCACACTTAAGCTCAAGATGCAAATGGAGAAGAGCAACACATGCAACTACCTCCCACAAAACTCACAAGAACACCAGCAACCTGCCCTTGCCCCCCAAGGTCCCCTTTTATAGCCCACAAAAGAAAACTAGCCGTTGGGGGTCGAAACGGGCAGAATCAGCATTTTCCGGTCCGACCGGGCCTCGGCCGGTCCGACCGGTCCTCACAGACCAACGGTCGGAAAACCGACCGTTACACGGCCGGTCGCACCGCAAGACGAAGCCGGCCAGCACGCCGGTCCGGCCCAACTGCGTGACCTCCGTCCGACCGCCAAAGACAAAATCAGCACAACACCAAAACGCACTCCTCTGAAAAATCAAACCGAGCTCCATCCGGCCAAGACCGCACACACCGGCCACACAAGAACCTGTCTTGTCAAGATCGCCAAGATGCATGCCCGGTCCAACCGGAGGCCGGCGGCCGCACCGCTCAAAAACCAATAAAAACCCAAAAGCCATTGGTCACACCGCTCAACAATTGGTCACACCACAATTAGGGTTAGCCACACCATGGTTGGTTGGACCGCCTCGAGGTTGGTTGCACCACAATTGGGGTTAGCACACCATGGCGGTTGCACCACATGACAATTGGTTGCACCACTCAAAGATTGGTCACACCGCACAATTATGGATTTTTCACAAACTTTTTCTCCGAAGATCCAAATGCAATTTTTGAGCCTCAAGATGATCAACACATGATCATACACCCGTAAAAACACATTTGCACCAATTTAGCCCAAGCTCAAAGAATTCAACCCAAATTGCGAAAACACATTTCAATCAACTAAAGAACTATTTGCAAAACGATTAAGCAAATCAAACTCGAAGTTTATGAGATTAATCCCCTAGCCATGTGAAGGTCAACACAAGACCCGGTCAACTTGCCAACACCGCTGCAAGCCCCACTCACATGCTCTCGAATTCGGACTCATAAACCTCGGTTTATTCAAGACAACTGAACTTGCAAATAACGCAATAAACACATTTCATGCTTGAGCACTACTTTGCAACACATGCGTAAGTCTAGCTCCAAGCAACATCATTCACGATGCATGAACTCTCTAATTGCAACACATGCAATTTCTAGTTCCATGCAACACCAAAACCAACTCCACATCAAAACCAAATCAACCGTATGAGCTCTTTACTGCAACACATGCAAGCCTCTAGCTCCATACAAACACATAAACACCAAATCGCTTGAGCTCTCTCCTTGCAACACATGCAAAACTTAGCTCCAAGCAACGCCAAGGTTTTATAAAGATTTGTTTGAACCAAAACGTGAAGCTTCAACTAATGCAACACATGCAAAAGTGAACTCCACGCAAAAACCAACGCACTAGCTTATCCTATTTGCAACACATGCAAATCAAAGCATAATGCGAAAACCAAATACAACCAAGCATAAGTTTAACCCATTCGCAACACATGCCAAATGGTTAACCCTCATGCAAAAACCAAATCCAAATGGTTTGAGCTCGAGTGAACGCAGAATGAGATCACCAACACATGATGAAGCTCAAGCTAGGGAACGACCCCTCTTAATAGCACTACGATAAAACCTTAGACTCAAAGACTACAAAAGTCCTTAGCCTATCTAATTATACCTTCGCCGCCGCGCACAAGCAATCCCCTTTGGGGTCTTTATGATTGACACTTGATTTCTCCCCCGGGATCATCACTCGACTCCTCTTCGGGATCCACTCTTGACGCCCATCAACTCATGATGCCGTCCTTGTCCCGTTTTCATCATCTCATTCATCTTTGGACCTAACTCAAACATAACTCAAGAAACTTGTTAGTCCAAGATGCATGGTTGTCTCAATTATCTCTTGCACTCCATTAACACATAATGGATGCCTTTAGATCAATTGAGCACAACCTAAACCAATTGAAATGATTGTAAATGTGTCTTAAGTATAATAATGCAACACATGCGTAATTATACTTAAGAACTATTCATTTATCCTCAATTAATCACGGAGCACCATCAACACATGATGAAGTGTTCTTTAATGATTAATAAGATTTAATGAACTCAATTTAAATTATCATTTAAATTGATATGGGTATATATTAACTACACAAGTTTTCATATACTCATGTTGATGAGAAGTAATGATCCATTATATGTAAATTGTATGGAAATGATCATTACTCTAAATCATCAACTATAGAATACACCCCACATGTATATGTGCATAAATATGATTGACTTAGAGATAATATGCACATATTCACTTTAATCATATTGGAGTATATCCTATATTACCATGAGTATACTTATAACTAGGCAATTTAAATATATACTCAATGATTTAGTTTCTTTGTCTTGATCCTTATGTGTATCAATAAAGACTCGATCAATATTAACGAAACTATCAAGTTAAATCATGAACTCCCCTAAGTGTGTGCATCCATGTAATGTATGGATTGGGAACATGATGCACGCTTTTGTGGTTAATATAACGGGATATTCATATTTTAACTTGACTCCAAAGTATGCACCTAATACTAGAATGAATATGCAAACATACCTTGGGTTTTCCATTTTTCAATGCGATGAGACTAAACAAAGATATTCTAAACAAAACAAGTTAGTCTCGATATAAGATTGACATTAATAACAATATCGCATTAGGGGATTAACTCAATATTAGATTTGTCATTAACGCATCGATTAGATTTGTCATTAACACCAAAACCATAACTAATGAAGGTTGAACTTACAATTGGTACTTAAATGTTCTCAACATTGCTTTTCAATATAAGAACACTCAATGTCCCGCTTCTCGATGATCTCATTGAACATCACGCTAGCGATTACTGTACCGCATTCAAGTTGCGGTGTTTCAACGAACATTTTCTAGTCCGCACGCAGCCCATCTACCGTGATGCAATCCAAAATGTCTCGCACTTCTCGCTTGTATGCATGTACTCGAATTCACATCCTTCGCCCGCACTTCACTGTATCTATCTGGTCGACAAAACAACTCCTGAACTCTCTCTGCGATAGTGCCCACAAATTTCACCGCCAACTTCAACTCGTAATTATTTGCAAAACTTGATTCAAATTAACGGCATTGCTAGCATACTCCCAACGCGAGTCATGCCCCCACTAAACTTCCATATCGCCTTTGTTTTTCATGTTCCACTCGTCGTGGATGGGTACATCCGTTGTCCCAAGATTACTATGCATTTCATCATCTCCTCCTCTTCCTCATCTTCGCCGATGTCATCATCACACTCCAACATTTCACTTCATCTTGCATCGCCATGTGGTCCACCAACTCCAATTGATCAACAATTTGCTCGCTTTCCTCCCTTCATCCGCCTCGACCTTCTGCTTGTCGCATCCCCTTATCATCCTCCGCCGCTACCTCAACCGGCACTACTACCGAACTTGTTCAACAGAGTCGACGTCGTCGCTTACCACGCCGCTAATATTCACCTCTTCTCTAGGGCACGCCGCACCAAAGATTACACATTCAAGGCTAGATCCTTCCACCACCTTAACCATTTATGCCACAAGTACGTCCGATCTATTTTCTTCAACTCCCACAGAGTCGGTCACCCTTACTACGCGTGAATACGGCTTGAATGGTAACAGAGTAAACACTTGGATCCAGGGAAAAATATTTGGTCAACCAAAGCTTTATATCACGGATGCTAACTCTATCGGGGCATAAGTCTTCCGCCATTGTGACTGCAAAACTGCTCAAATCAACACCATTTTGCCCAATTTTTATTTCACCTTCGCCATAATTGTCGGCGATTATACACCGGTACCTCTTCGCGCACAAAGCGCAGCGTGGCCTACGTGGCGCTTTTGACAGCGGTGGGTGTTTACACCCCGCCTACAAAACGTCGATCACGTGCGCGCGGGCGAAGCGCAGTGGGCGACCACGCCACCGCTTCGCCCGGCGTCCCACGGGCGGCTTCGGCGGCGGTTGGCGAAGCACGCCAAATTGTCGGGTGTCGGTCCACGTGCGCTGGGCGGCGGTGGGCGACACGCCGCCGCCGGCGTCTAGCCCACGTGGCGGCTTTGGCGAAGGTTGGCGAAAGCACGCCACCGCCGTGTCGGTCCACGTGGCGCGCGGGCGAGCGGTGTGGGCGACCATGCCCGCTGCTTTCGCCGCCCGGCCCACGTGGCGGCTTTGGCGGGCGGCGAAGCACGCCACGCCCGCCAGTGTCGGTCCACGTGTCGCTGGTGAGCAGTGGCGACCACGCCGCCGCCCGGCGTCCAGCCCACGTGGTATGCAAAGCGAGCACACCTTGTTTGCTCGTTGCCATGCAAAAGGGCGAAATGCGGTGGCTTCATCCCAAGTTTCTTCGCCGCCGTCTGCGTCGAGAGACAGCTCGCTTTGCACCATGCATGTCGGGCCCCAAGGAATTACGCTACAAGCCCGTCCCTCGGACGCCTCTCACCTACATCGCGAGAGGTCACATTCCTAAGAACCGAGCGAAGGCATGCGCGGCATTAATTAGCGCCGAAGGAACGGACAAAGACATAAAGGTGTAATAAATGCATGTAAGATAAACATGATGATATCCCTCCTCTGTCTGACTCGTGTAAGCCCGTGCATATAAGGGCACTGGAGAGCATACGATAAAAGGGGAGGAGGAGAAAAAAGGAGGCAGACTCAACAGAAGAGCTGGTCATGAACAAGCTCTGTAACCTAGCCCGAAATACTGAATCCAAAATCAAGCAGGAAGTAAGGCTATTACCCTTCTTCATGGGGGCTCGAACTCAGGTAAAATCGTGTGTTCATCTGGATTTTAGACTCGAGCTCGTTAGTGTGAGAGGTGCCGGGTTTCCATCTGTTAGGGTTCGCGGCTACCAAAGACACCCTCACCGAACCAAACCCGTCTCAGACTTGGGCTGTCGGTTGAAATACACCGGCAGTGGGCGCGCTGTAGGGGTCTTGTGGTCGGTTCTCCGATCATCTCTCCGTGAAGCTTTGGTCTTTTTCTTTCAACTCCGTGCATTTGAAGATGGCGGTTCGCAACATCGAAGAGGAAGGGTCGAGCCACACTCATAGTGTGTCCCAAGATTCTCGCCGATCGAAGAGAGTCTTACCCCACCCCAGGTGTCGGGCGATGCTCCAGCTGGTGGCGGTGGGGCATCCGGCTTGGCCGGCTGCCATGGAAGCGGCCACTCCGGCCGGGACCAGATGCCGCCTGCCTTCTCTGGACCACCTCCTGGAGCTTGCAGATTCTCACCACCCGTGGTCTGCAGGATCTTGCCGGCCTTGTGGGTGCGGCCCAGCCAGTGGGGCCCCGGCGGCAGGCGTCGGTGGTACTCGCCCCGTATGCGGCCGGGCTCAGGGCTCCACCGCCTGGTGGTAGGCGCCCGCCCGTGAGGTCCGGGTGAGGAGGCGCTTGTTTGGCCCCGGCTCGGAAGGAACCGTGGGGACCTAAGGAGTCATCTCGATTTAAACTCGCCGGGCTGAACGGCGACTATGGCCAGTGCCGCGCCGGCTCAAGGATGGGGGCGCAAGCGGGCGGCCTCCGGAGACGAAGTTCTCCGATTCAATGGAGAGTCCTATCTTCGCTCTCGAGCCGAGTTCCTGGGCGCTGGTTTTGTCTATGCCGCTGGATATCAGCGTTTCTCCGGCATTACGCCGTGTGGAGGGGCCAAAAGTTTCGCCCGATCTATAGAAAGTTACGACGCACTACCAATCTGAGGAGTTCTTGCAAATTTATACTACGGTGGAAAGAAGCGTCGCTGGTCCGGAAAAGTCATGGCTAATTATTTCCCGACGGCCTTGACGGGCTCCGCCCGTTCTTGGTTGTTGAACCTCCCGCGAGGGTCAATGCATTTGTGGGAAGAACTGTGTGGCCTTTTCGTTGCCAATTTCCAGGGCTCCTTCGCCAAGCCGGGCGTGGAGGATGATTTGCATGCCCGGAGCAAAGATAAGGGGAGTCATTGCGCGATTTTATCCGTGGTTCTCGCCATTGTCGCAACACAATTCCCCCATATTTCGAGCAATCGGTCGTCTATCGCCTTCAAGAGGCGTCACATCGCAAGATGAAGGAGAAGATGGCCACCCGCACTATTGGCACCACTTCGAAGTATTTTCTCGCGCATAAGTCGCTGCTGGCTGCAGAGGCGAGGGGGCGAGACTCGTCCCTGTGGTGGCCGAGGCAAGGATGAAGCCGGACCTCAAAGGGTTCCTACCGTCAAGAAGAAGGCGCGAAGCGTGAGGCGGAGAGACCCGGCGGTCTTGGCCGCGAAAGCGTGACTACGATGGCTCGGTCGCGGAGCGCGACTGTCGGGATCAACGCGACGATCGCCATGACCGGCGAGCCGCGATCGGCGTGGCGATCGCCGCGATCGGCGTGACAACCGTCATGATCGAGGGAACGATCGCCCGCGGGCGGAGGGAAAGAGGGCCTTGGTGCCCAATTCATCGAACTGACACCCATGACCTGGACAGCTGTCAGGTCGTGGACCGGATGGTAGAGCGGCGAATCAAGGAACGCCACCGTGATGATGAGCGCCACTCGTGATGGTGATCGTGGTGAAGACCCCGCCTACTGCTTTCCAAAGAAAGGATCATACCTGGCGTACATTTATGGTGGTTCGTCCGCCCTTCGCTTCTAATACCGCTTGCAAGCGTTGAAGAGGGAAGTGTGTGCAGCTTGGGCGAGCTCGTGGTCGCGTCGAGATGTTGAAATAGTCGGAGGAGACGATCATCTTCAACAGTCGACCACCCCGATTATGCCCCTCACCGACATCTCCCGATCGTGGTGTCGCCACACATCCGAATGTCCGGTTGGGTCGTGTCTTTGGTGGACTGAGGGAGTTCTCTCAAGATCTTGTCCTCTACGGCATTTCGGCTCTTCAAATCCCGCAAGATCTCCATCCGTCACGCTTTTTTTCGAATAGCCCCGGGTTAGTGCAATCCCGTGGGCAAAGGCTCCTGTACTTTTGGGGAAAAGGATAATTATCGATCGAGTTGGTGGACTTTGAAGTCACCGATTTTGATCTCCCTACAATGCTTTGCTTGGCCGGCCGTGGCCAAGTTCATGGCGGTGACCCATTATGCATATATGGTGGTGAAGATGCTTTATTCGCCGCCCCATAACCATTCAAGTGGATCACCAAGCCCCTGCTACATCATAAGTTTGCGCTGATATGAGTGTTGTCACTTGTCCCGGCGTCTTTGGTGCCGCTGCTCGGAGCCCTCAGGCTCGGACTGCGCCTCGCGCTCTGCGGTGAGGTTAAGGTGGTCGCCTCGAGTGAGGGCGAGTCCCGCGAAAACCGTCCACATTGGCGCCCGATTTCGGTGCCAAATAGGAAGACGCGCTCGTCACCTTCCTCCGGTGTAATTCCGACGTGTTCGCCTGGCAACCGTCCGATATGACCGGGGTCCCCAGGGAGGTGATCGAGCACCGTCTGGCAACGCTCCCCGAAGCGCGCCCGGTTCGGCAAAAGATCCGGCGGCAAGCTCCGGAGCGGCAGGATGTTATTCGGCAGGAGGTGGAGAAGCTGTTGGGCGCAGGGATCATTAGGGAGGTCATTCACCCTGAATGGCTTGCCAATCCTGTGCTCGTCAAAAAGTCCAACGGGAAGTGGCGAATGTGTGTCGACTTCACCGACCTCAACAAAGCTTGCCCGGGATCTCTATCCTTGCCGCGAGTCGACCTTATTGTTGACTCTACTGGCGTTGTGAATTATTATGCTTTCTCGGATGCGTGCTCGGATACCATCAAATTAGCATGGCGGTGGAGGATGAAGAAAAATTGCTTTTGTAACCCCTATGGGTGTTTATCGTTATATTAGGATGCCTTTTGGTTTAAAGAATGTCGGATCCATTTCTATCGTGCATATGCACGTTACTTTTCGTCCACAGATAGGCCGCAATCTTGAAGTATATGTTGATGATCTGGTTGTGAAAATCAAAAAAGGTGAAGACTTGATCCAAGACTTAGAAGAAACCTTCGCCAATCTTCGGAAGAATTGCCTGAAGCTGAATCCAGAGAAGTGCGTGTTCGGGGTTCCCTCCGGTAAATTATTGGGGTTCCTAGTGTCTAACCAGGGTATTGAGGCCAATCCAGATAAAATAGCGGCGATTGAGCACATGAAGCCGCCAGCACGACTCAAACAGGTTCAATGTTTGGCTGGTCGCCTGGCCTCCCTTGGGCGGTTCATTGCCCGATTGGGAGAAAGGAGCCTACCCCTATTCAAGCTGTTGAAGAAAACTAATCATTTTAAGTAGACTGATGAGGCTCAGAAGGCCTTTGAAGACTTAAAGCGGTACCTTACCTCTCCTCTAGTGCTGGTTTCCCCTACGCAAGGTGAACCGCTGCTTTTGTATATTCTTTGCTACCCCGAGGTAGTCATTGTGATGTTGGTGGCGGAGAGGGGCGGTGTCCGAGCCGGTTTATTATGTCAAGAAGTGTTGCATGAAGCGGAAACTCCAGATCCTCAAGCCCGTAAAATGTCAGTATCTGCGGTTACGTATGCGTCTAGGAAGTTCGGCATTATTTTCAAGGACGGGAGGTTACCGTGGTTACGGCCTATCCCTTGCGAGAAATCTTGTTCAACCGTGAAGCAGAAGGTCGCATTGCCAAATGGTCAGTTGAATTGGGAGAGTTCAATCTTAAATTTGTCCCCCGCACTGCCATCAAAAGTCAAAAGCTGGCGGAGTTCGTTGCCGAGTGGACTCCCGCCACTCTTGAAGTGGAAGAAGCCCCCGCGTCGCCTCCCTGGACCTTATTTTTTGATGGTTCGTTCAGATTGGAGGGCGCGGGGGCTGGCGTTGTCTTAGTCTCCCCGTCTGGTGACGTGCTCCAGTATGTTGTTGCTCTTGATTTTAAAGCTACTAATAACATTGCCGAGTATGAAGGCTTCTTGGCGGGTTGCGTATTAACCGGCGCTAGGTATCCGGCGCCTTCAAGTCAAGGGTGATTCCTTCTAGTCATCAATCAAGCGAGAAGGAATATCAATGCCCTCGACCCCACCATGGCGGCGTGCTTGGCGAGGTCGAAAATGGAGCGGCGCTTTGAAGGATTGGGATATACTCATATCCCCGACGTGATAATCATCTTGCGGATGGGCTTTGCGGCTTGCATCCTCGAAGGCTCTGTCGTTAAAGGTCTTCGAAGAAAGACTATCGCGACCGTCTGTTACAACCCATGATTCGGGATGGGAATGATGGTGTCATTGTCGCAGCCCCGATTCTGGTGGGGACGATGGTATGGTCAAGCGAGGCCTCGGGCTCAGCGGGGATGGCGGCGTTCTTTGCCGCAGCCTCCAGCTCGAGGAGGGAAGGCAAAGGTCGTTAAGCTTCACCCTGTGTCCGGGAGGAAGGCAAAGATCTTTGCTAATGCAACGCCGGGAAATGCTGGCCCAAAAAGTACCGGCGAACACCGAGTGCTCGCCACACTTGGCCGGGAAGACCGGTGGATGGATCCGATCCTAGCCTTCCTGCGGGACCAAGTGATCCCCGACGATGATGCGTCAGCTGAGAAAATAGCACGTAAGGCCAAATGCTATACTTTGGTGGATGGGGACCTATACCGCCGGAGTAGAAACGGAATTCTACTGAAGTACATCACTCGGGAAGAGGGGAGCGCCCTGCTCTCTGATATCCATGGAGGCGTGTGCGGGAGCCATATGTCCGGCCGAACGCTGGTTGGCAAAGCATTTCGCCAGGGATTTTATTGGCCTCTCGCGCCTTCAGATGCTTGCGGGTGGTGAGGACATCTGCGGCTTGTCAGTTCTTCGCCAGGCAAGTCCACCGACCAGCCCAAGCTCTGCAAACCATCTCGCTCTCTTGGCCATTCGCGGTCTGGGGGCTGGATATCCTGGGTCCGTTCCCGCGGGCCACAAGGGGCTTCACCCACCTCTTCGTCGCTATCGACAAATTTACTAAGTGGGTCGAAGCTGAAGCAGTACGTGCCATCACGGCTTCCGCTGCTGTCAAATTTATGCATGAGATATTCACCCGCTTTGGAGTCGCTAACCGCATTATCACCGACAATGGAACTCAGTTCACCAGTGCGGCATTTCTGGAATTCTGTGATGAGATGGGCACCAAAGTATGCTTTGCTTCGATTTGCCACCCTAAGAGCAATGGTCAAGTGAGCGTGCAATGCATTTGTATTGAAGGGCCTCAAGACAAGAGCGCTCGATCGACTCCACAAGCGAAGCGTACTGGGTTGAAGAACTTCCGGTACATCTTTGTGGTCGCTCCGTCACCACGCCCATCGAGCATCGGCGCAACGCCTTTCTTTTTGGTGTATGGAGCGAAGTCGCTTCCCTCCGAGCCGTCATTTGGCTCTCCGCGTCTCGATTTTCAACGAGGAAGGCCATGAAGACATCCGCAAGGATGTCAACCTCCGAAGAAGTTCGTGACCGAGCCGCCCTTCGTCTTTGCCGATACCAAAGAAAGTCTCAGCGATACCACGCCACCCGGTTTCGAGAACACCGGCAATGGTGATCTGGTCTTCTTGCGGGGTTCAAAGCATGCTTTGGGTTGCATAAGTTTGCCTCCCGGTGGGAGGGCCCCTTTAAGGTGATCTCAGTATCTCGACCCGGTGAAAGTGCATCTAGGCACTTATGTTATTTTGGTGATTAATGACAAACGCATATAATGACAATCTATGAAATTGAGTAAATGCTTAACTTAGTGCTTAACAAATGACAAACCTCTAATATGATTATATTGCTATGAGACTAACATGTTATCTATTTAGAGGAAAATCAAGTGGGATGGTTAAGCAAAGATAAGGCATGCAATTTTGGTATCTCTTCTATATTTGTTATTGCATTCCTTTTGTGCAAATGTATAGTGAACTCCAAGTAGCATGTTGATTATATATATGCATATTGGTTTATGTCATATTTATTTGTGCATATATATTCATTTGAGTTCATTATGTGCTTTGCTTTTAGTGTGTATGTGTTAACTAGAGTTAAACTTCACATTGCTATAGATTGACTTGATGCATGCATGTTTTAGTTGTATATCTTCTCATGCAAATTCTCTTAGTGAAGTTTAATCTAGAATTAGATCACATATTTACCTTTATTCCAAATATTAGTTGCACATGTATAATTCATGTATATTCCATCATGTGCTTCTTTTAAAGTAAAGAATGTAATCCTTGCTATGATTTAATTGATTCTTCATATTGGCAATTATCTCTCTAGTGCGTATAGATCAATTACATATTCATGATGCACTTAGTAGAGAATATTTCTTATGACAAGTGTTTCCATTTATGATTGTGCTTCTTTGTATGAAACACTTGTAGCAATTTTTAATTGCTCACAAACTCAATTCATTTATATCTATTGAGCTTTTGGGACTAATGTCTTTCATGAGTTGTTTTGAAAGAATTAGGTCCGTGTGTGTATGATGATCAAGGTATCTTGGAGGATGATAGTTAAGCCGAGGTCGACAAGACGGCGGTGTCACCAAGAGTTGAGGACTATGTCAAAGATCGACTTGGCGTGGAGATCGTCAGAGAGGATGATCAAGTCAAGGTCGATAGGACGAGAGTCTCATGAGGTGAATCGAGTCAAGTTGGACAAGGCAAAGATGTCATCAATGATATGGTGAAGGTCATCATGCACTGCGCATCCAACAAGGAGTCGGCATGTAAGCTTAGTAAGACTTAGATTTTGTGTTTAAATTTGAGTCTAAGAATTGCCGTACTATTAAGAGGGATGCAATCGTTGAATAAGCTTAGACAAGTCTCAAGTTCTCAAGTTGTCTAAGGTTGAGAGAATCCCGAGTCGCCGTGTGTCTCTAAGTATAGAGTGGTTTGGCATGAGGGAGAAGTGTTGGTAAAGTCGGGAAGCAAGCATTTGCGGTCTCTTTGGGTTCTTTGTGAATCCAGCTCTTATCTTTGTGATTTGAGTGGTGAGATCGTGTGGGTTGTGTAGCCCTAGTGGTTAGCTTTCCAAAGAGTCCAACATCTCAGAAATCCGAGTCCGGGATCAAAAGTTGTGTTCGTTTGAGTTTTGTTGTTGTGTGCAGTCCGGAGTGTCCGGACTAGGAGTCCGGAGTGTCCGGGCTTGGTGTTCGGAATGTCCGGATATTTAATCCGGAGTCTCCGGGTTAGGGTGCTCGGTTGCCTCGGTGGCAAGTCCGGAGTATCCGGACTTATTGTCCGGAATGTCCGGATGGTCCGGAGTATCCGGACTATATGTCCGGAGTATCCGGACCCTGCGCAGTTCAAACGGCTAGTTTTTTGGATTGCCTATTTAAAGGCCCCCTTGAGGGTAGCCGTTAAGAGAGCGGTTGGCACTGGTTCCTTGGTGCCTTGAGGTGTATTCTTAGTGTTCTTGAGCTCTCAAGACCCCCTCCACCCGAGATCTTAGTGATCCTCTTCTTAGTGAAGGGTTGGGTGTGAGAGAGAGAGGGGAGTGCTTGATTTAAGTAAGATTATTGTGTTTGAGCACTTGAGGTGGACTCTAAGTGAGTTCTTCGGGAGCATTTATTACTCTTGGAGGTTGAGGACTCCTAGACGGCTAGGAGGTCGCCTACGAGCCACTGAAGCTTTGTGTGGTTGGCCGTGGGAAGTTTGTGAAGGTTCGATTCCGCCCGCAAGGGAAGGGATCAAAGAAGTGGCCGGCGAGTGCAAGGTGCAACACCGGCGGCTAAGCGGGTTGAAAGAGACCCCGTGTCTTTGGTGACCGGACAAGGCAGTGCAAAGTGCAACACCGGAGGATAAGGGTTGAAAGAGACCCGGCTTGGTGCCGCCTCACGGAGACGTAGGATCCTCAAGGATCCGAACCGGGTGAAAATCGTTGTCTCCAAGTTTGCCTCTTGCCCTTACTTTATTACTTGATTTTAAATCTTGAAATTGCCCGATCTATTTGATTATTGAGTTTTTCGCTAGGCATCTACTTGATCTAGGTTCCTGCTAGTGTTTATCATCTTTGTGTTCAAGTAGATTGTTTAAAAGATGGAGAAATTTCAAATTTCATCTCGAGGTTCCCAACCCGGAATATCCGGACAATTACCCCGGATAGTCCGGATATTTATACCGGAGTATCCGGAGAAAAAGTCCGGAGACTCCGAGCTGAACCCCTCGGCCATTCAAAGTCTCCAATCCGGAGTGTCCGAACCTCTGGCCCGGATAGTCCGGACATTTATACCGGAGTATCCGGATAAAATCCCCGGACACTCCGGACTGAAAACTTTGAGTGTTTTATTTCCGCTGTAATTAAGTTGTAAAATTGTAATTCGCCTATTCACCTCCCCTCTAGGCGACATCACCTGTCCTTTCACCCGGGGCGATCCGGATAGCCACTGAAGACGGCCGAGAATTGGCGAATTCCTACAATGTGGAGTTGTTGCGAAAGTTTTATCCGTAAAAAACTGTAAGTCCCCAGTGATTCGCTTTGGTCAGCCTCGGGATAGACGTATTCCCCAGCTGGTCAGCAGTCATTGGCTGTC